>OW285187.1:31064817-33938236 GCA_935421135.1 Bugulina stolonifera
AAAGTGTACCAATACCACTAATACAAGAGTAACTGCATCCATCTTGCCGTTTCGAATATTTGTTTCAATTTCTTCCAAGTAATGTGCTACCATTACAGGGCATAGGCCTACACACTTACATTGCTCTGCCTCCACCTACCAAAATTAAGAAAAATCATGATATTCAAGAATAATCTGTGGCACACAAATAATTTCTCTTGTTTAGTTATCTACATGTATGTCTGAATAATCTGTGTTTTTGTAGGTCTTAGGCAACTTTAGTTGACTTAATCTCCATGTGTGTCAAGAAAGAATTGTAGCCAGCATCAGTGAGTATCATTGTAGTGTTTAAATTCAACTTCGTACTCTATCTCAGTACCCACTACCATTATGCGCCATGGTCTCCATTAATGGAGCAGTATGTTCTTATTATGTTCCAAAACTGAAACTTCTAATTTGGGTTGCGTTTGCTAGTCTGTTGTATAGTACAACCATATTATAATGTTTCTATCGGTATACATGTAAATGGTATTTGCAGGAAACTTACTCTCTGTAGACTTTCTATTGTAGAATGTTTTCTTAATGAAGGGCAGCTTCAATAATTGATGAGTAAGCGGACAGTGCTGGATCTAAGCAACTATTTGTCTATTACTGAAAATAGAAGTTTATTCAGGATAAGCCACATGCACTACAAATACAGATACAAATGAGTTGAAAGGTTAGTTGGAGAAAGTACCTTGATACACTTAGAGACCAATCATATGATGCAAGCCAGCATTTAACAAATACATTGTGTACATTATTCTGATGTGAAAATCAGCTAATTAATTAATTAATATTATAGTTTTCCACAGCAAGTACAACAGCCCTTATTTGAGACTAAATGCGCTAAAAGCATCACTTTTGGTTTAGCCAGAGTAACAAGAAATAATCTATGCTCTTCAATTTGCATTGCTTTGTAGCATATGCTTAGCATCTTGTCCTAATACTGCAATTTTACAGCAATCTAAATCTTGCACTATACAATAATTTTATACCGCTACTAACATTATACTGCTTGAAAACTGTAGGTTGTTACATGGATTTTTACCCCTTATTTACATGTACATGTGCATGTAGATTAGCATTCATGTTGAGATGGAACCCTTAGCGCTTTCTGTACTTTCACAGGTCTAATAAGTTGATACTAATTTGTAATGTACATGTATTACATAACAGAAAGCTGAAGAGGTGAATGAACTGTAGGGGGAGCAGACAAATTCATAGGCCTAGACTTGGTTCAACTGCTATAGACATAACAGCTGGAAGCACATTGTACAATGTAAGTTCAATCCCTTGCATAATTTTCAACAATCTCACAGTTTACCCAGCTATGGTAACTTTTTCACTCTTGACAGCATTTTATGAAGGTTTAAGGAGTGTCGCTAATCTCCCATAGAGATGCTATTTGGACAACTTTATGGAAAAATGTTGCTGCAGCAAAAGACAAGTGAAATGTTCTGTATTTTAGATATATGAAACGGGAATTCGCTCTGCTCAAGAGAACCGCCACCAGTGATGAAAAAGATGCGGAGGCCATGGGTGAAAGAAATCCAAAACTATGTAATTGTACATTGACTTGGTTATCAAAGCTTTTAACTGGTATTACAAGACAGTGCCTTAAAACTGTTTTAATAAACTGTATAATGTGGTGACCGGCTGCCCTTGACACTGAGGCCGCCCTTGACACTGAGGCCGCCCTTGACACTGAGGCCGCCTTTGACACTAGCGCTGCCCTTGACACTGACCGACCGCAGTAGGACCTACCAGACAGCTCTATGTTAATCTGTGTCTGTGACAGGACACTAAGCAGGCCAGGCCAAGTGGTTAGATGGCTATCATCCATATTAATCTATTATGTAATTGTTATGCTATAATCACCCATTATCTTATCTGTGATATTTATATTATTATACTTACTTGTGTATTCTCGTCTCAGTACTACAGAGTATATAAGAGGACAATTTCATTGTACGGAGGATTCATTGTTATACCTAGATAGTGTTTTTCACACAATACGCTATTCTACTTAAACTACTAAATACCACTGAATAGTTGATCTGGGAGCACATAGGATAGCAGCAAACCCAGTACCTACTTAGGGTGGCTTGAACCAATAAGAAGTTATCATCTCTCTACTCTTACAAGTTAGCAGTGGCTGGCCTGTGGCGGACAGCCATTACAAGTTTTATTATTTCACTTTATGATAATTACATCACCCAATGATGCAATGTTTCCCAACTACAGGTTATAGGGTGCCCAACACTACAACATTAACTAATGCAACAGTATCACTAAAATGCACAATAATTAACATTGCCAAACAGAGTGAATTTTGCTCTTGAACGTAGGCACAATCTCATTCGCTAGCTGTTCATTGTTAGTAGGAAATAGCAGTTCATGTAGTTAGACCTTGGTGTATTAGTAGTTGTCCTCTCTTCACACACTGACCATCAGCAGTACAGAAAACACCCGGCCTTGCATGTGCATTGTCTACTGGGCACTCATTAGCTATTTATTGTAATTATAAATTAGCCTTTCTCAGCCAGTTATGTTCAACTTCTACCAGCAAAACACAAATGGTGAGAGAGAGGACAACTTCTATTTACAACAATTCTCTGATGAATGAACAAAATCTAGGAGTATCAACTTGATATACATGTTGCAATTCTAACTAAATTTGTAATCTAAATAATAATTATTCTTCAGGAGCAAGGGCCTTCATTCAATAATGATCATAGAGAGAAGTTATCCTCTCACTTTCCATCTGTCTCCTACTGGTAGAAATGAAACAAAATAGATTGAGAGAGGACGACTGCCAACTGCAATCAATAGTTTTGTGCCTATGAATTGTATTTCTCCAAAATACATTCAATATTAATAAAGAATCTTCCTGAGAAAGGGTTAAGTTATGATTTCATATTTTTATGTGTAGCCTATTCACAATTCACTGTATTATAAATTATATTCTATAAGTCTGTGTGCATCTAGTATGTACATGTAGGATGAAGCTCCCTGTCTGTATTCTTCAACCAAAACAAGAGCAGCAACATCACAGCAAAACAGGTTAAAATGACAGCTCAAGAACTCTCTGTTTAGGTTTTGGGGCACCACTGTTCATGCTGGGTTTAATGGGCAGTGACTGAAGAGCAGTAGTGAAAATGTGGTGAAATCATACACCACCATTAATAGATGAGAAACAGCTAAGCATGTGATACATGTACATTGTACATCTACCATGTACGTAAATGTACATGTACAATGTATATGAAATGACACAGACTTATTCTGTCCCATCCTTACATTGCACTTGCATGTATTGAGAATATTAGGATTATGTGATGTGCATGTAGACAGGTGTACAATTATACATGTCATATGGAAGTTAATAATATTAAATATTTTAGCTTCTCAAATTGAAGTGTATTGCAATACCTGCTTGATAGGGCTGCAGTTGCAGTAACACATTTACCTACGTGGTACTATTAGTTAGAGTAGGCTAAGGCATGAAAGTACATGTCATTCCTTTCTCTTGCACTACCTGTTGCCTTGCTTGCAAATAATTGAGAACGAGGAAGTACTAACAGCAGTTAGTCTATCAATATTATTACATGTAGTTCAACAAAGGTGGCCAGGGCTGATCCCTGCTCCTCTTTGATATACAGTATATCTACAATTTATTAGCCACAGGGGCCCTTGTGACATGTGTTCTGCACTTTTTCTCTCTGCCTTAGAGATCTTTGTTGTTGTTGAGACAATGAGTTGAAGAATTACATACCTACATGTTGGATTATAATACTCTTATACATTAAATAACAACACCAGACCTCTCAAAATGTTTTACATAATATACAATGTACTGTACATGTACATGTATAACATGTACATGTACATCACATATTGTTCATAATAAGAGTCATGTACTAGCAGTGTACATGCATAATATAAAACATACTGTGTACAATTATCTAACAATCTAACAGACTATCCAAACTTATGTTCCCTGCAGAACCGAAGCAATTAGGGTAGTTAGAATAGACAGACAGAGCCAAATCTATCACACAGATCATAACCATGTAAATGTGAGAGACATACGTACATTGTATATCGGACATAATAATTATTCTAGTGAGACCAGCAGCAGTAGGTCATACATAAACAAAAGATTGAAGGTTCTCTCAGTGTTTATTTTAGCATATTGTATAGCTTCAGGTTGTGTACTACCCATGAACGCAATTTTTAGTACATTCTTCCAGCAGACAACGACTAAAGTGAGCCTAATCTACCAAGAATACCTACATGTACATGTTGATCAATCCATTAAAACAACAGAAAAATAAAATTATAGATGTCACATACATGTAAAGAGAATACAACTTCAGTTCAGAATATACAAATGTACATGTGCATGTATCTTGCTAGCAGCTCTAAGAGGAACACCATGGATGCATGAACGCAATACCATACATGTACATGTATATTATGTAAGTTACAAAAATGTGGTAGGAGATGCACTGTTTTTGTAGCAACTGTGTTTACTCAGCTGTGTAAAAGAGAGGGCAACCATTAGTGTAGATGGGACATACTGAAAGCCAGCATCTAATATTATACTTGCTTTCTGTAGGAGGCTTTCAATTATTTCATGTATATATTTAGTAGTTGTCCTCCCTCCTCCACAGCTGAACAATTGCAGTATACATACACGTAGCTGCTGACACGTGCATTGTAAATGATATTCGTACTAATAGTAGTTGGAGCACTTTTGTACTTGGTCAAATATGCATGTTAAATCCACATAATTTAACACTTGGATGTTTTATTCCCTGGATAACATTTGAGAGAGGGGAGACAACCCAGAAACATTGTGAAAAATAGCACATGCATTAGCCCAGAAGCCTATAGCATTGACACTTGTATCATAGTACTGCTGTGTCATGATATTGAACAACATTATCAACTATGGCTTGGCTTCTGGAGTCTTGTTATGCTCCTACTGTAGAATGAACTTGGTAGAAATACTTTACTTACATGTACATTCAGAAAGACTGATTCTAGAAGCAATTCAAATTTAAATTGGTTATGAACTCATGATCATGACTTATGACGAAGTCACTAGTGGTTTGGACTAGGATTGGCATTGTTTGTACACCATAGTAGCGTGAAAAAATAAACTCTGCTATCCTTAATGCTCTTTCACAGAAGGCAACTGTTTTGTACATATTTTCGACACCTGCCTAGTAGTTCCAGCTGTAGTATAAGTCTAACATACATGTACATGTAAATAAACAGAGAAACATAATTTGTATTGAATACTTGTTTTATTACAACCTGTTTATTACAATAATTACATAGATATAATTGAATTATTATACTTCTTTCCTTTTCCCTTCCTCTGTAATCTCTTCTTATTCTGCAAATGAAAATCAGAATTTTATTACTGCAATTTGCAGAAGAAAATCACAACTTTGTAGAGGCTATGTTGATGAATGTTGGTGCAACATTGGCAGAATGACTACTGCTTACCAGCAGAACCCTTTTACTGACACTAAATAATACTAACTAATTACATGACTAATTCTACCAGCTTCTTATTGATTGCAATTACATGGGTTGAGGATCAAACAGGTGACTGGGCCCCCAAGCTAGAGGCCAGGTACATAGCGGCCAGGTACATTGCCAGGTACTAGCGATATTACATGTACATATAATATGGCTGTGTGTTCACATGCATTTCAGTTTGTAAAACTGCATGAAATGTGGTTGAATACGACATTAATGCAGCACAAATGCAGGCATCAGTCGCTGAAATTTTCAGATTGCTGGCCAAGACTATGAATAACAATAAAACACATTAAATGATTGCTAAGCCAGGGACTTGCGCATGCATGTACCAAACATACATGTACATTTATTAAAATTTGAATTGAATACCACTGATTTAGGACCTACATTGTACAAATATATCATTTATTTTAATTGTGACATACAGTACCTGTAGTTGAATCCATTAGTAGGAAAGGGAGCATAGGAGTGAAGTATCTTTCTTCTTCGTAAGCCCATCATTACTGAAACATAAAACAACAAAAGGTTGATCATCATAACTTATGCAGACAGTTCACCTGGCCACTAGGATTAAATGTAGAAACAGTAGAAATAAAATTATACAATAGGGCTAGTGCTACCCTCTATCATTACATTAATTAACCCATGCCAATATCTTATAATAAAACTAGGGGTTCTATCAAAATATCTATTTTTAAACTCTGCGGCATCATGGAGCATGGTATCTCATAATTTTGTAGAAAGATACAATATTAATGACTGAACTGACATAAATACTCGATCAGAAATATGTTACACGGGACTGCTTGATTGTTAGAGACTATTTGTACGTGTCAACAGAGATCTATATTATTGTGAATACATGAGAAAGGCAATCATCTAAGTATGTGTATAAGCTAAGTTGCAACGGTGAGAGGTTGTTGTGCAAACAAGGTGTAGTTGACCTGCAATCTAAACTAATTTTGTGCACCCATAACTATGACAAGAATGGTAAAACAACCGGCTACCATTTTTCTATTAAGTTCATTAGCCAAATTTTCACTTACTAACAAACAACCCTGCGAAGAGCATGATAGACATAGTTAGCTTTTCTCTAAAGTCATTAAAAAACCTCTATGTATCTAAATAGAATCAGAGTAGTCTCTCCCCCACATGCTTGTGTTACCTAGAAATACATATTATACAAAGACATGTTTACTATGATAGCAGGTTTGACTATTTGATACAATGTACAGCGTGAAAAAGTTGAGAAAATCGGATACAATTTATGCGAATTGACATTATTAGTAAGGGTGGGTAACTCTCACTGCAAACATTATCATGGAAACTTTAACCATTTTTGACTACTTTTCGTGCAGTTTAGCATGAGATAGTTACTCCACTAACAGTTTAGATATGATTATAAAGCTATGACAGCCATGGTGCTAAATAGTGGGTTTGCAAAGAAGGTCAACTTTAACAATCAACTTAATAATCTTAATTTAATTGAGACTGTACACCCCATGACATTGAAAAATCCACTGAAATCAATTAAAGTTAATTCGGAACTGGGAAAGAGGTCTATTTATTTTACTGCCGCTAATCTATTTGGTGAGCATGCGTGGGACCTACGAGGCCTCCGCGGTGGGGTCTATGCGGGACACCTGGCTGCTCATCTCTGGGAGCTTGATGCATAGTGGGTGGGCGCAGCGTGTGTCCCTGGTTGCATGTGTCAGCCTTCTGTGGCTGGCGAACCTCTGGAATGGGGCTGTCACAACTCTAGTTTCGAACTATCTGATTAGCCCCATGTTCTATTACCTTATTTTAATATCACTACTATTTGAATAATGATGACATAAACTAATATAAATAAATGAAAAAAAACATGACTCTGTCAGAAGTGCCATGATGTTCAATCACAACCCAAAGTAGTTTGACAGCATGCATGTTCTTTACAAATATATACTACTAGGTGTAAATTTATACACTTTGTAATACATGTTGGTTAGGGCATTGCATGGCTGAAATGCAGGTCAAGTAGGCCTATCCTGTCTGTTTACCTTAAACAATTTTAGTCATATGTGACACATTTAGCCTACTATTATAGGTTTAATCTAGTTTTGACCAACCAGGCAGGCATCCTAAGTACAATAATACACTAGGGAATTTTTGCTTACAGCTTCATAGGATTTGCTCCCACATAAGTCTGACTCTTCCTTTGATGTTGGAACCACACTTTCTGGTAGCTGCCAAGTGTCTGCATCTTTCTGTCTTTTCCTTGCATCAAATAAAAATCCTTAAAATGATATGGAATATAATATTATAACTACTAGTTAATGCAATAATGGTTTGAGCAGATGAAGTTTTGATCAATCATTTACATAAATATAAATAATGTTATTTAGGCCTATATCTACATGACTGTATAATAAGCACCGGTCTGAATTGATTGTAAGAAATTTACTGGGCTGCATTTGGTCTTCTAGTTGGTTGTAGTAAAGCACTGCAGCCTACATGGTTTTGACAGTTGGTTCAGTTTTGGAGTTCAAATAACCTAGGAAAGTTTAAGTTTTTTCTTCATCCCTTGACCTTTTCACCTTATCCTTAGCTAACCTACAGCAACAAGCAACCGGGTACAAAGAAACCCTTGTCTTCACTCACCAAAGTTTATGAAGATAAGGGTTGCAGTCTTCTACAAGTCGGCTAGCTACCGTAAATCCGTTTATCCTGCTAGCCAATAGGTGCACAGCTCCTTGGCACAGTCTCCTATGGGATGCGTAGGATAGTTGCAGTTCACTACATAACAAAGCTAAATTTAAACTTCTTATTTCAGTTTCTATCCAACAGAGCTGGATCTAAGTCAACAGGTCGACTCATTGTAAACTTTTGGAGGCAAGCCAAGTTGAAGTCAAGTCAGAGCTGCTTCAAGTCAGTGTACAATGCAAGTCTCAAGTCAAGTGGGAGACAACTTCAAAAAACATTGACAGGTTTTTTTACAAAACATCACTTTTTTAATAGACATTGCAATCTATTGCATACCAGAGCTGGGTCCAAGTCATAGATTGACTTGCTAAGTCAAGTCATACGTCGACTTGACTTGGACTTGTCAACACACTGACTTGATTTGAATTTGACTTGCATATCAATGTGACTTGACTTGGACGCAGCAATGACTTGTGATTTTGACTTGGGTTCTGTCAAGTCAATGTGGAGAATAAAGTAGTGCAAGTAGTATGGTGTAAGTAGTGAATACAATGCACAATGCAATAATTAGTCAATTAAACTACAATACGTAGACTGGAATTGGAGGACTGGCCAGTGGACACTCTGTACTGTCCCATGTTCTGTTTATATGCTATGTAACACAGTATCACCGTCACCAATACTGTATATAATACTACATGACCAGTCTCAACTGTAGTGCCAATATTGCTACATACATAGACTAGTTGCCATAATTAATGTCTAGCATACATGCCCATCCAACTACATTTTGGCATGGTTTTTCATGCATTGGAATGTCTACTAAAAGAAAAAAGTGTTGTTTGGAAGGATGTACAATAATCTTGAAGTTGTCTCCCACTTGACTTGCATTTCAACTTGCAAGTAGACAAGCGGCCTTGAACTTGACTTGTGACTTGCATGACAGCTGACTTGACTTAAGGTAGCACTGACTCGACATGGACTTGACTTGCCTCCAAAGTTTTAAAAAATGGCTTGACTTGTTGACTTGCAAGTCGACTGGGACACAACTCTGTTTCAAACCATGCAAAAGTTTAGCCGGGTATGCATGCCATTCAACTATGATAAAGAACCAATCTATAGATGATGTAATGAATGATATTGGCACTGATATCTAGACTGGTCATGTGGTATTGTACATTAGTAATGGTGATACAGTGTTTAATCGGACGTAAGCAGCACACGATAAGGGGGTGTCAACTAGCTACCCTGTAATTCCAAACTAGTTCATATTGTAGTGCATAGTCTCAAACCCCTAACCCTGATATACTCTGAGGAAAGTGATATGTGGGTAGACAATTAAGACTTGTTTTTTTATGTTGGCTAAACAGTGTACACAATTTTATCCGTCACATTGACTTGGTATACCCCAATTCAAAGTCCTAAGTCACAAGTAATTCAGATTTTCAAATTAAGTCAAGTGAAGTCACATTGATGTGCAAGTCAAAGTCAAGTCACCAAGTTGGCAAGTCCAAATCAAGTCGACTAGTGAATTAAATTCTTGTCAAGTCAAACCTATGACTTGGACCCAGCTCTGCTGCCTTACATGATAAAACTTAGGCCTACTACAACTTGGAAACTTTCAAAAAATTGATTTGCACGATTGGGAGGGATTTTGTGACTGTTTGAAAAGGACAGTTCAAAACAGGACCTTTCGAAACTGGACAGTTCAACACCAGGCAGTTTGAAACCTCTAAACCCTAGACTTCAAATAATTTCTATTTTCAAAATTATCTTTTATTTATTTGAAATTAATTGTATGTAAGTTGTGCTCCTCTAAAAATAACCAAAACAGTTTCGAACAGTCCGGTAGTGAAATGTCCTGTTTTATCTGTCTTTTTGAAATGCCCCTTTACCACTGTAAGGATAGGGCTTACACAGTAAAAGGCCTTATTAAATACTCAATTAATATTACCTTTAAAGTTAGTTTTCAGCATTTATGTTATTAACAGGGTAAACAATTTAATAAAAAATTAAAATTTAATCACATTTTATTATTTACTATAATTTGTTTTTATATAACTATGCTGTAATTAGGCCTATTACCAATAATAATTTAATTTAATTATTTGTTCATACGAGTATTACATTATTAAATTTTATAATACTAATAGTACGCATAGGGACCTATACCATATGCTAGTATGAGAATTTAAATTAGTAATATAATGTCCGCATTCATATGGAGATTATTGTGTCTGCTTACTTCTTTTCAGTTTTTAGCCATTTACGATGTTGGCAAATGAAAACAATAATAAATTCTAATTCAAAAATAAAATTGGTAGACATTTAGGCCTAAAATATGATTGTTATAATTATACTTATTTTACACTATTTTATATTAATTTAAACAATATCAATATGAATAATTGTTAAAATCATTTAAACTATTGACTATTTATTTAATTATAATATAATGATTATTATTATTATTATATTATTATAAATTTAATTTATATTGAAATTCACGCATTGGATTGATTATCTTAAGGTTATGTAATAATATTCATATTGCATAAATTATTCATATGTCATACCACATCATATGGCTTCTATAGCATAATTATATAAGATAATGACTATGGGGAATTAAAATCACATGTAGTTTAGTAAAAGTATAGTAATAGTGTAAGTATCGAGTAGGTCTAAAATAAAAATAAAAATACTCAACAGAATAGAATATCAATATTACTGAATATTAAATTATATATAACTATCATTATAAATGATTGCAATTTGCACTAAAGAGATACTACACAGTGATAGTCAGAGTTTGAGAAGTAAGTGATTTGTGAAGCTAATGCTGAACTTCTCCCTTTTCAGCCAACAGCTGGTTCCATTCTAAAGTTCAAGCAGTAGGACAAAGAAACAAACTGAAACTGAAGCAGTCTGCATAATATGCAAGATGGAGGCTGGAAAACTCATTTCAAGAGAAGACAATTACATTATCAATAATAGATAGCCTTTAGGTCTTTTCCACTTATTTATAATGGGCCTCATGGTTGATGCCCTAGTCAAAAGAGCATTGCTTCTAAGAAACCTGAGCTAAAGCATGCTTGCTGTTGGGGGTAACATTGACAAAATTAGAAGTTACTGCATAGACTATGGTCAACATACCAAAGATACTGCAAATGTGAATAAGAAGTAGAAGAACATCAAAACTACTTGTACAAGAAAAATATGAATTAAATTTAGCCGTATTATCATTTGAGACCAAATAATCAGTTGTCCACCCCCACTCAAAGCTGATCCAACTGGCCTGCAATCAATAGACCGTTCATTCATGACGCAATGTACTTGTAGCTATATAATAATATAACAGCCACAGTTGTCATTTTACAAAAATGTATTGACACTGTGGTTGTTCTAGGGTACCCCCCTAGAACAACCATATTTTGCATCGCCTTTCAATCCTTCGATAACCTATATGGTAATTTTCCTGAGGGATGTACTGCTTAGTTACAAGTACTGTTCACTCTATATGTAAGGCCTAGCACTACTCATTGGCTCTTCTCACACCTTCACTATCGCACCAGCACTCTCATGCCTAGCAGAAACATTACAACGTAGATAAAATGCTAACACTATTTATTACAGTGGTTTATATTCATTATTCTCCCGAACACATACATGCACTATGTATTTGGGAGAATAGACATTGTAGTTGTTACCTCAGTGGTTATCTTCTCACGCAAATGAGTACACAACCTGTCGCACAGACAGAGTAGGTCAAGTCTGAAATTGATTGTGTTACCTTGTTAGCAGCTCTTTTCCCAAAATGAACAGCACCACTAAGATATCCACTCCATACTTCACTGGACTCTGTGCCTGCAAACTCTAATCTGAAATACAGTTAGTGAACCGTTAACTGTAGGGACCTGTTCCTACGATATTTCCATGCATTATGGGTGAATGAGAACTTATGTATGAAAAAGTATTTTTGAAACTGTTTAGCCTATAGTATTACAAATATAGCTCAATTGAGCAATATGCTGCAGGCCTAGCTATCTTCCTCCCATCGTATTAGAGTACATGTATGGTTACATTTATGGGTGTACTGTTCTTAGTACTGGCTCAATAACCAACAGTTTAGGCTAGCACTGGCAATGTTTTGATATCATTCGCTTTTTCAGTTATATAATTTAACATGCAAGCTATTAACACACATCAAAATCTTCAAGTACATTCACATGTATATATTATATACTCTGGGTTGGGGCTGTGTAATGCGCTTATGGAAATCCTTGTATGTGAGCTTATAGCATGTTTATATGTTAGAGGTTTGGCCATTCTTTTTGTATTTGATCTTTCTTTCTGCAAGCAATTTTAGAATCACAACATATTTTCATGTGTGGGCCTATATTTACAACAAATTGATAAAACTCACCGACTTATACTCCTCGGAGTGACCAGCCCCTAACAGCTCTCACTGCCAGGTGCCAGTGCTGGCCAACTCCTTATGAGAAAGGCCCAGATAACATGGCCTATTTTTGGCAGGGTTAGAGGAGTTGCCTTGAAGCCATGCTGGCTTGCATGACTCCAAGGACTTTAATATGGGGCACTGGAGCAATTGTGGCTGGATGCTCTTCCTAACACCACCATGACTGGGGTTTGAACCTGGAACCTTCAGCATGAAAGCTCAGCATTCTAACCCCCAAGCCAAGGCTGCTCCCTATTTACAACAAACTAATAGCTGTCATCTAATTTCAAATGTGAAAAAGAGCTGAGGTTCTATTTTTGTTTTCTCACGATGCACAATGTTCAGAATTCTAAAGACAGGAAGTTTAAAATTAACCCAAGCACCAGATAGCCCTGGAATAAGACTTTCAAAAATGAAAAGTGTTTTGGTGTCTTACATAAGGATTAAGATAATGTATAAGGACCATTAGAGGATTATAAAAGTTAATCCTTATTGTGTGCTTTGGTCTTGAAAAGAGCACAATTTCATCCATTGCAAGTCTTATGTAACAGAGTACAGGGAAGTTTTGCTGGATATTTTAAATAATTGCCTGATAAAATGACACAAAACAATTATGACAGAAACAGAATGCATACATACTGGTGACTATTACAGATAATTACCCACTAATTGCATAGCTTTATGGTGTCAGACACTTGACATGCACCAGAACAGAGGAAAGAGCAGGATTTTAGCACACTTTCTTATTTCTTTACAAATAAAAGAACTCAAAGCTATTATATTATTGGCTGAGATAATTATTTAAATTATTTAAATTTAGCCAATGAGAAGCCTTCCCCCCTTCCCCTCCCCATGTACTTTCCTATAAATACAGAGGTCTGGAGTAAACCAGCATTGTATTCAGCCTGACAGTCCAAGAGTACAGACCTAGACTAGCTAATAACTCTAGTATATACAGTATATACCGTTCTCAGAATTAATCAAGGTAAGTAACTTCTATCTACATGCTTGTATAATCTATATATGTACCTGTATATTTAGTAGTTTGTTGTTAACACTTTATAAATACAATCCCTAGGTGATCGTTGATCATGTTTATAAATGCCAAAAATTTTCTAATAGCACATCACACCAAATTTACATTGTATATCTTGGTAAAGTTATTTCGCTGCAAAATACAAATTTTATATCTGGAAATACAACATGTAGTTACTGGTCAGTCCTGCAATTGCCTTCTCATTAATATACTATTTTGTTTTTTTAATCTTTCAATAATAAGTATGATATAAATTCTGTTACAGAAACAGAATGGCTTCCCCACAGCATACAGGTGATACAGGCTTACCACTAGAGGCTATTGAAAATGGCAGGCCAGCTGATCAGACCAGAGGAAGAATGGATGCTACTGGTAGTGGAACTTTCCAAGCTAGGCCAATGAACGGTTTTTACAATATACAACCACTACGACTACGGCCATACTATGGACGTAGATATTGGCAGAACAGAGAACCCGGACCACCAACAACTAATACCCGTCCACAGCCGCCGCCAGCTTATAACAGTCTCGTGAACAATATGGGCTATGCAATGGCGCCGACATTTGTGACAAATGCTTCCAATCCATCAACATATAGACTGAACCAGCCTCCATCCATAGCAAATACATCAGTATCTGCATCCCTTGCAAACTATGCTACGTCTGCAACACAAAGCCTGCCTACAATGTCTCAGGCACTCAATGCTCCTCCTTCTACATCTGGAACAAATGCAAGAATCCGGAAAAGAAAAAAGGCCAAATCGTATTACTGTCAAAGTATGCGCTGCCTGAAATTAGACACAATGGCACCAGAACGTGCTGACTTGAAGTTTGGGAGAACTCACGATTGCTTCTTTACCGGGTGCAAAAAAAAGTGTCGAAGACCATCAGATTTGAAATCTCACCTCAGGTGGCATGAGCAGAGGTCCAGCACTAGCAGTCGATGGGCATAGGCCTGCGCTGGGTATTGCTAGGTACCACATGGTTATAGAGGAAGAGAGATGAAGAAGAGAAAATACACTCTGTGAATACAGAGTATGAGACTAAATTATAGTAATTCTAGTTAAATAACAATTATAAACTTTAAAAAAATAATAATGTCTGTTATGTTTTACTAATTTCTTTGTTTGTCAGATATTCAATTATTTAGAACACTCTGGTGTTACTTTTCACTAGAATGTACATTCGTGCTGGCCGAAAGAAGCCCTTTTTCTGTATTTAATGTTGTAGTGTTACCATTGGCTCAGCCATTTTCGATGAAAATTAATAAAAGGCTTTAGGGCTCAATGTTCTGAATTAGTTATGATAATCCTGGAATAGACTGATATATTGGTATACTGAACAGAATAAGCACAGTTGAAAAGTTTATGACAGACTTTTAAATGGTTCCAATTGTGATGTAGCGTCACGGACTCAGACTAGATCCGGTCTGCGCAGGAGGTACGAAAGGAAGGAACTTGGACTAGGACGATAAGACTGGAAGGAGGTGCACGGAGAACTAATAAAGTAAGTGCAATACAGTCTTACCAATACACTACATGGTGTCAGAAGTAAACCAGAGGATAACGTTACGTCGGTTAATAGGTAATAGAGTGCTTTGAAAAGTAAAGTGATTCGTAAGTTGCGTTTGGAGAGTTGAATAATAGGCCTAGTAGTAGTCCTAGTCTAGTGGCGAGTCAGAGTGATAGAGAAGTGAAAGTGATTAAAAGGAAATAGAGCTAAGTAGTCACGAGGATGGATAACAATTTAAAATTCGGCAAAGGTGTTAGTACACCCCAGTTAGTTATAGAACATGGAGCAGAATTAGAGGGGTGGAATAAGTTTATCAGAAGATTTGAGATAGCGGTGATTGGAGCGGGTCTGAGGCATAAAGAGAGTACGGGCCCAAAGACAAAAGACAAAGGGGCTAAAGAGGCAAAGGCAAAGTTTGAAATAGAGCACAGGAAGGCTGCACTGCTGCTAGATAGCATGGGGGAAACAGGGATGGACATCTTTGAATCATGGAACACGGATATAGAAACGATGCAGTATGAGGACCTAAAAGATGGTTTCACAGCTCACTTTGAAGAGAAAGAAAACATTGTGGCAACAAGACACAGATATTTGAGCATAGTGCAGAGTGCAGAGGAAAGGGTGGATAAGTTTATAGAAAGAGTGGAGAGGTCAGCGAAAACATGTCGTTGGGGTTCTCTCACAGATGCTATGATAGTCCAGACAATAATAAAAGGGATGACCAATGACAAAATTAGGTGTGAGTTACTAGGGAAGAAAGACTTAGACTCAAACAAAGTAAAATCAGTATGCCTGAGGCATGAGTCAGCAAAGACAGCCTCCCGCATTATTTCAAAATATAGGGATGAGGGGTCTACAAGGAAACCGGAAATAGATAGAGTCGAAGACCAGCCAGCAGTACAGGAAGAAAGGGAGGAACCAGGTTCAATTGACAGAGTGGGAAACTTTAGACAGGACTACACTTACAATAGTTGAGGCGGCGGTAATTACAGAGGCCAAAGAGGTTTTAGAGGTAGAAGCGGACCAGGCAAGGGTAGAGGCAGAGGTTGCTTTGTGTGCAGTGGTGATCACATGATGAAGGATTGCCCAAAATCAAGGATGGCCCCAGGAACAGGCGGCTGTTTTGGATGCGGTGGCCCACACTTCGTTAGGGAATGTCCTAAAACAGTGAGTGGTCGAGGAAGGGATAGTTATAGGGGTGAAGCACATATACATGCAGTCAGCAGGCACTTCAGCGATTCGGAAGAATCATTATGACTAGGAACAAGGAAAAATAAAGATAAAGAGTTTGATATTAGCTTAAGATGTGGTAGGAAAATTGTAAAACTCCTTGTTGACACGGGGGCAGACGTATCTGTTATTACCACACAGACAGCAGAAAAAGTAGGTCAAGAAATATTAAAAACAGGCAGGATATTCACGGGAGCTGATGGAAGCGTACTAGATGTGATAGGGAAAATGAAATTGTCTTTAATATCATCCTGGGGACAAGAGGTGGTTAGCACAGTTTACGTAATGAAAGGAGGGAAGAGCAATTTGCTCGGCAAACCTGAGGTGAGAAAACTTAACCTAGTAAAAACTGTCAGATTGGTTGAGGAAGAAATCCAGTCCAGATACCCGAAGCTGTTTGGAGACCTAGGGGTGCTGCCAGATGTGTTTAAAATAAATTTGAAGGAAGGTGCAGTCCCTTTATGTCTGAGCGTACCGCGAAGAGTACCTATTGGTCTGCGTGAGGCCACGAAGGTGGAGTTAGAGCGTATGGAGCGGATGGGAGTGATAGTGAAGGTAGAGAAGCCAACCACATGGTGCTCAGGCATGGTAGTTGCTCCAAAGTCGAATGGGAAGGTGAGGCTATGTGTAGATTTGACACAACTAAACAAGAGTGTGAGAAGAGAGCACTTTCCTCTGCCGAGATTGGAAGATACTATGGCATCGTTGGAAGGTAGCAGGTATTTCAGCAAGATGGACGCCAACTCCGGATTTTGGCAGATAAGGCTGGATGAGGAGTCTAGGGAGTATACTACATTCATCAAACCTTTTGGTAGGTATCAATACTGCAAGATGCCGTTTGGTATCTCGGCAGCGCCGGAATTTTTTCAAAGACAGATGTGCAAGATATTGGGAGATAGTCAAGGAGTAGTGTGTATGATGGACGACATTTTGGTGGTCGGTAAGTCAAAAAAGGAGCACGATGAGAGATTAGGTGAGGTGTTGGTTAAACTGCAGAAGGCTGGATTGACGTTAAACAAAGATAAATGTGAGTTTGGGGTAAGAGAAGTGAAGTTTCTTGGACATATAGTGAGCGATGAAGGCATCAGAGTGGATCCAGAGAAAGAACGGGCTATCCGGGAGATGCCGGCCCCCACAGATCTAAAGGGTTTAAAGAGGTTTTTGGCGATGGTAAACTACTTGGGGAGGTACAGTCCGCTGCTGTCAGAGATAGAGCTGCCACTGCGAGAGCTAGAGAAGAAGAAGAATGATTGGTGTTGGACGTATAGACAGCAAGAAAGTTTTGATAAAGTCAAGGAGGCGATTGCAAAATCCCCCATACTAGCATTGTTTGACTATAGCAAAAGCCACCGTGTGACTGCAGATGCTAGTGCACATTCGTTGGGAGCGGCTCTACTCCAGGAAGCTACAGACGGTTCATGGCAGCCAGTGGCGTATGCTTCGAGGAAGTTGACAGAGACAGAGAAGAGGTACGGACAGATAGAGAAGGAAGCATTAGCGATCACATGGGCTTGCGAGAAGTTTGACTTTTACTTGGTAGGAAGGTCATTTGAGATAGAGACCGACCACAAGCCATTGATACCGCTGTTGGGTAGCAGAGACTTGTCTGACTTGCCGTTAAGGATACAAAGATTTAAGATGCGACTAATGCGATACCATTATAGTATCTTTCACACTCCGGGGACTGGAATGTTCATCGCTGATCTTCTGTCAAGGCCACCCTCAGGAAAGGAAATAGTGAAGGTGCAGAGGGTGGAGATGCATGCGAGTACTTATATTAATGCCATTACAGATATCTCCTTAGAGGAAGTCAGGAGATCCGGAACGACTGATAAGGATTATCAGGATATAGTGAAAGGCATTGAGGGAACTTGGCCTCAAAATCCGTCTCCGGAGGTGAGGAAAGTGAGGGTTAATGCAGATCACCTGAGTTTAGTGGATGGGTTGGTGACCATGAATTCTAGGATATACATCCCTCTCAGTATGAGAGGAGACATGTTGAAGAAATTGCACAGTGGACACCAAGGTATAGTGAAGACGGTTAGGAGAGGCCGAGACACAGTGTGGTGGCCTGCACTGAATAGGGAAGTGAAGGACATGATAGAGACCTGTAATCGATGCATTTGTAACCAAAGGATGCAATATCAACCAGTCAGTAACAGTGTACTGCCAGAAGGGCCTTGGGAAGAGGTAGGCACTGATTTGTTTGAGTTTGAGGGAAAGTGGTATGCCCTCTTTGTCGATTACTACTCACGGTGGATAGAGACAGCTGAAATGAATAGCCAGACAGGGGAGCACCTGGTCAAGAAATTCAGGCCATTGATAGCTAGGTTCGGGGCGCCGAAGAAAATGCGGTCAGATAACGGTCCGTGTTACATCTCAAGGGAATGGAGAGACTTGATGTCAGAGTACGCAATCACACATGAGACCAGTAGCCCACACTATCATCAAAGCAATGGGATGGCAGAAAGAGCGGTGGAAACAGTGAAGACTATGTGGAGGAAAGAGAAGGATAAGCTGGTGGCTCTTTTAGCTTATAGGACTACGCCACTGGAGAGCTTATACAGACCGGATGAGCTGATGATGGGTAGGAAGCTGAGGAATCAGATCCCCAGGCTTAGGGCCGTAGGAGACAGGGTACCAGATAGGGAAGGATTTAAGATTAGAGACACAAGCCTGAAAGAGCGACAGAAACGTGATTTTGACAGAGGCCACAGAGCTGTCAAAATGCCGGATCTAGAGGAGGGGACCCTGGTGTGGGTGAAGAGGGATCACAAAGATCCTAGCAGGCCTGGCGTGGTGAGATACAAAGCAGAGGAGCCATACAGTTACTGGGTTGAAGTAAACGGCAGGCTTCTGCGGAGGTCTAGAGTTCACCTAAGGTTGAGAACGCAAGAGGAGTCGAAGAGGGATGAGATACCGATAGTGAATAAAGAAAAGGAGGCTGGGGAAGAGACAGGTCTGACCAATGACAGTGAGTTAGAGTGTAATGCCAGGGAGAATGGAGTGTGCGTGAGCAGTAGGGGTAGAGTCAGAAAAAAGAGGAGAGACCCATATTATATTTATGACTATTAATACAGGGTCACTAATAGTGAAGGCTGAAGGGAGAGCTTAGAGAGGAGATAGAAAAAAAAAAAAAAGAAAAGGGGATAGTACACGGTGGATAGAGAAGGCTACGGAGAAGATTTATAGGAAGGGAGTACACAGCTGATAGTGAAGGTCATAGGGAAGAGATATAGCAAGGGAGGATACACAGTTGATAGAGAAGGCTATAGAGAAAAAGTATTGACAGTAATAGCGAAGGCCGAACAGAAGGAGAAGGATAGAGAAGGAGAGATGTGATGTAGCGTCACGGACTCAGACTAGATCCGGTCTGCGCAGGAGGTACGAAAGGAAGGAACTTGGACTAGGACGATAAGACTGGAAGGAGGTGCACGGAGAACTAATAAAGTAAGTGCAATACAGTCTTACCAATACACTACACCAATATCAATATAATGCAAACTCAACCATAGGCATCTGAGTGACTACCTGGGCTAACATGATGTTGAGGGCCTGCAGCTCAGGGTCAAACATGAATGTAATTCATTGTTTTGTTAGATATCTATTGCAAGCTATGGCTAGCAAGCGTAGCCTATAATTTATGTAACAAAAGTAGCAGAATTAGAGTTTAGCCAACATAATAAAATGTTTTGTTTTTAATATATCACTATTAGTGTCAGGTCGTTACACTGAAATGGTTCTAAGTTATATTATCAGTATCTACCAAAGATAACTACCCATATATAGTGAGGCAGTAGGTGGTTCCAGGGCCAGTTTGAGTCTACTCAATGGCTCTGGGTGGTTTTATCCTTTAGTCTTTGTGACTGATATTACATCATTTTCAGGATAAAAATGTAGCTGCCTTTTTCTTAGAAATTTGACAAATTGGCTTGTAACAAACCTTCACACAGTCTAAATGTTATAGTACAATCTGTGGTATACATTTATCTCCTCTTAACCCTCACTCAAGTTGTTTTATACATGTAGCTAGTTTTGCATTTTGTGTTAGGAGTTGTTTTCCCTATGTTATTTTCCCAGATCATTCTCATGATGCACTGCTATTCCTTGTTCCTCTTTGTTCCCCAAGCCAAGGCATAGGCATTTTCACAGTTCAATTGCATAAATATATTAATCTGAGAATACAACAACTCACGGACCTCCATTTATTTCAAGTCCTGTCCGCAGAGACCTATTAGGTAAAATACGTGTAAGATACAGTTTGGCTATTTTTTTATATATATAATGTATTTTTAGCAAGGAATATGTGGTTCATGCATAAGTACCTGTGCATATCGAAATCTGCCTCTTGTATTTACTCAATGTCCAGTGTTATCAGCTTCAGTACTTCAAGGGTGTCACTACAAGTTATTTATTTATTAAATTATTTAACATAATAGGCAATAATAACTTATTTTATTCAATAATATAGCGCTCAAGTTGTGTTCGGATAGTTAGAGCAGTCCTATATGAACCAGTGCAGTTTCTAAATACGCCTAATATTTTTATATAATATATATATTATAATATATGCTTAGCAAGGCTATTTCACCACACTAGTGAATGTCAGAATTGTGAATATAGGCCATGTTTCACTATGATATATATCTGTCTCCTCTGAACCCTCACTCTTGTTGTAACCACGTTTATTTGTCTACTTGGCTAATTCTTTCCAGCACCTTAAAAATAAATAATATATTCCACTGTAATACAGTCATGTAAACGTTTTATCCAGATGGTGTTGATTACTACTATGTTATCTACTTGGAAATTGTATTTACTCTCCATATTCTGATGATGATAATATATATACAGTGTACATGCATGTACATGTATGTACACTGTATATATATGTATTTGGGAGAATGGACATTGTAGTTAAGACTTCAGTGGTTGTCTTCTCATACAAATGAGTACATGGCTTCGTACAGAGCAGGTAAAGATGCACTGTTATAATCGGAAATTGTATTACCTTGTTAGCAGCTCTTTTCCCAGCGTGAACGGCACCACTTAGATATCCACTCCATACTTCACTAGACTCTGAACCAGCAAACTCTAATCTGAAATACAGATAGTGAACCTTTAGCTGTAGGCACCTGCTCCTGTGATGGTGAATCAATAAAGTACAAGTGGTACATGGACTAAATACCTACATGTAGATGTATGGATAGTCAATAGTCATGTATGGCCTCAATAGTCAACTTCTTCGGCAGACATAAATATAATGTTTTATTATAAACTCTAAAAGTATAGCGCTGCACTGTAACAACAGAGTCTATCTAGAACAACCCAGAACAACTGGATAAACTTATTTTGCATAAATAAACCAGTATATTGTAATTGCTCACTATATCAGCAGCAGAGGTGCCTAGTAGGTATCATACATAGACTCACCTGTTAAAGGGTGTCCTCAGTTCTGAGTAGAACCTCATAGCTCCTGTAGACATAAAATCTCCTGGACAGCCTCCATTGTATTTCTCTTTAGCCCAATCCTTCTCTACGTAATCTATTGGATCGTTTAGTTCAGGAATACCCATCAGTTCTGATAGACCAATAAGGACTGCATCACGTCTTTCTTCAAACTAGAATTTATAACTTTTGCTAGTGCAGAATATACATGTATACTTTGAAATGGGTTTTAACATGCCAAGAGTTTTTCACAGTAATGGTATGCGAATAAAATATTCTATTATAGCTGACAGTGCGTGTTTGCATGTACATGTATACATGCATGTGGACTTACACACACTCATATAATGGAATCTAGCATGAACAAATAACATACGGTTTTATCTGCCCATACAGTGGCTTGATCTCCTCCTATAAAAGCGACGAGAGCAGGATGACCTTTTTCTGATGAGGCATCGAACGAAACGCAAATGGGACCTTGCCTGCCTTCCCTGGGGTCAGTGGTAAAAATATATCCAGAATGCCCTTTTAATTTCCAGTAAGCCTGCAACATTTATGTGTGAATCTGAAATAGATGAGCTGTTATATTATAAACTGCTAAGATGGAGGGAGAAATAGACTAGGACCTCTATATAGGTCACAGGGAACACGGGTTGATTGCGATGGCTGCAACTATGCAGCAAAATCTTCTTCTAGTAAAATTATATCTTCAAGTGTTTTGGGTTTGGAAAAAATCATTTTGTTGAATAGGTGTTTATTGATTGCAAAGTTTCATTATTGTTCTCATTTCAAGGGGGTGAGACTATTGGAAGTAAAATGAGATGGGGTCTGTGATAGTGCTGTACATCATACATGTACAAACACATGTCGTACATCACATAACTTCGTGTATCGCATATGCCGTGGTCTCTTACCTTACGATACGTAGCAATTACTTTAGTGAGGTGACCAGTTGGCATCAGTTGGTACATTCTTGTCTTTGTGAAAGGTAGCTTAGGTTCAAACTCAATATTCAACACTTGTTGAGGTGGGAGTGCTATAATAGCATACTTAGCATGGTAGATGGAATCACTAGAGCCAGTGTGTATTGTTATCTGCTGTTCTGTCTGGAATAAGAATAATATTATACATACAGGATGCATGCATATTAACAGATGTCTGTACAACTTTCCTCTTTTAATTTGCAATAATATCAACATTCAATGTTACAGTAAATACAGTGAGATTCAAATTCCAAGGGACCTCATAATTGGTTTCAATTAGGCCTTAGTTTCAAATGGATGATCACTCACTAGTGAGTGATTAATTGACGTCATTATATAGTGCTCAGCAGGGACCAAAGGTAATAGTCTGAACTAACCAAGTTTTTGAATTATCTGAGGCTAAATTAAGCAGGTTCCACTGTACATAAACTTGTAAACATTTTACCTGCTCTATCTTTGTCACAGGTGTCTGCAGTTTTACATTTTCTTTACCAATGTAATTCTCAACCAGCTTTTTACAAACAGCTTGTGAACCACCCTGTTGACATAAAGAACATATCAGACCAGTAATGCAGTACTAGTTTAGTACTAATAACCAATGTAGATGAGAAATAATACTCTAAGTGTAGACCTACATGTAGGTTAGGATGAGTACTATTCCCAGCCACCATAGACTAGACAGGGTGCTTTAAGTTATACATATTATGGTTAGAGCTGTTGGCACAGCAACTTGGCAGACCACTGAGCAATATTCTCACCAATGTCATTGACCTACATGTACTTCTAGTTGCTATACTTTGAACATCATTCATATTATTGCTGAGTGAATTATTGTGGGACAGATTGAAGAGCTCTACTCCAAACTTTTTCAATTTAATCTCTACAGCAAACCTTCAAGCTACTACTAATAGTGTTAGTGTCTTCGAAACCTAAATTTCAGGGCAGGTCAACTTTATAAAATATTTTCCAGCACACATCCGGCACAGAGTTGCTAAGACACTATAAGGCTTCTAAGTTTGACGTCTATTCTATATTTTAGTCGCTTTATATATGCTTATCTACAAACTGCAGTGTGCATGGTATACCATTATTCACATTTATGTAGTTACGTTCTGATTCCCCTGTTCTTGTTACTAAAGAAGCATGAGAAGTTTTGTAAAAGCTGAAGGACACTAGACTGGCAACTGCCTCTAGATCATTAGCCAAATCAATTTTCAATAACGTTACTATTATGTCATTTATTTGTCAATCCTGCTAATAGTGTTGTCCAGCCTGTTGTACCCAAGTAAAGTAGTATATTTGTCCATGTACATGTACATTACTTACAATGATTTTACACTCTGGGGCAGACCCCTTTGTTTCTTCCAGACTTCCTCCGGCTGCAGAGCAAGTTAGGAAGTAAAGAGCATTCATCTGCGATGGGTGGGCTCCAGATATACCTCTTGTCTTGACAGTCATTATCTCTTTCACTTCTGTAAGAGCAGATAAATCCCAAAGTAAAACCCTAATAAACTTGTCTTTTAGCATACAAACAGTGTAGGTTATTATTTATGCACAGCATAATATCTTATCCATAGGGCCTAAATCTATACTGCATACAAGGATTTAAATTCTATAGCAATTGCATTTATGTATCACACTTACTCTCTGTAAAGCTCAACTTCCTAATCAGCTCTGTAACTGTGATGGAGTCATAATATTCTGCATCTGGATGTTTCCAGGGATTTTTTGCACCAAAGGCCTTGATCAATCTTTCCAGCTACAAGTTTGCAAATATTTTAATCCATTATGCTCTCTAGCCACATATAGAATACTAATAACAAATTTTACACATACATGTACATCTGAGCTGTTCACTAGGAAAGGAACCCCAGTAAGATAGGTGCTTGTATGTAGGCCTATTATATAGCATTATATAGTATTATACAATAAGGCAGCTATATTAAATAAAATGTTATTCAATTGGCAGTCCACAAGCAACTGGGACACACAGGGAAAAATGCACTGGTTATATAGTAAAAATGTTTAATAATATTAAAAATTGTATTACAAACACATGGCTTGTAACATTGTAAAAAGTTCTATAAGCGTAATTGAGATTATACAGTAATATCCTAAGCCTTCACAATAGGCAAATACGGATATTACACCACATGCAAGCTAGATAAAGAGCAATATGCAGCTATAACAATTATGTTTATTCAGTATTACATAGCTAGGCCTACCTGGTAACAATATTATTTATTGTAAACATGAGGATTTGCCTAAGCGCTGGTATGCGTTGCCATAGAGACATCACCATAAATATCATAGAAAAAGTACAAGAGTCAATATACGGACAGTAATGGAATGCAGATAAGCAATTATACGGACAGTAATGGAATGCAGATAAGTAATTATAACAGAATTGCAACATGGAGACGAATACAACACTTTCACACAAATGTATAATAATTATTAGCATTCAATATATCTAATTATGCATGCAATGTTCATGTACATGTAATGTAGTTTTTGTTG
Source organism: Bugulina stolonifera (assembly GCA_935421135.1). NCBI lineage: Eukaryota > Metazoa > Bryozoa > Gymnolaemata > Cheilostomatida > Bugulidae > Bugulina > Bugulina stolonifera. The sequence continues at coordinate 31,090,268 of OW285187.1, forward strand.
GATGGACATATACAGGGCCATCAACTTTTGCAGTTGAGTACATTAAAATTATAATACCTGTGCATATGATTTATTGTAATGGTTAGGACATTTGCCTACACAGCCTAAGCCTACCTGACGGACATACACAGCTCTACTCATCTATGCCTACATTTGGCTTGTAGGCCTATTAGTACTGTTATGCATGTTTTGACCATGCCGCTATAATTACCATATGCTTATATACTTATAATGTGCATTACTTAGCAATTACATGTATGTCCTTTTTATACCCATGTAAAGAGGGCCGACCTCTCAGAAATACTTGATGCTTATTTTGCACATGATTTGGATGATTTTAAGCTTCTTTTGTTGTACCCGTTACTTTGGGTCGGTCTCGGGATTCCGGCTGCCATCTTGTTGTGCAATTTCCGGACGACGCTACGTCGGCTTTTTATGACACTACGTTGGCCTTTTACGACAGTACGTCAGCCTTTTCACCGGAACTTCCTTCGGAAGTTCTAATAGTATATAAAGAGCACTGTTTTTGTATTTATTGTCTCAGTTGAGGCTTGGATCTCAATAAAGACACTTCTATACTACTTATACAGAGTTTTCACTTCGTAGTATTGGTCATTCCAGTTGACAAGGTCCCCGACCTTGCCTCCCGAACTGCCTGCTAGGTCGGAACATACTCTTTCTCAGTAGGCCTATAGCAAGATAGCATCGACTCGGGACCACATTTGGGTCGTCTTGAGTAGTCATTGGACTACTAGTACATGTTAATCTTTCTTGTCATGGGAAGACCTAGCACCACTCATAGTCATAAGTTCGTCATTTTGGACAAGGGTCGTCTTAGGACGACATACACACAACCCCCAAAACATTACAATATTATTAGGCGTCTTCGGAAACTGTACTAGTTCATATGAGACTGTTTTTAATATCCGAACAGAGCTTGAGCGTTCAGGTGTGACTGATGCTTGCTCTGAAGGGGAATCCCCCTTGTTAACAATAAATATTATTGCCAGGCACGCCTAACCTTGAATAAAATAAATTGTTATTGCCAAGCAGATTGCTATTTATAAGCCTGCACAGTGCAAAATCCTAATATGCCTTACATATTGCTTCAAAACAGAAAATGTCAATGGCCGGCCAATGGAAGCTGCAACGAATCTAACATAGTACACAGGAATATTGCCATAAATGGTATAAATAACTATTACACAGAATAATTAATGTGAAGAAAATGCTACAGAGTAATAACATTTCTAAAAATGTATCAGAGGTTGTACACACCCTTGTAATAGTTTGCCTCAAGTCTAGTGTACCTATTATACCAATAGATGGCAGATCTGAAGAGTACGTGTGTACTCCGGAGTCTGAGTTGAGGCGAATACATTTAGTGCCAGTGGAGTTTTGGTCATAGGTACCCATATCCAGCTCCTTCAACAGTTCTAGCACATCATGCTGTTTTCTGGTAAGATGGAAGTACATCGATCAACTTAATTCATTTTTGTTATTAGAGAAAAATAGAGTGAAAATACAATTTATTTTTCAGAAATATAATACACAGATATAAAATTGATACATAAATTGATGTGGGACCAGGTTACTGACTGCTCAATGACAAACTTCTCGCAAAAAATCACCGAGTTTAGATATTATCGTAGCAGCAATGTTGGAGTTGAACCTAGAGATCAAGATAATAACATACAGCTTTATATCTAGATCAGTGCATTACGATAAGAACAACTGGTGAAATATTGTGCAGGAGGGTCTGTAGTCCACATTTTTTAATTCTACTCCTACTATGCAAGAGCAGAGTAACGGTTTCATTTTCGGCTGGTCTTAGCTTACCAAAAATGCATTAGAATGAACTGTGGTCTTGTATTTCAGGCAGTGGGTGTTTCTATAATTTTTTAAGATTAGATTTGAACTGCAACTAAAAATGTAAAACCCGCGCATTTGTTATTTTTATATCAGAGAAGGATAGCAGTAAAGAAAATTTTTCAGAATTTTTAAATGGAAGTGAACCACGCACTTTCTAAAAGAAGATAGCTTGGTATCTCTCATCAGTTGGCAGGGTACATCACCCGACCCAATTACAATCGACTACCTGATGTGAATATGATTTTGCTAAACTCATACAATTATAAGTAGGCGACAAGTTTTAACCAAAACTTACCCATCGACCCACATCCCTCCAAGCTCCCAATCATGAACATCATCATTTCCATCAACATCTGCACATTTCAAATCCTGTACCAAAGTTCTACCTCCTATACGATCTGTAATAATTGATAATTGGGTTGCAAAATATAGAGAAGACAACTTCTCCTGCTTCAGTTTTGGCGAAGAACAAAGGCTATCTCAAATTTCTCCACTTCTGCACCTAACTCCAATTTTCATCCACATGTAGTTTCTTTACATTATCAGCTTAGACTACATCGATAGCAATGCAAAAATGCTCAATAAGACAGTTTTAAAGCTAAAATATTATAATAGATAAAACCATTTTATTCCTAACTATTAATTTTTCTGCAGGAACAAGTACTGCCCAAGACACAGCAAAGGGCTCACCACCAGCTGTAGATTGCTAACAGAGCCCTAGAGTGTCACTCACATAACTAACCAACAGGTCCAGCATGCCCTATCGTGTAAATTATATGTGTATAAATATTATGTGCAACTACACTAGGATCTCCAGACCCTCTGTTTTGCTTCAAACCATGGATGGTAGGTTCTAGGCTTCCCCAGTATTTATTTATTTAAATCACTGAACAAAAGTAATCGGTCACTTCCTCGGAAATGCATTTTAGTTCATTTGCTCATGATAAAATTGTAACTTTATGCAACTAGTACATTTAAAATGCTCAATATTATTACTGCACTGCGCTGCGCTGCCCTGCATTGCACTGTACTATACTTACTGCACTGCACTGTACTATACGCACTGCACTGCACTGCACTGTACGCTGCACTACGCTGTACTAACACTGGACTAACACTGTACTAACACTGCACAAACGCTGTACTAACACTGTAAAACACTGTACTAACGCTGCACTAACGCTGTACTAACACTGTACTAACACTGTGCTGACTTATACATGTATTACAGACTATTCAACTGCAATGACATTTTATTTGAAGTCAAATTTCATGCATTATGCAAGATGTGGATACTGAGCCACCAGTGGAAGCCTTGAAAAGTATTCATAATGAGTTTATATGGCAGGTGACCGAGTACTTTTGCACAGCACTGTATAAGACAAAACGTTACTTTATTGGACAAAACATCACCACAGAGCTACTACAGAAAATGTTACTCTTTTTTCCCCGAAACAGGTCCCGCCCAGGGCCATCAGCTTACAATAACCCTGTATTTACTTATTATCCGAAAATCTTCAGGCCCGATATCGTCGGGAAGTACAACCAACAAAAAAACACATTACAGGAAACTGAGAGAGTTATTAAGGACTGCGACTTAAGTAAAACATTACAATAATAAAAGTACAATATTATACAACATTATAAACAATATTTCATTTCCCATCAGTCTACATTGTACATACAATTATTTACAAGGTAATTTACAGTACGAGTAATGCATGATGGTCAAGCTAGTGCCCAGATAAGCATGGTAAATTATTGTAGTGGATCATCACAGTAGTTTTAGAGTGAAAGTATGGTAAATAAAAAATATAACTGTTATACAAACATTTAAATATTGATCAGTAAATTTTACTGTGCACAAATGTACAAATGCAAAAATAAGCATTTGTGCATTATTACATGTAACTAGGCTAGTTACTCTTGAAATATCTTGCATGGAACTTTTTACACCAATAAATTAAAATTAAAGCATTGTGATGATACTGGTATACCTTTCGCTTCCAGAACACAGACTTTGAGCTGAGGTTTAGCTTTTAGTAATGTATGAGCAGCACTTAGACCTGAGAATCCAGCACCAACACACACCACATCATATTCTATTGCTGACATTGTTGCTAACTTCTGTCACTATCCTTAGAGATAGTCCTGCGTGTTTACCACTCCAACAGTAAAAGTACAAATGATGGGCAAATGGAGTAACCAATAATATATCCTAGACATAGTTTACAGCCAGAGCCATTTATTTGACAAATCAAAGGCTGACTGCCAACTATGACTTGTAACCATAGAGTTTTCTCTATGCTTGTGACTGACATGAAACCAGGGCTAAGCGATAGTCAACACTTGTAGGAGTAGACAACTACTGCCAACAAGAGTATTTATGTGTATTTGTTCTACTCAGATTGCACAATGCACATTCTAGCCTTAGTGCCTAGTACCCCAATTACCACCCTAGGGTGGGTACTAGGTGTGTAGCCATCTCCTAAGTCCTTAGTTAAAGAGAACCCCCCCCCCCCCCAGAATGTATTGTATTGTATAAAAGATAGTATAAGACTGAAGACACAATATGTCAAAGACAATATACAAGGACAGATGTGATTGGCTGCCCGCCTTTTGACAACAAGATAGTGGTAGTAACTGAGAAGCCATGTAAGCCAATCATATGTCACAGAAAATCAGTAAGTAGGTGACTGTGCAAGGAGAAACTTTCATGAGAAAAACTTAGGAATAAGTGTGTCAGGTTTCATCAACAATGGTGTACATTCTGTGTCCAATGTCAAGAGTTCCGCAGGTCAAAGACAAGCTGTAATATTTGATCATCATTGGCATGTATTTCTCTGGAGGGATATGTGGTTCATGCATATATTAAACAGTGAAAGCAAGTAGAGAAGTTATTTCCTCGTAAGCAGAAGTCAGAGGAGCAGAAATAAATAATAATTAGAGACACCAACTTGCTTACCACCTGTGCATATTAAAACCTGTCCATTAGTTACTCAGTGCCGAGATTTACCCCCTGTCAGCCTCTGTATCTCATGTATGGTTACTATAATTTATAACACCCTATATATAGCAAGGTGGCCATAATACGAGGTGTGCATTTGGCTCAGAGCATGTCTACTGCTCACCGGTGAAGCTTCCTTTTTAAAGGTTCCTGAACTGGTGTTCTATCCACTATGCTAGGTGATTAGGTGTTGTAGAGGCCCGTGTTCAAACCAAAGTCAGCAATTGGTATTTTCATGGATGTGAAACAAGTCTCTGACTGTTCAATAGATGAATTTCTTGCATAAAAAATTATTAGCTATTTATTTATTAAATTATTTAGCATAATATTTATACATGTATAGTATATAATTATAATGTATACTTAGCAAGGCTATTTCACCCACTAATCAATGTCAGAATTGTAAATATAGGCCATGTTTCACTATGTAGTATAGTGCACTCAGTAGCATTATGGCAATCTCCCCTTGAATCCTCACTCTTGTTGTAACCACATTTATTTATCTACTTGGCTCATCCTTTCCAGCACCTAAAAAATAAAGAACACTGTAATACATGTTAGCATTTTAACTTATTTACCAATATTATCTACTTCAAAATTGCCTCTATTCTGCATACTTCAGATCATTTGCACTTGGTGATGATGTCTTACATGTACAGTGAAACTTGCTTAATTCAAACCTCAAGAGACCGCCATAATTGGTTTGAATTAGGCCTTAGTTTGAATTGTGTGATCACTCATTTTGTATATTGACTTGGATGCTTACTTGATAAATAATACTATAAATGCAGTAGCACTTGAATGTACATGAACGCATAAAATTTCATTTACTTTAATAATGAATACAGTCAAGGAAAGATAAGTTTTAACATGACAGCTTCCTATTAAATAGAACTTTATGTAATGTTTAGTACACTCAAAACGGCAACACTGTAAATTGGCGACAGGTTAAGCATCACATGTGCAGGATAGCAGTATGAAAACTTATTTAGCTAAGGAACAGTAAAGCAATTAGTGGGTTTTCCCAGCTTAGCTTGAGAAGAAACATTACTGTAGTAACCGCTAGTAGTTATTATTAGCTTATTACATGTACATGTATGTTTGCTATAATAGCATTATCATTGATTATAATGAGAGCCTAAGCAGCATGAAGTTTGAACTACAGATGACAAATCTGAAATATTTGAAGGCTAATAGTTTGAACTAACCAAGTTTTTGAATTATCCAAAGTTAAATTAAGCAACTCCCACTGTATATGTATTTGGGAGAATGGACATTGTAGTTAAGACTTCAGTGGTTGTCTTCTCATACAAATGAGTACATGGCTTCGTACAGAGCAGGTAAAGATGCACTGTTATAGTCGGAAATTGTGTTACCTTGTTAGCAGCTCTTTTCCCAGCATGAACGGCACCACTTAGATATCCACTCCATACTTCACTAGACTCTGAACCTGCAAACTCTAATCTGAAATACAGTTAGTAAACCTTTAACTGTAGGCACCTGCTCCTGTGATATTTTCATGCATAATGAATTGTAAATAAGATTTTATTAGTAAAAGTACATGTATTATGCTAGTGTAATCATAGTGTATAGTGGTACTTGGGCTAAATGTCTCAGTTAAAGCATTTTTGGAACTGTTTAACCCTAAAGGTCTAGCTCAAACAAACAATATACTGATACAGCAGGTCTTGCTGACCTCCTTCCATCTCATTTGATCTACATGTGCATGTGGTTACATGTATAGCTGCGCTGTACTGGCCTCAATAACCAACAGTTTAGGCTGCCAAAAATATATGTTTTATTGTAGGACTTTAATACTGCCTTATAAACTCTAAAAGTATAGCTGTTCTGCAGCAACAGAGTTTACAGCTAATAGCGCTGCCTACAGAATTCAACCCAGAACAACTGGATAAACTTATTTTGAATAAATAAACCAGTATATTATAATTGCTCATTATATCAGCAGCAGAGATGCCTAGTATGTATATTACAAAGACTCACCTGTTAAAGGGTGTCCTCAGTTCTGTGTAGAGATTCATAGCTCCTGTAGACATGAAATCTCCTGGACAGCCTCCACTGTATTTCTCTTTAGCCCAATCCTTCTCTACGTAGTCTATTGGATCCTTTAGTTCAGGAATACTCATAAATTCTGACATACCAGTAAGGACTGCATCACGTCTTTCTTCAAACTACATGTATATGTAAAGGTTTTTAACATGTGCTAGTACAGAGTATATACTTACTTAGAAATGAGTTTTTAACGTGTCAAGAGTTTTTCACAGTAAATAATGCTATGTAAATATATTTTCTTATAGCTGACCATGCGTGTTTGCCAGTTACAATCATGTACATGTATATGTGGACTTAAACACACTCATATAATGGGCTAGTATGAACAAATAACATACAGTTTTATCTGCCCATATGGTGGCTTGATCTCCTCCTATAAAAGCGACGAGAGCAGGGTGACCTTTCTCTGATGAAGCATCTAATACAGCAGTAATGGGACCTTGCCTGCCTTCCCTGGGGTCGGTGGTAACAATATCTCCAGAATACCCTTTTAATTTCCAGTAAGCCTGCAACATTTATGTGTGAATCTGAAATGAATGGACTTGTACACTGATAACGGAGAAATAGAGTAGAACCTGCAAATAGGGTTGAACATTGCTAAAATGTGACCAAATATTCTTCTACATGTATTCATATCTTGAGGTGTTCTGTGCTTGACAAGTACAGAAATAATCAATATTTGAATGTCTACCGATTCCCTCCCTCATACATGTGCCTCAACTTACGATGCGTATGTCGTATATTTATGTCTCATAATATCCTACCTTACGATACGTAACAATTATTTTGATAAGGTGACCAATTGGCATCAGTTGGTATATTCTTGTCTTTGTGAAAGGTAGCTTAGGTTCAAACTCAATATTCAACACTTGTTGAGGTGGGAGTGCTACAATAGCATACTTAGCATGGTATATGGAATCACCAGAGCCAGTGTGTATTGTTATCTGCTGTTCGGTCTAAAATAAGGATAATATTATACATACAGGATGTATACAGATCAACAGACAACTGTCCAACTTTCCCCTTTTCATTGGCAATAACATCAATATTCAATTATCAATTGGCTTAATTTCCAAAACGAGTTTTAGACTCTTTTTAAAATTTTGGAGTTGTCATGTCTAGATCAACTTTCACAGCCATATCTGTCACCAGTACCGTGAAAAATAATAGCTGTTACAGTAAATACACATAAACTTGTAAACATTTTACCTGCTCTATCTTCGTCACAGGTGTTGACAACCTTACATTTTCTTTACCAATGTAATCCTCAACCAGCTTTTTACAAACAGCTTGTGAACCGCCCTGTTGATATAAATAACACATCTGAGTAGTAACATGACAGTACTTATATAGTACTAATAACCATTCCCTTCCTCTTAGACTAGAACTGATTACCCACACCAGCTACTAATAAACTAGAAACCTACTTTCAACTAGTACTCTCCAGTTTAGCGTGTACCCTGGCAGTATTACTATTATACTCTCCAGCTTAGTGTGTGCCCTGGCAGTATTACTATTATACTCTCCAGTTTAGTGTGTGCCCTGGCAGTATTACTATTATACTCTCCAGCTTAGTGTGTGCCCTGGCAGTATTACTATTATACTCTCCAGCTTAGTGTGTGCCCTGGCAGTATTACTATTATACTCTCCAGTTTAGTGTGTGCCCTGGCAGTATTACTATTATACTCTGGTGAGTTTATAGGTTTGCTGTACCAAGTATTTATTATTCTCGATTAGTTACCTCTTGTTCCATAAGTAAATTGGTAGCACCAGAATGATACTGAACTGGCACTTGCCTCCAGCTGAATCATCAGCCAAATAGACGACTGGCTTTCAATCACAGTACATAATGCCATTTGTTACTGCTAATCATTTGCAACATGTTAATGCTATTGAAGTCAGTCAAATAAAAATATTACTAAAGAGTATGCATGATCTACTCTGTTCTTAATAGTAGAAAGAGTGATATTATTATTATTTTATGTAATCTGCATTACTTACAATAATTTTACACTCTTGAGCAGACACCATTGCTTCACCCAAACTTCCTGCGGCTGCACAGCTGGCTAGGAAGTACAGAGCATTCATTTTTGATGGATGAGCTCCATTTGCAGCTCTTACAAGGACGGCCATTAGCTCTTTCACTTCTGTAAGAGCAGATAAATCCAGATGTAAAACCTTGATTAACCTGTCTCTACATGTAGCAGTAAACAGTGTATGCTATTATTTACATGTACATGTATATACAGTGCCAAGTATAAGTCATATCAATAGGGCCTAAATCTATACTGCATATATGTATTTAAATTCTATAGCAATTGCATTTATGTATCACACTTACTCTCTGTAAAGGTCAACTTCCTAATCAGCTCTGTAACTGTGATGGAGTCATAATATTCTGCATCTGGATGTTTCCAGGGATTCTCTGCACCAACAGCCTTGATCAATTTTTCCAGCTACAAGTTTGCAAATATTCTAATACATAATATACATGGCGTAGCAAAATTGTGATTTAGCTGAATATAGAATAGTATATAATACAACATGCACATTGCTTTTGCAGGGAAGTTTTACATGTAAAATTGATAACCTGTGCACAGTGTTCTAAGTGGAACAAATGAGGTGGGTACATGTGCATGCAATCTTACAGATTAGTGTTGTATAACTATCCACTTAATCTTATAGTAGCTAAGCAATTAGTGAATTACTAAAATGGAAAATTATCCTCTGGTGAGATTCCAACCCATGTCCCCTATGAATGATAGTCAAACACTCTACCACGACACTATCAGGTCCACAGTGACTGCATGTGGAAGACTAGCTATTAAAATTAGGGTACACTGAAATTGAGGAGGGTACATGCAGTATACTCCTGCATCAGGGGCGGATATAGGAAATATTTCAACACCAGCCTATTTTCAAGAAGTCATGAATTTCACGCGTCTGAGGGAGTTAATACAAGATAAGTGTGGAACATGAACATGCATGGGTACAGTCTACACATATAACATGACTATTACAGGACTATAAAATGACTGTACTGCCTGAGCTAGTAAATAGAAAATGAGTTGAAGCCTAGATATGCATAGTATTGATAGTTTACAGAGCACAGCTAGTATTGCATGCTTGATTGAACACACGCCTAGGATGGTGGCGTGGTTGCCTATAGCCGCCCCTGTCCTGCATAACCACACTTCGAACACTGCCCGTGCATTTATTGCTTCAAAAAAGAAAATGCAAATATGCACCGTAGCTGCAAGGAATCCTACATAGAACACATAAATATTGCTACAAATAACTATTACGCAAAACAATGTCAAGAAAACGCTTCAGAGGTAATGTTTCTACTAATACAGCAGAGGTTGTACATACCCTCATAAAAACTTGTCCCAAGTCTAGTGTGCCTATTATACCAATAGATGGCAGATCTGAAGAGTACGTGTGTACTCTGGAGTCTGAGTTGAGGCGAATACATTTATTGCCAGTGGAGTTTTGGTCATAAGTACCCATATCCAGCTCCTTCAACAGTTCCAGCACATCATACTGTTTTCTGGTAAGATAGAAGCACACCGATCAATTTAATTCATTTCCTGATATAACGGAAGAACGAATAAAAAATACCATTTAGATGGTCTACTATGTGTAGGGTAGATTTTGTTGCTGCAGAAATTTTAGAGTTCGATCTGGAGAGGATCTGTCGTCAAATTCTCCACTTAGGTACTACACAAGAGTAGAGTCATAATTCCATCTGCCTCTGGTTTCAACTTGCTTAAAGGATCCCTGTCACTAATTACCTTGCTCAGCAAATGTAGATTTGTGTTAAAATGAAGGCAGCAGGAAAGTTACAAGTTGCGGAGTTGTGCTCTCAACATATTTCTGCTTCCCATGATGCATCGCGCGATGCGCTATGTGCTGCCCTAGGACGATTTTTTTAATGAAGACACCCTAAACGGCAATTTTTTTATATAAGTTGTATAGAGAGAGGTTTCGTTTTTTGAGAATATTTTCAAAAGTAGCTTGAAAAATGCAAAAATAATCCATGAGCATATACTACTTGCAACCATGCACCCTTCAATTTATATTACACCCTCGAAAAAAGTTTTATTTTTATAGCTGCCATTGTTTATCCGAAACTATGGATTATCATACTAGCATCAAATTTTATAAACAAAACAAAGTCACATGACCATGCTAGCGGTCTGCACGTGGTATTTTGTTTACAATACAATTGATCACAGAGTTATTGCAAGTACCAAGGTACTATACTATCTATCTTCGTCTATGTCTATGGATTGAGTTGAGAATTCATAGTGCACAGAAATGCTAAGAATGGCGTTCGAAATTTGGATTTTCATTTCATAAATTTCATTTTCTAAAGAATATGAGCTTAGTTTATGGCCAGATTGTCAGCTACCACAATACTCAGCATAGTAAGCATTTACTATATGTACTCTTTTTTTTATTTATTTCGTTTAAAAAACAAATGATTAGGTTTGAAATTAAATATTATTATAATATTTATATTAATTTTTTAAATGATAAAAAGAGTTAGATAACTTATAATACAAAAAAAAGGAAGTCATGTGATTATGATATTTCATATTATATTATAATGTTAATTAGGTTATATTATGATATAATTTAATATAATAATCTAAATGATTATCATATCATTATGATTTTAACATATATTTATATTTATATTACAATACTGGTGAAACTAAATTTCAGTTAGTATTAAATTTAGTTTTGACAATCGGTCACAATGAACTTTGTAAAAATGTGAAGTTATTGTATTGTTGTATTAAATCATCTACAATGTACATATTCAAATATAATTTTGAATTTACAATATACATATCCTGCGAAAATGCAAACAATAATTCCATCATAAAGTTTATTTCTAAAATAATCAATTGACTGATCTGGTCTATCCAAGATATTTGTATTACTGTATTTAGTTTATTCACTCTTTCAAGCCCCCCCCCCCCCTTTTTCCCAGGCTAAATCTAAAAGATTGGTGGGACTGATGCTAACTTCATTAGACACAAACTCACCCTTATCTAATGCAGCTGAGCTAACCTGGTGTACTTTTATGTATGTTTGCATGGTCAAAGTTTCTTTTCGTTTAAAACAGCCAAGTTTTATTTCTAAAGCATTTTATGTTTTTATCGTATTTGTATCTTATGATGTACTCACTGTGTTGATTACAGGCTAGTTCCAATACTGTCAGCAAGTAACTTTCCTGACATTGATAAAGACATAGTTGAACTCGACTGTTTGTTGGAAAGAAGGAATGATCTGGTGAGCAGGGTAAAGACACACACTCACCTTTGATGAAGAATATTTAAATCGAATGCCAACCTCAATTTCTACATCCAGTTCTTTATACTGGTAGGTGTTTATAATTTATTATGTAGCGACAAGGCTCGTTACAAGGTAGCATTAAAACCGTCTTCTTGAATTTAACTTATGCATAAACTTATAAACTCATTGAGGTAAATTTCATCAGTTTATTCTTGCAAAATGTGAAACACACATGCTTTAGCTAATAAAACTGACAACCCATGTGATTTAGGTTTTCATTCCGAAAGTCTTCCTTCTGTGCCATATCGAACTATAATAATATTCAGCTCTAGGAGCCGTGGAGACCCATTCGACTAGCTCTGCTATCGGGCAGCCACATTAAAGAATTGTGTTTGGCGCCATGAATATTATATTATTATCATTATTATTTAGCACAGTGAGATGCCAAAGCTGTATGAACGAACGGGAACAAAGCTAGACCAATTCCATGCGACCAGACACTGGTGTAGAAATTCTAATTCATCTATTCTCCAGCTTGCACCATATCATCTTTATCTCCAATGTTGGAAAAAGCATAGGTAAGTGTTGTAGCAGTAATATGTTATGTACATTAACTTGATTATCAGTACTAGTACTTCAGCATCATCTATTCAACAGGGTGGGAAATTCTGCTGTGAGAGTTGAACCCAACCAAAACTACATTGCCACTAACTATTGATGTGTTCTCTTCGAGGGTCACAACCACTTTTCTTAATAAAATGCTCTACAAATTTGAATTGCAGATAGTACATATTGGATTGCAAAAGAAGCGTTCCAAATGTACAGTTCACCCGTACTCCAAGAGGTTTCTTCAACAAGTAACTCTATAAAAGGTGAAGCGTTATAGTGCCTCAGCATTCAAGCTGAGTGATTACGATTGAAAACAAACTTCTGCTGGCACGCTACATGGACTGTGTATCTCATTATGATTTCTGTTCATGTTCAATACTTTACACATGTATTTTACTCTGGATTCGGCTGTTTTCATCGTTGTATTTTGTTATAAACAGATATCGTAAATAAACAATAAATGTTTTAAGATATTGAAGTTGAATAGTCATTCGATGTCCTCATATTAATAACTAAGAATGACGGTTACATTTTCAGAAAGTACGACAAATCAAATAATAGTCAGAATCATTTCAAACATTTTTGTTTAAATGTATATGAATCATAGTTGGGCGGATCTATACTTGTGCACGTGATTCCATGGCTATTGGTTTTAGTCTCCAGCACTTTGCCAAAAGTATACTAGTAGGCCTAAATTAATCTTGCAATAACAGCTCGGTGTCATAAAACGGAGAGGGCAATAAAATTTGTCTAGAGACTGTATTGGTAAATAATCAGTAAATTGATGTTCATAACTACAGCAGTTACATGTCTTTGCAAATGGAAAATTGCAGTTTCATCTAGTAAAATAAATCCTCCCTAAAGCCTAAGAAAGATAAGAAAAATAGCACAAAATAAATGTAAAATCAAATATAATAGTCCAAAGTATAAATTTTGAGCTGCATGTATTTTCCATTTACTATGGCTGCAAACACAAAAAACATGAGTAATCTTGGAATTCAAAATAATGACATCTTGGAACAAAACTAAATCCACTCGGCTAATTGCAAATAACCATGAGTGCATAATATTAGTTCTTGTTAACATTAAAGCTTGTGGATTACGGTCACTTGAAACGAAGCAGTAATAATCGACTTAGTAAATAGAAAAGATCACCAATGTAACTGCACAATATAGAAAAAAATCAAAATGGAATTGGCCATCACAGGCATCAAATACAACATGTACTGTACTCATTGAAATTCTATTTACTGAAAGATCATACATGAAATATCAAGCCAACTGCAACTAATACATATAAAAATGAAAAAAATTCCAATTGTGGCAGAATATTAATATTTGAAGGTACCGGTCAATACTTTACAAACCATACGATTGATTTGGCTGCTCGAATTGTTGGTAAGTACTTCAGTTCAAGCATGTTGCTTGATAGATGTTTCTATTCTACAACATTATGTGAACATGTTATCATACCATTGGATCACTTAAAAGTACATTAACAACAACAGATGGTACCTAAAATCAGACCACACTAAGCAACTGAATATAACTGCTAGGTACAATGTAATAGATTGAAAATGATGAATACAAATCAAATCGATACCAATTTTGCTAGGCTACATTCCAAAAACCACAGTACAGAAAAGTAATATGTACATGCAGCAGTGTTTACAGCGAAAGTTTTGCTGAACTGATGCGACAACACTTCACATTTTTTGATTAGACAGAACCTTGAAAGTTGATGATGCACTTACCTTATGTATACCTATGTACAACAAGTCAACTCAGTGTCCAAGGTACAATACTCGTCACTCAAGTATGACTTTAAGAGGTTGCCATTGATGGGACTTGACATTCCTGGGTCATAGTCTTGACAAACTGCTAAAAAGAAGCATTCATTACACACATTTTAGTCATCATAGTATTATTATTACAACAGAGAAAGCAAATGAGTTGACTATAGTGTCATCAAAAGTTTATTTTACTTACGGCTGCAATCAAAGAATACAATTATTTTGAAATTCAATAAATTAAGTTTTTGATTAGGTGCTGTATAAAGGCCTACATATATGTAGATAGCAACAATCATAGTTAATCAAGTTAATATTATAATCCCAATATTTTATTTTGCATTTTATCCATTTTAGTAAAGTTTAAAATAGTGTAGTAAAGTAGGCTACATTCATAATAATTAACCATAAGTAACTAGTATGTTATTTTAACAAATTACTTATGTACCAATGTGAACAAAAAGTAAATAACAATAATTATCATTGCTATATCCACATGTATAAATAACTTTTTTTAATATCAACTACACTGGCATAGTACATTCACATTGACATTAAGAATTAAATTAAAATCAAAATTAATTTACTTTCATTGATTTGATATGATAATCAAATGATTGCAAATTCTTGCTGTGCTTGCCATATACCTTGTATCATATCATCTCTTGATAGCATTTTCATCTTGCAACAATAATTTCATTTTGGCAAAAGCAAAATATTATATTTTATTCTAATTCTGTCCACAGCCAACTGATTCCCATCGATCACCCAATGGGTTTTCCCACACGTGTACATGCGCATTCGATTTAGTTAGCCAATTATAATAAAGTTCAAGTAACCAATCATGACGTTCGCTCTAGCGAGCACATGGGTGTCTCAAAATGTAAACAAAAACGGTGACACTGATCCTTTAAAACGTGAGGAAGCAACAGTAGAACCGAGTGTAACCTGGAATTTCAGGTGGATATAATAAGAGCAGAGTTGAACCGCCACAAAATATGCGAAACCTGAGCATTTGTTACCTTTATATCAGAGAGGGTGAGCAGTGAAGGGGTTTCCCTAGGCCAGTTGAGTGGAAGTGAAATGTGCACCTTGTACTTGTGGTGAACTGGCGTTAAAGCCGGCTGCAGATGACGCCACAGGAAGGTTGAACCTGCCGTCAGGGTGGACGTTGTTTTAGACATTAAATCCATATAATGTACACTATACACTACACAGTATTACCGCTAACCCCATAAACTTATACAATTATAAGTGCAAGTTTTAACCAAAACTTACCCACCGACCCACATTCCTCCAAACTCCCAACCATGAACATCATCATTTCCATCAACATCTGCACATTTCAAATCCTGTACTACAGTTCTACCTCCTATACGATCTGCAATAATTGCTAATTGGGTTGTACATCACACAACTGCTGTGTTAGAAGTGGAAAAAATGAGGTGAGTCCACAATACCTGTAATTTCAGGATAGAGTTTGGTGCACCCATGTGCCTTCACTTCTGACACTGCATGATTGATATTCCGTAAACTGATTTTCTATCTAATCTTCTGACATTATTAATGAGATACATTTACCTTTAGCTTCCAGCACACAGACTTTGAGCTGAGGGTTAGCTTTGAGTAATGTATGAGCAGCACTTAGACCAGAGAATCCTGCACCAACACACACCACATCATATTCTATTGCTGACATGGTTAGCACTGTTAGTAGCTGTTACTAGCGGTCCCACTAGGCCCACTGTCTACTGAATTAGTGACTACATGCAAGAGTGTATTTGCTTATAAATAATATATCATAATTGACGTAGGCGGTATACAAACACTAGAGCACTTCAACTATTAGCCTTGCAGACAGTGCAAACAATATATTAGAAGGCGTGTCTAATGAGTATGCATATATGTAATACATGGGCATTGTAGGTATTCATGAGTCAGAGTCACAAGGCCAGTGGTCTCATGATCCGTATTAGTAGCGTTATCGATTATGTCTTCATAGATAAGCGAACATTATCATTGTTATTGTTATTATGCAATTCTAAGGAATTACAGAACTGTTTTGGAACACACCATTTTGCAAATGCACATTTTTTGATGCAATAAGAAGCTTGAACTGCAAGTTTTTGCCATCAACATTATTATATTATATCTATGTGTGTATTGTGGTGGTGTGTGGTGGAAAAGCCGACCTACCTAACACCCCGGCCGACCTACGCAGAGGTAATCAAAAGGGCCCTGTCACCCAAACGGATCCTTTCTGTCTCAAGTGACTCTAAACGTTCATGCATGCATATTCAGGAACGCTTGTTTAGATTACTCATGTAAATCATTGTAGCAAGTTGATATTACTAACTATTTCTAGGTCTTTTGTATATTATAAATTATGGCCAACGTTGCAGATTGTGCCAGTTTTTACATATATAATATCTTTCACATGATTATAAGCCCTTTTTGTCATGGCCGACCCTTTTTAGGTCGGACCTCGGGCACTTTTCCGCCATATTGTTATGCAATTTCCGGGGCCGATACTCTATCGTCCCACCCAATACTCTATCGGGCTCTTTACCGGAACTTTTACCGGAAACTGATTTAGTATAAAAGCAAGTACATTCTCCTATGCTAGTCAGTTGTTGATTGCGCTCCAATAAAGCAACATCTCTCAACTCAACCTACAGAGTCTTACTCTTGCAGGCAGGCAGCTCCAGCCTTAGTTCCTTTGGAACTTTAGCGCCCTCCTACTCGTTTAAGACACTTTCAACATTCTTTATGAGTATAAACATCGGACCTACATCCTTAATCCAACATTAGGAACTTCAACACTCATAGGAGTTTAAACATCGGACCTACACCGATCCTTGACTCTTCAATGAGTCTAAGCATCGGGCCTACGTCCTTACAACACTAATAACAGCTACATAACTGTTCACTCTTTATGTAATGGTGGAAGTACAACTTGGCAGACCACTCCCAAGCACTTCCTACACTCGTGTCTACATCGGCACCAGTGTGGCCAACCCATAAAACATTACAGTATTACCATTGTCAATTATTATGAAAGTGTGCATTATTTTCATGATTGAACCAACGTTTTATTATTTTATAAGCTAGGTGACTATGTTCTAATATATAGTGCTGGGCAGTTTGGATTTGCACTTTAATTCAGTATTTTGCTGTATTTTAAAAAACTGAATGATACTGAAATTGTCTGCTACTGCTTGGTTTTCCCAATTTTGAAAAAAACTGAATCAAATTGCTAATTCCATGCTCAATAATGAGAGTTGTCACACTCTGCTTTTGACCATAATGGCAGCCATTTTTATTTTTCTTGATAAATTGGAACTCTTTAATACTAATTATTTGTAATTATATGTACATACATAAATATATAAGTACGAAAAACTGAATAAAGCTACAGCAAATAATCACTGGGTGACAACGATGGTTGCAGCAAAGTCAAAATAGCAAGGAAGATATTGAATTTTAAAGATTGAAAGAGGTACATGCATGCGACACTAGCCACTACCGGAAATGGGCATGTTAGAGAAATAGACACAATTTGAATATAAAAACTGAATTAAATTTAACCACCGCATTCAATTTCGGTTCGCAAAGCAAGAGAAAATAAAAACTGAATGATACCGAAACACCGTGCAGCACTACTAATACAATCTGTGTGATGTACTAGAATCATCTTATCAGAATCAGATGAGTAATCATCAAATTACTTACAGATAGGACAACACTTAGTCCTACGATTAGTTTCTGACTTTTAAACTTAAACTTAATGGTAATAACATGTTTCTGAGAATTTATTAATTTTACTGCAATGTTTAAATATTCTGATTGTGATGTAAAATTCTTTTACTATTACAATGTACATGTGTATGTAAAAACAGGCACTAATAAGCTATTGATCATCATTAGAAGTTGTCCTCTCCCAATTTATCTTCCTCTTCTTTATGCGTAGGCCACACCGCAGCAAATTTTTAGCGAAAAGCGAATTTTGGCCAGTGGCGAATTCGCAGATTCGCAAAATATGTGCTAATTCGCGGAAAATATGCGAATTCGCATTAGCTGAGTTGAATCAGCTAATTCGCAACTCGCTAATTTGTGATTGGCCAATTTTTACTTGTCACGTTACTGTCACGTGTTCAGAGCCACGGATTTTCAATCAATCATGAGTTTAAATTATTATATTAAAATATTTATTTTAACTGATGAATAAAATAAATACTTCCGTTTGCAAGAATTGTGTAAAACGAATAAAAGTAAGAATAAAACAATTATTATATTTTATTCTATTTTAATTATAATTTTATTTTACATTTTTCGGAGTTCTAGTTCTGCAGTGAATGAGAAACATGACCGAGGATAATAGTTTTTGATCCCTTATTGGGTGAAATCAAATCGTCCACAATGCGAATTCACTTATAGCTTTTGCAGTGTGGCACACTCGATTCTAATTTGCGAATTTGCCTTTGGCAAAAATTCGCTATTCGCAAGAAAATTCGCTGTAGTGTGGCCTAAGCTTTACCCTGAGAGAAAAAAGAAGAGGAAGATAAATTGGGAGAGGACAACTTCTAATTATGATCAATAGCTTATTAGTGCCCGTGTACTGAATCCTGATATCCAATGGTCACTCATGCAGTAACAATCATGCCTGACAGGAGAGTTTTCCTAATTACATAATGTACATGTAACTGTTTTAAGCCTATTGGATTTCTATTCGGCATGCCTCTAGCAATTTTTCATGAGGAATAACTGTGAACAATTATGATTGCTTACAAGGATGTAATAATATGCGTTTCAAATGTCCACATGGGTCTATATGGTCCAATAACAGCATCTTACACCAATACATCACCTTTTTAGCAAAGTCTACTAACACATGCATTTGTACCTCTGAAAATTTTGTTTTGATTTGTATTGTGTAATGCTCAATAGCTGGCTTTGTTCTGCAGAGGTACAGGATCAGTTTACCATGGCTTGATCAAGAGCAGAGATATTTAAAGCCAGCTGTTAATCTTCAGGTACAAATTTAAATACTAAGTAAGCAACACATTGAGTGATTGCTTGTCATATACTGGGAATTTTAGTTTAACATATTTTTAAGAGAGAATTTTCTAATAAAAGATTTTGCAGAGTTGCTTCTCCTGTTAAGGTAAATATTTCTTTACTGCATTGTGTTCATGTAGACCTCCATGTACAGTTATACAGGTTTGACAATAGTGAATGTCCTGGTAATCTACTACAAGATATCTGATGTTGGGACTTCACAGCAGTACACTGACTTACCCATTCATTCAGCCTAAGAACCTTTCACAGCATCTTATATAGTTTATCTGTAAGGATTTAGCATAATTATACATGTACATGTACTTTATTAGCTATCATAGTATTATCTACATGTATATTGTGTATGTAATTAGCCTAGAACCAAAAACCTGTGGTGCACTTCTCCCTATGCAGCACAACAACTCTTAGCCTAAGTTTCTTTTATGCATCTTGCATACAACCTACATGAATTTGTATGGGTGTACATTTATTTGACTGTAGAGAGAAAATTGATAACAAGTCCACAAGCTACCGATAATAACTCACCTATATCTCCTTTAGTAATTGGATCTGTATGGTAAAGTTCATTTGCTCAACTGTCTTCTACGCTGAGTATACTAGCAGCAAGTTCATCTTTAAACTCCTCTGTGAAAAGGCCAGCTCTAACTATTTCGGTACCAAGTCTGTACACATTGAAACCCCTACTCACTAAGTAATGGCCAAATATGACATGTTTCAATTCAAGCCATGCAAAACGTCTTCCATACAACCAACTGTTACGGGTAGTGCTACAGACATACCATCTCAAGCCATCATTTCTACTGTAGCCCCATCCATTGGTATACCGACCACTGGTATACCGACCATTGGTATACCGACCACTGGTATACCGACCACTGGCGCACCGACCACTGGTTTACCGACTACTGGCAAACCGACCATTGGTATACCGACCACTGGTATACCGACCACTGGCGCACCGACCACTGGTTTACCGACCACTGGCAAACCGACCACTGGTATACCGACCACTGGTATACCGACCACTGGCATACCGACCACTGGCATACCCACCACTGGCATACCCACCACCAGTATGCCATCTACTGCTATATTATCCACTGTTATGCCATCCACACCCATACCATCCGCTGCCTCACGACCACCAACCATTCTATCACCTTTCACACTGTTACCATCTCCAGCTTTACCACCTTTATCTCTCACCATTCCACCACATTTCACACCATGCTCTGTTTCACCATTATCTGCCACAGCATCTACAACTCGACCCCCATGGGTTTCAAATAGGCATTATAGTATGAACCAACCTTCATCATTTGGAAAAAATGTGTCAGACAGAACTAAAAAGAAAGCAAGACCAGCAGCATGTGAATGTCCTAGATGTCATCTCATCAGAAAGATGGACCCAGCATGCTCTTATATGATAGGAGAAGAGTATCATGTTTGCCACCACTCTGGATGTGAGAGACAATTCAGAAAACCATCACATCTGAAGACACATCTAAACTATCACATCAAAAAATAGAATGATGAAAGTTTGAATTATACTAGTCTTATAACTGTATAGATGATACATTCAAGTGATAATTTATAGCCTAAAGATGTAGGTTTTACTATTATTATTAGTACTTGTACTGAAACTGAAATACAAGCAGTATATTTCTGCGTTAATCTCTGATATGAGTGCATCACTATTTCTATGCCTTTCTAGTACATTGTTTTATGTAACAGACAACTGATAATCTGTGCATAACAAAGAATCTATCCAAACATAACAGTTAGTTGTCACTCCATTAACGATAGTAGGTTATAGATTGTAGTTACATGTAAATTCATTATGAAGATTAGAACATTATTTAAACACGCAAGTCTCACTGCATTAGTTGCTCCAGTGTAATGATGGTTTGTGTTCATGTACTGTGGTCATGCATGGGCATGACCTCTGTTGGCCCAGGCATCTCACAGGGATTCCATGAGGAGTTGTACTCTCTTGCATTAAGAAGACAACTCCAAGTTCATAGCCCAGTTCCAACATCAATGTGTTGGGTGAGGTGGGCCGGGAGATCCTCACCGGCAGCATTGCAACATTATAAATCACGGTCCAGGAGTATGCTGCCGGCATAGCCCGAGTTCCAACATCCATTTGGCAGTGTGGGATGGGTTGAGCGCTCACCTCACCCAAAGGTCTAGGCTAGGGACCCGCTCCGCAGCGATACAGGGAGACCCGGGCCCAAAGTCCTAGCACCACCTGGAGCCGAGATCCTGACCGGCAGCATTGCAACATATATGAGTCGTCCCAATTTTTGACCACAAATCTGATTGGAGGATGGCAGACTGCAGACTGTTTCATCTTTTGTTGTATGATTGGAAACAGCCAGCTGACCCAGCAGAGCTGGGTTCAGTTTTGGAGTGACCCAGCTGTCAATAATTCAAAAGGTAATTCACATATATGTGCTTCTCTATTTAATACTATATGTATTTAGAAAGATTCTCTTATTTATCCTGGCTTTTTATGTTTGCAGAGATATCAAAAGCATTTATACTGGCTGGTGTAAAGCAGAAATATTCAAAGCTATTAGTCTACTGCCTATGCTAGACAGCTGTTCTTTACAACTCTGTGAATTGTATCCTTGCCTAGTTAGAATTTTAATTACGTATTTTAGAGAAAGAATTTTACAATAAGATATTTTATAACTTGTTCCTGTGAAGGTAAATATTGTTCTACAGCCTATATTCGTATATGCATGTAATCATTCACTACAGTCTCACCCAGAGCACCCACAGATTCTGTCAGAAGACTTAGAGCTGGTCCCCTACAACATACCATAAATATTAGTACAGCGTAATCTAATATGCTTTGTCAACTTTATTATATTCTATTGCGTTACATAATACACATGCTAGATATCCACATATAAAACAACACCTCCCTGCGCTGTCTAATTAGCTAATATAATAGAATTGCTACCATGTAGGTAATGGTGTTAAAATATTGAATAGAGTTGAGTAGAGACATGTATTACACAGGTAGTGGTAAAGAACTTAATGCAGTTAAATAATAGTTTCTATCCTCTAAATTATTCTACATGTACATGTATATATTTCACAGCACTGATAAAGATGTCTTTCTCACAGCAAGACCACAGCAGAGCATATCTACAGCAGAATGCCTATAAAAAGGGGTCATGGACACCATTCCAATCATATGATGTGTGCCGTGGTAGTAATTCAACAGGAAATAATACAGTTTGTAGATGTCAGGCATGTTGGCTCCGTAGAGTAATTGCTTACTGTACAACCAGTGTGAAGAGCAGCAGTAAAGAAGAAGCTGCACACATTGATACAGTTCAAATTAGTGAGCTTGTGGAAGATATAGAAATTCATGGGTTCATGGAGGAATAAACAGACATTTAGAATTAGCATAATCTCTAAACAAAGCACATGCCGTCATCAATAGCCAATATTTTATAGTATTTTATATTTTGTAATGTTTCAGACAGACTCACATAACATACCATGTATATAGTGTAGGGACTATGTCAGATTGTATATTCTTCAGTCTCTTACACTGCTTTGTGTGGATTACATTTGTATTGTGTCAGACTGACTAGAGCAGACATATCACATTTTCAGACTGTACATGATATGTCAGTTTCTAACATTACCTGGTCTGATGGTTTAGAAACACTCTTGTAATTTCTTTCAACGGAACTACTATTTTAGCATACAACTACTATTAGAAAGCACATAACCTACAACATACATATAATCACTGCCTGTTGTAGGCCTAATATACGTACAGTATATTTATCATAATAATATCCCATAAAAAACACTGCAAAATGGAGTAACAACCTTGTGAAATTATTTAGATGAAAGTATTGAAAATGCACAGAAGTAGGTTTCCACTATAATATCTCTCTATGATGATGATATCTCTGTGTAGATACTATTGAACTTTTAGAAACTCATTCGATTCCAAACTGTTACCCTGCATTATCAG
The DNA here is from genome assembly GCA_935421135.1 of Bugulina stolonifera. Classification (NCBI taxonomy): domain Eukaryota; kingdom Metazoa; phylum Bryozoa; class Gymnolaemata; order Cheilostomatida; family Bugulidae; genus Bugulina; species Bugulina stolonifera. Next base: position 31,114,008 of record OW285187.1, read on the forward strand.
TGGTGAATGTGGTTGAATAACAAATACATGTGCACCGTGGGTTGTACATGTACACCGTGGGTTATAAGATACTTCAGATAGTAAATGGAATCACAATGTAAATGTAGTGTGTATTGTTATTAGACTGTCAGCCCGCAATAAAAGCACCTACATGTATTATAAATATTATATCAACATCAAATTATACCAACAATTACTATATTATACATACAACTAAGGTAAGGAGAAGTTTCAATTCTGCATAATATATTAACAAATTTTTCCAGTTAAATTTTGGTTAGTCTCCGTGTAGTGATGAATTGCAAATATTTATGAATAAGTGATTTTTTAGATGAACAGACTCTATAATTTTGAGAAAAAAGTGCTTCAAAAACTTCCCAACATACATGTACATTTGTACAAACAACTTCCTTTCAATAATTCTCTCCTTCCTATAATTCTAAATTACTGTCATCACCAACTAAATCTACATGTAGCTGTTCTTCATTACAATAAGTTAGTCTAAGGACTTCAAAAGTAGGGAGCTTCTTGAACAAAGAATAGCTTTAGGGTTTACAAACCAGGGAGTAACCCTGGAACTATATAACCATTTGAATAGACTCTGTAATTGTTCTAAACCAGGTAGTAGTAACCTATAATACATTATTATATACTCCACAAGAACAAAAACATTTTCTGTAGGTTAGACACAAGTTGGTCATTACTGTACTTCTACTCTGTACTACTCAATTATTATAGTCTACTAAGCTGAACCAGCTGGCCGATGGTTCAGTACATGTTTTGTGTCTGGAATTCACAACTGGTTTAATTATATACCATGAGGAGATAAATACCACTACATGGTAGTAAGATACTTAGTGTAAATATCTATATGTACATGTACATGTATGTGTACAGAGTATTTATAGTTTGAGAATGTGCACTTATACCTATTTACATAACAGGTAATGCTTGTTAATTATACATTATTACTACATAACCGCACTAAAAATATAGTGCACTAGATTTTCCAAAATATACACTGTTTATCATTTTCTGTTAACTGTTCCTGTCTCTACAAACTTATTGGCACAATATAGCAAGAGCATACTGATAAAATGCTGATAGTAGGTACATTCGCCGGGTGACAGACGTCTATAAGTAGTAGACATTCATGATGGAGAACCATTCTCCTTTAGTAAAAGTCACAAAAATCATAAATGACACCAAAAAACTATGTTTGGTTACACCTAAGCTTATACAAGCTTCTTAATTGAATGTTGAATTATGCAATTACAATTTATGTGGAACAGTCTTCATCAAGTATAGAGAACTGGAATAACAGTTCTATGCTAACTACCCATAGCCTAGTGGCTAGAGCTCATGTAGGGGATTCAGTTTTAATTCCCATAAAGGTCATTGGTCATTAGGAAGGATATCCAACCTTATAATGCTCCTACACTGCTTTAGTTACTTTGCCATTGATGGTGTGTCTTCTGACCCCAAAAAGTAAAAAAGACTGCAAATCTCTTCAGATCATTGCTTTCCCACATGGGATTAATAGTGAGAAGTAAAATTGGTAAGCTTTGTTATACTGGATGTTAATTTTATACAGTCATGCTATTCATATAGACTCCTTGATGTAGACTAATTTGTGTTAGTAGAGTTTAGATTTCACTTAAAAACATTTGTTTTTTGAAAAAAAATCAACTGCTAGATATCTATTACTATAAAAAATACTGCCCAGGGTCATGGAATTTCCATGATCTCAAGAATACTTAATTGGTACCCAACCCAGACTTTCACTAGTGGAGCTCAGCTTAGCTTAGGACTGGCAGCTAACTATTACTGTTGCAGTAAAACTGCACAATTATAATAAGAATTTGCAAGGATTTCTATAAGGTCTGTCCACATGCTATACACATTATTGTGTTGTAGACACTTACCCTATTCTCCCAGCACCAATATTATGTCACTCGCAGATCAGCCAATGAGGTTCACTTCAGGTCTCCCTATAAATACCAGAAGACCTGAAGTTCACTTCACCATTGGTAGTCAAGCAGTTCAAGTGCACCTTCTGGAGTTACTACCAAATCGTGTATACATCATTTTCTTTTTGAAAGACTTGGCGTTTCTTCAAGGTTTGTGATTATTATATCTATAAAATTAATAATACTGTTATGTCTCAGCGCCATTGTTAGTACTGTCATAGGTTTCCGCTAAACTTGTGTGACTCGTGTCACATAACTAACAACTATTGGTTTGTTTTATACAAATGCAATGATGGCAGTTTTTCTGTATATATCTGTTTCTATCCAAACTACTATGTTGCTAAATAACTTACCACTACCACTACCATACCTTTAGAATAATAATTATTCTACCTCTACCATAATAAAATTCCTACTATGTACTTGTAGATAATGACATACATATAATACTATTGTTGTCTGATGATTGGTAATTGTACATTATTTTGTACCATGAGACAATGTTGTAACAGCAATAAACATGTATTTTATCTATAAAAATATTTTATAACACATGTGATACATTCTAGCCTCCACTAGTATCCTAATAATTATATAAATATATACAAATGTACATGACTTGTACTATATAATATATATATTCCATAGCAGTAATAAGGATGTCCTCTCAGCAAGGCCATAGATGTGGACATTGTGGGCTCCACCATGTAGTAGAGCAACATGTGCAACATAATGTATGGAACGGAAAAAAGTATGTTCGTCCCATACGCTATGTTGCGCATGGTGCCCCCAGAATGGTTGCCCGCTCTACAGCCAGGGCAATGGCCAGAGGAGTTGAAAAAAGTGACCAGACTGAAGAAAATGACAGTGAAAAAACAGAGCAAAGTGAAAGTAAGCAAACGGAGCAAAGTAAGAGTGAGCAAACAGAGGAAAGTAAGAGTGGGCAAACAGAGGAAAGTAAGAGTGGGCAGACAGAGGAAAGTAAGAGTGGGCAAACAGAGCAAAGTGAACAAACCGAAAGTGAACAAACCGAAAGTGAACAAACCGAAAGTGAACAAACCGAAGAAAGTGATAGTGAAATTGAACTGACGCTAGAAAGTGTAAATGAGCAAACGGACATATAAAATAGGCCTTTGAACTAAACGGACATATGAAATAGGCCTTTGAACTTCCCTAAATAAAGTCCATGGCATGCCATCAATAGTTTACGTTCTATTTTATATTTTGCACTTTTTAAGCAAGCTAGTACTGTACAGATATAAGGCATAACTCTATATCAGCTACCACATGACTTTTGTCATTCAACTGCTAAAATGTTTGAGTTTTATTTTTACTTACAGTTATATACAAATGTATTAGGATGCACATACAATGTAGTGACACATGATTATAATTAATATCTGTATTTATGTAGATTTCACTATTATACATTGTAGTATGTGCTGAAATATGTTGATCTCTGTGCTAATATCTGATATAAATGTATCACTGTTTATGCCTACACCTTTCCAATGCATTGTTTTATGTAACAGGCAAGTGGTATTTACAATTTCATAACTAATAATAATATGTATGTGCATGTTAAGATGTTACAATTTACAGCTGTTAGCATATTAATCTACTGCATACAAAAACAGCATAACAAATGACATATCCAAACATAACAGCTAGTGGTCACACCATGAATGATAGTAGGTTATACATCTATCATGTAGATTAGAACAATATTATATAAATTGGAAACTGCCAGCTGACCCAATAGTTCTGGCTACAGTTTTGGATTGTTTTTGATGTCAATCCTCAAAGCCTCATGAGATCATTTATGTTACCTGATGAACAACATAAAATGTTTTGCAAGATTTAAATTTCAATGAAAATTGAAAGTATTACTATATTCAAGTTTGGTCTCATGGTCTCATTGGAGATACATGTTCTATTCCCCACAAAGGTATCAAAATACCCCTACTCCAGTGCTCATAAGGACATGGGCTTGAATCTCACTAGAGCATGATTCTTTTCATTTTGGTAATTCACTAATAAGATAAATTGGATAGCTATGCAGAACTAATATATAAGATTGGGCGCATCTTGTACCGGCAACCCACCTTATTTGTTCCATCTTGTACCCATAACCCACCTCATTTGTTCCATCTTGTACCCATAACCCACCTTATTTGTTCCATTTTGAACACTGCCCTGAGCCGTATGCCCTCCCTTCTCTACTTAATCTCTTCATATCCTAGCTTCCTTACCTGGGTTAACATTACATGCGTAGTAGATGAAAACTGGCAAGTCTTGTCCATTTTTCTTCATTTTGTAGATTTTCCTGTATTTGCATTAATGAAAGCCTGGCCTTTTAGCCATTTCACTGCCAAACTTCGGTCCATTAACCCATTTGGCAAATTTTCAAAATGCATCATTTCAAATTGAATTTACTAGCTGTTGACAGCTACTGGGTTGATAATACCTTTTTTCGGCTCACCAAAGAAGTAGATTTCAGAAATTATGTAATTTGCTATACACCCATCTAATTATCTGGAGCCTGGAAATCAACTGCCAGATCTTTGGACTAAACCAACACTACCCATGGTCATCAAATTCTTATGATCTCTCAGGCAACTGCCTAATTTTCAACACTAAGGTTGGTAGCCAAACCTGATTTTCACTAGTGAAAATTAGTTCAAATATCAACTTCTAGGATTTAATTAGTGTATTGTAATGCAGCCACTGTTAGATTATGACTTTCTAGTGCCAATTTCAGGAAAATACTCGCCTTATAGCTGTTCATCTTTACATACAGATGAGCTGATAGCTAACTATTGCTATTGCAGTAAATTTACTCTACAAACAGGTTTGCATGGATTTCTACAAGATCTGTCCACATGCTAATAGCCGCACACTTGCCACCAAGATGTCACTCACATTACTGGATCAGCCGATGGGAACTGAGGTTTATTTCTAGACCACTATTTATTCCTGTACACGAAATAACTTATACTATTTGCTATTTACAACCTTACTAAAATTATCATCAACATTATCCACATTTAAGTCTACATACATGTAGATACATGATACATTCTAGCCTCTGCTCTTAGGCCCTAAGTGTTTTATTCTATACATGTATATATTCAATAGCACAAATCAAGATGTCTTCCCAGCAAACCCACGTTTTTAGAGTAGATCTACAAACATATGTCCAAGCTGTATGTCGGAATTGTGGGCTCCATAGGATCACGGAAGTGAAATTGAACAGACGGAACAAAGTGAAAGTGAAGCTTAGATCGGTTGCTGCTCTACAGGCAGGGCATTAGCCAACGAAGCTAAATATGCTAATGAGTTTGTAGATGATCGAAAAATTCATAAATTCAATGAGATAAAAAGTAACCGTGTGCGTGTAGATAATGACATAAACATATACGTATAATACAGAATGATACATTCTAGCCTCTACTAGTACCCTATGTTATACATGTATATATATTCAATAGAATTGATCAAAATGTCCTTCTCTCAGCAAGCCCACTACACAGTGTGTATCCAAAGAAGAATGTCAATGATCAGTGTTGGCGTTGTGAGTTCCACCATGTCAAAGTAGGTCCACAAGCAAATACCGACACTCCATGTCACCATTGAGGGCTCCACTAGACTAAATCTACAAAAGCATGTCTGTTGTGTATGCTACCTTACTAGAATAATTATGCTACTCTGACTTGAAATGACTGCTGGCTAGGAGTGTTATTTAGACACTCAGACTTCCGAGCATTGCTCAAGGTGCTGCAGAAAGAAAGAGGGTAGCAGACAAGGCAGATGAGATTCACATAAATAAACACTTGAAAAATCGGCTCCATTAGGAAGATCCGATGCTTGCATTAAAAAAACCAAAATCTAAGTCTCAAGGACCAAGTAAGTCAATACACTGTTGGATATATTATATATCTTACAAACTTAGTACTAATAATAGTGATACATTATCTGTAGTTGTATATACTGATATAATTCAAAACTGGACACATCCTTTATCAGAAAATGATGTTGCATACAATAACAGTATTATTTTATGTGAATGACTTCAGCACGTCTAACCTGTTTCACTCTGACCTCACCTCAGCATACATGTAGATCAGCTAATGAATAGTTGAAGTCCTACTGTGTGTATCTGTCAGTTCTTCTCATTGGTGGAATATCCATAGTAGGCCTACACTGGGCCGGCACCAGAACCCAACTGCTCCGGCACACATCAGAACATCAATGGGATGGAGTGGGCTGTTCTGATATTGGCTGTAGCTAGCTACATGTAGCTACAATGTATAAGACAGCTACATAGCTATGATAAATGTGATATGAGAATTAGCTTGTTGAATAGTACCTAGCTAGAGCTATTCAAAAAGGTCTGCCAGTGCAACAGCAGATGATGTCATCTGCCACAAATTGATCTCAAACAAAGGCAGCCTACTTGGTAACATTTCTTGTAGACTAGAAATAAGTTGGTCATTATAGATTTACTCTGTGCTCTGTATTACTCAGTTATTATAGTATTAGTACACTTAGTAGCTTGCTAGACTGAACTTTCTCTAGCAATTCACAAGTGAAAGTGAAAGTGAAAGTGAAAGTGAGATTGAATAGAGCCATGAAAGTGAAATTAAACAGAAAGGAAGAAAGCAAAAATGCTTATGCCTTTTAACTTCTCTATAAGAAGTACATGACTTGTGTGTCATCAATAATTTACGTTGTATTTTATTTTATATTTTGCACTTTTTAGACAGACTAGTACAGATATAACACAGAACCCTATATCAGTTGCTACGTTTGTCAGTCTCTCACACTGCCTGGTATCATGGATTAATCTTAATTTTTGCGTTAGAAACACTTTTGTCATTCAACTGCTAAATTGTTTGAGTTTTATTTTCCCACCATTAAATGAATCTATGTGCTTACAGTTATACCCAAGGGTATATACAATATACAATATATATTTGCAATGTATGTTTATAGTGTGGTAACATATAATTATAATTTATATCTGTATTTATGTAGGTTTCACTTCTATGGTATGCATATCTGATATAAATGTATTACCTTTCCAATACATTGTCTTATGTAACAGGCAAGTGGTATTTACATTTTCATAACTAATAATAATATAGAGTATGTTACAATACATCTGTTAGCATATTAATCTATCGCTTACAAAGACAGCATAACAAATGGCATATTCAAACATAACAGTTAACAATCACACCATGAATGATAGTAGGTTATACATCTATCATGTAGATTAGAACAATATTATATAAATTGAAAACAGCCAGATGAACCAATAGTTCTGGCTACAGTTTTGGAGTGTTTTTGATGTCAACCAAATTGTGTCCTCAAAGCTTCATAAGTTTATTTATGTTACCTGATGAACAACATAAAAAAACTCACCAGGCTTATTATACTCCTCGGCGTAACCAGCCCCTTGCAGCTCGAACTGTTAGGTGCCAGTGCTGACCAACTCCTTGTGAGAAAAGGCCCAGATGACATGGCCTTATTTTGGTGGGGGTAGAGGAGTTGCTTTGAAGCCATGCTTTGCATGACCCCAAGGACTAATACGATAGACAACATAAAATGTTTTGTAAAGTTCACATCATTATTGAAAATTGATGTGCTCCCTGGCCTAAGGGTTAGAGCTCTACACTTCCATGTGAGAGATCCAGGTTCCATTTCCCATAAAGGTAAATGAAATGATCCTGTGCCACATAGCACTTTTTCTCTCTCCATATTAGAAAAACATGCTGATCTCTCCATATCTTAGCTTCCTAGCCTGGAATTAGCTATGGGAGGGAAACACTTGCAAATTGCAAATATTTAATCTTATTTTGCTATGTTTTTATAATGAAAGCCTAGCTATGCAGGGATACCAAAAGAGTTTATCATGGCTTGTGCAAGGTAGAGATATTCAAAGATATCAGTCATCTGCCTATGCTAACCAGTTATTCTTTGCAACACTGTGAACAGTCCTTGTCTTCAAGCTAGAATTTTCATTAAACATTTTAAAGAAAGAATTTTATGATAAGATATTTTACAGATTTGTTCCTGCAAAGGTAAATATTAATCTACAGTAGCCTATATTTTCATAATTAGTAGTGTTTTTTCTGTAAAAGTCTGTTACCATCTAGAAATCTACATGTATATTCCAGTACTACACAAAATAACATAGACTAGCTATGCTACCTTAATAGACCAAGGAAACTGTTACCATTTGGGCCTGTTGACGCTTAGCAGGAGACTGAGTGTGTGACAGAAGGCATCAGGTTATCTTTGTGAAGTAATCCTTGTGAAATCATTAGAATATCTAGAAAAAAGTATGAAATTGCTACAATGTACAAGTACATGTTGATAACGGCATCTATACATAGGTACATATAATACATTCTAGCCTCTACTCGTAGGCCCCAAGTGTGATAGTTTATATACTGTATATTCAATAGCACCGACAAGATGTCCTCTCAGCAAGCCCACTACTCAGTATGTCCAAGGAAGAATGCTAATGTTAAATGTTGGCATTGTCGGTTCCACAACGTCAGAGTGGATCCACAAGCGAACACCGATGTTCCGTGTCAGAATTGTGAGCTCCACATCAGAGTAGATCCACAAAAGCATGTCCGTTACGTACGTTACATTGCACATGGGCTCCCTAGATTTGTGTCTCACTGTACAGCCAAGTCAAAGGCAAACGAAGCTATATATATTAGTGAGCTTGCACAAGTCGAAAAAGTTCATAGGCTCAATAGGAAAATGAGTGAACAGGCGACAGACAGTGAACTGGAAGACAGCGAACTGGAAGACAGCGAACTGGAAGACAGCGATGAAGAAGACAGCGATGAGGAAGACAGTGAGCTAGCAGACAGTGAGCTAGCAGACAGTGAACTAGCAGACAGTGAGCTGGATGGTAGTGAACTAGAATGATAGTGAAGTGGGAGACAATGACCTCTAAGACAGTTTCTACCCTGTATATTAAATACTTATATACTATTTGCTATGCTGCCTTACCAGAATAATCATACTACTTTGACTTGGAGTTACTATTGGCTAGGAGTATTATTTAGACACTTGGACTGACCAAGAGGACAGTTTCAGCTAATTATAATAGCAATTAGATATAAAAAATATTTTATACACATATACTGTTTGCAGTGTTTGAATTTTGTGTATAATCATGTTTGCTACATGTTCACACAATTGCTCAAGACTGGAAAGAGAGAGGATAGCAGACATGGCAGATAAGATAAAGAAATCATTATATATTAAATCCTGAAGAAGAAGACCCAAGACTTGTACACTAGGGGGAGTAACCCTGGAACTATATAATTATTTGGATTGTCATTGTCATTGTCCTAAACCAGGTAGTAGCAAACTACAATTGTATAGTATACACTCCACAAGAACAACAGCTACTTGTATTTTTAACAATATGCTAGAGATAAGTTGGTCATTATAGATTTTACTCTGTACTACTCAATTATACAGTATTATTATAATCTGCTAAGCTGTCTCAGATGATTCAATACATGTTTCTTGTCTGGAATTCACAGTCAGCCTAATTATACCCTTAACAGATAAATGCCATAGCAGTAAAATACATGTGTATTTATATTTTAAGACTAAAAATGTGCATTTCTACTTACATTGTATTTATGTACATAACAGGTAACATACCTTGTGTTTGTCCACTATTCTGTAATTATACATTATTATCACTACATAACTGCACTGAAGCATAATAGAACTATTAGAACTAAGTACAAGCACTAAGTACAAGGAAAATTTATCATTTGAGCAGTGCATCCATGAAAATATCGGTCCTAATTGGGGTGTGAAGGGGGGGGGGGAAGGGGGGGGCTCAGTGAAAAGAACACATTACCACTCAGCCTGGCAACCTTATAAACTGTTCACATAAAACACCCATAAAGTGCTATACATGTAGATACTCATGGAGTGCCTTTAGCCTTGAGTACAATCCACGAAAAAACCATAAAATGACCTCAAAAAGCTATCACTCTGCATGATGTTGTATGTTCATACCAACTTATACAATTTCTTATACATCAGTTTTATATCATAACCTGAATGTTGAATTATGTAGTAGAGCCTCCCTAAGTGCTAATTGATGTGTAATAATAACAGTCTTCACCAAGTAAGGAGAATTGAAGTGTAGCATTGAATTAAACATCTCTATGCATAACTAGCCATGGCCCAGGGCTTGGAGCTCTGGATTTCCATAATGGAGATCCAAGTTAGATTTCTATGAAGGTCAATGATGGTGTTAGGGAGTCAACCGACCTTATAAAGTTCCTGTGCTGCTTTAGTTATTTTGCCATTGGTAAAATGCCTTCTTCACCCCAAAAAGTAGAAAGAAATGCAGATCTCTTCAGATCATTGCTTTGAAGTGAAACCAGTAAGTCTATATCAATAAGATCTAGCTGTTGATTGTCCAAAAAGAAGATATTAGAAGTATTAAAGTCCACTAACACAAATTGGAGACTGCTTAATTTTCAACTCAAATATTGGTACCCAACCCTGATTTCACTAGTGGAGCTTATCGAGTCTAATAATAATATCACCATCACTTTAAATATTCTTCTGGAAACTGACAAACATTTATAACTCAGGTGCTCATTTCAGGGTCTGGTGTGCAGAGTCCTTTTGTTTTATAAATTCAAAATTTGAACAAGTCATCTAACAACAATTCTCAGATTAAACTTTTAATTAAAAGCCTAATCTGAACATTGATGTTGGATGAATTCTTATTCTAATGAATCTTTGAAAGCTCATTATACATAGCATGCTCTCAAACATTCCCAAGTAAACCTTAGGAAGTAGAAAATGAGTCCCACGGTCATACTGTTTAGTGAGCCAATACTCCCCCCCCTCTCCCCCATGGACCATTACACTTTGGCCCAATGAATCAACTGAACAGAAATCAAATTTTGGACAATTTCTTAACACTGCTGCATAAATTGATTTATTTGTGTTGCTTGATGTTACAATATTGTTAGCATATTCAAAGTCATATTTTACATGGTATATTTTGAATTAAAAACTAGCTACTGCTACATTCTAACATTCTGATGCCAGTTCTAAGAAGACACTCAGTTTTTCACTGATCTTTGGTCAGCTAACTGTTACCGCTTGCTGTAAAACTACACACCTATAATAACCTTGCATGAATTTCTATAAGATCTGTTCAGATTCTATACTCACCTGTGTTGTAGACACTTCACTCTGCTCTCATTCCACCAGGATTTCACTTACATCACTAGATCAGCCAATGGGAGTCAAGTAACACCTGTAGATTGTCTCCTCCCTATAAATAGGACCGTCCAAGTGTCATTTCACCATTTGCAGCCTAGCAGTCCAAGTAGTCTGGCATACATTATTTTCTATTTAAAAAACCCACTTGGCGTATTTTCAAGGTTTGTGTTTCTTTTCATCTATAAATACTGTTATATCTCAGTATGCTGTTAGTATTTTCATAGCTTCTCCTTACAGTGTGGCTCATGTCACATAACTAACAATAATTGGTTTGTTTCCTTAAGCTACATCTAGTTTCCACATAATAGTGGCAGATTTTCTGTACAAATCTGCTTCTATCCAGTGATTATGCTCATATACACAATATACATATTATACACATGTACATGTATGATACATTCCATCCTCTAAGTGTATTATCCTATTTACATGTTGTATGTTCAATAGGCTGATAAAGATGTCTTTCTCACAGCAAGACCAGAGCAGAGCATATCTACAGCAGAATGCCTATAAAGAGAGGTCATGGACACCATTCCAATCATATGATGTGTGCCGTGGTAGTAGTTCAACAGGAAATAATACAGTTTGTAGATGTCAGGCATGTTGGCTCCGTAGAGTAATTGGTTACTGTACAACCAGAGTAGAGGACAGCAGTAAAGAAGAAGCTACACAAATTAGTGACCTTGTGGAAGATTTAAAAATTCATGGGTTCACGGAGGAAGTAGGTGAACTGGCAAAAGACAGAAAATTGGCAGAAGAAAGTGAAGAGAATGTACTGACAGAGGAAGGTGAAGTGGATGAAGGTGATGTGGATGAAGGTGAAGTGGATGAAGGTGAAGTGGATGAAGAGAGTGAAGTGGATGAAGGTGAACAGAATGAAGAGAGTGAAGTGGATGAAAGACATGTTTAAAATTAGCGTATCTCTCTTAACCTTCTTAAACACAGTACTGTGTGTGTCATCAATAGCCTACATTCTATTGTATTTTATATCTTGTAATGTTTCAGACAGACTAGTAACAGGATATATGAGATTGTATATTTTTCAGTCTCTCACACTGCCTGGTATCATGGATTAATCCTAATTATTGCGCTATATAAACTTTGGTCATTCAACTGCTAAACTGTTTGAATTTTATTTGCACACCATTAAATGTATGTATATAATTATAGTTGTACATAAGTGTATTAGGGTATGCATATGCAATGTACTTTTATTATTGTAGTATTTATACACATCATGTATATATTTAATATATTACGTATTTATTGTATTGTTTTTATGTATTATCTATGCTTTAAAATAAAAATATTTCGTAAACAACATCACATCGCCAATGTATATGATGAGGTTGAGGTTGTAATGAAGATGGATTGTAATGTTTTATTTTTGCTGGTTCTGCCTTTCACCATAAATTACATCCTCACCTGACCTTAGTAGTTGGTTGCCGAGTCAGTATACATAGCAGTAAAAATTATATAACACAGTGGCTAGAGAGTGCAGTTGGTTCAGTTCACAGGTACTGAGCTGATGTGGCGGTTAATAAATTCTGTGCTACGCTATTAGGTGCTGTAGAGCCTTGGTTCCAAACCAATATAGGGCCATAATATTCATAATATATAAAAGCACTACTTTGACTGTTGCACACAATTAGATATTTGTATCAATGTGATGTCTGCACCAAGATCAGCAGTTATACAAATGTCACATTCCTTTTCCTGAGTTTGACTGACTCATATACTAAATAATACACATACATCTACCTTATATACCAAACTCCTTACATGAATGTTGATCCCTCCTCATTCTCTTCATCGATTCTCTATCATTTGAAGTTATCCTCCCATATTTTAATTTGCTTCCTCCACCATGGTTAAAACTTCTAGTTATTTGACAAATCATTCGAAAACAATAAGCTGATGGTGCAAAACTGTGGCAGATATTTTTAGCCAACACTCCACCACCTAAGTTTGCCTTGCTTACAATATTTATTCCTTGTATGTGTGAACTACGGGTAAAACTCAACCTAAAGAGGACTTTAGTTTCCACCTTTTGGGTGTGAGTGGTAATGGTAGTAGCATGCTCCAATATTCAAGAACGTACTTGTGTATTTTGGTTTTATTTATTTGGCTTTGTTTGTTTTGTATAGAGATATGCATAGCTATTAATCAACCTACAATGTTGATTGTACAACATTTTTTGTATTAAATTCTGATTTTACTAAAATAATATTTTAAAGAACAAATTTTATGACAAGGTATCTTAGAGAGTTACTGTTCTCATCAAGGTAAATATTAACCTATATACAAAAACACTTCCAAAGAGTCTGGTATCAGTAATTCACACTATTTTATTCTAGTTCTATTTGAGATGCCAAGAATATTTTGAATTAGATCAGTTTTTATGTTGTAATGTTACCCAGGCCATACAAGCTGTAGATTTGAAAGTATCTAGTGGTTGGCTCAGCTAAATGAGTGCACATGTGTACTCATTTAGCTGGGCCAACCACTAAAACCTGGGTGTGGAGAGAAACCTGTGTGTGCCAATGAGCTAGGGATGACTTTATCCAACCAAGCAAAATCCCACATGTGCACTTATTTAGCTCTAACAGACTAAATGATTTCTATAAATCTACATTTTAACATAAAAGCGCCTAAAATCTAGATCTAAGAATATTTTAGCATCATTATTGTGAAGTTGTCAGACCTTGTCACTAAAAAAGAAAGAGACAACAACTTACAAATAGAATATACATGTACTAACAGGTAGGACCATGGTAGTGGTGGTTCTGCTTGCTTTTCTGTTTTTCCTCCATCTGACCATCCTATTGAGTGTATTGACATTTCATTGTACAAATTATTGCATCTAGTGTGCCCGTGTAGTGCACATTCACTGGGCATGATCATTCATAGTGTTTTCACATGTGCTCTAGGAAGTTACCTCCCCCATGTCTTGAAATCTCTAGCCATGCAGCATGCACATTTTTGTCATGTGTAGGTTAAAATAACTCCAAAATACCTTTTAGCAAAACTCTACATATATACCATTTGGCTAAAGTTCTTTAAAGCTAAATTAATTGAGAGAGTGCGAACTGCAAAATAAATTTATTTCTCAGGTTGTGCTTGGAGTTGTCCCCACAATATTTGTTAAAAACTCCAGCTGCAGAGTGCCTTCAGCAATATCATGTATTTACTACCCAAACACACAACCCCTTCTCTATTTACATGTATATGAAGAACCCAAAAAAGCTAATAACTGGATATTGTATAATTTTGCAACGGACATAGATTCGAAGCTGTGCCTTACAATATTTGTCATATAATGGAATAATTATATAATAAGCATCTATTTAGATCTTTTTCTATGTAATATTCTTTTACAGTCTTCAACACCTAAATTTCAGGCACAGGCCAACTTGCTCAAGGATTTTCCAGGTAGTGGCCAACTTCCGTTAAAGGGTCAAGAACACATTGGCGTGGGCCAACCACTAAAACCTGTGCTGAAAAACCTGTGTGTGCCAATGAGCTAGGGATGGCTTTATCCAACCAAGCAAAATCCCAGATCAATAGCTTTGTCGGCCATATTGAAATTTTTATTTGCTACCCAGGCTGGCCCAAGAAGTCGTAAAGACACTAACTATTGGGAGGTAATGGAGCCTAATATTTTAGCTTCAGAATATTTTGAATTAGGCATTCATTGATCCTCCAGGCTTGTATGAAGCGCTTCGTCCTTGAAAATCCTTGAGCAAGTTGGCCTGTGCCTGAAATTTAAGTGTTGAAGATTGTAAAAGAATATTACATAGAAAAAGATCTGAATAGATGCTTATTATATAATTATTCCATTATATGACAAATATTATAAGGCACAGCTTCGAATCTATGTCCGTTGCAAAATTATACAATATCCAGTTATTAGCTTTTTTGGGTTCTTCATATACATGTAAATAGAGAAGGGGTTGTGTGTTTGGGTAGTAAATACATGATATTGCTGAAGGTATGGAGCCCCAGCCTGGTATACTCTCCTAGGAAAACAACTTAAAGGCAGATTGGAGAAAGTCCAAAGATCAGCATCACTAATTATAGTGCCAAACCTTCCATACGAATCTAGACTAGAATTTTTAGTATTACCAAGTTTGAACAATTTTATTTTTGATGTATGTGCCAACCATTTCCTAAAGATCATTTCAAATCCAGGACATCCACTTTATGACAGAATTTCTTTTAATAACTGCAGAAGAACCTCTCGCTCAAAGACTCTATATAGGCCTGTAATAGCATGAACTGCAAAGCGATCCAACAGTTTTTTTCAATTTGTTATGAAATTTTTTAACAATGGTAATATCTACACTATGTGAATATTGAATAGAGAGTATGTATATATGCACATATACCATCAATTCTATCATCAGTGCCTGTTACTGACTGATAATGTACGGTAAAATAAATAAACTAAACTAAACTAAACTAAACTAAACTTCGTCAAGTGCCAAATACCACAGATTTTCATTTACGTCTATCTTTAGCAGGCGATGTGGGTGGACCAATCATCGTAGACAAAATGTACAGCATCTGGTAAATTGGTGTACATGTAGATGTCACAAAGATATACATGTACATGTCCATAGAACTCTGACATGGGTAAGATGAAATTTATTCTGAAGTGGCTGGTTAAGAATTTGAAGTCCTGTGCAACAATTACTATCTATCATTTGATCATTTAACAAGACGTGATTCCATTTCATGTTGTTCTACAATTTGTAAATTTTACTGAAGACATATTTATCGTTTTCCGGGCATAATTATATAGTGAGCAAAGATGGCATCCCTGAGAGATGAAATTCTATTTAAATACTCATTTTGGTAGAAATATGTTGCTTTATTGATCCTGGTGTACATTTTATGTATTTATTTGTAATTAGACAAATTTGGTTGTTTAGCCACAGTATTAATATTTAATGAATTTATAAAACTAACTTTAGAGTATAAGTTAGTTTACAATTTGTCTAACAGGCTGGTTGGATCACGTTATTAGTATAACTTTGCTCAGTCACATTTCTACCAACTTTAAATTATAGTAATTGGAGAATCAGCTACAATAGAACATGAGTGTGAGGCAGCAGTACATATCACGGAAATATAGTATTGAATTACATGTTCCCCAATTCTTTGAACTTAATTTGTAACAGATTTGATTAGTTCTGAAAAGATGTTAATATAAGCATAAAATTTATAGGCGCATCAAAATGGGTAACAATATATGAAATTATAACATAGGTTTAGCTCTACATTAAACCTTACTGTGGATGAAAGCAGATCACATACAAAAATTATAGTTATTATGTAGTTGATGTTTATAAATAAACACGCTAAGCATGGTGGGTGTCTAGTAATAATTTAGGCTGGGCTCTAGAGTTGAGAAAACTAATTTTATCTAGGACTCTGACTAAGTGTAGATGATCTTAGGGCTAAGTATTACAAGATTAAAAAAATTACTACACTGTTGGTCTAGTTAGTATAATTATTATGCTGTAGTTTGACATTTTGAAAATGCTTTAAAACATAAAAATATTTGGGTCAAAAGCCTTTTATATGAATGAATATAATAATATTTTCATAATTACAGAAATTTCTTACATTTTAAGACTACAGTTGCTTACAATAAATCAACTGTCATAGTAAATATTAAGACCGCTAATAATTTTACATTTTAAGAGATGCAGCTGTACATTCTATAGAGTGCATGTACAATGTTTATCGGATCAGTTTGAAGGTAGACATTAGCATTATCATTTTTAGATTTCATGTTCATGTCTGGTGGGTCTGTTTATCATAATGAGGCTGAAAAGTTTATGTTGTACATTTGATAGAAAAAATATGAAGGAATTCTGTTATCTAATTAGTCAATTAGAATATTTATAGAACAAGCAAATACATGTATGACAGTTAAATTTCGCTGTGTCAAACCAAGTGATTATATTTATTGGTAGCCTACACCCCACCTTTATGTATATTTCTAGTATGACAATATTGTGTACACATAGCACATAGGGCAACTGGTGACACCTGAACATAATAAGCCTATCTTGGAGACAGAGCAATACAGAAAAGGAGGTACAGATTGCTATAAATTAGAGATTCCGACCTTGCTATTAAAATTTGTGACTCCGTAATTATTAATTAAATGCATACAAAACTGTTATGTAATCTGCAATCACAATAGAAGCAAGCTGCAGCTTACCATTTCTATAATAATAAAAAACGGAAATATACACAGAAATTTATAATATATACTACAGTGTAATTCAAGATATAGTGAGATTTGTTTATATGACATAACAAAAGTCAACAGGGAATATCGGTGTCTTGGCGACAATGGGTTCATGTTGGTGTTAGACATTCATAAAATGAGTAGGAATTAATTGTGTGTTAGTGAGCAAAAAGGATCAACTATCTCTACCTGTCATAAACTCATGAGTTTTATTTCGGTAAAAATAATGGTCTTTTGTTAACCTTTCTCGCTGCCTAGCTGAATGATCAAGTATAAACAATATCACATTTTTGTACACCCACAACTAGGGTGTTAAAAATCTTGTACGCTCTGTATATACATGAGAGGGCATAGGCCTACCATTATACACTATATTACACAAACATGGTCGATATTCCTATTACTTCAACATAATATATCAACTCTCAAGAATTTTTTATCAGGTTCGTTGTTTGTCCCAACACTAATGGCTATAATTTGCTTCCACTAAAAGTAAGGGTAATATTTCTAAATCTACACAAATGTACATTGTAGTTGAATGAGTTCTAATTATTTGTGTTGTATTTAGACTGATTAATCAAAGAAAGCATAACACACAGCAACACAAACAGTATAGATACGCATACAGTATATTCTAGTAGACATTCACATTGGTATTATATACATGAAGATGTTGCATTTTTCAGCAAGGAATTTATTTTTTGAGCAGTCAGAGACTTGTTTTCAAATCCATGAAAATACCAGTCCCTGACTGGGGTATGAATTTGAACCTGGAGCCACTACTGTACTAGGCGATTAGGTTCAGTAGAGGCCCGAGTTCAAACCACAGTCAGGAACAGGTATTTTCATGGATTTGAAAACAAATCTCTGACTGCTCAAAAAAAATAAATTTCTTACTGAAAAATATATCATTATATAAAAAAATGGCCAAACTCCTTAATATTTAGATGTGTATAAAAACACATTTATAGGCTAATTAGTAATTATATATACCTCCACCAAGTTCCTATTTGTTACTTAAATCATTGCTAGAGTTATTATACGTATTCTTATTTGGTCATATTAATAGCCTTGTAAATGTTATGTTCGTAGCCTGTGTGCCCAAGGATCATGCTTGTTATATCTAGGGTCAAAGAGCTCCTTTCCACTACGGAAATGGCAGAAACTGACACTGGTACCAGAGGTCAGTCTCCTATAAAGATGTACTGTCTATCAGGACTGTGTGTTTTGGAGGGAACGCTTATCACCAAGTAGATTAAGTCTGTCATCATTATACTATTAATAGGTACCCTGATA
The DNA here is from genome assembly GCA_935421135.1 of Bugulina stolonifera. Lineage (NCBI taxonomy): Eukaryota > Metazoa > Bryozoa > Gymnolaemata > Cheilostomatida > Bugulidae > Bugulina > Bugulina stolonifera. Next base: position 31,132,836 of record OW285187.1, read on the forward strand.
ACTTGTGAAAGCGTTGGAAACAGAGGAATTGTTAGAAAGTATTGATGATGAGATCATTTTCCAAATCAAGTTGGTTATAATGAAACATAAAAATAAATAAATATAGACGTAGGTCCCCCTATACATAATTTGTATATTATAGTTATTAAAGACATAGCAGGTGTAAGAAAAGCTTCTTGTAAATCACTTAGTGAATAAATCTCTTAATGCACTCACAATTATATCATGGATTAAAACCTTTCACCTGCTGCCGAGCATTTACTTTACACAATGTCATATTTTAATCTACAAGTTCTGTAAGATAAATCAATTTGAATATTATATTCTATTGCTACACAGGCCTGTATTTAATACATCCACCACATTTTAGCATGCGGTTCTGTAAACTCAGAGAACAATTATATTCAAATTGTCAACTGCCAATGAGAACTTAGCTCCGCCTTATTCTCTGTACTTGCCTTTAAATACAGAAGAACCAACCAACTGTCACCATTGAATTCAAACAGACAAAGTGCACAGTTCTACCGTAACCAACAATATTCTGATACAGCATCATTTCTTTCGCTAGTCACGGTAAAGTTTATTCACTATTTGTGTAATATTTTTTAGCTCTAAAAAGCTGAAACGATAAAAATAACCAGACTTATAATTATGTACTAAACATGCTATTAGTAAGAGCATAGTATTATTAATATCTTATGTCTGCCTGTATGTAATATTTAACAGTCCCATTGCTTAGCTAGAATGCACTGAAAATCTCAGTACATTGAAAATGGTAATATGATGCTATAGAGGGGCAGCAAAACCATAATGCACTGTTTAGTTCAGTTAGCTATATTCCCCTACTGCCTAGTCAGTAATAATTTCTATATCCCATTCTTTCATTCTTTTGCTTACAGAAACAAGATGCTTGTCTCTCATCATGCCAATGAGAAGCTAGGACCACAATTTGACCTATCCCCAACAAATAATGAAGAGAGAGCATTCGAACCATGGAGAGCTGACCAAAGTCATGGTAAAGAGCAGCTGATGAGCATGATTGGTAATTCACCAGTTTCTCTTGGGATCACTAATGACTACATATACCCTTCGGGTGGAAATGAAAGTGCCGCAGGGTTTGCCAAATTTCAGCCAAACGGTTCAGATATGATAAGCCTGCATACAAGACAACCATATGATGGTGGGTATGGGGCACACCAGAATTTTTACCCTTGGTTTGATTTCCAGCAAGCAGCAAATTCAAACTCATGGCTAAATGATCTTGGGCCGCCACCACAACAACTAACAACATACCAGGGTACTGGAGGACATAGCATGGACTACTCAATGATGCCGACATTGATGACCAGTACCTCTACCACATCACTGATGTCCAATTCGACGATATCTTCTTTAATCCCAACTTCATCAGTAGGATTGAATGCGTTAATACCACCTGCTTCTGCAAACTCTTTCATGCCAAATTCATCTGTACCTACTCTAATGCCCAGCTCTGTCATGTCTTCATTGTTGCCGGGTGTAACGCCTATACCCTCGTCACCAAGTTTTGGTTCTCCAATGCAAGATGCAAAGCAGACTAGCCCTACAGCCGCATCATCGGGTAGTTCGACTAAAAACTACATGGCACGATCTTCAAAGCCTCCATCAAGGGCAACAAAAACTAAAAGCAAAGGGGGAAAAACAGCTTGCGAGTGTTACAGATGCCGTCAGCTCGACGGACTAGGCCCAGGCTATGTCCACTTAAAACTACAAGGACCCCATGAATGTCATCATGCTGGATGCGGTAAATCCTACACGAAGACTTCACACTTGAAGGCACACCTGCGATGGCACTCGAGCAACCGACCATTTGTGTGTCATTGGCTGTTTTGTGGAAGAAGATTTATAAAGAGTGAAGAATTGCAGCGCCATATTCGGACTCACTCTGGAGAGTCAAAGTTTTCGTGCAAAACATGCAGAAAACATTTTAAAAGACAAGATCATCTGAACAGGCATCTGAAAGTTCATGACATCAAAACGGAGGCAAGCACCAAGAATGCTTCAATGAGTGAGCGAGTACTTTCCAGCTCTGCCAACAATATGGAGCCAACTCTGGGATGTAACTTGGCGCCAAAACAAGAGATCCATTCCCCAAATGTAGATGGTGGATGTGAGTTATAGGTATTACTTCACAATTTTTTATGTGGACATTCCCCAAGGCATTGCATTTTTGCATGGCACTTTTAGAAATATAATATAATATATAAGCAAATAAATATAAAATAAAAATATAAAAATAAATAAAATATAAATATAAGCATTTGGATAACCATGGTTTGTTTACCAAGTAGGCATAATTTACACCATAACATGCCTATTGATCAATGTTGTGAACTGAATTCTTCTTAAAGCAGACATTCGTTTCATAAAGTTTTTAAATCTTGCTTTAGTTCGGCAAGACATTTCTCGTGTCATAATTTTAATTGATTTTTAATATATGATTCTTGCTTGAAGGCTATTTATACAAGGAAAAATCTATCTGTATTTGTAGAATAGATAGATTAGTTCAGAAGTCAAAGGGCAGAACAGAGGAAGGAGATGAAACGCCTTCAACTAAACTTTACTCTTGCCAGAACTTGCTGCTCTGCTTATACAATATTAGTTTTATCAACAAAGATATAATTGATGTAAGATTAAATGTATGAAAATAAAACTTTCTCAAAGTTATTCTAGTCTGTACTATTTGAACGCTCTGTAATAAGTGTTGGGCATCCAACTTTTCGCAAACTTTTCCCTTCATGCTGACCACAACTTGAGAGAAGTTCCATATTACACAAATAATGCAATAGCTAAAACTCAGAGGATAACAAGCGAATGTTACTAGAGATGCCCTACCATGCAGACAACAAAATATTATGCAAAGTAAATGAAGCATAGGAGCAATTTGAACTAGATGATCCTCAATGGCGTATTATCGTGACATATATTATTGTAATAATGAAATGTACAATTATAAAATGAACTTGAGCAACCAAATTCCTTTACATGTACAGGTATATGTAGTCAGCCTTCTGCTATGCCTCATTCTGGTAACCAACTGCATAGTTGCCTCGCAGTGAATAAAAGCTGATATTTCATTGATTAAAATGTTGTTTTTTTCAGGTTATTCGTTCCATTGCTCAAAAGCCTGCATAATACATTACACAATAAACAAACTGAATATAATGTGACACATCTGAAAACACTCATAGACCACACATTCTGCCAAATAATCATCATGTATTTATCCTGGTAAATAATCCTCTAAGGGAAGCGGTTCACAATCCTAATATCACCGGGCAGAAATGTTTTAGATTTTTCTAAATTATTTCAATGCAATCTACTAACTGCAAGATTAAATTATGCGGAGAAAATATTCAGCATCCCAATATTGTTGGATGGTAGTTATTTTTATGGATGTACATGGATGCAGAATTTATCAGAGAGGAATTAATATTGTAGATATACTACATAATGCACATTGTATGAACATGACTCGTATGTATATATAGATCTCAATAGCAGCTAAAGCTTGGGAAGGTCGAGGAACATGGAATAATTGGATCCAATAATGAGGACAATTTTGTAACTTCAAGCTATTATATCAGCTAGATAGGAATCTCCAATTCTATGCAGGTCTTCACTCCTTGTGATCTGAATTGAGATTGGTTCTGACGTGTTTGTAACTACTGCACGGTGTGAATCGGAATAGAAACTTATGGATAAAACAATTATGTATTAGTTAGAAGGCTACATTCTAAAGAGTGCAAATGCTGTGGCATCAATTTTGTGGTATCAATTAGAGCATGGTGTATCTTATAATTGACATTATAGAGTTTGGCTTTCCAACTAAAACACAAGATAGATAGCATGCACATGTATCTTTAAATTTTTCCAGCTGACTGCTGCTATTTTTAAGCAGTGCTTCTATTTAGTTTATACAAATTACAAATAAAAAGTTCATAAAGTGGTAAAATAGGCAACAACCTAACTATCCTAATCCCTGAACGGTTTGAACACAATTTAGTACAGACAACACATTGACTTCAATCAGCCCTACAAAACAATATACATGTACAAATGCCCTGAATTCATTCTAGTCAAAGATATATATTTTTGCAGTGAATATACATAATATTAGATAATTGATACAGTTATCCACATACAGGTCTAGTATCCATAAACCAAGGCACTGGTAAGCAACCAATCACGAGTAGTTTGTCATTTGAACTTTTTTTGAGCAATCTTCGACAATTACAGTAATATAGAAAATACAAGACTTTTATTCACAAGTATTGCATAAAATAATTTCTATAGTAGTGTATTAATAGCCACTAGGGATATGGAATGGACAGTTGGGAGATTTAATTGTTTAGTTCATTGATGCCATACTGTCCATGGAGTTGTATACATCTAGCACCAGCGTGACTGAAAGTGTGTAGATAGGTCTATGGTGGGCTCTATTATAAAGAAATTCTACCAGATTGGATAATAAAATATGCAACAATCACCGCCGAATTTATAAAGAAACGAATTACTGAGATATATATTACACAACTTTTTTATATTGTATAAATAAATATCTATTTGGGAAATATGAAGTTTAAATTGAACAACCACATACGTTGCTTAGTATGGGAGAAATGCATTTAGGGTTAGATAATAAAAATATATCCTATAAGACCCTCAATAACATCTACCATAATAAACAATTGGGGCACACAATAATATATAGAACCTATATTGGGCACACACCTCAGCAGATAATCATACCATAAAATAATACCTTCATATGCGATTTGATTTAGTTGTACAAAAACAAGAAGGGAAATCACTGTAGGGGAGGATGAGATTACGTTATCTTCAATCTTCATTCCTATGGAAAGATCTTACTGTGCCAAAGAGCTCACTGTTGTTGGAGTTTTGAAGTAGATAATTACATGTGTGAAGCTGAAACTATGAAAAGCAATTTCCCAGCATGACAAGTATGTTACACAACCAGCCCTGGTCAAGTACCCTTTTGCCCTGTTGCTAAATTACTTTTAGCTAGTTAGCTCAACGAAAATTGCTACAAATAAAAGAAATTAAATTATTGTGATCTAAATTTAACTTGAAATTTTGACAACTTGGACCTCTTCGCACATATGGCATACTATGTCATAAGAGGTGGGAGCCCAATATTCCCACAGTACTAACAAAATGAAAATGGTGATGTGAGCCGTTGTCACACATCCTTATTTTAGCAGACAGTGTAATAGTTTATTCCAAAAATATTCCAGAGTGTATATAGTTTCAATATAGTAAAAATCTCTGACTTCAAATCTTAAAAAGTGAAATATGAAAGACTGTTTATTCAATCATCCAGGAACAGTAAGAAACTTGGTTTTTGCAATGTTAATAGGCCCCATCATATTTAAAAGTAATATTTTACATGCTCTTTGCATTCAAAACAGCTAAACCAAACATAAACACTGGTATTATACTGTGGATAGTATAAATAACTTTGAGAAAGTATGTTGGAATATTGATTATGAATGTAATAAGCATATAGAGCGTGCAGTGGTAAGATCATGTCCAGTTCTGGCTTGTAATTTAGGATATAATAGCTTAGATGGCTGGCGACACAGCTCTAAAGCTATAATTTACTTTGCAGCTTTGAATGGCATGTAATGTATCAGGTTATAATTTGAAGCATATTGATTAATTAATGGGCACTTTAGAGATCTAAGAGAAAGGTTAATTGCTAGTAGAATGTTACATCATATAGAACAAGTCTTACAACTAGACCATTATTATATTTTATGTCAAACATCACAAAACTACAAGATCTAAAATAATTCTTTGCACAAAAATCTACAAAAATAAATAAAATACTTGATCATGACTATTTACACAATTTATAGAAAATCAACTTTGCACACAGATAGCTTGCTTTATAGCGATGATATGAACAAATGCCACAAAAGGAAATAGATCAGAATATATTATGGTTGGACTGCATTAGCTGATTAAACGTTACAAACTATCCTATACATTACTTGTTAGCAGGCCGTCTATCTAGCTGGCTCTTGCTCGCTGAATGCTGTTGCAGGGACCTTGTTTGGTAGTCTGGTCTGGTGGCAGCATTGTACTCATCTACCAACATCTGTACCACATTGCGAGCATCATCAAACTCATCCAGGTTATCAGAGAAAATGGCCTCCTTTCGAAATTGGTCTAAAAATGCTCCTCTTTTCCGAAGTTTGTCGTAAGAGCTGAGAGTTCTTGCAAAGAGCTAAAATACACGAGTAATTGCCATTTAGTCTAAGTTGTTTATACAAACTAAACATGAAAACAACTTGGTGTATTGATATGCGCAGTATTTCATAAATATATTAATACTGCCAGTAGAATTAATGTTTGATCCCATAACTTTGTATAGATATAATTGAGCTGGTCAATATCTACCATGTTGCAGATCAAATCAAATACACATGCGCTAACACTAGTTAGACTGATATCAGAGATCAGTCTGGATGTCAGTGGCACAGATATTCGGCACAGATAAGTTTTTATGGAGACAGAAGTTACATAATCTTGCTGAAGACAATATCAGTCTGCACCATGGGTTGTCTACATAACCAGTTAGATGTGTTAGAAGTATGGAAACAATTCAGACAATTACACTGTCCTACAATTATAACAGAGCAACAGTGGTCACTCACTATGTAATTGAGGTATCTAAAGGGAAGGGTGATCGCCTAGCAGGAGAAGAGAAGTTTATTTTTGACCACTAGAAGTAAATAGAAGTCTATAGTAAAACTGAGGGAAGTTATATCTACAAGTACCAGGCAATGATGGGAATGGGACCTAGCTGGACTGATCAATATCAAACCTATAGATGTAATGCCATTCCTAACGCATGTTAAAAGTCCCAGAAAAAATGTAGGCAGCTAACAGCTAATTTTTGAAGAGGATGAGCGGTTATGAGCTGACCACAATGGTCCACAAATGACAGCTTAACAAGGAATGTTTAGCAAAACCCCCGACCACAGAATTGTTTAGTAAAACACTCTTGTTAGCAACCACCATTATTGTGAAATGACCGTGCACATGTTCGACACGGTCATAACAAGACTTACCGTGTTGATACTTGTGTGATTAGCTAGCATTAGTCCACTAACTCGATGGCTGGATTGTACATATGGTGACTTCCTGGAGAGGGCCACCTGGATACTGGCTGGTCCCCATGGTATGAACTGTGCCAACTTTCGCTCCCTGATTCTCTGCAGGCTCTTGTGAACCTAAAATAATAACAAACACCATTTTATATATTTCAAGTATTATTTCTAGTGACCGCACACTAGAAATAATGTGTTTACATTATATATGTACGGCAGACACCTAGACATACAATATGAATTCTCTCAAATTAGAAAATTGTCATTCAACGCCTCATCAGATGTTTATTGGAGAACAAGGTAAAATATTATAGACCTGATCACATTTACACTTAGTCAACATAGTAATAGTTACGATTCGTATGCAATAATAATATCAACAACAAAACGAATCAAGTTTATAAATTTAATATCAGGTTTATATTTAAACAGCATAGCTGATGGAAAATCCACAGATATTCAATGAAGAGAGATAGTCATATTTTGTGGTAAATTTGAAAGAAAATACTTTTCTTCCCAAATTAATATTTTTCGACTCACAGCAGCCTTTTTATTGATGGGAAGCACGACATCCTACGCACATTACCATTAGTCACATGTTTCACAACATTAACGCAATCACCCATATGCTATATATAAGCCACGATTAGATATGCAATCACACAAGAATATAAATATATGTCATTACACCAAGAGTCGCTGAAAGATCAAAGTAGCATTATATTTTTAAGTTTTAAAGTGGCAGAGAATTTGAACTTTAACATTGCCGGGTGAATTGACAATATCTCAGCACATACACCATCCCTGTAATTTTCTACGGTCCAACAGCGTGGCCCCCATTCTGTTACCCAGTTAAGGAGCTACTCGAAGCCCATACAGAAGCTTGGGAGAAGCCATATTTTCTCATCAACAATGTGCAAGTATTTGTATAGAATGGTGCAATAATACATTCTATTCGTGTATTATCCATATACTTGATACACATTAAAATTGGTCAGATAAAATACAATTAAAAATACGGCAATGATTTGTGAGAGCTAAATTCCATAGAGAAAAAGCGGAAACAAAACGAGCGACAAACGTTTCACCCAAGATAATGTGCTTATATACACATTATATATAATTATAACATACAAAAGTACTCTTATATAGTATGTTGTTTTGACGTAACTTTAACGATTGACTTAATTATACGTTTGGAAGCTTTGCTTATACAGTTCCTATTGCATAGAAAACTTGATTTAAATGAACATGCTCATCTGTGCCAGTTCTACAATGTGGAAATTAGACCCTGCACCTGACGTCAGTTGGTACAAAATAGCAGCAATTCATAGCTGGTACCAACAAGTCACAATAAGTCAGAGTTTACCTCATGGGACCACAAAAGAATAAACAGGCCATCGTGGCATTGCCAAATTGCAGTTGAAGAATAAACTAGATAAAATTCTCGCTTCAAACAGCACATCTGGCTTCATTATTTGCTTTAAATGAAAGAGTGCAAAGCAGAAGTCTAAGTGGATTTATGCCACTACATATTACAAACCATTAACTTATTTCTAAATACAAGTTTACATAATAAACTGCCAATTTAAAATTTTTTTAACTTGGAAATGTTTCAAGTGTAAACTGACTACCAGTATGCATCTATTAGTGACTTGACCAGTTTTAACCAAGGCTGTAGAGATAGTGAGAATGTTGCTTTTAATATCGGTAATGTATAGGGAATATAATATAAACTCTGGTATGACTAATTAAAATATTGTTTTACAAACTATGGGGAGTTTTCGGACACTTGGAGTGTTGAAAAAGTCATTAAAAATATACTAGATATAAAATTAAAATAAAATCATATTATTAATAAATAATGTTACATAATAATTCACATGGTACAAATCAACTACATGTATATTATAATTACTGCTTACTGATTGCAATTATGGGGTTATGTGGGCAAAAGGTGAATGAAAATTGATCCATTTTCACGATTTTAAAATATTTTTTACACCCTCCACACATGGGTATGGAATCTTAAAATACAAACTGATCATTCTTATGAAGTCTGTGCAATCTAGAGGTGAAATCTATTTGACCAATCCGTTTCATAACATACTCTCATACACCTATCTCTCATATTATATACTGGGATACAAAATGTATAATATGTATACTTGTAGAGTTAACATACCTGAGTTGGATCCACCTCTCCCTGTATAATATTGAGTATTGATATGTAGCAGTGATTAGCCTGCCTGTTGACAGGTGTAGACACCATCATATTCTTGGGTTGGAGTAGGCGACGCATAACGTCTAGAACTGTCGTCTTACGAACATTCGCTACCTGCAGTTTACAAACCAAACTCTGCGATATCAGCAAGAATTATCTTTTACCCACTGCTGGTGGTCTGTCTATATATAGTAGAATGGGAAAACATCGCTAATCTTTAATCTTGGGGGTCTACCAATGGATCATCCCAATGTATCATGTATTACATGAATACAGTATCATGGTGCTGTACAACGTATAAGTACACAAAGTATATACTGTAGATGCATAATGCCTGTATATACTCACTCCCTACATTTACACTAGATTGTAGTATACTGTCTATACTACACATATTCATTACAGTATGCACTTAGCACTAAATACTATACAGCACTAAAGCCCTATAAGATGAGTGGTATACACAATATAACCTCACACAACACATACCTGAGAGTCTGTAGTGAGGGGTGTGTAGCCAGTCATAAGGAAGTGGAGACGAGGTGTTGGAATGAGGGAGCTAATTAGACCAATTAGATCATTATTCATATAACCAGGTACCCTTAAAGTGGTTGTGCTGGCAGACATGACTGTGGATACCTGAATGGCAGACAAATTAAGTTATACATGTACATAGATAATGAGAAATACGTAGTCATCACATCTGCTATACTTGTTTAATTGATGGAGCAAGTCTCCACAATATCTGGTAGACTAATGTAAATCTTCATGGTGAAACTAATACAATGAACTGATTGACAAAAACACCAACACCATGAGATAGAATACCGAATCACTTTATCACTTATAGATGAGAATCTACAAATGCCTCTGCCAAAATGTATTGTAAAAACTACAGCATAACTACATTGTATATGATGGCGTACAACTGCACATATATGTCCATTTATACAGCAACTATATTATGAAATAGCCAACATAAACTATTTGGTTCCCAACAGACATAAAATACCCTATGATACAGATAATACATAATATGACCATCAGCTCACCAAGTGGTTGATTTGTTGGAATGTAGGATTCTCAATATGCAACCGTTCAACAGCTATCCTGTGCAGAGCAGTGTTATCCAACACATTCTAAAACACAGTTAGTCAGCTTATATTACACTGAACCATAATGTACATGTATGGATTCTACAGACTATAAGAATGATATTATTGTCCACTTCCATAAAATAGCATTTACCATAATCATATCAGTCTGCAAAAATTATAATATTGGCCAAGTTGAAGAATGTTTTGTAGACAAATCAGAAATATTGCTGAGAAGACATAAAAATATTGGTTTTAATTTTACCATTATATCCCATACAGTGTTCCCACCTCCGCGTACATGTAGTGTTATCTTAAGAGTAGAAAATATTTGTGAAGTTTAGTTCAGCAACTTTAAGTTGTTGCATTTCAAATGTCACAGAATATATTTACAGCAATAGGTTATCGTGGAAACGTTTAGTCACTTATACAATTAATTAGCAAGTTTTTGTTGAGCAAGAGAAGATGACTTCAGTTCCTTGACGCCTTACCACACAATCAGCATTCTGTGTGAGTCTCTTTAGTGTAAGTAGAGAGTTGTACGGCTGAACAACAACGTCACTTATTTCATCCTGATTGGGAAACACTGAGTATGTCTGTATTAACTTCTTTGGGAACCTAAGCAATGCAACATACACATATAATGTATAACACATAGTCACTTGTGTTACACAATTATACGAGTACAGTATGCAGACAGTTCATTAGTTAATAGACTGAGGTTAGGATTGTGTAGGCTAAGCTTCTGTCCACGGCTTCATATATGTAGGCAACTTGTCAACCAATATGATAATTCAAGACCATAATTATACATGTAATTTACCAAGGTAAAAACAATTTCAACAGGAGTTATCTATTCTTACTTCACGAGGACCCAACTCCAAAATATGACCAGTTGCCCTTCCTACTAATCCAATAGTGCAGTAGTTATTTACTCTTGTATATAAGGTAGGGATGAGGAGATAACTCTACACATTTAGATAATCCACTGAGATGATTACCTATCATTTAGTTTCTCGAGTATATATGAACCCATGCCTGACCCTGTTCCACCAGCAATCGAGTGACATAGAAGGAATCCCTGCAGGAGAACAAGAACAGAGACATAAAATATCAGTGCTGAGGTACATGTAAATGGTATGTCTGCTGAGGTATACTATAATGTAAAATTTCTAAACAAAATTGAAAGAACCTAGACTTTGGAAAGCAAAAAGCAAACGTGTGCTGTTGGCGTACGATTTATATCCCAGTCAGTAGTATGGAATCATAAGTCATCTCCTGCATGGTATTTCTGAGACCACAGCAGTACATGTATATTGCACATCGGTAGAGCATACATACTTACCTCTAGGCTGTCACTACCTTCGGCTTCTCTGTCAATAATGTCAAACACCTCTTCATATAGCCTCTCTCCCTGTGGTGAACAATCAGAGCATATTATACAATCATAACAAAGGACCCCTTCAGAGGTTGGTCTAATTACAGGCAATATGTAAATGGTGTACTGCATATTTGTTGTTTTGCAACATACTAACAATACCCATCCGTGCATATGATACCTGCGTGTAGCCACTGGCCCAGCTGTTTCCTGCACCACCGCCATGTTTAGACATGTATATATTCTCCGGATTGAACAGATTAGAGTACGCTGAGTTCATGATGCTATTTATAACTCTGGGCTCCAAATCGAGGAGAACAGCTCGGGGTATATAATGCTCATCATCAGCCTAAATCAGGGGAATAAATAGACATATTGACATAATTATATATCTACTAAACTGAATTCTATACACCTCAAGCTCTCCATAGAACATGCATATACAGGTAATTCACAAGGTACATTTACACTACACTAACTCAGATACCAACTATAATTCCAACTCCAAATTTGTGTTTACACTAAACAGTAGTAGCTGACTTTGCAACATAATTGACGATCGGCATTCACAATAACAATAAAAGCATGGCTTCATTTTGCTTTGCTGACTTTGTAACTTGGCTTGCTGACTGCAAAGCTTACAGATAATTTTGCCATAAATCTTTGGCTTTATCGTCTATGATCAAGAGTCAATCCTAGATTTGTAAAATTGGTGCTGCAAGAAAAAAACACCAATTCCTGATTGGACAGTACTGGTCAACTTCACAGAGAAATGGAATATTACTTCATTACTCCAACTTGGCGACAACACCAACTCCAATTTTGTGTCTATACTACACCAACTGATGCTGGCATTGAGCAAAAAACCGAAGTTGATGTAGTGTAAACGCCGCTTTACATGTATCCCGACTAATGGAAAATGATAAGGGAAGTTGTATCTACCTGGTAGAAAAAGACATCTTTCCTGTCAATTCCTTCTGTGGCAAAATCTTCCAGTATACCCTCTAAAACAGCACATTAGAGAATAATACATCAGGTTTAGGTTTTATAACCAATATATTTGCGATATTTTTAAAACAAAAAGAACGAAATGAAAGAGAATTGTGTTCAACACCAATACTATGAGCAATAAATGAATATGGTAACTAGGCTATAGGCTGAGTAATCCTCATTGTTGTCTGACACTATCTAAGCCTTAGCCCTTAGTTCTGCAGATCACAGCTACTCTGTAGTATTGATCATATGTGTATTATCAACAATATAATAAGCCAGCTCACCTGGGTTGATGCCATGTTCAGCACACAACTGTTTCCAAAATTCCATACCAACTACAACACAAACAAACTATCACTATGAACAGTTTTATGTATTAGCCTACTGCCTAATTTTACTCTGTAGACTATAATCTATATTAATGCTTTGAAACAAAAACTGAACTCACGGTGACAAAATAAATTTAAATTACAAATCAATCAATGGGACTGCAAATTAATACTCATCTGAATTATTCCTCTCTTAGCAAGTGAGTAAAAACAAGTTAATTACTTAATACATCTAACAAACTTTTAGTCAATTAGTAGTACTATACTTTAATTAGTAATGCAATGTTCAGTTTTATAGTAAGTAAAGTAGGCTATTAGTAGTTTTAGTTTTGTTTAGTTTACTTTTAGTTTAGTTAGTTTTAGTTCAGTGCATTACTAACCTTGATTTCCACATTGTCCAACTTGTAAAGTTATAATATCCCTTGGCATCGTTATTTCAAATTCTTTAGATTGGCAGTACTGTATGAAATCCTAGAATACGGAATTAAAATCAGGCGAGTTTGTATTGTTATCTGGTGTCATAAATAACAAAATTTGGAAATGGCGCCGGAAAAACATCCGTAAAGGTTTCTGCAGAAAACACCATCGATGCAATGATCTCTCAGGTTCTCATAAAATATTCGACAACTGTTTATAGATAAGCACGTCAACTTGGTAAAATGTTTCAATCTGTTGATTGATATTAATAAATGGCCCCCAAACAGACACATTTGGAGTTGGAGCATGGATACTAAACTTTCGTTGTCAGCAAACTAATTTATTTTCTAGATTGTATTGTACTACTGAGACACTTGTGAGAGGTGAATTATCCTACATTTTTATTTCACTTTTAGTTTTAATCAAAACAGAATGTGAAATAAAAGAAGAATGTACTTGTAACTTGAAGAGTCACAACTAGGAGTTGGCCGTAGCAACTTGAGGTTCCAAAATCAAACTTGGTTTTTAATTGATTCCTTTACTTTTAAATGGTCTAGACACTCCGGAACAGATATCTCTTGTCAGAGAATATCAATATGAATATTTATGTTTTTCTCTAAATTAGAATTCAATTGCTGAGTTGGTTGGTGATCTATAATTACAGGTATGATGATATTGATATTCTTAGATATCTAAATCTAATGATAATTACGTCTATTTTTATTTTATTTAAATTATAAATGTACTAAGTTCAAATTGTTGTTTCCCTTTTGCTGACATTTTTTATTTTAGTTTTAAATAAGTTTAAATAAAAGCGAGGGGTAGCCGTAGGCCCTACACTGTAGGGCCCTAATGCAGACATGGGCACTCGAGTCATTTTACTCGACTCAAGTTAACTCGAGCAACAGCTTTTCATTACTTTTAATTGACTTGTGCTTTTGTATTGTGTGAAAGCTGGGAATTGACTTTTACTTCTACTCTCCTACAAAGCATGATGCTTGACTCTTACTTTACTCTAATCTCTCAGCTATCAATGATAACTCTATTGGTTTGGTGTGATTATGTAATAAGTCTTGTCCACCATAGAGAAGCTGAGAGGCTTATAGATAAACAGACCTACCATTGTTATAAAAGTGCAAATTTGAAATAGCCTTTGTTCCTCAGAACTACTTTAACTGACAGAAAATCAGATCTAACACTAAGTATTACCTATTGTGTGTTGTCACACTTGTATACATCAGAAATTTGTGTTCTACAAAATTCCCATTGGTATTCTCTTTGACATACCGCTGTACTTTTGACTCTACTCTGACTCTAGTATTTTGGCACTAGTTGCTTGACTCTTACTTTACTTTTCAAAATGGGTGTTTATTTACTCTTACTCTACTTTTGACTTGCTTCATCCGATGAGTTGACTCTAAATTACTTTTTATCAATTGGGAATGTATACTCTTACTTGACTCTTGACTTGAGTATTTGTCTGCTTGGCACATGTCTGCCCTAATGTACTGTTTGTGTAGGCTACCATTACCTATGGATAGACATTTTAATGCGGGATGAAAAATAGTGGATAATTTTTATAGGCCTACCTTATTAGGCCGCATGTGCCCAAACAGTGTAAGCGTATGTACTACATATTGGTTACCAAAAGGAATTGTGAAAATAAGAAAAAGAAACAGAGCAAACTCCAATTTTATTGCTTTGTTCTTGTTCTAAAATAATGGAAAAGACAAAAGTATTCGCAAATAAACATTGGATCTCCAGCTTTCTGGTGCTGTGTCGACATCATGTTTTTCTTTGGTGTGGGATTCTATGGAGTCCTAATAATGAAAGGTCTAAGGAATACACACAGTCATATAATTATTAGGCTTGTTTCCAAACTACCATCTGATGGAACATATCGCAATCTTCATCCTGCATCTAATTTATTCCAATTTGAAATGTTTATTAGTTGTATTTTTACAAATTAGCAATTTCTGGCTGAATCGTTGGTCTGCTCCGAATTCTAATGATCAATGAACTTTGTCGGAAATTATTGTTTAATAAAAACATATCTTACGATAAGCCTGATGTTGGCTAGTTATAAAATTTATAACACATATAACTAGCTGTAACCGAATTTTATTATAATTTGAGTGATGTTAATAAGTAATATGAGAGCCGCATTCAACATAGGATTGCCTATAATCGTGATCTGTTTTCAGATTGTAGGTGAATAGCATGCAGGTCTCTAATCCAAATAACATTAAGATTTATAATCTTAGCGCTGGAAGGTCCTTACCCGAGGTATGTAATAAATCATTTCAATAATTTGCTGTACAATGCAATTATTTTTATGCAAAGGCCTAACTAATTCCTATTGTTCAACGTTTTTTCCATGTTATTTTTGTGGATATCATTATCGTGTGATTAGCAATCCTAATGTTCTTCTACTAGAGACAGTGATAACTATGTTTCCATCATTGCCAAGTTGGAGTTGTCTCCCATGTGTAGGACTACCTGGTGTAGATTAGGGCAAACCAATGTTTTCCTCATTCTAACAATTTTGTTGTTTAAGTTCAAGAAGCAATGTATCGTAAGACTAAATTACAGTAAGCCTAGTTGTAGCCATATCTGTACTCGGCAGAACCTTTGACTAGTTTGTCAATTATCAATGGTCAACAATCTCAGCAGCTTCTAGAAGATTATACAGAAAGATAGCAATAATTTTTGCATGATTATATTTCAGTGGCTTTCAGAAAAGAAAAGGCGAAAACTGCAGCAGCAAGATGTTGGTAAGTCAGATAAGCATTTCTTGTTATATAAAATTTTGAGTTGTGCTGAAGAATAGAACAGTTAAGGTTTCCTTGCATATCATTTGAGGTTATATTTTATTGACACTAAGTAATGACGGGGTTAAGTGCGACTTCGGCACATTTGAAG
This sequence comes from Bugulina stolonifera, assembly GCA_935421135.1. Taxonomy (NCBI): domain Eukaryota; kingdom Metazoa; phylum Bryozoa; class Gymnolaemata; order Cheilostomatida; family Bugulidae; genus Bugulina; species Bugulina stolonifera. Next base: position 31,149,371 of record OW285187.1, read on the forward strand.
TCTACTTACTGGAATTTCTATCTTCCTTACATAAAACCTCTTTTTGGCGGCTAACATGTTGAGATTATTATTTTAATACAGAGTTCTGCTGCTATTTTACCTCTTCAGAAGGTCTTTAACGGAAATTTTTAAACTGAATTTTCACTTGTACTCTGTAGATATTCGTAGGCGCATCGAACTACTTCAGGATTTTTCGATGCCCCATGTTAGCAACCTGATTAAAGTTACCAAAGATAGCCAGTACATAATCGCTGCTGGTACGTACAAACCCAGGCTTCGGGTTTACGACACAAATCAGATGTCTATGAAATATGAAAAGGCAATGGACTCGCATGCGATACAACTTGTTTGTTTGGAAGAAGACTATTCAAAGGTAAGGAATCATACCCCACCTACTCCCGTGATTCTGCGGTATTTAGGCTCCGCGTACATGTGTGTTGTCCGTATCCTTCTGTTTTCCTTGTAAATTATATTATGCTTGCAGGTTGTGGTACTACAGGATGACAGATATATCGAATTTCAACACAGATATGGGAAGCTGTTCAGGACTCGCATACCAAAGTTTGGTAGAGATTTATCATACCACTTTCCATCCTGTGACCTTTATATTGCTGCTTACGGGTAAGTGCCTCAATCTGCGTTCATTGAGCTAATGGACCTGTTACCTGTGTCCAGATTGATTACCTACCATTATGTATACTAACTGACGTGCCAGCGTCATTGTCTACTACTATTCACAGTGGATCTTTATATTTTTGTCCAAAGTCTACTGCTGAAAAGTTATACTGAATATTAATTTATGTTTTAGAGATGAAGTGTACAGACTCAACCTGGAACAGGGGAAGTTCCTTAATTCTATCAAGACTAAATCAAAGTAGGTTGGTCTACTAATTAATGCTTAATGGTCTGGCTAGTGAGGAGTCGAATGTATTATTAGTAATATGCATTTGCTTTGCATGTTTCAGCCTCGCCTATTTATCTGTGTTTCTTAAAGATTTATTTATATTAATATAAATCGTATTTTACATCATGGACAACGCTTTAGTGTAGTCTCACACACTTCCAAAAAGTGCTATTAAGTGAGCGCATTCTCCATGAAATTAGCAAATATTATTACTATTAGCTTGCAGTCTGGCTGCGGTTACACTAAGGTACATCCAAATATCAATAGATGTTGTTTAAATCTTAGTGTTTATTGAAATTGTGTTATGTTTGATGAAAATGTACATTTGGCTATCTGTTGGTTGAAACAACATCTTGTATGTTTTTATAGTGAAGTCACCTGCTGTCAGTTTAACCCAGAACATCAGTTATTCACCTGCGGAACTGGTCATGTAAGTGAATACCTCTCTATAACTTACTGCTGGCTACACTCAGCCCCACCAAGACCCACTTGCTTTACCTAACTAGGTCCTTAATACATATAATACCATAAGGATATATAAAAATGTTTACGATGTCGATGATATACATGTAGTTTATCATTACCAGGGTCACGTTGAGTGCTGGGACCCGAGAACGAGGTTTAGGGTTGGTCTGTTAGACTGTGCTATCGCTACTTACCAGGAGTCAAACATGTAAGTCAGTTCAGAGAAAGTCTTACATTGTTAATATGTCATTGTAGTCATCTCCCTTCCAACGCATGGATGTCAGCATTATATTATTAGTTGTCTTCTCTTTGATGGTAGTACGTACACTGTAGCACAAATGCCTGTACTATAATACCGATGCAGCATGTATATTGTCTACTCTCAACTACAGCGAATCTGTGCCTAAAGTAACATCATTGAAGTACAAGGATGGTCTCAATCTTGGAGTGGGGACAAGTTGCGGACAGGTGTGTTTAGTTGCTACTGTTGGACCTGTACTAATTATCATAGTTATGGAGTGAAAGAACTCTGTTGTGCTCTATTTTCATAATTATATCCGAGTAGTGTCAAAGCAATAACCCGCATTGCGTCCTGTTTTAGGTTTTATTATATGATATTCGGTCACTCAAGCCCTATCTGGTCAAGGATCACAACTACGAACTGCCTATCAAATCAATCGAGTTCCAACATAAGGAAGATATTGTTCTGTCAATGGATAAACGAATTGTTAAAATGTGGGATAGAAACACTGTAAGTATATTGTATTCTCTTATAAATATCATGTACCTTTTATGTGCTTTGTACTCAAGAGTTATCTGCTCTTATCGACTTGTTGCTGAGTTTGTTTACTCTATTCATTGTACATATACAATGTACGTACATCATACATTTATAAAATGTTATGGGTATATGCTACTGGCTAGTGGTATCAGTGTACATGTGTGTATCTATGCTATTAGCTAGCTGTCCATTCATATTATAGAACGTAGATTATTATGGTTCTTGCTACAGTTGATTCGACAGTTATTACAATATATATTGGCAGGGTAAAGCGTACACACACATTGAACCAGAGGAGACAAGTCTGAATGATCTCTGTGTTATGCCTGGTACAGGACTTTTATTTATGGCTAATGAAGCTCCTAAGATGCTCTCCTACTACATACCAGTAAGAGACTTATGTTACATAACATACATATATTCTGTATAATGTTCACTAACTGTTAGTATGTACATGTATATACACATATTATGTAGCCTAGGTGATGACCCTTAGAGACTTGTAAATGTACATGTATATAGTCTTCGGCATAAATTCTATAATTATGACATTTTTATTACCAGGATTTTGTTTTATGGGTGAGTATGAACTTGAGTTCCACAGTTACGGGAAGATCCATCAGGGCTGTGAAAGGGAAATCCTTCTACTCGTATGCTTGTGCATATTTGTTTATGTTTTCACTGGAGTCCGTCTTGACCATTCTGTAAAATATTGACATCTGTGAATGGCAGTAACTTTCTGAGCTTGTTTACATGTAAATATCTAATATTATAATAGTGATATAAACCTTGTAAGTTTTTAAAATAGTGCCGTAGGTAGAATCTGAGCAGGCTATGTTTATAATATCTGCTATTGTGTGTAGAGCCTGGGTCCAGCTCCTAAATGGTGTTCCTTCCTAGACAATATCACTGAAGAGCTGGAGGAGACATCTGCAGCTCAGGGTAACTACATCCTATCTTTACTATACTAATGTATACTAATGCATACAAAGTGTACTCTAGATAATTATAGTAATTTAATGCAATGTCTTGCTCCTCTTGACATGCTTGTTTTACCTGTCAATGTCTTGCAGTTTATGATGACTACAAGTTTGTGACGAGAACTGAGCTGGAGGAAATGAATCTAAGTCAGCTGATTGGTTCCTCTTTACTCAGAGCCTACATGCACGGGTTCTTTATGGACATCAGACTTTACAAAAAAGTACGTCATGTTCCAATTATTTACGTTATTATAATGTAACCCAGAGTAAATCAATCTTTCACATCAGCCTGTAATATTGTACTGTAGATTGTGTGTAGATGTATCACAGCATAGTACTTAGGGTGATACTAATACGAGTACATTTATATACATTCATGTATAATGTTATGGATAATACACTACTAACAGTATGATATACATGTAAAACATGTAAGCCTATAACATGCATTGTACTTATATATTATGATGGATTTCACAGGCCAAAGGTATCAGCGAACCCTTTGCATATGATGACTATAGAAAGAAAAAGATACGACAGCAAATTGATGAGCAGCGAGTGGATCGTGTCAAACCCAAGTATAAACTTCCCTCTGTTAACAAAGATCTAGCACAGAAAATAATGGAGAGTGATAAGGTATGGTTATATACATGTATATGTATATCAAGGGTCTTCTGGTGCATATACATTGTTTAATTATGATTTCAATAGTTGAAACATTGTAGTTATAGTGTTGACCTTTCAGTGTTCCCAGAACTGGTGGTGGGAAGGGTTCCTCATGTGTTCTATCATATACCTATCTTATGTTGTTGCACCAAATAGAGAAATACGTACAGATCTCATCAGATACTCTTGTGTTTCTCACCTGGTTGTGTAAGTGATAGGTTCATTGTGTCTGCATACTAATTTGCGTCTTGTCCATAGGATGGTGGGTTGCTGAAAGACGACCGATTCACGTCACTCTTCAATGACCCTGACTTTGCTATTGACAAAGAGAGCAGAGAGTATCGTATGGTTCACCATAACGTAGCCAGGATTGAGGAGAAAGAGAAGAAAAAGAGAAGTAAAATGTCAGAACTTTTTGACGAAGTTGCAGATGTTAAACCAAAGGAGAAGAAAATATCTGATGTAAGAGTTCCTATTATATATGCTTTTGGTATAACTTGTGCATACTTCGCCTAGAATATTTCATGTTGTTCAAAAATTGTAAACAGTGTAGTCATTTTAATCAACGTGACAGCGGAGTTGAGGAAGTGTAGATACAGTGCAGGAACATAACTCTGAAAGACGCGCGGATTAATGTATCTGATTTATTATACATTACACCATCCTATGTTTGAAACTTTTGTAGAAGACTGACGTCAAGCAGCCCAAATTCTTTGAGATTAAAGAAGGAGATTCATTGAAAGATGTAAAATCCAGTCAAGGAAAGCAAAAGAAATCAAAGTGAGTAAATTCCAAGTTTAAAAGTTGTCATAAGCTGCTCTCTGATGAGTATCACGTGTGTGTTTGTGCTGTAGCACACAACTCTGTGTCTCATTCAGCTGGATAAGCCATATTGGTTACTCATCACTATTTTTGTATCCTTTCAGATTGGCGTTAGAAGAGCGTATAAAATCTCTAGAATCAAAGAGTGATACACTAAAATATAACTCCTCATTTGGTGCTAAAGAAATGACCTTCATTCCTTCCACGGTAAGTTAAGAGCTAGGAGTGCGGAGGACATTTAAAAACCTTTGGAAAATGAATTTTCAAAGCAACTACAGTTTTGACAATTCTTGTGGCTTCTAACAAACAAGTAATATCAGGTTACTCTTTGAAATTCAACAGATTTCTGATGTAACTTACATTGAAAAATCAACTTCGATGTAAGCTACAGGTGATAAGATTTTTCAACACTCATCCACGTTACACTGCTCATGTCATCTTACCACATTCTTATTATTACTTCCGGCAGGATGATAAAACTAAGAAGAAAAAACAAGAATATGATGAGCACAGAAAGGACAGAGCAAAGTTGAGACGATCTGCTCACAAGATTACAAAGCATAAAATAGCCCCAATGTGGAAGCCACAGACATAATATCAATGTTTAACTAAAAATGTCTTTTGTGCTGTATTTATATGATTATATTTGCATTTTAGTACCATCATTGAGGATATATTAGATGCATTCAGTGTTCAGTATCCTATATTGCATTTTAGAACTAAAATGTTCCCAAAATTAATTCCTACTGCTTGTAATAAATGTTTCACTCACATGGTTCTTTATAACTTTTGAAGTGCTGTAATTAAAAAGATGTTTTGTACGAATGTTTGTAATAAGCAGTTGCAAGTGGTTTATCTTTTGATATTACAATAAATATTAAAATAGCTTTAACATATCTGCTGGTTTTGTTTTGAGAATGCAACTATTGCTGCATTTAACCGTTTACCCAACTACGTGAGAGGATAAATCTCAAAGTTGGGCAAAGACAACGACGTCTTGTTCAACTACTGATCATTTAGATAGCGAGATCACATAATTATTGGATCACGTCAGTCAGATACGATGTTTGCCGAAAAACGCCGACAATGCGTTTGGAGAGATTTGATTGGATAAGCGTTGTGTGATTTCGGGATCATTATATAGATGAGTTGCTAAGCTGTTTTGTCTCAAAAGAGTGAGAGTTACAATTTTTAATTGTAAATTTGAAATTACCTAATTAATCTAATTAGCTGTTGTGCTACTATAGCCAACTTGAAGTTTGTGTCATTTGTTGCTATTTAATCTGTTATGGGAAATTAGTAACAGTAATATTGTAAATTATTTAAATAGCAGCGATGTCAAAGTATTTTCTATGCTTCTGTGACACTCACACTGACACTGACAACACGTCCTCATGCCATTCTGATTTTGGTTCTCTTCACTCTTGGTTATAAGTGTCATGTGTCTTTGAAATGTTTTGTGTTACTGGTTTTCTTATTGGTCTTGGCTTACTTGCTTGACTGGCTCAAATTCTATTAAATAATTTAATATTATTATTATTATAATTATATAAATAATAATAATTAATGAAGTAATCTAATGCTAATGGTTTGATCAATTATAATGTGTATAATCATTATCCTTATGAAATGATTATGACCAGGATCTGACGACCAATAATAATAATTCACCCCCATAGATAATGATAATCGATACCATTACCATACTCATCTATACGATGCATGCTGATGCTAATACGGGTACTGTAACTGTTCAGTAGAGTTGTAGGCTAACCTAATAGTGGTATGACTAAGAGTAATCAATCTCACCTAAGTAGAATCTAATCTTATACTCAAATCAGTGAAGTGACATAGGCCTACTGATATTATGACTAGGCCCTGCACTCGATAGTGTAGCATAGTTATTCAGGTATTTTACATAAATAATATTCATATAATTATATAATAATGACATGTCAAATCAAGCCCATGTTATGTACATTTATATACTTATAGCAGTCATAGCCAAAGTGAATATCAGTAAATGTCTAACTGAAAAGTGTGATTCACATTTTGTTAAATTTTCATAGCATTAACCTAGCCTTGTCTCGGTTGAACTAGTTTTAAACTTATCAAATAAAGTTTATGATGATCTTTTTTTTTGTCCAGTGGTCACGGACAGTGATTGCTTTAACTGTGCAGTATCATCAGAATACATTGCCGTTACAGTTGAAGTAAGAAGCTAAGCAAACGTTTGGTTATCAGTTTCAATCAACAGAGTAAGTCTATTGGTGTGATGCACTTTATAAACAGGATCATTGTTAAAATAGAACCTGATAAGTCCTTGGTGCACAGTATTCGATTAGCCTACATGATCAGTTACCTGCAGTCAGCTTCTTTCCATGTATGAAGCTTGATTAATAGGCCTTTATAACTAAGATGAAAAGTCTTAGAAAGCCTTTTACTGCTAATTAATATCTTGGATACTAGATGGTTTTGTGATATTTGGTTTGTGTCGAATGCAAGTAGAATAATGAAAACTAAGGAAGCTTATTGCCTGAAAATAACATCTTGAAGGTCTTTTTTACCAGAAACGTAATTAAAATCATTCTTGCTGCAGAGTTCAAAAATACAATCCATAATAACAAACCAGACAAGTTTCCTTTGCTACCTGCTAGCTGTTAAAGGGATGGGACATTTATGACCATGCCCCATCGGGGAAGACAGTGGATTCTGTGTCTGTAGTTCTACTAATTCATTTGTTACCAATGCTAGCTACCATTTTTAAAATCACCTTATGGTAGCCAGCCTATGTGCATGAATAATGGTATGCCTAGCTGTAGACATGCCGTTGAATATTATATATTGATATGCAATTAATCCTATAGCAAACATGTCTAATTTCATTTTCCTTGTAGGATGATGTTAGGATCTGCTGAAGATAAAGGATAGTGGCAGATTTGTAGTTATGTTCACTTGCTTCTGTTCAATCACCAATCACTGTAAGTAACTTCTTCTGTGCATATACATATACACAATCCAAAGTTTCTGGGACTACTCCTATGCTTTGTTCAACTGTTGTGATCATTCCTCTTAGCTTTAGCCTGTGTAGAGTTCTCTGCATTCATTTTAAAAATTTATGTTTACAGAGGAAATTCGATGTGAAACAAGGTATATCTTATAGGATATTAGAACAAAGTAGTTGATACATGCATGTACCTCATCAACAGTCTGCTGCTGCTGATCTCTACTACAGCTTACTATGAAAAGCTCCAGTGAGTACTATGCATAGATATAATGAGTATTATACCTCTGGTACCGTATCACACACTGTTCAGTTATATATCCATGATCACTGTAGGTGACAGCTTGGTTTCTTCATACATAGCAGAAAATATGTAATGCAACGACAAAGCAGCATTCTATGAAACATATTGATGTCAGCATCATTGATTAGTAACCAAACTTAATAATTGTTGCAAGAAATTTTATCAATTCCAGACAATGTTTCCCTTTAACAGTCAGGCCAATTTCAAATCAAGTTTCTGCTTGACATGGCCATGATTATGCTAAATATTATTCTATGAGATTCAACTTACCTGTAGAATCCGGGGATGGTGGCAGTGGTAAGGTCACTACAGTGGTAGCCACTCCCGGCCCTGGACCTGACCAGCCGGTGGAGGTCTCATACACAGATGCAAAGGTTATTGGAAATGGTAGCTTTGGGGTTGTATACCAAGCTAGGCTTACGGAGTCCTCACAGTTGGTCGCTATTAAAAAGGTGTTACAGGACAAGAGATTTAAGGTTGGTGAATGATGAAGTTTGGTATTTAATGGATAGGATACTGGCGATGAGAGAAACAAGTTTCTCTCTTCTGCATTGCATTCTCTTCCATTAGCAACTTTGTATTTGTCACAATAAATGTTGTACACAATGCGTACATGTCCTGTACGTTTACATGTATTTCTTTTGGTGATAGTTGTTATATACTTGTACATCTCACTCATTGTAATGTAGCTTATGTACATGAGATATGTCTCATGGTTTACTCTTTCTCTCTCTCCATAAGCGGTTTTTGGTTACGATAATTCTTTGTAAATTTTAGAATCGTGAACTTCAAATCATGAGAAAGCTGGAACATGTCAACATAGTAAAACTTCTATATTTCTTCTATTCTAGTGGTGACAAGGTGAGTTACGAAAGGGTTTACTGTCAGTTTCTGGTCACATAGCATGTGAGTGCGTGTAACCTATGTATATGTATATGTAGGTATGTGTAGCCTATGTATAATATGTGGGTACGTGTAGCCTATATAGATGTGGGTATGTGTAGCCTATGTGTATGTAGGTACGTGTAGCCTATGTATATGTAGGTACGTGTAGCCTATGTATATGTAGGTACGTGTAGCCTATGTATATGTAGGTACCTGTAGCCTATGTATATGTAGGTGCGTCTAGCATATGTATATGTAGGTACGTGTAGCCTGGGTACATGTAGATGTGAACGTATGTTATTTATAGTAACATATAGATAGTGGTGGGTGTACTAGTACTGTATGTCCTGTCGAATGTCACAGTCAGGCATATTAAATGTCATTTGATGTATATGTAGTGCATCTATAAAATAACTAAAATAGACAGTCAAAAGGTGACTGATGTTACCGTTATACTGCTATAGCCGATATTTGTATGAGGATATTCAGTTATGAGTAGCAAAACTAAGTTGATGCAGACCTCAATGCTATTCTAGCAAAACAAATAACATTCCTGGCGCTACCATTGTTTTCTCAGCATCTTTTTATTTATCCAACGTTATCGACCTCTAAACTACATGTATAAACACCAATATTTGTCATTTTAAAGAAAAAACCCCGAAAGGGTTTATCAGTATAGCGACGCTTGCTGGTGAATTTCCTGACTATACATACACATGTAGTATGATGTTTGTTATTGCAATCAAGTGTTATGTGCATAGTATAGTTAAATGTAGAGGAATGTTTTGATTGTGTCGGTAAAAATTTCTATATTGTTCCTTATATGGTAACATAGTTAGTGTAAGTAACATATTGGTGGAAGAAGTGAATTTTTATAATTTTCCACATTGTTGTTGTAAAGTAATTTGAAAACACTCCGGCTGTGCTACATGTGTGTTGGGTTGGCTATCAACCAGCTCTGATGGTAATCTCTTTGTATTGTAGAAAGACGAGGTGTACCTAAATCTAGTCCTAGAATTCGTGCCAGAGACGGTGTATAAAGTAACTAGACATTATAGCAAGGCTAAGCAGACCATACCGATGTTGTTTATTAAAGTAAGTCATCTGCCATCACCAATATACTTACATGTATCTTATCTCACTCCGTTTGTACTTTACCATTTGACTATCTCACTTTACCATTGTCCAAAGGGAAGGTGTATTATCGAGTACAGTAGGACATAGTCTTATCATTATACCCTCAGCATGTGTGAGTATTGTTATAGTAACTAATGCTCTTTCTCTTGTCCCTTTTTAGCTCTATATTTATCAATTATTTCGAAGCCTAGCTTATATACATGCCCATGGCGTATGCCACAGAGACATTAAACCCCAGAACTTGTTGTTAGACCCAGAATCAGGAGTCCTCAAACTCTGTGACTTTGGCAGGTAATTATTAACATTATCATTTGGTGAATCGGTGACCTTGGAACTGGTCATTGAAACTCTCATACCTCTTGCTGATTGGCTACTTCAACCCCATTCAATTGACCATTGAGCTATCAATCAAACTGTTACATTATACAAGTACAAAATGTTATTCTAAATACAATATACATGTGCTGTTGTGACGTACTGAGCTATTTATGCACTAATTGATACAGACAGTCTATTTATATTGTACACATGTATTGCTATTGCTATGCTAGTGGCATAATATATTGCTGTTTGCTAATGTAATATATTATTCTACTACCTGGGTGTAAAGTGCTATTCTCTAATTTTTTGGTTTTAGTGCTAAGATGTTGGTACGAGGGGAACCAAATGTGTCCTACATCTGTTCACGGTATTACAGAGCCCCCGAGCTAATATTTGGAGCTACTGACTACACATGTCAAATAGGTAAGATGTCCTGAACAGTTACGACTGTCTCATTTTTGATATACATAACATGAGTGACCTGTATTACCTGCATTTACTTGGGCATCAAATGAATTAGCATCAGTATGTGGTGCATTATGTAATAATGATCACACTTCCGTAGGTTCACTCAGTGTCTGTTATACCCAAATATGTGTGTGTTACAGATATCTGGTCTGGAGGATGTGTTTTAGCCGAGGTGCTGCTCGGTCAGCCTATATTTCCTGGGGACAGTGGGGTGGATCAGTTAGTAGAAATCATCAAGGTGTTGGGCACACCCACTCGTGAGCAAATACGTGAAATGAATCCTAATTATACAGAGTTTAAATTTCCCCAAATAAAAGCCCATCCATGGAGCAAGGTATGTGTACTTTAGTTTTGTAGTAGACTACCTAAATACATACTAGCTGATACATTTGGCTTGTTTGCCAGTAGCTCTATTATGATATGCATGTATAGTTCATTTTACTACGCTTATTCACTATGAAATTTGTATATCAGCAACTTGGTAATTGTCTGCTCTTGTAAACTGCAGGATTGTAGTTATTGTTGGCTAACAACTATTATAGATGCATGTATATGATCTCTGCTAGGCTCTAGGTAAAGTGTACAATATGAGCAACTGACATGTTATTGCTGTAGGTTTTTAGACCACGTACTCCACCTGAGGCCGTAGACTTAGCCTGTAAACTGCTGGATTACACACCCAATTCCAGAATTAGTCCGTTACAAGCATGCGCTCATAACTTCTTTGATGAACTCAGGGAACCAAATGGAAAACTTCCGAATGGCAGACCATTCCCTCCACTATTTAACTTTACAAAGGAAGGTAAGGAAATATTGGCATTAAGTTAGCCGAGGGTCGTTCAGTGTTCATACTGGAATTCCGTTCGCACCGGGGGGCCATTCACAATGGGATCCCGACAGAAAATTTTCAAACGCTGTAAGGGTGTATTGACATGTTCAGATAAGTCACCACTAACGATACTGGTTTTGTAATTTGAAATTTCAGCTTGTAAAATTAATATATATCTTGTGCATCTTTTCGCCTCCATCATCAAAGAAAACATGTATTTACATGTATCATGGTGTTGAAAGACATCCAAAGATTGTGTGAAAGGTCTTTAACCTTTTTAGTTGGAAGTTAAACTTGCTGTTCGGATGTGATTAGCCTTTCCATGCCTGTCTGTCGACTGTCTGTTGGATGATGGCTGGTACACTAGTCCACAGTACTACTTGTGATACAGCACAAACTGTTTACATAAAATAATTTTTTCAACAGTTTATACTCAATAAACTGCCGTGTGTAATTAAATTACTGCAGCTGCTATATATTATTATACCCTATTTGTATGCATTGATTATTCTGTACAGCTAGCATAGAATTCAAAGGTTGTGTAAATCTCCCAGGGTTTCGAAGGAAGAATGTTTTTATTACAGAGTTGATGGTAGACACAAGTCTCAACAGCAAGCTCATCCCAGCCCATGCTAGAAGTCAGACGTCTGTTTCTCCTACTACAGTGAATGGGGCCCAGGCTGTGTAACATAGTACTCTCTCTATTCAAATGAACATGGTTATAGTAACAATAGGCGTATTTACATGTATATTATAGTACAAGACTTGATAGCTGACATAAATATAAAGGTCAGCCATTCTTCGTTCTCATATTGGCATCTTGTCTCTCAATGCTCTGCCACTGTTTTAGAGTATTTAAATTGTGTAGAAAATATTATGAGTCACGCCCAAGCTATATTATTACTGGAATTAACATATTACAATAACACTGAAAATTTCCAAAGAACTACAGTTTATAATACAGGCTCCATTTTTATGTACAATTTCAGTCTTTCGAATGAAATAATTGAGGTTTATTGCAGAAAGATACATTGTAATATAATTATATAACACTGCTATTGTGAAGTAACAGGCACAGTTGGTTGATATTAAATCTAATCAGCGTCACTAGATATAATATTATAACATATTATATTATAAACTATGTTTCAAATCTAAGATCTATGATATATTGTGTACAAATTTGATTCATAATCAGATATATTATATTCTATAAACTTTGATTAAATAAAGATTTCCTTGTGTTATAAATGTTACACCTGTAACTTTTGATTTGGTAGAAAAATATACTGGGACAGTGTTGGCATGGCCAGTTAGCTATGAAACAGCAATAGGCCTTACAAACCAACGATTTAGCACAAAAATAATGGTTCTGCTGACACCAATAATAATAAGTTATAAGAAAAAGATTAGACATTGTCATGGACTAGATAGTCTATGCACTAGAGTTAGTCAATTTAACCAAGTAATACTCTTTTAATTCTCTTTCTGGCCTCAGACAACTCCTCATCTGATTCAGAGTCACTACTGCCTTCAACCCATGGACTCTCGTCTGAGCAGCTTGGAGAGCAAAGATATTGCAATAATGGCAGCTTATATTTGCCACAAAAATCTACAAACTTGACGTGTTCCACCTTGGAGGAGAAGAAAACTCCTAAAAAGTAATATAAAATTCAGCCTGTAGGCTTACATCTAGGTCAGCACATACAAGTAGTTAGTCATTCTCAACCAGACATTTACATGTATGTAGGTGAAAAAGAAATAAGTGCATGTATTATAACATTATGTTTCACACAAAATGTTTTGCACTGGTGCATGCTGTTAACTACAAACATGAAATAAAACTGCTAACCTTTACATCGAGGATTGACACATTTGTTTGCAGATTTCAAATAGTGGTCCAGACAAGCAGGGATTTGATTCTTCTTATAAGGAATGTGTGCCAACTTGATTGCACGACCAGCCAACTCCAAAAGTGACGGTACTTCATAAGTCATGCTCTGAATAAATCTAACAACGAGGGGATTGTTTCTCAGACTAAGTTCCACAAGGTTGATGGACACTATCTCAGGAGGCAGAGTAGCCAGTCTGTTATTATGTAGGCTGAGACTTCTCAACTTTCTCAAGTGTATAAGAGTTTTAGGGAGGCTCTTCAGTCTGTTACTAGCTAAGTTTAGATTGATAAGGTGAGTTAATGACCCCAACTCAGCGGGAATGCTGCTTAGAAGGTTATCCCCCATGTTGAGTATCTCCAAACTAGAAGAACAACACATTACACAAAAATTACATGAGACCATGGAAAGTTAAATAATATCTCCATGCACACAGTTCATGCAATTGGTAGCAGGACTACCAAAAGTGATGAAACTAGGTTAAAATGAGAAGTCACCATCTTTTCTTTAAATTACAGCAAAACCGAAATTTAGGCTAGTTATGGCACGAAAGTAGAGTGCCGAGTGGTTTATAATATTGATAACTGATAGATTCTACTATGAAACTGACAGTTGTAAAGTCGGATGAAAGCTTACCAAATTCCTGGAGGATTGCCAAGTCATATGATTGGTAAATAGTTTAGGCATACCTTTTCATGTGCTGTATGGTGTTTGGCAACTCTTCAATTCTGTTAGAAGCCAGGTACAACTTCTGAATCTGTGGCATATGTATCAGCTGAGAAGGAAACTCTGTGAATCTGTTTCCACTCAAGTTAACAGCTTGGAGTGAATGCAGCTGATCAAATGATTTTGGTAAAGAATCATTGTCCAAACAGTTATTTTTTGCCACAAAAGTTTGCAGGAAACTCAGGTGTCCCAACTCTTCTGCGATGTGACTTAGACCGTTATTACTGACGTCCAGAATGAGGAGACTAGAGAATGTTTCAATAGCACCGGGTACTATGCCGATGTTGTTGTGGTGGAGCTGCAGACTTAGAATGTGATGTCTTTCATCTGGAGGAAGCTGGTCCTCTGGAAACTCTGTGTATCCATTGCGGGATAAATCTTTACCATTTATGTCATTCCACACCAAATCTGTAATATTTGGGGCTATAGCTGCAGCCATATCAAGACACACGTGTTGCTAAGCCTGAGAATTGAAGCACTCCGACGAAATCTGGAGGTAGTAGAACTTGCTCTGCAAAAAAAGGTAAAACATGGCTATAAGGCTATAAGGCTATAACATGGCCTATTGAAACACTTGAATAATACTATGGATTTACTTTTTGACAGTTGACAATAGTTATAATAGCACCCACATAACCTTGAACCAAATAAGGTCCCTATCCATTAGAATGACATTGCAAAATCTCCTGCAATGACATAGCATAAATTAGTTTAGAAGCATTATGCAAAGTGTGCTATTACATTTCATAGCATGGGCCTACTAGGCTTGCATGTACATACACTGAATCCGAGTATGGACCTAGGTCAAACTGTCTTGTATCCAAGTGTATAGTAGGTTAGTAGTCTGGATAACACACATATCATGTTACACTAGGCAGCTAATAGTTAAATGCAACTCATGGATTAGCCAAGTGCCTAGTCTAATTATTATACATGTAGGTAGTTATCAGCATAGAATTAGAATTCTATGTTATCAGGTCCCTGTAATTGCAATTATTGATGTAACTAGTTAATAGCATACTGCAAAGTACAACACATGATGCATGCAAGCCTTCGCCATCCAAATCTCAACTAGCCTTAGAATGATCACCTTATGGAAAAAGACAAAATAATACAATATATGCCAACAGAGAGCTTACAGATAATTACTGAGTCACTGTAACAAAAGAGTCCTGTATACATACAGAGGCATAAAATTTAGATATACAATATTCCAATAGCCTTCCTACCTTAATATTATTATCATCATTTTACAATTCAACTTTCTTTTATGCCATGCAATTATATCTCACCTAACCAATGCATCATGTACATATAAATTAGAGGATCTTGTTTGAAATCAAAGCTAATTGGCCTAACCACATAACAGTACAGCACATAACTGAAGATGAAAAAGAGAGGATTTGGTTCAAATAAACACATAGATGAGTTTGTACAAACAGTTCAACCTAGTTCTAGTAGTGTGACCAAAAAAACTTGATTTTCAGAGGTAAGGGTGTAATAGGCCTAGTGTTCATTTGAAGTTTTTACCGAGTACTTTCAGACGAAAAACTCCTTATTTCTAAATTTATGTAACAGCTCCGACTGGTTAACAGAATGCCCCCACGCCCTTTTGCCTACACAGCAATTCTAATGCACAACTCTTCGAATGTCAAAATTGGCCAAAATAGCAACAAAGTGGGCCCTAGGTATTGTGTAACATGTGCCTGTTTGCTGTTATAATTATATTAATAAATTTATTACATTATATATATATACATAATTATTATTATTCAACCTCTAAAAACATTTTAATATTATATTGGTATTTAATATTTAGAATGCCAATATATAATTACATAATTTTAATTATATTAGGCTATATTTAATACGAAACGTTGATATTTACATTGTCATCATAACAATAAATCATAAAAAAAGAATTTTATTAATATTTATCAATTAAAAATATTTATGTGATAATTTATATTTTATTAATAAAATGTATTAAATTGATATTATATATATTTAATACATATATTAGTTAATTATAATTATAATAATAATAATTACATTAACATTCAATATTATTATTAATATTAATATAGGCCTACATCTATACTATAGTATTAGAATTATATTATATTAATTATATTTAATTATTAATATAATTATTATTATTAATATTTACAAACAACAATTATAATATATAATATTAATATGAAATATATAAATAACATTACATTAAATATCAATATAATAATAATTATTATTAATTATAATTCTAATATAATAATATTCATTATGATAAATCATGAGATGATCGATGTTGATATATATTTGAATTCAATTTGAAGAAATAGCATGTTCTTGAATTCATCAACAAAAATAATCAATATTATTATATAAATTAGTTATGATAACATTAAACATAATATTCATTAGATTATGATTATTGATTATTATAATTACATTAGATTATTATTACAAATTAATATAAATAATTCTAAAAAATAAAATTAAAAATATATAAACTATTTACTATAAATAACAAAATTAAATAAAAATATATAAATAAATTTCCTTACTTTTACCTACGGTCTGAATATCTATCCGATGTGATCTTGCAATCAAGAAATGCGTCTTCTTTCTTAATTCCATGCACTTCGGAAACCAAAACCAGGGCCTCTAGTAACTTAAAAAACTCCTTTAAACAGGTTTCATGCATCTGAGGCAAAATTATCAGACTTGGAGTATAATCAAAGTTTCTATATACCAAGTTTATCCAGCAAACAATGCGCATAGTCATTTGCCGTGGTTCTCTTGCCAAAATTAGCAAACCGTTGCACTTTAACGAGCGCCCATTCTGTAGCCAGACGCTTAGGCTATAGAAATATAGGTCGGCAGTAGTAGTTGACAGTCTGCACAAAGAGCGTACTTTTACCCTCTTTGGTTTACATGAGGCATAAATAGTCCAGACCACGTGATCAGTAGGATGGCTCGAACTTTTTGGGCCTTTTTCCTATATTTCTGCTCTTCTAAATGCTTGCATCTTCTATTGATGCTATCGGTATAAACATTATGTATTCTGAAAATAATAGGCTAGCATTACAAGTACTTTTAGCTAATCTCAGGGCAATTTTTTCGCCAATCTTGAGAAGACTCCATTGCTTCATCGGTAATTTTTCGCTGCCGCTCAACTACTTTGAACTAGGCCGCTTATTAGGTCAGATTTCGCGCGATCTTATTGGTGTATAAAGCCGTGGAAAAACTTATTAGTTCTATAAACTTTGGTATAATCTCATGAGGGCAGTCACGCTCGCAAAACATGACAATAACCAATCAGGACTTCGTATCATTGCGCAATCAATCAGATTTGACGAATCAAGAATGAGTTACAAATATTATTTCCAAAACCTATAATTTTAGCCCACGCTCCAGGAATTGTAAACTGCAGATCACCCCTGATTAAATGCTGCGGTTCGGCTCTGTTAAGGTCAAGGCAACTCAAAGGCGAAGGTCAATATGGAGCAAGCAAAATGCAATTTTTCAAGTGCCGAGGATTCAGCAAATCAATCTGACCTTACAGCAGCCAAAAACAACGAAGAACCTGTTGGTTCAAACCCCGAAGAACTAGATGCAGAATTAGATGAATTGCTAGATGGTGCAAAATACTAAATCCCTCTATAGTATATTCCTATAACTTATAGGAATGTCAATGTCATGTGCTATAGACGAATTTGAAATATATATTCTTTCTATTCTATTGGCAATGAAGTTATAGGAATAAATACGCTATAACTTACCTAAGTCCTAGTCTATTATAAACTCATGCATGTTGATATTATGATAATTAATATAAATATTTAAATGCTTATGTAGATATAAGATATTGTTAAGCTCATAGTCTAGCTAACACACAACTATTACTATATATATGCAATAATTCAATAGGCATCAATAGAATAAGAATAGGAAAGCACAGGTAATGTATAAATTGAAATTCATGCAAGCAAGTATCAATTATCACTTATCTTGTCAGTACATTAGTAACACATGTAGTTGCAGTGTTTGATGTCATTTCAGTCTCAAGTAGAAATGTAGGTACGAATGTGAATGTCCATGGAGGTAGTGCCACAGCTCAGGGCACAACATAATGTTGTGTCCTGAGCTGTGGCACTGCCTCCGTGGACATTCACATTTGTAGGCCTACCTACATTTCTATAATGTTGAACATCATTTTCATGTCACAAAACATGTTGAGTGTTTTATTCTTCCCAATATGTATGACTGTACTTAATTAGACTACTAGAAGTCTACTACTACTTAGACTACAAGTTATTGTACAATTCTAGATTGTTATGAACTTACATTTTCTAGAAAGTCTTGCTGATTTGACATCATGTGCTACTCCACAGAAGACAAGAACACCGCAGCCTTCGAGTACTTCAGAAAAGAATGATTCTGGTGCTTCTAATGTGAGCAATTCTTCACACATGTAATGTATAGTGTGAATGGAGTTGTCTGTTCCACCACAGTATGAATGTGTTGTAATGTATAGTATGAATGTATTGTAACGTATAGTATGAATGTATTGTAACGTATAGTATGAATGGACATGCATTCACGTAAATACCCAATATAGGCCCAAATGAATGTGTCTTCTTAATTTTGCGTGCAGTTTCCTGTTACACTAGTGAATTAAACCCAAATAATAGCAAAGTAGTAAGAGTTACATTAATATCCATCTTTGTAGAGTGAGGATGCATTTATGCGAGCTCTACTTGGTGGGGCAATGGGAGGAGCAGGATCAGCTAGTGAAATAGAGGAACATCTAAAGGCTTTATTACAAGACGATCCACTTGCCATGTCAGAATTTGACAAGCTTACAAAATCTGAAGCTTGTGTAGGTGCGGTATTACAGAAACGATTTGCTTATTTCTAGTATTTCCTGTGTGTATGTACAGGGCCTACGGTGTTATTTATATAGCCCTACTCATGTAGTATTTTCTTTATGAGTATATATGTATCCATAGTGCCAATACTGTACTCAAATGGTCGAGATAATTTTAAATGTTGCCTTTACTACGGTGTATGAAGGGGTATGTGGTGAATTTTGTGTTTTTTCTTACAGGAAAAGAATCGGAAAAAGCATTTGCCGACACTCTTGCCGAAACTTTATCTAGTCTTTCAGCTAATGCAGAATCATTAAAGGTATCATACTTCATAAAGCATATGCGTTTTAAATTGATTATTTTTTGTTAAATTGTAGTTACTCACCAAAGTTAATAATTTTCATAATATTGCTGTTTATTTTTGAATACAGAGTGAAATGACTGATGAAGAATTAATGAAATCATTCCAACAATCACTAAACTTGGGTGCCGAGGGAGATGGTGAGAGTGATGCTAATTTTATGCCAATGATGCAGAATATGATGTCCAGTCTACTATCAAAGGATATACTTTACCCGTCACTAAAAGATTTAACTGATAAGGTAAAGGCTAATAACACACTGCTCCGTGTCCCAATATGCACTCCTCTAAGGAGCTATGATAGCTAATAAGGTGCCTGCATGTACATATATATGTACATGTATATATTATATCATTTTAATTTATTATTTAGCACTATGATAAATTATAATAATAATCCCTATTTAAATCATCCTGCATTTTATTCGGCTATCCAAACATTTAATCATACGGAGCTATTTTTTTTGTTTTTGCAGTACCCGGGCTGGCTGAGTGCAAATAATGGGAAAATTCCTAAGAAGCAGTTTGATCTGTACGTAAAGCAGTTTGATATAGTGTCTAGTCTGTGTGACCATTATAACTCTGAGAAACCAACAGACAGCCAACAAGTTAAAGATGAAAGATTTGAGAAGATATTGGAACTAATGACTCAGGTTGGTTGGCTAATTGTATATGTGCAAGTACAATGCTTGTCTGTATGCAGTCTTGTGGAAATTTAGTTATAAATTAAAATTACTACTGCATAGCGGAAGATGTTTACATGTACTGTATATAAGTTCCACATGTTTGCTACAGATGCAGGATTGTGGACCACCCCCTAAAGATATAGTTGGTGAAATGGCTCCTGGGTTAAACTTTGATGCTGACGGAAATCCCCAGCTTCCTGGAATGGAGCAATGCTCAATCATGTAGTGAAGTTATGTATAAAACAATCGATTACGCTTGCTGATTAACTGCCAATACTGTATCAATTTTGTATACTATATTTATTGATTATTTTAATAACAAATATAAAATTAATAAGTTAATTACAAAATATCAAGTCTATTAATTTTGAACAAAGGGCATTTTTTATTAAATATTTCATGGAAGATCCAATATGTACAAGTACAATGTATGGTAAAAGGTACTTTTTTGCATTTTCTGATAAATTAACACGTGGTTCCACTATACTGATTGCCTGGATGGGGAAGGGTCTCCATAGAACCCATTAGTAAGCAAGTAGTCTGACAATCCCAGCTCATATTCATCATAATCTTTCATATCCTCATCTATGTTTAGACAGAGTTCATTTAGTAATAGATCCATCACCTGCAGCAGAAGGATTAGTGAACTATTGGTCAAAATTAGAAGTTGTCCTCTCCCAGTTTGTGAACAAAGTGGGAGAGGATAACTTCGAATATGAATAATAGCTTAGAAATGCCCGTTCCAAAGCACGTTTTAGATTCTGAAAATACTCATTATTATTATTGTGGGACTGAGGAGGTATTCGAATCAATTTATTCAATTGAGAAAATAACTGGCGTGTTCACTGTTTACTCTTCCATTTCAAGCTGTATAATGATTGTCAAGTTTGTTACTACTTGCTAAGAAAATGTACAGCAACCATCAAACAAAAGTGAAGTATACCCACCACATCAGTGACAACTCTTTCATGAAATCTCTTTACCGGTTTAACATCCAACAACTCTTGTTGTGATATCTCCAGCTCTGCTACCTTACGGAGTAATATATCCAAAGTCATACCTGCAATGAATTCTGGCACTAGAAGACACCATTACATATAAATGTATAATACCTTCTTAAAGTGTTGATCAAAGAAAACTAGTTTGCAACAGTACAGCTACATTGGATATACAATACGTAGTTTCATCTGTGTGACTGTGTATAATATCTGCAGAGGTGTAGAGTTATCCCCTTCTTTTAAAAGAGGAAAGACAACTCCATTATTGCATTTTGTTATTAGCAGGACCCTTTTATGATTTAGTAACTATGCTAAAATAACATCAGAATTTAAAATGTCCCCCAAAACTATTAGAACATTTATATATTAACATTGTGGTATGTATACTATAACACCACAATATACATGCATTATCTCTTGGATAATCAAATTACCAATCAAATTACCTGCCTTTATATTACCAGTCTATTATAGCTGACTGTTAAATGAGCCTTCAAACAAACGAACATATAGACTAAGATACTAACTGTCTTGTATAAAGTGAGCGGTTGGGGTAGAGTCGACATACAGCCGCTCCTGCTTTACTATCTGCTCTAGTAGATAGTCTAACATTATCCCATCTAAAAACTTCTCATTGGCACCTTCTGACAACTGAAATGGAGCAATGAGAACTGCAACATTATCTACATTTACATGTGCAGCAAAAGAGATTATGGTGGGGACAACTTCAACTTCTCCTTCACAGTTCATCCCATCACCCGCTATTATTTGGTTCCCAGATACATTTGTAATATAATATGAGATAGAGAAACTTGATTAAAAATATCATTATTTTAATTATGAACTTTACATTTAGAATTAGCCTTACCTCCTTAAATTGAGTCTCCTTGACCTTGTTGTTCATTTCGTCGAGGGTATCAAAGGCTACATCAATGAGTAATTCCTCTATTACCTCGTCTGTCACATGTTCATCTAACAGTTGCTCTTCGGCTGCTTCTTTCTTAATTTCTGCAAACTGTAATTATATATACATGTAGTTACAGGCATTCTTAAACTATGTTGTACATTATGTACATCTATATTATGAACATGTGACTGTATAACCTACAATGTATGTTTACCCTTATGTGAGAATTTACATGTACATGTAGGCCTATTACTCTGGTATAAGGTTATCTAGTGATATTACCAGAACATATTCATATGGCAATGCCAACAATTATCAATATGCACCATGAAATTATGAGCTTTAGGGACCAGATATATATGTGCCCTACTAATAGATCTGTGTACCCAGTTACAAGGAAACACGATGCAGAATTGTCTCTGAATAGACATACATGTACATAATTAATAATAAGCATGTAAGCCTTACCATTGAGTAGCAAGTTTCTATAGCAATCTCATCAGTTAACTTTGCCAACATCTTTTCTGGAGCATCCTTGTCTAGAAAACCCTGTACAAACTCAGAGCAGGTCTCTCGGACTATTACAGCTACTTGCTGACTTAAATAGTCTGAGATTAGATCGTTTACAACCTGCTTAGACACATCGGCTTGACTAACTAGATTCTGTACTCTTCCACCATCTCTGTGCTCTGGCCTACAACATTATTAGATCTCAGGTACACATCTATGCAATGTTCTCAGACGTTCACCTTCGCCTATTCTTTACATCTGAAAACAACTTTTTATAAGACCAGTAATCACAGCCGAAGCCATAAATTACATAATCTGATTAGTCACATTTTGAAAACGCCAACATTTGAATGGGCGTTTCATATATATTGAGAATTTCACAACCAATGATGTTCCTAGCCCCTTTCTAATCTAATAACTGCAATGAGTATAACAATACTTTTAAGTTTCGCTTAGAGTGATGAGTTAAATCTACACATAAATCTCTTTTGAATGTTGACGCCTAAGAGGTCAATTACAAAGAGAAGCTCACATACCGAGAGACCTCACAATTTATTTTAGCACTGTACCCGTTAGTAAATGCTCAGTATAATTTATCCTTAGAAGCTCAACCATCGTCAGCTAATTAATCCAACAGGATGTTTGCTATACTATCTCACCTCATGGGTAGAGGAGACCCCAAATATGGCTGAACGCGAGGGGAAATTTGTACTGGTGGATTCACAACAGATCTATCATAAGTGGGTTTCTAAAACAAATTAATAGAGATTCAAAACACAATTTTATACTGAAAAATGCAGTACATACCACAATACACTCATTATGTAATATACGACATATACATTATGTGCTATATATTATAATTATACAATACATTATTTCCAGTACATATGGACTCGGGCAGCATACCTTGTTATAGGTCTCATCAATGATGTCTATAAGAATATCGGGTATCATCTGATCATGAAGGTAAGAGTTGATAAAATCATTTGTGTATCTGTCAGCAAAGTGTCTGTCATCATAAAAGCGTAGGGCAGCTTCACCTAACAGTCTTTTTTCTTCAGAAGTGGGTCTTTTTGAAAGATTTGGATAAATGTTCTGTGAACGTTGATACGATGGTAAATCATCGTGGTAATGATTTGCTGGTTGATGTTCGTAGGCTTCTACATGTATATCAGTTTGAGTTTCTGTATTTACTCCAGCATCTTGATGAGTAGATGTCTGTAAAAGAAATTGTGAATGATGTCATACGTCTGGGTTGCATACAAAGTTTGGTCTACTAAAGTTTAAAAACTGGATTAATACCTACCAAAGGAATGGGTTTGGATTTGGTTTTGCCACCATCTTTTTTAGGAGGTTGTTTATGTTTGGACTGTTTATTCTCCAAGAAGCCAGGATGCTGCACAGGAACCAATGCAAAGCTCATGGGAGGAAGGGGAAAGTTCTGCGGTCTCAGAGCTGGATTATCAGGCTGCGTAGATTTGTAGTAATCATCTTCATCAGATGGCTCGCTGGCTTCACCCCAGCTATCATCGTCATCTACTGTTCTGTTACATATACATATACTTTACGTAGCAAACCAATACTAACAGTCAGGTTGACAAACATAAACTTAAGGAGCAACCATAACTTTATCCGTACCTTTCAAAAGCATTCATCTTCCGTTTTAATGGTGGAACAACGTCATATTTGGAGATTGGTGATCTGCCTTCAGCTTCTCTCCTCCTATTACATGTATAATAGCAGGAATAAGTTGAACAGAAGTAGGCAAATATAATCAAAGTGTACAGCAACGTTGATAGAGTGCTCTATAATATGAACTGTTATAAAATGTTTATTTAAAGAAATTAAAAGTTTTATAGAATAATTGCTATACATGCATACTACTAATAGTTTCATGCTATTATTAGTCATCTTCAGATATAAAATCTTTTTACCTGCGGACTGTTAATAATCGCATGACACTGTTAGTAGTATATACTTGTATTATTGTTCTATCGTAAATTTTTAGATTCTTTTAATAAAAATTTTAATCAAAGAAGTAGAAAATCAAAATAGTACATAAATGTGCATTGTAACTACAAGTACATATTGTATAGTAGGCCCATAATGTAAATGGAACTATATAGTATCATGTACACAAGGATGTGCACAAGAATGTAATGAGATTAGTTGTCTTATAGAGTTCTGTTACGGGAAAATATATCAAAAACAATGTCAATAAACAATCAAAAAGAAAATCTAAGAAAAAGTATGCACAATGTAGCATTTTGCTACCAACTTACCTTTCTAAAGCTCGAGCTTTCTGCAAAATATTATCACCATGCTTATTCCGTGCCCCTCGAGTATTTCGTGTTTGTTTCTTTAATCTTGTTTGTCGGAGACTGAAAACCCAAAATATTTGAAAGTTACTGTAATTGAGACAGAAAGTACAACATATGACCACACAAATCTAAACAATCAAACTGCATATATTAATCAGCTATAAGATACATCTGAGAGGAACTATGTTTAGCAGCATAGAAATACCCTTGAGCTCTTTCATTCCATTGACTTGCCATCTTAACATATATTCAACCATAGACCTGCAACAGAGGACCTGCAACAGAGGACCTGCAACAGAGGTTCAAACTGATTATTCTTTTGACAAGTCTCCAAGTTAGTTATTGTGTTTTTCTATATTAATATTATACAAGAACATCAACTTCAAATTAAATATTACAACTATGGACTATTTTAGTAAGAGTAAACAGGTATCAACTGCCACCAATGGATGTTAAATCTCTTCATATTCCTAAATATGCACGACTTCAGGTTTAAACAGCTTGATTATTCTATTAGTTTATATATTCTCAGAAGTTTGAAAACATATGAACAAACCTAAAGCTCTAAATCTTATTGATACTAAACTATTCGCTTAATGGAATTTGACATCTACTGAGTTACCCAAGCCAGGTATTTGCTGAACAATTTAACAAGCTTAGTAAGCCCTATTCTTATTATCTAACACAGCAATATTGCTCATACAAATAAAAGTGGAGACCCAAAAGCACGATAAGGAGGAAGGTAAGTATAAAAGCAACTGCAAGGCATGAAATGTATAAACTTGTGCAAGCTTAATTTTTCTGCAGGCATTTTAGCACTGTTAAAATATTTCCCTCCCTTAAATTCTTACAAGTACTGGCCATAAATTTAATTCACTCTGGGTTTCTGCAGTAGTAATTCAGTAATATGTAATGTTGTTTAATCAATGCATTTAGTTGTATAGTAATAGTTCAGCTTGGTGTTGTCTTAATGCAATGCAATGAATAAAAAGGACCCTATGTCAACATTACATTAATTTACACACATCTTACATAGGCCTACCCTACAACACATTGAAACTGGTTGTACCAGGCCTACTGGAGTTCAGAGTTGTGCTTCGACTGATAAGTGATTCCTCTTCGGACAAAGTGAAAGTTCAGTAAGTGAGTAAAAATTAATGTCACTAAAAATACTAAACTAGGCTGTGCAATTTATTATAAGCAGATTAATTTTAAATCTTATTCATAATACACTAAAATATTCTGAATGACAATGACTGAGCTAAAGGATAAAATCATATAATTACTGGGAAGAAGGTGAATCGCGTTAAAATAACGTGACAAAAAATTATTGCTAACCAATATAATATTTGTAAACAAAGATTTATATAGCCTGGGAGCCTGCTTACTGGTTAGCTTATTTTTTTTCTATGACGCCAATAATGGCAGTGTTGCACAAGATAAGCGACATAGTTTAGACCACAGTCGTTTAATGATCTCTTCGTAGTAATACAACGGGATCATATAATGTAAATTAAATGTATATAATGGTTATCATTATCTCGAGTATTTCTTGCTATATTTCTCTTTTCAATTTCACAAAGAGAACACAACTCCGCGCCTTTATCAAGCAAAAACAAGTCTTCTGAATGCGCTATCATAGGTTTTGTATTAGTTGTTACAGCCATGTAATTAGAACTAAGTACATGTTTATTGTAGAATTTTGTAGTTACTAGTGGTACATTTAAAGCTTGGCTGCACTAGAGATCGTGAGCTTAAACAGGCTGACTCCATTGAGCGTTGTTCGTTGGCATGGCTCCATGGGCAAGGAGCAGTACCGAAATGCTTATCTTTGCATGAGCGAACAAACTATAGAACGAGGCTGCATCAACCGAAGATGAATACATGGCCTCTAGTGTAGTCAAGCCTTTACACTGCACTGTATTGCTTTTATATTGTACGAAGTATTCGTATAACAGTCATCATAAAACTGTCAGTGTCGTGCTATTCAACAAGTTTATGTACAAAAGCAATGTACATGTATAATAGGTACATGTATGTATGCAGTATTACGTTCACTAACGTATTACAAAACCTGATAGTTGTACTGTGGAAGTGCAATAATTCAGTGATACATAAAATCTACATTGTATATTTTGGTATTCACAGTTTAGTTTCCATAATTTAACTTGCACACGGTACAGAACAACTTCCTTTCGTGAAATCTGACTGGTGATTTCATTGTGTATGTACAAATGTACATGCAACTGGCAATTAGTTGATATAATTATGTTATCCACCTGATTCCATGCATATATGACAGTGTGCTATACAGCTGCGTATAATTATAATTATACAAATACATATACATGTATGTATGATGTGCAATTCACTCGCTATGTTGTAACAAAGTTGATGGATACTGATGCAATGCTACAGGTTTTTACTCCAAGCTTTCTGATGGACTGTATATTTAATAACATTTTCTCCCATAACAGAACTTGCGGATTGCTGCATACCATGTAGTCAAATAGTAATACAGTCATGTACAATGAATGTTTGATCATGGCCTACTATACTATATAATACTCATTTGAAATGTTAACTAGCTGTGCCTAAGTTCTAATATAACATTCTGTGTAAACTCATTAGTAATTAGCCTGCAATTCAATCAATATTCCTTGATTAGCCTTAGAGTATAACTTGTTCTACATATTATTATTATTAGTGTATATCTTCCATAACTAGTTAGTATGCTAAGCAACCCATGATATAATGCATCACACTGATAATGCATTATGCTAATATGCTACGCTGATCAATATAGCATTGAATAAGAGCTACTTATGCTATATAGATATATAAACTATATGAAGGAGGCATCAACGCTGCCTTTACAACACAATCCCTTAGGGATGATTAAATGAGTTTTTCTAGTGAATAAAGTGTAGATATTATAATTGCAAAAAATAGATTATTCAGTTGGTTATTGACTGCTAAGGCTTGGCATACATTGCATGTATACAGTATACATTGGCTATCTACTAGATGTTACCTATTAGGTAAGATTAAATAAGAATGTATTAATATATAGTGAGTATCTATATTACCGTTTGATGGTCATACGTGTAGGTAGATGTAAGCTTATTAATTATTGTATAAATACATTGTATAATATATACATGTATTAATAGGGGTATTCATCATTATAATATTACACAGATTTGAGATTTGTAAATTTGCTGGAAATACTCTATGTTACTATGTTAGTACCTCATCTCATGCTTATCTGTGTATGCTATAATTATAATATACCTTCTAAACAGCAGCATAATCTGCAGTACACTATAATTACCTAGTACTATAAATACCAGATATACAGCTACGCCTACATTATAATGCATTTATATGTTATATTATTACAATAAAATTCATATGTATACACACAGTACATGGTCTATATGGGCTCATTAGTATAATAATATTATGCAGACAATGGATACATCATCAGCATCCAATTCCCCATTAAGGGTCAGCGCTGCTAGTGATGGGTGCAGTGAAGTTAGTATAGACAACTCAGCATCTACTGCTCCTACAAGTAGTGCTGCTACCACTGCTGCTACCACTGTTGCTACCACTAATGAACAGACGAATTGTGAAGGTTCAGATAGAGAGAGTCAATCCACACAAGATACACCGTCAGCAGATAAGGTAAGGGTAGGCCTGTTTGTGTGCTGACTTTGTAAGTAGGGTTTACTTGACATTTACTCACAGATGATACATACATAGTTGAACTCCGGTTTTACTTCCTGCTGTTTACAAAGTCCCCTAGTTTTACTCCACATAACATTACAATGTAGGGTGTATAAATAGTAACATATTACTTATCATAGAGTAAAAAGTTCCCATTCACATAATTTCTAACATAATGCAATGCTAGTATTACAGTGTTGTTACTGTGCTGTTGCACTGTTGTTACTGTGCTGTTGCTGTGTTGTTACTGTGTTGTTGTTATGTTGTTACTGTGCTTTTAGTGTGTTACAGTGTGTTACAGTGTGTTACAGTGTGTTACAGCTACAGTTGGCAGGTTCGAATCATGTAGTAACTTAGTAAGCAATTGTTATGTCTTACTCTTGCATAAACCGATATCCAATGAGTGTAAATATGCTATACAGTTATAACATTGCATTTCAGGCACCTGTAAAGAAAGGAGGTGGACAGGCATCTAAGAATGGTAAGAAAACTGGTGTGAAAGCAGAACCAGAATCAGTCGCCATGGAGAATAGTGTAACCAGTTTAAATAACTTGATCAGAGTAGCAGCAGCTGAAACACTGACTTCTAAACCTTCTACTAACCCTAAATCAGGTGAGCAAACATATGGTGATTGTCCACTTGTAGTTTATGATAGTACACACGTACACGTACATGTACATGTACATGTACGTGTGTGTACATGATTGTATGTACATGTATATGAACATACATGTACATGTACATGTACATGTACATACCATGTACATGTACATGTATGACATTCTTAAGACTACTTGGTAGAAACTACTGTATATTTTTGGAATAAAGCAATGCTAGTTGGCCAATAGCCAGTAGTTACTAAGCAACAGGAAAATCCAAATCTCTACTGAAAAATCAACTCTGCTTTAGTGAAGTTTGCAATAACAAAGGGGTACTCGCTGGTTGGCCCTGCACCCACTACAAATGAGGTGGGTACACACAATGTAGTTCTTTGTACCCCCACTTCACTAACACTGCAGCAGCCTATCAGCAGTCTATATTTATCAGTTTTACTCCTTATAATTTCAGGCTCAAAAGGATTTATGGGAAGCAATACACTGCCACTATCAGGCACCTGCATAACGGCAGCACAAAGTCTTCAGCAGTCAGCACCAAACGTTCTGTTTGGTCAACCTCAGTTTACAGCAGCATCAGCGCAGCCACAGTTCTTCATTGCTGGACCCAGTCCTAGTCATACTGGTGGCATGTCATACTCCCAAATACTCATTCCCATTAACCAACCCACACAGATCCAATCAAACATTGCAGGTAACCCAAAGTGTACTAAAATATACAGGCTGTTTTGTGCCTTTAGCAGATATTATTAGTAATATGGTTGTGCTTCTTCATTTTATTCCTTTTACACATACATGTAGTTAGTGTAAGGAAAACTCAACAAAATTTATTTGCACAGCTATTATCTGCCACAATACAGCACACAATATTCTCATTTACGATGTAATGCCTAGGCTACATACGCAATTAAGTGTACTATACAACATGCAATACTGTAACTACAGCTGGTAAAACATAAATATAGTTCAACTTGGGTTGTCACTCGCTTGGTGTATATACATGAGCATGCATGGGTTGGTTAATTAAGTACTAACCGTTGCACTTACTTACTGTTTGATTGGAAAGGAATCTTAAATCAAAGGAACTTCATATGGATTTTCTTTAGGAAATCAAATGCCTGCTCAGCAATTCATCACAATTCCTGCACCACCAATTCAAATACTTGCCAACCAGCCAATAATTGCTGCTGCAAACCTTTCTGGCCTCCAACCTTTTGCAATGATACCAAATCAAATTGGCTCCAGTGATGCATCCTCGGTAAGTAGAATTTAAATGGTAGTTTGTTTTGGCATTCTCTTCTCGGCAGTATTAGTGTGAATAATCATTTAGAAGTTGGCTACTTTCTTTCTTGTTAAAGAAAGAGAACAACTTCGAGATAGTAAAACCACTATATTGTCATCTGAGTGATTGCCCCTTCAATTCAGTGAATGCTATTCCTATTGATGCTTCTTTTCAATCACTGTGCTTCCTTTATGTTGTATACTTGTGCACATGTTCCTATGCATATCGTTTAAATTGTGTGCTTCAGCCTTGCAATATTATTATTGAAAACTTGCTATTTTGTGTTGCAGTGTTAGCCACAGTATTAGCATTATTTTGCAGTCTTGGTAATATTATATTATCGAAACATTGCTAATAAATAGTTAGAATGCAATGTACAGTTCAGTATAACGCAGCCAATTATTATACACCGCAGTTGCTGTTGCATGTAGGGCTTGTAGTTATTTTGATGTAGACAAGTTGTTTTTCGCAGAATGACATATTTCTGTGTGTTGTATCTTTGTACTTTGTAGTGGTGAACATTTATGTTGTGATATTGTGTGCCCTGCACAGATCCCAGGTACCTACTCAATCCTGAACCAATATATGTTGAGGTAACTGCTTAAACTATGAACTCATGACTGTTGCATCAACTGTAGTCTGTAGATTGTGGTTGTTTCTGTATTCTTCAGTAATAGCGTCCCGTTTCCAATGACCAACATGTTAGTATTTACAAGAGTGCACCATTTGATGAGTCTAGAACGAAGTTCTATCAGCTCAATAGTCTCTCATGTAACTTGACCTCTAAAAATATTTGCCATCAGTAATAATGTGAATAATATAATCTAATTTGAAGTCGTCTTCTCACAATAGAAAGGTGTAAAACATTGCAAAAGGACGACATCAAATTACATACAATGTACTATAAGTATTATATACTATCGCTTATATAGTTGTGTAAGCATAGGCTATTAAACCTGTCCATAAGAGAGATAAACATGTACAAATATGCAGTCATACTTGAGGTAGGACTTAGGGGACAGCCGATTAATAGATTGTAAAAAGTACAAGCTGTAGTTATTCTCTATAAAGGTGCAAACACACGGGAGCGTTTTGGAGCGGCGTTTTCTGAGCAAGTGGCAAACGCTATGGCCATGATAAACACAGGGGGGGGGGGGGGAGAGTTTAGCAAAAGGTATGTGTAGGTGTGTATTTGCATCACCACAGCACACGTGTTTATGTTTACTAACTCTGCTTAGCAGCCAATCACCGGCAAGCGAATCGTCTCAATTCTTCTGTTGACTCAGCTCGAGCGTTTTGAAAGTGTTGGCACCTGGGCGATTCACGAGCGTCAAGTTTGCTCCAAAACGATCTCGTGTGTTTGCACCTTGATATGTAAATACACATGACTAGCATGGGCATACTAAAAGGATCATAAAGCAACTTTCAATAATACATGTCGATAATTTTTTACGCTGTATAGTGTGCATTTTCCACTCCATTACCTGCATGGGAATCTACAGAGCATGATATGCCATTATGTTACCTTGACTGTAACCTGACCGTAAGGAAACAAACTGTTTCATACTTTCTTCATATTCATGAGCAGACAACTCAACAAAGCAAGCAGTTATCAGAGGTGACATCAACAAGTGGATCACTAGTTCCACCAATGTTTTTATCAGCTCCAAATCCAGCCATCCTCTCCACAACTCCACTTCAGGCACCCACACAACAGCAGCAGCAACAGCATAATATTGCAACCAGTATATCAGCTGATTTCAATAACCAGGTGAAATTTTAAACTATCATGTACATGTACACTGTACATGTATATATGTTGAATAATAACTTCACAATGTATAAACTCATTTGACAGGTTCACCAATGTTCTTCCCAGCAAGCATATAATAACAATTTTGAAATGAAAGATTTTCTAAAGTCTTTGCTCCATGTATTGGCTTTAATAAAATTAGCATGGCTATACATATTATGCATTAACAAATTTTATGTAAAGAGGCAAAATGCAATATTTATCTTATTTGTTCATATATTTTAGATTGCTAAGCTGTTACCATCTATTCAGTCATTGGTGAGCACCTCCATCAGCAATCAGCGAGGGGCTGCCCTAAGTATTAGTGGTGGGGAGGTAACTGCTACTAATGAGATCAGTCCACCAGGTGAGGTCACAAGAACCATTTTACCCATGAACTGTAACATTTACATTATATTTCTTTGAGTAACCAAAGATCGTTCACGGGGAAGTAAGATCATAGATTCCTTATCAAGCTTTATATTTTCTCAACCACCATCTTATACACGTGACTTATATAATAGCTAAGCTAGGTCAACAAAGTCTCAGTTCTTTCAAACACTTTGTTGTAGGAGTGAATGAGACTCTGGTCAGCAGCACAGAGCCTGGCGCTGTTATAGATGGTATCAACCTTGATGGCATAAAAGATTTCGCTAAGCAGTTTAAGTCTCGTCGGCTCTCAATGGGACTTACTCAAACCCAAGTAGGCCAAGCTCTAACCTTAGCTGAAGGACCAGCATACAGTCAGTCAGCCATTTGTAGGTGAGTCATCAACACAACGTAGACATGGTTAGTCATCAACACAACGTAGACATGGATCTTATAGACAGCCTAATTCCAAGTAGTAGTAGTATGTATACCTATACATACATGTACATACATGTACATGTATATGTGATGAATTTATTTTATTTGTTAGCACATCATGTGATTTTAGTTCCAGATCTAATTCAGACACTGGCGAGGACAAGCTCACCCCTGCAAAGTCATCATCAATATTATGTTGTTTTATAATCATAGCCTGTGTAACGCGTTGGATTCGCAGCATGTTCAATATTTTAGATTTGAAAAGTTGGACATTACTCCAAAAAGTGCACAGAAGATCAAACCTGTGCTAGAGAAATGGTTGCTGGAAGCTGAAGCTAGATATCACTTGGGTGACAGCGGCTCCTGTGGTATTGACACTTCTGAGAAATCAAAGAAGAGAAAAAGACGAACTTCATTCGCACCTCAAGCTGTTGAAGTTTTACTCGAGTATTTTCACAAATGCTCCCACCCATCAGGTAAATAAAGTACCTTGAAGCAACATCTACCTACTTTATGGTTCCATTCTTAAAGTTGTCTTCTCTCTGTTAGGGGAACTAAAACATATGGTAACCTGATACTGTTATTACCCTTTGTAATATACATGTTACTAAAGTTTCATTATATTATATTGTACTGAGCAGGAAGTGAAATGACATCCATTGCCAAGGAGCTTGGAATAGACAGAGAGGTTGTAAGGGTCTGGTTTTGTAACAAACGACAGGCTCTCAAAAATGCTGCGAAGAAAATCAAACCGGATACATCTACTGCTGACTTACACCCATCTTCCTCAGCATCTCAAGATTAGAACAAAAGGAGAGAGGAACAGGTTACTCACTCTCACCGTGAATTACATTGAAAACGAGAAAAGTATTACAACTTTTACTTCAACTATACTATCTACTATTATACACATCACGAAGAACAATTCAAACAGCTCAGGCAATGACCTCCGAATTAGTTAGTTATAAGTTATTTGAGATGTTTGAAACCCAGGCTAATTGGTTTGGGAGAATTATAATTATGGGTCATGCTTCTTTCTTACTCAACTGGTCCCTTGAGTATTCAGTCATATAATTTTATACTACACTTACATATAACACTGTGTCAGGCTTTACCTGATCCATTCATATAATATAGTGTTGTTATATAAATTGGTCTACCCTCCATCTAGTCACAAGCTCATGTATATTTGCCTTCATATAATAAACTGTAGATGAATAATAAAAATCAATAGGCCTATAATTTTTATTCAAAATGAGACCTTCCCCTACATTACTGCTTCTATCAAAATTTAGATGTGAAAGTCATGGCCTACTACTCTTACATGTTAGTTTATTAGTGTATAATAATTATCATTATTTAGATTATACTTGCGCTAATAGAGTATAGAAGAACGGAGTATATAGTTCACTATAATATTTACATGTATAATCTCTTGCTTGCCTAGACATACGAAGATTTACTGTAATTCATATGTATAATACCCATAACTATAGTACATACATGTACAAATGTACATGTAATTGCATATTTATAATTATGATCTCATTAAAATATTAGTATTATTATATCATTTATATTGAGAAGAAACAGAAATACATAAAATGTTACTATTTTTGTATTACATTTCTCTTGTACGTGTTGTCCTACTCCTACATATGCATACTAGTAGTAATACTTTGTACGGCCATTCTGTAAACAGCAGGATTGATGATAAAAATATTATCGGCAGCATACTGCATATATCAAAAATAACATACCTTGTTGTAATTATTAGTCAATAAATCATTTTACATGTGTACAGCTTCTACATGTTGTAGAACTGATAAATATTTGCTATTGGAATAGAATAGTAGTTAAGTGCCTACTGCCTTCATTTTCGTAACAAAAGATTTATAATAATTATTTCTTTGTTTTATATTGTCTTCCTCTCCCATTTAACAAGTTTCCACGATAATGAGTAGTCAACGCTTCGCCTGGAGCTCAGAAGTTACTGAAGTACAACTAATTGTACAGTTAAGATATCTACACTAGTGCTAGAAATATCAAGGGTATCATGAGCTACCAGTATGTTATATGCAGAACATATTTTACATACAGTGTATATTGATGATCCACACAAAATAAAAGCATTATCATTATACATTTTTTGCCTATTGTCTGTCCACAAAACAAACAAACAATACTGTGGACTGATAATTAAAATTATGACAGCAACCATTTCGAAACTGTGGTGTACCAGTAGGCTATTGGAATAGGCATTTGACATCTCATGGCTAGTAATACATATACATGCATGTAATGTAGGTTACATAACAAGATAAACCCAATGTACATGTACTTTGTAAGTTTGGTCATTACATTTTATGAAACCATGTTTACTTGTTTTAATAAAAAATACTGTAAAGTCTATTATACATGTTGCATTATAATTAAATATTAATGATACACAAAATAAAATACGTATACAAATGTTTAATCATTCTTTTACCTGCAATCAATAAATTACGTACATGCGTATTAGCATAGCCTTGTGTGTTGAGGAGTTACATATTCATATTATATTCGGCTCTGTGAAGCTGGTGGTAATATACATATGAGAAGACAAAATGTTATGCCAAGACGTTGGTAAGTGACTAAAAATAACAATAATTCTCATGAATGTTGTGATGATATATCTCCTGAGTATATACATGATACAAGCTACACTTACTAAAATTACACAGCATGTTATAATAACTTATTGAAATCGGGATATATAAAAATATATTGCAATATAATGAACATAATAGTTACCACATGACCGTCATGGCATGTACAATGTTCATTATAACGCCTTGGCACATCTTAGATAAACCTTCATGGATTAGACTCTAGGCCAGTAATGTATTCTACAAAAATATTTTATATGTGTATCCACAAAACCTTGCTTGCTTACAGAGTGGCTGCTAGTAGCAGCATTGATAATGCAGATGGTTTTGGCTAATGGGATGACAACGGAATATGGTAAGTATATTGCTATAAATGTAACAAAATGAGCAGTCTCAACTTGCACATACGACATACAGACACGGAAGTAAATACATGCATTTGACTTTCAGGGGCAGAGACTACCACTTGGACTGAGCCTCTCAGCCCGATCATACCAATAGCAGCTGTAATTCTAGGTGGAATTCCACTTGGAATCACTATGTACTTTGGAATCAGGTCGGCTGTGCGAATTCGCAGGGAGAGAAAGGAGAGAGAGCAGCAACAAAGCTCTCCACCTGAAGAGAGACCATGGCGGAGGATTGGAAAAACAATTGATATGCCAAACGAAGAGAAACTTCGGCCACCCAAGGTAGCTCAAAGAGTCACCATTGTCCAGAGTGTGTAACTGTAGTTCTCACATGACTCATAATGACTCCAATGATATGTTTGGAATAATTTTATTATCACTAGAATAAAAACTATCACAAAATAATATGTATTCATAGCTGTTTGATCTATAATTGTAACACTCCAGTATACATTTGGTAGTGCAATAATAGCATTCAATAAATAGTATTCATAAAATATTATTAAATTATCAAAAAAATTTTCTATCGG
Organism: Bugulina stolonifera; assembly: GCA_935421135.1. Lineage (NCBI taxonomy): Eukaryota > Metazoa > Bryozoa > Gymnolaemata > Cheilostomatida > Bugulidae > Bugulina > Bugulina stolonifera. The sequence goes on from OW285187.1 coordinate 31,186,030, forward strand.
AACATTAATATAAAATATTTGAGAAGATAAATAACATTTTGAGCAATATTTTACTGGGAGAATTTATGGAAATTCTGACATACAGCGAATACAGGAATATGAATATATGAAAACATATTACTGCTAAACTGTTACATCTATTTCTTCCATAATAATAAGGTTTATAATACAATAAATAATAATGGATACTTGCATACCTAAATGTAGATTCCTTTGTGGTCTCAAGCCTATTTCTAAAGTGTCGGTTGAATTGTGAAGTGTGACTGGTAATGTGATGATTGTCTGTGCAAGCACCATATGAGAGAAATTGAAAGACAAGGTCAACACATTGCATATACAATATTTATCAGCAAGTAATCTCTACTTAAATAAGTAAATAAATAATAATGGGTGTATTCATAAGATGCCTATTAAGTAGTACATCAGCCATTGAAATGAGCTCTATTAGTGTCTAAAGATCCCCTAAGTTAATATTGCAGCCAAGTCCAGCATGAATCTACCATCAGATTGAACCTCATACCCCTCAGGTGTTGGCATATGGGAAGCTTGTCCATCGGTCTGGTACTACATTGAAATATCGTTCCATGGCTTCGATAAATCTAGTTCGATAGATTTCTGGTGAAACGATGGTTGGCATCTTGCCTTGACCTCCAAGGAGACCTGAGGACTTGACATATGTCTCCAACTTTTTATCCCACGTGAATGTTCTTATGTAGTCTACAAGAGGAGTAACAACCCAGGATGCGATTGCAAGATGCTCACTAACTATGGCATGACGTAAGTATATTGTATATGTTAGATACCTAATAATCAGTAACAAATAGACTGATCAAACGAGTAACAGTAAGACGAACACTAACCAATCAGGCATTAGTAACACATATACTAACCAATGAGACAAATCTAGCATTAGTAGGACAAATATCTAGCCAATCAAATATCGGTAACACAGACACTAACCGATGATGCCAATAACAAGTTCCTTAGTATCTTCATCGTAACCACATAGCAACGAGTAATCCATGACTTTGTGTTTAGCGAGGAATTGGCTGTCTGCCAGCAGAGCACTCATCAGCACATTCTTCGTGTGGTCTCTGACGTACATGGGATTCTGTTTGCAATCTGAAGAGACAGAGAATAAGAGCATTATATGTCAGCTACTTCATGATGAGATATAGATATGCCACCGGGTAGATACATTAGTTATCCTCCCTCCGCACACAAAGAGTTGACTTACACTTCATGAAGTTCTCATCCAACAGGACAGAGTCGACAGATGACTCTCTCTTGGTCAACCTGTTTCTATCAGAGCCTTTCAGGTCGAATACCTGGACAAAAGCAGAAACCCTGTATGAAATATGTGTATATGATCTCTAACAGAGCTAAGCATCATAACACATAATGTACATTGTATGATGAAACGTACTGGGAGTCCAGGTAATGACATAAAATAACATGTAGATAGTATAACCTAACACAGCACACCAAAATACAATACAATGTAATGCGATATGATGCGTTATAATACAATATAAAACAATATGATATAATATAACATAATATAGTATAATACAACATAATATAATATAATATAACATAATATAATACAACAACACAGGATTTTATGATGTCAGCATATCACGTAATAATTATAAGACATTCTGCAACTCACTTTGCGGATACGACGGTTATAGAAAAGATTTTCTATAATAAGGACATCCTGTCTAAAGACAGCATTGGTTACAAAGTTCTTGAGCCCTATCTTGTATACACCGAGAATCTTGGCTAAAGTACATTTATCCTGCAATATACATACAGATATAATATAATGAATGGTTTGCTCAATAGCGAAGCTGGAAATAATACAATGAATCCATTAGTGAAACTAAAACATGATGGCAGAGATTCTACCAATAGCAAAGCCTGCACAATGTAGGCCCAAGTTTTCAACTTTCTCCCTAACACTGTACCACATGTATATGGAGCCACTAAATGAAGTTAGTAGGAATACATTATACACCAGTGATAGGATGTTGGGATGTGCTAGAGATGCCTCACCTTGGGGAGGTCTGACTCCGTCAGTGACTCAGTCACATAGTCAAAGTAATGAGGTCCAAAGTCCATGAATGACTGAATTTCCTGTCTTACCATCTGCTTCATGATAAACCTCTCGTCTACAACGCACAGTCAGTGTAGTAGCTACTGTATTGTATTATATGTATATAACATTACATGTAGTAGCTACTGTATTGTATTATATGTATATAACCCTACATGTAGTAGCTACTGTATTGCATTATACGTACATAACATTGCGTAGTACGAGTATACAAGACGCATTTCCATTTATGATTTATTTCCTAATATTTCAATACTCGTTCGAGTATCATCATCTTCCTCTGATGATGATACTCGGACAAGTATTGAAATATTAGAAAATAAATCAAAAATAAAAATGCGTCTTGTATTGCTATTTATAATTAAAATACTAGCCCACACTAACATTTTTCAATAACATTACATGTAGTAGCTACTGTATTGGATTGTAAGTGTATGAACTTTAAATTTCGAAGGATATAAAATTGTAAGGACCAATATTACTGTATAACATGAATATATCTTTACCATCAGCTGAAAGATGTTATATCTGGGAAAATATCTAAAAAGATTTGAAGCACTGAGTAAGTGACTCAAAGTCCTAACATCTACTCTAATGTCCTTAGTTAGAGTAGTGACTATATATTTACTCTAATGTCCTTAGTTAGAGTAGTGACTATATATTTACTCTAATGTCCTTAGTTAGAGTAGTGACTATATATTTACTCTAATGTCCTTAGTTAGAGTAGTGACTATATATTTACTCTAATGTCCTTAGTTAGAGTAGTGATTATATATTTACTCCAATGTCCTTAGTTAGAGTAGTGACTATATATTTACTCTAATGTCCTTAGTTAGAGTAGTGACTATATATTTACTCTAATGTCCTTAGTTAGAGTAGTGACTATATATTTACTCTAATGTCCTTAGTTAGAGTAGTGATTATATATTTACTCCAATGTCCTTAGTTAGAGTAGTGACTATATATTTACTCTAATGCCCTTAGTAAGAGTAGTGACTACCTTTAGTCTTGCAGAATCCAAGGCCTGATTTACCACCTTTTGCATTCCACTTGTAACACCTCGAGAGAGAACGAATAAACCTAAAGGGAAAAACATACAAAGTAAATGTTTGACACACAAACATTCAGTTTGAACAAATTTTAATATTAATAATTTAATGGAAACAAGAGCAAGTCTACAAAGCTATACATGTATATGTATGTAGTATATCAGCTACAATAAAAGTGGAACCACTATTGCTAGAAATACAAAATATGTCTGGGATCTACTCTGCACCAGTGTCAAAGTTACAATATACCACTGCTACAGATATCATATACCAGTGCTACAGATATCATATACCACTGCTACAGATATCACATACTAGTGCTACAGCTATCATATACCACTGCTAACAGACATCATATACGACTGCTACAGACATCATATACGACTGCTACAGATATCACATACTAGTGCTACAGCTATCATATACGACTGCTACAGATATCATATACCACTGCTACAGCTATCATATACCAGTGCTACAGACATCATATACCACTGCTACAGATATCATATACCACTGCTACAGATATCATATACCACTGCTACAGATATCATATACCAGTGCTACAGTAACTTACTGCTCCTCTCCTTCAGGGTATATGAGTTCACGCAGTTTCTTAAATTCAGCAGCAAAGTACACCTTGCAATAAAAGAGTCCAATCTTATCTCCAGATTCTGATTTCTCCGTAAACTCTGCAAAGGAATGCAGACATCTTATCAATGTGAATACATACATGTATATATAACATAGCAGTGGCTATTCTATTATCAACATTACTCAACTGAAAACAGACAATGGAATGACCAAAGGCAACTACACACAGTTGCCAAGATGCTTAGGTAGTAATAACGACTAGAACAGCAGTTCACAGCTTAGGGTAATGAAAGAGAATTCTTACCCATCTCTATGTGAGAATTTGCTGCTGCCAAGCGGTCCTTGGATTTATTATACCTGGATGGCTCGGCTTCTACTGGTAGTTAACATACACAGACATTCATTATCAGTCTATATATAGGACAGATTACATGTATACAGCCTACACTGAACACCAGTCAGGACTGAGGGTAGCAGCATTATATAATTGCAGTAAATAATTAGAGTTGATCTGCTTTTTTTATCAATGCCAAAATATTGACTCATAATACAAGCAGCATTTTGATAATATTTGATGTCAATGAATAATATTACATACACTGTGTATGTGTGCAGTATATTGTATATTGGCAAATATGAAGTGACAGGCCAGGATGTAGGCGTTACATGTAGATATATGGCACTGCTTTAATAAACACTATCCCTTCCTCCCCCACTAGGTAGTCTGTTAGTTAGTATGTCAGTGTGAGACTAGTAGTGAGGAGTACAACACCAGCAGAAGTACGTAACAACCCCTCATACCAAAGGGTGCAAGTTTATCACACAATGATATGTATATGCTGCACGCTACAATGTAGTACCAAGGTTCAAATGGTTTGGGTAATCGGGTTTCAGTGGTGCATAAGATGAGGGAACCTTTGCCATCACACTCAACACAACCATGTTAAAGACTGAGAAAAACAGAACTAAATATTGAACCAGACTAGGGCAGCCAACATATAGTTTAAAGTCTAGGACACTATCGATAGCAGCAATAAAAAGCATTTTCATATTTTCAAGTTTTCCAGCCTTTCATACAACTTCCATATAAGAACCGTCAGTATCAGATGGCGTAGTTCAACAGGTTGTGTGTTGCTAATACCGCAGAGTAAAATTCCATAGCAAGAACCCAGGCTATGTGTTAGTCAACATCTTTCATCTAAAGCTCTAGCAGGTAATGAAACATTGCAAATGAGAAATAAAATGATTTTAAAAATGTAAAAATAAGGTACGTATATTGAGAGCCATACCAGAATCGAGAGCAGGTTGAGGTGCAGGTATAGCAGCCTTAATTGATGCTGTAACTGATGACACGTGAGTCAGTTTCAATACTGTTTCAATATCATCCGTTTTAATACCTGTGAAAAGATTAATATGGTGGGCGGGTAAGGGTAAGACTTGGGGAATGGGAAAAGAGATTCAGTGATCAAACATTGAGGCTGATTCCATGACGCAACATTATATTGATAGTAGCGGCTGGTATCGGTAACTTGGTCTTGGAACAGAGTTGCGATGAGATGGCTACAGTTTACAGAGCATATACACCAGTGCATAGCTTCTCAATATAATGTGACTGCGTGGAACCAGAGTGCCCGTGAGTAACTGGTGTGGGCAGTGGAGTAGAGGTTGCTATACAAACCACACAATGAATTATTTGTTACATTACCATAAACCTCTGGCTAATGACAGGCCCATGTATCTGGGAGCAGATACTATCAAATTGGCAGTTTCATGCAGCTATTAGTTGGAACCCCCCCCCCCCCCCCCCAGTCCAATGGATTAACAGGCTCCCTAGTCTATCTGTGATGTTAGATAAGTATTCTAATGTTCCCCCCAATATAAATGAGTAGGGCACATTACCAGAGCTTTATGGTAAGTAGCAAGAATAGAATAGGATGACTATCTACAGAAATGTAATCAGTGGTAAGAAAGAGGAAGCATTAGTTTACTTTAGCCAATAGCTGGCTACATACCACTCTCAGGCAGTAACGGAGATACCGCCGCGGTTTTTGAAGCAGACCTAAAAGACAAATAACAGTTTACAGATATAAGATAACACATGGACAGCTATTCACGAATATTCCAATGTCACAGTTGAATACACAATACTTTGTTTGCCTTGGATGGTAAAAAGTGTGTTTGGACAGTAAACTTCGGAAAGATAAAAAAGCTTAATGGGAAACAAGTGTTGAGTGAAATTTACTACCATGAATTGCAATAAAAGTGAAGACAATATTGAGGTATACATCTAAAGCAGCTCTCATTGCTATAGGAACACCACAAGCATAAACTTACTCAGACTGAGCCAACTTTTGTGCCTGACTTTCCATTAGTCCAATATCATAATCCTTCGATCTAAATAAAAATAAAACGACTATGCCACATCACATGCAATGTCTTGGCATATGGTACAAACAATAAATATTTGCATGTGACTAAATATTTGCAAATGACTAACACTTAACATGAAGTATAGTATATACTACACCAACTAGTAAAATGGGTGGTGGTAATGAACACTTACCACATAAAATAGATATCAGTTGATATTAGATCAGTTATAGCATCATATTTTAGATAAAAAACAAATGCTGCATGGCATAATAACAGCAACTCACCCTAAAGAGTAGGCTATAATAGAGCTTGGCTCTTCATCATAGATGATAATGGGTACGTTCAAAGTAGGTTCCAAAAGAAAGTGTTCGTTATCTGAGCTGAAAACATACATGCATCATTAATAGAATATATAGAGAATATACGCCGCAGGCTATAATTGGAGCTGACATTTATATTCACATGACTTATAATAAACATTGTGTGTAGCTGTACATGTACATGTATACTATAGAACTCACAATGGGTTCTCAATTTGGTTAGTGGTAGTAGCATCATCTGCTGTAGACAAGATCGCTATCTTCACACTGTCTGAAAACACACAGCAATATAATAAGGTAGGTGTCAGCACAGCACTAACTAAACAAGCTCCCTTCTAAATGACATACAGTTGAACATGACCAAAACTAGACCTACAATAAATGAAGCATATAACAGTGCAAAGTACTATGTCAGTGATTTACACTCAACAATACTCAGTATATCTTACCAAGAAAAAATTTGCTACCAGATTTCTTCAACATTCTTTGTCTTTTTCCTTTGTGGTTAGCTGTATCAATATGATCATTACCACCACTGGAGAAACGAGAAAAGCTCTGAGGGTTGGATTTAAGATCCTTGGCTATAGGAGATGACGGGACACTGTCAGCTCCATGGTGGACAGGCTCTTTGGGTGATATAGTCTCTGAATGCTCTAAATGGTTTGTGTCTGCATGAGTATGAGAGTTTGTACTGTCCACAGAGTTGAGAGAACTGACTATTTCTGTAGATACGATGCTATCATTCTGTGACACCTGGGAAACCTTGAGTTGGTCTAATCGTGCCGGTAATGGATGATCGGTATCCATACTACCTGATGGGATAGCCAACGACTGAACAGTGTGGTCAGACAATCTTAATTCACGAGAAGAAGAGAGAGGTTTAGACTCTGTAACATTTGCAGGCTGTGAAGCTGGAGATGCTACAGCCGATGCTGAAACAAACAGAATCAGACTATTATAACCTCCCAACAATATTCCCATGTGAATCATCACAAAAAAGAGTGAATAGCAGTGCAACCCAAGAAACAAGTTCAAAGTACTGAAACGGTCAAACCAAAACAACATCACACTCACGTGCTGATGCCTCGCACACAACATAAGATCCTATAGAGTCAGTGCTGTTTACAGTGTGGGCTCTTCCTGTACCCGCCCTCAACCCTTCGCTCACACTTTGATGATAAAGACCCAAGCCATACTCTGTGTGCAAGCTTGATGACAGAATACCTAGAGAGAAACACCACTACCACAGTTATGGAATACAATATATGGGTAAATAATGTATTTTCTTCTTGAAATTTTATGTATAAATTAAAACTGATGCAGAACAGACATACATGTACATACCATTGGTGGAGTCAAACGAAGAAGGACTTCCATTGTGTAGATCTCTTGCAAACACGTCTATTGTTGATAGGACAGGGCCATCAGGGTCCATGCCAGACACTATATAGTTAAAAAATAAGACTATTTTATAACTGGCTTACATGGCAGAATTATATTAATGTATATAACAAACAGTATTCCACAACGAAGTTCCAAAAATATTCTGATAAAAGATTAGTAAGCAAACACTCATGTGCAGGTAAAAATACTGATGTTATCAAGTACCTGCAGGAAATGAAGCAGGTTGAAACTGTGGTGCCTCCAGACTGCCAGCATTCAACTCATCCCTTGAGACCATGCGACCTGCTCGTGGGACTGAATTAGTGTTCCTTGGCAACTTTCCTTCCGGTTTCTTCCTCTCATTTCCCTTATCGTCCTTAGTACATACAGCCTGGATCCTGGGTGTAGCAACAAAATTATATTGCAAGAGTAAGGAAAATATTTCCCTCCAGTATATTCCAGAATAAAAAAGAAAATGGGGAGGCTTATCCTGTTTGAATCATATACACTGTAAGAAAAGTTGGTTTGAGTAGGATGCCCTATTTCAACTACATGACTGAAAATATGACTGATATGTTTATCGATTAGCGGTGGGAGTAAGGAAGTTATGACTTTACAGCTCCTCCAATTTACGCAGTTCAAGAGATGAAGGGTCTGCAGTGTCGCAGGCTGATTGTAAGTAATCACTGAAATATCTAATCCCAATGTGAACATGTTATTAAAATGAATTGTATTTAGCTTGCATGAGTGTTCCAAAGCCAAGCATATTACAGCCGCCTGCAGAAGAGGTTACCACAATAAAATCATCCGTTAGACGATGTGTTCGCCAAACCTAAACATGTGAACAGTCCACTAGTTGAGTCATGCAATGGAGTAAACCGGTTGTACTCACTTGATATTCCACTGCTGTACAGAGCGGGACAGGTGACACTGCAGCCTGATGACATCATCTTCCAGCTGCTGCAGTAGAATATACTCAGAGTTAGTAGAGGCACCAGCTCTCTCCTCCAGTAATGTACTCTGTACTCGGTCGATCTCATCAGTGAACCACTTCTTCTCAATCTAAAACCAAATATAGGGAAAATAGGTTTTCCATGAGAAATAACATACACTGCAGTTTGCAAGTCGTGACTTGAGCATGGAGTTGTGACTTTTTTGTAAAACTCAAAGGGATTTCTGCAAATCTGTAGTGCCGACACTGACCTCTAAATCTGGTTTGAAGGCATCTACAGCCTTGCGTTTGTCTTCACCGTCCACACCATCTAACTCTAGTTTACAGATAAGTTCCATTACATCAGAGAAGAATCCCAGACCACTAAATCGACAAAAATAGTGAGGAATGAAATACTGAACCATTTACTGCATCCAAAGTTAATGCAGCTAAATGTATATGTAAGAAAGTGTCCATATGCGCATTACAAAAACACAAGTATTACATCATTATGAATCCTGCTAGTCACAATAACACCTTAATTATAACATCTTATGCATTTCACAAAAGATTCACGTATGAATATGTACACGCAACATGTAAGTGTGCATGCTGTAGTCACAGCACTTCACATGTAGTAGCACTACACATACATATGTGACCTAAACATATAGAATTTAACTCACTGTGTGTGCACTATTTTGATTCTCGATGTAATGACTTGCTGAGATATTTTATGCTGCATGAACACCTGGGCTGGTGGAAACAAGACCTCCCTTAGAATGATCCCAGATGGTCTAAAATCAGGAACACTACATTATAAATAGTGAATTCCATAGTCATTTATAATTAGCGCCTTATATATTCGCATGCTTCCACATATACAATGTACATGTACATGTACAATGATATCAAAAATTAACATTCAAATGAAATTAGCTATTGATGTTTATTATTTTGCTAACTTAAAAAAAACTCTAAAAAAAGAGAAGAGAGAGAATATCAAGACACCACTCACTTGAAGATCGCAACGACATCTTTAAACTGGAAATACTGGTGATAAGAAGTGGACATAGAGTGGACACAGTCCTCACTAACACCACTACCACTCAGTGTACAGTTGAACTGTATCTGCAAAAACCTGGCAAAGGAGAGGTGCCACGTGGCAGGGGAGAGAGGAACCAGTGATGTTGCCTAACAAATATCACCAGAGGTTAGTCACAGACTATATCAGTGACAGATAATACAGACACCTATGTCCAGGCTGTGACAGTGAAGCAGTAATCGTGCTATGACGGCTACTGCTCTTCAAATTGCAACATAAGTTTTGTTCACAAAATATCAATCAGCCAGTATTGCCAGCACTGACTGAAGGTCTGCAACTCTCTCTACTGACTACGCCACCGTAATTTCTAATTGAGCACTTACTTAGTGCAGTTCACCAAGGATCCAAAACAAGAACAGCACTTGTCATTTCAGCAGAAATTAATACAATAACTGAGACATCAAAATTTTATTACTCAAAGAGTATGCTTGATACACAACCATTGGGAGGGAAGTTGTGCCTTCTGAATTCATGTAATTTCCTCCGTTACCTTCTTACACCTCTTGCACCACCTCCATGTAACTGTGCTATTTTCAACCGTCTGAGTGGAGTTGTCTGCACCCTCTTCATCCACTTGAGGCTCCACCCCTTTCCTCACAATCAAGTAGAGACAATTTGATTTGTACACAAACCTTCTGATATGCTCAATCATTGGTACCTCACACTCCACTCTTGGACACCTGTAGTCAGGGCTGGAGGACAAGAAAAATGAGTGGTATGAATCCATGTTCTGATCAACATCAGGTCACTTATATTTGCATACAATAGATAGACCAACATTGTTTACTACATTCCTCAAATAGACAACTTAAAAGCCGTTAACTATTGGTAATGTTAATGAACAGAGGTTTGATATACATATACATGCAAAAAAATACACAAGACAGCACAATTATCCATGTATTATCTTAATGCATGTATCTTATCCAAAAAAAGATATGTGGGATACATGGCAATGCCTGACCACTTGTACCTATAGGATACGTAAGAGAGACTATCTACTCACTTGAAGCAGTAGCGTTCTAGAAATTGTCCCAGTGTCAGGTCATTCTTGCTATAGAAGCACATGTGAACAACCCTGCAAGGTAGCCCAAAGTTATAGATTACACATGTACATGTAGATGGACATTCCTATTCTTATGCCACCATGATTGTAATTAAACCATACAGTCATTAACAATTAATGCTATAGGACGCCTGTTGTAACAGAGTCACAGGCAGACCTCACTCAGTCCAATATTACACACTGGAGATTTCAATTTCATAACAAGATCATTGCTTTATTGTCCTTCAAAACACTAGTACTAGAGACGTAGGGTGAGCTCACCAGGGTTTAACACAGTGATGTGGTCCTGTGTTTAGTGTGTAACTACTGAAGAGCACAGAGATGCTTTGGTGATTGTTTATATCCAGACAGTCAACCTATCAACAGGTATGTTACAATGTTATGATCAACCTATCAATGGGTATGATACAATGTTATGATTAATCAATTTATGAAAAGATAAAATCTATACAATATATACAATGTATAGGATACACGATTATATCTGCAGACAAATTATATACGAAATATCTATTGTAATACAGAGTAGGTGCCAGATATACTGTATTTGTTTAAATGTAAACTTTGGTGATGCAGTTTTCCTACTCAAGTTTAATATCCTTGATGTGTTTACTATACGATTAAAATTTTCAAACCTCAATGCGAATAGAAGAGCAAGTGCCGAGCACGGCTAGATATTGTTCTATTCACTTACATGTTTGTCTACACTCACTGGTACTGGAAATCCACTGAATGCTCTGCTACGGTCATCAGGGGGCGACTTCTCGGACAACCTATTACCAGATGCCCTGAACATTGCACACAGTTGCTAAAACCAAATAAAACAATAATAGATCAGTTAGTACTAGCAAGGGACATGTGCACACATTACTTATATATGATGAACTGGTACCAATGTGTACACATTACATATTATAAATAATGAACTGGTACCAATGTATACACATTATATACATGATGAACTGGTCAAGGAATGTCCAGAAATTCTTCAACACGTTTAAAATTACTTAAGGTGTAAATAAATTTCCTCGAAACTATGTACAATAGAGAATAGAAGCCACTGTTCATACAGGTCTCACCTTGAGACGTTTCTGTCTAGCCGAGCCATTCATGCCCCATTTGACAAATTTATGGGGTTTCTTGAGCTCCACCCCTGATACATCCTGTATACTCGTGTTCTCCAGTCTATAGTCATACACCTCATTCACACCCCGTAATCTCATCTCAATCTGCTCATCTAGCATATTTCCACCTTTGGTGTATAATACAAGTACATACACTTACGAGTAAGTAAACATGCATGTAGTACATCAGCATCGTAGTTGGATTGATAACTGAGGTATTGCAATGCACGGGACAAAAACACTTCAGTTCAAGTCATCACTAGCCAACTGCCCCTCAATGTGATTAAGATGGCAAGCTTCACCTAAGTGAGGTTATAGGTAAGTAACTATTTCGACCTGCGATGGTAATACCAGTTGCAACTCTATCCGATGACACAGGTGCTTATAAAAAGCCTAAAAATCATTAAAAAGGCTGGTTTATAACATTTCCTCTACACCCCATGTATTAATCTAGAAGTAATACAATACTGTACATGTATGTATGCCTGTTACTCCTATAAGATTGAATACATAATATATGGTTCAAATAATAACATACACATAGACTTAGCCTGTGGTGAAGTTGTTAGAGAAATATACCTGTAAGTAGGGCAGACCAATGAGGAGGATTGGGGAATAACTGTCTTAGTGAGCACAGTCTACCTTTCTCTGTCTCAAAGTAAGGAGGATGGACCTGTACTACAGGTGAGTAGTCCAGGATAACCTTCTGCAGAGCTTGGCGTAACGACTCAAACTTGATATTTTCCAACCCTGCATCTACATGTGTACCAGCGAAGAGATCAATGTTAGCATAAGCTTTAGTAGACTATTACAGCTGGTACAAGACATGTAAATGCAAAATACTGCCAGTGTACAAGTGCATGAATTAAACTCTTTTGAGAAAAATGTTAGACTAAACTTAAAACTTAAACCAAACACACACCTGGATATTGCTCTCCAACGGGTAGTGCAGATGATGTGAAATCAGGTGAATCCGTCCTTCTGGAAGGTTCTAAAGCCTTAGTGCCATATAGATCTATTAGATATGAGAAGAACAATTATGAATATTAATATTACAACTATAACAGGACAGTATAATTATCATGTAAATGAAACCTTGACGAGTTGCATATTTATAAGATGCTATAAAAAGAGATGCTATACATAATAAAATATATATCCTTTACATGTGATCCTACAATGCAGTTATAATGTGAACAGAGAAATTGCTGCGAGACAAACATACCTACAGAGTCCCTACTTTCTCCGCTAGCATGGCGGCGCTTCTGTTTGTAGGCAATGTCAGAAGCTGGTGTAGCTGATTGGTCGATCAAATACGATATCTCCAGCTTTGCGTGGTAACACGCGTTTATCACAGTCATTAATATCGGCTTGACCTATGCAGTACAGTGAACAAATGAATAACATTTTACAATATAATAAATCTTTCACAAAGCATCTGGTACCACACAATATGCAATACTGCAGTAGACTAGACTAGAGGTGCTAACCTTGATAAGCTCAGGGTAGCTAGATCCTCTCAGTAGTACAGTACAGCCTAGGTTAGCGGGACACCCACTAAACTGCATCAATGTCTTGAAGTAACCTGAACAAAAATTTATAAGTGAAATACAGTAAAACTTGCTTAATTCAAACTCCAAGGGACTGCCATAATTGGTTTGAATTAGGCCTGAGTTTGAATTGTACGATCACTTCACTCAATTGAAACCATATATATAGTGCTCAGCAGGGGACCAAGGCTAATAGTTTGAACTAACAAAGTTTTGGAATTATCCAAGGCTGGATTAAGCAAGCTCCACTGTATGTCCATGTGTATATAATAAATAACAGAGTTTAAAATGAATAATATTTCAACAAACAAAAAGTGAATAAACCTTTTAGTGCATAACAATAATTACAACACACCCGCATTAAAACAAACAACCTCTATGTTACATAACACATAATGATTGTTATTCTTTACTGTAAACAAGGCTTAGTAAGATATGATATACATGTAGTATATCTAACTGCTTTACCATCAGAAAATCTGTGAACATCAGTCTGGAATTTGTAACAAGTACCGAGGCGGGGAGGGTTGATTAGACTATCGAGAGATGGAATGAGATCTGCCATAGTCATTCGGGCTATACGGAGCATGACGCTCTACAACATAGAGTACAGTATTACACTCTATAAGACAGTATTATATACTCTATACCACACAGTATTGTATACTCTATGTCTATGATATGCAGTATCATATACTTTATAGCATACAGTATGACAACATATAACATACAGTAGTCTAATCTATAATGTTAGAGTAAAGAGTCAAACTCACCGATTTGACATTGATAACCACAGTAACTCCAGCATCTAATAGCAGTTGCTGGGCCACATGTGAGACTGTGCTCTCGACTAGTAAAATATCTGGTTTATATTTACATATCCGAGCTACACAATTCTGCAGGTATTCTCTCTCCTACAAATACACAAGGCTACTGTGTACCCGCAGAAAACCATATGACATTTCCAAGACTATACACTCTTACGAAATAGAAGTCACGATCTGAGATTGCCCACACCTTAGCTCATAGTATAACATGCATCTTAGTAGCACCCAAATACTATTCACATGACCATTGGTTTACAACTAAAAACTTCTATCTTATTTCTTACTGCTGGTTGGTAACTTTTACCAAACAGATGGCGAGACAACACCAACGGTATACCAACCAGGGCTATTATTATGGACTAGAATAAAATGAGCCATTCCTTGCAGCAGGAGAAACTATAACCTCACTAACAACGCATATCCATTAGAATGTGCTCTATGTCGCTAATAGTAGAACTTTAAACTTGTCTAGACATGAATTGTGTAACTTTTAAGCTATGTTTACTCTTACAGCATATTCAATAACTCCAAATGTCCTGACATGCATGCCCCTAACGTACATTTTCATTTGCTCTGGCTCATATTATGTTACCTGCAGGATCTGTGGACCGAGAGAAGAGAGCTTGTTAGTTACTCTATGGTATTCCACTGAGGACTGTAAGAGCATGATCAGAGGGCTTCTGATTGATGTCTTCATCTTGTTATGTACAACCGACTTGGTACAGATAGCGCCATAAGTTATAGAGCTCTCTGATGGCTCTCCACTCCTCACCTGTTACCAATAACTCACATAATGACTGCACTTAAAGCAATGTAATAGTGTGAGCAAACTATATGACATATATGAGAGATAGAGTGCCCCATGAACTCTCTCTCTCTTTGGCCAAATATAACTACTAAGTAACTAGAAATGCTACTACAACATACATGTACTATGTGTGATGTCTAACGCTACTTACAATTTTCCAAGGTTTACCGTGCTACGAACTCCTCTCACAATACTGAACTTTGTAAATACATGCACAAGCACAGAAAGAGTAAATGAATATTCCACTACTATTAGCAACCAAGGCAGTGAAAGCAGATGTCTGGATATTTCCCCTAACACCAATACAAAACGCACTGAGGTGGAATATATATACCTTTTTAATGTGGACATAAGGGGCAATGTCCATCTGGTCTTTGTTCAAGCAGACGTCTGGTTTGACAAAGTGGCTGATATTAGAACCAAGGTCCATGAGAGTATCCATCCACAGGCGAGATACCCCAGCCTTCTCCAGTAGCTGTACACATAGCTCACTTATGTGATCCTTATATAGAGCTCTGTTTACAAGAGAAATGTATTATGTACAAGTAGATCATACTAGGACATGTACAATTACCAGTGTACATATTATAATTACATTTTGAAAAATTAAAATCATTGTGTAACACCGACACCATAAATATTGATAATGCCAGGACATTGTACAATGCATATTCTGCTACCAGTACCTGTTACAGAACAACTCCACTATACTAACTAAAGGGAAACAGAGACATGACCAATTAAAATCTTAATGTTTCACCTATACACAGACAGACTGTTGGATTTTACCCCAGTAGTTCTTCATTAGCAACTATATCATGTATATGTAGTTAGACAACATAAATTCACTGAGATGTTGAGAATGGAACTATTATACAAGCAAGCAATACATGTTTCACAGGACTCAAACCTGATCAAACAGCTTGTCTTCTTGAGTACTTTCTGCATACAGATACGCTGTAAGTTATACTCACTCCGACTCACCTGAACTGATTGTTTAATATAGTTTGCTGGTCACTAACACAGGTACTAGGGTCAGCAGTGGCTAGTGTTAGTATATCATTAATATCTTCCTTTGTAGATAAGGTATGGTCATTACTGCTGAGTCTATTCCTCGGTTCATGACCTGATGGAAAGAGCTACCACTCATTATTGTTGGCACAACAACAATACATCCAGAACTTAAGGTTATTGTAGAGAGAGTTGAGATAAACGTAGTATGTCCTGGGAACTTTGAGAGACTTAAAACCAACGATAGAGCAAGGGAAGGTATCTAGCGCCGCCTGAAAGATGTTCTTGTATACCAGGTAAATGGTGCTCAGTCACATTTTTTGCAGTTAAAGTTGTGTACCCCTTTCTTACTAAATACCACAGTATGAATATACTTTTAAAGCTAAAGTAACAACGGGAGTAGCTTGTAGTTTAGCTATCTGGTTGGATAGCGCTGCAGTTCAATGAGAGATCAACAATGAAAGCCTGCCATGTGAAGGTAAAAGCGTCAGCAGGTAATACTGATTATAATAGCTTGACGTACTTATCAAGGAAGGGGATATGTTTGTTTTTGACTCCAAGTCGAACACATTGTCGGTGATAGTAGATCTAGCCCTGTCTGGAAACTCACTGTTCATTGTACTAACAGACCTCAAATAGGTTGATGATTGTGCAAAATCTGTAGAGAGATCAACTAAAACAGTCAGGAACATTTGTATTACATGTACATATACTCACAGATCTAATAAACCCCAGCTTAGCCTTTGCTACAATAAAGCATTTTAGACTCACCAATAACTAATATAAATTCTATGCTAGATCTTGGCTAAATATTCACCCAAGTTCATTCGACTAGGTGTCAGCTTTGAGGTCAAAATCATATGAATACTTGTCACGTCCGTACATGATAAGTTTGATAACAAAAAATGAAAATATGAAATGAATAAATGCTATAAACAATATGATTTTCAATGTGCACACCTTGTACATTTGGGTCAGCCTGCTCCAGATCCTGGATCCATTCTGGTTCATCTTCTAACGTTTCAGGGTAAACAGAAAAACGTCTTGCAGTAGAACGTTTGGTTTCATCTTCCTCATAAGTAAGTTGCCTAAACTTGTAGAGCGTATAGTCACCGGAGAAAATGGAAATATTATCATCAGTCAAACACATTAAATACTCGGCATCCATTAAAGCCTGGCCAATAATGATGGCCTGATTGTCATCGTGAGCTTTGTCACAATCCAGGAGCCATGTGACCAATTCGTTCCCTTGAAAACACTCACTATAAACTTTCAGTCTATGCCTTCGATTCATCAGGTGTATTCCGTCCACTGGATCCAACATCTCAAAGAATAGAGCTTTCAGTTGCAATGAATTCTAAAATATGTGTCATAAAACAATCCTAAACAGTAACAGGAATACACACAATTACACAGCAATAGCCACTCGCTCCCTAATGCTCTGTTGCTCTGCAGTTCTAAGAATGCATGAGTTTCAGTCAACAGCAAGCTTGTCAGCAACCATATGCATAATAGATTTCTCTGGCTACTACATGTATTCACTGACACATTCGTTACCATTAATATTATATTGACATCACACGCATTCTGTGTAGTGACTGCATTCTTGGTATTCATAGAACAGGCCTACAAACTATATAATTATTGTCTTAATATGCAGTCGAACACCCCAAAATGCTAAATCGGTTGCAGCGAGTTGTGAACTGTACAATTTTCCACAAAATCTATTTATACTTTCATAACAGCTTGCATGCAATACGAGGAGATAGCACAACCCTGCAGGGGTAAAGCACGTACACCTACATGTAAAACACCCTGATGGTTATCGTACCATCACAATAACTTTCAAACATTTGATATAACTGAGCATGCTGCCGCAACATTGATCACAATAGACAGCATGATTCCAAAACCTCCTGCCACACAAAAGTAGCAAATATTCAGTAATAAGTTCTACTATAGCTACACAGCACATGACCTGTACTATTATAACTATGACATAATTATTACTGCAGACAGTAAAACACATTGCGTCAGCATTAAGTCTTACACTAAGCAGTAACAGCAAAAATGAAAACATGGTTAGCTTAAAATTGTCCTTAATTTGTCTTGTTTCAATAAATATAATTGTTCCACTAAACACCCAGGTTCCGGGATTAAACATCCCACCAGGAAGAAATAATGGCCCTCGTGAAGAAAGTCCAGCCCCATTCATCAGAATAGGTGATCTAACGAAGACACGATTCTTCAACATGAAGTTGAGATTAGTAGCTCAGTGGCTAAGAATACACAAGTTCCAAAGCACAGACACGAGATCCGATACCGTTACATCTAAAAGTGGACTGCCCAGAAGATATTTCATGGAAAAATTCCCTAAGCCAAGACTTAGAGCATTGAGTAAACAGGTGGAGGAGAAATGTCGAAGCGGTTTCATTGCATGTGTGGAGGAAATATACGACCTGTACCAAAATACTCCACTAGGAAAGCTTGAGGCAGAATCGAGTGGTTATGCTAATACACTCAACAACCGATTCAACGCTGCATCACAGGAAACTCTAAAGAGTATTGAATACGAACCATTTGAAAGTCCGTTGAAAATGTTTCAGTACAGAACTACAGCCAGTTACTTCATGTGCTACTTTACGTTACAGGGTATTGAATTGCTTAAAAAATTCAATGTTGAAGTATGTAATATAATAGATGCAAAAATCAACTTTCAGGCAAGCAACATATCCTACAAATATGTGGACGACTTCAGAGCCTCTGACAGAAGGCCATTTTCCTGCGCTTTTTTCTCATTCTGTCCAGATGTATGCTGTGGAAAGATTTCAGGTAACAGTTATTGGTTGTTAATATTAAAGTGGATAGTTTGGGCAGCATTTGGCACAAGGAAACACGAGCAAGAACAAGATTTTTGCAATGGTATTCATAAGAGAATGGGGTTGATTAGAAATTTTGATTACTTTTCGCCAATGCAGAATGCAAAAAATGACCTTCGAATTTGATATTACATGTAGACCTATGTAATATTTTGTAAGACGATAGAACTGATGCTACCACCACTATCCTATGGTACTTTTAGGAGCAATCAAGTCCTATCAACAATGCCAGCTGTCAGTGTCAAACCCATGTGGGTCCGTAGTGAACGGATATTGTATTCCAGATCAAGAAAGAAATGCAAATTTCTGGTACATGGTGGAAAACCGAATCAACTTTACTTGTGACTGTCATGCAAGTAAGCCAGGTTTCAGGTAGGATAAATTGGCAGACTGATATTCCTTAGCATTGAACCATCTGAATGAATTTACTCTCTCTTGTATATACATGTACTTTTGCAAGAACAAAACATTATAGTGTCGGGAAGCCCGATTATGTGCCTTTCTGATCTGTGAAATAGCCTTACTGAATATCATACGCATAACATTGATGTTAATTCGTTATCAAGCTTTTCTGACATGTTTTGTTTTTTAAATAATGTACATGTTTCATCTATCTATGTCTATTAGAGATAAATCTAGCACATACAATTTCAATGAAATCCTCATAAGCTACAACTATATACAGAGTATACAGGTGTAAGTTTAAACGTATTACACGTACATCATTTTAAGATGGAGTATGGAGTACCGACAATGCTTGGATATTGATGAATGTGAGGAACCAGGATATGCCAACTTGTGCTCAAGGAAAAACCAGACGTGTCAAAATACCATCGGTAGCTATTTCTGCACTTGCAGGTAAAATAACACACAACCAACATGTGACGTTCTAGGGGTCATGTCAATAAAGTTATATATGACGTCATATATGACAGAATGTCATCGCTGATAAAAATATTACATGTACTTGAGTTTATGTTGTGGTCAATGGACAAGCTAAATGTGTTCCAAACTGGCACCTTGTCATGGATCATTTTAACTTCTTTGAAGCAACAGTTTATCAAAATAGTTTCATCAATATTTTGCTACCAATGTTATATAGTACACTGTGGCACCTCTTAGAATACACTCCTTTGATATTGACGATATTCCAAGTTTTCATATAAGAGAGCCTGTAGATGAAATAAGACAGTTTAATGCCTGAAAGTTTGACCTATTTTGTTCCTATCAGATGGGGCTTTATAATGAACGAGAAGAATGAGTGTGAAAGAGATGTGTCGATTGGATATAATGCCATATTTCCACAGCTCGAAGAACAAAAGACACAAGAAGAGCTGAACGAGAAATTAAACATCAAAACAGATCGCAGTAAGGGCAAGACTCCATGGTTTCTCAGAGCTATATACAAACTAAACTATTTCTCAGCTCGAATATTTAACAGGAGTATGGAAATAATGAACTTAATAGGAGTGTAGTAGCTAATGCCTAGATTGAACTATAATAGCTAACATTGACACAACAGAGCTTCATCTTCCGAAAAGCAACTAGTATTATATAATGTAAGATCAGTAAGCCTAACTACATGTATACTTGGCACAGCTCACCTTGAGAAAATGTTGACACAGATATAACCAACAAAATAATATAATAGTGACAAAAAATAACATAATAAACAAAATAATATAAAACAATGAATATAAAAACATGAGGGGATAATATAGTAAGATTACTGCGTACCTTTACTAGCGATTCTCTCTCCTCAGAAGTCATGTCTCCCATTGGCTCTGCAACAGGCGCAATGTCAAACACACCGGCATTATGATTTGACGACATTTCAAAGGAGTCCGACGTTGAGAACCTTAAAACAGGATTGTACATATCAATATATAATATCTAATATATGTCATGTGATGTATAGTATATGTCATGTGATATATAATATATGTCATGTGATGTATACCACGTCTTTCTAATCCATGAATATTATACTTAGCAAGAGCTTTTTGTAAGATTTTGATTCAATATTGTTTGAATAAAACTTTGGTTTGAGAAAACATAAGGACAGTTTTCAATTAAAACTTAGCTGAATATATGATAACTATGTATTACTTCCGTGATGGAGAGAAGAGTTTATTAGAAGCGATGGAACCACGTATATCGGCAGGAATAGGTGTAGAATTGGAGAGTTGGGCCTTTACATTGTCTCTCAGAGTCCCAAGATCATCATCAGATTCTTTCATGAGATCAGATACGACAGCACAACAGTATGTGCAAGCTCTGAGACCACCTACACAGGATATGTACAGTATATCTGGAGTACCAGAAAGTTATGCACCATGATGAGAAGGTTTAGCCTGTATTGACAGGGCAGACTTATGAAAGGGCGGGGAGGGGGGGGGGAATGTCACTCTCGCAACTGTTACTTCAGAGATTTGGCTTCATCAAAGAATAAATAGATTGCAGCAGAAGTGCTGATAAGTCAAGTCATTTCAGGAATTACTAGAGGTAACAGAGCTGATTTATCTCACCATATAAACAGGACCAAGATAAGGCAAGGAGAATAGTACCTATTCATCCAATTGATGACTCTGCAAAAATGAGATTTTGAAGTGCTGCACATACTGTAGGTCACAACCCAAAAACTGCTTTTCTGTGGGCATTATAGTTCCATACACGCAGAACCTATCTGTATATCACACCTTGATAAAGACCCCCAACCAATAACCATAACACTAGAATACATGTACCAACTACTAACGGCAATGGCAGGTAATTATAGGTCCCAAACTTTATAAACATACACTTTGCAAATTATGATAAATACAACAATCACTACGTCAGTTAGTATTCTTACGCACAGTCAATATAAGCAATTGTACATGCACAATGTACGTCATATTGCAGATTGCTACAAACCCTCGAATCCAATGACTCTTCCAGGAACCTCCTGGTTACAGCAACTGCTACAGAAAATCTGACCACATATCCTGCAATGATGTCTTCGAAGGAATGTGGTGAATTGACTTCCACAGTCATAACACTCTTTACAACTGCTGTCAGGCATCCATGATTGCCTAAAATCACTGTCCTTATATGGCCTGAGACCCTACAAACAATGTGATAAGAACTAAGAACACTATTAGGAATCTTTGCTTTAATTCCTAAAGTGAATTGCTGAAATTTTAAATATGAACAAGGAGCCAAATTGCCTCTAATTCACCAATTATAAACTATTATGCAATTCAATAGGATTCCACTGGTACCAGTTGTTAACACAGTAGATAGAGTGATTAAGCTGAGAGCACTATGAATACAATTCACCACAGTGTTGGATCCTTACACCACTAAGAGATGACTTCTTGTCTAGTATGTTCATAAGACGTCCTAAGACGTTGGTGAATGTTCTCAGCTCATTTCTGACAACCTTTTTCCTGGTTCCCTGCGCTGAACTGGCATCTGTAGTGTTGAAGTTTTGCTCTCGGAACAAAGACGGGCTTTCTACGAACATTAATATCCAGAGTCAGAGAAATTTCCCATGAACTTAGCTACATGTATTGCCTACTAGATTATACATGTAGGTACTAATAACCAAAACAGTATTAGTTATTTTGAGATACTAGAGCTCTGATTTGTATATAGATAGAGAGTACTAGAAATATTACATAACAAGTGACACTTGAACTGCAGGAGTGCTAGACATTTACAGATAACATAGACAGGACTATGTAATCAGTTATGTAAAGCTAACCATATGATATACTGGATACACATGCATATACTTTGGGCACTGCTATTACATCAGATGAGGCTAAATACATTAGGGAAATTTAGTAAAACAATAACATTGCTTCTTGTATAATAGTGCTCCCATAGACATAAACTAGTAGTGGACTGTCACAGCAAAGCTCTAATCATAACAAACCCTTTTTTTCATTGTACTGGTACTCCCAGGTATACTGCCCAATGATAATAGTGAAGAATGGAGATAGAGGGTATATATTATCATGTTACATGCTATGTTTTAGTCCATAACTCTTTTTAAAGTTATAAAATTTGATACAAAATTCCCCTTTATAAAAGAAAGCAATAATTACACGCTCTAGATGCATTTGGAGTGTTACATCAGTGTTTATCTACATGTATATGAAGATCATTATTGCTACCATGATTATGAAACCGAAAAAATGCTTTGCTCACAGAATACTACAGAAAAGAACCATTGTTTCAGTTAGTATAATACCTAGTGGAAGTTTAACCATGGAGCAACCAAAATACATGTACATGCAGAGTTAGTATAAATAATTATGTCTAGGCCCTAGGGCATAATATTATATAGTGGCGCCTTACCTCTTCCAGGTGTTTTTATTGACACTCTGTTCCGTACAGCAGGAGAATATGCAACGGGAGGGTTATTGGGGCTCACGCCTTTATCCAATGAGAAAGAAGAAGCAGAAGTGGAATGGGTATCAGGTAGAGAAAATATGGTGGGTGAGAAAACTGGTAGTAAGCAGTCACATAACAAGCTACTCAAGTAATTGAAGGCTACTATAACAAAATAAGTATATAAATAATTTAATGTATAAAATATAAACATGATAAAATCAACAGTTTAAGATGCTGCAGTTGATCCAACAATATAATACATGTATAATATGCATCATGCTTTAAAGTAAAAGGAAACAGAAAGCGAAATAATTATCATGCAGATGGGAATGGATATGAAAGGGAGGGCATGTCAACCAGGATGAATACGACTCCTCAACAACTATCATATACATTTTACATATACATGTACATTGTACATGCATATACAGTGGAACTTGCTTAATTCAGCCTCGGATAATTCAAAAACTTGGTTTGGTCAAACTAAGCCTTGGTCCCTGCTTAGCACTATATAATGACTTCAATTAAGAGAAGTGATCTTACAATTCAAACTCATGCCTAATTCAAACCATTTATGGTCCCTTGGAATTTGAATTAAGCAAGTTTCACCGTATATAAAATTGAATATACGTATAAAGGCAACTCGAATTGCTCCATATAATTACAATGAACTAGTAAGATAAATCAAACCTACCTGTAACTCGTCCAAGTAGCCGAGAAAAAAACGATTGAGAAGATTTAGCATCAGTTGATGGTGGAGCAAACTGTGTCAGCCTGTGGGTATCTTCCTCCATTTTATATGAGAAATGATGATTGTAGCTTATCCCAATAACAAGACAATTACAATTATGGAGTCTTGCTTAGTGCCGTTCACTGTCATTTTAGATGAATCTGTCAGTACAAGAATTTCAAGAATAATTAAAGATCATGAACACAGATTGCAAAATTTTGCAATAGTATAGATTTTCATAGTTAAATATTTAGCAGTTTTGTTTGAGCTTCAAGTGGTTTCCAGACAATTTGCAGTGATTCCGATCCTCACAGCCACAAGCAGCAAGAATTCCCATATCAGGGCTAATCGACATGAAGTGATCAGAATGAGAAATTAGCAGCACTTTCTTTACTCACTGCTGAAGGAAAAGAAATGAGATAACTTGGTGTTTTTATATGATATTTGTGGGCATAAGAATTTCAAAGGAGACTACGGTTAAAATAGGCTAGCTTAGAATCAAACCAGAAATCCTGGATAGAATCTAGACAGCACAAACTGTTTAGCCTATATACTGTTCATCCATTATGTTATAAAAAGCGAACTAAGTCTTACGGATTCCTTATGCGATTATATCTTTCAAGATATACCTACATGTATTGCTTTAGTCAAGTGCAAGGACAATCAAGTTCACATTGATAATCGCATTGGGGTTGAATATCATCATGGCAGTGATCAGGCTGCTGTGGCAGAACCAAGCAAAACAAAAAACCGAGAAGACCTAAGGACCAAGTGAGGGACTGTATACTTGTGTAGTGAATGTATTGATGTTATATATTTTACTGTATTTCTTATGGTTTTATGTTGTCGTAAGACTTTTTATACTAGTAGTCATGTATTGGGCACTTTATGGTGGACTGCTTGGTCGGCATCTCTGCCAGAGTAGGAGGCTAATTTTACTATAGTCTATTTTTCTGTTTAGGCAGTCTGATTTCAGTTTTTAATCAAGTACCGCCTATCAGTTATAAGCTGCCATACCAGACAGAGAGCTTAGGATTGTCTGGTAGGCTCTCAGTATTGCACCAAATTTCTCTGCTTTCTATATAAAATTTGACTAGCTATTGGAGCAATTGAGCGGGGATTGAGCTGAAATTTCGTCCGACACCAGCCTATTGCTGGTTAGAACCAATAACTTGGAGCATCCCATACAATGGGACATTGATGATAACAGGTTGGACCTGACTCTTTGATGTTGGTCCTGTCCATCTAATAAAGCATATTAACATATATTACACTAGCAGATTTGTCAACCATAATAATGGAGGTTGGTCCTAACATAGAAATATTGGCATCCATACCTAGTGCATACATGGCGGCCTAGCAGTCATATATACTACAGCACCTATGATGCACAGTTGTGCCCTGCTGTCTAACTGATCATTACAATATTAGCAACATTTATAATAGCAATAAAATGTTGAGATTAGAATATTTTTTGAAACCCATTTACCTCGTTTACCTCTTCTTCTTTAGCACGTACTAAGCGGCACGCCTCAACAAATTTCATTCCTTAGCTAGTATGTTATTCAGAGTAGCCACATTGTAACTATTTTGCGTAGTGTCATGTCATGGTCATCACTGTGACCTGAGTTTCGGTTTAAGTTCACGGGCTATCTTAATTATAAATTATATAATAAATAAAAGTTATATTCATTATTCTTATTGATATGATACTAAATTAAAATTACCAATCATAGCCATAAAATAAGTTTTCATAAAATATCAATATGACTATAACAAGCATGCATTGTAATGTAACAGCCTAAAAATTGTAAATTTGACAATTATTATTATATATTATTTTTAGAAAAGTACATAATTATAATTAGGCCTACTTGTTTTTGGATTTTTACAGTCAACCGAAACCTCGATGGTTATTATTCTAATGGTCTCTATGATATAGATGAGTAGGCCTAGAGAAGAGTGATTACTACTTTCTTTCTAATCTAAATCTAATGAGTTAAAAGTGAGTTGCGAGCTTCTTTTTATTTTCAATTATTATATAATTCTTGACGATTACGTATAATTATTATACGTAATCGTAATAATCGTAATTATACGTAATCGTAATAATATTAACGTAACTTTCATAGTATATGCTAATACTATACTTGGCTACTGATTTTGTGGTTATGCTGAATGCTCATAATCACAATAACAATCTCACAACCCACAAGATAAGCCTAAGGATCTGAAAAGATTTATTACATTACATACACATTAATTAATATTAAAGCAAAACTCCAGTGCAAGTATAAAGTGATGGTACTAAATGTGGAGTCTCTCAAAACAGTGGTTCTGGCTGAATGCAAAATTATACATAAAGGTAACGTACATTAATTAGAATTATCAGACGCCGAACCAGTACATCGTATGCAGATTGAGTAATAATTATTTTATATTTATATTATAATTATTATTTGGCTAGTAAAAATAATGTAGGAAGTTTAGCTCAGTATTGTCACCCGCATTTTCACACGAACGGAAAACTGTGAAGAAATTATACGAGACTGTGATTGATAGATAGAACTTGGCTAACAAGAGAAGAAAATTCTTAGAAAATTGAAAGCACAGTCTGAAACCATTACTTGCAACTTAGTGTCCAGATTTTGTCAGGACACCCCCTGGTTTTTGCACTTGTGCTGTCTCCACTAATTTTCTAGCTGTCCTGATTTTTTACTTATGATGGTGAAAATATAACCGAACTTCAGAAAACACAAGATAGAATCTAAAACAAGCATTTTACATTGAAGAAAATATTTTAAAAGCCACTAACAACACTAAAATTTGATACTTTTAACCTTTGAGAGATAATTTTTTATATTTTTATCCCTGCAATATAACCCAAACTATGTCCAGGGGTTCTGGTACTTGTTCAGAGATTTTGAGCAGACTAGACCAGATTTGTTCTGAATTTTTACTCTTGATGTCTGAAAGGCTGGAACCATGCAGTAGGCTTTCCAGTGTAATTGATGTGCATACTTGCCATGAGTGTCCAGATTTCGGCAGGACCATAGAGTTATCTTCCCTAGTAGTGGTACATTTTTAAATAGCACTAAAATAGATAATTTGATACTTTATAGAGACAACCATGTGTATAGGAATTGTGAACAAACTGTAACAAATTTGTTCTGATTTTTGTTCTCGCTCCTTGTCAAGTGCAGTGATTTGGGAGATAATTTTATGGAGTCGTTAAAATGTCATATTAGGTAGTGAATTTTTCCGAGAAAATAAAAAACAATGCAGTATATTACATTAGTGGCAGCACCTGGCTAGTGGCTACCTGCATTAAAACAAATCTGGCCATTATTTTACTAACTTTATTCAATGGTATGATATTCTACTGCAAAAAGAGAGCAAATAAAATTCTTTATACACCATTATAGTGGAGGTAAGGTAATTAATACTACTGCAAGATTATGACATGATTCATAAGTAGGGGTAAAACCAGAGGTATAAAGAAATATTCAGCAAATAAATAAAATTGAATGAATGAAAATTTAAGTGACAGTAAGAAGGCAGACAGGTCATAATTTAATTGACTTAAATCCACTATACAAGAAAAGATAGTTGCACAGAAGATAGGCATACAATATTATGAACTGCTAATACAGAGGCAGTAATGGGTAGTCCGTATAAAACATGATAGTCTATTATTAATATAAAGCAGATGTACTAGAACTAGCCAAGTTGAAAGTAGTCTCAGACAAGTGTAATATGATGATACATGCTGGCCATCAAGACTACACACAACAGTGCATTAATACTATAAATATATTTTTAAAAACTACATGACAAACTAATCATAAAATAATAATGTGTAAAATGCGTATATAAAGACAATATAATAATAATAGCCAAGTAGAAGTTGTAAAATTTAATTATAAGTAGATAAGATAGAAACTAATCAATCTGATATTGTAGAAAACATGATACAGACTTCTAGCTCCTTTGTATTTCTCTGACTGCCTTCAGTATGTAATCTCTCATAGTATTTCAACGAAATGTAGAAGTTGAACCAGATTTGTTAGAAATTAAATTCCTTCTACTGACATCAAACTAAAATCCATTCCAAACCTGTGTGTTGAGCAGATCCAGTACAAGCTCTAACCTCCCTGACTAGCACTGAATGCCAAGTTTTCAGATCTATAGATGTAGAATAGTCAGTCCCAACATAGAAGGATCGCACATTGAAACCATATATAGGATAGCCCTGAGAGTGAGATGGTGACTGTCAATATACTAGATATGGCACATATAATACCTATACATCCATAATATGTGATTAAGTATGTGCTCCTATAGTTTGAGGTGATCACACTTGGCACTCATTTCATGCTGTTCTATAAGTTTAGTTACAGTCTTTCTCACTCTGAGAGATGTTAACCTTGCCATAGGGTTGGTTATCCAGCACTCGGACATCAGTTTCACCAGCACTTTCAGATACTACAAGTTTATAACATAAATTACTATTACACATGGACTAACTTCAATGTATAATGCTAAATACCCCTAATACTGTCAACACTACAAACAAATAGATGTAAATATAAATCTACACTCAAAATTAGCCACAGGAACTCATTTATTATTCAATCACTGCATCACATTACTATGCAATATTAGAAAATAGCCTGGGAACTTACATCATCAGAGTACCACTTGTTTGACACGTGGGGTCTTATGCTCCTGTCATATACCACAGATTTCATCTCTTCAAAGCTAGGATCATTGGCTACCTGATCATAGTAGGGTATCTGGTAGTCTTCTGCACTTCCTGTATAATGGAAGACCGGATGTAAGCGTTCATTCACAATCTATTATGTGAGCAGTGACTTCACAAGAAGGTAAAATGCAGCAATGACCCGACAATTACACACAACCAGCAGTTAACAGTAGTCAGTGACTCTGCTATTATTGTGAAGTATATAGATATTGATGGAAGTGGTTGTCATAGAAACTGCATAATAAAAATGATTTGCATGAATAATTTAATGTTTATAATACTTTGAAATTGCTTGGAGTTGCTTTCTCAATATTATATTAATTTCAGCCATGAGAGCGCCAAGAATTGCGTATTGGCAACTTGTAAAAAACCCAATACAATAGTATTTTAAATGAACATACCATGTGTCAATGTCCTCCTTGTTATCTCCCACAAGACTAGACCAAAGGAGTACATATCAGCCTGTCTGAAGGCGTCAAAGTTTTTACAGTTGATAGTATCAGCCAGCACCTCTGGTGCCATGTAACGCTTGGTGCCCTGCCTGGTGCTTGGTGTGATGTCCACTTCATTCCTATCGCTGTAAGTGATATAATCAAAGTTAGGTATATAGTGTACATGCATAACATACAAAAGTCCATTTGAAAGACTGGCAGAGCATGGTAACAAAAACATAATATTATCTGGGTGAAAGTTCAACCAATGGCAGTAAACTAACCTCAGAAATGGGAAACCGTATTACTAGTAATAATATTATCCATTCAACTAAAGCAGGAGTAAACTAACCTGTCATATTTAACAGCCAATCCAAGGTCAGCAATACAGCAGGTACCATTCTTCTTCACCAATATATTCTTAGTCTTGATGTCTCGGTGAGCCATAGCAGGTTTTCCTAATAAAAATAACAATTGATATGAGGTTTGGTCGCATTATGAATTTTTGATCATAATAGAATCTAGTATGAACTGCTGATCAAATGCATACACACATAAATGGGATAAAGAGAATGAGCTAAATGTCCATTATGTAGCATGATACTATGACATGGTATGGTTCAGAGAATCAACTCTAACTAGTCAGTGAATCAACTAGCCTACAGCATCCACACATGTTACAGGGTAACAAGCCAACTATTAGTATACCATAAAATCTGGTAAGGGCAGTGCTGTTGTATGGTGTATGCACAACTGTGTAATACAAGCCAACAGCACTAGAAGTACATTGTAATAGGACAGTCCTACCCTGTGTGCCATGTATCTCAGTGTGTAGGTGACACAGTCCATTGATGATGGAGGAGACAATCCTGAGCATCTCAGATGGAGTGAGAACCTTAGTCTGGAGGTAGTCGTGTAGAGATCCATTCTCATGGAACTCACTGATGAGGAAGAGTTGTGTCCATGATCCTGTACCCTTGATGTCAGCAGCTATGAAACCTGAGAGATGCACAGAAAATAATTATGTGAGACCATCAATGGTGGATACAGTGACAGTAAGAGAGAGTAGTAAGCCTACCTTCTTATCACATAACCACCTGGACTCGACATGGTTGCACAGCACCTAAGCTATCCTATTCATAGATGTTTAGCAGTGAGTTAGTACAAGTGTTATGATACTACAAACTTGGTGGTTAAAAGAATATGCAACTATTACATTATTACATATTACATTATTTTAAGTATTGTACTATTATAGGATATGATACAACATACTACATAGTAATGTCATGTAATGAGTAAAACCAGCATATTATAACTCACAACAACTAATGTACATGTACATGGTTGTGTAAAATATATGGACATTACTGTTACATTAAAGTTGGGAGAGTGTTTGTATCATCTGCAAGGATTTTTGTGTTGACCTGTACATTGGTTAGACATGGCATGAACTTTGATATACAGAAGACAAAGAACAATATGAACAACAACAATAAACATGCTGTCATGCCCTTACTTTTAGTATGTGAGCTCTTACCATGTAAACAGCATAATGAAATCCTTTATCCAAGCTAGAGAAGTGAAATGTTAAACAGTTAGATGATAGAGAGATTAGTTTGTAAGCAGTTTGTAAGCATTTGCTTTCTCTGATGAAGACAAGGAAAACACATCCCAAAATTGATCTTACACTCTTATTTATCAGTATCCTCATACAGTAGGGTTAATTACTTCCAGTAGATTGAAAGTTGTAGGCCTATGCAAATACTACTATTAATAGGGTTTGATTTCCCTTGAACTTGGAAGTGTTGTTGTGGAGGAATATACAGAATAGCATGCGCCGCTTAGCCATCAATGGTCTGATCACAGGGTGTTAATGCAATGCAGGACATCCTATATTTCCTTACCAATATCGACAAAAACCCAGAGTTGATTCATACACAAATCTACCTTAAAGCAAGTATGGAAGTCAAAGATTAGGAAGCTAGAGTGCTGAAACATAATGGGTAAGGGTGAATAATAATAACAAAGAGGAGTCCATCCAAGTGGAGAAGCTTGAGATAGCCTTGCGCTTACAATGTAAGTCTTAGTCTCTATTTTTGAGTACATGCAACTCACATGCAATTGTCCCACACACAAACTTGAGGACGAAGGCTATCAGAACTTATCTACTTCTCTGCACCCAAAGGAAATGTAGGTTGAAGCAACACACTGCACCCACCACACCCCCATAACACACAAGGTAACACGCCAGTCAGCACAGGACCAGTTGAATATGTGACTCATACCTAGAACATTCTCATGCCTCAGCAGTACTGTCTGGTAGAGCTCAGTCTCTCTGAACCAGCTGGCCTCTTCAGTTGTGAAGAATACTTTCACAGCGACGTCTTCTCCCCTCCACTTGGCTTTCCAGACCTCTCCGTATCTGCCTTTACCGACACTCTGCACCAGTACTATCTGCTTAGCGATAGTTCTCTGTACCTGTATAACAGAAAGGAAGGACTGTGGACAGGTACATCCCACTAGGAGAAGAAACCAGGAGGTGAGATGGATGAGCACTAAATAGTATATGACGAGATAGATGATTACATACAGCTGCCGAATGTTGAATATTTAAAACTTAATTGGCTCACTAGTATATGCACATAGAGAATGCTACACACAGTAGACCTATGTGTATGAGTTTGTGGGAAGTGATTATAACAGGATTCTGAGAATGAAGTTATTTATCAGGAACAACACAGTCAGTCAGTACCAAGCTACTTATGCCAGTTTTAAATCAGCCAGTAGCTAATACCCATGAGAAGAGTAGAAGAAGAGAAGATCATTATTCTGGAATTTCTAAATTGCATAAGCAGATTCTAATCACAAAAACTAATAACTGCTGAGAGGAAGCTCATATTGTAGGCTTACTATAATATATTACTTATTAATGTGCTGAATAAATACCCTGTCATCATTATTCTGACAGGCTATGAGTAGAGCACATGTCATATCTTCCAGCAGTGGCAGTACAGAAAGGTGGATGGCTACTGGTAGAGTGTTAGCATACATGATGGTACGCTGTAAGTTCACAAACTTACCAGCAATGGTAGGCCTGAGCCAGAGCCAGAAGACTGTTCCATCAGATCCCTGAGAGACTCATCATCGGGTATAAATGCTTCACCCTCGGAATCCCACTTGGATGAGTTCTTTCTCCTTCTCACTCTGTAACAAGAGAAGGCAATCACTACTCACTGCACACAAAATTACTGGAGAGTGCACAGTTTGGCCTACAACATCATACCACCATTTTACTGGCCAATAATAACTTGTAGAATTGTAATTTGTAACAAACAAGACTTTCTTGGAGAGGAGGCAACTCCAATCCTATTGATATAGTGACCAAAACCATGCAACTCACCTGATGAGTAGAGCAAGGAGAATAGCTCCTACTATGATGAACACACTAATGCAAGCAATCAGTATGATTATCTGGGTAGTGTGCTCCCCTGAGTCCTGCTCATTGGTGACTGAAAACAGAATAGAACACTAAATTATAAGCTAAAGGTGTAATGGTCATTTCACTTAGCAGCAGCTCAAAAGTGGACTACCATGAATAACAATACTCTGGCCAATAGACTGACATGGTCATCTCTCAGCTAAGAGCAAGAACATTACCTTTGTTATTCCTACAGTCTCAAAAGGGTAAATAATGAGATGGGCATCTTCTAAAGTAGAGGGTTAGTGATAAAGTCATCAATCAACAGTTGAATCTTGACTACTACACATTTTAGTTTGATCATCAGTGCATGAAATAACATTCACAAGATTAACATACAGATACCTCTATATAGCTGGTCAATAAAATGTGTAATTTCTATACTCCTGTCGCCATATGAAAATCTCATTTATAATAACAGTGTACATGTACATGTATATACTTCAGATTTAAACATATTGGCAGTTGTAATAATTATACATGTAGGCCTACATAAATTATGTCATCAGGGCTAAGCTATAATTTTCGCTGTGTAGACAAGGTTAGCATTAATGGTAGAACATGTATTATATAAATGTAGGTAGAGCGTCTAGACACATGCTAGACATATAAACCATCAGTTACCACAGCATAACTGGAATCATAGGCTATCAATGGCTATACCTTATTGTATTTATTAGTTAGAAGTTACCATTGAAGCTGTTACATATAGGACACTATTATTATGGAGTACTGCTTTTGTAAAGTATGTGTAGGTCCTACATACATGTACATGAATAACTAGATAAACAATACTTACCCCCAGGTGTAGTAGAATAAAAGATAAACTTGGGCCTAAGATGCTTGTTACAATAGGCAGAGTCATTACAACAACCTATTGTCATTTCATCAACAGGGAGCTTGTCTGCATTGCACTGCAATCATCATCATCACCATTATTATACTGACTGTGATTCCTATGTTATTACAAAGGTTAGACAAAGTCCTGACAGTAGGATTCTGTGGTACAAATAACAACCACAATACTATAGTCCCAACAAAAACAATGGTAGGAACAAGGGTCTAAAACTCTTTGCTGCATTTGAAAATAATGATACTGTCAAGGGAGACTGGTCTAAACTTACTTCATACTACAATTAGATAATTAATATTATACATGAGGTTTCACTGAGTATGAAATCAAATATTTACTGTCCATTGGAGCACAAATTTACCTGTAATTGTCTACACTATGCATGTGCCTAGAGAGTTCACTAATGCAACCCTATCACTAGAACTGTATTAGAATAATTATGATATCTCCCGCTAAAATTCTGAAGAATGAATGTTTACTAAAATCCTAGCATGCAATAAATCCAGTCTCCATAGCGCTTAGACTTTATAGGCATAATCAAGGAGCCATTATCAACAGTCCATTTGGAGCAGTTTGTTTCTTTTAAATAATATTAAATAGTATTAATTTACTATCATAACACCAACCGCAAATGTGGTTCCAACTTCTGGAGATGTGCAACCGTAATAATAGTCATATTGTAGCTCTCCATTTGCCAGTTCATATGATTCAACATGAGTGTAGCACTGTGTACCCTCCTCAGCTTCACATGTATTGTTTAGTGCTGGGATCTCCAGACATGGCACTGTGTTGCAGAAGCACTTTATAGCCTCAGCTACAGCAAGCAGTAAGGTATATATTTGGCATTAACAACACTGGGTAACCAAAGACAGAACGCAGGGGTAGTGTTCATTGCAGAATTATACTTTTTGTTCTGGAGGCTTCATCATTTGAGTTTAATAACAAAATCTAGCAAGTGTAGGTTATTCAACAACAGACTGAATATTGTGATACTGTATTATGCGTCAGGAATAAGAGAAATCGAATACCTAAAATATAGGCTTACCAGTGCCTAAATAATGAGTATAATAAACATGTTGGAAATAGTGACATGGAAGTGATGATGAAGAAATGTTCAGTTTGACGGTGGTACTAGAGGTCTACATTTCCAATGTAAAACTGGTAGAGATAATTACCAATGGTTGCTTTATTGTAGAGCCTACATATCATGTCAGTTTCAGGTGATGTGGGTTGTATCACAGGGATATAATCTACCGATCAGGAAAAAACGGACCAGAAAAAAGAAAACTCCAAATATTTATAATAACGGCAATTACCCCATTATTAAATTATAATCCTTATAAATAAATTATATCTAACATTCATTACATCTATTTAATTTTTATGGATTTATTTTATATACGCTATATTTAGATGCCTGTTTAAACTGATAGGCTTCAGATAATGTAGGCCTAAACAATAGACCTGCTGTAGCAAGTAGTCGAGTCGTACACCTATTTCTTTGTTGCACATCTCTAGTTCTAAGAGGTTCATGTTTGTAGGCCTACAATGTTTTTTCATATAGCTATAGGCCCACTAATATACTTCAATTAGCAGTTTGCATCAAATAAAACGTTTTATTATAATAACTAAACTTGAAAATACAATAACTCAAAAAGTATAGCATTGCCAGGGATTTCACTATGTTAGTTACTAAAATTGTTGTTTCAAAATAATGTAGGGCTTACAACTTGTTAAGTTAATCAACCTTACATGGGTATAATGCTAATTTGAAGTTTTCATATTTTTTAATACTGCATACAATTGAAGCATTGGCTGACTTTCATTGCTGATTTGGATTGCACCTCTTGCAAAGCAAAGCGTTTGTTACATCACCAGAATACAGGTAGCATCAGGTGCAAATTTCTGTCCGGTTGAGATAGCTTAGCATACTTTCAGTTTCTCAAATCGGAATTGCACCTATGCAGAGATGCTCAACCATGACCTTACAGTCAATCAAATTGCTTTTTTCCCCGTTTACATTTAACACAGGACCAAAGTAGCCTATAATTAAATATTAACAAAAAACAAAACAAATGCGGGAGGTCCAGGTTCAATTGGTCATCGCCGATCAGTGGTTTTAGGAAGAGGATCTAGTCTTCAAATTCTCCTGTGTCACATAGCCCTCCTTTTCTACCCCGAATTAGAAAAATTCTGATTTATTCAGATCTTAGCTTGGATTAATTATGGGAAGTAAAACCGTTCAAGTATTGTATGATAGGCTATAGTCCTAAGGGTGATAAAAGGAGTAAGGAACAGACTACCTACCATTAATTAACACACCAACACATTGATTATCATGGCCATCTTAAAAATAGATAAATTGAAATTTAATCTTTTTTACCTGTAGTCAAGTATTAACGATAGTACACAGATAGTTATTAGTTTAGTTTAATAAGTTTTGCTTGAAGTTTCGGTAGAGTTCAGTTTAACACGTAGGCCTATCCTACACTAAACAAACAGGGTTAGGTTCATGGACAAACAAGACAATAGCGATATTCTGAGCGAAAATCCATAGTTCGATTAAGGCACATGACATTGGACTGGACTCAGGACTGATTGACTCATGACCGACTTGATCTTCATCCTGATTTTATTTTTAAAACACCAGGTTGCTCTAATCCCTGTAGCCAAAAACTCTATGCACACTGTTAACCAAATGAGGCTCTCCTTTTACTTCAAGCTCCTGGGTGTTGAACGTTATCAAAGGTATTCAGAGTTAAGACAGGAGTCAGGACTCACTAACACTTACTAACCCTTACTTACTACTGACCAAGTCACTTCATTGCTTCCACTTTCCTTATATGATTATGTAGTGGTCAAAGAAAAATTTAAATATAATAGCATAAATATGTAACTGTAATACTAATAAACCTACCAAGTTGAGATCTGGGAATAGAAAACAATGTTAATATTGCTAAAGAGAGAAAAATCTTCTGCGGCAGCCAAGTCGCCATTTTTGTTGTTGAACTAACTAATGCTCTTTTTGACGCCGAAGTGTCTGCTATATTAAAACAAATAGAGGACAACTCCCAAAACTTACGTTAGGGTAAATCATGTCGGACATATTGTAGTTCACCCATTGTTTATTAACTTATATATGTATGAGCCTGGGCTATTTTTTCAACTATTTGGCTTGTATCCAAGTGCCTGCACGCCGCATTCAATAATAGAGTTATGTATTCAATACACAGAGATCATTGCGTGCGGGTTGCTATGAATATACCTTGGGCTAACATTATTTGGGGCGCAGTTTCCGCCAGTTGCACGTACTGTGGAAGCATCTTTGGCATAAAATAGAGTTGAATCTAATTTGGAAGAAATAATATTACAACTATAGAAAAGTTCTATCCATTGCATGTATAAAGATTGAAAAATTAAACTGCATCATGCTCCGGTCTTCATTAGTAGGTGGCCGTTTGGCCCAGGCATCTGGCCGCTGCATAAATGTACAGGGAAAGTTAAAATTGAATTTCCATCGCTGCACCCTGTCTTCCACAGTTAGCTCTGATAGGATGTTTAGTCGTTCGGCATCTGTTCAAAATGAACATGACCCCGATGCAGGAAAACGATTCTTGTTGCAAGTAGAAAAATTTTTTGATAAAGCTGCGGGTGTCTTGGAAGACAAGCTGGTCTCCAGTGTGAAGGGCAGAATGAGTGATGAAGACAAGCACAAGAAAGTACGTGGCCTGCTGCAACAGATCAAAAGTGTGAACAATGTTATTGAGATGTCATTTCCTATCAAACGGGACACTGGCGAGTTAGAGTTAATATCAGCTTGGAGATCTCAACATAGTCATCACCGAACACCCTGTAAAGGAGGTAGGTAGGCCTAGTATATTAGTATACCTGTAGCAACATAGACCGATGTTGGGCTAATACCTAATGACACTAAGTGGCTGATAGCTGTGGGTTAGACTATTGTCAGGAGTCAAATCACAATCACTAGTGATTGCATTACATTATGACATTTGTAAACAGTCAACTGTCGGCCCCTTGTGGCCAAAACATTCTCAACAACAATGTCATCGCAATGATCTGGAAAACAGTATATACATGTATGTAGGCCTATATAGGCCTATCCTATAGGCATCCATATAATCATATAGGTGAAAAGGATAAACATTGTGGAATTTTTCATATGTGTAGGTATTCGGTTCAGCCCAGTAGTCGACGAGTATGAAACCAAGGCTTTGGCGTCGCTGATGACTTATAAATGTGCTGTTGTTGATGTGCCATTTGGTGGAGCCAAAGCAGGAGTGGCTATTGATCCCCGGAATTATTCTGACAATGAATTAGAGAAGATTACAAGACGACTTACAGTTGAGCTTGCTAAGAAAGGCTTTATTGGTAAGTAAATGCATTTTGCTATTGCAAAGTTCAATTAAATCTATTATATTTGTAGATTATGAATAATGTAATACGCACTGTTTTTGATGTTGTGTTTCTATAGGAGCTAGCAATTTAACAATTTGCACATTCCTATTTCCTAATAAATGTAGCTGTAAATATTTGCATGCATAACACTCCTAGCCTTGCTGTTGGTAGTAGAAAATACAGGTCATCCCGCACAGAGGCATTACACCTAACATTATAGTTATGATATGCTATGAGACACATGTTTACATATTTTGCTCTCATGAGGCATGTATGATGATTACAGGACCTGGTGTGGACGTTCCAGCTCCAGATATGGGCACTGGTGAAAGAGAGATGGCATGGATTGCAGACACATATGCCCAGACAATGGGGTGGCAGGATCTTAATGCTCACGCTTGTGTGACTGGTAAACCAATAACTCAAGGTGGAATACATGGCCGAACCTCAGCTACAGGCCGAGTAAGTGGACATGGTTTATAAATATGCTAAATTTTACTTCATGGCCTATCATTTTTGTATGGCTATTTGTTACCCTACATCGTTGTAAGTGTACTGGATGTTATCTTACTATGGACTTATTACTCTTAAATATTTTGCTCGTTCATCAGCATATCTTCAAGATGCGTCTAGCTGATATGACATTCTTCTATTCGTAGGGCGTCTGCCATGCTGTAAAGAACTTTGCCGAAGAAGCCAGTTTCATGAGTATGGTAGGACTAACACCAAGTCTAGGTGATAAAACATTCATAGTTCAGGTAGGTGGTTGTTGTTCAAACCAACCTAGTCAGACATGTATCTCTTCACTTCATATATTTGGTGGATAGATCAGTAGTGGCTCGTTGATATGACAAGTAATATCTGTACGAGTATATAGCTTCATATGTCAGTCATACTGTATGTAGACTACTGAAATTTTCTGTGTTTTATGTGAACAAGAACTTTATTGATGGATAATAGATGCCACTTTCAATGTCAGTGTGCTATGTTTGGTTGATACGATACAGGTGGGTCAAATGGGTGGCTAAACAAATTTAGATCTTGCAGCATGCTGGTATTGCATACAGTGTACTAATTTATCAGCTGTATTCTCGTAGAGATAAATCAAGATAATTTACTAATGTTCAAATGATGTTAGCTAACAGAAAGCCAAAGTGTACTTTCCTTACTCTGACTCATTAGGCTGTGGTTGTTTTAGGGCCTGGGGAATGTGGGTCTCCACTCTATGAGGTACCTCCACAGAGAAGGTGCCAGATGTGTTGGTGTGGCAGAAATTGATGGCAGCATATACAATGCTAATGGGATTAATCCGAGGGACTTAGAAGATTGGAAGATTGTATGTGTTGCATGTATATCTATTTCTGGGTGTATCGAGTTATTTGTGTTCATATTTGAGTGCTATTTATTTTTCATATCAGTTGTAGTGTAGTAAATTCAAAGGCAACAAGTGGAATAATTCATGTGATTACCATTTGTTTTAATGGTATGTACAAGTATTTGAATAGCTGTTTCACTAGCAAGATATTACTGGTCTCATTTCTATCTGCTATATGATGTAGCGTATCGCAATCTATCATTGTTATAAATAAGTTGGTCATGTTTGTTACTTCACTTGGTCAACAGACTAACCAGACAATCAATGGGTTTCCTGGAGCAGAGAAATATGATGGAGACCTTTTACTAGAGAAGTGTGACATCCTTATACCCGCTGCTGGTGAACGAGTACTGACAGCAGAGAATGCCCATCTGGTAAGTGCGATGTGACGTTGTGGGGTGCTATGAATTAACAATCTCCTGTTTAGCATCAGATGTACATGTATATCTACATGTTGTAGAATGTGTGTTACTATGCAATCACTGGTTTTTGTTACAGCATATAATAATCTGTATCCATATTCTAGCTTACATATATTTGAGGTATAATGACTATTGAATGATGTCACAGTCACTCCATCTGTTGTTGTAGGTGAAGGCTAAGATTATTGCGGAGGGTGCTAATGGTCCCGTGACCGAGGAAGCTGAGAAGATCTTCCATGACAATGGTGTATTGGTCATACCAGACCTGTACTGCAATGCAGGTGGTGTCACTGTGTCTTTCTTTGAATGGCTGAAGAATCTCAACCATGTAAGCTATGGTCGTCTTCACTTCAAGTATGAGAAGGACTCCAACTACCATCTTCTAGGTAAATTCCTGAGGGTTTGTTCATGGCTTATAATTATAGGCCTGCATAGTGGGATGTACAATATCCAAATGCATAGAAAGGGTCTAGGTTTATGGACGGTTTTCATTTACAGAGAGTGTACAGTCTTCACTTGAGAGGAAATTTGGAAGGAATGGCGGAAAGATTCCAATTGAACCAAGTCCTGGATTTAGAGATAGAATAGCTGGTGCCTCGGAGAAGGACATTGTACACTCTGGGTTGGAGTACACCATGGAAAGATCAGCCACGGTTGGTATATA
Source organism: Bugulina stolonifera (assembly GCA_935421135.1). Lineage (NCBI taxonomy): Eukaryota > Metazoa > Bryozoa > Gymnolaemata > Cheilostomatida > Bugulidae > Bugulina > Bugulina stolonifera. The sequence goes on from OW285187.1 coordinate 31,226,689, forward strand.
AATATATTAAATGTAGACATAAAATGTATAAAACCACAAAGCTAAATATATACTGCTACTGCCTGAAAATTGTCCTGTAGAAACTAAACTGTCAGTAGCAGTATATATTTGGTATTGTGGTTATATACATTATAATTTCTGTTTTTTTTTGGCTCTAGTGATACTATGGAGCAGACACTATTGTATACTTGTACAGCCCACTGTATGTACATGTATGTATGTAAGCAAATCTTGTATGTAAGTAGTGGCCCATTGATTTTCACTTTCATTGCACAACTTCATCAAATACAGTTGAGTCAGTCCTTTGGATTCTGCTAGTGGCCATTATACATATTTTGTCTGCTAAGTTATACCAACTATTCAGCTAAAGTTCTTACCCCACTCAACCCCATGTAACAGGGGATAATAACTCCAATCGATAACTTGTACTATATTTTGGACACTTAGCAATAAGATGAACAGGTCATTCGGATCAATATGGTGAACTCACACCTATGTACCAGATTCTAACAACCATGCAGCTCTCCTAGTGTAATATACATGCAGATTATCTTTATGTATTTAATGCTGCATTGCTTCTATTTTTGCAGAACATAATGCAAGCTTGCATGGAACATCAGCTTGGCCTGGATCTCAGGACAGCAGCCTTTGTCACTGCTGTCGAGAAAATATTTGCTGTTTATGATGAATCTGGTCTAACCTTTACATAATATTCTCATAGAATTCTCAAACCTTTCAGTATGTGTTGTGTTTAGGCAGCTCACATAGATTTGTATTATCATAGGTTAATTTTCCAACATATTTTTTACAGAAGAAAGATCTTAACTAGACTTGAGTTTTACCCTATCCAATTTTACCAGGACTTTAACATAATATTCTTTATATATACATAGAGGTATTTTCCTGACCTTTACTTTTTAAATAATATAGACATGATTTTATTACAAATATAATACACGATATCACACACTGTTCTGCAACACATTTGTTATTATGTAATGTGAATTGTTAGGAAATAGATACAGAGTCTTCCTGTAAAGATTTGTAATAGATGAACAGTCTTTCTGGGATATGATGTGAAAACTTGTCTGGAAGATCATGGAGTTTGTTTTGCAGAGCTCTGTTTAGTTTCATCTGTTGCCTTAAAGCTCTTGGTACCTTCAGTTCACAACTACAAGCAGGCAATTGTAATTCAGGAACAATAAACATCAGAGCTGAGTCCAAGTCTGACAAATCGAGTCATTTCCAAAATTTTGGAAGCAAGTCATGTCAGTGAACAATGCAGTGTCAAGTCAAGTAGAAATGCATGTCAAACTAGAGACAACTCCAAAAAAGTGTCGTCTTCCAAAACATCAACTTCTTTTAGTAAACATTCCAATGCATACAAAACCATGCCAAGCTGCAGCCGGGTATGCATGTCATGCAATTATGGTAAAGAGATAGTTTATACATGTAGCAATATTGGTATTTTGACCTAAACTGGTCATGTGGTAATGGATATTAGAGATATGATTATGAATAATATCAAATAAAAACAGCACATGGTACAGAGTGTCCAATGGCCAGCACAGCAATACCAAACTAGTTCTTATTGCAAGTGTATAGTCTACCTGTGTTGTGCACCCTCATACCTAACCCTGATATAATCTGAGTGCTGCTAGCATCTCTGATGAAATAAAAATGATAAATGGGTAGACAATTGAGACCATGTTGGCTTGGTGGACACAAAGTCGAAGTCACAAGTCATTCAGATTTCCAAGTCGCAAGTTGCAAATATTGGAATTGTTTTTTAGGCTAAACATAGGATAAATGTGTAGGTCAATAATATAAATTTACAGAAACAGGAATTTTGTCCAACTACTTAGCTGTAGAAAAAACCAAGGATATGGTGGTAAAGAGAAAGATCTGTTGTTCTTTTCAGCATTACCATAGTCTAATAATTACCCATTAGTTTGAAGGGAGAAGACAGAGGTAGAGTCATGTTGTATGTTGACTATTTCCCTGGCTTTGGAGTTAGTAGGAACATTTCCGTTTGATTGAGGCACAGTAACTGCTTTCTTTATTGTTTCTACCTGTGATTGATCTTCATTTCGTATTGTCTTTTGTTTAGTAGCACTTTTTATGCCATAGTTTGAGCTTCTTACATGCCGTGTCAAATGAGGTGCTTTATATGCACGCTGATAACTAGTCTGATTAGAAGGAGCAGAAGAGACTGGTGGTGTTGACCTAGATTTATTGGCTGCCCTTGATCCACTCATTTTGCTGGTGGGCTGCATTTCTTTGCTTGCTATACTTTTTGGAGGATTTGTGCTTCTACATTTGATGCCAGTTTTACCTGTAGCGACAGTCAATGTTGTACTTTTCACACCAGATTTGCCTGTAGTTGTAGTCAAGCTTGATGGTTTGATTTGGCACTTAACTAGAATTTCCTACAAATTTATTGACATTGTAACAAAGAAAGTCTTATGAGAAGCAATCCATGATTTCAAAATAAGAATAACCTGTATATCTGTGTTTTACTAGTGATAAAGGCATAAATTTGATAATCATTACATTTTTCTGTCTATTGAACATGGTCAAAACTCACGTATAATAATTGACTTACTGTATCTTTTACAGTGTTCCTAACTTTTTGGACTTTTGCTAAAAGCCTATCAACTCTTTGAAGATCTTCATCTATAGGTTCATAGTCAACATTAGACAACACAGTGTCATTAGTATTGCTACTACTGTCTTTTATTTGGGAAGATTCAGTAATCTCAGCTTCCTTCGGATGAAGTTGAGTTTTCCTAAAACATGGAAAACATGAATTACAACAAAACAGAATCTTATTCAAAGAGAAGCAAGTATTAACTCTTGGCCCTGTAGCATATGATTCTACTCATTAGATAATCTCTCTGTCGAATGAAACAGATTACAAAACATAACATTTAGAGAGAAGAAGGAAGATAAACATTATAACTGTATTATAGAAAAGGTCTCATACCACGGTCTGAGCAATTCCTCCAACTGGTGGCAGTCTCTCAATAAAAGATGACTTTTCATGTCTAAATATGCATCTAATCGTTCCATACATTTGACCAACCTGGAAATATCAAGTTACTTCATAAAAGATAGGCAGGATTGCTAAAATATCCCACAGCCAAATAATGTTCAGTTTCTGCTAAAATCTTTCAGCGTTGGATCAGGCCCATGATCAGCCTTTTCCAACAAAAAAAGACATGTGTGCCTGAATAATAAATTGCTGTCCTTCTGTCATTTTCTTATGAAAAATAAACACAATGTTAATCTTAAAATTGTTTCTGTTGAGTTTGCAATATTTCAAGACTTTCTGCAGAATGTGAATACTTTTAGTGTCTAAAGTTCCTTTTGGAGAATCATGAGGCAACAAACATGCTTTGAAAATGGCGAGTTGATAGTTGCCACAATTTGACAACCATAAAAGGCATTGATAAATTGATAGCATATCAAGTTCTGCGTCTGATAAGTAAACTTATTGTATTATCAACACCTTTTCATCTTTGAAATTTGATTAAAGAATATCAAAATAAGGATTAGTTATACATTTCATTGCTCTTCAATGATGAAATTGTACACTTATATATCTCCTAAAATTGTTTAGTGTGCAACTTACTTGTCAAGTTCTGCCATAAATGTTCTCAAAAGATCAGCTTCTTATCATAGTGCTGCAATTGAAAACAAACAATCAACAATAACAGTTGAAGCTTTATAATTTTTCAATTACCAAACAAATCAATAGCATTTGAATACAATCACAGTGTGAAACAAAATAATTATTGGACTAGTATAAGAAAACTATGACTGACTCTAGTTGTAGATTAATATCCACAATGTAGGGCCTTCTACATCACCAGAGTTGGCCCATAAAATCCAAAAAGCACATCATTGCAACTACATTGATGTACTTTTCCACCATGAATGGACTTTGCAAGGAAAAATGTGGGAACTCTAAATATTTATATTTAGCAAAAATAAAAGGCATGTAAATACATGCAGCAGGCATGTAAATAACAGGCGTGTAAATAGCAGGCATGTAAATAGCAGAATCCTGAAAATGTTCACATATCTATATTAGGTTATTATTCAAATTCAAAATTTAGAATTAGTAATCTGATCCCATTTATTATGTCTAAAAGAAAAAAATGATAAACTTTAAAAAGCTCATGACAATTTACTCGCTATTGTAGAACGAATCATTTCAATTGTTATTGTTGTGACATGATGTAATGACAATACTCACCACCTTTATGGATTTATCTACCTTGAATTATAAACATATATACATGTATATAACGGAGCGTGTTCGAAGTTGGTATGAAGTACTGTATGGCATGTTTTCTAGCTGATGAGAAACTGGCCCTCTCGATGGAGTTGTGGATGACGCTTTGTTGGAGTGGCAATAATGACTGAAGATCTTTAGGCGTCTACCACTGCGGCGCTAAGAGAGCAGTTAAAGGTCAAATTTTTCAAGGAGGCTGGTGGTACTTGTCTTTTTAACAGCCACGGATAAGATGCACTGCCCTTCTCTATACAGTTTTGAGATGGTTAGCAGTTGAGTCAGATATGGAGTCTCAGGCTGCAGAGGCATACTGTAAGACTGGGTGTTCAATTTGGTTGCACGTGGTGTTTTTTATAGCCTCGGAACTGGTGCAAGCATTTCTCTGGATTAAACCAAGAGTAGAGTTTCTCTGAGCTGCTACATTGTCCATGTGTTTGTTCTAGATAATATTTGGGCCGAGGGTAATTCCCAGGTGTTTGAAGTGCCCAGCTCTTGGGATCTCAGTGTCGTGCAGATAGAGACTTTTTTGGTAGATAGTCACCCTCTTGAGAACTTAACATGTTGGCACTTGGAGGGGTGAAACTCCATGTCTCATTGGGTAAAAGGACACTTCGAAAAAGACAGTTCGAAACAGGACGTTTCACAACCGGACAGTTCGAAACTGTCTAGATTACATTTAGAAGGGCACAACTCACAGATCACCAATTTTAATTAATTGAAAAAAAATTATATTAAAAATAAAAATTGGTTGAAATCTGATGGTTGGAGTTTTGAAATGTCCTGTTTCGAACTGTCGCACATTCGTCTCATTGCAGTTCCCAAAGTTCAAGTTTCAACAGGTCATCTTGCAAAGTACTGTGGTTGAAGGCTGAATTATAGGCAATAGTGTCATCAGCAAACAGGCATATGGATGACTTCAAGTTGTTAGGGAGCTCATTGATGTAGAATCAAAAGATCACAGGCTTGATTACTGATTCTTGCTCTTTTTAGTTTTTGTCACAAAGATATTTTTCTCACTGAATCTAAATTTAATCATAGTTGAAACATCTTAATTCAACTTTGTTGAACTTTTTCTATGCAAATGGTAAATTTGAAATTAAAGTTATATTATAATTATCGCCATACAATTATACATGCATATGATCATGTAATTTAAACCTTTATGCTTAGTTTAATTAATTTGATTTGAGTAATTTAAAGTCAATACATTTAATCATTCTACTCATTGTCTTGTAATAATTTTTAATTTTAAATTTAACCACTAGGAACAGGAAGAAACCAGACTTGAGACTAGACTAGTTGTTTGTTAGTGAAAGTAATTTGATCAATAACAATAATTAAATTATTATAATTATTTGTATTGTTATAAATAAAATGACCTTAACTATATTATTATGATAACATAATGTTTACGTAAAATAAATAGAATAACTTGAGAAACAACATACATGTCAATTGTGTAAAGAATGAAAAATCAAATGATTTAACACTCTTTTTAAATGAAGCTAGCCTGGGCCAGGTCATTGTAGGTAGAAGATTATTTGATTACCAAATGTCAGAAATGGGCATGCGCCCTTTCTACCTGAACAATAACAACAATGGATTTCCCGAACACTGCGTCATCAACTTATGGCGGACATTGGTGAATGGGAGTAGCAGTTTCAGTTTGCCTACGTTTAACCCAAGATCGACGGTTAATATTTTGTGCTTTGCTTTATCCTTAGTGTAAGTTGGAAAGTTCCATCATGTAATCCTAATGAGTGTTCCTACAGGTGGTGGGCGTGAAAGGCCTTCAAATCTTCCCAGTGGAAGATCTAGAGGTGGTGATGGAGTCACAGTAAAAACTTTACCCAATTCACAGTCTCAATCTTCGCAACCTTACCCTAGAAGAATACAAGCAACCATCTCTAGAGATGATTCAGGAAGAACTAAAAGGGATGTTGGAAGTAAAGTTATAATAGTCAATAACTCTAACAATAAGTCTCAAACCAGTCAACCTAACCACGTTACTTCTGGTGCTAGTATTGGTGCCAACCAGAATTCATCAACGGCGCCAAAAACTGCTGCAACGAAACCTGAACGTAGTAGTAAACATGATAAAACACTGAATGCCAAGGGTGATCGCAAAAATTCAGGATCTCATGATATATCTGATAAAGAAGTTAATTCCGATGTAGAAGTCCGAACTCAGTCGCACCACCCTAACACCAATGGCCGAGAACATGGAAAGGGGAACAGTCGAATCTATGGTAGAGACATCTCCTCTGCATCTTCCAGCAGACCAAAAGCTGATCGATCACACTATCCGTCATCTTCTAAGGTTGGAGCACATCATCCTAAATCGTCACATCGTGTGTTAACTTCAGAGAAATATCGGGGAAGCAACCAGCCACGCAATGATATGTCTGGTAGGCATTAATATAATACTGTAATGTTTTTGTTTTTCTTTCAGTTATGCCTTCACCCACATTTTAGTGGACATAGAAATTGTCCTTGCTCATAAAGTAAAATAAATAGCTGATCAAGTGAAAGCTGAGATTCCGCTGATTGGGTTGGTTATGTAATTTATACCTATTGTTTCATTCCTGCATCGCTATTTTGTTCCATGTTTTATAATATTGCACTTCCAAGCAATGCTCACTGCAACTTACTATATTGTTCTTTCTTTTAGTGGAGTACTTCCGACGATCTATAACAGAGCAATTCTTGTGCAGAGTGTTGAGCAACATTGCCCGAGATGAACCAAATCATTCAGCTGTAAAGCAACTGTTGAGCTACCTTGATGACCCTCAAAACACTCGCTCAGTTTTTAGATCCTCAGCTAACCTCTGGGATTCAATGTTGGAGCTTCATTCAATCCAAGGGTAGGACTTGTAGCCTGTTCAATTTCTTATCGTGATGTGTGAAACTCATATTGGCATATTATCAAGTTACAAAAAAGTTTTGTTTTATAGATTTATGCAAATGCTGCTGTTAATTTTTGGTTTGTAATCAATCAGCGTAACAGGTTGACATCAACGCTGTTTTCAAAATTTGACGACATGGTGTAGCCTATAATGTCATAGGTGTATGTACTATTATAAATATCTGTTTACATAGTTTGTTGCACTGATTTGTTATTAACTAGGAGGGAGAAAAAAGAGTCAAAACGTTTGCTTGCTCTCTGTTTATCTAAGGCTGGTCAAATTTGCATGAAGACGAGGTAAGTTATACTTTTGTAAACAGCACTTCATCTAGCCTACCACAGAAAAACAATAAACAATAAAATGGTAAATAAAATAGACACATTTGTCCTAATTCAGTTTTGTTTCCGTGTTTAAAATCTATTATCTTCTGAGCATTAAATGTTTATTCATTTATCGTCTAAATGACTCTTTGATATGAATTTTTATGGTTTGGTAAAGACATGTGATGCGAGAATTTTCTTTTGATTTTCATGTAAATTGTTTCTTATAGTAACCCTAGATATGTAGACAATCAGTTCTACAAATGGCTGTTTGCTGTGTATGAGGAATCTGGCGGGGAGACGAGATGTTGGTTAATGTCTGCGCTGTACAACACCTTGCAGAGTGATCAACTGAATCTGCTAACATATAGAGCTCAGGTAATTGTATACATGTATATCGCTAACATTGGTATCCAGTAACCAAGTATATAATGTATCTGTGACTATTATTGGTTTACTTAGCTGAAACAGGAAGTTTCTTATGTTTATTTTTGCACATGCAATTGAAAACAAAATGTAATATTAGAAATATGATGATATCAGAGGTCATACCGCATCCAGAATTGCAACCCTTGCTACAATAAGCGGATCACTTCTTTGAGTTGTGGTGTGACTATATATATCGCCTATTGCACTGCTCTATTGGATGTTGTTCTATTTTATAGTACATCGTCAATGAGATTCAGCATTACCTTGATCATGTAGCTTCAGCCAATGAGATGTTCAGCCTACTCCAAGTAACGGCATATTTAGCTGAACATCACTATAATGTGTTTCAAGATGCTTTTATGGTAAGATATTATAATACCGATTCAAGTTCGCACACATACGTAGAAATGTATGCACTTTTGTCAAATAGTGTTTATTCCACAGTGATGTTATCGAGCATTTAGCTCCATATGTAATCAACATGGGCACCATTTAAGTAACTTACAGGCCTTTCTCTTCATAGATGTGTGTTTATTGACCAGTTTGATGTAATATTCAAGCTTTGGCTTCTGTGAATAATTTGATGATGACTAGGGAATTAGAAGCATCTTTCTGATTTTATTTGCCAATGTTTTGTTAGTGACTAAAAGTGTTTTCTTGTCTGATAAAATATTTGTATAGGTAGTTACTCTCTTTCTGGCATTATTGCAAGTTATACATAATTCTATGTGTAGGATATTTATGACATCCTGATTGGCTGGTCTATTGATACGGACCAATCAGAGGAGACGAATCAGAAGATCAGAGAGGTGATAATAGGTCTTCACCGCTACTGGGTCGAGGACATTGCCAATGCCAAAGATCTCACTTCGAACTTTGTTGATGACATTGAGAGCCATGCTAGGGCTGCCAAAGTAGAAGCTGATGCAAGCTTACACGTGGCTAAAATGAGTCTGCTGATTAGGTAACATTGGTGGATCGTTGTTATCAGGTTATAAGTGCCTAGTTAGATGGAGTGACAGAGTTGTGCTGCACAAATCTCTCTCCAGGTTTTTGTTGGCTAGCAAGACTCTTGTTGTATTGCGTGAAGATAATAGTATAATATAGATTCTACAGGAACTTCACCAAGCATAATTTTTAACGGATTTCTGTTATAGCCATGCATTGTTAAACTGTCCTTGTAAACCGAAAACTCAATTAATTTAGTGCAAGATAGGCTGTCTAATTCTCCAGATATAGTATATATTATAGTATGTATATAAAGGAACATTTGGAACAAGATAATGTACTCCATATCAGTTCTTTCCTTTGTCAAAAATAATGATTGAATAGGAGTAGGGCTTGGAGTAAACCAATTCACCTTGTTACTACATGTAATTCCTATGATTTGCAGGACCTATCAGACACTTGTGCTAGCTCTAGGTGGTCATTTCAGCCATAAGAAAAGCGTGGAAGTTGAAGAGGGTTACATTTGTGAGGTAAGTCTTTGTCTTCTATTATTCAGCACTTGAATGTATTGTCAATGGTCATCTCAGTAGGAATGGTCATCTAGATCATACATGTATTATAATAATATTGAGTAATAAGTAGAGAGTTGTTAAATAACCAATTCTTTGTGACTTGTAGACTGTATCTAAAATCCTAGCCTCCATCAAAGCCTTGGATTCCAACACTGTAGATCTGTCGAAGCTGTACTTTGAGAGTAAGTTTACCTTTGTATTGTTTGTCTGTTTATTCCCATAAGCTATAAATACATGGTCACATACCAAAGAGCTAATAATGGCTAGGCTCACATTGTTATGTTATCAATAGTACATTCCCTTTGGTATCCTTCACAAAATATAAGTTCATATACACTTGTGCACCAGTAACTGTTAATGCATATTAGGGCCACTAGCATACTGGCTCTGCTGTACATGCTGGATAGTGTGAACTCAGTGGTGATTAATTTTAAACTTCTGATAACATGGAGAAATAAATGGGTTTATTTAGAGCAGGTACTAATGCAACTATATGGAGATCATATCCATTCTATGGGTATATGTTGGGTTTATCAAACCACTTTCCATGCACAAAATCAATTTTGTACATGTTTATATTTCCTCAATGCATGTTTATAATTTATATGTTATATTATATTAAATTTTGTTTAAAGCTACTGCCTGCATTGGTGTGATGGCATCATGTGATGAGGATTTATCAACTATACCCTACTTGGTGCCATTCATGCAGAGTCAAGTCAATAAACTGATTCAAAATTCGACCTCTTCTACTCTGGTTTGCCTCGACGCCCTCAACAAGGTAAACAACACTTCATACCGGTGTACAATATCATGATTGCATTGATTAAAAATATAATTATGCTAAACATACATATACATAAATGCATTCCTAAATGCTGATGTTTATGTAGTATTATGATACTGTTTTTTTAATTTTAATTTAATGTTGATGGTAACTTTTGGGGTTTTCAATAATATTGAATTGTTAATTCATTGCCTCCCCCTTCCGATGAAGCTGTGGATAGCCTTACATGCAGATATAATATAATATGTGATTGAGTTAATGAGGTTGGGTTTTCCAATTTTTATAGAGAAGACAACTTCTCCTATGAACCAATTCGATTTCAGCTCTCATTCACCCATCCATTCGTTGTTGTATACTGTAGCTGGTACTGATGTGTGAAGCCTCAAAGCTAATAGCCCTTTCTAAACACGTTCTCAATACTGACCTCGCTTCTCTAGAGCTCAGTGATAATGTACAGGTGCAGGCCTCCATGCTTGATCTCTACCGTGGATACTTTGCTTCTAAAGATATGGAAACAATAGAGATGACATTTCAGTAAGATATTTAACAATGTTTACTCAGACATCAGCTTTGATATTACCTTGAGACAGGTAATGTATGCATTAATAAACTCTCACAGGCGTTTCAAGGAAAACATTTCTGTTTAAAAATAATACAGGCCAACTTATGATCTTGGAGTTGCCTGTTCATTCCCAGCAGTTCTACAATTTGTAGAGAAAGCATCTCCACTAATTTAGTATTGCAAATACTTATTGTAATTTCAAATTGGTAGCTAAAGGCTGGTCAACTCGACTATGTGAGTGATTTGTAGGGTAGTTAAACACGTCTATTTTGCTCACTCTGCTCTGCCATGGTAAATGTAAATACTCGACTGTATGTAATACTTATTGTGATCTAATAAATAGAAAAGTGAAGAAGAATATAGATACCTGTCTGGAAATACTGACCGGAGAGATGGACATTAAGTGGTCAGAGAGTCGGGCAGACATAGCAAAGAATAAGGAGAGAGCTCGCCAGTTGATTGTATTCCACCTCTCTACTATGAGTCGGGTTGCTACTGATACGAACAACATTATTTTGGTACATACGGTATAGTCAGCCCCTTTTGATTAGTCTGAATGCGACTACGCTGTTTAGATTTATTTATGTTTTGATTAACGTTTTATTTGTATGGAAAACTCTCCTGAATGTCCCATTGTCACCAAATGTCTCCTTTATCAAATCGAATAATAATGATTTGCTTTCTTTTTAGATGAATTCCATCAAGCCTAGCATGTTCGATTACTTGCTGAAGGAAGTGCTGTTGACTTATGGAGAGCGTTTGAAGAATCATGCTACTGTGTTGGTTTCCATTATACAGCTACTGCACCTTCATTGTAACAGGTTTGTATGCAACCACTGTGGAATCAGTCTGAGAGTTTTAACTGGCATCATCTGCTTTTGGTTTAATACTGCAATAGTTAATTCGTAATTGCTAATGCATAAATCCAACTGTTATTTACTGTACATCAATATCTACCCATTTGTGTTGAACTCTGGCACTTTGCCATTCACCAGGATATACATGTACATGCAGTGCTGTGTTTATACCGACTGTAGCTCAAAGTGATTATCTTACAGTAAAGAGAACTTCATAGCAGGAAGTAACATGTGTGCAGCAGATGTTACCCGTAGGAGTCGTCACAATATAACTGTTAACATGAGTAGTGGAGACAACTTCTCAACCCTGCTTGAGTCTATGATAGAACTGTTCTCCTTTACTCAATACAGTACAAAGGGATTGTAAGTTGAAAAAACTGTGGTGTTATGAATATTTGCTATCATGTTGTCGCTAAGCAGCTTGAAAGCCTTATGACATGGGCACTGAGAATGATTCTTACTACTTTATCAGCCAATTCATTAAACACTGCTTATCACAGTGGTGACCAGGAAGTAAATGTGTTACAAATTGCTTGTTCAGGTGTATGATTGGTGCTGAATATGATACCATATTTTTAATGGGGAGTGGTTATCCTTGTCCCGGTTACTAGGGCATACAATAGTAACAGCTGAATCCATCATGTTCTCATATTGAATATCTCCTATTCATTGTTCACTGTAAAACTTGATCGTGATTTTCGCTGTACCGCTACTCTACTTGTTACCAAATTTAGCTCATAATTCTCGATTTATAAAATAGGCGAAGCTGTTACCCTGATATGTTGGTCATTATTTAGGGTGCTGCTAGCACAGTGGATATCAGAAATTGTGGAGCAGCTGTCCTCTCGCAACCCTCCTCTGTTGAAGAATATTCTAGTCACTACTATGGTCTCGCACCTGCTGTCTTTGGGTAAGCCACACACTCAGCTAGACCTCTCTTGATGTTAATACTGGGCACAACGCCAAAATACTTTTAAGCAACTGGTCCACTCAACTTGCACTAGATGGCTGTACAGTGTGCCTGTACATGTACTTGTAATCCTATCAAGTTTTCAAATAGCATTTACTAGAGTCACCACCTCTGTAATCTGCTAACTCGTAATTTGTAACTGTCTATTGTAGATGAATCTTCATTGGTTGAATCAATGTTGCTATACATTGCTAAAGCACTGACACTTCTGGTAAAACACTCAACACTGAACCCAACGCTCCTTACCATTGTAGTGGATTACACTTTGTATCAGTTGTCTAGCGAGCTACCGACTGTTCGAGAGAAGTTTCTTCATGTTGCTACTTTACTTCCTGTAGACAGCTTTCAACGGTAAATTCGCGAATGTCTTTCATGTAAAACACCGTCTTCACAGAATATTGAATGTCAATTTAGCCGTTGCTTAATTTTCAAATTATTTTTAAGCACTAAATGAATGTTACTGATTGTGCTGTAATTATATTGGTACTTGCTGGTGGGTAGATGTGTTACTTTTGATATCACATGCGCATCAAAATAATAACGTGTTGTTGTCCCACTCTAGATCCCATGTGAAGGAGCTGATGAAGAAGCGTAACGAAGTGCTGACAATGAGGAGGTCTATCATGTCTGGATGTTACGGGTCATTGGGCGTGGAGTCGTTCAGAGCAGTGGCCAACCTTCTGTTCAAGCAATACACAGAAGAGTGAGTTTACTACCAATGCTGAATTTATTTATAAGAACTTTTGCTTCAATATGTTTTGATTATGGAGTTGTCTTCTCCTCCTCATTGACAGTTTCTGAGAAAATAACTCCACACAATCCAGCCGCAGCCTTCCATAGAGTAGTAGATTTGATCCAAAGGATATACATAAGTATACATAAGATTAAACCACGTAACTTACATTATAGAATATATGGGTGTAATATGCTACTTGTTCGCTTACCTTACTGCTGCTATCTCTGCATGATCTCTGCCTACTGCTTATCTATTAAGCATGTACTCACCACGTATTAGTCATTGAATTCACACATGTCCATCCATTGCATGTGTACACATGTTTATTCACAGGAAAGAGATAGATACTCAATGGCTACAAAGACTTCTGCTGACAGCCATCTCAGATCAGGATAGAAATCCAACGTCTTTAGATCAGGTATTCTATCTCTTGAAAATGGACACTGAGCACTGGCTTTTACTAATGCTGTAGCTATTACTGCATTGTGCGTATTATAACTTACCGTTGCCATAACTGTTCATTGCAACTGTCACTGGAACTGTAGAAACTTTATGGTGATCAATGAGCTGGTTGGTTCATGGCCTGCATTGTCTATTGACATCCACAATATTTGCTCGTTATGCCAACAACTTATCTACATGTAAGATCATCCACTCATGTGCCACCAGCATATTGTAGTTGAAGTTGTCTCACCTTCAGTTTGGAATCAACACACTTCAACTTATCAAATTAAAAGAAACAAACAACACCCCATGGTACTATTATATAGACAGTCTATAATATAGTGTGTCCCTCATGATGGTGAAGCACTAGCGGTAGTGGATAGTGTGTTATGCACACGGCTATGTGCATGAGTTTAACATGTACATGTGCTTGTAGGTGAGGAAACACACAGGTCTGCTGGAGTATTGGTTGCTGTGGCAAGCTGCAGACTTCTGTGTAGCCCATAGACTGAGGACTCCAATTGGCAAACCTCTGGATACATTCATGTGCATTGAAGCTGCTATTAAACGGATAGCTGCAGACAACAGAATAGAGGTGTCACCTAAATGTGGAGGTGAGGTTTAGTAAATTGTGCAGTACATTTGTTTACTTTTTATGAAGTACACATTGTATAGGCCTTTATGTAAATCAACTCGGGTATGTTTGTCTTTGTTATGAGGTGATGTCGCATTGTTCTATACATTCAATGGTACGGTCATCTACATCTAACAGTGTATCTGTTTTTGTAGCTGATGCTAAAAGGGTGTGGATGTTGCTACAGTTTATGGAGAATCTAGAAAAAGCTTTGTACAATGCTTATGAAGGAACAGTCGGCCAGATTACCACTCATGGAAAGGTAAGCGCTAACCTAATAGTGAATATATAAACCATGTCAGTCGTTCATTGAGTGCACAGCAATGTCATCTTTGTTTTAGGTTGTAAGATCGTTCTTCAGAACAAATAGAGGCACATGTATTGGCTGGCTGACCAGAATCCGTCTGCATATTCTTAGCATTGCCGCTGCCTATGGACACCCTACTACCGTCATAAGGCATGGGTACGAACTCATCTCTGACATGCTGCGTAGTCAAAGCACTCAGGTATGTTCATGAAATGCAACCATGATATAATGTACACGTAGCATTCATCATGTTTCTACTTGATTAAATATCCTTATGAACTATGAGTCTCTATTTTCTACTACAATTATATTCTGTAATGTGCTGCCCTGGGACCATTGCTTATGATACACGATATATTATTTGTTCATATTCAACGGTTATTACCTTGTGTGGTGTATTTTGTAATGTTAACATACTGAAAGGTATGCTGAGAGGTAATACAATATATTATTGTGGTTGAGCTGGAGATGTTTAGATAATGGTGGTATTATATAGTGAACTAGCTGTGATTATGTATTGAAAT
Source organism: Bugulina stolonifera (assembly GCA_935421135.1). Lineage (NCBI taxonomy): Eukaryota > Metazoa > Bryozoa > Gymnolaemata > Cheilostomatida > Bugulidae > Bugulina > Bugulina stolonifera. The sequence continues at coordinate 31,241,985 of OW285187.1, forward strand.
GAAACGTCTATTCATCTTATCTTATACTGCTATGACATCATGTTATATCATTTGATAAATATTCCTTCAGACTCCAGAATTTGAACTGGTGCTGGTATACCTTACTGAGGCTTGGTGTCAGCTCAACTGCTCAGAAGCCATACAAGGGCTATATGAATGGTGCAAATCTGCCTGCAATAAGAAACTACCATGGTTGAAACCATTCTTCTTGAAAGCAATGAGCAGGTAATTCCAAGTTATGCAGATATTCGTATTTCCATCTAACTTAGGTGGCTCATGCTTTGTAACATATAGTATATTATGCAAGACAGCTACAATCAGCTCAGTATCAGGATTATTTTACTGATGATAGCCAATTTTTCACAAAGGTCATTATATTCCACAATGACAGATTGGAGAGGGCAATAATGGGGGACAATTCCGAAACTTATTATTCAAATCTTCCGGTGTCTTCTTTCCGTAGGTTTGAAGAGGCTGCTGAGGAGATAAAGAGCTCATTGAGTAGCATCATGTCACCTCAAGCTGTCGGTGCCGACTCTATAAAGTTGCAGACAAGACCGAGCCCCCTGGTGGGAGCTGTGAATCAGCTCTGTGTACAACAGATCACCAACTGCTACACCTCACTACAGTCGTGGGAGGAGGCATCTAGCTGGCTTCGGGAGTTCGAAGAGATGAAGTCACAGAATGGGACACTTGTCAGAGTTGACCCTCTCGGCTATTGTGATAAGTTAGTATTATTTATATGAAGACTAAATAGTCTGTGAACGTTTGTTGAGATAGACATGTGTATCTTTTCCTTTACTGCAAAGTCTCTGTTCATGGACTACATGAGCTGTGAACAATTACATGTATATGGAAGTTTCATAAGCTTTTAGTAGAGACTATTTCCTATTACCAGCTGCTAATGCAATCCTACTTTGTTCTCACTCTAGTAATTCACATTACACAAACAGTTCATATACTACAGTGCATATTATGCCATAAGTATAATGATGACAAGAATTAAACCTTTTTTGCTTGCCATTGGAACTGGTTCAAGTCCCATTGTTGAATGTGTAATTATATATTTATGATAACTGTAGGATATTGATGGGTGATGCAGCAGTACCTGAGCTACTCAGCTGGTCTAAACAGCAGCACCTTACTGACCTTTGGATGTCCTCGGTCAGTGCTCTCACTCAGCAGTCTATAGTGTGAGTATTTCCACTTCATCTAGTGTTACAATCACTGCTCATTAGTTCATAGTATTGAGGAAGTTTGTAGATTCTCAACTCTTTGGAATTAGTTTAGCTTCTAACATCGCATCAAACCAGCCAGTAAATTCCCATAAATATGTCTATTTGATACTTTACGTCTATTTGATATTACGTGGTAACTGATCTATTGTACTTGTAGAGATGATGAAGAGGTCATGAAACTAGATGAGCTTGTCAAGTTGGAGGTCAGTAGTGATTGGCCAGCCTCTATACAGCCCAACACTCTGCTCACTCTTCAGGCTCAGCAGATGAGCCAATCAACATTGCAGATAGACGAACTGTCTAAGATAACCACACAGTCTCATGATTTACCTTGGCTTCTCAACCTCACACAGCTCACTAGCTCTGAGCAAGGCTCCTCTGGTATGACCACCACTTGTATCCACATTACGTGTATATTATGTTATATCAAAACTATATTAGTTAGCTAATTAGTAATGGTCAAAAGACACTGGAATTTAGAGTGTAGTACTGGCACATATGTGTTATTTAAAATAGTCTCTCAGCGGTAATGTTCAAGTATTTAAGAGTCAGTTTGGTTGTTCTGCTGGTCAAACCGATGGCTGTTACAGAGCAAACAGTGGGCATTTATTTTCTTCCATGGCCATGCCTGTACATGCGTGTGCACTGGTATCTGGTGTGTTTCTCTACAGGTTATAATCAGCATGTGATGATAGCGTGCTGTAGAGAGGCTAGACGTACAGGTAACCTCAAGCTAGCCAACAGTCTGATGGAGGAGCTGTCACAGGTGCAGCTGGAGGGCAAGCTGTCAGCCATGAGTGTGCGTATAGAGAGGGAGTTAGCTAAACAGGTCATGTCACATAAGAAGTCAAACTCGGCGCTAGAAAATATGGTCAGCATTGCTGTGCGACCTGTAGGAAACAGCATGGATGGAGAACTGTGTGAACTCATTGCCAGGTGATGATAATATTTATGTGTTTTACATCTGACTAGTATTAACACTGAAGCATTACCTGGCAATGGTTGGTTACATGATGTACATGTACATGTATATTGCAATATATGGGTTATTAAGTGCTGCAGATATTAAAAACACATACTTGAATTCAACTGAGTAGTCTTCACAGGCTCAAAGTTTGATTGTTAATTTTTTCTGTAGATCAACACTGACATCTGTCAAGTGGTTACAGGCAGACTCACAATATATACAGTCGCTATCTGAAAGTATACCAATAGAAGGTGTGCCCTCGTTAACTACTCTCATCAGGGACTGTAGTGCAGATCTCAATGAGAATCCTACCATACCGCTATCAGATAAGGTATCTATAATTTATAGCGCACAGGTATTTTCCAAATTGGATGTGTAAAAGTATATAATGGAAACGTCTATGTTCCCATTTAGTAGCTTCTGCGTTATTCCTCTATTTTAGCATGACTTTTGTTTAGAATATGACCAGTTTTATTTTTTTAGTATAACCTGCCCGAGTAGCAGGCTTGTAGTGCTGTGTAGGCTTGTATAATTTGTACTGACACTTACTCTTCCTTCAGTACTGAGTTAGGGGAAGTGCACAGCTTTAACATAATATTAACTGTGTTTTTCAGGTGCTGGGTTCAATGCTACAGAGGAGCACAGTGCAGTGCCCTAAACTGGCAAAGACATGGTATCACTTTGGTAACTGGGCCTACAAATGGGGGCGTAAATGTTTGGACAACGCCGAGCAGTCTCTTAGCCCTGAAGAGATCGAGGAGATAGAGAGACTACTGCCACAAGGTACTTGTTGGAGATTATAGACTTCGTATGACATGGTGTGACATCATAGTCTATAGTCATGTGACATCATAGTCTGTAGTCATCTGACATCATAGTCTATAGTCATGTGACATCATAGTCTGTAGTCATGTGACATCATAGTCTGTAGTCATGTGACATCCTAGTCTATAGTCATGTGGTATAAACTATGTTAATTATATTTCAAAATAGCAATTATATTGTAACCTATTCTGTTTCAGATTTGACTAGACAGGAAAAGGAAGACATTCTCTCTGTTATGTCAATGGTTCAAGGAACATTCACTCCGACTGATGATGACCTCGCTGATGATGCTCCCGACTATGGAGACGATGATCTGCAAGAAATCAGAAGGAGGCTGATAGCGAGCTGCAGCTCTCTAACTGATGATGTAGTTGAGAGTATGTATTGGTGTATAGCACTCTTCTAAATCGAACATACAAGTAAAGTGGGCATCATGTATGATTTATCCTGACCACATATAAGTATATAACTATACTGTACAGGGCTACATGTACCAACACTAAATAATATCCAGGTTTAACTGTATACACTACTACAAAGTATTAGAGGGATGGAATTGTGCTATATTGTATTATTAGTTCTGCTATGGCGGTCACATGTGGTCAGTGCATACATGTATGCTGTATATTCTGTAGAGCTTGTTAACCTGTGGACCGTGACCGCTAGAAGAGTGTACACACTATATGAAGAGTCGGCTAAAGCCTATTTCTCTTATCTCAGTCTATGTTCAAACAGCCAGGTAAATATCAATAATTTTGTATTACGATGCCATCCCAAATGTACAAGTATGTCGTTACATTTCTAGATGGTATTCCATTCATCGAGCCTGACGAGCATGTGTGCATATGTTACAGGGAAGTGACCATCACAACGTCACTATTACTCTGAGGTTGTTGAGGTTACTAGTCAAGCATGCCTGGGAACTTAAAGATGTGTTGGAGACGGAGTTAGCCAACACCCCTACCGCCCCGTGGAGGAGTATAATACCCCAGCTATTCTCTAGACTCAACCATCCAGAGCTCTATGTTAGACAGAGTGTATCTGAGCTGTTAGCTAGGCTAGCTGATGAATATCCCCATCTCATTGGTTAGTTTTTTACCCTGTATATTAGCCATCACTGGTAAAGGAAATGTAGAACCCTTGTCTAATTTAATGGATTGGTTTCTTATTCGTTAACGACTATTGAAATGTTACTTGATGAGGTTGGAGTGCCTTACTTATTAGCAAACTATTAAAAACCATTAGTCGGAAAATAATTTTAAAATTGTTACAAGTACATGTGGGTGTTTGGTATTGTACACCAGCTGCTGTCTGGTACATGTAAGTTTTGTACTTGTACAGTATACCCTGCCATAGTCGGCTGTAACCAATCTGCCAGACAGACTAGTAAAGACATGTCGATCATAGAGAGTGGCGAGGATGAGGTGGAACCTGACAGAGCGCCTGCTGTACCTGACAACATCTCTGGTCTGTCTGACTGCTTCCAGCAGCTGGTGGACACTCTTTCATCTACCAACCCTCTTCTTATTAAGCAGGTGCTCTCACATTTCTTCTCGCTCTAGGTTATTCATGAGGGACTGTCTTAAATTGCAGTCTATTAGTTCTAGAAAAATTTCGAGTATACTTACCTTTGGCAAGTGTTTAGTATAATTACATTATTTCAAAACATGTACTGTTTTATTGGAGTTGTCACCCTCTGTGTGTGAGGGGGGCAACTCCATTCATTGGTCAACTTTGCAAATCAACAGAGGAAAGTTTCTTCATTCAAGCTTTTTATTTTTCTTGGATTATTTTTTACATTTCTGCATGAATACAGTATTAAACTCCCAATTACCTACCCATACCTTCTGATGTCATAGGTGGGCACTCTGGTGAATGAGTTGTGTCGTATAACTGTGCTCTGGGATGAGCTGTGGTTTGGTAGCCTTGGTCAGCTGAGTACGACGGCTGCAGAGAGGATTAAAGCTTTGGCTTCTGAGGTAAGTGTCTATAGAGTTCAACTTCCTGGTAGTTGTAAGTGATGCAGTAGGCATATTCATGCATGCTATACCTGACAATAATATATTTTATTAGTTTGTACTAATTTTAGTGCATGTGCATTGACTAGGAGTGTGTTATGCTAGTTACATTATTATCATTTTATTTTCAATTTTTGTCAGTGTTAGTCATTGGTGTGCGTTTATGAAAGGAAATGGTGCTAAGTATGTTTATACATGGTCACAGGTGGAGAGAGTGAGGAAGAATGACTCACTGTCGTCTGCTGAAAAGCAACTACTCATTCATGAGAAGAGAGAAACAATAGCCAAACCCCTGATACACACAATAGAGAGGCTGTCTGAGATCACAGGTAAGGCAGCGGAGACGAAACACGAGCAGTGGTTCCAGGAGACCTACGGTCAGCTTATTACTAAAGGACTCGGCAAGCTGAAGAACCCAGAGAAGGACGAGGATTTAGTCAGTGACTGGCAGCCGTTCAAGCAGGTGAGAAACTCTTATTGCTATATACATTAGTCCTTGAACTGGACTTCCTCTGGGTTTTTCATGCCTTTGTACAACTTTGATTGGTTCTTATGCATACCGGCTGCTTAAGACAGAACGCTATTGATGGTAGTTGCCTTTCTATGCTTTTTTTATTCCAATAACGAGTTATTCATGTTGGGATGTGTATAACCAATAGTGTAGATGGTCCATTGTTTTCTTCCCGATGAATCTGAACACTACAGTAGTATGGTATGGTGTCCCCCTACAATATGTAAGTGCCATCATATTCCTGTCTCAGTTCCTTTAACTGATATTTTTAGCTCCATGGACTACTACATCAAAGAAGTCAGAAAAGATCAAGTCACATGCTAAAGATGAAAGATCTGAGTGGCGTATTAGCGTCCCTCACTGATACATATATTCCGTTGCCGGGAGCTGTGGCCAAAAGTGATAAGCAACCGATCACTTTGCAGTCTATACATGCAACTGTCCAAATACTGCCTACTAAGACTAAACCTAAGAAGTTGGCATTCCTTGGATCTGATGGGCAGAAATACACATATTTGTTCAAAGGACTGGAGGACCTTCACCTTGATGAGAGAATCATGCAATTGTTGAACATAGTGAATGATATGCTTGTCTCTAAAGGCAATACTGACAGGTTAGACTATGTCCACTGTTACAATATGTCTGTGATTATTGTATGTAATATAAAGCCCGTATTAATGAATCTATGTCACAATATGCTTGTTGTATTGTTTTAGTGACTGTGCGTTATATCGAGCAAGGAATTACTCAGTTACTCCACTTGGCCTCAGATCTGGTCTAATAGCCTGGGTGGATGGATGTGTGCCTTTGTTTGCACTGTATAAACGATGGCAGGTCAGAGAGGCTGCAGCACAGTCTAAACCCAATGGCACCAGCAGTACAGTACTCCGCCCCAGTGAGGTCAGTCTGTCAGTCTATTGTTGATACTACACTACTCTGCATCACACTGCACTGTACTGAACTCTGCTACTGTAACACTGTAAACTACCCCACACTTCACTGCACTACACTACTCAACTCTATGTAACCAGTGCTAAAACCTATATACAATACTAAGGTCTATATGCATGAATACATAGCTTTATTTCCATGTGCCATTATTTCAGGTGTTGTACTCGAAGCTTCTGCCACTCCTGAAGCAGTTGCTGGAAGACAGAGGATTGAACCCCAAAGAAGTGAAGATATCTGAAGTTGAGAAGATCAGAAAGGACTGGCCACAGAGTGCCCTTGTTACTGCTACTAAGCAGCTTATTGCAGGTATTACTTATTAGCTGATAGATTGCCGTGGTTGTCCTGTTATATTAGAGGCAGCGTAGGCACCGAGTCTATGTAATATTACTATACTTATATTCTACAGAGACCCCATCCCATCTGGTAGCCAAGGAGATATGGTGCCACAGTACCAGCACCAATGAGTGGTGGAGTATGACTCAGACATACTGCAGATCCGTGGCTGTTATGTCTGCCATTGGATACATACTCGGTCTAGGTGACAGGCATCTCGATAACCTCCTGCTCGACCTCAACAATGGCGAGGTTTGTTTACTACTTCCTAAAAAAGCTTACGCCTTATAGAAAGCGCTGGTTTTATAAGTATTTCTTTTATTCTGGCTTGCAGTATTGTACCAAGTATGAATGTATACATTTATTATACTTTAAATGTAATATAAGTTATGTATTTTACCTGCAGATGGTGCACATAGACTACAATGTGTGTTTTGACAAGGGAAAATCTCTGCGAGTGCCAGAGAGAGTTCCGTTCCGACTAACGAGCAATGTTGTGGCAGCTATGGGTGCCACCGGTGTAGAGGGTATATTCAGATCAGCCTGTGAACATACTATCAAATCTATGAGGCTGGGTAAAGAGACGCTGCTCACTTTATTGGAAGCGTTTGTATACGACCCGTTAGTTGACTGGACTGTAGGTGGAGAAACTGGACTAGCTGGTGCATTCTATGGAGGTATTTACTTGTTTATTCAGTACCTAAGAAATTAAATTTAATTCATATGTGTATAATATGCTATCATATGATAGTACAGCTCGATTTGGCTAGTGTTTCTTTGCACATCAATTGACATGTATAATGTACTGGGAAAGGTAGGATAAATCATATTGGTTTCCTAGGTAACTATGCGTTTGGTAACGCTGCCAAAGACTACCGAAGGAGAAAGAAACAGATGGAGAGAGACATAACCAGAAGTATGTTCTCTATCAGAGTAACAGAAATGAAGACAGCCTGGTTACAGAACAAGTGAGTACCACACGTTGATCCATCACAGTCTGTATGATAATTGTGATTATATACATGTACATGTAGCTGGTATAAATATTGGCTACAGAACAACGAAGTATTGTTGTATATATTTATTATCATTATGCTGTACTGTGTAGATGAAAGTGTATAAGGTTTGCAAATATAATAATCATCAATACAGTGGACTGTCCAACAGCGCATGTGCTGTTAGTAAGTTAAGGGGTGGAATGATTGGATTAATAGTAAGACTGTCTGCTAGTAAATATTGGCACATGTGTATGTTTACCCTTGTTCCTACAGAGATGAGATGAGCACGTGTCTGGCAGAGCTTAGTCGGTTGATAGAGAGTTACAGAGAGGAGAGTACAGCTATTACTAACTACACAGAGCAGGTAGCACAGTGTAAAGACATGCTCAGATATATTGAGGAGTTGAAGAAGGAGGGTGGGCAGGCTGTTGCCCGCCTTATACAGCAGTAAGTGTTGATCCTAGGCTATGCTTTTACTCTTGTTTTCTATGCAGCATATACATGTAGAGAACTTATAGGCTCACTCTACTATATAGGGAGTTGTTTACTCATAGTAATGTATTCTGTTTCAGATTCTCAGCCTACCAGAAGCTGGTCAACTCTAAAGACGAATGTGTGAAAGCTGTTAACTCGATGTATGAGGAGCTGAACAAGTATAGCCGACTACATCATGTTAGTTACATATCAGTATATATAGTACATCTATAACAGTGCATATATATGTTATATGTGGAGTGTGCATTATATACATGTACAAGTCGCTATGCGGTGATTTATCTATAAATGGAGTCTGCAGGGTTAAAGGGGTTATGCCACGTGTTTTCAGGTAGCATTAAGACGCACTCAGCTATCTAGTGGCACAATATATTGAGTGCCTAGATATTTACTGTTGTAGTACTGTTAGTTATCCTATGCTTGCGGCTTCCGGGCTATATTTAGAACAACTGGACCACAACTCAATGTATAGGCACGTAGACTAACGCAACGATAGCCGCTGTATACAGTGTGGCCAGATGAAACACCGGACCTACCAATAAAGGCAGCTAATTATTGCCAGCAAAAGTAAAGCTCAGAAAAATTCAAAAACTTGCACAAGTTATCCTACTGCTATATTAGTAAATCCTGTAAAATCATTTGTTCACTACTGTACTCTTTCTATGCAAACAGTTTAAATTCAACAATTTTCTCTATATAACATAAAGCACGCAGTTGCGTCTTCATAACAAAGTTGCGTTTGAATCAGCATCCACTAGTGCTAGTGTGTCAAGCATGGGCAAGAGAACACAACTCTGCTTATAGTAGCACAAATGTAATAAACCTAAGTAAGAGATGCTGCTTTGAACATTGACATAAACCACATGTCATAACCCCTTTAACTAACTGTATTTATCAAACTGTTTTACTATGTATATTATTAGTAGTTAGAGTGAACTCTCCTCTGAATAAGCATATGCAGTACAGTGTAGCTAATATCTATGTTTCTCTTCACAGATTGCAATAGAGGCTGTCACAACTCCTGTAATAGACTCTCTGGAGAAGAGAATATTGTCTGTACCTAATCTAGGAGCAGCTCCCAGCTCATTCACTAGACCTTATCTCCAGTCAGGGGCTCAGATAGCCCAGCTAGAGGAGGTTAGTTTAACAGTTATATTCCAAGTTTACTTTCCCCCAATTTACTTCTCGCCTTGTACATACATGTATGTATGTCTATCTGTTTTCAAATAAATATTTTAGTAGCCTTAGATATATTTTTGTGGTTGTGGCAATCTGATTGGGTTACTGAAAAATAAATATAGAAAAGACAATTATTTCTTTTGCTTCTGATTTGTTAAAGCACAATATTGCCTTTCCATTGAGTGTTCTAGCAAAGTAGCCTAATATCTACTAGTGATCTTTCAATGTCATATGTGGATTGCTCTCATATGACTCTGCCCTTGTTACATATACTTTACAATAGAAGATCAATTTTTCATGAATTAGTCAATGCAATATTATATTTTGTTACAGTATAACAGTATAAAAGTTAATCACAATGTAGCTGTGTACTATTTCTGCGTACTCTACCTTTAGTCTGAAAGATTACACTCCCAGCTGGTGCAGCAGGTGGAGAGAAGACAACTTCAAATGCTTGAGTGTTTTAAGTCTCTACTTAGTTATGGGTCTAGAGTCGGCATGTTCCAAGTTGATGTTTACTCTACCAACCATATAATGGGAGACTGTATTCAGGCCATCGGTCTTCTCCAGCAGGACTTCAGCTATGCAAGGTTACTATTCCTTTGGTCACAGAAATTTTGCTGAATACAAACAGTTGTTCTAATTACATTATATGTGTTAGTTCATCTTATTCAGTATCATGTATAACGCAGACTCATTAGTTGCTACTCAAGTGAATCATCTATATATATACATGAACATGTATATACATGGTATTCATGATTTTATATGAAATAGTAACAATTTTTGTTAATTACAGCTGCGCATCTGTAGCCAACGCCTTTGCAAGCGGAAGTCGGGGGGTCTCTAGTCCAGCCCTGTCTTCTAAAGCAGTAAGCAGTGAGAAAGCACTCCAGACTGCACTCAATGCTGACGTCACTAAACTAGCTAAGATAGTGGAGAAGTGTGAGACCGAGTCCACTGACATCTCAGAGCTGATTGGTTCATATGAGGAAAGGTTAACTGCAATCTCCAAGTATCAGTCCTGTGAGTTTGCTATCTCATTCAAATGATTGGCTGATTGCCTAAACTAGGGACGTAGTATCATGAAGTTTATAGTTTCATTTAATCAGTGGGCAGTTATTGTCCATTGTATGTTGTATAAACTACCACTATTGTTAAATAGCTTAGAACAACTGTATTATAGTGTCATGGACTGAGCTGGGAATCGCATGAGATTTTATGTGTAGTATCATACATGTATATGATTGGCAAGTTCTGCATTTTACAGATTTAATTCCCATTGCATGATGTTAAATAGATGGCAGTATTTACATGCACATCAGGCACCTGTATGTAACTTTGACTCGACGCTGCGTTGTCTTATCATAATCCGTTGTCTATTAATGGTTTTTCTCTAGTACATGGAGAGAATGGTCACAGATCGCTAATGTTCATAGTATTACCCAAGTTAGTCGACATCACTAAACGATATCTGATGATGGAAAGTACAGCATCTAGTAAGTAATATTTCCATATTACTGATATCACAGGATTTCTCTGAATTATCACATCAAAATTGTTGTGAGGTATGTTAGTGATGAACTTTTTTAACTTTCAGTGGACAACTAGGCTTTAGCAAATAGATTTTGAACAGAACACAGTTAATGTACTATTTCATATAGTTGTGTGAAGCTTTTTATCTGTTAACTGGATTTGTATAGAGTCAGAAAAGAGACTACACTCGCTGACATCAAGGGATGGCGACTGGTTCTTAGATGAGTTATCATGGGTAACAGACAACCTAGTCGAGTATATACACATGACTGAGTACCCAGGCACTCAGCCTGAGATCCATTGTGAGGGAAGTGAAGATACTGACCGGGTGCTGTGCTCCCCCATACTCTTGGCCACCATTACTGGGGTTAGAGAAGTGTATGCTGCATTGCAGGTAACGTTTCTCTTTTTATATGTTAAATTGCTCACATCCCATGTCACGTATCTACGATATGTTAGTTTCACCTCTTCTTATCCTGATCTTGTTAGGAATGTATATGTATGTTCATGTTTGTTATTGATTGCTTGTTTTCTCATGTGGTCATGGAAGCTAATCCAAGTAATATGGTAGTAAGTGTATGCCTTTTGGCTATATACCATGCAAGTCAATAGACAGTATAAATCTTATATATTGCTCTGGATGCAGGATCTGATGCTGAACTTCCAGCAGATCATTCTACCAGATATACTTATGAGTCTGGTTAGAGAGGAACAGAGTGTACTCCACATCATAGACTCCATCAACACAGACGTCATCAAAGGTCATGACCTTGGTGCATTGTGCTCCAAATTGGAGAACATGCTGAGGAATATCATCTTTGGTACCAAGGTGGGCTTTAGCTAGAGGTCTAGGTTCCTCTGTTATATGCCTACCATAAATATACATCTGCAAAGAATGAACTGCATTTTAAGCATTCAGTTGGCAATTTTGTTGTTGCGGTGATCCTATATAAATGTGTTCTCTGTCTGGAGGTTCTATTTTAATATCAACATGTACATTGATGTCTAGTGGAGGTGTTACACCATTTATTTACACCTGCCTAGGCTAGGATTATTCTGCATTCTTGGTGAAATAGGCATCTTATAACAGGTTAGTGACTGTAGCATATGAGGTGTACGGAGAGTTACTGTAAAGGAAGCTATATTATACCTTATAGGTTGGAGACAGTCAGACAGCAGACGCTGTCAGTGAGCTAAGGGCAACATTCAGTAAGCTGTGTACTCCAGCTGAGCACTCCAGCTCCATGAATAAAGGTAACATGCTCACCAAGGCATTCACAGGTCTCTTTGACAGAGTACTTGAGGAATACTCCACTGCCATGCAGAACCTGGATAAACTACAGATACCAAAGAGCTGGAGGAAAATCGATGTGATACGAGAAGCTGGAGCTCTCCAGGTATGGAATATTGGTGTGTTGGTTAAAGGCTGGACAACCACATTGTATTTGTCGTTGTAGTACTTGCGGAGAATATCAATCTTCTCTGGCTGCTTCAATTGAAGTTCCTCGTGAACATCCCAAAGAGCAGTTAATTAGTGAAAATAATTTCACAGCTCGGCACACATACATACATGCATTCCTACACCTTGTATTTGCATGTATATATCATCTTGCTCCAAGCATGTACAACGTATTTCCAGCTCTCACAGTTCAATGGGAAAACACAGAGTATTCTAGCCGATCTCTTCTTCATCAAACAGCTGCTCACAATGAAGCAATTCTTTGCTATTGCTAAACGATACATCAGTATTTTCACAGGTAAGGCGACCCTTCATGTTTATTGTCGGTTAACTTTACATGTTTTGTGTGTTTTTTTGTGACATGGCTTCTAAAATTGTTCATTGCAGTTGAACTATTATAATAAAAGTGTATTATCATTGTGCTGATTAATTGTAGTTGCTGAACCAGTGGCTATTGAGTCGTACGATACACTCAGTGGGCCTGTCAAGTCATTTATTGCTGACTTTGTGCGTAAACAGATACTAGGAGTAGCCAGCCAATCTGCTGCCTACCTCATCTGTGAGCATCTCTCCGACATCGGTCTGGATGTGGAGAAAGAGATTGCACTGAAAGATTTTGGTGCCACTTCTAGGGTAATCCAACTCATTTGATACTGTACATCAACTGTGTAAATTTGAAATAATGTAATTACTTTCCTCAAAGGTTTTTATTGATTCAAGTGTAAGCAATACATATATACATGTATGACATAACATTATAAATGTTTTGTTGCATCTGTGCTACAGTGTTCATAAGGAACATTAACTCTCTGTAGGTCTCCATAGATGAGTTGTGTAAGAAAGGGCTGGATAAAAGAACGCAGACTGGAACTCAACTTTCTCAAGCTAATGCTCTTATATCTAGCTTTGAAACTGCCTGGAAGAAGCAAGACATGGCCAAGTATGTATTCATAACTCTTTACTAGGCCAATGGCTATGTGACTTTCGAACTAGTTTTTATGACCTAACGTCATAATCATCTTTTTGACTATTCTTGCAGACGACTGATTAGAAATCGTAATTTGCTGGAAGCTCTAGTTTCTCAGCAGAAGAGGTACTTGACTTGTTTCCAGTGGTTGCACGAAGATCTACTCACAGCCAATTCTAGTCAAGGTCAACATTGCAGACCAACCAGGAAGGAGATACTGACAGAGTTGCGCAAGGTACGACACTCCGCTAGCTGATACTCCGAGTTATGACTAGTTGATCCATCTGTCATGTGCATACAGCTGCCGCACTGTTGTTGAATTCCATTTATAAGCCAATAACTGTTTACTTTCAGAACTTGTCAGCTCTGATGTCAGGTAATACAGCTTATACAGAGCTCATTGAAAAGGTGTCAGCTGCAGAAAGTCAGATAACACAACGCCTTAAGTGGAATGCTGGAGCCAATCCTAAACTAGCATCTGTACTGACAAGATTTGAGACAGCTCAAGCTAATCGATCTGCTCTCCTTCAGGTAAGAAATACACCAAAGTTCATCTACTGGAGCCAGTTACAACCTGGTGTTACTTTATATCTACGAGTAGTTTATGCTGTCACTGGGATATGATTGTATTCTATAGGCTCAGTCCGCTATTGGTAAGGACCTGAACACCTATTGCCACTCTCTGCTGCACCTGGAAACAATGAGAACCAAATCACAGGATGCATCCAACCTGGAGTCTAAATGTAGTCAACTAATTAACAGGTAAATAAAACTCTACTCTGCTTAAAGTATAACGGCTGGGTAGGTTTGTGAAGCATACATGTAATGTGGATCTTTGCCAAACGACATTGTAGATGTTATATTTCAACTAATTCAACTATTAGTACTTGTTACTATGACAGCTGCCCCTGCTCACATAACATGATTATTTTTCACTTTGTAGATGCTTGGAGGTTTGCAGGAATCTGGAAGAAGATGACCATATTAACGAACAGCAACGTATCATGATTTCACTCATGGTTGGTTTACACTGATAATATAAAATGGATTTTTGTATCAAACGATATATTTTTTTGTATTACTTTGTCACGTTGTTAGAGTTATCAATGCAAGATATTCAACACACTCAGTCAACGTGAGCCAATTTTTTCACACAGAGTAAAGGGGACCGACAGAAGACGGGAAATGCCTTCCTTGGCAGGGCCCATGATTCGGTGCAGTCTCATCTCTCCACTGTCTCTACTAAGATTAAAGGGCTGAAGAGATCTGTGGCTATAATACAGGAGAAATACCAGTCTCATGTATCTACCATGCAGTTTGGGACCCTCAATGCACACCACAAACTTATATCTGAAGTCAGAGCTGTACTTAAAACCCTGGCTAAGGTAAGCATTTAGCTGCATAGCTGGTAATAGGAGCAGTTCAGCAGTACATATTTTAGTTTAATCAAAACCTCAACATCATTAATTGATTCATATAAGGGGAGATGGTATTATATACATGAACATGATGATCATAAGAATTGCAATATTTTTAGAGGGCTAGTTATACAAATAATATCATACACTGTACATGTTGTTGTAGGAATCTTATGCATGTACATATTAACCACTTGTACATATAAATAAAAAGGGGTGCCTTAGTGACGTAGTTGTCTGTGAGCGTGACATGCAGTGTCTTGTCTATTTGTCTGTTAGGAAGAGATGGAGGATCCGGAACACCTTGGAAGTCGTGTTCAGGTTTATCTCAAGGATTACAAAGTCTTCTCTGAGCAGCTGGCCAATGTCATCAAGCTCGCATCCAATGAGAGCCTTTCAGACCAGTTGAACACGAATAAGGCAGCTCTTATGTCTGACCTGCAGGCTGACATAGAAAGGTTAGATGTTTACTTGCTCATCCATGCTCTTCTCTCATCATTTTGTAGGAAAACAGTTGCTTTGTTAGTCAATCAATGAATTGAGTAAAGTATGTCTCTATTTTGATTAAGTAATATTGTAGTGAGTACTGTAAATGGACACTTCTCAAATCGATTTCCGCAGATAGTTGAATGTTTGAAACATCAGGGGTTTGAACCAATTGTTTTCTCAATGTGGATTTTTGAAATGTCGGAAATTCATCCTGGGTTAGTCTACATAAATATACAGTTTCTAACAACGAGTTTCGTTCTACTCGTAGTATATTCACAAGGCTGATAGACATAGCTAAGCCTATAACAGTATCAGTGGCTTCTGAACAAAATGGCAGTGACAGCATGGTGGTGAAATCTTCCGCAGGGAATACTGAACCTGAATCCTTGTCTGTCAGCAAAGGTAATGCACAGCATTATAGTAACACATCGTCTTCTATGTTATTAAACATTATAATAGCTGCTATATAGTGTAGCATGCTGCAAGATATGCATGGTAATGGTGTGCAACTGTCATTACAGAAGCTGCAAGCCATGGAGACAAGATTCAAAGAGATCCAAAAACAGGAAAAGGTATGCTGTTTTTTCTTTGCTTGAAAGCAATGGTTAGTTTGAATGGGATTCTAAATATTGCTATTTTAAAAGAGCAATAATTCATAAATCATCTCCATTCTATTTCAGCTGTGCAGGAAAGAAACTCATATGCTGTGAGTGTGTGGAGAAGAGTTAAAATGAAACTTGATGGTAGAGAGTTGGATCCGAATAAGAAAATGTCTGTGACTGACCAGGTAATCCAAGCTAACCATGGTAACATTATCAGAACAGGAAATAAAAATGTAATTTAAGAACAGTGGTTAATATTCTGAGATTGGTTTTATTTTGATCCAAGACATACAGGACGTACTTGTCTTTTAAGTCATCCTCCATCTCTTCCATGGAATGTATCAGCGTTTTATTGTGCAATGTCACGTAAAGTTATCTCAAGTTAGTTTCAAACTTTATTGCACAGGTCTGTTACATAATCAGCGAGGCTATGGATATCAAGAATCTAGCACAGATGTATGAAGGCTGGACATCGTGGGTTTGAGAATGAGAGGACGGAGTAATCTGGTTGCTGTAATAAGACACCTGATGCTGCGGTATCGTATTCGTCTACGAGTTCTGAGCTGCTGCTCTCTGGTCAGAGATAAGAAAGACTATTATTATTGGTTCGAAAGTGTAATGTTCTGTCCGTGACCCGGAAGAATTATTTGCACTGTAGGGTTAGTGATTTAGTCGAAGTGCTGCTGCAACTGAATTGTAAAACAACAAACGAAGCCAGCAAGTATTATACATCTACAAATTCTACTGATACAACACAGAAATCTATTGTCAACTTATCTATTGCATATTTACTTGTGAATTAAATTAATTTGATTTGTTAGTAGATATCAGTGCATAGTTTGACTAGATATAGCAGAGATCAATGCTAGTTCCTGGTTCTTCTATTGCACAGGTATGGATTAATCTCTGGTGTTATCTAGTATGGTTCAATAATTCCCTGCTGTAGAGATCGCTAAGTTTGGCAGTGTGTATTAGTATAATAACATTGTTTATTTCCAAATCCACTAAATGTGGGAAACATCTTTTCCAATATAAAACAGGAATTGCATTATAGTGTAATAGTATTCACCAGTATTAATATCTACATAACATTTTAGTAGTCTTATTTACATAATCATTATTTCCACAAAACATTTGTTTCATAGGTCAAGTGGATGAAAAATTGTTTACTGGAAAACTGATTTTAAATTAATAAAAATATACATAAGTTGAACTTTGAGGTTGTTGTCATGTTGCCATCTAGTATTACTATTTGCTGTGATCAGGTGTATTCAGTCCATATTTCTGTTTGACATCATTTAGCTCATCTCTCTTCTTCTCCACATCGGTCTTTTTGAATTGCTACGAGTAGAAAAGATGCAACGTTGCATTGAATTCAAACAGAAGTTTTACTGGTGCCTGATAAAAGCAGTTTGCAATATTTATATACTCCCATATTGAATGATAGTTCTGACAACATTTAGATAGCAATTTGGAACATGCATGTAAATATAAATAGCATGGTTGGTTTTTTCCAAAACATTTGAATTTTTGGGAACAATTCATGAATATCTTGGGTTTTACAAAAATAACACGTCTTGTTAAGGGTTCAAATTACCTTATTGGGTTGGTAGTACAATACCACTAGATATCTGTTACACACATTAAATCCTGATAGATGATCACATGCATTCTTTGCATCAAATATATCTTCGTACACTACATACGCAGTGCCTTTAGTCTCAGCTGTTGTGCCTCTATAAAATAGCAGTACAGGTCATATCCATGCTAATTCCTCATTCTTATAGCCCTCAAACATCTAGCTCAACGAATAGGACGATTCAACAAAGTAATATTATGACATCAGTAGGCTATAGATTACAAATGGTTACATTTCTAAACAAAAATTCAAGGTGCAGAGCATACAAGACAATTTGACTAATTGTTATAGCACAGGAGTACTCACACTCGGATCTGCCGAATGGCTCCATATTTCCCAAATATATCGTACATCTCCTCGGCAGTGATTCTGTATGGCAGATTCTTAATATATAAAATTCTGTTTACTTCTGGAGGCAATCGAACCTACAAGTGGCAAAGAAGATTGTGATTATCATGGTGCTCCATATGTGATAATACAACCCCAACCTATTAATACTATGATATCCATGTATATAGACACACATCCACATAAATATCATAGCTTCTTTCTACTCGCATAGCATTTACTGTATGAAATTTCAACATAGCATGGTGCAATATCAGGTTACATATGTGTATTTAGGTCGTTATTTAAGCCTATGAATGAATTTACATGGTGCGTAGGACAATACACCATCTATACACTATACTACTAGCTATCACAAGAGATACGACCATTATGCCTAATGATATAAGCTATGTGTACGAGTGGTAGCCTAATGAGATGAACTACAATTTATATAATAAATTCTGGAGGTTGCCGCCCCAAAAACATGATTTTCAGCCACTATAATAACAGTGAGACTTCATCCTAAAATATTGATAGTCAGTTTCAGTATCTAAATTAATATTACGCCATATGAACATATTATGTTAATTGCAATGTTACGATATCTGGATATCCTGTTCAAAACATAGTCATAATAGTGATAGCGAATTGGAATAGTCACAATGGTAGTCACATAGAGTGTTAATGGTAGCATAGACGACTGATGATGTTACCATGGTGGTAACAGTTACTGGATGTTATAGGATAGTCATAGTAGTAGTTAGAGGAGATGACTAACACCAGACTTACATGTACATAGTTGAGTCAAGTGAAGGTCAGCATGGGTATCAATAAATCGATCAAAGGCATTAGTGTCGGTAATCCACATTCCACAACAGCTATACTATCTGGTCGCTGATTCAGTCATCAGAGAATTGTTTTATTAACTACTTATTGTTCCACTAACTACATAGGCCTATATTTTATGTTAAGATTTAGGATTCCACATGACATTCAAAGTCATTATCATCATAGTCACGATTATCATTCATAGTCTAATGATTATATTTCATTAGCATAATTCATAATAATATAATATTATCTTCAAATCATATGTTAATCAATTTAAATGTTGACTGTTTGTTATCAGTGGCGTAGATGCGTGAGAACTCAGAAATCAAGATTAAGTAATATAAAAAACACCACATTATCTATATCAATCATAAGTGATAATTATCATAATGATAATCATTTCATATGCCTACTGGATAGAAAAGAATGCCAACATCAAATAAATATCAATATAAAATGCCATGTAGTTATGCTAGTCTATCTTAATCTAAATCTTATCTAACTATTACTATAATTATATATTAATTTATATATTTTATTATCTAATATCAATATATATATTATAAATATAGCCTAATAATATAAATATAATTTTATTTTTAATATCAATTTGAATTTCACTGACTATAAATATTATATATAAAATTAAACAATGATTATTTAATTTTGTATATCTATATTAAAAGTAATAACGAAGAAATGAGTAAAGATTTGATTATAATAATAATTATTATATTTTATTTATTTAATATAACTAAAATATTGATATTCATATTGATGATATTCAACTCTTTTCTTACTTTTATTCGTTATTATTATAATTATTATTATAATTATGCCCTCTTATATCTGAAAAATTACTTACGTTATTAGACTTTTTACTCAAAGCCATTTTGTGTATACAATTCCCAAAGACAACTTTAAAAGGCTCAGTAGTTACAGATTGTTTTGGTCTAGAAAGCTATCCACCCGCGCCAAGATTAGCTGCCGTCGAGGAACTTCGGTCGATTGTGTTTATAATTCAACACTAGCAAGAGACACTATAGTCTCAAAGAAGAATACTGCTAAGTTCTATTACCAAAATAATATAGCTCACCTAATTTTCTAACACTGTAATATTTACATTTGTCAATTTTAAGCTGCATAAACTTTATATTGAGTGCAGTTTCGTCATAATATAGCTGTTTTAAATAAAACTTGAATTTAATATAGGGTATATTTTTCTACATGAAATCCTTTTCCGCTTAGAGCCGCTAGAAGAACACGCCATGGTTTCATCGTAAGTTTTTATTCAAGGCAGTTTCAATCGACATTCATCCGTTTCATTCTTTAAAATTTTAATACAGAAAATCGAACAGTTCAGCCATAGTTGTGTGGCGTACAAGTAACGTAATAATAGCCGTTCATCCTGCCTTGCAGCTTGGTTTTCCCAATTTTTGGTCAATATATTTATAGTTGTAATTTGTGCCAAGTACCCTCAGAGCATTGTTTCTGTATCTTAGATGGTAAATAACTACCTGTACACTTTGATTTTAGAAAGACTCCCAAAGTCCCAGAGACTCTTGCCAAGAGAAAAAAGCTTGCCGAAGAGTCCAAAGCTAAGCTTGCTCAAGCAACATATTTGCGCAATAAGGTACATATAATAAATATCTTATCCGTGTCATGTATGGCGATAGTAATATTACTGATATAAATGTATATAAGATATATAATAATGTCTTGTGTAAAAGGTTTCTTAAAAATTGGTTGCACAGGCAGTTTATTATCCATGACCCATGGTGATGGTTCATACTGATGTGCTAGAATAACAATGGCATTACCAAGGCTCATAATGATCTATCTTGATGTGTCACGAATGTCGATTAACACTGTAACATTTTTTGTTCAGGCAAAGAAGGTAAAAAGGCAGGAAATCTTCAAGAGAGCTGAAACCTATGCTAAAGAATATGAGAAGGCTGATAGAGAACTGATTAAAAATAAGAGAGATGCCCGTAGAGCTGGAAATTTCTTTGTTCCTGCCCAGCCGAAGGTGGCCTTTGTAATCCGTATCAGAGGGTGAGGTTAAATAAAAGACATTCACATTATTAAGCTTTAAAAGATATTGGTTTTCATTGTATGCAGGGAGAGTTCTTGATTTTGCCGTCTCTTACAACTTTTTAATCTTTTATTTTCAGTATCAATGGAGTTCCACCAAAACCAAGGAAGGTTATGCAGCTGTTGAGACTCCGTCAAATTAATAACGGAACATTTGTTAAACTGAACAAAGCTACCATCAACATGCTGAGAATTGCTGAACCATACATCACATGGGGTTTCCCAAATGTAAAATCAGTAAGAGATTTGCTGTACAAAAGAGGTTTTGGTAGAATTGACAACCGCCGTATAGCTCTCACCGACAACACAATCATTGAAGAAAAGCTTAGTGAGTATATTCAATTGTTGCGACCTGACAAATTCTGTTTCGTGATCAGTGTTAGATGCTCTCATGCCTGCTCATGACACTTAATATTTAGATTATGCAAAATGCTGTTCTTGTATCTGTAGGCCGAGCTGGTATCATCTGCATGGAAGATCTGGTACATGAATTGTACACTGTCGGTCCCAACTTTAAGAGAGCAAACAAGTTCCTTTGGCACTTCAAGCTCAACACTCCAAATGGTGGGTGGAGAAAGAAGGGAAACCATTTTGTCGACGGTGGTGATTTTGGATGCCGTGATGACATGATCAACCCCTTGTTGAGAAGAATGATATAGTGCATTTATTTTGTATCTTATTAAGATGCTTTCTTGGAAGCAAATGAATAAATGTATTACCATCTATAAATGAATCTAGCCCGTTGATCACCTACCCACACATAAACACTCATTGCGTCTAAGTCTGTGACCACTGTTCTGTGTGAGACTAGCCATTGATGGTGGAGGTGCTGGTGCTAAGATTGCTGCCATCTAGTCAGTTCAGCGGTGTGGCCCAACTAGTTTTTTATGACTCTTCGGGTCTTTGATATACAGTGGAACTTGGTTAGCTTAAACTGTTAGCCTTGGTCCCTATTCAGCACTATACAGATGACTTCAAATAATACAGACTTGCCATCTGTAATTCAAATTTCATGCCGCTTGGGCTCACACTGATCAATGATAATACTATCACAGCCAGCTAGTAATATTAGTAGTTACTGCTGCAATATTTCTGCTCAAAATAACCTGGGAATCCCGCTAATTACTTTATTGTTCTTTAGCTAAATGCGTTTTTATGCTGTTGTCCTGTACATGTGATGCATGTCGTTACATAAAATGAAGAGATCGCCCAATTCAAACCAAGTATGGTGGGTCGTTGGGAGTTTGAATTACGCAAGTTCCACTGTATTCAATTGGTCCAGGTTGTGCCACTTGACTTTTGTGGGCTGATCTAGTCTTTCATAGCATTTGAGTGGGGTAGCAGGGGAAGTTGATATACTTTGTTGTAAACAGTAAAGCTTGTTAGTTTGACAATTGCCGGGTCAGCTTGATTTCGAGCACCAGGCTTGCTAGGTACTGTGCCTGGTGTGGAATTTGGGGGAGTGGCTGTTGGGTGGGATGCCAAAATAGGGAATGGGAAGACTGGGCAAAATCTTGTGGGCATTTAGAACCATGAGGGTAGATGGCTTATACCAGACATATCTTGCTAGGTCAACCCAATGTCCTGCTGCTTGAGCTACATGTAATTTCCCAAATTGATCTGAGGTGGTGGTTGGGTCATGAGCTTCTACTGGTGTCTGATTGCTCTTTTAGAGCTGTGGTGAATGTCGGGTCTCTTGCAGCTAAAGGTTGAGTGTGTAAAATGAGTTTGATCCTTCACTGGCTGGTTCAAGTCCAGCTGAAATGGTGCGACCACATTTCATGTTCAGGGCACAGTGTTGGTCAATTGAACTTTTTAACCACAATTTTGCTTGGCATAAGGTGCGTTGGTGGATGACAACTTCTAATTGTTATTAGGAGTGCCCACTTTAGAGTTATCTCCTCGACTAAAACACCTAATCGGTATTGCATGGTAGTATTTCTGTACACTTGGTAACTACACTGTATCTTTGTTTACTGCCATGCTCAATCAGGTTGTTTTTTCGCCTATGCAATGCTGTTAGTTTTACACATAGATGCAGACTCCAGTTATATAATTTATTAGAAATCAGTTTTGGTTAAATTGCAAATTACACTTATGTCAGTAGCAAGTGAGGAAATCTCCCTGAGAGGTTTTCTGTATCGCTAACTAGATTACGATTGGTCTTGTGTAAATAATCATCATGTTCTGGGTAGGATGAATTCTAACGTTTCTCGCAAACATCTGTGATGGACTGATACCTGTTCCGTATAACAAATGCTGCAGGTTTTGGCTGGCGCTGTCTGGTGAATATACCCTTTCGATTGCCATATGCTCTGTTGACACCTTAACATAAGAATATAAGTGCATGGTCAAAACTATTCGGTATGATATAAGAAACATCATTATAATTGATAACATTACTAACATGCTGTGATGCCACTCTTACCTTGAACAGTCATGAAGTCTGCAAAGTTCCATACCATCTCACCAACCAGGTAATCTCTACGGAGTATGTCAAACATTACATGGTGTGCTTGCAGGTAATCTACTTGGAACTCCTCTGTGAATGATGTGGATGGAAGCTGAAAAGCAGGATACAGCATACCATGTACTAGCCCTTTTGGATTTTAGTCAAAAGTTAACAGCCTCTAGATTCATAGGTAAACCAATCATTTTTATACAAATCCCAACTTACACTGTGAAATCCTGATATTGTATCAGCTCCATATTCACTTAGTATAATGGCTTTATTGAAGGTTTTGTGCCACATATCAAGGTCTTGCTTGAGTTGCATACCAATGACTTCGATATGACCCATATCCGAATACCAACCATAGTAGTGGTTGACACACAGAATATCTACGTACTGAGCAGCTTTTTCTTTCCAATAATCACTCGGACCAATGACGAATGTGACCAATCGGGTGTTATCAGCTGCTCTCGTTGTACCAATCACCTCTCTAAACACGGCGGAATATCACACTGTACTTGTACACCACATCTGTAGCTATTTTAATACATGCAATGCATGGGTTTTTCAACATTCAAATACAACTGACATAACTGACGTTATCCACAGGTTCAGATCAACGGGTCTCGTGTCTAACATAACTTACATGACGTAAACTTCTAAACATTGGAATAATGGACATATACAATGTACTTGTACATCTAAATATATGCAGGAACAAATTGACAAGTAGTGCTGCTATGTATGACATGGGGAAATAATCCCAAGTCTGACCTACTTGAAGTAATGCTCAGCATTAGGGTCTGCAGATACAGGTTCATTGGCTACTGACCACATGATCACACTTGGTCGATTCTTATCTCTGGCTACCAGCTCCTTCATTACAATTTTGTGGTGTTCCAAAGATATGTTGCCAAGATTGTTTGATCTAAACGTATTAGATGAAATACATTTCACACAGACACTATGATGCTCTCAGTGCTCTGTCACAAAGTATTAGGTCATTTGACAATATTAATCTACTCACATTTATTATTTGAGCAAAAACAGAATGCTATGGAGTTGTCTTCTTTCTCTTTCATAGAAATCAAGAGGAGACAACTACGAATGATACTGCAACGCATGCTCCTACATGTGCCAATCAGAATCAAGTAGTTTATTTTGGTAGTAAATGAACTAAATTAACTTACTTGATTCCTACGCCAGGGCATTCATCTATTACCACAATTCCTTGTCGATCAGCCTCGTCCATGATCTCTTCAGCGTAAGGATAATGTGAGGTACGAAAGCAGTTGGCTCCAAGCCAACGTATCAAGTTATAATCTCGTGCTATTAAAGGTAGGTCTACACCTTTTCCCCTTATCTAGAACAATAATGAGCATAGATGTTCACTTCAAAGAGCAAATACAAGCATTAATCACAGGGTTAGAAATGTTAGAAAATGGTTATTCACCCTGCCTATATCAATATGACCATGTTATATAGTACTAAAGAATATTACGGCAAGTATAACAATATAATACTCTGTGTATGAATCGAAATATACTACATACATCTGAGTCCTCGTGTCGACCTAGACCTCGGCAGTAAAATGGCTTGTTATTTATGAATAACTCCTTGTCCGTCACATTCACAGTCCTGATTCCGAAAGGCTCCCTGTACACATCTATTAGACTACCATCTGATTTAGACGTCAAGCGAAGCTACAAAATATATACACCCACTGCAATGTTTCTCTACAGAAGATATCAGACATGGAGAGTATGTTTGCAATAGCAAGACTTGGGCTATCAGTAGGCTACACAAGTAATCACAACATATTATAGGCCTACACTGTAGGTAGGTTTAACAGTGTATTGAAGGTTTACAAGGGGTTGATTTCAAAACATACTTGGAAGTTATCTCCTCTTCAGGAACAAAATGAATTTCCGAAGGGCACTGGAGCACCCAGTAGTACTGAGTTCAGATCCATTCAAGAATTTTCACAGACTCGATCCCTTTGCCTTGTTATTGCACTAAGATGTGCATCCCAAAGAATACCCACCTCCACCCTTGACGAGGTCATTCACCCAAGAGAAAAACATTATTTCCTAGATCTGCTTGTTTTGTCATTTCAGATTTTCGTTGTACTGTTTGCTGTTTCTCCAAAACAAAGGAGTTAGCAGAATGAGTTATGCCAGGGGCTACAGACAAAACCATACTCTACTCATATTCTACCCCATATCATTACTATCACCACTACTCAACAATTAAATAATGCTATTTTTGCACAAACAAATAGTGTAGCTAATACTGGTTAATAGTTACAAATGCTGAACCATTTTTAGACTCTACCAAATGGCGCTTGAGTCACCAAAACGCTTCAACCACCTCTCCAACACTCAAACAACTGTGTCCTACATGTATGTACCATCACGTTGAATACACAGTTTTGATATAGAGACTGTGTGTTGTGAATCTCGATGGCTAGACATATTTGTTAGTTTACACGAAGCAAAAAATAAAAAATGCATTTCATCATATAACATGACGTACATGTAGACAAAAGTGAAAGTCTTGTTCAATAATACTACTATGTTCATAGAATAAAATAATAACTATGAAACTCACATACTTACCTCTAAGGTATATAGATAGGCGTATGACTTGTTACTCATTGTGTATGGCCACCACAAACTAAAGTTGGTTATAACCATGAGGCCTTGCAACCCTTTGTCCACTGCTACCGTCTCACCTTCAGCATCTAGCACATGAGCTATGAGGACTGCTGAAGGTGCGTCCACCTCTGCTGTGTACCTTACGGATGCTAAATATAGAATACCATAATAATTAAAATATGCCATCCGAATACATATGCGTGTACATTTAAACAATTATATTATGACAATGTAAAATATTATAATAATGTATTCAACCAACATTGCGTCTCTGTGCTGATCTTCATATAATTTATAAAACAAGTCAAATATCATACATATACTGTGGAATAATGCAACCTCTTCTCCAACCATTTCGAATTAATAAAATTACTATTTTGTTCTCACATAACATTGGAGTATGATGTAGGAGTTATTTTCCCACTGAACATTGGTATAAGATAGAGCACAACTCCAAACTGAATTATGATTATTGATGATTATCTCATTGAGCACTTTTTGTAAGAATGCTCCTAAGGTTTCTGCATGGTTATAGCAATAATTAACATCAGGGGCAGATATAGGAAAAACTTCAGCACCAGCCTATTTTCAAGAAATCATGGATTTCACGTGTCTGAGTCAGTTAATACAAGATAAGTGTGAAACATGAACATGTATGGGTACAGTCTACACAGATAACATGACTATTACAGCACTATACAATGACTGTACTGCCTGAGCAAGTAAATAGAAAATGAATTGAAGCCTGGACATGCATAGTATTAACAGTTTACAGAGCACAGCTAGTATTGCAGGCTTTATTAAACACACGCCTAGGATGGTGGTGTGGGTGCCTATAGCCGCCCCTGATTATCATGGCGGTTATGGTTAAGACAAGACAATATTTCAATGCAGGTCAGTGGTTCGTGTATAGATGCATTGGATATGACTCACCACCAGTCTGATTAAAGTCCGTTTTGATGGTGACATCGCTGATATATTGACGAGGAGTTGTATACAGAAGGACAGGCCTGTGTATTCCAGCATAGTTAAAGAAGTCCATCTGAAGATTTTGTGTGAAGTAGCCTTTTGGATACCTAAAGTAACTCTATATGTATAATATATTAATAGAGACTTTATAGGAACATTTCGTAACTATTAATTGGAAAATTTACAAATATATATTTTTCTTTTTCACCTGGTAGTATCATTCTTATAGGTTATGGTGCCAGGTGGTAATGTAGTGGGAGTTAATGTATTATTAACTGCAACTGTTAGCCGGTTAAGAACTCCGGGTTTTAAATATTTGGAGACTTCAGTTTCAAATGGTAAATGACCACCACTGTGTGCCATTACACCCATCGAATTCACCCACTGCAAAGAAAAGAAACACTTCTCACTAGACCTGTGACAACGTGAAATCTAATTTGAATGACTATCATTCTTTTACATTAAAGTATAGTAAAATTTACTAAGTAACTTGAGAATTCCATCCTAATTATTTCTAATACATAGTTGCATTACGAAAATATTGAATTATATAATGTTTCCTACATAATATTCAAGGATTATTAAATTTTAAAATTTGTTTGGCAACAGACTTTCGGAAACAACTTCCTGCATTTCCATACATCCTAGTCTACTAACATTACTTACCACCATAGCGTTGTAATGGGCGCTACCGAAACGAAGCATTATTCTTCTACCAGTTGCACCGAACCAGTCTTTGCTGACATAAAAGTTCGTCTCGTACCAAACCCATCCGACAAAGTCTCTGAGAGAGCTGTCAGTTGTTATATCATTATAACTTGAAGGAACTGGCATAGGTATTACATCACCTGTCTACAATTGGTTACATTTGAAACAGTTTACAACACAGTAGAGTATATCGAAAAAAGGCATTAATAACACAATCATCAGCTGTCATAGATAAAAATTGATTATCAACACCATTCTCATATTTCTATTGAACAAAACAACTGTAATTGTAGAGTTTAATACATCAACTATTCAGCAGAGAAGTAGAAATTTATCAAGCTGTAACTTGTGTACCTTTGCCAAAGAGGTTTGGAACCACTTCTCTTCAAACCCCTTATTACGATTGTCGGAGTAGTCTGCTCTAAACTTCCACATTCCAGACAAATCTTTAATATCTCTAGATTCAGATTCCCTTGGTTGAAGAATAGCTGTACCACAGTAGTTAGTCAGCACTGTGAATGCAGCTAATAGAAAGCATATTCCTCTATGCATTGTGGCACTGTGGGGCAAGAAAAAGCAAAAATTTATGTAAGGTGAATGCACAATAGGCATATTCGGATATTGCACCGTGCAAGTTTATAAATAGCAATCTGCGGCAATAACAATATATTTTATTCAATAATATAGCGCTAGGTTAGGCGTGCGTGGTAAAAATATTTATCAATAAACAAGGGGAAGCCCCTTCAAATCAAGCATTAGTCACGCCTGAACGCTAATGTTGTGTTCGGATATTTAAACCAGTCCAATATGAACCAGTACAGTTTCCAAATACGCCTAATATCTATCACAAACTAGTTACTGATTCCTTAGAAATAATGTGAATCTAAAGCCCTAGCCAAAAAATAAATAATTAATAACTTTTTCACATCTTGGATGCTGCTGGATAACTAGCAGCAAGGCACTGATAGGCACCGCCAGGTGTCAGCACATGGTATCAAATACCATAATTATTTTATTATAAGGATCTTTAAATATCTTAAGGGCTGTCAGGATGACACAAATGTAAGTTCACAGTCTATTTAGAGCTGCAGACTAAGGTTCAAACTTCATTCACCCTGCCTCTTGTGTGGCCCAGCACTGTGGAACTGTCTGTGGTACATACGAACAATTAGAACCATGGCATTGAAATTGTTATAAAAGAGCCAAGCCAACACACTTCAGCAAATTGACAAATAAAAAACAGATTACAAAGTCCAATATAATATATAATACGTAGTGTCACCTATTGCATATAAAATACAAATTACCCTACCAAGTATACAGTTATCATATATAGATATACAAATATGGATGATGCAGGCCTAACTTTCTTGTCAGCCAATAAAATAAAATTTATAAAATAATTTACAGATTATTTAGTGATTTCAATTAACTTCTAAAGACTTAGCAACAAGCTAACAACATGTTTGTCACTGCTGCTGACCTATCATTAATTACATGTAGTTGTTCATTAAACTACAGATAAAAAAATAAATAGTGTGTATCCAGTCATAATATTTTGATCTTGGTTGAAACTTGGCCACTTCAAAGCACACGCCTCTTTTTCCAGCATCGGTGATTGGTCACTTGGATACTGGATGGCCAGCACCATTGGTTGAAAATATATGATCCCGATTCCAATTAAACTACGTTAAAAAACTAGATTAGTCTGGGCTTCTAATTTACGTGTCCCGGTGTGACGCTATCATATAGTTCAATAACAGCCTGTATAAAACTCTTAGTACTGCTTAAGGGGAGAGGCTAAAATAAAAAATTGTCTAAAAGAAACAAAAAATAATTCATTCTGGTCTCCAGTCCGTGTATTGTATGTGAATACCAAAGATTTCAATCAGCAATATGTGTCTAACTAGTGAACTAACAATGGCGCGTATCTGTATGTGTTCGATAATTTTTTAATATAAAGATTTACGTTGATTTTAGGTTACCAACGTGAAGGTTAAAGAAGTCTAATTAAAAATATTTATATTCTTAATATTAATTAAATTATTAATTTATATTTATTATAGTCATTATTTATTGTTATATAAATAATCTACATGTAATGTAATTTGAATTTGCATTCAAAAGACAAAAATAATTGAAGCAAACGAAATTAAATTTAAATTATTGTAGTAGAGTATTATTAAACTATCCTTAGGATAGTTTAATAATACTCTACTACAAACACCCTCGATAACGCAACGTCAAACTGCGGGGACTTTTCTATAAGAATGGCGGTCGCATTTTAGACCAATTTTGAAATGGGATTTATGATGTTAAAGACTGCAATTAGACTAACAATGTTTACATCTCCTAAAAGTAGAGACTTTGGGGGCGCCACCACACGTGGTCTCCTCTCTGTCAATAGAATATCTAAATATTAATAGGGGTTTAAACTTGTACTATGTTCAGAGGCCATAAAATAATATAATTTTTCTTAGTTGATCAAGTCTGACCTTACCTGCCCCTGCAACCAAGTCTCCTTTACCATTTCCTGAATTATTGTTGTGATTTGTGGCAAATTCACAGATAAAATGTCATTTTTGTAGTGAAAAAACTTTTTTTCGTCGACCATTTTACTTAATGTGACCAGCCAATCAGGGTTCAGAATACTTAGGTTTCCATAATAAAGAAGACAACTCCTCTATTGTTGATGCTATTTATACTACAATACGTGCTTGGATTACACCTGTACCCTCAAGCTCCATGCAAATCTTGTATAGTGAGTCATACAAGCGATACTTGCAGTTGCATACTGCTTCCATTGCACATGTAGATGTACATTACTGTAGGCTACAAGCACAGCTTGTTACTGCTCATGTCATATGACATATGGATATGGTTGTAGAATATTAATAATTATGATATAAGCATATTATTATTATTAGTACATAGCCATGCATCCAACATATCACGGTCACTGTGCTGCTATAATATATCCTACATCTTCCATGCTACATTTTTGTCATACTATACATAGCAGATCTATTCTACCCTTGTTACATGTTCTAAATATCTTGGAATAGCTTACGGTTTTGCATTTGTAGAATATTTGCATTGTACAATCTATTAAATTATGTAGTGCTATAATAAGTATAGTCACCTAAGATTATTACACATTACACAATGTAGAATATACATGTATATTACAGTATTATGATGATGACATACATAATAATATACATGTATGTAATATATGTGTGTAATTATGTAATATGTAATATAAAACTTGAGTGAAAAGATGTAATCATGTTAGCATTAAAATAGTTTTGTGCTATAGCAGTGGTGTCTAGTCTACTACATGCTACATAGTTCTTGTACAGTTCTCTCAATCCACAGTTTTCGCTGTTTATACATTTTCACCAATCTGTGCTATACAAGATTGAAAGATCCATCTCCAGTATACATCTGTTATTCAGTGGAATATTCTGGATGTCATCTACTGTGTACATCCACTATTCAGCTGGCAGTCACTGCATGACTCATCGCCTGCAACAGTTACATAGTGTATCATTCATTATAGTAACGGTATGCTGCTGGCACAGTGCCAATAGCCTTCCAGTAAAAAACTTGGGACAGATTACAATGGGATTTTTTGGTTGATTTTCCAAAATTCAATTTAGCATAGCATGCACAGTTTTTGGTCTAGGGTTATAATATGCACATATTTGGAATTCTCATGAAATGGGCTTTATCATGGTGTTAAAATTTATGACATGTGTTCATTTTGAAAAAACAGTTTGTAGTGCCTATTAATCCTATGTAGTAGGCCTACATGTGATCATGTATAAAGTTTAAATGTAATTTAAAATATTATCATTATTTATAATACACACTAAGCCGGGTAAGTAAAATTATTGTAAATGTTTGGCTAACAAGAGAAGGGTTCCCAAGTCGTATATTTAAATTATTTTATAAGTATGTAATGTAGCATGAAATCTATCATTATTAATTAAATATATTTGAATCATTGCTGTTAGTAAATTATATCAGGTTATGTGTAACTTGTTGTGAATTGAACAACTTTTTTGCACAGTAGCAGCAAAAAACTTAACAAGCTTTCAAGCATAAAGTACATATAAAATATCATCTTTGAAATTATAACAAGCATCGCCCTCATAGTTGCATTGAGAAAAAATAATAGAAAACAGATGCGCAACATCGGTGACAAAGATTTAGTCGCCAATCTACATTGCAACAGCTGATGTGGCTGTACACTACATGCTACTTACCCACACCTAGTTACAAGCAAATTTATGTCGCATTCCTCGCTGAAAACATGTTCAACCAAATAAAATTGATGTCGCTCTCCCTGTTAAAGCTTTAAGGTTTGGTATCCAATACATTATTGTCTGATATTGCAAATTTTATATTGGGTATTGGAAATATTACTTTTTAATATTGGCATTAGATATTGGAAATTTTTTTGTTAGATATTGGACTATGTGAAGCTCGAGTATACGCTATTCTAGATTTACTGTTTGTGCAAACATGAATTGAGTTTTCATTGGGTACCCATGAGTAAGTAATCTTGGAATTGTGAACTTTAGTAACTGAAAGACAAGTACTTGGATAATACACCTTGGAATATCTCCAGATGATCCCAGTTTACTCATGTAGCTGTTTCTATTCTGTTCACACTGTATTTAGTATATCGCGAACACTAAAGGGTGTGAACCACTAGCATCGTGCAAAGATTGCAAAAGTGTAGTTACTTGTAGTAAATGCGAAAGATCAGTAGGATATAAATGATTTTGATCCCATAGAAGTCCCCTCAAACGTTGGCAATTCAGTCGACTGCTCATTTTGCTTGGCAAAGCTCAATATCTTGAAATCTGTGCAGAATTAGACCAATGTTTTACTATGCTGTTTTACTCTGCTCTAGAGGAATATAATATTAAACAGCAATCTTGCATTCAAGATGATGGCACCATCTGAAAAGTCACAGAAATATGATAGGCAGTTAAGGTAAATATCTTTATTTTGAACATATTCCAAGTTTTATAGACTCTCTCAAATTTGTTTATATTCAATAGAATTTATGTAGTCTATATTCTACACTTTTTTGTGTTGTATTCTCTTTTACCCAATTCACTATTAATCGCAGACTTACATTGTATTCACTACCATACATTAAATTATTGTTTCTAATTATGACACTTTTTCTTGCATATAACAGGCTGTGGGGTGATCACGGTCAAGCACTGTTAGAGTCGGCTAAGCTGTGTCTAATCAATGCAACAGCTACAGGCTGTGAAATTCTAAAAAATCTTATTCTACCAGGGATTGGCTCCTACTCTATCATTGATGAGCATGAAGTAACCGAGGAAGATTTGGGAAACAAGTATGATGATGCTACGCACTATGATAACATGGTTTTATAATGTTAAATGGGTTATGCCACGTGTTTTCAGGTAGCATTAAGACGCACTGAGCTATCTATTGGCACAATAATATTGAGTGCCTAGATATTTACTATTCTAGTACTGTTAGTTATCCTATGCTTGCGGCTTCCGGGCTATGTTTAGAACAACTAGACCACAACGCAATGTATAGGCATGTAGAATAACGCAATGATAGCCGCTGTATACAGTGTGGCCAAATGAAATACCGGACCTACCAATAAAGGCAGCTAGTTATTGCCAGCAAAAGTAAAGCCCAGGAAAATTCAAAAACTTGCACAAGTTATCCTACTGCTATATTAGTAAATCCTGTGAAATCATTTGTTCACTACTGTACTCTTTCTATGCAAACAGCTTGAATTCAACAATTTTCTCTATATGACATAAAGCACGCAGTTGCGTCTTCATAACAAAGTTGCGTTTGGATCAGCATCCAATAGTGTTAATGAGTCAAACATGGGCAAGAGGACACAACTCTGCTTATAGTAGCACAAATGCAATAAACCTAAGTAAGAGATGCTGCTTTGAACATATACATAAACCACATGTCATAGCCCCTTTAATAATAAGGCATTTTCAGTTACAATACTCTTGCTCGACTACACACTGCGCATATAACTTTATTATTTCACAAAATATTGAATTTATATTGAATGCTAATTCAAAAGTATCATTTTTATTGCAGCTTCTTTTTGACTGATGAGAGTTTGGGTCAGGTATGTCTGTTAGAATTTCTTTATTGTTATTATTTATCTACTCTCTATGTATAATCATGGATGGTTTTCTAGACCAACAATTAAATGCTTCATTGTGCAAGCCTTGACTAGCGTGTGGGTTTATTTTATCACAATATCAAATGTTGCTAAAATATCTTTGTTTACAAAATTTATTTGTTATTGAGTAGTATCAAAATTGAAAGTGCGAGTACATGCAGTGTCACAAGAGCATCTGCTATAACTTTATTGTGAAATTCTTTACTAGAGACGAGGTAAAGCAGCTAAAGATTACCTTCAGGAACTGAATGAAGAGGTCTTTGGAGAGTTTATTGAGGAGGTAACATCTAGTAAGATTATACTCGTCTTGGTCAACCTGTTATCCAATTAGATAATGTTATATAATATGTCAAGGTTCATCAAAGCTTTGGTTGTGGATGCAATGGTTATATCTACAGTGTGACTGTGCCTGCGTTGTGATTATACCTGCGTTACTTTTTTACAGAGTGTGGATACTCTCATGAGAAAAAGTCCTGAAACATTCTGCAAGTTCACTTTAGTCATCGTCAGCTCACTTCCCTCTAAGTAAGTTCTGTAATATCTCTTGCTTGTTACACTTGTCAGTTGTTATGCTGATTAGTAAGGCATCAGTCGCGTTCTGCATGAACTATTTCTGCTTTTATAAGGTGCAATTACTCCATTTATTTAGATTATTTATCATTCCACTCTGTTGCTGAACCCGTCTGTCTAACCAGCTATATTATGTTGATGTTATTTGCAGATCTCTAATCCTGCTATCAGAGTTTCTCTGGTCACATGGTATTCCCCTGGCTGTCTGCTGCTCCTATGGCATGATTGGTTACCTCAGGCTCATTGTACACAATCACACAGGTAGTTATTGTTATTATAACATGAAGACAGAATAGCTGGAATGTGAGTTGTCTATCCTCATCTGCTTTCAATAAAATTATTATTTGGTCATTATAGTTGAACCATGCTGTCACACATTGGTTTGTTTGTACATGTATAATATACGCGTATAAGGATATAATATGCTGTAAGCTGATTGGCTCATACATCTATTTATATGTAGTTGTGGAAGCCCACCCTGAGCACCCGCACTCTGATCTCAGGCTAACGCAGCCCTTCCCAGAACTTGTCAAGTTCTGTGACTCCATTGATCTGGAGAAACTGAGTAAGAAAGAGCACAGTCATGTACCTTGGCTGGTTCTCATCTACAAGTACTTACAGATATACAAGTCAAAAGTAGGTTATTTACAAGTCTCAGCTTATATACATGTCTCAAGTTATATACATGTCTCAAGTTACATGTATGTACAAGTCTCAAGTTATGTACAAGTCTCAAATTATGTACAAATCTCAAGTTGTGTACAAGTCTCAAGTTATGTGCAAGTCTCAAGTTATGTACAAGTTTATTTTTAAAGGGGTATCATCAGGGAGCAGTATGGACACGCAATAGCATATCAAAGTGTTAACCATTTAATTGTAGAATAATGGGAATATACCAACATCATACAAAGAGAAGAAAACTCTTATAGAGATCATCAAAAGTGGTGAGTGGTTGCGGCAATATACATTCACATGTAAATATATATTATACTATCTGCATATGTTGTGCTAGGTGTGAGGCATAGCGAGGTGTTGTCTATCTGTATATGTTGTGCTAGGTGTGGGTGTGAGGCATAGCGAGGTGTGGTCTACCTGTATATGTTGTGCTAGGTGTGAGGCATAGCGAGGTGTTATATATCTGTATTATGTTGTGCTAGGTGTGAGGCATAATGAGGAGGGAGTGCCAGAAGATGAAGAGAATTTTGAGGAGGCAGCTACTGCAGTAAATACAGCATTACACAGCACCACCGTCACCTCAAACCTTAGAGAGATATTAGACCATCCATTAACTAGTGAAATAAATGCTGAGGTAAGACTAAGTGATGCTGAAGAGATGACATGGTTGAAAGGATTCTTGTCTTGACTATATAAAGATTTAGTAGTGATAATTCTATCATCATTGTCATGGGAACTTACCAAGGTCAAACAGCAACACTTGCAAAATGAAATCGCTTTTATATATTCCATTTGTAGAGCAAGAACTTCTGGATATTAGCTCGAGCTCTAAAAGATTTCTTGGACTCCGAAGGTGTGTTAACTCTTTGCCAGTATTCTGTTGTTGATAGTTTGTTCTCAGGTGTTCTCTTTACGCAGCAGGTATTGCAGATTGTACAAGCATCAGGTGGTCATACACATATACATGTACATATAATTGTCTGTATATTTCACCAGGTTGTCTCCCACTTCAAGGTTCTATACCCGATATGACTGCTGATTCAAAGTCATATATAGCTCTTCAACAAATATACAAAGATAAAGCTACTGAGCATGTGCAGAAAATATACGAGAAAGCCAGTGAAATTAAATCATCTGTGCAAGGGGTGAGGTTCTGCTTCATGTTCCCAATGATATTCTTTCATTATAATTAGCCCTTTCTCTCTATCTGAGGAGGAGACAATTTCAAATTAATGCTCAGTCATTGTTTCCTCAATGGGGCTTGCTCATGGGCAACGTGACTTGGTGACTTACCTCAAGCAGTTAAATTGCATAGTCAGCTGCTAAAAGGAGCTGGACATCCGTGAGCATGCCCTATTAGCACTACCCCCATGATTCTAGAGTATTTTCTTGTTGACGATACTGAATCCTGAATTTGGAAATGTTGGTGTGGGTAGGAAGTTTTATGATATAAAGTAATATCTGACGCATTTTTTTAGTTTTATCTTCCTGATATTTCGATACCAGTCCTAGTATCATTAACAAAGGAATATTTATATAATCAGAAAATGCGGAAAATGCGTCTTGTACTACTTGAATCCTGGATGTTTGTACAAGGATAGGTGAAGTTAGTACATATGGTTGGCTCTTTTAGTGCGAGTTGACAAGCAAACCTATAATGCTGGTACGTACAGTGGTTGATAAGCAATAAGACGGGAAATATTATGATGGCTGTATAAAACTTGTCACGTTGCTGTTTCTAGTTCTGATAGAGCATAAACCTGTTGGCCTGTTGACCTATTCCACTGCATGCTACTACTTGTTAATTGGCCTCATAAGCTACTCATTATAACACCCAAGTTGTCCTCTCTTTGGTCTTATTCTTTCCTCTCCCAGGTTCCACACCGATTTCTCAAGATGCCTCCTCATAACTAGTCCTTCCAACAGTTATATTCAGTAGAAAACTGCTGTAATAACTGCATTCTCTTATCTTTCAATTACCTATGAGATGATAAGCTGTATAGTCGTAGAGTCAAAAATCACCTGAGAAATATACCTGAATATTTATATTAAATGTCTGCTGCCTATTGGTTATTGAATTGGAATAAACTTACATGTATTGTGACCAGTGAAAGAGAGCACAACTCCAGGTTATAATCAATAGATTATGAATGCATGTGTTCTTAGTGGTTTTTAATTGCTAGTACAAGCAGTGTGCTGGATTGTTTGAAGTTGGCCATGATTATGTCTTACAATGTAGCTTGCGTTATGATGGATAATTTATATTTGGATAAATTTATGACTAGTAGGAATAACTATATTCTGTATAGTCGGGTTTAGCTGTGCACTGGAAGTTATTTTACATATTTATGCAGATTTATATTTACTTTGTAGCCTGTTGAATCTATCACAATGGAAAGTGTTCATCAGCTCTGTAAGTGATATAACATACTATTATTACTTAATGACTGTAATAACTACAATATACAAGCTTAGAATAGCAGTACCATGACACTAACTAACTCTGTTTATAATTCTAGAGTGATTGCTCTCCTGTGTTGTCATCACTTTAAAACTGCATGTACATGGACCTACTAAAGCCATCAAAAATTAGATTAACTGCTACTAGTTTACTAGTTCAGTGTTAGTAGTTGGCAGTAGTTGGCAGTTAATCTAGTTTTGGTGGGTTTTATTTCAACTTCTATTTCATGCTCCTATTTACCATCGAGTACTATTGTGTACATGTACTGACTCCTGTATATGCATGTATGTATCTTGTATTTACCTACTTTCTTCATGCATTGTATGTACATCAATCCATTGTATAATACATATTGTATAGCTGTATAATATACTTTGGCCTTCATTCCACACCTTTAAATTTTCAGGTCGAAATGCATCCAATTTGACTCTCATCAACTGTAGAAGTATTAACTCAGAGCTGGACCCAAAGACGATGAATACACAGCTCTTAGGTACAGTTTAGAATTGTATAGTAGTAGTACGGCCCTCCATTTATGTGTATCCTCATCTCACTTTCTCACCACTACTTAGCAGTGGTCAAAATCTAAGAAAAGAGGTGGGGGGTCTCTAGGGTAGCAGACATGGTCACTTGAGGGCGCAAAGCGCGCTGGCGGGGAGGGTGCGGGAGGGGCGCCTGAGCACCCTCCCGGAAATTGGAAACTTCATCAAAATTAGACACTGAAATGGTGCAAAATCCAAGAACTTCAGATTAAAATATGGTCCAAGATGTTAAGGTAAAATATGGTCCAATTAGTATTATTATTGTAATAGTAGTCTGTAGGGGGTCTATCAGTCTGAGGGACCCCCTGAAATTTATGGTGGGGGGACTGTGTCCCCCACGATCCCCCCCCCAACTTTGACCACTTAGCAGAGAATAGATTGGAACCTCCATATTGTCAGAACAGACACCATCCACCAGGGTGTGTGTATAGTTCCTGTTGCTAACTGTAGTTGTAAATAGTTACAAAGATAATACAAATTACAAAGATTCACCAAACTGCAGTCTAATGGTCTAAAATTCTTATTGAATTGAGATTCTGATTGAGGTTATGTACTGGATTGAACACTCATTGACAATATACACTTTCAAAGTTGGTGTCTTTGCATGACTAATGTCAGAAGAGATTGTTTGAAAAACATAATGTTCCGAATATACACAGTGCACCAACACCAGCTCAATGGTGGAGAAGAAATACCACAAAAAAGACAAAAAATATGCCCTAACTACTGGATGTGTATTTCATGTAAATGTATTCTAATTGGTATTTCAGTATAAATACTGTTTATACATGATTGTACTTGCAGCCAGTCAGCTGGAGGACAGTGGGGGTGAGGGCTGTGACGCTGTGTACTACATAATGCTAAGAGCTGCGGATGAGTTCCATTCTCAGTATAACAAGTACCCTGGATGGTACGATGACCAGGTCGAGGCTGACATTCCGCTACTAAAGGTACATAAGCTAACAGGGTTCAGTGTCAGTAGATTTACCAACAGAGTAAAGACAACTTGAAATTTATTACTTTACCAATTTAATGTTTTTATCTTTCCTTTACAGGCAATATCTACAAAACTGCTATCAGATGCTGGTCTTACACTCAACATAGGAGAGGACTATATACATGAATTGTAAGTCGTCTGTCTGGTCAGCCATTATATAACTACGTAATGGTGTTTGATGCCTCTCCATTTGACAGTTTTCTACCAATAAGAACAGCTGTACTGTAATGTCTACCAATAAGAACAGTTAAACTAATCACCACTCATTACTTTGTTACAGCTGTTCATATGGAGGGGCGGAGCTACACTCAATAGCAGCATATATGGGAGGCGTGGCATCTCAAGAGATCATCAAGCTGATAACTAGACAGTACATACCAATACACAATACATACATATACAATGCAAGTACACAGACTGGTGTCACCCTTGACCTCTAAGACTCTCCCCCACTTTACCCTTTTTACTAGTATGCTCAACAGTGTGTAAGTTGGTTCTAGTTCGAAAGCATTTTTTCTATCTTGACTCCGGTACATATAATTTGACATATACCTGTATTTTACTTGCCTGTACACAAAAATATCAAATATTTGCATTTAATATAATTTTTATTATCATCATCATGAATTAGTATAATAGAATGCTATGATGAAACATAAACTATGTTTGTCATTAAATAAGAGAATACAAGTCAATAAAATATTGTGTTATTACATGACTGTATAAGCCCTAGCCAAGTCATGATATTATTATTATACGTGTATATAATCTGTATGTATTCAGACACACAAAATATTTATAATAATAGAGATAGAAGTGGTACAGTCAGTGTTGTGAATGTGAAAAGTAATGATGACTTATGAATGGCTCTCTTCAAGTTAAATTAAAGTCTCACTTTGTCCAGTATATGCATTTATAAATATAATAATGAATAGTGACCAATGAAATATCAGCGTAGAACCCACCATAACAGAAAGACTACACACGCTGAAATAACTCCACCAAGAATTAAAGAGTCTCTCTTTTTCCTAATATTAACTCTGGACATGAGATTGTTGATAATGGGAAATCGATCTAAGCATCAGAGTTAAGGAATTGTCTTCTATCTAGAGTCATGACAATGTAGTCCAAGTGTGACAAAATATTCTTTCCCTCGAAAACTGCTAAAATAACTTGGCATATCAATGGCATACCCATAGTGGAGGTTCTCATACAGCAAAGGCCAAAGGTTGAGGGCCGAAATGGTTATTGCCATCAGCTCAGTTACAAAGTTCCCCCACCCCACCTTATTATAAGCCAACACTACACTAAATGTAAAAGGATACTAGACATCTCCTGCATTTTCTTAGATATCTGTGTGAATGTGTTCCTCTGGGAGTGAAGATTTTCTTTAGTGCTCATGGCAATACTGTAACATATGAATAGTGTTTGATAACTACACTATCTACTACTATCTACTACTAATACTCAGTACTACACTATCTACTACTATCTACTACCATAATACTAGTACTACACTATCTACTACTATACTAGTACTATATCATCTACTACTAATACTAGTACTACACTATCTAATACTAACTACACTATCTACTACTATAATACTAGTACTATACTATCTACCACTATACTAGTACTATACCACCTACTATTAATACTAGTACTCCACTATCTAATACTAACTATACTATCTACTACTATACTAGTACTATACTATCTACTACTATACTAGTACTATACCACTTACTACTAATACTAGTACTCCACTATCTAATACTATACTAGTACTATGCTATTGTACCTAAAATGAGCCAATTTGATGCCATAATATAAAGTGACCCTCCA
This sequence comes from Bugulina stolonifera, assembly GCA_935421135.1. NCBI lineage: Eukaryota > Metazoa > Bryozoa > Gymnolaemata > Cheilostomatida > Bugulidae > Bugulina > Bugulina stolonifera. The sequence continues at coordinate 31,282,958 of OW285187.1, forward strand.
CAGCTGACAACAACTCACAGGAATAAAATGCTAAACTTAATTTTAGAACCACATTGGCATAAATATAATATACCAAAGTTGTCCTCTCTTTGCTGTCAAATTTTGCTAAGACTAAAGGCTAGCTGGACCAATCTACACCTACATACATTGTACATGTAGGTATTATCCTGGGTGCAGAGGTACAGCACAATACAGACATATAAATCCACTAGCACACACAGACATAGACATATTAAATGCATAAGTACAGCACACATAAACATATAAATTCCTTAGCATACACAGACAGGCATATAAATGCAGTAGCACACACTACAGCACAAACATACATGTAACTATAGTTAGTACACAAGTCATGTAATACATGTATATACAAACACATGAAGAGATATATAGAGAAAAGTACCTGATTTGCTCATCTATTAATCTTTCAGAGCTAAAACACAAAAATTTCACATTATACGTAAATATATATGTTGCAGTAAAACCTTTTTGCAACGTGGAAAGATAAAAAAATGAAACCAATGTAACTGTCATCAAATACCCAACAGGCTAGGCTAAGGAACATGAAATTCAGTTTAGTGGTGCTATAGAATCATCTGAACACGAAGAAATGGAATATAAAACAAATGAACCATAAGATTTTATATTCCTATACATGTACATGTATTTAATTTACAACAGTATGTGCTAGTAGTGAGAAGTCATTCCTATATTTGAATGTGTGGTTATATAAGTGAATAGAATGATGATATGAACAGACTTACTTCCTGAGGTGCTCATTCTCTTTAAGATATAAGTCGGATTTTCTGTTCCCTCTGTAACCACTAAATTCATGATAAAATTTAGGAATCTGATATAGAACAACATTGATCACTGATAATTTCAACAAAACTGTAGAGATATTACAAAGTAACTACATGAACATAGCCATAGGCACAAATAGTATATCACATGACTCATGCATAACCCTCAATTCTCTAACTACATATAGACATCATAATTATGTCACTATGCCTTGTAGCTTGGAAAGTGTGAATGCAATGTACACACAGGGACTACAGTCTGAACCCAATGAAATCAACTATAACAACTCGACCAATGAGCATACAGTATACTCTACAGTCACACTATCTGATTGGTTACTCACTCCATATCTCGTCTTACACCTCCCATCAAGTCTTCTCTCTGTCTGTACTGTTGAATGTTAGACTTTGTTTTGCGGAACTCGTTGCTATAGTCTTGCAGTATTTCTCTGTGTCTCTGCATTGTGTGTAGGAGAGCAGCACTGCCTGAATTCATGCCTACAATTGTACATTTCATACATGTACATGTATATACACGCTGAGTACATGTATTATACACATTGAGTATATGTATATACACACTGAGTATATGTATATACACATTGAGTACATGTATATACACATTGAGTACATGTATATACACATTGAGTATATGTATATACACATTGAGTACATGTATATACACATTGAGTACATGTATATACACACTGAGTATATGTATATACACATTGAGTACACGTATATACACATTGAGTACATGTATATACACACTGAGTACATGTATATACGCGCTGAGTACATGTATATACGCGCTGAGTACATGTATATACACACTGAGTATATGTATATACACATTGAGTACATGTATATACACATTGAGTACATGTATATACACATTGAGTACATGTATATACACATTGAGTACATGTATATACACACTGAGTACATGTATATACACACTGAGTACATGTATATACGCGCTGAGTACATGTATATACGCGCTGAGTACATGTATATACACACTGAGTATATGTATATACACATTGAGTATATGTATATGCCCATCACGGTACATGCATATTATACACAAGAGACAGATCCATGACATTAGCACCATACTTTTATGCGATTCTAGTAATGTTTCATAAAATGAATAATATAATATATGATGGGATTACTCTCGCTTCACAGAAACAACTACCGCAGGTAAAGTATATACTGTACACTGTATGCTACCGCAGGTAAAGTAATATACTGTACATTGTATGCTACCGCAGGTAAAGTAATATACTGTACATTGTATGCTACCAATCTGGTAGGTTCTCCTGTATTATACTCTGAACTCACAATGTAGTTCTATTATATTACATGTATATATCACTACATACCAAGGTTATGAGTATAATCCACCATCTTATCATTGATTCTGGTAAGTCTTGACAGCAGCTCCTCCAACTCCACCACCATAGTCTCAAACATATGGTCATTGCTAAGAAGGGGTGACGAGTCACTGTAACCAAACCATTTACTGATGCTTACACTTGTTCTCAATGTGTATGGTGGGTTATAAATGTGTGTAATCTATAATTAACGATTACATTGCAACCGCAGTGCTCGTTGGACGAGCACAATGCTGGAGGGATATACAAGTTTGTGCTTTCACAGGTTATTGCCATTAATAAATAGTCACTGCGCTTGGCAAAGACAGAATGATTCAGTGCTCTTTCTTATAAATTCACTTTAGATACTAATTTTAGGCCGAGAGTGGAAATAAAGGTTGTGATGTGGAGACTAAGGCTATATATACCTCAGACTACTGTCTCTGTGATTACTGTAACTTGTTCCAAATTTACTGAACGAGATAAGTTTAAGATCAATGTCATTCTCAAGCTGTCTTGCCTGCTTTCTGAGATCTACAATAGCCAAATCAATGGTAAACGGTAACAGAGGCATGTATTTATTCATACAACCTAGCAGGGCTGGGACTAGCTAGCTTTGAATGTAGTTTCTATTTTCTCTTCATCACAAACCTGTTTCCCACTGGAAAAATCAAATACCAGTGAATAAGGAATTCAATCACTAGTTTGAATTTGATAATTTCTGTGGTTATTTAAACAACATTATAGCACTACACATGTCGAGTAAATTGAGTGAATGTTACTCATCAGTGTTGTTTATTATATTATTATAAGTCTTCTTAAAAGAAACTCCCATTCTTTTTAACAATAAATATTCAATATCATTTTCACAAAATAACAAAAGCAATTCTCTATAGCCCAAGCTAAGAATTGCAGCATAGCTGAAACTGAAGTTGTCCTCTCACTAGATTAACAAACATAGAGAGGACAACTTTGTACTGTCGCTTTTTCATGCTTCTACATTTATTTCTTTCCAGTAGTTCGATTACACCATAGATGCAATAGGTTTAAAATGTAGCAAAAAGAAACACTCATGGGCATCCACTGCTTTGTAAGATTATTATAATATTGTATATTATCATTTTGTAAATTGGAGTTGGGAAGCTTGTTATGATTGCATAAAACAAGTGATTTGCATTTCTGCAATGAAAGAAAATGAAACCAGCACTTCTAACGTATTCGGTAGTAAAATATCAGTAAATAGTCTTGTGATTCTACCATGCTACTCTCAACCCTGATTATTAGTTATATGCAACACTGACTAGCTAGTACTCAGGAAATTTGCACAGTAACATTACCTACCTTCCCACTCAGTAGCCATTCCCAAATAACCACTTGATAAATTTGTTAAAATCTTACTCCTGGCACACTGTAATAACAGAACAAAATATTCTTTATTAGCAAAATATTATAGATGACATTAAGCCTATGCATATTTGATATAAATTGTGCACACCTGTTATTAAATTTACCATACTATGACTCTAACAGATAACAATCGCTACCAATTATATGTAAATAATAAAATATAAATATTAAATATAAACAACCACATTCATATTAGGTCATACAATTCTTAACTTATAACTGTATGTTGGTGATTACTATCTGATTCGAGTCATAGGTGTAGTGTCTAGCTTTGAGAATGTCATCTCTCTGTTTGATTTTTAATAATAGCCGTAGAGTATTCTAAATTCATATTTACTATGACTCTTTGCTTATACTATACAAGCATAAGTGGGCGAGAATAGATATAGCATAAGAATACAATAAGATAATAAATCAAGTTTTATATGTGACAAAATGAGTCATGCTAAAAATAAGATTAAAGATACACGTAGAATTAAAAATAAAATAAAAATACAAATTCAGAAATTGAAATTCAGGGAGTCATAACAGCGAGCCTAGACTATGATTTTGCAAGCCTTGAATTGTCTTGCTTGTTTGGCTAAATTGCAACAAAAATGTTTTCTGTTATTAGGCCTACTTCATATTATTTACCCTATACTATGAAATTAAATAATCAAATAATCAAAAGAAAATCAAATCAAATGACATGGAACTTCTTAAATCAACATTATTACTTCATATTAAAACCCAGAGTGCGTACCTAGACTCAGCTTGTTGGTTTGGTAGATACACCAAATAGATCATGACCCCTTGCTTCTACGAGTTGCATATTTAGCGGTCACAGGCTAAAGCAAAGTTTCCACGTCAATAGTTTAGCAGGTAATAATAAAACATTCTGTATTCACAGTAAAACAAGTTTGCGTGGCACGGATTTTCTATTCTATCGTTTCCATTTATTTATTTCTTTTACCTTTGTGATAAGGAGTTGTTCTCTTTTGTAAAATTGAGAGAGGATAACTTTATTACGAGTCATGTCGTACTCGCAAAGTAAACTGATCACAATATTAGAAGTTGTCCTCCCTTAATCGCTATAGCCTTACGAGTGCATATTATTATTATTTATTACACATTGTATAAGCTCATACATGTAAGGTACTATTAGATCTGTGATGGTTTGCATTCTCTAAGGCTAATAAATATCAAGGAGATGGATAAGAAATGTCAGCATGAGCACTTTGTGAAATCAATGTGGTTCAATTTAATCCTGAAATTCACATTACTATTTCTATATTATTATAGTTCTAAGGACCACCCTAAGCACTGACTGAATCAATTCAGAACACCGAAGACAAAAATTTCAGTTTGGTCAAATCTGTATTATATCCAATTCAACCATATGTACCTAAGCATGACTCAGAAGAAAAGGAGAATAATGATAATGTGACTTAAATACATAACAAATAACTGTGAATACAAGCAATGTACATCAAAATATATATTTTAACCTTTGCCACATTATTAATATTAATTTACTAACAGCAAACACAAATTTGAATAGTTCATTTTCTCTAGCAGTAAATACTGTAAAATTCTACTATTATAAGATACTTGGTAATATAAATACTATCTTAGACATTGAATAAACTACTAATACTACATAATGCAAGTATATATGGAGAACAAGAAAAATGATTGAATCTTTGTTCTCTGAAATAGTGCAAATAGGCACACCCAATTTCAATTAATTCAACAAGAAATTTTATATTCTATAAAAATAATTACAACGTAAAAGCATAATTGTGGAATAGGCTTTTCAACTTTTGGAGAAAACCAGTTTAGACCTTCATGAAGGTATCAAAATACTTTACAGAATAGGCATGTATCATTACACCCATAATGCATTTTTGGCAGGAAATAAAATATTTACAGTACAATGTCAGCGTGCTGTAAAGGCTATCTTGGCACACACGTAAACTTCTCTACTGTTTTTGTGCAATTATCACACCTAACTTCACAACACCAATGAAATCGGCAGTTACAAGTTGAGTTTTCAGTTACTAACATCCGCTTAACTTTCAGCCCACATGATTTACAAAGTCTGTTGCATGATTTTCTTTCCCAGCGATTTACGGAATTCCTCATTGAAGGTCGAGAACAAGCTCTTCCTACTGAACCCGTTGTACCATAGTCGCTGTTAGCCGTACAAAAGTTTGGTGATGGTTCTAAATATACTAAATCCTGTTTTGATATCTTTAGGATGTCTCTTTCGTCTCTTCGCTGGGCACTGTTGCCTTTACGCAGCTGTCCATTTTGTGCATCAACCATGACAGCTCTAAAGTATTTCCGTTTAAGGAAATCACCAACTTTTCTGAAATCAGGCAGCTCCTTCCAGCACGTTCGAACACTGCAGCTACCCGAAACCCCATGACACTTGCATGTTAGTTTCAAAGTTCTCCAGACAGCCTGGAATTTTCCAATAGAATCATTATCTACATGTAGCAAGGAATAGTGAATATAACATTCAACATAAGACAATCTATTGAACAGGAAACTTCTGTTCAACAAAAATAGACAACTCCAACATTAGAACCGATGAATTATAATTGCTCAAACCAGAGTGGACCTATCTAACCGGTCAGAACTATTATAAACTGAAATCCTATAGAATAGCCCAAGATTTCAGTTTTATGACACAATTAAATAAGACCAATTTAAAACTTTTAATTGTTGTTCTGTTTTAGACATGAATTCTGCATTAGATTAGAGTGTATGACTACCATATTGTCACAGCAGCCTAGGACTAAGCTATGTATCTTTGTGAAGCTCTACAAGAGCTGAAAGCTCAAAGTTTCTAATTTACATAAATTCCCTAACAGATAGATTTACCTGATTGCATCTAATTATAACTTGTTAACACCATAATATATACACATACATGTAAAACACACTATAGATTTCTCTGGTATGCACCATTAAAAACACATTTTCAAAATATATTTCATGGAGACTACACCATTTTTTATAATTTACATATTAATCTAATTTTTCAACATCATTGTGGTGAGAATTTTTCACAGCATATAATTTTGTATCAATCATGTTGTACATTTTGAAAATATTCCAAACAAATTTATTTGCAAGATAACATACAGTGTAGCTGTCAGCAACGCAGACTCAACTATAATAATTTATTATAATACATCAGAGCATTAACATATCATTGCGAAACAAAGCCGAGGTATAATTTATAGGCAGAGTACAAGTGCATGTACTTTATAATTCACAAACAGCTCTGACTTCTAAGACTAAATTGTAGGTTATTCTAATTCGGTGTGTTTGATGATTTCATCAATAATTTGATGTTTAAGTAAGATACTAATAATTAAAAGGCATGATGCTGGTAATATTATTATATGTTACTACACTGCACAATAAACAAAGTTGTATATGATATAAAAGACAAGACAACTTATGCCAGAGATGTCATGTTACATTATAAAGGTAATGATCATATTAGAAACATCAACTAGATAGTATGTAGTAGATAAATGTGAAGGGAACAGCCTACCTTTCTGCCAACCTCGTTATTGTGAAGATTCACTATTGCTCTCTCATCTACACCAGTTTCTAGATTGTCTATATATTCTTTAGCTGCCCTTTCACCAAATGCAACATTGTCACTGCAGTCCCCCCAACTCCAATCCTTGTCACCTAAAAATAATTGAACACTTACAAACTCACTCCAAAGTAATTTACTACGTAATGTATGGAATAGGTGTATTGTGGATATAGTTCTAAAATATCATTACTTGGAAATTCGTATCATATTGACACTCCTTCTGGAGTATGAAATAAATTCTCAAGGGGTTGTTGACACATCGATGACATTACAATATAAAGTATAACATAATTATACTGAAAGGAGTTATTCCGCCCACATTTTATGTAGAAGCACCAATGTAAATAAAATATATTATTTATGCTTAGGAATATTTACAACAGTCACAAGTTACTCTGAGCCATGGTTAATATGTGTATCTCCTTTCTACACATGATAAAACAGCTTGGAACAGTTGCTATCGTTGTGAGACTAACAAAGACAGTCAGCTGCTGTTGGTAGGACATAGGACTAAAATATAATGTGATACAAAACTGTCATCTGGTTTTGAAGTCTTTAAAGTTGCTATTTTTTACAATTCCAAAGTTGTATTTCATGTCTGCTTTTCTGTGTTGTGAACAGAATTGGACCAGTTGACCATTGTTGGCTGTCGACTTTGGACAACTTCAATAAGCTATAGGCAGTCATATTGGCAAGCTCAAAAAGTTAGGAACCCAGGCCAGTTCTGTGGGTCACTGCCATTGGTAATTTGTGTAAGTGCCTCTTTCAGTAGCAGTGAGAACTTGTCTGAAATGCCTTTCAGATGTCAAAGTATTCTTATCATAACACTGTATTACTGTACTACTGTATTACTGTATTACCGGATTACTGCATTGTTACCGATGAGATTCTTACCTTTAGAACCAGATTTGCTCTTGTCACAGCTGCAGGTTTTAAAGTGTCCCATACTGCAGTTCAAGGTGAGGGTGTACATAACTCCAGCAGAGATTATCGAGTTTAAGAAGGCCACTTCCCTAATAGCTAAACAATAAACAAACAATAATCATAAATATAGGCCCCCATGGAATGTGCCAAATTGAGGTGGTTATCATAGGGCAGGTAATTCGGCTGTTCTACACAAATAAAGACTGCAGCACATTTAGATCAGTGAGAAATCCTATAGGATTTGCATAACTCCACTGGAAATTCTTTAGAACCAATATGCTCAGGAATTTGGCTACAGTTGGTTATAGCATTAAACTCACATAACATTCTTGGGTGTGAATATAAGTACCAAATAATACATCCCAATAATTATCAGGGTTATTGTAACAAAACTACAGTAAATACTGTGTTGTTTCGAAATTTAATTGCTGTTAATTGAAGACCCACAGTGTAGGTATGTACATGTACATACATGTACAAGAAGAAACTGTTTTATTAACCTGGATTATGAATTCCACTAAATATTACATACACTGTAATGTAGCTGGTAGTTAATTGTAGAAGACTTATTTGGACCATAAATTCTCACAACAGTCATTATACCAACAGTAGATCAACCCACCCAGGCGTTTGTCTAGAACGAAGATTATGCCAACATAATTATATTTGCATGGTCTACAATACTACATGTTGCAATGAAAGACAAAAAATGAGTCTAAATCTAATAAGATTGAAACAAGATTTGCAATTGCTGCCTACCAGTAGGTAAATCGTTCTCATTAAACAAAGAGACTGAAGTTTTGGGACAATTCCATCTATCCCACTTGAATTGATGCCGGCATTCCTCCATGGCCAGCATACCGCCAGCAGCTGCACTTTCTGAGAACATTGCTGATGCCTAAAATATAATCTGAAGATATCAATGAAAAGTTAAAGCTGAAAACAAATATTATTACAAATATGTCATAGTAACTTCTAGACTGTTTTCACAGTTTTGTTAGCAGTGGCAGCCAGTGCCACTAATAATATTGATAGTTAGATGAAAATAGTTGGCTATGAGAGCAACTCAATAATTTATTATTATTAGATATAAGCTTCACTTTGAGTGAAACTCATTTGAACTTTATAAATAACCTGCCACTTGACTGTGATTATTAATTCATGATTGTTTAATCTTTTAAGTGATGATTACAGAAGAAATTTTAATCCAATTTTAGACTTTCTCTCAATAAATACATAGGCTATAGGCATACATGAATACTATTGACAAAAAATGCTGTTGTTTGCTGAGAAATCATCGTTACAATAGGATAGCTTGACATGATATGACAAAATTAATAATTCAAACATTCCGTCAAAACATAAGCATAAGCATAGGAGAGTGGAACTTTGGCTAGTCAAGTGGTAATCAGCAGAAATTGACTATACTTAAGTGTTACCTGCAGGCAGGTCCTGCTTGAGTAATAATTTGTATGCTGCCATTAGAAAATCAACAATTCAATAGACTAGACTAGTCTTTAGCCTAGCTGTTAATTTTAAGAAATACATATGAGTAGTATAGTCAGTGCAGATCTACACAGACACCCGGCCCTTTCCGCGTCGTATTAGCCCTAGATCCAAAAACTCCCCGGGCGGACGACCACCCCACCCGTCCTCTCGCCCCTCCTCTCCCCTAAACCTCACTCTATGTGCAAAGCCCTAGAACCTACTCCCCCCCATCGCGGGTGGGGTTTCAAAAACCTCATCGGCTGTTCCGCGGAACCCAGTCTAAAGAGCAAACCCCTCGCCCCGTCCCACGGCTCGGGCGAGGGGGCGCGCGCGTACGCGCGCGCCCCCCCGCCCCGCGAACCCCACCCGTCCTCCCTCCACCCGTCCCCGCCCCTCCCCACCCCTCCCCACCCCAAACCCCTCCGCCTCGCCCTCCGCCTCGCGGCGGTTCTCGTTCGCGAGTCCAGCCGTGGCCCCACGCCGCCCTCCCCCCGCCCATCCCCCGCCCCTCCCCCGCCCTCCCGCCCCAACGACCCGTCGCGACCCTCGCGGGCGGACCGTCGGCTGGAGTAGGGTGAAGCGAAGGAAAATACGGGTTAGAGTAATGATAGGCTACACCCGTGCGGAGTGCCCGTGCAGAGTTTACGACGCTGACTATACTACTATAAAAAACTTACCGAGTGGTGGTGGTGGTGTTTCCGGATGATTTCTTCGCCGGGGACTGTTGAGACTGAACTGGTCGGGGTGACACCGCACTCGCGCGCTCCTCCGTTCGAGCGCCCCCGGACCTTCGATGAAAGACTCGCGTCTTAACCCTCATTTTCCCCGGACCCTCCCCTAGGGAAATCGCCCGTCCCCGTGACGAGCGGCGAGAGAAAGTGAAGGCGGTGGCTCTTCCGCGCTTCAAACCGTAGACTTCGCGAGGAGGTTAGCCGACGACATCATCGCTCGGAGGGGTAGAAATAGAAATAGATAAACGGGATAGATGGACGCTTGTCTTCTCATCGCCATCGTCATCATCATCATCATCATCATCATCATCATCATCATCATCATCATCCTACAAATAGACCCGCCTCTACGATGATGTCGTTGACTCGCCACCAATTTCTTTGACCACCGCGTCCACTTTCCCCCGGGTAGCAAACTCCGATAGGGAGAGAGCGCATCGTGCGCGTGCGATGTCACCCCCCACCTACGAATGAAGACAATAGAAGAAATGTGAACTGATAAGGGGTGAGTATGAGCGGAAGCTGCGCTAGTATCGTCTACCCCTTTGGTTTGGAGAGGTAAATGGTTTTTAATGTATTAGCTAGTGTTTTATTGCTCGGTTTTAAGGCTACAACCGGTAAACCCTCCGTTTTGAGGACGGAGACCCCTTACAATAGAGAGTGAATGTGAAAAAAATTATACGGGTATATGTACAAGGGTTATGATGCACTGTTCGTTTACTCTCCAATTTATCGAATGAAGTAGTCTCATCTCCGAGAAATCAGTACTAGCATTCTATAGGACTCGTACTCACCCCGTCTTCTGCAACCTTCCGCTTACCATAGAAGTAGGTGAGTCCGGTCTTTAGCTGGGTGTAGCTATACGTTTGGTTTCCTCTTCTGATAAAACCCCGATTGTCCCCTCTCACCGACTCCCCTGTCCTGAGCACGGAGAGGAACTTCTCTTTGGTTAGGGCGTTTCCTCTTTTGTTTAGTCCTTTGCTGCTATACTTGCTATCACCATCAGCGGACCAGCAAAAGTATGTTTTTGAGTTGAGCGCGATGACCCCCTCCCCCCGAAACTCCTCCTTAAACAGGCCGGGGGTTCGTGTTTCGTATCGTTGCACCTTCTCACAACATTCCCTCATCTCCCACTCTTGGCCAAGCACCTTGGTCGTGATAAAGTCTTCCTTGTGCCTATCGCAGAAGGGTCTGGGAAACCATCTACCATATTCTCTGTAGAACTCTTCTTTTTTATCTTTTCGGATGACCTCATCTATACTACGAGCACTCAGAGCCATGTAAGCGCTATCCGTGTCCATTTCTACGTACTCAAAGTCCTCTCTGCTGACGAATCTGTGAAAATAAAACGGACGGGTTGTAGGGGGGGGTTGGGGTTGACACCAAAGAATAAATAGAGAAGGATTTGATAAAATCTTTGTATAGTCTAGTGCTACTTACCTATCCATAAAGTCGTAGTAGAATTCTAGCATTCTCAACTTGGCTCTCTGGAGGATAACGAATCCTACGACAGATGGAACATCCATTCGAATCTAAAAGAAAGAAAGAGAGAGAGAGAGTTTACCCTACCACTCAGAAAAAGTTTCGTCAAATCAAGAATCAAAATAAAAAAAAAAGATTGTCAACACTTGCCTTTTTCTTGTGAAGCTCTATCTCAAAGTAGTTTTCATCAACTTCGTTTAGACTAGAAAAGTGCCTACTCCTCACTTTGACAGCCGCCTCCTCTACTGTCTCCACATACTTGACAGTCTTATGTTTCTCTTTATTTGTTATGGTCTTTCCGTAGGCTGAATTCCCAACGAGCTTGCTGGTGCTGGCCAAGAGGGCCAGGTCGGGGTTCACATCCCCACCTCTTCTTGCGTCTGAGACCGAAGAACCAAAGTCTTTGTAGATGGCTCGTGGGATAAAGTGAACAAACTGATAGATCCTGGTAATTATCAAACCTTGATCTAGATACCATCTAGCCAGATCGGAGAGTAGTGTGATTCGCTCGCCAAAAAGACTCCCCACGAGCATTCGCTGAGGTCTCTTCAAGAATCCGTTCTGTTCGGCAAAAGCGCGCATGTGTTCGCTAAGGTGTTCTCTTCCCACGTTTATATTCTTGAAAATAGGTGCCATCTCAGAGAACTTCGCTTTTAGCTCTTCGGGTACGGAAATGTCACACTCCACTAAACCATAGTACTCTCCACTACGAATGTTATTGATTATCTTATCGAGGTTGACGTAACCCCTCTCCGGATAGAGAGAAGAAAAGAAGATGGCGAGAAATGTCCTAACTTCTACATCCGAACGAACTCGCGCTTCCCACTCACACTGCCGAGTGGTGATGAGCTTATAGCCTAGAGCCTTGATGTAATCTTCTTTCCTTGCAGTGTCCACCCGGAGCTCTTCATTCGTCATGTTTCTGACACCTTTTCCGTTCCCTCCTAGCTCGCACTCGTGCCCATGCCAGTAGCAACCGTGGAATTGGTACACCGTCCGACTCTGTTCGCTATAACCATCCACTGGTAGGTTGTGACAGCCTATCCTCATTTCTCCTCCATTCTGTTGGTGAAGGATGACCTCTCCTCTCTTCCACGATTGGAACTCTAACCAACCATGCGCCACTTTGCTGAACTTTTTAATAGGTTCTAGAGCAAAGCCTCGGCTCTCTAGCCTCCGCCTGGGATAACCCGTAGGCATATTCCCCATCATACAGTATAGGTAGAGGGCGTTGGCATCAACTCCCAGAATGGACCTACAGGGTTTTGCGGATGTGCCATACATCTTCTCTCGAATAGAGGTCACTCCAACTTCATGATGTCTGTGAAAGATAATGCTTGGCCCTCCCACGAGGTTATCGCGAAGAGTATGGTACAGACTTTTGCTCTCCTCATCGAACAGACATATGGGTTGCGAGTTGCAAAGTTCGTCTCGGAGAGACATTAACCTATGCAGCGGAAGAGCGGCTTGTGGAGGAGAGTAGCCATAAGGTCGGGCCTCCACCTCCATAAACAACCATCTGATAGCCAAGCCTGGAAGCGAGATTGCGGATTTCAACATGTCAATACCCTTTTGTCGATAGATAGAGCTCTGACGTGCAATGGCCTCGATGAATGGGGCCACATCGAGGTTGTTGTACCAGATGAGAAAATCCCTGAACGTTTCCATGTTCTCTCTTTCCCACACGACCTGACAGTGGTGATAATCTTGCTCGCTCAATTCTTGCTGAGTCAGCGAGTTGAAAAAACTCTCTCGGGGAGGGAGTCCATAATAATCCAACCTTCTCAGGGAATCTACCCAGTCGTAAGGAAAGAATCCCTTACTCTCTGACACGCCAAATGCCTTCAAGTATTTGGAGTAGTTGAAGCCCGGTGCGATAAAGTTGCATATGTCAAGGAACCTAAAACGTCTACTCTCCACGCAGGACATACTGTTAACACGCTTAACGATGAAGACAAAATCTTCTCCCTCCTCCTCTTGTAGAGAGCGAAGCAAAGGTCCCTTTAGTATATTTAGGTCATACTTTTGTGAGTTGAAACCAACCACCGGAACGCTGGAGATGTGTTGTTCTAACTCTCTTTCTAATCCGGAGAGACCGGACTTCACCCTGTAAGTCGAGACGTTAGAGAACTTTTCGTCAGCAAAGGCTTCTTCTCTATCCGCCCGATCCGCAAGGAAAGTAGAGAGTCGCTTGCGTACATCCCGGAATCTTTCTCCGAACAAATCTCCTGCCACGTCAGCAATCTTTGCTATGTAGTGGACGAATTGACGAATGCACTTCGTTCCATCCTTGCTGTCGACACTCCTCACAAAGCACTTGGCCTGCTCAAACCCCGGGACGTTAGAACATACAGATATGCTCAGTAACTCGTGTCTTGCACTAAAAGTCATTGTGGAGGTGTTAGTTTGTAGGTTGTCTTTTGGCATGAAGCATTCAATATCATAGGTGATATAGTAGGGGTAGTATAAGAGGTCGGGGTTCACCACCTCTATTCCCGCCACTCGCTTGAGTTTTGTGAATATGGTTGGCGGGGGTCCAAACGTTCCACCAGGGAAAACAAACACCGATGCTTCCTCTGGCGAGCACTTATGTCGCCGTAGGCTGGACAAACGTGTGAAAGCGCCATCGCACAACTTGCAGGTGAAACATCTGGCAAACGAATCAACATTCTTTATCCAGCTGAAGTGTTTTTCGTACATGTTGACAAAGAGTTTACGGGCTTTGTTTCGTGCCCCAGATGACCAAACTATCGGAGCTACCCCCTCATCAGTTAGGCAGAAGACTATTATAGATATGTCAAAATGATCTTCCAAGGCCAGCAGATCACTCGCGCCCACCCCGGGAAAGTCTGACAAAGTTGATGAGGGTGGGGAAGAAGATCTAGATTGTCTCATGTATTGTTTAAACAAGCGATGTGTTGTGGTCTGAGAGGGGCGATGACAGCAACATCCCTTCTTTGGGTCGCAGTTACAGTCATACATCATGGCCAAACATCTAAAGAAACACAATTTGTCTGGGTAGGGACGGGCACCTCCTCTGGCCCAAAAGTCTACATCTAGTGCTATCACATGTCGGTTGTTAAGTATGTAGTCTGGGAGTTTGCTCACTACACCGCCCACCTTGCCAATCTCTAGGAGTTTATAGATGTAGAATGTCAGATTCGCAATGTGACGTAAAGCCCAAGCGGTATTCGGTCTCCTTTGTGCTGACCTCTCTCTCAAGTCGAGCTCCTGCACAGATTCGCAAAACTCTCTCATCTCATTCTCTGCTCTGATCAGTCTTGGCTTGGGGAAGAACGCGGCATTGTTGCTTGATGAGTGAAAGTAGCGCAACTCTCCACTGGTCTTATGCTCGAGGATGACTCCAGCGCTACAGTTAATCTTCACAGTACAAGGTACTCTCTTCCACATCGCTCTCAATTTAGTCCACACCTCTTCATCTCCTTCATCTTCACATTCCCCTCTCCACACTCGAACGTTGAGAATGTCTTCTACAGGACGAGAGTGTATTGTGGACCTGATCGAGCTCCAATAGCGGGCTAGTAGCACCCCCATCTCATCCCCCTCTTCAGCTGTTGGAGGTTTGGACCAGAAAACATCATCAAACTTCTCTGCATCCCCCTCATCTTTTTCCGCCTTGGCCTCGCTATGAAATCGTCTCATGTGATGACCTAGCTTTCTCCTCCCATCAAAACATCCACCACAAACCGGGCACTTGTGTGGGTGAGCCTGTGCATGCATTCTCTTCGTGTGCCTGTCTAGAGAAAACGCTGTTTTGAGAACCAGACCGCATAGTTGACAAGTGTGCTCGGCCTGACGAGAGCTCTCCCCCCCTATAAAAATACAAAATAGTAGGGTGTAAGTTATTCTTTTACCTCATACTACTATTAGCAATCCACAATTGTTACCAACTACCTCATTTAGCACTAACCTTTTTTACTTGTTGACATCTCTGATCAGGTGCTGACTAGTAGGTAGGTGTCTCTGTTTAGTCTCCCTATAAAAAATATATAGTAGTAGGGTGTAAGTTAATTTTTTTTGTTTTTGGCTCAATAGCGTTATATACAATAGACACTTCACAATTGCTGCCGATTACCCTATTTAGCACTAACCTTATGTTGTACTTGTTGACATCTCTGATCAGGTGCTGACTAGTAGGTAGCTGTCTCTGTTTACTCTCACTCTGTTGACCAGAGGCTGATTGTTCATACTGCTAGAGTGAGAAACTCATACCTTAAATAGTAGTATTCAGTGGGCGGAGTCTAACCATTTCCCCACCCTTGGCAATACCACCCCGATGTGAATCCGATGCATCCCGATGTGAATCCGAAGCTTCCCGATGCATCCCGATGTGATTCCGAAGCTTCCCGATGCATCCCGATGTGAATCCGAAGCTTCCCGATGCATCCCGATGTGAATCCGAAGCTTCCCGATGCATCCCGATGTGATTCCGAAGCTTCCCGATGCATCCCGATGTGAATCCGAAGCTTCCCGATGCATCCCGATGTGATTCCGAAGCTTCCCGATGCATCCCGATGTGAATCCGAAGCTTCCCGATGCATCCCGATGTGATTCCGAAGCTTCCCGATGCATCCCGATGCATCCCGATGCACCCCGATGTGAATTGACACATCGGGACACATCGGGATGCATCGGGAAGCTTCGGAATCACATCGGGATGCATCGGGAAGCTTCGGAATCACATCGGGATGCATCGGGAAGCTTCGGATTCACATCGGGATGCATCGGGAAGCTTCGGAATCACATCGGGATGCATCGGGATGCATCGGGAAGCTTCGGAATCACATCGGGATGCATCGGGAAGCTTCGGAATCACATCGGGATGCATCGGGAAGCTTCGGATTCACATCGGGATGCATCGGGAAGCTTCGGAATCACATCGGGATGCATCGGGATGCATCGGGAAGCTTCGGAATCACATCGGGATGCATCGGGAAGCTTCGGATTCACATCGGGATGCATCGGGAAGCTTCGGAATCACATCGGGATGCATCGGGAAGCTTCGGATTCACATCGGGATGCATCGGGACACATTGGGATTGGATAATAAAAAGGGAGGAGTCAAGAAATGAGCAGATGTATAAAGGGAGAGTGGGATCACAGTCTCAGCATTCAAAGTTCAGCACATCACTACTGTACAGGAACACTACTACAATAGTACATTATCAATGGATACTGACAACATAGTCCAGAACCAAGAAGAGTTATTTGCGGGCTTAACGGACTCACAAATGGATGGAATTATTGAAGAAGAAGAGTGCAGTCAGAAGAGGAAAGAAGAGGTGGATGCGTTAAAAGAGGCACGGAAGAAGGGGAAAATAATAGGAGTGGGGAGTCTTGCCCGAAAGGATCTTTCTAACATGGCGGACTCTCCGTCCTCCCCGGAGCGGGCCTCGGATAGGGGCGAGACCACAACAACCAAGAAGAGGAAGAACCCAAAAGGAGATGAAATCTGTGCTAAGAAAAAAAAGAAACCCCAGGTGATTGTAATATCAGATGATGATGATGATGGCCACGGAGCCGATACGGCTACGGAAGAAATGGATGGTGGTGAGACGACGAAGGGAAAAAAAGCTACCAAGTCCCCTTGCAAGGGGAAGAAAAAGAGCGGGGGACTAAGCCTGGAGAAAGCTCGTGCAGTGGCGGCAACCCTAATGTAAGTAGCCCTATTCGTATATCTATAAATTACCGTACTATCTTTCTCCCGTTTAACCACTTTGTCGGATCTATATACACCACTTTCATTATTGTAGGAGCATGGGACCGGAGAAGAGGAGCTCTCTGCAGACAACGGTGAAGCTGTCGGAGCTAGAGCCAGGAACTGTGCTAGAAGTGAGTGGAGGTTCGGTGGTTGAAACGGCATTCGGAAAAGCATTCTTAGCCAGGGCAAGCTATGTGGATGACAAGGGGATGAGACATTGCATCAGCTTTCACACCAACATTCGTCACGCCATGCCCAAGCTAGCGGATGTCAAAGAAGAGGAGCTAAAGGACCTTACCCTTCCACCTAGGATCATGGTGTACTTGGGACAGCAGGAGACCGCTAAAGGACAAAACACATTCAACCGTATCGAGAGCGTGTGCTCCCTGCCAGGAGCAGCCATGAAAAAGCTGGCCGGTGACTTGAGAAAGAAGACCTTGGCCCAGTTGGAAGAATTTTTTCGAGTGCAAACGCTATCTTCCTTCCCCGTTGGTTCTGTGCTGGTGGTGACCGCGCTCCGACCCACATACATCCCAAGATGCGGTGATGGTGATAATGCGAGCAACTCCATTGCCACCTACGAGTGCCGGATTGGAAACGAAGAAAAAAAGGGAGAAGTCTTCCTTCCGGGACGTCTGGCAGTTTCGATGAAAGAGCTCCTCCCCTCCGTGATGGTGTACAAGGGACAGAAGACTTCCAAGAGCGGGAGAACATTCTACGATTGTGCCATTCTAGACTCCATCCTCGGCGAGCGTCTCCTCCCCGCCACTGCACAGTTTTGAGGCAAAAACTTTTGTCATTCACACTCATTCGTGTCTACTTATCAATTGATTTTATATTATTACTCTCAAACTCGTGTATCGTTAGCCTTACTCATATTTTTCATAGTCGTATATCGGTTTTTATCGATTGATTTTATATTATTACTCTCAAACGTATTGAAAATTAAAACAAACTCGTGTATCATTACCCTTACTCATATTTTTCATAGTCGTATATCAAGTTTTTTATCGCTTGATTTTATATTATTACTCTCAAACGTATTGAAAATTAAAACAAACTCGCGTATCATTACCCTTACTCATATTTTTCGTAGTCACATATCAAGTTTTTTATCGATTGATTTTATATTATTACTCTCAAACGCATTGAAAATTAAAACAAACTCGTGTATCATTACCCTGACTCATATTTTCATAGTCGTATATCATCTATTCTAGAATACATCACACACCATTACTCTAACCCGTATTTTCCTTCGCTTCACCCTACTCCAGCCGACGGTCCGCCCGCGAGGGTCGCGACGGGTCGTTGGGGCGGGAGGGCGGGGGAGGGGCGGGGGATGGGCGGGGGGAGGGCGGCGTGGGGCCACGGCTGGACTCGCGAACGAGAACCGCCGCGAGGCGGAGGGCGAGGCGGAGGGGTTTGGGGTGGGGAGGGGTGGGGAGGGGCGGGGACGGGTGGAGGGAGGACGGGTGGGGTTCGCGGGGCGGGGGGGCGCGCGCGTACGCGCGCGCCCCCTCGCCCGAGCCGTGGGACGGGGCGAGGGGTTTGCTCTTTAGACTGGGTTCCGCGGAACAGCCGATGAGGTTTTTGAAACCCCACCCGCGATGGGGGGGAGTAGGTTCTAGGGCTTTGCACATAGAGTGAGGTTTAGGGGAGAGGAGGGGCGAGAGGACGGGTGGGGTGGTCGTCCGCCCGGGGAGTTTTTGGATCTAGGGCTAATACGACGCGGAAAGGGCCGGGTGTCTGTGTAGATCTGCACTGACTATACTACTCATATGCATTAAAACAATACTATTTGACAAATCAATGTGTGCTATATGATCTTATAATTACTAGTCAACAATTAATACAAGTAAAAGAAGAAAAAGTAAAGTGAATTACATGTATGACAATCTTGATACTTCCAGTATAATATGCCACAGGCCTCTAAACTTCCTTTCAATTGAATGCTAATTGAATTCCTATTCCCAAACCACATATTACAAAGCATAAATAGATAGACTATGATGTCTAGAGATAAAAGCAGTCTCCAAGTTACTCATACATTCATGTAAATGTAATTGAGTCGCCTCCTGTGTTTTTATTTAACATTTCTAGAGGGCGTTTGAGGAAAATATTCTTTATTAGATTTCACATTATTCATAGCCCACACCTATGTGTGGGGCCTGAGTGTGTGGCATGTGTATGTGTGAGGCCTAATAGTGAGCGTGTGTATGTGTGTGCAGAACAATAAAGAAGAAGACAGACAAACGAAACCTTACCTTTTGTCCAGCCATCATGAAACTGTTGAGTGACCTAAAGGAGATCAAAAGATAATTTACACAAAAACAACACACACACATGCATGTACATATACATATACATATACATATACATGTACATGTACATGTACATGTACATGTACATGTACATGTACATGTACATGTACAAGTACATGTACATGTACATGTACATGTACATATACATATACATATACATAATTATACATATACATGTACATATACATGTACATATACATGTACATATACATGTACATATACATGTACATATACATGTACATATACATGTACATATACATGTACATATACATGTACATATACATGTACATATACATGTACATATACATGTACATATACATGTGCATATACATGTGCATATACATGTATATGTACATGTATATGTACATATACATGTACATATATATGTACATATACATGTATATATACATATATTATGTACATGTACAAGCATATGTACATGTATATGTACATGTATATATACATGTACATGTACATATACATGTACATATACATGTACATATACATGTGCATATACATGTGCATATACATGTATATGTACATGTATATGTACATATACATGTATATATACATGTACATATACATGTTTAAAAGTATTGTTGACTTTAACTATAATTTAAAAGGATTTCATATTTTTATGTACATAAATGAGTGGCAACCATAATAAAGTAAGTCCACAGTCTATCTCACAATCATGCGGGTAAAAGAGTCATTTTGAGGTGGGAAGCAGAATTACCAATTTGACAACGAAACAGTTATTTACACAACGAATTTAAAGAAAGTTTACAAGTGTTTACATGCAACACAACTTACCAAGTGCTGTAGGTATGAGCAAATTGAGCAAAAATAGCTGTAATAAGTATACTTGAGATCGTCCTCCACATGCTGCAATTTTAGAATTATACAGATCTGTAAGATATATTAGCACATCATCTGCTGCATATAGTGTAGCCTGCAATAAGGGTCCTAGCGAGTTGGATAGCACACACCACCCTGAATAATGTACGATTCTCCCTGCTTCCAGCTCCAACCTCTCTGAGTACAATGATCAGTATGAATTATTACAATTCTAGTCACAACAGTAATAAGGCTCAATAGAAACTGGCCCAATGCATTTATGGCACATGCTTATATGACTTAGAATGACTTACAATGATACGTGCTTATTATTATTAGCCCAGGGCTAACTAAGCAAATACATTTGAAATGTACCAATAATTCTAGCCACAACAAACCCACCTAGTCAATTGAAGTCATTGTAAAAAAAGTGTAGATATAAATATAGGTCCTGTTTGATGTGGCATTTTACAAGATAATTTTTGCATTGTTTAACTTGATTATTTTAATTACTATTCAATAGACTGAGAACTATCGGTATGACACACACAATGTGTAGGGGAGTTCTACTGTCCAGCCACTAAATACTCACATACTTTTTATCCACCAAAGAACAAAGAAGGACTAATGCATATAAACTTTGTTAAAATATTATGCCTTTAAATTTTGAGGTAGTCTGTGTTGTATAGACCAGGAAATCTTTAAATTGAAGTAATTACATTAGTATGTATTCATTTTACAAGAGAGCTAGCACCACCACATAACAGTGGTCTTGCTGCTGTAAATAAAATAATCATATTTCTAAGCAGACGTCAAATTGATTTAATGATGAATAATAATAATATGTATTGTGCAAGACTGAATAAAAGTCATAGGAAGGATTTTGAGAAGAAGCCTTGTTTGTTTTTGTACAAGCCATGTATTTTATTATAATTTAGGCTATTTTGAACCCAAGAGGTATATTTACTGCTACTGTATTACAAAGTGACATTTATGTACCGGTACATTCAATTAAGTTAGCATGGGTTCCAAACCCACCCTCCCCCCTCAAGTAATGAATCATGGAAAGTTGATGATTGATACTGTATATATAATTATGCAGTTATAAAACATTATAATGTGGAACAACGTGTTTAATCTATCTTAACAATAGCTCCAGTCATAAAAATAAAATATAGCTTGAAAGGTAAAAAATGATTGGTTTTCTCATAATCCGGTGCTACATCTGAACGCATTGATCAATAGTTAAATATTCTAACATGACGTTTAACTCCTGCATGTTACCGCAGAATCTAACAAAAAAGAGTTGCTGAGTCTATAATTAGTCTGTGTCTTGTCTTGAGTATAATTAATTAGATAACAATTAGATTATTATGTCATTAATTATTGTTCTTCAGCCAACCGTTGACTTCACTCTCATATCTATCCTTCCAGCTAATGGCTTGTTTGATAGATTCTATAGATTGCTCTCTAGATCTCTTCCCGGCTCCTGCATCTGGGTGCAACTTGTAGAACTCTTCAACCTACAGGAGACCAGCAATCCTTCATATTAACATAATGTACTATACTGTGTCACAGATGGAGTGAAGATGTATACATAAAACTACATCAACATAGTATACCTGCGTGTACATTGTAAGAGTTCAACTGAATATACCATATTTTTGCTAATAAGCAAATGTTATTCTTAATTATACCTCAGCTAGTCTTTCTTGGGTTTTGAAGCCATTGGCTATCCTCGGCACCATTCTGCCAAAATATCTGTTATCAGCCCCCAGTCTACATAAAAAGCAATATATACATTGTATTGTATGTATGGCTATTATATTTGATCTCTTAGACTATCCAATTTCTCTGCAACAAAAAAGCTGTTATAAAATTGATGTCTGCCACTGAATAAACCTTTGCATCTAAATATATGTACATGATAACTATGTTATTATGAAAAATCATTAATTTTCTGTGAAGTAGACAACAATCTACCAGTGCTATATCATGCAATGTACATTGTACATGTACTGTATATACATTGTACGGAGGACAGTGTAAATGCTAGATAGTCTACGTACCTATCCCTAATAGTAAGATAGTGCTTTTTTGTCCAGTTCCAGACAATTGGTAAAGCCACTTTGTTCCCAGACAGATAACTAATAACACTGGGGAAATCCTGATCAGCCACTTTACTCTTGTCTGAGGCATAGTTGAGATACCTGTATCAAACAAAGCAGCTAAAACTTGTAAAAATACGTGCCATTATACTTTTGGAGCAGCCGTGGCCTAGTGGCAAGGGCTCTGGACTTCCATGTGGGAGTCCCAGGTTCAATTCCCATGAAGGTCATTGGTGGTGTTAGGAAGAGCATCCAGCCACAATTGCTCCTGTGCCTCATATAATACTTTGCCATTGGTGAAGTGCCTTCTTCACCCCAAATTTGAAAAAATGCAGATCTCTTTAGATCCTTGCTTTCTTACCTGGGATTAGTAGTGGGTAGTAAAATTGGTAGAAAAAATACTTTTGGAATGTGTTTGTTGATAATATTGAGACAAGAAATTATTTTATGAGAAATTACAAGTATTGATCATAAAGCTGAGACTGTTACCTACCTCTAAAGACATAATGTATTATATTTGTATAATATTTACATGTACATGTATATATTTATGACATTTTAATTTTTGTCTTGTGTAGCAGACATTGGAAAATATAATCAGAGGCTTACTCACAATATTTTAACATTTCAATATTTTAAATCTACTGTCAGGTTTCCTAGGAATAGGTTTAGATTATGACCCTATCAACAACCTGCTAGCATTTAGTAGAAACTTATTCTTGATACAGAATAGTAGTTAGTTGTTTCTTTTCATTGCACAAAATTTTCATTGTGATTAATTCATATTTTGGGGAAGCTAGTTGATTATTATTCATCAACTTCATATTGAATATTACATGATGCATTGTATGTATGTGTGTACTTCCTGCATACAATTATTTTGTATTACATACTTATTAATAAGAGCAACATTGTTGGTCCTAGCAAGACCCCTTCTCATGTCTACTCTTGCTGAGGCCACAGGTTCCGTACTGTATCTAGACCAAACAATGTCCCACTGCTCCTCCGTCACATCTACCATACCGTAGGTAAGCACCTCGTATCTCTGGGTCACGTCTAACCTTTAAGATGTAAAAATTTATATTTAAACAAGGATTTTAACACCAAATTCGTGAATCATCAATTTCAGAGTTCAGCCTGGTTATAAAATATATTACTTGTATTCATACAAAAAATGAGGGTCAGCTTGAAGCAAATTAGTGTGGAAAAACCAAGAAATTTAAGAGGGCACTTGAACTATATAATTCTATGCTGTTCATACCAGTCTAGTTCCCACAGAACTGTGAATTCCTGTCCACTGCACTATTTTACTAGGACATGTATATTGTACAAGGAACAATGAATTCACAGTAAGGAATGCAGCAAACAAAGCTATCATCGCTCATAAATGTTGCTGAATATATTGTTTGCTAGTCATATTATGTTATGAGTACAGTGTGGGAATAGGTAGCCGCTAAACACTACTAGTATTTCAATTACTCCAGTATAAAATTTTATACTATATCTATAAAAGATCATGACTTACTGGTTATTCACCGGATCAGCAACCCATTGAGTAAATTTACTTTTGGCCACGTCTAAGCATTCGGAATATTCATGGCCACATGCTAGTCTGATGATGGTCCCTCTTAGCAAACTGTAAACAATAATTGCTGTATGCACTTAGAGCTTCCACATGCTCTACTTTTAGGTACAATATTTCAGACTTGTAATAAAATGTAATAAATCGGGTTGCACTAAGTATGAAATGTAAAGGAAGCATATTACAACATTAAATTCTACTCTGCATAATATAATTTTTAGGTTACATTTTAATTATGTTGCATAATAATTATACTTGTATGACGATAATAAAAAATAGTTGAATCTTTTAAACAATGGCCTGATTCGAACATACAGATATAATATGTACAAATAATGCACTAATAATATTACCATATTAAGTAATGTACTCTTAATACCTCCAATCTAAGCAGTTATAATAATAGCAACAAGAAAGTTCATCACAAGCATGAGGGGTCCAGACTGATCATAGCTAAATATCACTCTAGTGTCAGTTAGTAAAAAGTGTAAGCTATGCACATGTAATTACATCATACATTGTATATTGCATAACATAAATATACATTGTACATGTATATATCTCCATCTTCATTTTGAGATAAATAGAAGCTAGTTGAAGGTTCAAATAAAGGGCACAGAAATATCTGGAGAAATACAATTAAATATGGAAGTGGATCCTTATAAAGTTATTATATAATATATTATACATAACAAAGTGTGAATATTATTCTATATTCATCTTACTCATCAGTATGTGAGCCTCCCGTCTTCCATGCTAAATTGTCATATGACTTTTTAACCAGTTTTTGAACAAACGCCTACAATTATATAACACTAATGTATATGCATGAGATAGTAACACTTCTTTTTTGTCAAGACAAAGTAGTAAGAAGAAACCATATCATTCATAGTCTTACTAGACATATTGAGTTACAGACATGATACAAGCACCCAATATATTTTCTGAGAATAGGGATTTGCTACAGTGCTACATACTCTCCATTTTGTCGCGTCAGTAAGAAGGTTACGGATCTGAAATAAATCGGAGCTGGCAGCAAGCCATGGTACATAGTGGACTTCATCTGATAGGTAGGTTAGGAAGTTGAGTGCTGTCTCATATCCCATACGGTCATAGGGAGGTAGAGTTATCGCATCATTTACCAACCCTGCTCGATCTCCAACAGGCAAGTTCTGTAACACAAAGCCATGGCAATGCAGTGAAATATATGTCCATGTGAGATTCCCTGAGCAATAACATATATATGCAAATGCATAGAAGCCATTTTGTTGTTAATAAGAAATATTTAATGAGAAATTCTGACATTTTATACAGGTATATGTTCATGGACGCTCATAAGCTATTGACAGAATTTTCTGTGAGAGGAACAGAAATTGGGAGAGGACAACTTCTAATTACGATCGATAGCTTACATGCTGCATTGTATTGTACCTGTACTTATTTAGAGCATGCTATATTACGCGGAAATGACAGTCATATATGAAATAAAGTTAATGTCGTAGAGTACAGATATACTGCTACTTTCTCATGTGGTTATAATACCCTGTCTACACTTGCATTAATTTTGTTGTCTGCAAAAGATAAATAATTTGGAACATGTTATTTGGATACCTCGATATTCTGTTTGAGAAGATCTGTGAGTTTCTGCCACCATTCCTCTGGGTAGGTGACTTTATAGTAGCCTGTGCTGTCCTTGTTAAACTTCAACCATTGGGTCCCGTCACTCAGATCTACTGGGCTAGGAAACGTGGCTAACAATAAGTATAGAGTAGTTCAGTATAATTACTGGTGTGAAATTCCTATTGCTATTGTAACTAATATTATTACTACAGTAAAATGTAAAACATACATGTGCATATTAAAGGATACACAAGGTATGGATATTAGGCTAGATATTGCAAGAAATCATATGTATTCGTAAAACCAAGGGCTGTGCTTTGTAAATGGTCCATTAATATACAACACAATATACATGTACAATTCACATGTTGTATAACATTGATATATTATATGTACATTATACAGGCCGTGGTATGACATTGTTTCTTATGCAGGTAACTCTCACCACACTTAGGCCTTAGTACAATCTTAGTTTATACTGCTTTATTGTATAGATAGTGCACATCTATACTGAGTATGAGCACATGTATGATGTATAGCTAAGCTGCATAATACAACTTCTGATTTACCAGTATCTCCTGTTCTGTGAATCCATGGGAACGTTGTGTCACTACTTCCATTATTAGACACATAGTGAAGAGGCACCTCCCATAGATAGCTGCAATGATTGGAACATCATGACTTATGAAATAGCTAAGTTTATTCACCGCAATATTTGAAGATATCTGTTACACTAGTCCATCTACTGTACACGCATATGTGTAATACACTTGTACAGATATACAATGCATGTACAAATACATGCACACATTATTTCATGTAAGCAGTACTTATGTGGGAAGATTTGCTACACAGGTATATACATGTACATGTACAGGAACAGTAATGTATAGATACATGTACATGTACAGGAACAGTAATGTATAGATACATGTACATGTACAGGAACAGTAATGTATAAATAGTTATATTTATCATGTAATTTCTAGTCACATTTTCGCTGCCTAAAGTAAAAGTACATTGATGAAAGTTGCATGCACTTCACCACAATGCTTATAATTTTAAAGTTGTCCTCTCTCTGCTAGTGGACACAAGTATAGGAGAAGACAACTTCTATCAAGCATATGAAACAAGGTGACGATGCATTTGAACTACGTATATGATAATTATCATCTACTGTATTATATGAACAAACTTGAATGGTGATTTGGGCCACTCTGCTGTTTCTGCTCTGTCTTTGCACAAAGTCTGTTTGGCGGTGATCATCTTGGTATCTCTGTCATACGTAATAGTGACCAGAGGGTACCCACTCTGCTTAGTCCATGTGTCCATGATGAGCTCCACATCCCACTCCTTAGCGTGTTGACCAATGCTTTCCCATAGCTGATATGTCTTGGCATTATCATACTGGTATCTTTTTAAATAGGCCTAAATATTTATAAAGCAATATATAAAGTTGACTAGATAAATCTGAAAATTCTAAAATAGCTGTTTTGTTTTATCTAGAATGGAAATGGCTCAAATAAGTAATGAGAAATATTAGCACTTAGCATAACTACAGTATATTATGTTGTTACCATGGAAACACCTCAGGTATACAATCATGTAAAAATTATAAAGTTTTAATAAATTTATTCTGCTTACCGTTAGACCTTCTTCAAATACTTTTGGTCCAATAAATGCCTCCAGCATTCTGATGACTGAAGCACCCTAGAATATTGTCTTGAGTTACAATATATAGAAATAGAACATGTAGTCTCAAAGTCACAACTTTATTATTGGCTACGCTAAACCATGACAAATACCTCCAAGTAGATTGGCTATCAGCGAGTCTATGTCTTGGTAACTCCACAAGTTATTCATTGGAAGAGGACAACTTCACATAATAGTCAGTGGCCTAGAGAGATTCATGGCCTCAACTAAACGGTTTCAAACGATTTCAAACGACTTCAAAGGACTTCAACGCCCTTTTCAAATACTAGTAGTTTACCAATTGCTTCCCAAGTCATACTCAAGTACAACCAGCTCAGCGTTAATTCCCGCAATATAAGATTCTATTCTCGTACCTTATTATAAGATATTGCATCAAAGACTGCAGTTATGTCCTCCGGTCTCTTCACAGGAACTATTATAGGATGTGAGCTGACTACAGAGTCTTCTGGCATCACATTAAATGCCTCGAGAGAAGCAAATTGACTGAACTAAAACAAGGGGAGGCGTATACACATGCATGTATAATTGTTGTAACAAAGATAGCAGCAACTGATTAGATTTACATAAGACGAAACATGGACCATACCATGTACATTCCTTGATGGATGATAATCTCATTCATAAAGTGCTTCTGTGATTATTAGTAATGCATATATTTCAGCATTGCAGTACCTGTTAACTAAACTTCGCCCTGTTTTATAAGCATGTTGAAGGTACATGCATAGGCGTTACCATGCTTTTGTAGCATAAATGTATTTAGTTTCTACCTACCACTTGCATATCCGGTTCAAACTCCTCGGTTCCAATGTATGACATAAATGTAGCAAATCCTTCATTCAGCCACAGGTCATCCCACCAGTCCATTGTTACAATGTTACCAAACCACTGTCAATAATTGTAAATCATGTATAACATTGTTCTACTTATATGATATCTTATGGCGGCATATTAAAGCTTGAAATATATGTCCACATGTCCCATAATATCCTCAGTTGCTATTACTGTAGATAGAACTAGACAGGTGCCCTGCAGGTAGTCAAAATAAGTGTACAGTTCTTTGTTGACAGGTGCAGCAATGTTAGAATTGAACCATTTGAGGTAGGCACAATCCCAACTGCTGGATTTAGGGAGTATTGAGACTCAGGAAATGCCTGTTTGAGCATTACTTAGAGCAAAAAAATGTGCATTTCTGGAATAACACAATCCTAGCCAGCCAATAGCCTATGTATTGAAGTCTTGAGGCCTGTTAACTTTATTGCTAGTGAAACTAGCAATAAAGTGAGGGTGCATGCTTGCTGATCATGTGCTCTCACTTCTAACACTGAGGTGTAGTGTTGCATTACCTGGTGAGCAAGCTCATGGGCGACAACTTCAGCTATTCTCTGTTTATTAGATGGTGATGACACGCCCTTTTTATACAGCAGGTTGGTTTCTCTGTATGTGATCAATCCCCAGTGCTCCATTGCTCCAGACACAAAGTCAGGTATAGCTATCATATCTACAGTCAGAAGATGTCATGCCTTTGTGAGGTTTCAATAAACGAGTATATGTGTGTCCTCGAGACCTTTAGGATCCACATACATTTGACCTAAGCGATAATAAACACTAACCTGCATTTTGTATGGCTGAAGTAAAACATCTCCAGCTCATTAGCAGAGACAAGTATCTTACAAAAAGGAGTTGCTTTAGGTTTGACTTGATCTAATACATTCACGGTATTTGCACCTGGAGTGGGCCAAACTGTGACTGAAACTTGGGTGACGCATTGAAAGTAGTAACACCTATAGTCTAATAGATGTCTAAAGTGTTTGTCTTACCCATTTTTGGTAACGGATACTCTAGTCCAAAGTATGTTTCAAAGTAATCTGTGACGTTAGCTCCAAACTCCAGTGCGTAAT
Organism: Bugulina stolonifera; assembly: GCA_935421135.1. Classification (NCBI taxonomy): domain Eukaryota; kingdom Metazoa; phylum Bryozoa; class Gymnolaemata; order Cheilostomatida; family Bugulidae; genus Bugulina; species Bugulina stolonifera. The sequence goes on from OW285187.1 coordinate 31,312,580, forward strand.
CGATTTGATCTTCACTGCCTTCCACAGCATAAACTCTAAACTACACATGCAATATAAATACAATGTTGAATATAAAATTAATAATGGACTAACTCAACAATTTAATTCCAGCAAAATAGAGCCTACTATTTTCAAGATGAGGTCATGGAAATAAATGTACGCATGTACCTTCTTGTTTGACTTGAGTATCTTTTCCTTATAGTTGCACTTGCAGACAATGAAGCATGCTAGGTAAGTACTCATTGGCACCGACTTTTCAAACCTTGTTTGTTTCAGACCATCTGTTCGCATAAATTCCTCCTAAAAATATGAGATAATACAAAGAATAGAGTTTCCATAAAACAATGTAATACTGGATAAAACTGAAAAATCACACCATGCAGGTCCAGTTATTTATGATAGTGCTTATAGCACGATTTGCACTGGTAGATGTATAATTGTTACCTCCACTGGCATGTTAGACAGAGCTACAAAGTCCGGTTTATGAATCAGTGTCGTAGTGAAAGTTGCTTTCAGGTTTGGTTCATCGAAACATGGAAATGCTTTACGTGCATCCACGGGTTCAAATTTAGACGTGGCCATTGCTCTGAAAATCAAGTAAATATGCAACAAATTCATCACAACATTGTTTATCTAATAGCAAATAGATAGTACATAAATTGGTTTGGGTTTTTCCACCAACAAACAAATCACCACTATTATTATGCTAATTGGAAAGGAACTTTAGTGTGCTTTTCTACACTTGTTCACATAGAATGGATACGACAACTCCAATCTTCATTTGCAATAGTGAAAGTTGTCAGCACATGAAGTCATGCATGTTGTGGGACAGGTACAAATAATGATAATAATATGCTCTCTACAATGTTGTATCTACTATGCTGTCAGTGTTCAAAGTGTTAGTACATGGGAGAACATAATGTGCACCCACGTCATTTTGAGTGGTTACACGATTAGCAAGCGTGTACCCTCTTGTTAGTGTTACTGACTTTTCATGGTTAGCGTTTGATTTTTCTGGTTGCTTAGCAATTACGCTGATCAATTGTCCAATTGCATACGGTGATAAACATACGTCTATAGTCTTGTTCTACATGTATATATACAAAAGTAGCAAACATTCAACCTGAAGTCTCAGAGACAGCTGCAAGTTTTCTTTTGGACATAGCCAACTCACAAATAAAATCATTTTTAATGACTAATCAAATCTTTCGAGTTGCAAGTCAATTCTTTGCATGAACCCATAGATTCAAGTTGTTTTCAAATTATCTAGACCGGCCACAAATCCAGTTCAATTCAATTCTTTTCTTGATTAGCTAAAGTTCTTTGTAGGGTTATTGGGCTACTACATATGTATTCAAATTTTGATGGAATATTATAACTTAAACGTCAAATGTTTCCAGAAGTTCAGACCTTAAGCCAAAATATGATATAATTTCTCTAATTTTGATTGCGATTATTTCTATTCATTGAAATTTGCAGCTTCTCAAAGAAAACTGATTTATGGAATATTTCAACATAATGACGTGGATGTTAAGTGTCCTTGGACTTTGTCAATTCAAGTCACAAGCTTTTGATAGCAATATATCCAAGTCATGAGTCATTTTATTGAACCGCTAATTGCTGCTTGAATCAACTGGGTGAGAGTCTTTATCTCGAGTGTGGCATCTCTGACTAAAGGTGATACAGATTCACAACTGTAACTGTTTGGCGTCAATACATAAGCTATAACCTAACAAGTATGATGTTATTCAAGAAATACCATATTTTGTAACAAGTAATGATGAAAAAAAACTTTAAGAACTCCAAATTCTTGAAGCAATATTGTGGCCGAGGTTCTACTCTGCACTCCTGTCATATTTGCTGGAGAATGTTGTACCATTGACTGGGAGTGCACCCACCTCTTTTGTTCCACTTCAAATACTGAATGCTGACTATACTTGAAGCCTACATGTATGAAGCAGAATTAGCATTCATTCTTGTTGGATTTTCGCAGGAATTAACAGTTACTAAATCCAGTCTAGGAGACATCTACATGTATATGTTATGGTTAGAGTTTGTGGTAAAAGCGGACAACTTACAAAATGAAGAGAAGACAGCTCTCATTCAGTGCTACATTATAACATATATTATGATGATTCTTGTTACAGATTTAGTGCAAATTTTTGCCTCGTTTTCGCTATCAAAATAACTGTGTAAACAGGAAAACCGCACGACGTTCATGTCATATACCCTCAGAGCTTCCACACATCCTATGGTATACCATAATGCACTTACTTGGTGTTATTAGCATAGAAGGCTTTATAGAAGCCAACAATTCCATTGGACAGAGACCCGTCAAATGTTATATTCAGTAGCACTGTAGCAGACTCTTCAATAACCTCTTTAGTCTTCACAATCCAGAACTGGTTAGGTTTATACCCCCACTGCTTATCTACTTTGTAGTCCACCCCTGTAGCCTTGTTTGTTATGGATGTAACTAATATACACAAAGTATAATATTAGGTAAATTGACAGGTACAACATATATACATGTTCATGTACATGTAGCATAATATTTACAATGCAGCACATTCATATGATACTTGAAAATTATACATATTCATGGCAATTATAATATACATTGTAATACTATTATGGTTGCCATAATGATATAGCTATTTGAAAAGAGGGTATATCACATAACACATATTATTGTTACTGCAATAGTATCATGATAATAACAATATACAGTCATGTAAGTGCTTTGTATAGTATAATCAAATAGAGTCTGTTTACCTACACCTGCATATGTGTCTCATCTAGAACTACTGTGTAAGTAAACCAATTGATTATATTATGCAGGTTTTTGGATAATTTTTAATACGCGTACATACAAAACTACTGCATTCTTTTGTAGCTATCTGATGATTGTGTATGATTGTATCTACATATAGAACTAATCCTAACCTACATGTAATTGTTTAAACTATCTACAGTATAATATTGTGATGGTACAGGACATTTGTATACGACTCCAACTCCCGGACGAAGCTCCATCGCACCTTAAGTGCCTAGTAGTTGTTACAGCGCTACTCATCTGACACTAACATTCTCATAATTAGTGTTCGTATACTTACCTTCAACTGCATTGCATGTTCAAACCACTTAATTACCGTCTATATACCTGTCTCCATGTGTTTATACTCATTTCTTATTCATGTATCTTACTCTTATGTTGTTGTATATGGTTACATGATTATTACTAAGTCTTTTAACGCCTTTTATACCCATGTACAGAGGCCCGACCTCTCAGAATCCATTGATATTCATTTTGTACATGAATTGGACCATTATAAGCAACTTTTGTAGAACCCGACCTACTTTGGGTCGGCCGTCGGGCTTCCGGCGGCCATCTTGTTGCGCAACTTCCGGACGACCACACGTCGTCTTTTCCCGACGTCACGTCGGCCGGAAGTCCTTATACTATATAAAGGGCATTGTTTTACTGTTCATTGTCTCAGTCTTCACTTGGCTTTCAATAAAGACACATCTATACTTGATACAGAGACTTTCACTTCCTTTTGCCAGGTCATTCGCATAGCGAACTGCCTACTAGGTCGGATCACTCTCTTTCATTGTATAGTCTGAAGGTCGGACTTGAGATCAGATGGGTCGTCTTTGGTAGTATTTGGGCTACTGAGACCGCTCGATCTTTCATGTAATGCGAAGTCCTATTACCACTCATAGGCACTTCATTTCTGGGTCGATAGTCGTCCAAGGACGACCGCACCAAAACACAGAAACCATTACAATATATTAAATATTATTGCTTAGGCCATATTTTGTAAAGGGAATGAACAGTATGTACGCATATATGGGTGTACAAGTTTATTGTACATGACTTGTATGTACATGCAGGTACATCTATGTGTGATGTTGTATTAATTACTTGTGGAACAGTAGCAACATTTTACACTTTGAGCAATGTACTGCCATCCACATGCACTTTGCTATAATTATACGGACATTGTAGAATCGCAACCTTGTATACAACATAGAATAAATATTTAACAAACGTGTATAAACAATATGTACATGTACTATGGCACTAGAAGGGCAACGCAACTTATTTTCTTAGACTAAATAAAGAATGTGTTCAACATTCCATGCGGCTACCAACTGATGTACAAGTGTACAATGTAGTAACTTGAACGTAACAATATTCTGGTTGACTTACCTTTTACATTCAGATCTTTAATATGTACAAGTAGATACCATGTGGCCTGTTTGATGTCTATCTCAATGCTCACCTCACCAGAGAATGTGTCATGCTCCTCGTAGAAGTTGGGATAAAGAAGTAAATCATAATGTTTGGGTACGGTGTAGGCGGGTAGATACAGGTTGAGCCAAGGTGCTGTATCTGGGAGGAAGTCACCACCTTCCTGTACACTCTTACTCGTCCCTGAACTCTCTGGTTCACCAGTAGATGTTACCACTGCACCTCTTCCAAACCAGCAGGCTATACCAACCACAGAGCATATCACAACTCCACTAACACATAGAAAGATGAACTTTGACCTGTAACATAAATGATTATAGATTCAAATTAAAATAATACCGGTGACGGTTAATCCTACATTGTAGCTAATTTCTATGCATGTATCTTTGGAAATATTTCATGTATTATCATTTGCGAAGAAAATTAATCAAGTAAGATACAACTTAGATGTTCCTGGAAAGTATTAATATTTGAATGTGAGGATGTCTAATTTGTCAACTTGAAACACTCGGTCATCGTCAATAACTCAACAGGTTCACTGACCAGATTCTATTAATAAAGCAGGTAGAAAGTTCTTTTTCTACCAGTATCTGCTAGGTATAACTTTCGTGTTATTACAATAACATATCAGTAGAGGTAACTTACTCAGGAGATCTAACTCCATCACCCACTGGTAACGTACATTACATATAAATCACTGGAACTACCTTAATTGTATATAAAAACGAGTTGTTTATGGCAGCAGTTTTAGTAGACACACACATCTACATGTTCTATAAGATGAACAACATGATTTCTACTCAGTCTATAAAGGGTTAGAAAAGATATTATTATCAATTGAACTACCTAATTTTATAGCTTACATATTTTGTATGAAAAAATTCTGTAGCTATAGTTTATTATATGAATCACTGGTTATATTTCCTTTCTATAATTTAAGAATAAACTAAAAATTTATAAGAAGAAAATACCAGTCCATATTGTTACTATGCTTGTGTTGTGTTTTAATATAATTAAATAATATATAATTCAATTTGTAATCTTACTTTCCAATGACGACTGAAGAACCCATTGCTGTGAGTAGGTATCACCTTCCCAGTCACTCCAACTGAATGGAAATAAAAGCTTTCTATAAAAATAGACAGTAGCTTCTCCTACCAGTATCTGTCGGGTATCTGTTTGGGTATTATTATAAATTATGAAATATGCACTCAGATTAATATAATGCAGAGTATATTTAGATAACAATATAAGAGGGTATTTATCTGACACACTAAACCCTGCCTGAGCTCTGCATTAGTGAGAATTAAAGATACAGTATCAAAGGCCAATCATATGACCCAGTTCATACTATTGGCTGCACTGGTAACTATAGCGATTTAAATAATTGTAAACATGTGTCATATGTTTGCTATAACAAATAATTATGTAAATATATTTGTTTCCTTTACAGTAGAATACAATAATAATTATTCTAATTCTTTTCACCAAAATGTTGCACAATTTTTCATGAGAATTGATCATACATATAGTAGGCCAACTCTGAGGTAGATTACGATATCTAAATTCATATCAAGTGGTATACAGTTTTCTGTAATCTACATAAATGCTTTTAAGTGTTCTCCATGCTGATAATTTTGTGGGAGTAGAAATACCAATGAATAGTTTTGAATTTTGATGAATCACTAAACCTCGCAACTAAAGAGACTACTGAGTTACTGAGATAATATTATGGACCCCATAATTTGATGTAGAATGATTAGATTATAATTTGTTGTTGTTTAAAATAATTGTTTGTATTTACATGATTTGTTTTATAGTTTAGTCTCCATCAGTTATCACTGGGTCACTATCATGGCATCAAAACTGTACACCTCACTCACCCAGTCTGACCCTTTGAGCACCGATCCCGATATAATCGGGATCAGTTGCGCTCTCTACAAAACAGGCCTGTTCTCACAGACCCGCCCTCTACCAGCCCGTTCTCTTCAGGCCCTTTTTCTAAATGCCCGAATCCAACAATATTGGGGTTGAAATTACTAGGCTATTCATCTCTGTTTTTAACCCTACAGCAAAGCTCAATTAATATTCTGAAAGCTGAGAGTCTTAGCTTTCAAGTTTTGCAGATAATCTGATTGAGAAAAGATATTTGGGAAATCCAACACCAGCACCAATTGCACTGAACCTGAAATCAGTTAGTGAGATAAGGTAGCTGAGTAGAATAGCAAGTTTGTAATATTTTTGACATAACACTAAGTGTTATGTCAAAAATATTTCTTGGTAAATGTATTATTTATAGCTGTAACACAGCCATGCCATGTCTAGCATGTGTTGGTCCACCAAGTCAATACGATACCGACACAAATCATAACAAATACGTGTATTTTATATGGAATAAAATATGGTGGGATGCATCAGTGTCATTCCCCCATAAACAAGTGGGGAATGACACTGATGCATCTCACCATATTTTATTCCATATAAAATACACGTATTTGTTATGTGTCGGTATCATATTGACTTGGTGAACCAACACATGCTAGACATGGCATGGCTGTGTTACAGCTATAAATAATATATTTACCAAGAAAGTATGTAGATACCTAGAAAAGTGAAAATGATGTACAATTTTGTAAACCATTTTTTGTAGATATTCCAAGGAGTGTTGAAGTTATAAATGCTTTAGTACATGATGTACAACTGTATGTCACACTTGAAAAATTAATTGGACCTGACGGGTATGTTATGGAATATTTAACTAGTCCTCAAAGAGTTAATAATCTACCAATAGCAGTTGCTGACAAGCATGTTACGGCAGCCGATTTTTTAAAAGTAGACAAACCAATATTACATTTTGTTAAATCAACCAAACTAAAAGTGCTTGTAATGATCCAAACTAAGTGAATCCGCAAGATACGAAGCACAATAATGGAGTAGGTCAAGAGCGTGTAACGATCACATAAGAGAGGAGACTGTTTAGCTGTTTGTTGTTATTGCAGAGACCTCTAACAAACTTCTGATTCTCCTTACTACCCTGGTTATAGATTAGGACTTGAAGATTAGCCTTTAATATCCCTTTCATTTATTTACAAATTTCACAAGTTCTGAGTTAAAAATAAAGATAGGAATATATTGCAAATAACAATATTATTACTTACTTAGTGTAAACTTTGCATTAAGGCCATTAATACAATCGTGTACCTTTGCAATCATAGTATAGTGCCAGGGTCCAAAGTTTTGCAATAACAATAGTCTTAGTAGAATTATATTTATTTACTGGCACACTGGTGGAACATCATGTTATGGTCAGTCGGATAGCAGGACAGAGTCGCAACATAATATACTGCAATACACCTACAAGTAGATTGAGATCCAGGTATTGATTGAATCTAGTTTAGCACTACTAGTACAGGAGGCTACATCTGCTTGAAGGGGATGACTAGACTTTACTCTATGATTGCTGTATGGAACCATGGGAGTTATCATTATGTTGACCTATCTGTCTAATAGCCTTGGCTCCTGTGGGTCTCTTGTGGGCCTTTAGAGTGTCGTGTCTCCAATTTGTGTTCTCTGATTCCCTAGAACGAGATACAGTGACAATGCCATATAACTAAAAAAATATTTCCGTTATTTTCCTCCATATCCTGGAGTTATCCCTCCATGAGCATAACATTGCCTTCTCTAACTCACTACATACAGTACATGTAGATGTAGTGATAATAGTTGTTCATTGACACATCTAGTGAATGGTCATTTACACTGAGTAGATATTGCAATGTATAACAGACAAAGTGTTCTTTGATGCCAAAAGTGAGAACAGGCAAAATATTTTTCACTGACAGAGCCTTGGCTACAAAGCTATGGGCAATCATCAGCTGACTACTGTCTTATGAAGTTGTCTTCTCTCAATCTTGGTTTTTCTGGAAACTGGGAGGGAAAAATTTTGTAACATAACCGCATGTAACCCTGTAGGCCCTGGGAATTCTCAATGAACAGCTAGTTTCTTTCAAACTGATGATAGCTGGGACGCTAGTACAGATAGTTGAGAGCTGAAAGCCTGAATACATTCAACAAGAGCCGTTTCCTATGTTTGTATCTCTATGTCCCCTTAAATTCAATAAGATTTCAGCTGCCAAAGCGAAGCTTGTATGCAACTATTATTTTGTACTATGCTTGTACCAGCTTATATTGTAGTTTGAAGTTGTCCTCTTTGTCCATTAAGAAAAGTGCGAAGAGAGGGTAACTTCTACATGTAAATATAATATCCATTAATTTCGAGCATGTGTGGGCTTTGAATAGCACAGCATTCATTGTCGATTGTCATGCTAGTTGAGTTTTAGTTTAGTTTATAATGTATGAAGTAAATATTGTGACCAACCCATACCATAATTCCATAAGGATGCCTGCCAAATAACATGCAGATGTTGAACCTTTTGAGTAAAAATTAAATAGAGCTAGTTGCATTGAACACCCCAGTTTTTGATTGCACAAACGCTAAGAAAACTTATGAGCACAATGACACTAAATTTTTGTTTTTCAAAAACATTTATCAGTATTGTACTCTGCCAATAGTTTTTCACCAACTTTGTGTATTTTGTGGACTATTTTGAGGAAAACCAAAAATGCCAGGCATCTCGTGTGAACATAACTTCAAACCTCTCATGGTCAACCCATATAAATACCATCACATCAAGAACCATGTCAAAACCTGCACTTCTCCAATGTAGCGTTGTCCACAGCACACCAAAATTCTTGTGTACCAGTTCCTGATATATCTAGGACTCCCTATACCTCAAGTGACATCACTACAGTGAAGTGACAAATGACAATGTGTTCAGAGGAAGTTTACCTTCTTCTACAAAGCATAATCAGAAAGTGGACCTTGACATTCCATTTGGTGCAAGCTCGCACAGTGTTCTCATCATAAATTCATCGAACTAAGCTTGAGAACAACCATCTACATGTACTTACACTCCTTCTACCCTTCAGTTAGTAGTCAGTGCATGGAACAACCTATCAGATCATGTAACTTAATCATACACTTCTGACCACTTCAAAAGTACGCTGATATAAACCGAGACCTGATCCGAAGTTTGTCAATACAGTTGAGACTGGAGATACCAGCAGAACTGTTTCAACTCCCCCAAAAAGGTAAGGAAGTATTTACAGGCATTTAGTTTTGCGACACTATGGTGGTAGCAAGTAACAGTTGAGGCTTCTTCAATTATAAGGCCTAATGGGAACATAAATATGTGAATGTATATAAAATAGAAGGCAAATGACACATATGGAACTACCATCTGAAAAATAATACTGTTCAAAATTGAACAATGGAAAAAATTTGGCAGCGGTGGGATTCGAACCCACGCCTCCGAAGAGACTGGTGCCTTAAACCAGCGCCTTAGACCGCTCGGCCACGCTACCACACGGTGTTCAGTTGATAATTGTTGTATAAGTCATTTCATAGGTTCCTACAGCTACAACTACCCAATGGCGAACATTGTTATTGTCAACATTTTCCTAGACTTTGATCACTATCTTCAATTCTCATACAATTTTATTTACCGTAAAGTACTATGTGCCGCTCAGAAATTGTCGCTGATTAGAGCGCAGGCTATATTTATTTTGAGATAAACACATTGGAGTTCCTAGATGATTATTTTAGTCAGTTGGTCAGTGGTAGAAAGAGCTAGCTCAGTTGGAATATTTGTAAGTGTATGAATGTGATATTTATCTTTTTGTTCTTCCATCACAGTAAACCAATGTTGAAACTAGCCTGTACTCATTGATTTTATGTGCGTTTATGAAATAATTCGTATAGTTTGCTCGTTTCTGTTTAAATTATTTACTTCAGTGAGTAAGTTACTAGTTAGTAAAGTAAGTAAGTAAATAAGTAAGTAAGTAAGAAAGTCAAGTGTCAGTGCAGTATCAAGTATCACTACAGCATCAAGTATCAGTGTCAGTAGTAATCAGTATCGTATGCAGTAAAATACAATATTCTATTGCCATATTTTATTTTAATTTTGAGTTTTATAAATACAGAATGATAGCTGCTCTACAGTTCTTGATTTTTATTGAATACAATCAACAATCATTTATAGAAAGAAACCTACACACTTGACTATTATCGTTTCGACATTTTGGTAATTTCAGTGACACTTTTCTATACTAACTTATTACCTAACTTCACCTGTATTCTTTCTCATTGTATTTTTCAATATTCATAACTTGAGGCTACATAGACTTTCATTCTTCTTAATTTTTAGGCTTAACTTTAGTAGCATAGACTTGCAATGCAGTGAGTAACTGTGGTGCTTATGCCGCACTTCGTAACTAAGAATGATCAGTAAGAGCCAGAGCACTCAATCCATCAAGGCTACTGTGTTATCTTCTTACTATGGCACTGCATAATATAGACTGATTTTTAATAGACATATTGATTGCAATGGTCTAGAGTACGTGGTAAAGAGACATTTCGAAAATATTGTCAGTTAGGAACTGGGCGTTCTAAAAACGTTCGTTTGGAAAACACCCATTACAAAACTGTGTAGATTACATTTAGTAGAACACAACTCATAGACAATGTATTATTTTTAGTGTTCTACAAGTTAGTAGTAATAAAAATATAAAAAATATAATATTGAAAATAAAAATTAGTTGAAAGTTGAAGTTTGGGGTTTAGTGTTTCCAAATGGTTGTTTGCATATGGCACAACATATAGACTACATTAATACGCATATTGTACGTAGTAGTTTAGAGTGAAGTTTCATCTACCTTATGAAATATATGCTATAGATGCTATAACATCTTGTGGAATTGCCATGCCAAGAACCGAATCGGAATGTACAAGTGGTAGCTATGAAGATGATGATGTCATAATATTTCCTATTTGGGATGCTGGATTTGGTGATAGTATTGCTGCCAAAGATGGTTCAGAGGAGATTAATAATGCTGGCAAAGGTTTTGTAACGCTTCGTGAGCGTCGACAGATAAAACTTGGCCTGCGAAAGGTAGAACATTACAACTTATTAGACTGTACTTGTATTGCTAGTAATTTGAACAGTAGCTTACCTTGTAATAAAATTTGTTCTGGATTCCTTCAATAATTCGAACGGAATAGCACGAGGCTCGCTTTTATTACATCGCATGCTTGTAAATGGGGTGGGATTTGTAGGTTTGGTAAAGTAAAGGGACACAGTCTCGGATCGAGACTCGCAGACATTGTAATGTGTATTCGGTATAGGTTGTAGGACTCGTATCTCTTTCAATATGTTTTTTCTGTAAGGTTATTGGTAGCATCACTAACATATGTGTCTGTGCTGTATAATTTCATAAATCATTCAGAATATTTTGCTTGAATTTTAATTTAGATGACTACTAATGAATATTTTACTTTTAATTTAGCCGACAATTGAACAACGAGGTGTAAGTTAAGCTAACCAATTCAATCTTTGTGATGTTTTCGTTGTGGTGCTATGCATGGTTTAATTCCTTCATCTTCCACAATATTATCTGTGACGTGCCTTCAATATATCCTAGTAACTAGTTTGTTATTATACTGGTACACTGCATTGATTTATGAATCTTGCTGACTGGAACTGTAGATTAGTTACACAGGCTAGTGTTAGTACTATATTCTACTAGTTCAGTTGTTATCCTAGATTTCTAATCCTTGCATCGAATTTAATCACTGTGAAACATTTTCGCTTCTGCACATGTTTCTGTACTATAAAATACATCTGCGTATTTTCAAATATTTTTCCGACAATTTAAAATATCTTGATATACAACGCTTATCACGATTAATAATCATGGAGTAGTTTTATTTATAGCTGCAAGTAGTACTTATCGTTTTCCTGTATGATATGAATTTGATTTGTTGTCCAGTTACCTTTCCACTGCCATTATTTAAATCTAGAGTATACTAACTCTTAAAGTTGTAACTTTCTTTAATCCTAGAAATGATCTGTGATGTTGTTGTAGAAGTAGTTATCTGCCCCTGCCAGCACAAGAAGTAGCCAGATTACAGTCATACACATCTATTGATATGTGTGATGGCTGTCACCTGATTGTACAGTTTATGTTATGTTTAACAGATTCTCCCCCTGAATGTGCTTATTCCCAAGTCTAAGATCACGGACAAGAACAGGAAGTGGTACGATGCGCTGAAGAAGGTGTGGCACCACAAAGATCCATGGCAGGTATTCCATCTAGATATGCTGGAGGAGAAGAGGGCCATCCGACACAGGTGAATTTCTTTTACTATTTGTACTACTACTTGTACTGCCACCACTTGAGTACTGCTACTAGTGCTGCTGCTGCCGCTGCTGCTACTACTACTACTACATGTACTACTACCACTTGCACTACCACTTGCACTACCACTACCTGTACCACTACTACCTGTACTACTACTACTTGTACTACTACTACTTGCACTACTACTTTTATTACTACTGCTTGTACTACTACTGCTTGTACTACTACTGCTTGTACTACTACTAATGCTACTACTGCTCACCTAACCTAGTTCAGACGTTAGTACTGACGATTTGCACTTGTACAATTAATTTGTGACCTGACAGCAAGGCTAATATATAGACAACCGACTGTCCTAAACAGATATCCTATCAATCACCTTGTCCAGTGTGACAGTTATCATTGCCAACATACTGTATAATGATCTAATCGTATTCATCACAGATATGATCCTATCAAACTCAAGTGGAGACAAGATGAAGTGAGAGTTAGAATGGAAGACCAGGTGAGATCTACTATCCAGTATCCACCCTTTCTATAGTCAATACCAGGGGTGGACAAAGTGTGAGCATACATACTATTAGAGTTTGAAGCTGTTGCAGTCTGTGTAAAATTAATAATAAAACCTTGTTACATCCGACATACCTGGTGTCTCAAGTCAACTGAAAATTTCGTTTTATGAATGACTATTTTGTCATGGTTAATGCAATGAAATAATTTAACTGTGAGCATATGCAGGCACCCATACTTACATTCATAAATGCGGCATATTGTGTAAACTGCAAGGAAAGTCTGGGTATGTTATATTTCATGCCAGAAACTTTCCCCACCGCTAGCCTATATCATACCACTACCAAGTGCTACCAATCAAACAACCAGCAATCCAATCTCTAATCTCATCTGGTTAGGTTGTCACTAAACATTCAAACACATTCTATTTGACTTCCCCCAGCACTGTTTTGGATACAGCATTTAGGTTCGGTTTTCACTGAGTTTCCACCTTGCCGCTGCTTCACACAAGTGTGCACCATACAAAGCCCCCTTTGACTACTAGTTACTATTGTTATCAGCCCTGTGTCCTATCAGTGAGGTCAGTGGCTGGCCCCTAGCTCAGGTTGTTTTTACTAGCTAGGCCCATGATGCCCGTATTTACATCCAGGGTTGTTGATCTGCCACATGAATAGGCGTCCATTGATATGTAATTAATTGCAGTCCAGCCACTCGAAGGTGTATTGAATAGCATACTGAGGGCAGGGCTGTCGTTTACTACTGCTTCAGGTTTGGCTATACGTTTTATAAGGCATGTATTTACATGTACTTTCCTTGCAAGAAGAAAATATCACACATAAATTTATGGTTAGCAAAGGATTTCATTTTCATGGCAGAAATAACCCATCCCTGACTAAGGTATAAACCTGAGGCTCTACGTAAGCCTGGCTAGTGCAGTATAATCCATAATGGATAGTTGTACAAAATTAATTGTTCCTGTGCTTGAGGTAGGTGCAAGACCGAATAGCAGATAATAGTAGACTTGGTTCTAGTTTGTCAAAATTGAGGTAGAGATTTTCTGTTTACTTTTGGGTGACTCCAACCCAATTTCCTCAACCACAAAGTATCTCAGTCTATGGAATCTGTTTTGAGTACTGGTCTGTGCTTGCATTATCAATGTAATGGTGGAGACTAAACGAGACACTAACCATGACCAAAACTACTGTAGGGCTACATTACACATAATTACGCAAGTATACCCATGTTGCATTTTTCTCCTACATAAGCATTGCAAACACTTGGCTATCCTATCTCTTCTTCACTTTCTATTTCAGCCGTTTAATCGTGGGGCTATGAGGCAGTGCTTCCGCCTGAAGAAACTGCCGAAGTTCTGTCACTCAGACAACTGGATGCACGCAGGTAACTATGTAGCCAAGAAGTACATGGAATCTGTGGACAGATCAGTCTACTTTGAGGACGTGAAACTGCAGATGGATGCTAAGCTTTGGGGAGAGGAGTTCAACAGACACAATCCTCCCAAGAAGATTGACATATTCCAGATGTATATCATAGAACTTATAGATGAGGTGGGGTCACCTCTCTATCACCTCGAACACTTTATAGAGGTGAGTGAAATGTGATCCTGAGGCTGGGATGTTTAATCTCTTCTACTTGTCCAGAGGTGCTCATATTTGGATACTGTGTTGAAGTCATGGTTGTTAGCTCCAGATTCAAAGTACTCATCTAATGATCTCAACTTCCATAATTCACCTACATTTATAGGAAATATTTCAGCCATACACATTTCATATATAACATGTCCAACTGTATGTATTCTACTTATATGTTTTAGAAGGCATTGTGTTATATTCTTAGTATATAGGCTACAATGTACATGTACATGAACTAACTGTATGGTCAACATGTGTAGTAGGACATAGGAATGGTAGTAATGTTACATGTATCAGAATCTTGCCCGTCTACCTGTAAGCAGGCTATTAATAGTAAACCTGGACTATTTGAGTCAATATTTTGGTCACTAAATTATCTTATCACACAATAATACACACCATCTGATAATTCGCAAACCCTTGCTAGGTAATATATTACCAATGATTACTGACTGACTGACAGCTAGTCAACAAGGAGTTCAACAACTAGCAACTATTCCAATAAATATTATTGTTATTCTTGTAGCAAATCAACTTAGCATTACATCAATCAGTTATTTATAAGTGTTTTATTATAATTTAGTACTGGAGTCACCACATCTCCCAGGCAACAGGCAATGCCATCCCATTACCAGTGCTTTGGCTGGATAAAGTAGTTTTGCGGTTAGCTTATATATTAGTTTTGTGGGAATAGGGCATACACTTCTTTTGTTAATGATGTTTACAGTTTTTTACCAGTTTGCATGCATCGCTACTTACTCGCAATTTGCAAGCTGTTATTGCTCTGCAATGCACAGGCTGACTATGTGTAGCATGCACGGCAGCAGGCTACCTTATCCTTGTAGTACGTGTATTACATGTAGTATGTACATGTAATAATACTTAGGGAATAATGATATATTATATCTATTTGATGCTTAGTGCTGACTCTTTCCATATATACGCTGTCATTATTTCCACCAGGGGGAGTATATAAAGTACAACTCTAACTCTGGGTTTGTGGAGGACACTAAGATGTGTAGGCACACACCTCAAGCATTCAGCCACTTTACATTTGAGAGATCTGGCCATGAGCTAATAGTAGTTGATATACAGGGTGTGGGTGATCTCTACACCGACCCTCAAATACATACTGAGGATGGTAAGATGCACAGTCTACTCTTAGCTTATTGACATGGCCTGACCTTGAATCTCTCTCCTTTGTTCCACAGCTAACGTACAATCGTATCTACTGTAGGGGTGTACACCATAAAAGATGTTATACACTGTAGTTATACATTGCATGCATTTATAGTCTACATGCACATGCGTTTGTTCATGTAATAAAAGAGTCACGTACTCCATAACTATTGTAGGTAGGACCACTATTGGTTGTATATTCCTCTAGTTTGGATGTCAGTCACGTCAGCATATATTTTCTATTCATTCTATACACTTGTTAATAACATCAATACATTGTTTGTCAATAGAACAAATAACATATATATCTGCCTACATGGAATATATATCTGCCTACATGGAATATATATCTGCCTACATGGAATATATATCTGCCTACATGGAATATATATCTGCATACATGGAATATATATCTGCATACATGGTATATAATATGTCTGCATACATGGTATATAATACACATCATTGCTTGATCAGGGATTAAATACGGAGATGGTAATCTGGGTACTAAAGGAATGGCCTTGTTCTTCCACTCACATGAATGCAATGACATATGCCATGCTCTCGGGCTAGAGGGTTTCGACCTGTCAGATGCTGAAAAAGAGGCTGTAGTGCAGCACCATGCATCCACAGTAAGTAACATAACATGTCAAGTTTAGTCATTACAACAACTCCTACTAGTCCGCAGTTACTACATGGTGGAGCTTGAGATTGTACTGTATGCTACTGCACATCGTTAGCTCTAAATTTATGTTACATGGTCCTCATTTGCTACCAACACCACTTTTTGTCTGCTTGAGTTGCATAGTTTTTCTTTTCACAATTAACTTGGAGACCCGTGTACAAGAACAGTTGAAATAACATAGCCAAAAATGAGAATATACTGGTCTAGAAATGTTCCAAGTGAGTGATAAATTCACCGTTCTATATGACAAGGTAACAAATAAGTTAGGGAGGCCAGTGCACCAGTCCCATAATGTAAACTGGTAAGACCAATATGTAGGCTAGTACGAAACATCCCTGTATTCACTATGTCAATATAAAGACCCTTTATTTTCAGGTCGTTGACCTGTGGGTCAACTCTAACTTATTTAGCCCACTCAGCCATGTTATGACAACAGCTCATTTATTATAAAAAGTTAGATAAGGATATTAAGCTGTCAAAAATTGGAGCCACTCATAAACCATGTAATATAATTAGTCTGTTGTTTTTATGTATTTGTGTAGATTGATTAGTTGTAACAAAATTATATAAACGTGCAGAATCTGTAGCTCTGCTGGAACCAAGTAGAGTTTGTATTGATGTACTGTTGTGGTGTATGTAGAGAGATATAGCATATCATGTTTCTTTTCTAGCCTTCCTCTGAGACAGCAATAAAGGATCTTGGGTTGGTGGGTCACGTGAATGCCCCAACCCAAGAAGAAAGACATGACTTAAAGAGGATGCTGTCTAATCCTCGACAGAGAACCCTCAGCTCCGTATCAGATCTGGGTATGTAGGTACTATATCCTGTGTACCATGATGTAAGTGTATACATTTATTTACATTGGCCTGCTATAACCTACAGTGTGCAGCCTACATAGTACTAAGTAATAGACATTATGTAGGAAACCTGTAGACTTGCAGCAATACAGATGTATTATGCTTACTGCCTCACCTCATAATTTAGGAGTTGTCCTCCTTTACTATAACTATTGCATTGCCATTATCATATATTGTAATTGATGTAATTGATGTAGCTACTACTACTACTACATTTGCTCATTTTCAGGCTCGCTACCAGAGGATGAGTTACCAAAAGTCGAGACCAAGTTGTCTTTGCAACAGATTTCTGTAGACAGTGGATTCCCAGCATCAGAGCAGTGAGTTATTATTCTGTATAACAGACTAGCGAGCAATCCAAATATATAGCTATAGATACTTATATTTAATCGGCAATGGCCGTTCGGTGGCATAGTATTTCTTGGTGCGGTGTTGAACTGTTTTGATTTCCAAACGAGCCTTATGTGTCTGGACTGCAGATGATATAACAATTGGTTATATTCTTCCAAATCTCATGATTGATAAGAACAGATATATGAAGTTATCGAAAAGATGTTGATTTTGTAACTTTGTGTAGTATTTTCTAGCAAGTTAAGTAAAAACTTGTGTGCTATTAGCTTATGTTGCATGTTTACTAAGGTTGTGACATATTAAACAGTCGTCTGTTTGCTACGTCTTTTAGCAGTCCAACAGGAAACAGCTCTGACGAAGGCGTCCATGTTGACAAACAGTCAGAGGGAGATCATAGCGATATAAGTGGTTCTCAACATCAACTCAGGTGATGTATCACATGCAGCGTGGGTACACAGGCTAATACACATTCAGTTCATGTAATGTATATCACATCTACACTGCGCATGAATAGTGTCAAGTGCCATTATTTTGAAATTGTCTTCTCGACGCCGATAAGTTTGTCAAGAACAGACAACTCTGGACATTTAGGTCTACATTATATTATATTGTACATGTACAAGTACATGATAGCCTATTTAGAAATATAACTTGACCTTTCACAGCTACTTCCTTCATGATAGTAAGAACTCTATTAATTTTATAGTTAAAAAATTTCAGATCTGGCAATTCAAGTAGTACTTGGGATACAAGTTAGACAAGTTTTCTCAACATTCCCAAATTTTTTGTAGGCCGAGACTCGTGTCTACCTGTTCATCCGATGGGTACGCGTATGACACGTCCGAAGGTTGTGCATCCAGCATTCCTAGTGTTGGTAGCAGTATGACAAAGACATTGGAACAGAAACTGTATGGCAAGTCTACTCGATCTGCTAAGGTTCAGTCTGAGCATATCCTTAGATGTGATCATGACCTTCACCTTGGGGACTCCATCTTGGGACAGGTAGGGAAAGATCAACTTCAAACACTTGGCTTGGGGTCAAATACTAATCTCCAATGCTATTGGACGGCAATGTCCAATACAATCCGACTGGATATTTGATTTGAATGTTTGATTTGTGAAATCTCAGTGTAGGGTATTGGACATTGGAAATATTAGTGTTATTGTACTGGATGTAGGCCATGCCAGGCAGGCAGTGGATATTATTGGTATTAGATCAGTTTTCAAGTATTGGCCCCAAGGCTTATTTACTGGTAGTAAAACTACATTGTACGTTATGTACAAGGGGATTGCAATTGTATGTGCTATATAGGCCTATACAGTATGTATACTGCTTATATACATGTATAACAATTATACACTTTGATACATTGTAATTATATGTATATTACTGGGTCTACTTTCTGACAGCACAGCAGACCTATGCTTGTTCAGTCTATGCTTGTTATAGTTGGATAATGAGCTAACAAATGTAGAAAGTAATAGGCTTAGTGCACCGGAGCGGTGACGATTCTATTCTTGGAGGCTAATAAATATGTTGGCTTTCAAGGAAAGTAATGACAATATAACGTCATACAATCTATGATTCTTGTAAGTGTGCACACTGTATTTATATATCAAAGATTACTATAATAGGATTTTATGACATTTTATAACATTTATAATATTCATTAGTTAGTTATATTACAGAATTTTGCGTGGAAATTTACATCTAATAACCCATAATGACACTAATATCAATATTAATATGGTTATATAACTGTAGATTCATCATGAACTTGCCAAGTATCATGAGATTGGAAGATTTGCTCATGATGGGGACGAGTCCAAAATAGACTGGAACAGTGCCCTATTTCATGAGGAACACGCGGCTAATCTGGGAGTTCCTGAGGCTATTATAACAATGGCCAAGATATATCTGCATCTACCACATGATGTGCTTGTCAATTGTACAGTTACAGTAAGTACATGTACAGTGCATGTATACACATGTACTACAATGTAACTACTAACTGGTCCTTCTCCAGTTATCTCGGCTACTATTTATTCTCAACAATACTATGTAGAATATACCAATAAAAGATAATTCTATTTCAGTACTTTGTTATTAGCATGAAATCGGTTTGTAAATAATAATGTACAGTACTTGTGGTCTTATTAAATTCCATACATGCATCTTTACCACTGAGCACTAGATAAGATATCATTCTTGTTTTTGTCAATCATTCTTGTTTTACAGCAAGTTTCCAGTTTCAGCGCATCCCCTGTTGGTGTGTATGGTCACTGTATGGTCACTGTATGGTCACTGTATGGTCACTGTATGGTCACTTTATGGTCACTCCAATGACGTGTGACATCTCTACTTTGTAGGAATCGGAAGAAAACACAAACAAAGGAGTGGAGTACATGTTGCAAGCAGCCAATGCCAATGACAGAGCATCCATGTTGTATATGGCTAAAGCATTTGAAAGCAGCTATGGCCTCGGAACTAACAGGTCTGTATGTACCACAATCACAATAATCCACTGTAAACCTGAACCAGGCATAGTACATGGTACATAGTACATGTATGTAACATGAAATCAATGTACCAAGTGCTTCCTTGATGAATACAAGTGTCAAGATGTCATGATTTTTTCTGTGTGTCACGATAACTAATCCGGTGATTCGTTGGTCCCTGCTCCAGTACTGTCTTGAGAGGTAGCCTCAAAAGGAATGGAATAATGAAAAAACAAATTTCTTTCATATATAAAATAACTTTACTTGTGTGCTTTACTCATGTATGTATATCTATATTGTATGTGTTCTTCAGGTTAGCTGGTATACAATATAAAAATTATGTTGTTATGGTTGTCACATGGTAGTTATTATTGTTGTAGAGATAAATCGTACAAGGAAGCAGTGCACTGGTACCAAACAGCTCTGCTCACTATCGATAATGACGACCACGGTGAGTTTGATGCCACCATGTCGGACCCTAACTATCAACTGTTGGCCAAACAGGCTCATCTCTACCATGTTGGAGGGTTTGATTTAGACAAAGACCCAAACAAAGCAGGTATGCAGCTATTATACACAGTATGTACATGTGTATGTCATATATGTGCAGTACATGTGTATATCATGATAATGTGTGTGTCATAGGTGTGTACATGTGTATGTCATAGGTGTGTACATGTGTATGTCATAGGTGTGCACATGTGTATGTCATAGGTGTGTACATGCATGTTATAGGTGTGTACATGCATGTTATAGGTGTGTACATGATTGTGCTGTATGACGTCTGTTACCGTGTAAATGTGTTGCCCTAGGTGGTAACTGGATTGTATCAGTTGCCTAAACTATTTAATGCCATGTGCAAAGTGTCATTTTCTAGCAGACATCTGGTTAACTTCATTTCTACTTGATATTGTTTAACTTATAGGAGAATTATACACAGAAGCAGCAGACGAGGCTATGGCAGCCATGAAAGGGCAGCTGGCTACCAAATACTACATGAAGGCTGAGGAGGCGTGGGCAGAGGTGGAGGAGGAAGAGGAATGATAACTCCGAATATGCTCAACTGACTACACAGCTCAATGCTCTTACTCATGACGACTAGTCTACTTGGTTCTTGGTGGTCTATCTCAATAAGCAATTATTTAATACTTTACTATTTACAATACTTTATTGTTGCAAGTACCTACATATACACGTATTTACACTGGGTTTTGTAAAGCTCCCTTGCCAGTGTATCTTGTTTCTAGCATGTCAACTCTCACCATGGTGTTTGGTTTTATGCATGTCTGTTTGTCATCATTACACACACCATTATTATTGCTCTATAAATTTTGTCTTCCTTGTGAAGCTGTTTTACTGGTTTTAGTACTTGCAATGTTTTGTGCTTCAAAATGAACATGAAAAAGTAGAATTAGTGCAACAATTGTTCTAATTGGCAAATACTGGTATAAAAGAACTTTGTAAATAATTGTGAAAAAAATGTTTAAAATGGATCTTATGTTACCTTTGATTATAGACTTACATTTTAATTTTTATACAGATATTCCAGTAAATAAAAATCGAAATGCTGTAACTATTTGAAGTTATCCTCTCTTGAGTGTTTATTGTACATGTAATGTAAATGAATGGTGACAGTGTAATGGTGTTCAATTAGAACTTCATTGAGTATAGATGAGCTCTTGAACTCATTGAAAACCCACCACTGTATAATGTAGATATTACCACACCAAATATCAGGCACATGCCAACTTGCCAAAAAAGTTTTCACAGTCACAAACACACTGGCCTGGGCCAAAAGGAAAATCTTCATTTTCAGATGGTTTCTTTCCATCCCACATGGATAGCCCTTGGGGCCTAGGCCGGACAGCCATCTTTGTACTTTTATTTTATATGTACATGTACCTAAGAATGTCCTTCTACAGACTTGATGCTATCATCAACTTTCAACTATCAGTTCAAACAATGAAGCTTTGCTCTATATATTTAGATAAACAGAGAATATAACCAGTCAAATGAACTCCTGTGTCACATAATCAATAATCATACCTAAAATATGGTGATATAAGGGCCTACTTACAAAACTAGGTTGCGCTTCAAAGTGATAGCAATATTGGAGAAGTATGTGTCAGTCATTGTGATGTCTTAATGCAAATAAAAACAGTATACCATCGGCCACATCACTTGTAGGCTTGACAGTGATGAAATAATACAGCATGTTGCGCTATGTACATTCATCATGGGGCTCCCTCTTTCCTTATTCCAATAATTCAACGTAACAGATTTGCCCTGAGGAGATTCGAACCTGTGAATAGGGTGTGTGGTCTTAGGGCTAAATCAATGTAATGTAATTTATTCAATATGCCAGTTGCCTGTGGCAGCTGCTGTCATCAACCAATTTGTGGAGTATTTAGATACCCACCCATTAATCTAGAGAAAGAAATGAGATTATGTGCATGCTATCTTGTACAGTTGTTTGAGAATAAACATAGCATTATATACATGTATAATTGTATTCCTGGTCTGTATACAGAGAAGGCAGTTGTTAACCTGTACAATATTGACTAGAGAGTGACAATTATATATTGGAATGCATTTGCGGACTACCATTTACTTCAACAGATAGATGTGTATATTATTGGTTGTACAGATACTTGTATATGATTTTGATAAGCTTGTAGGTTGATCTGATTAATGTTGTACTGCATTGGACACCTTAGGGAGTGATATATTGTATAGAATGTGCAACAACGCTTGGTATACACAATTATTGATTTGACTATTCACAACTATAAAACACTACTGCATCGTAACTTCTAGTAGTATATATGCAACATGGCCAAGCTATACAGGTTTGTCAAGCTAGAGGACAAACCTAATACACATATTTTTACTTTTATGATACCAACAAACATCGGATCCGACTCGGCAAAGGAGATCATATCAACAGAGTTCAACTGCGGTTTCCAAAAATGGAGCATTTTATTAAGCAAACAGGAAAAGGATTCTCACATAGGTGCATTCCTGACTTTAAAGAATCCTACGCCTGGAGTATTTGTGACAACAGACTTTGGTTTTACCATGTTAAATCGTCTGCATTACACGAGAAATGAATCGTTTGTCGATACAGGTAAAGTATTCACAAAGCAGCAGGCAGTACAAGGTAGAAAGTCCTTCATAGCTGTAAGTGAGATCCGGAATCCATCAAAAGGATTTATCATGGAGAGAGACCAGCTCGTCTTAGAGGTGATGTTGAGCAATTTTAAAACTAGATTTGAGTATCAGCTACAGTTACCTATGTCTGAGAAGGAACGGCTAAGGCATCAGCAAAGTGATATGTGTATCGAAACAGGACATTTTCCATTCGGCGGTTCCGAATGGCACGCAGTTGTGAAGATAAATGACAAGCTACCGGCTGATGCAAGAAGTGGTGGAAGTATAGTAAAGCTGAGAAGGCTCACCAACTGTGACCACTATTGTAAGTTCAAATACAGAATACACATTGGAATGGTTGAGCCTACTCCACCACCAGGGGTCACTCCTCCGACCACCAACCACCAACATTCTAAGGTTGGACCTCACGGGAAGTTATCTAAGCCAGTCATCGTCACTAACGAGATGGACTCACTATTCCTTGATGCTGACACACAAGACAAACTAGTCGTACCCAACAACATTTACAAATTAGCAACAACGCAAGGAGCGATTACCATCAAAATCGAGTGCTATCAATGCATCATTCTCACCTTACTACAAATACCTATGGGCATTGCTCGAAGCAAAGCTCTCCGGTGCTATGATCGTGACAAGCAGGCATGGTATTTTGAAGCTCACATGAAATCTGACAAACTGAAGTTTTTCATTTTCTATGGCGGTATTAATCTAGTTCCAAGAGGTTGTATTCGAATGGTTAACATTGGAGTCAGTGTGTTACCAGCTTACGGTAAATGTACACAGGTCAAGGCTGTCAATTCTCCATACACAAAGTACTATGTGCAACACCCACAGGATGATTTTGGGCTAGAAATACCTACTACCATCCCAATGAAAGATGTAAGTACACTGAAATCTTGCTGTCGTGTTATACTACTGTATGTACAACTATATATAATATATTAAACATGGTCAATGACAATGCATTCAAAGGGAGTGCAACTCCACACAGATTATATAACCATAACGATGATAATGTAGAAGTCAAACTATATATTATGTAAAGTGATTTATGTTGAACCTTTGTAATTATCAACAACTGAATGATATAAACTGTTATAGGAATGTTCGGAGAAGATGTAGCCTAACCTACCATTCTCTATTATACACAGTCAATTACCTCTAATATAATATTGCATGGTCAATGCTCATCCACATATTGACTTTATATGATTATAGTCTTTGTTCAAAACAGTTTTGTTAATGTGCTGCCAGTGGCTCAATAGGACTTAAACTTGAGATGAAGAAATTCTATCATTGCACTTCTATTAATATTACAGGATCAGTTCCATAGTATCTGCTAATGAGATTTATAATGGTAGCTGTATTTACCTATAAACAGTTCAGGATAAATATACTATTCATATTTTATCCAAATGTGAAACTCTTAATAGCAGTGATATAATTTAATTGAGTGCATTCTAGTAGCCTAGTATTTTATTTCCCAATTTAAACATTGTTTGATTGCCAAGACGTCAGGTCACACCACAGTGTAGAGAGGATCATCATATTTTATATAAAAAACATGAACGAACAAAATATTTTTTCTAATGTAATCATAAAGATGTACAGCAGACATAGAGTATATGAATATTATGCATAGCCTTCTTCTGACTAGTGCATACCCACACCAACATCATTCAGAGTTCGATAAATGACAAAAAGTCAATATACCCTTTAATAGAAAAATCGTAACCCCGAACTGACACTATTGTGAAATTCATTTCTATAAAAACAATGGGGATGCGTGGCTGTACATCATTTGTACATTACACATACATATGTATGTATGTACACACTGTAGTTACTAGCAATCATGTCCTCTCAATGATTATATATATACTAATATTGATATTTAGTAATTTTCAGACTCTCGCTCCCATTGTTCTTCTCATTATTTCTCATAAATAAATCAGGCAGGCAGAGCCTATGGTTTCAATCGCATACACACATTCAAAGCGTGAGCCCAAATCAATAACCATCTCAATGTAATACAATGTAATGCACAGTGCAGTCAAGAAGTGCTATCTGTATTTTCATCTTCCATTAAAACATTTGTTACCGTCGGCTATGATAGAAACACATACATAGTCATTCTGCAAGACTAAGTGATGTTTTTGGGTTATGACAACCATAAAATGGTGTTGTTTGAAATGTTTTACAGATTTCATATGCCTAATACATATCGTATCGCTAAGATTAGAAAATGGCTGATATTTATATAATATCGCGTAACATAATTTATCCTTTGCTATCTAAATATAATTAACATCAGAAAATGATTATTTGAAAGGATTATTTTCCATAAATGTTAGCTGGAGTGTGTACATGTATGCATGTTTAACACATCCCAACTGACTTGGTCGACGATAGAGGCCCATTTATTCTAGACTGCTCTAGTCTATTCCACATTGCAAATTACAGCTCCAATGAGCGCTTTTATGTTTTAAGCTATAAATGAATTACTAAGTGGCTCTGAAATTATGCCCAAATTATTTTAGCCAAAACAATATAGTAATTATAGGACATTATAAGTTAAGTGCGAAAAGGAAGAGGAAAATGGCATGTATAAACAGGAAGGAATCCACTCTCTTCAATTATGCTTTAGTTAATGGAGGACGCTGAAGGAAAGTGTGTTGAATGTATCCATAATATGGTACTTCATTGGATTGTAAATTTGCTACAAAGAGATGAATATAATTACAAGATGCCTGTATATGTAACATGATGTCACCGGCATATCATATTATACTCTTCAATGGCACTACAAGCACTCTCATAATTCTAACTTGATATCCCCTCAATTATACCACTCGCCATAGTTTAAAGGTTTAAATATTATTTATATACCATACTGTAGTGAAAGTAACTAGCCACTTTGAGATATTATACTGGAGGGCAAGAATTAGTTATATATTAATTTGCTGGCCCAACAGTACTATACGTAATCCAGTACCATAATATGTACAATATAATATAGTACCCCATGTACAATGTAATACAGTACCCCATGTAATACAGTACCACATGTAACACAGTACCACATAGCATGACTTGACAAAGATATATTTAACTCTTCTGACAAAGCAGAAAAATCAATTTTCATATTATTGTTGATAGGTCAACATTTATACCCTACATCTCTAAGAAGAGTAGAGAAATCTTTATAGTTTGCATTAGTTGACGTCTTGTAACTTATTATAAATTAATTCACAACTCTACCACCAATAATGTCATTACCTCAAATATTGCAGATTATTGATCCAAGCAACACCTATATCTATGACAATACAAACTCTCTGACGATACAGATAGAGTGGGGAGATTCATATTTACTGAAAGATATGACCTAC
This sequence comes from Bugulina stolonifera, assembly GCA_935421135.1. Taxonomy (NCBI): domain Eukaryota; kingdom Metazoa; phylum Bryozoa; class Gymnolaemata; order Cheilostomatida; family Bugulidae; genus Bugulina; species Bugulina stolonifera. The sequence continues at coordinate 31,339,391 of OW285187.1, forward strand.
TCACAAATGGACAACATCACACGCCTCCACAAGCTGCAGATGTCGTGAGTGTTTTATCTCGGATGAATAAATTGTGCAGTATTATTCTACATCCATTATTATGAATATTATCTATGTAATGACGTCCACATTTATCAGACCCATGTAAATTAGCATTTGTATACACGCAGCTCATGCCATCCATCATTGAAATTCCAGCTATGCAAGTTTCAGGAGTAATTTAAATTACAAAACAAATCATATACTATTGCATTCAAGGTACTTTTTATTTGTAGACGAGAAATGGATGTGTTGCAAAAGGAGAACCTAATATTAGAGAAACAAGTACACAGCTACCAGGCCACAATAGCACAAAAAGATTCCAAAGGAGAATATGATCCAAACATAATGGTACCCCGGCCACAGCCACCAGGTCAGGCTCAGCCAGGCTATGGAGACCGTCCCGTGGACAGGATGCATGCTTCTCCACATGACCAATACAACAGAGGAATGAACATGGTTCCAAATCAGTATGGTAGTAGTACCATGAACCAGCTTGGTACGCAGTACTCCTCCCAATACAGCAGTTCCAGTTCAACTGGACCAGGAGTGGCCCCACAAAATCACATTGGCTACGACACAGGGTACCCTAAAAATGAGCTTGGAATAGCAGATCCATATGACAGGCAGTCGAGAGGCTATGGTGCTGCGGATAACAATAGTTTGCCAGTTCCAGCTGATAGAGGTCAAAGGTCCCGAAGTGCTGATCCGAGTGGTTCTCCATATTACCCTTCACCAGTACCTGACCGAAGACCTGTAAATCGAAGAAATTCAACAACAGGAGCGGAATATGCAGACTACTTAGAACAATCTCCAAACAGTAGATATAACAGAAATGCATATCCAAACGCCAACAGTGGCTACCAATCCGATTCTGGTTATTCTTATGAGGCAATAGAGAAACCTGGGGACCACAGGTATAACGGACACTACACACAAGATCCTGGTAGGCCCAGGCCTTCAATGAGATCTGGTAAACAATCAGACTCCAGAAGCGATTATGGTGATTACTATAGCGAAAGAAGATCAAAGACGAGCTATGATCGAGACATGGACACATACAGTGACAGGAGTCAGAAAATTAGCGGTGCCAAAAGTAGTGCAAGCAGCAGCAGTAGCCGAAGAGGACAAGCAGTTAATGATGGAAGACGCAACATGCTCAGCTCTTCAACTCCGACTGGTAGAGCGTCGTATGCAGGCTATGAGAGTGACTATCTACCCTATGAAGGAGGGAGAGTAGGTTCGTCTTACCCTAATACACCTCGAGCCGGCCAGCGAGGAGGGGGATATCCAAGAGCTACAGAGAATGGGCCACGGTGAACTAGTGTGTCACCAAACAACACAATATAGTATGTGAACAAGCCAGGCAATACATGTTGTGCTTATTTCCATAATATGAAAAGAATGTGACTTCTATTTAGCTGTGTAGTTTAGAATTTAGTTCCAATAAAACTATCTATTATTTAGCTTTATTTTGTACACAGATATACATTTTATAGATGAGGTTGATGGTGCATATATGCAAATTGCACCATGTTAGATAAATGATTTACCCACAACTCTATTCTCAATGTGTAATATATTTTTAGCAGTATATTTTACTTGTTTTTCAGTCATGTAAGTAGATTAAAGTTACTTTAACCACCACATATTTGTACCATTAAATAGTATCACCGTTATTATAGTGTTATGTTTATTTCAATTGTTCATCTAATATAGGAATACATACCACCTGTTATAATATTCTACTCCGACTATTTCAAATTAGTTCCACAAAAGTTGTAGGCTAGTATTTGTGACAGTAATAGCACATACCATGAGTTAAACAATAAAGGAACATTCAGTAACAACACATTTATTGGTGAAATAGAATAATACATTGCATAAATATAACTATGTACTGTAAACCCTGTTACAGGGACAAGAAATAAAACGGCAAAACTGAGTAACTGATGTAGTCAGCAGAGTACTCTGGATCAATAGTAGACTAGGCTAAGGTATAAGAACTGGAGAAAGTTAAACCCAAGTCTACTATAATACAATCTATCTACATTATCAAGCTATAAAACTCAGCTGTAGATCAATAACTTATCATATAGGCATAGCGCAATGCTAGACTGCTAACTATTACATAGTATACTTGTATACTTTCCTAACTGCAATGGTACACACTGCATATATCTGATTCTCATTGATTATCTCATACGACCGGTTGCTAATTTATATGACTACTTGTCCGGCCATGAGAATAATTTAACGATAATTAAGTAAGCTGATAAAATTTTGCCTAATGGACAGTACAGGGTGAATTACTTAACTGCTACCCTCTGGTGACCATTGTCGTTCACACGCTGACCAAATTACTCTACACCTTTAGTATCTCCACAAATAAAAATTATGTCAATTAGATGACCTGATAGTTACCCAAGTGGCACATCCCCGCACAGTACGCACTTGGCCATCTGTTTACATGGGATGTGTTACTCTGACGTAGGTTTGGTAGTAATACGGATCCCATGCATGTCTGCAATCTCGGACTTTAGAGCCTAAAGAACAATCAACACATCCAATAAAGTCATTATTCAACACCATTTAGCTAGAACCAAGAAAATATAATACAGCATGGTAATTGAAGCAATTCGGGATGTCAAAAAGAACATTTTTATGGTATAGATATTCAGACCCATTATCATTCAATAGTGTGACATTACTTTTGAAACAAATGTACACATAAAAATTAACAGTTTTAGCATAACACAATAAATTATTGATATTAGTTAAAGTGTACTGTGACGTCCCGCTACGTACCTTGTTCACCATCATATGCTGTTGAACCAACTTTTTACCAATGAAATCGGGAGATTCAATGTGCACATCAAACATAGCACCGCAACCACCTTAACAATATCAAAACATACATCACTAGTACTTAGATGTATGAAGTAGTTTGATGAGTGCATAACAGCAGGGTCAACATTAGTAGTTACACATACGTTAATAAACATACCGGATATATCTGTAACATTAACAGTTTGAGCTTTTGGAAAATTCTTCAGCACCACATCTCGGATCTTCTGTTCACCATCTGAAGCACTGCTTGACAAATATCTTGAGACAATATTGCTGGTACAACTCTAAACAGGACCAAAATAGGCATTACATACAAGTATAACAACTCCTGAAAAGTATAATTATAGACAAATTGTTAATGGGATAAGGAACAACTTCAGTTGTTATGTCTAGCTTCAATGGAATTAATATTGTGGGTAGAATTTTAGAGACGCTTGAAATTGTCCAATCAATGTTATGACAACTCCAAAAAACACATGCAAGACAGTCATAACACAGTGAAAAATTTTGAAAATGTAAAATATGACATGCAGTCTAGGAAATAAGGTATAACAAATCCCAAATTGCCCGAAGAGCTGGTCTTTAATTCTATTGTAATGACCACATTATGTAGTCACTAGATTGTATGTTTTGCTAATAATCAGTAATCATGGTCCTCTTGAGTCCAGATTCGTATTACACCTAAACCCACTTGATATGGACGAAATGAAACGCAGTATTGATCATATTAACTATAAACTATTTATCAGCCTCTAGACACTCTAGAGCTATATCAACATTACAAGTACCTGATCGAAACAAATAATTAACACTATTAATTACTCGCTAAATTAAATGTTTTTAAGCGCACTTTGTTGATAATCACATTTCTGTTATTAAAACCTTTTAAACGCATTAAATGCTCCGCTAACAGAACTAAGGCTTCGCACTTCACAGCTACCTGCAGGGGAGTGACCATACCATCAAACCAAATACCGAAGGCCTCATATGTCTGATCAAATTCACATGAAGGCTGTGCAATGAGCTAGTCATCTTTACATCTTTTCACTACTACTATGTGAATTTTCTCCCTCTTAGATCAGAGTAACTTATGTTATTTAGTCGATGTAGTGCAAAATCAACATTTGTGGAGTTATTGTCCCTTGAATGTGGAAGAGGGTAACTCCAAGCAAAGAAGTCACAATCATAATTGGAAAACAGCAATGACTCTACCAAGACTCTAGGCCCAATGGCCAATGGAAGTGCTTTGTTTCACCTTCAATTCTGAGTGAACAAGACCATAGAAACTGTTTAATTTTCATTATAATTTATAGTCTAAAATTTAGATTTGTTATATTAACCGTAATATAGCCAACTACCTTCTAAAAGGCTAACAAATTCTGTATAGTCTTCATAATCATTTACTCATATTTGAAGGGAAGATTGGTGATGCACTTGAGACAAAATGGACAGTCTTGAGAAAGTGGTACATTTATTTTCCTACGTATTAATTTTTGACTGATAGCCGTGAACATTGTTAACTTACATATTTTCCAAAACTGACAGAGGATTGGAGCAGTGAGCTTAGATGTGTTGCTTTAGATAGTTTCAGGAATTGGACAGCCATAGCTAAAACAGTTATTTCAGAAATAGAAAGATCAGTAACATGTAATACAACATAGTCTAACTTATCTATACTCGTATAACATGATACAACATACACTAAACTACCTAACAGCATGTAACATGTAGTACAATGTATACTAAACTAACTATACTCATGTAATTTGTAATATAATGTATGCTAAACTACATGTATCTAATCTCATGTAGCATCTAATACAACGTACGCTAAGCTATCTAAACTTATGTAACATGTAGCAAAATATACGCTAAACTATCTAACCTCATGTAACACAAACTATACGCTAAACTTTCTAACCTCATATAACATGTAATACAACATATACTAAACTATCTAACCTCATATAACATGTAATACAACATATACCTACTAAACTATTTATATTCGTGATAAGTAAAATCATAACATATTTGACACCAAAACAGCTGACTTTTGACGTGAACAGTCACAACTAAGAGTTGGCTATGGCAACTCGAGTTTCCAAAAGAAAACTTGTAGACATCTCTGAATCTTATAAGAGTATATTTGTACATGACGCATGAACGCTTATTGTGTTCATTTGATGCTACTATACAATCAGTTTTACATAGCCTACTTGAATTCAGAAGAGTTCCAAATGTATATCGTTATGTTTAGCATGTGCCCACTTTGTATTTGGTAGTATTGAAGGGCATCTTGTTTATTGTTGACCACTGACAATGAGAGTTGATATTTGATGTGAAAGTAAGCTGATCAGCGTTATTATTTAACAGCAAAATTAAACTGGGAATTTATTGTACATCTGTATTCAGACCGACATCATAGGTTACACAAGAAGGATGTTTATTTATATAGACCAGAAAAAGAGTAAGCACCAGGACTAAGTTGTGAGGGATTCCCCATGTCACTGGCAGCTTGGATTCAGCATTATTCACCACCACCTGCTGTATTCGGTGGCATGCAACATTTCTGCGCTTTCTATACAAAATCTAATTTGAAATTGCCTAAGTTCCTTGAATAGCGGTTGAGGCAATTGAGTTTGGAGTGTCACCATTTTCGCAACACAACCCAAAAATTCGCCGGATTTAGGCTATTTTGAGTTTTGATTCAAGCTTAAATTCACAAAATATGGATCAATATTTATAATAAATATTGAGGAAGCTTTGTATCTTGTCCATCACAAATCTGTGGGGGCAATGTATCAAAAGCCTGCTAGAAGTGCAGGAACAGAGTTCTCTGTAGTCTTTACAAGGTCAATGTTAAGGTAACGTATTGGAATGCCGCATGCAATTTAATTTTGTTTCACAAAATAGCCTGCTTCTCACTTTTGAAGCCATAGACATGCTTTTGCTCCCTGTTATGTAAGATTTGTCAACAGAACAGGAACGAAACAGTCACAGTGACAACTGAGATGCATCGATACAGTAATCGTTTGACTATATTACTTCAATAATAATCATTATCAAATCATAAATTTAAATTAAATTAATAAGTCTAAGACAATTACAGTGCAATATATATCAGTGATGACTAACACTATCGGCTATGACTACTTTTGGTCAAAGACAAATCAAATGCTACACGATAATCATAAAAAAAATTAAAAATAAATTATAATCATTATCATCTATCAAATCATGGGCTGATCCTGAGCTCACGAATATTATTATGGGCTCACGGCGATAGTCCTCTTTCTCCTCAAAAAATAACTCTATGCTCGGGTCTCATTGTGAGTAATTTTATGTATGGGCCAAAGATAGTGGAAGGAAAAATGGATCACTCTTCCCATTACCCTTGGTCAAAGTTTCTATATAAACTTTGCTTTGGTCAGGGCAATTTTTCTTTCCTATTACATGTTTTAGCCTCAGAACTATGCCTTAGCAAGGAGAATGTCAAGGACAAATCGGATTCTGCGCACAGCCAATAGAGAAACTTCCTGTGGCACATTATATGATTTTCCATGTATTTTTTAAAATGGAGTGTGCTCCAGAAAACTGCCAGCACTAGCAGCTAGGCAATTTTGATTGTTGTTGATATTGAAGTAAAAATAGCGGAGTGAGTACTATCATTAATTAAAAAGACTTAAATATGATTTCATTGATGAGTGTTGCAATTGTAGAGGAACAAAATCGTAATGATAATCTTATCTAATCAATGTAAGAATCGAATGTAAATGTAAGGCAAGATAAGACAAACTGAGACTCACATGGGACAAGTTAATTAATGTTTCAGTTCATTAGATTGATTAAATCGTGTCACTTCTTTTGATCTTGATCTTTAATATTACTAGGACCTATTTTTCTTATCTAGGACCCATGTTCGTTCACCTAGTCCTATATTAGTTTAGGTAGCCTATTAAATGTTTTTGTAGGCTAATAAGACCTACATAAGATAACCACATAAGACTAGATAAGAATTAATAATTATAATAATAATATAATGTTAATTTACATTTTAATTTAACAAACATAGCAGCCACTAGATAGCATTATCTTATGTTATGTGTTGTAGGCAGTTCAAACAAAATTAAATTTTCATTTTGAAAACTCAACTGTCAAACCTAAATAAATAAACTATATTTATTAATATGATTAGACAGAGGCTAGAATGAAAAGCTCAGAACTAGGGATTCTCCGGTACTGTAAATATGACCCATAGATCTACTATAATATTTGCCACTCCTACTCCCATGTGGTGAGATATCAGTCCCTAGGACCCATGTTTCTTACGGCATAGTTACAGGCTAGTATTGGAGTAGAATCACACCTCTGTTCCTTCTCTGGTGCTGAAGACTACTCTTCCATATCCGTAGACCGTATTTGCAGCCTTCCTCCTCTCAGCAGAGTGTCAGGTTGGGTTATGAAGGCGAGTAGCTAATGTTTGCTTGTTTGGCTTTGCTTGTTTGGCTTTGCTCTTTGGCGCTCTTGTCTTATGTTGTACGACTGTGCTCTCGCTACCCAACTGTACACAACTGTACACATTAATGGGTGGTCGCTCTTAGCAAGCTGTTTTTGCAATGATACTTTTTATTGAGAGCTCCTTTTTAATATCAAGCAAGAGTTGCGCTTGAACATCCATGTGAACCAGCGTAATGTTTAACTGCGGCAATTTCTATGAAGTTTTGGGATTGTAATGAGATCCTGCTTCCTTTATAGGAATAATCTGTGTGCAGTCTATGTTGTCATTGACAGTTATTCCGATACCCTGGTAAATCTCATCTCAAACTCAACAAAGTGTTCAACTTTTTGGATTAATTTGGGCCTACGGCTTTCCTCTTTATGTGACTTGGTTGTCTAATAGTTAATATGATTTTGCCTAGCAAGTGTAGTACTCTCCATCTTAAATTCCAAGGTGAGGAAGGCTAGAGTCTGGATATAATTCGTCTTTCTTGATAAGGGATATATTTTCACCATGGTCCTACCTGCCAACATGATAAGGGGTCTATGAAGTAGAGGAAAAAGTATGGTTAGGCCTAGGTGCTTTCTCCGACATCACTGATAACTTTCACATGTTCTGATACTACATACTATATAATTGTCTTTTATCCTTAACTATTCGCACTTGTGTTTGTACAGATATACTGCTGTGCCATCAGCAGTCAATCCCAACTATGCCGAGTTAATCAGCAGTATAGGCCTACACACTAGATATACAGCGGCAGACGATGGACAGCGAGAGGGTTACCGAATACTTCATTGTTGCCGGTTTACCTGAGAATCCGGTTCCTCTGGATGATGCTAGTAGTGACCAGAAAGTTACAAGCAGGAATGAACCAATAACAGATGTGTGTGTTATTATGCCCCACCATGGGGAGGAATGTCCCCCTGGGTAAGCTGTCTCATTCCTATTTGGTTGTTCCAATTCCTTTAATTTTCCAATCAGACAATGGAATAAATCTATGTCACAGTGGGAATAGTTCATTCACATACAATACAACATCAAGTATATTTAACCCTTTCAGATTGGCAAATTACTATATAACTTGACATGGTTTATCATTAAGCTGACATTTTATGTACAATTAATATTGTGACCAACTAATATAAATATCACTTCCATGTAACCTATTGAAATTCACTTAACTTTGTTTTGTGACTTTAAATGATCAACCATCATCATAGCTACATTTAGACGATATACATGGAGTCTATATAATATATATTTATGGTTTTGTGATTGGTACAAGGGCACTGGTAGTCACATGTAGATTATTATCACTGACAGCTCTTTTAACTTGTACCATATAGACTTACAACAGTTGATCATGTGGCACTGCATGTAGTTCATACTTTTGATGGTTGATCAATTTTGTAGTAGACATGCTAAGTGAAAAGGTTCATCTACTATTATATTATTATTACAATGTATGTGATAATGGAGTGTAAAGATTCACCACCCTACACCTTGGTGATGAATGATGTTATTTGGTAGCAATTATTATACAGATAATATTGATGGTGTTATGGCTAGACAATATGCACATAACTTGTAGATACAAACCCATACTACAAACACCTTCTGGAGAAATAGCAGACTTGAATCATGGGAGTATTCGGAGTCCAGAAGTGTTTCTGTGCTACAGAAGGGGTCGTGACAAGTCCCCCCTCACTGACGTCGGGTAAATAATAAATAAATAATGAATAGTACTCACTTCTTGATGTAAACACAATTGAGTAAATTTATTAGGAGGAAGTGTTCTCTCTCTGACCATGGAAAGGAAGTTTAGTTGATTCATGCCGTACTCTTGGTGCCATTCCAGTGTGGAGATGGACATGTTATAATACATTTGAATAATTGATCTGTCATCTGCGTGGAAGTAACATTAATCCATGGGACTTGAAATACTGTAATAATGTGTCTAATCATACACTCTATAACCTACATGTATGTATTGCTATGTTACATCTATATAGTAAGCAGTAATGTAGTCCACTGCCATGTATTTCTGATTGTATAATAGCATCACTACCATCACATTCCTGTATCCTTGGTAGATTCCATCATTATGCTAGTGATGTATTATATCAATATATTTTGTCTACCATTATAATTTTGTGTCATATTTCTATAGACTACTAATAATGTATGTATATATCCTGCTCTAGTAGCACTACACTATATATACATGTATGTGTATATGTATCAGAGTTCATCTGCTGGATAAACATGTGTTGCTATTCTACTTTAAGTTGTTTACTTACAGTGTGTTGTATGAAGGAACGGAGAGGGTGTTAGAAGGTTGTGAGGTGGTATACACCACCCCTTATGGTAGACCAGCTAATATCAACAACACATCTAATAGAATATATCTAACTTATAGAAGGGCCAGTGAAACTGCTAGCTCTGATACTCTTGCTGTCACAGATATCTGTGTTATAAATGCATCCAAGGTAGATTCTACTGTACTCTACTATGAATTGACTGTCCAGACTGAATGCTAGTGCTATGTAAAATGATGGTACGACTTCATGCCATCCATAGTTTTTAAACCACAAAATACCAATAATTACACCCTTGTGAGATATAGCTGATTATAATAGTATAAAGTCTACCCTGGCAATGCATAGCATACATGTACTTGTATACAACTGGGTTAGCATGGTGGGTTATGATTCAAACATTGTAATCTATTGTCCATGTAATTGGTAATTGTTGTCATGTATATTATCCTGTGACCTCAAATTTACATGCTTTGTGATGGAATATTTATTTTTATTACATGTTGGGCCTATTTAGTCTTGTTATATCATGCTGCTGTTAGTGGTAGCTGCACTGTTTGTTATTGTGGTGGTTACATCTGTAGGTTACTGTGGTGGCCACACTCTTATGTTACTGTGGAGGTTGCACTTATGTTGCTGTGGTGGTTACAATGTTTTATTTTTGACTGTTTTAGGGTGACAAAGCTCCGCACTCTTTCCAGAAGATAGATAAGAATCTGAACCAGGCAATAATGAGTTCTAGTATATTCTTGTGTTATAAGAAGTCAATGTCTAAGAACTACTCCATCGCATACAAGCCAGGTAAGGTCTCTCTTGATTGGTCCGCATTTCTCACTATTAGTCTGATGCTACAGAAATTGGTCTCTGTAGCTTGTTTATGACAATATGCATGTACCTAGATGTGCATATACAGCGGTGCAATTTGATTAATCTGTTCCGCATCAACCCGTGTAGCCCAGTTATTCATTGGCACAGCACTGCCATACCCTCATTGTACTTGGTGATAGCAGTAGTTATCTCCACCTTTTAACCTGTGCTCCAAACCCTACCAACCAATAACTGGCTGTCTTTACTGATTACAGGTGTGCTAAGTCGCTATCCTGCCTGGGATTGGCCTGATTTCCCTCTCCCTGAGAGTTCAGTGGCCATGTTTGGTTTACCAATGGGTGCAGTGCTGGAGTCATGGCCGGAGAAAGCCTCGCAAGCCAAGTCAGTATTCGCTACGTTTGTACTCACCGGACTAAATGGTAAAAAGGTGAGTTTGGTTAGTTAGTTGTAGTTAGTTAGTGTTAGTTATTCACATGTGTACATGCAGATCCATCAGAGAGAGATTTTTAATAAAAACAGTTTTTTTCCATTTTGTCTTATCAACCGTTTTGGCTGATATATACGTGTACTTATATGATAACTAGACTGTACGCTTCGCTGTACACCTTTGTGTACAGCGAAATTTGCTTAATTCAAACTCCAAGGGACCACCATAATTGGTTTGAATTAGGCCGAGTTTGAATTATGCGATCCCTTTATTTTATATAATCACATGCATCACATTTACCGAATAACAGTATAAAACCCATTTAGCTAAGGAGCAGTAAAGCAATCAGTGGGTTTTCCCAGCTTAGCTCGAGCAGAAACATATTGCAGTAGTAACTACTAATAAATACTGACTACTAGCAACTATTATTAGGTGACTAATGCTGGCTTTAATAGTATTATCATTGATTATAGTGTGAGTCTAAGCCACGTGAAGTTTGAATTACAGATGGCAAGTTTGAATCATTCGAAGCCATTTATATAGTGCTCAGCAGGGACCAAGGCTAGTAGTTTGAACTAACCAAGTTTTTGAATTATCCGAGGTTGAATTAAGCAAGTTCCACTGTACATGTATTGTATCCATGTATGTCTGATTTGGCTTATGTATAATTTCAGATATATTTACTGTATCTATAGGTATATGTGATGTAGGTCTCTATAAAGGTATATGTAGGTATTTGTACTGTATATGTGTATGTACTGTATATGTAGGTATATGTACTGTATATGTAGGTATTTGTACTGTATATGTGTATGTACTGTATATGTAGGTATATGTACTGTATATGTAGGTATTTGTACTGTATATGCATTGTACTGTATGATTGTGTAGGTATATGGAGCAGCGGTGACATTCTATGAACAGTATGACGATACAGATAAACTAAGCCCTGAACAGGCTAATAGCCTCGGTCTCCACCTCAAGAAAAAACGTCTGGTGCGCGTCAACAAGGCAATTTGTGTGCTGGCTAAGAGACCCTTTTTCTCAGCTTTTAGGAGTTTTCTCCTCTGCATATACAGGGAGGCTTTAAATGGTGCACCTAAGGATGTGCCTCTGGAGAGGTGGGTTGTTTAGTTACATCTATATGTACAGACTAGCTTTCAGCAGCTTCATAATACATCTTCATTCTGTAATTAGACAAGTAGGCCTATGTAAATACATGTACATCACTATAGCATGCTAATGTATACCCCAGTATAGACTCGGCAATATGCTATATTTTGACTATAGTCAACAGAACATGTTGTATCAATTAATGTACTAGGAACTACATATAATGTGGTCTGTTGTTATGTGCCAACAAGCTGCTGCTACTGCTGCAACTAGAATAGGGAAGTTTAAAGTACCCTAGCTGTCAGAGTGCATTGAATCTATTACAATTATTTGACTTCTGTGATGGAATATGTTTTATCAGTATTGTTATAGTATACTCTTTCATCAACCATGATGTGAAGAGTATCATCAGATATCTAACATGAAATTTAACACCAGTTCACAACCAGTCATCGCTTGTATTTTGAAGTTGTCCTCTTTTTAGTGACTAATCGCACATGATTGTATAAAGTGGAAAGACAATGTGGCATACATATACATCTGTGTTATTAGTACTGTAGTACTATTCACTACCCTAGCTGGTATATTTATTAGATATATTATGGTTTTAGGCTAATATCTCACTTCATGTGGGAGGTACCATTCCCTAGCCCAGAACGACCACGGGTGCTGGCCCAGCTATCTGATGGTAGCACTGCCACGATCAACCTTCCGGATGAAAGTCCAATACCTCTCAGGTTTGTACACCTCTGCATCCACCTACATACAAATATACATGTATATTATACTATCTACATACATGCAGTACTAGACTATACTGTATGCACATAGGCATGCATGTCATCAGTGAATGTAGATGTGTGTACTATGCCATGTAATATGTACTTACAGTGGGGCCTCCTTCTCCACCATGTTGAGGAATCTGGGAGTAGAGAATACAGTGAGTCTGCTCACCATGACTCTCCTGGAGAGGAAGATACTAATACATTCTCTCAGACCTGCGGTGTTAACTGGCGTCATAGAAGCTGTCGGTATGTCTCCATACAATACCTACAATTTTATATGTTGTGTAGCGGATAGAGACTGTTTATACAGTATACAATCATTCCAACAGTACTACAGCTGTGTAAACAGGTAATTGCTAGAACTGTGTGAACAGGTAATCGCTTCAGCACTGTAGACAGGTACAAGTCTACTTCTTTCCTCATTCACCAAATGTGCTAGATAAGTATACCTCTATTTTGCTTAGCCTACTGTAATGTATGCAGCTATAGACCGACCATTGTATTGTAGGCAGCATGATATTTCCCTTCAGCTGGCAGTGTCCATACATTCCACTTTGTCCTCTTGGCATCACAGAAGTCCTGTTTGCTCCATTACCATATATAGTAGGTGAGTGATTTATCAAGACATTTATCCTTTGCTCTTCATCTCCATTGGTCATATGTCAGCTTAGCCGATACTCCGCACAACGAATGAATGTATTATAAATACACTGTATGACATGTAATACCACCTCTTTATCACAGTTTCAATTTGTGTTCACTTGGTGCCTGTTTATATTATTATTGTGAGTGCAATGGTTCTGTTATAGGTGTAGATTCGCGATATTTTGATCTCTACGATCCACCACCAGATGTCACTTGTGTTGATTTAGACACCAACACGATCTCTAAACCCAGTGATACCAAACTGCTGCCCAAGGTATTGAACTATTTGTAGCACACATCACTCTATTTTATGTAACAAACCTATCACAGTGTATTATGGATGGGTCTACTATCTGTATTGAATGCTAAACTGGAATTTATGGAAATGTATACTTATAGGTGACTGTATCACTTATATTTCTGGATTATTTATCAAGATTTTATAATATCTTGTGTATTGTTAGCGGCCAACCAAGGTACTGAGAGCTACCTTGGAGAAACTGTACTATCAGACAGTGGAAAGAGGTCATGGCCCGGCTACTGATGAGAAGGCATTGGCTGCTGAGGTACGGCATCTTCCCTATTAGAATGTCTCTCAATAATATTGTTGTATGATATGCACGGTGTAATACGCATATGACGTACAATATAGGATAATATTCCTGTGCATTTTCCTTGTCTACAGAAAGAGTTAGATATTCTAATACAAGAAGCATTTCTACGGTTCATGGCAGCCATTTTGAAAGGTTATAAGAACTTCCTCCTACCCTTAACATCAGCTCCCGACGATTCCTCCACCAGTGTGAAACAGCTGTTTGACATCAAAGGTTCGTGTCTTTCTAGTTGCACATTAACTGAGGTCTATAGCAATTTTATTTAAATCCTTATATATATATAACGGTTTTTAAGGCCAACTAAATGGCCAATGAACATTGTAAGTAGTACCCAGACTAGTCTTCGGCTTGTCGTACATGATACAATTTGCTGTTGTTGTTGTTTTTCTAACTTTTTGAGTTTCTAATTTTATTCACATTTACAGTATATTGTAACTGTCTGTAGGTTTCTTGAAGAGCAGAGACAAAGCGTACCACAAGTTGTTTGAGCAGATGGTAAGAACTCAGGCTTTTACCAGGTTTATAGAAGAGAGATCCTTACATATAAGAGGAGACTCTAGCTTCCTCTTCTTTGATGAGTGTACAGAGAATGTGGATGAGAACTACGACACCCCTAAATTACTGGAGATAGACACCTATAGATCGTAAGTCTATCTGCTAAACACAGTATGTCTGTTATAATAATAGATCTAGGTCCTGATTAGACCTCCTATATTGTGGCCTCATTTCACTTTCCATTTGGTAACCTAGTAGCCAACACAGCTAGTTGTATTACAGGGATAGGACCGTGTTCATATCACCACCACTGCCAGATGACACGTTGGACCCACCCTACACCTACCAGTCATTCCCTAACCAGTTAAACCATGAACTCTTTTCTTATCGTGAGAAACCTGCAGCGGCACCTGGTGTAGATACGATGCTACTTGCAGACAAGAAGACGTTCATTGCTAGACGAAGTAAAGCTGAAATCAAGGCTGCTCTAAAGGTGGGTTTCACAATGTTCTCCTTGCAACCTTAGTAAACTAATTTCGTAAAATCTCTAAATATTTCACACTACTTTTGATTTCGGGTTGTCTTCTCTTGAATGACAAATTTCTCATAAGACGATGACTCGAAATAAGTTGAAATACATGAATAATTTCTAATTTTATAGTTGTGATATAGTATAACTGGGTATATATATTTGTGCATGTCGTGAACTGCTTGCAGCTATTGCTTTCATAGCATGCTATTGATGATGTAGATGAGTTATGTTACAGTCTTTGATTTGTTTGTAGTTGGCGGCCCTATCAAGGAGAGGAATTGCTTCCTCCACTCTCTGGTCCAAGTGTTTGGTTAGCAATACATTTAGCCTGTGGTTTGTTCACCTGGCATCCTTCATACTCTCCTCCCAGTCTACTCACTGTGCAATGAGAGCTGCTTGTGCTATATTGAAGAAAATGCAGGAGTACAGGCTGCACACCCCAGATGAGGTAACAATGCTCAAATATTGTACACGCTGTACATGTGTATGTTGTTATATCCTGGTCATTCGTGTATGTATCGTACTAACTGCTTGATGTAGTATATAAACACATACACTTAGCCAGTCCTACACATCATTATCAGCTTTCCTAGTGTTTTCGCTCTTAGATGTGAAACTTTGTGCTAGAACCATTTCCCATATTTCCTACTAAGCTAATTTATATATAGATGCATATAATATGTTCAGTATATGGTGTGGTCAAACTTTCCATAGATGCAATGGAAACACAGTTTCCATAAATTCAATTGGAGTTGTCATCTCAATGTATTATTTTGGTCACAGCTACCTAAATAATGGGCTAGTTCTGTGGCACTGTATAATAGATTGTCCTCTGTTACCTACCACCAATGTTAGATATTCTATGTTCTTGTCTGATAGATTATGTTGGAGGATAAGTTACCCAGTACTGCATACACTGTTAAGTTGGTAAGCCTAACTAAGCTCCCATGTATGTGATTACTGGATACATCATCTGCAAATGCTACTAAATCACGTGTAGCTACTGCCACCCCCCTAGTCCATGTAGCCTAATCCAGTAGGTTTCCAGGCTGACTGCTATCAGTGTTTCATCCTACATGTAGAACTGCACTATCTAATATTCAATTGTCACAGTCACGTTTTATCTAAGGACATTTCTGAGGTGGCCGGGTTGGGCTTGTTTCCATTCAAGGGCTATCTACACGTAACTAGACAATGCAAAGTCGTTGGACTGGCCATTAACCGTAGCCAATCAGTTCTCTGGTAATAATCCTTCTAATAGCTAATGGTTAACGTAACCTGACTGCTCTAAACACTGTTGAGTGAATATCAAGTGTACTAGTTGAAGATTCAAATACTTACAAGCTTATAAGGTTAGGTCGATGGTGGACTGCATCTAATGGTGGAATAATTCACCTAGTGAAATAGCTAGTGACCACAGCTAGTGACCACGGCTAGTGCCCACCTTATTTGATTATGTACATGTACTACATTGATTAACCTCTGACTATCTCATGTACATGTACTGGCAAGGAACTTTGTTTCTCTTTTCTTATACTGAATTCTTTCTCTGATTAACTCTTTGATCTACATGTATACTGTCTTGTGCATCTCACATATTCTATATTACAATGAATATATATACACAGATAGTGAAACACTTTGATAACTCTAAACAACTACCTGAACAAAAATAAATACCTTGAACAAATCCGTGTCTAACATTCTGTTTGTGTGCAATAACCAAAAGGGTTCTCTCCTGTTTTTTGTAAAAATTAATTGTGGTGGCCATAATTGTACCAAGCCTGTTGCATATCAGCTATACTTACCACAACTGTTTACATGTTGAACTGCAGGGTAGTACAATGTGCTGTATGTAGCAATTCAGTGGTTTATGGAAATCTTGATCAGAAATTATCCTCTCTCTTTACTCTGATATACATTGCTTTCCAGATGTGTTACTCCACAATGATGCAGCTATGTGGTATCTACAAGCTCCCTGTCCTTGCTGTCAAGGTGCTGTGTGAGATGAGAAGTATCAATCTGCAGGCTAACGCTGTCACATATGGATATTATAATAAGGTAACGTTATAGCTGTATCTACATGTACATACTATACTGTATACCGTTATAAGAACCTAATATGAAAACCGACTAAGCCTGCTCTTTCTGTTTGTTCCTATATAAGGTGTTAATTCAGAGAAGAACATCTGCCACTATTACATGCGTATCGTCGTCAGTGCTTTATGACATATACTATGGGTATTGTACGGCGGTGCTTGATTACCTCTACTACATGTTACTACTACTTGTGCATGTACATGCTTATTGTAGGCGGTGCTTGAAAGTAAATGGCCGGCTGAGACTTCCAATGCTCAGATGAAATGGAGACGAATCAGACATCTTATCATGGGCGTGTCTCGATTCAAGCTTACACTAAAAAACAAGAGTACGTAATATATTACACGTATTGCTACACTATCATGGTAATGGCTGGCCTTTCATTGCCTTACATATCTGCTATATTGATTGTAATATTAGTATTACTACCATAGTACATCATATCTAATGCATGTTCACCATCGCTCCATGTAGTGCATGTTAGTTATTGTGTTTGTAGAAAGGTGCGACGATATAGACTCACTGAGTAGAGGAAGTGAAGACAGTGATGAGGTCACAATGGTAGCTAATGGCCACTCCGCTAAACCTCGTAAAGATGATGTCATCAGCACAGGTATTCAGTATTGTCTACTCTCTCTTGTTCATTCCTTAGCCAGGCTAGTATATGTCACTTATCATACAAAGTGAAGTTGATTTGGAGAGGTGTTGCTTTATATAATGTGATGTTTAAAGGAAGTAGCCTAATGGTTACGTTACATGGATTCATAAGCTAATAATGACAGAATACTCTGTATTGTTTGCAGCATCAGATGTTGGTTACAGTTCTATGAGTCAAGAAGACATCCAGAAGTTTGTGCCACGAGTTGCCAACTCAGGTAATGCTAGAGCATTAGAATAGGCATAGAGATCTGGTTAGGCTACTTCCTGTGAAATTTGATAATCAATCGGTATACTTGAGTGTAAGTGATATTATCTTGTAGCCAAAGCTGTCGCGGCTGGGAAGGAAAATGAAGCATTCCGAGCTAAAGTAGGATGTATCATCAAGAGGTCTATCAGCAGGGAGACTGACCATGTGCATAACTTCACCGGTTCTCATTGTAAGTCATGTCTTCAGCTTACAGCACTCTATCTATGCTTGTACTTGACCTGAGTTTCAATGCCCCCAAATGAATAGCTGTGTATGTCACCAGACTCACCGAGAATAATTCATTCCAAATTCAAGTCCAATACCTAACATAGCAACCCATTCTGTTGTCGAAACTAGACTCATTTTACAAACATACTAATTAGTTATTGTGTTTAATATACGAAAATGTTTTTGTTAGAAGTTAACTAGTGGTTTTGTTCATTTGCAGTCGATGTGTGGGGTAATGTTTTTGTTGTATTTATATGTGTACATATATGTTGTAATGCTGTTACTGTACCAACCAAAGGTGGGATGAGAGTATTTGATATCATCTCTGTGTCAACTACATGTACATGTTTATAACAAAGCATAGTGTTGTAAAGTGGATTGGTACTGCATGTCTTTTAGTGGATAGCTCTGCTGGCTTACTGATCACGGCTAACAAGTTCACATGTAGGGTGCCACTCTCTAGTAGTCTTAGCACCTCTCAGTGGTCTGCCTACTCTGAGGCTAAACGTAAGCGACACAAGAGTGCTGGCGATTATTGGAAACAGCCGCCCAAGGTATGTTATACAATCATGTATGTATTTCAGAATGTAAATAGTCTCTCTGTAAGAGCATTAGTGTCAATGTCCTGTTATGGTTTGTTACAAGCAGTGCAAGAAAATAAATTCGTTGTATATACGTTTTGTCACACAGTATGTTCTTCTACAGTTCATTATTGTAAATATCTTGACCCTTACATACATTTCCTCTCTTGCAAATCATTGTCTAACCGATACTATGTTGTAGAGCTCAACTGCTGATTTGGGCTGTGCTCCTCTCTTGGAAGTCGAAGCTGCTGAGCCGACCACACAGCCGGGAGGGAACTTGTCTAGTCTACTGAACGAGTCGGATAATACTAATCACATAGACTCTACCCAGCAGCCTCCACCACCTAATCTTATCAGTATAGATAGTACGCCCACTAATAGTAATATAAATAGTAATGTAGTCAAAGACTTTGATCCACTTTCTGGTGCCTTTGACCCACTTTCTGGTGCTATTCCCACTTCACCCAATGAAAGCTCTGCAAATCAGCTGTTAAGTCCAAGGAGAGTTTCCACAGAGTCATTAAAGAAGGAAACGGGTATGTTTGCTATAATATGTCGCTACATTGTCCGCTTTATCTTCTGCCTCTATATGCTATAGTCTATTGTCGGCAGCCTCCTTATATGTTAGCATGCTACATGTACTAGTATCGACATGACTATTTCTGTGTCTATGTATTCAACTGTACTTGTAGTTTTATTGTTGTTTGGATTTTTAGTTTTGAGTGACGATCCACTTGGATTGTTTTCATCTCAAAGTTCAGATATTGAGAGGGACACCCGTAAGGGTGGTGACACTGTAGAGCTCAATGCACACACTAACACAATGACCTCCTCTGTTACGTCCATGGATATTGGTATGCAATGTTCTTTCCTCCACCTCTATGTATATGTTTATGTACTCTAATCTACTCCATCTGTTAACCTATAGAATAACTACATGTAATACTATCCTGTGTTCTGTCATGCTCTGTCGTTGTCCGAGGAGCTGTGCTGGATGTGGGGGATAATTTCTCACTCCCTCCTAGCTGCTGCTTGCAGACAATTTTTTGTTTGATAGACTTCGATACACATACATGTACATGTATATACTGTTATTGAATAATTACAGTTTATATGATATGCAGATACGATTAAATAGACAATTCGTTACCAATTATATGTCGTGTTCTTGTTGTGCTCATTTTTATATCACTATGATAACTAGTCTGATAGCCTACATATATTGGTGTATTGTTATGGTTACTTACATTACCAGGTAATTTGTTTGGACGAGATGCATCCCCTAAGAAGACTCTTCTCACCACAACCCAGAGTCTGGCATCCAACGGGGAGGTGAAGAGGTACAATCTTTTAGAATTTTCTCCTGAGAAGGAGGCTATGCCTGAGCTACCCTCATCATTGAGAAAGAGCGTTAGTCTGGATTCAAGGACCAGTTACCAGGTAAAGCCACTCAGTCCGCTTTCATTGGTGTTTGCCTAGAGAATATGTTGAAAGATTTGGTAATCTCTCTGTGAACCCAACAACCAATCACGTTTCAGATCTCAGCTTGTTTAGTGCAGTGTAGTGCAGTACTGGGCAGCTTTGATTTGCGCTTGAATCCAGTTTTTTTGCTGTATTTAAAAGACTGAATGATACCGGAACACCGTGCAGAACTAGTTCAAACCTTGCGATTCATGACATGTCAATGAGATATAGCCAATCAAACTATAGCCAAATGAGTTTACCCACCAGGAACAGTCATTCACATTGTAGCTCAAAATTAAATTTGAGAATCAGTGATCAAAGACATATTATCATCTAACTGTTGTTTATATTAGTCGGTTGTTTTCAGGCTGCACTGCGGGAAGAGGATGCCAAGAGTGCTGACGCTGTGCTAGAAGCTCCACACTCATACCCACAGCCTCCTGAGACTGCTGACGCGGACACTGCCGGCAGCAAGGTTCGTATAACTACATTTTATGTACATCTACATACAATGTAGTTAGGGATGCAACTATTTTACATGAAACTGTTAGTAATAAAATAGTTTAATGTGTATGCTTGTATACAATACATTTATCTACCTGTATGTTACTAGATGCCACATAATAGGGCTATCACACAATTGTACATTTAGGAAAGCTTGAATAGTCTGGGTGTTGGGTCACTAAGCTCCCAGGTTCAGAAGACCACCAGGACTCCCACCTCCTACAAGGACTGGGTGACCACGTCCATTAAGAAGGGGGCTAACCTCGCTTTGACCAAAAACTTTTCTTCTAAGATGAAGTCCATGGTTTATGGAGAGAAAAGCAAACCTGAGTCCACTGGTGAGTTGAAAGTTTAAATTATAATGTTGTGCTTTATATAGTGCATAGTCCATCAGCCAAGCAGCAAAATTATGACTTTTCGCTCCTGACCTCTCCAATCTACACAATTTTGTTTGTACAGATAGATTAAAACATGGGCAATTCAAATCCACTTACTAACCCCTCGAAATCACTTGACAAAGAGGTGAAAATTTAATTTTTTCGAAATTTTTAAAATTAGAGTTGTCTGCTCCTTACTTGCTGTTAGAAAATATTAGAATCCCCCTACGCCAACTTTCATTGGTCAGTTGCATGCACTTCCTGTCATTTTGATAAATTATCTAAGAAAGTGAGTAGCAGGAAACCTACTGGATACTAGATTTGGCAACTTTTGTAGCAAATGTGTAATGATAAATTCATTCAGTTCTCCATATTGGTTATCATGAGAGTTAAATAGAGCATCTAAAGACCGACAAACTGTTCTCTAAATAAATATTGACATGATATTCATTGAATTATGGAAACAGACAGCTAGACATTAGACAAGGAGTTAGTTTGAGCTGAGAGTTAACTCACTCTGACTCTAGGGTTCACAACACATAATAGAGGTCTATCATGAGAATCACTAGTAACCAAAGGCTAAATATGACATCAGTTTCTCTGGAAAAGGTATGTGACTGACTAGGAGAAAGATTATATTCAATAGTTATAGTAATAGTTAGTAGCTAGTTGGTTGAAAAATTTGAACTTCATTTTGTGAATTTAAGTTTACCTAATTTAATTATTCATTGTAATTTATGGCAATTACTTTTTAGTGGAAACATGTATTTATCCATAATTATAATTAATAATAATTATCATTTTATAAAATTCTTATTGCTTATTCCATTGCCATGTGAATTATGCTCATACCTCGTCACAAATCTTTTAATCTGTTATAATTACTCAATATAATATTTTTATAATAATATAATTAAGTGTGATGAAGTTGATCGCAATCAGCAAAATTTTTTGCATGATCTTGATCCACAAGAAATTTATAAAATAGCCTAAATGTAGTTTTAAATACACATGTATAATTATTTGTTATGGTTATAGACATGTAATTGTATACAAAATTATACTAAATGTAGTCTTGTATTGTGTTATTCTGTTATTATCATTATGTTATAGTGTAGCAAGACTGCTATAGTAGGCCTATGTTTTACCTAGCAATGCAATATGGATTTCAATATTTTGATTTTAATGTATATAATTAAGGGTAATGTTCAAGTTGTCTAATCTAGGTTGTAGTTATGTTCCATGTTTACTAGATATTTTCTGGAGGATACTAGCATTAAAACTGTGGCATTAATTTCACGGCGAAGGCTGCAGTTATGTTTGCCCTTCTGTTATTTCACATGCACACAGCCCTTCCACTCCTATTATTGTTCTACAAATATTTACCATCTACACCATAGAATAATTCTTTGTTTCTAGACCAGCACATTTATATTTTATTACCTACAGTTGTAAAACCCTTGCTGTTTTAGGTGCAAGTTGCATTGCTGAAAAGAAGCCATGAAGATGTGATTGGTGGGTGATAAGGCATGCGTATCCATACCAACGTTACAAGATATACATAGCAAGCATGCGGACAGACCTTGCCTTAGTAGGTATGTTCTTACTGCCGATGCAAGGGGCTATATCAGAAAATATTTTTGATGGACGATATGTACATGTAAGAATTCCTTGAAGCAGAACTCTTCACTTTTCTCCCTTATGTTCAAACATGCATAAATTTAAATTATGAGCTCGCGCACATACGTTTACATTATGAAGGGTAAAAAAAGATCTAATTTGTTGTTTAGCAAATCATACTCTTGAGAACATCTTTTAAAAAAATTAGATGAGTTTGTGTATTTTTGTCTTTTGCTAGGGCGGACTGGCTAGAAACAATGTTGCCGTGTTACTACCTCAACTAAATTACGATCAACCTCAGCAGCATACAGTACCATCGACGGTGATGATGACAGCTATGATGGTGATTCTTGAAGGACGCAGAGCTATCATTGAAGTAGGCTAGTATAGGTATTTCAAATGCTATCAACCAAACGAAATCAAGTACCACATGGCCACTGAACACCCGAAGACTAAACTATTAATAGTACTGAACAAAACGGTACCACAATTGCTGTATAACCTTGTATTCCTAGTGTGCAGTATGACACTCCATATACCTAGTGAAACAAAGTTTCAAATTATTAATCGTTATTTGTATTCGAAGAAGTTACCCTAATCATCTACCTGAGCACAGAAAATCTGTCAATGCACTTGGATTTACACGTTTCATAACTAGTGGTGGGACAAGTCACCTTTCCCCACCACGTAAGTCGTTACTGAAGATTCGTGCTACCCATGCCAATTATGTTGCTGCAATTTGTACAAGAGTCTATAAACTGAGGATGGAAGTGCCTCGCCCTGTTAACTATGGATGAGAGGTATTAGATCTCACCTACAAAGTTATTTAGTGGTGAAACTATTTAAACTGACATGTTACATACTGTCTGTTGCTCCTGTAAGAAGACCAAATATGCAAGTACACAGTACCAGATGATATATAGATACTTGTATGCCTGTATATTAATTGTAAGTTTAGCCTAAATTCTAATTTGTAAATTTATATGTATGTCATATTTTGTGCCTGTGTTAGGTTGTCTGTATCTTACTGAATCAAATTATAATTAATTTTTTAGTTTCATGGTACAGCACATGTTCCTTCGAACTCACTCTATTAGCTCTAGTTCTTATTGTCTCTGCAAGTGGGTAATATACGTAGAGGTCATGTCATGTTATGGGTTTTTGCATATGTTGTATGCTTTGCCACTAAGTATAATATACTACCTAACCTGTATCTTTAATTGTAATAAAGTACATCAATATTATCTTACAATCGCTGGGCTGATGCTGAAACTACATTACAAGATACACTAATGACTCATAAGTTCTCAAATAGATACAGTAGAACAGCACTAGAGTATACTTGGAAGGTCAGCAAATAACAATAAATGTTTATAAAATTCTAAAATTTTCATGAGTGATTATTTTACGTGTTATTTCCACTGTAACAAAAGAGACGTTGCTCTCCGTAGAAAGTCTGCGCAGGTTATCATGTTATTATGCACAGATTATTGCACTGAATGTAGTAACAGCATCCTTAAATACGAGGAAGGTCATTGTCAAACTATTCTAGAATCATAAAATTGGGGCCTTGTTTACGATAACACCAAAAATCTCTGCAGTTTGTGGAAATTTCAATGATTTGCTGTTTTTTAGGAATTATCCCCCTCTGTAACGAAGGAATTTATATATTAATCATAAAGCTTTTGAGCTGACACTCATGAAATTTGGTATGGAGAACCAGACTGCTTGTGGTAGCATCATTTTTAAATATGAAGAGCCTGTGCATTATGGATTTGGTGCCAGAGGGTTTTCTATTATAAGGAATTATCCCCTCTGTAACGAAGCAATTTTTCTCTTCATTATAAAAATTTTGAACTGACACTCATAAAATTTGACACAGAGCATTGGACTGCTTGTGGTAACATTATGTTTAAATATGAAAAGCCCATGCATTGTGGATTTATTGCCAGAAGGTTTGTAAACCACAAAAAATGGCAAATAATGGCAATTTTCGCTGAGGAGGTGAACTTTGACCTAAAATTTGAGGTCTTCGTCAACATATTTCAGAGGGTTAGTTTCCAGAATCATAAAATTCAGGTCTTGTTTACTTTGGAGCCAAAAATTTGTGTAGATTGGAGAGGTCAGAAGCGAACTTCAAAAACTAAGCCACTTTTTGATGGTTGGCTGATGGACTAGCAGATAGGTACAGCTAGAATGTATAATATTGTATAATATGTAGATAGGCAGTGCAGCGTTGATACAATGTACATGTAATTACAATTCCCTGCCTTCACAACTGCATGTATATCTATGAAAATACCAGTCCCTGACTGGGGTTTGAACCCGGGGCCTCTACAGCACTTAATCGCCTCGCACAGTAGACAGAATATAAAATTACCACTAGACCAGCTCAGCACCCTAAGAACAAGAAGGTTTGCCGGCGAGCTATAGATGTACTCTGGGCCAACTGCACACAGGACACCCCTAGTATTACGACTAGCATGTGCTTGAATTGTATATATTGTTGAAAATTATTAATATACATGTAAATGTATACTACAATATTTTTGTAAAAATACAATGCTAATGGGGTTAAGAAAATCGGAATATATGTATTTGTATGTTCAGAAGAGGGCCACATCGTCAAATATATAGAAATGAAATCTAGCTGTTTATTATGCGTAACCCTCTCTATGTGTACAATACAGGTGGTATGTCTTCACATGAGAGTCTAGACAGTATAGGGACAGCTACACCCAAGTCAATTAAGAAGTAAGTAATGCCTTACTGGTCTAGCAGTTGGCTCTTGGACTTCACACCACTTGCTATGGTACTAACTACCAATACATACATGTACACATCCTTACCGTAGTACCCACACACACATGCATACTCTTTGGGAGTCACGGCATCATATCTGAGAGATTTTGCACTTCATTCTTCATGTGTTTCATTTCACTGGCTACACCATTGATTAATGTACTTATGTGTTTCAGACGCGAGGATATGAGGGCTTCACTAAAGAAGATAAAGTCTGTCTCCACCAACATGGCTAGTAAGTTATACTCCAACTACAACAAGCTGAAGCACACTGTGAAGGAATACCAGGCGCCCAGCACTGTCAGCACTCCTTATAAGGAAGATAAAACAGCAGAACATGGAAATAGTGAGGATAACATCAGCCTGTAAGTCACACTCATATCTAACTAGCGTTCTTATTGGCCAGTTCAATAATACCATATTGGTCAGCTCACCTCATTTTTACCAAATTTTTAGTGTTTTAATCGAGTGTGTACATTGTAGAAATTTAATTCTCACTATTACTTTTTTGTTATCAGCCCAACTGATGAGTCGTCCAATACTGATTTCTAATGCTTGACCATATTTGTAAGGGTTCCATCACTAATACGACTACTACTCACATTCCAAAAGATATAATTATTTATTACCAGCATATATAAACATGTTTGCGACCTTGTAGACTGAGCTCTCACAGTGGTCTAGGTACCACAAACTCGGTTGAAGATACTCTGTCTATATCTGAGGATGGAGTAAAATCGTTTAACGCTGATATATCATATGGTATGTTGTGGATAATTTATCTATGTTCTACACGTGGCCTATCATTAGTATTATAACTAGTCTTTCACTTTACTGAATCTTATATAATATAGTGTATGCCTATCATATAAGACAGTCTCTAAGCTCAGACAATACTGTATCGCCATGATGGTTATGTTTGATCAATGGGCACCAACTGGCACCTTCATAACTCTAACATTGTATGTTCCCTGTAACCTATTCTAGCCGGAGTATCGCCAGCGTTCATTACCAAATACACTGCCTCTTCCACTGCCCCAGTTTCTCTCGATTCTGGAGATGGTGTGTTTAGTTACCCCGCTGCTGGAAGTTCTCCAACACCCTCTATGACCACAGCTGACCCCTTGATAGAGGTGGTCATGTGCTCTGCTACTCTGTGTGACAGCTGTTCCACCATTTTGTATGATGAGGACATCATGGCAGGCTGGTCAGCCCAGGATAGCGACCTTAGCACTACGTAGGTCACATAATCGACTTTTTAGGTTTTCTACTATACTGTGTAGCTATATAGTGTGCTAGTATACTTTTTAGGTCACTTGCTACACTTTCTAGGTCACTTGCTAAATTTTTCTATGAACAAGTAGTACGGATTGGTATTATATATGTTATGTTATAGCCCCAGTTCTATATTTGTTACATACCAGTTTGCTCTACACTAGTAGTTTACTACATTTTGATCATTACTAGTAATCATGTACGCGTATCTATGCTATTGAAGCTCCCATTGTATGCCATATTCTATAGTAGGAACAAGGTGTTATATGGCGTTTATTGAGACATTCCTGTTGTGTGCTCAGTTGTAGATTCTGTGATAACAAGCAACTTCCATTCATGAGCATTGACATCATAGATCTAAGAACCAAATCTAAGAATGATAGAGGTTCAGCATCTATAGACGAGGGCTTCCTCTCCTCTCCCCCACTTACACCTAGATCTAATCATACAAGGTGTGCCTTACTGTGCAACTGACATAATGTGTAGTTTGTCACGTATATTGAATATGAATATACTCAATGTATGAGGCAATTTGAATATGCTGTACGTAATATACTTCCATAAGTTGTCGTTCTTTTTTATATAGGGATACAGATCCAATAAAACTACCTTATCTTAGCCCACTGGTTCTAAGGAAAGAACTAGAGCTAGTGTTGGACAGAGAAGGGGACATAGCACTTACCAGCCCTAGCTTTGTAGATAATCATGCTATAGTATACTGGAACCTGGTGAGTAGACTCCCATCTAGCACACAATTTTATGAGTGCATTAATGTTCATCTCAATGTAATCTTGTTTATGGGCCATCTCCTCTTGATGTATGAAATGCATTTAATGGAGAGAAGAACTCTGCAAAGGCGCTTGATTATCCATGCAGTGATAACTTCCCATGTAATTTAATATTGCAATGATAGTAGTTGGCTCTTCTTATAACATATAACTTGCTTAACTCTTTCAGATGTGGTATTTCAAACGAATGAACTTTCCTTCTCACTTGCCTCAACTATTGTTCCAATCAGAGTCGCTAACCATTAAGGATATACAGCTTCAGTCACCCCAACCATCTAACATGGTACTCAGGCTAGTTTGGGACAACCCCAAACTCCATGATAAAATGGTAGTCCCCATGTACAAACGTTGGAGTGATTCTGGTAAGCATTTCTCGTTTTTGTACCAAATATACAATTTTGTTGTTTCCCCGAGATTAATGTAAATCTTTTGTGTAATTTGCAAACCAATGGTGTTTCTGATTGTGATTTTCAGGAGTCTATATTGCTCACATGCACATAACATTACTTGTAGGAGTCAAATCTACAGTTGTTAGAGCTTTGCTTACAGATGAGAAGGCAACAACCAGAAGGTCAGTCAGTCCACAGTAGCTTACATGTCTTGAGATATAACAACATAAGATAGCCATTGTTTTAGTTCTTTATGCAATTGGCCATTTCTATTCTGTTTCATATTGAGGCATTGGCCTCTCGTGCATTCACACCAAATAGTTGCAGGGCTGATAAAATGAGATAGTAAATAATTTTGTACTAAGCTCTGGGAGTGTTCTGCAAATGCTCGCACATGTCTATAATTGACTATGTCACTAGACAACTTGCTAATAGGGTCATGTGATACCTACACTGTACTAACAGCTGTTCAGGTTATAAGATTTTAAATGCTTTATATTATGAATTATGACCTCTATGATGACCTCTGCACAGGAATTTACATACCATGTACTATGTACAACTGATGTGGCATGTTAACTTGTCTTTTTGGTTTAATGTTTTAGTTTCATGCAGCAGATTCTAACACATGTTGAGTGCAACGACATCTATACTCCACTGAAACAGATAATCAATAATAGAAAGTTACAACACCCTGGTTCCACAAATAGATGTCAAAGTGCCTACAGGGATATACTTTACCTCTCATTTATGTACTTTGGTCGGGATGTTATGGATCATGGTAAGAAAGGCTTTACTTCTGTTTTTAGAAGTGAGGGTGCGCAGGAGAATATGGGCTGTACCTATCTCTTTTTAGTGGGCATACAGTTGGCAAGTGTGTACCCTCATGTTATTGCTAGTTTCAAAAATGTAAAAAAAATTTTCTAAGTGATGCTCAAACTGACATTTTCACCTTCTCTGGCGGCGGGGTTCCACCCTGAACCCCATTGTTTGGGGTCTTATTGCCCCCTCCCAAACCCAAGACGGTTTGATTTGGGTTCACTTCTAACACTGCTTTCCTTGTAAATGTATTAGTTTAACATAAAAAAGCTCACAGGCTTATACTCCTCAGCATGACCAGCCCCTTGCAGCTTGCACTGCCAGGTGCCAGTGCTGGCCAACTCCCTGTGAGAAAGGCCCAGATGACATGGCCTTTTTTGGCAAGGGTAGAGGAGTTGCCTTGAAGCCATGCTGGCTTGCATGACCCCAAGGACCTTTATATGAGGCACAGGAGCAATTGTGGCTGGATGCTCTTCCTAAAACCACCATGACCAGGATTCGAACCTGGAACCTTCAGCATGAAAGTTCAGCATCCCAACCACTCAGCCACAGCTGCTCCCTGTATTAGTTTAACATAGTGACATGAATATTTGATCTCACCCAACTTTAGTTAACAGAATGTTATACAGTCCTCCACTTGTTTTAGATGCCTTTGACAGAGAGTATAAGCTGGCATATAGAAGGTTAGCTCTCACAGACAAACAGTATTTAAATGCAGCGGACTCGCCACCAACACCTACTGTAATGTGGTGTAGAAAATTGTATGGGAATCTTGACGTTTGCTAGCTTGCATTCTGCTTCCTGTTTAAATTTTAATTTGACAATGGATTGCATTTATTTAGATTTAGTCAGGTCATTTCCTAGATGACTACATGTTATTGGATTATGTTTATTATAAAATTACCAATGTGTTATTTTAGAGTAATATCTCATTCCATATTATAGAAAGCTTAGACTTAGATGTTGCTCAATGGATGACTTTTTATGTTGTGCTAAGTACACGTAGGTTAATTTATTTGTTCCTTCTTTTAGTGTTCCATATTCCATAAATATTTTTTATTGTTATTTTAATTAGCATACTTACCAATGTCGTTTCATACTGCTATTGTACACTTTATTTGTACATAGTATCCAATTACACACTGTATTCTATAATATTGCATGTATTACTCAAAACTGTTGTTTACAACTAATTTCTATCAATCAGAGCTGTAATATAAAACCTAACTATTGTATAAAATAAAATATTTAAAGTTGAATATGATGTTGGTTATCAAATACTGGTTACAAAAAAATATAGCATAGATCATGGCAACACTGTCTTAGTTACTTAGTCAGAGTTTGACTTATGAATATCGACGACTTGATTTTCAAGTTGTCGATATCGCAATGCCATTGCATCATAAACCCCTTTACTGCCCTGTGTTGGACTTGCAGCTAGTTCAAATTTAGGCCCTTTGCCCTTGAACCTTTCTTCGTATGATATACTATCCTCAGAAAGCTTGGTGGCATGCAGTGCCAGCATTGCTGCTCCTAATGAAGCAGAATTGGCAATATCCTGGGTATAGACAGGTGCATTGAACACATCACTCATCACTTGCAGTATTGCACTATTATTAGAGGCACCACCTGTTGCCAAGATCCTACACCCATCCACATTAAACCCCATATCTTCAGCATGGATTCTCCGAGACAAGAATTGTCCTTCAATTACTGCACGAACATGCTCACCGGACGTAAAGTCTTCCACTCGCTTATCAAAAGCATCAAAATAATAGCAACCCTCCACATTGCCAGGTATTATCTCAGCTATAGTAAAATAGAACCCAATTTTACCATTGTTACCTATTGGCTCTGCTTTTAGAAGACGCTCAAATTCATCCCATGATTGCTGAGTGGCATATTTATCTCTAACAGCTTCTCGTGTTAAGGATCCATTTTTGAAACAGAGAAGAGCCATGTAAGCAGATGTTTCAACAGGATTAATAAATACATGTCCTTCGGTCTTCATGAGTGGTTTGTCTAACCAAAGGAACACTACATCGGAACTTCCTAACGAAACTGCAACATCACCTTCGGCTAGTCTCATGCCGGCCAGAGATGCAGGATTGTCACCAGTAAAGCTGACGATTTGGCAATTTTCGGAAAATCCATACTTTTCGACAAAATATCGAGAAATGGTCCCTTGTACTGTGATCGAGGGTACAGGTTTACCCAACTTACTGGCCAGATCTTTACTACATGCATCGACTAGACTTGGTTCCCATGTTTTTGTTTTGAGGTTGAGAAGGTTCATCCCGGAGCCATCACTTTCATCAATTTCACAGTAAGACCCCCGAAAGAGTGAAGCGCCAAAGCTACTAACTAGCGAAATCCGTTCAGTATTTTTATACGCATCTGGGTTATTTTGAATGATCTTCAATATCTGATTGCCAGTGAAGCGTTCATATGCTTTGGAACCAGTGATATCAGCCATAACTTGTGCCCCACCTACAACAGATTCCAGCTCTTGACATTGCTTAGTAGTGCTCGAATCCATCCAGATAGGAGAATCCTGCAAGCTGAAACTTCCCTGCAGCTGTTTCTCTAGTCTAAGCATTGGATTCAAGGATTCAAGTTTTTCTCCAGCTCCAGTTTTCCAAAACACACTCCCATGTTGTTGCCCTGAGCCTGAAATGGCCTTCACTAGTGAAAAGTCAAAATTTAATTCCTTAAATCTGTCTAATAGAATATCCAATGCTTCCACCCACATAATTGTTGGCGAGGTAACGGTTAAACCATCAGCTAAAATGTTGCAGCCACCACTGGTCTTATATTTTCTGATCTCATCAAATTTTACAGATTCTTCCAACACCACATTAAGATCAACATCAATTATCACTGCTTTCAACTGTTGAGTACTGAAATCAAAACCCATGTAAAGCTCTCTGCTTTTATTTGATGCCATATTGATATTCTATTGGGATGTTCCTTTTTCTCTAAAAATATTTTTATTTGTAAAAACTAAAAGGTTTTCTATGCAAAAGACATGCAGACCCCAGAATGAGAATGAGACTGCATGCATGAGCTAATTTTGCAAAATTATAGACACCACGCCTACTTCACACGTACACGAAGCTTGAATTGAGCTTCATAAAGAAAAGCAACAAACATGTCTATGTAGATAACCGGAAATACTTTTGTCTGGCCTAATCTATTCGTCATACAGATTTTTACTATTCTAGCCTCACAATCTAGACGTCTCGCAAAGTTCTATGCATAACGCCCACTCTATCCCATATTTAGAGTCTTGGAAACCAAGTCAATTACTCTCTGGCGCATATACTTTATACTTTGCCTCATATAGTTCATAGACTGAGTACATTTTTGCACAGTGCAATATTCGAGGGTGCTCGGCGGCCCACTGATAGAAAGTGAAAACAGCCTGTCCTGGACGTGCAGCTAATAATAGCGATGGTGGGGCAAATTCAATATCAATATAAATATTAGAATGTTTAGACTTTAGTTACCTATCAATTTTAAATTTATGTTTTTATTTTGAAGAAACCTAGTGGTAAATGCTCAAATGCATTCATTACCAATATGACGCAAGAAATAAGACACGGCTCTTGCCCTAATATATTATAATTTTATTTTATAACAGAGAAATGTACAACATCGTAAACGTAACAAACATACATCATACATCACATGAACATTCAATCTACATTCAGTCAACATGAACATTACCTAGAACTTTTCATTAAATTACATTGCACTATTGGTTATATTATAATTATTATTAATTGTGTTGTCAATCAATTGAATATCATATCAATACGTTTATATATGATCATTTATAAAAAACATCATCTTAAACATCATTAATATTAATTATTTAATTATCCTATGTTTTGATACTTATTTTCATTAATATATTATACTATTTTAGTTATTATTATTATTTCATAGTTATTCATTAACAGTGTAATTAAAATTGATTGATAAAAATATAGCCTACCTAAAAATATGATATAATAGTATAGTAAAATTAAAAATAGTTATAATATCTATTAATATCATAGAAACGTTGGTGTAATTCAAGGGCAGAGGATATGTAGAGTGAAAGAGAGAAGTTTTTTTGCAACACCTCGAACTGCAGAGGAAAAATCGATGTGTTGGTCTTTTACTAAAGATGTTGCTATCACCACAGCTTATGATGATATTCTGAGCCAGACAGCCTTAGAAACTGTGCAGACTCGTTCCCAAGCAATGGTACTCCCCCAGTCAGTAGGATACTATTACAATGAGAAGATTACTTAACATTAATCTATTGTATACTGGCCCGCCCCGTCGTCCTATGTTAATCCTTCGTTTTCCTACAACTTTAGTCTATAATTTCAGAGTCAGTTGTGGAATTTTAGTAACTTGATGATGTCAAAATGTTTTGAATTTCTACTCTGCTGTAATATTTAAGCAAGGTGAACAGTATTCGGTTGATTTTCTGCAATACTAAATCCTTGGATCCCACTCAAATGTTCACCATTGGTGCATATCTTCTCTCATCAATATATTAGCCTATTATTGATAGGTAATGTTTAGGCTGATATGGTCTAGTTTAAAAGCTTGCCACCCAACCCATATTCATCATCTAGGGAATAAATAATAATACTTTGGACTTTTTAAATATTGTGATTCTCATGCATACTCTACTTCTTATTGTTGAAACTGTTGGATTTGGTGAGAGGAATTTTTAAACTCAAGTCATCGTTTTGCTAATGATTGATCTCATGATTGATATTTGGAGGGAATCGATATATTTGTATATTCTGAGTTACTCTCCGTGGATAATGGATAATATAGCACCCTGAATATATTTTAAAGTTGATGTTGCTGTAGTTATGCATAGATATATTGCCAAGCTTTCAGCAACCGTAGCCAATGTGGAGGGATAATCATTTTATTGAAATATAATTTTCACAATTTATTATAGTTAGTGATGAGGTTAGGATTCCAGTCACCATGTTCAGTCACCATGCTACTAAAGATGTGGAAGTGAATTAGCGGAGGTGGTAAACCCCATGCTGTCAAGATGAAGAGGAAGTCTTACTTGACCATAGGAGCTTCCGTGGTGGTAGCTTCTGGAGGACTTTTGTTTGGATATGATATGGGTCTGTATCTACATTTTTATATCATATAGATTCTTGTGAACCAGTAAACAATGTGTTAGATCGCATCCTGGAATTCTGGTTATCTAAATCCTGTGGAACTCATAATTATAGCTGGTCAAGGCTGTAACGTTATACCCACTGTGATAGACGTAGGTCTTCATGCATATTCGCCATTACCTCTTAGTACATAATTAATCCTATAGTCATTTGAAACTTATGTACAGTTGCAGTTGACATTTTGTTTGTAGGAATTATATCTGGTGCCTTACTACAGCTGCGAAATGAATTTAACTTGTCATGTTTGGAGCAGGAGCTTATAGTCTCGAGCCTTCTATTTGGAGCCGTTTTGTCTTCATTGTGTGGAGGTGGTATTCTTTACTATTGTAATGTGTCTATCAATAAATCCAGCTAGCATAATACGCGGTCTCTCACTTGACGATGATTCATTCTTAGCTTCAAGTACAAAATTAAAATTGGATGTGGCAATTGACGATGTTTTAAAGTGTGAAGTTTGTGAAAGGTTTTCTATTTTATAGGTGCAGTGATAGATGCTATAGGCCGAAAGTATACCATGATAGCAAACTGTATAGTATTTGTTATTGGTGCTTTAATCCTTTCCCTGGCATCTTCTCTAGCGTTACTGGTAAGTGGTAACCTTCACACTATGTTGATATAATCGGAGAATATATTATATATGCTGTAATAAATATACATGCCTTGTCATTCCAGTGTGATGGACCGGCCTACACTATAGTTTCTCATCATTACACACTTATCAAATGTATATATGTATATATTTTACTCGCGTGTATATATATACATGTACATATATATGCTGTTTCGTTTATTCTGTTTGATTAACTAATATATCAACTAATATCATGTGTTGTTGCTTATTTAGATCAGTGGCAGGGTGGTTGTGGGTGTTGCTGTTGGCCTCTCTGTGGTTACTGAGTGTGCTTATATTGCAGAGATATCTAGTCCAGTGAGTGATTACTTGATTTATGCACCTCGTGTGTGTAATGTAGCAATTATCTCGTCACATATTTCCAGTATGTATGTGACATCATCAGTCACCAGAATTGGTTTGAATAATGAATATAGTGATCCCAACTTACTTGTGCTAAATTCCTCCTGCTTTTCACATACATAACTTGCTTATCAAGACCTCTACAGAGTAATGGCAATAGAAGAAAAACGTTTGCTGAATATTGTTGTACATGTTTCTATGCTAACAGGTGTTTATAAATGCGATACTGTTGCCCCTGTTTCTATGGTAACTAGTAAATATATGTACGATACTGTTGTCCCTCTTTTCTTTTTGTTTTGGCTCTTCTGTATATTTTGTATATGTATGTATTGTATCGCAGGGTCACAGGGGAAAGCTTGTGTTCCTCACAGAAGTGGCCATTGCTGTGGGCTTCCTTATTGCCTATCTAGTCAACTATCTGTGTATACTAATGCTCCAAGGATGGTAAGTTACACATACATTTTGTACATGTACATTGCATTGTTCACTCGGTTTCTTTAATGAGATTTATTATTATACATGTACAGCTACAGAGATAATTACAGGATATACATGTAGGCCTATGTATGAATCCACTTACATACACTACAATACAATAATTTCCTGTGTGGCTAAATATAGTATCTTACCAAGATTGTGTGAAGCTAGTATGCTGGGTTCACACAATGTGTGGATATACTATGGTTCATCTATTTTAGATAGAATGAAATGAGTGCCAATATTCGACTATTTGAGCTATTTTTGTGTAATATTGTACAGTTTACAATCTGCACTGTTTGTGCAATAATGATACTGGTTGACCATATCATGTTGATCAATCTGTGTATTATATAACACTGTACTGCAAGATGTGTATGAGTTCCAACTATTCAAATCATTAAAATATATACAGGAGTATCTGCTACTCCTCTCTGAAGGTTTAGAACTTCGCTGAAATATTTACATGTACATATTTTCCTCAGAAAATAATCTAAAAAACTTTCTACTATGATTCGATCTCTACACAGTAGAAAGGGGAAACAATTTCTATTTCGACAAGTTTATGAAGTCAGCTGAATATTGCTATTCTCTGCTGATGCCCTGAGTAGCACGTACTCACCTCGGTCATCATCATAATTATACAATTAGTGTGCTACTGTTTGTTATCTGTAGGATTAGCACGTACTCGCTGTGCTCATAGTCATATACAATTAGTATACTGCTGTTATCTACAGGAGATTGATGTTTGGCCTCTCGGGTATATTTGCTCTGCTCCAGTGTTTGGCTTTATTCTTCATACCCAAGTCTCCAAGATTTCTCGTTATCAAGGAACGGCAAACAGAGGTATTACATAAATATGCTCCGTTTTGTTCACAAATCCTTTATCGTATATTTTACCAACGTTATATGAAAGTAGTACGTACATGTTTAAATATTGCTATATAGCCATGTAAAGTAAATACATGTAGTTCTTGTGTTGAACAAGAGTAGTAATACAGTTGTAACACGAAGTATCGTACTAGATACTAAAACCAAGTAGGTATTACAGTATATATTAGTACAATACTTGCTCTAGACAACGGAGCATATTACATGGTGTAGTTGACACCTATGATATGTGTAATACAAGTGGGAGGGTATGATGTGTAGATTTACTAGCATAGCCTACATTATGTCCCAGGCATTGGAAGTACTCAAGAGATTGAGGTGTGATGAAGATATTGCTGTGGAGGAGTTGTCTGTTCTTCAGCATAATCTATCTTTAGAAAAGGTAGATATACAATACGTATATTGATTATTTAGAATAAATACTTACTATGTGTAGATGTATGACTGAGGTATAATTATTTTATACTCGGATGCCACTATTTTGTATTTGTACAGTGTACTGTACTTACGTATAAATATATGTATGTCATGTCTGGTTTATAGACAGGAGCATGGATAAAGGTAACTTTGAAATCAGTTGTGCATAAATGATTATATTTGAAAATATATTCCAGGTACCTTATTGTGGTGCATTTTTCAACGAGGGTTTTACTTCAGCAAGAGCTGATATATCTTTAGTAATACCACTATTACGATATGGTCTATTATCCTGGCTGTAGAGCTGCGGTTGGAGACAGTTATTCTCTCTTAGAGACAACATGCATTACAGACTGATCATAGGACTGGGTCTTGTGTTCTTTCAGCAGGTACAATATACGATACCCTAATAAGTATTGATTGCATGTATATATGTACAGTGTATATGTAATGTATGTATGGTGTTTATGACTTGTAATGTATGTATGGTGTTTATGTACTGTATGTACGGTGCATATGTACTGTATGTACGGTGTATATGTACTGTATGTATTGTGTATATGTACTGTATGTATGGTGTATATGTACTGTATTTATATCACTAGGTAAAATATATGAAGTATATAACATACATGTATCTGTGTGTCTAATTTGATGCATGTACATGTGCAGCGTATGTGTGCAAGTATTGCCTGTGTACCATGCATGGTATATATATATATACACAAGAATGATATAGCTTTATCTCACAGTCTACTCATACTTTACAGGCATCTGGCTTACCAAGTGTTCTCTACTACACTCCAGTTATGCTCAAAAATGTTGGATTCTCATCTAACCAATCAGCTACTCTCGCTACTATTGGTGCAGGACTAACTAAGGTTTGTCTAACTCTTAAGCTAGAAGCACACAAGAGCAGTTTAGAGCCAACTTTTTTCTAGCAGTGGTTATACACCTTGATAAACATACTGGGCGAGCACAGAGTTATGCGATTTGCCAATTACTAAATCGTATTTCAGTTGTTATTCGCTGCATGACATTTGTTTACCAGCCAATCACCAGCGAGCCAATCACCGCAATACTTCTGTAAACACAGCTAAAGCGTTTTGAGAGTGTTGGCACCTTGCCCGAAAACGCTCCCATGTGTTTCCAGCTTTATGGTTGCTTATAACACAGTCATCTCAGGACGGACCTATAGCCATAACTCCAGATATATGTATGAGAAACCAGACAAAGCGGATACGTAATTGCAGCATCTATTGCAAAAATTAGAATTTCTACACATAGAATGAGTCCCTTCATCATACTGACTACAAGTTAACTGGTTGAAGATCTGTGGAGCTCTGTGGTCTAATAACACTTCTCTTTTGAACCCAATGTTCTTCCTTATTATCAGGAGGGAACAACTTCTACTACACCAAGACAAATCATAATGATATTGCAGAAAGTAAACAGTGTGCTATTAGCTTCGTGTCCATAGCTGATAGAGTTTTAGTCTGTTTTTAGCAGTAGTCTAGTCTCACAGAGAGTATAGTTTTGTGGCAAACAATGCTAAATAAACTTATACTGTTATCGCTATATCAGCTAGCATGCTGAGCTATTGTTACTATAACTACAGTGTATGTTGTATATACATTTACAGTGTATTTTTATTTTAATTTTTGATTCATGCTGGCGTTGAATATATTTATCAGTACAATGTCTATTATGAAAATAATATTCTGTTTCTCTGTACATCTACAATGAATACTCTAGATGTTTGTCACAGGCAGTGGCCGTCTGCGTCGCGTTGGTTCTGGTGGACAAAGTGGGGCGGAAGAAGTTGTTGATCTCTGGAGCTCTGATAATGGCGGTCTGTTTGTTCAGCATGGCTGGACTCAATAGCAACAGGACTATCTATGCAGGGTGAGCTCTATTTTACTTGACATGTACATGCGATATAGTACAGGGTGTACCAGTGTACTTGGCTACATCTGGCTACATTCTAAAACTAAGATGTCATGAGTATTATACATGAGTTGCAACTAGTGAGTAAGCCATATCTCAAGTTCATCGTATACACCATCTGCTACTACTTATCAAGTCAAATATAAGCTGTTTACTCTGCTTTCTAAAACAACTAAATACGTGATCTATACACTGCGTTATGCTATCTACTTCAGCTCAATCTGTTGATAATATTGTTATTGAAATTGCGCACCTATATTTACGTTCACCGAAATTGATTTAGAATTATATTTTGTTTGCATCATCTTTAATAGTCACAGACCGACACTATCAATGGAAACCATGATCAAGGGTTATTTCCTTCTTTTCTTGTGTCAGGAAGTAATTTTACTGTATTTCCGTAATTAGAGTTCACAGTTTTAAATCATATTATATAAACATGTGCTTCGCCGAGTTGTGAGCCAAAGAACTATTGGGCTCTATTACCTTGCACAAGAAACATGCATATCAGAATTGACCTTGCCACACTATGGTGTAATAGCTGAATATCTAGCTTGAACATACAGTCACAACATGTAGTATGTAATAGCCTGTTCTACATTGTAGAGAGAGTTGTGATGCAGATCATAGTCCACAGGCTACTGGTAACCTGACGGATACGGGAGTTGTGTTCACTACTGTCCAAAATTTACCAGAGAACACTACCTTCTCTACCCTGTCTCTCATATGCATGCTATGCTATGTAGCTTCTTATAGCATAGGGTATGGACCAGGTATGTATTTATATGCGTTGCTGGTGTAGAAGAATTGAAGGCCGCTTTCAGAACTGAATTTTCACATAAACATTAACAGTGATATATATCATGTAGTAGTTGAGTAATAAGGTACAGATGGGTGTCACCGTTATAAAGATGTATGTTAGTCTGACATGAGAACCTGTTTGAATATATGACTTAGTATGGAGAGAATGAGTTCTGTATACTGTACCTCATGTAATGCCGTAGTGGTTGTGATAA
This sequence comes from Bugulina stolonifera, assembly GCA_935421135.1. Classification (NCBI taxonomy): domain Eukaryota; kingdom Metazoa; phylum Bryozoa; class Gymnolaemata; order Cheilostomatida; family Bugulidae; genus Bugulina; species Bugulina stolonifera. The sequence continues at coordinate 31,379,326 of OW285187.1, forward strand.
TGTACATGTACATTGCTGTACAAGTCAATATATCATTGTGTTATACCAGTTCTTTGTGGAATGGTGTTAATTAGATCTTCATTTTATGAAATTTTTAGACATTGGAAGAGCGTTTTGTGAGAGTTTATCTGAGCACATTGCTCATGTAGGCACGGTAGAAGGGCTGTGTAACTCCCAAACTAAGCCAAGTTCTCCTTTCTAAATATGGGCATATGTGACTGTACTGAAGTGTTTGGGCGCTGAGTTGGTATTCATCGTGAAACTTTTACTCACTGCTTATTAACAGAATTCAGCTAGCGGTGGCTTATTGATGCACCCCTTGTAATTCTAAATGTATTTCAAATTGTCTCAATGCATAAAACACTGAGTGTTTTGAAGCTATTCCGAAATGATACTTGCTTGAAGAACAAATATTACTTGCTTGAAGAACGTTTATACTTCAATTTGCATTCTCTATTATATCATCATAATGCTCAAACTATGGTTAGTAACTTGAGATTTATTCTTTAATGCATCTGGTGTTGTTATATGGTTTGTGTGTTTGGTATTTCCTAGAAGAATGAAAGTGGGCTGCTGAGACGCAAATGCATTCTCTATTTTGATAGCTGACAACTCTAGCAGCTGCTGTGAGCACTACTTAGTGCTTATATTTAACTGTTTCAGTGACGTGGCTCGTACTGAGTGAGATATTTCCATCTGCCATCAAAGGAAGATCTGTAGCTCTAGTTGGAGCAGCCAACTGGTCTTTCAACCTTCTCGTTTCATTCACATTCCTCGACTACTTGGGTATTTATATCTACATGTCTATGAAATATTAGTACTCAGGTACAATCTACAATGTATGTACACATTGTACTGACAGCTGAACTTCACTGGGATACTCTAGCAAACTTTCACCTAGTATTCATGCAAAGCATGTACTTACTGGTTTCCATATAAATAAGGTCTGCTATTATCGATATAAAGTTGACAAGTCTTTCACCAATAACGTAAAATAAATAATTTAAAATTTCGCTGATATATGAATTGGTAATGACTAGAATTCACTCGTTAGATGAATAGTAGAAGCTATCGCTTTTGAATTTCTATCTGAACGCACATCAAGCTATTTCTGACCTATATTTTGCTCATGGGACTTGCCGCAGGAAATGTAACAGCTGAGAACCTTGTCTTTGTGCTCTGAGGTCTCCAGCCTCATTACTTTAAGGATGGGTAGTGCTCTTTGACAATCCAGACTTGTCAATCGTACATCCAAATACTAGACCTACATGTAGGGACATAATTCAGAAGCTGTTTCTGGCCTTTGACATACAATCTTTGCTATGCTATACAAATGGCAAACTCACTTTAGCACACATTGCTTACTGATATGACTGGTTGAATCAACTGAGCGCTATAGCAGTACAGACTCCAAATATGTATATTCCAAGTATTAGTAGTTATAGCATACATTGAAATTTCAGATGTTGTAAAAATTGAAATAAATAAGTGAATAACTGATTACAACTCTTATTTCAGATAACACAGGCATAATGTGGACATTTGTGACTTATGGTATCGGCTGTTCTATTGGGGCCATTTTTATACAACTGTTTGTTCCTGAGACTAAAGGAAGAAACCTTGAAGACATAAACAAAAGTCTAAATTCACTGTAAGTACATGTAGATATACCAAGGAAACAAACTTCAAAACTTTTCCTATTTTTTGCTTGTATATCAGTGTTCAGTACTTTCAAGAAGTAGTATATCCCTGCATGTTGCATTAGCACATAACTACATGTTATATTAGCACATGCCTACATGTTCCATTAGCACATGCCTACATGTTACATTAGCACATGACTACATGTTATATTAGCACATGTCTACATGTTCCATTAGCACATGCCTACATGTTACATCAGCACATGTCTACATGTTACGGTTACCGAATGCCTACATGTTACATTACCACATACCTACATGTTACATTACCACATACCTACATGTTACATTAGCACATGCCTACATGTTACATTACCACATACCTACATGTTATATTAGCACATGCCTACATGTTACATTACCACATACCTACATGTTGCATTAGCACATGCCTACATGTTACATTACCACATACCTACATGTTGCATTAGCACATGCCTACATGTTACATTTCAGATCTATTGGAAGTGAATTAAAGCATCAGGTAATGAAGATGTGCTGTTGTGAACAAAGCAGAAGAGGAAGGAGTAGCTATGAGCCCCTTACTCATGGAATCTCATTAGCACCCATTACATCTTCAGTCAGTTCACTAGAAAGTGGTGACAGCAGACAGGTGGGCCATATATTATATTGACATTTTTATACTTTACACAATGATAGAGATACTAGTTCTCACCAAAATACCTGTAAATTAGGATATTTAATATAAGCTGGTCAACTTTTATAGCCAAGTTCATTTGATCCTGTCTTATATCTGTTTCAGGTTCTCTAGAACTGGTGCTACTTTATTGTGGGTCAACTCAACAGGGTCAAATCACAGAACAATAATATATTATGTATTATAGCGTTTCCCCTCCTCCGGTTTATGAAGACAATCAAACTATGTTATATTTTCCTCTAAGTATATTTATTAGTCAGTTTTTAGCTCCTCTTTTTCATCTACAATCAATTTTCATTCAAATATTTAATTTATAATATACTTATAAGGTGCTATTGTAGGGGGTAAGTAGAGTCGCCTGTCTGACAGGAATAAGCCACTTCTAAATATCAATCACTAAAACCTAATCAATACTTCATTATTTGAGTTGCTATTGATGTAGAATAATTCTTAGCTCATTTAAAATATCAAATGAAAACTGCGATACTTGATATTTTAATCCTACAGTTCATATTATTTAATTGAATGTTGGGACTGGTGGTGGTTATTTATATCAAACAGCATATACAGGGTAAAAGCAGAGCTTCAATGTAGTTTCATATTCAGGCCAGTGGGCACTAAATAGTATAATAAAAAGTATATTATATATATATATATATTATATATAGTCTTTAGAGATTCCTACATGTACATGTTGGTATCCATTTCTTTGCTCGGTCCCTTTCTATAACTAAACCCAAGGCTATGGAGTAGATTAAAAGCTCAGCTATTTACACTAAAGTAAATATATAGGGTAGTAAACAGCTGCTAAAATATTACTTTAATGGTTTTGGTGTCTAGCTCAGATAAAAAATAAATTGATTGAAATGGTTTGTTTGTTTTGATATGCTCATAAAGTCAGCATTTTTACAGCTAATTGTTTGATTAGGTTTTTTACAACCAATACTAGCATTATACCTTATGATATACATGTACATGGCACAAGTCAATAAATATATTGAACTTAGTAATTAATGTATACTGTACCATAGTCAGTCTATTTCTCATAAGCATATAAGAGGTATTATTTACTTAACTATAATTGTATTTACTTGTCTTCCCACTCCTACAGAGATACAAACATTTTGCTTTTTATCCAATAAAATGCTTTAGTATAACAATATCCAGCAATACATTAGTATAACTATGCCTGCCTTAGTAGATCTTATAGGTTCTACCACCATGATTTATTTATCCATTTCTACTTATTTGGTAGCCCTTTTTTACTTACTATTTTTATAACTATATTATTAATATTGTATTTCCAATAAATGGTAAGAATTTGCAAAGTATACCTAATGTACCTGTAGCCAGTAGCCTCCTACTTAATAGGGCTTTCAGTTAGATTAATTTTTTTGGATATGCTTTATTGAATAATATGCTTTCAGTGTTAGCAGTAAAGTTAACTTGAAGTATAGGTAAGATACACCACCAGATGTTAGTTAGCCTTGTTTCATAAAAGTATTATAATAGTACGTAAAGGTGTGCTGGCTTGTAACGTAGGCTCTAGGAGAATGGAAATATGCAGCTTGGTTTAGGTAAATAGTAATACATGTAGTGTGATGATGTCTACTATGTAAATGTACACGGCTTAAGATTTGCCAGACAAATTGTTCTTGGAATTAGCGCATGCCACTCTTAAATAATTGGATTGTTAAAAAGCAGTACATGGCTGGAAGCAACAAACACACTAGCCTACTCACAACAAACATGTATCAAATATTCTGCAATTTAATTAGTAGATGAATATGGTATTGACTTTGCAGACAGCAGCCTGTAAATGATGTTAATTAAAAATTAATTTTATCTAAGACCTCTGGCCATTATTTTACACACACTTGGAGTATAGATCTTGGTGTGTCTGAATATGTCAGTGTAACACACAACATGTGTATAGTATTGGAAGTATTGGAAACTGCCTCATAGCTAGTAATACACTATAAATTCTACACATATATCTGTTTATGATAAACCTGGCCAATATAGTTGCCAATGTTGCCTTCGAACTGCAAGACATGCGTGCTATAGTATAGGCAATAGTTTCTGAAGGAAGTAAAATAACTAGAATAGAAAGAGGAACAGAAATAAGTATCAGTGTATACTACAAATAACTACTTTTATTTATTTGCAAACAACTGAGATAATAATATCAAAATATTGTGGATTAAATTTAATATTCTGACTAATAACGCATTTTCAAACTAGAGAGCGACAAGGCTAGTGATTGTAAAATATGCAATAAAATAAGGCAGTTATATTGCAATTCTAATAATACAATAATACAATTTTAATAGTACAATAATTATACATAAATTTATGTAAGTCTGATCAAAAATGTAATTACAAAATATACTTTTTATTTTATACAATCGCTTTAGACTGATATAATGAAAAGGTGTATAATTCAATCAGATGTTACGAGTCACACATACAACTTTTGCTTTCCCTGCATTAACGTTTTCTCTTCTTCTTGAGGGGAATGGTGCAGTACAGAATGTGTGGTATCCTGTGCATGACTAAGAGCACAAGTCTCCGCTGTAGATCCTGGTGATAACCTGTGAGAGTTATTACTACACTTCTTGTACTTGGCATGAAAACGCAACTTGGTTCTTACTTTTTTAGCAAATATTTTTACAAAAAGTGTTCGATACTGTCTACTCATTGCGCTATACAGTACCAGATTCAACGAGAATGCTGTTATTGTAGCCAAGTCTATCACCTCCCCCAAATTGTCGTAAATGTAGGATTTGTTTGTGGCAGCCACGTAGATGACAACAAGACCATGAGGTAGTTCTATGACCAAAAATGATATCAGTACGGCTAGCAGCATTCTTGCAGTTTGACTATGTTCATTGGACTGAGTCTGTGAACTCTTCTTCGCAATGTCGTTCTGCAATCGTTTCTTTCTCTGATTTGCTTCATGGAGCACTTTTATTAAAAATCCAGTGAATATTGGAAGCAGTATAGCTGGTATGAACTTGCTGAATACAGCAAAGAACCAAAAATTAAAAATGCTGAATTTTTTTGCAAATCTTTGTCCGTGCTTGTCTACGTCTATGGCAACTGTGTAGATATTTTCACTCAATTCACAAGCAGTGCTGCCCCTGTAAGATGTGCATGGGTAGGAAACAACCTGGTATAACATTGCATTGGGTATGATGAGAACCAAGCATGCACCGATAGTGCAACCACCAGCAATAACTGCCCTTCGGTAAGAGCAAAGTTTTGCTGACTTTATAGGAAACTGCACGTAAATGAATCTAAAGCAAGCTGTAGTAATAAGCAGCCAAGTGGCTGCCATGTGTAGAAACAGACTGGCATTGTTGTAAAAATATTTAAATTTCGCGTGCTGCTTATTTGGTGTGTGAAACCTGGGTAAATCTTCGATGTTATTTAGGTTGAATATAGACACAACTGGTATATGAAGTATCAAAAGTAACAGTTCACTAGCTGCCATCAAACTCAGCAGCAGGTTTACAGCGCTTCTCATCTTTGGATGCCAAAGTACAATCATGTTCAGAGTGTTAAATATAATACCACAGCTTGCCACTACTATTGCTATTATTGCCGATGGCTTCAGAAACGCTTTTGCAAACTTGTCCAGATCAGTTGGTTCTGGTGGCACCATGCTGCTGATATCTGTAGTCATAGTCCATGAGTTGTTTAGCAACACGGATACATTGTCCGCTGAAGACATTGTTCCGTTCTGCTTTAGAATAAGATATTATCGTTGAAGAATAGCTTCTTAAACTTGTTGAAGCCTCAGGTCTTGTTCATTCATAATGTACATACCATACACTGAAAAAACATGATAATGTAGAAAGTTTTATGTTATGTAATGCAAACATGTACATGGGGTTACATGTAGTTTATAATATATTGAATTACATGTATAAACAACGAGATCCAAACACTCTACTCACATGTAAATGCTGTCTTAAGAAATGCACCACACTAGGCAATAATTTAATCATTTGTGTGAAGTGATATGTGTGTTGAAATTAAATAGTAGCAGGAATCGATAAACTAACTACAGATTTCCTATCATGATCCTATTGGGAGAAATTTTGTGAATATGTCAATCAAATGTCTAACAAAGTCCAATAATGGTAGCTGTAAAATTCTTTCTTTCCAGGAAAACCTGCTACATGTAGCCCCGGGTGGAGTAATTATTCTACTCCACTGTAGCCTATATACACACTTCCTGAGTGACAGCAGCGACTAGGGTCTCTTAGTTCAAGTGATTTAAAATTACATGTACACTCAGTCAAGTATTGAACAACCGACCCTTGTGTGTGGCATGTGATTAATTTATAAACTATTTTGAACTTGGCACTAATATAAATTGAATGAAGTACTCCAATTAATATTCTAATAACCGTTCAAGAACAGCAGGGATTTATATAATTTAAATCATACCATCACAGCATGTCCTGTAGTTTAAATAAGAGTTGAAATATTCACTATCTATCCTTTGTTAATATTTATATTAATCCGCAATAATTTAAATGTTCACAAGATGTACCTATAAATCTAATTACTTTATATTCATTTTCCCTTGGTTGAGTATAGTAGGCTACTATTAAAGCAGGCTTAATTAGTCCTCATCACATCCATGTATTGGATTTCAGCTGAATGTTTTGATAAGGCTGATCATTTAAATAAATAAATTGCACAAAGTAATGCAAAATAATTATAATACCGTGTTTATTTATATAAGTGTGTGTGAGTTTATATTAACACTTCCCTGTGGATCATAGCTTTGTTCTGCCACTTGACTACTTTAGTAGATTTATATGGTACATTGCATAAGCTATTATAGGCTAGATAGTGCTGTTAATACTGTTTACTCTCTATTTAAAAACTTACATGTATTAATACACTAACACAGGAGTAGGTAATATGTGCATTATATTAGTAGACTATTAATTTCATTAATTGTCAACTTTATGAATAGTTATAAGAATCAGATACAAGTTATACTGTATGTAATCACAACTAACTGGTACATAGTCACAATTAACTGGTACATAGTCACAACTAACTGGTACATAGTCACAACTAACTGGTACATAGTCACAACTAACTGGTACATAGTCACAACTAACTGGTACATAGTCACAACTAACTGGTACATAGTCACAACTAACTGGTACATAGTCACAACTAACTGGTACATAGTCACAACTAACTGGTACATAGTCACAACTAACTGGTACATAGTCACAATTAACTGGTACATAGTCACAACTAACTGGTACATAGTCACAACTAACTGGTACATAGTCACAACTAACTGGTACATAGTCACAACTAACTGGTACATAGTCACAACTAACTGGTACATAGTCACAACTAACTGGTACATAGTCACAACTAACTGGTACATAGTCACAACTAAAGACTTCAAACAAAATCTACGGATAGCTACATAATAATAGTCCAATAATTTGTAAAACATAATCTGTGTTGTTATATTGTATCTGAAAGCCTACCATTGAAAGAGCATGCTCTACTAATCGCTAATTATTGTTAATTACTATTTAATTATACACATAATTATATAATTGAATTAAAGTTTCTCACAGGCTGTACTTGCAACAAATAAGTGGTCATCTTTCTCTATCTGCATTAACTCATGAATAAGTTGTGTAGTCAATGTGTCACCAAAATACTGATCACTGTAGACTGTGGTCTAAAAATACTTTGCCACCTTTAGGATTGTAATCACTGCAATAGATTGTGTGGTACAGCTTTTCTTTCGTAGGCATTGAAAGTACTCTTACAGGTTAGAGCTAGGATAAAGCATTGAATTTTCAACTTGCATAAAAATTGCCTTAAACGCTGTACTGCTGGGAATGATTTGACAAGTAAATAGAGGCACTTGAATAGTGTGTCAAGCCAATAGTCAAGGAAATGCAAACAGATTAAGTCAAGTATAGAGTGGTAGTATTATAATGTACTTTGTAGTTGTGCGACTTTGTATATAGCAATTGATTAAAGACTTACATTTCAACAGTGAGTCACCAACTATTTGCTCAATGAATTACCTAAAATTGATTTTTATGTAATTCTTAGCTTTCTTGTAGGTAGCCTAGCCTATTCTGAACCTTGGTCTCCATTTACCTGTATGACATCTACATCTAATGGTAGAACTAAATATGGAGTAGGTGACTAGTTCTATTGGCCAGTAAAACAATTGCAACTTTCCCTGCAGCTGCATAAAATTAGTAAAGATAGTAAAGTAAAGTAAAGATAGTCAAGATTATTTAGAAAAAAAGTTGTAGTTTGTAGGAGAAGAAGATAGTGTTTTACTGTATCTAGCAGACTATGAATTAGTGAAACATATAATTATGTAAATAAGCATGATGGGCATCTCTAATCTATGTACATGTACATGTAGGCTACCGCTGTATGCTGTAAGTGTGCTATTATTTTCTGTAAACAGACAGGGGTGCCAATTTTGAATAAATAATAGTATAGGCTGTAATTAATGCTCTCAGCTAAGTTTCATTTATATAAAATTGAAACGAAGGTACATTATTTTTATGGGACAAAGGAAGTGTTTAATTGAATAATAATGGGTAGACTACGTCTTACACTAACTTTTACTTACCTTACTACAGGTGAATGAATGTATGTTAGCTATAATTGTTGTTGTATAATGTATTATTATATAAAGACCGGAAATATGTTAGCTTAAATATAGTAAACCAAAATACTTGTATGCTGTGTATGCTTGGTATCGTAGTCTTACAACAAAAACCGGCACAATAGCAGAGTGATTATTATCCATATGGATTTCAATAGATAAGAAAGGCTGGCAAAAACTAGTAATCATAAAAACCTATAATTGACTAAGTATGCATGAAGATTAGATTGTTAAAATTTACTAACTCACAGGGCATGAGAGCATTAGGAGTAATTTACAACTTTCTACTCAACCAGTAGTTATCAATGTATGTGTATTGATAACAAAACTCATTCTTTTGAGTAAGTATATGTAATTATACATTGCCCATTCAGACACCTGGGCAAAACAAACTGATATTGTTACATGTCAGAATACAATTGCAATAATACTATAGATTTTACAAATATTAGCATTGCAGCAACTCTACGTTGGACAGTCAATGCAGCACTGTATGCTGTATATGGGCTGATCTCAGAAGTTCTGCACCTGATATATTAGGTAATGATTTAATCATTATGTACTTGTTATATGTTGGTCATCACCAACTACATAATTTATCACACTGCACTACATAAACATATACATACGCTACAGATAAACATACTCGTACAATGTACATATACTACAGACAGACAGACAGACAGATATAGTACAGATACACTGCATAGACCCTGTGTTGTACTTAGTACTATGTTTGATGATAAACACAATTACATGTACCATGTAGACTGTACTTAATGCTGCTACCTGCATGGATGGTATTTATTAACATATCGTTTCCTTTCTACTTGTATCAGTTACTTGTACTAGGTGCTGTATTATGTAACCAATAAATACATTATACATACCTAGTAATAGTATTATAGTTATAATATTCTCATATAATATCCTAATAATTACAGCGCTTGATTTTAATTCTTTTTGTCAATGAAGCTTGAACAAAATAATTACCGTCCACAATGCGAATGTAGATTGATATACATGTATTACTGTAAAGCACTGGTATTTTATTAATGCATTACAAGCACTCCGTAGTCTAGTATGGTGGCATAACAACTTTTACATTATTTACAAAATGTGAGCATTTAGTTTTATGGTTAATTAAGATTATTGGAGTTTAAGAAACACATTTACATTGTATATACAAAGTTATGAATTATTGGTTTGTTACAAAAATATAAGACTTTGTCTGTTTTTATAGTAATTTATGTAATTTGTTTATTACGATCTACATATATCTAATCTGCAGTCAAGTAGTAAATACACCAAAGAAGGTACCTACCTTATAATCTCATCAGCATAATTCAAACCGAAATATAATACAAGTTTTAATATTGCTATGAATTGATGCTGTGCTGATCAGCTGAAGCAGCAGATGCTGTATGATACTATATTATATAGTGAATCAAGTGAGGATATAGTCAGATTCTTATTGGCTTAGAGCAGGTTTATATGAATGATCTTCAGGATCATATAAATTATCAATATCAATATTACCCAGCTCACTGTGCAGCTATACGCATATAATTAGTCCTCTTTGATGACTAGGCCCACATCAGCCCCTTAAGATGTGTGATGTCACACTTGTAGGGTTACATTACCCCTCAAGTGGACAGAGAGTAGTAAACATACAGATATCAGTATGAATGGCTCTCTTATATCAGTAAAGCAAACAAGGGACTGGTCAATATGAGATGTTATTCCACTTGAGTAGGAGTTGCAAAGCTGATAAATTATATTTCCTAAAACAATAAAATCCTATTGCATGATGTATACAATATTCATTATTTTTGGTGGTAATTGTTTTATCTGCTTGTAATATAATGTAATATATTAGATATTGAAGCAGCAACAAGACCTGAATTTTTATTAGAAAGATTAGTTTACAATATACAGTGGGCCTACATGAAGACCTACATGTGGACTAATAGGAGCATACTATATTCAAGGACACTTTATGTAAACTTTGCCTGCCTGCTATGTAAATTTATGTAGATGTACAGTCATATAAGTATGTAAAGGTACATTTTACCTGAATTAAATGTATGCATGATATGCTACATTAGTTAGATATGTACATGCATGTATAATTGGTAGCTTTATACCCTATTACATGTACATGTACAAGTTGTGTGCATTGTATGTGCAACCCATGTAAATGTTGCATTATACAATTAATTTTATTTACATGTACAATGTATATGCAGGTCATAGACACATGTATAATGGTAGAAGAGTGAATGCAATATACACTACATGTACATGTTTATGTGTATAATACATGTATCGTGAATACTGTATAAGCAGTATACATGTATGTACATGTATATATACACATGTATATGTATCTAATATACTAAGGTAATGTACATGTAAACTTGTGCTAGTATGTATTATCTATTAGGTTTACAATGTATTATATGAAATGTACATGTATCTTGTATGTATACTATACAATGTACATTGTACTGTATCATATACAAAGTCATGTATGAAGTTCATAGGTTATGTAGGCTGTTAATTTGACTATGTATGTGTGTAGCTACAACACATATTTTAACTATGCAAGTTTATGCACATGTATATGTACATGCATTTGCATATGCAAGTGTAAATGCAAAACCATATTATGTTATATGTACACGTATGTATTTCTATCTGTATATATTACAGTAAATACACAATGTAACCTACAAACAGGTGTACACATTGACAATGCTCCTTGTCTATAACTTTGTGTATTGATGTGCTCGTGTAATAGCATATTTACATGTGACAGGATTTTTATGGTATTCATGTTACAAGGGTGCAAGTCTAAAAATGCAAAATATCACATGCGTAATAATACACCATCTTAGTTCATCATGACATACATGAATTGGCTATAAGAGCCTTGAATGACAGTTCAACTGTTCAGTTAGTATCTACATATTATACTAAAATATTTGGTTTCTGTGATGTCTGTACATTACTGTATTATTTATGGCTTCTCAGTTTTCCTATAGCCCCTCTGGTACCTTTTTGAAAGACTACTATTTAAAGATGTATAGTATTTCTTCCAAAGTAAGACGTGTATCATATAAAATATTTAATTTATTGTGTATAAATTCCACATAGTTTTTAGAAATAAATCCATAGCTGAATTGAGGACGGAATTGAATTCTTGCTGGTCACATACATGAGAGCACAATAGAAATGACTGAAATTGAAATGTCATTGTTCTTTCATATAGTTAGCTGTAGTTACTGGAATGAGTAGCTAGGATTAGGGGTGGCCCCACACCATGTTCCGATAAACTTCATCACATCTTGTAAGTCAGCCCCATGTGTGACTTTAACAGCCATCAAAAACTTATTCCAATCATCTTTATTGGCAGCTTTTCCTGGTCTTTTAAATTCTAGTTTGTTCTTCAAGACAGGGTAACCTATGACAAGATACACTGATGTTTATGGGTTGTTTTATTGACCAATCACGTGAAGCAAAATCATTCTGCACCTGGAACAAGATAATTCCAATTGCAGAGTTAATTAAAAAAGATTATTACTGACAACAAGTGGACAAATATCCACTTGGCAGATGGCCACAGGTGTTACTTACCGGTGATAATACAGGGTAGTGACCTGATGCCGCTGTTTGCTGCTATAAGAGAGGCTTCATATGTCTCCCTCTCATCTAGAGGGAGTGTCTGCTCCACCTTCTGATCCATACTCACCGCCAGCACCCATTCCTTGATCTCTTCATGCTCAGATTCCTATATCATACATGTCATATAAAATAAGACATCATTACATTGTTTTTCTAATAAATAGCTGCCAGTCAATGCTGGTACTCACACTGAATAACAACATGTGCACATGTATACATGTAATACAAACATGAATAACAACATGTACACATGTAACAAAAGAGTACAACTTCCCATTACTTTGGTGAACAGCATTGCAACAAGCAAACTGTTTATTCAAACATACTCATTAGCCATGGAAATAAATCTTATTATGCATCTTTTAAAAGGTCAAGAATAAGATGCTACAATGTATGTATATAACATTGTATGGTAAGCAGAAGGGTGATGCTGCCTGAAGCAAAGAGTATAATGGCAGCAGCCTGGATTGGCCAGTAATTATTCCGATGATAATGTCAGAAAATATCGATATATTCAGTATTAACGTTGATGATCAGTAGATTAGTTTAAAGTGCATACAACAACAACAACAAGCCAGAGCAGGAAACAAGAGTAGTAAGACTCACTGATAGGTAAGCTTTCTCAGGAAGTGGTACTTCGGCTGGAATATCCGTCTCCTGGAAGTCCGTATTGTCCAGCATATCAAGAGTGCCCTCTTCTATGGCCTCCACTAGATCCAAATAGCGATTGAGGAACACAAAGGCCATACTTCCCCAGCCAACCTTCTGTAGTCACAAGGAGTTCATCGTTAGTTAGTAAAACTATATAACTAGTTTAGACAAAATTGCATAGTTTGATAATTATAGTGAAAAACATGTAAACCAATAAAGTAAATATGGCAATTAAGATATACACCAATAAATCATTACATGGCAAATATTTACAGTACAGAATACCTTGCACATGATGCCTGCTTCATAAAAAGCTTTGTCAGCTGGAATGATGTCAGTGTGGCGTAACAGAGACACTGCTAGCTTAGCAGCAATAGGTTTGAGTTGCTCGTGACCCATAGCCGCAGACCTTGTGGCGTAGTAATGGGCAATCAGTAGCATAGAGTCAAAGTATTCATGTTGGGGTGTGTTTGACTCTGAGCTTTTAGCCATGTTATCACACTGTGGATTAAATAAGAAAATTGTTGACCATAATAATAGACCTGGATAGTTACATGCCGCGTGCTAATTAGCAAAATAGACACTATAACACCTGTACGCCTATATACATGTATATAGCCCAACTCAGTTGCTTATAAATAATCTTACAGTCAAACAGTATATAGTCAAATAAGAAAACGACTTGAAGTAACAATCTGAAACTGTACAAGCTGTTAACCTGTTCATTTGATGGTTTCCATAATTATAATATAACAAGAAGCAGCATCATGCCTGATAAATATCTTTACAGAGAGATGAAGTATCAGAGTGTTTTGCCCATAAAAACTGGTACAAATGTTTCATGGTCACAAATAATCAAATAATCTATGGGATGGTGAAGTGTTTCTTATTGACAAGCAAATGGTCATTAGGGGCCATTCAATGGAAACTGAAATGGCAATTCTGACTCAGTTATAGTAATGTACTCATCTCATACTCACCAAGTCTTGGAGCATGTCTCTCAGGTCTGCCCATGTTCTGTAGGCATCAGCCTTCATCAGATCACTAGACTTGAGCATGTCTGTCACGATACGCTTGTAGATGTTGTAGTTCTGACCATATGGTGGAGTTCCATGCTTGACATACAAATCCATCGCAGCCTCTGAACGTCCCTCCTTGATCAAGGTTGTTGCATAGAGGGCTACATATTTGTGTAGTACTTTGAAATTATTCTAAATAAAGAAATACAGTTGATATTACACGTTCCATTTAATAGACAGTAAGTGTCATACATATAAGCTATATAGACTCCTCTTTTTCATATCCCAATATCAATATTGAGTAGGACAAGGATCTGAAGATATCTAGATTTTTGTCTCAATTTGGGGTCAGGTAGGGATCTCCACCATGCTGGCAACATAGCTGAGTTACTTATGAAGTACAGTAGCCAGTTACCTTCCCTACCAACATCAGTTACTCAAGTAATATGAACCCTAGTCTTAGGATTGATAGCACAGTACGCTAAACACTAGGCCATGGTTGTTCTCTACGAAGTTACATGTAAGAGTCTTATTACTTACCATACCAGCTGCCGTCTGCACACATTTATCCCATTGTCCATTCTCTACGTACATATCCAAAGCAGCGACAACATCCACTCCAACCAACTAAAAAAAATTCATGTCACATTCGCATGAGCACAACTTCAATCAGAACTTAGGCTTAGAGCAGTCAATTGACATAAACCACATAAAATACCGAATAGGTTCAATAACTATCATTGACATACACATAATGTACATGTACATGTAAGTCAATATAACTTTATCATGAGAAAGCAACTGTGAAAGTGAGTGCCAGCAATCATTCTGGCGGTAGAACACTGATCTAATAAACCAGACCAAAACAGGTCATGGAAACACAACTCCCTAACTATACAAATCATGTGCATGTATTACATGTGTATATAACATGTTCACTCACGTCTTCTGCTTTACCAGTTCCTTTAAGGTACTCCTTGTACTTCTCATCAACATATGGTTCATATCTGGGTTCAAACTCTCTGGCTACCTTCTTGGCTTTGTTCCATTCCTTTCCTTCCATCAATGCATCTATGGCTTCCTTGACCAAGTCCACTTGTATGTATAACTCTGCCGCCTGCTCGTACAACATTAAGTATAAGTGTTCATTTCAACCAACCCATTTATATCAGCATGCGACACAATTTTAGTTAGTTTACTTCAATATCTTAGACCTCTGAAACATCTTCTCAAAAAGTCAACAGGTTGAGAATGGAGAATGTTGTGCTGTACAATTCAAGACCTCCTAACCACACCCTGCCTTTACAGCATAAGTGATAAAATACAACCTCGTGATCTATATATAGCATGTCAAAACACCTTATTCCTGCTTGGATGAAGATGCTCATGAAAATACCAAATTAATATTCAATTCACGTTTATGGGACTTACGTTGTTATGCTTATCTATACTGATGAGGAGTGGTCCAACGTGCTGAATGACCTGTACAGCCTTCTCTGGGGGGAGAAACTTAACAGCCAATTGACTTGCCTAGAAAATAGTTTGATTATAAGTATAACAGATTATATAGTAGTAATACACATACTAGTACCTGCCATATAGGATTCAATAGGGTATACATTGTATAGTATTACACCAAAGTCAATAAGAATTCCTATCAGTACAAATGCAACTGAGAGATCAATAAAAACTTATGCATTTATAATCATAAAACTGAGTCAATTGCTGCAAATTTCTCTGCTACTGTATATAAGGATTATTATTGTAATACAAATAGCAGATTATTATAGGGTATAATCATGTATATCAATATTTTTACCTTCATCCAACATTTATACATGACATTCTGGTCATTGGTCTGCTGTTGATTGACCTTGACATAACATTCAATAGCTCTGAGATGCTCACCAGACGACTCCCACTCCTTAGCCTGTTGTATCAGGGTCTCCGCACCCCTGGGTAATATAATACATGTACATATACATATAGGATATTGCCTGTTTGAGTACTTGACTAGGCTGTAGTTAATCAGTTTTGTTACATGAATATCCCCAAAGGTTTCCTCATGGGAAAACAACTCCTCTCGAATTGTTTGATTCTCAGATTCTAAATGTATTCCCTAACAACACACATGCACATACATAAGCCAAGTATCAGTCACAGGCAAGAACACAGACGGTTGGACAGACAGACATACAAATACATCTACACACCTCGTAGATCTATCCATCATGTCCCTCTCATATTCGTCCTGTAGTTGAGGCAGTTTATGAGGGAGGTACTCCTTAGCCACCCGTAACACATCTTGCCACATTCCAGCATCTTTATAGAACTTGACTGCCAACTCTGGTCTCTGTGCTCTTAGCAAGAATGACTCTGCCCTGACGAAACAATGAAACTTTGTGAAAACACATGGGAAACGTGACCATTGGAGAACTTCATCAATGGAACATATTAGATCTCATTGGCTAACGGAACAGAATGTACTTACTTCTGGAACTCGCGAGCTTCGAATGCGTGTCTAGCTTGTCCAACCAGTACGTCTGCAACTGAGTCAGGATCATGTTCTTCTGCAACTCTCTGAGCGGCCTCCCAGTTCTGACTGTGTACGTACATGAGTACAGCTTCCTTCGGTTTACTGTATATACATTACACTTGGTAAGTACATGTATTTGCTATATAGCTTTAAATGAGTCATGGTTGGTAGGATGTACATGTAACATACAGCAGGTAGCTTAGTATAATAGCAACTACATAGCAAGTAAGCACAATATAAAAAAATCCATCAATGGAGGATATACGATTCATAGGACCAAGCAATAAATAAGAGCCTTTGTTCTTTATCAAAATTGAAGCATGTGAAGTTGTCTTCTTTATTTATTAATCAGAACCCCAAACCCAATCACAAACATACATATAAATCGAAGGCTATAATAACAGTACACATAACTGATTTAACCAGGCAAAAGGAGTGTATTCTTCTGCCAATTTATGTGTGTGCCAGTATCTGGCCTATTTGGTAAGTACTACTAGCTGTACTGGACAAAACCTGAAACAACGTGCCTCATACTGTAAATAGTATTATAAAGATAAAGTGACCATGACATAATATGATACTAGATAATACAGTGACATATGGTACTAATGGTGGTGTTACTTGCCTGGCCTTAATAAAGCACTGCTCAGCTTCCTGAAACTTGCCCTCATCCTCCAGATACATGGCCTGTTTGAGGTATATATCTGGTAGCTTAGACTTCATTGCAGTGTTGGCTAAGTCAAATGCAAACTCAAATGAGCTGTAAAAATATAGAAAATAGGTACATAGCTAAATAGCAACGTAGAGATGTATATTTATGTTCGCATTCTCACATATGATGTAAAATCAATAAAACTTATTTTGATAAAAAATCCTCTAAATTATTTTGGCTATTTACAATATTTTGAAGTAAAATAAGTTGGAGCAAAGAAAAATGCTGCACACATACTTTGTACATAATTACATATTATTATATTACTCGCACATGTACATGCAGTAAAATCAAAGCGTGAAAACATTCCACATACCAGTTTTCAGCAGCATAGTCAATCGCTGCCTCCAGTAATCCAAACTTGGTAAGTAGTTTGACTGCAGAATCCCCACCCAAGTTTCTTGCCCACAGATATGCCACCTGTTTAGCTGCATTCGGTCCACCATGAGCTTTGGCAACCTGAATGTTTATAGCAAACAATTATTAGTAAAACATAATGATAGATATACATTGGAACTTTGAGCACACGGACTAATGGAAATGGAGCCCGCCGTCAGTAATGTAACAGGAAATGTGCGTACAATACACCATGTTATATGATGCTATTAAAATTACACATTGCAACATTCTGTTAGGAGATTGTGTCTAGGGCTAGATGATGATGTCATATACATACACGGTATGCCTCGTCCCACATATCTTTCTCTCTATACATGTTGACACACTGTTTCCAGTCACCTCCCTCTATGAAGTAATGTTCCGCTTGCCTCAGGTTATCTTCCTGAACTAAAGTCTAGAAAGTACAGAGTTGAAATGTAGATGATCCTTAACCTATAGCTAATAACTTCATTACAAACAATTTATGCTAGTTAAAAACAAATATCAAACAACAAACAGTAAATCACTTCATAAATAAAGTTACATAAATTACAGTAATATATTACAACAAACTGCAGACAGTGGCATGATTCAATCTAGCAGCAGATAAGAAGATACCTGCGCAACCAAGAGATGCGTATCATGGGCCAGATCTTTGTGGTAAATTTTAACCAGCCTTATCATATCATTCCACATCTTCTTGCCCTTGTACATGGCTATAGCCAAATCAGGCTCATTCACAGTGACATATAAGCGCTCTGCTTCTTTGTACTTGGCCTGAGTCTCTAACTGTTTAGCCTGCTGTACGTACATACCGGATACTTCCTCTGGCTTCATGCATGTGCTTGCCAGCTACATCATAAAAAACATATCTGATATACACACGGAATGGAGTGAAAGATTATACAACAAAAATATTAAAATTTTGAACAAAATATCACAGAGATGTACATGTATGTGTAAATTTTACTATAACTATGCAAAATAGCAGCATTATTAGCAGTTGTCTTCTCTTGCAAATTATGTATAAGGAGAAGATAAGTCTGTGCTAAACTAGAAACATTTAACATTTTACTTGTTCCAACGTTGTAGTGTTAATATTCTGCTTTCAGCACTTTGAATGAATGCTAATATTTGCCGGTATCAGAATGTGATATGAACTGATGAGTCATGGTAACTCCTACCCTATGAGCCTCCTCCCACTTGCCAACATTGTTGTACATCTTGATGGCCTCTTCAGTGGCACCAGCTCCTACAAAGAATTGCTCGGCCCGTTCCAGCTCATTAATAGAGGCAAAGTGTTTGGCTATTTTCACATAGTATCTGACAGCTCCATCTGAGTCACCAGCCACTGACAGGATCTGGACAGCTTTGTTCCACTGTCTGGAGTTGATAGCTGCATCCACCGCTTTCATCGTTGAACTAACAAACAGACGAAATGTGGATGACCATCTTACGACAGTAACACACTCTACTTGAATAATGACATAGTAAAACTTAAAGGTGACTTCACGAAATACCTGGCAGGATAGTCATGAGTTAGTGTCAAAGCAGCCCAATGCACATGTAGATACCCTATGCATGTGTGATGTATGTACACGTGATACTACAACAAACACCACTGCTGCCATTGTGTAATCAGTCTGCGTTCTGTCACACTTACCCGGCCTCAATGAAGTGGTTGATGGCAGCGTCCAGCTGTTTCTGGTTGACCAAGTGTTCTCCCCACTCCTCTTCTAGTTTTGTCACACTCTCTGGGAAGGCATATCTGGCCATTTCCACAGCTATAACCATTCAAATAAACTTGGAGCCTCTATACACACCTTACTTGTTGTACATGCAATTTCTCATGTTCTGCTAAGACGAACATTCAATCCCACTAAGTAGCACATAAAGTGGTCATCCGATAACAACCTATCAACAATTGCTACAACAAACGTGTTAGATCTCACCTTGGCGATATGCTTTGCCTCTCCTATAGCATTCCATAGCCTTCTGGTAATCACGTATTTTCTCATACAGATTACCCGCCCGCTCATAAAACTCTCCCTTTAGAAGGGCTGACGCTATACGTGAGATAAGTTCACCATTCTGAATGAAGTCCTGGATAAAATAGAATGGTTATAATAAAATATATAGTACAGTTTGAAGTTGCCATCCCATTGACCATATTTCAGACTTAGAATCCGTTAAAGTACATAATATGTATCATGCATACATGTAGAGTAGGATAAAAATTGCAGCAATGACAATAGTGCTCAATGAAATGACATTCAGAGCTAACTAAAAGAATTAAGCACTAATTTTGGCAAATATCATTTTAATTACAAATAGTTTCATGTACAGCTGAAAATGTACAAACTTCAGATAAAATGATGACTGCTAATGGAGAGTGTGATTTACCAGGCTACTGTGAGCAATTTAACCGACAACACATGGGAAACCTACATCGGATTGACTGAAAGAACTTTTAAGATCAAATATAACGACCATAAATCTAGTTTCAAATATGCCAGCAAGAGAAAAACTACCGAGTTGAGCAACTATATCTGGAAGTTAAAAGATAAAAATCACCAATTCTCTGTTAATTGGTGGACTATAACTATAGCCATGCCTTATGACAACTATTCTAAGAAGCGTTCATTTTGCATATGGGAGAGGTTTTACATTATTTTTGAGCCAGACAGGGCAAGGTCTGAGCTTATTACCACATGCAGGTATTCTAGAAAATTTCTACTCTAACAGCTAAAGTAGATTTTCCCAGTTTCATGGCATTAATCCTCCTAACCTTTTGTGGTTTTCTACCTTTTGTATTTATATTCTAAGACTTTGCTTTTATGTATACATGAAACATGAAACTAACAACTCATCTGTAATATTGATCACAATAAAACTCAAGCCTGATACTGATATTGAATTCCCTACACACCATAAATTATATAAACTTAGAAACCTGTAGTATGCTACTAGTAGCATTGTCAGGCATACCTGTCAACTATCCCGATCTGGGCGGGACCCTCCCTATTTCAAACTCTCACTCCCACCAGCTCCCTATATCCCTATATCCTCCCGATTTCAGGGCATCAGATTGGGATTTTTCACTTTTGTAATATCTAATATCCAATAGCCAAGATAATCCAATAAATAGCATCAAATTAATACCCTTGTTCAGTCTCATTTCACCCTATCTGGTATTTTGATACAGCTTTGGAGTTATCAGCATGTGCATGTGGTAGCTAATTTACATGTATTACTGATTATGTCAAAAAATAATGATTAGTGCTGTGATAACAGTGAAGCTTGGCCCCCATACTCTGCCCCCACAGTTCCAACTCTTCAAATGTATTTTCACAGTTGGTAGTTAAGGTCTTGAAAATTTCACCTGTGCACCCGGAAGTTGGGACTCCTTATATTTTTTCACTCCAGGTTGACAGGTATGTTGTCAGGGCACATTCTATTTAATCGTCACATGCTTGTAGGCTAATTACTACAGACATGTGAAATAACTTCTCACCTCTCTACTGGTTGCTAGTCGAGCAGCTTTAGCAGGAAGTCCAGCCTTCATGTACAACTGTATGGCAGCCATATCGTCACCTTCCTTTTCTTTCATCTCACCAGCTTTCTCTTCCTGTTAATACACCCAACATGCAGGGGTACCATGATTTTATAAATATCTCTGCATATTAGATTGAATGAATAATTAGCAGACCATGGATACTCATAAACTATTTATGTTTGAAGTGAACTTGTCTCTTGATTACTCTACCCCCTCTCACTCTTATAAGAGAGGACAACTTCGTATTACGGTAGCCTATTATAGTGTCGAGTGCCTAGGCGCAAGGCTTGTATCTATTTTATTTTCCCCTTATAACAGAGTGGAAGAATGGTCCATAATTGCTAGAGCTATGAAATAGTTATAATGATCACACATCACATGATTATCGATTCTGTTGATGGTCCCATGATTTGGTAATTTCATCCCTTGTGTGTCACTACAGTTGGCGACATTGCTTATGTCTTACTTTAATCGGGAATATGCTGCAGTCGATAAAAAAGATGATTTTGAAATCAAAATTACGTGCAAGCACGAATTTATAGTGATGCAAGATGGAAAAGAATGTAATAATCACCAACAAT
Organism: Bugulina stolonifera; assembly: GCA_935421135.1. Lineage (NCBI taxonomy): Eukaryota > Metazoa > Bryozoa > Gymnolaemata > Cheilostomatida > Bugulidae > Bugulina > Bugulina stolonifera. The sequence goes on from OW285187.1 coordinate 31,401,498, forward strand.
CCAACCACAATCATATGATGCTGCAGTGTAAGATAAAATGAAAAATCCTAGGAACTTGTGTATTGATGTATAGTTAGTTAAAACACAACAAACTTTGAAAGATTGTAGCATATTTGCGGATTGTAAAGCCTACATTTGTAAATCCGGTTCCACATGTCTATTCAAGAGAATTATAACTAGCATACAGCATGTAAGGCTATTATGAATGTGTTTCTATAACAAGACAGAAAAGAGAAAGTACACGGTACACCAAATTACCTGGTGGGTTTCCATCAGCCATTGATAATAGTTCTTTCTCAAAGTCTGCAGTTCGGGGTGACCTTTAGCCTCTGCCACCTCAATAGCATCATTCCACTTGTGGAGGGATTGATACATCTCCATAGCCTCCTCAATATCATTCTACATACAATATAGATATAGGACTAGATGTTAAATCATAATGCCATACATACAATACCTCCATCACATACATATACAGTATAAATGGGTATGACTGTAATATATTTGTATTCTCATTCACCTGCTCAAGGTAGATATTTTCGGCCAGCTTGAACTGTTTATCTAGAACAGCTAGTTTAGCTCTGACTTTATAGTGGTGATATCCCAAACCGTCGTCTCCTGACGCCATTGCATTTATCTTTTGCAGACTCTTCACTTTGGAGACATCTTTGAGTGCAGCATAACACCTTAGAATAACGTCACTACATTCTATATTTCTGGCAAATAGTTTGTACTTTTCATTAAAATATTTGTCTAGTGGCAACAGATCAACTTCATTGCTTTCAGAATTTTTTGGCAAAATATAACAGCTTTTTTATAACTAGTTTGTTATGACATGACAGCATATATTATGGGCAATGAGCATATAACATACTCTGATATATCTTACATATATATTTGTGGTTGATTTCACTGGCTGCTAGCCTACGTACAGTCTGCAAAAAATAGAATTATTCAATCTACATGTAGATTTCCCCACAGCTAATACCTACTTAGCACTGGTTACATAGGTGGATTAGTTGAGCCACTGCCTACCTCTCAGCAATGTGCAGTTTACCATTCTCTAGGGATAGTTTACTCAGACTCTTCCACATAGCCTCAGTTTCAGGAGCCATCTCCAGCCCTTCTAAGTAGGATGCGGCTCTGTTTGTAGAACAGAAGGCTATTACAGAATATTACCAATGAGCATCAAGAAACTTTCAAAACTGATAAAAATAGTAGATGTTACAAAGTATACTATTGGGCAATTGCTTCTAGTGCTACCACTTTGCCATTTGGTCAAACTTAGTGCCCTAGCTTCTAACCTATCGCTGTAAACATACTTGTAAATGTTGAGTAAAGGCCATTTAGTGGCTCTGTGTTAAATACATAGTTCAGCGTTAAAATAATTGCATCCAGATAAACCAACCCACCAACGTTTTATTGTAATATGCTACATGTAAAACCTAAATAATAAAGATTACTAGATAAACTGTAAAACATTAAGTCTACATATTGATAACAAAACGTGGAAATAATTAAGGAAGCTTAAAGTAAATACAACTATGATGCTGTCATGGTTGATTTACTGCCGTGTGTAAGTAAATGGTGTACATGACTGTATGTGCTAGTGTGTGGTCATTTGATAGCAAATTAAGGTGTATCTAAAGGGTTAATGGGCTTGAACCAGTCTAATCTAGATAATACTGAGATTACCATGGCTGCTCTACTTAGTAAAGTCAGCTCATACCCGCTAATCTTGAATTTACGCAGATAATCAAATCAGCATTACCAGAGATTGTCCAACATTCCCTTTCAAAGGTAATAAGATTGTGACTTAGTTAACTGGACAGACCTGATGTAATCTCCGTCGTCGATGGCTGTTCCAAACTCTATCAGCTGATCATCTAAAGCGTAAGATGTGGTAGATAGTCCTTCGTTTACCAACACTACAGTTTTCTTTCCTTGCCTCTCTATGTCTATGATGTCTCCCTGTATGACAGATAAGTTAGATGTCAATGTAGCAATTAATAGGAGCAATTAAGCCAGTTAAATTACACGAGGCTTGGTAAGGATATCTGCTGTTTCAATAGATTCTGTACAAACATGTATATATAGAGCATATGCCCATAATTACTCTATATACATGTATGTACATGATAGACATACATGTATATCTCTATTGTATATACATGTATATGATAAACATACCTTGATTTCAAACATGGTGACCCTCTCTGGTGCGTCAATGTTGTACCAGATACACAGATTGTTTCTGTTCTGAGCGACTACAACATCACTGTCAGGTACCCACTGTACATAGCTACAGTAATTCAGTACTGTACTCTTTGATGCCGTCATAATGTCATACATGTGCAGCTATAATAGAACATTCTAGATTCACCTACCAACATATTATGCTTTAAATATTATATCACAATAATGTCATCCTTTACTCATGAGTTATTATTAGCATTACATTGCATTTTTTAGCATTACACTGACATTACACAGAAAAAATGGCATCACAAGAAACAATGATACATGTATAGCTCAGGGACATTTTTGTCCAGTAGGTGTACATGCATGTCCACCTGGTATTGCGGACTTGTTTACCACTAACGGCCAATATAACTACCTTTACCTTTACCAGGAAAACTTATTATGTAATTATCTTTTAATGGCCATTCTAGCAAATATTGTAAGGAAAGACGACTCTTCATACTCACCCGAAGTCTCTTGTCCCGATACAGAAGTTTCCTACCAGTTTCATTCATCTCCAACCAATCAATCTTAGAGTCGTGACTGATTGTTCCCAAAGACATTCCGGTGAGTAGATCAACTGTAAGTCACAATACACAATAGCTTATAATCTCATATCAATAAACAATAGGATAATGAATTAGTGTTTGTTTGTATGTCCTACAGCGCGATAATTATATAACAAATGCTATAACTCGTAGGTGTGAATTAACCCACCCATAGTCCGCATATAAAAAGGATTACCCAACATACATAACAGTAGTTGATCACCCTTGTTCCATTACAATATAACAAAAACAGGTAAGTACAAAGCAGGACATATGATATAAAAAGAGGAAATGTATAATCATTGTTTGCCCTCCATATAACTTAGGAAGTGAGTAGAGCAGTGAATAACTACACAGTATAGTCATGACTCAGCGTAAAGGATGAGTGAGATTACCCATAGCTATTGTTTTCAGATCAATGAGGTAAGCAATCTTTTTGTTGTCCTGCTGTTTCCTCTCGTTCAGACGGATACTGATCAAATGAGGGTTCATAAACTCTGTCCTCACAGATCCAAGAATCTCGGCACTTCCATACTCCACCAGTGTCAGCTCTCCGGCATTGAATATCATACACACCTTCAACACGTGATACTTACAATGTATGTATGATATGGATAAGTGAATACTAACATAAGACTACAGCGAACTATAATAAATAATAGCACAATATTCAAAAATGTGCCTTGCACAACTATTTTTCAATATAATTGCACCAATAGAGAATGATAACCTTAGTACAATGTATATTGTATAGTGATGGGCTGTGGTAATGTTGCAACAAGATTATCCAGTAATGATTAATAGCATACTTTTAGATTTAAGCACATACAGGTATATGTAACACATTGATGCAACATGTACATGATATGGCATTAAATTATGTTTATATATGCATGTATAACAATTATATTTGTAAAATAGTTTAATTGAATCAATGTAGATCCAAATAAAGATAATAGCTGATTATATTGAAATGAGCATTATACACCTTTTTACTTGGAATTACAAGCCTTCCTATAACAAACGGAGAATATATTAAACTATACAGAAATACATGTCATAATAAAGTACATAAAGTACACGATAAAAAGGAGGATAATCAAACCAGTTACAATTACTACACTCATAAAAGTACTTTAAGGCTTATCTTTTCTAATTTAACTTTATTATCAACATTGACCTTATATTATCTGATGTAGACAGTCATTTAGTGTGCAGATTATCCCATACATGTAAATTGTTCATAGTCAGTATTTATACTTTATAGCCTTTGAGATACGACACAAATTAATTTCATCTCACGACTAACATATTAACTAGTTATATATAAATGAAGACAGCTTATATAATATGCTACATAAAACCAATAATATAGGAACACGAGTAGACAGGAGTCAACAAATTACTACTACCAACACCTACCGTTTCATTCTCAAAGTAGAACTTCTCATTGCCTCCTGATTGCTGCCAGGGAACCTCGCTTAGCTTTGCAGTCGTCAGGTCACCCAGAAGAAGGGTGTCAGAAGTGTGTCCCACTAGGTATCTGTCATTGCCTAGGATCTTCACATCATCTATCTCATAGCCATAGTACGATTTCAGGTTGATCTTAGTATTTGTTTGAAGGTTCAATACCAACACCTGTCCATTAAGTCAAGGAAAATTTACAATGTGATGAGATCATTACAAATACTGCACGAGTACACTATATATTAGTAATTATATTTCGGAGTTATTTCCCCTATGTTGAATGATGTTTTGATTATTATTGTGTAGCACTTGATTATATATAAGTGTTATAAATCAAGTCAATAAACCGACCTGACTGAGTCCAACGTAGGTCAGCTCAAACTTATTCTTATAAGTCTGTCGCCTGAGGGCACAGTCAAACAGCTCTACACCGCCACACAGTGTTCCAGCTACCAGTTTAGAGCCATCCTTCTTCCAACACAGTGATGTGATTGTGTAGAGGTTTGGGATATCCTTGGACTTGCCCTCATCCCACATAGCCTTTCTAGGGCTCCAGTTTAGAACTCTCAGTCTAAGTGTTGTACAGACAAATTACACATTAGATACATACATGTATTGTGGGCTGATAATTTAATGTTGCACTAATCCCCATGCTATAATGTCCTTACTACAGCTAAGAATAGCTCAGCTCTTAGAAAGTGATGTTCAAGTTACACCACCAGTTTTGTCCAACTATCTCATGATACAGATTCACCATTTTGGAACAGCTTAGTTTTAGTCTGCTAGGCATGTTTGAGTAAGAAAAATCTATTGGACTTCTTTTTTCAATAAAATTCTTGCAGTAATAAACATATTACCTATCGTAGCTTCCTAGGACAACAGATTGTCCACTTGGACTGCTAATAGCAACAGTAAACTCATGCTCATCTGTGTCTCTGCTATAGTCAAACTGTTGAATGATTCTGCCATCTTGTCTACCGTAAGCAAGTACCCGCTTATCACAACCGGCTGCAACAATTGAGTTGTTGCACCATGCGATAGCATATGGAGGGCAGGAGTGCTGTGCAAACTTCCCCTGAAAAGAAATCAAATAATGTCCCGGTATGTTAATAACATGAGAGTACATCAGCCTGTTGTACTTGAGTAGATTAACTTGCGTCTAGCAAAGTTTATATTTTGGGAGAGAATAAAATGTATTTACCGCCACAAGATTTACATGCATCAAGTGAAATTCACATAATATAATTGACAAAGCGTCGAGAGAGCACATGCGGCTCAAAAGTAGTCAAAGTGGTCATGCTATTCCAGTTAACTTACGTTACTATCACCCATTCCCTCATCTTCAAAGTTGTATTTGATGATAGCTCCATCAGCATGCCCAACAACTACTGCTTTACCAGATGGACTGTAATAATATGACCTGGCTATTTGAGTCAATTCTAAATAGAAAGTCTTGACACACCCACAATAGTAGATACATTCAGTATCATACACAGCCTGTTACTATTCCAATTAAGAAACTTGTTCAAGATTTAGGCATAGCCTTGATTTTCATTCAAATTTCAGATAGAGAAGTTAATATTATCCTTCAATTACCAAAATACATTAGAAGAGAAATTATTTCTATAATGCAATGTACCTTGGTGAAATAGAGACAACATATGAACTGCCGTTGTACACTTGGCTTGACTTGTTAGTCTTAGGGTTAGCAACTCGTACTTTGCCATCAGCCTGACCGTAAACAATCTGGTCACCTGGCAACCACACCATGGACGTGCATGCACTGCTCATTTGGAATTTGTTGACAATACTTTTTTTGTCATTCCTACAATATCAGTATAGACTCACGAGGATTGTAAATGCATAGGAAGAAGACTTACATGTATATCATGAACTTATACATGTAAGTATAAACATGGTATAGGCAATAGGTTAAAGCACATATTATGTAAAAATGCAATTATTAACAAAATTTATACTTGGTTTATCAAATATATACAAACCAGTCATCGCCTATCTTGTAGACGAATATGATGTTATCAGTCTGACCAATAGCAATGCGGGTAGAATCAGGAGAAAATGCTATCGCCTTCACAATGTAACTCTTCTTTCCATATTTAGAGTCAATTGGCTTAGTAGAGAATTTGTCTCTTTTTTCACCTTGCTCATCAAATAGAACAATTACTCTATCACTGGTTGCTACAGCGAGTTTCTTATTGTTTGGCGACCATGACATAGCAGTAATCTTAGCCTCCCCTTCCTGCAAACAGCAACATCACTGTCATAGTAATCAGTGGAAATAAGTAGACCTGGCTAAGTGTTGACTTTTTAAACTTTTTAATCAAATCTCATCTGCAATGTTTGTGTATCTGTATGCAACATTGAATATAAAATATTATTTAAATATTAAATAACAATAGCATGATGCAATAATATAATTAATACCAATATCAATATTTAATATAAAATAAAATTCACATTTTAATTTAACTCAATAAATGCCCAAAAAAAATTGATATTTTATTAATTAATATAATAATTTAATAATTAAAAATAACGCACGATTAATTTAAATGTAAATATAAAATTACCATTTCTTGATATTGAAGCTATTCTAATTTACAGTTACCTGGGGAGGAATCCATGTGCCAATGTGTTTTAGCTGCATAGTTCTCGTTAGCCACTGGATTATTCGCTGATTTGATGAAAAAGTTGTCAATTAGAGTGGTAAATTGAAAATTCAGTGAAAAATTAAATTCCGCATCATGTTCCTAAGGAATGTATAGAGAAATGATGTAAGGTTAAACCTGTATCTCCACTGAGTTTGTTATAGAATACACAAATATAAATTTGATACAGTTAAAACAATAAAACGGTGCAAAACATTTAATTTTATAAATTCTATTGTTTAAAAATATGAAAAACTAGTAAAAGTGTGCAAAGTTTAACTTTATATTAAAAGAAAATAACATCCGGTGTATGGATCTCTCTGGGCGATCGGCTGCCTTTGGCGACTTAGAAAACTTCAGAATTTGTCACTCACAATGACAAACGAATGAATACATAGGGCCTAAATGAAAATGATAACATTCATGGTTGCACTGTGCTATTGTGTTTTGTTGGTGCACTTTAATATGCACTTAGGTGTAGATCTAGATTTACTGGAGTTCGATTATTCCAGTAGCCTACCTATTTATATATTTAATACTTATACTTTACTATTTTATAATTATATTAATATTATATGTATATTAATAATAAAATAAAAATATTAATATTTAATATTATATTATTAAATTATTATTATAATTATTTATAATTTATTAAATCATAATATTAATATATGCCCCTAGTTAAGGCTAGGCTAAATTAAACATCAAAATGAAATTATTATATATTAATATAATAATAAAAATAATAATAAAATATATAATATATTTAATATTACATGTAGATTAAAATTTTATATAAATTATAAAATACTATTTATATTAATATTAGATCATTATGATCATCATATCTTTATTTTGAACTGAATTTTCCCACTGAAACCTTCGGAAGAGGTAAAGACGTGGGAACTCATTGACTGATTAGCAATACATTTTTCTATAATATAATTATTATGTCGACTCTTTTTTTGTGACATATCGTCAACAAAGCTAGCTTATCCATGTAACTTACCACGGGTTTTGTACATGCACAATAGTTTGCATAAGATAAGATAGTCAGAATATATTAGTACAAATCTGTGGCAGCTTGGACATGCATTTGCCGATTTGGTAACTGAAGAGCACGTTTTTATTAATTTTGGAACAAATTTCTTTGTATGTTGATGGTAATTGCCACTCCCAAATCTTCTTTATTCAAATTTTATCGAAATTAAGCTTGCAAACCGGGAGATGAGTTACAGCCATCTGATCTACCTGCTCAGGCCAGTCTTCCACAATTTATTTTTCTTTCATTTATCGGATTTTGACAGTACCTTGTGAAATTTAGGCCTAAATAAGTAGGCCTAATTATGTTAATATACCAGATCCGAACTTTAACAGATTATTCGGACTTGGACTATGTATGGTTGCATAGAGGCCCAGCGGCGGAACAGGGATAGCATGGATGGCCTCACCCATCTAAGAACTACCAGTTTACTGAGAACATTGATATGCTACGCTTACTCACTCTCATGGTATATGAGTTGACAAAATAGCGTTGGCCTGTGATCAGTGATAGAAAATCAGTTTGAAGACTTCCTATGTCCCAGATATTTGATTCAGCCACCTGAGTTGTGAACATGGCCTGTTGATTAGATATGAATTAGCCTAGAGCACTAGCAAGAAAATGTTTACCCTCACAACTGAGTCTAGATTACGTAACCACAAACCTCGGTGTTACTTTAGGTCATTGGCTTCCTTTAACTTCGGTAGCATGTGTGGGCTGTCTTACTAACAATGACATGTCAATACTGTAATCATGTAGTTCAATTCTGGTGTTTTTCTCTTTGTGTTAGAAGAGAATCATGTTGGTAGCTACCTATCATTGATTACGTTTGTTTCCATAGGCTACCTGGAAAATACCGTATCAACCGTGAGCGCAGCTAGGTAACAGATATGGCATGGAGTACTTGAATATCAGAGGTAAGAAACTTTATCTGCAGTATATTATGTATGTCACCTGAAACAACTGTACTTCAATGCAAGCTTCATAGAAAATATCTTTGGGTAGCCGTTAGGACAGTGCTAAGAACCTGAAAAGGAGTTTTCTAGGAATAGAAACTGTATACATTTGGTTTAGATAAGCCTACGTAGATGGTCATTCTGACATCATAATTAATTTCAAAACTATAACAAGTTTTATGGTAGTCGTTATGGGGAGCTATTGTACTAAAATCTACTCTAAAACAAATACTGCTGGCTCATGGTCGAAATCTGTCTTTATAGTATCCTCAGTGTTGAGTTTTCAAGGTCAACCACCTAGGCTCAACCAGCATATTCTTGTGCAGTGTGCAGGCTTGCCTCAAAGTACATTGTTCTGGGAGCACAATCTTCTTTTATGAAAGTTTCCAGCTGACTCTTCTTCCATAGAAAAAAATTTCAGAAAATATGATAAATTACAAATTGTGTGTGGTGGTATGAGTAACTTTCCAGTGTCAAACCTTTAATCTTGCATAGTGAAGTTATGTGGTTTTGAAGATTGGAGTGCACTGTTTGGATACGGGAGATGTCAAAATTAATATAATGGAAGGAAATATAGTTCACTTTGGCCAAAAAGATGTGAATGAATGAACATTGAAATAGGGATAGACAACTCTTACTGTTATCATTTTTGCTGGTATTTCAGACATTTTGCGGCTACTTACAATGTATTATGCAGCTTAACATCTACATTGTATTAACTACTGCTACAGCAGTTTAGATCTGTTTATAGAGGTACGAAGTGATGCTAACATAGTTGGCTTGCAAAAAATATGCTCACATTTTAGGTACAGTTTAGCTTGAAAGGCTTAGGGCTAGGAACTAGAATTAGGAACAAAGTTTGAATCTGTCTGGTATCAGACCACTACTAACAGTTTTATGAACAACTCCTGAGATGTTGCTTCAAATAATTAATTTTCTAGTCACTTTCTGCCAAGGGAGGACAACTTTCTTGTGAAAGTACATACATGTAGATGTAATGTTAAATGTCAGAGTGAGACATTTTGTAATATTTGAAAGCTATATTATGGTCGAAACTTCCACATGAGTTGATTCTGTTGTCAGTGACTCAAACCACAGGCTGTGGTAATGTGTCAAGGTTTCATCAATATATTTCACACATTCCTTGGGTATATAATCTCTAGAAAATGCATAGAATTGGAGATTACCACTTAGTGTATTGATTGCTTTGCCAAAAGCTCATGAAAGTGTAAATAAATAATGATCAGTAGTGAGGCACCATTTAGTATGCTACATACCATAGGTTTGACGTTGCTAAATTCATCAGCGTGTCTTGGAGTTAGTTTACAAAGCAATCATTTGCGTCATTCTTGACTGAGCTCATTTGTCATTGGCTACATTCCCAATCGTGATGGTGCGGATTATAATATAAACATCTCTCACAGCTAGTATTTACTCATTTAACGCCTAACAACTGTCAGTGCTGGAGTTTACAGTTACTTTATTAATATTCTGTTACCAAACATACTGCTAAAATAGGATCATGCTTTTAGACCTGATGTAAGTGTGAGGTTTTCCCTCTTGGACACTGTATTTCTGGTGAAAGGTTATGTTAATATTGACATCCCTTGAGAAATACTGGTCGTAGCTTATAATTTATACTTGAGATAGCTGCTTTACATTAAATATATATTGTATATTGATTGTACAACTGTATAGGATTAGGTGTAAAGGGTGTAGGTTGTGCTGGAAGTACAGAGAGCCATATACATATGCTACATGCTCTATCTACTTCACTTTGTTATTGATTGCCAGCATTACTAGATGATTATCATTACTTTACTTTGTTATAGTACTGTTGAAAGAGTAGATTGACTTCTGATAGAGCCTACCGCTAATATTATACTTCAATACGTTAGCCTATATTTGCCTATTTCCGTTTAAGTAAAGCATTTTCCGCTCATTATCATAGTTGTGTTAACCGACACCCTGATTCTATCAATTCATTTTCTACTTGCGTGCGGTATCAGCTGTCTGTAGTCAGTTTCTTATCTCTGCTGCTCTATTTTGCTGCAGACCCGAAAGCCGCCCATCTTTGCTATGTGATATGTCGAACAATGATGTTGAACATGGGAAGCTTATAGAGGAGTTTGCTAAAGCTGGTCGTACTGGTCGTAGGAATGCCTTACCCGATGTTCTTAGCCTAACACACGTTTCCTGTGGAACAGCGGATCTCACTCGATCTCTACAACAACTTCAGACAAGCTCAGGTATGTTATGATTCAATCTCTAAATGATTGTATCTATTATGTCTATGTATTATGTAGCTGCTGAGTCTTTGGTTTACACACAGAGGTTACACATGTATCAAATGTGTAACTTATTTTGGCACCTTAAATAATGAGCGGGCTTAGGCCTAATTACCTCTGTATTATAAATTTTTAGGCCTACAATGGATATCGATATAATGTTCCTTCATATCTTTGTGTTATAAAGGTTTAATTTTGCTCACCTTTGGTGTAGAAAGTTCAAATTTATTAAACGTTATTAAACTTCCTACCATTATCAGTGATCAATACAACCTTCATTGATTTTTAGCAAAGAGGAAATTTAGACTAGTGTATAATAGGCCTATTACGTGATGTTATGGTAGTATAATTACCAATGCATTTGAGCTAGACATATATACTGGAATTGCACTGTAAATGAAGTAGTTGCCTTTAGCAGCTTTAAACGGAAATGTCATGCTAACATTTCCACATATTAGAATGATTCTCATGGAGCAGTATGTAGAGTCCATGGGTATGCTACACAATGATTCACATACAAAACTTGGTTTGTAATTGCAGCAGCAACGAACAATGACGCGAGTAGCGCTGCCGAACAAGGTGCCTCAGCCTCTTCAGAGCAGACCAAGAAATGACTCTTTACATCAAGTTAAGTAGATGGAGATGATGTTGCTGCCTCTTCGAATGAGTATATTACAAGGACATGGTTGCAATAAATAAATCCCTGTGTTGTAGTGTTCTATATACCACACAGTTATTAGGACTTTGTTTTACTTGTCATATATTATTGCAATATATTAGCAATCTGGGAATTATGCAGACTTTGATTAGCTTGCAAACCTTTACCTGCTCAAAGCCATTATTTTATGGTGCCTACAATCAGTGTATCTTGTTATATGCATGTACTAGGAGTAATGCATGTTATAATAATAATAATAATATAATAATATTGTATTACTTTATGATGTTTGTCTGTTATCATTGTTAGTTAGATGTTGTTATAAACCTGTGTACATATATAATTTGTAAATATTGATGTATATAAAAAATGTGTGGGTATACTATTTTATATACCTGTAGTACATGTATATTATATCAGATGTTGTTGTATTTAATATTTATTTTGTTGATCCTTTGGCCAATATAATGTCAGTTGAAACTTGTAGCATTATTTCATATGAACATAGTTTGGAGGAAATAGAGTCTTGACCTTTCTCCCACCTTCACAAAATACTCCCCTAAGGTTCAGTGAACAGGAGATTACTAGATAAATCCCTGTATCAGACTAACTTACAGTAGGTCTAAGCACCAGATAATCACATCTGTTATAACAATCATACAGCGTACATGCACCCCTAAACCACAATGTACATGATGTATTATTTATTGTTTAGTGCATGTGATTAAAGTACAACGAGCACTTATGCATATAAGGTTTATGCACATGTAATGGCATAATTATGGAAGATAAATCATTGGTCTGTTCCACCACCACAATCCAGTATTGCATATCAACAGGGTCTCCTCTTTATACTAATCCCCACTTTATTCCCACAGAGATGAACCTGACCTTACACTCACCTCCAGTATGACATCCTGGTGTTTGTCAAAACAATTCATTTGCATTGTATTATATTTCCTATTGTTTTTTATGTAACTAAAAATATACAATTATTTACATTATCATCAGCCTACCTTAGGAACTGCAGTTAGATATACAAATATATTATATAATAATGCAGTGTGTAATACTACCAGATCAGCTGGTAGACTAAAGTATGTAACAGCTGAAGTACTTGGCCCATGCTGACAGAACAGTCTATTACAGATAGTTGAAAAATATTCCGTTCACTTTGTTCTCATTTTTATGACATAATCAAAGTACATGTAATCAGTCACTGAAGTCTTGTTACACCTACGAGATGAATGCAGTCTGAGAAACATACATTTAGCCTGAGAAATAATTTGTAAGAAATAACAATAGTTAAAAGTTATTTGAGATGATTACAGCTTGAGTACATGTTATAACATGATATCAACTGTTAGTATTATTATTCAGTATAATTAAGACTGAAGCTTGAGAAGTTCATCACATATTAACTTGACTATTTCTTTGCTGGTATCTTTAAGTGCAGCTCCAACTAGAACAGGTTTCTTTGCATTGCAGGTTAGAGCAAACTGTCTGGCTATCACCTGTGTGATTTCCTGTAATACAACACAACAGCACTTGAGGAATACATGGAAGTACATGCGTATGATATACTCGTACTATAGGTTACAGTTTCTAACCAGGTATAATTTTATCGTGTCGAATTATAATACATGTACAATTCCACTAAGGCTACACCAATCAGTGTAATAAAGCATTAAACAATTAAAAATTCCACATCTCTTTCTAGTATCCCTATGTTCAACAATGGTAAATAACTGCAATAACTAATTATAGCACTGACGCAATGACATCACATCAAGCCCAACAATATTAGAGAACATCATGGTGCATACGGAATTCAATAATATGCTCATATAACACGACTACATCCGTTTGATACTTTATTATAATACATACATGTAATGTTATAATACATGTACATGTAATGTTATAATACATACATGTAATGTTATAATACATGTACATGTATGTAGGTACATGTATATTACAGATACTAGTCTAGTATTCTTCCTCTGTTACAATGTCAGGTAAATATTCAAATAAAACATCAGCTCAAGGTTCTACTGGTACCAACAAATCACTTGAAGACAGATTGACCTTGCCCTCTCTCGGTTAAAATAAAGCCAAGTGGGGAGATAACTTTTTATTACTATCAATAGCTTAGGCTATGGGGTTGCCCATGGGTGTATGCCCATTATTTAAATTGGACATAACACAAATATTACGTACATGTTATTGTTTGTACATGTACGTAAAAGGTGAACAAATAAGTAAAAATAATAGACAGTTTAAGAGTGCACACAGCTTGGAGGTATGATATAATATAGTATTTATAGTAGGACAATTATATTTATACTGCCAATTGATGCCAATAACATAATTAAGAGCCAGCAGGAAAATTGCAAAATTATATTTTTAGAATCGAGTTGCCAGCTCATATTTTCCTCAACTTATTAATACATTAGCCTATGGCTGACAGAGTCGTATTGAGAATACCAGGTATCTCAATGGTGTACTTTCTGTAGCCTGTGTATATATATACACAATATGGTATTATATAAATGTGATAAGTTACAAAATTATCATGTTATGTACAATGCATGCTATAGAGGCAGTCTCCATCATAATATAGAGGGAAGACAACTTCAAGAATGCTCATGTCTTTTGCACTCTGCAGTTTTTAATTGTTAGTCAACTGCTGGTTTAAACAAGGATCAACTGCTGGTTTAAACAAGGATCAACTGCTGGTTTAAACAAGGATCAACTGCTAGGAATATTCGTTGGTTATCTAGCACAGTGAAACTATCTGCTCTTCATTTATTACCAGACTGTAGATAATTGTGCTAGCAAACAATTACTACTTGTGAAGTGAAAACACTCAATAATGTGTAATATTGCTCTTGCAAGAAAATTTATTTATGAGGGGCCAAGATCTTGGTTCCACACCCCTTATATAACAAGATGAGAAAAGGGGAGAGCCTTGTGTGTAGTTGTTCCACCACACAGGTACCACTCATTGTCCACTGTCGGTGCTACATTTAGGTCATTATTATGTATATCATATGCTGCAGGATACAGAATGCAAGGAGCCGATCAACTATAAATAAACTAACAGCAAAGTTGAAAGAAAAGAAAAGCAAAGCTAATGGACGTAAGTATGAAAAAATATTTTTGTGAATTAGTGAAGTTAGGAGTTGCTCTCCCTCTCTACTCCCCTCTACAGGGAAAGGACACCCTCCATATTGAACTCATAAAAACTAGTTAACAATAATTATTATTTTACACAGCTGGTGCATCTAGATCCATGGGCAAACGAGAGTCATCACTGGCTCACAATGTGACAAACTCTGATACTTTAAAGACAACTCAGGTAGCTTCTGTAGGAGATACATCAGTGATTAGCAAGGTGATGTAAAAACTAATAATATAGACCAATAATTCAGTCCATGCAACTATAGAAGGAGTGCTCAGCTGCAGTCAGACATCCAGTTCAAAACCCTATTAGGGCTGGATTAACTATTTTACACAGATATGGAACCAAATAACTTTCTTGCAATAAACCTATGATCAATAATTTCCTCTATACCTAATAAAACGAAATGTCAGCTTTAGAAAACTATAGTAAGTTATGTCCTGCTATACATGCAGGAGAGCCAGGAGAGCCTGGAGAACCAGGAGAGTGAGCAGCTACCCCACTCCATAGCCAGTAAGGCTCATCTCCAAATACCAACGAGTTCTAGACTAAAGCTACAGGATGCCCACAGGATGAATGAGGCATTCCAACAGGATATGGATGAGTTTGGATGTTTGAGGTCAAACCATTTACAACAGGTAGATCACAGCCTGCCACCCATACTAGAACCATAAATGTATTACTATAACTTAATTCGTTCAGATTTCCTCAGCTAACGCCAGACAGTTTTAATCTGTACCAAGCAGTGTTAGAAGTGGAACAAATGAGGTGGGTACACGTTGCATGCAATATTACAGATTAGTTTTGTATAGCTATCTACCTAATCTTATTGTAGCTAAGGAATTAGTAAATCACTAAAATGAAAGAAATCATGTTCCAGTGAGATTGAACCCAAGTCCTTATGAATGACAATCAAGCACTCTACCTCTACACTAACAAGTCCACAGTGACTATGAGGGGGAAAACTAGCTATTAAAAT
This sequence comes from Bugulina stolonifera, assembly GCA_935421135.1. Lineage (NCBI taxonomy): Eukaryota > Metazoa > Bryozoa > Gymnolaemata > Cheilostomatida > Bugulidae > Bugulina > Bugulina stolonifera. The sequence continues at coordinate 31,417,536 of OW285187.1, forward strand.
GAGGGTACACACCTGGTGGCAGTATAACCACTAAAATTGAGGTGGGTACACCCCGTATACTCCCGTATAACGTATAACCAAACTTTGAACACTGGTACCAAGTGATACAGATATTGATTTACTGCAGTTATGCTTTGACGTGAAAGACAGTTGGGTTGATATGTCTGAAGAGGTCAAACAGATGATATTCACCGCCAGTCAATCAGAGGATAGCATAGAGACGCAGGAAACAATTTTCCAAGATAACTTTAAACAGCAAACTCAGGTAAGTGGTACAGACATTATTATAGGCCTACGTGTACATGTGCATTATTATTGTAAACGTATGGGTAGGCTACGTGTTAGGTTATATGCTACATGACATCAAGAGCAGCCTTTACAAACACAAGACGGAATAGTTTTACCAAAGAAGCCCAATTATTAACAAATCTACATGGGAAAATTTAGCTCAGAAGTTCTTTTCGTTGCATGTAATGTAGCAATTTAGGAGTTATTCTTCCGTGCATCAAAGAGAAGACAACTTTAGAAATTTTTTCCTAACTAGCAAAACTAATCATTACAGGGAATTACTATAATAGGTATAGCAATCAGTCCAAAAGAGTTCCAAAGGAAATATTCAACCAAGGTTACTACTATACCAACTACTAGTAAAGAAGCAGTCAAGTCTAACAGTGAACATACAGTGTATGATAATACATCATCAATATCCAATATCATTGTTCATCTTACACCTCCGACCTCCAAGGTAAATCATAGACATGTGGTGATAGAAACAAATCCATGTAGTAAATAAAATCGGCTGATTTTATATCAAAAGAGAAAGATAGTTATTTTTATTAAAGTAGCCGAGGAGTGGGCACAAACACAAAGTCTGGAACTCTGAGAGGTTGATATCCGTAAAGAACTTCTATGAGGGAAAACCTAAAGAGGGCATGAGAACAAAGCCTGTGAAATCCTTCTTGCAGATTTAGTTGACAATGGAGTATCCAATCCTGTTGCTTTGTACTTCTAGAAAATTCAGGTATGGTTGTAGTGCACATGCTCTTAGTTGAATGAAGTTTAGATTTGAAAATCCAAATCAAGATTAGTACCACACCAAGTCTGGTTCAACATTTGAAGAAAATTTATTTTAGAGAATATTCAATCTCCTCCACTTCAAACAGAGAAAATAAATCTAGAGTATATGGGTGGAAAAGAGGCTTTGGATTACTACATGAAGTATGCAGAGCAGGAAAAGCAACTGATGCAGGAGATTCACTCGGTAGAAGTAGCTGCAGCTCGGAGTGAACTGTTGGACCAGAAGAGACAAATAGAAGCTCCGTTGGAAGCTGCTAAAGGCAAGTGGGAAAAACTACTAGAAATGGTTTCACAAGGCTATAGCAAGGAGTCCTTAAAAGAGGGGATAGTAGGATTGTCCCTGCAGTAATATAAAGCAAAAATGATGCAATATTGCTGTAGAATGTAGAAAATAGAAATATTGATTCTGTTAGTCATGATATGTACAATGTAGGTGATGTTGATAACTCATAAGTTAAACCTCTGGGTATTACAGAGCATTATAGCAACAAGTATGAAATCAACAAGACGTATACAATGAAAGAGAGGCTGAGAAAGATAAGAGAATTATTCCAGATGAATGCAGCAGATGACACTGCACATGACTCAGCAGATTATGATACAAACACAATCACTGGATATAACCAGAAGACAACTGTACGATTACAGCTGGAGAGGATTCCAATATACACGTCATGGTTTATCTACATGATATCCCTACTTCAGATACTAGCACTGATATTTCTTCTAGTCGTAGGAAAGATGACATTGGAATATCGGCAATAGAATGCACCTCCAGTGAGCACCCAGTTTGATCAGCTCACATACAATGCTCATAATATTTGTTCACTATCAGTAGTATTGATATTTAACTCTTCTTCTACGGTAACAAATTAGTGCAAAATTTGAAGTTGTCTGTTCACCCTCAACTGTATGTAGGAGAAGGCAATTACTAGTAATTCAGTAATACATTGTACATTAGATTGGAATTGGGAAGCCCTCAAAGCCATTGGTCAATAAATGACTCCCATACACCCTTGGATTTTGGAATGTACGTATGTACCAAATACCCTGCAGCCTTGTACATTATAGTCAATAGTAAACAATTTTGGCTCGAAATAAAGATATCATGTTTACAATATTTACTACAAATAGTGTGGTTTAGTAAAAAAACTATACATGTAGTGTTTGATAATATTTTCCTATGCACTGTATATACAAGGACATTTGCAACAATAATATGAAGGGTACTGTAACAGTATAAAACTGGATAGTGTCTAACATATAATTTAGATCAAAAGACGTGGGGAGGAAATACTCCCGTGATGCATATTGATCTACCAAACATGTGGATTGGCCCAAACCAGTCAGCCATAATTAGCCTCGGAGCTATGTTTACCCCGTGCATGAGGCATGACAATCAGCTATTGGTGAAGAAGGCCAAGTATGCCAACATTAAAAGCAACAACTTAGGTTGCTGTGAGGTGACAGGTTTTGGTGCAGGTATGTAGAATATGACTATGCCTTTGTCAATCAGGTAGATGCTATGCTAGCTTCTGATGTTTTCATTACACACAGCTAACGGTTGTTTTGGAAAATGACAGTACATGGCATCGCCAACTTCAACCATGAAGGTTATAATGTATTTATTAATACAGGAACGACAACAGAAAATGACTGCGATGAAATAGTGAAACTGTATAAACTTCCCAACTATCTGTGGAGAAATGGTTCTACCTGTGCATTCAGAGACAGTGCATCGATCATCGGTGGATTTGAAATCCACAAATTCAAACCATGTTGCTTCGGATATAAAGGTAATCAACATAAGATGGACAAAGCGAGTTTATTACAATATGTCATGAAAAAGTATACATCCTGTTTTTCCATCAGGCGACGTTAACAATTAGATAGTTCCTATTCCTATATTACGAGCATCACATGCCTGTTCTGTTAGGTTAGATGAATCAGATTATGTGATTCTTCAGGCGAATGCATGTTGGTATCACGGAATCACTGTGACTTCCTACATGGGCATTGGTACAGTTCAGGTAGTGAACACTGTAGCCAAACTCATTGTGACGCTGTGACATGTCACACACAACTGTCGGACGCCTTGGCCGGCAGGCAGGTGAATATAGATATTGTCAGCCAGATGGAGAGGAGCAATAAAGAATCAACATTGCCGAAACCAACTGGAGAGTCAAAATCTAGAGTAAGTGAAGCTAACACAAGTTTGACAAACCTATGTGTGCAAATAATAGTCTTACGTCTTTGTTTGTGATTAGGCAATTATGCAAGAGGCCATTAAAAAAAAAATTAAGAACGCAATTCCTCCTGCTTTAGTTTTGGTGAAGTATCAAGGCTATCTTTCCAATTTTTTCACACTAAGATGTGCATTTTTCTTTACTATCTTTCTAAGGTTCTGGAGTCTGGAATGTCAGAAGATCATAGTTTGGAGAAACATAATCAGCTATGGAGATTACCTTTATCCTTATTATACCACAGGGGAATACTGCACCTACTATTGGTTGTTGTTACCCAGCTAGCTCTGGGAGTACCTGCTGAACGCTTAGCAGGATGGTTGAGGATTGGCACAATATATATGGTCTGTTGTGAGTAGTTGGTGTGAATTCTTACTATTACATAACGTGCATGTGAGATCAAATTTTCCGTGTATTCATGAGATTTAAGAACTGTCTTCTTTTACAATATTTCTACATGTACATCAAAGCTCACTTTAAATTTTGAAGTTGTCTTCCCTTCCTCACAGGAAGCTGAGATAAATCCAGAGAACATGGCAAGAGACTCTTACTGCTATATAATTTTCACTGTTTGCAACTAAGAACTCTATAATAACTACAACCTGCCTCTCAAATGATGTGTTTTTTTTTTTAAAAATCCAGAATATAACAGCTGAAAATGTCTATTAAATAAAAAATCCTACATTTTATGTACACTAAAGGGTTAGAAGGGCTAATGGCTGGTTCATCAATGAGACCTCTGGAGGCGACCGTTGGTGGAGGTGGTACTGTAGCTGGGCTCATAGGAGTTCACTTAGTAGAGTTGGTACAGTCATGGAAGTTGGTACACAGACCTTGCTTAGCTCTACTCAAGCTTCTGGCAGCATTAGCTCTATTTATAGGAGCTGGATTCTTACCACAGGTGAAGAGTCTAGCTGACATGTAGTTAGTTATAGTACAGGAGTGGCTATGCAAGTCAAGGACACATGCTTTGAGTTTAAAACAAGGGGATTAAATTTGCTGTACCTATTAGATAGATTTCCACAGTGTTTTCTCTGTCAATGAGCCAACCGTGTTTTTTATTGTTCAGTGCTACAATAGGCTTCAGTTATTTATATAACTTGAATGATGTACGTATATTCCATGCAGGTGAACCAGTTTGTCCAGCTAGCAGGATCAGTATTTGGAATGCTAACAGCCATCATCTGCCTGCCATACATTACATTCAACAGATGGCATTCTAAAGCCAGAGTGATAATCATCTGTGTATCTCTCTTTATTCTTACTGGACTGATTTTTACATGTTTTATATTATTTTACAAAGTACAGCTATTTGATATTGGTATATTGAAGTACCTCAACTGTACCCCGTTAATAAAATACTCATGCAATGATAATTAACCCTATAATCTAGAGTTTTTTATGAACATTTTACAATGTAGTATGTTTGATATTCAGATACGATGAGATGGTAAGCAGTGTAAGTTTATGATCATTGTATTACAATAATACGATATACATTGCATTATAGTAATACAATATACAGTGTATTAAGTAATACGATATAAAATGTACTATTATAGTAGTAGTGATGCAATACTCACGTTATCAACACCTAGCATTACTTGTGCAGTGTATGTCTTCACATTCTCAGAGTTGGGTAAAGCCGCATCTTCTGATACCAAGGTCTGAATTGCACAACACAATAATAATGTACAGTATACTGTAGGTAGATTAACAAGGTATGTCTCCATAGCATAAGTTTTATAGTCATGGTATTAAAAAGCATGGATAATACAACATATAAACATGTATAATACATACCAGAGTGCCCAATTTCCTGTATTGTGTGACCACCAGTAAATGCTTATCAGCAAACTCCTGACTCAGTATATTGGTTGAGATACCATTGATTGAAATTTGTTTCTAAAATATGCATGGAGACAATTTCTAAGGAAACAGTGTGTGGTAGTCACAGCACAATAATGCTGCTGCATAATACAAAAGATGGCAGTACTTAATCAAATGACAGTTTTTATTTCAACATCTTGAAAGGACAAATCTAGTAACAGAAGAAATGTCATATTCTACACAAGGGTTGTGTTATGCGAGAAACACAAATACCTGTATGGGCTCAGATAACATGATGCTGTCCCCGTATCCTCAATGAGAGAGACCCATCAAATGCACCTATAACATACGCATATCAATACGGAGATGGTGGTAGTGGTAGTAATGACTACCTAGAACAAATAAATTAATACAAATTCAGTGACTTCAACAAAGCATATATATGCTTTGTTGAAGTCAATGAATTTGTATATGTATATGTATTGTATATGTATGTATTGTATATGTATGTATGTATGTATTGTATATGTATGTATATGTATTGTATATGTAGATATTCCACCAGCAGAATTTCTTAGAGCCATCTAATAAAGACCAAGTTCTATGCTAAGTAATATTTTTTATAGATAATGAAAAATAGTTGTGTTGTGCCATCTGAATGTAGAATACTTGTAAGATATTCATATTGACTTCCAGCCCTTAAAACAGGAGTAGGAGTAATGGCTTGAGACAGCTATTCCTAACCTAACCTAGAATCAGAATGATACCTATTCTAAAATGTATAGAGTAGGGATTATTTAATTCTTTCGTGTAGCTGTAATTTCTATTACAATGTATATGATTACCGCTTTTGCATCTCTTTGTACCTAGACCATATTATTTTGATTGCCATCAATTTTTGAGCACATTAGATGGCTACAAATCTTGATGCATTGTAAGTCAAATCCTGAATCAGGTGCTACTGCAATATGTTGGAAGCCAGGGACTAGCCTAACAAACAGATCAATCAACTCGATTCGCCTAACTACGCCTGGCTACTACAGTAAACACCTACTATACATGACTAGAGCCACCTAGGGCAACAGATAGTAGAGTCTATTCCATAGTGAGGGCTGAATAAGGTTGCTAACCTAAGCCTGAAGATAAATGTGAGTTTACTATGGAATAATGAGTCAGTTTACAGCACAGTGAGTATGTACATGTAAGTTTACAGAATGTGCCAAATTAAACTGATTTATGCATGTGCATATAGGCCTCTCAATAGCCGTTCTCAAATGAAAATTGGTTGAAATTATTGTGCCCCGAAGCTTGCCAGAGGAAATTAATAAGTCGATGAATAATCACCATCATGGCATTTAAAGGGGCATCTTCTGTAAGACTCAACTGTCTGCCAGTCTCCCCGACATTGACTAAAATTTTTGTCGATCAAATGAGTGTCTACCCAGCTGTGTCAATGTGTGGAGGCAGCTACTTTTAGCCAATAGAGCCATAATCTGGACAAACTAACTGGGTAAACCTCACCTAATGATGCTTGCAATACCGAGGCAGGCGCAACTTTGTACTTTTTGGAATTTCTCTCTGTATAAACTCCCATTCTACACGTTTCACACTTTAAACTGTAGAACTGAAGATTTCTACAGGTTGAGGTTACATGGACTGAAAATTTGCAAAATCTACAAAGTTGCGCCTAACTGGCGATACCTGGGACCAGTGACACAATAGAACTGGAGAAAGTGCAAACTGTGATGTGGTTTACCTTATCTGCCAGAGACGAAATTAATTAATTAATAATTATAATATAATAAATAATATGACTAGTCTAGTGTATACACATTTGGTCATTGTACATGTACACTAACATAGCACCAGTCCTGTCTCTCCATTTTACCTACAACTAAGCTCCTATAATCTACTGCCACTGTGTACATACTGTTAATGCTTATTATCTGTCTATTATCAGTTTATTATATTATATTTGACATATTATATTATTCTTTTATTGGCTCTCGACATGAACAATAATCATATGATTTGATAATCGATAATCATAATGCTTGCCTCCCCTCCCTTTTTTTCTTCGTTTATTATTTGGCCTCTCCTATAATAAGTTGTATATAACATATATTTATATGTGTAGTCAACAAGTTACTTCTAACAACTGTTATCTGTAAACTTTCAGAAAACCTCAATAAATGTAAATTACTAAATGTAAATCATAATAATTAATAGATACCAATAAAGTATAATCTACCTCGGTTGATAATGCCTTGGTTTCACATAATATATTATACACAGCAGTTGAACAGGAGTGAAGACAATTGAAAGCAATTGCTAATAATTCTGAAAACAAATTTTTATAATTTTTGGCATAAACTTATAAATAACACATGAAATAGGCAAAAAATAAGCACTTATTGAAAAGTTAATTATCTTGAGCGAAACTAAAGCCTTTTACCAAATAAATAAAGAGTTGTCTCCCCTTGATAAATGTTAAACCTAGGTTCTTAGAAGAATCGATGCAATGACGGTTTTAGTGCACCACTTTGGTTCTATATACACGCCTATGATAATCAATATTGAGCGGGACCATAGAGTTACCTCTATGAGCAGGACCCATTGCTACATTTCCTGTAGGTCACTAGGTCATCTTTCACTTTATTGGAATTTTCATTTTGGGTTTATATTTTAGTTGTGAACAATTCCCTATACAAAGTAGTAGTTTAGTAACATCAGTAGTGAATACGTTTAAATCATCTATTTATTGAAACTGTGGATATGCATTTTGTCATTGATTATTTTAAGAGTGAAAAAACATAATGATAGTTATCTTGTCTTCCATTGCTTTGCTAAAAGTTCCCATTGGATTGTGATTGTCATTCTCATTCTGATTCCATTGAATTGATATGTATTATTGTAATTATTTATTATTGTTATGCAATTCATTTTTACTGATTATCATTTTAATTCAATACTGAATTACGTGCTGGCTAAAGAGGAAGTAAGAGGGTGTTTCTATCTGTGTGAGTTTCTGTAGGTGCTAGGCCTACTGGACGTTTGTTTCTAAAATGGGAATTCTTATTTTCAGTGATTATGGATTACCATTGATTGTATGGTTATCAATTACTTATGATTAAATTGAATTAAACTCTTACTCTAATTGTCTATTATAGCTTTTAACAGAAATAAATTTTTAAAAAATGTGTTTTTATGGAAATTTGTATAAATAATGTTATTAATGGATTTGAAACAAGTCTCTGACTGCTCAAAAAGAAAATCCTTGCTTAAAAAATACATCATTAATGTTATTATCAACATTAGTGTGCTTAATATTTGTTATTAATTATACAATTATTATTAATCAAATTAAATATAGATATGGTCTAATAAGTTAATGTTGAAATAAATTACTAATTGGTAACACTTAAAATCAGATATATGATTAAAATTGTTAATTTGCAGTAGTCCTACATATCATCACATGGCATATGATTTTCACTGTTATAATATATTCCGCATCACTCATTAATAATGGCTTTTAATATTGTCACCATGATTAGGCAGATAAATATTGCTATATACAGCTGTTTTTAAGAATAATAATAATCGTACTGCTCATATGGTTGCTTAGGATAATTAGTGTAATAGAATAGTCTTATTATCACTTGATAAAGCAAACTATTCTTGTCTATATTATCACCATTGACTCTTCCAAAAGCATCGTGCATTTTCACCAACTTAATTAATCTTTTATGGCTCCGGTTGTTACTTGCACGCAAAACATATGCAATTAATTATATTTATAAATGCCATAAACTTGGTGCTGTTGATCTAGTGTGAAAATATGTATTTTGTCTGTCTTGTTTTTTTACTTTTTGCATGTTCTGTAGAAGCAGTGATGGCCAAACCCTATCTCATTTTTGCTTTAAAATTGATTCTAAAAAATTAGTTTTTGACAGTGTGTTCAACTACACAGTAGGTTACACTAAATTTTTTATGGTACGAAGCTGTAATGTCATTTCTATTAACTTTCTAACTGTGCATCGTTGTAATAGGCTCGTCAGTTTGTTCTATAAGTTTCATGGTGGATAATATAATATAGGCCATTGCAAATCCGAGGTGAATAATTTCCATTGAGCTAAATACTAGTACTTATGATGTCTATGATTTATGGTGGGTTCTTACCCTCTAATACATGTAGTGTGCTCAAGAACTCTTCTCCAGCAGTGTGTATGTTATACCACTGCCACTCGAATATCAGCTTCTTCGGTTGAGGATAATCTAACTTAAAAAGTAGTTCATCTCATTTGATATGTAATACCAGAGTTGATGTGTTTATGTAAAGGGTAGATACTAACTCTCCTTGATCTCTCATTACACCAGCACGTTATTATGTCTAGACCTCATTTCCTAACATGAAAAATTCTGTGCTGTTACCCTATTTAGTTCGCTGCAACTGGAAGTGTTGATTTCTTTGTAGATTTGAGGCTGTACTTGTTAGCCCTTCAACACTTGATTTATTGCAATGAAATGCCTCTGCCCCGTGTCCATGCTATTCTAAAGAGAAACAAAACCGATCCTGCAGCAGACATGTTGCAGACGCCTGTCGGGCCCAAGCAAGAACTCTCACACAATGCCAACGTAACTAGTCAAACAACAGAATCAACTACAAGCACATGTACCTTAGACCCCCACCAACCTCTATCTGTTATTGTACAAGATGACTGCGTATCCAGTACTCCGGTTGCACGGGACACTAAGGCTCTCCCGGTGACACCCGTCTCTGGACATAAGAATAATATAAGGAAAGATTTGAAACTAGAATTTGGTATGACATTACCAGCTGCAGCTGCATCTCCTAGAGGGGGTAGAACACGCAATGACTCTACAACACAGTATTCACAGCATATGCCAAAGTCAAAACAGTCATGGCTGTTGAGATTGTTTGAATCAAAACTTTTCGATATGTCATTAGCTATAACATATTTGTTCAACTCTAAGGAACAAGGAGTACAAATATATATTGGTAAGTAATAAGGCCGTTATGCTGTAGGCCTACCTACTAATAAAATTTAGTTTATCCACCACAAGCTAAATGTCATGCCTATTTGGTTTAGACTTTATATTTAATAAGCTGTTTTATATGTATAATTAATCAGTCACTAATTAATTAAAGTATAATTGAGTACTAGGGATTAAGTACTAGACCCCAGTCTATTTACTTAGCCAAGGAGTTGTGTAAACACCATCTGCTCAATGACAGCTGCCTAGAGTTCATCAAGATGGCAGAACATAGCATATTGTCTGATTTCCTGTGTTGCTGTTACTATTGCCAGGTAGAACTTTAGTCTAGTTGTACGTATATTGTAACATTGTCTTTGTTAGGTAACAGAATGTTCACGTTCCAAGATGAAGATGTAGATATGTATTTGCCTCAGCTTCTCAATATGTATGTACAGATGAGAGATGTGGCCGAAGCCATTCATGCCTACATAGTCAGAAGGTAGACTGTACATTTATCACCTAAATCTTATCTAAATGTGTGATATATTGGTGTCTCATAGCATATATTATCTAGATGGTACAGCTGTCAACTACATCGTATAGCTGGTATCTTTTAGTCTCGCCTACCCATTTGATTTATTCCACACACTGAACCCGTGATAAGGTGCCACATGCTAGCCTAGCGTCATATAAAAATAACAATAAATAAATACTAAGCCAGTGCAAGGCAACCAGTTGCTGTATCAATGATTCAACGCTCTACCTTGGTATCAATAGCTCACTTTCATCTATAGAAATGTTTGAATAGAAAATTTGTTTTACATTTTGACTTTGGAGGCCTAGATAGTCAACTAATCGATGTATTGTTTTACATTATATTACAGGTGCAGACAAAGTGTAGAGTTTGCAATAAAGACAGCCTGGTTGTTAGACGCGTACACTGCCACCCAAATACAGACGGGTTCCAGGTGCTCACAGGGTAGAAAACTACACAATGCAATTATTAGCAATGAACTAAATCCTAACGGGTCCAAGGCTAACCCTGCTATAGCTGCCATCCTGGGTTCATCTGTAACTAGTAGCAGTAACCTGATGGTACAGTCAAATACCGATCTCTCCCCTCGGGTCAACAAGTCCTTCACTAAAAGTCATTCCAGGACTAGATCTGATGCAACAGGTAAGTGTGTGACTGTACTATAATCCACACTGTCTGGAATAATGGGAGATATCACTATCTTGTAAACATCATTGGCCAGTGTATGCAATGTAGGTACATTGTGTGTACTAATGCTAGTAGTAGGCGAAGCTGTACCTGATACAATTACATGCACTCAGGGCCATCTCCATGATGTTGTGTATAGAGCGAGGATGTGTTGCAACACAGACATCATACATTGATGTCTGATTGCTAATGACTTGCACACAGTAATCATGAGTCACTGTTACACATCATGTATAACATGTAGTTCCAGTCTGTGTTTATGTTATTATCATTAATTGGTGACACTGTACTATAACCTTTACACTGAGCATACAAATACATTATACTTTGACCCCCTTACTCTACCCTAGGCAGCTGGAAGCATAGAGTTGGCAGTCAATACAGTATTTATAATAGTTATCTTATCAATTATTGGTTAATTATGTAGGTCATCTGTGGCCTGAAAAGTTTGGTGAACTTCACAATGACTCTTGACCATGAACAGGTCTTTTGAATTCATGAGATTTACTCTGTGTAAAATGGTTTATTTATCAGTGAATATATAGGCTAATCAAGGTGTTATACCACAAGCATACAATACATAATTATATTACACTAAGTAGCTATTATATTGCATAAATATGTACTAAAACCACCGACACCTTCACCCCATACAGGTATGCTCAACAGTGCCATGGCCTTGTCATCGGAACCTTCCCTAGGGTCAGCATCGGCACGTAACAGTGCGGCTGGAGACCTGATGTCGGGGAAAGCGTTTGACAGTGAGTGTATATGTCAGCTAGACAACTACGCTGACGTGGTACACAGTATACTGAGAGGCAGCAGTCAGCAATGCAAGTGTTGTGCTCATCAGCTACAACCTGAGATTGAGTTTGTCAACGCACTCATGAACATAGGAATCAAGCTCGGTACCTTAGACACCAAAGAGCAAAAAAGTAAGTCGAATACATATGGGATATACATGTAGTTGAATACATATGGGATATACATGTAGTTGAATACATATGGGATATACATGTAGTTGAATACATATGGGATATACATGTAGTTGAATACATATGGGATATACATGTAGTTGGATACATATGGGATATACATGTAGTTGAATACATATGGGATATACATGTAGTTGAATACATATGGGATATACATGTAGTTGAATACATATGGGATATACATGTAGTTGGATACATATGGGATATACATGTAGTTGAATACATATCGGATATACATGTAGTCGAATACATATCGGATATACATGTAGTTGAATACATATCGGATATACATGTAGTTGCCTGGTCTCTTTATTCTACAATGTTTGGAACGTTATAACTGTATCATGTAGCCCACTCAAAATCTGAGACTTCCTTTTTTATAAATTCAATCAATCAAGTTTATGTTATTTACGCCTGCTATTACTAACATGACTAAAATAACCACTCGTATATGCATGTATGCTGGGATGGAAAGGTGATATTGCCAAGTAATAAAGGATTTGCCCTGAATGTAATTTCGTACCCAACCATGTATATCACATTGCATTAATTGAAGTATTACTGCAATGCACACCGTAGGCCTATATTATATGTTGTAATTATACTTACTTCCTCTTCAGCCCAGAGATTGATAGCAGAACTAAACATGCTCAACCTAAATCTGCCAGCCAAGGTCTGGCTTCCAGTTCACAAGTCTAATCACCTTGTTGTTAGGATACCCTCCACTTCTGCAGTGGTTCTCAACTCCAAAGAGAAGGTGAGTTATGGTCTATACAATAGCAGAGAGCTAACAAACCATCTACTTTGTGTCTAAGGTGTATTGTATGGTATACACACAGCTACATGTAGTGGAATGACCATTAGCAGTAAACATCTCTGACTTCTGGGGGCAATTCCAATATATTGAAAAACATACAGAGTCTCAAAAGCTAGCATAACCTGTAAGGATGTGGGTTGTTATTCCATGTCATCCTCAAAGCTAGCAAGCACACATATGTGTGTAGACATGACAATCATATAAGCATTAGTGGGTCCATGCTGATGGATTCTCCATTACTTCTGCATACTGCTTGTTCCTGGGGTGTTGGGAGAGAGATAGAATCAAAAGTCATTCTGTGATTTCATCTCTAGGCCTAAGTAGGTAAATGACTAGCTAGTTATGCAAACATTTATAGTAGTGGAAGTATATAATGTGAAATGCTCAAGTTATTTATTAGTGGGAGATTCAACATTTGTTTTGGAGAAGTAATATTTCATGATGTTCACCAGCTTGGTTTAAATAAACTGCCCTTTCATTATGTAAATCCAACGCCCACGACCATGTCCTTTAAACTGTTTAGTATTAACTACATTATAAATGTTACTGAAGATACCCAACACCCATTAGATAGCAAACACCTACATGTGCATGTAGTTATAGAAGATACACAATTAATCAAATAGCTTATACAATGTAGTCCATGTTCATATTAATGCAGGTATAATTACTGTTTATAACAGCTAACTGATCGAACTGATAGGGGATGTTTTCCATACTGACAGTCAAGCCAGAGAACTAACAGATGTTCTCTATCATAGCTCATTAGTTGATTAGTATGTGTTGTTCTCCTTCAGGCTGTGTGCTATGTTGTAATAATTAAGAATGAATAATAAATTTTACTGAATTGACCCAAATTTTAATGTCAGATTGATCATGCTGTTAGCTATGTTTTTCTGTCTGAATAATGATCAGTGTGCATGTGGATGTGCTATGCCTACAATCACTGACCTTTTAGACTCTGGACTCAACCTACTACTACTACTACTACTACTACTACTACTACTACTACTACTACTGCTACTACTACAACTACTCCTACTACTACTACTAACTATTGATACTACTACTACTACTACTGCAACTACTTCTACTACTACTACTACTACTACTGCTAACTATTGATACTACACTGACTACTGATACTACCACTGATATTACTGCTTCTACTACCACTACTACTAATACTGCTCCTAGTACTACAGCCACTTCCGTTGCTACTGCAGCCGCAACTAGTACTAAAACTGTAGAACTTTATATACTCTGCTATTATCCCACAGTGCCCCTACCTCATATATGTTGAGGTGTTGGAATCAGAGGATATACTGAGTGCTCCTGTACCCGTACGCATTCCTGAATCTCAACTAAGAACTAGTCATTCGGATGAAGATTTCTGTCCCTCCCCGACTTCCTACACAGAACCGCCGGTTATAAGGAACATGATCATACCTCCCATGTGCACGGAAAGCGGTGACATCATAGACGATCAAGACTGCTGGTCACAAGACGACGATGACATCATCACAGTAAGTACAACTCCGAAACCAAATTAGTCCAATGCATATACGCTAGAACTAGCAACTAACACAAAGTTAGCTGAACATTTCAGCTAATGAACATGTAGATATGAGATAAGTACGGTTTGGTAATAGAGCTAAAATATTATAGTTAAATGAGGAACTTGTTGCTTCACATGAATGGATATAATATTACCCAACTGTTGCTAGCCAGAGCTTATCCTATGCTACAGTTGTCTGGGTTGTTAGCTGGGCTTATCCTATGCTACAGTTGTCTGGGTTGCGACATTCCCCCTGTTGTCCAATGTTAGTCAATAATCTTGTAATACATTATATCAGACATTAGTATAAGTAGGGGGTAGGCTGATGATACATTAGATCTATTAGCTATCTAGTAGAACACAGATCTCTCTATCTGCCATGTAGTAGAACACAGAGCAACGAACTACTTGGGCTTGATTATAATATACATTACTGAGGATCAACACAGTGCTGTAAAATATATAAATATGTAAGAAGTAAGGGCAGGTGGCAATTTAATATAATACAGTTATTATACATGTATATGCTGTATATATAGTTCTCTAGTAGAATACAATGTACTTAGATTACCTATACAAACATACAGTACAGTATAGAGTATACTATCTACAATCTACATTAATATTTACGTTATCCAGTTTCATAGAGTAGAGTATCTTTGGTTTAGTATCGTTTATTTCCTTATGATTTGATAAAATAATTGTATTAGTGTGGTTGCTAACTTGTGCAAACTACAGCCTATGGGTGTTTAGCTTATCAGAATTAATACGAACAGTATTCTGTAACCTTTAAATCACCTCCGTTTGTTTACAGTTTGCTCTACGTTCGAGACCTAGCGACACCATATCACAGTACAGCTATGAAAGCTCACAGAGTGGAGACTCTAAGGATGTCTACGTCACAGCTAGTGATATTAAACGTAGACTAACAGAGAACCTGAGGAGGCCAGGAAGTCATAGCAGTTTCAAGGTTATTGTCATAACACTATGTCTTAGCTGCAGCCTGTATGTTGTCATGTGCTGCATAAAGCTATGTCATCGTCATATGATTTTTGACTGTTATGTTACACAGTCATGTGCACTACATACAGTTGAAATGGCGGTTGTAAAACATTCCTTTATCAAGTGACAGAGTTACCAGCATATCAACATAGACATTGTTGGGATAGCATACGTATACATGTATGTATATAATACTCATACTGTAGCAATGCAACTGTATGTTATAATCACATGATATAGCACATATATTATAACACTCGGTTTATAGTTTGTACACATTATCTCATTGTTTACGTTTATTTGACTTCAGCGTGACCCGGATGATCCGTCTGCAGCGGCCATGAAAGAGCCGTGGGAGCAGAAGGTGAACAGAATCAGGGAAGCATCTCCGTATGGTCACCTGGAGAACTGGAGGCTATTGGCAGCCATTGTCAAGTGTGGAGATGATCTGCGACAGGAACTGCTGGTGCACCAAGTGCTCATTCAGCTACAGGTTAGTGTCATGTATACTTTATACAGTCTGTAGTATATTGTAGTACATTATATAGTGGTGTGTATTTATAGTTAAAAACCACGTGTCACAACACATGGTTACATCTGTGGTGCCCAAATGCTGCGAGTCTGAAAATGGAACTGTGCACACCCACCAGGCGTGCGGCTGTAATTGCTCTAAGTATCTTCTGATCGAGACATTTATGGTCATGGAAAATTGCCAATATTCAATATCCGTAACATAACCGTATGACATGTATATTCAAGTATTTGAACTTTCAATACTAAGCGTTACTTCTTGTATTCTAGAACATTTGGAAGACGGAGAGGGTGCCTCTGTGGTTGAGACCATATAACATCACAGTTATATCAGCAGACAGCGGCATGATTGAACCAGTCCTCAATGCAGTATCTCTTCATCAGATTAAGAAGCACAGCAAGACATCATTACTGGAGTATTTTATCCAGGAGTACGGACCAATCACCAGCGAGGAGTTCCTCACAGCTCAACGTAACTTTGTACAGAGCTGTGCTGGGTACTCCATACTGTGTTACCTGATGCAAGTGAAGGACAGGTATGGTTACTGTATAATCTCTCAGTATGTGGTAGGAGTTGACATTTAGTTTGCAATTTCTTGGACAAGACAAGAATAATCTGCTTGAAATGGACTCCTGCAGCAGATAACCTTTTCAATGGGCCAAATATGTTCATAATAAAGCACTTCTCTGTTTTGCAGGTCATATGGACTTGCATATTACACAACTGATGCTAAATATAGGGTTGCCTCCCCTTGCCTCGTAGATTGACATGAACAGACAACTCCTAATTGCAATTATAATATTTCTCAAAAATGTATTAAATATACTTATACTTGTAGACACAATGGGAACATATTGCTCACAGCTGATGGCCATATAATACACATAGACTATGGATTTATATTATCCATCTCTCCAGGAAAGAACTTGGGATTTGAAAACTCTGCGTTTAAACTTACTCATGAATTTGTGGAGGTGAGTTGACTGTATGGTGGCGAAACTATCCAATAATTTGACTGTATGGTGACAAAACTATCCAATCACTTTACTATATGGTGACAAAACTGTCCAAACATATTTTGTTCATCAATATTCAAAGAGAAATACTCTTCTCCACATAAAAGCTTGAAGTGCATTTAGCACCAACTGAAGCTGTTTGAGTGCTACTTCCCCTAATTCATAAATTGTCTTCAATGTTATTGCACTGCATGTACATACATGTATATTATTAGGTAATGGGTGGAGTTGGCAGTGACATGTATGAATACTACAAGATACTTATACTACAAGGTCTCATCACTGCTAGGAAACACATGGATAGAATACTTCCTATTATTGAGATTATGCAAGCAGGTTTGTCTTCTCTCTACTTTTTGTAAACTACCTGGTTGTTATATACATGTACGCATTGTTCTATCATGACTCAATATATATACACATGGTAAATTTGAACCTTTTTCCAACAATGAAATTAATCTGCATGTATATTATGTCAACATACATGTATATCAACATCAGAAATTTTTTACACCCAAACTAAATTTTTCTAAGTAATTTCGAATTAGTTGCTAAAGACCCACTGTGGAATTTCTATCATTTGTCTGTAGACTTTGTCATTGGATTGTGTTATTACAGGTTCAGACCTTCCCTGCTTTGGAAAGGGTGTGAGTACGATACGCGCTATGAAGGATAGGTTCCACCTCAACCTCACAGAAGAGCAGCTACAGTCTCTGGTAGAGAACATGGTGGAGTCCAGCCTCAACTCTCTCACCACCAAACTGTATGATGGCTTCCAGTACTTCACCAATGGTATATTGTGATACATGGTCATCACTCTCCACTTTTACAATTAGCAAATATGAAATTCAATGCAAACAAACTTCTTGTCAACTTTTAGAGACATTTAGCTATAAGATAATACTGTAAAACTTTCAAATAATGTAATCTTTGACCTTCCTAGGTAAATAGTCTATACTAATTAATGACAGGGTTAAACTCCTATGGTAGTGTATTATGTTATTTCACTCGGTGCTGATGTTGTATATTGTAAGGAAACTCTAGATTGCCATTTTCATATTTTATATACAAAGTAGCTAACAAATACTGTCTACTTATGTAATATTTCAGGTATGAACTACTAGCACTTATTACCAACAAACCATAATGTTACATCCTTCTATAATTGTATAAATTGATGCCAACTTATCAATGCATTGATGACCTACAATGATGTTACACCAAGTATTTATATTAACGTTAATTTTTTAAAATTCATATGACTGTTCTACAACAATCTTGTACATCATGTACGCCTCAATTCTATAAGTAATAGCATTGTGTAAATAACAACAATATTACTGGTTGATAATATATTTTATGTGATAAATAGATACAATAGTATTCTGTTATATAACATTCCCTATCAGATATCAGCAACTGCAACAGCAAACAACAGTACAATACACCCCAGAGAGAAATTGTTTTTTTTAGTTGAGCTTGGACCACCACTTCTTTTCTGCCCACTCATCTTTGACATCTTCTAGATATTTCTGTAGGTATGGCTCATCCTGTAACATACATGTTCAGTAGAACAATTAACTACAGGACAAGATAGTTAATCAGTGTAATGTCACATGAGACCTGAGCTGAGTGAGTAGTTGACTGAAAACCTACCTTGTCATAGTCGGTCCACTCTTCCTTGGGTAAAGTTGTTTTCTGTAGAGAAAGATGTAGAGCTCTGCTTATCCTGAACTCTCTCTCAAAATAAACTTTTTTAGGAAGTCTTCTTACAGCTTCCTGAACCTCGGGCAAGTCATGGTTTATAATATCATCAGTCAGTAGACCTACAGCAAGTATACCAGTCGAATCAAATAGATTCTATCGATCTGATGTAACTAAATGTGGACAACATAGAAATGTACTGTAGGTAGTAGCAATGCATGAGATGTTCGGTTGGGGATGAATATTATTACATTTCTATGCACTATCTTATAAATAGCCTATCATGCTGATGAACCTAATTTTTACTGCCATTTCCATTGATCAAGTGAGGAATCAGGGGACGACAACTCTCATTACAATGGTGGCGAAATTCATTTACACTTTGCTATTTACATCTGACAAAAACTATTCTGGCCCATGTAGACCAGGCATATTACGGCAGATATGCATTGCATATTCAATTCATTTTTGGCCAATTTTTACAATAAGCTCCAGGTTTTTGTTTGTACTACCACAGAAAAGGTTCACCCATGGGGGGGGGGGGGTATGAACACACATGGGTTCCTACTATAACAAATCTACCTTGTTAGCACGGGAAGCTTTGCAGTATGTGTAGTACTTGTATACTAAACAGACTGCACTTGCACAACACTTCATAGTTGGATTCATATTTGCCTTCATAAGTGTGTTGGTTATACATAAAAGTGAGCAAGCATTAGCCTGAATAACAAGTCATCCAAAGAGTGTATGGGTATGGTGGTGGTTAACTGGATCATCCAAGATCAGTTGTACAGATTATAACCATTCTGTGAAGTATTTGATGCAGTAGAGTTGGAAGTGAACAAACTTACCGAGTTGAGGGTAGTATGAACGATAGAAGTACCATCTTTTGAACTGATTCACTGGATCTAAAAGAACGAAATTTATTATACAACATAACATAGAGAGCAGAACTGTGCACAGTTTAACTCTCAAGAAGTGGAAATGTATAAACCGAAAGTCAGTTAATGATCACCATGTTCACAATATCCATTTTATTGCTGCACAATTCCATTTTTGTTACTGAGTTAGAAAAATAGTTTGATGTCATTAGCTTACAACATCAGATGAACTTTTTTCCAGAAGCTAAACCATTCATAAAGTATTTATATGGAAGTAGACTGAAGGGTAGAACCTTGATGCTGATGGACACCAATTATAGATATTTCTCTAAATTCAACCAGTTTGATATTTCAGAGGTAACTTTTCATCCAATTGACTGCTACATTTATAATAAAAAATACATGTATTACTAAAATTAAGTCGTTTTAGCTTGATTAAAAGAATATAACGATATAATTACTATAATATAATATTATTACTATAACTAATCTATTATCATTATTATATGACTCATAAAATATTATATAATAAATTGTAATTACCATGAATATCAATATGATTATTAACATCATCACTCACTGTATTGCTACCATTAGTTTAATAATTTATCTAAAGTTAAATTTAAAATTCCCTGCTTATTAAATAATATAATTATATTAATTATTTATAAATTATTATACATCAAAATAATGGTATTAGTAGTATATAATGCAACAATAGAACATGCGAAAACTACTAAATTGGTATTGATACATGATAAATATACTATAACTATTACAATCAGTTACTATAAAGTAATTAAATTTCAATAATAAATAATAATAATAAATATCAGTAGAGTATAATCAATTATACTTATACTTACTATTATTATCAACAATAATAATTAATAAATAATTAAATAATTTTAATAAATATAATATTCACAAATCACATAAATATAACGATTAGTATAAATATAAACATTATAAGCCTATAAAATTATAAAATAGTAAACTAACACAAACACCATTAACACAAAATAAAAAATATTTAATTTAATTCGAATTCCAGTAATTGACATTTTAATTTTTTAAAACTTAAACTAGTCATTTAATCAGTTTAATCAGCGCATCAATTCATCACAATGGACATTCTAGCGCTTTTTACAAGACCAATTTATCTTTGGCAAGGCGCTGTATATTGTATAGAATAACTATATAATAATATGTACTGTTGTGTTTGTTAATACTTACTTCTTAGTGCCATTTTATTTGTCACTACTAAAAATGGAAATGTTTCTATCAATACCGGCCAATGGATGAGATATACACAAAATAGCTTAAGCGTTCAGAAACATATAACCCGCATAGTTATTAGCGCCATTTTATAATTATCGAATATATATGTTTTGGAACTCAGGCCTGATATAATTTTCCCAAATTGGGAGGATAACTACTCTATACTACCCTCACAAGTGTTTAAAGAGAAGACAATACCGGGTGAATTATATCTGGGTAGTTAGAATAGTGTAGAACCAAGATGTTCTACAAGTAAAATTTGTAGCAAAAATATGTAAATAATAGAAATAAAGCAAATGGGTTTAACTATTACATGTATATCCACATGCAGGCACTGAAAATAGCATTAACTATATAAGCCATAGAGGTATCTCTATGCTCTATGCTATAAACAAACTAACATAACTGTCACTATGCTATATGTATGTAAATATGGTTCAGTTGTGCAAAAATCTGCTGTTGAAAAGACAATTGAATGAAACTGATAACATAACTCACAATGATAACATAACTCACAATGATAACATAACGTAATAACCTGTGGTTGTTTGAACATAGTGAACTTTTCCATATTAATGACTATGATTAATGGAAATATTGTTACACTATCTTTGACCATGTATGCTGAATATTTATATGTTGAACTATCTATAACACCTACATGTAAGTTGCATCAAATTATCTGTAACTCAACAAACTAATAAATCCATTGTCAAATTTACTTTCGGAGCTACAACCATGTTGTTGTATTAACTTTGTGACAATTCATTCTGCCAAACAGATACATACATATTATCATTCTGTTTGATTCAGCTGCTATTTCATATACAAGATGTATGTAACTACTGGTATATTATGCCACCTGCAATAAGCTACACAACATACCGATGTCACCACTACTGAATATGGTTGTGCTGGTTTTTCATCGGCCTGTATTTCGTACTCTTTTCCAGCATATCTTTCCTGTCCTCCATAAGTATCCAGCATGTACATGTACAATGTAAGTGCTGTCTCTTTCAGCCATAGTTGATATCACTTTCAAAACAACAATGGTAATAAAGTATCGTTGTTCTGACAACCCATTGTTAGTTTTTATGTTTTGGTGGTGTAAAATTTGTATTTTAAAAATAATCATTGTTCAATATATTGTTCTCTTTCCCAACAATGCAATGCAATGATTAAAGCATCATCATGTTTGTATAATATTTTATAACAAACCTTATATACCTATTATTTATCTCACCAACTGCTGTAAATCTACATGTATTCCTCTTTGTTGCAAAATCTTTCATTGCGGGCTCAAAATTTAAACAACATTTTTTACCTGGGAATCATCAATATTGCTTCTATACAACACTAGAAGCAAATGAAAATGGCTCGCTTATGTCTCATAGAAATATTATATTATTCGTTATGGATATGGTAGCAACGACAAGTCGCAAAATTAATACTAATAGTATACTGCATGGTCTATACTTACTGTTTATTCTGGGACTTGACTTAGAGTC
This sequence comes from Bugulina stolonifera, assembly GCA_935421135.1. Taxonomy (NCBI): domain Eukaryota; kingdom Metazoa; phylum Bryozoa; class Gymnolaemata; order Cheilostomatida; family Bugulidae; genus Bugulina; species Bugulina stolonifera. The sequence goes on from OW285187.1 coordinate 31,440,203, forward strand.
AAACAGTCAACATAACAAACAGCGGTAACAACTAACAAGTGCCACTACAGCTACAGCTGAGTATGTCAGAATGAGAATACAGAATAGTCGATGAGAATGACCAGTTTATTATTTCTTCAGAAAATTTGGCTTTCAGCACCTGCACAGCACATTGACTAACTAGTCTAATAGCTTGCAGGGCTTGCAATCCGTGGTATTCATTTGGCTATAATTTGGAGTTGTACTCTCATAGTTTTTTAGCTGTAAGAGGAGACAACCTCGAATTGAAATTACAACTCAATGCCCAGGCCTGAGCAGATAGTGTTTGATTCACACACCTGCAAATAATGTAGCTTCTAGGTTGTAGACTACATAATTAATATGTATTTTATTTAGTAGATAGACTGGATTGTGAATTATAATAGTTGTGAGCAGCCAGCTTTAGTTTGTATGCTGGATTATCAGAGTTATAACGCAGAAATGAAAATCCTGGAATATATCACAATAATATTGCAGATTGTTACCATTAATATTTTGATTTTGACAGATATATAACATTCATATTTAATAATTACAAATTACATGAACATGTAAGGCTGTGGGCACAACACAGAATATAGTGCCAGAATTATAATAATAACACTTCATGATGGCAACATCTATGCAGTTCCTAGTAGCTAATTGTTTACCAAAACTGTATTTCCTCTATGCTACTTAGACCTATTGAAATATTAAAGAAGAGAATTTTGGTCAGAAGTTTATGGGAAAAAATGTGCTTATCATATCATGTCATCTATAATTGATACTATTTGGTTATTTGTGGGCACCCTTAGTCTCTACAACACCACCCACTTTATAAGAAATAGGTCTAAGGCTACGATGTACGTGGAAATCCATATGCAGGTCATACATAAGTTTGTTGAGAAATAAGATTTCACATGGGTCACAAGTGTACCATTTACTCCTCTCTATTCCACCAGCTGACTTTACTTTCTCTCCCACACTCGACAATTCTCCACCTGAATTTACATCGTCTGCTGAAGCTCCTGCGTTTTTCTCTTTCCCAAGCTGTACAGGAAAACATGACATGACAATGCTACTCATGCCACCCTTGATTCTGTAAAGTAGTAAAGTAAAAGTAGTAGAAATATCTAAAGTAAAAAGTAGCCTATTACAAATGATGTTTGTTATATACCATTTGAGATCATTGATTGATTTAAATATACATAATATGTAATAATGCTCTATGATCAAACATACATTGTACATGTACATCAAACTATAAATAATATAGATATAATACTACACTGTAGTAAGCACAAAAAGCATGTTCTGTACCTTCCTGGTAAAACGTCTTCCTTGTGAGCTCCTCCAAATTTTTTCTGCCCAGAATGGGAACTTCTTCTACGTTTACTGGCAGATGTGTCACCAACTGATTTGAATTGGCTGATCTGCTCCTCTTCCTTAATTGTATCCAGGAGCTTCAGATTACCTACATTAATCTTATATCCCTTTTCCTTTCCATGTCTTTGCTTCCCGTCTAACTGTTGGTTAGTAGCAGAGTTAGCTCTGTTTACAGACATATTCACTAAGGTATATCTCCTGTATCTCTTGATATATTTACTTCTAGATACAGGCTCTCCTCAAATTAGCTGGTGATTGTTGCTAAACTTTGGTAACAACTGGCAATAAACTTCTGACTTCAGCGATACTAATTCTTGCATTAACTGAACTCTGTTTTATTTAATGGTGTACTGTTGTATGACTGCTTTCTCCACTGCTTTGTGTTTTGCAGAAGAACAGGGCTGGTGCTAGATCTAATAGTTACAAACATGAGATGGTGATTCTTTCCTTTGAGCTGATGGATAGCTAAGCTCTTAATTATAGCTCTTGTAATATTATCCTATGTACATGTAGCATTATACATGAGTACTTGGTCTGATGGCGTGCTATTAGAGGAGCTCTCTGGTGGAGCAATGGCAGGAGATTTGCCCTATACCTGACTATGTTTACCATTCTAGTCGGAACTCTTACCATGTCCTTTTTTATTATGTGTGCTAGAAGAGCACTAAAAATTAAAACCCATTGGTTGTTTATTAATTATGGAATACCTTTCAAATGTTCAAATACAGGCTGTATCATAAATTAAGGTTTATTGTTGTGCCTACAAATAAAAACCTAAAATAACTACACACGTGTGTCTTTGGTGAATTCTTTTCTTGAGTGGTTTCTGTTATTTGCTTTATGGATAAGTTTGTACTTGTTCATTTCAGCCTTTTTATTGGAGTTATCCTCCCATACACAGGCAAGAGATGGCAACTCCAAGTAAAGCTCCAATCTCTAAAGTTTAAACTGTTATAACATTTATTAGGTAAGTTTTACTACCCATTAGAAATCTTGGGTAAGAGAGCTAAGATATGAAGTCATCTGAATTTTTTCCTAATCTGGGGTAGAGAAAGCTGTTTCTAACACCACCACTACAGGAATCAAACCTGAATATCCTGTATAAGAGCCCAGAGCTCTATACCCCCATATAACATTACTTATCAGGAAACTGTACTTTAATCACATAAATTATTTATAAATATATTTGATCTTCTTAATTTTTTATTGGATCTGATTTAAGGAGCTATCTACACTTTCCATGTATGATATTATCTTTATTTTTCTTGCTATAAAATCCCATATTATAGAAATTATATGGGGTTTGGCCATACTGGCCATATGTTATATTGACCTTGCAAGGCAAAAATTATTATAACACAGATAGAAACATATAGCTACTCTAGGCCCATTTTATCTTCACAGACAAGGCTCAAGATTGAACTCATATTTTGTAGGCTGATTTGAGGTCAATTACTAGACTGCTGGCTCATGTGTTATATTCTATATTTTACCTGCAGCTAATGTAACTCATATTTTCTGAGGCCACCTGTACAACTGATAATATTCTTATCAGCTTCATTTTTATAATACAGGCTTTAGGTAAGGCAACCCCTTCATGTGAATATGACGTATTAAAAAACATGTTCAGCTACTGATAAGCTTTAGCTTGGTCAAATAGTAAAACATTAGCTCTAAGCCTTTTAGTTGTTTATAATATTATGCTGCAGTATCTCAAGCCCACCACCAACAAGTAGGTGTCTGTTTAGCTGGTAGTTGCTCCACAAGCATGAGGGATCCACCTTTCTGTAAGTGTCAGGAGCCGGCCATGTCCTAGCTTACTTCTGGCAACAGCAGTAACTCAAGGAGAACAGAAATGCTAACATCAATCAAAGGTAAGCTGGACTAATAAGACAACTTGCACTGTAGTATTATAACAATGCTATAACCCATAGGGAGTTTATACAAGGTCATAGAATGGTGGAGATGGGGAGGAGGAGGAGTGTGGTGCCTTTCCAGTAAAAATCAGTCTACTTATAATTCTTACAAGGATTTATAGCATTTTCTCTCCATAAATATTATGACAATGCATCAGGAGAACTTTTGTGTGACAGATGTGAGAATTGTAAAGGCATTCTAAATACACCTCATAGTATAATACTACTACTTCAATAAACCATAACAATATATTTGATCTATGGATGTAAAAATGATTACTGGCTTTAATCCTGTACAGCACCCAAGCTCAAATATAATTATTTAACTTCATAACTGTGAGCATTACGTCATATGAATGCCTTTCTTTAGTAAACTATTACTTCTGTAAATATTTTGTGTTCAGTTTAAGCCTAAATAACAATTAAATCAACTATAAATAGAGGGGCAGATGGCATGTTTTAACACCTCTATATCTGCCAGAGAAATGATGTGTTATTTAGATAAAAACAGGTCTGGGTTCACAATGCTTCCTTTTGTTAGTATTCAAACCTGGTGCCACAGTGTTTAGGCTCATTTGTTTGGATGAAATAATTTGATGCCACATAATTATGTTGGTTTAGCAGATTCAATAACATGTTTTGTCTATTTAGTAACTAGTACAAACTAGTTTAAGTAGGTTTTTACAGGGCTTGTTAGATGGCTAAGCTGAACCTAAAATCTCTTGTAACCAGTTTTGTAATACCAAACTAGCCCACACTGTTCAGCATATCAATTGATTGTTAATGGTCAGCCAGAGCAGTGCTATCTCCCCTTCCCTTATTTTTATAAGTGGTTGGAAAATAGGCTAGCTCTAACATTTCTACACTCAACCCCTCAAAACACAGTGCAAAAGAAGAGAGATTTGAGATCAAGTCGTTTTTTCTTTCTCTGAATCTGAAGTAAGAGAAGTTGTCTTCGTTATTTATGCCTGAGAGAAATAAGTGCCACAAATATCTATGAGAATTTCCTGTATGTACATGCAATGAACTTCAAACTTCCGATAATTTGAAGCCCAAGCTGCTGTTTTAGTTAGAATAATATTTTCAAAATCGATGAATAGAACATTGCTTTTGAGTGGCCTTATTAAAACGTATAGCATGAGAGCTCAGAGAGTCTTATAAAACCAGATTAAAAACTGCTCACTGAAGTTTTAAATGCAACTTCAATATAAGCAAGCAGCTTAGCATCTGTGGCTCTACTTGCAGTACAATTATTTTGAATAACTGTTTTAGTAAACATGGTGTAAAGTAAAACTTGTGCATGAAATGAGTGCAGTTGTAGGCAGACCAACATGTGAAATGAATGCCTTCCGTTATAGCTTACCATCCTGTTGTATTATAACATTATAGTCCTGCTCCCGCGTTACATACATAATTCCTAGGCTGAACAGTGTAGTCAAGGTAAAAGGTTGTACCAACAGCAATATCCACTAGAGACAAATAAGCCTATAAATGGCAACAAAAATTGTCAGCAAGGTAAAGCAATTTCACACAGCTTGAACTTCTAGAGGGAATAGCTGCAATATTGCATACCATAGTATAGAAGATACCAATTTATAAGGAAATAATCTGAACCTAACTGTTGATTGTTTTGGGACAAAATATCCCTACAACTGTTTTACCAACATTAGATGTATGCCTATGATTATATCCATGTTGATGTTCAAACAAAATTGACCTTCATAATATGAATTCGTGACGGAAAGATATGTTTTACAATCACCTAGAGACTGGGCAAGCTAAGACAGATTAAACTGTGATAAGAATTATATCTCCTGATATAAGTAGACAGACGTTACAGTAAAAAGTAAAGTTATGTTTGCACGGTTAATACTGGAATCTACTCATCAAAACCTGATAACACTATCTGTTGGTCTCCAAATTAGTGGATGTAAGAATCACGGAGTAATCAATCAGCTGATGTCTTCATCTCCCAATACAAATGTTATATAGAAGAATAGAATCACCCTAAAATAACTACAAATGAATAGCAAAATGAATATAGCAAAATAACTAACCCTGTTAGAAATGGGCCAAGGAAAGAGTTGGAGGTAGTTAGCGTATGGGTGAATAGTCAGCTAAAACACTCTACTAGTCACAAAGTTTCTTCAGAATTAATGCACCAATATTGTTCTTCAATTTATTTCTGGTCCAACAAGACTGGGCTACCTGCCAAGAGTCAGAGACTTGGATCTCTCTCAAACCCAAAGTCAATGTTTTATTTTTCACATAAAAGTTTGCCATTGGGTCAAAGAAAAGTCACAAAATAATGTCATTTTTGCTTTAAAATAGGCCAATGCTTGTTTCAGTTTGTACCTCTACTTAGCTATGTAGATGTTCTTTGATTGTCCCCCTTTTATTCACTCTGCTAATAAACCATTCAGTGGCTATCAGGCAGGCGAGGAGCCAATTTACCATAAAATAATCTTTAGGTTCATTAGTCATTCATTGAAGCATTTGCGGGTGAAGTTGTCTTCTCTTTTATATCATTATACAATCCATGTAGTAAACCAAATCCAACTACCCAAATTACAAACATGGATCTGAGACTGCTTGGAAATATAATAGCATTGCTTCACCCAGCTGTCAGATACTAGGTGGAGGTGGTACCATCTTACTTCTCCTCCCCTTACAAATACATCACTTTATTTTTTTAATCTTGAGTTTGAAATCCAGCATTGATTCAAGCAGTTTGTACTCTGAGCTAATAAAATCCTGTTTCAATGCAACCATTTTGTCAGATAGAAAAACATAATTAAAACCTGCGTCCATTTACTGCCGGACAAAGTGTCATGAATAGAGCTCTGTGCTATATTCCATAAAATAATAGTAAATATGTCAACAATATGCTGGCAAGCATATGGCACTAATCTCTCTATAAAGCTAATATACTAAGCAACGTTATGTAATCTTTCAACTGTGTTATTTTTTCCTTATGCTTCTTAAAGTAAAAGGTTTGAGTAGTTTTCCAAACAATTCTAAAGAAGTAGTACAAGAGAGACGAATTCAAATAATTCTACATATTGATTCTTACTAAAAGTCTTCAATTGATACAAACTTGATTCACAGCGTTCTAAGCTCCTTGAATACAGTTTGACTGTAACAAAAGAAAAATATGAGCACAGAACAGTAATATTGACTGTTGGCTACTAATTTCATTAGCCTTGTAGAAACAGGATGCTTGTGTTCTGAAGCTGCATGATGTACAATAATGAGAGAGATAACACACAAGTCATTACATAACACATCTATGCTAATGTACCTAGTAACTAGCGCATTACTGCAGTCTACTAAATCAAATAAAAAACATTAGTACTGCTTCCTGTCTATTGGCAGTTCTTTGACCACTGTCCACCACTTGAGTTATGACTAGCAAATCAAGTGGGTAGTGATGTGTAAATTCTTGAATAAGGATAACAAATTATGCTACTCAAGTGTCAAGTTTGCAGAGCATTGGACAATGGACCAGAGATTCGTGTGATATGGGACGAAATTGTGCCTCATTCAACTGTATGTATGTTCAAAAAGATGAAGAAGCAATTCAGATTTTTGCTTTAATGAATTATCAGTTGAGTGTAAGTTATAATTGGAGAGCATCACTGAATGAATCGAGTCTTGCAATGGCAATGCACAAGTGAACAGGCAAATATGGTTGCTTTCAATGCTCTACTGTCTAATATTGATTTCTCTTGTAGAGATTTGTTGCATATGCCTACAGCGCTACAGGTATGAACTGCTACATTAACACAGCTGTAACAAATCTAATGTAAAAAATAATTTGAAAATATAATGAACTTTTCAAATGACTGCAACTTTTAAGTAGGCTGTATAATTATAGTTTGTCAGCATAGCATAGCATAGCATCGTTGGTTGTAATTATAATTATAACTTTTTCTGTAAATAAGATTTCATTTTCTAATATAATTGTAAATCTTTGAAGTGGCATCTCTATAGACTACACAAGATGGAATCAGTAATGGAATTGATTCCCTGAGAAGTAAAGCACATGATGTGATTGTATTCAAACAATGCCATATTATATCATATTATACCATACTATATGACATTATACCATGTCCTACCACATTATATCACATTACACCATATACCATTCTACATGTATTTATCATCTATATTTAGTGAGCTTGGGAGGTGGTAAGGTTGGGGTGGGTGGGGTGGGTGGGTAGGCCTATGAGTTGCAATCTGCTTTATCACCAATTTCTTTACATCTAATATAATTATGTTTGCCCTAAGCCTATATTTTTTGCAACCAGCCTTAAAACTTGGTTTCACAAGGTCTAGAAAGAATAAACAGTACTAACTATTAGCTAATTCAGTGTCCATTATACATAGTCTACTTAACTTAGCAGTCTATTAGAATGTCCATAATTTTTAGTCAAAGTACAAGTCTCAAAGGACTGCTATTATGTAATGCACTAATAAAGTGCTTTCAAACCTTTCATTAATTATTTCTCAGACTCTGAATGGCTAGCTTGTGTACTTTTTTCATCCAATGACCATTGGTCAGCCAATGAGAAGGCCTAAGGGAATTGTGTTTAGTAAGCAGTTACGTAATAGGCCAGCATCACTAGAGCAGATGGTAGTTTTTGTTTAGCTGTATAAAATGCACATTACAGTAATCGTTTGCTACTTGCGCAGACTGAACTCATCAGAGAGCACATCCTCTCTACAAGACTAGAGCACAGCGTTCCAGACACCATCAAAGATCTGCAGACAGACAAGACACAAGCGAAGAAGACAAGACAGAAAACAAGACCTCCGTGGACAAGCAAACACAAAGGTTGCCAACATATTAGGTAAGTTGCTCAATTAAAACCATACTACCACCATGATGTCACCTAAACCAAGTTCTGTAGTGCCCTATTTGATTTTGGTACATGTGAATATTTGTAGTGAGATACATACAATGTATAATATAAATTGTAACTATTAACTTGGAATTTAACAAGACATCTAATAACAACCATAATATAGTATTATACATGTGATTTACCTGTTGAGTAATGGTAAAGATGTTTGCAACTAGATGTTTAGCAATTATTGATTTTCCAATTGGTGTGTCGAAGGTTTCACAGAGTCTGTTTACACGTCTAAAGTGCATCAAACTTTTGAGTAATAATCTAACTTGTACAAAAGTTGATGTAATAGAAGTTTTCATAATTAATTTGAGTGAAAATCATAGAAAACTCAGGTTAGTAAAGTAAGCCAATAGTGAGAAGCCTAGCATTGATGATAACCAATTGAAATTGTGTTTTTGAACTCCATGCCAAAAGAATTGAGGGTTCAGTTCGAATAAAAGCCCTCCAGTTAGGTGAGGTATGCCTTATAACCTGTGCACCAAAAACTATTGAATTGATATGGCTAAGTTACTGCAAAATGTAGGTCCATCGATTTTTGAAATAAAGCTCAATCTTACAATGTTTGTCAGCGGCTGATGTGCTTGCTGTTGATAATATCCAGATTTCTGCTCTCTGTACTGTATCATGCCAGAAAATAATGCCAACTACGTACAATTTGTAGTTGGCATTCACTTCACACAGTTTCATTAATTCACAGAATATCTGTGATTTTGCTATTAGCAGAAATCCATAAATATATGCATGAATGTTGTTAGCATTCAAGATCAGTCCACATCAACAATGTAAATTATAAGTAAAGTATAAAAGCATAACAAATTAATTTTTAACCATCTAAGAGTAAACTGGCAGTCTATATATAATTCATTCTATGTCTAAAAATATTTTGTCTGTGTAGCAGTCATATACACTACCATTGAGAAACAAGTCCTAATTACCAGTTCACATATAAAGTTATAATTCTACATAAATCAAATAAAAAATAAGCCTTATCATAGCCTTTCCTGTAACAGGAGAAAAATATTTACAAATCTAGTTTTCACCAATGAGGGAATTTGGGGTGTCAAAGTTTCCAGAACAGCCTTTGTTTTCCACCCGACCAGACTACTAATCACATCATTCTGATCTATACAATATTAATTATTATTGTTACTCAGAGCACAGAAATCAGTCTGGAATAAAATCATGGGCCATCTGAAAGCCACAGTATTGATAAGTGATGGTTTAAAATTGTCCATCACAAACATTTTGGTTCAATATAGAAGATAAAAGACAAAGATGTGGGTAATGACTATGATGAGTTACATAATATTTATAACCAAGAATTATTCATCATTTATCCTGGCATGTCATATAATTATTGCAATTAGATGGCCATATAGCTATTCTTTGACTGCAAGCATTTTTCTAGCCAGCAGTCTATACTGAACACAAAAGTTTACAGCCAGTGATGGAGATTAAAAGTCCAATATAGTTAGCGTGTCATGAAAAGACTGGCTTGATTATAGGGTACATGTGCCACGCAATATACAAAGGATTAGAAAAATATGCAATTAGTTTTTCCCTCACTTTAATTTCACTCAAACACCAAAGCAATATTACATAATAATACTCTTATGGGCGGCATATACACAGACCTGATTAGTTGTTTGCCATCCTCAACTAGTTATAAACATGCATACTAAAAATGCTATAGAAGTGGAATATTCTTTATACTTTTGTTTGGGTTTTCAAATAGCTACAAAGAGTGTATATATTGGAGGGGATTAGTTAATAATGATGAATACAACAGCATAATTCATTCAATATTTTTGATTGCTAGATTACATTGCATTTTGAATCTAGACTTGTCTGCCATTAAACCCTTTATACAACCTCTTCAAAAGTTTAAGTTCTTTCAGCCTAGATCCCCTTAGCTTGCCACAACTAAACAGCAGTCTAACACTATTATTAGATATCCTACAGTTTCCCTCAATTTTATGTATTGGATTTTTTCTGTCAGTTACATAATAGCTGGTGGGTTTGAGAGATGTTGCACTTTGTAAAGGAAATAGATGGCAGAATTAAATTAGAACTAGTGATGCCTGCTTTATCTCAAATGCCAATTAATGTTGTTTTGTAGCTGAGTTACAGACTATCTAATTTGATCACAGTGTGCCATTGATGATTATTTTGGCATAGCCTAATGAAAGTTATTACATAATCACCAGTTTTTCCCCTCAGTGCACTAGTACAGCGATAATGGCAGATGTAGCTAATGCAAGTTAATTATTAGGTGGCCATACTAATAATATTCTTCATCTTTCCTGTCTACAATTTATTCACATGATTTTTCCATCACAAGAATGTGTTGGTTCCACAGCTTTTGTAATCACAAGATAGTGTCAAGTCTGCTGTCTGCCTTTCCTTTGAAAAATCACAATTATTTTGTTGGTGCCAGGGCTATTGATGGTGTTAATTATATGGCTATAAGCAATTTGAATGGTACCATTCAATTTGTAAATAATTACACCCATCTCAAAGAACACATCCAAGTGTAACAAAATTAAACAAGTTGAATAGGATACACTTAAATTAGCCTAAGGAGTTGATACATAAAAGCACTAAGCAAAATAAATATTATTAAATAATATAATAATAAACAAATAGAGTTGAAATACAAAAGAATGTAAAAGTGCTTGGTTATTTACAAGAACTCTCTCTAAAACTGTCAATTGGTTTTTCCTCTAAGCTATCAATTTTGAATCTTTTATTATATAACTGTGCCTTAGGCTATTGTGTTAGTATAATTTCCTGCACTCAAGCACTCCCACACCTGATTGAACTCAGCATACAGATAGTGGTAGGTGGTAACCCCTATATAGCCATGTGGTCGTCTATTCAAAGGAATCAATTTTCTAATTTGATTTGTCTACAAGTAGGCCTAATATAGCTTGGCTTACACCAGGTGTCTCCCATCTGAGGGTGAAGCATTGCATATATATAAATATTGTATAATGTGACAAAATAGTAATTTTCAAATATTTTTATATTGTACCAGATATCAGTACAACTGCAGTGCTAGGAACATGTCACTCAATACTGAAGAGTCCGAGAGTCGGAAGGAAAACAAAGAACAAGACCACAGTAGCCACAATTTTAATCTGCTGTCTCATTTCGCTCAGCACCATCAAAGGAATATGGAGTTCCCATTCAGCACTGAATCTTCCAGCCGGGGCTCTAACTTTCCGCCATTTTCTAGGAACAGTAGTGCACCGGCATTCTCCGGGAACATGAATTGGCCCCCACCAACATCATTAGCAACATCCAATCGAATTTTACGAAGTCCCTATGTACCAGACACTACCATGCCACCAATTCCCGAGAGAAGTCACTATGAACCTGATACTACCATGTCACCGATTAGCGACAGAAGAAATCGCCACGTACTCAATACTGCCATGTCATCATTTCTTGAGCGTGGAAATCACCATGGACCAGACTCGACTATGCCACCTATTCCCGAGGGCGGGATCAAAGGTGAACCAGAGAGCAATGGCATCAATGACGAGGAGGAATTCAATGTCGATGATGGAAGCGTGGCAAGTGGCTCACCACCGTTACACATAGTATTGCCAACCGCCCCTGAAGACCTAGATAACAGTTTCTCTTCTACTTCTGGTAAGAAACTAATATTTTAGCTCTGAGCATGTCATATCTAACCTGGTTTACATCTCAAAAATATTTTACTTAAAATCACCGACAAGAATATTTCAACGACTCCGGCTTAGAACAGTGAGTTACATTATAATGTAGCCTACTTGTAGGGCCTATACTATAGCCAAATAATAGATTGTATTCCCAAACTAAATAAACCTAATTACAGTTAACAAAATTTGTAGGGAGAACTTTCTGAATAATATTATAATATCGCCATTACATTAATTACTAATATTTAGTAGGTATACAGTACAGTACTACATTAATTTTCTCTGGTTGGCTAGGGTTTACTGCCTAATTGGGAGTTGAATTGAGGGTCCAGCAGTATTTTACATAGGCTACTGTTTACTATGATTATGGTTTTGGAACGGAACTCATGTTTTGCCTGTGGTTTTTGTACTTAGCACCTACCAGTATAGAAAAGCCAATTTTATCACCATTCTATGTATTGTTATATTTTTGCACAAAAAATGAGACATGTTGACCACACTGTAGGAGTTTTATATTGCAATATCACCAGCATCATTTGCTCTTCTATGTGTTGTATATATTCTGTTATATAAAAATAGTAGGCCTATATTCATTAGTTGAACTGGATTACTTTCCAGAGCAAGGCGATGCTATGATGGATGAAGAAAAGACCAACGAAGAAGTGAACGGAAGTTACAATGGAGACAATTCTTCTCCAAATTCATCCCCAGTGTCTCACTCCATGGAACCTGGGGTAAATGGTTTCTTCAACTGTAACCTTTGCAGCTACAGCAGTAAGTAGGCCTAGATATTCTATTCTGATACCATAATCAAAATATTTGCACAAGTTGTTTGGAATATCTTCACAGATTTTCGCCAAATAACTAATTTAAAGTGAAGACTGTTATAGAGAGTGTTTAGGTACCATTACATTTCAAAGTCACACCACTGAGAAGTGAGTCAATAAAAACATTGCTAATCTCTTTCTGTTTTATAAAAGACTTATTTAGGGTAATGGATTGCTGGCAACAATGGTGAGTGAGAGAAATATATTGACTTTCAGGCTTATACTAAAACACCAGAGAGCAGCTATTCAACTTTGCTTATAGTTATTTATTCACTATGTTTGAGTTGTTGCTTCCCTGCTTTAGTGATGAAGACAGCTTTGTAGACTGTCCACCTGCTTTGCTTGTGTCTTTTAGCATGTGTTTTATTTAGATGATACTTTCCATTAGCACAAAGTTTGCTTACAGCTTATAATATATTATTATTGCTAACCTGCTGCTTGGGCTTTCAGTATGTTTCACAGTACTTCACTCAGAATCAGAGAGACCTGAGTACACTTCTTCAAAATCTCTCATTGGTTCTAAAATAAATAGTGAAATTATTGGCTCACAGGAGCTCATAATATGATCTGCCATTGTTTATAGTTGTGACTGTAAAATAGTATAGTAAAACAATTTTACAAACCTGTTAGACAGCATAACTCCAAACCATGAAGGTTTGCTCACCACGAAGACAATCATAATTATTATCCAAGCCTAATTCTACTTTAATTGTGAGTAAATCATCTATTGAAAATTGCTTTCTGTAGCTGAGTCCCAGGAAGAGTTTGAAGTGCACCTAGCGTCACACGTAACGTACCGATGTGATAAATGCAACTTTGCATCTCGTACTGAAGGTCGTCTTAAGAAGCACGCCGAGCAATGTCACAACAACAATGAATCAGCACAGTCAGGTTAGCATACAAACTAATATGATAAGTACCTGAAACCGACCATCCTTTCCTATAAAATGTTCCTTTCACTATTTTCACAAACTGCATCACATTATAGAGTGAAAATGATTTACAAGCAATATTCTAAAGATTAATAATTTACACATTTCATGCGTTTTTTCTACCAGATAATCCTTTAGAGCAAATACCTACCTTGGACACCTTGTTGGCACAGGCAGCAAATACTTCTGTCAAACAAGAAGAACAAGATGCACCACAGAAAACAGCCGGGAGGAAAAAAGACCACAAGTGTAAATACTGTGAATTCACAGCAATCAAAAAGGTAATTATAACAGTGACAGGATGCTAGGGTTGAAGCTATCCACTATTCTATAATCATGTTGAGCACAATATCCTTAAAAAACATCACAATATCTTTTAAAGAACGGACTAAAACATTTTGCGTTTGTATAAATCTGTTAGAATCTGGATGTTTGTTTTTCAGCATTCTCGCATCTTGAGATCTTTCTGTTGTGAAAAATGTACACACAATCTCAAATATATTTTTACTGCTTTTAGGAAGATCTGTGGCGCCATGCAAGAAGTCACATGAAAGAAGGAAAGGTGCTGGAATGCCCTAAATGCCCCTTTGTCACAGAGTACAAACATCACTTGGAGTACCATGTGAGAAATCATGTCGGCTCCAAGCCTTTCAAGTGTGATGTTTGTCCTTATTCTTGTGTTAACAAGGTACGTACTGATTTATTTTTCTGTAGTAAACCTTTTACTGTGTATGCTACATGTTTAGCTTGCATTAGATGACCATGTGCTAGCTATTGTAGGCTATACATGTATCTTTATAAATTTTAGTCAATGCTAAACAGCCATAAGAAGTCACACAGTGACGTCTACAGATACAGGTGTGCCACCTGCAGCTATTCGTCCAAGTATTGTCACACGCTCAAAGTCCATCTACTCAACCGTGGCCATTCGCCGGCCCCGATGCTCAATGCTGACGGCACATTGGACCATGACACGGCTCCTCTCCTTAGAATGAAGAGAACCTCAAGGAGTAGAAGGATTAAGAAAGAGAAGACACCAGCTGCGGATAAACCTTCCCAGCCACCAAGACAACCAGGGTAAGAGAAATTGACATAGATAGATCATGTACATTTGAAAAGGCAACTCAATCTGATACATAACACAATCATAGTGCTATATCAAGAGCGTAGATACAAGCCAATGGGAGCTATTTCTACAGTTTAGAAATTTCAGATGCTAGATGCTAGAAAATCTGGTGAAACAAAAGAGTTCTTCTTCCATATTTGGAGAGTATATAATTTCATTTTAACACTAAATTTCTACACTTGCAGGCCACGAACCAGACGACCTCCACCACCTCAAACAATGATGCCATTTTGGCCCTCTGCATTCAATGGAGATATAAGACCAATGCCACCACCACTCATACCATCTAGCATTGGCCTGCCTGGCATGTATCCAAACCTCATGCCTCATGTTTCCAAGCCTTCAAACACCATCAGTCAGGAGCAACCCAATTCACATTACTCAAATTTATTCAAATGTGAGCAATGTGAATTCATTGGCAAATCGAATGAAGACTTGAGCAACCATCGGACTCTTGTAAGTATATGTTATATGCAATACCACAAATACATGAGATATGCTGTTTTAACCAAACAGTTAGCTAAACATCTTCAAGTAATGTCTAGATAGATTGCTGCTAAGGAATAGCTATGGTGCTATGGTGGTATAACATCAGTTCAGACATAAATATGACTGCGCAGTCATATTTATGTCTGAACTGATGTTATACCATTCAGTTACTCACTTTAAACATAAGGACTGAGCATTTAGACTACATTGTTCTAAGTTTTAAAATTGGTTATTTCAGTGCCATCCTGTGGCCCCGAAGTTCTTTGACATATTTGGTGGGCTTGGTGCTAGCAGACCCGGCAGTATACCCCTTTCGTTTGGTCCGGCCGCGCAGTGGAATAACAGTATGCTGAACTTGAATAGATCAGCTGCAGCTTCCCCCTTTCCGTTCTCTGTGCCTCAACTAACTTCTGCTCACAATATGCCACTCGGTAAGGTGACAATCAAACATGTACATAGTTAACTCATTTTTGTTAGCTAGATTCTAGATAGTTTACATGGTAATGAGGAGACAATTCCAAATATACTTCATCTGCAAATCTGTGTGACTCTGATGAGAGCTGAGATATGATTTATTATCTGTCAGTTATACTCATCAGTTTGGTGCTTAATTATAGGTGCAGGAAATCTGTATAACCATCACCCACATCAAGTACCTGTCCAGGACAGGAAGCCACTATCGCCACCCTCAAGGACCACTGTATCAGCACCAAGGACGGCTGTAGGACCTCCAAGCACCGAAGCAACACCTGCAAGCACTGCAATAGCACCTCCTAGTACTGCTGTAGCACCTGAGAGCCTACCTACTAGTAGCCATCCTATGGAAAAACCACTTGATTTGAGAAAGTCGAGCTCTAGCTTCAATCAGCAAACAAATGGCAGAAAAAGGCCAAGAAAGGGAAAAGCTACTAGAATTGATGCTATTGCTCTGGAGTTGCAGGATAAGATCGGTATTGATGGGGAGTTGCAGGCAGACGATGATGATCGTCTGCTTGAACCAAGTGCTAGTAGTTCATACCCTTCACCTACTGTCTCTGCTGACGAATCCAATTCCTTCTTTCCCATCCGCTATTCCAGAGAAGAGGTTAACAATAATGAAGTCCTACCAAGGAGGTTTGTTTTATTTTACAGCAATAAAAATCCTACTATGCTCTTATGGCATAAAATTTGGTACCTGCTATGATAATTAGCTCTGGTTTTCCATGGATGTTTAGCAAATTGTTGTTCTTAGTATGAGTTTTACAGTCGAGCACCCCTTCCTCTGGAAAGTTTGGAACCCAAGCTAACTCTCTCTCTAAGGTAATGTGTAGAACTCTGTTAGATGTGTTGAATATCTCACCAAGCGTCACATTTTTATTTTATTACATTACAGCAACAAAGACAAGAGAAGAAGATACTCAACAAACCATATTCCTACAGAGCACAGCAAGTTTGATGACAGTCGCGAAATTAATAACAATAAGCCAGATAAAAATAACTCTCTGTCAGCTAACTCGTCAAGAAAGGCTCAGAGGAGAATGGGTGAATATCACGACTGCCAACACTGTGAGATCACTTTTTACAACTTTGCAATGTACAGCAGACACATGAGCTTCCACAGTTTTTCCAATCCATTCAACTGCCACAAATGTGGTGTTACATGTGAGGACAGTGTTGAATTTCATCGGCATATAGGCAGAGTAGCGCACTTTTAAAACCAAATGCTCTGTCCAATTTTATGATTTGTCTTTATTTGGCCAGTAGATCTTTTATAACATCACAGTATTATTCAATAACCAGATATACATCACAATGTATTTTAGTAAAAACCTTATTTATAATAATATATTATTTTATTGTAAATATATAATTATGTATTTGTATATAATATTTATAATATGGGTATTACTTTTGCAATTATAAATTAGCTCATATTTACTATATATTATTATCTGTATTCATTTTTAGCACAATCAATTCTATTAACTAATATTTCATAACACTACTATATTATTATTCTGAAATACCAGAACTTTCCAATGTGTATACATAAAGGAAAATAAATATTTTGCTAAATGTAGTTTAAACAAAGAAGTTCTTGAATATATTATTGCTGTCTCTTTATAAGAAAATACGAAAAGGTCTGATATACTGTATCTAGCTTTTCAAGCTTGGCAAAATGTATGCAGAGCCACTGAAATTGCAACTGAAAGAAATGTATTATAATTATATTTTATCTTCTGTATAAGCTACTCTAGAAACACTAGTATTAGCTAGTATAACTAGTGTCAACAAGTCATGCAATGCTAATATTCCAGATATGTTTTAATAAATAAACACCTAATGTAATATACTCCAATTATAATTACATGTACTTTATTGACTTACTCTGTACCTGATAGTAGCAGCACGTTTTACTGACAAACAACTGTAGTAGGTATTTCTCATTTATAACATCTTTCAACCAGTGTTCAATAAAAATAATTTGACCATACTTTTTATTGCAAAATGACGCTTTCTTAAAATGTGCCAAATTCTTTGGCTGAATGAAGACTTCTGCAGTAATTGACCATGGGCCTTGAAAGTAGTTTTCTCATCAATATTTTTCTAATGCTGGAATTATGAAGGTGAAAATATTCTGAGAAATTGTGTGAACAATGCTGGAACCGCTAGCCGTCTTTACCAGAAGTTAGTATTGCAATCTAACTAAGAAACTTCAGAAGTTAAGAAAAGGTGTGGGTCAGCAGCAACAGGACCATCATTATGCTTCTAGTTCTTCTACCTACATCCTATCTTTACCAGTCTGAACAATTGCAAGTACAAGGTATGAGGTATATAAACAGAAAATGTCACTACTCCTGTATTATTACCAACCAATGACAACTAAACATATATTATTGTACAAGTGCTACTAAGTTGATGCCATATGTGTGCTAATGAAATAGAAGATGATGCACCAACCTACCTGATGCTCAAGTCCATATGCATTGTATTTTATATTCCCGCCCCACAAGGCATATTCACTTACCGCTGTTCTGGGATATATTTTTATATCAAAGTTTACAATGTACAGGAAATGTTAATAGCAGAGTAATATAATATTTTATTCTATAGTATATCTTATTATTTTATAAGCAAATGCATTGTAGCTATTGCAACTATGTCAGCAAAGTTTAATGACCTACTTTCCTATAGTAAGTCTGTACTGTTTGCTGCAGGCCTAACCTTGTACCAATTATTATATGGCCTAACTTCTATGGCAGTTTGAAAAATGGTGGCTAAACGTGAAAAGTACATAATATACAAAGTCATGCATAATATATAGGCCACATTATTACACTGTTGAATTCATGCTAGGAGCGTAAAGAATTTTAGGGGAAGCTTGCATTTCACAGCCTATTATAATAATATATACAGCAGTCTGCTAGAAGCCTCTTGCAGATGTTTGCTGTTAATATAATAATGGGTTAGCAGAAATGTGGCATAATAATGGTAAGATTATAATCACCAACTCCTTACTGCTACACTGACCCTAGAACTGTGACCTGCTTGAAGTGGAATTCTTATTAACCCATTAGGTCCTATTGTGTTCTAATTCAATGGGCATTTCTGTCCTAAGAGAATTCATTGTTTAGCAGGCTTATGGACATAGCTTCATTATTATGCAATTTGTGTTAAAAATATCAACATTTTCATATACACATGTGCATATATTCCGAATTAGCAGAAAATTCTCTACATTTTGACATGTATTCCAATCTTGTGCTATCTATATTGAACATCCAAGAGGGCAATGAACTTTAGCTATGTTATTTTTATCATTTCCCTCAATGCACAAGGCTAAGGGCTCACATATCATATCCTCTAATTTGAATTCTCTCTTAGATGTATTCTATTCTCTTACTTATTCTGAATCTGCAAAAAATTCTCTACAATTTGATATATGTAATAGCTCTCCAAGTCTTATGTGTAATGCTCAACAGAGGAAGAGTTTCTGGGTATGTCGATTTGAAAATTACCACGAATACATTTTATACATGTACATGTACATTGTATAATAGAACTGTTTTATGTCATATAATGTTAGAGGTGCTACCTTATAAAACCAATACTACATCACAATGTTTACATGTGATCTATTTATGGTTATACAAAAGCAAAAAAATTAGTATGTGCAATGTCGATAAAAATAATATGGTATTATATAAAATATGTCATACAGTTGAGAAGATGGTACGTAGCTACATGTAATATGTACATAAATAATAAAAACAGAATAATATAACAGGTGGATATGCATGTGGCAAATGACACGGAAAAGTAATGTCACAAGCAATGCCTGCTAAGGATGGGATCAATGTTGATGGCTTGTTACTGTTAGTACCTCTACCTTTACCTGTGCAAATAAATAATTATAATTTACACAAAAGTTTGGGTAAAAAACAATCTTGTGAATTGGAAACTAATGGCCAGGAAGTGAATTCTTAGTCTGTTCTCCCCCCCCCCCCCCTCCCATGCATGTGTGTCTGCTAGGTTACTATAACATTGAACCTGGTACTAACTTTCTAACCAGAAAGTGAACATGATAGCTGTGCACCTACAGGTACAAGTGTAATTAGAGAGAGTACATGGGGTAAAGCTTGATTCATAACTACAAGGCTGGCTATTAGCTTGTCAATTTAGTGCATGTAGCCTCCACACAGCACATAGGACCTACACTGGGAAGATCAATGATTGCAGAGCCAGTGGCAGTCAGTCTAGTACATGTGCTTACAGCAGGAAGGGTCTAACAACTAGGCTGGTATGTGTGCACAACAGAACAAGAAGCGGAACAACGATATTGGAACTTGCTACCAAGTGAACCTGTGTACTATATGATGTAGTCTGAACCATGGATAATTCACAAGTGACTAACTAGATGGTTGGTTGTCTGGCAACATACATGTACACTTGGGCTTCCCTACTAGGCGACTTCAACATGGAATCATGTACGAAATATCAGAAAAACATACGGATGAGAAACTATGAACCGAGAAGTGAATGTTTTTGCCTGACCACCTACATGTACAAGCATCTGCACCTACTGAGCTACCAAAACACTAGCTGTGTACCAGTAAATGTACAGATAACAAGAGGCGTTTGGATGAGTTTCCACTGCTAACCAGGAAGTGAACAATGGTACCTGGCCACCTAGATGCACATGTTCCTACTAGTCTACTAGAACATCAACTGTGTACTATTAGAAGTACAAATAACACAGAGGGCAGAGATGAGTTCCCACTACTAACCAGAAAGTGAATAATGATACCTGGCTACCTGCATGAAACCTGTAAACCTGTGCTTGTACATTAGATGTGGAAACAGAGGAAGAGGGTACACAGTCGTGTAGAACTACTATAACCAGGAAGTGGAGATGCTGCATATACACGGACTATAAGCCATGCCCCTTCTAAATTTAGAACTTGTTAGATAACCTTATGAAAAATATCTACTAATATAACATAGGCCCACATGTACATGTATATTATTATATGTAGTAGTTTTAGACCATGTCATAAGATTGAGTAAAGAATAATTGTAAGATGTATAATTGTGTATGCCAGTCCAGAGTACCAGCTAGTAGCCAGCAGATATAAATATAGAAATAAAATAAATATAATAATAAATAGATAAATCTGCAAGGCCACTAGCCTGGGACTAGCTACATGTTTATAATAATTATAGCAGTAGGGCATTATGTTTTAACTCTGCTACTAAAATGCTAGAACTATCTTGGATTATTCATCAAAACCATTGAGTGATTTAGTGTGATAGTAATAGCTGGAACACTAGTCTCCATTATGATTATTTCTGTAATTTTTATTCCAATAGCTGAGCAAATGCTTTATAGCTGTCATAATACTTACATACTCTCAATCAGCTATAATCACAAGCTCTATCACAACCAGCAATGTCATTATCAATCATTGGCAATGTCCAAATGAAAGCAGCCATCGCGGTAAAATCTCCAATTTTCAAACACGCTGTTCTCAAAATTTTCTCATCTGACCTATATAATTTTCTACTCCTAGAATACTGCTGGATAGCTCTAGTATCCTAGCAACCAATTGTTATAGCAGTTTCAGCTTGATAAAAGCTCATACAGAAATGAAAGTGAAACCTCAGTGGAGCGGGCGGCTACGGGCGTTACAGGAAAAAGTTGCCAGGGCGGCAACGGGCGGTATAGGACCTAATGGGTTAATCTCACTCCATAACTTTACATACATGTATTACATTGTGTTTGAATTGTAGTTTGAAGGCAGATGTTCTATCAAATCTGTTTCTTTAACAAAAGTATAAATATTTTACATAAGCTTCTTTCATACAATGAAATATTGAAATGTTTTCACTGTTGTTCTGTAAACAGACCAGTTAGTACTTATACTGCAATCTGAAATGTGTTGCTGGGAAAATTAGAGGAGGCTTTGAATTCCATTGTCACCTTTTCTAACATGTTTGAAATCTCCATCTGCCATTTAGTTCAAAGTCAAGACATGCTACACCAGATTAGCTGAAATCTATTTCTGTGAGGACCTCTCTGGAGAACAAATTGAATTGGGGATCACCAATTTCAACACGACAAAATTTTGAACAGATACATGTATTTTCTCCAATAGCAGAGCATTATAAAATTATTTGGTCTAGATAAAATACATGGTCTAATTAATACTAATTAATTGGTGATAGAAAAACTATGAACTCACTACAGCAACAATGACATGTATGGTAAAATTCACTCTCCCTAACAATCTAGTACCTACATGACTGTATATTAGGCTAGAATATTAATTATTATCGTCTCTGTAACATTTTGGAAGCATGGCTACTCACACAATGACTGTCAGCAAAGCAGGGTTGGTGTGACCATTGAATACCCTTTTTAGCACAGTTGTAGCCTATAATTCTCTATATAAACAGCAGAGTTTCCCATAACCACTCAGACAGAATACCTCCAAATAGCAACTAGTGCAAACAGTGAAGGCACCTTTCGAAAAAGGCAGTTCGAAACAGGACGTTTCACAACCGAACAGTTTGAAACTGTGTAGATTACATTTAGAAGAACACAACTCACAGATAATTAATTTTAGTTAATTAATCTAATTAATTTAAATAAAAAAATAATGCTAGGAATCAGAATTAGTTGAAATTTGGTGGTTGGGGTTTGGGGTTAGGCGTTTCTGTCCGGTATTGAACTGTCCATTTTTGAAACGTCCTGTTTCGAACTGTTTTTTTCGAACAGCCGCACATTCAGTGCAAACATGGCAGACAACTTCTTCATTTTGCCATGTTTTTATATTATTTTGTATGGTGTTGTGTATGTGGTATTGTGGTGTATAACATACATGTACAGGCATATTTTTATGGTAGGATATGTGTAATGCGTGTATGTGCCAGCCAGTCCATGTAATTGGGCATCTGACTCTACTGGCATGTTAGCTTACAGAATATGGGTAGTGCACTTAGATGGCAATAATGAAGGACAAGTGGACATGCAACTTGAAAGGGCTATGAATACTGAACGTTAGTGGACATCTACATTTCCATCAAAACCCTTGGTGAATGTGGCAAAAGGGAGCAGAGATAGTCATACAAATACTGAAACATTTACAAAGTAGGGAAGGAAAACTCTGAGACCCTGAGAGTTTCGAACAGGTGAGGTAGCTACCTTCAAACTCTAAGGTTGGATTACAGATAAGATTTATTTCAAATAGTGGAAGTTTGTTGACATGTACTCTGGGAGTAAAATACACATTAGCTTGTCTTAAGCTGAGTCCAGACTACACCGACTACAGAGAAAATTTCAAATATACACTTGAAGAATGACATTGTGTATGAATAAGTATAATCCAGTTAGTAATAGTTACTCTTCCCCTTCAGGTCTTATAGTTTTCTATAAGAACTTCTCAACAGAAGTACAAATCCCAACACATTAATTAATAAAGTGCATGTCTCAAACCATTCACTTCTCAGAGTAATTGTGTACTTTTTCCAACTAATGACCAGTGGTTAGCCAATGAGAGAGCCCAGATAGACATTACATAACCAAACAGTTCTGCTTGTTTCTGTCACATGTTGTATGAAGGCTGCAGCTTCTAGGAGTTACAGTCTCTCTCAGGGGCTCTCCCAGCACAGATTGAAACTGATCGGCTAGACAACTGAAGATTCTGCTCATCACACCAGTTGCAACGCAGAACACAAGTCTACAAAATGGAGTCGGCACCAAACAAGGTAATAACAGTTTGATTTACCTACCTTCTACTTGTTATTCACAGCTAATTATTTGGATAGAATTTTGCTACAGTACGTCATCATGTCTAATTATTATGGGTAGAGACTTTTTGGAGAAATTGTAAATAGTATAAAAAGTAAGCCTTGCACAATACGTAATGGTATTTACAATTTTCTGATTTTATATTTTTGACTAGTAGACCATACATAGCTACATTATATATGTATATTACAGCCCAGAGTTACTTGATGCCCGCCCTAAATAATTCCAAATATGTTGCAGACTATCTAATTAGATCACAGTGTGCCATTGATGATTATTTTGACATGAGAGTTATTACATAACCATCAGTTTTTCCTCTTAGTGCACTAGTACAGGGATAATGGCAGATGTAGCTAAAGGAAGTTAATTATAGGTGGCCAGACTAATAATATTCTTCAAATTTTCTCTCTACAATTTACTCACATGATTTTTCCATCACAACGGTGTGTATTGTGTACATGTATGTTATGTTCTACAGCTTTTACCACTCCTTTGAAAAAATACCCATCAATTTGTTGGTGCCAGCGGGGCTGTTGAAGGAGGTAATAATAACATTGTATTTGAGTTGTTGCCTCCAATTCACACAAACTGGCAACTACTAAAAGCTAAGTGGCAAGTGCAACAAAAGTCATCAAAGATAACTAGTCACTCTGACTGACTAGGTTGCAATGGACCTAAGAATGTACAATAAATGTTATTAAAGTATTACAACAATAGCTAATAAGGGAGTTGAGGCATCTTCACAGGGAACTGGCAGATGTGAAAACATTTGTTTAGTGCATAACGATTTACATTGAATTGGAAGCTACCAATTTTTGTGTATTGCAAGTCTCAGCCTGACTGCATACTGTTGACTTGGTATGGGAAGGAAACATACAAATATGCAACACAATACACCACAACGGAACAGCGATGTGGCATGAGTTGTGAGAATAAATTCTCACTACATTTGTACAAATCATTGACTTTTGAAGACCTAAATCTTGTTATAGCCTCCAACCCCAAAAGTCAATAAAACTGCATGATTTTGCAAATGAGTGAGTACTGAGCACAACGACCAAAGACGAATGTAAAGAGGCAAAATATTGTAAATAATGTAATATTAAATTTATTTATTTATACATTCGCTTGTTTGCTTAGTAATAAACATTGTAGACTTTTTTACCTTGGAAAGATCTGGATAATTGTGCACCAGAAGAAAACAATTCTCCTAAAACCTCAACATCAGAAGTGGCAGTGCTTACTGCTCCTGAAGAACAGGAAAACCAGAAAAACACTTCCTCTGGTAAATGATTGTTAATGTACATAACCTGTTGGATCAAACAGAGAATAACTTATACAAATAGTACCATTGGGAAATACATGCAGATGAAAATTAAATTTTTTCAATGTTCAAATTTCATATTACATATTGGCCATAAAACAAGACTTCCATTATATTACAACGTCAACTGAACCAGTGCTAATGTTTTGTACAGATTCTGTATTTTATGTACAAGTATATGGAGGCCTACATGTATAATATTATATTGGTGTTGTCTGTGTTTATAGAGCAAGGGTCAAGTCATAATGATGCTATGGTGGAGAGAGAACACACCAGTAAAAAGGTCAACAGAAGTTTTAGTTGTAGGGAAGACAATTCCAATTCCTCCCCAAGTTCATCGCCAGCACCTCTCTCCACTGAACATGAGAAGAATGGCGAGTCAACTGGCAACTACTCAAATGGCGGTGGTAAGTCTGCCAATGCTAAAAGTATGTGTTTATCTCTTTTATCGAGATACTTATATATCATTTCTATAGAATGTCAACCAAGGTTTTTACTACCACCTGATTCAAAAATTGTGTCAACTCTTATTCTATAAAATGGCAAAAGAAAAGGCGGAATTCGAGTCCATGTTACACCCTCAACATAAAGCACATTTAACACAGAATTATCCTTTCTTTATTGTGAAAACCTTTATTTAGGGTAATGGATTGCTGGCAACAATGGTGAGTGAGAGAAATATATAGACTTTCAGGCTTATACTAAAACACCAGAGAGCAGCTATTCAACTTTGCTTATAGTTATTTATTCACTATGTTTAAGTTGTTACTTCTCTGCTTTAGTGATGAAGACAGCTTTGTAGACTGTCCACCTGCTTTGCTTGTGTCTTTTAGCATGTGTTTTATTTAAATGATACTTTTCATTAGCACAAAGTTTGCTTACAGCTTATAATAATTGTAATAAGTCACCCGCTAGCTTACAAATATCAACTAACATTTGTGACAATAATGGCAAATATACATTCTTCTAGTCTGGTCTGCTATACCCACAGAAGTATTATAGTTCAACGTTATTGAATACAGTGCTACATTATTGAATTTTCTACTGAAAAACTGACAGTTACACGGTTGATTTTACTTCTAGCAAGATTGTTGCTCAATAGAAATATTGTAAAGTTGTACATGAGCCTTCTATTTGTTTCCTAAAATCCTAAACAGACTAAGCATTTATTACTGAAGGAAGTACCTGTTCAGATGTTTGCAAACGCAGGAATTCATTTCTAAGCAGATGAAATATCCAATCTGGACTTCCAGCAGTCTTCCAAAAGCTCACTACCAGCACCAGTAGCACAGGATGCTGCACAGAAGACATCCTATAAGAAAAAGAAGAAATATAAATGTAATATATGTGACTATGTATCAGAGGAGAAGGTATTTATTATGTCCTATATGTTCTTCCTGCATGTCATTAGATGTACATGTACCTACATGGATCGGGTTACGTCTACATTCTCAGCCTATATAGTATGGGAAAGCTTTCTCTTCCTGTATAGAGAGAATAGGCAGTTGTATATACTGACATCTTATTCTTTATACACTGATCAGAGTGAGACACCACATTGAACCATTTCAGCTATATCTAAGTTCAAATTGAAAGTGGATATACATGAAAACTCAGGTTATTGCATCGATCTTGGGAAACTCACTTTTCTAGTCACATGGCAACGAGATTACCCACAAAACAGTGAGCAAAAAATATGATGTGGTCTGCACCTATATATCGTGTGAAGCCTTGAATATTATAAAATATTTATTTGAGAGAAAGTACACTTATCTGATCCAAGTGCAAATCCCAGTAGGTATATTGTAATGGCCACCATCTCTACAGTCCCACTAATAAATGATGCTACAATATTATATCTACAATAATTCATAATTCTATATAAGCGGTATATTACTGCATATACTAGAATTTAGAATATTCTACTTTGCAGGAACACTTGTGGATTCATAAAATAACTCATGTGGAAAAGAATTGGCTGAAATGCAAATGGCCTACTGGATGTATATTTGTGGCCGAATCAAAGTACCATATGACGTATCATGTAGACACTGAGCATTTAAAAAGAAAAAGGTTCAAGTGCGAGCAATGCGATTATAGGTGTGTCAACAGGGTATGTTGCTAGCGTCCATTTCCGATAATAATTAAATTCCATGAGCTTCCTCATTGTGTGCTTATAATCTTTTATGAAAATTCTGCACTTTTATATTTCTAGTCAATGCTGACCAGCCACATGAAATCTCACAGTAAGAGACGAATGTATCAATGTGCTACCTGCAACTTTAGCTGCAAACAATTCCACAACCTCAAACAACATGTTGACAAAAATAATCATATGCCTGCTCCAGCATTCCTTGCTGATGGTAGAGAAGTGAGAAATGTAGCTAGGCTGATTAGAAGAAGGACTAAAGAGGATAACAAACCTGAAAGAGACACACAACCAGCTACTACAGAAACAGTTTTGCCGTCGTCTCAACTTGGGTGAAACCTTCATCTATACAGATATTTTATATCATAACCTAAAGCTCTGTGTTTAACTGTTTCATGAGGTTGGCAATCTTTTTAGAAGTTGTTTTCCCTCCAACAGATAGCCATTGTTGATTAGGCCCATATACAAAATAATTTTTTCCATCTGTTATTTGTATTAAACAATGTGGGAGGATGTAAGTTAGTTTGCTGAAAGATATTACAGTTGCTGTGTGTACAAACTTTCCATTTATAAGCACATATGCAAATAACGTACTGTTTACCATAATAGCATAAATGTAGCCAGCTATTGGTAAAAGTGGTTAGGCTACATTATTTATGGACATGACACAAATCCATGATTGACTAAAATTTTTGTTTACTTCGCAGTTCACACTTTAGCCTACAACAAATGCAACTTCCTCCAACATTACAAATTTGGCCTCCAAGTAACATGAGGACACATCCAATGCCCTCGACCTTTCCGACCATTAAAACTCCAAATACTACAATTCAAGATGGAAGCTCTTGCTACTTGAATTCTCTCAAATGCTTCCTGTGTCAACACATTGCTAAATCTCATGAAGAATTGACTTACCATCTTATTGCGGTATGTACATGTACATCTGACCTGTTCGGTAATCACTAGCCAATAATATAAGCATTAAACAATAAATTTTCTGTCGATTGCCAAGGTTTGCAATTATTGTATGTAACTGTCATTACTGTCTGATACCAAATCAGAAGCTTTTGCAGCCAGTATGTAGCTAATATACAGCCAGTATGTAGCTAATATACAGCCAGCATGTAGCTACATGTATTATACAGATACAGCCAGCTAGTATAATACAGCCAGTATTAATACTGGTAATAGATGAATACTGCATGTCACATTTCTGAGTATTCACTTCATATTTTAGTGTCACAGTATGCTGTCACACTTTCCTACCAATCAGATTCCACAGTGGGATAAGGATAACAATATTATGAACTCCACTAAACTTGGAGCTGCTTCAAATTCAGCCTTCTTTGCCCCATCACTAGGTTTATCTCACGACTTCCTGGCAGGTAAGGTAAAGACCAGCCTACTGTGACCTATGCAAAGGGTTGTTGTTCATATTACAATGTATATATTTCTGATCAAGTTAATTTGACAAAGGTGCAAGATGGCTGTTACTTTGTAGGAGCTAGCAATCTTCCTGCTTACCGGTCAAGTCTAGCCCCTGCACCAGGAAGGAGACTTGCAAGCACCATTGTGGCACCTGCCACTTCTCCTGAGAGCAGTGAAACTCCCCTGGATCCGACATGTGAAGCAAGAGGTGTTATAACATCTGGACAACAATGCCGTGAAAGGGGAAGGGACCATGACAACCTCAGTGCAGTACCCCAACTTAGTCAAGTAGGAGACAGAAACACAGTTCTACCAGAAAGGTGTGTATCACTTTGAAATATATATAGCTTGAGAAGTACTAGAATAAAATGTTCACAACATCTTAGGAGATATTTTGTTGTACACTTTGTACAGGAGTCTCTGAACAATTCATACAAAACATTTTGTGATCCGATAAGAAATTTTACTTTAGAGACTGCAAGCAGGCTGTCAATGGGACCTTCTACTATACAAAACCCAGGGTCACCCTTTATTTACTATTACAATCACACACCTCTGAGTATAACGTAAATATGACCTACATGACTGTAAGGTTTAAAAATACATAAAATTATGCATTGTTGCGCTTAATCTCATAAGTAATATAGATTGGAATTCTAAAGGGTTTGTGTTGTTATATATTGTAGAAGTGAGCCCATAGTTGTTTCCTCAGATGAAGGTACATCTCAGCTACAAAACAGGAGTGAAGAGGAAAAAGTGTATACATGCAGTCACTGTGATGTTGATTATAAAAATTATACTATGTACTGTGAACACATGAGCTACCATACTCTTCATGATCCATTTCTATGCAGATGTGGTACCAGGACAAGGGACAGTGTTTCATTCTATGCCCACGTAGTAGAGCGTGCCCATTAGTGGCAAATCTAACAACTGGAATCTCTGTTATAACATAGACCTAGATCTCTTTTAGTGTAGGAATTGCTACACTGTATATATTTTGATTAGTGATTGGAGCATTTATATACTACAATGTATTTGTTTCTCAGCGATGCGTTTATGAAGTTATGAATCATGTATGTGTTCAGTTTTACTATAAAGATATTCACCATGGGTGTAGATAACACTAGGTTGTACAGAACTAGATTATTGTAACTAATTTCACTTTGTAAGTTTAATTATTGTAAATAAATTGCAGGCTTTTCCATTTCTCAATAATACATGGATACTGCTACAAATATCAGACTTGTAGTACCTACATGTACATAGAACAGTCCAGTTACATTTTGAGATTAATTTATGGCTCCAACTCCGTCACTGAGCATACCACCCTGTGTAGTGTACTGCTGAAACGGTAAAGGGACATTTCGAAAAAGACAGTTCGCAACCGGACAGTTCGAAAACGTGAAAAAATCAAACATTCTGCTGAAACAGAGGGTCTGTAAATGTAGATGTAGGTATTTCTCTATTTGTTCCTAGGGCTTTTCACTTGGGTGCAATATTACATGATTTCATGTAGCCTTAGATCTTTGTCTGTGGTTGATGAGGCAATTGGGTTGGGGTGACACCCTGTAATTGTAATAGAGAAGACAACCTCTCCATCTGAAATTTTATTGCAGAACCCTGACAATGTCAAAATTGCACCTATCTCTGAGTTTTTTGGTTGTGCACTATACACTGTAAAAAGGAACATCCATCTCATTTGCTTTCACTTCTATTACATGTAGATAGAAGTTATATGATTTAAACGGGGTTCTTCAGTAAAAATTTAGATGGAAAAATTGGTTTTTCCATTATAGGCTACAATGTATATAAGGCTTCACCCCACCTCTCATCCTCCAATTACCTAAAGCCAATGCTCCAACTGTCAGAATTGCCACTTGGACAATGTGGCCAAGAGTTCGATTCCAGGACAAGTTATTTTATGAATAAACCAAATGACTTCAGTGGTTGTTTCCAGGTTGAAGCACAAGGCCCTGAACATCAGTTGTAGCCCAATTGTGCTGCTTCGAAGATGCTGGTATAACTTCTAATCATACAGGCAGTGAGTGATATGGTGTCATAGTGAAGTAATACTTCTCTTACATTCTGGCATACTGGGGAGTAACCAATAATTTGTCCAAAATATCAAACCTGCATTTTTGAAAAAAAAGATACAATTTTAGAGCATACATGTATATATGAGAATTTTGCAAAAATACAACTAAGATTCTACGTTCCACTAATGGTGCTGTCTCTGAGTTGGACAGGGTTACTGCTATACTATCATCAGAGGTAATAAATGAGTTATAGTTTACCACTATGCACGTAGATTATAAATGGCTTGCTGCAAAAAGCAGTTGCCACTATTATGAAGAATAATATATTATTGTACGAGTATATGATGTATTTTTAGCAAGGAATTTACTTTTGAGCAGTCAGAGACTTATTTTGTCTTGTTTTTTGACTGCTCAAAAATAAATTCCTTGCTAAAAATACATCATATATATACAATGTATAACAAAAATGGCCAAACCCCTTAACAATATATTATTGACTTTACTGGAAAATTGGTAAACTCTGCATGGTACTATAGTTTGTAGCAGGTGGCTGTCACCAATAATTTTAAGATATTACAAGTAATGTACATTGTAAGATTTACTTCAAAGAGTAGCTTGTATTGTTTAGTAAAATATTCCATTAACTAGTACTCTGGGATTAAAATACACAGAGTCATGTAATTTCGTCTTACAGAGGGAATCTTAAATAAGCACTGGAAGAATGTGTATGAATAAGTATAATCCAGATAGTAATATTTATTCAGCTTCTTAGGCTCATAATTTCCTATAATCCCAGCAAAAGTACAATTATCTGACTGCTGGTCAATTGTGTTATCAAACTAATAAGCAAGAACAGGAACAAGTTCATTGTTTTGGAAGTATAAAATAGGCGACTGATCTGGTATGAGAGTCTTTTCACTATCAGAACTGTTCAGCCCACAAGATCAACTACAAGCAGAAAACTATCAGATGGAGTCATCAACACACAAGGTATTCAATCATACTGTCATCTATCTACCTGCAACATATCTGCTGTTTGTTTAAAAAGCATAATACAAAAGTGTTGGCTCTTTATATTTTGATATTTTAAATAAAAAAGTTTACTTTACTAGAAAGCATGCGACACATACTACAGATATAGTTACTTCTGATCAAGATAAGTTTACCAATGATATGGTGAATTCACAAGCTGGATGCTAATTTGTAGAAGTCTGTCAGCAAAGTCCAGAACATATGGAATCCTCAACCGCAGCTGGCTGAATGCACTATAATTGTGGCACCTCCAACATACGCTGTAAGCAGTGTCTGTACCAGTGAGCCTCCATTGGATTCCCAGCCCAAGAAAAGGGCTGGAAAAGGACAGGCTCCTCAACTAAGCAAGGTCTGTCAAAAACCTACCAGAGCAAATGGTGTTGATGCACAAAACAATAGCATGAAGCAAAAAGCTAAGATAGCTATTGACTACTCAAGCACTGATGTGATTCGTCCAGACAAGGAAAATCTGTCATCAATTGAGACAGCAAATCCAGCATCACTTCACAGTAACTATAACAACCAAAACAATAAACTTTCCAAAGCAGTCCCAGCGCAGATAGAAAGTCAACAGAAATACTATTATACCAGGAGCAGAAAGGTAAGGTGTAGACATCGAAGTGCACAGTTCATAAAATAATACTTCACAAAGTTGCTCTGTATTTTTCTGAAACTGATTTTTGTTTTTCTATAAAACTAAGGGGTATCATCTTCTGTCATTGCTATTGTAGAAGGCAGTGGGTTATGCTCTGGTCCATGCACACAGAAAGGGATGAAATGAAGACACAACCAATGGTGCAACTGGTTAGATACAAGGTACAGTGTAATGCATGAATTTGTTGGCTGCCTCCTCACCTAAATATCTGTAGCTGGTACTCAGACAAAGTTATGCTCTATGCAAGTATTGGGAGATGTGCTCATATGGTTATTAATCAAGCAACAACTTAACTCTTTCTTGCAAGAATTTCTTTTATTGCAATATTACATAAGGTAAACAGCACATTAATTTTGATTTTAAAGAAGCGTATATACACGTACAATGTAACATAATATAATATAATAATATAGTATTTTAGCTGTTTATTGGTGTAGATAAAAATTTATTATTATACATAAGTTTGTACAAAATCTAAATTATTTTGCATTGTGTATCGCAAATTCATGTATTGTAAATAATATAATATTCCTTGCTAAGATTTTAGTGTCACATTACAATTGTAATATTCAAATAGATACTATAATTAGCACTGCAGTCTCTCATTTTGATATATTATATATTATGCTTACATACACCCTGTGCTGTACAACTATATTAGCATCCAGTGCAACAGAAAAACTTGGGGTATAGATTCAATCACTAACCATTCCACTTTGGGTGGTGTACTGCTGAAACAAAGGGTCTGTTAGCACCATTTGTATAGTTGAGGAGTAGTGAGCACATCTGTTATAGAATCCCAACAGTTCTTTCTTGAATTGAGTAGTGGTTGGTTTACAGGACCGTGATGATGGAAAGGTTTTCATCTTGAGTAGTTTATCAGCTAGATATCTCATCCAGAATATGTTAGTTACACTGTAGAACTTCCTCCACTCATTCCTAGTATAGAAACAACATCAATAATGATGCCCTGAATGCTACCCATGACATGCAATGCTGTTCGCAAGGGAGGACAACTTTCGTCTTTTTCACAATTAGTTTCAAGCACAGTTCAGTTTTGTCAATAAACGATGCAAATGCAAAGGTCTAAGTCAATCTAAAGTTTAATTTTTTACCAATAATTTACGATCAGGTCAAGAGATGGCGCAGACATTAACAATTTTGGTCTATCTATCCCAACCCAGGAAACAATTCTGTGAGCACAGGCAGTAAGAAATAGACTGAGCACATGATCAGATAAGCATGCCGTAGAGAGAGGCTACCTGGTGACGTCCTTCATCTGACGGTAGATATCAAACTGGTAATCTCCTTGTCCTTGAAATAAAGTCTCATCCTCTGATAGATCACAGAACACGACCTCTTCACCTACAAACAGAAAGTGGGTGCATGTAGTACAACATGACTGGAAACCATCAACGTATATTGTACATGTAGATTATATTCCTGTATTGAGGCTCATAAGCTGTTGATTACAGTACAGAGTTGTCCTCTCTCACTCATAATTTAAACGTAACCAGAGAGGGGACAACTAACAAAGCACACATTATTCAATGTACACTATACAACAGGGTGGTAAAATATGGTTTGTTAGGTGCAGCCAAGCAACCTGTTGCTGTATACACACATCATCTCATAGCTGAACACTAGGAAATTCTCGATATACCGGCACTGATGTCTGTACCTCTGCTAGTACACAAAACTAAAACCGTCTGACTTACCTCTACGTAGTCTGGAGAGAGTGAAGTCTATTATATTCACTTTGATATTGGAGGAGTTGATGGTGTAGGTGGAACCAGTGCAAGAGTGGAAGGAGTACGTATGCACTGCATCGACCTCTCTGCCTACCAACACATTGCCCCAATGGAGGTCACGGTGTTCAAACTGACATTTGTCCTCAGCTACTGCCAGGCTCCAGCCAACTTGGAGTAGACAACTTAATCCTTCGGCAGCATTCTTAAACTATCGTAACAGAAATAATATAGCAATGCTAATCTTGATATGCTGGAGCTAAACAATATCATCCTTAGGATGTTGCTCCAACAGTTGATAGAATTATATTCACTTGACAAGGTTAGAGATATTTGAGATGTGGAAGAATATGAACATATTTTTGAGCAGTTGATTTCTGTTTACAACCAGAGACGCTTATAGTTATGTTTAACCTGCAACTATATACTGTCAAGTGCCGACAAGCGTACAGTCATGCCAGATAGCACCTGTACATTGGGAGTAATGTATAAAAGTATGATAAAGGGTACATACCTTGTAAGATTCCAAGGCTTCCCCTCCGTCACTGAATTCAAACACTACGTAGTACTGATCGGCAGTGAAATAGTCTGCAATAGACAGGCTTTATCTTATAGTTGTAGTAATGCTAGTTATACACGATAGTACAATGTTACATAAATGTAAAAGAAGTTGGCTCCTCCTTGCCATCAGTGTAAAGAGCAGGCAATTCCTATACAATACAACAATAACTCTAATTAGTCTGTTGAAGTATATATAGATGAGGTGCCAACATTATACTCATGGTTAAGTATTCACCCATTGACTTAGTGTTGGTAAGTTGGCTGCTCCTTGCCTACTCAATATAGCATAGAATAAAATGGCAATCAAGTACTCTACTATGTTGAGAGGTGTTTACCTGGTCTATCATTCTCTGATGGTGTCTTGTGAGTAAACTCATCCCACTTGTCTAACAGTATGCTAGGATATGTACCCTGTGTACATACTATGCGCTTAGTGTTTATGAAGTTGTAGCCTATTCTACTCAGTACCCTGTAATAATGCAAGGGAAGTGTTTACCTGCTTGTCTTCCAACATTGTGTCTAAATATATAAACTAGTAAATATGAACAGTTCTAGTAAATATGAACAAAGAAAAATCACAGAAGTGGATGATTTCCATATTAATCTGTTACAATCAGTTACAGCTGTGACTCACTTAGTAATCTGTATCTCCTTAGTCATCTCATGGAATCGTTTCTGAGGTTCATCATTTACTGTGCAGCTACCTTCCATCGGAACTATCTAGATAAAGGGGATTACATGATACTAAGCTGTTTGTTAGGGGAACACAGGCTATTATATATAATAAATATGTTACGAAGTGTAATCATTTCAGATCATCAACTGATGTGAAGTACCAAAAACTCTATTGGTATTGACATATTATTTATTACAGATGAGACATACAGAATGTACCTTTATAATAGTAGTGTCATCATTTTCATCCTTATACTTGAATACTTCTCCATATACACCTTCTCCTATCTTCACAAGAGTATTCATCAATCTACAGCAAAGGTACACCAGTGTGAGGGAAGTGACTGAGTAGAACAGCATCTTCCACAAGCTCACCGGAGTATCATGGCATTACAATACAGATCTAGTGTCTTTGTGACCTAACTTTCAAGCACGAACCAACTTGCTCAAGAATTTTCTGACCCACTTCCATCACAAGGTCGCAAACACCCCGACCTGGGCCAAATGCAAAATCATTATTTTCATGAGAGAAACCTGGGTGTGCCGATAAGCTAGAGATGGTTGCCTCCAGCCGAGCAAAATCCCAGACCGCAAGCCCTTTCGGCCTGGGCACCATCTTGGAATATTTATTTTGACATAGTCCAGTCTAAGACCTCGGGAACATACTAATTGCACGAGAGCACAATTACAGTAAATATAGTGTAGCATAATACAAGAGATGGTATTATTATACATGTATAATAAATACAACGTTTTACTTTCAAATGGTACAAAAGTTGTCTACTCTACTATAACATAATGTAAAATTGGAAAGATCTACTCCACTATTTATAGTGCAATGCAGAAGTCATCTACACTCTACCATCTACAGGAGTTATCTACACCCCAAGTTATAACACTGTACAAGAGTTATCTACACCATACCATATAATACTACACAGGAGTTATCTACACCATACTATATAATACTATACAGGAATTATCTACACTCTACCATATAATACTATACAGGAGTTATCTACACCATACTATATAATACTATACAGGAGTTATCTACTCACTCATCTGACATATATTCAGACCACGGGATGAACTTTTTCTGCAGACATTCTCTTAAAATACTCCTCTCTCTCCGTTTGTAGCTCAGTTCACTGAGAGTCGGCGATTGAAAATTCTATAACAGATTAAAACCCTATACTCAAACAATATCTGCCAGAAACAATTGACGGCCATTGCAATGTTATCAATATTGTAGCCAAAAGAGATCCAATAATTTATCATTATAAATACACATTACTCATAAATAATATTACTTACATAATATGGTACACGAGAGAACAAATCAAAATAATGTGATACTTGTACATACTGACCTGAAATTCGTGAATCAAGGAATTAATTTGCTTGTCAGAAAATTCTACAAACAATAATTACATGTAAACAAGTGGTAAAATTCTGTAACTGTAACGCATAGTTGTGGCACTATGTTGCCATGCTGAATAGGATGTTAGTAAACTTGAAACTTTTACTCAACCATAACCCATTTATTATACTCGTACAGCGAAGAACAGAGCAACCCAAGAATAATCACTAATACATGAAGTTAGCATATAAAACAGTAAGCACCTGTAGAACATGTGACCCATATATAGAACTTTGGAGTGCCATTGAATTCACTGATGAGGTGGGAATCTAGTAGGACTAGACTATATAATATATACATGTACATGTAAATATAGGGTTTACCTGCCGAAGGTGCAGCACTAGGGGGAGATGTAAGGGGAGACTCGGCACTGTCCTGAGAGCTTGATAGACCTTCCTCAGCTGTATGATATGCACTAGTAGGAGATGAAGAAGTATAGGGGGTAGACACCGAAGAGGAAGTGCTAGTTGCTACAGATACAGAGGGATTGACTGTATCTAATATTGATATTGCTTCGTCACAAACTGATAAATGCCCTGCACCGTCATCCGAGTCATCTAGCTCAACTTCTTCTAGTATACTGTCCAATTGGGATGCAGTTCTAAAGAAGTAAAATCCTAGTCAACAACCACTTAACATTGACAGTCAACCAACTATATTTATAACTAAAGTCAGAGCCAGACAATGACAGCTTCCACCAAGAATTACACAAGACTCAGCATCAGCAAGGGTATCATAAAAGGGTATGAAATCGCAAAGGATGTCTCCAACCTTAGAATATTACACCTACGTGTAGATGTGACATTATGCTTAGCAGCAATTCAATTAGGAATAATGACTACCTATATGTATGGGCATGCGCATGTGTTTGCCAGTTTTCAACATACATGAGCAAAGAAAAATAAGCCCAGCCATACTTAATTTTCGGCAGTTACTTGTAAAAGTGCTTATGGCATATCTTTAGAATAATATATGCTACCGACATGATACAGCTGCATCCACACAACTTACCTATGCGAATTACTAAATAAGGAGGTACTGTGGTTGGAATACTCTGGAGCAGACGGAATATTACTGACATCACTGCAGCCAACATCATGAGACCCATGCAAGTCTGTCTGACAGTGGCCATCCACAGTAGAATGTATTCGGTCCAAATCTTGTTGAGGGGGAGATAATTCCCGCAAGGAGTCGTGTAGAGACATGTGATGCATGCTAGCTGATAGTTCATCTTCTATGTGTAAAGGTGGAATACGAGAAATGTTAACTTGTAGTTCAGGAGACTTTAGTCTGCAAAAGGAAACTCATAGTTATACTGAGTGAACCGACATTTTGAGTACATATCCATGTGAGGTACTTGATGTGCTATCCATCATGCATATACATGGTACCAGATAAACGTCTATTGTGAACAAATGAAGTAAGATTACATGAGTACAAAGGGAATCCAGAGGCATTTATCTGCCTAGATCTAATTTGTGCTGGTGACATGCATGTAAAATTATTAGGAAAACTTGAATCACCACACAAAGCCATATCCAACATTCTGCCCACAACTGTGTATAGTAGAAGATTAAAAATGACGATAGATACAACAGAGGATAACGGTTTTGATAGCAGCATCCAGTAGTACATGGATACGAAAGTTTACCTTGAAATTTTTCGACAAACTTGTTCAGGCGTGCTGGTGTTGATGGTGTTAATGCTTTCTCCAAGTCTTTGTCTCAGACGTTTAGCTCTACGCGTCTCCATTGAGTGAGAGTTAGTACTTCCAGATGTTAGACAGGAGCGGGAGTGACTACTTAGACTTTGACTGTTAGAATGATTTGTTGAGGCATTAACACCAGCAGATTGTCTTTCCCTGTACGGCGAGGAAGTTATTGGACCGTGTAACTTTTCATATTCTATTTCTTTTAGCAACTCTTGAGTTCCAAATTTACCCCATGGATCGTCTGATGTTGATATAGAGACATGGGTCTTCAATGGAGTAACAGGTTGCACTACTAAACTGTAGTCATCAAATGAGTCAAAGTTAGGTATGTTCTCAGGTAAAACAGTCTTTGCTGTTTTTCTTGCACCCCTTCTCCCTTTTGGAGCATGCGGTACATTGCTCACATCAGCTAAGACTGTATTCCCTTTCTCTGTTCTACAACCAATGGTCAGAAGGTTACCTAGCTAAAAGGCAGGAATATTTACTCTGGTCAATATTACAGTGAAGTACAGTGTATGTAGTTCATGGTAAGGGAGCAATAAAATTAAAACTACATGTACCTTTTGCCAACAGCCCTCTTTGGTCTGGTATTTCTTTCTGTTGCTGGTGGAGCCAAACCTGAGCTGCCAGAATCAAACGAACTCGCACCATCTGAAAATATGTCTCGATCAACTTTTCGCTGGTTAATATTTATGAGGCTCGAAAATCGACCCTTCTGACCATATGCCTTGCTCATGATTCCATCCAGTCCAAGAACTTCAATGTTTAGCCAACCCTAAAACAAATAGATAGGCTAGGAACACGAGCAGCACTTCCCAATGAACAATCTCATCCTAGAGGCGAACATAAAAAATTACATGTAGGTCTACAGGTATATAATTTGACATAAGGAAGTTGACCATATGTAATGTGGGTCTACATGCTTCACATGTAGCTCCTATAAAAATATTTCATGGTTGCACAGAATTTAATTAAAATCAATTATTTTATAAAACTAAATCTGGATAGATATCGTTTGTTCTCACTACCTTCTCCAATTGCCCATTTTCCGCTTGCTCTTAAAAACCCTTTTGCTCTACGCTTTCTTATAAATCACTAGTTTTGTCAATAAATAAGGCTGCAAGATTCATTGTCATTCATGAATATGAAAGGAAGGGAAAAAAGCATAACGAGGTTTAAGCTATGTTAGGTTTAGAAAGCATAGAATACAGGAGACAAAACAGCAGAATAAAACTTCTGAGTAATATGCTTAGCAATGATAATGAAATTTTTAAATCTTTTATTGAGTCTTACACTAATCACTCTACATGTAATGTATTAAATTCTCACACCATTAGTAACTAATACCAAGGAGTACTTTTTGCTAATACTATACTGATATTTTCTATCATAGGTTTACTCCTAGAACCATCAGGAACTTCAGGAGTCTGGTTCAACCAGTGGTTGAGACGAACGAATATTATTAGGTAGATTAGCAGAGGCCTGCATCTTGAATCTGCCAGAAGCTTTTGCAGGACTATGCAGATACAGAATTGTACATCATATCTACATGCATGCTGTTGTTGATAAAATTTATAATAAAGGAGCTATTCTTTCTATTGATACAGTAGCTATACATAATGATTAACTAATACATAGTCTCTGCATATTTATCCCACCTGCTGACGTGGTGCAGGGGCTTTTTAAGTCAAGAAGGTAAAACATGTATATAATATTATTTGTTTTATGTTTATAGGGCATAGGCCTATTTATACATATATGTATGTATACAGATTTATTTATTAATTATTGTGCAATAAATATAGTGTGGTGTACATAATGATCATTATATTATTAGTATGAATATCAGCAGTCAGCAACAGCATCATCATCATGTTCTTTTAGTTTTGTATGTCTCTTATACATAACTACATATCATGTCATTATCATATTAATATGTCATACAAAAACTTTGCATGTGTGTGATCATGGAGTAAAAGGGTCAAGGGTGTGATGTAATGTTTTTCATGCTGATGAATGACAATCATAATGCTGTTCTGTTGCACAAATAAAGTTCAATGGTTATGGTTACTGTAATTGTTTATTTTATATTATTATAATTATTAGCAACCTAATTAAATACCATTATTTAAAAATTATTGGTTACTAAATATTAAGCAATAATTACAATATTTTAATTAATAACTCAGATTATTATAATTACGTGTAATAATGATTACTAAACTATTTTTTATTTTATTTTTCTTCTTTGCATTGAAATAAAAATGTAGCCTGGCACTAGTAACGTTACCAGCTATCGATATCCGCTGGTGCTTTCTGCATTCAAACAATGATTCAAAAGTGCCGCTTCCAAAGAGAGCGCAACGTTATTGATCCTCCCTACGAACATTCGAAATTTCTCATGGCTGTAAGAAGGAATAGCATACTCACACTGTGACCTATTTTAATCTATGGCTGTTCAGAAGTAGATCTGTTCACCGCCCTTGAGATACTATGCTGTTATTTACAAGTATATTATTTTTATGCATCATAGTGCAGCAGCAAAGGGATATGTAACATAAATTTAGATATTTTGCTATTTTTATATTACAGAAAGCTAGTTACAATAAAATTAATTCAACTTTTATTGATATGTTTACTATTCTTTGTCCGCCACGAAACCATTGGACGGCGGGGTCTCCAATAAAGAAGCAGCTACTCCACAGCCACAGCTGCGATAGGTTGTCGAAGTGACCATTGAGGATCGAGGGAAAAAACTTTTTGTGACCAATCACATAATTTAACTTTGGGGAACACCAAATTCTGTTCAATAAACTTCGTGCAATCCCCACCAAATAGTAATAGGTATAAACAACTAATTCCTTATTCTCCTAAACCGAAGACCACAAGAAATATACTCCAACTCTGCTTTTAGTTACTCTTCTAATCTCAGTGATACTCATTCAAACTCTAATATTTATAATGTAATAAAATAATTTAATACTTTGTTTATATTTATATATATAATGATACTAATAAATAATACTGCTTCGTTCTTATCAATTAATTAATATTATATATTATAACACTTACTTGTCCTAAAGCTAATGTAAATATTCACGTTGCTACAGTTATAGTAATTAGTAGTATAGTTAGTAGTTATTTTCAAAAAAAAACTTGTACTACTAACTATAACTATTACTATTACTTACTATAGCAATTTTTAACTAATTTTGTTACATTTAGAATATGTAAAAAATAAACTAAATAAATTATTATGATTAATGATATTCATTAAAATTAAAATATTTCAATCATCATATTCAATATGATATTGATATTCACAGATATTGATATTGATATTTTATTTATTTATATAATCTTATTATATTTATTATAAATTATAATTATTCATGTTCATGTTGTCTAATTATTCTATAACCATTACCATAATCAATGACTATTCACTATTGCAATTGTAAAATTATTAGAAATGAAAATTTTGGCGAAATGTATTATATAATTATAATATAACATTTGATAAAATCATTGAATGCAAAATTGAATGTCTGACCTCCCATGTAGCAGTAATTGTGCTATGAATACATTTACTAGAGTCAGGGTAAACCTGTAACCGTATGATATATGTAACATGCTATGCTATATACATGCACATAAACCTACAAGTAAATAGGCTACACTATATAACATAGCCTACATATGACACTCACTATGGTACAATTTGAATGCGTCTGCAGGGCGCATCATTAACAGATATCTTCAAATATTCTATTAATGCAATAACAGCCATGTGCAGTCAAACTGGCCATTGCTGAATAACATTAAATTGTTATTTGTTACGCTTTCTCCATGCTGCAATTGAATACACCTATTGTATTATACAGTGTATTGGTCTTTCTCTGTTCGACCTAGACCGATTAAGAGTTGCTAGTTCCAGTCAAGCCTTTTTAGACATTTTGTTTTGTAAGAAAAGGCAAACTAACTGGAATAAACAGGAACAGGAGTAGATGGGTTTGCTAATAGCACTGTTTAGTTACTATTTTTATCACTTCCTGTAACCATCTGATTATGTATATTTAGACAAGATTGGACTCAATCTGTGAGAAGCCTGGATTTTCTCTTGAACTAAGAAGTATCATAGGACCTGCAGCATATTATTCCTGTTGTAAAACCTGCTGCTAGTTGATATAGTAGTGTAAGTATACATACATGTGTGTGTCTTGTTTTATCTGTAGACGTGCATGAAAAAAAATTTGATTATATATGTAATATAATCTATATATTTTGTATATAAGTATTAAGTACATATTATGCATTATAGGCATTGAAAAGAGCTCAACACAGATAATGGCTGAGATGGCAGAGTTTCAGCCAGCTGCAGCAACTGCTACTACTACTGCAACAGCAGTTGCTGTTGGTGACCAACAGACAGTTCAAGCGCAGCCACTAATAGTACAGACTGGCAATGCTTCGCAACCACAGGTAGGCTACTAGTGTATTGGATTATGTTATGTTTACTACACATTCCAATGCTGCTATTCATAGAAGCTGCAAAACTATGCTATAAGATGTCAATGTATGTGAACTTTGACTCTTTATCTTCCAAATACATAAAAGTTATCTTTTCATCGTCATAGATGAGAAGACAACTTCAAAACTAAATCTAGTTTTGTTTGGAGTTCTTCCTCCTAAATTTAGACCATAGCAAGTAGGCCTACAGCGAGACCAAATGGGGAGTTATCTGTCCAAGTGCCGTTTAATGCTGTAGTATATTGTGGTCTTTACGTATCGTATGATTGACTGTAGGTTTTTCAACTGGCTCAAGGAGGTCAAGTATTACAAGCTTTGACCAGTGCTGCCGGTACACAGCAGCAGTTTATGACTGTACAGACTACCACACAGGCAGGACAGCCTCAATATCAACAGGTGTGCATTTATACTTATATTGGTATTTTACATCACACATGAAACTGAGATGAATTTTTCTTCAAATTTATATGTGAAATAAAAGAAGTTGAAATTTCTATGCAGTAAATAGTGTTGCATAATGATACTAATAGGTTCTCCGACCAAGCAGTTAAAGCAATTGTTCTGTTGACAAAATTCTAGATGGAACTAGAGTTACGTTGTTCCCAGACTTGCATGTACATGTATATAATAATAAGTTCTTAAATATTATTAACTTACCTCATTGTTGCAGGTGCAATTAATGAATGGACAAACACAACAGAATGCTGTGGTGGTACAGCCTGGGCAAGCAGGAGAGAATCAGATTGTCTACCAACCAGATGGATCAGCACAGATTCAAACAGGTTTGTATTTATGATTGAAGCCTGAACATATACCATGCCGGTTACTATTGCACCCTAAAATTTAACCATTGGCTAGCATAGTGCTTGAATACAGCGGAGTTGTCTTCTCGTTAAAAAGTGTTGTCAGTAGAGTGACAACTCCTAATCTATTCATCGCATTGAAATTTCTCATACATACATGTATAATGTTTTGGAACCTATAGGTATATTTTCCAATACATTTGTATTAATTGTTGTACAATACTAGCAACAATATTCAATTGTATACTCTTAGGCAAATCCTTTTCTGTGATGTGTTGTATATGTATAACATTTGCTGACGGCCATACTCTTAGTTAGGGTGCAGTTTAGTTAGAAACACCTCCATCAGTCTTACCATGTGATTGTCACTTTAGCTAAAGTCTAGTGACTAATTTTATCATTGTTGTAGGAGGGGGTAATGTAATATCATTACCAGCGTCTTTCACCTCACAGCTGTTTGGTAACTCAGGTGGTGGTAACACACCAGTTATGGTAGTCGTAGCTCCACAGGCTAGTACATCTAAACGAGTCATTGGTGGAGTTCATGTGAGTTTTACAACTACCAC
Organism: Bugulina stolonifera; assembly: GCA_935421135.1. Lineage (NCBI taxonomy): Eukaryota > Metazoa > Bryozoa > Gymnolaemata > Cheilostomatida > Bugulidae > Bugulina > Bugulina stolonifera. The sequence continues at coordinate 31,484,415 of OW285187.1, forward strand.
TACTTCACGTACATGTACTGTAGCTACTCAACCAGATCATTATTTGTTGGAGTTATCTACACTATATCTTACTCATACGAGAGGATTACTCCAAAATAACAGAATATTTATAAAACACATTTGCTGTACTCCATGTATGCATTTTTACCTGTACATTGTTTTGACCTATCTATTTAGGAAGTTGCAACTGATGACCCACCACTTTATGTCAATGCTAAGCAATACCACAGAATATTAAAGAGAAGACAAGCCAGACAGAAACTAGAGGCAGCAGGTAGAATAAGCAAAGAAAGAAAGGGTTACTTACACGAATCTCGACACAAACACGCTGCTAACCGCAATAGAGGAGAAGGAGGAAGGTTTATGTCGAAGGCTAAGAAAGAAGCAGCAGCAGCAGCTGCCGCCGCCGCATCGTCTGCTGCTGCAACCCCGGTGACGAATGGCTCTACCTCATGGTATGTTGTTTGATTCTCTGGCCTAATAGCTGCTAAATAATACCCTTTCAGACTGCTGTTTATACTAACTCCTAGCGGCAAGCGGCCAACGCTAACCACAACTACGTTATATAGTGACATGCTCTAGTGAGCGGTAGGGGTCAACGAGTTCAACAAGCTCAACTTTAAACCCCATCGCAAACTGACATGTGCCAGCTATAGTATAGTAATAGCTAACCATGTCATGGTAGGCGTTGGCCGCCAATAGTTAGTATAAATAGCAGCTTGAAAGGGCTCTAAGATGAAATTGATTCAATATCCACCTGTATAATTCTGATTGCTTATTTCGTGTTTGACGTTACTTTTAGAGAGAAGCTACATGCAAAGTACTGATATAACTCTCGACTACTATGACTTGGACTAGCTAATTATAGTGACGGTCCATTACACAATCAACAATAATATTATTTTATAGCAAAAATATTCATATTTTAATAAAAATGGGCTACTAACATATATTCCCATTTTCAGCCATAATGTATTGTTACTGGTAGTAACAAAATAAATTATAATTTATTAAAATAGACATGTTTGGATTGTGATACTAATAATGTTGTAATAATGATATAGTTCTCTATTGAAATTTCATTGACTACAAATGGTTTTTGATGTCGCAGTAAGGGGTAGGTTTTCTATTACTAATTTCTTTTTACTCCTTAGCACTCAGGTATACTTTCCTGGTTTACTATTCACTAATATGAACAACTATTTTGATATCACTGTACATAGCCTTAATACATTACATTGTACAAACATGTATCATAACAATAAATTATAAAACCAAAACAAATGGAATATTGCGTTGAACAGCAACAAGAAATTTATATTTTGTAAATTAGTTTTGCAGAAATTGATTTGCCAAAATATCTTAGCAGTATACAATTATACAAAGACACAGGACAACAGTAAAATTGATTATTATTTGGACAATCCTAATAATATAGCCTATGTTTAATTAAAATAAGGTAGAATCTGCCTTCACAATTACCCTCAACACATTGATTTCATGCTAATAGAAAATAATACAATGTTGTTAAAACATCTACTGAAAGTCTGTAGGATTGTCGAAAGATATCTATTCAATGATTGGTTATATAATAACAGATTGCTAAATAGATCAAGGTAACCATGCTACTCTCAGCTTAGCTACCTTTTCGTCAGCCTTTAATAGTTCTTAGATACTAAAATTCAAACCACTACAATGTTTGCAGAGAATATCTGAGATAAAATTTACATATTATATAAATGAAAATACATTCTAAATGCATTAAGTGGTTTTGGCAAGGAGCAAATCACTCTTAAAACATACTTATAACACATATGTAATTTCTACAGAACTACACAATAACGGTTAATAGAATTCATACAGTAAAATTACAATAAGCTAAAAATATATATCTAATACTTGGACTAGAAAAATCTTCATTTGGAATAATAATAATGAAGAAAATTATTAGAATATAAATATCTCTGTAATCAGCAGTAATTGAAGTCTAGCAAAGTTGTTACTGCTTAGTAAATATGGGTGAGTGGCTGTAAACAAGTGCAGTACCACCAGTTATATTTAGAGAGCATTGGCAAGTCGTGGTCAGAGTAAGAAAATAGTTATGATTGGAAATGAATACTATAACATACTGTATGTGATTCACGCTTGGTACTATCATACAATGTATACATGCCGTATATTGGTTGAATTGCTTATTTCACTGCCTAGTTTCAGAGGAGATACTCATTCGTTGTACACTGTTAGGGCTGTGACTTGGTGAGGCTGAGCTGTCTACCTTGGAATCACTGGTGTGTTCCGGAAACATTGGTTGATCAGAAGTAGTTTTAGGTTCTGCACCATCTATGAGAAGAAATAGTAGGCTACTATCTATATACAGACAGGATACAAATAAATCTTAACTTTAGGATATGAATTACAAAACATCAGCATGTATGTTATGCTGTTGCCAACTAATTATTGGTATACCTCATAAGCTTAGCCAAAGCCTCTCTAATTATTCAACCACATGCGTGATACAATCCATGTACAAATATTTTACCTAGCTACGTTTAATACTACAGTACATTTTATGGAATTATTAGGGATAAGCTCTATTTATGGGAATGAAGTGTGAAGTTTAATAGACTATATCAAAGAGAGAGTTATTCCCTCCTACATTGTAGGAGCTGACGATTCTCCTTCCTTAATGATTTGGGCTACATACCTTCTACATCCATCTCATACATTTTGCCATTGTCCCACCAGACTCTCTGCATTTCATGCCTCCTGTTCCTCATCAAGTTTTTATATTCAGAAATCCTCAATTTCTTCCCATCAACAATGCATGTTCTCTTGGGTCTTGGCCTGGCGGCAAAAATACGGAATGTACATGGCTATGCTAACACAGGTGCAACTCTAAGTTTGAAATATTACACCTAGCCTACATTTTCAGTCATACGCCCACCCACATGCATCATAAATGGAATACCTGTATAAGATATTCACGCACATAGATGTTTAGTGTATATACACATATGTATCTACCTGTATCTGTAATCAGGATGGTTCTCCATGTGTTGTTTGCTCAGCCTTGACTGCTCTTCATAATACGGCTGTTTGTCTGAAGTCGTCATATTTTTCCATTTAGCTCCTAAAGTAATATGAATATACCACAATCAGCTGTAAACTAAAACAACATGGTTTGTAAGCAAAGCACTAAGTGAATATACAACAGAATATACCTATGTGCACCTTGACTTTACTACTACAATCATAGAGGTCACTACAATACACCATAAAGTGTATTTTAGGAATTTGATGATGCTATTAAGAAATGATTTCTAACCATGTGAACACTTTATTCAATTTTAAAATGTTGTAACAAACAAATGGAAAACAGATCATTTCCTTTATTCACATAAATAGCCAATTATACAATTACGAATGCACCTCAATATATAATTGTAATCATAACAATATGAAATAGCGAAATATTTTAGATAAGTAGCAGTAGAACATAATATACTGGAAGGTACATACCAAGAAGCTTGCTAATGTTGGAGTTGTGCATGTCCGGGCACTGCTTTAAGATGGCCCGCCTTTCTTCTCTAGCCCACACCATAAATGCATTCATTGGTCTTTTAATGTGTGGTTTGCTAGGCTCGGATTTCTCCTTGGGTGACCGAATTATCTTTGCTACAAATACAGTTGATTAACCATGTTATGGATAAGCATAAGCATGGTTACATGATAAAAATGAAAAAGTATTAGTTGAACTGCACAGCCTTTTCAAATATCCTTTTAAAATAAAAAGGCTATCAAAAGTGTGAAAAATGCTTTTAGACAGTAAGCAGTGTAGTGAGCAGTGGACACCTATCTGGAACAGGGGAACCTTCAAATTTGGAATACATTCGGAACATATTTTATTATCAAAATTAGCTGTGGGAGTTTTGATTTTTAAAACAATAAAATAGACCTTCATCTAAGCATTATTTTAACACATTGAAAGGAGTTGCGGAATTGTCATCGTTTCTTACTTTGAACTTCATCGTCACTGCTAACACTCTGGTGACGTGTGCTGCTCATCATTTGAGGAGCATGCATTGGCATAGAAGTCATACCTGGCATTGCCATAGACAGTGCTGCGTGTGGCATGTGCATTGCCAGTGCATCTTGTACCAATTTCTCCTACAGAAATTACAATGCAATGACGTAATTTTAGCCACCTTCGAGTTTTGTTTTCATTCCTTACTTCATTGAGTGAATCAAATACAGTGTTCAGAGTAGAGTTCAACATTAGGTTAACATCTGCCAACCATACAACTAATTTCGACAGCAAACAAAATAAATTTATATAGTTATGAGCCTACAGGTAAATATCACAAACACCACTAAAATACATACATAGGCTAGATGTATCAGGTATATACTGTAGAACGGCAAATACCTTGTCCATCACATTGTTAGATGTTGAAGCCATTGATGCTGCCATTGGTAAACCCAGATGTTGTCCGGCAGCCATTAAATTGTGGAAAGCTGGCAAGAAGTTCTGTGCTGGCAAGAATTGTGCCATGGATGCTGGGATTCCAGTAGCAGCCATTGCTAAGCTACCGGGCAGTTGTGTAGCTATCGATGTTTGTGGCAGTGGGATTTGTCTCATCATTTGAGGAGTTGTCATTTCTGAATGGATAGAAAATGCGATAATCATTCAACTGCTATACCAATAATGAGTTATAAAATAAAATTTGTTTGTTGAAACTTGGAGTTGTCCGTTCTAGATATATAGATACCCAGGTAGGAGCTAACATACATCATTGTGTATGTAATGTAATACAATAACGGGAATTATTCGACATTCGCACAAATTTTAATTAGACAGCAGCAGAGCGACTTGCGCTGACATATTATGTAAATGAGCTTTGGAGCAGACACTACTGCTGTCCAGTGTCCTACAATAATATTATAACTAAGAAGAAGCTAATGGAATTCTAGAAAATTGATTTCTATTAATTTCAAAGCCATAAAGATTTAGCCCCAAGATGATATGATCAGTAACAATATTGTATTGTAGTACTACAACTCCCTCGAGTCCTGGGTTGGTTCAAAGACAATCAGCAACCAAACAAGACAATCAATATAATGCTGTAACGTATAAAAACAAATTATGCTTTTGACCATTAATAGGGTGTAACATGCATTAGAATAACAAAGGGAAACAAAGTATCTTCTTCATGCATCTAGTGATTATGATCAATAACTAGTGACATCCAATTTGACTTTTCAACAATATCAGGCTTCTTTATGCTTGAGTGTATTTTTTTTTAATTTATACGAAACTGTGTAGGTTGTTATAATATTATTGGCAGACTTGGACAGGACTAGGTGATACAAAAACATAAGAGTTGATTAAATGTGCCAAAAACAAATAAACAATAGGGCATGAGGTCAAAGTAGATGAGAAATAGGTCAAAATGTATTGTATATATCAGAGATGAGGAGAAACTACCATGGCTTACCTTTATTCTGATCGGCAGTGACTTGTTTGGGTACCGAGTGTCGGGCTTGTTGCTTGTGCGGGCTGACATGTTTGTCAGCCTTTGTCCTTGGTTTAGTTAGGTTGAGTGGTGTGCTGTCACCTGTGTAGCAGTAACATAACATGAAATAGTACACTGTCAGTAGTTATAGCTAGGTATTTAGTGATTCACACTGCCTGTGTGTAGGTTAGCTTACACCTCTCATATTATTTCTAGTTTCTCAGAGCTCCAGTTGTTTGTACCCTCACTCTCTCTTATCTGATGAACATGAATCAGCATTGTTAGCATTGATCTGCTTTCCAAGTAACCACTTTAGGCTTATAAAATAGTCAGCATACAAACAATTGGTGAAATGCACCTAATGGGCTAATTGCTTCAGTTATTAATTTAATGCAAATCCAAAGAAGTTGAGCTAAGATGCTCTTCAAGTGTATCCACAACATTTTTCTTGATTTACACAATGCTACTAGAATGTAGGCATTGTAACTACTAACCAGCAAAGTCGCTACTGCAGTCACTTTGTGGACTAATGGAGCCACTTCTGCAGCTTTCCTCTCCATCTAAAAGAGAACAATGATCTCAACGGTTAGCGGTCTATTTTTAAACTTATATTATTCTTAATTTGATTGTATACATTACACGTAATGCATTGTATTATGCCAATATGAGATGCTGATAATAATTGAAACAAGTACTTGCGTAATCTTAAGAATGCATGGCAGCGATCAACACAATTGATACTTGGTTAGCAATAGATTAAGGAAGCTTTTGTTAGTGAACACATTGTAATGGCCATTGTCGCCTTTAGGCTTCGTCAACCTATTTTGTGTGACTATTGATCCATAGTATACAACACAACGCTGGTATGCTAAAGAATAACAGCATCACAGCACCAATAGGGCACCTATGATAGAGTAACGCCTCAACTGCTGAGCTGTACAATTTGTAAATATCATTTTATACGTAGGGAATCAACTGGCCATAGGAGAAGCCCTCCGCTTTGCTAGGTAGAATAAATGTTGTTATAATAATGGAAACTAAGAGGTTACCTACCATTATTGTTCATATTTTTCTTCAGCTTGTACTCCTGCCATTGCACTGTGTTCTGTAAAGCACAACATATAGAGGGTTTAAACTGGAAACAGGCGCAGTAAACAAGCTCAGTTCAGGGGAACAAGGAGCTGTACATTACATGAGATGATTAGCCACATAAAAACCTGTATTGAATTAAGAACAAGGCTTTATCTGTACCAGATATGTTGTGTAATGATCATAAGTGATGCTGATGATGTAATCAATAAGAATGCTGCCAATAAATGCTGCTATTAGCTGCTGATAATATAGAGAGGTGCAACAGGGCTCTGCTCCTTCACAATGAGTGTACTGAAAGAATAGGCATTGTGGTGGTGTGAACTGGGAGTTATACAGATAGAGAATTCATAAAATATACAAAATAACACTGGCTATAACACAGAGGCTGCCGCAAGCAGTTTTCTCTATTCTTGACTATTCCTCAAATGCAAACTTAGATCTAAGGCTAATGGAAAAACGCACCAAACTGGAGGAAGGTAGCCTATAGGATGCCTCCCTTAGGAAACTGTCACCTTGTAAATGTATTTTGGCCAAGTATAAAATAACCATAACACTGAACAATATCACTACCAGCATGTATGATGTAGGCTCATCTATATAGACAAAACTAGTAGCTTGCTGGTTAGTTGGTTTTTGTTTGTTATCATTATGTGATACCCTGTTGTATTAAATGTCACCAATCAAGAGGAAAGAGTGAGTAACAGCAAAAACAATTAAAATACAAACCAGGAGTGTAATGCAATATGAAATGTGAACAAAACAAAATTAAAAATAAATTAAACAAATTCAATAATTTGCTACAAATTCACCTTTTACAAGAAGCTCACTGAAATATTATTTGTATATTATATAAATATATTATTATGTTGTAAACCTGTCAAAGCAAATTATGCATTTTTAGCTCAATCTATTCTTAGTTGCACAGGATATCCTACAACCAGTATTGTTTCTATTTAGACTTAGGACCAGATAACGCACATGCCTAGAGGAGAGGTCATTGACAAGGGCGTTTCTAGCTATTGTCGCAGGAGTCGTGCGACCCCCCTTTGCACTAACCAAAAGTCAAAACGGATTATGTACTACATTGTATTTAGCCTTGTTGGTTGTCAGGGCAACCAGCGATAGCCTGTGTGCACCGTCTAAAATGGAAAGTTGTGTCACCCACGATACCTATTTCATAGAGTTAAGTATACCAAATCTTTGCTAACTTGATCCCTTCTCTCAATCATTGTGAGTAGCATAGAAAAAACTACCATACTTCGTTTGGATTGAGAGTTTTATGGCAAATTTGCTGCCACTACGAATCTACTTGACTTTTTGAAGTGAGAGTGCAACATTTTGTGTCCATATGATGCATAACTGACTGGTGACTTTTGTTGTAGTAGAAGTAGTCTAATACTACTGATAATAAAATAATATAATCAATAATTAATAATTTAAATTTTAATTTGATAAATATAAATAATATCAATTACTGAATTAGTAATAATTGTTTATAATATAATTAGTAATTTTTGTTGTTTTTTTATCGCTTTAATTACACAATTTGCTTATTAGTTTACTAGCAAAAGCTGTACAACAACTAAAATAATACAATATGAATATTTATTAATTTACGATTATTATTAATAATAATATTAAATTAATAAATATTCATATTGTATTATTTTAGTTGTTGTACAGCTTATGCTAGTAAACCAATAAGCAAATTGTGTAATTGAAGCGATAAAAAAACAGAAAAAGTTACTAATTATAATAAAATTAAAAATAGGTATTTATTTTATTGAATTGTTTATTGATGTTAATAATAATAGTAATAATAAATTTTAAAAACATCTTTTATTATAATAAAAATAATAATATATAATAAGTAAACTAAAACTACTACTAACTGTCACTGTGGTGACCCTTATGTATATTCATCACAACCTAAGAACTCAGGGAAAAGATAAGTATTGATGTTAGCCTTAGATTAACGACTGATTTTGTACGCTTCTCTATAGTAACGTAATAAAGCTGTGCTATGATCAGAGATGTGTGCAAGTTTTATTTTGGAAACTCAAGTTTCCATGGCCAACTCTTAATTGTGACTCTTCAAGTTACAAGTCAATTCTTTCAGTGACAGATCAAAACTTTCAAGTTACGAGTTAAATATTTACATGTCCCTAGAAACTCAAGTTTTTGTCAAGTTATCCAAGTTAACTACAAGCAAGTTTCAATTCAATTCTTTTCTTGTTTAAATCGAGTCTTTTTATAGAGTTATTGGGTTATTGTTTAGCTTATGGTGAAATTTTGTTAGGAAATGGTGGTAGAAGTTCAAATTTCAAAGCAAAATGTCACATTTTCAGTGTAAAATGTGTTATAATTGTGGTTGTGGCTGGTGGTTATAACTGTGGTTATTTCTATTTATTACAATTCACAGCTGCCCAATAAAAACTCGAGTTATTGAATATTTCAGTGTAATGATGTGCGAGTTGAGAGTCTTTGATCATAGCCATAATTGAATTACAATTCAAGTTACAAGTTTTTGACAGCTGTATATTCAAGTTACGAGTCTTTATAATTAGCCATAAATTGTTGCTTGAATTAACTCGAGTGAGAGTCTTTAACTCGAGTCTGGCATCTCTGGCTATGATATAATCTACTAGTACTCAGGCAGAGAGAAAATCTGAAGATAAAAAATAAATATAAATAATATTGGCTTCTATTATAGATAATATACTAGCATTTTCATAATTTTTTTCATTGATTTGATGGTAAGTGGATGTAGACTAACCTTAGGGATAATCCTTATCTGTTATTAAAGCCTTCAAGGCTTGTTTAGTGAAGGGTAGGTGGTATCGAAGGTAGGGTAGGTGGTTTCGTATGGGTAGGGTAGAGTAGGCAGTTTTGTGGGTAGGGTAGGGGTAGGTGGTTTCGCTACACCCCTAAGCGGGTGTAACGAGCGATGCCTGGATAATCTGTTTGTAACCACTTGTCTTGTTCTCTTTAGGTTTTGAATATGATGTAGACCTATTTTATATTTGAATACTTACTAGTCTTTAAAAGGTCTGGATATATTTACATGTATATCTTGATAATACTCGGATAATCTTTTTGTAACTGCTTGTCTTGCTCTCTTTAGGTTTTGAATATGATATAGACCTATCTGATATTTGAATACTCAATAGTCTGGTCTGGATATATTTGCATTTATATCTTAATTTCTCGTAATTAGTAAAGAACACATTTGGTGTATTCCAACTATAAGTTGTGTTAAACATGGTTTTGTATTACAATAAATACCAGCCTACATAATATACACCTACTACAGTCGTAGAACTTTTGTAATTGTAATCAGTGCTTGGAAGTATGTACATGTAAACTGAATTATCTAGCCAAACTGAACAACCAATATACTTTAGCCCGTATCTAATCTGTCTGTCTATACCGCATGATTAAATCTAGACATTATCATTCCAAAAGTTACCCTTCCTATACCTGGCTGGTTTATAGTAAAGAGAGGGAAACTCCTTAGAAAGCTTGAACAGGCCAAGGCAACTCCTATGATAAATGATCAGCCTATGTCTAGGCGAGAATTTTTTTGTGGCTAGCAGTTGCTTAGCTACACTAGGAAGAATTAGCTGCATGCACTCTGTTCATACATACAAGGTCGTCTAAAATATATTGATGAAGCACTGAGGTTTGCATAATTTGATGTCTGGGGATTACCATGGCTGACATGGATTACTCGTCCATTTTGACAATATTTTTCACCGGCATCCAAAAAAGAGCTGTTTGAAATACCACAGTTTTGTCTTTTAGATGAGCTCTGGATGCAGCTTTGGGCACTGAAATGCGCTCAGCGGCTTCAGCGGCCGGGGCGCTGCCCCGGACCCCGCCAGGGGGCCTAGGCGGCCCCCTGGACCCCCGGCCTGCTGATTTCGCCATCCCTTTGATAATTTTCTAGAAACGCCCCTGATTGAGTTACCCTCTATGATAGCAAATGTTGACTCTAAGTCATTTGGCACCATGACTAAAATAGCAATAGCTGCCCTACTATTTGACAGCTCTCTATTGTTGATGACTACTACTAGAAGGGGATATTATATTGACATACTATCACATTATTTTGTACAATGTATGCAACATGTAAACCTATAGTATGCAATTGCTGCCAATGTCATGATGAGTATTTCAGATCTTCATTTAGGGCTAGCCTAAGAACCCAACATCAGCATTTGTCATTACAGGGTACTCGTGTTACCTTCCAGTAACAGGAGACTGAGGAATTTGATGTTGAAATCTCAGACAAGACAATAGTCACAGAAATGCACTGGCTGATAAAAACAGGCTCCTAAAGGTTTTGTTGAACTGTAAAAGCTAATTTGATTAGGGATGAAAGGATGATTCACACACCACAATCAACACAACAAACTAATATACAATACAGTCTTTCATGGTGATGACTTTGTATGATACTTCAGTAATAGCAGTTGGTAGAATGTTCTATTGTTATTCTGGTCTTGTTCAACATAATATGACTCATTTGGATAATACACTTCTACCGGGAGTTCTCTTACCTTGTCAGAAACGAGTGATTTTTGCAATTTTTTCAATTCCTCTATCATCTCGTTGAGCTGATGCAGCTTCTCAACAGGACTACCATCGCTGTCGACTACAGCTTTCTTTATTACCTCTAGCACATCTTCCTGGGAGAGTGATGCCAAAAACTTTGGTTTCTTGCTCACTGAAGGCGAGGTTAGGATATCTTCACTGCAGTCATCGACTGAGTTGCGTTTAGAGTTTATGTCAACCGTTGGAGCTTCATGCTCCTTGTACATTAAGTTGCTGTCAGGCTGAACTGAGCCTCCGTCAGGGTGAGTGGGCTGTGGCATAGTAGGCGACAGCTTGATAGGCACGTTTTTCCGTTTAGATGATGACATATCACTAAAGAAAATAAGTACAGCGTTAGAAAACAAATATTAGGATAGACAATAAGATACTGAAGGATAAACTGATAAGGGGTCCTGTTCTTCTTTCACAATACTTACACTGTTACACTGTATCAGATGATGCACCTTCAGTATTTACTCTCTAGTAGGTGATTAACTAAATATCCGAATACAAAGTTAGAGCAATACAAAGCTGGAGCAGTCAAGTTATCATTTGTATCCAACTGATGCTGACTTTAGAAAGCAAAAGACACTAACGTTTGAGATTTGTGTGGCAGAACAACACAAGTGTATCTTAATAATCAACACTTAAAGAGAGAGATAAGATTTCAATAAATTATACATGATATCAAAACCTAATCCAAACACCCAAGCAATTACTTTGTCATTTAACAAAAGGATAAAGACAACCCAGGTTGCTGCTAACCTATTGTATGCCAGTAATCGATATAAATAACAATGAATAGAGACCTGTGTGAAGAACAATATGTATTCTAATGCAGCATACAAATCTTAGGAACCCATACGTAACAAATACAAAAATCAATGCAATGCTTTGGTCTTGGCATAGAGTCGGTGTTGTCCCTAGTATAAAAGAATCAGAGTGCTGCCATTGTTGTATTGACTGCATAGTATGCCTGTTAGCTCTCCCATCAACAATACAATTGTATTAGGCAAAATCTATATATTGTATACCAAGTATAATGGCATCATATTAGAGCACAATGAAAACATAGAATACCACGCATCTCTTGTGACCTATACAAAATTACAACAAAGAACAATCGATTGATTACAAGCAGCAACCATTTTAGCCTCACTAATCATAGGCAACTCTGTATTCAACCAATAGCAGAATAGAATAAACTTTGGTTCTATAATACAATCACAAGAACATTGCAGCCAGAAATCAGAAATTGTACAAAATGTCAAAAATGAAATATTTCAACTTTTGAAATATATAAAATATAATATCAATCCATCAACATTTACCAAAATCATAAAGTTTGCCCACAGACCATAGCTTACAACATATTAGGAACAACATTGTGTGTATATAAAGTATGAGTACTCGCGGTAACTCTCTCCACATAGTAGCAAAGAAGGCAAAAATGTTTACCTGTTGCAACATGTCTGCTCACAAAGATACCACCCTATGTCTATTCTGTCAGCGACACTCAGGCATCAAACAAAGCCTTTTATTTATGAATATTAGAATTACACAAGCATTGTCAGTGACTGCAGTAGTACAAATGAACACAAAACATTAGTGTCTTTGTACAAAAGACTACTCCATTTGATTACAGATGTTAATAACACAATCTCCACAGTGTATTCTGATCAATATATGCATATTATTATTATGTGCTTGATAATAATTGTATGAAAGACAATAGCCTGAATTAGCCTAGTCCCAAACCTTATACATATAGAGAGACAGAATGAGATTGCAAAGCAAATCAATGGGGATTGTTATTAGCAAAGGTTTGCATTGGTTGACTTAAGTAATAAGATCAAGCAAACCAATATTATAGATTTATTTAGCTAGCCATAAACAATAGTATTGTATATGTATAATATGTTAGAATACTATTATATATACATGTATATACATATATACTATTCACACCTACAGTAAATGTAGGTCTTTCTAAACAGTGATAACCTGACAGTGTCATTATGCAACTAGTACAATAACGAAATATAATATGTAAATCATGCTATATACTGCCATTAAAAGCAATTTACTTCGTAACATTATATAAAGACTGCTTCCTTACCAGAATGTGGGGTAGGGAATCCATTGCAAGCGCATCTTTACGCTTTTTGTCTTCAGTAATATATATTAATAATTTGTAAGTATAATTCCTACCACCAAAACCCTCACTATGCTCGCACAAGATGGCTGATGCTGAGCTGTACTACATTCATCTGATGCGATACTCCCTTATCTAGACTGTTAGTAGTCTTTATTGAGTGTACAGCCAGCCTATAATGATCTCGGGTGTTGATAATACATTAGTAAGGAGGTTTTTTTATGATAGAAGGTCGGTTAGTGGTTAGGAGGTCAGATGTCACAATGAGAAACAATCAAAGGAATGCCAAATAAATCAACACATTGTACTCCATTAGCTCAACCACCAATCACAAGTACAGCTGCTGTAATGAGCTCTTCTCCTAGATGACTGTATTTGTAGGTATAATATGCCTATACTCTATACAGACCACTGCTGACAAGTCTACTGACTTCCAATTCAGTAATTCAGAAAATAGAATAAAATATAACAATTATATTTGAATAAACCATGGCAAACATAATTTAAATTGATGGGGTTGAAGAACCCTACACAATGAAATGCTAAGACACAACAACAATGGAATTGGTCCCAACTCTGGACTCCAGCCTCCTAGCGAGACAAAGACATCATCAAGACCACATGACACAACATTGGTCTGCATTGAACTATCTAATCTGTACAAACAGCATCAGCTTATTTCAAGAGAAAACAAGAGAGTGGGAGTTGTCAGCCCCTAGTATATTATGATACTGCAGTGAGTGATGTGCATGTACAGTATATTACTCAAGTATGGACAAAAAATCCTCAATACTTATTCACACTAGTTTACAATATTTGCAAGCAATCTGTAATTTAGCATTTGAACAATGCTTCCAATACCATTTGACTTTCATGTGACCAAACTGTACAATAGTAGTAATGATAATAATTATTAATGTATCCATGAAATTAAAATAGACTTGCACTATATGCAGAGTAGCTCCTACTAGTAATCAATTCAACAATGCCTAGAAATCAAAATCCTTGAAGTTCACCAATTAGGAGAAATTATAACATTATATTACTCCTTAGTGCTGATCATGCTGGCATATACCTACTTATTGCTAAGGCTTAGCACCTCTAAACCATATGAAATTGGTGTTCACACATCAGCATTATTTTCTTGTACTAATAGTACAATGGCCGTAACTATCTAGGCGGCTCAGGCGGCCCTAGCCGCCTGAACTTTTTGTTAAAAGAAGAAAAAATTAAGCTAATATCGGAAGGCATAGATACCGTGCCCCACATGAAATAGACATACTCTAATGAAAATAATGCTACTATGTGTATAATGATATTGATGGCTAATTTTCGCGTGAAGCCACTGCTGATTTGATAGCGTAGTTGGTTGCGTGCTTGGTCTTCATGCATAGAGACACGAGTTCGAATCCCACTGTGGGACAATCTTTTTTCATTTTAGTAATTCACTCAATTTGTTAGCTATACAGTGACAATACTAATCTCATCTGTAAGATAGGATCACTGCATCTGTAATTCTGTATTCAACGATAGGAAATGCCCTAAGATTGCATGCACAGTGTTCCCACCCATCTCATTTGTTCGACTTCGAACACTGTTCTTCAGGGTTTGGGAACCCTAGAATACCACTCTCCATCTCTATCCATCAACTAAATTTGCACTATTTCCCCTCTTATTAATGTGTGTACATTTTTAGGCCTAGGTCATGTAATGATGTAAAAGACTACAATGGTACGTCATGGCCAAGCCAAACAGAGAAGCACTATTTTGCAGTATACTAATTTGAAGTTTACTATTTGCAGATTACTATGCAACATTTTGTACTTTTGTACCATCACATATAGCTCAAATATGCATCAAAATGGCTGTTTTTGTGTGAATTTTCAAAAACTTTCTTGTGGGAGGTGCCCCACCCTCCTTCTTCCCCCATCCCGCACACACCCTCCCCACACCGCTACTGTTAGCCAGTCCAATTTTGGCCGCCTCAACTTTTTCAGGAAAGTTACCCCCCTGACTATACATTATAATAATGTCGACAATTGACAGCAAACAAAAACATTATTCAAGTGAGCAGTTTAACAGAAGTACAAAACCTAAGAGCTTTGTTAAATTTACCCTGCCTTCAACATACACTGTAAAATAATAGGAAAAAGGACTACTAACCCATGTAGGCCTATAACTAATTTTTATTAATAAAATAAATTCTGCTGTAAAATAACAATATAGGGAACAGAGAAGTACATGTACATGTACATGTAGACTCATTGTTTAGACACCCATTTCACAGAAATAGTGCATGGGATGATATTCACAAGAAAAGAATATTATAATATTTAAATATAACCACGTTGACTTACTAATCGCATATTTGCAGAAGGCAAGGTCAAGTCAGCAGTAGAATGGCTAATCCAAGAAAGTCACAGAGAAGGCATACAACAAGAGAATAATATTCCAAAGAAGAAGCAATGTACAAGAAATAGTTACAGAGAGAGAAGTAACAATTAACACAGTTGTGTAATGCTAGGTGCATTAGTTAAGTGCTGGGTTATAGCATAGCAGAGCTAGTACAATCCAACAGACTACGTAATCATACAAAAAGATGTACATTGTTAACGTATTATTTATAGCATGCTGAACAATGATGATTCTACAGTAATTATGTAATGGAAGGCATTGTGATAATAAAAGTCAGCTATTTGATTGTGTAAACGATGGAAGGCAATTTACCTTATTACATCAGTGAATGGAATAAGTGGCATTGTCTGGCAGCCACTACTAGCAGAAAAGCAGCCACATTGTAATATTATATACAATTTATATGTAGCAGCTCACCTCTAATATGCTGCCAGCGAGTGGGAAGACCAGTCCAATTGGTAGATATAAATGTAACTGAAGGAGAACAGCTTAACTCAGTGTTACAGCATGAGAATCCTGTAAAATCATTGCGTTACAGTAGAGCTCTCTAAAGTTTGTGTTTTGTTCACAATGGGACGACATTCACTTTATTTTACACAATACGCTTTTGTTGCAGCATTAGCTATTGCGCAAGAAAATAATAGATTTAATGGAATTGTGTGGAATTAAATTCAAATAACAATGGCACCTACAATCAGGAGAATAAGGGAAAATGCATTTAGAAAAACAACTTCATCTAGCGAAATCACAATGGAGTTTTGATTAAAAACCATAGTGATGAAAGGCCACTTCACAAACCAAGCATTGTTTGATAGAAGAATGGTTTTTGCTGGTATAAAAGCATTACGTGACATTCAATACAAGTATTCTATTGTTAGGCAGACTATGTTTGCAGAATGAATGCCTCCATTATTATCATGAATCAGTTGTATTGTTATAAGTGGCTAAGAGCTGCAGTTGCAGCTGTATCTATCTAACACTGCAATATTATTCTGTTCTATTCTGTATTATGTGTGCCGGAATGGTTTTTCACTCCACACATGCACTTGAGGGAAAATAATGGGTACTTTATTTTCCATAGTTTGGAACCATTTTGACATTACAATCATATCTATTCACTGCCTGCATGTTGTACAACACACTGCATATTATTATTATGGTACATTGTAATATATTGTTGCTTACAATCATTCATTAGCAGACCTGTAGATTGCCATTATAACTTTTAGTGGACACTGGCTAACACTGGCCAGCACAATCAGGCTTACATTGTAAAGCACAATGAGAATTAATTTTAGATTAATTACAGCTGTGTGGAAATTAGTGTTTTCAAACAATTTCATTGTAAAAGAATCTAATTTAAATAGTCAGTTTAAAGTCTAAATAATAGCTTTTCACTTTTCCTAACAGATTTAACTGTTAATAAGTATATTATTCAAGTTAATGCTAGCAGATATTCAAGTATAAGTTGACTCTGTTGGCAAAATTGGATCCCATAAAACATAAAACAGTTAACTTTGAGATGATATGATGCATATGTACATTGTATATCAATCATGTAACATGGAAATGCTTCCAATAACTTTGTTTGTATAATGGGGCAATACTATTTTTATGTATAAATGGCACTATTTGTGATTCAAAACCCAAGCAATATAATATTAGACCAGTAATTGCCAATGTTGATGTAATATTATTACTATGTTTTGAGCCATATAAAGCTCAAATTGGAAATCTAAAATAAAAAAGTATAAATATGCAAAGAAGGCTACAAACAGCTGTTTAGATATTATTTGGAACTTGAACTGGGTAGGCTGTTTAATATTTAGGCTACATAGTATTATGGTCCACAACAACAAATAATGAGTATCAGCTTACAAATGTAACGACATTTTTATTTTTGCAAAATATTTATTGGAGAGTTCAGTTACACAAATATATGTTTAACTTACTAAATGGTCAGATAGTCTGCCACCAGTGTATGAAGATTGATACCAGGTGTGTGTTGTAGATTTTAGAACATCAACAGTCCGAAAGTATCAACACTTAGATAGTCCTACAATAAGAACATATTTCATGAAATATCAGCTCAATAAAAAGCTAAAAAAATAATACATTTATAATTATTTAGAGCTACACAACTATTTTTAAAATCTGCACAGTCTGGTTATGTTCCGTTTATTTTTTCCATGCTTATTTGCACAATAGTAACCATAGTAACATAAACACAATATAGCCTCTGTGAATATTGGTAGGCACAGAGTCTATGCCTACCAATATTCACTTGATTATTAATTCAGCATAGGACCTGTTGTGGTGGATCAGCATGTATTCAACCTCATCCAGTGTTCACATCTAAAACAATATAACATAGCCTACATATTTATATACAAGTAGTGTATATACTAGATTTTTATACAAGCTTACATTTTGGTGAATCATGGGAAGAAAGATAATGCTTATATTGATTACAGCAATATTGCCAGTGAGAATTCGAATTGTCTGTCTATGATATAATAGTATTTTCAGTTTCTCCACCAAAATTTGGCCAAAAACTCCTTTCTAATGACTGGAGGTCCCAATAACTGAACTGTAACAGTACAGAGCAAATTATGCAGCCACCAAACTAATGTCAGATATGGAAACTCTGGTATTGTAAAAAAAACCAAAAGCTGGCGCAGATTATAAATTTCATGTCAATAGTTATACCAGGTAGACTGTGGTGTGATTTTGTGACCAATTTATTACTTCAAGATATAATTGGGATTGTCTTATCATTATAGGCCTATAATAATACTACATCAATTCAATTTCCCAGGGCTGTAACCATCAAAGAATACAGAGGAATCTGACAGTCATACTGCATTAGCAGCCAGCACTTCATTTACAGTAATACATAATATAATCATATGAATAAACAGTAATGACTACAATCTCACTATGGGAATGTGCAACTGTTCGAAAAAGACAGTTCGAAGCAGGACGTTTCGAAAGTAGACAGTTCAACACCAGACAGTTTGAAACGCCTAACCCCAAACCCCAACCACCAGATTTCAACCAATTTTTATTTTTAATATTATTTTTTTATTTGATTAATTAAATGAATTAATTAACATTAATTTTCTGCAAGTTGTGTTCTTTTAAATGTAATTTACACAGTTTCGAACTGTCCTGTTTCTAACTGTCCAGTTGTGAAACGTCCTGTTTCAAAGTGTCTTTTTCGAAATGTCCCTTTACCTCACTGTGGTTATATTATAATACTAGCATGATACATTGCATTGATCATCATAATACAGTTAGATCAGAGAATTCTATGATGTTGACAGGGTACACAGAGGTCTGCATGCCAAATTAAAAGAATAGGCCTGATCTCAAACCAAAATAATCTTCTCAATTTTTATTAATCACAATTATTTTGTATTATTTACATAATATGATGGAAGCCTACATTGACTATCATTATATCCATTTGTGGATGGCTACAACTAATTAAAAGACATTTACATAAATAAACTATTAGAGACAGTAGTTTCTCATCGAAAAAGACAGTTCGAAACAGGACGTTTCGAAAGTGGACAGTTCAACACCGGACAGTTTGTAAAGCCTAACCCCAAACCCCAACCATCAGATTTCAACTAATTTTTATTTTTAATATTATTTTTTTATTTACTTAATTAAATTAATTAGTTCAAAATAATTATCTGCAAGTTGTGTTCTTCTAAATGTAGTCTACACAGTTTCGAACTGTTCAGTTGTGAAACGTCCTGTTTCGAACTGTCTTTTTCAAATTGTCCCTTTACCATTTCTCAGGCTATACCTGCATAGCACCCTGAATCTATAGGCTATATAAAGTCAAAGTAATAGGCCTATACACTGTACATGTAAATGAATGACTAAACATACTCACTGTGAATGACAAAAATGATCTGTTTCCTACTTGATGTTATACACTAGGATTATTATTCTAAAAAATGATGATTATAACGATAATGCTGACAATGAGCATGATATTATTATAACATTGTCAAATATTTTGGAACAATAGAATAGGTATGCGTTATCATGATAGTTGTAATA
This sequence comes from Bugulina stolonifera, assembly GCA_935421135.1. Taxonomy (NCBI): domain Eukaryota; kingdom Metazoa; phylum Bryozoa; class Gymnolaemata; order Cheilostomatida; family Bugulidae; genus Bugulina; species Bugulina stolonifera. The sequence continues at coordinate 31,504,263 of OW285187.1, forward strand.
TTTTGTTATTATTTTAGATTTAGCCTATACAAAATAATATTATAATATGCCTATATGTTATCATTTCCTTAAAATATGCCATAAAATACTTATTAATATAACATCATACTGTTTTATACATGTATACTGAAAATGTATCTAGTTGAAATACAAGACATATTTATAGGTACTATTACATAGTCAACTTACCTGTGTTATTCAAAAAATTTTGTCATTGGAACTCTAGGTTAGAACCAATGGGAGGAGTACAGCACATAGTGAACCTATTACAATAGACTGATATGAGTAACAATTATAATATAGTATATCTAAAATCTAAAGAATAGAATCAAGTAATACAAGATCACCAGTTGAATCTAGTGGGGACAATAGACACTGCATATTATTAGATGTGTGTTATATAATGCACCCTTTGTTCTCTAAAGCCTTAGAGCCTGCTTCAATGGTTGACAGCACAATGTAATGTAAATAGTATGTGCCTAACTATACATGTAGGCACAATAGACCAGGCTAACAATAAGTTAAGCCAATGCATAAGAACTGGTATTCTCTACTACAATCAGTCTGTTTATTGGCCCTTGCCTATTATGTAACAATGTCTTGTTTGCCCAGACACTATTATTGTACTTAGTGGGTTCAGCTTATTCACTTTATTACATTATTATAATATACTGCAGTAGCTATTCAATATTAATAGGAAAACTTCTGAAATTCCAGTTTATAAAATTTTGCAGCAATAAAATATTAGGAGGATATGATTGAAGTTGTATCTCATTGTAGGAGCATTGTTAGTAGTAGGTGTATATAGCATGAACACAGCAGCTCAGTTATAGACAATATAATATCTTAATTGCCATAGAAAATCATATTGCATAACAATTTATCACAACAGAAGAGCATTATTGTAATAACATTGATTGTTGCAGAGTTTTAATTGCATAAATCCAAGAAGGTATAGGCCAACAGGCTGACCTATTTAGCATAATAATAGCCAAGGGAGGAAGCTATCATCCCAGGGTCTTGCTGAAGACAAGTATATACATTAGCTATCTGCTATTATATAACAATGAACAGGAATGCACAAAGTATAATTCTCTGCTAGGAATACATTGCATTAATTATATACTAGCATTAGTACAATGATACTGGCTGATAACACACCAAATGAATTTTATATTAACCAACTACAAAGCATGGGATAGGTTTAGTAGAAAGTCATAACAAGACAATATTATGTAATACAAGTATAAGAAGTTGAACCCCACCAGCACAGCTAGCAACATACTGAGAATTGACATTAATTTCAGCAGCTGTATTTGAACAAAAGATAGCCAAGTAAGGAACATCAAAACCATTGTGTATTATGGAGTATAGTAACCTTTGTTCCCCATACAATGACAGCCAGCTCATAGTTTTTGAGCTGGCATCAAATGACACTCTGTGCATTACTGCCATAAAAGCTTACAATTTTTTATTCATGCCTATTGTTAGTACCTTTACTAGATTGGTTACACTGATACTGTTATATAATATCACAGCATACTAACCTGATGGGGTGAGTAACAGCTGTATGAATGTTGATTATTACTCGGTACTTGCCACCTTAGCTTGAATGTATTCATAATATATACTGATAATAAGTAGGCTATTGTTTTGTGCCTTATCACTATGCCTGCTAATAGCTTGATCAGCATCACCATACTTCTCATCAATGAAAACAAACATCTTTTAAGAGATACCACCACTATGGCAAACATGATAGTCTCCAGATCTTGATTCTCTTAGACAAAGGCCAAAGAATATACAAATAAGCTTGTTCAAGTGAGATAAGATAGCCGTGTGTACATTATTATTACCTTATCAGGCTAAAACACAATATGCAGTACTTTCTGCAAGAATTGCAATCAAAGTTCAATCCTAAAATAACCAACATTGTATCAAGTTAGGTGTGGCATTTACATGTACACTGGCTTTGTTTCTATAGTCACTGATACACGATGTATACTTTATTAGTTTGTATACATTATGGCTAGTAGCCATTTTATATTGCAGAGTGACACAACTCCAAATCCTATAAACTTTTTCAACTTGCTCAAGGAAAATGCGTTCAGTGGGTAGGGAAGAAGTGTGAAAATTCTCCAATGATAGTCCACAATTAGATGTTTAATCATGGAATTAGCATTAGATTTATATAACATAGACATTGAGGAAATACCAGAGAATTGCATGAAATGCTTAAAACATGGATGCAAATTCGTAGACCTAAAGTTTGCCACTGAACAAAGTAAAATAGTTATACCGGCATCAATGATAGACTGAACTATATATGAACATTTCTCCTATAAAACTGAATACAATAGAAATGATACAATCATGTGGATGTAATACGATTAAAGGTGTTTTAGCAACAGGGAATAATATTTCTTGAAGTTGAACAATGTGGTTCTGAGCACTGGAAAATAAATAGAAAAGACAACTTCTCTATGATATATTTTCAAGTTACATTATTATATAACCTCCAACTAAACTTGAGTAAGCCCAACCTTGCATAGTTTTAGTTTTTATCCAAAGCGTAAATTCAGGGGGTGGAAACAAGTTGAATCGGCCAATTATCATGTAGTTAGCTACCTGTGCTGCACAGGTGGACATAGTAATTTATTACATAATTTTATTTATGATGAATAATTTAATACTAAATATTATATTAATATGAAATATAGTTATAGTAAGACGCAAAAGATAATCACTAATGATAAAATGATAATGCATCTTGCTATTATCCTTCATTGGTTTTTTAACATTTTATTTTAGTGTAACCAGAAATCAACCAAATTATAATTAATATACATATGTGATGTATGCCATTATATATATGTAATTATAATATGTATATTATATTATGAGAATAAAAGAAAAATCGTTGTCATATGACATATAGCATATTCAATGACATTGATATTAATTTAGACTTTAAATTTATTAAATTATCATAGCTATCATAAAATATCATATTTTCCTAATCAGAGTAACTTTCATATTTAGCATCATTGCACAATTTAATCCATATTAATGCAACTTGATGGGTTTTAGTCAAGACAATACATGACAGCTTTTGGTAACAGTAGCAGACAGCATAGATGATTCCACTTGCCCATTTTATATTTTGGCAACTGAATAAATGTGTTACAACTATAACGGGGCGATTAAACTGACTCCCATCTTAGTCAAAGCTGCAGGAACCTACACTGATAATATTTATTGGCCAACGCAACAGGAGCGCTTCTTTTATTGGGCAAAACGTCAGTCCAATCAACAAGCACATTTCTGCTACGGTCAAGGATATTAAAAGCAATTTCCCACATTTCCACTAACCGTCAGTTTTCTATAATTTTTGTTACCAGTTTTTGTAACACAGTTCATGACTTATATTGTACATTGACATTGGTGATCTCATACTTCATTCTATTGTGAGTTTAGTCATTGAATTTTTGCACTATTTGCTTGATGGCAAACTATTTCCCAAATCTAAAATGAAGAATATACAATATGAATATTATAATATTTATAATTTAATATTATTATTATAATAATAATATAATATTAAATATATATTATTTATAATAATATTCATATTCCGAATATCATATTGTGAATTAATTATTGTCCTAATAAATAAAGGTTACATAATTGGTTCACATACCACCAATTGTTGGAGTAGCCTAAAGATTTTCTCCTCATTAGGCTTAATATCATATGTGAAAATAATTTGGCATTGATGTTTAAAAACATCTGTAGGTTGACATGAATTTTGTTTGAGAATATATTTATTAGCTGTGCATGCAGAATGTTCAACATTCGATTCTAACTAATGTAAATCAAAAATGTTCTGTTGAAAAACAAAAAGCTGTTTAGTGGCACTACGATCACTGTTTATAATTATTAATTAATATATAATATTTGATTTGTATTTTTAGTTAGGAATCGTGGATTTCATCCACATCAATATTCCCTATTATGCCTGGGATGAATATAACAAAGAAAAATTTCTTTGAGCACTTACCTTTAATCAAAGAGAAAATTAATCAAGCTGCTTTTATATGTAAGTAATGTTCATTGATGAAAGTATTTTTTTTCGTTGGTATGCTTCATATTCTATTGGTGGATTATGTACGCTTACATAACTTTTGACTTTGTATTGCATTTTTACAGCAGGTACTTTCATTTATTCTAAGTTACATGTGTATGAGTGGAATAATTGATAATACCTGCTGTACTTTGGTCAACATCTTCTTTTTTTCCTACAAAGAATAGTTCTGTTGATACTTACACGATTGTGCAGATTGTCTTTTCTGTTATAAAACATCCACTGCCTTGTTATAGCCATTGACTCGGAGTTTACTGGACTAACAATTAATAAGCATACAAAATCCAGGTTAGTATTAACTACAACTTTTTCAACAATTTTTGGGATAGTTAATCTAGATCCCCTACCCGAAGCTCATTTTATGGGTTTTAGCTACAACTAAATAACTGGACCAGAAGTATTGTTTCTTTGCTAGACTATGTTAAGTTAACCTAATTAGCTCATAGCTCATAATCAATTTCAAACAATGCAATTGAAGTAACTGAAAATATTTAGAATCAAGCTAAATTCCCACAGACCTGTATTTATCTGGATTATCATTGGTCCCTTTTATTCATTCTCTACCGATTTTAGTAGATAGTATTTCTGTAGGTTTGGGACTCAATATGTTTTCCATTATGTGCCTCTTACTATTTCAACTCAAACACTCCTAGAACTGACATTGTACTTCTACATCATTGGTTGAATCTTCCTCTTCAACTCTTGTTGCTAGTGTAAAGTATGGGCATAATGAATTTGCTCCAACTCTCTATATATCTCTCATTCTTACTATTACAGTTTGTTTGATACAGCAGAAGATCGTTATCACAAATCAAAACGCAATGTTAGTCAATTTACAGTAATTCAATTTGGTAAGTTATTTACTTGTTCACCAATTCTATACATAAATATGTGACAAATTTTCACCTTTGTGCTAACTCTTTCTGTTCCTCCGTTTTTGGTCGACATTTCACAAACTTCTTTCAAGCTATGTTGCGGTTGAACACCACAATACATATCTACATCTACAGACAACAATCAATATCTATTTATGTTTTGTTTGATATGTTTTTCAGGGTTGACCGCATTCATAAGTGTCGGTACTAACAGGTCAGTGAGTCAATTAACCTGTTATCTATAATATTAGAAGGGTATGTTATGTGTTTGTGCCCAGGTGATGTCAGCCTTATGACCGTATGATCCATAAAGATGTCTGCTTTACTCTTATGGATTCCATATTTTTTCCAGTTATGAGGCTCATACCTACAATTTCTACTTATTCCCGGAGCCTGTGGCTGGCCTTGACACAAGATTTTCTTTCCAGGTATTATAAATATTACGTATCACCATATGAAGTGACTAACTCCTTCCTTCCTCATTCTTACTGTGACACAGCATTACTAGGCTTTGTGAATGTTGTCAAACGATAAAACGTAACTATGATGCTGTTACTGTATTGATGATTATTTATTAATTCAAAATGTACAAAAAATAACAAAATTTTCGGGATGTTTGTCAATGAAGCTACAATGCACTGTGGGCTATTATCAAATGCATTGCGCAGTGTGTGTAATGCTGGTCATTTACAGGTGTTGTATAATAGTTATATTGTACTTTATGTACTTTTCCAGGCTTCTGCTGTACAGTTTCTGTGTCAATATGGTTTTGACTTTAACAAGGTAAGCCCAATATCCTAGAGATATAATCATTGGAATATCTCAGTCTAACAGGGTTGTGAGCTAATGAAGTGACCTCAGTCTAACAGGGTTGTGAGCTAAGGAAGTGACCTCAGTCTAACAAGGTTTTGAGCTAATAAGGTGGCCTCAGTCTAACAGGGTTGTGGGCTAGTGAGCTGACACGTCCACATCAATGTTACAAAGCTTGTACATGTATAATAGGATGGTTGATAGAATGGTAGATAAAAAAATCTGGGAGCTATTTTTTCTGTAATTGGAAAATTTGTATTTGAATCAAATTGTTTTCAAATATCAATAGGACAAATGATAACATTCAGTGACATGTAACATCGTGCTGTAGAATCTGACGCTTGAATTCCTTCACTGGAATAGTTTTCACTTATTTACATTACCGTAGGAGTTCTAGTAGTACATATGGCTACTCAGAAATTTCCTGAACATGCAAAGTACCAGCTAGTACTTGCAACCCACATGGAGTAAATTCAGTTACTTCACAAAACTTTTTCTTTATGCAGGTGATGTACGATGGTATACCCTACCTAAACAAGAAGGAGGAGAGGAGTGTGAGAGAGTATATGAAATCTAATATTGGTAATTCAATGGACTGGGATAGTCCACAGAAGGAACTTCTCAGGGGCTACTGTTCTAAGATTGCTAGGTGGCTTGTACAAGCCAGGGATGGGGACGTGTTTACCCTTGAGAAGAACGTAGGTGAGGGAGTCTAATGAATATAGTTACAGTATGAAACCCATGTTTGTGTATGAGTGGCGATATGTAGGCTGTCAGGGATCATAGCAGTTCTATTCCAGGGAGGTGAACACTGCCAAGTTTTACTAGAGTCTGGTATTCTATTCTACCTGTACTCAACTCTGCTTGTTGTTTGTGCAATTATTCACTCTTCTGTCTTTTCAGTTTAATTAAAGTATGCATGTTTTCGTATGCATGTGCTATCACATAATTAAAGACGAAGTGGTCTGTTGTTTGTCCGCTGATGTCTGAAAATTGTGATGGTTTTTATATATTACATTGCTGCCGGTCCGGATCTTAGCTCCAGCTAGTGCTAGGACCTTGGAACCGGGTCCAGGGTATCGCTGTACATGTACATCTCATATCAATACTGTATACTGCTTGCAGAAGATGGAGATGTGGAACTATGCAATGAGATTCTCCATCCTAAATTAGTTCACAGAATTGATGGCATCTGGCCAAGACCATCCGCTAATAATGTGAGTTATCCCCCCTCGCTACTCAAGATGTTATAAAGACTCCCCTTATTACTATCCTTCTATTTAATACTTATTTCCTACCGTGTTTCAGGTGATCATTTTGGAAAAGGTATCTGTGAGCAGACGTGCCGAACTTATGGAATCTAGTCCAATTGTGTCCACAGACAATGAAAAGTATACCATTTAATATAGTATGTACAATGTCATAGTTGACAAATGATTACTTGATGTATGCCAGTGATTATTTATGGAGTGATATTATACGTATGGAATTATATTATACATATGAAATTATATTATACGTATGGAAACCTTTTGTTCTGTACTTTGTGTACCATATGTTGTGTTCTGTATGATGTAATGCACTAATATATTTGTTGCCTCATTCTTTGTTTCAGGTTTGCTGAGCATAGCCTTGGATTTACAAATGTGATCAACCATCTCATTGAAAAACAAAAGGTAAGAGCTACAATTGCATGCTCTCTTATTCAATAGGTTAAAAAATTGAGGGACTATCATTATCGGCAGTAGTAATAGAAATACCCTATAAATGTAAAAGTAGCTGGTACAAAGATTGTGGAGAAGAAGATACATGTAGGTAACTCTGCCCCACAAACGTCCCTCCCATTCCCACAAAAAGTCACCCAATTAGGTTAGCCATCTTTCCACTGGTTAATCATCGGCCAACCAGAATTGTGTGCAGTGTATAAACTGTTCATATCAAACTTCCTATTAACTTCCTGTGTATAGTGTTCTTCTGCACATTAGCTGATCATTGGTTCAACAAATGGTTAGCCCTTTGTGAAAGGAGTCAGATGAACAACACACTATCAATGAGTTGCATATCTTCCCCCTCCTCCCCCCTCCTCCCCCTCCTCCCCCTCCTCCCCCCTCCTCCCCCCACCACCACTATCTTTGGCTGATGGTTTTGTACTGAGAACGCTTTTGATGAGTCTATTCAGTACATTTACATGTATTAAATCATTTAATTTGTATTATGATTATTCTATGTAATGTACATGTAGATGTATGCCATGTTCACATGTTGAAGTACATAAATTTATGCTGCATTATGTAATAGTTGTCATCCATCTGCTCTTTTAGGTTATTGTCGGACATAACTTGTATTTGGATTTAATGCTCATGTATGACAAGTTTATAGACCCGTTACCAAATTCCTACAAGGAATTCAAAGAGAGGCTGCATGGTTATCTCCCCCACATCTATGATACTAAGTTTATGTCTTTACAACTACGTAGGGTAAGTTATGAGCTGATAAGTATTATGTGAATTGATGAGAGACAAGTGGGGGAGGGTGTAAATGATAAATCAACATCGTGTCACACAGTTATGGTATTTCTCGTCCCTGACTAAAGTTATTCCTTAATTTACAGATAAGTTGCTTTTTCATGTTGGACATATATTTTATCAGCAACTAAGAGTACGTTTTGAAGGAATATGGTAGGACAACTCCTGAATAGTATCATGATCTCATAGCTCTGCATATCTGTGTGGTATTATTAGCTGGTCCATGAAAATAACGCTATTACAATATTTTATTCTCATAGTAATATAGTTAACTTTAGTTTCAAGCACGCATGCAAGTAGAGCTGCAATTTGTGGTTCTCGATATTTTAAAAATTCGGAGTCCTTGACTACATGTACATCACCCTTAGAAGTGTATCAAAGTGTGGATTGTCTTAAATATATATTTTATGTTCAGGGGTTTGAAGGTACGGTGCATGAGTACGACTATACCAGCCTATCAGACCTTTACAACACTATGACAGATAGCAAGAGTACAAGAGCATTGCTATACCCTCCAACTATAATAGCTGCATCATCTCCAAGGTGTGGTAAGTGGTATTATCTCATATACTAGTTATATGTTGTGCTGTTGAGGACATTCCTGGTTCCACACTGGGTTAGGTTGCACATCTTAGAGCTTTACTATCTAGTGCCATTACCTCCATGCACATGGTATGCACATAGTATGTAATATCCTCCTAGGCCTTTGTGTTCACTATCGTAGTATCAGTAAGTTTGCCAATTTAGTTAACTTTACTAGACAGTCAATGTCACGCAATACTGGATCCTCATAGTCAGTGTTGACTAACAGACATAGCACTGCACCACTTATGGGAGGCTGCTACTGTACTAACTAGCTGCATTGTATGATAACTGAATACTGATTTACAGGAGAGGGTAACTCTAACACTGAAACAGAGACTAAAGGACAAATACATGAAGCTGGACATGACTCATACATGTGTGGATACGGTGTGTGCTACTACATCTTCAGTTATCAAGTGTCTGTGTGTTACTGATTTACATGTACATGTACATCTAATGGTGTTCACATAATATAGTGTTTTAATAGTTAAATTAAAATTTTATTTCTGTTCTAGTATTTCTTCGACTCAGTCATTTGGTAGCTCTCAGCAAAATGGCGTAAGTATATCTTATCTAATGTTGTGCTATCAATCGAATTTGCCATTTGGCACGTACATGTTCAATCAATAATAGTTCAAACGTGGACTCTAGTGGAATCATATGTTTGATTATCATGGGTTATGCTTATACATATTTTAAATGCTACAGTATCTTCTCTACATGTCTAATAATAACATTGTCAATAAAATATTAATAATGTATGTAAGAGTAAGACAACTCCCAAATCACTGCCAATGTTAAAAACCTACATGTACTCAGTAAATGTGTAAGTGTCGTTAGTATATTTGAAACTATGTTTATTTAGCTCACTATATTGATGTATAATTTGCAGAGAAGGGTTAACCACATATCCCATACCATTCTATGACTACAGTCAACACATCTGTCAGTATGAGAATAGAGTGAATCTAATCCGAGCTATGGTGCATAACATAGTAAGTATTGTATACTGACTGAATGTATATGGTGCATAACATAGTAAGTATTGTATACTGACTGTATATATATGGTGCATGACATAGTAAGTATTGTATACTGACTGTATATACATGTATATATGGTGCGTAACATAGCAAGTATTGTATACTGTATATATACATGGTGCATAACATAGTAAGTATTGTATACTGTATATATACATGTATACTGTATAATATATACATGTACACTTGTATATGTGGTGCATAATATAGTAGGTATAAAAGTTGTTCTCTCTCAGTTAACCTTCCTTTTTTTGAGAGGACAACTCCTTATTATAATCGATAGCCCTTGAGTACCCCCACCCCCCTGTTGGGATGACAGGATGGTGTAGTAGTATAGAACTTGTACATACACCAACTTCTATACATTTATATATGGTGCATAACGTAGTAAAGGCTTGAACACGGTCAGAGATTGCGCTGGAATACGTTGCGTATTAATGAAAATCTTGACATGATGAGCAGATGCGTGACCATCTTTAGGGAAAATGTAAACCCGTGATTGACCAGTGATATTTTGCCTTTGACATATTAGTAATTTGTATCTGGGAAATTTCGGCATTGACTAATTGTAGTAAGGTAATGTCCATAATGAATCTCTTTCACACAGTAACATCAAGCACTAGTCAACCTGACTTTGTGACTCATTGCAAACATGTGCATCTACGTGATTACCTGTTGGTAATCACGTGTGAATAGTGTGAGAGTGTCAAGGCCATAATAGTGGATGGTAGATAGCAGGGCTAAGTGCAGACAACCCTGTACTTTGCTATATTTTACAGCAAGTAGCACTTCCCTGTACTGTACAGCAGATATTCAGAGTTGTCTGCACTCAACATAGAGCTACCGCTATTAGTAGTGTTCAGTGTTGAATTTCCTGTTAGATAGGTTTAGGAAACTCCAGCTGAAATTTCTACACTATACATGTACAATGTAGATGGTACTACTTAAATATTGGGACAAAAATGTATTATTCATTTCATTTCCATGGTTCCTTGATACACTCTACATGGCACCATACTGCGTGTGCTAAGCTGAACTGTAACCATACTCATAATCCTGTATCTGTAGTATCTGGGTGGACTGGATCCTGAAGCTTCCCGTACGGAAAGACTGTTCGTGAAAACTAAACCACCTTACACTCTGCTTCGGCCAGAGGAGGTCAGTAGTACTCAGTAGTTATAATTGTGTGCATCATTCAACTACATGTAACTCTGTTGTTTCTATACATTCTAGTAATTACAAAATCCTCTTCCTATTCAGTTCCTACACGTTTATTTTTTAGGTTTCACTTCTTTTATCTTCCTATGGAGTAGTGGATATCAGCAGCATTACACAGAATAAAGCCATTGTAATAGTTAGCAACCGCCATTGGTAAGTGTAGAAATAATTTATCAGGAATTACCTGCTCTTGTTGTTGTGTTACAATTATAGTTATTGGGCATAAAGTGAATGTGCTTTTGTCTTTTAGTGCAAGGAGGATACTAGAGGCATTTAAATCTCACAATAAGTTTGCAGTAGTCAGATATAGCCCTTGGAGACACTCTGTCATGGCCAATAGATTCCTATGGTATGTAGATTCTTCAGTATTCTCACCTTTTTATTCCTATGTACTACGTTAGAGAAATATGATACTGTAGCCATCTTGGCTCAATATCTATAATGTACTTCGTATATTTGCTTAGTCGTGTAATAAACCCCTCCTTCTTCACCTGGATAACAGTTTTATTGTATCTTGCAATGGAATTTGTTAGTAGATGGGGAATATCGGCTACATACTGGTCTACAAGCCAAGTGTTCATTTTAAATAAAACAAGGTACAATTCTGTTCCATATTAGAATAATATTGCTCCATTGTAGGACTGGGGCTATATTAACTGCTGGTATATGCACAGTGGCATTGATAAGGAATGCTAGGAAACGGCTATTTCCTTGAGGGTGTGTTAGCGGATATATACGTGCTCAACTGTGTATTCTCATGGTGTTTATGAAAGAATGGCTGCAATGGACTTTATTTCCGCACTTAACACCTAAACATCAATATTTTACTGTGTGTAGTTTAACAACACACGCCACTACTTTGTTAATGTTTTATACATATATTATTGAAATACTCGACATGACTTTTGAGCTGTAAACTGATGCATTAATCCATTAAACTTTCTATTTGACAGTTTGTTGATATAATAATTATTTGATTTTATTGGATTCCAATAATTACAAGAAGCTAAATAATTGTATAGTTGTATGAAACAGGTATCTAAGTCTGTTCTTTGTGTGCAGTTCATTGAAAATAAAGATCTTATACTAAACTAGACATCATACACTTTATATTCACATAATGATATGAGCTGCTAAGTACTACTATCTACACTAGGTGTATAGCTGCTTTCAATTGACCGTGATTGGTTTAGGCTGACTATAAAGTGACACACATTGGTTGGATATTGGCATCAGTTATTCATCTTTCTCAAGTGGCAGCAGCATTGGTTTGCAATTTGCATTTTATAAGTTTAATGTTGACAAAATAACTTGGATTGCATACTTTAATAATCAACTTCTTAATCATATTGTTCACAGACAATATGCATTAAGATTATAAAAGTATTTGAAGGGTTATGAGCAAATATATTTATATAAGGTGTGTATTAGCAACTAACAAATGTATTTGCGATCTACGTAATACTGTTGAAGAGTTTAACCTTTGGAAGTGCTGTAAAATAGCACAGCAAACTGGTGATAGTGGAAAACCTGCAGGAACCTGTTATGAAGGGAGAGGACTCATGTATATGCCACCTGCTAACTCTGGCAGAAAATGTCGGCTTATCAGCCTGGGATGATCAAACAAATACTAAAGTGGCAGCACCAGAAACCAAGGTTACAACGGCTGTTAGACGGTCTCCATTTATTCACAAAGGAAAAAGAGCTATGGGAAACAATACTATAGAGCAGCCATTTCAACACAATCAAACACACAAACAGTATATGCAGGACTACAAAAATCAGAGTTCAAAAGCTGTTAACAGAGATGGTAATGGATATTACTCTGTCCTCGCTAAGTATAACAGTTTCGTCAAACTACAACTACCACCCTATGTGTAAGTAAACAATTTATAACAAGTTGTACAGGTATGAAAACTCAACAGACAGACTATATAGGAGACAGCCGATACCTATGCATGGGGCTTTCAGTCGTACCGCTGATAGCTGAAACTTTTGACTAAACAGTGCCACTATCTATTTCTATTCAGAGGCAGTAACTATTGTGCCATATTAGGCCTATTTGTATTTGCACAATTTTATTGCATTGTTTGTTGGTCCAAGCTGTACAAGTGCACAAACATACAGGTGAGAAACGAAACCATAGCATAGTATGAAATTGTAGTTTGGTTTGATTGTTGAATGCTCCTTTTGATTACAGTGACCGACAGCAAACCGGAATCTCAACCAAGGAGTCCAACTCAGTTAGGTAAAATATTGCATACAATAATTATACAGGATTATAATGCCTGGTTAAAGAACTACATGTATCTAATCATCTCAATGAAGTCTCATTCAAATCAACCTATCTTCAAATACAGGGTTTCACTACTAGATGCATGTATTTTAGAAGATAGATGTCATTAGAATCTATGCTATAGATGTTATTTACCACCCTGAGCCCAACCAACATGTATTACCTTGTATACATGTATATGATATCTGTTTACTTTCCAACCTATGTGTATTTGGTTTTTTCCATGTTGGCTAGTTACTAGAAGATCTATAGCGGGAGGAGGGATTCAAGTTGGAATACTAACTAGTGCACAACCTTGCCAATATAATAATATGCAATACCTGGCCATAAAAATAGTAAATGAGCTGCAATTATTGGCAATTATGACTAAGGTCACCAGGGAACAATCAATGGTTTGTATAATTATATTCACGTACTTGCAGGCTAAATAACTCCCCCACTGATAATGCTACTAAGACACCACTGACAACTAAAGATACTAAGAGACGTCTAACATATGAAGACATTAAAGACTATATAGATGATGAGAATGAAGACGAGGCAGAGAGATCAAGCATGCCTTCTTTACTCAAACCTAGAAAACCAATCAACATTAACTTAACTGGCAAATTTGTACAAAGAGGGAACAATAGTAACGCTAACACACCAAGGGCGGCAGTTACCTCTAAAGTAGAACATGCAATTAGTCGTAAGCCAAAAGATGACATAAAACTTCCTGTACCACTAAAACCTGCCCCTATTGTTAGCTATAAAATGCCATCTAGTCTGAAATGCAAGGTAACAATAGAGAGACTGCCGTCACATTCTGCTAAGACCAGTTACCATTCGGCAGGTAGCCACAAGTCTGATTCAATATCAAAGTTTGCGAGAATTAAAAAGAAATTAACAAGAACAGCCGTAGAAAGAGATAGCGGTGGACTTAAGTCAGAATTACCAATGTGTGGTGACCAGCATTGTCTTAGAAACCAATTGAATAGGAGATCTTTAGACAGTTTGACTTGCATATCCGGTTTCAATGAGGTAAAGATTAGAACAATTAAAAAAGAGTCATCCTTTTTAAATAATACTCTCGATGATGACAGGAAAAAGCATTTAGAAGCTTTAGTTAAGATTTTGGGTGATAAAACACTAGCGCCGTACCTTCACAAAGCTAAGGGTACAGAGGAGAAAAAGGTTGATGTCAACCCAGGACTGGGCAAGATCGATACCATTGATTACAACATAATATTTGGTAGTAGAATATAAACTGTTTACAGCCAGTTGTATTTACACGACACATTATGTACAGAAGATTTATAATACAGTGTAACTTACACAAATGTAACATCTTGGAAAATGCCCCAACTTTCAAGTATACAAGTCAAAATCTATTCTCTTTGAAGAATAAAATTCTGACCCTGAACCTAACTTTCGCACGAACACTCCTTCCGGGAATTTATTATCATCAACGGACTGCTGCATTTGAGAGCTAGAGAAAGGTCCGTGTATCTCGGCGGATTCGTCATTCACCCACTTGTACTCCCACTGAACTTCGCCAGACTTATTAGCTGATGATGCCACTTCCTCTTTTCTCCTCTTTGCTGTTGGTTCATCTAAATAAATTAATACACATGTAGAATCAAATAGCATTTTATTTTATTTTAAGAGACAAAACTGTGTGGAAATGTTATTTTAATAAGGAATTGATCAAGTCAATCGTTGATACTTGCTATATATACTAAATCCAATACTGAGTAAAGCTATTCATATATAAGTGAATACTCGGTGAGTTACAAGCAAGGTCAGTGGCAACCTGTTGTAATTACAGAGATTCATTTCATACAAATCGAGTTTATTCCTTTGTATCTCTGGATAAGCTCGGCCATGACTACTATATCGTGTCAGTCACTCCGAGATAGCAAACATTAACATTTCTGTAGGACACAGGTCAAAGACTTAATATTGAACTACATGAGTACAACTCCCTATTTATCAATGTTATAAGGCTAACGGTCGACGTTGAAAATGTCCATATTTTTAAAAGTTACCTTAGTTTAAAACAAAATATATAGTGGGTAGAACATGGTTGATAAATTTTCACATTTCGGTAGCTATTATTGGTATCTAAAAACTCACCAGCATCACCACCAGGTCCTTTGCCGTCTGCATCTGCAGAAACCTTCTCATCAAACTCTTCACCAAACATGTCAAGAGCATCATCTTCATCCTTCGGCAAATCTCGCGTTCTTTTCATTGCTGGCTCCTCCTTTTCTTTAATCTTATAGTTTATCTTTTCATATGTATCATCATATATCTCCATATAACCTATTAATCACAGCAATGAAAATTAATAATGAGAGACGATTTACTAAGAATAAAAACAATTCAAAATGGTCTTCCAGTTCATACAACATAGAGTCATAACATGGTCATAAAACTCACTCTATAATAATAGGACAAGATGGCAACGTTAGCTATGTTATTATGTTATAAGTTTATTATTGCGTTCCATGTACCTTGTTACATGTACACAGAGCACCCTGCTAAATATAAGTAGGCCCTACACCTTCACTAGTGGTCACCTGTCACCGCCTTTGTCCTGTCCAGGTGGTGGAACCTACACTTCCACAAGTGAATTCCTAATAATCTAATAGATAATAGACGTATAAATATTATATATTATATTATCGTATTATGCTAAAATAACCAGTCTAATAACCAGTCTAAAAACAGCACAATGCAGTATAGTGTACACTGCACATAATATAACTTCACTGTTTATTACTCAGTTATCTAATACCTGTTTGTATGAAGCTATCGGCTAAGCTGGTCAGCGCCTTTAACGACTCCTGGTTCTCAAGTTCTTCATCAGTTGGCTTGATGCCAAGTTTCTTTGCTTTCAAACGCTGAGCAGAAGTCATCTTCTTCCGCCCACCCCCAAGCCTACTTAGTGCTTTAGCCACAGTTTCCCCAGGTTTCAGTAGTTTCACCATTTCTGAAATACAGGACAATCAGACATACATGCAGATAAGACCTGAGCCACTACAGCATTCTGATTCAAATATTAAGTTACGACTGCTATTTAATTGGCCAAAAACCTACATGTACATTGTTCTTAGCACATCCTTTATATATTACTTACATGTAGATAGAAACATAATATAGTTGGATAGCTAAATAATACAAATAGTATACCATACTTTTTCAGAGAAAATATGACTCAACTATCTGAGGTTGTGGTACACACTATTGATTCAGTTAAATTTGATTAGCTAAGCCTCAAAAGCACTGTCTAGGAGTTACCCTTCCATGTCGCTAGCTGATCAAAGGGCTCTTGATCAGAATCTGATGATTCACTATTATCCTGGTCTACTACTGTCTTGGCATTCTGTTTGACCTTGACCCAATCAATATCATCCATCCAACTGTCCTTGATCTCACTCTGCAAAAACAGAGCATATTTATATGCATCGCATGCCTAATCTACATTGCATGTGTATCTTTTTATACTTTATACTATTTCAGACTCTGCATCACAAGCTAGTTATCATAACAAGAAGTTATCCTCTCCTAAGATTTATCTTCCTTTTTCACAAGGTGGAAGAGAGTGCATTAAAAATGATTGTAGATGTTTCAACTATATTTCTATCCAAAATTATTTTTTGCAAAAGTTTAAAAGTATCACACTAAGGGTAAACAAAGAGAGAACAAATAAATAGGGAGAGGACAACTACATAATATAAACAATGGCTTAGGAGTCTGTTCATGTCTAGATATAGTTATACTGAAAACAGCTGCAATTGAATTTACATTGCAGGAAATGTATACCATGACATAGCTTCCAAATACAAATATTAGCTGAGAAGCTCTGGGGTGATTGATATAGTACATGTAGTAGCATCAGTTCATTGAGAGAGAAACTAATGTACCATGAGCTGTTCTGGACATGGTAGTCTTTATAATATCTGAATATACAACAGAATTTATTAAGTGATAGAAACAACTCACTTCCTTATCAAATATATAAGTGCCAGTCTTATCGAAATGTCCAGTTTCCATTTCCTCTCTCATATTAAATGGGGTAATGGTAGTGGCACCATCAAATGCAATAGTTTCATCTTCTTGACCTAAGAGTGAGATTATTAGTTAATATATTCTGGCGAATGGTACTTTAAATTGGATGTTTACAACGCATTCTGTTACAAGCTAAGAATCCCCCCACAACATCATTGCACCGACTATGCTTACACATACCTTCGATCTCATCATCATCCATTTTATCGTCATCCTGTACATCCTCTTCATCACTATCTAATGTGTGCTTCTTAATCAAGTCATCTGTAAGTGTTTTAGAATCACCAGCCTACAAGGAAACACTCTCTATGCATTCACACAATGAAACCATTGAGAGAACTCTATACAATCAGTCTACATAATACATATATAATACTTCATTAACAATCTGCATGAAGATGCACTAGATTGTAATGCATGCATTCACAATTGAGAAATCATATCACTACCTGAAATAAGAATGATAATGGGAGCTGGACATAGAATATAAAACCTTTAAATTTATTAAACATACGTTAAAATTATACAGATTAGATAGCACAAACCTATCAGATCATATAAAAATCAGGAACAATAAATTTGTGTTGCAACCAATGAAAATGTAAGAAATCGAATGGTGTATAAATTGATGGAATATGCTTGATAAAATTTATCTTTACTAAAATTACGTGTGATAGAACAACATCACACATTAATTCCAAGTATGAATTAGCTATGAATACATCAATCGTATAATTAAATGTTCTGCAGACGGTTAGACAGCCAGTCTTGGGACACAAACCAAGGCGTACCAGTTCTGAATATAAATTTCTGAAAGAACCCCATAAGTTCAGTCTCACCAATGGCATGTAAATGTAGATGGTCAATCGCATTGAAGGGAGGCCAGTGATAGCCGAACATCTTGTTGTTTTCACCCTGAAAACCTTGTTGAACTAGCACCAATTCTCCGACTTCATGGAGATGCTTGACCAATTCTAGGTTACTGTTATTAAGTGATTTCACATTTCCAACATGCATTTTTGGTATTATTAGATAATGGTGCCTTGTTGCTGGTCTGATATCTCGAAACGCTACTACCGTTTCATCTTCATAGATGATGTCGGTGTTTTCTCCACCCGTTTTCTTCCCTTGGACAATATCACAGAATATGCATTTCACATTATTTACTGCCATTATGCTGGTAGTCTGGAGCAGCAATTATATTCTCTCTCCTGATCAGTCTAACCAGTTATGGTGCCAAGGTAAGCTATACACAGGGACATCTGATCACTAGAATATCAATGGAGCTTTTCATTAATTAATAAGTTACCACCATTGCTACTAGCAACAATAAGTTTACATTTACGTAGCCCTATATAAAAAAATTTGCAAGGAGCCACCACAATATTCCTAGAGTTGCACTGACTATGAGTTTAGGCCTACATTTCTAGCCATATAATACATTTCAATTCAATAAGTGTCATGTGATATCCATACTGGCTTTACCAATGCAACTGAAAATGTAACAAGGCCTAATGCTCCCATCATACAATGTACATGTATATAAATAAATTATTTATATAATTATTTGTTATAGTGTGTCCTATATCACCGATCATTAGCCGACTAGAACAACATGAGTAGGTTCAATATTGACTCTCGCATGAAATAAATTAAAGCAGAAGTAAATTAACCAGTATAGTGGACCAAAATTTCATTTATAAAAAATATTGCTAGGTAATATTAGGCCCAAATGCACAATGGCAGACTAGCAAACTAATACAAATTCAAATTCAAATTGCCGTTTTACCAGAAACAATATGACTATAATAATGTTGTGTTCCAGCATCATGTACCCTAACTTAATTAACTCCAGATATCATTTATTATTTTATTAATATTATATATATAAGCACTAACTAGATTGTACCACGTATATTCTCGCAATGCTCTGCATATCCATGCACGAGTTGCCATGGCATAATTATACGAGTAGGCTATATATTTGCAACTACCTAAATACTTGTTGCTACAATAATGTAAATACCATAATAATTGAACATTATGTCCCTACTGATATTAGGAGCAGTACTTTCCCCACAAAGAGTTTTTGCACTTTTTGGTGGATTTTCATATTATGTCCGATTCTGCCCAGAACCGACCTTGGTGCTGGGGCAGAGCTAAATTAGTATAAAAGTAGCTCCCTTTCCGGAGTTTTTTAGTTGCTTATGGGACTCTAATATAGTAAAATTTCTTGCTATATAAATTGCATTAGTCTCTTTTGTTGTTTACTGCTAACATAGAAGCACAAGCTTTTTCTACTAGAACACGGGTTCTTAGTCCAGTCTCAAGTCCATGAGGTCCAACAGCATAACTGCCGTCCCACCTTGTTACGCCTGGTAATGTTGGTCCTTATGTAATAGCAGTTGCATCACACATTACTCAGGTTATTAAATTGATATCATGCCCGACTAGTAGCTAGTAGTCAGCACTGGCCACGGCACTCTATTACGCTTGTTGATGGTGGTCCCTACTCTTCAGTAGACAGCCCCTGCATAATCTCATCGGTGCCCCTAAAGCTTACTGACTGCCTGGCTGATTGTGATTGCACTTTATCTAGTTGTCCCTTCTGGTATGTTGTGACGATTACGCCCAGCTACCCAGCCAGACACAACAACATAATTATCACTAATAATAACCTATATAATTCCAATTTGATTCTACAAATTTTCTACTCACTAGTCAAAGTTATAGTTATTTATAACATATCACTGTGGCTCTCATGGAAATAAAATTGTCATTTCGCAGTTAACACCAATAAGAATAGGCCTATTGCTATTCAATCACTGGTCGACCAATGAAATGTCACACCAATTCAAATTTTATAGTAAATAATATAATTAATTATATTAATTATAATAATTATTATATTTAATTTATATTAATATCAAATATAAATGTTATGTTTATGTTATTTTATAATTTAATAAAATAATTTATTTTTAATCTAAACTTTTTTATAACTTAATAAAATTAAAAATATAATTTATTTTAAAGTAATCATAATTATCAATATAAATAATTATAATAAAATATTAATATATAAAAAAATAATCAAATGAAATTTCCATTTAAGGATCCAATCATCCATTCATTGTATGGTCAGACTTCAGAGTGCCTCGGTTTCAGTACTAAGTAAAAATACAGAATAATATAACAGTACTATACCTTTTCCTCAAAAGTTACTTGCTTTTGCTGTGACATTTATGATCTTCTAAACACAACAATTATTAATATTTATATTAATATACACTATCTTCTAATCTTTGCAGGAATTACCATAGAGGTAGGATAGAGCCAGTACTCGACCGCTATTACCATTACGATCGTGAAGCCGGTCTGGCCCCACTTCTTTGCTTTAGACGCAGTTCCGGTTTGCTACTAAATCCATTGTAACAATACGAAATCGATAACGTTTGCTCAACAAAATCACATATTTTGTGGCTATCAGTACTCTGCAAGTTAAAAAATATCTATGATACATTAAAAATACAACTTCTGATATAATTGAAATTAATGAGAAGTCAACTACATATGCATTATATCTATTATTGCACTGTATTGTATTTTTGTTTTATCATCTGCAGTGCAGAATTATGGATGGTAAATCATATGACTATCATAACCAGACAAATATATATATGCAAACAAGATTGAAAGTTAGCAAAAATGTTATAGACATAGCAATAAAAGAATTAAATAACAAAAAAATAAGAAATTTATGATACACTTATTGTAAAATTATGTTACAGGTATTGAAATGAAGCAAAAGTTCAATGTTTCAAATGTCTATTCATCGGTCGAGAATCGAAATACACTGTATAAACACCTGCTCACATCAAACCAGAATCTGCTTTACTAAATCAGTAGCATAAGTGAGGCCACCTCTGTTTTTGGCCTTCATCATCCTACGACATACAAATGATCACCAAAGCCACCTGCACACTTACGCACTGCCGTGTAGAGTTCTTGCAATTTTTCCTGAAATATCCAAGAATATTCAGTGGGTGAGTGTTACAAGTTTGTAGCGATGTTAAGCAGAAGGTATTGAAGCTTTTCACTTGCACCACCGTAAAGAAAATAAACCAGAGCTGGAGTCACAGTCAGCTGAATTGGCTACATTTAAAGTGGACACTGACCGCTTCATCAACAGCTTCCTTGGATCTGCCCTAAAGCCTGTAGCAGTTGGGTTGTTGTTATGCTCTCCCATTCTATGAATCCTGCTAAACAAAGTCTTGAGAAACTCTGAAAGTAACAGAATAAGTAGCATCTGATCTGTATCAATAAAATATCAAAAATTATTCAAAACTTAGGAAACTCCCACGCAACGCACCTTTACACTGAATGTTATATATATATTATATTTATATATATTATGATAACATACATGTATATAGGTATGTTTATACATTGTACCTTTGTACATATATATTACATGGACACGTGCGTGTGGATGATATAGCCTATTCCATCAAATATTATGGTAACACTGAAATTATTATCTTCCAAGATAAAATGCTATAAAAAGAGACATTAATTCCAATACCAACCTAGATTACTACCATATGAATAATCTACATTCACGCTGACATCTGCTACTGAATCTTTAGGGTTAAGTGACAATACTATACTGGACATCTGCTGAACTGTCAGTTTGAGGACTGTGCTGCTATTTGAAAATGACGTTTCCAAAGTGGACAGTTCAGCACTGGACAGTTCGAAATGCCTAAGCCCAAACCACCAGACTTTAACTAATTTTTAATATTTTTTTTATTAATTTAATAAGTTAAAATGAACTTTCTGCAAGTTTTGTTCTTCTAAATGTATTCTACACAGTTTCGAACTGTCCTGTTTCTAACTGTCCAGCTGTGAAAAGTCCTGTTTCGAACTGTCTTTTTCTAAATGTCTCTTTACTCAGTTTGAGCACTCGTCTGCCTTTTTTCTTGGACTAAAACTACAAAGGATCAAATATTTATAGCGTATTGAAATTTGTACAAAAATATTGGCGATTGTAGCCACAAGCTACATAGCCTACTTTGTCAACCACCCTGTCAACATCATTGCACTTGGGGTTCAAGCATTCAATATTTGGTTCGGAAAGGGAAACAAACATACAATTGATTAGTGAACAAACTAGAATCCCAAACAAAACTAGGATTTAAACCTGGTGCTTTACCTGCAAATGGCTAGGGAAGTCCAAATACAGAAAGCATAACACCTTGCTTGAGACACTTCTAGCTTCCAACGAACGTTATGAAGCTCTCTAGCTCGAAGTGATCGGAGCACAGTCTTGAGTATAAATGGTTAGTGTGAAATCTAGACGTCTCAATGCTCTGACTCATTTATCCAAGAGTTTAGAGTTGCATAAAAAACCTTTGAAATATGAACAGGAAAGGCGTTAATAACATTATTACACAATTATTTCAACGTAATATCATACATCAGCACACATTAATGTATAATACAATAATAAGATAATTACTGTGGCAATGTATATAGGGCCTATAAATTTATTTACAACAGCGCATAACATGAGAATGACGCTAAACATATTCTTGATAATGAACTATAAGAATGAATATCTATAATATGATCAGTATGATTTATGATGTTAACGTATTATGTCTTGTTTTTTATAACCAAATAAAAACAAGTGCATGCCTGAAAGTTTCACAAGTCCTTTTGTCAACTACTATTAAAATTTTTTCCCACTATTACTGGTTGTTTTGGTAGTTGGTGGTGATAGTAGTTTAATAATTCCAACCTCTCTATTTAGATCATCACTAGCTAGCAATTAAATCCACCCCTACTACAAATACTATAAAAAATAACAATAATAATAATGTGAACAACGCTATTGTCATTTAATTTTCCATTTATTTTTATAAAATTGGTTGATAATAATTATAACAAATAATAGCTATAACAATAATATAATATATTATAATATATAATATTATTATTATCATTATGATTATAATATTATATATTATAATATATAATATAATAATAATAATTTTTATTATATTATTAATTATAATTATAAATTTAAAATTAATAACAGAAAACCTATAGGGCCGGCCAGAATACTAAGAAAAGTTTTGAGTCTCCCAGGTTAGTTGTTCAAATCCGAGACCGAAAAAAACTTAAACCAGCTTAACAACATGCTGTGCATACTACCAATAGTACCACAAATGAATTATTATAATTATTATTTATTAGTTGCAATAACAGGAGTGGTGGTAGTAGTTCGTAGTAATGTAATTCTTATTATTTCAAAAAAATCAAAAAATATACGTTTGGGACGTCAGGGGATAGCAAACCATAGCACCAGCTAACAAATTTTAAACTGTAAAGTAATAGCTTACGTGTGAAATGACTTGTCACGAGTCCTGGATGAGTTATTACTGCACAAAACTTTGGCATAACTAATTACATTCACGTGCAAAAATGCAAACCGGAACTTTGTCTAAAGCAAAAAAGTGGGCCCTTACGGCGTCACTGGCTTTCTATATAGTACTGGCTCTATCCTACCTCTATGGGAATTACCAAATCAAAATTCTATGACCTTGACACGATTCTTTGGGATCTGTAGTGCTCGTGCTTTATTTAACATATTTCTATATATATATGGTATTTAGAGATCTTTTCGTTAAAGACTTTTTGACACTATTCAAAACTAGATATTGCTGGTTACCTATTTCATAGCTCTGATTTATTGCGGGTTAATCAATACGTACCGTAAAACGTTAAATAGTCTTTGCGACGATGCTGTCAATATGTACAATCTCTATACCTACACTAACCGTCAAAATGGAAAGTCTCAAAAGGCCGTTGATTGGCTGCTTAAAAAAATTTAAAAATTAGCCATGCAGTGCATTTCAAACGTACTCCCATCCACTGCCCTCAGAGGGCTTTAAGTTTTATCCTATTATCCTTCCATCACACTTGAACAAACAGTGCGGAAAAGGTTGATATAGCGCTTTTTGAGAGTCTCAATTTGATTGGAGACGTGAGGAATAACATAGTAAGTTAGTGAAGTATTTATTATAATTATTATTATTAAATTATAATTATTTTATAAAAATAAAATTTATAGTATACGTATTTTAATTTTTATTTAATATTTTTATTTATATTAATAAATATTTATCTAATCTTTTTTTTCTTATTTCTAGTAAGTTTCTATTTCTACACAGATGACGATGCTATACATTTCCAGAACAATATTGATGCCATACACAAATGGTCTGTTGATTGGAAAATGCCATTCAATGACAAGAAATGTAAAGTCATAGCCTTCGGGAACCAAAATAGTAGACCAACATACAAGCTAGGTGAAACTGTGATGGAATGGGTTGACAAAACGACATACCTCGGTGTGGTCATGCAGTCAAACCTTAAATTTGACCAACATATGGCGCTCAAGAAAGAAAAGGCCTCCAGAACTCTGGGAGCTATCAAGCACATTCTGCATGGAGCCCCTAAAGAAGGTCGGTTACTAGCTTACACTAGCCTGTGTCGCCCAATATTGGAATATGCGGACACCGTGTGGGACCCGACCTTAGCCAAAGACATTGAGTCACTCGAAATGATACAGCACAGGGCTGTTAGGTTTATTGCCAGATTGAGGGGGCGAGAGAGTGTCACTGAGGCATGCTCCGAACTTGGTCTACAGCCCCTCAAACAAAGGCGTAGGAACCACAGGCTAGCTCTCCTTATGAAAATCCTGCAGGAAGAAGAACGCCACTCAGCGCTTTCGTTGGCATATGATGAGATTACCAGAGACCGCAAAAGTATGACGATGACCACCAGATCGGCTGCCCGTGGCGAGTTGACATCGGTCTCCGCGACCTCACAGATATACCATGGTAGTTTCCTACCGAGAACCATAAGAGACACCAGAGTGAACACAACCGTGACAAGCAGAACGCAGCATTTACCTGTAACAGAGGGCTGTAGTCCAACCCCCCTGTAAAGGAGGACTACCGTAGCACCATCAACTACTAATCAACAGCAGATTGCTGTAACCCCTGTAGCCAAACACATTGCACACTGTTAGCCAAATGAGGCACTCCTTTATACACTTAGTGTTCCTGAGTGTCCGATGACGTCAAAGGTATTCAAAGGTATTATCTAATACAAAATAATATATTTATATAAATATAATTATAATATGATATAATTTAATATAGTATGATATTATTTGATAATATAATATCATAATTCATAATGATAATGATAATAAATAGCTTAAAATGTTCTATCGACGACAAGACAAGTGAGTTATGAGTAGGCCAAGTCCAATCCTATATATATATCGCATAACATACATTGAATGTTCTAACTACTATAGCCTAGCCTACTGTTATAATTATTTTATATTGTATATATATTATAAAATTACGTGTAGGCATATTATATTTTAGGCGTCTAATATATACATTAATTTATTTCATATATTTATATTATTTTACATAGGCCCAATCTATGGCACTGACAATGTGCTTAACTCTGCATTATCATTATGACTGGAAATGATGGCTGTACCCTGGTGCCAGTTGGATGTGCCAGTAAACCATGGTCACAGTAGTAAGGCTCATTGTGTATTTTTAAGTTGATGGAGTTACTGATCATGGTTGCCTACTTTCAACCAGAGTTGTCTTCCATTAGTTTGTAATACCAGCAGCCTATGCCTACTGACTAGCTAATAAAATACAGATGCTGTTGTAGTGGTGAGCGTAGGCTCTGAACCTAATTACGTGTATCTGATATCTAATACCTGACACCGCATACAGGTGATATTATTATTAACTAGTAATAATTTACCTTGCACCTACTGTGTCTTTTGTGTGTTCCTGACCAAAAGAGTTTTTCTATTAATTGCAGTTATAAAGTAAATCTGAAGTAACATTGCTTGTACATGTGTTTGTTTATATAATGTACATGTATGTTATCATGTCTAAGCAAGAGCACCTAATTCATACCAAAGGCTACATGTTAATGGTGTAATGCATTTGATGTTTTATCATGAACTATTAGTTTTTTACATTCTTTTGTATGATGAGCTGTATTATCATTGTAGGTATGGTACGATCCAAAAGTTCCCCCAGGTCTGGTTCATCAAGGGGGAGAAGTACCAAAGGTAAAAAAACAGCAGGTATGAAAATTATTCACCAGATTTTTTACTAGGTTTTGGATGTATCGTGACATTTAGAAGTGTAATGCTGTAAATCATAACTTTAAAATGTTTCCAGGTATTCTTGCTAGGAGATTATGCATGCTTGCATGCAATAATTTTTGTAGCTGCAGTTGGGTCATTTTTCAATTGCACAAGTTATTCCTGAAAGTCAGTTTAGAATTTGGTGCCACCAATTCTCTTTTCCAATGTACATTATATTTTGGTGTTAGTTTCATTACTGTGCTAATAAGTGATATAGAACACATGGAATGATGTGATGTCACAGAATAGTGTCTTTTATGCCCATTCTCGGTTGATTGTTTAAATTCAACTTCATATAAAGGAGAGCCAAGGCAAGACAACTCCAATTATTCTAGCCACTCTTATGGAGTGATGGGGGTGGGGGAGTCGATGTGTGACAAAATGATACATTCTCTCTCTTCGAAGTTATAAGTCAGACAGGAATGTGTGTAGTGAAAGGGTGGTTGCTTCAACTACTAATAGTATCGTTTAGATGTGTATATTAATGGTATGTAATGTGTTTTGTAGCACCAGAAAAACAGCGACGGCGTTATCGCCCTGGCACAAATGCACTCAGAGAGATACGAAAATATCAAAAAAGTACGGAGCTCCTTCTCCGAAAACTACCATTCTCCCGCTTGGTATGTGCTTTCAACAACTTTTATTATATGTGATAATTCCATTCTGCTTCTTGCCATGCAACTAATGTATCTAAACCTGAATCCTTGTTGCTGAAGGCTAGTGATTCTGGGTCTTCAGTGGATGGTCAAGCCATTTCAGTATTGAAAATTATATACCCAAAAATTTGGTAGGTATTTTGACAAATTGTTATTGATGTTTGACTATAGGTCAGAGAGATAGCCTCGAGGATGGGACGATTAGAAATAAGATGGGCTTTAAGTGCATTGGCTGCACTGCAGGAGGTATGTTGGAAATTTAATGCAGAGTGTTGGTTATTATAAATGTGGTGTAGAGCCTTTACAAAGCACCAATAGAAAATATGGTTGCTGTAAGGAGCAGATAATTCCTATGTTGCACTGAATGGCAAAAGGCTGATATTTTCTTCTCATTGCAGTGATAGTAGTGTGGACAACTCTTATTTACTGCATTCTGGTTGGTATTGCAGGCTACTGAGGCATACTTGGTTGGGTTATTTCAAGATGCTAATCTATGCACAACTCATGCTAAACGTGTAACAATCATGGTAAAAGATATCCAGTTGGCAAGAAGAATAAGAGGGGAACACAACCTCTAGCACCAAGTTTTATATATGCATTATAACCCTTCCATTGCCTGCATTTTATCATTTGTACATAGTTTTAGAGCTATATTTATATTTATGACAAGTAGACTTGTACATAGCACACATTTCTGTAGTAAGGATATATTTTATGTTTCAAGGGACAAGTGGAATACAGTCCATGTTTTTATATTATAATGTAGTCTTACTTAGCTTTTATTAATGAGAGCTGAATTGACTTAGTACAGTACATTAGGTGTGTGTACTGATAATACCTACATGTACATTGCAATGATATGTATGGAAATACGAATGAAAAATAGCTTAGCTGCAGATTTAACAAACTGGTTAAAATATTGGGTGTATCAGTGGAATTATCCTTAAGTAGATAAGAACATGGTGGAAAAATCACCAATAAAAGTTTTGAATATAAAAAATAGTAACAAGGATGATCTTTCAAACCTAATTTGCATCATATGGAATATTCTAACTGCCAATCACAAATAATACATACCATCAAGTTTAATTTTCCATAATAATTATAACAGAATATTTCAAAATTGCTCCAAATAAGTTAGAAATTATAATAGTTGTAGCTAGCTAAAGGCTTCTTATTTAAATGAACCTAGTCCTGCAAAAGCACTATCTGCTCTCTGTTGCATAGCCTGCTGCTGAGGTGTCTGCTGTCTGGGTACTTGAGTATAAGTCTGGGTTGGTAGCCCTGTGTGAATAACAACAATCTACATGTAGCAGAATCAACAACTTCTACCAACAAGGGGGGGGGGGGGGGAGTGTGGGTGAAGCGTTCGAGGATTGTTTCAATAATATCGCAGTATATTATTATTATATCATGCAAACGATAGCAGCAGCATCATTTAATGAATTCATGTCAGGCAGGTTTTTTTAGCATTCCATTCAAATTAGTCCACTCACCCATCATAGGCATTCCCATGGCTCCTGTAGACATCATGGGTTGCTGCTGTGGCGCCATCATGCCCATGTGGCCAGACATCATTGGCTGCTGAGGCATCATATTCATTGGACCAGAAGACATCATTGGTGCCTGCATACCAGGATGCATCATCGCTTGTGACTGCATCTGAGGAGCCAAACTCCCTTGATTAGTACTTCTTATTGGACTATCTGTAGGCATATAACAATTCATTCAAATCTGCTCCTTGATGGCAATGAATAATACAGACGAAACACCCCAAACTAGTGAAAGTAGGAGAGTAGGTTATTTCGGTCACCCATTATTGTTCACATATATGGTTATCGCATCTCCAATGATCATGAATAAATGTGAACCCATGATGAGGACACGGTTCTAGGTGGGCTGTCTCTACTGGATCATTGTTACATCTGCTTCATAGCATGAACAGACTGATGATAACACTTTGAATATGAATTGAAAGTATTTCTCTGCATGTACATTAACAAAGTTCCACTTGAAATGTAGGTTTTGAAAAGAAGCTAATAAACCATTGGAGCAAAAATAAAATACTTGACCTGAGATCTGACAACTGATTGGCCGAAAGCTACCGAGACACAAAGAAAATGCATTTCAAATTACTTTCTTGGTGGGCATCGGTCTATGAGCACTGACAGCACACTGATTACTAGAATGGAGTAACAATGAAATGCATACATTACATGTACATCGCTAACTCAAGTCCATACCACATGCTATTGTAGAATTTAAACAATAACTCACTAGCTAGCTGGTTCATACTTGGAGCTGCAGGCTTCTGCTGAGCTCTGCCCAGATTGTCCAAGTCAATGTTTACTTTCACTCCTGTATTGTTCCACGTTGAAGGTGCTTGCTGGAAATACAAGTACTGACTGCTAGGAACCTTTCTATCTCATATAAATCCTGAACTACATGTAGGATCAAAAGTATAATTTCTGCTAAACTAAGTGAAAATTAAATGGTAACTTACTGCAGGTGAAGTTGTTGATGACATCATAGACATGGCATTATTTGACTGGGCTGACAATGCAGGGTTATTGAGCTGTGTGTAGGGAAGTGACATGCCCATTACACCACCACTCATCATGTTATTAGTGCCTGCCATGGGAACAGTGTTGGGCATCATCATAGTATTGGTTGGTTGGAGTGGCTGAGAGCTGACTGGCTGTGACATTGGTGACGCCATGTACCCAACATTGACTGGATTGGGCTGCACAGCTGGGGCTGGTGCACCAAACATATCGTCACCCATAAGTATGTTGGCACTGTTAGGTTGCTGTGACATGGTGTTTGTGTTGGAACTCTGTAATACATATGGGATATCTTATGGATCATAAGTCGGCATTATAGAAAGTGGTGAATATAATTAAAAGTTTTCTGCTCAATGTTAACATTCATGGACAAGAGTAGATAACTCTAAACTGCTTTGTTTTTGCTGACCAATTCAACTTTACACCATTACTGTGAGAGGGGAAACATATAATAACTACTGGCATATTACCTATTTTGAACGTACAACTTGCAAGCATAACACTTACACCTAAAGACAAGCCCTCCAGATCATCTAATAGGTTAGGTGCTGGGTTGTTAGTCTGTGAGGACATAGGCTGCTGCATTGCAGAGGGTACTGTGGGGCTGCTGGGACAAGATGGTGGCGATGGAAAACTGGCGCCAGCAAAGTCAGCAAACTCCCCATGTCTATGGAAAAGGATACAAAGTAACTAAGTATGCACTACAGACTGTTGCTAGATCCCACATACATGGATATACTCTAAAAACTCTTACAGTTGTATATTAATTCTCCATCCAATTCCACCAGATTCTTACTGTAATATGAATGAATAACAAAGGGAAATAACTTCCACTACTGCCTGTAGGTTACCACAACTAGAATACCGACAGTGCTTATGGTGCCTCTATACCCTCCCCACCAACATGTGCTGGTCCTAACTTCAACCACATCTATGTACAACAGTATAACTTACTGATTATTTGTGGAATCATCTGCTCCAAATTTGGAAAAATCTGCGAACTCATCGTCTATAAAATTCATACACAAAGAGAAATTAACTTTACAGAGCTTCAGCATAAAACAACAACTTCATGCATATACTTGCGTATTTGATGTAGCTCATTGCGGCTTTCACAATAATAAAAATAAATAAAATAAAAAATAAACTTCTTGCATAAAAAAATATCATAACCATGTAGGCATAGACCAACCAACCTGCTTTATTTGTGGTATTTTTCTTTGTAGCACCATTAGTTGAGGTTCCACGTGGGTTGAAATCGTCATCATCATCTTCATTGTCTTCAAATTTCGTACTCTGCATTAAATCAAATTATTATGTTACTCTGTACTCTATTAACTTAACTTCAATATGACTTTGAATGTCATTTATTGTACCACATAAACCACTCAGATAAACCATTCATCCACCTTCCCACCAATTATAAAAGATATCTTACTTTTCTAGTGTATGTGTGTGATGGACTTCTATCATTGTTACGAGATCCGTTACTAACATTATCAAAGTCGTCTTTGTAGCCTCTACTCTCATAATTACTTCTTCTATTGTAGTCATAATCGTCATGGAAATCGTCCCCTCTATACACATATATACCAGCACATTAGTCTTACAAGTACAAGTTGTGTTGGCATACCACAACTGGGGAGTAATAGACTACAGTCAGAGTCTAGTCTACAGTGTTAGTGTACATTTCAATCTCATGCTAAATTAATGAGAAATAGAAGGGATATGTAATGGAATCACATGCGATTGCCAGCATAGACAAATGGAGAGAGTATATACAGTTTAACCAACTAAATGTTCGATATCCACATACGTATGTAAGCTGACACTCACCCGTACTCATCTGGTCCCCCACTCTCATATGTCTTCTTCCTACTATTCCACAGATCCTTAACTGTACTGGTCACCTTGTCAAGTGCTTGCTCTGCAGGATTCATCCTTCTGTTTCGTGGTCCATCAAAGTCGTCTATGTCCCCCATTTTAGACCGTCTGGATCCACCACCATACCCGCCTCCTCCCCCATAACCTCTGCCTCCATAGCCAAAGTCATCTACTAAATAATTACTATCTAGTTTTACTGTGAGCAGTAGAAGACAGACAGATAGATGAGAAAAGCAGTAGTCTATGACAAAGATACAAACATCCGAGGAATATGGGTGGCATATTGTATTGGCTATTTGAAAATTACATACTATAGAGGAAACGACTTCCCATTACAAGCCAGTTTGGTACAATAACAAGCCACTGTTGATCTGGTCTACTAGGTGCTTTTATTACAGGCTAGAAGAACCAGATAACCAGTCTTACCATGACCTCCTGAGACACCCACATACTTGTCTTTCAACTTCCTCGCCTTTTTACGCTCATCTCTCAAACGTTCATCATCACCGAGAATATCCAGGATTTCCTTCACTTTGGTTCTCACTATAAAGTCAGAGAGACAACTAGCTGTTTAACTAAACCAACATGAACTCCTTCACCAACACCACACATTGTATGTTATAAACAGAAGATTCAATTAAATGTCATAGAAGGAGTATTTGATGGTGGCAAGTGATAATCCACCCTCCAGAAAGTAGCTCTGTATGGGTGCATATACAAATCTTATTTATAAAGCAACTTTTCCAGAATTGTTATCAATAATGAGAGGCAATTGTTGTGGGGAGGTCCATCTGCACATAGGCTATAAATGTAGGATCCACATGTAGATATTACAGGTGGTGGTAGTAAGCCAAAGGCACAGCGCACTATCTGCTAACATTAACTACTTTCTGTACTAGAATAACCTTACCATTAACTCCTTGGTCCCTATTATGCTCATCAGTGAATGTGTAGGATTCGAGTTGTCTCATATCATAGATGTGTTCCCGAGCCGATGAGACAACTCTCTCTGAACCATTTCGTATCAAATTTGCCAGTAACAATAGTGACTAAAACATAAACTAGTCATGGTTATAATTATTAGACTGCATTACGTATGCTCCTAGTCCTACTAATTGTTATCTGTTAGCCTGTTATTAGTATGCTGGCAGGACATCTTTACTCTGGAATGGTAGACCTGGTAATGCTGATAATCATAGGAAACTATATCATTATTTGTACCATAGAATGATATACTGTAAAAGTACTACAGTTATTATTATAATGTATGTATAGTTACTGCTGTACAAACAGCTCTATAAATCAACACTTCTCTTATCTCTGATCTATCTAACAATGGCAAACATTATACAGTATAGGAGAGGTCTAGCAGGATAACTAGAAACACATGAATATGTTTCCACTGATAAGACAGCAGTATTGTAATTATGTAGCAGAACTACTACTAGCTTGGCTAATGTACAATTGATTAGATTCTCATGTATTGGAAATAATCATTATCTTATCATTAAAATGATCTGACAGCTAACTCCACTAGTAGGGAGCTTCTATTATATATCTACAGTTTCACCAACCTTATATACTCTACGCCAGTCCCTTCGGTTCTCATGGAACATTCTCTTCCATAGCATACCCATTATTTCGGGAAATGCTTCATAACTGTTTGTAAGTTGAGCTATTTCGGACATAAGAGATCCATGTGGTCCCCAAGCTTGATCATTAGTAGCTTCTCGTACCTTAGACTCCGCTTCTGTGTAGTTCATCACCACATTGGTCCTGTATCAATCAGAAGAGTGAACAATAATATATCACACGGTAGAGCCAGCTTCGTATTCGGATACAAGCTAGTATGTAACTAACTATAGCTTTGTGATGGTATTGCTACAGAGTGCGTCAGCAGATTTCCTAAACTTCCAACAGCAGTCTCCATATTGACCACCTTATTAGTCTAACACTAATGCCACGTTGGGTAGCAGTGAACACAGTGCAGTGGGAGATGATAAACACCAGCTTAAGAGTGGAAAATAGCTATGCTGACATGACTTTTTAGCCTAGTTCTGATGGCAATAATGCATAGAAAATGCTTTAGCATTAAAAATGTTTACAAATAAATACACCCCTATAAAATCAGTTCAATATAAATATATAACATATAACCTATTAATGATATTATACATCTAAAGGTTAGGGTAGACTGACATAATGAAGATCTCAATGGAACAACAACGGGTGTGCGATCATACAATTATTGGGGAGCAGCCCTCCTGGAGATGACTAATAACAAAAACAGGTTGGGATAACTATAATACTAAAATATATTAGCTCTAGATGTCAAGTAAAAATCCTATAAGTGTTATCCAATAGCCTATAACAATCCTAATGACAATTTTTGATGGATACATTATGAGTAAAGTAAACCACACCACCACCTACAGAGATTTCTGCTAAACTAACATCAATATCAGGGTCGAACATTAGGTGAATAAAACACCAATTTACTTCCACTTACGATAGAGGACCAATAAAGCGCCCCAGCAGTACACACCAGAATAGTCAAATCTAGAGTAAGCACACAATGAATAATATGAGTTGAGCTCAACAAAAAATAACTGGCATAATAATTTGGCATTTGCTTCATTAGTGGTTTGATAAATGCCCTGGTACCATTCTAGTATTGCAACAATAGGCCATAGCCTATAATAACGAATGACAAATTAATAAATATAAATAATGATGAAGCCCTTTGAGGGGTGAAGTAAAATTGAAAACAAATTCATATTGTATGCAAAAATTTTTTAGAATATTTCTCATTATTGAAGCTAATGCTAATGCAGAACAAAATTCTAGGTTATTAGTAAACTCGATTGATTTCTCAGGGCACTATTCACTAACTCTGAAGCATCCAGATGCCATGAAGCACCCGCTCTCTGTGCGCATTCATATTTGATATTAAACTTGCCAATAAGTCTAGGCCTACCCTACCGGCATTAACACCATGACCACTTTTCACTAAATTGCACCTCCCTCAAACACAATTAGACTAGACTTCAATTCAAATTTTGTGCCATAATTTAGTATGTAAAACTGAGTCACTAGTACTGTGACTATCATTAAGGCTAACTTGACTATAACTCTAACAGGGAATTAGATAAGTCTAAAAAAAATTAAAATCAAATGCAGATAAATTGAATGAAACGTTAACATCAACATGAACATAGCAAAAAATGTTATATTCAATATTGTTATTATTATTATTTATAACCATTATGATTAATTACATTATAACTAATATAAATTTAATTAGTAGGCCTAATAAATAATTTAATAACAATTATTCTTATCGCTGCAGCAAGCATAGACACTTAACACTATCCTACGACTATGAATATGATATTTATTTAATTTAAATTTATTAGTCTGTATTGTAGGCTACATTTATATTAATATAATATTTATTTAATGTTAATAAGTAACACTTAAAGTGTACTTTACTAACTTAGGTTAATAAAATATTATTCAATAGCCTATTTAATTTATATCATATCATTCAATATAAAATAATAATTATAATATTAATTATTATATTAATATTATATAACTATATTATAATTATAATAATAATTGTATTTTAATATAAATAAATATTTATATTTAATATTAATTAATATTTAATAAAACATAACCTACATGGTGATGGTTAGCCGATATTTTTTACTTCATTATGATTATTAGCATTTGTCGCACTCATACTGCGATTAAATAGCCTATTTATTGGGTAGTACAATGGGAAAGAAAACAAGCTGAAGTAATCTAATTTCTATTGACGATCACTAAATTACAGTTGAAGTAGGCGTTACCAGTATTGATTTTTCTACTAAATTTACATAAACTTATATCTAGCAAAAACTTACACTTTATCGGCAATTTCTTTTACTTTCCACATGTTTACAGCTTGGAATTACAGTGGTGTACTAATTTATAGTCACTTAAAATGGATGAGTGAAAACAAGCCAGATGTTGCCAGATTTCTATTGGTATCAAACAACTCCCTAAAGCCTCATCTTGTCAGCTACGTTGGATGTGATTACAATAAATAGGTAGAAAGATGGGTCAAGGACGCTTTGCTAAGTCTTGAATACAAAAATGTACCTGACGTTTACCGACATAATTCTCAGCCAAGCAGTCGTGGCCGAGTGGTTAAGGCGATTGACTAGAAATCAATTGGGCTCTGCCCGCGCAGGTTCGAATCCTGCCGACTGCGAATATTTTTTGCAAAACCAAAAAACAATTTTTCAATATTAGTTCTACAATGTATAATGATAAGAAGTTGTCCTCTCAAAAACCTAAAATTTATGGAACCATCTGTAGCTTACCATACACCACATCGCTTCAAATGCACTTTTTTTAAATAAATCCATTGACAACTAGTGTCCACAATCAATATTATGAAACAGAGTGGTAACATTCAAGACAATGTACAATTATGACATCTATGTAAATTGTAACAATATAATATGTACACTGTGTATAGTTCAATTTGGCATCCGTTTCCCTCCCCACTCTGGGGTCACATACATGTATATGTTAATAATGAATGTGGTTTATCCTTTGCATCACATGAAATATCCTATGGGTGTGTGTACATAAGTCGTACTCAAATGTATGGTGCATGTGTATGTATATTATTATGGTATATAGCTGCATTTAAAGTACCAAACTGGAAATTAGAAGTTGTTTACATTGCTTATAATATTGTATTCAGTATGCATTCATGTATTCACATTATTACTGTCTTGTCTGCACTTCATACTAGCATCACAACATCGTTCCTGATCTCTAAGTCGCCATACTTTTCCTCTCTGTCTAGCAATGTGGTACTTCAACTTATGGTATAAACACATGAATATATTGATGTTGTATTGCATTGTTTTATTGTAAACTATACAGTGTATATATATATACAAATCTTTTTCTTTATTTACAACAATAAACATCAGTTGTATGTATTGTATTTGCATCTTCTCAACACTATCAATACTGATTTACCGTAAATTGTAACAAATAAAATCTCTTTTGTGCAGGCTTGCCAAGTTCGGCTGATGAAAATCAGGGAGATTCAGCATTTGGGTGGGGGGTGTCCATTTTGGGCGAATTACCAAAGTTTGAGTTGAAAATCAGGGAGTCTCCTGTGGAATCAGGGAGACTTGGTAAGCCTGCTTTTGTGTCTTCAATGGGTAGGTTATTCGCACCGTTCAAGTTATTAATATTTTACTTCGAAGTTATCTTATCTTGAATTGTTTATAAGCTGAGAGAGGGCAACTTCTAATTACAATCTTTGAATTGAAATATTAAGACTACAAATTAATTTCTTTGAAATGCAAATAGTTTACCAACAGGCAATATGTAAACAGTTTTCTGTTTTTTCATCATTGTGGTGCATTTAATCATCCTACTTAATGGACTCAGACAGCCGGAGTTTATATGAATGATAGGAATTGACCCTTGAGTGGAAGTATTAGTATTTACTATATATACCTTCCAAGAGAGGGTGGAGCTCTGAAGCTCTGTCTGCTTAAAGACCATTGCACTCTCCTGTAGCCCGCTTGCTAGTTTTACAAGTAATATTCTTTACCAAATAAATCCATCATGTCCTATTGTCCTTGCATTAGAGAGAATATAGGTTGTTAATTATGCTTTTGGTGTGATAAAGATCATTTGCCACATACATGGCAAATGATTGTTACGTGCACATGATTTACTACAATAATCTGAAAAGTTCCGAGTATTATTGTTGATTGCTTACATATGCAAGTACATGACGTATACCACACAGTAAGAAACATGTCTGAGTATCAGATCATTCCATATTTTTTATCCGCTATTCCACAAAAGAACATGTGCATATATGAACTACCCATCCCCATTGGTTAATATATGGTCACATGTCTACATACCAAGTTATTTCCCCTTGTCCACCTATCTTCTGTTCAATTCACCATAACAGGTAGTAGGGATCGTTGCTAAAATAAATTTGACACATAGTGGATATTAGTATAACATTCATTAGTACAAACTTTGGCTGAGATGGTCACAGAATAAGGTAAGAATACTATATTATGGTAATATTATATAGAATAACATGCCTGAAAAATGTGACTTTGAGTAACTAAGTTAAATAATAGTGTTGAGTATTGTATCTTTCCTTTTGCTCTTGAAATATAATCCAAGTATGATTTACCTTCTCTATGTACGTTAAATTTTTCCATGTTAGGGGTCTGAGAGTGTACAATGCTGCTGTTTCTGGCATTGGTTCGAAATAGTTGCTAGCATTCCCATTACATCAAACAAGTTTATTGGAATCACTTGGCAGGGTAAAAGTTGAAGATGAAATATACATGTACATGTGTGTATAATTTGATTGCAGAATAATTAGAATGGCAGGCATAACTCATTCACTATTATCTTACACTATCATAGCCCTAGCGGCTTCAGTGTATGGAGTAGCCACACAGGGGGTAATAATACCCCAACCGTAAGTAGCCACACCCGTAAGTAGGGTTATTGCTATTTGCTAAAGCTAAAGAATGGTTAAATAAATCTACAGAATCTTGTATACCTATACTAATTGTGTTTCATATTATCATTAACTGTATTTTGAAATTACATCAAACTATTCGAATTTATGAACTCTATTTAGTACTCGGAAATTCTGTTATGATTGCTGACAGAATATAAGAATAAATAGGTGTATATAAAACATTGTTTGTCAAAACTCCAAATATTTTGATACAGCTTTCAGAATTATTATATTATGATAGCACATTTAAATTTCGTTGTCTTGCTAGAAATATATTACAACTACATGTAGGCCAGTACTTTGAAAGAAATATTAATAAATAGAGATTTTGATACTAAATAAAATACAGCAAGTGTAATGGGTGTATAATGTTAGCAAAATGCACGCTGCCACAGCATGCATCAAATTTCATACCGCTCAAGTGTTGTCCAGGATGTAAGTTTTCTACTGTTCTTGTCATTTTTTGTTTGTTTTATGACATGAAACTTTAATTTTTGACTCTTTGGATTTTTCTACTAATTGCAATCATTTTAAACAGCATTTTAAAATGCCATGTTTGAAGGTGAATACAATAGAGTATGGAGAATTTTTTTATGATGAATTCTATAATTATTATGGCTATGAGTAATATATTTTATGTATCTCCTTGGTTAAATGGCAGGAAATAGAGAGGCACATCATATTTGATATACCGTAATTAGCTCACCTCACTAATCTCTGTAAATATATTGTGCAAATATGAAGTAATTTTGATACCTACTGATATGCTTACATATATCTACCAAAATATACCATCAGGTATCAATATAATGCTATAAACAAACTTTCTTATCAACTAGTTATTTTAAGCTCACTATAAGAGAGATAACCATGACGGAGAATCAAGATGGAATCTCACCCTACAGCTACTGTTGAGACCCTTTGGCTACTCACTGACTAATCATCGTTATTAGAAACTTTAACAAAGTTTAGTCAGAAAATATTTTACTATAAGCATAGTATTTTGTCCATCTCCATTGTAGGCCTATAATTTGGGAAGATAATGCTGTAAAAATTCTTTGTTGCCAAAAATTAATCCCATTACTTCATGAATTTAGGAATATATTGATGAATATTTTCTGGTGTTAGAGTGTATTGTATGGAGTGTAGAATATTGGATCAGCACCAGTGACCTTGGCATTGATCTCATGCCCGCAGCGCTCTAAGCCCAATGACATAATAAGGCTTCTTTTGCTTTTGTTGCAAAAAATTACTGGCAGTTACAATGTACACTATATTCTACAAGTACATGTACTTTACTTTGCTGCTCAGTTTACTATTTGGATGATCCGTGTGTGAAACTAATGTCCCTCATTGGTTTACTGTTTTCCTATAAAACCTGTACAATACTGGATTGGTATGACAGCATCTTCACTTCATATTAATTTACATTTTTAGCACTCCAAAACCAAAGAAACAACATAACTTGGCATGCTGTAGACTTTGAATTGAGACCAGCACTATCTATATTTTATAGTAAAAGCAAAGCTTTTGCAGAGAGTCTGCAATTTATAGAATGACTTGAATAGCTGCGTTTGTGTGTAACGTATTTATATAATATAATATTCAGCTAGTATTATAGTAGTATTAGTAGTATTATCTCATATTGTTTCTATATATTATATATTATAATATATTTATGGAGAGTAGTACCCCTACAACCATTGACTCTGGTAGATTACATAATTATTTAGTAAATGCTGGGACTGAGCATTACTCGTACATTGTAATACATTATATATATTGCAGGAATATTGTGAACTTGTAAGATGAACTATAGACTTTTACCCAGACACCCGTACTTATATATCTCTTCAATCTATTTTAGAACCTATGCTATTGTAACACCAACTAAAATCCGTCCTAACCAAGATTTCGTGGTATCGGCTACTATACTCAGGTTGGAGTTATCTGCTACATACACTATAAGGGCAGTTGTACGATATTTAATAGACGATACCCATTCTGCGGAGATATGTAGTGACCAGCATACATTCACGAGAACAGGAACTCATAACCTCATTCTCAAGGTCTGTACAATGTCAATGCGTTGTCCGTAAAATATCATTATTTTCCTGTAGCAAAAACCTGACACTACTTTTAGTAGTATAAGTGTTCATCAATTGAAAGTATGTGAGCTGCAACCTTCGTAACTGTGGCAGTATTACATTTATTAATATTTGCTCTGCACATAGCCTCTGTAGCTAGGCATCAGATAGTAAAATAATTCTGCTGATCCTGCAGCTGTGTAACCAAAAAATAGTTGTTGTTGATTATAATGACAATGATTTTGAGTGACTTGTGGGTCTACCATAGCAATGTTGGGCATCTGCTGCCTTGAGGTTAGGGTTCAGGCATGCTGTATCTAGGATACTGGCAGTGTTGGGAATAGCATGCAATCAGGTCTTGCAGCTTTAAACACCTAGTAAGCATATATACAATGTACATGTAGAAGTGCCTTGGACACTGGTAGAGACATTATATTAATACATGGTGTATATATACATGTATGTAACATACCTGCATAAAGTACACGGCATAATCCTATACATAAGTTTAATCCTACTTACCCCCTAATCTCAACCTGGTATTGTACATTTGCTTCACTAGTCTATTTTATAAGAATACTAGTCCACTGTTTTCAGACGCCTCCTTCAATGACGGCAGGGAACTACACAATCAGGGTGTCAGGGTTCTCTGATGCGTCTCTAGAGGGAATGCTGTTTACTAACGAGACTAAACTCTTCTTTGATTCCAAACAGGTCTCATTGTTTATTCAGACCAACAAACCGTACTACAACCAGAAACAAACTAGTAAGATTGACTATGATATAATTATATCTTTATGCACTGCCTCCTTTTTCTTCTTTAGCCAACTAAGTACATGCATAGGGTTAAAATTGGTTAAATATTTTGGTATTTCATTTCTCTATATTTTTATTTTCTAGAAGTAAAGTGTATAGTTATTTTCATTCATTGTAAAAGGAGAAGTACTGCCATAAGGAACAGGAACCGCATTGCAAATGTAAACTACACATGTATAAAAAGTAACCAGGGTATTGTTTATGGGCTCAGCTTGTGTACAACTTTGGGTCCAAGAGCACCAAATGAATGGGTGAATATGTTAAAGCTAAGAATACTCAGCTCAACTTCTATTGAAACACAGGCTAACTTACTTATTCACATTGAGTCTAGACAATGCAGTAAGTATTGCAGCGATTTTTGTTTCCAGTGTTGATGCGCCTCATTCCGATTCATACGAATGCCAAGCCAGTGACGACATCAATGGATGTAGACATCAAGGTAAACATTAAATTTTATATTAAAATGTAGCTATCCTATTTTATTGTACCTATTGTGTTACCTACATTGTAGTAGATCTGGTCAGTGATATCGTCATGTACATAGAACAGCGTCAGGGTGCATTGTGCTATTTATAGGATGGTAACGGGATAGTGGTAAAACGATGGTTCTCTCAGCACACCAATGCTGGAGGAGTAGTGAATCTGCGTTATCCATTTAACTCCAATTTTATTGCATATGGAACCTGGACTATCGAGGTAACCTGCCTTGAACGGAAATACCAAAAGCAAGTCCAAGTCAAGGAATTTTGTAAGTTGATAAGCACAGTAATAAATTTATGTATATGCATGTATTTATTTACACATGTATATATAATGTATATACATGTATAATGTATATACATGTACAAATATACATTTCCGAAGACGCCTATTATGGGCTACATGCGATTTTATGCACATTTTTACACCATGTACCAACCATATGTTAGCATAACAGCACCACTCATATAGTTCTCTGGTGATGTACTCTCTACATGTACATTCGAAGGACACTACTTACATATTGTATTTCTCATTGGAGGAATTTTACCATGTACATGTATAGCAAATTTTACTGCTCAGACGCAAACGGCACAAATTTAATAACATTTATAAAAATTATGATTCAGTGAAATGAATTTTTGAACAAATATGTTATAAAATCTACAAAAAAAAAACATATACTTGATTGTTTGTGTAAAAACAATAATATGCGCATTCGAGTATAAGATGGATTAGACTTGATAAAAGACTGAACACAGAAGCAAGAACATTGTTTGATTTTAGACGGCCCCCTGTTCTTTGTGAATGTCAGCATGCCGACATACATGTACCAGGGTTCGAGTGAGGTGGCCGTCCTTGTCACGTCAACGTGAGTAGCCTATATTCTGTACAAGGGCTCACAGGGCACCTTAGATATTAGTTTCTTATGTGTAATTAAAAGTACAAACTAATGATTATTGTAATAACAAAACTTACACAAGTAAACACCAAAGGAAATAAACAACCTAAATATTTCACCTTTAGGCAGGGTAACCTGAAAGGTACAAAAGGCAACTGTACGGTGACACTAGAGTTTCTCCAGAAAGACGGGAGTCCAATTGAACACCTGGGACCCTTGAAGAGAAGTGAAAAATATGTAAGATTTTGCATCATACGAAATCGAATTACCAACTCCATAGCATTCACATATAATTTCATATTTCTCTCTTGAATAAAATAGCGAAGGTCGGATGTGTGTAGAGCTAAGCTACGAAAATTACTGACCAGTAATATAATATATGTACATATATGATGTACATAGTATAGACAATAGACATATGTACATATATAGTATACAAATGCAGATACATGTACATTACATGAGTTGCATTGTCTGGCATAGATACATGTACATATGCAGTGTAGATATAGTAGCATGCATTAACCATCAGGATAATGGATGTTTAGTTCAACCACAGAGCGAGTTTCTCCTTCCCCAGAGACGAGTTGATTGATCACATTGGAGGAGGAGAGAGAGGCCTCATCAGTAAACAGTTGAGGGCCACAGCTGTTGTGGAGGACTGGTTCTTTGGAACAGCTGCCTCTGGTACCTCATCTACTGTTGTCTACTCAGATGAAGTAGCTCTCAGATTTCTTGGTGGTGAAGTGTGGAGCTTTAAGCCAAACATCCCATTTAAAATACATGTAAGTACAATTACATGTACTGCATCTCTACGAACAGTATTGCATTTTATTTAGAATAGCAAGAAAAAAGCCTGAGGAGGTATTATGTTTATCCTTATAAAATTCATGTACAAGTAGATTTTTAAACTATTCTCAAAAGAGTGAGAATGGTCTGTGGAATTATCAGCAGAAATTGCACATGGAATAAAAATGAAAATTGACATTTGAATTAACAATTTGAAGGTTGCGGCCGAGAGACAGGACATGGCTCCGATGGATCCTTATATTACAGAACGCAACATTGACTTCTCCGTCACAAGCTCAGAGAAAGGAGGTGGTGAGACAATAGTTACTGAATCTGTGGAGATTCCTAAAGATACGAGTGTCGTTCAATACTGGCTTTATCCTACAGAGCTCACCGAACGCATAACAGTCAGGGTATGCGGATAATAGGCCATCACAGTACATCTGTACTATATGCAAGACTTGTAGACTATGTACCATGTTTATTTGTGTAC
The DNA here is from genome assembly GCA_935421135.1 of Bugulina stolonifera. Taxonomy (NCBI): domain Eukaryota; kingdom Metazoa; phylum Bryozoa; class Gymnolaemata; order Cheilostomatida; family Bugulidae; genus Bugulina; species Bugulina stolonifera. The sequence goes on from OW285187.1 coordinate 31,548,321, forward strand.
TCAAATGCATTTCAGAAGGTTTGATTTTAAAACCAAGAGTTGACAACTCCGACGCACTTGTTGAAGTAATGGCATGTTATCACCCTGATTATATTACTAGTGATGACTGGCTTTCTCAAATACTAAGTGCAGCAAATTCATGCCGCTGCTGCATTATAAAAACTTGGTAACTATATTTCCACAGGCGAGTTTCAGGGGACAGCTAGACACTGAGAGGGTTCTAGTAGCGACGAAACATTGGTCTCCAAACAATCACTACTTGAAGATCACCACCACAACTGAACACCCAGCAGTGGGAAATTATATTATATTCAGTGTTCAAACCAACGTATTTGTAGATTACATCTACTACTATGTAAGTGTATAGGATAGTATATACTACATACATGTGCATGTATATACATCTATATAGTATAGTATATAGGATAGTTTTAGTAGAGTGAAGATAGCAGGGCAAATCTGTTAACTATAATATCACATTCTGAAAAAAATCTTGTTTTTCTGAAAACAAATCGTATATACATGTACAATCATGCATATCGTATATACATGTACAATCATGCATATGCATGTACGTGTACGTGTACGCATACATGCACATGTAGATTTTAGTCTAGATTCAGCTATCAGAATGGAAAGTGCTTTAATCTCACAACGAAAAGCTGCCAACAGAAGTAATAGTAAGCATGTTAGAATAGGAATCTATGTTTGCAAATATATTTACAGATAGTATCATCAGGTAACATAGTAGTCAGCGACTCCGTACAGATGTATTCCAGACATAAGCTGTTCTCAGTGGCACTCTCCAGTGAAATGGCTCCCAGTGCAAGAATAGTCGCCTTCTTTGTGTCTCCAGGTAACAGAGTATCGTCCTTTGAACGGAGTTTTGGATCCAGTGACAAGTCAATGTATAGCCAAGTGGCTGCCGACAGCCTACAGTTTCATGTTGATAGTACTAAAATACACCAGGTATCAGTGCTATGCATTCATATTATCTATTTAATATTTACAGCAGGCACTGTTAGTTCATTTCTAGCCATTAATATCCGGAATTCCGTTCTATTGCCTGACCCGGCCCAAACGATAAGCTGTGTAGAAAGAGTAAAGACTGGGATCCAGATGTTCGTAGTTGTAATATCGATAGAATAATGTAAATTTACACAGATGCTGTTTACTGTTACATCATAATATACGAAACTCAGGATAGAAGTCGAGGACAAACAACTCCATTCAAAGAAATTACAGCTTAATACTCCATGTTATTGGTCATATATTGCATTTTGTGTCCTTTGTACCTTTGACTTTGAGTATGATTTTTTTTTGGTAATGATGGCATATGATTTGTACTACAATATGCAGTCGTATGTAGTAACATGCTTAAAGCGTACAAATATACAGTAATAGGTAAATAAGATATGCAATGTATACATGTAATGCATGCACTGATATTTTTCTAGCCGTCTATGTTGTACATATGATGTAGATGAAAGTGAAATTCAACAGAGGAAAAGACTTTAATTATAACACTATAGAGGTGACAGCCTATGCTGACCCCTTATCTTACGTAGCATTCTCTGCGCTAGAGTACCAAATGTACCACCTGGGTATCAGGAATGGCTTGTCTTGGGAGGAGGTAAGTACACATACATTGTACTCTCCCACACTCTCACATAATCTCCCATAATCTCACATACTCTCACGGAATCTCAGATTGTCACGACAATATGTTATGTGGGCTAGTTTTGCAGATAAAATTGTGTTTAGAAATCACATTCTACTTGGAAAGTTTTCAAGGTATAACAATTTAATTATTCAGCGATATCATGCTGTGTAATTAGTTCCATATCTGTTACCATGTGTTGCTAGGTGAACAAGGAGTTGTACACATACGATAGTCATGCTAACACTAGTATTACCCACTACTGGAAGAAAGATGGGCAGACAATAGACACTTACAGAGCCTCTACTCCTTCATATGCACATGATGCCAACAGCACATTCTATGTAAGGCAGCGTATCTGTCACCTTATAGTATAATGTACGATATAGTTTTGCATTTGCGTATTTTTACGCACATTATAACACTATTTATAAAATGATATAGTATTCCTAATGTTGGTGAATGTATGTGCATTTTTTGTTACACATTACAATGAAGAATGAACGTATCCAAAGAAGTACTATGTAAGAAGTTATGAAGGAGAATTTAATATATATACGCATGACATATGTGTGTACTTTTTTGTCGCTTGTAGTATTATCATATTCTGTCTAAGCGCGGTTTGTATTGAAGCAGTTATTGCATTTCAATTTTTAATCATGACATATTCTGTTTATTTACAGTACGCTGGGCTATATATCTTCACAGACGCTAATGTATCCTCAGTTTACACACACTGTAACCTGTCTAAAGGCGAATATCCTTGCATGGATGGGAAGACATGCTACAACTACCAACACATGTGTCAACCTAATGCCTTCTGTGCTGCTGATCACAGAGATAAAATGGGCTGTGAGTATATTCACATACAGAAGTAAATCTACATGCATACTCGTACCACATTAGAAGTATGTCTACCGTATATATTTTATCTTCAACATGTGTTATATATTATGTAAATTAATAATTGTAGTATGGTGCATTACTACGTGTGCATGTCATGTCTGCGTATGCGACTAGGGTTAAGGCTTAGAATTTTCGGTTCCTTGGTGACCAGAGTATACAATTTGTCAAGCCTTTTTCCTGGCAAACATGTACATAGACAGGCTGATAGTGTTATTGCCCATAATTTAACAGGTCACCTCAACGAATCTACTGATGCCATTTTATTTGACGATGATGGTTGGAGAAGAACTAAACATATCGGTGCGTTCTACAGAGATGGAGCATTCCTGTGGGTGGATCAGTTTACCAAACCAGATGGTAGAATAGACATTTCCATCAAACCTCCGGCCTATGGTACTTCATGGGTTGTGTCAGCCTTCACTATGAGCCGTCAGCATGGTTTGGGTATACTGAACGGTGTTAACATTGTAAGTTTCTGACAAAAATTATTGATCTTGCGATTTAACAAACACAGTTATTTTGAAATGTTCGTAAAAGTGTTGATTTGTTTACACCGTTATTTTTTCATAAAAAGAATTGTAAGTCACTTTTGCAAAATCATATTAATTCATGCTATTCCACAAAATTTTGTAACAGCTAAGCATTACTTCAGCACACAATTACAGCTCAACTCTGGCCGTCTGATGTACATCCACATACAAGCGGCTCACACTGTACGACTAGGGGAGATACTTTCAATGCGAATCACGATATTCAACAGATGGACAGAGCAGATGGACATTCTACTGACCGTGGCAGCATCTGATTCCTATAAATTTGTGGAGATTGACAGGTTGGACGCCTCGTCACACTCTCAGGTTGACGGGGAACAGCAGGTATAGTAAATACATGTATTTACTATCTCAGTACTCTCTAAGTACTACATTAATATTAGTGTATTATAAGTACCTGTGGTACATGACAATAACTAGTTACACGTACCTTCCATTATGAAAATATGTCATAAAGCATGAGTTGCATATCCAATGGCATAGCAGAGTTGAAGTTGCAGCATAATTTGATCTCCAATTTTCTAGATCTTTTTAGAACCATGGATGCTTCACCAGCCATATGATGCTGAGTTAGGGAACTTTTCTAGTTTACATTGAAAAGCAAGAAAAGTTTTATAAAACAACGAAAGACTCAAAGAACTGTTTTTAATAGCCAAGAAGGAAAAAATTAGTTTAAGCAGCTGCTGTACATGTATATTTGCGGCATGATTGTCTTTCCTTGGCAGTCTAAACTTATTTGGCTGCTTAGTGTATTGAGCAATGAACCTATAATCTGCCTATAGATCTATGCTGCATGTATGACATAGCATCTGAGACTGAGAGTGTATCAGATTATGATGGTAATGATTGCAGATCTTAGTACCCGTGTACCCTGGTGACGTAAGGCAGGTATTTGTACCAATAGAACCCATAGAGACTGGAGTAATACCAATAAATGTGAGAGCAATGTGTGTGGTTGCTGGACACTCCGTTACACATACAGTTAGAGTAGGGGTAAGTATTTTACAATGATTACGTCAGAACACACACCACATAGTCACATACATGTACATGTAGGTGTGTGTGCTACTGATGAAGTTATACAATCAGTGACGTTGTCTTCTCTGCTTTATCTGCAATCATCTGTGACAGATCAGGTTTCATGGCATGAGAAGTTGTCCTCTCTTTATCTCACCACTCCACACCAGGAGTGTAATACCTACATGTATATGTATACCTGTTTTTAAATCTATTACTCTGAAACTCGAATAGCTAGCTACTACATTTTAAGAAAAAAGCTAGAACACAGGTAATGATGGCAGGAATATAAGTCAAATCCATGAACTATTCTCACTAATATACAGTGTAGTAGTATCAAACATTAATATTTCATCATCACATAAATTATATTAAAGTGATTTCACATACGCTGTGATCTTTATCCCTCTACAGTATGATGCAATACAAGATAGAAACATCACCAGCTACCAAGTAGATTTGAGGGTGGCCAACTCTGAGACTCTTCCTGATTTGTGGCTGCCGGTTGCTGAAAACGCTCAGGTTTTTGAGCAAAGATATATGAACCATATTCCAGACTCCCCAGAGTCATATATCAATGTAATGGGTATGTATTTATACATATTTATTTATACGTATAATATGTGCATATAGCCTAGTTTTGTATATATAGTCTATAAGTCAAGATTATATAAGTGTACATTGAACAAATACAAAAGTGTTGTAATAAATGCGTAAATCTATACCCAGGTTCTCAGTGGAACAAAGCGTATGGGATGTATATTTATTCATTTTTTAGGTGATATTGTTGGAATTTCTTACTTTCCGTATGCAAAGTATGACTTGTCAACAATGACACTGTTAGCACAGCCATCCGGTAGTGGGGCAGAGGCCATCTTCAACTTTGCTGTGAAAATCTATACATTGAGCACTCTTAGAGCTTTAGGAACTTTGTCACAATCCAGGATCATCAAAGCTATAGATCAAATTAATCTAGGTATAGAATATATGTATATGTCTACGTCTATGTCTACGTCTGCGTCTACGTCTATGTCTACGTCTATGTCTACGCCTATGTCTACGTCTATGTCTATGTCTATGTCTACATCTATGTCTACGTCTATGTCTGCGTCTACGTCTAGGTCTATGTCTATGTCTATGTGTATGTCTACGTCTATGGAAACTTGTTGATGTTTCAAATAGCCCCATCTACACTCTGATATATAGGCTATGTATTATGACGACACAGTTCAAGTGACGTATGATCAATTGGAATTTTTGTTACTGCAATAGAAATGGTAACGATGCATAGATTGTGCCATGAAATATCATGCTCACATAACTGCTGCTATTTTCAGCAATGCAAGAGTTGTATGCATACATGAAGCCAGATGGACCTTTCAGAGAATTTGACTTCAGCAGGAAACCGAGCACATGGTAGGTAATACTGTATCTCTGCACTTTCTCCCCATGTAAAATGAAAGGCATGGGCTACAAATACAGAAACTGTGCATTCTATTGATTTAGTAATGATAATAATACTGATAATACACATGGCGTGTAGACTACAACGGTTGATTTGAATAGTTGATTTGTAATAGGGTATCAGCAACAGCACTTCAAGTGATGGCGGAAGGAATCGAGATAAAAGACTTGAGAAATGACTTTCAAATGCCACAAGAGACATTAAACCTGACAGCTAATTGGTTGATCCGCCAGCAGGATAATGTAACTGGAAGATTCGTAGAGAACGATGCTGTACACATGCGGAGGATGCAGGTATCTAGTTTGAACAACAGTTGACCCTTTGAGTTTAGATGAATATAATTATTTCTATCAGCATTAATAAAAATGTAGCATACAATATGACATATTTTGCGTCACCTGTGCTGAACTAGTCACCTGTACCAAATTAAGTCACCTGTACTGAACTAAGTCACCTGTACTGAACTATGTCAATTTACAAAATTTTCCAGATTTGTGCTCCCCCTAGATCAAAAGTGCTGCTGATCAATTACCTAGCTGAGTCTAAACTGCTTTTCACATTGGAAAATGTTATTTCGGCTTGATGTACATGTACATGTGCTTGCAACCTGTGCTCCACAAAATTGTTGGTCAAACCAAATTTTTTGTGGTTGAAACAGCATTCCCAAAGCTTTGTACAGATTACATGTCTCATTTTAGAGCCATGTGGATTTGGAGATAGATGGTGAGGTGGTCCCAGCAAACCTAGCTCTTACAGCTCTATGTATATTGTCTTTGGCTAAAGCCTCTACTGCAACTACATTGGTATGTAACTACTGTTAGCAGCCTAGCTCAAGGGCTTGGAGTTCTTAATGCTTTTCACTTACAATGTATTGGTGGTCATTTGACAAGGGACAGGCAACGTACCACCCATCAACTGTTCAGAAAGAGTTGGAACCCAGGGTGGGTTAGTAATTTTCAATGCAACTCATATCATGTAGTGGGTAAAATTGTACATCTAGTGAACACACTTTTGACACCCTTCTGAAACTACCTATTGCATCATATACATATTTCACATACATATTTCATGTCAGATATCGTTCTGCCTACATGTACACTATATTCTATATTTTAGTTACATGTATATTATTATCTAATGGTCTAGGAGAACAACGTTATTAGTGGAATATCGATTGGGGCTAACTATTTGGCACAACACCATCAAAAGATAACAGATCCATTCGAGCTGGCAATCGTCACATATGCACTGTTTGAGACTGGTAAAACCAGGGAAATGCAGCAGGCAATCCAAAAACTGAAATCAATTCAGCGAAAGGGTGAATATAAAATACAGTATAATAACACATTACATATATCTATAAAATATCTATAGCATATCTACACGTATAACATATCTATATATAGCCCATCTACATTACATGTATAATATCTCTATAACATATCTATAGCATATCTACATGTATAACATATACATGTATATATCTGCCTAATAAATACAGGGAAGGTAGAACTATAATTTTTTCTCAGCATTATATTATACACATGTAGGGTAGGCCCAAATAATTTAGTAACAATATCTGGCATGGGTACTCAAGCTATTGAAGTAGCACATAATTAGAAGTTGTTCTCTCTTAAATTAAGAGAAGACAACTTTTATTTATCGTCGATAGCTTGTGAGTGCTAATGGTACTAAGTCAGTCGCATAAACCAATGTTGGGCCTTGACTAATTTAAACAATAAAAAATGATAAATCAAATTTTAGCCCGCATCTGCTCTATAAAACATGAAAAGCTAGCACCTGTTTTAGGTGGGATATTTTATAGAATAATAACAGACCTTTGTATTGGAATAAAATAGTTGACCAGTGATCACAATATACCTTTTTAGTCAGTAGCAAAGCAAACATAACATGTACATTCGGCAAGTCATAAAGATTTCAATGGAGTCGATCACTTTCAGCTGGAACTCAGATGCGATACTGGTCAAAAGAAGAAGTACCTCCCATAGCCTTAGAGTCAAAATCTCAGGACACAGTGTTGAGGCTAATGCCAAAGTCAACTTCTAGTGTTTGTGCTTACACTGTTTCTACAACGGCCTACGCCTTGTTAGCCTATATGGCAAACAATGAACCTGCTGGTGACCTTGAACCCATACAGAGATTCTTACAGGAACAGCACATGTGGATTGGAGGATTTTCTTCATCACAGGTTTGTAGCCATTGCTATTCATATCCTATTGATAATGCCAAGTTCAGAAGAGAGGGGATAACTTCTAACTGCAACTAATAACTTGTGAGATAACCACACCTGATCATAAAATATATTTACATGTGATTTCCATAATAAAATTATTAGAATACAAAATAATGTGCATGTGGAGAATATATACACGTGTGACACAATAGTCAATTGGACAATGTACATTGTATATGTTACAGTGCATGTACCATATCATGTAACCATGGACTTCTTGGTGCACTGTTTTGTGTACTGCAGAGTGTGTTGCATTTAATACATGTAGCTATGATTATTCACAGGACACCCTGGTGGCCATGCAGGCACTCAAGGCTCTAGCAGAGAAAAACCAGGATAGGGAGACCTACCAAATGACCTTCACCTTTAAATCAGATCAAGATCCCGATTGGGTTAAAGTGGTCGAAATAAATCAGCAAAATTGGTTTGAGCTACAAAGATTTTCTGTAAGATTCAATCATTCACATTTAGTATTACATCATAATTATAATTGTTATATCACTAATGTATATTTTGTATGAGCCGTTCATTATTCATGCACAGAGACTTGTAAATTATGATAAATGATAATAGGAACAAAATTATCGACTTCTACGATGTACATGCATTATAATGGCACTCATTATCTTTGAATGGCTTGACATTTGCTGCATGTTGTGTGGCTTACAGTCATTGATATTCATAAGAAGTTATCCTCTCTCCCTATTTTGACTTTCTTGTCCCAGTCAAAATTGAGAGAGGACAACTACTTATTATGATTAGTATATAACCAGCATGCACTAATAATAATATTCACTGTATCTCATATACTTCAGACACCTTCTCACTGGGGAAGCATCCAAACCAAGGTTAAAGGTCATGGAATAGCCTTAGTTCAGTTAGAGACAACTCAGAACTTTGACAATGCTAAGCAGATAGCCCCTCCACCTATACCAAACATATTTGACTTGGGAAATTACAACTTTAATATCAAGAGTAGAGGTTTCAATCATTCCCTTATTGATTATAAGATATGTCCTAGGTAATTCTTTATTCATACCCATGTATGCATATCTACATAATATACGTGTGTATATATATACGCATGTATATATTATTTTCGTATATATTTCACACAGTACAACAATGTTAGAAACATACACAAACGCTGTAAGCAAATTAAGGAAGTTAGTGTTCCACTCATGCAGTTATCAATATTTCCTATTTATAAAACATACATGTAGATGTCATGAGCGTATATAAGTTAAGAACTCAATGCATTCACACTGCACATCTCTAGTATGCCTGAGAATGGTAGTGATTTGGAAACTTCTTGTTTGAAGATGGAATGGAGTAACAGAAAGGAGTGGGATGGCAGTACTGGAGGTAGGAATTCCAAGTGGATATCAGTTAGCAGTATGGGCCCTACAGAAATACGTAACAGCTAACATGGACAGCACATCAATCAGAGGAGCAGAGTATAATAACCCAGCTGGGTTAGGAGTTTTCTACTTTGAATATGTAAGTAATACATTAGCGTAGCATAACATAGCATAGCATAGCATAACATAGCAATGCTCCATGGTTGAAGTCAGCAGGCGGTTTCATGGATATATCAATGTAACTTCCCAGTAATAAGTTGGGAGTAATTTTATCACACAGAATAGACATCCACAGAATGTTCTATAGATCCCTTATTCTCTGCTGTACTTTGTTTGAAATTGTCTTCCATGAAAGGATAATGAGTAACGGAAGTGTTTGTATTTAACAGCTGGACCACTCAAGGAATAATTGCATTGAGTTTACAGCCTATAGATGGTTTCCAGTGGCAAATATGGCTGAGCTAACACCTATTAAAGTATATGAGTACTACGAACCAGGTAAGCGGCCAAGTCATCAGAATCTTCGACCTTTTATATACTCCAGTTTCATTCAGTACAACACCAAATTAATAGCGAACAACCTCTAGGAAAATGGAGCTTACCAAATAAAATATTGCTTTCCCCTGAAATATGTACATATTGAGGGAAATAATAGCAATCAGTCTACTACTGCCGTCACTTGCTATATTATATTATACTACATGGAAAATTGTTTGTCAGTGGCTCAGGCCTGAGCCCATAAACAACTTCTAGGATGACCTTGTTAAGTGCAGCATTACATAATTCCATGAGAATACATTTGGACAAAACATTTTCCCATGGCGTTTGTAGTATCACCTTGTATTAGAGAAGGTGACTCCTACCAGAGTTTTTCAATATTTTGTTTTTATGGTACAATAGGGCCTACAGGTGATCAATTTAGTCTTTGTATACAGACAAATGTACCCTATTATTTAGTATCTGCGCATGTAGGCTAGTCAGTATGTTATCTGTACTCTCTACTTGCAGGCAACTACTTCTCCAGTTACTATGAGAAGGTGAATCTGCTCAAGTTGACAGTTTGTTTGGTGTGTGGATCCTACCAGTGCCCTTACTGTCCCAACTACAACTCAGCTGTAACCTGTGTACCTAGTGCTTATACATTACTACTCTCAATAGCTATATACATACTAATCTGTAATAGATGGACTTAAAAGTACCACAGCAATAGGGCCAAGGATAACAGCTGGGAGTTATCTTCTCTTTTCAGTAGCTAAACTTGTTATTATCTCAATGGTTGATTGGACTAGATCTAACTGGTAATTTAGTAATTTAATTTTCCTCACCATTTTTTATAGACATATACAGTACATGTATTATAACTATTCAATTTTGTAAATATATTGTAAATTTGGGATTTCTACAACATTTACAAAAATAATTTAAAAAAACACTATAAATGGACTTTAAAAAAGTTGTATTCTCCTATTGAATCGCCTGCACAGAAATGCTGGTCTTTTATAAGCAAAGACTAGAGCAAATATAACATTTAATAGAATAATTACAGCATAAAAAGTTGCGTTAGTAGGTTTAAGTTGTTTAGTTGAAGGCTTTACTACCTTCATTTCATCAGCTATTCGCAGGTAGTGTTTGTAGTCATTCTGTAGGTACATGTGCAACTGGTCAGGTGTATACTTGAGCTGTAGCATGTATCTAAGATAAGCTGTGAGAGCACCACCTGCTACTGCTGTCATATGAAACATACACCCATCTACAAGTTCATTAGTACAACATATTAGGAACTACAAACCACTGCATATAATACAAGCAGGCTTTAATTGTAATGTGTGTTTCAGGAAAGGGGTGGCTTCACGAGAAACAATTTAGGCCAAACTGTGTGCTGCTGATTTTTGACTGGGATACCCTTGGGAAATGGGAAACCTGAACAATGCGCCATTCTGCTCAAACAGCCATTGTGGCGCCACACTTTAAAATCAAATGATTATTATTATGTACTACAAGTATACGCTGAAGCTTGAAAAAACGGTAAACTGATCAATGAGCCATGGTTATGGGACAAAGTGTTGTGTTGTGAACATGTTCAGATAACTAATAACATGTCTAGCTGTGTTCATGTGTATCATCAGTCTTATTGTAAACTTCCACATTTTATAAGTCAATCTCAGTCATGTACATATTCAATATTACAGTAGTAGAGTAGTAATAGCCAACTAGCAGTCACTCCCATCACATGTACTTTGCAGCCTATACCATGTTACATGTACATTATATTCACTAGTCATACTGCTAGTAGAAACATTGCTAACTTACACTTACACTAACCATTGTCAACAGTTTTCAACCCAAAATCACTCTCTACAGTAACTGCTGTCTATAATCAGCTTATAGCCTATAGGTTATAAATAACTAACAATCTGGCAATCTATATGATGTAGCATATTTGACTTCTACATATCATCTTGGCTGAAGGGAGGAGACTATAGAAGTTGATGGTATATTCTCCTCACACCACTCTAAGATACCACTCTAAGGTATGCACTCTCATATCAGATTGGATAGAATAGATACAGTGTATATGTGTATAATATTGTACAAGGGAGATGATTACTGATACCTACAGTACAGTTATCTGGATAAAAATTGACAGTGAGTGAACAAGGAATACTACGATACTTTGCTATCAGGGGTAGTGAACCATTTAGATGCTCTCAATATACAGACAGTACAATGTAGAGTGTAAACTAACCTTTAGCTTCTACCTCCATCAGCGGTTTCCTTCCTACAGGAGACTTGAGCATTGGATTCTGTTGAATATAAGGTACCATATGTTATGCACTACATAGATGTACTACACTGTACACATATCTGTTATGTTCTACATGGATAGTATTAGATACAGTATAGATGTATTATATGTAGCATATACTCGTATAATAACATAGATACAGTAATAGATACATTATAGATATGCTAACCTTATAACAGCCAGATGGTTCTTGTGCCCTGTAGATTATATCCAGATATTCCTCCTTCAGGAACTCATAAAATCCGATACTGGGGCAAACAAATACTACAACATATGTATATGTACCATGTAATACTACAACATACCTGTCTACCATGTATTACAGCATTACTGCATTACTGTATTACTAGTACAGTTAGTGGATACAACAAAGAATATAACAAGCTAGTATCTCTACTATATACATGTAGAATATACTTCATTAACTTGATTATCCTGAAAATCCCGGATATATAACACACCAATCAACTTGATATGCTAACTTATCTGTAACTTATAACCAACCAAGTGCAGCGTAACATACAGTGCTCATAGAAGAGATCTAATTGGTCAGCTCCCACCCAATGATATGGTGCACCGCTACTGTTACGGGACACTTTGACGAGACGGAGGACCTCATAGTAGCTGTTTGTACACCAAATTCTCTGGAACTCCGAGTTACTGTAGTATCCGGAATCTTTCAACATATTCTCCCACATCTCAGTACACTTGGGCTACAACATGTCACATGATATATATAATAGATGTCACATGATATATATAATAGATGTCACATGATATATACATGATATAGATAATAATATATAGATGATATGGACATTGGGATATGAGTAACCAGTAACCAGACTTCTTCATTCAGAAAACATGGCATGGTGCCTGTTCCACATGCTACCAGAGAAGTTATGCAATTGTGATAACAGTGCATACTACCACATACAGTGTACATATACACGGTAGATATACACTGTACACACAGTACACATACACTGTACATACAGTACACGTACACAGTACATACAGTACACGTACAGTGTACATATACAGTACACGTACAGTGTATAACTAACTATACATACAGACTTCTCTACTTCCATAGTAAAGAGTAGCTGATGAGTCAGAGGATAGGACTGTAGGTTCTGGGTTGTGACAGACTTAACACAGCTCTGAGATATGGAGCAGGTTTCCTGACCCCTAGATGCCACCACTGCACCGATACATTTATCAGATATATCCTCATTAAATGCTAAAACCAGCAAGTATGACACGTAGTATTATAGTACCAGCATGATTGATAAATTATTTTTAACACTTGTCAACACAAACAGTGCAACTCCTATAAATAGTTTAAGGAGAATACTAGCATGGTAAGCAGACAACAGTATCACAACACACATGTATGTTCACTATCACATCTATATTCATGGTTTTACCATAGGCACACTAACCATTAAAGCTTTCCTTCATATTTAAAGTGGATGACCATTTAAGTTCTGGTTTAACAATACGGGGCACATTATGTGTAGTGTATACATCAGTCACTAGAGATTTGAGATTCTGGAATTGAGTTGGGTCATTCCTGAAAAGACAATTAGATGAATGAAACACAGTAGAGATTTAGCAGATATTGTGATAATATATTCTATTTGTTACAGTCAGCTTGGAGTAATATTAGTATGGAGTACGAGCCCATCAACAGAGCACTGGGTTACCTTTGTACTGCACCAATGCCGTCCAATAAAGGTTTCTCACAGTGTGACAATAGCTTCTGCAACCTTAATTTTAAGTCTTCTTCCAGCTGGTTAAACAGGAATGTATGGGCTGTGACTTCTTTCAAGACACCTACACCATATAATGTTATACTGTATTACGCGTGACCACTACTGTCACGCACCTACACCATATAATGTTATATTGTATTATACGTGACCACTACTGTCACGCACCTACACCATATAATGTTATATTGCATTATACGTGACCACTACTGTCACCCACCTACGCCATATAATGTTATATTGTATTATACGTGACTACTACTGTCACACACCTACACCTTACATACGTACATGTTTATATAAAGGACATGTATGTACAAGAGACAGCTAGCACTGATAGTCTCCATCTATCAAACATTCTAAGAAACTGCATGAATTGTATTCACATGCTGCTGCCTGTCAAGCAACTTTAGAATTATTAAATATTTACCAATTTAACAAAAAGATAGATCCCATAATTATATTAGCCTGGGAAAACTGGAAAATAAAGCAAATTTTCAAAGAAGTTGCTAAGCAGTTGTAGAATATATAAAAGATATTTCACGTGGAAAATAGGCAACATCTAATCTTATGTAATGTGTAATAGTTCTACTGAGCTACTGCAGATACAGGAGTGCAGGATACTTGCCTGTACACACTGTTTTTGTACTTGCTATATGATACACAAGTAGGTTATACCAATATATAATATACACTGTAGGTTATATAATATACACTGTAGGTTATACAATAGACACTGTAGGTAAAATAATATACACTGTAGGTTATATAATAGACACCATAGGTTATATAAAACACACTATAGGTTATATAATAGACATTGTAGGTTATATAATAAACACTGTAGGCTATATAATATACACATAGATTATATGATATACACTGTAAGTTATATAATATACACTGTAGGTAAAATAATATACACTGTAGGTTATATAATACACACTGTAGGTTAGTGGCAGTATTTACCTTCAATCACCTTTAAACCAAATAAACCATCAAGGTTGGTTTCTCCAACTGATAGACTGAAGAACTGCACGATTTTCTCCAATCCCCGCAACACTTTGGATATATCACCTAAAGTATGAACAGGTACACAGGCTAATCACTAGTACCTATCAGCGTATACAACACAGTACAGTATGAATAAGAACACAGCTGATCACTTATTGCAGGCCTATGTATTAGTATGTACTAATAACTACAGGTAAATACACGCTATAATAGAATCTAGTGACTGGTTACCAAGCACTATTAATTACCTGAGGTTGGGTAGGAAATACTAGAGCAGAGTGAAAGATGTACAATAAATAAAACACAAGTAGGATAGCCAATTCTCATTTTTCTTCCTCTGCACTACATGTGTGTCTGCACTTCTACAAACATAATAGTAAAACACTGTAATATAACCACACTGAATGTAGGTCACAGTACACAAATGTAGGTCACAGTACTAAATGTAGGTCACAGTACTAAATGTAGGTCACAGTACTAAATGTAGGTCACAGTACTAAATGTAGGTCACAGTACTAAATGTAGGTCACAGTACTAAATGTAGGTCACAGTACTAAATGTAGGTCACAATTGTTTCATGTACTATCATCCATGAGGTTCGAACTTTTTGCTCAACGTTTTAAAACAATCATAACCAGTTAACTTGTTGAGGCTTAACATCTACACATCAATGTGCTCTATGTAGTTGTATAGATTACAGAGTAATTTATCATATTTGTGGTATACAGTTAATTTTATTCATTTGATGTATTATTATTCATCGCTAATAGTTCCACCCAACTAGGTAAACTACACCTGTATTACAATAGTATAACTTATAAACATAGAATAACCTACTAATGTTGTAGACCTTGCTTGAAGCTATATTATGTAAGAAGGGAGTAGAGTGTTTGTGAAACAAGGTACTCATTCCTAAACTCAACTCATACATGTACGTACGTGTATGCTACACTCAATAGTATATTTGGGCTAATCAAATGGATTGTATTAGCTAAACCACTTATTATTAGAACAGAGAAGATAATCCAGCTTTCATAGATTCAAACCCATGATATAAACATACAGCACACCACAATACTTAATTTCATAATCTTGTTTTGCTAGATTGCACAATTTATTGCAATGCTTACGCTGAGCTATTATTTGTAGCATATTCACTAGGTCTACAAAATAACATATTACCCAATTTGCCAACAGTATACTGTGTTAGTGTTTGACACCTCATCAGCGCTGCTTAAATATACCCCTAGAAGCACACCTTGGTAATACTGTATATTTCCAGTAAAGCATGTTTATAAGGTGTGTAATACACTGAGCTAGAGTTCCTAAGCTGCCAAAGACAGTGAGAATTTATATTGCATTTGCATAAAATTGTCCTTGTGTAGCAGATAGGGAGTTACAATGACAACAGTTCTCATGCCAGCGCCCAGTAATTTGTGGGATGTTATTACAGATACGGACATGTGTGTGTTATTACCATATAAGAAGTCTTATTCTTAACGTGTTCTCCTAAAATAGTTTTAAATTTTGAATGGGGTGAAATTCCAAATCACACTATTTAAAGCAAAAGTGGCCAGAACGCTGCAGATACTTTAAGATACTGTTGGCTTCATTGACTGATTTAAAATAGGTGAATAATGTCCAATACTGATGATAACACTAAAAGCTTAATAACCACCAATCTCATCATCATCTGTGTATGCATCAATCATTATGCAGATTTCACAAAATTTATACTTTGTCATCCGCAATGGCCACCCCACCTGATGGGAAAAGCCAGGAGAAGAAGAAGAATACTTTGTCATCATTTGAACAGATATTTGCATAGTTATTGCAGTAATTGTAAGCCTATACTGCTTATATTTTACAACTTCAATGTACACGTTGACTTTGTTTTACAGACTTACTGTGCTTGCCGAGAAATTAAAAACATGTTTCAAATTTCCTGTCAGCTTATTAAATCATATAAGCAGGTCTACAAATATGATATAAAGTTTATTTATATATATTTCGTAGATGACAGTGTTCGAACCTGGTTTAAACGACTTAGATAATAATACTATACATAGTCTACTTCTTTTACCACTAAATCAGTTTAATTATTTACTAGACCTATAGAACGCCAAAGACTAATTAAATTTTTTATTCCATCACTCTTTCTGCGATCACACGTTTATGTTAATACATTTCTAGTAACAAACCACAACAATAAAATATATATATATATATATATCATATTTTTATATCAACAAAACTACACATTGACACAACAGATTTTATTAGTAAGAGAATAAAATTATTAGGCTACATGATTAGATTATTATCAAGTTAATAATAAAATTATGACAATGATTTGAAGACACAAAAAATTATTAACTCTTCACCTCTGATGAGGTAAGATTCTCTTTATCACTGGCAGCATAAGTAGAGTTCCTCACTAGTGTAACAGTGTGCATTTAGTCATGGCCAGGGATTTCAGCATTACTGCTGTTAGGGATTACTTTTTACTCGTCAGCCATGATACCTCTGATCTCGCGTACAGCCCTTGGTAGGAAGCTTTGGTGGTACCATCTGGAATTGGTTGAGACAGATGTTGGTTCACCACGGGCTGCAGCTCTTGTTATCACTATGACTATATATATTGAGTTTAGTTACTTTTCTATACTTACCAACTTCTAACAGACATAAAATTACCTAATTAGAAGAAATCAGATATTATCTGAATGATAATATAAATATTTAATTAAAAATATTATTGAAACTATTATGTAATTTAATAATAATTATTATTATTATTATATAAAATTAAAAATTAAAACAAATCAAATCGGACAAGTGATGTATGGCAGTATGATCCACAGAAGAATAGGATTAGGATAGGCACAAGAAGATTTTTAGGTTAATAGGATAGCTGCCCTGCCAATATAAATCATCAATTGAACTACTTATTAGTTGGTAGGAAGCTATCATTCCATTTCAAAGGCTAAAATAAAATTCTATTTAATTAATTCTCTTATCACTTATGCAGGACTTTATTTTGATTCGGTTCATTCAAAACCCCGTGGAATCGAAATCCGCCTACTACGAGTTCGCCTACTATACTGCTAACCAAGAAACGTGTTTTACAACAATGTAACAGTCACATGGTAACAGTACACGCATACGAGCACGTCGTGGGATCACTAGGGCAGGGCAAGCCAACTTGTTTTGCACAAATTTATGTAGTGGCAAGTAGACAGAAGTACAAGATTGTCTTGTTTTATCAACTTGACATAGTCAGGATCCTAGAGTCAGTGAAGCGATTAAGGTTCTCACTCTATAGCCATATCATCTCTTTACTCTGCACAGTTGTCTTCTCTTTCAGTGAGTATTGCTCCTAAGCATAGAGTTATCTTCTCTGGATAACTCCATGGTTACAGTCATGTACTGGAGCAGTGCAATTAGTGTACTTCTCGAGTTAGGCTTGATGCTACACAGGATATCCGAATTTAGAGTTAAATAATCCACCAACTCTCAGGTAATCTCAATTTTTCACACCTTTAAATAACTTTCAACCTGAGAGTAACAAGTGGTAAACATTTACATGTAAAAAAATGTTTTATTGTAAATGTATAAATGTACAATGTTCTGTTGTGTACAATATCATATATAAAAACACATTTCATGATGTACTTGATAGCTAACAATGTACATGTATGTAAAATAATTCACTGCATAATGCATACATGTATCAATTTGATATTGTAATCAAATGGAATGTTTAATGAAAACAGGAGTTGTAGCGAATATAATATAATATATAGGAATGTAAGGTGAGGAATGTGCACATATGGAATGCTCTAAATAAAATATGAATTGAAAATGCGCAGTTCGGTCAATAATAGCGTAAACCAGTTTGGAAATTTCACTTTACTATAATAAACTATTTAAGGTAACAAAACATACAATTTTCAACAAAATTTTAGGACAAAACGTTTTATCTCACAACTAGTTTAGATTGCTTTACTTATAGACGGTAGGTAGAATATTTACATAACAGAAGTTGATATATAATTTCAATATATAAGTTTTCATTTGATAAAGTCTCTCTGGAAGTAACTAGCTCTGTGGTGCTGATTGAGGATGAGTACAGTAAACACAGCAAACACAGTTAGAATAATATTAGGAGTGATCCAAGAGGCAGAGGCATAGTGAGGGCAGTAGGGACATTGGTAGGAACCACAAACCAGACATACTGTCAGCTTACGAAACTCTATCTTCTCAACCAAAGAGTAGTTGAAGTTCCCTAAAATAAAATTGTACATTTGAGTGTGCCACATCTAGAATTAATACAAGTAACTAAACAATATTATACGTTGTACCAGTTACACTCTTATTCTTGAGAAGTTTACATCTAGAGCACTGCACTAACCCCTCCCCCCATCTGTAAGCCAAAAACTTGGATCTTAGACTAAATGTCACAACTACACATACATGTGCATAACCTGTCCAAGTCTTACCTTCTAAAATATAGCCAATTACTTCGGAGTCTTGTCAATATCAAACACTAACTGATATCAACGAGTTTCTCTTACATATACATGTATGCTACTCTACTTAGCCTATTCTACGTCTATGTGGATACTACAATGTATTTGCATACAGTAGCTGATGAGATACATACCTGGTTCATAATACTCAAACACTCTGATCATGTGCTGCTCTGATATGTTGGCTACTGGATACCATCTTCTAGCAGTGAAACTAGCACAGTTCAGGTCAGCCGAGCCATCCAGCTTTAACATTAATACAGAATAAACACTACAAGCCTGTTAATAAAGTACATGTAGTTCTGCATTGCTCTCTGAGAATAAAGTAAGTCACTGAGTATCAGAAACATCCCTCGAGTCACTCCAACAAATTTCTACATGAATATGGAAGATGTGATGATTATACAAGAGAACATAACTCCTACAGTGTGTATCCATCTACATAACCCCTACAGTGTGTATCCATCTACATAACCCCTACAGTGTGTATCCATCTACATAACTCCTACAGTGTGTATCCATCTACATAATAAATATGAAATATATATAGGCCTGTACAGAGTATAACTAAATAACACAAACGACTAACTCACATGGTTGAAATAGAACACAGCTTTACCGCCGTATGATTCAGCATTTCTTAGAGATGAATTGAGAGCAATCTGTTCCTTAACATACGACTGTAGGGTTGTGTTGTGTACAATATATCCACTGGGTATGCCTATCTCCAATACAGCCATTCCACTACGTCCACCACCAGTGTAGCTGCAAATACATGTGCCACCATACAATATACATCACACTCAAAGATTGATGTAATTGCTGAAGTACACTGTAGATGAAATGTAAGATGGGGACTGTATGAAATGGGGGTAAATTTTCATAAATAATATTACTCTTAGGAGAGGCTGAGTAAATAAAGATCTCAATTTTACTACAAATACAAATACAAATACACTGTATATACATGTACATGTGTATATACATGTACATGTTACATATAATACAGTGTATAGACATGTTTTATATACACTATACAGGGTAACACTGTACATTCTATTCTATACTATTTTATATATCCACTGCATGTATAGCATTGCACTAAGCAGTTACTATTACAGGAACACATGGGTGTTATACCTGTTCTGAACCTAACCAGAATAATAAAATTGTAGACTGTATATATCATCTTACATGGTTCAGTAACACAATAGTAACATAGTACACAATTCATTCTAGCAAAAGCTAACATCAACTTGGAGTTGTCATCTATCGGCAATAGGCTATGCTTATTTGCACTAGAAACAAAACTTGCCATGAAAGTGATACATCGTCGGGAAGCCAGTAATTTCAGGAATAATAAAGATTATAGAATTTCTGGTTACCTATGACAGTTATTGTACTACTACATTATAGAATTTCTGGTTACCTATGGCAGTTATTGTACTACTACATTATAGAATTTCTGGTTACCTATGGCAGTTATTATACTACTACATTATAGAATTAGTGCTTACCTATGGCAGTTATTGTACTACTACGTTATAGAATTAGTGCTTACCTAGGACAGATATTGTAGTCAATGTGGGAAAGGTTGAATCCCCGTCCCTTTATATTCTGTGGGTAATCCCCGAGAAGAAAGATGTTTTCTACTGGTGGTTTTCTCAGTTGAGACTGATGCTCATGATTCTGTATGGTTTCCATCTGCACCAGAGCAACTCCGTGTCCTTTCGCATTTATCTGCACTGAACCCCAATGTGTTGGTAACTAAAACAGTTACAAAATGATAGAGATTCAATGAGGTACCAAGTACACAATCATATTAAATGCCAACAAACTGTATTAAGTGCAGGTATCAAGTACATATCAAGTATATCGAGTACATATTAAGCGCATATCAAGTTGTGTCTGCTAAACTCACCTCAATCACCTTCTGCTCGAACCAGTTGGTCTGGTCAATGGTGAAGGACTCGATCCAGGAGGCCACCTGATCAGACTGGAAGGTGAAGGACATCTTGTATGTCTTTCGGTCCTGGTTTTTCTCTGCCAGTGACTTAAGAGCTTGCATGGCAACCAAGGTGTCCTATCAACATGAAAACAGTAACAACTACTTTCAAGATTAGAGCCTTCTAAGAAATACCTTGCAACTTGATTTCCTATTTGTGAGAAACAAAAGATTAAAACAGCTGTACAAGGGCAGTTAGACACTAGACAGCACACAGATAGCCGTACAGGGGCAGTTAGACACTAGACAGCACACAGATTTTATATTTATGGTCTCATCCTGACCTACCACATTGAGTATGAGGACAAAGGTGAACATAGAATAATTAATATAATGTGGGAGTTGGTAAAAATATAACGTAGTATGATGGCTAGAATAACACTAACCACAGTGGAAGAGAAGCCACCTATCCACATGTGTTGTTCCTGTAGGAACTTCTGTATAGGTTTGTAGACAGTGTCCGAGTCTGACTTGTTCTCCATGTGACAGAGGAGAGCGTAGCTAGTGGCCGACACAGCATACGATGTTACATTAGAGAACTGTTTGGTGCGTAATCTCACTACCGTATCCTGACCAGTGGAACCTTCTACTATGGGTTCCACTCTCTGAGTAGACCAGTACATCATTCCCTTCTCTACAATGTGCAATCAGACATGCAGAAAACACACAACATATTAGATACAATGTAAACAAGCTAGCCCCTTTTCCTCTAGTGGTAGAGAAGTATCAACAAGAGAACATTCTAAGGAACACAGGCAAACTAATGCTGAAATGAATGCGCCGCCACGACTCTTGTTGTATGATCTACTCAGTACGTCACCAATATGGAGCTGTTTAGTCGCCATGTGACTGTCCACACCAAACCAACAGCCAATGACAAGAACATCAGGGTTAAAATCAAAGACAACATAATCCAATATTGAAAATTTGTATTGTTATCCTGATCAACACCTGCTAACACAAATATAATGTGACAACTCAACTTTTGGACTATCTTGGAGGAGTCATTACATTGAGTAAACCTTGTTGTTTCTAAGTGTAGTTGTGGTTTTGAAATTGGTCACTTATCTCTTACCAAATCTAGCAGTGTTATTCAGTCTTCTCAGTGCGTCAGTAGTCTTGCCGCGTCTGCCACTTCTATAGAGGGCGTAAGTAGAGAGAGCCAACTCAAATGGATCATCTAACCGTAGCACATTTTCTTCTAAGAAAATGGCACCCGCCTGTGAGGCAAGACTGGCCTTTTCAGACGCTTCCTAATAACACAATGGAAGCCATTGGTAAGACATTACTCACGCCTTTGAAAAATTATAATTCTCTATTAAATTAGTTGTTTAAGATCTGACTTGAAAATGTTAATAAAGTGTTTTGTATGGCTTGTGTTCATGTACGGCTCAGAGACATGGACTTGCAGAAAAGCAGAGTTGAGAAGAATTGATACGTTTGAGATGTGGATATGGAGGAAAATGGAGAAGATCAACTGGGCAGAAAAGGTCAGTAATGAGAAGGTACTAGAGAGAGGGAGAGAGCCTCGAAAATTGGTGGTAACTATCAGGTTCAAGGAAGAAGAGATGGGTGGGTCATGTATTGAGGCATGAGGGCTTAGTGAAGGATGTCATTGAAGAAAGGATGGAAGGGAAACGACCCAGAGACAGAAAGAGAATGATGATGATAGATGATGTAAAAAATGGAAAGCAATATTATAGTTTGAAGAGAGACGTGGAAGATAGAGAGGTTTGGAGAGGAGCATAATGAGGGACCTGCCCTAGGGCAGAATACACGCAGACGAACATTAAACTAGTTAGGGTCAGAATTATTGAGGTACCAAGTTATATTGTTAAACATCAGCAGGAAACGCAGCAGGCGAATACACAATTAAATCAGAGATACCACTTACATAGTTGATTAATAAAGCTAGGTGGCCAATGCAGTTATACTGCCAGAATAAAGTTATGCAATTTCCGTCCGCTTACCTTATTCAGCGAAGGAGCCTGGGCCAAGGCTATGGTACATAGAGCAGTGAGAGCCATATTAGCAGGCACCATAGTTTTTGTATCAGGATCAAAGACATCAATGGTGCTCTGAAAGACATCATAAGTAACAGTGTATAAGTTGATGTATCCACAGTAAATGGAGAATATTCTAGGTCTATCTCATCTAGTGTATATGCATGTACTTAACCAACAATGCAGTTAGTTACCGGCAGATATATTAAAGGCCATGAGTGTAACTTCGTAGAACAACATGTTCTTTCGTAAATATGACTCAACGCATACACATAGCACACAGGTGATAACAGACATGTACTTGCCAGTTGAGATAGTAGAAATATTCTTACCTCAAATCTCCTGCTATATACACTGCTCACTTCTTCAAATAAACCTGTTGCAGTGTTCTGGCGTTTAGCCAACCATATAGCTGTGTGACTCAGAGCTGCTGCTGGGACCTGGAATGTCTGGAACAGATCAGATGTTTCGTCTCTCCCCTCAGCTAGAACCTGCAAGGCCATGGCTGTCAGCCTACAACAGTAAACATACGAACATCACCTACCAGTACCTGTCAGCCTACAACAGCAAACGTACGTACATCACCTATCAGTACCTGTCAGCCTACAACAGCAAACATACGTACATCACCTACCAGTACCTGTCAGCCTACAACAGCAAACATACCATCATCTACTGGTACTCATAGTTTATCTCAACACTAACTAGGATTTAAATGGGTTTCAGCATTGATACCTTGTACACATTTAGTGCTGCCTCTTTTTCACGTTTGTGGCACATGTTGCAATAGTATGTGGATTTGTCTTCTCACTCACTAGTTAGATATACCAAAGGTTTAACACTCACCATGTGCTAGATTCATCACTCCATCTAAACTCTTTGAATGAGCCGTCCTCCTGCCTATAAAACATCATCTGCTGCATGGCTACAAGTGAAATAGAGTAAACATAGTAAGAGTGTAATATATACATACATGCATAATACCACAACATTATATATTATACTGTTATAAAGGTACATCACTGCTACTCACATAACCCCACCCTGAATATCAAGTAAACACTCTCCATGTAGTGACATGTAGCTCTAAATCACACAAGCCAATAACTATTAGGTACGGCACCTATAAGCTAATACACTGACTAGCTTCGGCTTAACAGGAGTTTGCTGAGAACAAATCTACACCATTAACATGTTCAAGTGCTGTAGTGTAAGAACAGGTAATACATTTTCACCTGTCCATAATGTATAAAACATTACAATATCAGTAGGTAAACAGAGATCTAGTTGAGTTTAGTAATCACTCTGCTATATAAGATACAATATACCACTCTGTTATGCAAGGTACAATATAACACTCTGTTATATGAGGTACAATATAACACTCTATTATATAAGGTACTATATAACACTCTATTATATAAGGTACAATATAACATACAGTTCATATAATACAACACAGGTTACATACCGATATTGAGTGTGTTGAGTATTTTACTGAGTCTGTCGTTGGTCACGCTGGTAGAGAGGGCCCTCAGCATCTTCAGAGTGTACAGATTAACAGCAAAGTTAAACACAGACTCTGACCCACTGCCGTATGGAAGCCTGAGCAGGTTCTCACTGTTCAGGTTGTAGTGTGCATACGGGAAGAAGGATATACCCACTACGTCCCCTACAAGCAGTCAGAGTGCACCTGATAACTCACGCTATACTTGATCAGACTGGGTGAAAAACGAATAATAAAGAGTGACAAGCTTGGAGGAGGCCATCTGGTTTGACAACACTCCAGGCTATAACTAGGGTTAGAACAAGTCATTGAACGGCCAAATCATTATTATAGTATTGCAAAATTTATTGAAAATCCCAGAACTCTGATACAGCATAGCAAACAGTTTTTCCACAAATATAAGCGCCATGTTAATAAACCATTGAGTACTGTAATATAATAAGATACTGGCTATGTGGTCTTACCGATGACATAGAGCTTAGTCCTGGGTGATCCAGGAATGTAGTTTTGCAGACGTTGCTCTGGATCTACAATGGCTTCCTTCACAGGAACATAAAAATCAGGGAGTCTCTCAGAGTTGGCCTGTCTGAGGTCGACCTGTCTGTTAGTAATGTAGTGCTCCTGCACTCCAGAATGCTACAATGTACAGGTAGCAGAGTTATACGGCAATTCATATTCACTCACCTCTATTTAGCGTTATGTTACAAGTGAAGCAGAGAATGCAATGTTTTCATTCCATTGGAAACAGACCCAGAAAAAAATCAATTTGACTCGATTCAACAGACAGCCATTTGTTATCTTGAAAGGTAGAGTCGCCTTACTGCAATGTATATTATAATTACCACTACCAGCTTCATAGCCTGTACTACATGCACTACAATGAAGGACAGAAGGTTGGGGTAACTTACATCAATATATACGTGATGGTTAACCGTCTGACCACCTACTACACAGGAGGCAATAACTGGTACTATAACGTGTCCAAACTTTCTGGCTCTGATTGGGATGAACACCTGTCTGTTACCTCCAGGAAATACTGGTACAAGCAGCTACAACACACGACATACATTGTACAATGATGTCTGCTATATTGCTGTGCGCAACACTAACAGGTTTAGTTATCATCATAACCATCAATGCTACACAACGTAATTTCTTTGCATCATTATGTTTCCATTTCGGCAAGACTTGCATATCATTATAGCACTGCGAGCTGAGTAAACAGAGCTTATAATGACTTGAGGCGCAGACAATGGCCATAACATATGTAGCAGGGCTTGTTCGCAGCAGGAAATGCGTAAATCCAAAAATCACCAATCGCCATGTGCATTAATATAACCCTTATGGTGTGGGATTATATGCTTTTGTCAAGAGTTCACTGCATAACAATATTACACTAAACTAAGGTCTATTGTACCTGATGGGAGCCATCTACGGGGGTGACAGGGTTCTCACTAGGAGAGTCAAGATTCAGGTCTACAAACTGGTAGTCATCAGAAGCAGTGATACTAATTAAAACGTCCATTTCCTCAGTCCAGAAGTTGAAGACAGCCACTCGGAGGGCAAAGTGTTCCCCTGTCTTAGCTAGAGCTGTACCTTCCACTGTTATATACATCGGTCTGACTCCATCAAACTACAGAACGTTAAATACATTACCCCCAATGTTTAGAAGAACTAAGGGTACTTACTCCTAAGAACTAAGGTTGTACACGTATATTTATAGAAGGGTTTTAATACTATAGGGTTGAAAAAGGATAAAATACATATTAAGTCAAGCCGTAAAGACAGCCTACATAAAACAAATGAGGTCTTCGCACTTCGCACCCGAGAGCTAGTTTGAACCCTAGACATCACATAACTGAGATGAGCTGTAGATATTTTGTGTGTACCAATACAGTACCATGCCGCACTACGGTACACACCTGTGTTGGTATTGGCAGTATTGCCATGCCATACTCCATGCTCATAGCGAACCCCGAGACCACCCAAGTCGTCGGAAATGTCGGTACATCTACTTTAAAATCTATCCGACCATCCGGTTTAGTAAATTGATCCTCCCACATGAAACTGCCATCTTGGAAATACGGCATGATGTGCCTAGTGCGCCACAGTCGGTCTTCATTATAGAGCAAGACGTTATATGTTTCATTACTCTCACCTACAAGAGAATGAGCATCATGATAATCGGAAGCACCGTTCAACAACCAGTTTGCTGCAGTTAAGCTCTGTGTAGTTTTGCCACAGGCAAAGCCTGAAAAAGACTCGCCCATTTCAGAACTAATGGCTGACCATAATTATTTTTAACAATATATCTCCATAGCTCTGACTACTTATCAAACAATTACAGTAATTGTATATAATATACAAGCTATTATTTATACAGTGTACTTACATCCCATCTCATCACGGTGATCGAGGACGCAGTTGAACTTATGATTACAAACTTTGGTATAATCATAACATGTAAGACCGTCCTTGCAAGGGAATTCTCCCTTCGTCCGATTGCATCTAGTGTAGACGGCAGAAGCATTGGCGTCAGTGTAAACATAGAGTCCAGCAAACTACAGCAAGAGTGCATGATATAAACAATATGGTCACGTATAATATATGGAGCATAGAGAATTGTCTTCTCTGTATGGTACTAATAGGCTATAAGAAGATGTACACCTACGACTGGTCATAATACTCAAGTGCTACTTACTTACATACTCTCACCTGTAGTTTTATATGATATAACTTACGCAGTGTAATCTAGTGTACTTACATAGAAGGTAGAGTTGGCGTCGTGAGCAAAGGATGGAGTAGGCGCGTAATAGGCACCCTCTAGCTGCCCATTGTTGAGCCAGTAGTGATGGATGCTAGTATTGGCGTGTGTATCATAAGAATAGAGCTCATTGTACACCTAGAAACATAGGCTAAGGTATCAAACAACTTCTAAGATACTCAGGCTACTTGCAACAGACTAAATAACCGTATAACTTAGACTTAGCACTAGACCAAAAGTAGAAGACAAATTAAATTTGCAACTAAATATTGATGAGCAAAAACAGGAAACCCAGTTTGCAGCAATTCAAGTCACTATATCGTGTGTCCACATACATGTATATACATGCATACATCACAATGCAGTGCGTAGTATTTATATTTATGTCTGCAACATTGGCGGTACAACATAATTCCCGAACTGTGTAGACAAGCAGAAATTCTTCCACTCCTCACCAAACCAAAGGAATTGTATATATAATTAGTAACAATAGATTAATGTAATATACTACAGTATGAACACATTATACACTGTAACAGTATCAGTTGTTATATACCTCTTCCCAGGTCAGTCCATTCCTAGCCCCTAGTTCATACAGCTGGTACTCAATAGCCGAGAAGGCCACATATGAGAGAGGATCAGCTGTAGCAGTGATCTCTACACTGTTATAAGTAAAGTCTTTGCCTCTATTGAACCTCAATGACATCTACAACACCACGCTATTCTCATAATACAGTGTATACATGTATACAACCAGGACGTATGTATGATTCAACCAACAGCTTACTAGTCTATACCCCAGTACTCTGACCAGGTGAGTCGTCTAATCACATGTAAGGCAGTGTACATAACATTAGTCATTGGTCTATAGGTACGTCATGTACATGTACATTATACTACACAATGTATAACGGTGAGGTATTGTAGTCACATGTTACTGGTCACTAGCACACAACCAAGTACTGACAAGTATTTACTGCGTACCTCATGCAGGAGACTGCCATTAACATGGAAATTAAGGCTGTCAACAATCATCTGGCCGTCAGGAGCAACAAAGTAAGCAATGATCCTGGCACTGGGAGCCATCTCTCTGGAGAGCGCTACAGAGAACAGCTTATTCCTGGAGTACATCTGCAGCGTGTCAGTTACTATGATGTTACCAGCAGCAACAATCTGCAGAAGATAAAGACTATAATTACCATACGTGCAGATAGAAAATGATACAGAAAATAAACTGCATAGGAATGTGATTTAGAAATAAGAATTTATGTGGAAGGAATGAAAATGAGGGGAGTAAATACTTACATGATAGTAGACAGTCTCTATGAAGGTGTTTGTTTTCACATTAAATATCATATACTGTCCTACTGTGGGACTCTTGGTATTGGTAGACAACTGTAGGTAGTATTCATAGTCCTTATCTGGTGTCCAGAACTTAGTAGCAACCATCTCTGTGTATGTATCCTGTCTATTCATGTACTTAGCCTACAGTAATACTGACATGTGAAGTGGTGGGGCTAACATTCAACATGCAAACCAGTGTGAACACATTGTGCACTAACAAGTTGTACTATGTCACATGTATATTACATAATATTATCCTACCATTCCGCACAAAAACACTGTTGCACCGCAGGAACTAAAGTTGAACCACAAAGTTTAAAATATTATGAAAATATTTACACAAACAACCTATAAAAATATTGCACTGGAGTCAACCACAAATTTCAGTGAGCAAAAGAAGACAACTCCACAATCAAGAATAGAACAATTTTACAAGAAGACAACTCCTTCCTACAATTGCTGTCTGATTTTAGGCACTGAATAGATTTTCCCCGTAGACCTACTTGTCCACACATAGACACACGTACATTTACTCAGGCATACGGCATACGACTATACAATACTGTTATATAATACTAAGATACTGTATCTACTGCATATTATACAAGTATGTGTACATGATTTATACAGTCTTACCACAACAGTTATTCGTTTGGCATCGGCTCTAGGGTATATCCAATGCTCAGCCACACTGGTGTCCTTTGATATGTATGCCGTGGGAGTCGTCTGATAACCTGTACCCTCATCAGATTTACCGTACTGAGTTACTACTAGTGTTACAGTACGATTCTCATTGGCTGGATCTAACGGAGAGCCGTCTCTGTTCACAGCAGCAATCTGTAGCATGATAACAACCAATCAGCAATCAGTTATGCTCATCATATTATCTGAAGATGTACAATGTATATGCTTGAAAAACTGCATGAGAATATACAACGAGAAGTATTCCAGTGCTCTAGTAATACACCGAGCACTCTATGCGTACTTTTATTAATATCCAACAAACAAAGATGTTTACTAAAAATACGCTTTACTTAGACATCATTTGTATATGCTGTAAAAGTTAATGTAGAAAGAGATTAAACAATAGGTTTACTTACAAAGATATTGAATGGTAGGTTAGGTTTGAAAGACCACACATTTCCGCCGAGAATCTGAAGTTTAACATCTTCATCATATATAATGGCCGACTGGTAGCCGACTGCAGTGATGTTATAGAACCAGTCAAGCACATGCGCCGTTATTCTTACCTCCTTACCAACGAGATTATTGGGGTGCTGACCCATTTCTAGGCTGCTGAAGAAGAAGTCAACTCTGCCATCAAACTAAAAGAAAACCAAATATCATGTCAGGCTAAGTATATGTGTAGATGGCAACACTGAGAGAAAGGGAAATATTCCACCAACAGGGTGGCACAGTCCACACATTGTAGAGCTACTGCATTTGCAGGTACATTCAACCCCAAGTACATACTTGCTTTATATGCACAGCAATTTGTCTGCCTTTTATTTCCTATGACTTACAATGTATATCGTGACAAAGACTGTAGGATCAACTGACGCTTTTTGAAAAATTTTAAAATACTGTGATGGCGAAGCATGGATGTACACTGTAAATAAAATGTTTAGTGTGTACATTTTTCGAACAGATATTCTTCATCTTTTAACCTTGAACTAAAACCCTATGAGCAAAATGCTGTAATTATATTGGTTATTATGAGCTGCACAGTGTATGTCAGTGTATAGTGAGCTGTAGAGAATAAAACAGCAAACAATACGTACATAGGCAATGTCTCTAACAATAGTAGCCTTGGGTTCTGTGTCACCAGATGCCATTGATAAGAGCTCCAGGGTTATAGTGGCGTTCCCCTTTGTTCCTCTCCCAGTTGTATGGCTAAATAACACACAGGCTATGAAACACACCATGTACATGTATATAGCGGGTTGTTCATTTCTATGTGTATAGGTGTACATGTATATAGCGGGTTGTTCATTTCTATGTGTATAGGTGTACAATCATGTATATAGCGGGTTGTTCATTCCTATGTGTATAGGTGTACATGTATAATATGTAGAACTATCGGAGGTACAAGACTTACTTGGAAGCGACGATACCAGATATTCCTCTGCTGTTCTTGAACATCTTAGTTGGCATGGATACGTTGACATAGAATAAAGGATCATCTACAAGTTCACACCATACACATGTGGAATATAGCACAGGTGAATGTGGGTAAATACAAACGCATTGCATGTGTTACTAAGCTGATAGTGCATGACTGGCAATGCCACTAATTACTGTTACTACAGAAACTTTACTAAGCTAATTTGATTCACATAAAATTTATTATTTGTGTGTTTTAAAACTGGTATGTCTAGAGGTGGTCCATAAAAACACATAGTAGTGGGTAGGAAGTTAAACGGTAAATGGGGCGTGACTTGTATGTACATGGAATTAATAAGTAATTTATAATACAGTAGCTCATACATACATACATAACTATCATAGATACATATTATACTAAATAGTAACCATAGGCAGTGATTAATCATGTATAAATTACATTATACTGCAACTACAAGTCCTAGAGTGAACATCTCTAATTATAAGAATACTAGTAGCAGATAACTGCTAACAATTACAACTCGTACATACACTGTAGACATATACATTATTATAATGTCGGCCACTGAAATATTGGTAATAGTAAAGTAAAACATAATGCTATCCATATAATATACATATATGTATTAGGTCTGTACAAAATGGAATAAACAACTATACGAGTATACATTGTACATGTACGCGTAGCATAGAATGAGTGTGATTTCTGTACAATTAACACATACCACAGAATACATGGGCAAGAGAAGATAAATCTAACATAACCTGAACTGCATATAACAAATAATGTGCTTGGATATAATATATAATACATTGTATGATACTCATGTATGTGGTACACAGGCTACATTGTATGATACTCATGTATGTGGTACACAGGCTACATTCATGACTAATCCCAATGCATTTCCACATGTCATAATAACTCTTCTTACAGCAAGGCGAGGTGAAGTACTATACAATGTACAGACTGTATAGTACATGATACCATGCCATCTATACATAATATAATAGACGTACAGCATGTTCTACTAAGAGTTATGGTGTCTATTTCTACTTACAGAATTCATAAACCCTGAAGGTCTTGTTGTACATATGTTCCCTACAGAACACCTCCACTGACCAGTCACCAAACGCCAGCAGGTTAGAACTGAGGGGGTAGGCAAGACTGACCACCCCACCTGCATTGGTGTGTTGGGTGAAGAACTCTCTCACTGGGAAACCATTGGGGTCCTAGAATATAACACAGTGACAGCTATGTACCTGAGCATATTAGAAATATACACAAACTGGGGTAGTGGTTAATGTGTATAACTATGCTAGTTAGAGATGGGTTTATATACGTAGTTGTTGAGCCGAGTTATTGATTGTACATAAATAAATATCCTTGCAATTATTATAGTAGCATAGCAGATTTGAAAGTGGAAAAACACCATGGAACATACTAAATAGCTCTAATAACAGCATAAAATATCTAAATACTTTTACTACCAAGAGGTTGGATAACCAGAGCCTATTATATTTTGTATGTATTTTTGAGAAACTAGACATTCTAATGCATGAGTGTATCTACATACCATGTAGTACTCTAGTATAGTACTACATGGTATATAGTACTATACTAGAGTACTACATGGTATGGAGTACTCTAGTATAGTACTACATGGTATGTAGTACTATACTAGAGTACTACATGGTATATAGTACTATACTAGAGTACTACATGGTATGGAGTACTATACTAGAGTACTACATGGTATATAGTACTATACTAGAGTACTACATGGTATGTAGTACTATACTAGAGTACTACATGGTATGGAGTACTATTAATACTAGAGTACTACATGGTATATAGTACTATACTAGAGTACTACATGGTATATAGTACTATACTAGAGTACTACATGGTATATAGTACTATACTAGAGTACTACATGGTATGGAGTACTATACTAGAGTACTACATGGTATATAGTACTATACTAGAGTACTACATGGTATGGAGTGCTATTAATACTAGACTACTACAAGGTATATAGTACTATACTAGACTACTACATGGTATGGAGTACTATTAATACTAGACTACTACATGGTATATAGTATACTAGAGTACTACATGGTATGGAGTCTAACCTTGATTCTAACATCCATGGTTGTAGAAACAGCCTTTAGAGTGTTCTTGAGCGGAATAACCCTGAGTCGAACTGAAACATGTAAATGTAAATTATGAGATGTTCTGTAGCGTTATAGAAATGTATCAAAAAGGTGAAAATTAACATAATTTGAGAATTTAAATGTAAATTGATAAAGTAACTCCAGTTGTTCTCACACTCATACTATTACTATGATCTCACCTGTCTGACCGGGACGATAAAATGGTTTACTTAGCTGGATGAACACAGATACTTCCTTCGTGTCAAAGAACAGTTCAGTGTCATTAGAGAATATCTGACCTTGAAGGCCGGCGTCCGAGTAACCCGCCACCCGCATGGTATAGTTGCCTGGACTCATTTTATCTAAAGTCTGAATCATAGAACACATACTGTAACATGTTAGAATGGTATGGGGGGATAACAACCAATCATATAGCTTACTCGTGGGCATATCTGCATAGCAATATGTAGTAGGAGAAAGCAGTACCAACTATATTTCTCATATACCACAATTTTAATCGTAGTACTATTTGCCAAGGAGACACATATCAACCTCCACTGAACAAATATTCCATTATGTTACCTGCATAGACAACTCATGAGAGCCGGGTCTGGTGAATGTGTATCTGCTACTACATATCTCCACGTAGTTGGCTCCCTTTAGTTTACGCACTATTGCTGTGACTGTAAAGGTTTCATACTCCATCTTTAATATAGTAGCCGAGACCTTCACCAGCTGGTTTGGGCGAATTTTAGATGGAGCTACGACTATGTAAGTTCTAAAACAGGATGTTGCAAATATTTGAACCAATATACAGCATTAATAAATCAAGTCAGTACCGGAATAGGGTACAGAGCAGAATGATGATGAATGGCATTGAAAGAAAATCTTTGCACCCCAACTATATGACCAGCGAATATAACGCATAATGGTCAATGCTTGCTTTCATCAGACCTACAAACAAACTTGATTTTACAGGAGGTAATTAGAATGCCACTGATGCCATAAATGTGATAATTTTGACCAGATGGTCAGATTTACTATTTTATCATTTATACTTACGGCTCCTTCTTGATGACAGTTGAATCAGCAATATGGAGGAAAAAGCAGAGGACAACAGCAATGGCTGCCATAGACAATGACGGCCGCATCATAACATGCATCCCGCAGCTGCACAAAAACTAAAACAATAGAACCATACATAATATTGGCAGTTGTTGCAATTTGATAGAATGCCTACATGCCTATGAACTGCTACTGCACATTGTCAAAATAAAAACCTAGTTCAGCAGAGGACTAATTAACTACTGTACACTTGGTCTTTTTGGATACATAGTAGTACAAGATGCATTGTTTGTTTCCAGAGGTTTTTCATTACATTTCAATGAATATTCTCGTCTCTTACTATCATTTATCGCCAAAATTATAGCTCACAAATTTTAGTCAACCTGCATTTATTTACATTTTGCTTATTTTCATCTTAAATTTAAAATTGATCAATTATCACTAATATAATAGCCTAACATTAGGTAATCTATAATTATTATCAATATAGGCCTACCTATGTATAGCAAAATATTATATAAGATAATTAAAATACTATTAAACCAGAAATAACTAATAATTTACAATTAGTAACATAATTGTGTAATGATAATGATTATTATTATTTTATTCTTATTATTTTTTATAATTATTATATCTTAATCTTTAACTCATGTGCATATGGACAGCTGTGCATTTGAACACAGCCATATTAAAATAAAGCCTTGGCCGAATCATGGTATTCACGTAGCTACTAAAGCTAGCAATCTGTAGGACTCATAAACAATAATGACTGAGACTGAAATCTAAATAGGTCAGGGGCGATAATGAGAATCTCACTCGACTCTTGTTTAAATTTTGAATTAGTAACAACAGCGCTTTCAGGCAACTCTTTTTTCATTTAAACTATTATATTTCATTGCCAATCCTGTTTCTTTGGCATAGTGTTATAGTAACAATAGTAATTAATACCTGCTCAGCTGAACAACTAGATTTTCTGGTTTTAGCACTTGGTGTTCATTCTCCTATGAAAGTAGGTGAAACTTCAGTTTGTTAGTTGACACTGAGCTAAGCGCATTATCGTAGGAACATTAGTCCCAAATTTATAAATTGTCCATGTAATAGAATATTGCGCTAACATTAGTTTAATTAGTCAATAAATGCTGCTTAATAGTTGTTAGTAACTGTATTAATTTGATAGTTATTTTTTTGCATTCTGTTTTAGCTTGGTGCGATTTTAGAATCCTCTAACTTTGCATATTTTCATTTCCGGTATTAGTTCTTTTTTTGTCTTGTTAGTGAAATAAAATTTAAGTTGTTGAATAATTAATAAATACCAATTACATAATTTATACGGATGAATTGTGGCCTCTAGATTTAGAATAAAACATCAGCAAGTCCACAGAATTTTTGAAAAACCTATTTTGAACAGCAATGAATACAAATTTTGTAGATCAGATAGATGGAATCTTAAATGTTTTGTAATAAAAAATTAAATTTTTCTTTTCTAATTCTATCTATTCTTTAGAAAATTTTGATTTCTCTTCTCCCTTATGTAGAATATGAGTGTTGCAATTAATTATAAGATGATGATAATAGTTAATAAAATATAAAAAATTGCTATGAATAATAAATAGGCCTAATTTATCAATTAGTGAGTTACAAGTATTGAAAATAGGAAATATGAAAATTAATTACATTTCATTGATAAATATATGTAGCAGCAGAAGGTAATGTAGGAATATGAATATCCTTGCTATCTTTCTGTAAAGCAATGAATAGTAATATAATATATCTTTTTTATCAGACATATAACCCAATTAACTTCAGGCCAACTGACTGATATCCCATTAGTAGACAAAAGGGGCCTATAGCTCTAAAATAAAAATGTTGAACTTATTATAAGTTGAATTTAGTTAATGGCCTCAATTAAATCTTTTTTAAGATGGACTGTAGGGAACTGTAAACGGTACATACTATTTGAAAGGCATGAAAGCCCAGTAGCAGTTGGGCCAGTTTACACAACACCAGCTGGGATACATGACATCATGTTAGGTCTCAGCTCTGCTGAAGCCAATGAATGACATAATTGTAGGGAGTGAATGCCAGACTACGCGTTGTGTCATTGCTACCAAAAAATTTTAAATGCGTTTTTATCATGATTATACTTGAAATATTACCAAATGGAAAAAATTGGGTATGTAGAACAAATGTGTGGCATGTAGTACTATAAATGCTTATTTCTGTTTACTGATTGAAAACTGTATTTGCTATGAAATCAGTTGTAGTTATTTGGTATCACTGTTGTTGTGTGACAGAGTTGAACTAGTCATAGAAAGGTGTGTGAATTGACATCAGAATATGGGTACTGATGACATCATTGTAGGCCTAGATATTTTGAGTCGACTTTTCTTGCAGTTTAGCATTTTAACTGCTTTGTAGTTCAGTACAAAGTAATGCTAACATAGTTTGTGGAAAAAAATTATCAATGCAGACCAAACTGAAAGTGAGCATAAGTTGTGTAAGCCTACTCTTTTGACTGTTTATCCAACTGTATAGATTACTAGCTTTATTTGACCACTTCAGGTTTTCTGGAGACAGCGTTAAATAATTAGCCTAAAAAATGTTATCATACTTTTTATTCGTTCTGACTGTGATTTTAGACCTGCTCGTCATCTTCATCTTGTGCACAACAGATCGGACTGAGGCCTGCTGCTGAAGCTTTACCCTTACTCTCAATATGCTTATCAAAGTTAAAGTGAGTGTTCATATTCATATCGAAGGCCACTGGGTCATATTACATTCATGCTGACTAAATTTTGGTAAATCCTACTGATACCTTCTCATTTATGCTTAAAGTTATACTTACATTTTAGACGTTAACTGGTAAAGAAATAGAGATAGATATAGAGCCCACTGACAAAGTAGAAAGAATTAAAGAGAGAGTTGAGGAGAAAGAAGGCATACCACCTCCTCAACAGAGACTTATATTTAGTGGGAAACAAATGTTAGTGTTCATAACGTCGCTGGCATACTTTACTATAACGTAGTGTTAACTGTGAGTTACAAAATGAGCTGTGAATTATAAAAAAGCTCTGAAAAGAAAGGCTTGTCTTGTCAAATTGCACATCCAAGAGTTTCTCTCTCTACTCTAGTGTAAGTTGGTGTATGATGTAGATAATAATTGTATCTTGTATACTGCACTGGAGAACTACAACCATCGCTGTAAAGATTAGTTACTGATTGATTATATAATTATTACAGGAATGACGAGAAAACTGCAGCAGATTACAGAGTACAAGGAGGCTCAGTGTTACATCTCGTGTTGGCTCTTAGGGGTGGCTGGTGACAATGACATCTAGTTAATATTTAAGTCAATGTGATTGGTCACACATGGAAGTCTCATTGCTGCTATGGTTTAGTTTGTATGAGAAGTAAAATGTGTATTGTATTGTATATATAGTATGCTGCTTCGTAATCAATATCCTTGAGAATCAGTCAAAATATTGAATCCATGTGTACATTTTTTTTTTTAGTTCATTGTCTATAAATATTTTGGTGTTACAAATACAGCTACAATCTATTATTATATTATAAAATAATAATAAACCATAAAAATCAATGCCATAGAAAAGAAGAATATTGTCAATTCAATGAGGGAGGATGGTGGTGGAGTTGTCATCTCGCGCAGTTTGATGATGGGGAAGCAACTTCAATATTTCTGAGTGTGCGACGATGTTGCCTAGTTACAGCAAAACCAAATATGGCGCTCGGATGAGTCTACGAGTATCTGCTAATCATTTTCTTTCTCTTGCTTCTATCGATATACATTTATAAATATACTCCTCTACCAATGAGTTTTTTTAAGAGAATGGGATCAGCCGCAAGCTCTAGCAATTCTGTACAGGCAGTTTCACTGGATCAACAAAATGCGAATCATAAACGGTAAACCGATTAAAATTAAAAAATAGTTATAATATAATTAATAATAATTATAATATAAATTATATAATATTCATATTCGGGGTCGAATAAAATTTTAATTTGATTATCATCTTATTTTATTTCTAAATAATTAGAGGTAATTGCATTTAATAGCACCTATTATATTACAATGACATTAAACAACCAAATGGCATGTCTTTTTAATTTCAATCCTATGACTAGCACTAGATAGAGATGTTATGCTATTTGTATCTGTTTTATTAATTATTCATGATCGGTAACATAGCTTGGGTACCTATTAATAGCAATAGGTTGTCATTTCATAACCTTCATATCCTGCAAAGCAAACCTGACGCTACTAATAGCATGAAGTCACAACACGTGCAGGCCTACCAATTATTGAATATATTAAAACACTCGGATTGTATAAGTCTGATATTATTGTTAGCATGAACTCAATAATATAATATACTATTTCTTCAGGCTTCAATGATTTTATAGTCTATGAATCTGACATCACTTTTTGCTGAGTCAAGTCATCTAGGTGACTTGACTTGACATGGACTTGCCATTCTGCTGACTTGACTTGACTTGGGTTTCCACATCACTGTGACTTGACTTGACTCGAAAGTCTAAATCACTTGCAGCTTTGACTTAAGGTCTTCCAAGTCAATGGGAAAATAAAAATTTTGTACACTGTGTAGCCAGCATGAAAAACAGATCAAACCCCAGTCATGGACTGGTATTTTAATAGATTTGAAACAAGTCTCTGACTGCTCAAAAATAAATGCATCATTATAATTATAAGGAAAATGGCCAAACCTCCAACATGTAAAGACTAGTTCTTTACCATAACTGGATAAAGTGCATGCCCAGTCACACCTTGGCATGGTTTTACGTGGATTGAAATGTCTACTAAAAATTTGATGTTTTGGAAGACGTAAAATATTTTGAAGTTTTCTTTTACACGACTTGCATTGCTTACTGACTTGACTTAACTTGAAGCAGCACTGCCTAGACTTTGACTTGACTTGCCTCCAAAATTTTAGAAACAACTTTTTGTTGACTGATGCCCGACTTGGACCCAGGTGTGTTGTGCAATCGTATTCAGTAGTTCATTTGATGAAGGGAAATCCATATTTTCCAAATCACAGTTATATAGTGTGTTTTTCCAGACCATCTTCAACTAAAGGGGCAAAACTGAGTAAAGATAAAGAGATTGGACAACTGAATGAACAACTGACCAACATTCAGGTTCTCCTTGATCATTCAGAGAAAACAAACAGAAATCATCAGGAAGAGATCAGCAATTTACAGGAGAAGGTAGCATTATACTTAGTACATTTGCACTTGTAAATTCATGTCTATGCTATTGTTTATTTTTTCATTGATCTACCAATATGAAACTAACGTCCATGTTGACCTGTTGTGTGTTTGGTTTATTTCTACATTAATAATAACATTTATACACCATCCAATGTATGTTGCAGTTACTAGAATTGGAAACTGAGAATGAAAAGTTGGTTGAACAAAACCAGGCTTTAGAAGATCGGATAGAGACTCTGGAAAGTCAGCCACTTGTGGGAGATACATTTGACATTAATGAATCACTGAAGATTAAAGAGATAGAAATAGCAAAGCTTCAAGCAGAACTTCAGGCATCTGAAGATGCCAGCAAATCTTTGGTTAGTGATTTTATCGTTAGTTGGCTAACTCTATGGGTGATATGTATCTTCCAATTGTACATTGTAGTTCATAACGGAAAAAAATTGTCAAATAGATTGTCACATTTTAAGTAACATAATCTATTTTGTATCATAGAGGTATCAGGTATGTATTGTAGGATTTTACGTTGTGTAATTATGCTATATTCTAATACTACCATAGTTTTTGATGTTTCAAAATCTTTTTGTTTCGATTCACAGAAACAGAAATTTAAGGCAAAAGTTAAGAGTCTCAAAGTCACAAACTCAAAAAGTAAGCAAGAGCAATCATTGAAAATGTTTGAACTGAAGGATGAGATATCTGCTCTCCAACAAGAAAATGAGGAACTGAGAGGTAGGAAATAGAATAGCTGTGTACTATGTGCCAATGAATAAATTACATGTACTTGTAGGTGGGGAAGGTTTTGAGAAGATTGAGTAAGTATATGTATGAAAATACTCGGAACTTTGTGTAATTTTTGGATTTATAATCTAAATTGTTCTGTTTTCATTAACCTTTTGTTTTTATTAAATTTCTGTGTCTGTTACATGAAAAAATATTGGTTTTGTAGAGAAACTAACAGCATTAGGTCATCAAAATTATAGTGATGGGGAAGACAATTCCAGTAATAACCTGGCTCAATCAGATGGACGGTCTAATATTATAATTGAACTTTCTACCCAAATATCTGAACAAGAGTTTAGAATTTCAGTCTTGGAAGAACAACTGGAAGAGAAAGATCAAATGATTAGCAAACTGCAATCTGCAAGGTTGTCTCCCCGTGAAGCTCAGTCCATCATAGCTGTTGAAGCCGAAAAGACCACACAAGAAATGCAGGCTTTAGCTAAAGAACTAAAAATGTTAAAACGTAAGAAGAAAAAGGCTAAGATGGAAGAAATTTCATCTAAAAGCAAAGAACAGGAATATAATCGTGAATTGTCTTCTCTCAGTCGTGATTCTGGTGCTATAGATTTGTCTTCTCCAAATAACTTAAAGTTTGATAGTCAGGTGATGAGGCGCAAGGCTTATGATGATACAGAGACATTCTCTCTGATAACCCCTAGTCACTCCGCCACTTCCTTCACTAGCACTTCTACACTGGTTACGTAGACTATGCAAAGTAGCAGGAATTCCCAAACCATAATAAGTGATTTTTGTTATTAAAATTATTATACTAATAGTTCTATCATGAACATACATGTACAATCTGCATTTATTGACTATATATAGCGATGCATAAAACATGGACATACTTAAACTGGGACTGTATTTGTATTTGCGACAATAAATGAATAATATGCGTAGAAGAGGTTTAAAAATGCACGACTGTGTGAACCTAAACCTATATGTATGTGTGAAGAAGGGCAGGTTCCTTAGTTATGATGCATCTTCTACAACTGCCCTCTCTGATTGTCAGTTTTGGTACTGCCTTCTTAACTCTATATACTAGCTCTTGTTGTAGTGCACACATATCTTGTATGGGTGGGCTTGACCTTCCCTCTATGGGAATTTCTTCTATTCTTCTTGCTAGGTTCTGATAAATGAAATAAATTTCTTGCATGCAAATGATTATTCTACATTGTTGCAGATTTACTGTATATATTTCATAGCCCATTTTATATAATTATTGTGATGTTATATAAACTCCACATCTCTATATTGTGAGAAATTTGTTATAGGATGATAAACTAATTTTTATGTGTAACCACAAAATTAATTGATATGGTGACAACATGTAAACTTAATGCATGTACTGCTGATTACATAATCGGTTGCCTCCATATTGTAATGAATAGTTTAGAAATAATACCATGCAAGTACATCCTGTAATTATGTAATCAATTTTAATTACTCAACTGCATTTTTTGTGGAATTTATTATTATAATCCTGAATGCTATTTTACCAAAAGAGACACGAAACTAAATATCTTGATGCCTAGATATGCCAGATGATTCACATATACAATCATGTAGCATTTATACATCATGTACCTAAACTCTGCCAACTAATAATAATAATAAGATAAAAATAATAAAATTTAATCAAAAACTAAAGTATCAAAGAGAGTACACAGTATCTACGTTATATAGAAAATCCTTGTGGGTCCAATAATCTAATAATTTTTGTTGTCTGCATAATAGCCTAAAGTCATTGCAGCTTTTGCTTTAGTGGTGGTAAGCATTGCATATAGTATGAACATGTATAAAACAACTCTAGTATACATAATATATCTGCTAACCTGAGCTTTCTCCAAGCGAACTACTGCATCACTTATATCCTCCAATATGCCGGTCACCACTTTCTCTATATGCTTTACATTCTTTGTCTTTCTCATTCCTACTTTCTTCTTTCTCCTGTCAAACGTATAGAACAGCAGAGCTTCCTTCTCTTTCTCTGGATGACTAGTCGGCTGCACTGGGTTCTTGAGGCTCTACAAGATTGTCTTGTCTATACCATTTGTATGTGCCCATGGAGGATCACAGCTAGCTCACAGAAAACTACACTGTACACGTTACATACAATAAGTCATTATAATTTTCTGGATTTAGGATGCCATGTTACATGGATGTTTTAAAGAATCCATAAATTTTATGAGCTAGTGACAAACAGATCACTTTCTGTAACATTTACCTGTAAAATCTCCATATGTTCATGATTGCACTGCCTCACTGCAGTGGGTGTGCTCTGTCTGCTTGGTATGGGAAGTGTTTCTGGGTCAATAGGATTTCTAATCCAAGCTGGAATATCTCCATTTCCTTCGGTCTGTACCACAGGGACAGTCACTTGTAAATACATTGGATTGGTTGGATTGGCATGTACCTTGGAACTAACCCTGTACGTTGTAATTTTTACTCAACAAAATTTAGTCTAAAGAAAGCTTTGGTTTGATGTATAAAAAGCCTTCAGAATTCGTGCTGCAACTTGTGAATAATG
This sequence comes from Bugulina stolonifera, assembly GCA_935421135.1. Classification (NCBI taxonomy): domain Eukaryota; kingdom Metazoa; phylum Bryozoa; class Gymnolaemata; order Cheilostomatida; family Bugulidae; genus Bugulina; species Bugulina stolonifera. Next base: position 31,591,194 of record OW285187.1, read on the forward strand.
ACCAATGACATACATGTAGATATTTGCATAAGATCTGCATGTACATTGTAATTTCATTCCATGCAGTTAAATTTACACGGAGATTCTTAGGTCCTATAAACTGCATGACAAGTATTCATCTTTTGAGCATCTTTAGCTTAACCATTATCAGAATTACAATGTATAATCAAAGAAGATGCAACTGGTGCAACTGCACTTTGTTGCTGCATATTGGGTGAGGAGAGAGGACAACTTCAGTACATATACATTATCATTTTTGTACAAAAGACACCAACCAGGATCACATCAGACTGTACCTATCTGCACTATCTCTCTCTAGATCTACTTGTACGTACATAATATGTGCTCCTTCTCCTATATAGTCTATATATACTCCAGCCTCACTCAATATTATCTTCAGCTTTCCATCGTCTTCTCTTCTATCTGGTTGGGTCAGTTTGTTGGTATGATGCCACTATATGCATGTACAAAGTTATTGGCCAACAAGAGTTTCATTCATACGCTAGGACTAAAAAATGCATATAGGTTTAAAGAGCATGTTCAGCTTGGGCCAACTCTAGCTGGGTGTCATTATTCGATCAGTGATCACAATTAAGGTTGCTGTTACAGTTTATCCTTGTTAGAATTCTTGGCATTGTGAGTATGCTAGATCGAACTGGCTGGGATATCAACTGTGCTAGCTGGGAAGCTCTGGTTTCTGTACTGCTGGCACGCAGACAGCGTTACATTGTTCTTATTGAAAGTAGTCGATTAGTTTTCTTGTTTGATGTAAAGGAACAGATCGTATCTTAATGAAAATAAAATTATAAGTGAGCCGTACCTTGAAATACCAAAGTCTAAACATGACAAGCATATTTACCGTAAACACTCACATCAATTAAAACTGAAGTATCATCAACGATCTAATAATTGACGAAATACAAGGAGAAGCAGGAGGTGATCCTCTAATGGGTAATTTGGAGAATATTAGGAAGACAACATAATTGACTTCAGGGATTTAATAAGATTAACCAAACTGATAATAATCATTATGGAGGTATGTAGACTCTCCCAATCAGCATTCTCATTGGTGTAAATATATTACATAATGTCATCATGATAAGGCTATGCAATGTTTATGATGATGCATTAATTACATGCTAACTTGTTTACTAGTTATTTACTAGTTATAATTATAAATATACAACCAGAACTACCAGTATAAACATATTATTGTGGGTGCTGGTACTATTCTAGCTCTGCATAAAACCAAACCAATCCTAGTTGGAGTTCTAAACTTTTTGAAAACACAATGTGGGGTTACTAGTATGTCCCACCCTTCAGTGTACCTAATTACCATTTCAGAACTGCACAATCTCTAATTAACCTCTTGAAACTAAAAGTCTGTAAGTACATCCATTTGAGTAGCCACTACCTCAGGTCAAACAGAGTCGGACTCTAAAGTTGCATCATTTGAGGTAATTTACTACGAATGAACTGGGCTTGATTAAAAATACCTACACTATATCCTAATTACAGGCTAAAAAAATACATCCATAATACTAACAGCAATGTACATTTTGAGTAGCTTTCTACCAGGCTGCTGTATCCACTGCAACATGGTAAACGCAATAAAGAGTTGTCTCCTCCTGTTACAAAAATTGTTAGCCAAGCCTCCCAGCTTAAATCCCCTTTTGTGATATTTCTACTTGTTGAACGTTGCTTTCCAGCCCCTTTTGGTAATGTTCCCACTGTAGCATTTTCATACTCACAGGCTATGTGTTGTGGAAAACATGATAATATAACTACAGCCTATGAAGATGATTTATATCTCGATCTGCACTGATGTTGGTATACTGACACCACAAATGATATAATTAATTTCTCTGGGATTCTAAAGCAACCATTTTCCATTCTTAGTAAATCCGAGTGATCAACACAAAAGGGTGTTTTATAAGCCAGTAATCTCCTAGTTAATGTTATTATCCCCACATAACTACAGCAGCTTCAAGGTGTGTTTGGTCTTTCTTCTAAACTTCAACTAACTGCTAGTTATAATGAATCATAACAAATATAAATTGTTTATTTCTGCAGTTTTCTGCCTAGCTTGAGTTTTAGGTCTACCAACACAGGCCAGTACTGATTCTATCTACCCAACCCTTAACTAACAGATAGTTGAAAGGTATGGAGCCCAGGCTGAACGAATATTTTTAGAATGCCTGCTTTTTTATGTACATTTGCAGACACAGGTGGATTGTATACAGTATAATGTTGATGTTATAGAAATTACTATTAGATGACTCACATATGGGTCATTGAGAGGTCCTGTACTATTCACTGCACAGAAAGTAGCCAATAATTGACCTGTTGTTAGATTACTATGAGTTTTTCATGATGCGCAAACCTAAAGCAGAGCGTAGAGATGTCAATCCTGCAATCTGTAGCAACATATTTTAGTTTTTGCAACAATGGAAACTGCAAAATGCAAGTACAGTATTCCATTATTATAACAATCCTTTGAATGCTAACAGTGGGTGGCAATAATCCAACAATGCATTTCTTTAACTACATGTAATTATTACGAGATTACTTTTAATAATATCAAAGCAATTACTAGAACGAGCAAATGTGATTGTTATAACATTATTAATTATGACAAGTTTTGTGTGCATTGTTAAAATTAATATTATTGCATAGCTGTAGCTTATATATTAATCAATTATATTAGGGCTCCACAGGTATAATTAAATGGCATACTGTATATCACTTCATGGCAGACTTGAAAGTTATTTGCATAAACAATGCACAGTGTAGAGTCATGTCTACATCGAAGATCCAAATCAGAATCAAATCAGCTCTTTTGTGATCTAAGATAATGAGTATAAAAAGTTACCAAAGTACGTGCGTATCCAAGTCCAATATTTATAGAGATGAGACAAATCCCAATATAAATTAAAAGACTTTGACCAATACTACATGCATGTCTATCAACATAATATGTAGGTCATAGAATAATTCTATGATGTAGGCCTGTACTGTACATCATGCATGCAATAATATGGGGTAGGCAATTTACATGAATTGTGGTCCGTGAAACTAGCAGTAAAATAATTCAACACAAATTATTATAGATCTTGGTAATGAAGTTTTCACCACCAGTAAGGTAGTTAGAGTTTTAGTTAATACAGTATTGTGTCAATTGTATATATAGATAGACATGTGGAAAGGAAACTGCTATTTGCTCTTCATTTACCTCCATAACAAAGAATCAACAGTCGATCAATATACTAATGTGCATTGGTGATCACTTTCTATACAACCTATTCTTCAGCTGACTTTATGTTATCGATAATGATTATACAATAGGAATTGAGCTAATACAGATGTTAATAGATGCTGATTCAATCTGCAATGGTCGGCTCACGTAATACTGGCCTGTATGTTACGATGTTGTTACTAATATTAGCTGTGAATGTTTTCATAAGAATGAGGTAGCTAAAAGTCACTACACCATTGGTGGTTCGAAACTGAATGTTTGGAGTTTGGGGTTACAAATAACCGGGTTATGAAACATGGCTACTAAGTAGTATAAATATATATTATACTAAATGTTGCTACATGATACTCAGTCACTTTGTAGAATGACGTACCAAATAAAAATGGCAGGAATTATGTCGTTGCCTTACACCATGACGCTGTATTAATACGCCATTCTTACAAAAAAATAATGTAGGCTTACTTCATTATTGGGTTTAATTTTAATTAATATTAAATAAGATTGGATTATGGTAGCATATACCCATGTAATCATGTAAGTTTACCCACATTATCTGATAATAAGATTATTATACATTTAGCAGAACTTCTTATACAGACCATAAGAAGTGCATTGTTACTGTACAACCAATGACTTAGTAGTCAGCAACTTTTTAGAAGTACATTAAAATACTGTGAAATACTTTTCAAAGAAAGTATAAAGAATATACTTTTGTTCTTCCACTAAAGCTGATAGAATCTTTAAAACCTCTTTAGAAGCAGAAATACCAACAAGCAACCAGTAAGCCATTATTCACAGTCAAAGCTAGAAGCTCTTGAACCAATGATGGGTTTAACGGTTTATACACAATATATATTAGCACATACAGAATAAATTAACAACTCTGTAGGTATAGCCGCAGATGTTCAAAGGTAAATATCATTAACCAGAGCTTTCCAAAAATTTTCTATCTTGTAAAGAATGTGATATAATTTGTTTCTATGGTGAAATATGAATGCCAAGTGAGAAATTCAATTAAAGTGCTATTAAAACTGTTTTGTTCTGCTCATATTGACAGTTAGTAATGAGTAATGAGTTATCAGCTGATAAGCAGTGAAAGTTGTGTAATTAATGAGATACTGTCAGTAGTTACATGTACACAGATGTAGGCGTATAATAGTACTGCACAGACTACAGAGTAACGTTGTCAAGGAGAAATATACCAAATGAGTTTGTTATACTTTTTATATCATCAGCATTCAGAACAGTAACCAGCTAGATATCTGATGGCTCATGGGCCAAATCTCAGTTCTTTCCCTATAGCTGTCTTCATTTATTAGTGTGAACAACTATATGTCCACAATATCTAAAGTTTGTTCTGGTAAAGTTGCAATGGCTGTCAAACATTTCGAGAGTTGTGCTCTCTTTAGGACTATTGTAATTATTGTACATGTACTAGCTGAACATACTTGCTGTTTTGGTATTAGCCAAATTTGCAATAATATTCATATACAATCTCCCAAAGTACAACCACATATTACATTATAAAGCTACCACAACTATGTGTGCAGGCACAAAGTGCAATCAAATGACCCCCTATTGACCACAGGTCAATAGTCAAAAGTGTTGATCTGACAAACTGCAATTATTTTCACTTTTGGGATATTACCATCACAGCAGTTGGATTGATAATAATAATAATAAATAATAATGTGATAAATATGACCAGTTGACATCTGTTGGCTGGTACCTGGTGGCTTTGGTTAGTGGAAGCTAAGTGTGTTTACACTATCTTGTTTGTTCATTCACCCTGATGCAAAGCTATAATTACCTAAGATGTGTGGTAACCATAACTCTATTGTATCTCATCATATACATGTATATAGTAGTGTATAAAAACTTTATTGTTATCTTGTGCAAGTTATTGAATCAGGATTGAGGTTATGAAAGTCAAAGACAAACTAGTCCTATCTCTCTCAATCATTTGGGAATATGGATGGAGTCTTGTCATGCAAATAATATAATAGATTTTTACTGAATACAATAGTAACGCATGCCACTCCTATTGATCATGTTTAACACCTTTGTTTCTATATAACTATTATGCTACCATCATAAAAAGAGTGACAAGGGAGACATATTTGTGAGCATCAATAATAAGTTGACTTTTATAAATAATGTAACATAATATGGGATGAGCAGGTGGTTGAATAGTTGTAATTTTGCCTGCATTCACCTGCTTATTTCTGTCAGTTGTAGTTATTTGATGGTTTCTCAAGTTACTAGCTAACAACTGGTTACTTACTGAGGAAATACCCAACAGTCATGTTCATAAGTGCATGTCCTAATTCATCGAAATGTCAAAGAAAGATATCTGATCTGAGCTAACACTATATATTTCATTACACACCTTTATACATGGATATGTTTAATCAGCCACTGTAATGTACAATCACCTGTAATGTTCCACCAGAAAATAAATAAACACAACATAATACCATCTACACCTTTATCACATTTCCATTGTGTGCCTAAAATAGGTACCTTTTTCTTGGTAAGTTATTTTCCTTTGAAATAAAACTGTAAACAGCACGAATCTATATTATAAACAACATGCAAGCTTTTAAAATGCCAGAAAACAGTGCAATAAAACTGTGTATAACAATTATATGTTATTTAATTAATGGCATGGGCCTCATTTTCTCAGTGAAGCCCCCAGCAATAACTGAGTGTGGTATTTATGAATATGTGTTGAGAACCTGTAGAATTCTAAGATGGAAAATGTTGCTATTGACCTATTAGCTTGTTTAAAGAGATGGAAATGGTAAAAATAGAAACAACTTTTTTGATCTCTGAAGCTGAATAATCTAATGTTATAATTGCTGTTATTATCATCTGTATTGTTTAGTGTAATTAAGCCATTAGACTAAATATCATTAATTAGTTGAAATATGTATTCTACAATTTTCCCACTACCCACTGGCAACCCATTCGCAGGTAAACAGAAGTGCAAGTACTTCATTGCTTATATTACCTACTAAGTAGCTGTTTAGGTCTACATGTTTATATTCAACATAATGTCCCATTAACCTCATTGCACTCACAGGACTTTATGGAACACAGAATAAGAGTAAGGGTGGGACGCGTCATCGACCCTTACTACCACAGGTGAATACCCGTAGAACTTGTGCTGTGAAATCTCAGATGCTGCTCAAGTTCTACATTGTCTCAGCAGTGTGCTTGCAGGAACCCAGGCTAATATTGCACAACAAAGTTTGTGGTGATGATGAAAAGAGGTGTGTCTGTCATCTGAAGTTATAAAGTATGCAGTGTGAGTAGGCAGCCCTCAATCTTGGCACATTACTATACATTACTATATAAAATGGCCTTCCATAGGCAACCCATAATTTACAATTCATACTTGAGATACCACAAGTACAAAGTGAGAGCTACATCAGCTGATCACATCTAATAAATAATGAGAATATTTTAATATGAGATGGAATGATAGTTTGATGTGGTATATGACTTGTATGGCGGAATAGGGACAGGTTGCTGTCATATATTATTAATAATATTGTATACAGTGCATGTTCTATATCTTAGAGAAAATGAAGGCACCACTTATGGAGTCCAGGGAGACAATTTTTTTGACAGGCCAACATTTTTTTTTCGAACTTAATTTAATTTCTTCCCTATCAAACATTTTACAGATTTGAAACTGACAACTTACACCAAAATATTTTCTAACTGATTACTTTCAGTGCTGCTTTTAATTCAAAGCAATGAATTATGTCTAAGACCGCTAATAATAGAATAATATTAATTAAATGCCTTGTAATATTATTCAAACAATGTGGATGCTGCATCATTTATGAATTTTAAATAGAATCCCATTGGAGTATATGCAAATTTACCCCTTTATGATTTCATGATGATAATATACAAAACTAGGATTCAGCGTTCTTTATGCTGTCAATATAGACTTACTATAGTTATGAGTCAGATATAGTTGCTAGTCTAATCTGAATAGTGTATGTTATTCAGTGTGGCTTTGATATAATCTCTGCTATGTTGTCAGTATACAATAATATGGATTATAAAATAATAATGGTTCAGTTCTTAGCTAGTTTCCTGATGAGCAAAAAATGAATTTTGAAAGGATTAGTCTAGGCTACAGTTAGTTATAGCCCATAGTGTCAGTAATAAGTTCTGACTGCAAAAATGTCTATAAATTATAGCTTCTAAACTCTTTTTGTTTTTGACATTTTGAAGTTAGAATGTGATTAGATAAATTGTAGGAACTCAAGCTGCTGTCAAATTTTTACTATTAAAATGGTGTTAACTTTGCCATTATTAATGTTGGATTAAAGTAATATATGTTAAAATAGGAAAAATACTTGGAATACTGTCTATTAGGATAGTGAGAACTAACATTACAGAGAAAGGGTGTGCTGGCCAGTTGCCATTGTATTACTACACGTATGTATTATTAGCTTTCACTAGCACTTGATAAATGGAAATATTATTTATATCATCGCTATAACAACAGACAACCTGCGGCATAATTATTACTTTCAAACGGAATTTGCAAATTTTTTATATCAGCCCAACATCTATCAAAAACTGAATATATCTAGCTCATAAGGTATGACAGTTTTCTAATATTATATAATGCTGGTATGCTGTTTACAACATATTATATCTGTATGGGAAGCTGAAGTGGAGGTTTCCTGCTTTTAGCTGCTGGAAATGGGTTGAGATGATACAGCAACAGTCATCAAACACACTCACTAGTCTCGATGTAAGCCTACTTAGGTGATAATCAATAAAAGATAATATCTCTCTTGATAAAATCTAAAATCATTCCTGTGAGCTCTTAGAAATTAGCAATCATATTAGTTAATAGTCCCAGAGCAGCAATAATGAGAGGAGATTGGAATGGAGAGTATATAAACCAACATATCCAATGCTTGGATAAACAAATTAGAGCTTCTACTCAAGCACCTTACATCTAGTGTCATGACAAACACTGAATATATGACAGAGTCAAGCAGCGCTGGGTATATGCACTCGGTTAACATACTTTTGATGAGAGGAGATTTACCATGGGACCTGGTGATTAAAGGGTTTAAACTGTTAATCAATAAGCACATTAGCTCAAATTTCAACCTAATAACATTAATTCATGAGTGTTTGTATAGATTGCAGCAGTATCAGTTTCAAGTACCATTTATTGGAGATTTCTTCCCTTTTATATGTACACTTCCCTTCTGTCATTGTTAATTTTGTTGAGTTTTGAATTGGCAGTGAATTCAATCCCCCATGATGTTTCATATTACATACCACTTCCAATGTATCTTTTGTAAGTAGTGAGCAAAAAGTCAATAGACCAAGGCTGGGAGGTGTAAATACAAAAACACTGTTCTATAATTTACTGTATATTCATTCAGCAGATCAAATAAACTGGTTGCTGGTGAACAGAGTAGATGACTAAGAGGCTTTTACTGGCACTGAATGCCCACCCACAATGATTAAATAATACATATCTCAAGTTTTACTATTTTAATGAAGTTAAAACAACAAAAATAATGGTCTAACAAAAAGATACCATTAGGTAAAAGGTTTAATTAAAATTCTGCACTGGTATATCATTAATACGAAAATAATAATTATAATTGACAAGATTTATATGTAATTACGGGTCACTAAATAGTGATAGAGACCAATAACTATGATTTACAATAATAATGTTATATTTTATATTAACAAAATAGCCATATATCGCAGTGTATAAGTACAAAACTGATGTTATCTCAACTATAGAGATATGATTGAGCTTGTGACATGATATAAATAATTTAATATGTACATTCAGAGAAATATTAAAATGCTATTAACTGGGGTTGCTACAACCCTTGAGGATGTATATGCTGAGAGTTCAAAGTTTGACAAGCTTGGCAGGGTGGAGAAAGGGGCGAAACAAGAGCACCCGCATTGTGATGACCAAGTCTGACTAGATCATCGCTATCATCTAACTGTGTAGACATGTAGTGGTTCTCATCATAAGCTTTATGGCATGGTTTAGTTGGTAACGGTCTATTCTGGAGATTCTGCATTGTATGGAGATGAGAGTGCTGTGTTGTTGACGGATATACACCCTCTGCTTTTATACTACTAGCGCTATATTCACTCTGTGGTGGTGTGCTGTATTGGGAAGACGATTTCCGTTTCCTGTATACGCACATATGTAAAACGAGAACAGTTATGACGAGTGTTCCAGCGAACGTACCAAATACTGCTGCAATAATGTCTATTATAGTGAAATATTTTCTTTTGAAGACATCTGTGCTAGTGTCTGCTGCGGAAACGTATCCGTCTTCATTATTCTGAATAAGTATTTCCTTTGGGGTTGAGCTTGGAGAGTTTGGACAGGGCTGCTGGTTGTTCCACAGGGTAAAGGGCCACGTGAGATTGACTGTTGTGGTACTATTACCAGCCTCGTTGGTAGCGACGCATCGGTATACTCCATGCACTTGGGAGTCTGTTGCGTCTGCTTCTATCTCTGCTACAGTGACTGGATTGTCAGTTGGCCTTGTAGTCGTTACAGCACCGGTTGGACGGTGCCAGGTGAGTAAAGGAGGTGGATGACCTCTGGATATACAACGAAGTACGCCTTTCTCTTTTTCAAATCTTATTTCAGTATTCATTGTCGGTTTGTCACATAAGAAGTCTTTAACAGTGAGCCGGTTGAAGAATTCACCAGCCACGCTGGCTGGATGACTGCATCTTGGTTGCTGCTGACCGTCGCTGTCTGACTGATGTAACTTCGGATTCTGGTCATAAAGCACTTTTAGCCATCGAGACTGACAGTCACATATTAGAGGGTTTTCTTGAAACATAAGTTTGTCAAGTGACTGAAATATGCTCTGCATATCTGGAGAAAATCTTTCAATTTTGTTACCACCGATGTATAGCTTTTTCAGGTGATTGATTATTGGAATAAAAAATGTCTTAGGTATTTCAGATAGTTGGCAATTTTTCAAATCCACAACTTCTGTTGACATTTCAGTAAAACCTGCTGGGGGAAGAGTAATACTGGGGTTGTCACCCAGAAATAAATAGTTCAGACGGAGTCCAGAGAACGCGCCAGGAGTTATGGCTCTCAAGTTGTTTAGTGATAGATCCAGCAGCGTCAGCTTTACTAAATCTACAAAGGAAAAGAAATATAATATTTAATACACAATCTGTAGACCTGAATATAATACACATTGGTTATACACGTTATGTGTGTGTATAAGTTCTGCATCATTTACTTTAGGATATCAAGACCACAATTTGTTACGAATATTTCTTTTGGAAACTAGCAATGATCCTAGCTTAAGTAAAGCGCAATATTTATTCAAACAAAACAATTATTTGCACGCAAAGAAATATATGACATTTCAAACAATCTCCTACAGAGTTGCGTGTAAGAGCAGCTTGCATTCCTAATTTGAATAATTACAAAGAGAAGATTTCAATCTAGTGTCTTATATCTAAGCAATTACCCATGATAATGGGCTATTCAGCATTCAAATGCAGGAGACACTAATTTACTAACTTGTTCCAACAACTAAAGGTGGAAGACAAGAATATAGCAAGATAACAAAGATTGAAATAGGTAGTAGAGTTGATTGTGATTCAAGTAGTTTGCCAATATGAAGTGTTATATGCCAATATGTTTAGTGCTAGAAGAGTCATATTGTGGACAGGCTGCAGATGTTCTATGGTTAGATTGGTTTAGTTCACCTTATTGTGCCTACATGTTTTGGTAAGGTAAAGAAAGGATATTATTATGTTATGAAGTTATTCAAGTAGCCTAGTCATTAACTATTTGTGTGTTCAAGTCGACTCAAGTACTTTTTAGTTTAGCTAGAAGATGGCAAAGAGCAAGACAAGTGTTAAAGCTAATTTGGATTAATTTACACAGTAAATTATTCCCAACTCTTCAGTATTGAGTTATTTGTTATAGCTTACAGACAAAGTAGGCAAGAGGAACTAGATACTTATTTGATTTAAACAGTTAGTTGCTATCTACTTTCTAAATATAAATAAATATAATGGGACCATGCCAAACTTTTCATTACAGAAATATTGAGCTGTTTGTCCAACAGGAAAAATCAGTCTAACCACAATTTATATTGCAGTACTTTCATGGTGGGAGTTATTCTGCCTTGCTTCCTGATACAAAGCCAACAAAACATAATTACCAGTTAAAATTCTATTCAACAAAAGCATCATATTATATATTTTTATTAATATTGTTTGTAAGATAAGTCACTGAGGTAAATGATGGGTAGAGGAATTTGACAGTCATACACAGGTGTCCAAGACCCAATTATTTCTATCCTAATCTAGATTATCCAATAATATTATTCACTTTTTTGCCTTATATACCAATAATTGTTATAAAACTTACAATTTCTCCCTTTTCTCCACAAAGATCAATAATTTCATAAATCCCAGGTGACAGTCTTAGAGAACTGTTTGTCTCATTCACAAGTTGGGGATCAAAGTTCTTGAGTTGATTGATTTGATTTATAACTTGGCCACAAATATCCATTTTCCTACTCTAGTAGACTATCCATTAGGGTGACAGATTGGATGCTGTCTATCATTTATTAACCTTTTGATTTGTGTCACTTATCTATAGGAAGTTCACTTGCTATGCGAGCACTACTTTGTATGGGCACCTAGCTTCATTATAATCTACTAACCATCACTGCAGCTATTTTGGGTAAATGTAATAAAATTATTATGGTGTAAAATAATTATGCATGCTTATTGTTTAGAAAGTGCATTTTAAAGAGATGGGTAGTTGATGTGGTTACACAACCTCAGTACATTTGATTAATCTCTCCTCAGGCTACCCAAATACCAGCCAGTCATAGTCCTAGAAACCAGACTACCTCGACTACCTAGACTATGTATTATTCATATTCGACTTGTTGGCAGAGACCCCAGGAGGCTGATTCTCTAGAATACTAACAATTAATCTGATGATGATGCTTCAGCTTATCTCACCCTGATGAATGTGATAAAGGAAGAGATATCAATAATTTATACCCAATGCTCCAGAAAGGAAAGAAACTTCATATCGGTTTTGATTTCAGCTGACAACTGATTAATTTTTAATAAAACTAACCTACAAGGAATGGCAAAAATAGGAACTAGATACCCTGCATCGCATTCCTAGTAAGAACCATATTTATAGGTACAAAAAGATCAACAATCTCCTTGATTTTAAGAAATATCTAGACTGTGAATGATGAATTTTCATGTTTTAAGATGTTCGTGTCAGTTGAAGGCTGGCTGTAAACCTCTTACTAGTGACTTAGTAGCCAAAAACTGTAAAATTGTACTTTTGGTCTGTATGTAGCCTAGGTGAACATGTATTATGATTATAATATTAGCGCAACTAACAAAACTGAACCATGAATCGTCGTCGGCACTTGATAGAACTAAATTAATGAGAAAGAAAATGAGCCCATTGGGGCTGTTAAGTTTATGAGTAGTACACTTTTTCTCATGCAACTAATCAAAACATGTATATGATTTGAATGGCAATAAATTGGAATTTAGAGTTTCATCGATTTTAAAGGTAATTTATGTACTCTACCTCAAGTAGAGCATTCCCTTCTTCCTAAACTAAATATTATGAGATTTAAATGAAACTCTAGCTCCAGGCCAGAATTATATTATTATAATGTTATTCAAGTACCTGTGAGTAAAATTGCAATCTTATTAAAATAATTAGATTTACCAATAGAAAGCTTGTAGGTGGCTAAAGAGGCACTGAGTAAGTAAACTATATGATTGAGGACTAGTTCAAGCACTTGTTGCTAGATTGTCAGACAGAGAAGTGGACAACTGTTGCTGGTGTCACCAGACTTGTGATTGACATGCTAGGCACAGTAATATCTGGTTTAATAACATACCACAGGCCTAATGACATGTAAATAAATATAGGAAATACTTATTTTACAGTTTGTAAAGATAATGATGTAACAGGCAAAAAGTGACAGTGCAAAGTGCTGAAATATAATAGAAGGCAAACTGAGATAAGAGTGTGAGGTTTACCACAGTTTAGATTGGAAGAAAGTGATTGGTAGAACAGATGGGTGGCAAGGACGAGACAGGTGATTTCAGGTTGCAGTTTCCTACAACCCACCAGTAGCATCAAATTATGATTTTGATTATATTAAGCTGCATTATCTAATTAGCCTTCTACATGAACTACTTTCACAAGAGCTGACAACCTTTGCTACCTGAAGCCTGAAGGTAAAGATGGAACGAAGATATCTAAAGCTGCACTACAACTATTCCTAATCCACTCCATCAGTTACTTTGGGAGTGAAGTGCTGAAGGAAACTCAGGTGAGAAACAAATGGATTCACTGGAATCTCTAAACAATAATCCAGCTAAATCTGTGAACAAAGGTTCCAGTCAATTGACCACTTGAGTTCGTAAAGGAATAAATGTGACAGTCAAGAGTCAATAAATGTCTATATCTATGTCTATGTACCTTTAAATGTGTTCTGTTGGATATTCTCTATTCCACACCCTCTCATTGTGAGCTCTACAAGACTCCTGAGGTGACTGAAATTAGATCTAGTCAGCGTGTTGACAGCAAATCTGTTATTGTTGAGGCTGACAAATGAGATGTTTGCATCATTGGTAACAGGAATGGTAAGTACAGTGTTCTGCTCGCACTCCAGTCTCCCAGGTAGACAGTAGCATCCGCTGGGACAGGCTGCCGCTGTTAAGACACTGGACACCAGTGCCAGGAGTATGCAGAGAGTCGTGTATTCCATTATATCAGCTGGTCAGCTGCAATAAAGTAAGATGAAAGGTAAGCTGAGAGATACAAGTAGCTACTAGTACAAGTGGAAGAGCAACCACCACTTGGTACTTGTGGTAGAGTTCCTATTTTTACTCTTTGATCTCTGGGAAGAGAATTATATACTGGTGCTGACTCAGTAGTAAAATATTTTTCCTATTGAGCAGTCTTTGCTTCAGATAACATTCTGTAGTATAATATTGGAAACCAATAATATGAATTCATTATTGGATGGAGAAAATTAGATGATTTGAAGGATGGCAGCGATTACTAGCCAATCAAATCAACATTTCCAATCGACCGCTGCCTATTCTGTTTGTACAAGTGTAATCATTATGGAATAAATTTCATTCTAAACTAATTTGTTTTCCCCAGTAATAACAGAGAATAAGTACATTGAATATAGGAGGAGGTTATCTAAGAACTCCCATGGAAAGTGAACAAGTAAGCTATATAAACCCAGACTTCACAAGTAGCCTCAAGGATGTGCTTCACATGGTTCCCTCCATTTACAAGGCAGACGACAAGTAATAAACTATTTCAGATAATCCATAATTTGCATAAAATATAATTGTTATATTTAAAAGATTGAATGGCACAAGTTTTCAATGAATAAGAACTCATTACTGCAGAAATTGCTTCAGGGTCAATAAATGCAGCTTTTCAAGAAGTTCATAATGCTAATATTCGTAGGCCTATGGATTTGATTATGATATATAACTACATGTACATGTAGGTGTATAAGAGAGTGTGATACGATAGAGAGACCTGGCTGGTACTAGCATGCACCCTACCCTACCTAACCTTATCCTACCATGCCCTAGCCTATCCCACCCTACGCTAACCTACAACAACCTTATCCTACTTTACCTACCCTACCTATAACTATAACGCCTGAGCTCTGTTGCCATACGATACTGCTCAACATATCTGCATTTAGCTGCAAATGTCTGGTAGAATCAAGGTACTAAATGCTGCCGACAACGTAACATAATAATTAAGTTGATATTTACATAGTACAGATTACAATATCCTCTTTAATATTCAGGAATTGCTCAGAAAATGGCACTGCGTTGTTTACATTTAGTTTTGCAGAACAATTATGATGTTAGTATAGCTGGCAGCTGACATGTAATTGTATCTGAGACAGAGAAATGGCAAATTAGAGCTGATGGTGTCGATGTACTATACAGTGTAATCATGAGTTAGGTGAACACTGTCTATGAAGCCGCTAGGTGGGTGCATCTAGTAAAAAGGGAGAATAAGGTAGTATTAGCCCTCATTATCTCAACTGTATTGGTTTTGTGAGAATATACACCATACAAGCTTGTTTAGATACTATCATAGCACTGACACCTTTATGTCAATCAGAGCATCAAGTGCTTGTTTTTGTTTGGGATCCATTCATATCTTTCTTCCAGTGAGAAAATATAATCAACTTTTCAAGTGCTGTTAAGCAACATCACAACGTTTTAATCTTACATCTTTTCATTTATATTATTTCTAGCAAATGAGATTTTCAGGAATGAATGTTGTTGAGTAGTGAGCAGTTAGCCATGTTGTATAGCAGATGATGCTCATTGTCTTCAGTTAAGGAGCAAACTAATATAGCATGCATATTCTTGTAATTTGCTAGCTAATAATACTGCATACTTGAAGCTACAGGCTCATGTTTACTGTTAGTTAAGGCAATAAATAGGCTCATCTCCCGGAATTATGTGATAATGATTATAAGTTGGCTTGTCTACTGGCTCCATATTTTTATAATCTAGCTTCTCTTCATGTTATCAGATCAAAACTTTCTAACAAAACAGAAGGTGCACGGTGAGATAATTAATTGATTAGATGTACCTTCTGCAGGTTATAAAGCAGCTATCTATGGCTAACAGAACTATTCTGTGATGTATGGAGATGGACAGAACTAGATCAAATTCTTGATAGTTAGGGCTGGGAAAACTGCTACTGCAAAAAATCAGTGTGAGAAACAAATTTGCCTCTTCAATTAATCTCAACTGGATTAGTAGACTGGAGCCTTTTAATTGAATCTAAAATGCATTTAGGGCTCTGAGGCTAACCTCTAACCAAACCACCCATTTGATACCAGTAGTGTTGGAGAGGAGAGCAAGTTGAGCAGCAGCAGTAGACTAGTACATTGGAATGGGTACAATAGATTAGCAAATAATAGCCAAGTGACACTTGAACAATAACATGCTCTGGCTGTTTGCACAGCAATAACTAGTTATAAGGTCACTATTTATTACAATGCAATGTTTGTGGTCGGTGTATTCAGGAGATTAAATAATAATTGTATTAGTGTGGAGATTAGCCCTGGTGGTGTCTGTAGCTTAGGTTTATAACAACATCAACTGAAATATGATAGGGGGCGTCCTAGTTAGATACCCAACTGATACAAATAAATTCATTTGTCTTCTCCCAAATACAACAACAATAATACAAAATTAGATAAATTATGTCTATTTGAATTGTATAAACAAGTAACTACATGTAAGTGAATATCATTTTCCCCATAGATAAGAATGACTATTGGGACCAAGTGACCGACCAAGTGACCAGTGGATGGTATATGCAACAATGGAAGAATTATTTTGATGGAATGAGGCCAGCATAGAGTCAGTCGTTACAGGGGTATTAGTTACAACTGATTGATATATTATTACGAACATTCAGGGTTCAGGCATTTGTATTAAACATTGTGGGAAAGATGGGCTGACTAGTGGAGTACTTGGTAATTGTTAATATTAACACTCAGCATATCATCAAAGAATACTTGAGCTCAATATTGGCACCATACTAACAGCTGCCTTCATCTAATACTTGAGATGTTTAAACTGAAATAATCTCGTTCCCCAGCCTCGAGGCAGTTGAGAACTTCAAGTGCCTGTTGCTGACTAACAGACTGGAAAAATATCTGACATTTGACTGTTTACCCACTATGGGATAGAGTTTAGTAGACTGTCTGCTGTGGATTAACGACTGGTTTGTTATATTAATCTATTAAATATCCTCAAATCTTCCAACATCCTATGGTAAGTTCCAGCATCCTTTACCACTGTCCACTCCAAGTCTATTCCCTATTCTTGTATGGTACCAGTCAGAGATAATCGCTTGGCACACATTTAAAATAAAACTTAATTTTACTATAATTAGAATTTTAAGTTGAAATGAAAGAATATAGGCATGAACATTAATTCTAATTCGTTGAATTAAACTTTTGCTGTAGAATAAAATTATCATAAGTTGTACTATCATTAAATAATGTCTACGGTAATAAATAATGCAAAGTTAAATTTTATTCATGAGAAAATGGGGATGTAGGTTTATATTAATTTTACATGTTTCATTAGTGAGGTATTCAATGTTAAATCTATAATAATTACAATGCATTGACAGGTCCACTTCTTTGATGTTTGTCCAGCATCCTATGCTCATGCTGAGTAAAGATATGCTATATCCTTTACCAAAAGTGCTTCCACTAGGTAACAGGCAACAGTATTAGCGTACCAGCAAATCACTTTGTAAAAACCAAAAGTCAGATCAGCATACAGAATGAGAGAATCTCACCTCAGATATCAGCTTTACCAGGAGGGCATGTATTGTTAATATCCTCAAGGTGATATATACACCTCTGTGTCTGTGTAGAGCCTGTTCGATATTACAAGCTGTTTTTTCTCCAGTTCTCCTACTGCAGGAGTTCCAGACAATCTATGAGACTGTCAGCACAGACATGTAGAGAATCTCTATTTCACCTTGTTCCGCAGATACAAGTAGACAAATAATGTGCTATACTGAATGCCTGTGAAACCTGCTCTAACCTAAGGCTACTCGTCAATGAATGATCTTATAACTCTTTATCCTTATTATAGCTAGCTCGCATCTGATTGGTTGAATCAAGACTACAATGCTAAATCAGTATTGGTATTTACACTTAGTATAGTGACGTTGTAAGCCTATATACATGTACATGTACACCACACAAACACTGCACATAGTACACTGTTATGTAATATTATACAGGTTATGAGGTCCATGGTTGCTTTGAATATAATTACATTATCTGTATAATGTACAGGCAGGACTATTAATAGCTACACCATATATGTATATTATGAGGCACTCTAAGCTTATACCCTGCCTGGTATATCCTAAGACCATGATGTATAATACTAACTATTGTCATCATATTTTAGATAATGATATGTAGTAACATTTGTGTCCACTATCCATTACAATAAAGCCATGCAGTGCAGCACAAGACCCAAAAGACTCATAGTTTGGTAAATTAGTGCACATGCAAGTTTAATAACAACTTCAAAGCATATAAACTAATATTAAAACTACTAATGTAGTACAAAGCTATTAGACCTATTAGGCTATTAAATCAATGGTGTGATTTGGTCAGATTTGATGGCCACTGTAATTACAACATGCTATGGTGTTGATGTACATATCCTTTGGTCAACTACATTATCAGTGGATGTGTCGCTGTGCTCTCTACAAGAAGGGCTTCAAATGCTGCACAGGCCCACATAATCCTGAAATTATTATGTAGGCCTTCTTGTTTAATAAAATTACTAAATTTTCCAGTTCAACCTGTATTACACTGTGATCATCGATCACCAACACTTTGCATGTGTAATATAGACAGTGTTGTATTACAGAATGCACTAGACATGAAAAGGTAATTTCGCAGAGCATTACACAAAGTTGTCTGCCCATAACCATCTTCTTCCCCAGGAATAGATAACTCCAATAACATTACCTGATGTACAAAAAGTCATTTAGATGTAAGGATTGCTTGGGGACTCAGTTTCAACTGAGATTTTAGTTCTGGCACTCTGTCCATCTCATCTAAAGATTAAATACCTTCAATCAAATGTTTAAACTTGGCAGGAAAATCAAAAAGAGAATAGTGACATTTTACTAAATACCTTCAACACTTTCTAATTTCAAAATAAATATAATTTTTATTGGGTTACAACCTGTCTAGGGCTATTTTTGCAATAAAATATTTTTCATTGACCAGTTCAAGCTCTTTCCACAATGTATATAATACATAAAAACATTAGCTGATACAGTTTCCATAAGGATTTGGCTTGCTCCTCAGAGAGTAGAGCATTCATAGCTGCATGCAGTTTCAGCTAAGATGGTGTGTGCTTTCCTAAGATATTTAGTTCAATTAACCCCCCCCCCACCTCAGAGTATTACCAGTACATGTTCACATAAGACATGTATCTACCTGAGCTGTGCTTTACACAAAGACATCTTACCTTTACAATATTGTGTTACTCTGTCATCTGGAGAGATGCAACACAATGAGCTCTCCATTGCGAATTCTTTTTAATGAGGTATTGCAAAGCATTATGCAGATACTATTAATAATAAAATATAAGCTGTATGCATGATGTTAACCCTTTTTACATCATTTGTCATCAGAATTTTCTTGAGGAAAACTTGACAGTTGGCTGAAGTTTGTAGAATCTCTCCACCCCAGCGCCTGTATGAAAACATTAATTTTTTTAAAACTTTTAACTTCAGAGCTTTAAAATAACATAACTAGTAGATGTGTCTGCACGCGTCTCTGTATTTACCAATTGACCTATTTCAAGGTGGCACAAGTTAAATACCAAGAAGCCTAAGTTGTCTTATTACTCATTATATCCTGAGAAAATGTTTTTTCCAAGCATTGTTGTTGAGATTATAAAACTTATTTTACAATCTTTAACCTCAAAGTAATAAACAAGTCCATTAAATGCGGGGAGTTTAAACCAAGTGTATTCTTGCATGGAGGTTTTATGCTTTACTGTAAGACTTTAGGCAATAAAATATATTACAGGCATAAAAAATGTTGCCCTTCAGCCTCTTTTTAATACAACAGTGTCAATTGTAGGTCTACTAAATATTAAATTATAGAATCACAAATTTGTAGATATGTAAAATTGGCTCAAAACTTTGATGAAATCTGTTTCAACTAAAATAGCCAGGTATTAGGCCGACTATATTTATGCTACATGTACATGCTTTTAAGAATGGCCACAGCGTTTGCCTCCTGGACAGTGAAAAAGACCCACCCATAACCTGTCCCCCCCAACTGAAGGACTTGCAATTGTGAAGGTAATTTGCTCTATACATCTCTTACCATTTGGGTGCTGCTTGAACAAGAACAGACATGACTGTATTATTTTATTGCTACTATTACACTGTACTTGGCATCTAAACAGCACACATATCATCATAAAGTCTACCAGGGAGGACTAAGTACCTACCAGTATAATAAATGAAGACCTGCTCTTATAAACCACCTTCACACCCACACATACATAAAGGCAAGGCATCTCACCTCAAGAATTTAGTAGATCTAGCAATTAGATATGGTGCCTACCACAAGCAGGTCATCATTTCAACATAATACATGTATTTATTAGACATCTAATGCTGGTCAAACTTAGACTATTCAATTACCATGTAGTTGCAGAACATGGATTATACAGGTAATCCTGGTAATCTCAATCTGTTAAATTAAAAAAAACAATAATTGAAGAACTTATTTAATTATGAAAATGTACCTTAAACCAGTTTGATATACATCAAATGATTACATTACAGATAACAAAACTATGTAACAACTGTAACCAATGTGAAAAAATAATGAATATTATATACAGTACAATCATGACATGCATACTGTTCATACTATGTGTGGATATGATTCAATGGTGGCCACACTAAACTGTGTTATGTATGGGCCTGTTTCATACTTCCATTAGTAATTATATTGTATAATACTTGGTTACCAATTGATATGTTTGTAGCCATTGTAAAGGTCACCAGTGAAATTCATAAGAAAACATACATGTACATAAATGTAACTAAATCAAACTGTGAAAACAAACTCTTGAACAAAAAATTGAAAGCCCACAAATACAACTGGATTGCACAACACTATTTAGGAGAGACTGATGCCACCATTGTACGCAGATATGGTTGACAAGTTTGGTATAGATTCCCAAAGACATGTTTTTGAGCCATAAAGTGAAGGGCCAACAGAGTAACTAAAGGTTAACAACTGAGCAAACAGTGAGCCAAAAGAGCAAAGCAGATGTAGTTTACACGTACACTCTATCAATATTTCATAAGCATCAACTAGAGGTGATTGAGACTTTTCTATACCACCCTTATAGAACAGATTGCTAATTTATAAAAATATACACTACAGTCTACATGTAATACATATCACATTCATTCGTTACTACCTTTACTAAACACCTAGTTGAACAGTGTTACACTATGCATTTTACTTGAGCTGAAACACTACACCCAGCTAGATAGTCGGGGTTTGAGTTGTAGCTGCATTGATTGAAGGGTGAGGTAGGGGTGCCCGATGCTACTGAACAGTTGAATCCACCAGCTATATAGTGTAATATTGGTCCATCAACTGTTAGTGTGGCAGGTGAACCTGAGGGAGACGACTTTGGGCTACAAGACAAAAATAATATACAATCTAATGTATATGTATATGCACACCTAACCTACAGCTACAGCATGTATATGTATATTAGTAGAGTCAAGGCCTGATAATATTATTAGTTACATGTATGTATCGGCATATACCAAGATAGTTATTTACATCTGCAAGTCAAACGATGATTTTGTTCTGTAGATTGTGCTAGACTATCTTCATAGGAGTTCAAGAGAAAACAGTCCATGAGCCACACACACTATACTATAGATAAATAAGTAAGCCTAACTAAATACAATGTTTCTAATAATGTGTTGATCTTACCCAAATAGTTGTGTGCATATATACTCCTTATTCGTAGCTGTCCAGTCACCATTATCACAGACAGTGCCCCAAGTGCCTTGTATATACACCTGAACTATACCTTCTAGTGTGGTATTGCCTCCTATCAGCCTCACTGTATTGTCTGTAAGTGTAACATACAAGTCATGTAATGCACTTGGGTAACATAATAGGCCTACTTGTATAAAGTACTGAAGTAATAAGCCCAAGTATTATACTTGAGTAACATAGATGTACTTGGGGAGTAGAATATTATAGGTCTACTCAAGTGTATGTATATATACTTGAGTGGTACTTGAGTAACATACAAGTAAATGTCTCATATACAAGTAACATGCAGTAAGTTGTATATAGAAATATTACTAAGTATTAACTAGCACCAATGACATGCAAGTGCAGGGAATGAAGAGTTGTATATACAATGATGACATTATTGTCAAACCCAAAGTAAATACTAGGAGACCAAGCACATAGCATATAGAGTATACTGTAACTGGGCAAGTATAACACTAGCTCAAGTTATCTCATAATAAACAGTTTACCCGTATTGGCAAACTGGATGACATGTTTATCAACACACACATGTTTGTACCCATTAACAATACATTGATACATGATGATTATATACGTCTGTGTATATCTATGTGTATATGTATGTGTATATGTATGTACTGAATCAACATTAGATAGGTGTCACTCTTCATCATATAACTGTGAGAAAAACGGAACCCAGTAGCTAATATAGTTTATATACTAAATATAGTTATATAACATTACATAGGAATAGATAGACTGAATAGAAGGATGTGAGTGTGGATGGAAGGGTCACTGTTTGACAAGTATTTGATTTGGTATAAAACTGTAAGTTTTAGTAGTTCATAGGTTAGCTACTAGCTTACACTAAATGTTGACATGATTGACAAATGCTAAGAGTATGAGAAGGTTATGTAGACTATACCTTGGAATCGAGGCTGACAAGCTATGGCCACCTCATCCCTATATCTCTGACATCCGGTGGAAAATCTCCAGTGTTGGCATTCATCTATAGAGGTATCGGTGTCGGCACACTGGTAGTCTTTACCGTGGAATGGTACAGTGACTGATGCACGGGATATATTCCTTAGAGCTGTTATATTGAGGTTATACTGGAGCACTCCACTACATAATGTACAGAGCGTATCATAATACCGGCCTATCTTATATAACCAGGAGATATGAATGATAGAAACGAGCATTTGCTCTAAAATTCAACAACATAACGAGAATTTTCATGATTGTTTGCATGAATATGTAAATGCAATAATTCTGTAGCCGGGAGTTCTAGATGCACCTCAGGTAAAGTGTGGGGTAATCAAAGGATTTATATAACACATATCAGGTGCTCCAATAAGCTAGTGATTGCAACATTATTAGAAAGTTGTCCTTGCTCCATTTGCCTCTAATATCATCTGAGAGAAGACAACTTCATAATATAGTTAACAACTGTACAAGCTGTACAATTAATAATAGCAGTATATGAGTATATTTATTACTTACGGATAACCTAGTTGTTTGCAGGCCACATCTGCACTCTGATTGGTCCAAGATGTTTTACACAGTGTGCCCCAGTTACCATCAACTGTATACTGTAGCACTCCTATATTCTCGTCCTCTGCCCCGTGTACCAGTCTGATAGCAGTTACCTTCTCTGTGTAGAATGAAGTAAGGTATAGACATGTATTAATAGTATACTATTAATACACTACACAGTGTACAAGACAACACAAGCAATGCTAGTGACATGTTTCTATAGGGCATACAGTTGGTCAAACAAACAAACAAACAAACTGATTACTATTTAGGGAACATAAGCTAAAATGCCTAAAATATGAATATTCTTTCTTTATCTAGGACTACTTTCGTAGTAATAAAAGTTCTGCTACATCGAGTGTGAGTTATTTACAGCTACAGAAGGTGATAACTTCAAATTATAACCTAACACTTGTGAACTACTACATTGTATATAATCATAGCTAAAACATACACACAATACAATAGAGAAGAGTGAACCATTACAAGAGCACATGCAGAGGTAATTGAAAGTAGATATAGAGTGTTTATGTGTTGTTACATAAGGTGGATGGGATGTACATGTAAATACACATTACTGAGACCCACACAACTAGCCAGAGAGATATGCACATAGTACTAATGTAACATAGGAGACGTGTACAATGAAACATGTGTAACTGTACATCCCTATTCAACTCCCAACAGAACATAACAAGCAGAGAGAGTAGAAGGAAAGTAGAGACGTGATGTAACAAGGTAAATCATTCAGTGAACATTGGACAAATAATATTCATATACAACTCCCTGATACAACACAGAAAATTAATTATTATAACAGTAGGATTCCAGCACTTGAAATTAACTGGAAGATAGTTAGTGCTGGAAATGGTGAAAGCCTAATGACTTTCATCTACCAACTGTTTTATATCTCACTAATAGCTGGTCGATTTATGCAACTCACTGAAAGTTTCTGTGCACAAACATTGCAGTCAATTATGAGGAGTCGTGCCCATTTTGAAAGAGGATACAACTCCTGTGCCCTACATTAATAACCTAGCAATGCCAGTACATGATATTACTGTAGACACAAGAATATTACCGTGTATGTCTAATTTTGTTAGACTGTTAGCTGGAGTTGTGTTGTTACTAGTGGCTGTAAATAATTAAATACATAATAGGTGGTTAGTTACAATGTAGGAAATGGTCTAGAAGAAGAGTCTAATCTAAACCTGCTTGAATATGTTAGGGTGATCAGAAGGGTGTTGGCTGGTGTGCCTTTACTTACTAAGCATCATCCCTAGACAAAGTATAACAATTTAAATTGTAAATTGTATACCTACTATGTACTATGCATTACATACATACATTACATTACATACATTGTATATACAACATAACCATACTTCTATACAATATAACCATACATATATACAACATTACCATACAAATATACAACATAACCATTTAAGTGTATAGAATAACTACTCACCAGTAGGCGGTTCAGAGAGTTGACTGCTACAGTTGAGAAATATCCTCTTATTACCATTCCACCAATTAAGCAAGCTTGGCTCTGCACAGCCAGTCTCACCTATAGGGTCGTGGGGACAGTCAAGTAATCTTGATGCATTACTCTGACAGTGCAGTTCAGAAAGAAGGAAGTCTGGTTTGTCTCCATCAATGTCAAACGGTTCAATAGAATGAGATGAGACATTTCTATAAAATTAATATGACAGAACGTAATGCAACACAATATAGATAATGTAATACAATAATGTACATACAAATGTACATGTATGTTTGGCCGAGTCCTGGAATCATCACACTGTACATGTATATCTGTATATTGTACTACGTACTTAGACACTTTTATGTTTGAATATCAGTTTATGAATACCATAGTTGAGAAGATTTTGTTAGTGATTGAAATTCATAGTGATTTTGCACAGTATCTGCTTAGGGTAACCAATCACAGCACCAGGGACTGAAAATACCAACATGTTGGTCTTTGCATAGGCGAAAAAACGGGGCGGCGATTTGCCTTAGAACGAGTTATACTACAGTGTACATTAGTCATTACTCACGAGAAACCAAGCTGATGACAAGCTACTATAGCATCAGTTCTATCCCACCCTTCATCACAGACGGCTCCCCATTCACCTTCCCAAAAGAATTCAAGTCTCCCTGCTTCTGGTCCCGGGTTTAGCTTGATGTCACCATTCTTATATGGGGGTATACAACTACAAATAACATGATAAAACTACATTACTACCGTAAACACAGCCAACTCTGACAAAATGTACATTGTAGTGCCTTTAGTATCACACTATAATACACATAAGATGATATCACAGACATCCATCACACGAGTGTATGAGTTGTGTTATGTACATGTAGATGTCCTCATTATTAACCATAGAACTTAACAATAAAATATAAACTTGAGGTGATGCAGCATGTTATGTATAATATATTATGTATATGCATATAATATTATGTATATGCATATATTCTATATATGTACATGTATATATTATGTATATACATGTATCATGTATAGTATATTTTTGTAACATACAGGGTGTCTGTAAAGTCCTGATACAACTTTAAACATTTATTACTTGGCCCATTGTGAGATTTTTTAACTAAATTTTTATTAGTGATTAGTAAATTTATTTTCACCATCTTTATATGAGCACGAAGCAAATCAAGGCGATAACTCATTTTTTGCCATCTTCGCTGTGGAATATCCTAATCAATGGTGGTAATGGCATTATAAATTTTTTTTTCAATTCAGTTAGGTTATGAACCTTTGTTTTATAAATTATATCTTTCACACAACCCCACAGAAAGAAGTCCAAGAGCGTGGTATCTTCAGCTAATCCATGGGGCTAATGGGGCACCACCACATTGGGGACTGAATGTTCGCATGTTTCTGGATAAAACAATGGATTGGAAGAGATGGGCCAATTCCATGGCCAAATATCAAATACCAAATATCACACCCTTGGACCTCTTAACATTATGTATATATTATGTATATACTACGTATGCATCGTGTATAATATAATTTTTATGTACATGTATATCTATTGTATACCTCATCATAATGTCCTCGCGGTGAAAGCAGCGTCCTTCTACAACCAGCTCATGCTCGCATTGAGTTAGATACTCCTCATGGCCGACACAGTTTACGTTGTTCAGCCATATTGGTTGATCTTCATGGCCACGGAAGATGCCGTCTCTTTCAGTAAGAATTTCTCCTTCTAGCATACCGCTGTAACAGATGAGACGGCACTCAGTATCTACACCATAGTATATCAATGAACCAATGAATCGATAACCTGTATCCCTGCCACAGTTTCATATATACATCTAAGAACCTTATTAGAGTTATCTTCTACCGTTCACAAAGGGAGGACAACTACATAACTGACTAGTTACTAATATATACATGTAGATATCTCATGATTATGTGGGTAGAGTGTTTCACGACATAAAGTAATACTAAACACATTATTGATTTTATTCCTTATAGTTTGACACTACAGTAGTCTTAGTATCATCATCATCAGAATAAATTAAAATAATTGAGAAGGAACAAAATCGAAAATGCATCTATCACTACAACCTCATCTGTTTAGCAGCTCCATTTCACTTCACTAATAATTACAATGTACATGTATTTAAATCTATATTACAGCTAAGATGAATCTGTATCCTCTGGCATTATGAAGCTATAAGCACTATGATATGGTTTGCTACCAAAGTAATGGATTTAGCCCACATATACAATGTACATGCATAACGTGGAGACCCAGAGATGGCTAGTGAGATACTAACCGAAAGTTGAGTTGTCTACAGACTACAATAGCGTTCTCCTCTTTCCAATGGTCATTACACACGGTGCCCCATGTACCGTTATATTTAACCTCCAACCTTCCTCTGCTACTGTCTTCTGCTCCCTTTCTGAGCCGTATTGGAACTTCTTCCAATATAGCTCTGTTGTGTGAAGAGGGGGTGGTGGGTTCCAGAGGGCGCACAGTGGTGGTGGTGGTGGTGGTAGTGGTAGTAGTAGTGGATGTAGGGGTGGTAGATGGTGATGCAGCTGCAGTAGTAGATGGTACAGGACCACAAACCACTTTAACATCTTGGAAATGGTTGGTACATTGTTCATCCACGACTAAACCACATACACCCAGGGTGTGCTCATCTCCGTTGCAGCGAAAATCCTTATCAAACAATTCCAGATCATCTACACTGTAGTCTCCATCCTCAAAGTCTATCAGATGACTGAATGATGGGTTAATAACCTCTCTGTAAACATAATAACACAGGAAATGGTAGTGCATTGTCACTTGAAGATATCTAATTCAAATGGGATGAGAGTATTAAAATGACTGCCAAGAGAGAGAGAGAGAGAAGGTTGCATCAACAGAATTTGCAAGAATATTTTATTCTACATTTGCATCAGGATTAAAAAAAATTACAGAAGTTGCAATAACACAGCCTATCACATAATTTAAATTGTCCGGGCAAGAGACATGCATAATAATTATATATACCGTGTTATATTACATCACATGGATGAGACCAAATTACATGTACATTGTTTGATCATATCAATTAAACAAGGACATTGTATAGTATACATGTACATGCTATATGTCTACGGTTTAGAGGAGCTTAGAGTCAACTCACGGGTAGCCGTTCATTCTGCATACGACTTGAGCCGCCGTCCTTGTCCAGCCATAATCACACATCGTAAAGTTACGGTTCAACCAGTGGAGCACAACTAGACCTTCGTTGGGTGTTTTACCATACAGGATGCTTACAGAGACATTGTGCCATGCTGCAGGTGGTCTGGTAGGGGTGGTGGTAGGAGTGGTGGTGGTCGGAGTAGTGGTAGTTGTAGGAGTGGTGGTGGTTGTAGGGGTGGTAGATGTAGGAGTGGTTGTGGTAGGAGTGGTTGTGGTAGGAGTAGTGGTTGTGGTCGGAGTGGTAGATGGTACAGGACCACAAACCACTTTAACATCTTGAAAATGGTTGGTACATTGTTCATCCACGACTAAACCGCATATACCCAGGGTGTGCTCATCTCCTTTGCAGCGAAAATCCTTATCAAACAATTCCAGATCATCTACACTGTAGTCTCCATCTTCAAAGTCTATCAGATGACTGAATGATGGGTTGATAACCTCTCTGTAAACACAGCGATACATACGATCACTACATATACTGCATACTATTGTCCCCATAATTACAATTACCACTACTACTACTATACAAACTAGTAGTTACCCCTCCCCCCACTTCTCCCAGTCAGGAAACAATGATTGATTACCTAAGTATACAATTCAGATTTGGTAAACAACTAAACTTATTTGAGAGATGGTTGTGGTTCCCCGTCCTAACTATGTGAAAGATCACGCAGCTTTACGCTAGCATGGTGTGTTTAGCACAAGCACTGCTTATAAAAACGCTCCCAATACAATGCTTTAATCAGCCTCGTGTATCTACAGATAATTTAAAATTTTTAACTCACGGGTAGCCGTTCATTCTGCATACGACTTGAGCCGCCGTCCTTGTCCAGCCATAATCACACATCGTAAAGTTACGGTTCAACCAGTGGAGCACAACTAGACCTTCGTTGGGTGTTTTACCATACAGGATGCTTACAGAGACATTGTGCCATGCTGGAGGTGGTCTGGTAGGGGTGGTGGTGGTAGGAGTAGTGGTAGGAGTGGTGGTAGTAGTGGACTCCGGGACAGTAGTTGAATCTACAATACCAATACTAGTCCTTACAGTAAAATATCCACCAATGCTGCCAAGTCAAAGTTTCGGTACATAGAGGATAGAGTCAAGAAGATACGTATAATGACTTGTAAATACACAAGTTGTTTGTAGAGCCTGCAGTATACATTCATATCATCCAGTAACAACACCAAACTAATGGAAGATTTACCAGATGCTTATATCAGGTATGTCTATGGCAGACCATGAGACCTTATGACAGACGCAAGCTTTCTTTGGTGTTGGAGCACAGGAAAAGACAACCTTGTGCAAATCACAGGCGGAGTGGCATCAACCCAGCACTATAGAGTTTCCGCTATTGTCCAATTAGCAACTAGCAATAATCTTATATGTTGAAGGTAAAGAAACCACTGTGTGTTTTAAAACAGCCAATTAGGTCCATTAGGTGATTGGCCAGATTTTCGCACTTAAACTTGATATTTTTACACTTTAAAATGGGAGGAAGTTATAGATGATAATCAATACAGTGGTAAGAGATATTAGTGCGAGATTCTACTATGCTACTGACCATTAGATGGACAGGTCACCGTGACATCCCTTGTATGAGGACATGTTGATAGGCTAACATTCCACCCACTTATACTGCATAGTCCGAGATTTCTCTCCTCTCCAGTGCAGGTTACATTATGTAACCACACTACCTGCTCATTAACTGCTGGGCTAGAAGTGTCTGGGCTGTTGTTAGAGCTGTAGTTACTGTAAGTAAATTTTAATAATAAACTTATTCATACTGTACAGTGTACATACAAACACAAATAAGTACGTACATATAAGTACATTCAAGTACAAACGCGTACATACAAGTAAGTACAAGTGTAAGTAAGTAAATGTCTGCAATGTTACTACATGTATGTACACCTAATACTCCAGGGGTTCCAAGTTCCTATGGATTTGTCCTATCTGCACAGATTATGTTGTTCTTATCAT
Source organism: Bugulina stolonifera (assembly GCA_935421135.1). NCBI lineage: Eukaryota > Metazoa > Bryozoa > Gymnolaemata > Cheilostomatida > Bugulidae > Bugulina > Bugulina stolonifera. The sequence goes on from OW285187.1 coordinate 31,621,419, forward strand.
AGGCATGTTGTACCTATGGTTCTAAAATTTCACAATACTACGGAGTAGGATGTACACATGTACAAAGGTTATGTATTTTCCAGTGTACAGAGTACAATGATCTACATAATTTCAAACATACTACATAGAAACAAATACACAAATACTTTATCATTCTATTACACAATCCTGGATTTCACACAGTAACTTATGCAACAATAGCCACTGGCATGCGTATTGACCTGTTTATAATAGTATTATATAGAAGTGATTGAGTATACTATTTTATTGAATCATTGTTTTAGCATGTTTGTAATTTAATATGAGCACATGTTGCTTCAGCATAATGTGTTACCCCCTATATTGTATTGGATTACTTGAGTCGTTAACAGAAAACACATTGTGCTCCTGCAGGTAACAGGTAGAGTATATTGTATTCTAACTGTTACCTGCAGATATACAATGTAAATGTATATGACATGATATAGATTTACATTGTATATCTAAGCTAAGTGATTCTAAGAAGGATACAGACAAGGTTAATTCATTCAAACCCTGTACTTGGAGTTGCTATCCCCTGACACCCATTGAGCTTACAGGAGAGAGTAAATCTACCCATATAATGTAGTCGGTCCACGAGGAAGCTCTTGTTTATGAGCAAGGAAGTTACTTCAACAAAATGTTCAGTTAATTATTTGTTTGTCATATTTCTGCTATGAGAGAGAACCAAATACAACTCATTGAAGAAATGATTCAATTAATCCTTACCTATTTCGGATCTGTCTACAAACTACTAGTGTTTCGGAGGGTCCCCAGCTATCACCGCACACAGTGCCCCACACGTCTTCATGTTTGACTAGAAGGACACCAGCATAGGGTTCATCCGTACCACTTAGTCTGATCTCTAGCCCTGAGTCAGTAGTACTTGGAGTGGTGGTGTGGGATGTAGAAGAGGGCTGAGATGGTTCAATGGATGGACTGGGTTTATCTGCATTAAGACAGCAGACACAAAGATTAAATAATATTCCAGCTTATATGCTATATGAAGTAACAACACCTGCATTGCCTAATGCACTAAAGAGAAAGTACACACATAAAGAGCCTTGACCTGAATAGGGTGGCAAGATACTCAGACTACTCTAAACACTAGATAGTGCTGTCATAACACACCTGCTCCTGTCTAAGAGAATAGGATAACATGCCCAGGTTATTATACTTGGCACCAGAAAGGAATAGTGATTCATAAACTACACACCCTTGGCACAAAACTCTAAAATTAAAGTCACTCAATTTCTTAAATTGGAAAGTTCTCCTGGGAAACAACATTAAATTTATGTTTGATGAATGTTCAGCCAATGGAGATGTTGGAATAGATTATCGCCTGATGCTGGGTGGCCTGAATTTCAGTTCCTCGTTCTCATAGTCTGTAGTTGTGATGTAAGCCCAATGTATAGATATGTATTTGTCTCCATTGAAGACAATGATAGAGGGTGCCACAACAGGTGCATGATCGTCTCCCCTTTATTCCGCAGGTCAGTGGTAAGTGGCTCACAAGAAAAGGTCACATAGAATACTACAGTGTACTGCTACTACTAGTACTTACTAGTACGTGTAGAGGGGAGAGTGGAAGTAGATGGAGAGGGCCCACAGCCCACAGAAATTCTCCTGTTGGTAGGGCAACTCCCTGAGCTCTGGTATTTCTCTCCCAGCTTACACTCAGAAAGTTCGTTCTCTGTCCCGAGGCACTTGAGACGACTCAGATCAATGGAATCTGTGGGATCTTTCACCTCGTACTCCGCATAGCTCAAGTCTTTACCAGTTCTGAAGAGGAATAATATTCCAATATATCCAATGTGCTACAGCCAGTTTACCAAACTGTTACAATGATGTTATCCGAGTTGTTTAGGATAATAATATTCAGGGCTTAAAGTGTACCGGAACGCACCGGAACGCCGTTCTGGTAAGAATTTATTAGAGCTATTCTTGCAGGAACGCGTTCCGGTTGCATTTTCAGTACATTAGCTAGTCTACTAGTTGTTTTAGGAAAGGTATAGCTCCCATACTAACTACAGCCAGTCAGACCGCCCTCGCTCGAAACGTTGATAGGTCGCTAACTGACTCAATTGGATAGGGTCATTAATGGGTGTCTGAAGTATTTTTCATTTTAATATTAATATCTCCTACACATTAACACATGAAAATTAGGTGGCAATATGCATGGCAAACATTTTTATATTAGAAAATCCAAAGTACTACTGTTTACTCAAAAATACATAACATTTTAAATATTGACAAGAAAACAAGGGAGACAAATCTAAGCTTCTCAAACATTTTCTGCAAGCACCTTCCAACACTGGCTCAATACCACTCTTCTAAGCAGAAATGTAGATATAACTATTATATTTATTAAATGCTTGTTTACACACAGAGAACAGGAGTTAGTGAAAAATATTTATTGTAAAAACATCTTATCGATGTGCTACTTCTTTGAATTTAGCCAGATATAAGCGGACTTCCTGTTTGATAGTGAAAGTCATGTAATGTTGATGCGTTCCTGTAAAAAAAATTTTACACTTTAAGCCCTGATAATATTTCATCTATAGGATAGCTGACGGTCTTATATTATATGCTGCACAGAGATTGGGATATGCAACTATGGTTAAAATTGGTTTGAAGTGTTTTATACAAATATAGCTATGGTGATGCAAGTCAGGATTATTACAGTGTTGCAGAAATGTAGAAATAGAAATAGTTGGGAATTATACGGGCATCAATAGCATACCCTTTCTTGAGTTGAGAGCAGACAACTCTAGTCTCATTCAGTCCCCAGCTACTTGAACATATTGATATCCAAGCATTTTTATAATTCACCTGTATATGGCCTACTGTATCATTCACTCCACCAAACCGAACTACAAAAAGAATACACATGCATGCATTTCCGTCCCCTCTCCATAAACACACTTTGTATAGATGTTCTCAGCTTTTGAGGTTTGCTGAAACTACTAGCCAAAATAAAACAAGCTAAGAGGTGACACAGTATAACAATTGGGCAGATTCAGCTTCTAAACATTGTTATTTTCAATCCAATAACTTTTGCTAAAATGTTATGACATTCGTGCTACACTAGAAGACAGGATTAGAAAGGAATAAACACCTTCCTCATTGATTTGGTCCATATCCCTTCCTACACTAGGTGAATGTTTCTACTATACAGGGGATTTATTGACATGGTGTAGTAAAAGGTGTTGGGTAATCTGGCAGTAATATTTTTGTGGTAACTAATTGATATATAATTAGAGTACATCATGTAACAGTTGGTACATGGCCAAGACTAACAGACTTGGGATATTTTATCCCTATTTACCTAATATTTAGGTCCAACGTTTGCATTAGATTTACGAATTGGCAGCTTGTGAAAACTGGATCTACAGAGTTTAGCTAACGCTGCTGGAGTTGAGTTGGACTTTGAACACCTACCTGAATATATAGATAAACTAGATTCTGTATCATGTTTACTATGTGCCAACTTATAATCGAGAAGATACAAAGGCCATACTAGGCAAGCTGACCTATGTGACATCTAAACACATATTTAATTAATTTCAACAAAAAACAATGAAGCATAAAAATATGACGTTTGGGTTGAATTTGTGAGCCCAGTGATATGGGTATAATAGTAATGTAATAGAATATATTACAGGGACAATACTGCAAATAAGACTGAGAATATTGCCATGTTATATCTCAGATTGAATTTCATAAAGGAATGGCAAACCGTAGGTGTTCAAATTATGTAAGAACTTGTTGACCACCGAATATAAAATAAACACATAGTTCTCTCAATATCTCTGCCTTTGCTGTTTAGTAGCTCTTACTGCCCAGCTAGCATGCTAACAGCTGAGGTACAGCATATACATATACATGAACATGTACATAGACATGATGCTTACAAGAATATATCTTTTAACGTATCAATGAACACATTCATCTGACCACAATTTAATACCCATTTTGAGGGCTGATAGTGTTTTAGTATCTCATTGTACCCTCATATTCTTTGTTAATTATTAACTGCACTACCAAGATCTCCCTTGTTCTCTATAGTATATACTACAGAGACTGGCTGCTTTTATCTGATCAAAACTGTGAATTTTACACCACCACAAGATGTATGCATATGGTTAGTACTTGATTACTGAGACAAAGCAGCATTATTAAGTCAGCTGAATCACTAGGTATCAATAATCAATCACCACTTGTTATACCAGTTGGGTATATTATTATACTGTATCTAATCTGAAGCTCTACTCTCTGCTATACTACTTACTATCATAATTATATTATTATAGATCGTATCACAGTTATCTTCAAAAAGGTTCAATCATTGCATCTTCAGCAACCTTACCTAATCATAGCTAAAATAACTCTACATGTACATATATAGACCATAACACAGATACATTATACCCAAACTACATTGTACAAAGTAATTATCTTGTGTGGAACTCCACACCACTCTGGTAAAAGGCTAATAGCATATCAGGAAGTAATTTATATTACTCTAGATTCTGGTAGATGAATAATATTATCATTTCCTGCCAATGGATTATTATTACTAACCACTTGCTACCCATTCATAGACTGGATGAATGGACTGGTGGGTCATTCTCCTATCACCTAGTACTACTACTAGTACTGGTACATCTACTACCTACTAGTGACTGTGGAATGTGGGTGACAGGTTAGACAGGTGTCTGTCACAGTCAGCAGTGTCTGCTGACATGCCTCTCTGGTTCATGTATTGTGCAGCCTACGAGTGGTCAGCCCTTGAGTGACCTGGTATGCATACCCTTGATTACAGGGTCATCGTTATACAGTGACCTTACACTAGCCCTTCAATTGGTCAGCCTAAGTTCTAGTGGTGTAGGGAGAGAAATAGCTCCCCTTTCCTGCATAAGCTCTAAGTCTAAGGGATATTGTAACACCTAATTATTTCACAGCAGTGCTGATACTGCCCTATGCACATGGTTCTCTTAGATGTCTATAAGGTATAACCATAGGGATATAGCAATATTCGTGGAAAGAGCCAGTAAACTTGGCACTATAATATGATTATGTTATTATTGTTAGTGTATCCCAGCAAATACTAAATAATAGCATGTTGATGGATAATATTGTCAATGATTTTACTTTCCAGCTCTGTGCACCTTCCAACATTTTGTTTACTATGACCTTTTAATATAACATGTCATGTGTGCCAGATAACCTGGTGGTGACAATCTTTGCTCTTTAAATATCAAATCATTGATTGACTGAATTTCGCAAGGTGAAACTACATCACCTTATTGAGTAGAATTGTTACATAATATTGTTTATCACACATGGTTAGTATCAATATCAGGTATCAGAGTACAGGAGTACCTAGGAAGCAAACACTTCGTAAATGACACTTCGTAATCATTTAGTGTTAGAGGTATCGAGATTATGTGACATCTATTTATTAAGTTTCATTTTCGAAAAGTTGTAAACCTACCTTGGCTAAACAGTTCTTTACCTTTGAGCGCACCAGATACAGAAGGTTGAGCTGTGTTGGATTCGGACTGTTTATGGAAATGTGTGTCTAAAACAATAAACATAGCAGACATATTATACAACATGACATCGATCTGGAGGTAGGAGGGAGTTCCATCGGTCAAAGTATACAAGTATATCCACGGAAGGTAAACCATTCAGATGAACTTATAGTAGAGCCAGGCCGGTTGGTGACTTGTGAGGTAGTTGAACCCATACATTGACTACTATTAATATCCTGGTACCTCACTCTCCAAGGCTAAATTCCTTCTCTACTAGCTGTACTGTGTGTGTAGATTTGGAATGAGGTTTTATGAATGAAGAGATTTCTAGATGTTACATCATTTACAAACATAACTTTGGTATTCAGTTCATAAATAACACAACAACAATAATTAGCTATAAATATGAATTGAATATTGCATCACAAACTACAAGATGTAGTTATAACATTAGCTACTACAGCAGATGCATTGGTAGTATGAATGTAGTACATTGTATTCTATTCAATACTTACAGAGGAAGTATGTCAGCAGTACGACCAAAATGGCCACTATCACAGATACTGCTAATATTAGTATGATTTTTCTTTTATTATGCGATCCGAAAGTCGTCACAGCTGGCTCTGTTATCAGTTTCTGTTCAAAAAAAGACAAGCTTCATGATGTTGGTACGGTACAAATTCATGGCTTGACATAGTCACAACATGTTAGAATTAGAGAACATTTTACTGTATATTACTGTAATATTATGTTCTCTATGATTATATCCAGCAGAAATATCTCAAGCCTACCACACCCCCATCAGTTTTCTAAATATATCAGTACATGTAGGGCTACGTCAAGTCATAAAAAGCGTTAAATGATGTCAAGTTTCAGGAAAAGAGGTTCTCTATCAAGTAACTCATTTGTCAATCACCTGGTCACACTTGCTGATCATGCAAGTAGTGAGATAAAGATATATATATGTATACATTTACATGAAGAGGAATCTGGGAATTTCTGGACAGACATGCAACAACCGACCAAAGATGCAGGGCCACCCATACACATACACCAAGTGCTACATAACACTCTCTTCTTTGTATACATGTACTGTTCAGAAGAAATAGGAGATCTTGCAGCTGCAATTCTATTAGAAGTCTAAATTTTACTGTAGGTCTAACACTAGCTAACATATGTGCACTGGACATTATATACATATTCTGCTGCTCACTTCTTTATTTTTTCATATTCTCTCTAGGGACGCACCTTGTTTACAAAATCGCATTAAACAATGAGAGAGTCCAAATTTAGTTTCTGAACCTGCTTACAAATACATAGAGGATAGAAATATTTTTGGACAGCTGACTAGCTGACTAGCTACTTACGTTGGGCCCACCAGGCTGCTGAAGGAATACATATAATATAAGGTATGTCATTATCAATCAATCAATACAGTCTACACCTACTAGAACTGAAATCTAGACAGAAGTAGTAATAATAAAGTCAGCAAAGGTGGCTACTTCTTGATCACCAGATGATTACTGAAGGTATGTTATATAGCTCACTAAAGAGTTAGTGATGATTATATGAACTTTAGAAGAGTGTAGGTAATGAGTGAATTGGAATGAGGTGATGGGGTGATTTGATAAATATAAGGGTAATATTACAGCTGTACAGTTATGGGCTGATATACAGCATACCAGCTACATTCTCAATGACTTGTAAAGATAGAGTTATACCATCAGCAAGAAAAACCTGATATGCATGTATGTTTCAGTAATGACTTCAGGCTGCCCTAGTCTCCTAATGTAAACAAAACTAGTGACTTCCCAATTTTCATTAGTGGCCCAATTTAACATTCGGTGCTATAAACCCAAATTTGATATAAAAATGATTGCTGTTAACATGTTGATGTGCTTACAGTTACAGTTAAATAAATCATGTTCTCTATTATATATCGACAAAGTAAAATAATTCACAACAAATATCAAGAAATGATATAACATGTATACAAACCTCTTTAGCCTTGTTAATCCATGTAGAATCGGTTGAGGCATTTGAGGTACTTGCAACACCATTGAGCACTTCCCCATTGGACGGATTGACTTCAGTCACAACTACATCACCGACTTGCACTGTGAAATCTCCGGCAGCTCTCTGATCACTAGCTTGCTTCTCAGCCCCTGGTACATTATTATTCGCACCAGGACTCTTTTCCTCCAGCTCTATCGGCGCTTCCTCATCATATACCGGATTCACAATCTAGAAACAAATGTCAAGTTGAGAACATCCACAAAATGGAAGATACCATTTGTACACAGTTAGAAATATAAGATATGAACTTACGCTGATATTTGAGGAAGTTGACATGCTAATTTATCTACAGGTACGGCAAAAGTTCACACAGCTAATCAACCTGTCTACCACCAAACTGCACGGTGTATGTATAAGTCCACAATAGAAATAAGGGAGATACCAGTGATGGCTGTAAACTGACTGTCAAAATGGCACCATATCACACTTCTGGCATGCAGCTATTATATCATACATCATACATGTAGCGAATTGTGTTCCGCACAAATTTCCATTATTAGCTACAAATGATTGGAAAAACTGATGCTGCTATACTCATTTAATGCCTAAAATTATACTGGTAGCTGTTTGATGCCAAATATATTGAAGTTTTGAGCAACCACGCTGTTCATAACGTAACTTAGTCTTGTAAATAATATAGATTTGAGAATAATGATAGGCATATAAGTGTGCCTATCCTGCTGGAGCTATCATAAACTGCTTACCGAAAGTGGTGACGGTTCTTCCCTCAATCTCTTATGTTGGAAAGTCATGATTCGACTAAATATTTATTATATTATCACTTCAATTAGTGTTATGTAAAATTTGTGTTTAGCTTCAAGGAAAGCTACAGTCAAGAATTAATATTTGAGCAATACTGGTTTTAAAACCATGATGAATATTATAATAATTAATTGGTCAGAGTTTAGGAGCTGCACTCTGCACTACAATAACAAAACACACAAGCAAGTCTAGCACTACCAGGTGCAGGTACAGCAAATAATCTGAAACAATGAGTTTTTACTTTTTACTGTGTCATTTTTTCAGCTTTGATGTATGTTACAATCAGCCAATCAGCAGTCTAGATAAATTTAGTCTAGGGGTAAATGCAAGCACATGCAAAATTCTGGAAGAATAAGGCACCAATAGAAAGTTATCGCAGGATTGGCTACTCATTGGTCGGATGGCATGGTGGCAACACTACATATGATGTCCTAGTACGGCCATATAAAAAATGCTGTAGTACTGAGCTCAAGATAGCTGGCTAAATATTTAGGATCTACCTATCATAATTTGATGTTGTAGAATAATTATTATTATAGTTGACAGATTGCCTAAAATAATGCAGAAAACTTTTGCATGATTTAGTAGTAAACTACTTGTTTGTTTAAAATTATACAAATCGTTATTGAACTGATAAAAAATATAAGTTTGTCTATGCATGGTTGCAGTAAATGTTCAACGTAATTTTTATCTTAAAAGTACCACAACCAATTTAAGCTTTGATCCTTTGAAGCTACCGGTACACTGTTTCATGCGTAAAATTCGAGCACAAACAATACCATCAATAGAACTAATAATTCTGACAGTACAAATTTTTTACTGCATTTTATTGTGTTAAATATTTCCTATTATATACATGTAATATCAAGTTGTTCCAGTGATAAAGATCGATAAGCAATAATAGAGAAGGGACAACTCCAAAGAAGAATGTGCTATGAATTATAGGCTATTTTTTGCAGTCATGAATAACATTAAATTGTTATACCTGTTTGTAGCATAAATTGTGAAAGGATCTATCATAATTAATCCAGTAGAGCATGGCATTCAGCAAAATTATAATATCAACGCTTTCATTTGTGAAAAATAAATTATATAACACAGATTTTTATACAATCGTATATTAACAAGTCCAGCTTATCTAAAGAATAATTTTGATTTCCAGCAGAATGGATATACCATATTTTTAATATAGTACAATGTACATGTATGTATTGGATTATACCATTATAGAACCATTTACATTGCTGTAGATTATTCCCTGGGAGCAATGTGTTCTTGAACGGCCAACCTCTGGCACTTCGCCTAGAGTGGGACTGAAGCTGCTACCACCACAACTACCTTGGCAACCCCAAAAAAAGGAAACAAACTTCAGCAACCGCATGTATAGCGGCGATCAGCCTACACACAAGGCTTAACAGTCCCAACACATGCTGCAGTGGTGGGATCCAAACCTGTTGTATTTTTAAGGAAGTTTATTGCTAACCATGAGATACAATCTATTACGTCTCTAGTTATCCATTTACTGTACTCATTACATGTACTGACTATCTATTTATAAGTTCTTCATCTTTATAGTAGGAGAGAGTAAGCTTGCGTACAAAATAGCTCTAAAGCACATTTATAGCATATAAATAAACATTGTAGTTGTACATTTAACAAGCTGCCAGCTTGGTAGCTACATGTAGCTTGCATATCCATAACAAAACCCATGCCTTTTCGAAGTTTGACAGAGGTTGCCGACCGCAAGGCTCTTAAAAACCCACAGCCCATTGTGGTGGAGAGAATATGGTAGAACTGTCCAGATGCATGTGTAGGTTGATTGTTGCTATACATGCAGTCGTCAAAGCGTCTTTCTTTCGGGGTAGCGACTTCAATTACATGCTAGGCGGAATGCCAGAGGTTGGTGGTTCGAAACCACATTGACATTGCCCCCGGGAAAAATCCACAACAATATATCTCAAGTATATCTTAAATACCTGCAATTAGTACTTTAGATTCCTCCCAATAACATTATAATTATAATAATAATAGTACAGTTGCCGGTTATGATTGAGAAAACAAGAGATTGCAATATAAATATTCTATATTTATGCATATTCTATTGATATTCATATTGATACATATTAAAAATATTGTAATTTAAATTTCAATCCAGTGAGTGAGTAATTATTATCTTTAATATTTATGACAACTTAATAATGATAATGATAATTATTATGAATATTAATTGTATATATAAATTATATATAATAAAATATTACTTTTATTTTAAAGTTAAAGTATGAAATAATTACCCACTCACTGAAAGCGAAATAAAATTAAATTACAATTACATAAATATAAATCATATCATCTCATGAGTAATTTTTATTTTATTCATTTATTAATTTTATGATTTTCCTTATTCATTTTCATATAATTATATGGTATTGTAATTGTTATTGTATTGTTGTACATCACATAGATGAACATCAGATCATCTCATGGCAAGAACAAACATAACATGGAAATAGGATTTGATATTACCAGAGTTCTAGATATAACTAGTGATTACTAACCATCATTAAAATACTTTATATTGATATATACAACTTGGCTGTTACAATGACTATAACTATCAAATTATATGGCTCAGTAATATTATAATGTGATATCTAGTATGAGCCCATTACTACATTACCTATGCCCTACAAAATGTGGGCTGATATTATTTTAGTCGCCTGGTGAGCTCACGTGAGCTTTTTTGTAGTTAGCCTATGTTACTACTAGATTGATATTATATCATTGGATCTTATTTACACAAACTACTCTAACATTGGATTGTTCAATCACAGTCTACACAGTCATGGCGATTTCGAAATTATTTCGCAACATACATAGAACACAACTCCAAATATAATTATGTCCTGCTATGTACTGTACAAAGATAGTTTCTTTGCTATGTAGTATGTACATGTACATGACTGTTACACGTACAATACAGAGTTATCTTTTTAGAAGAGAGTCTTTAATTATGAATATGATGACAAAAGGATCATTCTGGTTGATGAACTTTGAGACTGAGAATTATGTTTTACTGTCGTTCATGTAAAATCTTTCTGTAACAGTTATATTAAATTCCCCAAAAATTTAATATTCCAAAGTACTCAGATATATGGATGAGCCTAACACTTTTCAAAAGATGTGTGTGAACATCTACCAATTATCATTGGCTCAAACATGGTAAATAAATACATCTGTATGTTAAAGTGTAGAAAAGTAAGTAAAATTACTCAACCTCATTATGTTTTTACATACATGTACATGATTGCACTAACATTAATCAGTAAGTTTATTATATCAACTTACTCCTTCTTCTGGTAATTTCCTAACTGCTATAAGCTCCAAGTTATCAGGATCAGTTTCCATTATAGCACCAGCATGTACATGTAGTTCTCATAACCGATTATTAGCAGTACCAGCAATGTAACAAATGCACTGAAGAATGAAATAGAATAGAATGAACAGGTATAGTGTAGCACTCAACTAAAATGTACATGCTGATTAACTCCGGTAATTCATTCCAGTATAGACTACACAACTTGAGTATGTTTGCAAAATATTAACAAGAAACATAAGCTTTACTACAACGTAGTTTTGTTTGCGAGTTAGATAAATTACTACAGTTCTTACAAAAACTCCAAAAGATTTTGCTTGTTGCTTCACCATTTGGTATACATAAATAATACACTGGTAGTGAGTTTCATATATACATGTATTTTAAACCTGTAGATAAACTGGGCTTCAGTCAGAATAAAATTAGGCGAGCACTGAACCCCCTATTCCCTTTCATGGATGTAATTAGATGGAGCTCTTGCATGTGTTAACACCATCTGTTACACAACAATTCACATCTGCATGGACGACATTTTTACAGTATTGTTTTCCATTGCTGTGCAGCAGCCTACGGAAGAACAACCACAGTACTAATCCAGTGAATAGCCAAGTTTATTTACTAAGCAGAGCATGAATTTATATAAAAATAAAACAGTACAATTCTTGCAATGTATATTGATTCATGAACACAAATTTTAAGTACGATTAAAAATTCCTAGTAATACCAAAGCAGAATGATTGCATATCGACAAGATAAAACCAAAATCATGAGACATAAAATAAACAATGGCCGAATAAAGGAGTAGACATACCATCTAGAAATTTCATGGAACCTTCATAAGTGGAAGAATAACATAAGAATTACATTAAGTACTGGAAAGATCATTCTGGAACGTTTGTAGTAGTTTATAGAATGGTTACATCACATATTAGTAGGTAAAATTTCTACATCCATTTGCATTACTATCACAACAACTAATATCGTTAAAGTCAGGTAGATTACATTTGCCTTCATATAAATATTGGCAGAGTCGGCTATCGCACAGTCGTTAATCAGAGCGCCTCTGCATATCCCTGGTCATGAGGCAAGCAAATACAGTTAGTACCATTTTAGGTTTCACCTCTACAATATCGTCTGGTAAGGCATAAATACGGGCTCCTATCTTACGTCCCATAGATATGGCATACTTGGCATTGGCAAGTCGGTCCTAAAATAACAGCAGTTACATTGCATATCATTATAATACTATTTGATATTATATACACCAAGTTTCTAGTAACTCTTAGTGGTTAAATAGATTTACAATAATATATTATTCAAAAGAAAACTTTTTCTCGCCTGTATGAATTCTCAATGATTTACTATTTACTACCTGAAGATTATTACTACATTAGTCTATTCATAAGAATAAGATAACAATACAGATGGGAGTTATCTCCTTACTCACCTATTAAATATCAAGATAATACAACTCCAAACTCAGAAGGTACAATTAACAAAAGGATATAAATAATGGTAATCTACATGTACATACCTCTTCGCTCTCGGGAGTCCTTACAAGGTCGTATTTAATACTGTTAGGGACGATGGCATCTATTAGGTCAATTATTACTCTACCGTCGGCCAATGACGGATCCTTGAAGCTCTCCACTTTGCTTGTTTTACCTGCTGAAGCTAGCTTCTGATTGGCCCACAGTATGATGTCATGATCCACAACAGGTTTGTCAGCCTTGGTTAAGTCACGTAGTATTGATAGTGTGTAGGCTCTCATCAACTGCCATACAAGGGCTGTAAAAGTAAAGTTATAAATATCAGCACAACATAAAAAGAAAGGGAGTTGGTTTTCTATAACACAAGTGTGCACATAAAGTGCTTATCCTACGAGCTAACAGTTTCGGCCCTGCAACTTATCAGTTGGGATACCGCCTGCACAAACATGTTAATATTATATAAACAAACTATTAATAGAATGATGTTATCAGGTGATTTGATGGGTGAACCTAGCCAACGCATGGATTAAATACACAGTATGCTTATAACTATGTACTGTATATTGTAGGCTAGGCACCTCTACTCACCTAGTGTAAGTGTCTCGTTGCCATCATATATATCTTTACCTCCAATGCCAACGAGTGACATATTTATATTTTTACCCAGGTCTACAGCATAGTTACAATTCTCTATCATCAGGAACACCTGAATAACAAGTAACGGAAATTATAACAAGTTCAGCGCAAGACTGTTGTATGCCACCCTTTTACATTCAAGCCATCTTCTGAACATAAGCAACACCCAAACAAAATATTCTACCATCCAATGAGCTAGTAGTTTTGAAATGTCCATTTAGTGCAAATCTCATACCTTCCTAAGGTTGGGAAACTTTTGATGAACTTTGGCCCAGTCGACGATACCTTTCTTGATAATGTCATACAGCTGGAATATAACAATACCGCTGCTCAGGTCACTGTATAGTCGGTTGACAAATGGGGAGACGCCCATACTGTTCATCCAGTTTCTGTAGGCTAGAAAAGGACAAGCAAACAAGCTTGTTAGTGCAATGTTATGATTAGAGACATGGTAGATAACATGCTGTATGTATACACAGATTGTAGGTTAGCTTACAGCAGGCATACTGACGGTAGAGATTAGTGATAAGACTGACATACTACTGATACGCTTCATGTTGACCTCATTATGTCACATATATAGTAACAGTCTACTAAACAGCATTACTGTTACTATTAACATCCATGTATAGCAACATAGGTTTATAAAACTAGGGCTATGCATTTCAAGGGTATAACATCCAATGAGTCGAAGACAGTCTACGGCTATTCTGCATGCTGGTACCAACACATTGCACCAACTGCTACGTTAAAGTACCCCATTAGTTTACACATATCTGACATACTTCTTTCTTCTCGAGTCTCTTCGACAAACTCAATTTCGGCATCGTCGGGTTTCTCCAGAGCAGGGTAATGGTTGAATAGATTAGCTACGAAAGCCAAGTTAAGTTTATAGTTTCCTTTTACCACGTCGGAGGGGCCGACAAATGTACGACAGTCTATCTTGTCAGCTTCCTGTAACATGAGTTCTGCCCTCTGCGTCAGGTCTCTGGTCTGCAATAGAAGGGAGTACGAGTTGTGAAGGGAGAATTATTACTATGCACTTCCTGCAGAAAGGTTATGAGCAGCATACGATTTTGTTCCCACAACTGTGAAGGGAATCAATCTCTGACTGAGGATTGAGATCGAGGCTCTATGACACATTAGTCAGACACCAGCTGACATGATTTGAAATGAATGGTCACAACATAATCTCAGTACGACATTGATGGTATAAACGTCATTTCCTAGAAACCTAAGACTATCGTATGACAGAATAATCCCTTACATTCCTTTTTGTCAACATTCTCCTTTCATGCTTACTTAATAAGGGCTTGCATTCTCAAAATGATTTACTTCATTTCTACATACACGTATTTGACAAATAGCTACTCTAACAATCTATGACTGTTAACCTACTAGTATTCATCCATGCAATAAAGTGTCTGATACATCATGATAGAGAAATCATAAATCTTACATGAACTCCAACTGTAGAGACTTCCTTCTCTGCTGGAGCGATCTGAGAGAGAAGATGGAAGTATGCAACACTGTCACTGATATCTGATGTGAAGTTTGCTATTTGTCTACCACAGCCAGAGTTCCTGAGGTGGTAGTTAACCCATCGTAGCAAAATCTGCTCGGGAGAGAGTTTGAAAAGGTCATCTAAGGTTTCTCCCTCCTCTAGGAGAAGGATAAGTCCTGGGTGATGAGCTATGTTGATGTCACTGAGCAGACCAATCTACAAAGGTATACAGAGCTGTTACTCAAGTGTCAGCGGGACGTAACTCTGTTAACTCACTCAACACCTATCAAATACAGTCACATTAACTAGAGTTGCTATTATACTAGGACAGCAAACTGAAAGGCTACACAACTAGTCTAATACCCTAGATTCCTATAGTCTATACTCTGACTTCAATCAAGACTATGAACAATAGTCTACTGACAGGAGAACTAAACTATGAGTACATCACTTGTTCCTGCTGGGTTTCTTGTAATTTGATTAAAAGTAAAAATTCAACCAGTGTGTGTATTATACACAATAATAGTACAGGCCTGCATTTGGAGCATAGTTCAGCAAATAGAACACAGCAACCAGGATATGGAGTCAATGAAGAAGTAAATCTCTCATCTCTATAGTAATATAATTGATCTGATGCATTTTAAAAAAGGAGCAGTTTCTACCATCTAGTAGGGTGTGAATGTGAAGAAACACTAAGATAAAGCCGCTACAGCTGCTACATGTCTATACCACACGGATTATAAGATAATAAACCTGGGACTGAAAACAATTCCTGAAATACATGGTCACAATAACGCTCTGTCACTCTGTCAAGGGATCTACATAGCTCAACTTACTCTAATAATCTGCCAGAGAAGACCAAGGACCAGGTGAGGTTTGCCTTCCATCAGATCCCCTGCGCCAATGTTCACAATGCTACAGCCAATAGCTCTGGCGGAATTGATAGCCAAGAGCAGATTCTCTGTTTTCCTGTAGACACCCAGCTTAGTTTTGTTTATGGCCCTCTCGTCCACTGTCTCGGGAACTGACCAATTGACCATCTTACTGTAAGTATTTAGAGGTGATTATTAACACCATAAACAGGAGAGTGGCATCTATTGAGCACAACCTAAGCTTGGTTGAGTCACTAACATAGCATATGTTATTCAGGTACATACTCAGTATGCAGGCCTAAACCATGGTGATTGGCAAAGGTACACTAGAATCCAAGCAAACCAAGTAAACAGTTACATATTGGTAGAGCAATTGGCAGCCATTATCAACTATAAAGTATTGAGTAGACACTGATAACACGGACTTAAGTGCCAAGCCTATTATGCTATGGCATATCATAAGGCAGGGTATGCATATACTATGTACATATAAATATGTATACATATCAACCTTTGAATTACTATTCTCTCTATTATACTCTATTCATGGTGACTAAACTATCACAATAAGGAAAATTTAAAGTAAGCTATCTGCTGATTAAATTATTCAAATAAACAGAATAATATGCTCCTCCAGCCCCCCCCCCCCCCCCCCCCCCCCCCCCCGTGTAATAATACTCGGCACAGAAAGAAATCAGTGTTAATGTAACAACTATCTTACCACAGGATAATACCATCTTGCGTCTTCTGGTACAGATCTCCTGTGGCTGGGTTTAGAGGAAGGTATTTAGCGCAGTCTGGATCAGGGCCCAAGCATCTTCAAACAACAAAATGTAACTTTGAATGAAGGACAATAGGATACCTTTTCACTTATTATCACACAACAACTGCAGTCAGTCATGGTGCATATACTATGGTGTTCACTGTGCATTGTATGCTAATCAGGCCACTAAGCACACACAATTGTTATAGTACTAGTCTCATAAACTCAAGATTTAGTGCATACATAGCATTTGGTTTCAATCAGCATGCAAACACTATAAAAATAGCATAACAAGGTGACAGTTGACATTGAGCACAAGACAGTGCATGTTCATGTTCATGCGTGTTTACTAGGTGTTTAGCACAACAAACTACACACTTGTTGATCCAGTCAGCAAATCCACTCAGTTCGTTGTCCTTGACAGAATGCATGGTGCCCTCACTCGATGCATCATGTGTTCCAGCAATGTGTTTAACTCCAACGCTTTCCTTAACCTGCTTCTTAAACTTCCTACCGAGGTTACGTACCTCTTCCAGCTGTGCAAACATCTGTAGGAGAAATAATGTGTATTTCATCCATCAAACTCCATTGCAAAACTTAATAAGCAACTTATTTTATTTACATGTATTTGGTGCATTATGATCATGATTATTATAAATACAAGCACTTCGTGCTTGGTCTGCGACGCAAGTCTCACTACATTAGTTGCTCGCTTCGCTCGCGTGTAATGATGGCTTGTGTTCATGTGCTGTGGTCATGCATGTGCATGACCTCTGGTGGCGCAGGCATGTTGCAGTGATTCCATAAGGAGTTGCGCTCCCTTGCATTAAGAAGACAACTCCAAATCCATAGCCCGAGTTCCAACACCAAAGAGTCGGGTGGGGTGGGTTGGGCACCCACCCCGCCCTTGGTCAGGGTTGAAGGCCCAAGGCTATGGCCCCGCCCCGGCAGCGATGCCTGGGGACCCGGTCCCAAAGTCCTAGCGCCACCCGGAACCAAGATCCTCACCGGCAGCATTGTAACATATATAAATCAAGTCTCTAAGAGGATCTTCGCTGCCGGCATAGCCTGAGTTCTAACACTTTTCCGGCGGGTGGGGTGGGTCGAGCACCCACCCCACCCTAGGTCGGATCCGAGGGCCTAAGGCTAGGGACCCACCCCGGCAGCGATGTAGGGGAACCCGGTCCCAAGGTCCTAGCGCCACCCGGAGCCGAGATCCTGACCGGCAGCATTGCAACATATATGAATCGTCCCAATTTTCGACCCCAAATCTGATTGGAGGATGGCAGACCGCAGACCGTAAACCGTAGACCGTAAACCGTAGACCGTTTCGTCTTTAGTTATATGATAAATGATGAATCATTGTTTAATATTCATACCAGACTTCCTCCTTGGAACAACATCTTATTTATCAATATGCTAAAAGAGGAAGTAAAGCTACTGATGGAATAAATCAATTTTGATTGGTCCAATCATTAAGTCTTAGTGTAACTAGCCAACTTACTGCTTTGAATTCTTCTATGTCCACTTTCCCATCTTTAATATTTGTATCAAATTCTTTAACCAGGTCTCGAATCTGGTAGTTTGGTAGTTTATGACCAACAACCTCCAAGGCATTTCCAATTTCCTCAACTGAGATGAACCCATTTCCATCCGCATCAAGCTAAAATTGGTAAATCCAGTTATTCAGAACAATATCTATATTAATAGGTGTAGTCATCTCAAAGTAATGTACCAGCTATCAGTAAGCTAACGACTACAATAATTATGCCAATTGGTGACATGAGAAGTGTTGTACGAGAGGCCCTGTGTTTGACAATGACAGAAAGAAGTTACTAGCCAATCCTGAAGCAGGCGTATATTTACAATTTGGTTAATGTATTAATATTGCATGTAATATTAACTGATCAATCAGATTACATGTATACACATCTGTCTTTGAATTGGTGAGCAATTTTTCTGACGGTTATTAGTGGAAGTGAATCGCTTCTCAAATGATGGTCGTAACTGGCGTAACATTTTGGACATCAGAATTAAGAAACCCTTATTTACCAAATGAAACAGACGATGTCACAAACTACAACATGGTAGTGGGTGACAGCTAGAATGTGACTATACAAAATTGAAAGTACAGAAAAAAGATGAAAGGAAGATCAGATAGTAATATTAAATTCAGCAATTCAGTAGATGCACCAATGATTATTTTTATGACTGTCCTAGAAATTTTGTTAATGCTATAAAATTTGCTCATTTCCCTCCAATCATGGCAAGTTTAGTAGCAGAAGACTGTCGTTAAATAGATTTCCCCCGAGATTCTAATAGAGTTAGGAACCCCTTTGGTTTTTACCCTTGTTTCCAATATGTGAAAAATAATTATTAAAAATAATTCCTCCCGGCCTTCCAAATTTACGTGCTTGCATGTGATATGATAAATTTCATTTGGGTTGAATAACCTAACATCTGTATTTATTATAAATGCATGCACTTCTTGAGCTTATATTGTAACAAATTTAAGAAATGTATTGCATAGCCAGGGATACTAAATCATCTAAATAAAGGTTTACCTACCAAACCTTACCTAAAGTTGAGAATTGATTAGAGTCACTCACTTCACTATCACCTAACTGATTTTTCAGCAATTTAAATTTTACCTTCCACTCTGATTGTGTGATACTAGTCTTACTCAAGTTCCTAGTAGCCAAGTTCCTCCCTTTTACTCCTTGCTGCTGCTGCTACTATGTAGGGCCTATATTCATACTATTGCCAAGGACCAAGGACATAAAACAGACCAACTATGGTTGCATCGTCTGCTCACAATCCCTGGTTATTGTTTGGGTGTTAATTGTTTGCATAAAAATCATATATAAAAAGCATCAAATTATACGTTTTGATTTTGGTGCTATTGTATTAAGTGACTTTCACTTTTTAAATGTTTTCTTCAATGTAAACAACTCATCTTGAGGTTTATGAGATTTGATAACATTTTCACCTAAGGTGAAAAAAATCAGGATAACTGGAAAACTAGCAGCAGTAGGGACTTACGCAAAAACCAGAGATGTGTGGCGAAAACCTGGACACTTGGGAAGTATGTGAATATTTTGTCTGTAGTGAAACTCAAACTAACATTTCTGCTACTTTTACTTAACTTGACTTTAACTTTTGAATTACTCTTCTTTACATTACATTTGAGTTAATAAAAACGTATGAATTAGTATAGTTATACTAATACTATAACTTAACTAGGCCAATACTACAAATTAGTACAGAGATCTATCACTCACTGACACTGAATCAATTCGAATTCGATTAAAAATTATTTTTAAAATCTAAATATATTTTCTTTGAATATCAATATCAAATAAAACAATAAATGAATAATATTTTAATTTTATATAATTATAACTAATAATATACTTATTTATAATAATTACAAGATATATCAAATAATAATTACTAATTATAATAATAATATAAATATCTAATATGAGTAAATATTAATATTATTATATATTTATTATATAACTAATTAAAAGTAACAGTACAGTGAAAGTCAACCTACCGTGTTGAACTGCTCGACAAGTTCATCGAGCTTGTCATCTGCAAGCATTAGAGATGGTGGTCGAGACATGGTTATTGTTAAAATAAAGGCTTATGGTTGCACCGGGCAGAAGTTAGTTACAGAAGTCTGGTGGGTACTCCCTTGGTAAACAATATGCGCAGCTCTGAATTTATTACGTTTCTTCCCGAGGGAACTTTTCATTCGGCACCACGCCGACTGATGCCACGTGATTACGTGACCACAAACTGCCTTTCTATTGGCTGGGAACAAGGAAGAAACTAGACAGTAACCCTTATTTGGAAGTTGTTGCTCCGCCTCCTATGACTCTCAACTTGTTTGTAAACATTAGTGCACGTGGTCAACCAGCTTAGCTACCAGAAATATCATGCATCATGTTATTTGTGATTTGTGATAATTATAATATATTATAGCTCATTGCTCCTGAAATCTGCAACAGATAAGTTGCAAAACTTTCACAACATAGACCAGCCGAAACCCTCTGAGCAGTTTATACTTAACATGCCTTGTTTTATTTTCATATACCCAGTATAAACTTAGAAATATAAAAGGATAATACCAATATTATAATTGTTTATGTAATTTGCTTGCAACAATTCATAATCATTTCCCGGAAAATTATATGCAATTTCCATTTGTTTGTAGATTACATCATCGAGTTCAAACAACATTTCTCTTAACAAATCATCTAAGGATAACGACATCGCTAGGCTCCACTGCTTCTACAACTTTATATTCTGGTTTCTTGCCAAACAGAGAAGCAAACAGCTCATCCCTACAAAAAACAACATGATAACAGTTAGTTAGTTCAGTTAGTAGAACAGGGCTTTTGATTTCATGAGCATCAAAAGATCACTCTATCTGAGTTATGCCTATGGGACTACAGATAGTTGGGAACCAGTAATCAATATGATACCCAGTGCTGCAAGATGATGCGAGTCAGAACACTAGGAATAGTAAAAAAGTTGGCTCTGAAACACAAAATATGGACGCATCAGATTGGTTATTACTACAGTGCCTTATGGTGATAATAACCAGCAACAAGATAATCATGTGTCAGATTAATGAGTAAATAAGGATGCATGATATCATTATCACTGTGTTTATCTGTCTGTAGTAATAGTAAGCAACTGAGGGCCCATTACCATTTCATTACTAAACATTATACTCATATTACTAACAACTATACAATAAATTGATGAATAATGTATGACTAATAGCTACTGTTACTATTATACTAGTATTACTATCATGACTAGTATGACTCACTTTCTATCGTCATCCCATTCTAGAGAAGTTATTATTGGGGCCATGAAATTCACCAGCTTTGGCATCACGTTATACCTACAAGACAGATAGATATGCATACACAGGTCAGACAACCAAAATATTTTCATCCCATTCTAGAGAAGTTATTATTGGGGCCATGAAATTCACCAGCTTTGGCATCACGTTATACCTACAAGACAGATAGATATGCATACACAGGTCAGACAACCAAAATATTTTCAGATAATTTAAAGCCGTATTATTCGACCATCAGTCTATGAAATGAGAAACATTCCACAACATACTGTAATCTAGTTAGATACCCTGTGCCCTCCAGAGTGTCCTCAGATGACAGGACACTCTGTGTTAGGCTACTGAGTGTGTCACCATCCTATTGAATAGAGATTGTAGATAATATCAGCACACCAAAGGCAGCTGTCTACCACTACTACAGTTACTACTGGATAATTATAGCAGCGTATGCTATTAGTGAACATGTATATGAATAGGGTGAATGATAAGGGAGGGAGGATATGGCTGTATAACAGGAAGTACAATGTACATTACACAATATCTCATATCCTACTAGTCCTATGACCCTATTCAACTTTACCCTGCAGTATAGAGTATTGCAGAGTACTGACAGACATATATTAGTTCACACTTTTACAATATAGTGCTGGAGGCAGTACCACATCTACCTAATCACTCCTACAGGTTGACAACAAGTACTAGGTCTACATGTGCATTTCCAGACACTTTAACGGGTAAAAATAGTTTAAAATAGTAAGTGTGGAATTAAAAAGAAGAAAGCAGAATTATACATCCACTCTTTTAGTTCCACTGCAAGTCCTGGCATCTTGCTTGGTGGGAAGAAACCACCCTTAGCCATTCCGCACACCCAGGTTTCTCAGTACACACAGAAAAAAAAGGATTTTGGGTCAGAAATCTATACCAAATGGTTCTGTGCCTGGGGTTGCGAAGACCCAATATACCTATATTAGGCCTAGATATTTTCATATTGTACAACAAACACTGAGCACATACATTGCATAATAACGTACACTTCTCCGTACACTTCTCTGTAAGCAGAGTGTACTAGTTGATCTTAGTCATAACAGGAAGTTATCCATTTAAACCCTTGGCTAAGTAAGTATAAGATTGTTATGCAAGCTACTCTGACAATAGGCTATTGAGACTGGTAAGGGACTAATGATATGTAAGCTCATACAGGCACAGACCATGGGTGTGTCAACCAATGACACAGCAACTGGTAGTCAATAAGTTCAAATAATTGTATGACTTGTCCAATACCTTAGTTTACGTCCTTTGCTAGCCCGAGTGTCAATGGTTCTCTTTATCTGCTTTCTAAGTGCTTGAAATTCGAGCCACTGCCTGCAATTAAACTGTTCTGTAAGGAAGAAATATTGGTCATAAGGCTATCCAATGGAGCAGTGAGCACATTATAGTGGGCTATGTCAATAATGATAAGAACAAATCAGTTAGACCATCCAAGTCCCACGTAAATCTTGATAAGGAAACTTGAGGTAATCTATATGCTGATTACTTCCTTCCACACAGTGCTACTCATACACCACTAACTAATAAATAATCAGACCTTAGACTGAACTACCTATAGTAACAGTAGTACACCTTCAGTTACCTACTGCACTGGCTGCCAATCCAGTATATAGACAGTGTAACAACAATGATATAGAGAATATTCTACCTTCAATGAGTCTAATTACAGCAATTATCATGACTTGGTTGATGATTATGAGGAGGAGAGTGTTACATAACACAGCACTTGTGTCTCAAGTAGTATCCCAGTGTACTGATTACAACAAGAGAAGATTACTCCTAATAGAGATAAACAGTGCTGAGACTTGGGACTTGAGATGACTACAGTCACTACATTATTTTGTATTCGCTGCATAAGCACAAAAGTATGTCTAATATCTTTACAGTATGACTAGGTAAATTCTCAAGTTAGCTAGGAATACAGCCCTAAACACAACTTCATATTCAACAATCTCCGAGCCCAATGCTCTCCAAGTTTTACTACACTCCAATCTAATATACTTCATTGTAAAACATCTATCGCTACTGGAGATCAGCCCAATTAAGGGGAGACAAAGACAAACCAAAAACTGAAATCAGATCTCCAAAATTTCACAATGGTTCAAAAGGTACTACAGAGTACTACATCTACATGCATTTTATACACGGAGAGTATCGCGGGTACCTTGACATTGCGATTGGATCATCACTTCTATTGGTACGCTGCTCTATAAGCTCTCTAAGTAGTTGGTGGTAGAAGTCATCATCGTTGAATATCTCAGGGTCTATACTGTGAGACTGGGCTGCTTTTTTCCTATCATTCTCAGTAGTCAAATCCTTATCATCCACCTCAACCTAATAACAAAATGTACAAGTAATAAAGTCGGTGAATAGACCTTGTTCACCAGAGTAGGATGTTTAACTGTAGCAGATATACATGTACATATATAAAACTAGCATATCCAATATAAACACATCTGAAGAGTGAAAGTTTCCAGAAAATTGGAAATCAGTGCTTGCCAAGATTTGTTTTGTTTAATTTGACACTTGTATGTTCACTCTGCATCTTCACTTTGTAGGCTAATAATAGTATTTTAGAGTACTGCATTACTTCATCCCCCTTCTCGAGCTGTTTCTTCTTTTCTACTTGCCCAATCACTTTCAGATTGTTTCTCTTCTGTCTTGTACGTAACAGTAGCCGCTCCCTGTCTGATAGAATCTGCAGCAAATATATTATGATATGCCAGTTATGACCAATTCATAGCTCTTACCACTGAAGTATAACAGACAAATTCAGTAAACTGCTTGTGTTATTTTGATGTATTATATAAATTTGTGCAGGATAAATGCCTGCATACCAATACATATATGTAACCAGAAGGGTTGATAGACTAGCATAGGAAACTAGACACGTCTAGAATTTGCAGATTATACTAAGGGGACACAACCTACACAGATATTTAGAGAGGGGAAGTAGACACTGTTCAAACATAGAAAGCAAACCTTAGACTGTAGATAAAAAGAAATGATACATTTGATTAGTCAACTCCAAACAGATAGCCGATATACTTGTGTGTTACTCAAAAATCTATGTTAGGATAACTCAAATGGTTGAACTGCTAGCTTAAGGTGTGCTAGCTATAATATACACATGTAGTATATTATATAGGCTTAAGGCTGGACCACACGATCGCACTAAAACTGTGAGTTGTGTTCCCACGCACAGATGCACAGGTTTTCAATAGACATCTTATAAGAAATTGACCAACACCATGAAAAAAAATTGTACCAAGAACATAGCGCGATCAACCAATCACTGTTGAGTTAAGAGGCATTGTGCATGTCATACGTGAAAACGCTGAACGCCAGCGTTTTCCGTTCACCCTGTTGGACTTGTGTCAAAATGCAGCTAATTTTACTAAACGTTGCAGTCATGTGGCCCAGCCCTGTCAGTATGCTACTAGTATTTTATAATACTAACATATTCAATTTGACTAAGTGTCGTCTGCTGTGAGTGGTCTAGACTCCTACGTTTAGAAGATGCAGCTACACTAAGCCTTGTTTTATCATCCCATTTCTGTATGACATCATTCCTACTTGTCTGTGCTGTCTTAAAACGTTTGCTAATTCTATCTTCCATGTCTTCCATGCTTCTCTTTGTACCACTATAAACATAACGTGCATACAAATATTACAATACATATACAGCATACTATGTAAGATAACAATTGATATGACCATTTACCTACCCAGTATAATACACAACATGCACATACCTAATAGGAGGTGGGTATACTATACATACCTCGTAGGAGGTGGGTATACTATACATACTTAGTAGGAGGTGGGTATACTATACATACTTAGGAGGTGGGTATACTATACATACCTAGTAGGAGGTGGGCATACTATACATACCTAGTAGGAGGTGGGTATACTATACATACTTAGGAGGTGGGTATACTATACATACCTAGTAGGAGGTGGGTATACTATACATACCTAGTAGGAGGTGGGTATACTACACATACCTAGTAGGAGGTGGGTACACTATACATACCTAGTAGGAGGTGGGTATACTATACATATCTAGTAGGAGGTGGGTATACTACACATACCTAGTAGGAGGTGGGTATACTATACATACCTCGTAGGAGGTGGGTATACTATACATACCTAGTAGGAGGTGGGTATACTACACATACCTAGTAGGAGGTGGGTACACTATACATACCTAGTAGGAGGTGGGTATACTATACATATCTAGTAGGAGGTGGGTATACTACACATACCTAGTAGGAGGTGGGTATACTATACATACCTAGTAGGAGGTGGGTATACTACACATACCTAGTAGTAGGTGGGTATACTGTACATACCTAGTAGGAGGTGGGTATACTGTACATACCTAGTAGGAGGTGGGTATACTGTACATACCTAGTAGGAGGTGGGTATAGTGTACATACCTAGTAGGAGGTGGTGCCCCTTCTAATACTGACTGTAGTGAATCAAGTTCCTCTGTCAGGTTTAGACACGAGTCACAAGCTGCAAACACAACGTACATGTACAGCTGATACAAGTATACATGCATTCATATTAAACATAAATTTATAGTACATAATGTACATGAACGTAAATATAATATACATTGTACACTAGATCTTTTCACAGGAATATACCGTTTTGACCAATATTGACAAATAGGCAAATATAGGCCTAGGGTAGAGTACCCAAACATTAGTACAGCTTGCAAAGATGGGTAGAACAGATGAGTGAGTATACAGACTACACTACACAGTCTACAGGACCCTAGACTAGGACCGACCAATCAGGACGCACTCGACTAGTTTCAATTCATTTCTATTCACATGAAAGAAGACCATTGTCTCTGAACCAACCTAGGAGAGGAAGCACTGGAAACCCCCATAACATGTATTCCATAATATACACATTACACAGTAGATATGTAATGGATATAACATTATACTGATACAGTTCACGACAATTACCTTGAGTGATCTCATGATGAGGTATTCTCTGCTGGTCCTCCGAGTCGACAGCCTGAAGCTGCTGCCACATACCTCCCTGTGGTAACTGATTACTTGAGTTTAGTAACTTCTGTAACTCAATCCTAAGTTCTAACAGTGTCTCCCATAGCTCTGGATGACAAGGAAAGTGATGATTACCATATAATTGAGTTAATGAGTAAATGTAGAATAGATACCCTAACCTTAACCAATGTAAAATACATGTCAGCGGAAAGATTGATTTCAACTACAACTCAACACTAAGGGTGTCACTATTTGGAAAAATTACATGCGTATGCGATGGTATTTCATGAAATAACAGAGTTAACAACAATGAAGAGTAACACTCCAACCGTTTGGCATGTGCTTTGAAACAAGCACCACAAATGAAGTAGTCTTCTCTTAAATATACTGTAAGCAAGGCAGACAACTTTAGATGCCACCCTGTTTTACACTGCCTACACATTACATTTATTTAAAACATATATAGAGCCCATGGTACGAGAACATAATGAGTGAATACCATAATTTATCAGTTGAACTACTCACTGATTTGATTCTGTACTGCCTGGCCTCTCTTCACCTCATCATCCTGCTGCCGTGTCTTTAATGTTGTCACCCCGTCCTCCTGTGATGACTCATCACTATTCTCTTCTGCAATAACATGTACAGCAGCACGCCATCAACCAGTATCAACATGGTACAAGCTGTGCACAGTTCGTCAGCACAAAACATAACATAACCACATACTGTGATATAACCTGTTACATACTACACTTGCGTGTAGGATTTACTGTATAATATAACATACTGAATATCACATAATCGAGTCTAAACACGGAAAGATTGAGCATGCGCGGTTTTTATGAGTTGTCTTCTTACACAACATTTCTATTGCTAATTACTAGAAGAGTAACTACGATTTTGGAGTTGTCATCTTCTTATTATACTGTCTATAATTTACTGGGAAAACCAACTCCAAACAAGTTTGTGAGAGGCTGCTATGGCACATACTTTCTATGATCATTATTTTAACAGTTACCCAAGACTCCAAAACTAAAGTATGCAAGTAATTTGTCTCTTTATGCTATACAACATTGAGACTTGTAACTGTTTACTGTGACCTATAAAGCATGGAGGCCTATTACAGTAGTCTTACCCAAGTCACTGTCTTCTGCTGTAGTGTCGGCTAACCTTGTTCCTTTGGCACTGTAATATAACCCAATTCACTGATACCAACACTATAGGTCTCAATATGCATATAATTATCAGAAACATGCACATTACATACTCAGAATATAATTGAGAGCTGAATTCTACTACACATACATGTAGATATTATGACACAGGTATATTGTAGGTACATACAAGGCAGAGAGGTCCATATCAAACTGATTATAGTAGGACGAGTCTTCATCATCAGCCTCACTGTTGGAGTTGTCACTCCCTAACTCCTCATCCTCTTCAGAATCGATATTTATGGACTTGGCGTTTCTAGACTCACCTAAGAATACACAAGTAGGTATAGAGTAGTAAAATACTGGCTATACTAGCAGTCCCTAACCAATAGACCCATTGTAATATTATATTTTAACAACAACATAGTGTTACTGTGGATATTATACCAGTCTTATGATCAATGAAATCATAGTCTATTTCATCAGATTCCATGTCGGAGTTGTCTCCAAAATCGGAGCCATCGTTTTGTTCAAGGTCACTGCCAATGCTTTCTTCGTCGGAGAGCAGAGACTTTCGACTCACCTATTACAAATAATGAAGAACATGTATTTGAACTTATGGAGTACATGTTCAGTACGTCTACAGCACATGCACATCAATTAACTTTTAAACTCTTCACTGTGCGGAGCGTGTCGCAATATGTATCAGTTAGCCTACAGTATAATAACATAATATATCTATCCGAAGCATAAATGACATATTAGTGACATTGCCTTAGCAATATATAACCTCCCAGTCATTGGGTGAGTTTATGCTCTACTGATTCAGCTCAGTATACTATAGTTTATCAAAGCTTTACCGTAACTCCAGCATATTTTCTGTCCTCATCTGCAAGTAATGCATTACTTTTTCTTCTCAAAGCACTCGGTGGTTGAACATCCTCACCCTCACCAGTAGCCCCGGTAGTTATCTTTGCAATGGTTTCTACAAAATGTATATATGTGCCCATTAGCAACGCCAACAATGATTGAAAGAGTTCTTTTATTTTAAGGAGCTTTATTTATGATTGATCACCCATAGATGTTGATTTTACTAATGTGGAATAAACCCATCCATATCAGGGACTTCAAGTTGATACAGTAGCACAGTGGCCAGATTCAGCTGCCTCACAAAATGGCAGCTTCAAAATGAGTAACTCCAACAGCACAAAAGACATTCATCTATGAATACCTTGCTATAGTAGGCCTATACTTTATCATAAGAGTAGGCCTATATAGGGTTGATCATACTTTACACTTTAGGCCTACATATTTTCATTTTACAAGGCTTTGTTGCAATAACAACAATGTAGCCTATGCTTAATTCTACTTCATTCCTAATATTATTTCTAAAGACAAGTTCATTCATGATTGGAATTTGAAATAAAAATTATGCAAAATTAAAAACTTTAAAAATGTTAACTGACGTTCCAAAAATGTTGACACGTTGACCTGCTGTCAACAGCAACGGTAGCAAGTTGTGTGCTTATTCAGATTTGAACCACATTAATATAGGCCTACAGTAGAACACTGGAACTTGACTTATGTACAATAGGCCTAATTACCATAGTCTGTCCACAAACAAATTGGTTAGACTCTTGCTCCTTTACAAATTATAGTACAGCAAGTAGGCCTACATGTTGCTTTTTCAAATATCCAGCTATGTACCACATTGATATCAAACCAAAAGAAGATTTAGATTCTGAAATTGGGTAGCAAATAAGTAATTAGTAAACAAAAATCAGGAGAAGAGTTATTTGAAGATGTTGGTGTGGGTAAGAAGTTTAATGATATAACAAAAATTAGTACAGTTACTAGTTTTATTTGCTATTCCTAATTATTTTCTGATGGTGAGAAAAAAACTTGCTAGTTTTACTTCTCGCTACTAATCCCAGGTAAGAAAGCAATGACTCATTGACAGGTCTAAAAAGATCTGCATTTTTTCTACTTTGGGCAGAGCGAAAGTAACTAAAGTAGCGCATGAGCATTAGAAGGTAGGTTGGATGCTCCTCCCAACACCATCAATGACCTATACAGGAACAGCAATCAAACCTGGATCTTCTAGATCCAGATGGAAGTCCAGAGCTCTAACTACTAGGCCACGGCTGCTGGCGATGATATCAGGACTGCTACTTGAAGGAAATAAAAACGCATCTAGAAGAGCTAGTTCATGGGTGGGCAACCTTTTTGAGCCTAAGGCCACTTTTAGATAATAATTTCATAAAAGGCCACCATCACCTATAACTTTTAATGACAAAAAATGTTTACCTACCTACACATGTAGGTATATCACAGTTTGTCAAGATGTTCATGCCCATAACATCATTCTTCATATCTTATGTTACCTCACATCAAGAAAAGATTTTACAAACTGAATATTTATATAAATTGAAAAACTGACCATCTTTTCTGCAATAATCAGATCGTCATTAAAACATACACACATCATCCACATGACAATGGAATGTTTAATTTCGCTAACAACAAAAAGAAAAAGGACACATCAAATCAGCAAAAAGGCCGCTAAAAAAGCAAAAAAACTGAATATTTATATAAATTGAAAAACTGACCATCTTTTCTGCAATAATCAGATCGTCATTAAAACATACACACATCATCCACATGACAATGGAATGTTTAATTTCGCTAACAACAAAAAGAAAAAGGACACATCAAATCAGCAAAAAGGCCGCACGTTGCCCATGGCTGAGCTAGACCACTAGATTATATCATAATTATTAGTTTAAATTTACGTGTACAAAGAGTCAATACGTAATCATAATGATAGTTATTAGTATTAGTATAGGATAGGGACAGTTAGTTCAGTTAGGCTATGCAATGCTAAGCCTAAGGCTAATGTAATTGCATGTTTGTTGAAATAAATTTGTACTGCATAGTGCACTGTACGCCTACAAACCATTTCCAATATCATCTTCTGGATCCGGAAAGCTCGGTGCTGAATTAGCAAACTGTTGCGCTAGCTGCTCAGCAAATGAGCTTCCATTATCATGACTATGCCCGTAACCTTTTTTACTTGGAGAACTGGATAAAGACATGCTTTTCATCTTGTTTTATTTTGTGAGCTCCATGAAACTGCCTCCAACCGTAAAGATCACCAGTCGGTTACAGCAATAGTCGCAATAACGGCGCTATCTTACGACATATTCTATTACCTTCAAGACATGCTATATTTACTGCTTGATTTCTGTGGCAAATGGTGTCCCACAAGGTAGCACAACTCCTAAAACAAGGTGATAAACCAGAGTAAACACATTGCACATGTCTTCAAAGTCCTCAACTACAGAGTAAGGAGGAATTGCTGTGCATTTTTATTTTAGTACTTTTATATCCAGTATCCTATTTTACTATGCACTAACTATATTACCTGATCAAAGATCCACCATAATCCGCATGCACATCTCTTTATTAGTACAATATTTTACATATGTGTTATACTTATATGTGAATGTGTTAGAATCAATAACTAGGAGAAAATAATTGGTGATCCTGTTGACTTAGCTTTCAGTTACAAAATGTAAATTAGACAAGAGAGTTGAAAGTAAATGTTGTCCTGTGTGACATATCCCTTTCTAGCTTTTATATTGGCATCTATCAGACAATATTATACAATAAATATACTGCAATATGGGAAGGCTTACCACACTACCCGGTCCAACCCTGGCCATGACAAACCAAGTCATTATTTCTATCAAAAGACTGTCAGACATCTATACCTATTATTCTAGTTGGATTAACAGCAATACTACTTACCTATATGCACTTTACTATATAGTTGATGCATATATTTCTCAGCTACTTATCAATAATTATATTATCTTATATTTCACTTACAATGTATACTTGTGCAGTTATGTTCTAGTCTGTTGGCGGACTGTTATTTGAGGACCATCCATCTGTAGTAGAAGATGACCAACCAATCATCTTTGTCTTGTCATTGCCGATATACAGTCGTTAGTAGAACACATTTCACATTATAGGAGTACTACATTGTACATTATATTTGTGTACAGTGCAGGATCTTGCCTCAGCTACAGCTACATGTATATTGCAACTACACTTACTGGAGGAAGATTGCTAGCTAAGGAACTAGAAGATGGCTGCACACCTGGCACCCCACTTCATGGTGTTAACAATGGTACCAAGCACTTTGGCTATAGAATGCAAATTCAAGAATAATACACAAGTATATAAGTAAGTGTATTATACTTGGCAGTAGCGTTGTCTATACCTGCCAGCAGTGACAGCAGCTCAGCTGTGTTTGGCCCAGCTGGACGTTAGTTAGAATCAGACATGGGCACTAGAGTCATTTTACTCGACTCAAGTTAACTGGGCAACAGCTTTTCATTACTTTTAATTGATTTGTGCTTTTGTATTGTGTGAAAGCTGGGAATTGACTTTTAATTCTACTCTCCTACAAAGCATGATGCTTGACTCTTACTTTACTCTAATCTCTCAGCTATCAATGATAACTCTATTGGTTTGGTGTGATTATGTAATAAGTCTTGTCCACCATAGAGAAGTTTATAGATAAACAGACCTACCATTATAATAAGTGCAAATTTGAAATAACCTTTGTTCCTCAGAAAATCAGATCTAACATTAAGTATTACCTATTGTGTGTTGTCACACTTGTATCATCAGAAATTTGTGTTCTACAAAATTCCCATTGGTATTCTCTTTGACATACCGCTGTACTTTTGACTCTACTCTGACTCTAGCATTTTGGCACTAGTTGCTTGACTCTTACTTTACTTTTCAAAATGTCTGTTTATTTACTCTTACTCTACTTTTAACTTGCTTCATCCTATGAGTTGACTCTAAATTACTTTTTATCAATTGGGAATGTATACTCTTACTTGACTCTTGACTTGAGTATTTGTCTGCTTGGCAAATGTCTGGTTAGAATAGTTAGTACTAGAGTGTCCACCAAAATACAAGAGACAATATTGTTATCTTGGTCTACAAGTTAAGCACTCTGCAGCAAGTTAAACAAACTTATACTCAGACAACAGTTTGTCTAGAGACCATATAGCCATTTTATTATTTGCAAATACAAAAATCTATCATTGATGTTGCCATTAACATTAGCATATACACAAAAGTTTCAATAAAAATGATATCATAGCCATGCAAGTCCGCTGCAAAAATATCGTAGCATATAATGAAAGATGTAATATATACTAGCAATAGAATGCTATGTTGTAATGCAATTCTCAAAGCACTAGTTTCAGAAGTCACCCAAATAGATAAAAAATATTATTTTTTAAAACAACTAAAATAATTTCGAATAGGCACCAAATTGGTAAAATGTATTAAATGCAGTTTACAAAGAAATATTCCGCATAGATGGTCAATTAGCAGTTGAAATTTTATATTTCTTCAAACATGTACCCATTATACATATGCTTATAATATGAGGGACCTTGCATTAAGTGAACAGCTATAACATCCGTATTCGTTCCTGATGAAACTACTTGTCTGACATCAGTCTCTCTCGGCATATTGAATAATAAATATTCTGATGCATCTACATTTATCGTTTTAAGACGTTTTTGTAAGACGCCTAAATAAGAATCATCAATCCAAAATGGCGGCTCCAGGGCAAATAAGCCTTTAAACTTTGGTAGCAAATCCATAGACATAGCAATAAAAAAACCGGCACAGAAATCCGGGTATAACTTTTCACCTCGTAATACCGAGTCCTTAACGGGATATGGCCTTTTCATGCTATATCGGATAATGTCCCTCTTAGAGAGAATGTGACAGAGCACAGTATTTTCATTGGTTAATCTATTTTTAGTAGCGTGACTAGAGACTGGTTTATGAGGTATATATTTGGAGCTATTATATAAGTGATATTGGCCATCAGCAGATAGCCGGTAACTGCTCTGTGAGTGATAATCCTCCTTTGGATCGTATGTGTTTGTTGTGTTGCTGGTCATCAACTCAGCGACTTTGCGTATCATTGTGGATGGATGGAATAAAACATCGTCATCTATCCTGATTGCAAGCTTGCTTTGACCGCAGTAATCAGATAGAAATGTTATAGCTGACATCATCTTCGCAGTTTGGTTCTCATAGTGTTCTAAAATGTGTATATAAATTGAATAATATGCTATTTACAATGTAAATGACCGAAGCTGTAAGAATTTATCTGTTGCTTGGCAAATAATCTAAACTATCTTTTTAGTAGGACTTCATCAGATGAGTTACTGCAGGTGGGTATCTAAAGGCCGCTACTTCATTTTTTCTGTCAAATGTGGGCTCAAGTCATATAGATATAATACGTAGTGTAGGTCCTGTTATAATGCAGCATACCGTATGAGCTGTCATTATACAATAATTAAACAAGTCATTGGCAATTATAATTGTTATCAGTTAATAATGTAATCCATAGCAGAAGCCTTATCCTAATTCATGCATTAGGTTTAGTCAGGAGTTGCCTGTTCAATATAGTGTAGGCCAATTATTATTTGGCACTGATGACTTGGCTTTCGGGTGGGGGGGGGGGAGGGGTGTAGGGCTGTACCTCTACCATGATTGCCAAGTCTTCCCCAGATTGGGAAATACTATACTAACAATGAACTACTATAAGTTCTGTTTGTAAACTCAACAAACCCACCACTTTTGAAGTTTCGGCACCAAGTATATGTATGAAAAGCTATAGACATGTATTGCGAAATCAACCTCTTTAGACATTATCACTAATTGAGTGTTGTGTAGTTCCACTACTGCCAGATATGATGTATATTCTCTAAACATGGTGGCATTAGCAGGTATATAAAAATGATACGGTGAAAGCAAAAGGGCCAACATGTGGTTTCTTGATTTTCCACAATTGCAACATTGTGTAGGCTAGACTCGTAAACATTTGGCCAACTAATGACTTTGACACGGGTCAGTGAAAATTTTCAACACTGAATACTGGTACATTTCAAGTTGAAATACATGATGTTATCAATTTTGTTAAGTTTACATTAAAAAATATTAGTTAGGTCTAGTTACATGTAGATATAGTGAAGGCATGCTAGAGTTAAAATACTTTTTGTTTTGACTTGGGGTCCAGAATGACGAGCAAAGTAGCACCTTCCATGTAGTCTGCACCCCAAATGGCGAGTTGAATTAGATCTCCCTCATTCTGGCTTACTCACAAACATGGAATCTCTAGTTAACATCACAAACCTTTATAGTCATTCTGTACTATATCTCCGTACAACTCAAACTCATACTGTAGTCGAATCTGCAGCTTTCTATTATTAGATACTCCAACCATAAAGAAGCCTGCTATTTTCAAATCCTTCGGCCAGGCTCTCTTATTGGCCAACAGTTCTCGAATAATGGCTCTCTGTGCTGGGTTTGATGCTCTTCCTTGGACCCACATTACCACATCGGGTTTTTCTAAACATAAGTAAAACGATGATATAATATAATATGGAAAATAGTTCATGAACTTACTGGTACATGTTCATGGCTACACTCTCTAACCAATGAGCTGGGGGTACTAAAAGCAAATCGAGAACTTGAATAAACATAATATTGATAACTAAATTGAGACCAACTACTTGTGGTACCATCAAATTTATATCATGAATAGTAAGACGAGACGCATTTTATATTTTATTGACTCCTAATATTTCGATGTATGTCCATACATCATCATCAGAGGAATGAAGTTTAGGAAATTTAAGTTTACTTATATACTGGATAAATACTTGAAAGAGAAAAAGCTAAAAGGGTATATTAGGTTATAAGAAGAAAGCTTTAAATACTTATATAATAGAGTTACCAAGATGCCAGTATTAGATCTCTACATCAAAGGGTATTAATAAATATAGTATGTATTATGGGTTAAAGCTTCAAATAATTACTGTAATTTAGGCTACTCATTAATTATTTACAAACTAATGAGTAGCCTAGTAATTATTTGAAGCTTTAACCCATATTACATACTATATTTATTAATACCCTTTGATGTAGAGATCTAATACTGGCATCTCTGTAACTCTATTATATAAGTATTTTAAGCTTTCTTCTTATAACCTAATATACCCTTTTAGCTTTTTCTCTTTGAAGTATTTATCCAGTATATAAGTAAACTTAAATTTCCTAAACTTCATTCCTCTGATGATGATGTATGGACTTACATTAGCAATTCAATGTAGTGCTGAGCAGCACAAAGGCCAAGCTTAGCTGCATGACTGTAACCAACCATGGTTGGTTACAGTCATGTTTAGTTTACTTGAGATAGAACTTTGGGTAAGGGCAGCTTTATGTAAATTAATCTTAATTCTTAACCAACATTGAATATACAAAGGGAGGACTGTCAGATGAAGCATTGGTAACTATAGGCTTTAGAAGTGAATTACTGAACTTGAGTGGTAGTAACCATAGAGTTGTGTTCTAGAGCATAACTCTAAGGTACTAACAGGTAGGCCTACACTGCATCTGAGCTTCTGGAGCTCCTAATGCCTATTCAGTGCACACTCTTGGGTTTAGAGGTAGAGGTGGGCGATCACCATCTACCTCTAGTGAAGTGTCAGTTCTCACATGGAAAGTATTAACGTATACATACCCTGTTGGCACCGTCCCAAGTTCGCCATGACATATTTGTATTGAGGAGCGGAACAGTCATTTTGGTAAATTATAGTCAGCAGCAGAAAGATCACTGTGTAGTATAGACGTGTCATCTGTGGCACCCAAGTAGACCTAACCCTTTCTGGACACACTGGTTTATAAACTATGATATCCTATAGTACACTGTGTGGTACACCAGGTGGTGGGCTGGTGGACTGTGTGATACTCTGAGTAGAACCAAATGTACTGTGTTCAGCTTTCACAATCTGTTGTCTGCTTCAATATAAGCCATCTCTTGACTGTAATACCAATAATACAATGTTATGCATCTACATGTAGAATTATGTAAATTATTTTACTAGTATGCAGTAGCAGTGACTGAAGATCTATGAATATATTATAATATTATTAGTGTCAGACGGCATGTACTCACTCTTAACTGTATAATGTAGTATGTAACACAACTTGGTCACAGTTTGCCTTCCAATTTCTACTAGCTGAATTTGACATCTTCGCTTACCTCAACAGTAGAATAGCTGTGACCCATGTAACTGCTACTTATACTTGTTCCACTGTATGGTATTATAAAGCAGTAAATAGAGTAGTAGATGTGCTATTCAAGAACTGGATCAATATTCATACACATGTAATATACTACAACATAGCAGTTACGTAGTACTAACAGTAGTCACAACAATCAGTACTAACCCACACTTTGCTATTAACAATGCGATTGGACTTTTTAAAGCAATAATGCCATTTTGTTACAAGTCAAGTTAACATATTAACCCCTCTCAAAACAGTTTTCAAATACACAATTTGCAGCCTACAGTCATGCATGTCATAATATGCTCAGCTGAGAGAGAAGTAAAAGAGCAAACAGTAAGTTAGGGAAGTTTTACATTGTACTAACAGGCATTACAGTCACCATCTACACTGTATAATTATTGTAGCTTTCAAATTGGATTGTGTATACTTATAATATACTTATATCTGGTCAAATGTGCACACAAGCCTAGCTACAGTGAGTTAAAGACTGTTTTATAGTTGACCCGTACTCTACTAGGTAAACCTCTTTTATTTTGCACTCCGCAATCGGCACACTGACTTTGAGCCCAGCTTGACCTAGGCATTTTATTTGCTGTTGAGAGTGGCACTATTTCAGTTTTTGAAAATAAGTTAAACAATACTAAAAGCATCAACAGTACAGCTTTGAGCCAGCGGCTATAGTGTGGTAGTAATACTGTCATATACAAATAAACTGTGATATCCATTGCTGCTGTCTGATCAAGCTTCTACTACCTACATGAATGTTCACTGAAATCACAAAGTTGTTGGGTTGGAACAAAAACAGCAAGAGAAGAGTCCCATCCATTCAAGCATGATTGTTTCTCAGTCATGGAGAAGATGCGCCACCATAACAATTTTGTAGCAATATGTTATAATTCTTACCTACAACGTTACTACCAGTCTATCCCCAGTGAACAAGTAAACAGTAACTGAAGTTCTCAGACTCAAGCCTACTAAAGCACACAAGTGAACAAAGCAGGCATGGTCAACGTGCTTTAGCTCAAGTGCTAATCCAAACAGTGGCAGTTTACTGCTGTGTTCTATCAATAATAATATATTATAATATTAATAATCCACGCCCATGGAAATGGGATAACAATGAATTCTTTACAAAACATATAGAACTCAACTAAGTAACCCAATGATCCTTGGAGGGGGTAACCAGCTTGTACATCAAAATAATTATATGTTACCATTACCACTACTAAATATCTACCCTTAGTTAATAGTTACCCATCTCTCTATAATTACAGGTTGGTAAGTAAACCATTAGGTAGGCAATGCTCAAGGTCTTCCCACACCCACCCTAAAGTTACCAGTTCCCCAAGCACTATATTACAATATATTCAGTGAGTGTATCTAGTATAGTATAAGATGTATTGGTACCATACAGTTACTACCTAACCTACCTTATCTTATCCAATGTTCCACCATGTGTATCCTTGACCAGTTGTCAACTCTGTTCTGGTTCAGCAGAGTTAAGAAGATGAACAGAGCCACAGTCATAGCCTCATAAAATATCCATTAATAATATTATTTGCCTCTTTTTGTTGTTTCATCTGAGACAGTAACACCATGCTGAAGTACTATGCAAGGAAAGATAACTCTGCATATTATTGCTAAAATATACAAGCATAGAAGGGATAAATGTATTGTATGTTTTGTATTGCAAATCCATAAATTATACTATAAATTATGGACACAGAGATATTCAGTGTAAATACACTAGTTTATCTATATTTTACACCTATACAATAGGGAAAGGTTAGAACATTATTTGTTTGCTAAATACCATGTTTGTAGGGCTCTGTATTACAAATTTAGCTTTCTTATAACACAAGATACAACATACATGTTAGAAAATAACATGTAAGATATACCTGTACTAAGAAGTCCAAGACAAATCACCAATTACAGAGAAATATTTGAAGTTGCTCCCTCTCTCTCATATTGCCATATAACAAAAAATGGTGTACTAATTCACTTCAGAACAGAGGAGGTTAGCATGGCAGATATTAGTTATATTATATACAATTTTGTCTGGCTCCTTATCAAGATAATTTTCATCTCTAATACAATGTATATATTAGGATATTATTCTATACACAAATACATAATTGGAAAAGTAATGCATGTTGATTGTCTACCAACTGGAACATCACAGTTGATATAATTACTACAATTAGTAAAACTTAGAATTGCTTTCCTCTTGCATATGTAGTCATGCATATGTACATGTATACTAGTAGATAAATACATATATATACACGTGATACTAATACTAATAATGTAGGCCTAATGCTATAGTGTATATACTATGTGTATGTAATGCATGAGAGGGTGTGAATGAACATCTGGTTCTGTTGCTCTCTTCTCACCAGTGAACAGGCCATAGACTTACTTATGTTCTACTCACTGGATATACAACACATGTTTCAACATGAAGGTTTTTGGTATGGCATATGTGATTGTACTCCTTGTACTTGGTAAGTATACATAATTATAATATTATCTATGAGCACTTAGAGAGCCTACCTGCATGTTAAAAACATGCATTACTCATACATAAAAATGACCATACACACAATTTGTATGTAATGTATACTGTAAACATGCATGAACATTCACATAATATGCATTTACTGCCATTTAGGTATACATTCACCCTTGATATACATTATGCCTACACATATCTACCCACAGGTATATTAGCCATACAAGTATGTACAATGTAGGCTATATTTGTAAATTTTGACTTTCAACTAAAATGTTTAGAATTTTAATGTCAGTGATAGATAGCTGTTGACAGTTATTCAGCACCTTGTGATTGTGACCAATCAAATAAATAGAAACAGTTGGCTCATTGGCAAAATCTTGTAATTTTTCGGTAAATACAAAGTTGTGCTCTCTCTTCCACTCTATCTATAAAAATGAAGCCGAGAGAGAGGACAACTTTACTTTTCCCTTTCAACACAATCATCGGTATTACAGAGATGCCAGACTCGAGTTAATTCAAGCAACATTTTATGGCTCATTCATTATAAAGACTCGTAACTTCAATATACAGCTGTCAAAAACTTGTGACTTGAATTGTAATTCAATTATGGCTATGATCAAAGACTCTCAACTTGCACATCATTATATTGAAATATTCAATAACTCGAGTTTTTATTGGGCAGCTGTGAATTGTAATAAATAAAAATAACCACAGTTATAACCACAACCACAATTATAACACATTTTACACTAAAACTGTGACATTTTGCTTTGAAATTTGAACTTCTAACACCATTTCCTAACAAAATTTCACCATAAGCTAAACAATAACCCAATAACTCTATAAAAAGACTGAGTTAAACAAGAAAGGAATTGAATTGAAACTTGCTTGTAGTTAACTTGGATAACTTGACAAAAACTTGAGTTTCTGGGGATATGTAAATATTTAACTCGTAACTTGAAAGTTTTTATCTGTCACTGAAAGAATTGACTTGTAACTTGAAAAGTCCAGACATGTGCAAAGCAGACAAATACTCAAGTCAAGAGTCAAGTAAGAGTATACATTCCCAATTGATAAAAAGTAATTTAGAGTAAACTCATCGGATGAAGCAAGTCAAAAGTAGAGTAAGAGTAAATAAACAGCCATTTTGAAAAGTAAAGTAAGAGTCAAGCAACTAGTGCCAAAATGCTAGAGTCAGAGTAGAGTCAAAAGTACAGCGGTATGACAAAGAGAATACCAATGGGAATTTTGTAGAACACAAATTTCTGATGTATACAAGTGTGACAACACACAATAGGTAATACTTAGTGTTAGATCCAATTTTCTGTCAGTTAAAGTAGTTCTGAGGAACAAAGGCTATTTCAAATTTGCACTTATTGTAATGGTAGGTCTGTTTATCTATAAGCCTCTCAGCTTCTCTATGGTGGACAAGACTTATTACATAATTACACCAAACCAATAGAATTATCATTGATAGCTGAGAGATTAGAGTAAAGTAAGAGTCAAGCATCATGCTTTGTAGGAGAGTAGAAGTAAAAGTCAATTCCCAGCTTTCACACAGTACAAAAGCACAAGTCAATTAAAAGTAATGAAAAGCTGTTGCTCGAGTTAACTTGAGTCGAGTAAAATGACTCGAGTGCCCATGTCTGGAAAAGTCACATCTAAGAGTTGGCCATGGAAACTTGAGTTTCCAAAATAAAACTCGCACACATCTCTGGTATTATAATACTGATACCATATTATTTCGAGAAAAATGAGCTTATGCTACTACTACGATC
The DNA here is from genome assembly GCA_935421135.1 of Bugulina stolonifera. Taxonomy (NCBI): domain Eukaryota; kingdom Metazoa; phylum Bryozoa; class Gymnolaemata; order Cheilostomatida; family Bugulidae; genus Bugulina; species Bugulina stolonifera. The sequence continues at coordinate 31,663,043 of OW285187.1, forward strand.
CTACTATTGCTACTAAAATTACTACAATCTTACAAGTACCCAGATGAATGTAAAGAGTGAAGACAAGCATCTTGGTATACACCCTAGATTATGCTTTGAGGATACTTGTACTAGTATGCACTTGAACAAGCTGTATACACTATGAGGCCCTGCTCCAAGAGTAGTCTATGTTAAGTAGGGTATCGCCATTCTCTGCACTATTGTAATTATATCAATGTAATTATTTTAGCTCTAGGAGGTTTGGAGGGTAAATTTTTACCCAGCAAGAGCAAGCCTTGTCTCAAAGGAACAGTAAACTGCTTCGTAGCACCCTGCAACTTTGCACCAAAGTGTGGTAACTACCCAACTGCCAAGTGCATAGATGACTACTGTGGGGGATGCAACTACTTCTATGTCTTTGGTGGAGAAGAAGTTACCTGCTGAACTATAATATGTGTATATAATTATATTACACAGGGTCATACAATACATCACTGATTAGTCACTACATCTTGGAGATATACAATGTATATTCAATAAAATTATATTAATATACAAATGTATATATTACCAACAAAGCCAGTTTTAACATAGCAGTTTGGCCCACTTAGGTGGAGACAATTACAAATAGTTAAGAGAAGCTTCCAAATGTTCAAACTCCTTCAGCCAATCATAACACTCCATATTTATGAAATACTTGGCACTTTCACAGCTAATAAAACAGTTAGCATTAATGAAACCTTTCATAGAAAAATATCTGCATCTAAGCAGAGAGCAAGCTATAGGTCACTCCTCACACCAAATCCTGGTCCAGTAGGTGGGGTGGTTAGGGAGGTCAACCCACCTTTCGGCTCACATGAGAATCTATGATTCTGGCCACTCCTACAACCAATCAGTGAGTAGCAATGAGTTATTGAGGCAGATGATAGCATATACCTTGAAACTGCATTGTGTACCGTGGCCGATTTCTGCCACACAGTGTAAAACTAAATTGCAATTTACATGATACTGAATCCTAAAAGAAATAAAATGAAAATTAAATTCACCTGAAATAAAATAAATCATGTGAAACTAAACTGAAAGTTAAATAAAATATGAAATTCATATGAAACTGAAAGTGAACTCACATGAAACGAAAACGAAAAACGCCTGAAACCAAAATGCCAATTCACATGAAACAAAATTTATGGGCGTTACTTATTGTGGCAAAACGAAACTACACCTCTATCCTGGCGTAGAGATACACTTGCGTCTTTGAGATTACTGGGTATTATTAATAATTTGATATAGCAAATGTCATCAATTTAGTCCATTGATTTTTATATTTTCACATTATTATTGAAATACTCAAAATAAAGGAATTAGCACCAAATGAACAAATGCAGCAGTTAGTAATACTCTCGCAGTACTAATAAGATCGAGACTTGAGAGTACAACTCTTTTATTATATTTTGTAATAGTTTTAATGTAATATTAATAGTGATTTTGTATATTTTCAACAAAAATTATCATTAAATCACAAAAACTGTAAACAAGTTGTAAATATTTTTGATAAAATGTTATCATTTTTTTCGAGACTGTCAAAATGTAAATTTAAATACTTATTTTTTATTAAAAATACTGTAAATACTCTCATAAAAGCGTGTTGTTTCTTACAAGTAGGTTGATGAAATACATATTATACTTTTATTATTTGCATCTAAGGTAAACACCAAAATACAATTAAAAACACCAAAATAACGGACTATTTCCTGTCACACCACTCATGTACTAAATGTAGTTTCGTTTTGTTGTTATGAGTAACACCCCTAACTTTCATTTCAGGTGAATTGCAATTTGGTTTCATGTGAGTTCACTTTCAGTTTCATATGAACTGCAGATTTTATTTAAATATTAGTTTGGTTTCACATGATTTATTTTATTTCAGGTAAATTTAATTTTTATTTCATTCACTTTAGGATTCAGTATCATATAAATTGCAATTTAGTTTCACATTGTGTGGCAGAAATAGGCCACGGTAATTGTGGGATTATTATACCACTTTATAAAAGCTATAAAAACAACAAATTACAAAAATGTACAATCCATAATAATTAGAATATGTATTGGGGTAAAGTGTCCACAGTGAAGAGATGCCTAACATAATATAACATTTTATCTCTGCAATGACACTCTTAGTATTGACTTCTACGGTGGTATTTACTACATTAACTGCACACTGTGTAACTTACATGGGGCCAGGTTTAGGTTTCTTGCCAGCTATCAAATCATCAAATATTTGAATGGTATCATCTACAGTTAGGTCCTCCTGCACAACACAGTATAATATTAATTAGCCACTAACTATGAGATATGATGAACTCCAATCTACATTATTAGAAGAGCTAACAGCATAATGGCTGTAAATTCCATCATACAACATAAATATTTTATTTGAAATGAGTATAAGGGTAAAAAACCGAGTAGAGCAAATGCAAATACATTAGGTAACAGAAATTCACAAGTATTTGACTTGACTAAATTAGCTGCCTTCAGGTAAAATAAGAATTTATCGATATACTGTACCAGTATAAATCAAATACTTTTATTATAATTATAGTTGCTGTGCAATACTTACATAGTAGTCATCGTTAACCTGTATCATAGGAGCATTCACACAAGCTCCCAGACATTCAACTTCTGTTAAAGTGAACATATTATCTGGAGTTGTCTGTCCAGGTTTAATACCTACAACAGCATGTAACTGGTATAGTATGGAGTATATTTTAGTAGCTTCAGGATAGGCCTGCACGGTGTTTCGGTTTCAAACGATGTAAACGGTGTGTGAACCCTCGGTGTTACACATCGGCAAATTTTTTATGCACCGAATCGCACCGGCACCGTGCCCAAACGATATATCGATGGTTCGGTGTAGTTCGATGTTATCGAACCGGACCGCTATGCCAGTAGTCATTCAATATTCATGCGGTCAATATCACGTGTTCTTGTTTACCTCACTTCAAACTAGGTTGCATACCTTCGCTAATCCGTTTCAACATTAACTGCCATCGTGGCTGTGATTGATTATCAATGTTGTGGAGGTAATAATTATTATTAAATTATACTAAATTGATTCATAATTACGTAACTTAGCAGATTTTGGTATATTGTATTCTATCGTTTGCATATGATTGCTTTGTTCATGAATAGTGTGCTGAAATAGAACAGTAGTATCCGATCGAATATAATGGATTAATCATTATATTATTTTATAAATAATATTAAATTATATAATTAAATTTAAACATACCATTGGATTAATTATTTCTATTATAATTAATCTACTACTAATGTTTAAGTTTGGTTATATTCGCTTGTAACTAAGAATAGCTACAATGCTTATAATAGTTAATCATTATAATTATGGCTTTTTAATTTAAAATCGTTGTGTAGTTATGCTTTTGGTAAGCACCAGCTCTTTATTTACTAATACTTAGAATAAGCTAATACTAATGTTCAATCAATATTTTGTAGGTAGAATTCATCGGACTGAGCCATCGTAATATCCCATCTGAAGACAAATCTGCTAGATTCAATCGGTGGACACACTGAATTATACCAAATCAGCAATCTATCAAGAAAGCTTGCAAGAAAGATTCCCTACATTAATCATTACATCATATGCAACTATGCTAGCGTTTCTTCTTTCTCTTGTGATATGAAGTTAGCCCATGTCATTTTAAATTTGTTATCTTTTTGTGTCAGTGGTACGAGTGTGGTGGAAATAATGTTTGCTGTTTTTCTTCTGTAATTTGGTCACAATCAGTAATAAATCTGATAAATTATATGTAGTCGGTTGGGTGTGTGTCCAGCCTCATGTTTTTATATTTATTAAAATTACATAAAATAGGTGAAGTAAGACCCAATGCAACTTAAGACTCACTAGACTACATGGGCAAATACAAAATCTTGGGAGTAGGAGTAAGCACTGATTACTTTCATTAGCCCAATAGCTACTTAAATAAAATAATAGACATATACTATGTTTTAATGAAGCCCTGTCTGCCTGCCATATCTGAAAATAAAATAAACAATGATTGGCATGAACTCATGTTGCAAGAAAGTGTTGAGGATTTTTGTTCCCCTGTATTGAACGGTCATGATGGGACAACTCTATTAGGCGAACTAGCTCCTGGACCAGTTCGATCCGGTATATCGAACCACAGTTGACACCGTCTAACACCGCTTGAGACCAGGATCAATAGGGTCCGGTGCGGTTCGGTATATCGATCCAAATTTGGCATCGGTTGACACCGAATGAGACTAGGCACAAGAAAACCGGTGTCAACCGGTGTTTGATTCCCACCACCCCAAAAACCGAATATCAGTGGGGAGGCAACACCGGTGCAGGCCTACTTCAGGATGTAATACGTTCAATGTAGCAAGTATATCTACAGCAGTCGATAAGTGGTGTTGTACGCTATATTGATATACTGAGCTATAACATCATAGTGAAGAGTAAAAGAGGTTTTATTCTCAGATCTATCCTTGGCCAATTAATGTACTGAATAGTGTGTAAAGAGAAGATAACTCTAAGATCTGGCTACATTATACAGTCATGTACACTGTAAAATACAGCATACAACATTGTGTAATATAATATGTCTATTCTAGACTTTTAGAGTATGATATACATGTCCAGTGAGAAGAAAACAGGACTAGGTGAACACTACATAATTTCTTCAATCAAAGTACTATCTTGCTGTTATAAACACCTTACTCAGACTGATGGTACATGAATGTAATTATGTATATATAATATTGGAGTGGGCGGGGCACCAATTGTCACTTTGTCATGCGATCAAGTATCAGGTAAATATACTATACATAGAGTACAAATTGGACAGCAACAAGTTATCCCAAACAGATAGCCGATATACTTGTGTGTTACTCAAAAATCTATGTTAGGATAACTCAAATGGTTGAACTGCTAGCTTAAGGTGTGCTAGCTATAATATACACATGTAGTATATTATATAGGCTTAAGGCTGGACCACACGATCGCACTAAAACTGTGAGTTGTGTTCCCACGCACAGATGCACAGGTTTTCAATAGACATCTTATAAGAAATTGACCAACACCATGAAAAAAAATTGTACCAAGAACATAGCGCGATCAACCAATCACTGTTGAGTTAAGAGGCATTGTGCATGTCATACGTGAAAACGCTGAACGCCAGCGTTTTCCGTTCACCCTGTTGGACTTGTGTCAAAATGCAGCTAATTTTACTAAACGTTGCAGTCATGTGGCCCAGCCCTGTCAGTATGCTACTAGTATTTTATAATACTAACATATTCAATTTGACTAAGTGTCGTCTGCTGTGAGTGGTCTAGACTCCTACGTTTAGAAGATGCAGCTACACTAAGCCTTGTTTTATCATCCCATTTCTGTATGACATCATTCCTACTTGTCTGTGCTGTCTTAAAACGTTTGCTAATTCTATCTTCCATGTCTTCCATGCTTCTCTTTGTACCACTATAAACATAACGTGCATACAAATATTACAATACATATACAGCATACTATGTAAGATAACAATTGATATGACCATTTACCTACCCAGTATAATACACAACATGCACATACCTAATAGGAGGTGGGTATACTATACATACCTCGTAGGAGGTGGGTATACTATACATACTTAGTAGGAGGTGGGTATACTATACATACTTAGGAGGTGGGTATACTATACATACCTAGTAGGAGGTGGGCATACTATACATACCTAGTAGGAGGTGGGTATACTATACATACTTAGGAGGTGGGTATACTATACATACCTAGTAGGAGGTGGGTATACTATACATACCTAGTAGGAGGTGGGTATACTACACATACCTAGTAGGAGGTGGGTACACTATACATACCTAGTAGGAGGTGGGTATACTATACATATCTAGTAGGAGGTGGGTATACTACACATACCTAGTAGGAGGTGGGTATACTATACATACCTCGTAGGAGGTGGGTATACTATACATACCTAGTAGGAGGTGGGTATACTACACATACCTAGTAGGAGGTGGGTACACTATACATACCTAGTAGGAGGTGGGTATACTATACATATCTAGTAGGAGGTGGGTATACTACACATACCTAGTAGGAGGTGGGTATACTATACATACCTAGTAGGAGGTGGGTATACTACACATACCTAGTAGTAGGTGGGTATACTGTACATACCTAGTAGGAGGTGGGTATACTGTACATACCTAGTAGGAGGTGGGTATACTGTACATACCTAGTAGGAGGTGGGTATAGTGTACATACCTAGTAGGAGGTGGTGCCCCTTCTAATACTGACTGTAGTGAATCAAGTTCCTCTGTCAGGTTTAGACACGAGTCACAAGCTGCAAACACAACGTACATGTACAGCTGATACAAGTATACATGCATTCATATTAAACATAAATTTATAGTACATAATGTACATGAACGTAAATATAATATACATTGTACACTAGATCTTTTCACAGGAATATACCGTTTTGACCAATATTGACAAATAGGCAAATATAGGCCTAGGGTAGAGTACCCAAACATTAGTACAGCTTGCAAAGATGGGTAGAACAGATGAGTGAGTATACAGACTACACTACACAGTCTACAGGACCCTAGACTAGGACCGACCAATCAGGACGCACTCGACTAGTTTCAATTCATTTCTATTCACATGAAAGAAGACCATTGTCTCTGAACCAACCTAGGAGAGGAAGCACTGGAAACCCCCATAACATGTATTCCATAATATACACATTACACAGTAGATATGTAATGGATATAACATTATACTGATACAGTTCACGACAATTACCTTGAGTGATCTCATGATGAGGTATTCTCTGCTGGTCCTCCGAGTCGACAGCCTGAAGCTGCTGCCACATACCTCCCTGTGGTAACTGATTACTTGAGTTTAGTAACTTCTGTAACTCAATCCTAAGTTCTAACAGTGTCTCCCATAGCTCTGGATGACAAGGAAAGTGATGATTACCATATAATTGAGTTAATGAGTAAATGTAGAATAGATACCCTAACCTTAACCAATGTAAAATACATGTCAGCGGAAAGATTGATTTCAACTACAACTCAACACTAAGGGTGTCACTATTTGGAAAAATTACATGCGTATGCGATGGTATTTCATGAAATAACAGAGTTAACAACAATGAAGAGTAACACTCCAACCGTTTGGCATGTGCTTTGAAACAAGCACCACAAATGAAGTAGTCTTCTCTTAAATATACTGTAAGCAAGGCAGACAACTTTAGATGCCACCCTGTTTTACACTGCCTACACATTACATTTATTTAAAACATATATAGAGCCCATGGTACGAGAACATAATGAGTGAATACCATAATTTATCAGTTGAACTACTCACTGATTTGATTCTGTACTGCCTGGCCTCTCTTCACCTCATCATCCTGCTGCCGTGTCTTTAATGTTGTCACCCCGTCCTCCTGTGATGACTCATCACTATTCTCTTCTGCAATAACATGTACAGCAGCACGCCATCAACCAGTATCAACATGGTACAAGCTGTGCACAGTTCGTCAGCACAAAACATAACATAACCACATACTGTGATATAACCTGTTACATACTACACTTGCGTGTAGGATTTACTGTATAATATAACATACTGAATATCACATAATCGAGTCTAAACACGGAAAGATTGAGCATGCGCGGTTTTTATGAGTTGTCTTCTTACACAACATTTCTATTGCTAATTACTAGAAGAGTAACTACGATTTTGGAGTTGTCATCTTCTTATTATACTGTCTATAATTTACTGGGAAAACCAACTCCAAACAAGTTTGTGAGAGGCTGCTATGGCACATACTTTCTATGATCATTATTTTAACAGTTACCCAAGACTCCAAAACTAAAGTATGCAAGTAATTTGTCTCTTTATGCTATACAACATTGAGACTTGTAACTGTTTACTGTGACCTATAAAGCATGGAGGCCTATTACAGTAGTCTTACCCAAGTCACTGTCTTCTGCTGTAGTGTCGGCTAACCTTGTTCCTTTGGCACTGTAATATAACCCAATTCACTGATACCAACACTATAGGTCTCAATATGCATATAATTATCAGAAACATGCACATTACATACTCAGAATATAATTGAGAGCTGAATTCTACTACACATACATGTAGATATTATGACACAGGTATATTGTAGGTACATACAAGGCAGAGAGGTCCATATCAAACTGATTATAGTAGGACGAGTCTTCATCATCAGCCTCACTGTTGGAGTTGTCACTCCCTAACTCCTCATCCTCTTCAGAATCGATATTTATGGACTTGGCGTTTCTAGACTCACCTAAGAATACACAAGTAGGTATAGAGTAGTAAAATACTGGCTATACTAGCAGTCCCTAACCAATAGACCCATTGTAATATTATATTTTAACAACAACATAGTGTTACTGTGGATATTATACCAGTCTTATGATCAATGAAATCATAGTCTATTTCATCAGATTCCATGTCGGAGTTGTCTCCAAAATCGGAGCCATCGTTTTGTTCAAGGTCACTGCCAATGCTTTCTTCGTCGGAGAGCAGAGACTTTCGACTCACCTATTACAAATAATGAAGAACATGTATTTGAACTTATGGAGTACATGTTCAGTACGTCTACAGCACATGCACATCAATTAACTTTTAAACTCTTCACTGTGCGGAGCGTGTCGCAATATGTATCAGTTAGCCTACAGTATAATAACATAATATATCTATCCGAAGCATAAATGACATATTAGTGACATTGCCTTAGCAATATATAACCTCCCAGTCATTGGGTGAGTTTATGCTCTACTGATTCAGCTCAGTATACTATAGTTTATCAAAGCTTTACCGTAACTCCAGCATATTTTCTGTCCTCATCTGCAAGTAATGCATTACTTTTTCTTCTCAAAGCACTCGGTGGTTGAACATCCTCACCCTCACCAGTAGCCCCGGTAGTTATCTTTGCAATGGTTTCTACAAAATGTATATATGTGCCCATTAGCAACGCCAACAATGATTGAAAGAGTTCTTTTATTTTAAGGAGCTTTATTTATGATTGATCACCCATAGATGTTGATTTTACTAATGTGGAATAAACCCATCCATATCAGGGACTTCAAGTTGATACAGTAGCACAGTGGCCAGATTCAGCTGCCTCACAAAATGGCAGCTTCAAAATGAGTAACTCCAACAGCACAAAAGACATTCATCTATGAATACCTTGCTATAGTAGGCCTATACTTTATCATAAGAGTAGGCCTATATAGGGTTGATCATACTTTACACTTTAGGCCTACATATTTTCATTTTACAAGGCTTTGTTGCAATAACAACAATGTAGCCTATGCTTAATTCTACTTCATTCCTAATATTATTTCTAAAGACAAGTTCATTCATGATTGGAATTTGAAATAAAAATTATGCAAAATTAAAAACTTTAAAAATGTTAACTGACGTTCCAAAAATGTTGACACGTTGACCTGCTGTCAACAGCAACGGTAGCAAGTTGTGTGCTTATTCAGATTTGAACCACATTAATATAGGCCTACAGTAGAACACTGGAACTTGACTTATGTACAATAGGCCTAATTACCATAGTCTGTCCACAAACAAATTGGTTAGACTCTTGCTCCTTTACAAATTATAGTACAGCAAGTAGGCCTACATGTTGCTTTTTCAAATATCCAGCTATGTACCACATTGATATCAAACCAAAAGAAGATTTAGATTCTGAAATTGGGTAGCAAATAAGTAATTAGTAAACAAAAATCAGGAGAAGAGTTATTTGAAGATGTTGGTGTGGGTAAGAAGTTTAATGATATAACAAAAATTAGTACAGTTACTAGTTTTATTTGCTATTCCTAATTATTTTCTGATGGTGAGAAAAAAACTTGCTAGTTTTACTTCTCGCTACTAATCCCAGGTAAGAAAGCAATGACTCATTGACAGGTCTAAAAAGATCTGCATTTTTTCTACTTTGGGCAGAGCGAAAGTAACTAAAGTAGCGCATGAGCATTAGAAGGTAGGTTGGATGCTCCTCCCAACACCATCAATGACCTATACAGGAACAGCAATCAAACCTGGATCTTCTAGATCCAGATGGAAGTCCAGAGCTCTAACTACTAGGCCACGGCTGCTGGCGATGATATCAGGACTGCTACTTGAAGGAAATAAAAACGCATCTAGAAGAGCTAGTTCATGGGTGGGCAACCTTTTTGAGCCTAAGGCCACTTTTAGATAATAATTTCATAAAAGGCCACCATCACCTATAACTTTTAATGACAAAAAATGTTTACCTACCTACACATGTAGGTATATCACAGTTTGTCAAGATGTTCATGCCCATAACATCATTCTTCATATCTTATGTTACCTCACATCAAGAAAAGATTTTACAAACTGAATATTTATATAAATTGAAAAACTGACCATCTTTTCTGCAATAATCAGATCGTCATTAAAACATACACACATCATCCACATGACAATGGAATGTTTAATTTCGCTAACAACAAAAAGAAAAAGGACACATCAAATCAGCAAAAAGGCCGCTAAAAAAGCAAAAAAACTGAATATTTATATAAATTGAAAAACTGACCATCTTTTCTGCAATAATCAGATCGTCATTAAAACATACACACATCATCCACATGACAATGGAATGTTTAATTTCGCTAACAACAAAAAGAAAAAGGACACATCAAATCAGCAAAAAGGCCGCACGTTGCCCATGGCTGAGCTAGACCACTAGATTATATCATAATTATTAGTTTAAATTTACGTGTACAAAGAGTCAATACGTAATCATAATGATAGTTATTAGTATTAGTATAGGATAGGGACAGTTAGTTCAGTTAGGCTATGCAATGCTAAGCCTAAGGCTAATGTAATTGCATGTTTGTTGAAATAAATTTGTACTGCATAGTGCACTGTACGCCTACAAACCATTTCCAATATCATCTTCTGGATCCGGAAAGCTCGGTGCTGAATTAGCAAACTGTTGCGCTAGCTGCTCAGCAAATGAGCTTCCATTATCATGACTATGCCCGTAACCTTTTTTACTTGGAGAACTGGATAAAGACATGCTTTTCATCTTGTTTTATTTTGTGAGCTCCATGAAACTGCCTCCAACCGTAAAGATCACCAGTCGGTTACAGCAATAGTCGCAATAACGGCGCTATCTTACGACATATTCTATTACCTTCAAGACATGCTATATTTACTGCTTGATTTCTGTGGCAAATGGTGTCCCACAAGGTAGCACAACTCCTAAAACAAGGTGATAAACCAGAGTAAACACATTGCACATGTCTTCAAAGTCCTCAACTACAGAGTAAGGAGGAATTGCTGTGCATTTTTATTTTAGTACTTTTATATCCAGTATCCTATTTTACTATGCACTAACTATATTACCTGATCAAAGATCCACCATAATCCGCATGCACATCTCTTTATTAGTACAATATTTTACATATGTGTTATACTTATATGTGAATGTGTTAGAATCAATAACTAGGAGAAAATAATTGGTGATCCTGTTGACTTAGCTTTCAGTTACAAAATGTAAATTAGACAAGAGAGTTGAAAGTAAATGTTGTCCTGTGTGACATATCCCTTTCTAGCTTTTATATTGGCATCTATCAGACAATATTATACAATAAATATACTGCAATATGGGAAGGCTTACCACACTACCCGGTCCAACCCTGGCCATGACAAACCAAGTCATTATTTCTATCAAAAGACTGTCAGACATCTATACCTATTATTCTAGTTGGATTAACAGCAATACTACTTACCTATATGCACTTTACTATATAGTTGATGCATATATTTCTCAGCTACTTATCAATAATTATATTATCTTATATTTCACTTACAATGTATACTTGTGCAGTTATGTTCTAGTCTGTTGGCGGACTGTTATTTGAGGACCATCCATCTGTAGTAGAAGATGACCAACCAATCATCTTTGTCTTGTCATTGCCGATATACAGTCGTTAGTAGAACACATTTCACATTATAGGAGTACTACATTGTACATTATATTTGTGTACAGTGCAGGATCTTGCCTCAGCTACAGCTACATGTATATTGCAACTACACTTACTGGAGGAAGATTGCTAGCTAAGGAACTAGAAGATGGCTGCACACCTGGCACCCCACTTCATGGTGTTAACAATGGTACCAAGCACTTTGGCTATAGAATGCAAATTCAAGAATAATACACAAGTATATAAGTAAGTGTATTATACTTGGCAGTAGCGTTGTCTATACCTGCCAGCAGTGACAGCAGCTCAGCTGTGTTTGGCCCAGCTGGACGTTAGTTAGAATCAGACATGGGCACTAGAGTCATTTTACTCGACTCAAGTTAACTGGGCAACAGCTTTTCATTACTTTTAATTGATTTGTGCTTTTGTATTGTGTGAAAGCTGGGAATTGACTTTTAATTCTACTCTCCTACAAAGCATGATGCTTGACTCTTACTTTACTCTAATCTCTCAGCTATCAATGATAACTCTATTGGTTTGGTGTGATTATGTAATAAGTCTTGTCCACCATAGAGAAGTTTATAGATAAACAGACCTACCATTATAATAAGTGCAAATTTGAAATAACCTTTGTTCCTCAGAAAATCAGATCTAACATTAAGTATTACCTATTGTGTGTTGTCACACTTGTATCATCAGAAATTTGTGTTCTACAAAATTCCCATTGGTATTCTCTTTGACATACCGCTGTACTTTTGACTCTACTCTGACTCTAGCATTTTGGCACTAGTTGCTTGACTCTTACTTTACTTTTCAAAATGTCTGTTTATTTACTCTTACTCTACTTTTAACTTGCTTCATCCTATGAGTTGACTCTAAATTACTTTTTATCAATTGGGAATGTATACTCTTACTTGACTCTTGACTTGAGTATTTGTCTGCTTGGCAAATGTCTGGTTAGAATAGTTAGTACTAGAGTGTCCACCAAAATACAAGAGACAATATTGTTATCTTGGTCTACAAGTTAAGCACTCTGCAGCAAGTTAAACAAACTTATACTCAGACAACAGTTTGTCTAGAGACCATATAGCCATTTTATTATTTGCAAATACAAAAATCTATCATTGATGTTGCCATTAACATTAGCATATACACAAAAGTTTCAATAAAAATGATATCATAGCCATGCAAGTCCGCTGCAAAAATATCGTAGCATATAATGAAAGATGTAATATATACTAGCAATAGAATGCTATGTTGTAATGCAATTCTCAAAGCACTAGTTTCAGAAGTCACCCAAATAGATAAAAAATATTATTTTTTAAAACAACTAAAATAATTTCGAATAGGCACCAAATTGGTAAAATGTATTAAATGCAGTTTACAAAGAAATATTCCGCATAGATGGTCAATTAGCAGTTGAAATTTTATATTTCTTCAAACATGTACCCATTATACATATGCTTATAATATGAGGGACCTTGCATTAAGTGAACAGCTATAACATCCGTATTCGTTCCTGATGAAACTACTTGTCTGACATCAGTCTCTCTCGGCATATTGAATAATAAATATTCTGATGCATCTACATTTATCGTTTTAAGACGTTTTTGTAAGACGCCTAAATAAGAATCATCAATCCAAAATGGCGGCTCCAGGGCAAATAAGCCTTTAAACTTTGGTAGCAAATCCATAGACATAGCAATAAAAAAACCGGCACAGAAATCCGGGTATAACTTTTCACCTCGTAATACCGAGTCCTTAACGGGATATGGCCTTTTCATGCTATATCGGATAATGTCCCTCTTAGAGAGAATGTGACAGAGCACAGTATTTTCATTGGTTAATCTATTTTTAGTAGCGTGACTAGAGACTGGTTTATGAGGTATATATTTGGAGCTATTATATAAGTGATATTGGCCATCAGCAGATAGCCGGTAACTGCTCTGTGAGTGATAATCCTCCTTTGGATCGTATGTGTTTGTTGTGTTGCTGGTCATCAACTCAGCGACTTTGCGTATCATTGTGGATGGATGGAATAAAACATCGTCATCTATCCTGATTGCAAGCTTGCTTTGACCGCAGTAATCAGATAGAAATGTTATAGCTGACATCATCTTCGCAGTTTGGTTCTCATAGTGTTCTAAAATGTGTATATAAATTGAATAATATGCTATTTACAATGTAAATGACCGAAGCTGTAAGAATTTATCTGTTGCTTGGCAAATAATCTAAACTATCTTTTTAGTAGGACTTCATCAGATGAGTTACTGCAGGTGGGTATCTAAAGGCCGCTACTTCATTTTTTCTGTCAAATGTGGGCTCAAGTCATATAGATATAATACGTAGTGTAGGTCCTGTTATAATGCAGCATACCGTATGAGCTGTCATTATACAATAATTAAACAAGTCATTGGCAATTATAATTGTTATCAGTTAATAATGTAATCCATAGCAGAAGCCTTATCCTAATTCATGCATTAGGTTTAGTCAGGAGTTGCCTGTTCAATATAGTGTAGGCCAATTATTATTTGGCACTGATGACTTGGCTTTCGGGTGGGGGGGGGGGAGGGGTGTAGGGCTGTACCTCTACCATGATTGCCAAGTCTTCCCCAGATTGGGAAATACTATACTAACAATGAACTACTATAAGTTCTGTTTGTAAACTCAACAAACCCACCACTTTTGAAGTTTCGGCACCAAGTATATGTATGAAAAGCTATAGACATGTATTGCGAAATCAACCTCTTTAGACATTATCACTAATTGAGTGTTGTGTAGTTCCACTACTGCCAGATATGATGTATATTCTCTAAACATGGTGGCATTAGCAGGTATATAAAAATGATACGGTGAAAGCAAAAGGGCCAACATGTGGTTTCTTGATTTTCCACAATTGCAACATTGTGTAGGCTAGACTCGTAAACATTTGGCCAACTAATGACTTTGACACGGGTCAGTGAAAATTTTCAACACTGAATACTGGTACATTTCAAGTTGAAATACATGATGTTATCAATTTTGTTAAGTTTACATTAAAAAATATTAGTTAGGTCTAGTTACATGTAGATATAGTGAAGGCATGCTAGAGTTAAAATACTTTTTGTTTTGACTTGGGGTCCAGAATGACGAGCAAAGTAGCACCTTCCATGTAGTCTGCACCCCAAATGGCGAGTTGAATTAGATCTCCCTCATTCTGGCTTACTCACAAACATGGAATCTCTAGTTAACATCACAAACCTTTATAGTCATTCTGTACTATATCTCCGTACAACTCAAACTCATACTGTAGTCGAATCTGCAGCTTTCTATTATTAGATACTCCAACCATAAAGAAGCCTGCTATTTTCAAATCCTTCGGCCAGGCTCTCTTATTGGCCAACAGTTCTCGAATAATGGCTCTCTGTGCTGGGTTTGATGCTCTTCCTTGGACCCACATTACCACATCGGGTTTTTCTAAACATAAGTAAAACGATGATATAATATAATATGGAAAATAGTTCATGAACTTACTGGTACATGTTCATGGCTACACTCTCTAACCAATGAGCTGGGGGTACTAAAAGCAAATCGAGAACTTGAATAAACATAATATTGATAACTAAATTGAGACCAACTACTTGTGGTACCATCAAATTTATATCATGAATAGTAAGACGAGACGCATTTTATATTTTATTGACTCCTAATATTTCGATGTATGTCCATACATCATCATCAGAGGAATGAAGTTTAGGAAATTTAAGTTTACTTATATACTGGATAAATACTTGAAAGAGAAAAAGCTAAAAGGGTATATTAGGTTATAAGAAGAAAGCTTTAAATACTTATATAATAGAGTTACCAAGATGCCAGTATTAGATCTCTACATCAAAGGGTATTAATAAATATAGTATGTATTATGGGTTAAAGCTTCAAATAATTACTGTAATTTAGGCTACTCATTAATTATTTACAAACTAATGAGTAGCCTAGTAATTATTTGAAGCTTTAACCCATATTACATACTATATTTATTAATACCCTTTGATGTAGAGATCTAATACTGGCATCTCTGTAACTCTATTATATAAGTATTTTAAGCTTTCTTCTTATAACCTAATATACCCTTTTAGCTTTTTCTCTTTGAAGTATTTATCCAGTATATAAGTAAACTTAAATTTCCTAAACTTCATTCCTCTGATGATGATGTATGGACTTACATTAGCAATTCAATGTAGTGCTGAGCAGCACAAAGGCCAAGCTTAGCTGCATGACTGTAACCAACCATGGTTGGTTACAGTCATGTTTAGTTTACTTGAGATAGAACTTTGGGTAAGGGCAGCTTTATGTAAATTAATCTTAATTCTTAACCAACATTGAATATACAAAGGGAGGACTGTCAGATGAAGCATTGGTAACTATAGGCTTTAGAAGTGAATTACTGAACTTGAGTGGTAGTAACCATAGAGTTGTGTTCTAGAGCATAACTCTAAGGTACTAACAGGTAGGCCTACACTGCATCTGAGCTTCTGGAGCTCCTAATGCCTATTCAGTGCACACTCTTGGGTTTAGAGGTAGAGGTGGGCGATCACCATCTACCTCTAGTGAAGTGTCAGTTCTCACATGGAAAGTATTAACGTATACATACCCTGTTGGCACCGTCCCAAGTTCGCCATGACATATTTGTATTGAGGAGCGGAACAGTCATTTTGGTAAATTATAGTCAGCAGCAGAAAGATCACTGTGTAGTATAGACGTGTCATCTGTGGCACCCAAGTAGACCTAACCCTTTCTGGACACACTGGTTTATAAACTATGATATCCTATAGTACACTGTGTGGTACACCAGGTGGTGGGCTGGTGGACTGTGTGATACTCTGAGTAGAACCAAATGTACTGTGTTCAGCTTTCACAATCTGTTGTCTGCTTCAATATAAGCCATCTCTTGACTGTAATACCAATAATACAATGTTATGCATCTACATGTAGAATTATGTAAATTATTTTACTAGTATGCAGTAGCAGTGACTGAAGATCTATGAATATATTATAATATTATTAGTGTCAGACGGCATGTACTCACTCTTAACTGTATAATGTAGTATGTAACACAACTTGGTCACAGTTTGCCTTCCAATTTCTACTAGCTGAATTTGACATCTTCGCTTACCTCAACAGTAGAATAGCTGTGACCCATGTAACTGCTACTTATACTTGTTCCACTGTATGGTATTATAAAGCAGTAAATAGAGTAGTAGATGTGCTATTCAAGAACTGGATCAATATTCATACACATGTAATATACTACAACATAGCAGTTACGTAGTACTAACAGTAGTCACAACAATCAGTACTAACCCACACTTTGCTATTAACAATGCGATTGGACTTTTTAAAGCAATAATGCCATTTTGTTACAAGTCAAGTTAACATATTAACCCCTCTCAAAACAGTTTTCAAATACACAATTTGCAGCCTACAGTCATGCATGTCATAATATGCTCAGCTGAGAGAGAAGTAAAAGAGCAAACAGTAAGTTAGGGAAGTTTTACATTGTACTAACAGGCATTACAGTCACCATCTACACTGTATAATTATTGTAGCTTTCAAATTGGATTGTGTATACTTATAATATACTTATATCTGGTCAAATGTGCACACAAGCCTAGCTACAGTGAGTTAAAGACTGTTTTATAGTTGACCCGTACTCTACTAGGTAAACCTCTTTTATTTTGCACTCCGCAATCGGCACACTGACTTTGAGCCCAGCTTGACCTAGGCATTTTATTTGCTGTTGAGAGTGGCACTATTTCAGTTTTTGAAAATAAGTTAAACAATACTAAAAGCATCAACAGTACAGCTTTGAGCCAGCGGCTATAGTGTGGTAGTAATACTGTCATATACAAATAAACTGTGATATCCATTGCTGCTGTCTGATCAAGCTTCTACTACCTACATGAATGTTCACTGAAATCACAAAGTTGTTGGGTTGGAACAAAAACAGCAAGAGAAGAGTCCCATCCATTCAAGCATGATTGTTTCTCAGTCATGGAGAAGATGCGCCACCATAACAATTTTGTAGCAATATGTTATAATTCTTACCTACAACGTTACTACCAGTCTATCCCCAGTGAACAAGTAAACAGTAACTGAAGTTCTCAGACTCAAGCCTACTAAAGCACACAAGTGAACAAAGCAGGCATGGTCAACGTGCTTTAGCTCAAGTGCTAATCCAAACAGTGGCAGTTTACTGCTGTGTTCTATCAATAATAATATATTATAATATTAATAATCCACGCCCATGGAAATGGGATAACAATGAATTCTTTACAAAACATATAGAACTCAACTAAGTAACCCAATGATCCTTGGAGGGGGTAACCAGCTTGTACATCAAAATAATTATATGTTACCATTACCACTACTAAATATCTACCCTTAGTTAATAGTTACCCATCTCTCTATAATTACAGGTTGGTAAGTAAACCATTAGGTAGGCAATGCTCAAGGTCTTCCCACACCCACCCTAAAGTTACCAGTTCCCCAAGCACTATATTACAATATATTCAGTGAGTGTATCTAGTATAGTATAAGATGTATTGGTACCATACAGTTACTACCTAACCTACCTTATCTTATCCAATGTTCCACCATGTGTATCCTTGACCAGTTGTCAACTCTGTTCTGGTTCAGCAGAGTTAAGAAGATGAACAGAGCCACAGTCATAGCCTCATAAAATATCCATTAATAATATTATTTGCCTCTTTTTGTTGTTTCATCTGAGACAGTAACACCATGCTGAAGTACTATGCAAGGAAAGATAACTCTGCATATTATTGCTAAAATATACAAGCATAGAAGGGATAAATGTATTGTATGTTTTGTATTGCAAATCCATAAATTATACTATAAATTATGGACACAGAGATATTCAGTGTAAATACACTAGTTTATCTATATTTTACACCTATACAATAGGGAAAGGTTAGAACATTATTTGTTTGCTAAATACCATGTTTGTAGGGCTCTGTATTACAAATTTAGCTTTCTTATAACACAAGATACAACATACATGTTAGAAAATAACATGTAAGATATACCTGTACTAAGAAGTCCAAGACAAATCACCAATTACAGAGAAATATTTGAAGTTGCTCCCTCTCTCTCATATTGCCATATAACAAAAAATGGTGTACTAATTCACTTCAGAACAGAGGAGGTTAGCATGGCAGATATTAGTTATATTATATACAATTTTGTCTGGCTCCTTATCAAGATAATTTTCATCTCTAATACAATGTATATATTAGGATATTATTCTATACACAAATACATAATTGGAAAAGTAATGCATGTTGATTGTCTACCAACTGGAACATCACAGTTGATATAATTACTACAATTAGTAAAACTTAGAATTGCTTTCCTCTTGCATATGTAGTCATGCATATGTACATGTATACTAGTAGATAAATACATATATATACACGTGATACTAATACTAATAATGTAGGCCTAATGCTATAGTGTATATACTATGTGTATGTAATGCATGAGAGGGTGTGAATGAACATCTGGTTCTGTTGCTCTCTTCTCACCAGTGAACAGGCCATAGACTTACTTATGTTCTACTCACTGGATATACAACACATGTTTCAACATGAAGGTTTTTGGTATGGCATATGTGATTGTACTCCTTGTACTTGGTAAGTATACATAATTATAATATTATCTATGAGCACTTAGAGAGCCTACCTGCATGTTAAAAACATGCATTACTCATACATAAAAATGACCATACACACAATTTGTATGTAATGTATACTGTAAACATGCATGAACATTCACATAATATGCATTTACTGCCATTTAGGTATACATTCACCCTTGATATACATTATGCCTACACATATCTACCCACAGGTATATTAGCCATACAAGTATGTACAATGTAGGCTATATTTGTAAATTTTGACTTTCAACTAAAATGTTTAGAATTTTAATGTCAGTGATAGATAGCTGTTGACAGTTATTCAGCACCTTGTGATTGTGACCAATCAAATAAATAGAAACAGTTGGCTCATTGGCAAAATCTTGTAATTTTTCGGTAAATACAAAGTTGTGCTCTCTCTTCCACTCTATCTATAAAAATGAAGCCGAGAGAGAGGACAACTTTACTTTTCCCTTTCAACACAATCATCGGTATTACAGAGATGCCAGACTCGAGTTAATTCAAGCAACATTTTATGGCTCATTCATTATAAAGACTCGTAACTTCAATATACAGCTGTCAAAAACTTGTGACTTGAATTGTAATTCAATTATGGCTATGATCAAAGACTCTCAACTTGCACATCATTATATTGAAATATTCAATAACTCGAGTTTTTATTGGGCAGCTGTGAATTGTAATAAATAAAAATAACCACAGTTATAACCACAACCACAATTATAACACATTTTACACTAAAACTGTGACATTTTGCTTTGAAATTTGAACTTCTAACACCATTTCCTAACAAAATTTCACCATAAGCTAAACAATAACCCAATAACTCTATAAAAAGACTGAGTTAAACAAGAAAGGAATTGAATTGAAACTTGCTTGTAGTTAACTTGGATAACTTGACAAAAACTTGAGTTTCTGGGGATATGTAAATATTTAACTCGTAACTTGAAAGTTTTTATCTGTCACTGAAAGAATTGACTTGTAACTTGAAAAGTCCAGACATGTGCAAAGCAGACAAATACTCAAGTCAAGAGTCAAGTAAGAGTATACATTCCCAATTGATAAAAAGTAATTTAGAGTAAACTCATCGGATGAAGCAAGTCAAAAGTAGAGTAAGAGTAAATAAACAGCCATTTTGAAAAGTAAAGTAAGAGTCAAGCAACTAGTGCCAAAATGCTAGAGTCAGAGTAGAGTCAAAAGTACAGCGGTATGACAAAGAGAATACCAATGGGAATTTTGTAGAACACAAATTTCTGATGTATACAAGTGTGACAACACACAATAGGTAATACTTAGTGTTAGATCCAATTTTCTGTCAGTTAAAGTAGTTCTGAGGAACAAAGGCTATTTCAAATTTGCACTTATTGTAATGGTAGGTCTGTTTATCTATAAGCCTCTCAGCTTCTCTATGGTGGACAAGACTTATTACATAATTACACCAAACCAATAGAATTATCATTGATAGCTGAGAGATTAGAGTAAAGTAAGAGTCAAGCATCATGCTTTGTAGGAGAGTAGAAGTAAAAGTCAATTCCCAGCTTTCACACAGTACAAAAGCACAAGTCAATTAAAAGTAATGAAAAGCTGTTGCTCGAGTTAACTTGAGTCGAGTAAAATGACTCGAGTGCCCATGTCTGGAAAAGTCACATCTAAGAGTTGGCCATGGAAACTTGAGTTTCCAAAATAAAACTCGCACACATCTCTGGTATTATAATACTGATACCATATTATTTCGAGAAAAATGAGCTTATGCTACTACTACGATCCTACTATTGCTACTAAAATTACTACAATCTTACAAGTACCCAGATGAATGTAAAGAGTGAAGACAAGCATCTTGGTATACACCCTAGATTATGCTTTGAGGATACTTGTACTAGTATGCACTTGAACAAGCTGTATACACTATGAGGCCCTGCTCCAAGAGTAGTCTATGTTAAGTAGGGTATCGCCATTCTCTGCACTATTGTAATTATATCAATGTAATTATTTTAGCTCTAGGAGGTTTGGAGGGTAAATTTTTACCCAGCAAGAGCAAGCCTTGTCTCAAAGGAACAGTAAACTGCTTCGTAGCACCCTGCAACTTTGCACCAAAGTGTGGTAACTACCCAACTGCCAAGTGCATAGATGACTACTGTGGGGGATGCAACTACTTCTATGTCTTTGGTGGAGAAGAAGTTACCTGCTGAACTATAATATGTGTATATAATTATATTACACAGGGTCATACAATACATCACTGATTAGTCACTACATCTTGGAGATATACAATGTATATTCAATAAAATTATATTAATATACAAATGTATATATTACCAACAAAGCCAGTTTTAACATAGCAGTTTGGCCCACTTAGGTGGAGACAATTACAAATAGTTAAGAGAAGCTTCCAAATGTTCAAACTCCTTCAGCCAATCATAACACTCCATATTTATGAAATACTTGGCACTTTCACAGCTAATAAAACAGTTAGCATTAATGAAACCTTTCATAGAAAAATATCTGCATCTAAGCAGAGAGCAAGCTATAGGTCACTCCTCACACCAAATCCTGGTCCAGTAGGTGGGGTGGTTAGGGAGGTCAACCCACCTTTCGGCTCACATGAGAATCTATGATTCTGGCCACTCCTACAACCAATCAGTGAGTAGCAATGAGTTATTGAGGCAGATGATAGCATATACCTTGAAACTGCATTGTGTACCGTGGCCGATTTCTGCCACACAGTGTAAAACTAAATTGCAATTTACATGATACTGAATCCTAAAAGAAATAAAATGAAAATTAAATTCACCTGAAATAAAATAAATCATGTGAAACTAAACTGAAAGTTAAATAAAATATGAAATTCATATGAAACTGAAAGTGAACTCACATGAAACGAAAACGAAAAACGCCTGAAACCAAAATGCCAATTCACATGAAACAAAATTTATGGGCGTTACTTATTGTGGCAAAACGAAACTACACCTCTATCCTGGCGTAGAGATACACTTGCGTCTTTGAGATTACTGGGTATTATTAATAATTTGATATAGCAAATGTCATCAATTTAGTCCATTGATTTTTATATTTTCACATTATTATTGAAATACTCAAAATAAAGGAATTAGCACCAAATGAACAAATGCAGCAGTTAGTAATACTCTCGCAGTACTAATAAGATCGAGACTTGAGAGTACAACTCTTTTATTATATTTTGTAATAGTTTTAATGTAATATTAATAGTGATTTTGTATATTTTCAACAAAAATTATCATTAAATCACAAAAACTGTAAACAAGTTGTAAATATTTTTGATAAAATGTTATCATTTTTTTCGAGACTGTCAAAATGTAAATTTAAATACTTATTTTTTATTAAAAATACTGTAAATACTCTCATAAAAGCGTGTTGTTTCTTACAAGTAGGTTGATGAAATACATATTATACTTTTATTATTTGCATCTAAGGTAAACACCAAAATACAATTAAAAACACCAAAATAACGGACTATTTCCTGTCACACCACTCATGTACTAAATGTAGTTTCGTTTTGTTGTTATGAGTAACACCCCTAACTTTCATTTCAGGTGAATTGCAATTTGGTTTCATGTGAGTTCACTTTCAGTTTCATATGAACTGCAGATTTTATTTAAATATTAGTTTGGTTTCACATGATTTATTTTATTTCAGGTAAATTTAATTTTTATTTCATTCACTTTAGGATTCAGTATCATATAAATTGCAATTTAGTTTCACATTGTGTGGCAGAAATAGGCCACGGTAATTGTGGGATTATTATACCACTTTATAAAAGCTATAAAAACAACAAATTACAAAAATGTACAATCCATAATAATTAGAATATGTATTGGGGTAAAGTGTCCACAGTGAAGAGATGCCTAACATAATATAACATTTTATCTCTGCAATGACACTCTTAGTATTGACTTCTACGGTGGTATTTACTACATTAACTGCACACTGTGTAACTTACATGGGGCCAGGTTTAGGTTTCTTGCCAGCTATCAAATCATCAAATATTTGAATGGTATCATCTACAGTTAGGTCCTCCTGCACAACACAGTATAATATTAATTAGCCACTAACTATGAGATATGATGAACTCCAATCTACATTATTAGAAGAGCTAACAGCATAATGGCTGTAAATTCCATCATACAACATAAATATTTTATTTGAAATGAGTATAAGGGTAAAAAACCGAGTAGAGCAAATGCAAATACATTAGGTAACAGAAATTCACAAGTATTTGACTTGACTAAATTAGCTGCCTTCAGGTAAAATAAGAATTTATCGATATACTGTACCAGTATAAATCAAATACTTTTATTATAATTATAGTTGCTGTGCAATACTTACATAGTAGTCATCGTTAACCTGTATCATAGGAGCATTCACACAAGCTCCCAGACATTCAACTTCTGTTAAAGTGAACATATTATCTGGAGTTGTCTGTCCAGGTTTAATACCTACAACAGCATGTAACTGGTATAGTATGGAGTATATTTTAGTAGCTTCAGGATAGGCCTGCACGGTGTTTCGGTTTCAAACGATGTAAACGGTGTGTGAACCCTCGGTGTTACACATCGGCAAATTTTTTATGCACCGAATCGCACCGGCACCGTGCCCAAACGATATATCGATGGTTCGGTGTAGTTCGATGTTATCGAACCGGACCGCTATGCCAGTAGTCATTCAATATTCATGCGGTCAATATCACGTGTTCTTGTTTACCTCACTTCAAACTAGGTTGCATACCTTCGCTAATCCGTTTCAACATTAACTGCCATCGTGGCTGTGATTGATTATCAATGTTGTGGAGGTAATAATTATTATTAAATTATACTAAATTGATTCATAATTACGTAACTTAGCAGATTTTGGTATATTGTATTCTATCGTTTGCATATGATTGCTTTGTTCATGAATAGTGTGCTGAAATAGAACAGTAGTATCCGATCGAATATAATGGATTAATCATTATATTATTTTATAAATAATATTAAATTATATAATTAAATTTAAACATACCATTGGATTAATTATTTCTATTATAATTAATCTACTACTAATGTTTAAGTTTGGTTATATTCGCTTGTAACTAAGAATAGCTACAATGCTTATAATAGTTAATCATTATAATTATGGCTTTTTAATTTAAAATCGTTGTGTAGTTATGCTTTTGGTAAGCACCAGCTCTTTATTTACTAATACTTAGAATAAGCTAATACTAATGTTCAATCAATATTTTGTAGGTAGAATTCATCGGACTGAGCCATCGTAATATCCCATCTGAAGACAAATCTGCTAGATTCAATCGGTGGACACACTGAATTATACCAAATCAGCAATCTATCAAGAAAGCTTGCAAGAAAGATTCCCTACATTAATCATTACATCATATGCAACTATGCTAGCGTTTCTTCTTTCTCTTGTGATATGAAGTTAGCCCATGTCATTTTAAATTTGTTATCTTTTTGTGTCAGTGGTACGAGTGTGGTGGAAATAATGTTTGCTGTTTTTCTTCTGTAATTTGGTCACAATCAGTAATAAATCTGATAAATTATATGTAGTCGGTTGGGTGTGTGTCCAGCCTCATGTTTTTATATTTATTAAAATTACATAAAATAGGTGAAGTAAGACCCAATGCAACTTAAGACTCACTAGACTACATGGGCAAATACAAAATCTTGGGAGTAGGAGTAAGCACTGATTACTTTCATTAGCCCAATAGCTACTTAAATAAAATAATAGACATATACTATGTTTTAATGAAGCCCTGTCTGCCTGCCATATCTGAAAATAAAATAAACAATGATTGGCATGAACTCATGTTGCAAGAAAGTGTTGAGGATTTTTGTTCCCCTGTATTGAACGGTCATGATGGGACAACTCTATTAGGCGAACTAGCTCCTGGACCAGTTCGATCCGGTATATCGAACCACAGTTGACACCGTCTAACACCGCTTGAGACCAGGATCAATAGGGTCCGGTGCGGTTCGGTATATCGATCCAAATTTGGCATCGGTTGACACCGAATGAGACTAGGCACAAGAAAACCGGTGTCAACCGGTGTTTGATTCCCACCACCCCAAAAACCGAATATCAGTGGGGAGGCAACACCGGTGCAGGCCTACTTCAGGATGTAATACGTTCAATGTAGCAAGTATATCTACAGCAGTCGATAAGTGGTGTTGTACGCTATATTGATATACTGAGCTATAACATCATAGTGAAGAGTAAAAGAGGTTTTATTCTCAGATCTATCCTTGGCCAATTAATGTACTGAATAGTGTGTAAAGAGAAGATAACTCTAAGATCTGGCTACATTATACAGTCATGTACACTGTAAAATACAGCATACAACATTGTGTAATATAATATGTCTATTCTAGACTTTTAGAGTATGATATACATGTCCAGTGAGAAGAAAACAGGACTAGGTGAACACTACATAATTTCTTCAATCAAAGTACTATCTTGCTGTTATAAACACCTTACTCAGACTGATGGTACATGAATGTAATTATGTATATATAATATTGGAGTGGGCGGGGCACCAATTGTCACTTTGTCATGCGATCAAGTATCAGGTAAATATACTATACATAGAGTACAAATTGGACAGCAACAAGTTATCCCACTGCACTATTGCCCCAGATATTTACTCACCGAGTTTCTTTTGTATAGTTTCCATGATGATGTCACTTCCTACGCCCCCAACCATGCATGGAGTGGTAGTACAGATCTGCACATGATACTTGCCCACTGGTTGCCTGTAAAAGGTTGAACTGCCCTCATACCATACATGTACATTTATACACGCAAGCCTATATTATATTATATAGAACTTAATACACTGTGTTGTATAATGAATAACATCTATCTCATTCAGTTAGTGCATTTGCACCTACCATTCCCTTATCTATGGTATATGTACATCGGCAGAGTTTCATGCAAGATGCACATCTCCACATTGTACATTTAGATTTAAACATGGGTCGAACTCATACCAAGTATTTAATAATAGTATTAGGGGAAGTGAAATTATGTATACACTGCTCTTAGGTTCAACTCAATCTATTAGCCTAGCTAACCTTAGCTCAGAGTTAGTAGATGACTAGATACACTGTACAGTCATACCTGTTATACATTGTGTAGAAAGTAGCTACTTCATACACTCTCATATTGGCCATACCAAGCAGCTTAGCTACATAGTTCATAGCTGAGATCGGCAGCCAGTTATCATTCTGCCTCTGTGCCAAGTCTAGTAGTGGAAGGCATGCTGCTGCCTCATGGCCCTTAGGATAGTTGCTGATAATTGTCTCTGCTCTCTAAAACAATATCCTAAAGTCAGTGACTATATCACAGTAATACTAATAACCTACACAAATCTCATCATCCAACTCCAATTTCTAAATACATATACAAACATAATAAATTTTGCATCCATTTCCATGAAACAGACAACTATGCAATCACCTGGTTAGTGTATTGCATTATTCTAATTTATAAAATTTACCTTCAGATTCTCCGGTGTAAATTCAAATTTTACGTTGCTATTGTTATCAGGAGTATCCCTGTGCTGAAACAAATAATTATACCGAGAGATAATATTATAGATAGTGGTGATTCATCATAATTTAAACTGAATTCTGCTCACAACTTTCAAGTAGTATGAATAGAAGAATACGATATTTTATAGAATTTATCTAAAATACAAGTTGCCAACTGTACCAAATTTCCATTTATAATACAATTATTAAAAATATGCGTATCATTTCTTTGAAGCAAAGGAGTAATATAATTGAACTATACATTAGTCTTCTATTTACCCATGGATATGAGACCATAAATAACATACAAGTAGGCTACATGGGCCTACATACAACCACATGGGTCATGACTATTTCATCAGTGGTACATGGATGTACAGCAGGAATACAACTACAATCGGGCATGAATAACTAGATACACAAAAAAAGACCTACAACAGGCCAACTGGTACATGTGAACATGTATTTTAAAAGTGCTCTTATGACTGACATCACTTACACTGTAGGATGAACAAATGGTACCTACCACAAACAGATGGTCACTGAGAATCCTAGGTGACTTATGGAACTGCCTTCTACCTTGCTAAAATTAGATAAAATACAATTAAATTTAATAACAGATTCAGCAATCATGCATTGCATAGATACATTAACATTATAAGTAGTCGGACACACCATATTGATGCATGATATGAGTTATGCATGGCCGTAACTATCTAGGCGGCTCAGGCGGCCCTAGCCGCCTGAACTTTTTGCTAACAGAAGAAAAACTAAGCTAATATCGGAAGGCATAGTTACCATGCCCCACATGATATAAACATACTCTAAATGAAAATGATGCTACTATGTGTATCATTATATCAATGGCTAATTTTCGCGTGAACCCACTGCTGATTTGATAGCGTAATTGGTAGAGTGCTTGGTCTTCATGCATGGAGACACAAGTTCGAATCCCACTGAGAGACATTTTTTTCATTTTTGTAATTCACTCAATTTGTTAGCTATACAATGACAATACTAATCTCATCTGTAAGATAGGATCACTGCATCTGTAATTCTGTATCCAACAATAGGAAATGCCCTAAGATTGCATGCACAGTGTGCCCACCCACCCCATTTGTTCTTAGAATAGTGTTCGAAGTGGATTGTACACACATTAATGAATAAGAGGGGAAATAGTTCCCAAACCCTGAAGAACAGTGTTCTTCAGGGTTTGGGAACCCTAGAATACCACTCTCCATTTCTATCTATCAACTAAATTTGCACTATTTCCCCTCTTATTAATGTGTGTACATTTTTAGGCCTAGGTCATGTAATGATGTAAAGGACTACAATGGTACGTCATGGCCAAGCCAAACAGAGAAGCACTTTTTTGCAGTATACTAATTTGAAGTTTACTATTTGCAGATTACTATGCAACATTTTGTACTTTTGTACCATCACATATAGCTCAAATATGCATCAAAATGGCTGTTTTTGTGTGAATTTTCAAAAACTTTCTTGTGGGAGGTGCCCCACTCTCCTTCTTCCCCATCCCGCACACACTCTCCCCACACCGCTACTGTTATCCAGTCCAATTTTGGCCGCCTCAACTTTTTCAGGAAAGTTACCCCCCTGTTATGTAAGATCAGAAGATAAACATCACCATTACAGAGTCATAGTAGAATATCTATGATAGAGAAGTTATAGGATAGTCTTGTCTATTGATTTGATAGCAGTTAGGTTAGTAGTGAGTGACTAAAAAAAAACTTTAACTTAGACAATCACAACTATTTATGGTAAATCTCCTGAGCGCTTAGATAAGTTGCGATAGTTACCAAAGTCAGTGAGTTGGAGAAAGAACAGAGTAGGTTCCGAATCATTATGAATCTGTAGCAAGAATTCTATTGTTTAATAGAATGTGTAAAAAATCAACTCAAAAATATCTCAATCCCTAAACACTACACTGTCCTGGAACGCTAAAGTGAAAGTGAAGGTAAAATTATCCTATAATAAATGCTCACCATTATGATTTGTGTATCGTTGCTTGCATACCAATACAAGCTACAAAAATAAAACTTTAATTTGTTTTGTAATAAATTTAAAGTAATTATTAAAAGATAAGAAGTTTGAAATAATTGTTGAACTAAAGATCACAGTTTTGCGGCTTTACGGCTAATACAAATGTAGTTGATTTTTATTTTTGTAATTTTATGTTATCGATGTTATTCGAAAGAGCCCTCACTTTTCAGAGAGCTTTACACTCTTAGTCTACATGGATGCCTAGTAGTTTTAATTATAATAATTATTATTATTATAAATTATAATAATAAGATATTCTTTTCAATTATTGTACTTTTCTTGGGCACCCTTCTGACGAAAAACATTTGCTAATAAATTTGATTCTTTGGTTCATTCTATTCTGAAGGATAATTGGCCATCCACTGATGAGGGCAGTCGATTGGACTGGTGCTGTCACT
Organism: Bugulina stolonifera; assembly: GCA_935421135.1. NCBI lineage: Eukaryota > Metazoa > Bryozoa > Gymnolaemata > Cheilostomatida > Bugulidae > Bugulina > Bugulina stolonifera. Next base: position 31,692,808 of record OW285187.1, read on the forward strand.
ATAGACTATTCTTAAAATCGAAAATAAAATGGCTGTACCAGGTAAGATCAATGATCAAGAGGAATTGACTCGAGGATTAATGCTAACAATTGTGTTTGAATTTTGATCATCCTAAGCAGTTACACAGTTCATTATTTTAGTTCCACATAAACATGTACACATGCACCTCTGGTCAGTACAAATAAGATATTATTACTTATTAAATTAAATTATTATGTAAATAATAAGTTATTATTCATATAATTAAATTTAATGAGTAATAATAATTATAATGATTATTATTATTATATCAGTATTCATTGCAGTAGAGTATCATGAGTATGTTTTTTTTTCAGATTCTAAAGCTGCAACTAAAGATATTAATATATTGGAATGCCCAGTGTGTTATCAGGAATGTGTTCATCCAGTAAAACTCCCATGCAACCATATATTCTGCTACCTGTGTGTGAAAGGAGTTGTGACTCGGACTCGAAAATGTGCAATGTGTCGTCTAGCTATTCCCATTCAGTACTTGGAAAATCCAGACACTATTGATAAGTCGGGTCTAGATTTTGACCAAAGCAGTCAAGATGAAATCCAGTGGTTTTATCAGGCAAGAAGAAGAGGGTGGTGGCTCTATGAGAAAAGGATCGCCAGTGAAATTGAACAGAGGTACATACAGTGTATTTAGCTATTTACCAGTTCATTTGATTAATTTTACAGCTCTTTTGCATTCCTGTGATTAGTGGAAAAAGGTTTTAGATTTTAGTAGAATTCACCAACTATGTCTTTTACATGTAGGTATCATGAAGACCCCAAAGCTGTATTTGAACTTCAAATTGCTGGGTTTTTGTATGTAATAGACCTTGAAAACATGCAACAGTACCGAAAGGAAGATAGAAATGTAAGCCGAGCTATAAAGCGAGATCATATTAAGGATGTCAAAGAGGTGCAAGGTAAAGCAGGTCTCAGGCCCAACAACTCCAGTAGTAGTCTAAGTTCTCGAACTGTTGAGGGGAGCCCCAGCCCTGAGGATTGTAATCCTGTGCCAAATAGCGTACCACCAATATCATATTCTGTTTCTTCGAGTAATCCACAATACAGGCTAACCTCCTCATCTGGAAGAAATCCTCCACCTGCACCTCCTGGAAACGTTCGGCAGCCAGTTGCGGCTGTTGACATTAGTTACCTTGTAGCTGATATGAATCTCATTGACAGGGGAAATAACTCTGATACAGATAATGAGCCTGAGTCACGAGTGTAACAGTCTACAATTTTTATATTTGATAACTTGGTGTCGTTTGTGTTATTCTCTCTGAATTATGCATGAACGGCATATTATTTGGCCAATACAGTGCTTTATAATAGATATTTCTTTTATGCAGTTTTTTCATCATTAAATATGCGTGTTGACAAACCTTCAATGCTAAATCATATGAGTATATGGTATACAAGTAACATTTGCTTTTGGCACCTTTAAGTCATGTTATTGATGGTTAATTTACAACACAGTTTCAGTAAACATACAGACACATGTACCATAGATAAACAGTGCGGGTGATTTCTATTGCAAAATTTTATTGAACTAAGGATTGTTCTGTGTTTTCTAAATTTTTACATAAATCCATAGACTACTGTTTAACAATACATAATCAAACAAACGCCTAGCTGTCTCATAAAATAGGTTGGATATAAATATCAAATTCATTCTCTTCAATTAAACTAAACCACTTGACCTATGCAGAAGCTCAGATGTCAGATGTTCATAAAGTTTCAGTGTTTATTATATCAAAATAATATTCTATGCAACTAAAACCATGACTATCAGCAGCTACAAACACATTGGATTAAATTAATTTGAAAACTTTTATCTGAGCATTCAAACAGTTGAAACAGAAAATAACAGAAAAGTCAAACTATGGAATCCATTGGCATGGCAACATAAAAAATATTATTTAGCAAGCAATCTAGTCACTCTATATAACAAACAATAAATAATTTAATAGAACCTGATTTGTGTGAAGCCTGTGGTGTAAACATGAAAAAAAGAAATTTCCTAGCGACTAACCCTATCAAAAGAATGGAATCGACCAGCAATTTTGGACAAGAGAAATAAGATGAATATTATATATTGGTAAAAATCATCAGAGCAATGGAAGACAAAATGAAACAGTACCAGCAGTTAGTGAAACTTCATCCATACCATTCCTAGCACACTACCAATAAATGTAGAGCCCACGTAAACATACCTACCAGTGGGGAAAGCTAGGCAGCAGATAGTCAGACCAGCATTGAAGATAGTGTAGGGTAAAGTGTCCGACCAGCGACTTACTACTTCAAAGCTACAAACACTCTCATCAAACTGACCAACCGATATAAACCTCTCCATCAATCTATAAAATATAAATATAATATATTACTGTGTACTCTAAAACGTGGAAAACCTGGAAACCTGCGCAACTGTACTAAAGCAAAATACCGAAACAGTCCTTAGGTTAGATAATAAAATGCTACAACGTCCTTCCTTAAAGATTTGTGTGATGTAGACTAGACAGCATTAGAAAGTGTAATGGTAACCAGAACACTACTACAGTAAGAGATGACAAAGAGCGACACCAGTAGATTTCACTATTATTTATCAACCAACTCCAACTGTAATATTGGACTGTACTATGATAAAAATCAATTAGATATATAATGTGAGACCAAGGACCCATGAATATGGAAGTAAGAATAAAACCAACACTTACTGGTCCTTCCTCTCAAAGCAGGTATGGAGCCACCGCATTACTTGGTCTTCACTATCAAATGGCACCTCTCTCATTGGAATTCTTCTAATATTGATATGTAACTTTGGTGAATAAGTGTAGGCAAAGGCCAGCATACCAGGTGCAGTTACTTTCTTGTATCCTCTGATATCTTCTGACCATTGCCTGGTACTTTCGTAGCCAATAGTAATATCATACACAGCATCCAGGTAACCATGGAGTTGCTGTAAAGCTAAAAATGTTCCTCTAGATCTCGGAGTCAACATGTGTCGTAAAATGGTTAAGCCTAAAAGAGAATTTTTAAAAAAATACACCACCTACTAACTAAGCAACAGACACTATTTTTTAGGGGTCAATATGTTTTGCATAACAGGTTAAGATGTTTTTCACTAATTTGAGTAATCCCTTAAAAATTAAAAATTTAGTCAAATTATTAATTTTATATATACTGCATGTTGCTGAATGCAATTTTGAGAAGATAACTCCAAATTGTACACAGACTTGCATAAATAAATATTATGGAATTTACATATCATGGGCAACTGAGCCCACTTTATATATTGGCCAACCAGTGGGCATCTGGGTTAATTATTTACGTGCAGGCATATGTGCATAATAGCCAGTTACTACGACCTAACAATTTAAATCATTTTGACCAATAAATTACATGCATGTACAAAGTACATACCATTGTTCTGAGCGAACTGCTCACTCTTCTTTATTGTTGTGGTATTTGCAGGATTATAACGCGTTCCTTCAGGAAATATCGTTAGCCAACTCTAAAAAGAAGCAGGTAGAATTCCTACTGTCAATGAATATACGCACACGTAATGTAAAATCAAGCATAGCTCTAATGAGGCCACATTACATTAGTTAACGCTTATAGTATTATCACATGACTAAAAATGATAATCTCATTGAACTTATAACACATTAGCTTACCGGAATGTTTTGATCTTTGAGATGATTTAATTGGTTTATGGTTTTCCTCTCATTGAATGCTCCATATCTACCAACATTGATGCAGCTATGCTATAGAGTAACGAAAGGAGATAGGGATGAGCATCAATAGATTTATAGTTAGTGGAATAAAAGTACAAAAATTCAAATACGAAGAAGGATTTAGTCAGTATCTGATATTACTCCATTAAATAGTCGCCCACTTCTACTCAGAACTTCTATCCAAGAAAAGGCTAAAATTTGATAGATATGCATATTCGCATTTTTGGACAAGCTAGCATAATATTGTATATGTTGTATCAGCCTACCTGCCAAAAATACAGACCAAAAAATGGGATGTATTTCAATTCATCTTTATGCATGAATCTGATATGTCCCATCAGGTTTTGCCTAACCGAGAGCATGTCAACTATAACCCAGTCAACTAAAATACAGTGTAGAATAGAAAGCAAGACATATATTAGATTTATCTATTACTATTTTCCATTATATGTAGATGTAACCATCTCTGGAAGTTTTAGGCATTTAACTGATCATATATACATACTGCATACCACAATATACTGATAGAGGATGTCAAAGAAGGTTATACATGTATTTCCCAACAGTTGACTGCACCGAACTATAGTCATCATATATGCATCAAGTAATAGTAGCTGTATATTAGCCATTAACATAATCTTCATGATACTACTTAATGTAAACCAGCTAGCCTAGTCTCCCTGCACGGTGCAAGATATGTTTAGTGTGAACCAGCAAGACGGAAGCATTCTAGTATCTCAAACTACTAGGTTCCAAAGACCAAAAAAAATTTCTACTCTTTCATTCATAAACCTAGTCATTGGAACAAACTGATAACCGCTAATATTCAGTGAGCATTCCTTACTGTGAGCTCATAACCACCAATAATCAGCCTAAATACATATTGATATTTTCAGTGCGTAATTACCAGCAGTTTGATGGTTACAGATATATAGAGCATTTTCATTGGACGAAAAGAATTCTTCATAATCCCCAGAGTAGCTTATCTACAATGATGATTATACATGTATAGACTATAACAATAAACAATCATAAGGGACAACTAATAAGTTGTTATATATACTAATAGGACATTGGTCATAGTACTCACTCATCACTAGCAGGTAACTTATTTCCTAGCATTGGGTGTGACTTATGGTTTATATAGCAAAAAAATAGCTGACTTATGGGACCAAACAGATATATTAGTTCGGACAGAAAGACAGACGGTAGCTGACTAGCACTAGAACATTAATAAACATGTTATCTCTTGGATTTCCACTAAGCCTATCTTAAAGTAAAAGTAATTAATTCAGCCAGATAATAACCTATTCTTTCTATAACAAAACATGAGAACAAATAATTAGGCTAGTTTCACATCACCTAGCAAGACTTCAACAAACAGCAACATTCAAAATATATAATGAATTATGCTGTAAATAAAAAATAATAATATAATTATTATAAATAACAATATCATTTATATTAATATTATCATTATGAGGTAGGAAAACAAACTTAATTATTATACTTTTTTAGCAACAAGAGGCAATAGAATATCAATATGAATATTAGTCTAACCAATTATCTGACAGTCCTACCTGTGTGCCATTGATGTTCGAGTAAATAAAAAGAACTGTTCGCTGAAATCCGGACCATATGCTTTCATCAATATACTCAAAACATGCAGGTGAGATGATTGGCTTAAACAAATGTAGAACTTGGATTGCAGTAAAAATAAGAGGAGAGGGAGCAACTACCACAACAGCAGGTACTACCCATCGCAGTTTGTTGGCAACCCAAGCTGCAACCAATAGCATAGTTCATGGGTTTGAAACATAAAACAGGCTTTGCTGTACGAATAACACTGCTGTTATTTTTCAATTTAATTCAAGAAGGAAGAAAAAACTCTTGCGATTGTTTGGCAGAAACTTTAGAGATCTCGCATGCTGTTTCCGCTTTGCTGACCTAAATTACGTTTATTATTGTGATTATTTTGATAATTACTGATGATACTATTCATAAAAATATAATTGATTACAAAATAAAATAAATAAAATTTGTTTCAAATTAATTTGCAACCATCCAAATAGTTTTAAATGTTTTTTTAAAATATTGTATTTACTTTAGACTATACTGGGTTATTCGAGCATGCGCAATAGTTAATGGTGTTTGTGGACTTTTGGGTAAGTAATCCCAGAATTCAATCTTTGTGTTTGAGCACATGTAGCTGTTTCTATTTAGAGCCCTGGGTGCTTAAAATGTTTTATTTACGGGTAGAGAGCGGATTTTGCATACATTCAGTTTTTGTTTTGCCTTAATGGATTCCTTGGTGTTATTCAAGTAATAGGTAGCTTGAATAGTCCATTACTTCATCCGATTTGCTGTTTTCTAATGTAGGTTAGATTTATATTTCTAGAGTTGTCCTCCCTTAGCCGTGTGGTAAAAAGAGAAGACAAATCCTCCCAATTTTGTTGATTACTTTTTTACTCAATGCCCAATGTTTTATTAGTTATTACAACAATATTATTGGATATCATCTATCACTACAGTATTATACTTATATATTATTCATCGCTGTTCTATTGTGACTGAATGCCGTTTGTTCTCTTGCTGTGTTGTAGGGTTAGTCTCCTACTATTGAATTCAAGTAGATGCTCTTGATCCACGAAATGGACCAAAGTATGCATGTCGAAAGTTCAGAAGATATGGGGCCATTGCTAATGCATGACCCTGATGAAGTAAGCAGTATATTTTATAATCTCCGTGCACATTTTGGAACTCATTGTTATTTTAGTTATATAATTTTGAATTAACTATTCTCAGCAATCAATACTAAGGACCAATTATTATGCGTTGTAGGATGACGGACCCAGTCTGTCTACTTCGGATCAGCACACACTGTTATCTGATGTGCACCTGCCTGGAAGTTCCTCTTTAATGTCTGCTGGTGTTGATAAAGGTAACATCCACATCACAACTAATAAAAATATGTAAAAAGTCCCATCTTTTCTAATGATTTGGCTCGAATTATGTATAAATGCATGTAGTCTGTTTTCTAATAAATAATTTCTTTCAAGTGGTCAGTGTAACAAGCAGAGCATATTATTCTGCATAAGCATGTATGCATATAGATATATGGTCCTATTCCTTACAGGTGATCAGCTTGACTCTATTGATCATTCCATGGATTTAGCGAAAGATGACAGCTCACTGTTGAAAGAGGGTATGGTTTCAAAGAGTATTCAATGTATTTCTTCTCTCTGGCTTTCATTTGTTTCCATTTAGTGATGTGGTTGGATTAATTTATAACCTCAACTTTTATTAATGTATTTTCTTCATTTTGGTAGATATATAAAATGCTGTCAATGTATATGTCCCCAGTTTTTTACAGTTTAGGAATTATTTTACCTCCAATTGAAGGGAAGATAACTTCTGGCTGGTAGCACATTGTCAGCAGAGATGAATAGTAAAGGTTATGAGTTATATACTTATATTGTATGTATAATCTATGTTAACAGCTGGTAGCGGAGGTGAAGCATCTCAGGATCAACAATCATTATTCAAGTTTCATGACGGACAGCCGGTAACTTTGGAGGATGGAACAGCAGCTTATGTGCATAGTTCATATAAAGGTAGTCATTGTTTGCTACTTGACCTAATTTGGAATACTTTGGATATACGTTTGACTTGGGATGGCTGTCGTTTTTAATGAGTTGTATCGAGTATAACTTGTATTTCACTGTCACTATAGAGGGATCCCAGCCAGTGGTGTTTGAAGATGGTACTACAATGTATATAAGTCAAGAACCATCAAGTCATGCGGGTCTAGACCACTCTTCACTCAGTATTCTACATGATCTACCATCAATGACTGAGGCAGAGGTGAGATTTATTGGCAGCAACCTACCATAAGTACCGTCCAATGTTTCTATACATGTACATTTGGTAGGTGTGTAGATTTCTCACGATTCACTGTTTATAGGGTTAAAGCATTCTGTAAATTATGTGTCTTCATGGATAGTGAGGTTCTAGCCTACATTCGAAATGCTACCATTGAGCATCATGAAACAATGTTGATAGTTAATATTACTGTCATCTATCACATACTCTGTGACTATTGTTAGGATAAAAGACTAACTGCTGCTGCTAGTTTAACTTCTGGAGAACAGAAGCTGTTCAAGTGTGAGATAGAAGGGTGTAAGAAAGTGTATACTACTCAGCATCATCTAGAGGTATACTTTCTCTCTGTCCTTGCTTATCCCAATCCCAATAGATATACCCTGTACTATGTAGATACTATATTCTATAGATATATTCACTATTCGACCAATAAAACTGTAGTACCACAGAAGAAGTCACTTAGAGAGGAAACCATTTGTATGTGGATACAGCGGCTGTAACAAAACATTCTCTACGAGTTATGGACTAAAGAGTCATATTAGAGTTCACACTGGTGAGAAACCTTATAAGTGTCCTCATTGTACCAAAGCTTTCAAGACATCTGGAGACCTGCAGAAGCACATTAGAATACACACAGGTGAGTCACTAGAATACACCCTGGTGAGTCACTAAAATACATACTGGTGAGTCACTAGAATACATACTGGTGAGTCACTAGAATACATACTGGTGAGTCACTAGAATACATACTGGTGAGTCACTAGAATTTACATACTGGTGAGTCACTAGAATACACACTGGTGAGTCACTAGAATACACACTGGTGAGTCACTAGAATACACCCTGGTGAGTCACTAGAATACATACTGGTGAGTCACTAGAATACATACTGGTGAGTCACTAGAATACATACAGGTGAGTCACTAGAATACATACTGGTGAGTCACTGGAATACAGACTGGCGCACAAAACTTACTATTATAATATAGGCCTACGTGTATATATATATATATATATACTCAATCTGCATACAGTGTACTGTTTCGGTGTTTAACACCTCATCAGTGCAGCTCAGAGATATGCCTGGGAGAACACCTTAGCAATACTGTATATTTACAGAAAAGCGTATTTAAAAGGTGTGAAATCCACTGAACCAAAGTTCTCAAGCTGCCAAAGACAGCGAGAATTGCGTAATGCCACCAGTTCAGTGTATCTCCCAGGTAAAGTGCTCAAGAAATTGGTATTGCTACCAATTTCCAGCGTATATATATAGGACCCATTACACTTTCCACTGCCCATGTTGACTGCTGAGAATACATGAGGTTGATTGGTATACAGTTTATGATGTAAAGCCCTGGATTGCATACACTAATTATTATGTAATGTGAATATTTTAGGGGAAAAACCATTCAAGTGTCCATTCCAGGGATGTGACCGCTCATTCACCACATCTAATATAAGGAAGGTACATATAAGGACGCACACCGGGGAGAAACCATATGTGTGTGACGAGTGTGGTAAACGTTTCTCTAGCTGTACCAATCACCGTAACCATATTAGAATACACAGTGGTGAGTATGTAGACTTCTTTAAAAGGTGTTATTAGTTTGGAGTTATCTGCCTTGGATTCCAAATAATTTTAAAAAGTATCCATCAGTTATGTGGTCATTGTTTATCAAAACTACAGCATCTCAATTGTTGGCATAATGATCACAATAGGGCAATTCCACAGTTACATAAGTTGTATGCTATCACTTTGACAAATGCTCAATTTAAATTGACGGCAAGGCGACTTTAAATGGCCAAAATGAATCATGTTGTACCTAAAATAAGCGAATTTCTTTTGTAATTACAACTTGAGCATGACTCGTGTGTTTGATTAGTTTTAAAATGACAACCAGTACAGTCATGTAGATTGATTGGTGAATTAGATAGAATATAACTCCTAACTACTGGTAATGGTGTATTTGTAGGAGAGAGGCCGTATGCTTGTCAGCATGAAGGGTGCGACAAGAGATTCACCGAGTATTCCAGTCTATACAAACATAACGTGGTACACAGCACTAGTAGACCTTACACATGTACACAGTGTGGTAAACTATATAGACAGGCCTCTACTCTAGCCATGCATAAGAGAACAGCCCACGGTGACACTGATGTCATCTTAGCTGGTACAGACATGATGACAGGACAACTTATCACATGTAAGTCCATCGCCCCCTGTTATTCGCATACATGTAGTACGAGTATACACTTGTATATATACATGTAGTAATAGTATATACTTGTATATATACATGTACTTAACTACTAGTATATATACATGTACATGTACTAGTATATATATACATGTTGTACTACATGTAGTATATTTATATGAATGTGTAACCTAAAAATATTGCAATCAATGTGATTTTGTCAATCTAATATAAAGCAGTTTGAAAAAGAGTCCAAATTTCAAACTGTGTTGTATGATGCGCATGTATTCCAGATAATATCGTATTTCATACAATTATTTAAGAGTTGTCTTCTCTTAGGAGCTAGGAGACCACAACTCCAGTGTTGGTTGCTATTGATTATACATGTTACTATTATTACTGTACCTGTATATTCCTGTTCAACAGACTAAAAATGTAGTTATTTATGATATGCAATGTATGCCACCACTAATACGCTGTGTGTTGGGTTTAAACTTGTAGTAGAACAATCTAAGGCTACAGTTCTGTCTACTGGAGTTGTGGGAATGATAAACTCTCACGGTAAACAGGTATGTTACTCATTATAATGTACAGCCTGTGCACGCATGTATCAAGTAATACACAGTGATTATATGAAAAGTGAAACATTGTAAAGGCTGTTTCACACAGATATTTTCCTGTATTTATGTGTACATTGTATGCTGCATGTAAGCAATTCTATGTAACCCTGCAGCTGCAATGAATTCTATTCTGCTATAAGAGATTAGGTCTATTTTACCCTTAGTATGGTGCATGTTTGTGTGTATATTATAGGGTATTATTATACATTGGCTTGGTTTGTCTCTTAGTTAAACAACCGGATGGTTGGTACTGTAGCCCAGACCCCACCAATCTCTAGAGGTAAGAAGATGGAGGAGCAGATAGACCTCTCCCATATAGATCCTGATAACCTGGTCATAGTAACTCACCCCCTCAACTTTAAACTCATGCAGGCAGATGTAAGTTATACAGTGTAGACCTGTAATAATTATACATACATTGTATATGTATTATAATTGGTAATGTTATTGTGATTGCTATAACAGGGAGGGCGGTTACTGTATTGTATAGTACTCCATCACCCATACTAGTTGGGATAAGCAGAAGTTATCACCTTGTTTATAACATGATTGTGTTGTGGCAGATCTACCAACCCTCAACCCTACACCCATATGCATTGGTAGCCTGTTGGTCACAATGAGAAGTCGTCCCCTTTCTGTTTTTATCTTTCCTGTGTCACACTTTTCTATGCTTTTGATAGCCAATTATTTTTTGAAAAACTGGTACAACTCTTCAGAGTTATAACATTGAGATCTGTGACACCTCCCTGCATATTGTGATGCCAATAATCTAACAGGCATCTTGGAGTAAAACAACTCATATTGTAAAACATCTCTAAAAAAGTCGGTGTTGATACTATATGATGCCCAGCTGGTTAAAGCGTTGGTAATGCTGATACAATTCCACAGCAATGTCTAATTTTTGAATGAATGTGTACTGTTTTGTTGAAGTGCATTTTTACTAATATTTACTTGTGGATTGTGTCCGATGTGAGTAGCTGTAGTTGAGTACACTCTGAATAGATGTATGGTTAGTATCAACAGAGCAATCAATTAGTTAATATAGCCAACATATTCTTTTCAAATGCACTGTTTAAATGTATTATATTTTCTTACTTTGAGAATATTGGGGGAAATCAGAATGTTGATTTCCTTTGAGTTAAATAATATAGAAGTCTTACCACAAACAATCTATTATTAGCTGTGATTAATTCTAACCTGAGACAGACTGAGCACATGAAGATGCAGCACGCCTGCCCCTCCCTATTTGTATGTATATGTTCAGTTGTGTATTACTGTATATTCAGGGTGTTGGGGCTGGTCCTCAGGCTATGAACACAACACAGATGGTGTACACAGAGTGCATGAGGGAAGCTGACGACTCCACTGCAGTTGACAAGGGCACTAACACAGTAGTAGGTACCTGTAGTGTTACACAAGGTATTGACTTGAGTTCAGCTGACATTACTGACAGTGTATCATGATAGTGCAGGGTGTGTGTTAGCACTAGGAACTATCTACACTGTGCAGTGAGGAGTATACTATTATAGTATAACTGCTACTCTAATGAGAAGTACCCTTGTTGGATAAACATCTCTGTAATTAGTGATATTATCTTTTCATGGGTGGTAAGCTGATCACAATGTTATCCTAAAGTTGAGACTGTGTTAAGTCTGTGGTATTACATGTAGATATGCAGTATATTATGCACAACTACACTGTACAAGTGTACAGTATTGACTATTCCCTGAGAATATCTTTTCACTTTCTGGTAACAAATACAAGTCAATGAGAACAATGAAATCAAGCAGTTAATTCCTGTTGCTAATAACTAGTTTAGGTTTCTGTGCTGGACTGGGTCTTCCTTTAGGTGTATAATATAAGACTTGTATTACTATTGCATTACAAAGCACAAAATGAGTTTATGTAAGTGTATGGTTGTAACATACATAACAGTCCAAGCATCAGCCCTGGGGCTGCATTACCAACATCTCCTTCACTGTCTCATTCTGTATTGACAGTATCGTCTCATTCTATATTGACAGTATGCTCTCTTATGTGTCACTTTGAAATTTAATCTCTCATTTCCTTTCTTATAGTCAATATTCCAATTAATGTTGAAGTCCAGTAATAACTGCACAGTATTATGGCTATTGACCAATCAGCTACAACTTGCTAACAGAATCTACAACTAAAAGGGTAATCTGGAATCTGGAATAGATATCATTCTTATATGCTGTTTGTAGTTGAACTCATATTAGACTCATGATTCAGAAATGGTAAAAAGTTCCAATGAAACGTGAAAGGTACTTCTGCACCTTATGTAATACTATTGTGTCATACACATTCTTGGTAGGTTGCAAGGAAATTTAAAACAATATGGTATAATACTTATATGGCTATATGATAATTGCAATATACATTGTCAACTTTCTGAGAACATGTCAGAGGGGAATAATACAGCATTGTATTATTATGCTGAAATCTAGCTATAGACAAGTAACAAACCGGTACATGTGCTAGTGTTTACTGTATTATGTAAGTAACAAACAGGTACATGTGCTAGTGTTTACTGTATTATGTAAGTAACAAACAGGTACATGTGCTAGTGTTTACTGTATTATGCAGTATAGATTTTAATTCTAGTATAATATTGACTGACTTAAATCTCTTGAATACTATTTGTTTTAGAGAATCACAATTAGATATTAATTGATTAGGTAAACTAACCTAGCTGTATAATCCATTGACATTGTAGTAAGTCTGCCTTGGGGATAAGGTATTACAGGTGAATCGCTGGGCACCTTGGAGCACCACCTTACAGGCCTGTGTTAGATAGAGGAGCGGTGATACCAGCTACCATGTATAATGTCAACATTGCAAGCAGCTCCTCTGGCATCACTAAAGTACATTCCCACCCAGATATACTGCTGTGAGTATAACCCTGTTATTCTTATATTCTGTTATTATAATATACAATGTAGTAGTACAGTGTTATACATGCATACACAATATTAATATGAGTTTGAGGCATTCAGCACATACAACCATTTAGTTTTGAAGACACCCAAGATGAATGTTGTTTATAATTATTAATTTTTATACAACTGTGAGAGCAGCTTTAGATGTAGTAAATCCTGTGTATTGAATGCAATAAATACAAAATATAGAGAAGTATTTGATTTGACATGATATTGTATTACACATTCATTTCATCTAAACTATAAATTATCTAATTCCTATTATAATATTATCATGTGCAAATGAGTGCTTTCTACAAGGTGACGACTCGCATTATATAATATAGCAGCTCCTTGTACTTCTGGCAGCAGCCTTCAATTTCCTCAGGGCTTTATGTTTTATCAACATATTTCCTATTTGTAATTTGCAATAAAATAACTGTCATAGGCTCTGCAGAAATCCAATGCACAATATTACCTGCTAGTGAACCCATGCCTACTACTCATGATATCAAACACACATCCATGTTTTGCTGGAATCTTGCACAACCATTTAGAACTAGACAAGCTTTTTGTCCTGCAGTCTAAATTAAAAGTAGCTTTCCAAGCAAGAATGCATTGTACCAGACAGTCTGCAGCTGCACTGCGCACAGTGGGAGTTGTCTCCCTTTATTATTTTTTTATGTCACCAGTTTTACAACTAAACCAAATTGCATGAATTTGACAAAGAGAGTTCTTTTACTACCAAGTAGCATGTTGTTAGTGCAACTTGACCGAACCAAGCCTGACAAAAGTAAATATTATGCTAAGCGAAATGTTTACTATTATTGTGAATTAGACCATTAGCCTGCCTACCATTGACTGCCCTAATAATTGTTATTAAAGTTGGTATGACTAACTGACTTTTTGTTCATTTGTTGTATGGGTATATTACGCTGTACTTGTACAATGTAGTGTATGCCGAAGTACCACACATGCCTGTAGTAGTTATTTAGGATGACTAGCATTAATGAGCTATTTCACGCTGAGGACTACCTTGGTTTCAATGGGTAAGATTTAATATATAGTCTAGTCTGAGTTCCAACCTTTCAAAAGTATTTGGGGTGGGTGATTAACAGCCGAACTTTTGGTTCAGATTTCACTTGATGCCATTGTGTCATTTTCATGAAATTAAAGGAGACAATTTCTTGCTAATGGACAATGCATACATTATGTACTCATACATGATAATATATAATACAAATGTAGGTACATATCATACTATAATGCATGTACAGGTATATATGATTACAATATGTTCTTATGCAAATAAATTCAACTTTCGTTCAGATTAGCCTGCTTTCCAGATACAGATCCACCCCTATATCCCATGGCAGATACACATCCGCCCCTATATCCCAGATACACATCCACCCCTATATCCCAGGTTTACACCAATGGTTTATATCATGTACATGTGCCTGATATATCCACCCTTATTTACAGTAGCAATAGAATAGATCTACATTGTACATGTACATGTATATCCACTGTATGAGTTTGTTGCTCTGCCCAACTCCATCACATGTATCAGCAACTGTCTTCTTTTGTAAACAGTATTGTGTTTATACTTATAATTTATTTATAAGGTGGTCATGCTATGTATTTAAATAATAAATAATATATGCATTCGTTTTAAACCAGGTTACTTGAGAATATTTAATCTCTCAAGCAAATACTGCTGTAACTGTAGGTCTAATACATAAATGCATTATATATATTGTACATAAACTATAGTTCCTGGTATATATCTTACTAATTTTAGCTACTAGTATTGTAAATATACAAAGCATACTGTAATGTTAACTCTACACTCATGCCAGCCTATAATACTATAGGATAACTTTAAACTATGGAATACCACCAACTTTGTAGAAAATCATGTGGTCAACATAGAGTATAATTGTGCATGCTACACGAGACCACAACTCCAATTCAAAATTTAACTGTAATTATATGTTTATAGATTGTTTGCTTCACACTCCCCTGTTGTTGTGTATAAATTATTCTTGATTGAAATTTCTGTGACAGAGCAACTTGGCAATGAACTTGCTGTAAAAAGCCATTTAGCTTTTAGGCCTCACAAGTTACTGATTATAATGTGACGTTGTGCTCTCGCAGAGAATAGAATAGTGTTGTCAATTGAGAGTGGACAACTTTCCATTATAATGAGTGGCCTGTGATTTGTTGTGATGAAATGAAGTAAAAAATGGTGTAGCCTTAATAGGCTGTTCACTTTAGGCATCAGGCTGCCTATCTAGACTAATCAGTAAGTAGAGTATAGTTGAGTATTAGTGTCGTTGAGTACTCACTACCACTACAGGGAACTAAACTGTACTTGTTAACTGGTCTACACTAGTAGGTGTGGTGCCCAGGCTACTGTGCCTTACTGTATATTACTATTATCATTATTTATATGTGATTGTTTAGTAATCAACTGTGTGATATACTCGGTATTAATAGTACAACCTCTAGAGAGCAAACAACTCCTGATTAGACCAAATAAATTACACACATGTACAAAATGTATTTCGTTTAATCGGGAGTTGTCTACTCCCTATAGAGGTTGTGCGATTATATTTATATACACATCGTATATGTTAACTCTTGGCAGTTTGTTACCGTTCAGTCATACATCCAGCCATACGTATTTGGTTCAAACATCTATTGATTATATTTACCATAGTCCACATTATATACTGCAAGTCAGCTCTTACAACCACTAACTTTATATCTAGTATTAAGTTATCTCTTTGAAATATCATTATAAAATACATGTATTATCTTTCTATGCTGTTATCTAACAAGATTTCCAGGTTCTACTCATAAAAATGCTATTTTTAAGCACTTATAGTTTCAGACAAGTGATCTACAGTAGTAATTTAATTCAATGTTTCTATACCATTGTGGAGTTGAAGAGGTCTCATATCAGTAACGTGCAATTACATTGGAGCTTGTACAAGGAGAAAAATACGATATTTATTAGATTGTCATTTCTGAACAAGAGTTAATTAAATTAGTATATAATCGTTTGCATACTCCACTTCTTCATGCAGCTGTAATTATTTTCTAATGTATATACTTTTTGCATGTCTAATGCATTATGCTCTTCGGACATGACTGATAGTTTTTCACAACTTCATCAGCAACAGTTCAACAATGACTAAAGTTCTTGAACTCGATATTTCTGAAAATTGTGATAATTATATCAATCAAAGCTATCTTCCTTCACCTACAAGGTATAGTTTCTTATTAGATCCTACTGTCTGCTCCAACGTCATTTAATTTTCTTTTCAACTTTGTCAATATTGTGTTGATTGCAATAACAATATAACACAGTAGCTGTCTGGCTATACATGTTTAGCGTCGGGAGAGTTGCTGCCTTGACTATTTGTGCTGCCTACGCATAGATTATTGGTGAGGGCTGTCTATAATGGCTTGGATCACACGTTATCAGAGTCAATTAGTGTAAATGTGTGTAGAACTTACTGGAGAAGAGATAGGCAGTAATAGATAATTATTATTAGGATTATTTGTATAAGCTGTAGCATGTACACAGTCGCAGTGTCTAAAATAGTTTGATATGGTTCTAGCAAGCAATAACTTCAGGTAGGAGAGAGTGAGAGCTCTTTACTACATTTATCCACCAAATTCTATATTTTTATTTATAATTAATATAAAATGCTATTGCTTAATTAGAGTACTCGTATAAATATAAATTATTTCTATAGTTGCAATGTAGCTCTATAAAAAATGGTTTGTAATTATTATTGTTATCGTAATGTTATTTGAATGATCCAATGTAAATGCCGACTGGTTATCATTCTAATGATGTCAATCAGTTTAGAGATTATATTATTTTATCTCTCCCACATCTTCCAGATTCATTTCTATAATAAACTCTGTCTGGAAACCTTGAAATCCATTAGCAAAGTGCTGTATACTATTTTATGCATGTGTAAATGTTACTATTGATGGATACAAGAGAGGCGGTTGCTCAGATTAACCTTTCTAGTGTCTACAGTTAGGATTGCACTTTATCATATCAAATTCTATAAAAAGACAAACACATAGCTAAGTATATTGGGCAATAAGACGGCAGCTCAATTATATTAATGCATATTATATCACAAAAACAAACAGTACAGTTGTTCATGTAATCCAATCTAGGGCTATTGCAGTCACATCTAGACATTGCGACTGGTTTAACGTTCATCTGGTTTAACGACTGCTTGCATTATTTATAGCAACTCACCTGAAACGAACACTTCTGTGGCGGAGTTCCAAAAGCACAGAGAGAACATCCGACACGTATCTGTCATAGCCCGAGAACAAGCGAATCATCTCACACTACCTACACAATCTTACAGGCCAGCAGATATTTTGTTGCAGCCTCCATATGAATCAGAAAACAGGAGTACAGAGGATAAGACTGATGGGACGAGGATGTTCAGAGAGAGAACTGCTAACATTGGGGTAATCCCCACATGCCAGATTAAGGAAGCATATGGTTATCAAGTTGATCCAGCTTCAGAGCTTAACTCAATGCCTCCAACAAATCTGTTTACTGCAGATTTACTAAAGCATAGAACTATGTCTAGGAAAGTAACACTAAATGTTGGAGGACAGAGACATGAAGTACTGTGGACAACATTGCAAAGAATACCCAGCACGAGGCTAGGTAGGCTCCACAGCTGCCTCACCCATGAGGCCATTATGGCGCTGTGTGATGACTATGACATCATACGGAATGAATACTTTTTTGATCGTCATCCAACGGCTTTTTCTACAGTCATTGATTTCTATAGAACCGGAAAGTTGCACTTGATGGACGACATATGTGTGATGTCATACGGGGATGAACTAAACTTCTGGGGCATAGATGAGTATTACTTAGAACAATGTTGCTTGAACAAGTTGAACCACAGAAGAGACCACATGCTGGAGGAGATGAGGAAAGATGACGAATGTCTTGGCCAGAGCAGCTCAGAAGAGACGTTTGGTCCTGGTAAATACAACAGAGCTAGGAAGTGCATCTGGGATCTCCTTGAGAAACCAGACAGCTCCAAAGCTGCTAAGGTAAGACTACTCCGCTATACTTGTGAGCAATTGGTAAGATTAGAACAAGAAACACCTACTACTATTTTCTAACATCAATCAACATGCATGTACATGTACAGAGATAGTGGAAGGGAAGATGTATAGCTCCATCTAAAAGACTTGCCCAGTATGCACACAAATATTCTACCAGGTAAAAGACGTCGAGTCACATTTTCCTTCAGTTAAAGTTGTGTCCTCTTTTCTGTTCAATCCCGATCAGTGATTGCAAAACAAAACAAGTTTTGTAGCCCCTCCAGTTTTTACCGAAGAAAGTTAGATAGAGCTGTTAGCCAATGAAGACTTTTCATTTGAAGGTCAATACGCAACGTCATTTAATTGGGCCGTGAGCAGAGACCTACATGTAGAGATATTATGTTGATCATCTTTCCTTCGACTATTTTTGTACTATATATATGTGGTTATGTTGGAAGACCAGTAAATATGTCTAGCCTCTGTTCTAACAATCCTACACCCACAAAGTAAACATCGTAGGGCCCAAAGTAATAATATAGGCCAATTAATAAGGCCTAACCATAAAATGCTTGTTAAATTATGTAATTAGTTTTTAGTAGGACATGGAATGTACCTAGTGAGAATAATAATTAGGGATATCTAAGTTAAACATAATACAATATATCATGTATTTTCATATCTTATTACTTAGCTGCACTTGCCACTCAAACATGCATTACTTTGCTCATATTATATTATTAGCATAGTTGTTTACATTTGCAGAATTTACTCATGTTTTCTGCATATTCAATTCAGGTTACTGCAGCATATGTAGCCAGGCATGCCTGCATGCATACAAAAAATATTGCATAAGATATTTACACTAATCAAGTCTGCAAAGTGAGTTTGCAAAGAAATATGACTTTCCTGTAAAATATTTATATTCATAATTGGAGAGAAGATGGTTAATTACTATCCCTATAGAATGGGTTACTTTGAACAGTTGACACCTCTAGAATAATAAGCTAATTAGAGTTGTCAACTGTGCCATGTGTCTTATCAATTACATATCATATCAATATTATTATATTTATAATTACATTTTTATATACACTGTAGTAATAACAGCTGTACACAAGGAGGAAATATTGGATATTTATACAGGTGTACAGTGTGTATACTGTAGTAAACTGTATATTAGTATTTCAATATACCTGTGCATGATGCAAATACTGTATATGTACATGTATGTCGGCTATATGTATGTGTATTGTAATACTTGTCACTAGTCTGATAGGCCTACAATATTATTTATAAATTTAAAATGTAGCATCATAATTAGTTTTTAGTAAATAAACATTGGGCGTGTGGTGGAAGTGATGTAGACTGTAGTGTGGAGTATTAGAGAGTAGAGTGTAGAGTATAGAATATAGAGGGTAGAGTATAGAGTGTAGAGTGTAGAGTATAGAGTGTAGAGTATAGAGTGTAGAATATAAATACTAGAGCATAGAGAGTAGAGCATAGAGAGTAGAGTATAGAATGGAAAGTATAGAGTGTAGAGTACAGAATATAGAGCATAGAGAGTAGAGTATAAAATGTAGAGTATAAATTGTAGAGCATAGGGAGTAGAGTATAGAATGCAGAGTATAGAGTGTAGAGTACAGAATATAGAGTGTGGAGTACAATATATAGAATAGAGTGTAGGGTGTAATGGGTCTAAGATACAGAATAACAGCATCTATTGTATTTCGGATAATTAATTTAGCTAATTTGATAAGAATATAATCAGTGTTTGCATATTGCAGTCTATCAAGTCTAATCTAATAACATATTAACATGTTACTAATCACTTTGACCAACTTGTCTATGAGCTGTATCATCCTATGCATAACATACACACACTTACATGTATAACATACACACACTTACATGTATAACATACACACACTTACATGTATAACATACACACACTTACATGTATAACATACACACACATCTTACATGTATAACATACACACACTTACATGCATAACATACACACACATCTTACATGCGGGCATATACAGTGTACATGTCCAGGTATATACCCAGCATACATACATTCTACATATATATGCCTGTCCTAACAATGTGACCATTAAAATTATATAACATATTTAGGTAATTATCAATATACAGTATATGGCAGCTTTCGTTTCGAGACCGATATTATACATGTATATAAAATTGCGATTCACAAGCCAGGTTACCATTAGAGTTGTCCTACCAATGTACAATGTAATATATAATTGAACTGTATTATCCTCATTGTGTTGAATGTGTTCCTACTTTCCTGTAAGCATCATTATTTGCACTGTGATTGTGTGGTATATGAAAGGGCAATGCACCTCTATTAGTAAAGTTGTCTTCCCTTTGATATCATTATTACAGGTGGTGGTTGGAATATCCATCTTGTTTATAATAATGTCAACAATTGGACTAACACTGAATACTATACCCAGCTTAAAGCACCACAATTCTGAGACTGGAGAATTGGAAGACAACAAAGCCCTAGACTACGTGGAAACAGTCTGTATAGCCTGGTTCTCGCTGGAGTACCTGCTTAGGTTCTGGGGTGCCCCAAATAAGTGGAAGTTCTGCAAAGGATTTTTGAATGTGATTGATTTGCTAGCAATTTTACCCTATTTCCTCTCTCTTGGACTCCAGCATACTGAAAGCACCAAGAGCACTATGCAATTCACAACAGTACGCAAAGCCGTGCAAATATTCCGAATTTTAAGAGTTTTACGAGTCCTAAAACTTGCCCGCCATTCCACAGGTTTACAATCACTAGGCTATACTTTGCAGAGAAGCTACAAGGAGCTAGGGCTACTGATGATGTTTTTAGCTATTACAGTTTTGATATTTTCTAGTTTAGCATACTTTGCAGAAAAAGACGTTCATGACACTAAGTTTACCAGCATTCCTGCGACGTTCTGGTGGGCGGTAATTACTATGACTACCGTAGGGTACGGAGACATTGCACCAATCAGCACGTTTGGGAAGTTTGTTGGTGCATCCTGTTGCATCTGCGGGGTGCTCGTTATCGCACTCCCTATTCCTATCATAGTGAATAACTTTGCGGAATTCTACAAGGACCAGATGCGTAAAGAGAAAGCAAGGAAACGTCACGAAATGGTTAAAATGAAGAGAAGTAAATTTAACCCCGTAGGTGGTGGACACACCATGGTGGACGCGCTTCACCAGATGAGAGAATCTCTACTCACACAGTTTCCAGCTAAGTTGGATGATGAAAAAGCATTTCACAAAATGGAGCTGAAAACAGTGGAACCCAGTGCCCCACCGTCAACCCAGGTGAGTTGGTATTTATATTATGTCTGTTCAAATACCTTTTCCCTCAACCCCCCCCCCCCCCCCCTTCTCCAACCCACCACCTGCAATGAGTACGACATTTTAACACCACCTGATAATACTATGCTATGCTATGTAGTTGTAACAACAATAGCTAATTGTTACTAAAACTTCTAATATCGCTATAGATTATTGCTTATTATTTTTATAACTATATAATATTATATGCAACATTGATGTACCACGTTGCTCCCTTGCCATATTGGTACAGGTATAAAGCATGCTTGCTGTGTAACATATGTATATGCACTGCTACAATAATGAAAATAATTGCAAGTGTTGTGGGTAACAATAATATAAATATTATTGTCTAGTTAGTATACTAATGCATTATATTGATCGCATAGTCTTCACATCTCTTATGCTCTCGGTTATATAATCATCTATCACTGTGTGTCTACTCATATGGATGGTGACTGCTACCTTAAACATATCGAGAGCGGAACCTACTCCTCCTTTGCTGTTGAGTGTTTATTGGTGCTTATTTATATTACTATAGTCCAAGTTAGTAGACATAATTACTAGTGCATTGAGTAACATAATATCTCAGACTACTATGCCTTTGCTACCTACGCAATGGGCAGTATACTCAATTATACCCTTGGTGCTAATATACATTATAAATATTGCATCCTTTTATCTTCCACTCTACCTCTGTCATCAATAGCATACTACTGCGTTGTGAATTGACTCAAATCTAAGCAATATATTTCCAATGCACCATTTATAAACTATGGCATGTTAGACTAAAACACTCGGATGTACCCCTCATAAGTCACCAACTGTATTACTATTATAACACATACATATTATGTAAAATAGTACACAATATACAGATTCAGCAAATTGCAGTTGAGAGTTGTTCTCCCATAAGTGTTACTAGAAAAAGTTTTGGCTGTTAGTGCATAATTTATGCAAATAAATTATATATATAAATAGACATCATGTGAATGATTATATCTATTATAATGGAAAATATCCATACCCATGTTTATGTGAATTGAGCATTTAATCTGCCAATAACATAGTTTTACACCTAGAATGTTGTGAATAATTATTTAAATCCTCTGTCAACTTTTATAATACATGCATATTCAAAACTTGAGATTTACAGTTCTTTGACTGATTGGGATTGTTGACCATTGGCTTTCAAAATTCCTATTCAAAAATTGTGGAAAGACTTTACCAACCAAACACGAGTTTTATCATGAACTGTGCAGCCATTGGTTGGCTTACCGAGGGTTTCGTCTTATGTAGAACAAGTGCTAATTAGACTTTCTGTAATAACATAACTACTTACTTCTGGTCTCTTAACATAGCTTCAGAACCCTCTAACTGGTTGTGGTTGAAGAGGGGCATTGTTATTATTGAGTTGCACATCTTTTCTTGCACATCGTTGCCACTCCCTCTCCAGTGTTGCCCTAAAATCCACACCATCTCTTTTACCACCTTGACAATTATAACACCACATCTACCAGGTGCTAGCCACTGTGTATAACAATATAAGAAGCTACCCTGCTTACTACCTATTCAGTGCTTTACACCATTTTATGTTGTTATTTCCAGGATAGTTCTCCTAAGATTGATGCCCATAACACATCCACAACTGAATTCAATGGCAAGTTAGTCAAAGAGAGGAAAACTCCAAAAAATGTTGAGCTTGGAGGTAAGACACCATGCAATGTACAATGTAGGTTTACTTATACACAGTAGTAGTAGTAGTAGTAGTGGTAGAACGGGTAGCATTGATTTGTATACTATTGTAATATGGATTGTATTGGGTTTTTGTATTACAGTTAATTTCTCCTGAACTCAAAATTCAGCTCAAATACAAGTTTTCAACGGCTGGTAGCAACTATAGTCATATCAGACATTACGTTTAATCTTGTTAGATAGAAGACAATTTCCAAGATAATTATAAGCGAATAAATGCATAGTTTTAGTTCTAGAATTACCACATCTACTTATTGATCATTGATTGTAAATAATTTGTTTATTTAAATTCTCACAGTTGAATAAAATGCATCTGAACAAACTGGTTCTTAAAACTGAATTTGGCAAAATTCTGTTGCGAATTAGCTTGATGCAGTCATAAATTATAGGGGCTGCCATGAGTATAAAACACATGTATAAATTATACAAATGGTGAACCATTATAGCAAGGCATGTGATGGTTATCTTAATAACCAACTTGCAACTCCTGTGCCATATTGTATGCAATAGGTCTTTATAGCAGGTAATTATATTTATTGTAGAGGCTGATGAAACTGCTGCCTTTATTCAGACTACAGTCACCTAACAAGCCAATCTATACATGTACCTCTCAGTTGATAGTAATATTTTATATACACTGGTGTACAGTACCAAGTATAAGACTTTAATATTCATATTACTTACTCTAAGTCTTTGATAGCTCTTGCAATATTTGTAAATATTTTAATTGCATGCTACTTAAACAGCCAGTAATAGTGTTTATTGGTTACGTAAGGAAACTGCAAACAAAGTCCTAAATAAACCAAGTTACAGATCTTTATGTGAGTGTCAGGCTTACCAAGTTCGACTGATGAAAATCAGGGAGATTCGGCATTTGGGTGGGGGGTGTCCATTTTGGGTGGGGTACCAAAATTTGAGTTCAAAATCTGGGAGTCTCCTGCGGAATCAGGGACACTTGGTAAGCCTGGTGAGTGTATGTATATTTTGCCTTTTGGAGAACGTCACAAATACTACATGCATGTGTAAGCAATTGATCATGTTCTTAATAGGAAGTTGTCCTCTCTCAATTGGGTAACCAAGTTGGAAGAGGACAACTTCTTATTATGTTAAGTGACTTATTAGTGCCCACCATGTATTTTCAGTGCCAATATTTGACAATGCTGATTATTATGTAAAAACTAAAAATAAATTACATAGAAATGTCATAACACTTTGTTTGAATAATATGTATTTTGGTTAAACAATATTTTTATAATTGTATTTACATGTATATGATAGTTGTCTATGATATTAAATTATCACCTAATTTAGAAAAGCTCTTATATCAGTTATACTTTATACCAGAGCTTGAAATAAATACATTGGATCAATTTTGATGACTGTTTTTTCAATTTATGGGTGTTTAGTTTCATCACTTCTTATCAGAGAAAGTCATCTCCACTGCTCTGCATTCATATTATATCAGCCTTTATATTGTAACTATAATACTTATTTGAATTTTAGAGTTGTCCACCCTCTTACTGCACAATGAGTACAGCGTATGGGGTGTATAGCATGAGTTGTGCTGTAGACAAAATATACTCTCACCCTACTGATAATTTTTAACCCCTAGGCCTAGATTGTAATATTATGTTTAGACCTGCAAGTTGAATTACTGAGGATTTGTTCCCAGGGAAAATTGAGAGTTTTAAAACTTGTATACCTCTAATTCTACTAGTAGAATGGGAAGCTAATATTGTGCTGAAACTAACAGCTGCAGTTACTTTTTAAGCAATGACTAATATGCATGTACACGTACACGTACGTATACATGTAACATACACATACAACATATAAAATTACAAAATGAAATATTATATTATTAACAATAAATCACAAGTTGTATAAGCTAACTAACCAGCAATAGCCTGCACCTAGTCTTTGATTTTGCTTTATAAGTTACTATGTATCATTGATAAAAGAATGCACTTAATTCTGGTAGTTTATTCTAGTAATTATCATGCATAAAGTACAATACTGCATAATATGCATAAACATGTGTAAATGTATTTTTATAATTTTACCTTTGAAAGAAAACAAGTAAATATCCTACTAAATGTGGCTAATTAGAATATCTGGTAGTAAGTTTACTCATTAACACTGACGGAATTGAATAAAAACATTATTCCTCTACCAACTAGAAGTACAGGGAATATTTATAGCTATAATATTCTAATGAATTTTATCTATTCCATTGATAACATCTGCATGCATTAGTAAGTGGCATGAATGTCATCCCATCTAATCATATTAACTTACTGTTAGGCATAGACCAGGTGATGTGGATGGAAAGTATTGAACTGTGTGATTAACTTTCCTAAAGGAACATGTGTTCCAATATGGAAGTAGCTATGAGAACAGTCATCACACCGATAGAGACAAGAGTGCTATAAAATATGTAATAGCTGCAGCTGAGATCAAACAAGCTAAATAGCCTCCCAATCTGGTGCCATTACTAATGCACTCATATATCCTTTAATGTGAAAATAACTGATAAGAGGAAGGGGGCCAAAATATAGTTTCCTATCTACTGGCCACTACCACTGTTCACCACGCAATGCCAAACATACTTCGTATTGTAGAAGCTGCCAAGTTCAAATGGAAGGCGATCAGACAAAAAACATAAAAACATCTGAACAAGTGTGATGGTCAAAAAATTTCAAGTCCTGCTTGAAGTTAATTTTAGCCTGCTTTAGTTTGCAACCCACTAACATTGACACTTCTCAAGCTCAACATTAGTCAACCAGAGCCTGTCAGTCACTCTGAGCTGCATAGGATAAGGTCTCACAAATTGAGCACAATAAATTTGTATATGTTTAGCATATTTTACTGTATAATTAACCAACTGGTCCACAGGCTGGTTTTTGGTGAAACCTTCAAAGCTCTAGATACGTTTCTTGACCTTCACTGCTATATTGTTCAGCAGATGGCAGAGTCGTCTCCACCTGTCTATGTCAAACAATAATGGAAAGTTGTTTGTAGACAACAGCTTACAACTAAATGGTTTGTGAAATTTGATTCTACCATATTGTATTTTGCTGTTGTCTTGGAGATAAATTACAGTATGTCCAAGAATATGGAATATCACGATAAACGTACATGGCATGGTATTTGTATTATATTTTGTTTCATTTGGCATTTTCAAATTGCAGGTTAGATGAGTCAAAACATAATTACTTAATTCTAGATGAAGATGAAGATCAGCACCCGAAGTCCTCAAACTACTTTCATGTCAGACAGCAAGACTTTCCAAGACCCAGTGATGCAGATGTCAGAGTTGTCTCCACCCACTAATACATTGATTTCCACTGATTTTACCCATAGTTCTTTGTGAATAATAATCAAAGGGATTTCAATTTTATAGATGCAATAAAATTGATTATGTATTCTTTTCTTTGACCCTTATGTAACTTTATAATCTAAAGAAGAGGAAATGTAAAAGAATTTAGAATAAATCTACATCTATTATACATTATATTGTTGGCTATAAAACACTGAATATATTTTAAATGTCACAATTAATTTCTACCAAATTAAAATAAATTAAACTATAATTATATTATGTTGAAATTGTGACTAATAAAGCTGACACATGGAATCAGTAATTATATTTAGCAATAGAGCTACTGCCATAAATTGTTGTGAAATATATTATGCATTACTATCCATGCTAATTATATTACCTAAATAATTCAGCAAGCAAGCTGCAGCTGAAGGATCACTGGTGCAAGGGACAGCAAGTCTCCAGTGTTTATAATTGATAACCCTTTATCCACTGGCTTACTGGATAATCAAAATTATTTCATAACATGAAAATTACAATTAAGACTTTATGTGCCATGTGACTTGAATTAAGTAATTAATAATAGAGAATATATAACTCTATTTGGCAGACTATAAATTATTTTGGCTCCAGTGGCTGACCCAAGGCCAGATGCTAAGATTGGGAGGGTAGAATAATTTTAATCATATTAAACAATCCATTATCTTAGCCTTAGATCTGACCATTATACTGAAAGTGGTAGAGGCTGGTACTGTATAGGTACCAACATTGACTCCTTACCACAGGCAATTAGAACTCAATTTTCCTCTTTTTTGTTAATCTTTGGGTATTTTTATTATTATTGAGACAATCTTGTAATTAAAAATGCAATAACAGGTAATAAAACTGATATAATACGCTATTACATAACACAATTTACTGTCTGCCATGCAGATGCAAGTAAAAGTATTACATTTTATTACCATCATACAGTCATATCTAGAGTACATTTTAGAGTAGGTGCCAATCCCCAGCTAAGTAACAATAATATGCTGTAGTTAGGAGCTACAGGTTTGAGGTATGTTCAAGAATAAAAACATTGTTGAGAAGATGCAAATTTGCTGAATTTATAATCGATTCCTATAATGCGCTCAGTATATATAATACTGATATGTCTATTTGTGGGCTCACATACCTAAAGGTGGATACGCAGCTAGTGGTAGCCCATCTCGGTGGCCTGTTTACACTGGGACAATGTCGCCACTGACTGTGATTCTAAATCCTGTATTGTAGCACGACCATATAATCGAGTTTTGATGACAACCGGAAATCAATGTTTTTATTAGTATAAATTAAAGCTTGGTTTTAAAGATAAATAAAAAAATTAAAATAAAACCAATAGACTATTACAGCTAAAATAAAATGCAAGACCCAAAATCTAAAATAATGTTGGCTGATGGGCCACCATCCACCGAGAAATTATCTTTCAAATTATTTTGGTGATGGATATCAGTGCAGGCGAAGTGACTACATATCAGCCTAGCAAGATAGGTTCGACCTGATAGACTTTACTCAAAAATTGTCTCCACGACCTCATTTGGGAACCAAGAGGCGCGCACAAAAGCTGTAATTATGCAGACAATCGCAGTTATGGTAGGCTACACCTTCATGTATTTTGTATTGGGCTAATTTAGACCCACCTTAGAACTAAGGTGAAGTTTGTCCTACGCATATTCTCACTAATTTAAAAAGGGGGAGGGTGTATTTGGTAGGGGTGGATGTATTCGTTAAAGTAGTGCTTTGCTGAATGATGGAGACTTGACATGATAACATTAAATATTACAGGACCTGTAATAAAATGTTCCCATATAATATAAAGTATATGTATTACCTTATAATATTTGAACATACTCATAACTGATAAAAATGTAAGCTATGAGAGTATCCAAGAATACAGAGTTTTGTAAACAGTAGATTGGCTACAACAAGGTAGTAAAGTTGAGATAAGGTACAATACATGAGCTAAGCCATAGCCATATATCCACAATTCACTGCATTTTATCTTTGAGCAAATTTGCTGCTAAGAGATATAGAGATGATAAGGAGGGGTGTATTGTTACTTTATCTTGTATCTATGGGTATTATATTATGAGTATAATATGTGCAAGCAGTGATATATCTGTAGGCAGAGTAATCAGTGGTCCTCTCACAGGTGCTACGTAGACTGTATGGCGCTGAGCAATGCGAGCATGTGTGTATATAATACAAGCCAGACTAGCCATATCATATAATGTACACTGTGGCGCCTCTAGACTGCTTCTATTTAACATACATAATCACTATAATACTACAGGCTGATTCCACAGGTGAGCGCACCACGTGGTATAAATATAAACACGTGATCATAACAAACTTCGCTATACAGTTGCTAATGCAGGTGTGCTGTAGACAGTGAGGCGCCCCATGTTCACTGTGTAGGCAATGCCTCACCTACAAGCAATCAGACTGATTCAGCATTTCGGTGTCAGACTCAAAATATCTCAACCTCTCATAGTCAGGTGTTGAAATAGTCGAACACAGATGTTCCGACGCCAGTGTTGAGTTAGGGGAAGGCAGTTTTATCTTAGTGCCAAAATGTCAATGAATTCCTCCTGCTGCTTTCATTTTACAGGCAAAGAAATTTCTTCCCACCTAAATGCAGCTGGCTTGAATATAATAATAACATTTGTGAAAATGTTATTATTACCCCCTATCACTAATGGCATTTCAACTCTCAGCAGCCATTGGCAGCAGCCATTGGCAGCAGCCATTGGCAGCAGCTGCTAAGACATCTCCTCTCCTACATTTTCAACTAGCCGTGTTTGCTATAGAATCTTGCTATCCTTTTCATTTTTCTTCGATTGATTTCCTACTTTTTCGGCAGCAGCATCGCCCCCCATAATGGCAGCATTCCACCACATTGTACTGTATTTACATCATCCTCATCTACATTATCATCGTCTTTATTTTGGCCTAAAGTGTATCTGCTACTACTTTTGGTATTTTCCAACTTTTTCCTAGAACCGGCCAAGTAGGTTCAAAGTTGACTACTTCCGAAATATCTGTCTAAATGAAACTGGTGTCACTGATTGGTAAAACTGTATAAAATTAATGTCTATATAATAATAATGCTTTCTCAATTAAGATTTCTGACAAGTGACAGTGGTGTCTGCAGGTGGTAATACTATTAGAATACCCATGACTTACTCTACCACAGCCCTGAGTGCACTTTGCTGTCAACAGACGATATTTATACACATAACACACAGCATATGGCTATACAAGCATATAAATTATGTGTTACTGTACAACATAATACTTATAGTATGCATATATTTCCGTACACGCATTGTCATGGGTATAATATACATATTGTACAGTGTAGCAAGGGAACTGTCAGGATTTTAGTCATTATAACATGTCTTATGTGGAGAATATAATGATTATTTCGGACATACAATTTATTTACATCATGCTATTGGTTGATTATATTCAGCTTATCACAATTCAGTGATTATGCCTATTGCATACTACATTACATTTGTAGAAAACATAATGCAAAAGCAAAAACAGAATTACGTTTTTTTTCTTGTCACCGTGTTGCAAGTAGAAGTACTGTGCAGTACATGTATAAAACACCTCCATGAAATAATATTGCATATATGCCCGCATCTTGCATGCAGAAGTAGAATATGCATGTCACATGTTGTATCGTAGGACATGCTGTATCATGTCACATGCTGGATTGTAGCACTTTCTCACGGTGACACTCGCTCCTCTAGACTGTAAAAGATGCAGAAGTTTTCCTGTCTGAAGCATCTTCCCTTTTACAAATACAGGTGTAGATTCAATTCATTATTATAATATAATTCCATCACACAATCAACTTGTTAATGTTATATAAGCTGTTATATCTTTACTTGAAAATACCATCACGGCATGACACTTTAATGGTTAATGACACTGTTGATTTTCATCTAAATATCTGACAGATCATTCATTGACAAAGTGTACATCATGCAGATACAATAATAATATTCTACAGCAAGCATCTGTGGAGCACCTGCTCAGTGTTGGCCCATATTTGCTGTGGGCCAGTTTATTGTACACTCTGCTATTCACCATTGTCTATTTTGGTGAGAAAGTAAAATACATGATGTAACAGTAACAGCTGCTGACTTCTTCAACATATTATTTTCCAGGTCCAATGCTACATGTATCTCCAAGACAACAATAATACTGGGTATACTATATTATATGCTGGTGAACTTGGATTGAACTGTATATAAGTTAATCTATTATCTCCAGTGCTAAAGGGTTAGTTTTATTATTTCCTAAAATTATTAAGCTCCCTATTTTTTGTGTTTAAAATTTTATTATTAAGACATCTCACAGGTGCGAGGCATTGAAGGTGGAAGTAGCAGTATACAGTGGCGCCAGTGTATATTGCCTGAATCAATCTCTGCTACCCATTATTATATTTACTTATTTGGTTAAAGAATTTGTAATTGATAATTGACACATGAGTAATCCGCAAGTGTATAAAATTATACTAGCTCCTGTCTACCTGGCGCCACTGGTTTTTCAACTGTCTATGCAAAAATACCGACAATATTTTCTTTTATCTTATTAGCACTGTGTCTAAATACAGCTCTTTATAATTATTATATATTCTCAGATTTGCATAGGGCTCAAGTGTTTTGGGAAGGAGCATTACTCATGATTGACATATAGTCACTATAGCAGCCGCCAGTTCGGAGACTGCTATCAGATATTTGCCTGGTTGTGACGTCACATGGCATATAGTGGGTAGGCGCCTACTGGACTGCCCAGCTGTGGCTGCAGTCTCCCTGCCTGATAGAAATGGCAGTGACTGCCAATGTCAAAACACCCCACCCTCTAAATAGCTCCCTAGACTGAGGTTAAAGAATAGAAAACAATTAGTCTTGTGAAGTCTTGTACACCTGTGTCATAATCCATGATTTGATTTTAGTTGTAGTTTTATTCATTCAAGCAACAAAAGTCCTAAGCTCTCTGTCTAAAGTCACTACTACGCCTGCAGCCAGGCCAGGTGGGGAAATCCTTGCACCGACAACATAATCAACTAATCTATTCAATAGCATTCCAATGATTGTTCGACATAAAGAGGTAGGCGGAGCTTGTGGTCGCCGATCTAGATATAAAGCGGCTGCATTCACTTCAGTCCTCATTCAATCGCAGAGCACTAAACGCTAAACGTAGCACAACAATACTATACATACATTTCCAAACATGAAGGCTGTAATTGCACCAACTAGACGCATGGAGTTGAACCGCATTCGACCAGATAGCTGTAAAGTAAGAAAAATCTCTCATGATTTTGACTATGAGAAGAAGATGCAGGAAATGTATTTCAAGCTAAAAGAGTTGGTACCAACATGCAGTGAGAAGAATCAGCTCACCAAAACTGAACTTCTCCAGAATGTCATAGATTATATCTTTGATCTGCAAGACACTTTGGAAGTAGACAGCGATGACGAAGCTAAAGCACCTCTAACAGAGAGCTTCCAGTGCAACAAACTAGTCTTTGAGGTAAATATATGTACTACTTAGTACCGCTATTTCCCATTGTAATATTGTGCATCATTCCATCATTTTGTTGCATTATCTTGATCTTTACTGCTAGTACACATTGTATGTTATACATATACTTATGAAAACTTTTGTTATTATTGCAGATGGAGTACGAGTCTGACCTAAGAAAAGTATGAACTTCACTCGGTGTCAGTAATGTTGTGTTGTGAAGCTGGATTCAATTGTGCCTGCAACATGATCAAGTCTGAGATGGCCAAAGGAACCTGATGTATGGTGCGTCTGTGGTTGACTTCGAACCTAGCCTTAGCAAACCTAGAACTAGAACAGAATATCTGACAGTATTGCACACAGCAGTCAATTAAACAGTTGGCTAGCTAAGGATGTAACATGAGAGCTAGGAGCACAGGCTAGAAAGTTGACTATATAGCTAAGCTTGTTAGACAGGTTTATGGTGTGAGATGTCACATTGCCAGTCGATTCTGTATCAACAGTGATTATCTATTTGTTTGTAATTTTGTTTAGCAAGCCAGTTCTATATTTGTAATGATCTTTTCACTTGATTCTAATACCTTCTATTCTATAGATTTTGTGCTGTCTAGATTGTTGTATAATTGCATAGTATTCCCTAGTTCAGCAGCTAAATAATGTTTAGAATTTTACATTGCTAAATAGTTTTTATAATTTCTGTAGTTGTAACTGTTACAATGTTTTTATACACCAATGAGAAGCTAAGTGAGCCAATAAAGATCAAACTGATGAGTGATAAACTAAATGAAACTAGCTCTTGTAAATTTGGTACAAGCAGAAGTCTACTTGAACACCTACATGAATAATATTGTCACAGATGGAAATAATAAGCAATAATAGTTACCATGACAGTCATTGATATGGTGCCAAGCAAGGCAATGAACAGTCTCAAGTACTAGCTATACTTAGACTAGGGCTCCTGGCTGTGTTGCCAGGAATACTGAGCTTACTGGAAATTATGCAAAACCTGATAAAACTTAAAACCTCAGTTTTGAGACTACTGCATTCTACATGCATAAATACAATAATAATGCTTATAATCAGCTTGGATTATAGCTGGTCCAATCAAGTTAAAGCTGAGTGACAATCTGATAAAACAGCAAAAAGTTGCAACTGATGATCATAACTAGAGACTGTTGTGTAAAACCTTGTCATCTTTCCTACAGTGAGAAAGGTGTTCAACACTTGAGCAGCTGTAAAGTAACATGTGTACATCTTGTGTTCAACAGGCCTATTATACCAAGTCACCTTTGGCCCAGATTAGAAATATTTTGTTGTAGTAAACAGCCAAACACCATCTGTTCTTGCAAGTAGTGAGAAAATATTATGTCACAAAGAGTCAACAAATGGAAAATGATTGGATTCAACAGTCTCCATGGGAAGAGAAGATAGAGAAGACTATCTATTTACAGCAGGTGCTAGCAGGTGGCATTCGCGAACGTGTGCTCTGTGCCACGCGAACGCAGCACCGCACAGCATTCCGCTTCGCTCCATTTTCGCCCCTAGTGTGCTCACACCTTTACTCTATTACAAATCAGATTGTGAGTGCTCATCTAACCTCCTATATAGAGCAACCACTCTGCTATATTTTCACTCCTTGATCATCATCTGGTAGGGCCCAGTAAGTGTTGGAGCTATTATTATTGTCTTAGAATAGATCACAGCTGGATGGTGCTACTTGAATCCAAAATTATTTTCGTTTGATGTAATGGCAGTAGCTCTCAAGTGAAGCCGATTGCACCAATGGAATGGCTTTATCAATCCCCTTTTTGGATGTTGTAATATATTTAGTATTGCACCAATGGCTCTCAGTTTCCAGTTTAGGTCCTATATTAATATAGATTAGCCCTTTTATCTTAGACATTCCTTGTTGGCAATGATGTACTGTACTGAATTTATAGTGCTTAGCAGCTAGATTAGAAAACTAGCATTTCAACAAACTAAGGCAAATGTGGGGCAGGATTCATAAATTTCTAGAGAGAATGAAGTTCCTCTCTTTAGCCCAGTGGATAAATACAAACAATGTTGCTGGCTTGTGCCTATACATAAAATATTTATAGTTATACCAGGTTAAGGTATAGGTCTAGGATACATATGAGTAAGTGATAAGGCTAGGCTTGTGGCTGCCAAATACAAAGAGAGCTGGTCAAACTGACAATCAGAAAGAGTCAGCAAAAGCTCATTACTATTAAAACAAAACTATTCAAAAATCAATATTCCCTATTCAATTGTGCAGATGTGTAAAATATTTTTTTCTAAACTTTGATCAATTGATGAGCATATGTAATAAAATATTCATTCTAAGCTAGCAGATGTGAGATAGGATCAATTGTTGTGGATGTGTTCACAACCAGCAGTATCTATAGACTAGCAGCATGCAGCCTGCCCTCTGAAACTCTGTCAGTAGATGGCAGCTGGCCATACTCACAACACATCTGTCTTCTCCACCGATAGTATTGATTTAACACATGCACACTCACATGTTCATGTTATATATAATGTACGAGTACATATAGTCACACCTGGTATATACATCTACCTCCCTTTACCAATATATACAGCTACTCTATGATAGACACGCTGCATGCTGCCACTGCTGCTGCTACCATGGTGATCAGCATTATGAGGCAGCAGCTGCAGGGATATTGATGGCAATACACTGGGGAGTTAACAGCAAGTACAATTAGTCAATATTTCTATCCAAGTAGAACAAGTGAAGACATGTGTACAGTATACAAGTTATATTTCATATAATGCTATATAATAGGAAATCCATAATTTCTCCTAATTGTTATGCTAACTGTGATAACTAACTATAATCCTAGTATGCTGACTATGGTTTACATCATATAGCAAGCCCATATTGTTGGCTGCCACCAGTAGAAGTCTGAAAAATGGAGGTGAGGGAAGGACTATTTCAGAGAAACAAGTTTTTAAATTTAACTTAACGCCACTGTGGGGCCTAGTCACACAGCGATCCACGCTGTCGCATGAGCATATTTATATAGATTATGCCGTACTTTACAATGGCAGCAGAATTGGGGTATTGGCCAGCTGATGCTGGATTAGCTTGCATGACATTATTAGTCGGTACAAATGACTTCTTATGAATTATGTGCTGGCATTACATTTGTATGTACAAGTAATTATGCAACTTACAGTATTTCAACCCCATTGTAGAAATTAAGAACAGAGAAATTTAAATTTAATGCTCTTTTTATTTGGCCCACAGAATTGGTCCTGGCTCCATCTGTTACCATTGAGAGAGCTACTGATGAACTGGCAGTTCAGTGCCTCTGATACTTTCCCTAGTCTAGAGTCTCTGTGGAGAACTTTGAATAGCCCAAAGTGCCATATTATTGGTTGGTGCAAGAGGGGTCAACCAACAGTTTTGGCCTAGCTGAGTCTGTATCCTAGAGCATAAATTAGTCAACATTGTAAGTTAATTTCCTTTATTTCCTTATGATAATTCATTAAATTTTAAAATAAAATTAGAAATTCCCTACAGATCAATCTGTAGCGTCTGCTCAGCAGAAATATAAATTATATAAACACGTAAAGACTGTTATGTTGTACAGCTGTGTACAGTTATAGTAATGGTAAGAGTTAATCCACTGACAAAGGGCTTACAAATACATAAATGTATATATAATTATATTATTAGTAGAAATTTTCAGGAAAATATAAACAATAATAATGAGAAGAGGAAGTGAAGTGGGTACTGAGATATTTATATGCCAGTCAAATGTCACATGTTACTTTATAGATCCATCACATGTAGATAGATGTACAACTAGCCTAGAAATTCACTACAATGTACTTACATGCACATAGTATCATCAGTAAATAAATTAGAAAGACAGAGAGGATGCAGTTGGTCTGCTCCCACCAAGGAGCCAACCATGAGAACCCAACAGACCCCTAGAATAATAACATCTGCTTTCATGGACATAGTTCACAAGAATCAATTGATTCGTCCACTTAGATAGCATGTGCAATGTGTCCATTCCAACAGCTGTGCCTTCAAAGTCAACAGATTGGGCAAGGATTGCAAATATGGTGCTAATAGTAAATGGTAAAAAAATATATTTGGAGGCTAAAATAAAAGTTATATACACAGGGTTATAATAAAACAAATGGTTGCTATGATTGCTGTGAAAAATGGTAGCCTTACTTGTATGTAATATTATACACTTTTTACTATTATATCATAATATATAATTACGATATTTATAGTAATAGAGTGAAGAAATCAGCTGGCTTTAGAGTTGAATTGTGCAGTGAGAGAGTTTAGCCTTTGCAACATGGACTTCATGAACTTGTCTACTTTGGGGGTGGAGTTTTGGTCTTCCATTAACTGCTGTAAATAATAAAAGTATAGACCTATTAGACTAAAAAAAGTTCGGATCATGAAGGAATAGTTTAAATGTAAATGCACAGTAACTTGAAAAGAATAATACACAACAATTAAATTACCATGGCAACTACATACATGGAGGTGTAGAAGATAGGCTTAGTATAACAGCAGTTCCTATTGGTATAATATCTTACCTGGCTGTTCTATCTGACAGCAGGAGGTTGAGATTTTAGCTGTCATGTAAATATGAGGGGGGGGGGGGGGGGGCTAATAGTAGAGAGGAAGGGGGTTATAATAATAGGTAGGGGAGCCTATATTAGTGACTGAAAAGAGCTATGCTCATGTATAATATGAATTATGTTGAAATTTGTTGACATCTTATCGCAATATCAATCATCACAAATATCATTGTCATGCCTTAGTGTAAAGATGAGTACATTTATTAAGTGATGGTATAGGTATTATATACAGCATATCACTGCCTATCAACAATCACTGAACAATATGTATAGCGAATAATTCAGTGGCATCAGATATAGCAAGCAGTATTATTCTTGCTCAGAGCGACATTGGGCTGGAGACAAGCAGCTGTTGGCTGGCTGACTCTAGACATATATATATGTATGTGTACTGTGTACAATCAGAGTTATTATTATTCAAGCATGTATTGTGTACAATTACAAGTTACTCATTGTATAGCCTCTCCTCACTTACAATGACAGGCTGCTTCAACTGCTGCTGCTAAGAAATGAGTTGATGATAACAATAGTCAAGTCTGCTGTAATAATACCTCCTCTATATTCCTCTCACACATAGTTGATTTTTTATGGTAGTTAATCACATACATGTATATCCTTATACTTGTATTGTATTGTTGACATACTCTAAACATTAGCAATCAATGACATGCTTGTAGCCAGTCGGTCTCCACAACACCTGCATACAGATAGCTATGACTGACTGTTGACTGTATATACACATTGATAGGCTATTATACTATATACAGCACACGTATTACGTATTACGTTATATTCAAGTATATTATAGTGTAATGTAACATTTTAATAGAGGGAGAGCAATGCACACGTGTTCCATGACACATCTTTACCAAATAGTTTGTGTCCAACAAATATGTGGGGTCAAACAGTTGTACTAACTCTGATCCTCATAACAAACAATAATAATCTATTATATTCTTCTGTTCCATAATCTCTCACAATCCTACTATTTCATAGGAATATAGACACAGGTATTCAGCAACACCTGATGACAGAGACTGAGTAACCTACCAGATAACACTATATATAATGTATGGACTACATGTAGGCGCCCCTTCCTATTTGTGCTCCAAGTATGGATCCATATCTAAGTGTTTTATTATCCCGAAAGTGTTGGAATTGGCTAACAAATAACTATAATAATGATGATGGGTAAATAATACATTATCTACTCAGTATAATACCTATAATACCAATACATCTTGTATCAGGTATTATATAGGTACAACTGCTTTATGTCCACCCTAACATTTACCAGACTAATCTCAGCAAATCCAAATAACTAGCCTTAGCACATAGCCCCAATTCTACCCCTACCCTAGAGCTCGTGCCTTGATACATTTGCAGCTGTAGGAATTTAGTCTAGAGTAGAGGACACCATTTGGTGAAAGTCTACACTGAAACCATCTTTGTCACACGTAGGCTATGTGTGTTATATCTCTAGGTCTATTGCCCAAGACAAAAAATTGTGCATGTCCAACTTTAGGAACAAGTTTAGAATAGGTAACATCACGTAGGATGTGTGATCTTGTGTTATGAATATGATGTATACACTACATGTAAAATAAAATTGTGAAACAATCTGTAACTCCTGGAACCAAGCAGTAAAGCTTCAGCGTCACTTCTGTATATTATTATAAGAAAAATTGTAAAAGTTGAAACGGATTTTCTTGAACCAACATCAGGAAAAACAGTGTACTGATGTACTAAAACTACAGGACTGTATGCTGAACAAGTAATATTTGAGGGTACAGAATGTGTGCATTCCCTTAATTTTTTACCTAAACATTGAAAATATAACATGGAATGCAAAGTACTAGATCTATATGTAAACCTACATCGTAAATATCAAATATATAGCCTACTGTGATGTTCATGCAAGCTACACAGAAATATATTATTATGTGTTAGTTGTGTACAAATAGTGGGATAATTGCAGCCCCCACCTTATAACATACACTACAGTTATTACAGTTTTATCTACTCAAATACTGCCATACATAGCTGCCTTTAAGTAGGCCTACATCACTTGCTGCTGCTGATTGTAATAGTGTATGGATTGAGCATACTGCTGCCGATATAATTATTTATGTTGGTAATCGTGTAAAGGTGGAGATAGGAGACACCCAGTCTAGCAAGCACCTGTATGCTTGCCACTCTATACTATTTACATGTGTATATATTAGATAGAGGACTGCAGTCTGTCTGCATGCCAGCCCTCTATATACCTGTATTATTATTACATCACTAGTTGCTAGAATTAGTATTGAGCACTTGTATATCTCATATCTCATCTCCATATAAAACTATCATATATTTCAGTAAACATTCCTGCAAGGTGCCCTCTGTTGGCACTGGTATTCTGCAAACTATTTACTGAAGACATGTATATAGTAAGCACCTGTTGGGCACATTGAGACCAGCGACTACTTGTCTACCCATGTCTACCCTAAATACCACAGTTCTGTCAAAGACATATCATTCCGTACTCTGTGTTTTATTACCACAACACAGCTAAATACTCAAGTTGCAATCTATAATAATCAATGATAATCAATGCCACCTTACTTGCTCAATAAATAGCTACTTGAACGCAGATTTTTTTATTGCAGTGAAATTAAAGCAATTAGGGAACAGAAAGATGGTGAGACAGAGTGTCGACTTGAGCACATGTTCAACTAACTATATACACAATCAAAGAAAGCTTCATGTGGTCAAATAAAACAACTGTGATTATATTTAGTACAATGTGTATCTTTGATAAAGTATTATTAGTAAAGTTTATTCATATGTTTATGTGGTATTGAAAGACTCCCAAATGTCTACAGTTGTGTTTATATACAGGTGAAAGTACTACATTCAATGCACTTACAATGTGTCAATTACTCTAATTACCCAAAGCATACAGGGGGAAGGGGGCATAACTCTAACTGCTCGCCGCTGCTTGCCCAAGTTTACAATAATATATTGCAGACTACATCTACATGTATATAAATTCACTAGCATTTGTAAAATGCTGACTGTTCCTGTAGTAATAGGCCTACATGACTTTATCACGATTACTTCTAATTTTTTGTTTTTGCCAGGTGTTGGTGATGCTTTTGCAACTAGAAGTGGACTTTCTATGTGAATTTCCCTCCCCTCTGTCATCACATTCCTTCCAATAAGGATGTGAGACAGATAGTAAATAGGTTTTAAACACACAGCCAAATTACAAACCATGCACATAATATTGTACACTTTGGATTTTGAATATTGAAACTGCATACCAGTAGGATTGCTATCAATTTACAAGCATGCATTATCACAGTCTGCTGTGATGAAATAAATAACAAACAAAATGCAAATTGCTTCTTTCCACACTTGGCACCTGTTGGTTGTAGGTTAATTCACAGCATTGTATGATTGTATAGAGACATGTGATTCATATGGTGAGATAATAATATAATAAATATGCCTATCCACTAATACACTGCCCTAAAGTTCAAGGAGGTGCAGGGAGGAGGTGAATCCAGGCTCCTAGTAAATAACCTCCCAAATCCTACATCTAGTTATATTGTTATGATCACATCTACTCGTTTTTGGCCAGCATTCACTCATATTACAAATTCAGGATATCAAAGAGATTAACGTCTAACCTTTTACAAAGAAAGATTAATTGTATTTCATTAGCTAAAAATACAGAATAGAACTATATAATAACAGCTTGGTGTTATTTGGAGTAAAGTGCACATGTGTTGGCTGATTGGGGTCGAGTTGTGTAGGGTGATTCAGTGCATCACCATAGTTATATTCCAGGACAGAGCTAATCCAGAGAAAGGAGACAGCAGAGCAGACAGGAACTGAGTTATGCAAAAGCTGGGGTAGACAAGGATGACTGTGGGCCAGCTGAATCAGATTTTAGGAATAGATGAGATAAAGGTACCACCTTGGCTGGATTTGGCTTAAAATTTGCACAACTGGTGAAGGGGGATACAAGGTCCTGAGGCTATCTCTTCTAAATAGTTGGTACATTATTTTCGACATGCCATAGCTTAGCTTAAGAAATGAGGTCCACAGTCCACACACCGTGTGCGATGTGGGGGGGGGGGGAGGGGCGAGTTTAAATCAACAAATGATGTCACAAGAGGCAGAGGCGGCAATTTAGTTTCTCACACTGATACAAAGTTTTCAACAGACGACTGATAACCTTCAGAGTGGAGTGGAATGGTGTAAAATCAACAGATGGGTTACAGCAGACAAGAAAACTGCAATTCAGCAGCAGTGATAAGAGACTAGTAGGCAAACCTTGCTTTTGTTACAAAATTATTGCTTAATTCCTTCAACAACAACAATTCTAGACACCTGAATCATGGCTGAGGAAATCTACAAAACAATTAAAATTTAATCCCCTTTCACAAGAAATAGGCCTGTCAAAAGAATTTAAAAACAAGCAATGCACCTAAATAAATAAACCAAAATAATTTGTTTGCGCCTAGAAGAATTAATGGAATAAGTAATATACAAAAAATATAGGAAAATAAGAACCTATTAATCAAAGAATTCAATCTTTAGGGTTTCTTATACAGACGATGCTATACTAGAATAACAGACCTATTAATATTATGGTCTATATAATATATTATCATACATATTATTGCAATGAGAAGTTGCTGACATCAATAAATTCCAAAGATTCATTCCATCAGCATGGTTAGCCAATGAACCAATGACAATAGAACAC
The DNA here is from genome assembly GCA_935421135.1 of Bugulina stolonifera. Classification (NCBI taxonomy): domain Eukaryota; kingdom Metazoa; phylum Bryozoa; class Gymnolaemata; order Cheilostomatida; family Bugulidae; genus Bugulina; species Bugulina stolonifera. The sequence continues at coordinate 31,734,710 of OW285187.1, forward strand.
CTGACAAAAGACAGCTCGCTAATTGCTGCTCCATTAAGACAAGTCAACAAAAATGTAAATGACTAAATCATTAACCTTCTTCCCCACTGGATAATGGAGGGAGAGCATAGAACAGTAGGGCCAGGTGCAAAGGCTGAGGGAGAAATGTAAAGGAGAGAGTTGGCATGTTGTATAATCAGATATATTGATCATGCAATTATAACATTCACCTGTGACATCATTCACTATTAACTTGTGTGTGAAAAGCAGCTGCAATCAAGTCAATAGCTTGTGAACTTTAATTTTTCTCTCCCTTTATGTTTATTATAATGGGATTATATTGATGATAGAAATATGACTTTTATGGGCAACCACTGCAATAATGATAACAGAGAAATATTTTTCTACTATAACAGTTCTATACTAACTGCAATATGAAAACAGATATTATGCTATTTGTGTATATGTGTATATATATTGATGGGTTGGCACAGCTGCCTCAGTGCAAACTTGTCAACAGATTGTGTAGGAAATGTACAAGACATCTGTGTTTGTCATGCCAGTGTATGTAGTAAAATACACATGTATGTACATGCTAATTACAGCTTACTTAGTAGTATGTACTAGTAGTAGTAGTAGAGGGTCTATATGCTGGGACACATCTGTAGATGTAGGCCAGGTGGCCCATTAGTCAGCAGATATTGAGAAAGCATCACCAACTACATGTATTTCATTGCTTCATAATTTCAGTATCACTACATGACATATATGCCGTTGTTATAAAATCATGATAGGCCTATTACATGTACGTATATTTATATACATTTAGTTTAATTCTTCAACACCTACTTATTTTATAATAGTGTTAATACTTTCAAGTGTAGTATAAGTATAGTATCAGCATGTCATATTATAAATGTAATGACATGGAAAGTATAGATATGGGAGCATTGCATGTGTGTCGTGAGAATTCTACCCCTAACAACCATACTTCAACCTCTCCCACTGCTACTGCATTCAAATACATCAATTCCCTCCCATTGCTTCATTACCTTGACATGTAAATAAGCCTAATATTACAATACTAATTGAAAAGAGATATAAAACTCAAATCATATATTATATGCCATACATGGTGTGACATTAAATATAAATACCAAATTTATACCTAATAGCACAATAATTAGCACCAATATTAAACGAATGTAACATCATAATTATAGTAATTTGCCTGCATTTATACTCTTGTAAATAATGGGATAGTTCTATTACAGGGTGTACTCTGTATGTGAATGTATGTGATAGATTTGTAATGACCCTACATGTAGTATCAGTGCTTACAAATCATGGGATACAATATATACTATATACATGGCACATTACACGTGTCTTCCTATTCTAGAGCTCATTGGATTTTCTTCCTGTTCGATTTATACTTGTAGTTCTACTGATATGATTCTGAGTTGTACATTAGGCAGCCTTACTATTTATAATGCTAACTAGTACATGTACATGTATTTAGTGCTAACTACATGTGTATGTATTTATCTACACTCCCACTTGTTATGTTTACTGACGGAAGGAGCTGCATATCCTGTGCCTGTACACATAATAGTATGCTTTCAGCTAATGCATTACTAAAAAAGTAAATTAAGGGAGATAACTACCTCTTCATTTGTAGAACCAGTTGAGCGACTAGCCTGTAGCCCAAAGTTCTCTCTCTTAGCCTCAGCACCAACACTGTCTTGTCTAATCTGTACCTCAAGACTAACACTTCTAGCCTGTATCTCAATGGTTGTTCTGTTAGCATGGGTCCCTATGCTCGTACGCCTAGCCTGTACTCCCAAGTTTTGGTAGTGCTCAGGCTGTAGGGAGGATCGTCTCACATAACCTGGAGCCTGATTCTCATTCTTGGTGACTTGCAGTGAACTTGCACGGTTATCTGCAGTAACAAACTAGCACGGTTATCTGCAGTAACAAACTAGCACGGTTATCTGCAGTAACAAACTAGCACGGTTATCTGCAGTAACAAACTAGCACGGTTATCTGCAGTAACAAACTAGTAGGCTACAGTTATCTGCAGTAACAAATTAGCACGGTTATCTGCGGTTCAGGTTATAATGATAAAGTACGTTGTTCTCAGGCTCAATATGCACATGTATAACAGTTGTTATCATGTTGCTACATGTAATGTAGCATATTAACATACATCTGACTTAAGGAGTTATCCCGCCTTTGTACGATGTAACGAATATTCTGATACTATCATGTACACATTCGTACAGTAGCCGAGCAATAACATACAAGAATATTATAACATAGCCTACTGACAGGGACAAGATGGTACTTGGGTAGAGGGATACTGCACCTTTAGATAATGCCACCCTTCCTTTTCTCCCATCACTAAGGCTAGACCTATCATCCATATCAGCCATTAGTTCACCAAAACTTCTAGAGTTACCTCTGTTTGGGGACACATCCATCTGGCTATAATAAGGAATTGAGAGAGTTGCACATAATATTATGATTAACCATCCTATCTGCTGATACCTGTTGATACCTGCTGATACCTGCTGATACTGTACCTGCATACCTACCTAACACCTACACGCTATCTACCTACCTACATGTACAGCAGCAACACTTACTGTATTACTAACACTAACATTACTAACACTTCCCCTAGTGCCTCTCTGTGTTGGGCAGAAGCATCCTAAAACGTCCATTATTTGGTGCCCAGGGGTTCAAATGATTTGATCTGTGTAGTAGTGCCAGGGCAGCTGGCCAAACAGATATAAAATACAATTTATTTCATTTCCGATGTCCAGTTTTGAGCACTAAACTGAGGAGTAAGAACTCTCATGTTGATATGTAAATGGGCAAATATATGTCTATTACATGGTACATTTACATGTAAATTAAATCACATACATAACAAATTGCTCCTGATATAGAACCGCAGTTCTTTAGATATAATAAATAACAAGCAATAAATCTATTTCATTTCAAAGGAAAAGTGAAAGTAAAATGATCTGAACATACTAGATATGTAGTTAATTGTAATATAATAGATGGAGATGTATACAAATAAGCTACGCTGGGATGATAAAGTATCTAATGCACCAAGATTATGTGGAATATGTAAAAAACTCCATCAATCATATGTAGAAAAGAGTATAGAGGTAGAGAGAGCAGGGTTGGTAGACATACTGGAGTCATATGTGGAGACATATGCAGATAATGGAGTCTGATCCTCTCATTTCTCAACACATACCAGCTGAGAATGGGGTGTTTGGTGCCAACAGATCAATTACATTGACTGGTGGCTGGTGAGCAGCGGTACAATGTGCTGAGGATAATCTATAGCAGAATCATTGTAAATCTAGCCTGGATGGATAGTATAACATTAATTCTATGCTGACAAGTGGCATTGTACTCATATGACAAGATTAGCTAGCAGACTAGATGTAGGTATTATGGGTAGAACCTGCGCAGATGAGCAGGAGAAGGTCTGGTCTGGGATGGTAGATGGAAGAGCAGCCACTGCAGACAGCACATGTGTAGCGGAGCCACTAAGGTGCCAACACCACTTGACTTTTAGAGATTAACTCCACACTAATAGAAGATTAGGGAATTGCCCTGGGAAATACTGTAGCCAGTGAGAGGCTAAGGCAGTGGAAAGTTACGTGAATGTCAGAACAGATGAGGTTCTGACTCATTAGCACACAAGCTGCAAGCTGTGACTATCAAGAAATGACAATAAATATAATGAGATAGACATACCATTAATATTATAGTCATAATTCCATGCTTTGGCTGTAGGATTAACTATGGAATACTGTTATCATTAGATGATATAATAATATGAGGAAACATACAATATTATAATATAGCAGGCAGGAAGATATAAGACTGATAGGACTAATCATCAGAGAACCGAGGGAGGTAATCAACGTTCAGGTGAGCAGGCGTTGGCTAATAACTTCTTAAATTGATGAGAGAAAAGACTGACACGTCTAATCGGCAATTGATGTGACAGATTTTCCGTACTATGACATTGGAGGCGCCACTCAACTATTATAATGATGTTATGTAAACGACCAGGTGCTTTCAACACAGATGCACAATTATTATTTTTTTCTATAAAATCTTAAGGATTAGCTTTTTTGCATAATTTATACAAAAGTCATTCTATGATTGTCTAATTGTTTTCACCAGTTGCAGGGAATTACAGCAGATGCATCGGTAGTATTGCGCACCTTTAAGGTAAACCAAAACTAATTTTGGTTGCATATATTATGGCTTCATTCAAAATATTTCCAATTATTTTGATTGAGTATGGAGGCAGATTTAGATTGAAACCATAGAGTTGACACGCAGACCATTATCAACTGTGGTATCTGGTATTTCTCTCAGGTGGCCACTTTACCAGAGTAAGTGTAATCCACCCAATTTATTATATTATTATTGTTATTTATATTTGCTAATTGTCTATTCTGGTATCTGATAGTTTAGCCTGGAAATTAATGAGTTTTGTCCAAATCAGGAGGACTGTTGGAAACTTGTTTAGCCTTAGGGGTTAATAACTAGAATCGGTTCCTGAGCTACGAACAATTTCATTATCATCATACAAAATTTATTGTAATACATACAAGAGCTTGCGTCTTCTCTCCGCTTCAGATCTGGTACTGTGCGAGGAGATCCTATCGTTGGACCTACTCAACCTTGGTACACTAGGACCATCTTCAGCATCTACGGGCTTGGTTATAACTAAAGAGAATGTCGGCAAGTCCTTAGAGTTCTGTGTAGAGGAAGGAGGCGGTGTTCTGAAAAGAAGATGTACAATAGACTATATATGGACAAGAGGATTAACTGGATCTCCAGGAAAAAACTAAAAATGCCGTTTGCACCATTTCATAAGAGGAACTGGAAATAGTATGAATAGTATCATCCAGCACAGTTCCATAATATGTTTTACAAGCACTGCTACATATTTTACGTGCGTATCGACTACAAGGAACAGGGCTGGCATGAAGGTACAGCAGCTGAAAGTGCCATCATTTACACCCAAGGCATGAATGACATGCGTTTCCAAATGCAAATAACTTGCTGTAGCTCCACATATTTTGGCAGTAAACAATCTACAACACTCACAAAAAACAAGAAATTTTTTATCAGTCCTGTATGTAAGTAGGAAATAGTTTGTTTGTGAGAAACTGTTGCATAATAATAGCTGTGGGAACTGGCAGGCGGGAGGGAGGCAGGGAGGGAAGGGGTTACTGGCCCAGGGTAAACCAACTGGCAGGCAGGGGTTGTTGGCCGTAGATTTAGGACATGGCAGTCACTACTCAACATGTAAAAAACAACAGATGTGGGAAAAGTGAAAGCTATCAATCTTGTTGTCCTGGTAGAAGTAACCTATTGTACAGCTGCTGAACCAGGGATCAAAACACACATTAGCATAACTGGAAGTTGTAAAGTGTACGGGTGGCCCACCAAGCAAGGAGAGTATTATGATATCTAGTGTTTTATGAGAGTGGGACCGCGTGTGGACCGTATGACTGTGCTGCTATTAGAGTGGGGAACTGGGGTATGGGATTTAGAGGCAGGTGAAAATATCAGCTGAAGTTCAGAGAGCCATTGAATGAGAGGGTAACATCACCAGAAGTAAACAGGCGCCATATTGGACTTATAACCTATAACAACAAATCATAATATTCATTGCTATTGGCCAATATTAAACAGTAAATACTAGGTATAACAGCTCCCATTTACTTCTGGTGGCGCTACTCTCTCAATCATTGGCTCTGGAAGTTCATATTCTATTATAAACAACATGAAACAATACACCAAGTTCACATGTGCATATCTATAGATAGTGTAAGTGGTATGTACTTGAGTTCAGGTGGTTGTACATTGGTGTTAGTTTGTCTCCTGATGGTGGCACGTTTTCCAGGAGAGGTAGTAGCTACATTGGTGGCTATGGTGGTGGAGAAGGTACTAGTGGTTGTGGAGATAAGAGTGGCTGTGGAGCTAGAAGTGGTTGTGGTGGTACTATTACTGCCACTACTAGCAGTACCAGGTGTACAGTTATTCTCTATTATACTGTCATATGTAGCCACAACACTCTCAGTGTACCTGGCAAGCTGCACCAACGTCTGTCTCTACATTCAATATTCAATAATATTTTACAGCCTGATTGATAAGTGAGAACATACATCTGGTTTTAATTACTTTTTCACCATTTGTGGTTGCGCCGCCGTTACAAATAGTATGACAAAACTTTAAGGACATAATCTTACAACACTCGATGCCACCGCATCTTCAACAAAAATAATAGTTCTTAGACGAACATCTTGACGTCAAATTTAAAGTAATAACTTGGAACTAAAAGAATGAAAAATAGTTGTTTACAGTCAAGCCCTGACGTGAAAGCCATTCACCCAAATGGTATACAGGTTTAGCTCAAAAGGGGATGAGTTAGCTTGTATGCTAAGAGTTACTCACATCCAAAATTTCAATTAACGTCGTCGTTGTGCAACACAAAATAATTGAGTTACAACCATAACAAGTTAAATGAAACATAATTATTTAGTGCATACAGATACATGACTGGATATCGCAATTCGCACTTTATGATTCATCTAAACGCACAACTACGGCATACAAGAGAAGAACAGTAGAGTACCTGCTGTGGTGTTATATTCGGCACGGTGACCAATCTTTCTATCGAGGGAGATAACTCCTTCTCAATGAACTGCATGGTAATTGAGTATGAGTCAGACCGGCTGAGCATTGTCATTAGTGCACCTGTATCAATCATACAGGCACCTTTCATCTACTGTCATTTCATTGTCATGCACATCCTTATTACACGATTAGGATACTACCAGAAATAGCCGTGGTCTCACCTGTGGAATCAGGCTATCACATAGTAGAGTCGTTAGGTCAAACCATTAGTCATGTATCTTTAAAATTAAGTTCAGGATTTCCACTGTTAAGTAATAGGCTATGTTTATGCTATGTCAAGTATGTAGGGTAGCAGCTGGCGAACCAGATGTAACATTTGCAATTTAGAATGAGGTGCCAACTATACAATCATTATTATTTTTATACAAAAACAAGGAAAATGAACTTTCCCTACCACCCTTGCGCATTAATGTAACATAAAACTGACTGTGAGTGTGTGGTGATATCAACTACACAGATGTAGCATATACAACATCTGTTTGTCCTGTTTGTCATGTGAAATTCCATCAGACTAAAATATCTGTAACACATTTCAATTATGAATTGTTTATTATTATTTATATCTGCAATAAGTAGCTTTTATGATTCGAAAGTGTTAAATTTGGCAACCCAATAAATATTTGTTGCATAGGCACTATGACAGGAACTATTGTTATTTATAAAACTATTCAGTCAAATGAAACTAACTAAACTAACACTGCATAATGTCATCTAGTCTGTGAAGTAAAGTAGCAAAGAGAAAGTAACTCTTCATCACCCATACTTAGTAGTACTTTACTGGATGGTGAATGAATAGAGTGAATCCTAGAACTCACGTTTAGCAATGCTAAGTGTGCTGAGATCATTTCGGACAAGCTTTACCAGCCATCTACAGATATCCTGTGAGAAATGTTTGTCTTGGATGTAGAGTGTCCATACCAACATGGAGTCTATATATTGTGTGCACAACTCCTGTAGATAGAGCCATGTAGAAATAATTGTTACATATCACACCATCACATAGTAGGATGACCAAGACAGTCCATTGGATAATACCAATACAGAACAAGTCGCAGGAATTTGGAGTTGTGGCCACCTTAGTTTGGTAGATGACAACTCCCAATTGTTGACCATTTAGCAGGAGTGACAACAACCGCAATGTTAGAACAGGTAGAGATGACATATACAGTGTACACCTTCTCTATGGTAATAGAAGCACAATACGCTAGTAAGTGGTGACATTACGTATCCTGTAACCTGCTATTGCTACATTATCTAACAACACCATGCCAGATTCCCCTTTTAGCATCTCACCCATAAACATATTTTTGTAATATTTTGGCTGTGAAAATACTATGTCTATAACTTTTCAAACAAACATATTCTTATTGGCAAGCCCTTGAGGTTCACTGTGATGAAAGGAGTTTTATTTTTGACAACCTGACTTACGTAACACTAACACATTTTCACAATGGTGTCTCAGAACAAAACTTACGCAATAAACTAAATAATGCTAATGCCTCAAGCTGGTTACTACAGTTGAGTATTACAATCCAGTACTACATTACACAAACAGGATGGACTATGTATGGACAGGAAGTGTAACAGCCCAACACAAGCTGCTGTGGATAACACGTGTATTCCTACGGTAGTATTGAACTGCTCTATCTATGATATATACCAAGTACATGTATATAATAGTGTATAATGTTTATATAATATATACATAGTATACTGTATGATATACACTACTTACCGTTCTCTTACCCCTCCAATGCATATCAAAGCACTGTTTAATCTGTGTCATGACATCTGGTGTGAGTACCTGAGCAAACTGGGGATGTCTGGAGAGTTGGTTGACAGCGGAGAGGGCAGCTGACACCTTATTTGTGTCAGCTAGCCCTAGCAGTAGAAGAGGTATCGGACTTTGCAAGTTTGTCACTGGGACAGACTTGTTGTACAGCAACTGAATGTGCTCCATGAGAATTGTGAAGGGCTAAAAATAGATCGAGTAAATGTGAACATTTATTGTCACAATAATATCTAAATGATAGCTACATAGTGGCATATAACAGCAAGTCGACTGGTAAAACAAGGGCAGCGATAAGATCAAATGCCCTTCCCATAAAACCATGTTATGCTGGATTGGAATTATCTTACCCTAAACATAACTAAATGAGGAGTTGTGTTTTCTTTTTAACACTACATAAGGAAATTAGGAGTTGTGTATACATTTGTACAAATAGTACTCCTCCGTAGAATGGAGCGTGGTAGCAGAGAGTGTAGAGTATATATTAATAAAATATATACAATTTGTAGGCTTGGTATTGATTAGTATGAACTTTTTTCTTCTGGGAGAGTTTGAACAGTTTAGCATGTATTTCCAACTCTAGGCGCAACAATTTTAGGGAGAAAAGCTTGTTAAAGGCCTTCTGCCAGAAATGACACAGCTTTGGTTTGAACTCACAATCTCTCGATAGATGAGCATGTACACTACCAACTGTGCCACCACGGCACCATATACGTTTATGGAGACTTACTTGAGTAGCAATATCTGCACAATCTGACACTAGGATTTTGTTCATAAGTTTGTAAATGTGTTCTTTGCTTTCGAAGGTAAGACTGCGGTCTAGACATGTTACTAGAGTCTGTATTACACCTGCACACCTGTTTCCTCCATCTATAGCTCTCGTTAATATAGGAACTACATGACCAAATAGCATCCTCTATAAATAAACAATAATATAGGCTCATACTACGCTAATAACATGTACCTTTAAATCAAGTAGTGGTGGTGGTGGGGGACTGATGTTCATCATTGAGAAATGAATATACATGTACGTGCATTTGTTACTTTTTTTTATCAAGAAACTAATTTAGAGGCAGCATGCATATCAGCAAATGGGTAATTATAACAATATAAATACTAACATTAGAATCGCAAGAATTGTGATAGGTTTAGCCTTCAATATCTCAATATTAATTGTGTTCAGAAGACTACAACTGGCATTGTGGTGATTAGGAGTTGCCCCCTCTCTCTCTGCTGACAATGAATTCAATGTAAAGCTGAGTGAAGTTACAGACAATGAGTCATCACACTCCCATGATATTTACACTGCACTGATTCTCAACGTAAACATAGTTTACCATTTCCAGTCAATGCACATGTTGTCATAGTAACAACATAAACAAGACACCATCTACATGTACATTACATTCTACATGGCTGTAAACATGGTAGAATGGTAGCTGATAGTAGAGTAGTAGCTGACAGTAGAGTAGCAGTAATAATAACTGATAGTAGAGTAGCAGTCATAGCAACTGATAGTAGAGTGACAGTCATAGTAACTGATAGTAGAGTAGTAGTCATAGCAACTGATAGTAGAGTGACAGTCATAGTAAATGATAGTAGAATAGTAGTAGAGTATCATACCTGAGGAAGATGCTTAGCACACTCTGGTAGTTCTGTAGAGAGTACATCAACTCTCTCCAATTCTGGTAGATTCTCATACAAATTGATTCGTTTCATATGTTTAATGAGAGGGTCATGGTAATAGCCAAGCTACAATACAACAGTATATGTACATCATACACGCGTATATGTACGTCATGCACCCGTATATGTATGTCATGCACCTGCATATATACATCGTACACCGATATATGTACGTCATACACACGTATATGTACATCATACACCCGTATATGTACGTCATACACCCGTATATGTACGTCATGCACCCGTATATGTACGTCATGCATCAGTATATGTATGTCATGCACCCGTATATGTACGTCATGCACCCGTATATGTAGGCCTATGCTATACACGCACATATGTACGTCATACACGCGTATATGTACGTCATACACGCGTATATGTATGTCATAGACCCGTATATGTATGTCATAAACCCAGGGTATTAAAAAAGCAGTACGGGTACATCAATGACACAAGCAGTACAACTGATCAACCAAAATTTGAAATCGAGCTGACAGCAAGTGTATACACAGCGTACATTTTATATACGTACGTATGTACAATGTATGTAGGTACATAATGTACGTACGTATGTACAATGTATGTAGGTACATAATGTACGTACGTACATGTATGTATGTATGCACAATGTATGTAGGTACATATGTACGTACGTATGCATGTACGATTCAACGATACATGATATTTAATTTTATACTTGTACGTGTAGTGTCATAAACAGCATCATGTCATACATTCTTATCCAAATCAGATTGCATTGAATGGTGCGTCAACTACAATGCTATTTAGTCAAGCTCATGATTACATACACATACAGCTAGGGTCCAGCTAGTGTCCACTACAGTAAATCTAATAAAGCAGATTATTATAAATTACTATAAGAGGTTGGAATAGTGTGCATATTAGATACATGTCACATACATACGAGGCACTACATACAGTACATATTATGGGGTACAACATAACTACTGGTACTGAAGAATGCTTCCTTACAATGAACAACAATGTTATTAATGGTACTTCAATTACACAGAGTGTAGTAAGGTTCAATTCAATTTGCGTATGATAAACAGTGCAGCAGAGGACCTATGTACTAATACATGCGAAAGGGAAGATGCTGGCCTGGGTTCTAGTCCCAGGTAGCAACAGTTGGTAGGGTTGTCTTCTTTTTGTGTCGGAATATAGAGACAGAAAAGAGTTACTGACCATAAGAAGTTGCTGGGCCGTGGGTCTCACTTCTTCATCAAAACTGATAATCTTGGATAGTCCAAGTCTAAGCCCAGCAGGTATCTTTGGTACTATAGCATTATACGCACACGATATCTGTGAATCGATAATATAAACAATCACATCTTGGATACACCTCTGTATACACACAGGTTCAACCGAGGTAGAGAAATATTTTTAATTAACTTGTCAAGTTTAAATGGGTTGGTCTTTCACCTTTTTTAATATCCTAGAGTGGTATGTTCACCTACAGCTCAAATACTATATCAAGTGACGTGATCAGGTCAGCGAACTATTAGCTCATCCCTTCAGTGTGTTATTTGTAGCCCATCTTAGCACATTTGTAAAGAAATACGCCTTCAACCAATGCTGACCTCAGAAAATAAACTACGTCCAACAACAGTAAGTAAGTCTTCACTTCTACTGAAATGAATGTCCAGTTTGGAGTTGTCCAGTTCAGTTCAGAGTAAACAGTTGCAAACATGACCTGCTCTAAAATTGTTTACACCAAATGAAGACCTCAAACCAAAAACTAGTAAGTTGCTCATGAATGAGGGGTTAGTCTTGTACATGTCCATGTACATCAGTGATTACAGTACTTACTTCATATATCTACACATTTTTCACAATCGTGTAATATATCACATACCCTTTTATCGTAGAGTTCATTAACATCCTACAAAACATATTATAACACATACAGCTGACAAGATGAAGATATCATTGATACACATATTAGAATAATAATGATTACTTACATCGTTATCAGATATACACTGAGTGTACATCTACAAAGTACATGTACAGTAAACCTACACATAGAATGGTTGGAAGAGAGAATATAAACTACTTGTTAATAGTGTGCATATGCTGCAGTTATAAGTCAACATATTATACCTTGGCAGAGTTTTGGCTGATCACTGATGTACTAGCTGTGCTCTGGATTAAAGATATTCCTTTATTGTAGACGTAAGTAATGAGCATGCCTAGTGAGAATATGTCACTCTCTTGGTTCGGCACACCCATCAGAAGACAGGGAGCACAGAAATTTATATCTGGTTGTAAAAAGTCACTCGTAACAGCGTCGGGTTTGTGGTTGAACTCCTATAACAGTAGCAATGGACCGCTGTAATAGGTCACTCTATTGACCAATCAGGTGAATGTACACAGTAAGTGTTATACAAAGAAAGAAAACTGATACACGCCAAATAAGTTCAATGTAATCATAGGCCACATCATGAACCCAGTGAGGCCTTGCAAGGAAATAATAACATAACTGCTGAATACAAAGTTAGTTGATGTACGATATACTATGTAGGCCTACTTACAACATAGACTATATGCATGTACTACATAATACAGGTATATTGTCAAGTTGGCAGCTATAATACACAGACTATGTAGAACAATTTCCATTAGTTTTGGAAGTTGTAGGTATATTATACCATGTGTACACAAGATGCTATGACTTTGTAATATTCTTCAGCATCCTGGTACAAATTCCGTATTTATATTGTCAGTGGCGTCCAAAAAAGCAGACCCCAAACCTTGGTTATACTAACTGCAGATACCTCGTACCATATCCCAATATCAACACCAGCGAAGCGATAGAACATTGTCGGATGAAACACTTACCAGCTGGTGTGGGGCCTCTGTTCTCATAACAAAATGGAACCCTGACAGCCTCCAGGAGCCGTTAGAGCAGAGGACGATGTTACGTGGAGACACATCACAATGAATCATAGACTCGTATAAATGGAGGTAGGAAAGTGTCTCTGCTATTGTTACTACACCATACTTTATCTCCATCTCACAAAGGCTGATCTTCTGCAACCAAAATAAATTATTTAGTAAAAACGGACTTTAGCTAACAAACTCGTACTAAAATATCGACTTACATAGAAATCCAACAAATAGAGTTAGTTGTGCAAACTCATTGCACCTACATGTACATGTAGAATATATTTGGCGAAAAAAATTCCCTTCGAGTAGGTGGTCAGCCAATAACAATTCTATGAATTTTTAGTCAAATTGTGACGAATTACATATATAGTAAAGAGAAACAGACTATTACGTTAGCAAGCTGATCGAGATTATAATAGTAAGGTGTTATAAATAGACAGAGTGACATGACATCATAACCACTGCAATACTATGCTTCTTCTCAGCTTTTGAGGCCTTTCATTGCAATACCTGAGATATCAAGTTACGTTATGGTCTATCATTTTCATCTCTAGTAAAATAACCAATTAGTATATTGGGTGGAATGAGATTATGTAAGGGAGATGGTGACACAATCTGTAACATCTCAAGGCAGCACGATTGTCCATTGTGACTTCCCACGTACACATTTGTATAGACGTCGTCTTTCACTGCTGGCTGAGTAAGAATGAACCTATGCTATTCTAATCAATTATTGTATTATATCCTTATCATGGTGACAACGAATACCTGGGGATGCTAAGAAATATGACTAACCTTACTTTCTAGACAGCATGTCACAGTACTTTTATTACATTATATGCAATATTCAGATCTTACTGTTATATGTAAGCTGGGACAATTGGATTCGATGGCTTTTAAAACCAAGTAAGATGGGCCCATGTATTTGTGTAACAGACCCAAGTCCCTTTTATTACGTTTAAAGGCTGTATAAGGAAATGGAATGGATATACAAAAATGTACGTACATTGTACCTACATGTAACAAGTTATGGTAGAATAGTACACACAGCCACAAGCACTGGTAAATATCAGAGTACACCGTGTACTATTAATAGAGGGCCTCACCTCGAGCAGGTTCATGTGTTCTGCACTAATATCGCTAGGATAGTCTCCCATGACATTAGATAGGCTACCAATCACAGGTTCTGTCGCATATGCCACGTACTTTCTACAATATTATTAATAATTAATACACAATTCCATGTTTTATCCAGCGTTTATTCTCTCTGAGGGTTGCATACATGAGGCATAGCAAACACATGGGAGTTAGATAGCAACCTGCTAGCAGAGAACACTTACCAATAGAATAATTACTATAATACTGATACTTAGGTGCATTAATACGCAACTAACTCAAACAGAGGCTCGGTCCAAAGAATCCACAAGTTGGCGTTGTCCAATCACAATAACTATTCATACTTGACCAAAATAAGTAAGGTAATGTGACCGTGTGGGCTATGTACATGTGTATGTGATATGAACATGGGGAAACGCTCATACAATTTATAATGAATTATTGTACATGTAATATATTATGTAAAACAAAGTAAAATTCAATAAACAGTGAATTTAGCCAGTTTGGAGGGGGGCAATCGGGAATATATGATACATCGGGCTTTGATACTTGCTGATATCCAAGACACAGACTAAATGTATGATCTGTGTTACTAAGTTGATTACACTTCACTTCCTGTTAGGTTAAAATACAGGAAACGAATCCTCGTCTCGCAGACAGTAGCGTGACATCACAGGATGGTGATGATTGTTGCTGTCTTACATGTATATAGTACGTATACTATCAATTTTACTAATATTCAATGTTATAGTCTACATTGACTATGTAGATATTCCCTTCCAAGAAAAGGATACAAGTCATAATATATTATAATTCATTAACCAACTTGGATGAATAAATGATTATACAATGATAACAAAAACTCATTTTAGTAATGAACTAATCTGAAGCTGCTAGGACATAACATAACTTTATTCTATCCTTCCAAGCCTATGGGTATTGAGACAACACCCTATGGGCTACCTAGCTAGTTGATACCCTAATCTTATTCATTACACTAACGACTTGACTCGGTAAATTGGTGCAGAGTTATCCATTAGTGAATGGTCTACATAGGCCCACTATTAGTGCTATCAGTTCTCAAACTGATAAACTATTTACGATATTAATCAGGGATGGCCAATGCATGGACTATTCCAGTGAAGGTGGCCTTGAGACTTTGGTGCTATCCATTTCTACTCTACGGAGGGAATATCTACATTGCTGAGCTGAACTTGGGCAGAGCTGCTAATAATACATGTACATCGGGAATAGGATAATACACAAAGTAAAAAATTAATTTAGAATTTGTGCAAAGAATATGGAAATATAGGCCTACCTTCATTCAACTCTTCAACTAGCAATTGCGACATTTACGTGTGTATGTGACGTTTGCTAAATTAATAGCTCATCGCTGTGACCTACACCCCTGAGAGGCGTTTATACACGATGTAACTACATACATGTATACTGCACTGTATTGATTACATTCGTTTAAACTAAAATAGATGTAATTACTAACTGTCAATTATAGCCATCATGCTGTCGTGATACTATGAGGGAGGGAAATATAGAACTCACCTGTTCTCCTTGGCAGAGAGAATGACCTTGAGGGTGACACTGCTGTACTTCTGGATGTTCTGTATCATATCAACATGTCTCCATACAGACTTTAGGATCCTTTTTCTCTGCTGCTTAAACTTGTTACATGCAACTTTATCAAACACAAACACCGATACTTCCTGTTAAATAGATTCATGAAATTTATGTTATAAACTGTGAATACAAGAGAACAGTGCCTAGTACGGTGTGATGTAGTGCATCAATAGGTTAGCACAGTGTGGTGTAGTGTATCAATACGTTAGCACAGTGTGGTGTAGTGTATCAATACGTTAGCACAGTGTGGTGTAGTGTATGGTGGTAAATTGATACATTTCGCTTTACAACACACTCCTAAACTACTGCCCCCTGCCGTCAGAATCAGACATCTGCAAGTTCATCAAATTGTAGTAGACCTAAGGCTTATTTTTACTTTACTACAATATAGTAGTGGACCACCAGTGATAGTAGTAAAGCAGTAATATTATAATAAGGATGTTCCATACTAACAATCATAATACCAAGAATGTGAAAGTTTAGAAAGGGAAACCATATTGTTCAGTTTTTAATTCAAGTGTAACAAAAGGAGATATATGTACACATAATATGAATCATGTAACCTTAGTATAGTTTGGGTGAGTACTACAGGGTTAGTTATACCAGTCGTTAGAGTCCCTCATCATCATGGATATTATATAGAACGCATTTGATTACATATTAATATCATCTGTTTCATATTCAAATGTAGAAACAGATGATATCTCAACCATATAGTGTATGTGGTAGAATGGAGAATATTAACATGAGTTAGTTAAATATACATGTACATGTCGTATATAAATACATGCCTATATGTGGAGACATACCGTGCCTGTGGAGATTAACTTAGTTCTGTATATCTTCCAGAAGCTGCTGGACGTACCGATATATTCACTGAGAGGGTAGATGTCCGTAAGTGGTAACTCGGTGGGTAAGCTATGAGACTTCATTGCGAAATGTAACATGACTAGTTTATTAAAACGTACAAATGACAGGTCGACCCATTGCAGCGCAAATTTTATAAAAAGCACATAAAATGTAGAGTCTCAGAGCAGCAGAAAGTTGAAACGATGTACAAGTTTTACAGATTGTATGTCATGTATGTACAGCTCTACTCAAAGTGTTGATATGGTAGTATACTTAGTGTATGTCATGTATGTACAGCTCTACTCAAAGTGTTGATATGGTAATATACTTAGTGTCTTTACTGATGATAACACTACACCCGTCTATCTTAGTCCCTCACTGCATACAGACTGGCCTGAAATATATAGTCATGGATATCTTATACATACAATGTGTGCTGATCAATTGTTAGATGAAGGTGTGTATGTGTATGGGTAATCATGCGTGTGAGCCCACTACTAACTAATACAGTACATACGATATATACAGCACATACAATATATACAGTACATACAGTATATGCAGTATATGCAGTACATGTATATACAATATACAGTACATACAGTATACAGTACATACAGTATACAGTACATACAGTATACAGTACATACGATATATACAGTACATACAGTACACGGTACCAACAGTACACACAGTACATACAGTGCTTACAGTACATACAGGTACACATAGAGATAATACAAGTGAAACTGATATGGTACATGCGTTAATTTGTAGCAAGTTAGATGAGCCATTACTGTGTAACTGTATAATATTTGGCAACAAATTACATAAAACAAAAAGTAAACAAGGTTCACCGATTTTAGAGAAAAAATACAAAGTATGTTCACAGCATTCAATACATTACTTGTATATGAATATGGTAAGGCTAGACGATACAATATGTACTACCAGCAAAGTGCCATATGGCACTATGTCTCCCAAACATCCAGTTCATCATCTTGCTGCATATTTGGCAGGCAAAGTGTCTCGTCCTAACCCATGTCGTATGACACTTTGCTGGTAGAACATACACTAAGACATATAAAACCTTGTGGGTACCTTTAACAACGCTGTCTAGTTTAGCCTAATGAAGCAACATCCGGGTAGTCATAACATAGTCATGATTTTGTATTACAATATACGTAACATAGATAGGGCACAATATAGCCCACACTGCATAAGCATAAATTATTTTAAATATTGCCATGTCATGTCTTTTAAATTGTTAAACTCACCACATATACAATATGTGCACCATATACATGTGCATATGAGTGTTATACGTATATACATTATATACGTGTGCATATGAGTGTTATACGTATATACATTGTATACGTGTGTATATGAGTGTTACATGCTTATGAACCTACATAACGGTATCTATCCCAACTACATCATATACATGTACCTACATTACGGTTTTATGTCTTCAGTCTAATTAAATTTAGTTATGCTACATATACCAAAGTACCAAAGAGAATTGCAGTGAGACATTAATAGACTATTTACCTAAACTCAGGTTTCTACGGACTACTGGAGCTCAGCCAATCAGGGACAAGCGTCTGCTGACCCCAGAGCAGATATTAGCCAGTAGGTCCCATCAGCAAACAGTACGACAGAGTAGACATTGTCGCCATCTATTAGATAGCCATGCTCCTTGGAGTTCCAGCTAACTGGTGCATCAGCAAACCCATGCACTGTTAGAACACACCAGCCTGGCCCTGGATTATGCTCTCTACAACACAGTGGTAGGCCTATGATTAACATGAGCTACAGAGTGAACCAAGTAACGGCTTCCATAACTCAAATAAGTATTTTTCTGAATTATTGGTTTATTCTATTAGACCTATGGAGATTATATTCTAGCTTGTACTTGTACTTCATTGTTTTAGCTGCCAAGCCTAATAGTTAGACTTATGGGGAGACAATTCCCACTGCATATATATATATATAGCATAATTATTAGCATTAAACATGTATGTTGTAGAAGGTAACACCCGAGGGTATATCATACTCTCACAGCTAAGACTATAAACAATTGCATGAATAGTCTCTCTACAGAATTAGTCTTTAAGTAATCCAGCATTAACCAGACGTTATGATAACTATACTTTCTAACTCTACAGTTGAATTGGAATAAGTTACCTTTAGTTATACCACAACTACTCTTACTACTTCTTACTACTTACTAAAACCAGTAGAGACTAGCAGCTCAGAATCGAAATTCCTGCAATTCTGAGCACACGATATCAAACATACAGTCATAGTGTTGTTGCATGACACTGTAGTTTACTGTTGACATAACCTAGAGTTAGTATAGAACGGTCAATCTCTGAAAGTAGGATTTATCTCCCCATATCCTAAATACTGTACTAACCATTATACCCAATCCCCTTTCCCACATGGATGTTTGCATTACACAAGTTCAGTGCACTTCAATTAGAAGAACATTGACCTGCAAATTTGGACTATAGAGACAAAACATTGAGCAGATTATTATATTAATATCACATGACCTTCTCTAGGTGAAAACAGGTACAAGTCTACTAATATAAATCTACAAATAAAAAATTAATAAACTGGGAATAATATTAAAGGATCAATACAGTAAAACAACACCCAGCTATTAGCCTGCTATTCTATAATTTTTATACTTGATTAGATGAATAAACATGACATGTCTAAAGCTAATTAGTGATCAATATCTCATTACTTGTAATTAGCAATTTACTCTATATACCAATACTAATACCATTAAGTTTAACCAAAATAGTTTGAAAGTTTTTGCTGAAATGAAACTCATATAATGGAGTAATCCCTCAAGTACATGTCATCAGATGATGCTAGAATATACATGGTCATACAAGTGTACGTATACTGTAGATGTCAGATACTGAGTACATGCACATACATAATATAATGTAATGTAGGTACATACTGTAATATAATATAATATATGTGATGTACTTCTAAGAATTGCACACAATAGCATAACATGACACAGGTGAACAGGGTAACCATGTGCCATGAAGCTGTTGGCTAAAACATATTATGCCCCGTGTAAACTCTATTTCTAGTTCCCACCCACTAAAGAATAGATATATTATGTGCAGTGTATAGAGAGGGTATATTATGTACAGTGTATAGAGGGTATATTATGCACAGTGTATAGAGAGGGTATATTATATACTGTGTATAGAGAGGGTATATTATGTACTGTGTATAGAGAGGGTATATTATGTACAGTGTATAGAGGGTATATTATGCACAGTGTATAGAGAGGGTATATTATATACAGTGTATAGAGAGGGTATATTATATACTGTGTATAGAGAGGGTATATTATATACTGTGTATAGAGAGGGTATACTATGTGCTGTATGTGTAGCTTGGGTAGAACTTATACATGTATATCTACCTCATCTACCTACCACCCACTAGCATTTACACAGTATACCTGCTAACTTATATTATATGAGTATAATATACAACCATATACATGTATATTATACAGTGTATATACATGTAAGAATATACTATAATACAAGTACCTGAGGTAGAGTAATCTCCCCTGTATATCAGAAAGAGACACCAGTCCAGTTACTGTCTCTCTAAACACGCCTTCTATTTTCTGGTGGGGCTCCGGACACATGTAGGTGGAGATAAACACATCATCATCACTCAGTTCTTCATTGGAACTGTAACAGTACTTACTATATCACATTGATGATATAGTCAACTACTGGGTGGGTATCCTGGTGATCTACTGCAGAGTTTGGGCTAACAATAGCCTCCTCACAACCGCATACCCATATATTTTGAAGGGCTTGAAACCCAAACTAAAAAGGGCAAAACTACAACATAACTACCTACAAACAGAGTATGTTAAAACTTGAACCATTGGACAATAACCAAGTTGTCAGATTCACCAGGATATTCTGTATCCTGGTATTTTGACTGACTCACCGTACTTGTACACCACAGGATATAGCTCCTAGCCACTCCCACACCTTCATATAGTCTACACTAGCCTCTTTCTCGTCTGATATAGCATGAGGGTCAAGGACTGGACAAGTGGATACAGATTTCATGACATGAGGTATTACCTCCATGTCCACCTCCTTACACTCATAACCAAGTGACTGGAAGTACCTGCATACTGATACAGGTGCTATAGAATCGTCTGTAAAACATAGCATATCTACTGTAATACATGCAGGCCTACTCCCTTCTCTTGTGCATATTACTTTGACAAACCTCTTTATTACTGTGCATGGGGATGTACATGCATTGTTATGAATATGTTTAGTTTATAATATATACATGTAATCATACAATTGGCACAACGTCAACAAGGATACAATTAGACTACAATACAAAGTTTCCATACCTCCCATACCTTCCATACCTTAAACAGAGTGTGTAAGTTGAGATATAAAGAGAAGTCTGCAGAATAATGGAAACGTGACAGGCATGTATTTAACAGAGAGAAATTAGTGCTGATGTTGCAAATTGAAGAGTTGTCCTCCCAATTCATTAGTCATGTAAGAATGGATAACTCCAAGTTTAGGCAGAGCATTATTGTAGGCAATAAGCAAACATACCATGAGGTTTCCATGTGAACATGACTGTGTAGAACTGTGCGTGACGTTGTGTCAAACTGTTTCTAGTATTTTCATAGTTCTTCTTTCCGGGCTGGAAGAAAGGTTTGGTTAAATCTATCTCTACAACTAAGATAAGCATTTCACAAAAATTAAAGTATAATGATTTCATAACAATATTCTATATACTATTTTACTCCATTCCACACAGCAAACAAATTACTACTAACCATATTTGCCGTATATGTTCTTCCGGTTATTGTAAGCTGATGGTTTTCCATCGACACCTAATTGTTGGTACGAACGTTTGGTGAGGTGTAGTGTTAATATTCCATTAGGTGATAGGCTAATAACATCGTCATCATCTATTCTATTCTGACAGGACACCAGTTGTAGCGTACCTGTAGAGCACAAGCTAAGTACTCTAAGAGAGTTAACTATCACAGACATAGGCACATAGATATAATATAAACACTAGATAGGACACCCTGTGTTAATGCTCCAATGCTCTTTGTCCTAGTAAATTATGGAAAATCCCCACAACGTAACGTAATCTCACCATTATACTTGTAGCCTGCAATCATGATTCACACTATATATTATAATGGTGTACTGCAGCATAAACTAGCACCACTTTGGTTTAAATCAAGCCCTGCTGCCATAATATCTGTATCCTGGCAAATTGATGTCTGCATAGCACATTACCACATAACAAGCTATCAAATGGTACTAAACACTACCTATTTACCCTGTCTAAAAGGGCTAAAAAGTGCTAATGTAAATCTACTACATGCATGTTTCAATAGAGCACTGCACAGTAATTAGGCTACTTTAATTATAAAACTGTTTCCAAAGTCCTTGTGTTTTGACATATTAATGTTCTGCAAATTTTTTACCATGAAAAAAATCTGTCAAGTGAGGCTAATGTTCATTGCCATCTCACCAAAAGTAATTAATTTGTTCACATATTTGAAATTATATTTGTCCTAAGTATAAAACTTGGAGCTGCATGCTGTTTTGCCAATAGCTAAACATGTGCTGACCATTTTAAAGTATATCTAAGTGCCACACTGATAATTACAGACCTATCAAGTGAGGATAAAAGTATTATGATATTTTTAAAAGCAATAATAATGCTGTGCATGCACGTGTGAGTAACATAGCTTAGTTTATTGACACTGCATTATAATAAAATATTGTGGCATGATTTGAACATGTCATATCAGCCCATGGATATAAAATAATACTGCCCATGCTCACAGCAGGCAGCCTTACGGTGTGTAGATACTCCATACTCCAGTGATGTTTCACTTTGCATTTAGCTTTTACACGTACATGACGTATAGTCTATATGTTCTACCTATTAGAAAGTTTGTTAGGTCTTGGGAGACTGTAGGATTTGCTAGATTTTGAACCATGGATAAGCAAGATTATGAGTCAGCATCAACATCTACTACAAAGGTAATAACATTTAAAACTTGGAAATCACCTGCAATGCTGTGATGCTGTGATTACTATGTGATTGTAATTATTGATTAATTTGTAAATACATAAATAACTTTGGTATTTTTTTTTACACGAACAGTTATAAATTGTATCAGCCTTAGTGTATTGATGATATTTTAGGACAGGAAAGATAGAGCTTGCTGCTGTGCATTTAATTGCTCAAACACTCCCTATAACCGGCCTGAGTTGGCATTTCTAACCTTTCCAAAAGATGAAGAGCTAAAAAAAAAGTGGATTGCTGCAGTTAAAAGAAAGGATTGGTACCCTTCAGCGTCTAGCGTTTTATGCAGTGACCATTTTTCTGCGGACAGTTTTAGACGCCCACCAGGAATGGGAAACAGGGCTATACGAAAACCGGATATGGTGCCCACTATATTTGCATCATACCCTAGTCACTTGCAACCAACTGTTACAAAAAAAAGACGATTACTAAAACGCAAAACTATAGAGCCTGCAATCCACATCAGAACAGAAAAACCTGGATTGGTAGATCCTCCTCAAATAGAATTCGCTTCATCAGACTCATCAGACTCTGAAGTAAATGCGCCACCTACAAAATGCCAAGGAAGGCCATCTTTATCTCATCCACAAAAAATCGATAGGCTGAAGCAAAAAGTAAATACTTTACAGAAAAAATGCAAAAGACTAGAAAATAAAGTAAAAGTTCAAAATGAGTTACTATCTATGTTGCAGGCCGAGAACAAACTACAAACAGCAAAACTAGACTCAATTGACGGTGTTCTGGCAGAGCTAGTTGAAAACCAAGGTCGGCATAAAGGAAAGAAGACAGACCGTGTTTACAGCCAGGCAATCAAAGAGTTTGCTCTCACCATGCATTACTACTCACCTCAAAGTTACAGAACCCTGCGAGATCGTTACAAATTGGAGATACCAGATCCTCGAACATTGCGTCGGTGGTTAGAGTGCGTTGACTGTGAGCCTGGTTTTCTAGTAGATGTGATAAATACCATCCCGGATGACAATTATTACAGCCTTGTCATTGATAGCATGTCAATCAGGAAGAAACTGACATTGCAGAAAGGCAACTATGCACTTGATGGCCATGTAACAATTGGTGATAGTTCGGTATTAGCAAGTGAAGCTTTAGTATTTTTACTGGTACCAATATTGGGAGGAAGAAGATACCCCATAGCATACTTCTTTGTCGATAAAATTGACAGTGACATGCAAGCACAACTGGTACTGCAATGCCTGGAAATAACTGCAGAAAAGGGTGTACAAATTTTGAATGTCACATGTGATGGCTGTCAGGCTAATCTGGCTACTTTAAAAAAATTGGGGACTGATATTCCTGAGGTAAACCATTTTAAGCATCCTGGCCTAGATACAATCGTTTTCGTCACGTTGGACCCTGTCCACATGCTAAAACTAGCTCGAAACATGTTAGGCACATACAGAAAACTTAAGTCTGCTGATGGCATCATTGACTATCGATTTATTGAAGATCTCGTGTCTTGGCAAGAATCCATGGGAGTGAAATTGGCGAACAAGTTGACTCTCCGGCACCTAAAATGGACTAACATGAAGATGAAAGTAAAATTAGCAGCACAGATGCTATCATCTTCTGTGGCAGATGCGCTGGAATACTTGTCGAAAAACGATATAAACTTTAAAGAATCTGGAGCCACTACACGCTTCATCCGAGAGGTTTGTCAACACGTGTAAATCTATTAGAGTTAAAACCATCATTATGCTGCCTGCAATATGAACAAACTACAGTATAGTAATTGTAACGTATTTGGCGATATGGTCCATTTTATTAGTAGTGCGCAAGTTTCATATTATTCATTTTAGCTTGCTTGCATATTATAGGATAGAATCAGTGCTGAATTTTAACTTGCCTACACAGCACATCGCACTAAAATAGACTTGATTTGTTAGCATGTAAAATTCTGATGACAATAATAATTATTCAATACCACATTACTACTTGCAGATAGACCAACTCTTTGACATCTTAAATTGCCACAATCCATATGGAAAGCAGTTCAAAAGTCCGATAAATCGAGTCAATGTAGACTTGATTGAACAAAAAATGAATCGCATCATATCATACCTGAAAACATTGACCCTGTTAGATGGAAAATCTCTAGCAGTCTCCAAGCGGAAAACGTTTCTAATCGGATTGGAAACTGCAGCAAAATCGTGTATTGGAATCGCTCATTATATATTTGAGAAATCATCAAAGGCAAAATATATTTTGTCATTTAAGTTAAACCAGGACCATATTGAAACACTCTTCAGCAAGATTAGGTCAAAGACAGGATTCAACAACAACCCAGATGTAGTTTCATTTAGATCTGCACTAAAATCTCTACTGGTAAAAACAGACATCACTGCCAATCTTAATGCTAACGCCATTGAGCTGGAAGAAGTATTGGATACAGGTGGATCCCTCCTGTTAAAATCTCTCTCCAAAAAGAAACGGTCAGATAGCAGTGAAGAAGATGAGATACATGTGCATGACACTTGTGACTGGCATACCGAGATGGAACTTTCTAAACCCGTGAAAGACATTTGTGATTATATAGGTAGGTCTAACACTGCGCATGGTACTTATTATACTAAACATACATTGCATTTTCAAACCAATAAATAAAAGGTACAGCATATAGTATGTATCTCAAGACAAACCAAAACACATTGCATACTGTACTTTTGTATTGGCATTTTCCAACTATTATTTGCATATACACTAATGTGTGCACAGCACAGCCTATATGTACATTACATTACATGTATATCTGCACTTAAAACCGTACAAACAATAATGTGAAGTGTTTGTGGCTAGCCTGTATCTATACAACTTAAACTGGCCATTCTTCCTCTCTGGAAGTATTCAAGAGGCATCAAAACCTAGGCTGACCTATCTGTTGTATAATAATGCTATGCTATCACATTATATTATTACTGCTATTATTATTTTAACAGCTGGATATGTCATCTATAGCCTCAGACTGACTTGTAGTGACTGCCAGGACTTTCTAACCATACAAAATCACACCACTACTGCCTATGATGATTTGAGCCTAATATCTATCAAGAACCGTGGAGGTTTAACACACCCCAACCATATTGTCACTGAACTCTGCCAGGTTGCTGAGAAATCTATCAGACAGATACTGCAAGCTGAAGGAATGTGTAAGCTAATACATAAGAAAGCTGTTATCAGAACGCTCTCCTATGCTGCCACAAATAACATTCCCCAGCGACTTACATGTGCTAGCCATAGCACCTCTCTTATAAAGACAGTTGTCAGCAGGTACTGTACTATTCGCATACATCATGAAACATCTAAAGTGGGCGATAAAGGAAACCTGCGACAGAAGCTGAGTAGAATAATTTTGTACAACAACATTTAGAAAGGGTAACATTCACCTACACTACCAGTTTTATAATTATTTTTATAATCAAATTGTTGGAGAAACTAATAATTACATTGCTGGAGAACATAAACATTGTTTTGCAATTATCTGTGGCACTTACATTTGTAGATATACTGTAACATGGTCAGCACATGTTTAGCTATTGGCAAAACAGCATGCAGCTCCAAGTTTTATACTTAGGACAAATATAATTTCAAATATGTGAACAAATTAATTACTTTTGGTGAGATGGCAATGAACATTAGCCTCACTTGACAGATTTTTTTCATGGTAATAAATTTGCAGAACATTAATATGTCAAAACACAAGGACTTTGGAAACAGTTTTATAATTAAAGCAGCCTAATTACTGTGCAGTGCTCTATTGAAACATGCATGTAGTAGATTTACATTAGCACTTTTTAGCCCTTTTAGACAGGGTAAATAGGTAGTGTTTAGTACCATTTGATAGCTTGTTATGTGGTAATGTGCTATGCAGACATCAATTTGCCAGGATACAGATATTATGGCAGCAGGGCTTGATTTAAACCAAAGTGGTGCTAGTTTATGCTGCAGTACACCATTATAATATATAGTGTGAATCATGATTGCAGGCTACAAGTATCATGGTGAGATTACGTTACGTTGTGGGGATTTTCCATAATTTAGTAGGACAAAGAGCATTGGAGCATTAACACAGGGTGTCCTATCTAGTGTTTATATTATATCTATGCATAGGCAACAGAACATAGGCTACGTGTAAGCCTACATCAATACTCACAAGATTAAACAATAAACACTCATATTGGGATTAAGTAAGTATGTAGCCCATCTATGGAACAAAGTATAATATCGCAGGGAATGTCCTGCTGTTGTCATCAGATGAAAACTTTGTCACTGGTAATGGCAACAGGTCCATTGTCAAAATATGAGGACTATAAAATCTTAAATCAAAGTCGCCTTCTATTTTCACCAACCAAAAAATTTCTTGTCAGAGAAACAGATGCACAGAAAAGTATGCTGGAAATTCTTATAACGTGACTTGCAAAGCCCTTGTTTTTGCACTCGAAATTGTAAATAACAATTTAATCACATGACTCTAACAGAATATGCATATGAGGCTTGCAACATTCAAACTTATAAGTACCTCTTTTGATGAATGCTTCAATAAATGCTTTGTGAATGAGGGAGTTGGTTTGTATCTTTGCTTCATAATACTTCCTACTTCCATGACTGTTGAGATCTGGCTCTTCGTCTGAACAATTAGGAATTATCGTCTCTAACTAATAACAAACAGCATGAATGTCTATTTTATGCGACCAAACAGTAGCAAAGGCTGCCAAAAAAGTACACAGTAAGCATCCGTAGCTTTCACTAAGTCCCACAAGACCAACATTCACCTCATACCATGAGAAAGTGAGAAATGTGCAAACAAACATATTTTACAGCTATTGCTGCCAAGTTCGGTTTGACAACAATAAGATGATAGCAAAAATTTACAGTACCATATCCATCCCTCAATTAGTCGATTGCCCCGACAAGAGAAAATTTTAGTCCTATTATTACTAGAACAATAGGTCAAATATTTGCAGAATACGCAGTGAAATAAACTGCAGTCACCACAATTGACTCACCATGTAATTGAAAGGATGGTCTTTAATGAATCTTTGGAGCTTTGACTGTGGATGATCAACATGTGACTGCTCAACAACAAGTCTGCTGGCCGGACAAAGAAGGGTAGGCAGTGGAATAGACATCACAATATATTAGCAGACGTTTGACGTGCTATATTAGCAAACTGCAACAGTAAAATGAAACAGTTACAGTATATGATTTTATGGTCTATGATTGGCTACTTCGTAGATAAGCTCAGTGACTTCTCGATGCTTTTCGTCCCTAAACAATATGATAAAAATTAAAATGACAATCATAGTCTAGTGAGCCTGTCATCAATTGAATGATTGAGCTTAATATATAATTAGAGTAAAAGGGTGTATGTATTATTTATATTTAAAATTATTGTATTATTTATTTATTAGTACAGTTACAGTGACAGTAAGCTACATATGATATTATTGTCACACCACGCATAAGAACAGATTCAGAGATAAAGATTGCTAAAGAATAAATAAACAAGTAAAATTTAAAAGAGTCTTTCAATTTTAATTTCTAATTGGCCTAGGCTAATTAAATAAGAAATTCAAATAGATATAGAAATTATTATATATTTATATAAGTGATAATATTTAATTACACATATATTCTATTGTCATTGAGTTTGACAACACTACTGAATAGCAGTGAATTCTTATTTACCTCAGAATTTACCTCAGATGAGATAGGACTCCACCAGCAATTTCATGTAAATCTATAAGGGAGCCTCTAGTTTTAACTATTTTTGGACTAGGGGGTCTGCAACTTTTACAGTATATCACTGTTTAGGATTGGAGGTCGGTTCCTCATCTCATCTCACGAATTGTTCGTGGCAGGAAACTAGAGTGGTAAATACATGTACATACATCTTTTGGCTGATATTGAGGTTGGCTCTCCTCTGGCAGCTGTTCTAGGGGTCGTTGTTACCATCACTCTGTCACCCACAATATCATCATATGCTCTGGATAGAGTGGAATGTCGTTCTTCATTCTGAAGAATCCTGGTCAGTAGACGCAGGCGGTGGTTTTTTCTTCTATTTTCCAGGGTCCGGATCTCTAACTGATCTTTCGCCTCTGATACACTGTCAGTACGCCCCCTTAGGTTAGCTATAAACCGCATGGCACTGTTCTGGATGAGTTCTATATCATGGATCTTGTTCTTAGTTGAAGGGTCCCATGCTAAATCTGCATACTCAAGTGTAGGTCTGCATATGCTTGTGTAAGCCAGTAGCCTGGCCACTTTTGGAGCATGGTACATTAAATGTTTGATTCCTCAAAATATTTTACGAGACTTTGTGCATTTCACATGTATGTGCTGATTAAACTTAAGATCTGATTGAATTATTACTCCTAGGTATTTGACGGTTTCTGTCCATGCAAGACACGCAGTATATAGTTTGTATTGAGGTATAGGTGTTACTCCTCCAAGGTTTATAGCTAGGCATTTCTTTTCATTGAATGGCATTTTCCATTTTGTAGACCACTCGTGTACAGTCTAAATGTTATTTTGGAACATTTTTGCGTCCTCATTTGTATTCACAGTTTGGTAAAGTAGAGTGTCATCAGCATAAAGGCTAACTTTACATGACAGCAGGTCTGGAAGGTCATTAATATAGCACATAAACAAAGTCGGTCCAAGTACAGAACCCTGTGGCGAGCCTGAGGTTACTGCGCACTTTTGTGAGCTAGCTCCTTTGAGCACAACGGATTGCTGTCTGTCAGAGAGAAAATCATGTATCCAGTTTAAAGGGTATCCATCTATCCCTGGTATCTGCTTTAGTTTTTGAAGTAGCATTAGATGTGGTACTTTGTCGAAAGCTTTTTTGAAGTCCATTACGATGGCGTGTGTAGTGTGACCTTCATTTGCTGCCTTTTCCAGGCCATAATAGTGTAATGGTTTCTGTGATTTGGTGCGGTCGTCCTTGGACGACTATCGACCCAGAAATGAAGTGCCTACGAGTGGTAATAGGACTTCGCATTACATGAAAGATCGAGCGGTCTCAGTAGCCCAAATACTACCAAAGACGACCCATCTGATCTCAAGTCCGACCTTCAGACTATACAATGAAAGAGAGTGATCCGACCTAGTAGGCAGTTCGCAAGGCGAATGACCTGGCAAAAGGAAGTGAAAGTCTCTGTATCAAGTATAGATGTGTCTTTATTGAAAGCCAAGTGAAGACTGAGACAATGAACAGTAAAACAGTGCCCTTTATATAGTATAAGGACTTCCGGCCGACGTGACGTCGGGAAAAGACGACGTGTGGTCGTCCGGAAGTTGCGCAACAAGATGGCCGCCGGAAGCCCGACAGCCGACCCAAAATAGGTCGGGTTCTACAAAAGTTGCTTATAATGGCCCAATTCATGTACAAAATGAATATCAATGGATTCTGAGAGGTCGGGCCTCTGTACATGGGTATAAAAGGCATTAAAAGACTTAGATATAATCATATAATCATATACAACAATATAGGAGTAAAGTACAAGCAGATATATACATGTATGCACACAATAATGAGTGTCAGATGTAAGATACGACTGGGCGTACCATCACAATAGGTAGCACACAATTGTGTCTGGCATGACAGCCCTCTTCTGAAACCATGTTGTCGATGGTAAAGTACACTGTCTAATTAATACTTCATTCAGATGGTGCAGCACAATGTGTTCCATCATTTTGCATGGTATACTCGTCAAAGATATGGGCCTGAAGTTGTTTGGGGACTCAGTGTCGCCGCCTTTGTGTATTGGTGTTACATTTGCAGATTTCCATTGTTTTGCCAGCCTACCAGAATCCAAAGAACTTTTGTAGATCACTGTCAGACATTTTGCAGTAGGGCCTACCCTCCAGGTCAATGAGCATGTCAGGTTTCCTCAGACCATCTGGCCCAGGTGATTTTCCATTCGGTAACTCACGGATCAGTTTGGCGACCCCCTCTATTAAGACATCAATGGAACCGTGCACATCAATTTCAACCCTGAAAAAGTCTCCTGCCATGTAACCCACCTGAAACTAAACTGGCCCTGGAAGAATCGTAATCATTGGTTTGCAGTCAAGTCATTGATTGATTTTTAGAATGGAGGGTTATTTCAAAGCAAAATTTATGTGATGATATAGATATATATAATCTTTATGATATGATGGTTTCGACTTTGTTAGCAAGAAGAATTGAAGCAAATACAATGATATTAGATCTTTGGCAAATATTCCTAGCATGACCTGGTAGTCCGAATACAGAAGGCAATTCCTGACAACCTTCAAAAGCAAGAATGTGGCGATTAAGTTACCTGCGTCCGTTGAATTAGCACATTCAAAGTCAAACAATGTCTTTGCGACCAAGATTTTAGGCACAGGTAAACTTGCTCAAGAATCTTCCGGCATGCGATGTAGACTCATTGAAGTGATGGTTTTCTCTGATCAAGCAAAACTGCCAGAGCCTAGGCCGAGCGTTCATATTGACATTTTTATTTGCGACCTAGGCCGGTCCAGGAGGTCGTGATGACGGTTTAAAAGTTGATGGGAATACAACTCCTATTAAAATTGACTGACTGAGAAGACAACTTCGACCGAAATAAACGACGATCATTAGCTTAGCATGTGTAATGACGTTGGTAGAGTTACCGTCTGGATAGAGTAGAGATTTAGTGGTTCTAGCAGTAGGGGCATCAGTGCAACCAGCACACTGATATCAGGTATCTGATTTATGAGCTAGTCTAACAACCAATACAGAGTTGAAGAAATTTCCAATCTGTATGACATGAATATTTTAATCACAATAGAGATAATTGGGAAATTACTCTTTTTACTGTAATCACACCAAGAAAATCAAACTTATTTAATAGCTTAAAGTAATTACAGTTCATATCCACAATATTGACAGCACCACTATCCATTATCAAGAAAACAGAACACAACTCTAAAAAGCAGCAGCAGTGTCACTATTAATTTTTAAAATACAATTGCAAAAATAATTCTCAAATCAATACGCTAGAAGTAACACATACATGTAGGTATTCTGCATAGAAACATGACAGCGGGTGCATAGTTGCTACTAGCACCCTACATCACACATAGTACTATTGTAATTTTAATGAGCAGTATCTTGGCACCAGGTTCTAGTCTTTGAGATCATAGTTATTACCTACAGAAAAAGGACACAATGTAGAATAACTTATTGTAGGTATAGTTGCTGGATTAACAGATAGTCAGTGCGATTTAATCTAGATAAGCATTCAGTAAGACTATGAGAAAAATGAGCTGAGCATATGACAATAAATTGTATTCCAGCAAGAACTGACTATGCTATTCATGAGAGATCGGACAAAACTGGCTACAATACTCGTATACTAGTAGCAATATACTAGCTATGAAAACACTCACCTCTAAAATGATCTCCACAGTCGGGGTGAACTTTCTTAAGAGGTATAGGAGTAAACTTCTTCTGGTGGAAAATGGAATGCAAGTACCTGCTGATGTCTGGCAGGTGAGATGGTGGACATATCTTCCGTATTAGCACAGGTTTGGCAAGTAGAACAGGTTCTATGTGCCCATCAGTCTAAAAATACTACCGTAATAAAACACATATGCAAAGGGTTACATGTGTAAGGATTTAATGATAAATAGTCGCATTTTATGTGATGTTATTTTCCTTATATTTCAACAAACTGTTTTCTATATATTATTTCGGTCCTGTTGTCATCATCAGAGAAAAGTAAATGCAACAGAACCTTTGTCAACATATAAGGAAAATTTGCATCATAAAAAACATGCTTTATGCTACTATTATACAAACATGCACACATCTAGCATTTCAAGTGAGTGCATAGGGAGTGGAGTTGCCCTTCCTCTGTCATACTCTCACTTGATTGAGAGGACAACTCACTGCAGGTAATAATAATATTATTACAAGCCTTTCACCTCTGCAGCTAATCAGTTCTGTTCACCTACACCTAATCATTAACAATATAACTATAGCATACTAGCACACTTCTATCATCAACTGTGATGAACAAATGGGTGTATAAAGTAACTAACCAATAGCGTTGGTGTCAAAGATGGATCAGAATGCTCACTGCCACACCCCTTCCTCCTACCAATTTCCTCTTTAGTGTCCCTCTCCACTTGCTTCTCTGTTTCCATCTGCTGTCGGAAATAGGCCTGTTCTATCAGATTATGTAACTCTAAGACTCGTATGTCTGAGCAGTTAGTTATGTCACTACCTGTTAGCTTGAGCTTTCTATATTCACTCATTACCACCTCGCTCTCTTTGCATACGTTGGTTAGGAAACGGGGCAGACCTGTAACACATGAAACAATGAAGTCACACTTACCGTGTACATGTACTAGATATACTGCTTCAAATAGAGAGACACTTGGAATCTGCTACTTACAAGTGGGCCTATATTACACTGCAGTAATCGAAACATCAAGTGAAGTATTCATTTCTCAATGCCAACTAACAACACAACAGCGGAAGAGGAAGCAGTGAGATTGTGAATACAATAAACCAAAGAAGCACCCTCTCTACAATATATTATAATACACTGTAGTGATGGGTCATGATTCTACACTGTCTTACCATTTCTGACTACTTTCTTGAGAGCATAATCGGGCATTCTGGTTTTGGTGTCATCAAAATAGGTCATCACATAATCAAAGCCATTCTGAATAATAATATAGAGAAACATGGTGTCAGGCAGGAAGAGGAAACAGTTCGAAAACTAACAAATGAATTTGTGCTGTCGCTGAATAATAAGGAAGTCAATGTGGTTTAGAGAAGGTACTGCAATTGACCTCTTCCGGCGTAACAACCACAAAATAGAAAACCACAACAATATATACACGTATGCACACAATATTCCTACAACTCTGATGTACGCTATTAATAGCAAATTGTAACATACATAAGTTATGATGAATAGCATACCTCTGTAAAAGTTGAGTGTGGTTGAACTAACATCTTACTGTTGTAATCTGTAACTCGAACATATTTCTTATCCGATGGATAGGCAGGGTGAACCACAGCCCTGTTGACAGTTATCAGAGTATTTCTCCCCAAGTCAACTAAATGTCTGTAAAACCCATCACAGGCTACATATAACAGGCTACAGGTCACAGGCTACATATAACAGTCTACAGATTATATATCAGAATTGCAAATACCAATCGCCTTCCTCACACACAATAACAAGCAAACATAGGCCCTAGTTAAATCACTTCAAATTAACACAAATGAGGTATCCATGTCATGCAATTTCATAAAACTGTTGATTATCTTTCAACTGAGTTAGGTAGGTGCATTACCTCCTTGCGAACACATAATCTCTCTTTGCTAAGGGTCGGGGAAAGTTTACCCTCCAATAGACACGTTCCGTTGCTTCAGCTGGGCCAGCTTTTCTTGATTCTAATTGGATAATTTCATCTGTACTAGAATCCCATGTTTTCCTTGTAGATGTGGAGACCTGATTGTGAGTATAACACCACTCAATTATACATTATAGTCTCAGGTCAGCCAACATCACCAAACAAACATTATGTAAGCACAATAGATTCCAGTTCAATATTTCACTTTGAGCATAATAAAGCTAGAGAGCAGTGACTGACTTACAATGTACATACCTGTATATAGAAGAATGCTACAGCAGGGATATCGTTATATCGGCCATGAACTACAATAAATAAAGTGTATGATAGCAACACTATACATCCAGCATATCAATCTATCAATCATAATAACAATATAGACATCAAATTGCCAAGAGACCAACTCTAACCTTTATATTGTCGATACTCCTTATCCTCTATTGGTCTGCTCCATATAGTGACAGCAGGGCCCGCCCACTCAAGGTCCCACCCATCAGAATTATGCTGACTACTAGAAGAATAATCTGTGCCTGTAGTGTGGCTTTGTAGAGCTTGTTTCAGTTCTTCTATCGCACTGTCAATTAGATTCTTAGAATAATATTATGGCATAAACAAACTGGAAAAATATTCTCAGCATTCAACCACATAAAACATTTTGACGTACAGCAAGCAATGGGCAACCTCGAGATTGACCATCTACTTGATCACCTGTAAAATGATTATCCCTTTCCATCTTTGATGTCTATGAGTAGTTTTGTATCCAAATATCAATCAAACTAGGCAGGGTCACCTGTATGCCTGCATATAAGGGATTGTACGCATTACAAAAATAAAACCAAAAATGTTACATCTTGCCTGAAATGTAGCCCCAGTTCTGTGAATAATTCACTAGATGAATGGAAGGGATACAATAGAAGCAATAACAGAGGCAGTCTACATAACGCCAAGACACCAGTAACCTACCTCTCCATCTCCTCTGAAGAAATACTCTCAACATCATCCATATCTACATTGTCTTCACCCTGCTGGGAAATTGACGAAGCCAAGACTGCGGAGCAAAGAGCTATGTTAGTATAATCCCCACCATTGTCACTACTTTTACGCCCTTGATGAGCTGAGTAAACTCTAGAAAGTGTGGACTGAGGTAAAAGTGTTCTGTTAGCAGTAAAGACTCTTTTCCTAGATGCTACTCCAACATTACCACCATTGCTACAGTTATAGGAAGGGCCTCGGCACTGCTTAGGGGAACGAATTGACCTTGAAAGTGTAGTTGAAGCAATACATCTGCTCACGCAATGTGCACAGTTTCTGTGGTCAAGTCCACAGGTAACAGCATGAGCACATTGTTGGTGTTTAATAAACAGCCTGAGATCATAAATCTTCTTCTGTATAATCCCACTCAGGTATTTCAGATTACAGCCAGTAACTTTCCTTTCAGCTCTCTGGCACAACACCACATCATGAGTGATGAAGTTAGATCGTTTAAATGAGTGGGCTATTACATTTAGTGATGGAAAGACCATTGTATACAACTGCAACACATCTGATATGGTGAGCACTTTCTGTAGTCCGTCAAATTACAATATCTGCAAGTGGAAACACAACACAGTTATGTATGAAGACTAGCATGATATCCGGATCGTTATATCTGTGTCGTTTGACATTACATTATGATTCGTGCTAGCCTGCACATTCGCAAACTTGTAGTTGGCAGTGAACGATGGATCGGATGCCCTAAACGCAAATGCTGTTTCAAGTTTCAACTTTCTTTAATTTATCATGCATCAAACTTGCTATCTCCATCACAAACAAATTCTTTCCAAATAACTGATGCAATAAAGTGTTTGAAAAACGTCCTCATTTAGCTATATGGTACACATGTGGATAAGCAAGCTATGGCAATTTCTTAGAGCTTCGGATTTAAACCCCAGTCAGGAATGGGTTATTTTCACAGATGTGGAACCAAGCTCATGGTTAATTTAGGAAAGGAATTCCTCACAAGTAAAATATCTCATATCATATTGATATTTGTTTTAGTCAACTTGATATAATAGATAATAATTTAACATATGATAACATAATAATAATGATTATTATTAATTAATTATTATTATAAACATTATTTATACTCTAAATATACTATTACTATACTAATACTAAACTTAACTTATACCTATATAATAATATAAATATTATATAATATTATTTAATTATTACTATAGTATTATTATAAATATATATATATATACCAAGTTATAAATATATACATGTATATACTAATAATCATTATAATAATTATAATAATAAAAGTTACAA
Source organism: Bugulina stolonifera (assembly GCA_935421135.1). Taxonomy (NCBI): domain Eukaryota; kingdom Metazoa; phylum Bryozoa; class Gymnolaemata; order Cheilostomatida; family Bugulidae; genus Bugulina; species Bugulina stolonifera. Next base: position 31,771,296 of record OW285187.1, read on the forward strand.
ATATAATATTTTTATATTCTTTAAAAAATAATATCTAATATGATATTTATATTGAAGAATTATCAGTAATTATTTTCTCTAATTGAGTTTAACTCAACTTGAATTTAATTTTTACATTACATTCAACATGAACATAACAAAACATACATTCACATTGAGTGATTGAGGCAACATTCACATGCCATGGCATTGTTTGTAATTGTTTGTTTTGTACTCAATGATGTGATTTGAGAGTTTAACGTCAATTGAATTTGCCAATAAGTAAACTATTAAATAGACCTTTGATCCCAGTCAATGGTATGTTTAATCAGTGAACTATATTTAATAGTATAACCAACTTCAAGCTAGTAACTGCTGCGGTAGTATATTATCCCAAAATGAAAATGAAACATACATGCATCTTTTTTGGTGTATCCATGTGTTTTATCAAATGACGCACCGGCTCGTAGTAATCGATCACGAAGTGTTGTTGAAAATGCCAAAGTTGACTCAAAATTAATGAAAAGTAAATTTAGACTAAAATTCACCAATACCTAATTGCTATATTTACTACATCACAATTTTATTGACTGTAAAATATAGTTAATCAGACCACTCGTTCATCACAATCGATACATATGAATACATTCTTGACCTTTGTGCACATGATTGTCGAGAGTCGATTATTATTATTTTTTTATATGAGATGTTAGTCAACGACCCATACTTAAGCACTATATCTTATTAAGATTATGGTTTGAAATCACATGCTTTCTGATTGGCTTCTATTTTTATGACCACAGGTTCAATTGGCTGGGTCCAAAAGTCACGCGAAAGACATGACCAGGCTACAAGTCAGAGAGAACACAACTCCGTTATTCTCATGTTCATGTCCAATGAGTTGTAGTTGTTGGACTGCATGATTGTAATTTGTAATCCAGTCAATTCCCTCACGTGATTTTTTTACCCATATCTAACCCCTTGCCATTATGCAAGTACATGCATGACTGAGGAAATGTTGATCTGGAAGATTATTAGATTAAGACGTGCCTGGCACCTATTTTATTAAAAGGATTAAGGCATACTTAGACCTTAGTCGATATATTTCCTCAGCTTTTTCTGAGCTCATAAATACTTTATAGGTGAGCCTATATTGCCTATTGGTAGTAGGTAGTACCTTGTATTTTAGTAACTTAGTAGCTAGTAACATAGCTAGAGTAAGTGGTAGTGCTCCATAATAACTATAAATCTTATCATGTAAGATCTGATGGTTGAAACTTGCAGTTGTAACTAACTGACCCTAATAATTATAATAATCGACACCCTGAGTGAACCGCTCGTGTTTTATTGTACTAGATTGTTATTACCATAAAATATTTATTTTCTAACAATATAAATATAACACAAATAACAGATTGTTAATAATAATGATAGAATAGTGTCTGTATCACATACGCAATAATTCATTGTACCGGTAAAAATATAATAATACAGTGAGTTATTGAGCATACCTACTGGTTCATGAGTAATATAATGAGAGCACTGATACAACATACAGGAATATGACAAAAGATACTAATAAGGTCTATTGCTACAAAAATAGCTTAAATTTTAGAAATAGTAAATATACTTTGCCGGTGTTTCTGCTGAAAAATTATTCATCAGGGGTTATTTCTGAGCAGTCTGCAACTATCAGGTCATCAATAGCTATGTCCCCTTTATTTGTTCCCAGCATTCCAAGCTTCAGTACTATCTATAATGATATATTCACACTATATTTTCACACAAAAGCGAGGTAATGTCAACTACAATGTATTGCATACTGACATAGGAAAATTAGTGACTAGTGTTTCGTTTTTCACCTAAATACCGTTACTTAAATACCAGTAGGTGGCGCTGTTAGAACTTGCATAGGGAGAAAGTGCAATTCACTATTAGATTGCTACTTCCAAAACCCACCGTAAAATTGGAAAGATTATGGTGGCAAAATGCTGCAGTGGCTAACTTGCTGATTTGTAGACCTTAGGGTCACAGGTTCAAGTCCTGTGCACTCTTGCTGTGGAAGGTGAGCTCTTCCACTCAGAGCCCAGCTGCTGTCGTTCGTGAAAGCTTCAGCGTTTAAGGTCCATTTTACAGGATGGTTAAATGCACAACAGTAGCAATAAAGCTGGAAATATACTGTAGGATTGCAAAACTACAGTATGTTTCATCTATAAAAACAGTGGGTACAGGTACAGGCTATGGACTTCTGGCTATAATTAGCAAACTTTTGATTATAATTAACAGTTGTCCTCTCTCAAATTGAGAGAGGACAACTGCTAATTATGATAAATAGCTTGAGAGCTCTTGGTACTACTATTTAGGAATAGTAAGAAGTATAGATACAGTACTATATGTATATAAAGTGTAATATAGCATACTTGAAGAGAACCTGTGGGGAGTGTGAGGGTTTCGGTAAACCAAGAAGGTCCTTGACCCCCAGACTTACTGAATACCAGGGTTTCTACACCATTTTGTAGCCACTTTACACTCAGCTGTCCAATACTTTGCCCAAACATTGAGTAGGAAAATCTGCAAGGAAGAGTAATATACATGTAGCAATTTATTGCATATCTTGGGTACCTCATAAAAACAGCAAACAGTGGGTTAATTTGCAAAACATGATTAACCACAGAACTTTGTAGAGTTTAAAGTGATTAATGGTTCAGCTGTGCATTGTATAATATAGCCTTATCTCCATGGACACTCATAGGCTATTTACCATACATTAGAAGTTGTTCTCTCAATTTAACTTCCTCTCCTCGTGGGAGAAAATAGAGAAAGTTAGATTAAGAGAGGAAAACTTCGAATTATGATGAATAGCTTATGAGTGCCCATGTCTATATCCCATACCGTCTACTGACATACATGATTGTATTGTGGTGTTCCAGCTCACTTAGCCTGCACTACTGCACGGACTATATATATACACTTATGCCTGTACCGTTCATTATTATACATGACTCTTAAATGAGCCTAAGCATCGGGCCGACGTCCCCTCTTCAACATAGACACTTTCTACACTCCTAAAGAGTACAAACTATCGGACCTACGTCGACCCTTGACTCTTTAATGAGTCTAAGCATCGGCCTACGTTTTCTACAATACCTATGAGAGCTTACATAACTGTTCACTCTTTATGTAATCTGTGTAAGTTTACCTTGGCAGCCCACTACCACTACCAAGCGCTTCCCACACTCGTGCTAACATCGGCACCCGTGTGAAACCCAAAGCACAAAACATTACAGTATGTCAAGTGCGAACACATACCTGAAACACAAATTTTGAGAAGATGACGATATTGGGGGAGATGTTAGAATAGCGACATCATTCTTGGAAGCAGATGATGCCTCAACGTAGGCAAAGAATCCTACAAAGAAATATCCAAACACAAGCTTCATATTTTTATAGTGTGTGTGTGACAACTGTTCAACAGCATATATACATAATATTATATTAGAAAAGAACATAAGTCATTGGATATTAATACGACATGTTGTACATGTATGTTCATAGATTAGTGTGTAGGAGTGAAACTTTTTCATTTTGATTATATAATTATTTGCATGAGGTAACGATATCTTTACCATTAGATGCCATAGTTGTATGGTCATTATTAGGTCCAGTTTGTGTATCAGGGGTACCCCTTTGATTTAGAAACCAATAGCCAGAGGCATCACCTTCATATGACCTTGTCCACCCACACCAGTCGTTATCATCAAAGTTACAATAATGAACCAGTGACTCTAAAATAATAGTGTGTCCTAGCAGGTTTAAATGAGCACTAATCAACAACATTGATTATAACTGGAAAGTTATGCTCTCTTGAGCCTTTATAATAAAGGTCGGACAACTTCTTATTAGAAACAATAACTTATCGAATGCCTATGCTTATATCAACATTCAACAATAGTAAATATGGATTACCTAAACACAGTGGTGAGTAGGCAAGCCAGCTACCATCTAGTAGGCACGATCTGTTTGTTGGGCCAACCAAGGTATAACCAGGGTCACATTTATACTGAATAATGTGTCCAACCCGCCCTGGCGAGTTTCGTATTGTGGTCCATACACCATGGCCAGGATTGGCTGGCAAACTAGAGCATTCAGCTAGTATTGGGGTTTGTTCTGGAAAAAGTAAACGATGATATTATGTGAAAATAAAATTCAAGATGCGCTACCATGTGCACTACATGTATATATTTTTAGCACAGCATACAATAGTCATGTAAACCCATTTCTTGGAGTTATTACTGTATGCATGAAAAGGAGATAGCAACTCCTGATACAAGGTTTACACAGTTGTTTAACTGCAAGTATATCACACAGGCTTCTACCAAAACCACCTAATAACACTACTTAGCCTGAAAGTAGTTGAACATTCTAAAAACGGGCAATAAAATAGGCTTCGAACCTGAGCGATATAGTATATAGTAAATGGGGGTAAATGAATAGCTGATAAGAATTGAAAATAGAACATAATATACATGTATTACGGTATGGAAACTATATACGTTTTATTTTGTTAGGCAAAACTTCAGTGGTACATGTAAGCCTATATAACACTTAAATAACACTTATTGTATACATGTACATGTATACATGGTTTGAAATGGTCAAACTCACCACAATTGTAATATTTCTTTACTTTCACAACGTCTAATTGGCTCATGTATTGCCGTTGCCCAATTAGTCCAGATTTAGAAGAATCTTTAGTTTCAATGGTTGGAAGGGTGTTCTTACTGAAGGCAAAGCTCCCGTAATGTGTTAGCGACTCGTAGTCATAATCCAAGTCTCGAATCTTTGTAGAAAATAGTGGCTCGGTGTAGAAATTATTTTCACTCTCTGCAGCAGAACCAATGATTACTACAGATCATCATCTGATTGGGGCCATACTGACCTGCTCATACACTCATACAATATAATGCTATAAAAATATATAGTGTAGAATCTAGTCTAGGTGTGCTACATGTACAGTATAAGAGCATGCGTGGCTTTTCCATGCATAAACATGCAAGTCATGAAAGATATAGATGTGCATGAGCCTGCTTAAATACATGTATGCCAACAGTATCAGTAGATGTCATGTATATCCATACAGACTGTTTTTAACTCTCTCGCTTTCTCATACCTAATTTTAGGTACGTGTAAGTCTTTGAATGAATAAAGACAGAGACACTATAAAATTCGCATTTTCTGGAAGTAGAAATGAGCAACGTATGCTTGTGTGCAAGTCGTTGATATACTAATTAATAGATATTATAAACCGAGAACACAACTCAAGACTAGAATGAACCCATCTTGGGAATTCACACATATGTAGGTACTCCGGTTAACTCACTGCTTGGCAGCACATTGTTAATGAAGACATTGATATAGCTGTCTCTGTCTCGCCTCTGATGCTCGTGGTGGAAGCCGAGAGTATGCAGGAACTCGTGGACTATTTCATAATAGTTGTTAGCGCAATCTCTATGCAGTTGTAACACTTGTCGGCCACCTTGTTTGCCAACGTAGGTCTCACATCTAAATTCACATGACATTAATACATACATTAAGCAGTATGTCAATGCACTCATATCCTACAGAATACACAATCATACAAACAGCAACAAATACTGTTACAGTGGTCGTCTTCTCTCTGATCTCAAGGGAAACCATTATTGTTGACATGCAGACTGTAGAGGCATGGCCTACTGTGGGATAGCCAATTTTCAGTTTAGATATTTTTATGTGTTTGGTTTGATATGATTAACAAAGGTAGCTTTAGTGTTTTATTCCACACCATGCCTTTACATAATAATTATTATATAAATTCATATAGTATCATGTCATGATACTATACAGGAAATATCTCCATACTGTACAGTATGCTACAGTTTATTGTAAATACATTGATTAAAAAATAGAATTGCGTAACTGCTGTATGTTATTTCCATATTTTAAAATAAGTATAGAAGCGGATACTAATATGCAAAGCATAGAATTGTAGAATTTAAGCATGCCAAGTATTGGCAGGTACTTGCTGTCAAACCAAGATTAGCATATTACTATAACAGTGTACTTTAGACACATCGTGTTCATTGTACAGTTGAGTAAATAAATTCAGTTAATTACTTCACATTGACCATGTCAAGTGCACATACATATACTTGTTGAGCTTGAAAGCAATGTGATTAAAAAGTTAAGTGAGGAAACTCAGATTATTGCTTGAAATATTATGTGGAGTAGTTAGACATACATGTACATGTACATGACTTTTATGGTATTACTGTGTATGCATTAGGCTATATTATGATTTACTGTGTAATACTGTGCTATGACATATATACGTACAAACAACAGTTGTAAACAAAAACTTACCATAGCTTCACAGTTGTATGCATTTATATTTAGTTATATTCTTACTATAATAAACCAGTGAAAGCTACATACATTTTTGTGTGTATGCATTGTGTACTATATACTCACGAACTGCCAGGTACGATATCGAGATAGTCATAGTCAAATACCGTCTTCACTTGAAAGGAAATACAACTGGTAGCCTCAGTTACTTCCTGAATAGCCTGATGTACTTTTGTCACAATCCCATCATCTGCAAGTGAAATAATGCTTATAACATGATAGTTGCTGAAAAATTCATTATTAAAACAATAACTAACCAACATTAGTATTTTTAAACAAAATATAAACCAATACATACATGTACATGTATACAATGTACATACCTATACATATACATGTGAATGTTTATTATTTAATTATTCTCCTGTTCCATAGACTCAGAATAGATCATAACAATCATGTAGATAGCATGCGATGTCAAGCTAAAGAATTCCAGAGTATCATTAATATATTATATATTTGTATAGTCGGACAACTCCTACGAAATGTCATCAAGACTATACTGGACAATGCTGAACAAAACCACGTTGGTGTGGCTATGAACCGTGGTAGTTGCCAATAATGTGTGACTAGTACATGTACATGTATTAGGTAAACACACGTGTGACATCAATTTAGTAAATTGTGCACTTACATGTACAATATGTATATAGAGTTACACATCGTTACTTATAGACAGTGCCTTTTACCCTTTACACATAATTATGCTGTATGGCCAAACTCTCATGCACTGTTGGTACATAAGGACTGCAATATACACTGCATGCATTGCCTAGTTTGCTCACCTACCTAAGTCACTGGAAATTGTGTACGGAACGACTCTAGTATCCCATATCTTGTACAGGGGAGGAGAATAGGTCTGAAATAGACAGAAGTACATTAACAGGTCTGTATACATGATATCCACAGGTATTATGTTCAAGTGTATAGTACTAATTCGAATACAACAAATGCAATAAATTTTTTAATTCTACAAACAGTTTTTCACACTAGAAAGCCTAAGTTTCAGCACTGGTGTTGCAAAGACTCATCAGGTATATTTTGTCAATGTATTCTAAATTTTTCCAGGAATTTCACAAATTTTATGTAATATATGAAAAATTAACGACACCATATACTGATATATATGTACCAATTAGTAATGGGGAAATGTATATAAAATACGTGACTGTGTACGTATATTGACAAATCCTAATGTTACTTTTGGTACTTTTTTCACATTTCTCAAGCTTCATTTCTATGCTCTACACACAGAGGATGGGCACATGCTACAGTATGTTGATAAGGCAGAGAAGGTACTGTTAGTTTAGTTATTCTAGTCCAGCGTGAGAGGAGATAATTGGACAATAATATGTATTCCATACTGAGGTGATTGGTAGCCTTAGGCTGCAGCCAGTCAACGTGTCCTCTGGAAGGAAGACAGGTCCAATGATGTATGGAATTCTAGGCAACGATGTCATCACCCCCTCAACCTATGTATAACTTAGAATACGGAACTCATACTATGTAGATAACTTATACTTACAGTACGTGATGCCTGCAGCCATAGACTGAGGATGAGAAATTGGTGAAACATTCTTTATATCTGAGTTTGATGAGTAAGTAACATTATAGAATATGTAAGTGTTGTTCTCATCTGTCAGTATATACAGTATATTATAAGGTATATACGGTATATATATCCCTGTCTCTCTGTATCACCTGGTGCAAGCTTACACCTAACCAGGAGTAGAAATAGAGCAGCACCAATGACATCACATGAAAGGAAAGTATAGATAGGGAGTGCGGACTATAAGTAATGGGAACCAACAGGTGCTCACAGGTGGATGTGCAAAGCACTACTAGATTAGGATAGATATCATGATCATAAAGTCTGCCTTGCTGATGTTACAACTGATGTTTTGTTCACAAAAATGAAATAGCAATGGATTATATAACTTTTTGTTGCTCTACAAGTAAATAATTTTTGAATACAACCATGAATATGTATTACTTACTACAAGTATATTTTTATGATACTCTACATATTTATACGTCTGCGGTCAAAGTTGTGTTAGTCTAACAGCACACTTACATGCAACTACTTTTTCCTGAAACAATTCTAATAGTAATTATTTTGTAATCTACTTGTACATGAATTTAAGATGACTTACCAGTCACAAGAGCATGTAGAATTTCTGTATACATGTATAATTTCAAACCCTCTTTATTTAGCTATGTGAACTCTACATATTATGCAACTGTGCCACTCTCAATGGCATAAAGACTACTAGGCCACCTACATGTACTACCAATGCCGAGTTTACAAGCATTTTGCTATTTTTAATTCAGAAATTTATGTTACCACTATAATGTCTATTAATATAAATATCTAGCTGAATATAAGTTTACATATATATGTGTATATGTGTAATTTTAGTGCTGATCAATGTAGCTCAATACTGAATTTGAGAGCAAAGTACATTCTGGGCCAACTTGTGCCTTATTTTATTGGACTACTTGATGTATTCCTATAGCATCCATGCAGTAACAAACACTACTTGAGATGCTGTTCCTAGGGGTTTAGCATGTCTATCTATTATTCATTATTGCTTTACATCTTACATTGCTGTTGTTTGATGTCTAATATAATTACATAAGTCCAGCTGAGCATGCCCAATCATTGCCATGCATTTACTCCAGGTGATTTATGGTACTAATTGTTAATGCTGCGCAACTCAATAATAATTTACATTATTCTGTTTAAAATACAACACAAAGCCAACCTGTAAGGTGGTAGAAATTGCTACAGTGTCATACATTAGTTGTAGTACAGGATAACGGCTGCCAAGTTTATTTTACATAAGTATATATATTATATTTACTAAAAGTTAGGCTAGTAGGCCAGCTGACACAAATGATATTAAAGGACACTAGGCTTAAAAGGTAAGTAGAAAAACATTTATTTTAACTTTGATTATATTAGTACACAACCTAATTAGGCCTACTGTAGTACCTGCTCCTATTTTAATTATCTAAAAACTATTTTTAATAGATAAAATCTTTATAACTTAAGATGTTTCATAACCTGCAGGAAAAATTAAAAAATTAATTCACTTCTTTATATTTATACAGTCAGGCCTGCCATCAGCTTGAAGTTTGTGCTAAATAAAAGTTTATGAAAATTGGTGATTTATTGTACTTACATGTATACACATGATACCACCTATCTAGATGTGTAAGTACATGATTTCTACATTTATGCAGACTACAACAACAAAAACATAGGTCTGGAAAAGTAAAATTGAATTATTTACATTCCTGGGGTTCAGATATTTGAGTACATAAACACTAAAAGACATCCCTAGCAATTTAATAGACAGTCATTTTATATAACAAAACGTACACATAACTCGGTAGTTGTTTATACCCTGGGCAGTGGGCACAGTTACTACTAGCAACGGACCTTCCATTTGCAGTATATATCTAGGAATACGTTGACTGGTATACCTTGGCCTCACAGTTACACAGCTCTAACTTTCATTAGAGTGGGAAAGTAAATCAAATAAGGTGCTACACTTAATTGACTTACAACTTGAACTTCGACTCGCACTGAGTTACAAGATGCTAGGAGCTGCACTTGAACAGAATGATGGTCAGACGCTTGTAATTGACTAACGAACCGGCTTCATATGCAATAGTGACGTTATTTTATTACATTATTCAAATAATAATTGACAAGTATGGTAAGGGCATCTCCTGGGTCCGTGATCCGTAGAGCATTGAAGTACTAAAGTTATGCTCAAACTGTAGGTAGGTAAAGGGGTGAGGATACGTACTTGGAGAGCCTAGAGAGTAGGATCTAAGTTTTATTGGTAGGTACCGCTATCCGCTGCAATATTCTTAGAATATTTATGAGTAATTTAGTAATTCACACATGTATGCCTGATAGCCAGGTATAGGCTAGTTCTGAAGGAGAGAGGACAACATTGGTAATAAAATTTAAAAAATAATCGTTTCCATTATTCGGCAATAAATTTACGATAGGTACATCGAATACAAAGTTGTGTGCATATTAATACATTAATACACGAGTATTATTTAGAAACTCCAAAACGTTATATTTGAAGTTAGACAAAAAGTAAAGCAACATAGCTCGGTGTAAGGAGATACCATAACATTATTATCACCATAAATTTCTGATTTGTGATGTAATATGATTGCCAAATGTACATTTGAAAAGTAGAAAAAAAGTTCACGGTAATATTTTCTTATTGTAGAAGATGAATATATAAAACAAAAGTATGGACTGGAATGTAACAGAAGATACATCAACTCTACCAGACAGCCAGCGATGTTTGGACCATCTCGGCATCATCAACACGTGCTCTTGGTGGTTCATCACTAAAGCAATTATACTCTCTCTGATCGTGGCCGCCATAATTTTTGGTAACAGCTTAGTTATAGCCTCTGTTCTACTCTATCGCAAGTTAAGGAGGAGTATAAGCAACTCCTTCATTGCATCTTTAGCCCTCGCAGATTTCATGCTAGCCGTGTTGGTCCTTCCATTTTCTCTGTCTAAAGAATTATATGGATATTGGATGTTTGAGAATATCATGTGTAAAATCTGGTTGGTGGGGGATGTATGGGTTTGCACTGCTTCTATACTTCATCTGTGTGCAATTAGTTTGGACCGGTACATCGCCATAGCCTACCCACTCAAGTACCCCAACCTAATGACTAACCGAAGATGTAGGTTCATATGCTTCGCTATGTGGATCTTATCCTTCATCATCTGCTTTCCTGCCCTTATACAAAGCACAAGCACGGCGAATGACACTGATGTGATAAGGGAAACATTAAATAGTTCATCGGAGTGGAATAGCACGACAACAGCATTGCTCCCACCCCAATGTGACGTAGTAAATCCTTCAATAGGCTATAGCATTTATTCGGCGCTAGGCTCCTTTTTTATACCTTCCTTTATTCTTATCGGGTTTTACATAAAGATATTCTTGATGGCAAGGAAGTTTATGGCCCAAGCCCGTAAAGGAGCCATCTTGGATGGAAAAGGTATGGGCATGCGAGTTCATCGAGGCATAACATCAAGTCATGTGAGTTTGAACAAAAATACTATGTCACTGCATGAGATGAGTGAACTGATGTCAGTGGAGAAAAGAGACCCCGCCCAGAGCAATGGCCAGAATCGCCACCACAAACCTCAAAAATCCGTAGACAACGAGGATTTTAACAGAAATAACCTAGATAACTCTTGTTCAGAATCCACATCAAGTCCCGCTCACAGCACGCTGCGAAAGGGTTCCTGTAAGAGTGAGAACCATTTACTACCCTCACTAAGGAGGCCAAAACACTCAGTTGGACACAGTATGAACAGAGAGACGAGAGCTGCCAAAACAGTAGCCATCATAGTAGGGGTATTCATTTTATGCTGGACACCATTTTTTATTTGTTATCTTGTTCAAGGTGTGAGTGATTTAAAAATTAACGCTACACTATTCAATTGCTTTATATGGGTGGGGTATATCAACTCCCTCCTCAATCCTTGTATTTATGCGTATTTCTCTAATGACTATCGGCACGCTTTTAAGAAAATACTGCGATGTCAGTTTAGCAAACACAGAGATGGGAAAACAGGGTTGTTAACATATATAACAAGCTATTATATAAGCTCAACTAGTGATAGAACTAACAGTATCTCTGTACACAGAGCACATCACACTCTCAATAGCTGATGCTGGTCAAACTAGTTAGTATAAAACAGAGCACTTACGTGTATATACACACAGGGGGGACATAAATAATTAGTTATATCACTTATATTCTATTTCTGTATAATACATTATATAAGGTGAATGTCCACTGTGTTGTTAATGCTGCTATCTTAAAAGCCTTTTGGCCGTTTGCTTCATTAACTTACTTTTGATTCTCTGCACCTGACAATATTATTGAGTGCTGCTATATTGGATGCTATGAAATATGGTACTCAGGGATTCTATACATGTCCTTGTTTGTGTCTACCACCAAATATCATGGTGTTTGTAAACAAGGGAGAAATATTTTATTAGCCATGAAGGTTCAGCATATTGTATATTGTTCAACATGTTATTTACTGAATGGATGTTAGATTACAAGCCGGAATTTTTACTGTGAACCCATCATCAGGAATTCCTATACAGAGCATTAAAAAAATTAGACTGAATCCATATTTTTTTAAAATTCTTGTATGTGTAACTAATTGATATACACATAGCCAATTATATTGTTTAATGTAGTCACTGTATAATACTTGATTATAATGTTGAGAGGTTTAGCATTGGGGTGTGGAACCAAGATCTGGACTTGGAATGGGAATAATAGTCCCCTGTAGAACGGGAAGACTACTCTAATATCCGACTCGGATAAGTTGGGCAACTCAACTGTAGATGGTAGACTGTAGATATTGTATATTTGTACTCATGTATACATGTATAACATATGTCATATACAAGTAATTATTTACTGTACCATAGGCTATTTAGATTGAATACAGTATAATATAACAGGAAGTCGGGTGTATCCTCTATAACAAGCAGATCCAATAAGCACATTAATCTCTCTGAGAAACAAACAACCAGCATATCTGTTTGAGCATTACGTCATTAGAATGAGGAAGTACATGTATGTACCTCCAGGGGGTCTGCGTTCTGAGTGGATACAACATTGTATATACAGGTGTTTTATTAAATTTTGTCAGTGAATACGAGCGTCATATAACCATATTTTAGTATACCCCTATGTTACGTTATGTTACAAATGTAGGTAGGTCGTAGGTGTAGTATAAACTTTAAACTGTCTAGTGTTATGATATAAAGTGTGTAAGATCGCTTTTACTAAACAACAATTCCTAGCCTTAGCCCGAGGTCTAAACAATTAATGTCTAAATGATTTATTAGCAGCGAACTAATATAAACAGTGCCATGCAAATAGCCCTACTCTATATTCCATTAACCATCTATTAGAAAGAGATAGCATTTATTATCAGAGGTATAATACACAAACTTGTTATGTACATGCATGATGTATACACATAATGATTAATTAGATATACATCAGGAAATACAAATCTACTGCAATTTCAAATATCAGGAGAAGATAACTTAAAATTCTCATAATAACTTGATATGCTTTGTAATGATCCGAACACACGTAGGGGTGTGGTCTATCGGCCCTTTATTACATACACAAAGACAATTATGCAGCAGACTAGTTCCCCGAGTTGATTACTTGTTGAATCATGTGGCCTGTGGATCCTAGTGTTTCTATGTTTTACAAGTTCATAGGTATGACGCTACCCTAGACACTCTGGCTGTCAATTCCCGTAGCAACTTAGGCTAGGAGGCTACTAGCTAGAATGCACCACGTAGAGCTGCATATAGGTGTAATAGAAGTGACTTTATTGAACTCTTAGAAACAACTGAACTGCATAGTGAATTGTCTCAGCTTTTATCCAAAAGTACTTCCGGTGAGAGGCCAACCTATAGAAAATTATACATAATCAGGAATATTCAAACAAGTATGACTAAAAATCACATGGAAATATATAATAAATGTAACTACTCTATTATTTATGTAAAATAACAATTACTTGGTCTATTATCACGGAGTCCGATGGGGCATCAAGGGAACGGTTATGACATAACTCTGGGTACCCGAGGGCCGAGATACGAGGTATGACCCCGGGTCGAGTGAAAATAGTAAAACATATACATACTACATTTATACAGGGCTGGCTCTAGGCCTTGAAGAACCATATTGACTATAAAATGAGTTATTAGAATAAAGCTAAATAGTTGATCCAGGGAGTCATCCTTGAGCTGCTAGATCACTATACGTCATGTAATATATTGTAACTGCAACTGTAGTGACTAACTACTTGGTTACTTGTTGAACACTAATGCTGTTGTTACTGTTGTTGTTAACTGTTTAGTAATGCACTAACTTGATTTACATGATACTGTGCATGACTTGTATGATATTGTATTGATACGTAAATGGGGAACTAACTTAATATTGTATTATATTTACATGTATATTTAGCAATGTTATATTTAGTAGAGCACTTTTAGTGACAGTTGTATATCTATCTATAGCGCAGCAAATAATAAGCACTTCCTGTTGCCATTGTAACAGGAAGTGCTTATTCACCTTCTGAATAGTCTAGTGGTCATAGGAAACACATTGACACATCGTTGTGTGTTAGCCTACATGTACTTTATATTATATTTATGATTGTGACTTAAAAAATATTATGAATGCACACAAAGTTATCTACATTATGCATATTATAACTAACAGTACATTATAATGAGTAGAGGGATCATGGGAATTGATGTTAGCTTAGATTGTGTTATGTTTCATTGGTAAATTTTATTAGATTGAAGAGAGAATTGTAGTGCTAGCAAACATACAGTACCATATTCTGCTTTACATGTATGATGTATAATATAATATTGTTGCATAACATTTATATGTTATGGCCTGCACCTGACTCTCACTATCTCTACTAAACTAAAAACTATATACAGATTTGATTTGACCACAACATTGGGTTATCCAACTTACAACTACAATAATTATGCTAATTACCAAGATTTTTGCTTGTTGGCTTAATATGGGGGTTATACAATACTTTCTTCTGAGTATGAAGCAAATATATGCAGTTAAATGGTAACTATTGCGTCACTAGCTTTACTGTTGGTAGGCCTGTAATTGGTGTCCAACTATATGACTTGGGAGTTGCAACTAGAGGAAGAACTAAAGAAGTTGTAGTAGTGTTGTAGTTGTAGTGCATTAGCTAATTTTCGGAGTTATCTGTTCTTTTCTGTGTCAATCACAGAGGAGGCAACTCTAAATGAGAAAACAAATCTCTAGCAAATTGCCTTTTTCTTACCACTTTTATGAATAAAAAGGAGTCTGTTCATGCATCATTTTGTGGACAAGTCCCACAAATACTTGCATTTTAACCACATAGTTGAATATTATAAGTCAGGCAGGATGCCATAGACTCTTATACTTGCAGTAGACATTAGCACCGATACTATTAATAGACTGTGAGCATGTAAATAATATATATATATATATATATATATAATACCACATTTTACATGTGCATACATATTTGTGTAATTGTATTATAGGTCTATATCTAACTTCTTCATGTATAGAGGAATTGCTATACTTATTCTTATACCTACATATAATTCTAAACTGATATATTATTGTAGATATAAACTCGTTATACAAGAATTGTTACATCCAGAAATGCCATATTCATATGTCATATTACAGTTACATGATAATATATACCCTGCATTCATTATCTATAATTATATATTGTGTGTATATAAAGAACTATAGGGTACTTTTGGCAATGCGATGCATCACCTGAAATAATAGGGTGATGCGAAGGTGTTCGGCAGCTTCAGATTATTTTTAATATATAAATTGCAAATAATAATAAAAGTATTCATGCATCACTGTTTTCTTGATTTGAGAGAACTACGCATCACCACGGATATGAATATTATTTTATTGGATAGAATACGATAGAATATTTTGATGCATCACGGTCACTGTTCGGCAGTGAAATTATAAATTTGTTGGGTGTGGATAGATTCGTGGTGTGATGTGATGATTATCACGCATCATGATGCATCGCACTGCCGAAAGCACCCTTCGTCTTGTCATCACATATTCGGGTTTGTGAGTTCTTGGAGGATTTGCCCTCTCTTGTAGTCAACAACATTGATAGTAGTAGTATACTATAGTATATAGTATAATATATTATGTAGTAATACATAATAGTAGTATACTGTTCTTGCAGTGCTATTTCCAATCTACTGAGTTTGACTTACGGCGAAGATCATTCAATAAATGAACAAAAGGAAAAAATTGGTGCCCAAGGTGCCCAGTGTCCATATACACTATGAAAGGTGCTCTAGTCACAGTGAGATTGAACAGTTAGAGTTATAGATACACTTCACTCTATGGATTATACATTAGAAAATGCCGTCTTATATACGTACTTTTCCTTTTACTGCAGAGGCATTATAATACATTCATGTACTTGTAGAATTATTATGAATAGTAAAGTGCAACTTATTGTACGCAGTAATTACTATGCACTGTTTCAACAGTATAATGAGACGATCCTATTATAATACTCTTGGACATTTTGAAGACCTATGCAAGCTGCCAATATGTATAATTTAGAATTACACATATACATGTAATACAAATAAATACTTGCTGACTCAAAAGTTGTCAAGTTTCTTAGCACTTGTGCAATTGCCTTTTAAGACTCGCAGATTTAGGTCTAAGCATATTTTGTCGTAATAACATCTGCATCACTACAACTAATGTACATGTACTTCTAAGGCTTTAGTATATTGCTAAGGTTTAGTGTATACTGATACTGTAGCTACACACAACTTATAGCAAAGCTAATCAAAGTGCACAATCATATTATAGGAAGGAAGCTGCGCAGTGCTGAGTTGATTAAGAACTGAAGAATGTTACATAATACAATTATATCATGTACGTTATGGAGCTACAATGATCAGAAATGTAATTATATTGCAATAAGAATCCCATTATCACATCAATTAGGATCATCAATATATAATAATTAAATAATAACGATAACTAAAAACCAAAACAAAAATAAAAAATGGCAAGATTTGAGTCAAAAAGAGTACAAGTACATGCTTACATGTTGAACATGCTAAATCTTAGAATATGATATGCATAGCAACGGCTAGTCTGTGAGGCTGAATATCATAATTGTTTTAACTATTTATACTGAAACAAAATAATACTTAGTACCTAGTGTCCGTTTCCATGGTGATGGTGATGCTTTTCCTCCTCAAGGCCATATTGATCTATATAATCGGTGCGTCGTACAGACTGAGTTAAGTTTGAACAGCGACAACAAATTATTTCGCGAAATGGTGTTCGGAATTGTCTATTGAATCTAGCATAAATAATAGGATTGAAACATGAATTCACATAACCGATCCATAAGAATACACTGTAGACAGAGTCAGGTATCTTGCAAGCGTCACCACATAGAGGGGAGACAACTGCTAGTATGAAGAAAGGCAGCCAGCATGCAGTGAACAGGCCCATGATGACACCCAATGTTTTGATTGCGTGAGTGTTATGGCTATGTTTATGTCTGGTAAGGAATTTTTGAACAGAGGCAATTGTCACTGCCGACAACTTCTTTAGCGGTCCAAATCCAAACTTAGTGGCGTGGTGTGGGTGATGAGGATGGTGCAGATGGTTGTGTGAATGGTGGTGGTGGTGATGATGGTGATAGTGGTGGTGGTGTGGACTGTCAGTAGAATGGGTATGATTGTTATTATAAGCGTTATTGACTGTAAGATGATTGCTGTAGCGTTCATTTCCTCTCAGCCAATCGGTTTCCCTAGGTAGCTCTAAGGAGCTTGTATCTTCTGCGATGGTATCGTCTATGACATTGTGGTCTGTATGGAGTGACAAGGAGGAATCGACTGCGGAGGTAGACATTAACTCCTGAGTAGCTAAGTGACCTTGCCGTGTCCTTTTACCAGCACTATTCTTCAGTTCAATCACTGGTGAACCATTACATGAACTGTGGTAAGACGGTGTAATGGAATCTTCGTCATTATTATTGCTCAGTGTGGGATGGTCTTTGGCATCAGCTTTAGCATATTTTTTAGATATTAAATATATTTTACCATATAAAATCAACATCACCATTAATGGTAAGTAAAAGGCTACAAAAGTAGCGTACATTTGGTAGCTTGTCTGTTGATTTACCTTACACCCTTTGCCATTGGCTCCAAACTCAGGACCCCAGCCAACGAAAAGCGGAGTAACACTAATGAGCAGACTCACTGCCCAAGCTATACTTATATATACGATCATCAGCTTGGCCTTGCGATGTCTTGGGTACTTGAGTGGTTTGGTGATAGCTAAATATCTGTCTATAGTGATCATCATAAGATTGAGTATGGAGCACGTACAGGAAGTGACATCAAATGTTACCCACATGGAGCAGATTTTTTCTCCCAAAGGCCAAGCGTCCAAAATCAGCTGTAGCATTGCTAATGGCATCACAATAACCCCTACTAAGAGGTCCGATATAGCTAGACTCACGAGCAGGAAGTTATAAGTACGTCTCAGCTTCTTTACTCGGAACACTGCAACAATGACTAGGATGTTGCCAGAAATGCACCATATCGTCATGAGTGAGGTTACGATAACGATAAACACTGTTAGACTGGTATTATGTAGATAGACGACAGGTTCTACCACGTCACCAGGTGTGGAGCTAGTCACATGGTTGGTCACATGACTGCTGCTGCTGCTGATGTGACTATATATTGGTATTATTTCCCTTTCCGAGGTGGACATAATTCCTCTCTTAGAACTTACATAGCCTCTAAAAAATAATATAAATATCAAATGATGATATTACACATGCGTGTAGTGTAGAACAATATTTAGGTTTGCAAGTTATGAGCCATAGCGAAGTAATAATGCTACACTGTAGTATAACAGCTCGTTCAAAGTTGACCAGATATTTATAAGTTTGAAACTCACTTATATATATATTATGTTTTGAGCCAACCCAAATAGACAGATCTACTCGTAGACATACATGTAATATTAGAGATATTAGACATCTAGGTCTACATGTCTATCCGTGGTAGGTGTTACATGTAGTGTAACAGACAGCTAGAAGTAGAAGCACATATTTACATATACACTGAGGATATGCACATCGTTGTCATAGAATTTACCTCCAGATAATTCTATGATCATTATCTACACTGTCCAATACAACTCGCACTGTTAGATACATTGCAGGTCCTACGATGTAAGGAAGGGGGAGGAGGGGGTAAGTTTATGAATAATGCTTTGCAGTTATACTCAAACAAAATGATGAGACCATGCTATAATGCACAAATTGTGACCTAGTTCTCCTCTCCACATTGTTGTTAGCAAGGGCCGCTTGTAGCTGATGTTTTGCATCATCGTTATCACGATAGTTTTTACAGATTCACTTTGTGTTGATCACCAATAAATCGTTTCATGTTTAAATGGGAGATTGAAGCCATACATGTGGGTCATATACACACCATACTACAAACTGCATGTTTCAACTAAGCGAAAACTCTTGCTATAATACAGTCATTTATTACACCAGATAAACTTTTATAGATATCAGAATTCGTAATCTGCTACTATTAATAGCTGCCTTAGATATAATTAAGTAACACATTAATAAAGCAGGAATACAATTTCTGGAGTTATGTAAATTTTAGTTACTAATATCAACAGCATGATATAGATATTATTAACCTATTCATGAACTCATTTATACTGGAGTAATTTGCAGAACCCATGTTTATTGAAGGTTAGAAAATGCATACCAAGTTTCAGAAATATGTGGCATTTCAGGCAGAACTTATTTTCTAGAAATGACACCACTATACATGCATGTTTGTATCTGATATATAGAGTTCAATAACATATACAACAATTATATAAATTGTGTACTACAAATTTGTGTATAATGATGTATAGTATAGTAACAATTGCCTACTGTGAAATTGATATTGTATCCACACAGTCTGTACTGCAAGCTTCAAGGCCAAAGAGAGCTGCCAGATATTTGTTGCTGGTGGTAGCGGTAGTATTGTAGTTTAGCTTTGTGGCAGGTAGAACCATGTTATGGGTGCAGAGTATAACTAATGGAAACAGCGACTGGAGCCTGTCCTTAGAGACCCTTAAACTCAGTAAATTGGTCTACGCTAATTCCATTAGCAGCCACTTTGCATACGATTACTTATATAAGCAGTCATATGTTATACAATAATACAGTCACATACACTGTAGACATGATAATATACTGACGTGTAGGTGGAGGTATCAGATTCATCAATGCTATGTTATGATCATATCACGTCTGACTGTGTAAGATTTTAAAAATGTTTAGCTTGTGTTCCAAGTCTTTCAAAACTTTATTCAACACAGACGCCTCCCCCAACGTGGTTTTCTATAGTTTTAGAGTATTTTACTGAACTTACCTGCCTATTCTTCAGTATATGAAAGCCAGAAACAATAACATAATATTAGTCTACCAAGTGACTGTGCTTGCGCATATACACTATTTATTGCATGTAGTGGAAATGTAGTATTATATCTAGTATTATATTGGTACTATTAGAATAATAGGCATATTGCACACGCAGTATCTGATAGGCTGAGAAATCTGACATGTGGAAATAATAAGCAAGACCTACCTGTACCATCATACACATGTATTATATCTATATATATCTCGAGCTGTATAGTTAATCAATTTGTAAAAATAACATTAATTACCCAAATTAACAGCAAGATAACCACAAGCTAAACCTTTAATTACTTGCATAATTCTCTGTACACAATTTGTGTGTACAAGATTATGCTGCTAATATTGGTTTTAGTTACAGGTGCATTGTGGGTAAAGCTAATATGCAAAATGTAACTACAGCCTACTTATATAATATAGTTGGTCTACCTATATTTGTTACATTATTATTATAGTAGGATGTACCAAGCATCATATATATGTACTTACCCATACATATATATGCACCTATACATACATATAGATGTACTTGCACATACATACATACAATCATGTACAATGTAATATGTACTAAAATGGTAGGCTTACATGCACATGTAGCACTTACTCCCCCACTATCCTTCTACTAGAATAAAATACACATCAGTAATAATCATGTGTAGGATGCAGTAATATAGTTTGCAGAGCATTAAACACTCCTGAATGATATTAGTATGGCTTCTAAATTGGGGTAGTGGTAAAAGACATGAGCGTGACGTGAGAGAAAAATGGGATGAGAGATAAATGGCGTGAGAGCGTGAAGACAACTCCATCTAATGTTAGAATACCTATAATGGGGAGGAGCTAGATGGAAATAAGCTTCTGATTGGTGGTTGGGGTTAACAAGAGTTTGATTTCTAATGGTAGTAACGTTAGTCGGAGTTGTCTTCTTATAGTCTCACGCCATTTTATTCTCACGCCACACTCACGCTCTTTTACCACTACCGTCCAAATTATATGTATCAATGTATATTTGCAATAGAGTGTATTATAACTATACATACAAATTTCTATAGTCTATACTATACAGTATACATGTTACTATACATACTGTATTTCTATTTACTAGTTATCACTACAGGATTATAATCATCCATGAAACAATAAACAATCATCTAGAAAAACATTATGACATAATATAATTATCATTGTATGCCGACTCCAGAACAACTTTCAACATGTCATGTAGGCTGTATAAGTGCAATGTATGTCTACTTCTACAGGGTACACAATATCAGCTCACCACCGATATTACATGAATTATATACACATGTACATAATTATGTACATGTTTTTTGTTGTAGACTAGTCTACATGCTGTGGACCGATTTACACGCGAGTACATGTAGCTAATAACTATCAAGTTTCCTCCATTTTCAACCAAGATTTTGGTACCTAGACCCCACTCAAACTGGACACCTTCAAATGCTGAACCTCCCCTTCTTTCAACAGCGGAGGTTGACAGGTAGATGTATAGACTGCACATAAATCCACATGTTCACCATTATGTAAAACCTGTAGTATTTTTATCTAATACACATGTACACGTAAGTTATTTGAAGAACATTTTCATAATTCAAGTTAAATATTTGTAGCTGTCAGTAAAATAGCTCTGTATGACCCTCTCTCAGTACTTGACACAGTTGTTAAGAGTACATGTCGAGTATCAAGTTAATTAAACTAAGTAATGCATAACAATACTAACCACCCAGACCAGTGAGTTCAATATTTTATGCACTGATTTGTAAAAAGAACTCTTTATTATTCTACTTATTCATGGGATAAGAAACAGTTTAAGGGCCATTATTTGATGCTTTTGTACCAATATAATCTTGGTCTAAAAATAGAAAATGTGTCTATATATAGCAATAATCTGAACCATTTTATATATACATGTACATGTATTATTGGGGGTTAAGATAATAAATAATAACAGGAATACAATGGGCCTTATTACACTTGATTTGAGATGCAATGCATGAATTTATTGATTAATACTATGCGGACTTTGTTAGTGTGAACTGCATTGTAGTATTATATACTCAGATATTATGTATGCATGGGCCTATCTGCAACACATAACAAGAAATCAATGCTTACAATTAATAGTCATGTCAAATCTCATATTTTACTTTAAAGTCTGTATTCAGTAACACGTTGGGGATAGGTAGATGACCTCTTAAGAGTTGTTAATACTGTACAAGTGTCAGTGTGGCATGTGTAGAAGAATCTGTATTTCCAGACACTTACTCTATATAGCTATATGGGAATAAGTGATATCAAAATGTTGGCATGTTGATAAATACAATATTAGACCCAGTGTGTGCTACAGTATAAGGTGATCTGCTTTAATTCTGCAAAGTATTTAATTTTTGGTATTATTTTAATTTTTATATTGAATGCTGTCAGAACTAGCTATGCCTTATCATAGATTAAATATGAATAGATAATATAATTTACAATTCCAAGTATATACCGTAAGTCTACATGTTTATTGGTGACTTGAACTGTTCACTTAAAGCATTTATAAGCATATTTATATCAACTCTCTACAGTACGGCGGGTCAATGAGGTCACAACTAGTGAAGTACATAATTTCTTCTTACAACGGGGATTGATATAAATCATCTGCAGTTGTTTCATTTATAAATAACCTCCCCAAATTTTGCATTACATATTTGTAGAACTATATACTGTAGAACAGTAGAACAGTAGAACTTTAGAGCTGTGGAATCCAGACTAGCTAGTAAACTGAATAGACTTACTGACTTGCTGGAAAGAAATGAGCATGTAACTTGATCAGTCACTTTCTAAAAGCCTTATTTTAGACTATCAATAATTCAATTTGCAAATAGGTAAATAGTTATCACATTATTTCTTTATAATTATGCAAAGATAATACAATTACCATATCATTAGTAGCATATTTTAGCATCTGCATGCAATTTTTAGCGAGCAGAAAGAGAAATACTCTATATATATCGCAGAAGAGATAAGACATGCCTACTAACTGCTGATAAAGACAAACTACTATAGTTAAAATATTCTCCTTCCAATTTGCATGGGGTGTGAAAAGTTCAAAGTTACTCCATTGTAAACTATGAAAGATATGAAAACCAACAGTACTTCTCAGACTGTGCAATCACGCTTGAGGACCAAGATAATCGGGCTTAATATAGGAAACCCTGTGAAGCCAGGCTAATGGTTTTTGAGACAACCTTTAGATAATAATATAGACTACTTTTCCTGCAGTTGAGGCCCTACTGTATTCACGTATGAGGATATGTTTGCCATACGGGTAACTTATCTCCAAGAATAATTTCATTCAACCGAAAACTACTCTCCACTGAATAGAGAATACTCGGCATTGTGCATAAGGAGTCAACAGTTGAATGTGTTCAATTGTTTGAAAATATATTATGCACACTGTCGATTCAATAGAACTTTTATATTGAAAGGCTGGTCACCTTATATACGCTCCGGCCTACAATGTACCTGACACCCTCAATAACAAAATGTGCCAATGCAAAATAATTTAGTAGTTTATACTGGAAGTGATATCGTTTCTTTCCTTGGCTATCTCAAATTTGGTGTTCATTGTACTAATTATACTCAGTAAGTCCTGTGCTCAGAAATGGAATACACATATACGTGTATATGTACATGTATAGGTAAGAAAGTAGGTGTTTAAATTGTTGTGCTAAAACAACAGTGCCCAGAATATTTCATTCGGTAAGGACTTGTTGAATACAAGCATCTATGAACAAATTTTTCTACAAATAAGGTGCTATACTGCTACAACTGATGATAATAGAGCATTTTCACTCATTTTCAAGCCTTTCTCATATTGAAACAACACTTAGCAGAGTTTCAATAAAAACGAAGGTATAGTAAGGTTATTTGATCAGCTCAGCAAACTGCATTTATTGACTTCAGGCTAACAAAATAACTTTCCCTAAGGTGTGTGCAAAGAAGTAGCTACTAAATGATTATATGCAACGGTTAGTCCAAGAATCCGTCTGTGAAAGACTCCAAATCACCAGATTACAAGATATACTATATTATACTCGTTCACTAATTATTGTCTAATTAAAGAATCTAGTTGGATTTTCTCAGCATGTAGCTACATGGTACACTAAGTAATAACCTGTGGAGTTGACTCCCTTACCAGTAGCTAGCAGATCTTTGAAGTCAACCAAAAATATGCATCTAAGTGTCTGCCTGTATTATTTGACAAATTCATCCAGGTTTGGAATGAGTTGATAGGGATGTGATATTAACAAGAAAACACTACTTTTTATTATGAAAATAAAAACTGAAACTGCCGTTTATGTTCTTAGGTTTACTTGACTGTCTAATTTACAGAATATAAGCATGTAACTAATATATCTAGTGGTTCCTTCCAGACAATAAGACTAGTATATACACTGTAGGATTATACATACTATCATGTATTTCAAAAAAGAGGAAACTATAACATGTTCTGTACCCTGAAACAGACCCAAGCACTCATAAACGTGAGAAATCTGTCTACAGCTATGAATTTAGCCTCCATACTAAGGCAATCTGTGAGCAATTTCACAGACCAGAGAAAAACTTGAGCAAACCACTTCAAAATATGGATTCGACACTCCCAAATATCTGAAGCTCCTAATACTGGACACTGTTGTCATACTTGTACATACCTTAGAGGAGATGAGTGTAGCTGTCAGTAGAGGGCTACTGTATGCTATAGTAGGCAGAGAAAGACAGCAGAGGGAGGCAGCACTCCACCCCACCCTCACTAGTTGACTGAATGCACACATGTAACGCTAAGTGCAATGTGAACAATCAACAGCACACAACAATATAACTATGTGCAATGATTGACTCAAACATCTAAAGTGGAAGAAATTGCTCCTTTGTACAACGAACATTGATTATTATAATATTATATTATAGAGTATTGGAACAATTTCATCTACATAAGAGCGCACATCTCTCTACCTAGCCAATCAAATCCAACCACACATATTGCTCAAGCCCTGGCTGGTTATGTAACATTATTTTTATATTTTGACTGTATTGACTGTTTATAACTATAACAAAATAATTTGAATGGCGACACCACGCTATTATGGCCATCATCCACACCTTAAAAATGAACAAAACTAAAAAATTGGAGACTGAATTCATAAACAAAGCTGCATTTAATGTATACACAAATTCTAAGATTAGCTTTGTGATTAATTCCTGACAAATTGACACAATATGTGCATACTGTACTAAGTTTGGGCATCAGAATGTAACTTGGTAGCCTACGTAGTAAACATTTACTGGACAAATCTGGTATAACAGACACAGTTAGGAAAATCTTAACAGCATTCAATGAAACACTGTGTTGACCTGGGATTACAGCCCTTGAGATGAATAGGTGTGTACATGTGTACGCCATGTATTTATTGTATACCTCACAGTCTGTTCTACACCAACCAATTTCATGCATATCTCTAGAATTCAGCAGGGGACTCCTTAAATTCAGACTATTTGGGTAACTCTCACCCTTCTACTCAAATTATACATCCACACCAAAAAGTTATATTTTTTGAGGGCTATGATAAAATACTGTATATGACTCAGGATACTAGCCACTACAGAGCAGGGATGACTCTAGTATAACAGGGCAAGTCAGTCAGACCAGGCAATCATAACACTATAACCAGATTTGATGATTCGGTTTACACCTTCATCCCATGGGTACAATGTTCATTGAGTTTCATTTATAAACATCATAAAGCAGAATATAATTATCAATAAATAATACGTAATTTGATATATATGTACGTAATATATTTGTAATAAACAAGCGCTAACTAAAAACAAACATGTTTAAAATTATTATGCAAACATTATAGCAGTAGCAGATTCTTTAGATCTCAACATAAAATAGGACTAAGCTAAATTAAAAAATATAATATTAACGAAAGAATTAAAACATAAATACATATTATTGCAATACAATATCATTATGGAATACTGGTTACATGAAAAGCATCTTGAATATGAGTAAAATGAGTAAAAATTTTGTGAGAGTTCTGAGAGAAGACGGTACAGATGAGAGATGGATGGAATGAGTCATAACATACATACATAGCCTACATACATAGACACACCACATGTACAAAATACAGCCCGCAACCAGTAAGGTGGTGTAATGTTATAATTCCCCAACATGTACCTACATCTACATCTACATTACATAACACAGGAGTTGTCTACTAGTATAATACTTGTAAGGAAGTGGATACATACCTCTGGTATATAAACTGCAACGACACAAGCATTATGTATAATTAGGTAGCATGAAATGAATTCTATTGTTGTGTTTACTACAATATGTACGTGTCTGTCTACAAGTAGGTACAAGGAAAAGTCAACATAAGATATAGATAGTAACAGAGATAGAGCTAGTATAACAACCCTTATGTAACATTCGGTGTTGCAATAAACAATAAAGGGGCCATAACATAGTACATGTACTATGTTATTGCAATCTTAGTTCTTAGCCAAATTCTATCGCAAATTTTACATCCAGCTGGGAAATACCCAAATGTTCAATATTCATAATACTGGAATTCTAATAATTTTCAGATCACTTAAATGTGCCTTTCCATCCTTGACCAATACAACTTCCCCAAAAAATTTTCCCTGGAAGAAAAACATAAACTACAATTTTATGGAATGCTGGCAGACCTTATCCACGATAAATCAGCTGATAGATGGCTGTGGCCATTCATAGAGGGTGTTTTAGAAGGCCAAGATAAGAGTAGCATGAAATGATATATTATATGTTCTAAAAATAGAAAAAAGGCTAGGCTATTATCCTGCTAAGTATACCCTGAGTATGTGCTGCTGGCTCATTTGAGCAGCGTAACTATTAGTTAGTAAAATATATTACAGTTTTGAAAGAGACCGAAGTTTAATGCAGGCCCTTTAGACTCCTCAGAGAGAATAAATAGTTCGACATAAAATAATTATTACAATTTAGTGGAATAAATAGCGTTTTACTGAGCAACTGTTGTGGGCATATGATTCAATAAGTATTACATGTCATAGAATTGCATTATACCCCTGACTAAAAGCTTAGCATTTGTACATTATAACTATAATTATCACTAGAAATAACAATATTATTAAAACCTAGAAGTGAGAGGAAATCCATATTACTTAACTTACTTTAACCTAACCTAGTTTACCGATTTCTGCCTTCTTAAACCAGTTGTGTGTAGTAAATATCATGGAATCGATGATACTGGCCACTGTGAACGTCCCTCCTATGATGGCACAGAACTAAAACACAGCATGTATTACATAACAACAATTATGTTTTAATTCATCTCCCGCTAAGTATAAGCACAGCTCATTAGTCAGTCAAACTGATTATAACACAATCTCTTTTGATATAATTAGGACACATAGTAACCTAGGTGCCTGCCCCAGAGGTGAAGAAACATTAACTGTTCAGTCAGTAAACTTTATACAAATAAAGTTGAGGCCACAAAGTACAGTTTCAAGCCTTGATAATTAGTTCACACCTTTGTATGCAGTAGTTTGACACTTGAAACCTTATCTGTATATACATGTAAGTATAGTATATAGTAGTCATAGTATAGCAGTAGATAGAAGTGAATAAATAGAGGAAGGGGCAATAACCAGATATTAATTATCTATTTATACCAGCTCACAGTTGATCATCTCAATATAAACTAACAAACTATAATAAAATAGTGCTGTTGGGTTTTTATTAGCAAAAAGTATGTTATACCTATAATTATGACATTATCACTATATTTTGAGGGATTTTCAGATGGGAAAAGGGAAATATCCCTTCACTATCTGATAATAAAATTCTGTCTGATTTACTAGGATATGATTCTCTTGAGCAGTAAAACAGTTATCTCATGTTATGCTGTTTACTATACCTTGTTCTACCTTAGTATAACTAACAGACATATACCTTGTTCTACCTTAGTATAACTAACAGACATACAAGCATACCAAGTGGATATACATATACATATATACCTGTATAGTAGTTTTACCATGCTCAATTTATAACCACACTGAACTGTCAGTCTTGCTCAAAAACAATTTTGGTTTAGTTTTACCAATAGCCAGGAATCTGAATACAACAGATAATACAAATGTTGGGGGGGGGAGTACGTACCATGGTGGTTTAGTTTTACCAATAGCCAGGAATCTGAATACAACAGATAATACAAATGTTGGGGGGGGGGAGTACGTACCATGGTGAGGAAGTGATAGAAAGGTTGTCTCTTCTCTGTGTAAGCCACTGTTATAGGAGAGAGATCATACCTAAACCAGATAGCTGGCATAACCTGACCTCCGTGTCCATATGCCAAATAATTCTACAACAACCAAAACACAGCACATTGTATGTGATTATGTTGTGTTTCAACATTACACTGATGAAGCACAGGTAAGATATTACTAATAATAATAACAATAATACAACATAGGCAGATGCAAGATTGTACTTCCTTGTATAGTACTTCCCCATATACATGTAAGCTACTCATTACTGTGTAACAGCTCTGTTGATTGCTTATTCAAAGATGGTTGTCTCAGTTTTCAATGGGTGGGATACAGATGCCACCACATACATGTATTATCATCTATGTGTGACAGTAATGAAAAGGGAGGTAGAACTTCGTATCTACCACTTGGATGTGGTCGCACTTGTAGTGACTGGTTTGTATACTATGATATTATATACATGTATACACTGCAGTGAATTGGAGGATGTAGCATACTCCTATTTGAGAGCCAACTAAATCTGTGATTAGGCCTATATACATATACAAAGCCAATAACTCTCAAATTCTGTGTGGTTGATGGGGCATTGAACTTCCCCCTCCCTCATTGTAAAAGATATGACTATCATTTCCCGAAAACTACATAACAAAGTTAAATTTTTACACAACAATAGACAACACCGCATATGCTGAAGGGAGGTCAGAGTATGATAGTCCAAGTTCCTATGTTGACCACTAGGAGGTCTACCCTAAAAGAATAGTCTTTATAAAGTCATAAAGCCAGTAGCCAATGGTCACCTGACAGACTTGGTCAATAGATGCATTTTCTCCTATTCTATAATATTTTGTATTTGGGTGTTTTGTCTTTAGGACCCAGGCTATGTATTTAGAGCTCAGGTTAGGTTATGTAGTAAACATAAAATGTAATTACAAGCTGATTAGCGCCGCTGACTGTACCTAGTAACCCAATGGTGAGACAGCGAGCAAACTAAATATACCTTTATCTGTTGTGCAGATTACCTAATTAGTGCAAATGATTACATGAAATGGCTAGGAATAAATGTTCACACATTTATAATGTGTATGTACTAAGCATGGGCTTAAGGGTAACTGCATTAGCTCAACAATACTAGGTTAAGATAATAATATATTGAATCTCAACATCTTTACCCCATTCCCCTGGCTAAAGTTATAAACACAGCTATGACTAGTTTGTCATATAAGTTTATAGAGAACTGTGACATTGTTCTAATTGTTCTAATATTCTGAACTTCCGCTTGGAGCAATGTATTGCACTTTCGTTATGTATGTATCATGCATGCACTTGTTATTCTGCATCAACATACAAATGGAATAATGTTCCATTATTTTAGTAGTGTTATGGTACATTACACTGAAGTTGTGTTTATTGCAAGTGTGAGTAAAACAACAGCCTATCTCGTATACACTATGTATGATGCATCTAAGTTTGGGCATCGAATCTTTCTTTTTAGAACTTTGATTTAGTAAACCTGTTTAAAAAGTTGCAAACAACTTCCTTTGATGGGAATTATGGTCCATTTCATTGGGTGGCACAGCTTCTGTTCTGTAAACTTACTAACTACTGTCCAAATAGTTCGTGATACTGTAATATAACCACTGTGTAATATAGGCCTAACCACTGTGTAATATAACCACTGTGTAATATAACCACTGTGTAATATAATTACTGTGTAATATAACCCCTGTGTAATATAACCACTGTGTAATATAACCATTGTGTAACATAACCACAGTGCAATATAACCACAGTGTAATATAACCACTGTGTAATATAACCATTGTGTTACATAACCACAGTGTAATATAACCACTGTGTAATATAACCATTGTGTAACATAACCACAGTGCAATATAACCACTGTACACTAATTACAAATATTGCTAAACATATTGTAAATAGAATGAATAAATTATTTTGGTATTATTGTCAATGGTATAGTAATTACAACACAACCAACCTATCACAATGTACAGTGTATCCAGACAGTATCACTAATATGAATTAAATCAATATGTAAGCTACTCTGAGTGTTTACAGAAAATGCACACAAAATTTAATTATTTAGTCAAGTGTTATCATAACAGCCCCAGCGTAATAAAGATAACGTAATTGACTTCTAAGGCAGATTTCTATAAGCTCTTAGGGTAGAGTATCTACTGACATACACTGTATATCCATTTCACCCCACGCTAGATGAGAATCTAGTAGGCTACATATTTTTTAATTCAAATCAAGAACTTTTTTATATTCATATAGCATGTGGGATATAGGCTAGACAAATTTAGTATTTTGTAAGCATTTAGCCAGATTTCCACATGTATAGCAGCATTTTAAGGATCAGCTCTCATATAGATGTAACATAAGACAACTCCCAGTATTACTACAGCCTCCCCCACCGTACATAACTACATGAGTCAGTACCAGTTAATATCATAGGGATAACTATTACCACAGTGTCTAATGTTTATGTAAACACTCAACCCAACTCTGTATTACCCATAGAATAATCATATAAGTAGTAATTCTCTATGGTATCACTCCTTGGTGGAAAAGGTGATGGTAAAAGGATATAACATCATAGCTAGCGGAAGGAGCGATACTTACCCTGTAGGCGTAAGTGTATTGGTAAGGATAGTATCTGTTTCCATTCAGCATATCCAAAGAGCTGGGTACAACCTTGAGGAAGTAGTCATGGGTGGCTGTAGCTATAAATATACACATATACACTGTCAACATTTATAATGCGCTTCATACACATGTACAATGTACATAAGCTTGTACATACAGAAGTGAGCAATACCCTTGTGTCTCATTATAACATACTATGTAGAATAACACTGCTCACGGAATACATGCATTATGTTATATTTCATATTCTAATATTACTGTTCAGCCTGCCTAACATACTGGTAGAATGCTTATTTATTATACAATGTACAATGTGCTGAGAATAGTACACATGGATATGCTGGGGATTACTACAAGTTGAAGTAGTCCTCTCTCTGACACATTGGATAGGTTATAGACTACACAGAACACACACACATGCCCTACACCTGCACTATGCAAGATAATAGAAACCTAAGGCTATTACACATCTTAGTCACATGTAAATGTAAGGCTATTTAGAGATTGCAAGTATAACTATACAAAGAATTACACTAAACAAGACACAAGCTGTGTAAATGCTTATAAATCATAAATATATACATGTATGAACATGTTATAAGAAGAGATGAAATTGATGGTGTTTGAATATTTAATTCATTTTACTACTACATGTATATAGTTTCGTACTTGTAAGTACTGACAATGCGAAATTCAATAAATATATACATGTATGAATATGTGTATATTATATACAAGGTCATGCACATGTTCGTCAGGCAGACACAGGGGAGAGAAGTGCATCAGTGTGAAGATATTATTAGAATAATTTGGGCTATTCTTAGATCAGAAGAAGAAAGAAAAGTTCACAAGACGGCATTCTTGTGCAAATGCATTCCTCTGATAAGATTTGGAATACAAAACATACGACATCGTAGAGCATCACATGATATGATAATGCACCACATGATACTACATACCTTCAATTCCTTCCATCTTTGTCACATTGGCTAATGGGTTAAATGAACCAGGGATGTCATTCACAAAAGCCTACAATATAATAAAAAACATCCCATCATTACAGCTATACACATCACTAATATAATACCATACTTACATGTACACATGCAGGTAGATACACTTGCAAAAGGCAGATGGCTACGAAGTCACATAGCAATACATACACGTGCATCACATGTGCATACATACATGTACATTGTACACCAACAGCATAATAGCAAGAATGACACAACAATTAGGTACATGATGTAAAAGGCATAAGATGGCATATTGGGTGCTTAGAAATGTGAGAGGATGAAGTTAGACTTGCAATGAAAAATAAAAATAAAACACACCCAATGATGCAATCAATACCAGAGGCTATATGTTGATTACTTTCCACTAAAAATTATAAACATAATTATGATGTCATACATGATAATCAGAGTCCATTTATATAAAGGAATCATTGAGCTGAACATAATTGGTAGATGACTGTCCAATGACTGGCAGGAGTTTAATTAGAATTTTAGTTAAACATGCACTTCAACGAGCACAATGTCTATTCATAGAAACAGGAGTGGCAGCGTGAGCTATATATTTATATACAGTGTAGTATTAGCTGACCATATGAGATATGAGATAACGCATAGCTGAGTGTAGCCTTAGTACCCATAATGATGCATATGTATCAGATTATGCATCTGTTCATCATAAAGAGGAATACAGAGCTGGGGGTGAGAACTAAGGCTTATATACCAGGTGCATTAACCATGGCCACTACCAATCACATGTCAGTAATAGTCAGCTACAAAGTATTATAATATACATTTGTGCATAGAAGGACACATCATCTCTTGAACTGCTAAATAAGTGAACAATATAATAACCTTCGGCATGTCATCTCCAAACATAACGTAATCTATAGTGTGCCGCATGTCTCCATTGGTTGGCCTCTCTTTGGATGAGTGAGTGGCCACATGAAAGTTGCCGGGTACCTACAGAATATCATATGTATAATAAGTGAACAGACATCTCCAAACTGTTCAGGTCTTACCCTGACATAGGAGTAGTTGAATGCATTGTTTCAAAAATATATCAAATAAGTAAATATTAATTCTGCAGAATTTTAACAACATAAAAAGGCGATAAAGAGAAGTCATAATATTGATATACATGTAATACCCATTATGAATGTAAAGAGGGAATAACTCCTAAACTTAAATTTCTCAACAGGCACCTGTATGAGAAGCACATCATTTACATGTATATGCATGCATATATCGTCTGACCAAAGCTACCTTATTAATTCTAAATGCTGCTTTGAATTGACATCCAACGCTGCTGTCGCTAACAATAGGAGTTTTCACCACATCCTCTACGTGTCCAACCTCGTGTCGTCCCATGTCATCTTGGATATCAATACCAATGTCTAGATAACATAACACACATATCACCCTCAACAACCGGTTCTTATGTTGAAACTAATGAACAACCGCTACAAACCAGGGTGAGAGAAAAGGGAATGTGTATTTGTACTGCAAAGTTATGCACATGTATATCAAAGATAGTGGAAGGAACGATGGATCACGCCAGTCAAAAACTCTTCCCTGCCTACAAATGTGGTCTGGATCAAGAACGGAGTTATGCTGCCTTGTGCACAAATATGCCATTTCTATTGGTGTACCTCATGCCCATCGGAGACGTTTATTCACTATGGTTCTGTATAAACAATCTATTTATAACAACGATATTTCATTACTGGGTACACAATGCTCAAGCATGACTCCGCGGTGCTAGTCTAGAAGCTATACAAAAATCCAGCAGAAGGATGGTGGGGAAAGTGAATTGTGGAGCATTAGTGACACGGTTATTATAATTGAGTGATCTATCTTTCATTCTACTTTCTTTGCGTATATCAGTCGCTTACATGTCTTCAATATGAGATCGCTTGAGAATTTCTAAACATGAGCAAATAACTACTGATTACTATATTTGGAGGTAAAAACCAGTTCTTACATTTACAATCCATAGCAGGAATGCTAAGACTGATTCTCACATATATTCTATCATCTCCCTTCTGCGGGTCTGTCACATACATCTGAGATATGCTGCAAATAAATATATAATCAGACAAGGAACCACCTTTCTGTAGGCCTACTATTATTTCAGACAGTTAGAGTTTTAGTATTATATAATATGGTGCTGGTAATACGTACAATACATGATAACTACTCGGCTACAAATGGTAGTACGTACAATTCAGTTGAGAGGAAGGACAAGGCTTCTGAGACCACCAGGAAAGTGATGAACAAAATACTGGATATCGATATAACAGCACCTGTAGTTGTAGGTTGAGTCAGATCCTTTGGTACTTTTCTATATATGTCAAAGCTACAAAAAATACAATTAACATAGTCAATGCGTCTTCGGGGAACACTGATAATTCTCCTAGTGTGCAACTTCAGTCAGTTGAACTTTTCCAAAGTAAAATTGTACCATTTTATTGAAAAATATATATCCCCAATCACTTGTTTTTATTTGCAGTTGAATTGTATTGTTGGGTTTATGAGCTATTGATTGAATCAAGCAGGAAAATAAGGTGTCACAAAGAAGGCGTTGTTCTATAAAACTAAATAAGATCTCATGTTCAGACCGGGACAAGCACTAGGGTCTAGGTCTAGAGATTATTGCGCTTGTGCTTCAAGCGAAGTTATGACGTGGCAGAATTTCAAGTAGTAAGGCAACAGTCACAGTGCATTAACATCAAACATCACAAAAACGATACTTATGCATAGCATAAATATTAAAGAAAATAGGGAAATATCGGGCATGGGAGCTGACCATACCTTCTTATGTTAAACTGCATATTGCTACGATTAGTCGCCGGTGCAAAACTTTGGTTTGAAAAGATCCTTCAAATCCGTGGCATTTGCTAATCAGGAAGCGACAAATATATGTGTAAACTGTGGCGGTGAATGACAGCGTTACTCTTAAATAAATAAATAAATAAATCTGCATTGTCATATTAGCTAGAAATTTAATAAAACTTAAAGCATTAATGTCAAAAGCATTTTAAAAGTTGATTTAATAACATTTTACGTATAGTAGCACAAATACATCACTTTATAGAATTTATTCTATCATGTTAACTATGGTACGAGAGTAGGAACCTGTTTCCGTAACAGGATGTTTCTTAAAATTTTGTGTTTTTGCAAAGGCCTAAGCAGTTACCACACATAGTACTGGCAATATTAATAGATAAATTGCATTTAA
This sequence comes from Bugulina stolonifera, assembly GCA_935421135.1. NCBI lineage: Eukaryota > Metazoa > Bryozoa > Gymnolaemata > Cheilostomatida > Bugulidae > Bugulina > Bugulina stolonifera. The sequence continues at coordinate 31,807,159 of OW285187.1, forward strand.
AATGGTATGCATACTTTTTACTGCTTTAATTGTGTTTAGTAGTATGGTGATAGTGGACAGTAGAGTGTTGAAATTCGTAATTGATGTTAATCAAATCAATCTCATCTGTTGGCCTCCCCTATCTTGAGTCGGGCTCAGTCAGAGTCAGTCTAGTCTTCACCTTGCTTCCTTTCTTTGTTTCACTAAGAAACTATTTCACTGCTTATTGCTCTCAGTAGGCTTACTCTGCAAAATTTTATTCTGTGTTATATTATTTCTTGGCCAATGTTTATATCTAACAGGTTAGGTAGCCTTGTCTTTTGTAATGAATGGATGTAGGCTAATAAATATTATTTTATGTTTAAAATCTTTTAATATTTATATTACAAACAACAAAGGCTATGACTGTAGTACTTTACAGAACGTGTAGATAGTTATAGTAGTAATTGACGTTAATACATGTTTTTACCATTGTCATTGTGTGTAATCAATAAGTTGATGACGTATAGTTTTAGTAATGAAATCACCGGCTATGAGTTGTATCAGCCCACTGTAATTAGTACAGAGTCGCTTAACACAGGTTTTAGTAATCTGATTGATATGGAGCCACTGATTCGACCTCGGGAGACGGCCAACATCAGGGAGCGGATGTTCACTGCCCTGTTCTACCGTGTTGCGTTGACTTATGCACGGACAGTTCCTCCAAAGGCCCGACGTGTTATTGAATTCATGCTTCTTACGAAGGTGCCCTACATTATATACATAAGCTATATCTATTGGTTTATTTTGATGGCTCTTATAGTAATATTTTACAGCATATAATGAAATGTTATTTTTTCACGATGGTCTACCTTATAGCTAAATAAGCCTACATCTTTTGGATAGTCCAAATGCTCCTGTGTATTGAAAAGTCGAAACAATTTTATTGTCAAAGAATTGTTAATATGTATGCATGCATATACCTATACATGCACAGGTAATGTCTATTGTAATAATTTTCTCCAAGAATTTTTTAATTTTAAATAATTTAATTTTAGGCTCTACTATTGCTGCTGGTGCTTATATACATACACGGTATATTTTCTAAGCGTCCAACCAACTGTCTCAAGGATATGCAGACTGAGTGGCCCAAGGACGGTATTCTTAGGGTGGAAATAATATCTGATATCCCAGAAAACTATACTCTAATTGATTCCTACCATAAAGAGTATGGTGTACTTAATTATCAGTATCTGTATGAGGATTCCAATAGCACCAACTCTGGAAACCATACCTCAGCCAATGAAAGCTCTGGAAACCATACCTCAGCCAATGAAAGCTCTGGAAACCATACTTCAGCCAATGAAAGCTCTGGAAACCATACTTCAGCCAACGAAACATCTAGTCTTTATTTCAATACATTAACTGGATTCTTAGAAAATTCAACGGAAGAATCTGTAATGTCTTTGAACAATTCTGCGAGTGCCGAGGATGATGTGAGTGTTACTGTAATTCATGCGAATACAAATTGTACTATAGGCCTATATATATTTATACTGTGTATATTCTCAATGTTAGGCCTACTGGACTGAGAGCATGTGCTGTACGATGCATTGTCATATGCATAATGGATTTTAATATTTTCCCGTTTTAGTACACACACAGAAGCATGTTATGTTCTGTACATCTATCCATGTTTACCATCATATTTCAGAATATTACGGAACTCGGTGCTGAAGCAGAAAACAAAACGGAAAGTAGATCATACTTCTCGTTCCCTTACTTCATGACATCTGGAACTGAGTTTGAAATGTTAGCTCAGGCTGGTTAGTTGCTCACTAAGACTATGTGTAGAAACGATATAGTCTACATGTATAAATACAATACATACATGTAGGCCTACATGTAGATATAGATATAGTATCTACAGTGAGTACTATAGATATAGTATCTACATGTATATAATATACATATTGCAGATATGATATATTATTGTTGTTATAACCTGTATTACATGTGATGTACTTGTTCCTATCTGCATCGGCAGAATCTACCAACTATGAGGTGATATTGCACACTACCATCATGGTGCTGATTATTATAATATGTGTATTTATATATTATGTTGCATTACAGTCTGGCCCGAGGAGAAGTATATAGTCGAGTACTCACTAGAATATGGTTTCCTCAGGCTCTCACCTAAAGCCAGGAAGAGACTGAACATAACTGTAATGCTAAAAGTGCTGGGTAAGTGATCAATTTCCATTCATTTTCAATATAGTCCATGCAAAATACAACAGAGACAACCATTGATATCTCTATTTCCATGCTATGCTGAGTGGGTTCTGCATTTAGTGAGTTTATCTTTATGCCTACTATAACTACTTGTAAGTTTGAGACACTCTACATTATCTGTACCTACTGGCCAGTATATCCCATACACAAAAACATATTATTCCACTTCATTGCTATCTGACCAGGGTTTCCTAACAACCATCATCGCCACTGATTTCTTCTTAGTTGATTAAATACGCACCAGGAATCTAATCAAGTATGTCTTTTACTATCTGTTCATACAGATCCCGATGTGGATGAATGCTTTGGTGATGCTATCAGCAGGTTTATAATGGACGAATTCTTAGGCTATGATGATGTACTGATGGCTAGTGTGAAGTCATTGGCAGAGAAAGATAGTAACAAAGGTTAGTGTAGTATTCACTAGTGCTGGGCGATAATTATTTGCTGTATTTAAAAAAAAAACTGAATAATACTGAAGTTTTCTACTATTGCTCGGTTTTCCCGAACTTTGGAAAAAAACCAATCCAATTGCTAATTTTGTGCTCAATTTTGAGAGTTGTCATACCCTGCATTCAGCTGTGATGATGGCCACTTTTATTTGGTCCAATAAATTAAAACTACTTAATACTAATTATTTATAATAATATACATAAATGTACATAATATACATGTACATATGCAACTATAAGTTTGGAAACCTAAGTAGAACTACAACAAATCATCACTGAATAACAACGACGGTTGCAGCAAAATCTGAATGGCAAGGATGACATCAGATTATAAGGATTGAAAGAAAAATCAGCCATTACTGGAAATGGTACGCTAAGGGAATAAATGCATTTGAATGTAAAAACTTTATTGAATCGAACCGCCGAAGACTGAATGATATAGAAGCACTGTGCAGCACTAGTGTTCATTTGGACCTCTTTTGTATATGCAAAGTATATGTATAATAGCCCAGTTACGTGATTGTTGATTTCTTCCAAATTATGGTGTATCAATATAATTCTTCTGACTACATTTCATTATAATAATTTCCCTGATTCTTATTATGAAAGTGTGTTTCTATCTCCTATTACCATTGGCAGTACCTGGTCATCATTTAGGTTACTTTCGTAATGTGGTAACCAATGAACACTACCGGTTTGTCAGCATTTGGATGGAGAGAAGCTCATATCTGGCTGCAGCATTTGTTATGTGCATCTTTGTAAGTTAGCTTAAACTTGTAGCACTTCTTGGGTATTCACTTATTTATTCATGTAATTTTAACTGTGACCAATAGATAGCTAGACAACACTAGTGGATTATGCTGACTTGCTCCAATTCCTGTCACATGTAGAATTAACTACTCGTCTCTTCCACAACTACCATACTAATGATGTATGAAACCTCCATATTAACTATGCTTTGTTTTTAATGTGCTGGCAAATCCAAATTAGTGATACATTTCGGCTGAGTATACCATCACTATTGGCAGAGAGTCAGCTCTAGCGTTACTGTTTGTCTCTTGACTACTTTACATACACTATTTCCAAATGCACCAAGCGGAATGAATGTTTCTGTTATTTTTGTAGACTCTTTCTATATCCATGCTGCTGAGGTACTCTCATCACCAGATACTAATGTTCATTGGTAAGTAGTACTGACTTACTACCTGGTACATGCATGCCACCCCATCATACCTACAATCTGAAATCCCATAATGCTGAAATCTTTATATGAGCTTATAGATCTAATTTATTTTGCATAATTGTGGCATTGTGATAACATGATCTATTGTCACTGATGATTTACAGTAATCTTTATACACAGTAGCTGGTATACAGACATACATGTATGCTGCTAGCTCATGGTAATCCACTAATAAAATACAAATACCTTGGGAATAGCTTGGCCCATTGTTACTACATGTAGTTTGTCCTTCCTTAGGCCTTCATAGGTAACATTGTTCTGCAGCTATTGCTCTATTTACTCATGATGTACTAATTTTGGATTGTAGTTGATTTGCTAAATATGATAGAAACAAATGCTGCCATAGCATTCCCAGCAGCACCTCTTCTAACAGTCATCTTAGCTCTTGTTGGTATGGAGGCTATAATGTCCGAGTTCTTCAATGACACTGTTACAGCCTTCTATGTTATTGTAATAGTGTGGTTGGCTGATCAATATGACGCTGTCTGCTGCCACACCCACATCAGTAAACGCCACTGGTTAAGGTGAGGGTGGTCAAACCACTTCTTGTGCACTAGTTAGTCATATAATCTATTTAATTGCACTAGTGGCTAGTGTTTTATTTCATTTTTCATGAAATTGTAGTAATTGGTGTTTGTGGGAGTTGCCCTTTCTGTCCACTTATTAGTCTGAGGGCAAGCAACTTCCATGTGTTTTTTTATAATTTTAGGTTCTTCTATCTTTACCACTTTGCCTTCTATGCCTACCACTATCGGTTTAATGGACAGTACAGCTCACTGGCTCTAGTGACATCCTGGCTGTTTATACAGGTAACCATTGTATTGCTTGTGGGTAATCATATAATAATAGTGTTATAATAATAACCGTGGTGCCACACTCAATTCTTTAACATGGCTGCCCAATAGCAGAGCCTATATTATAGTTTGATGTGGCATGGAGGGAAACTTCTAGGTCATGCATAAAACACTCACAGTGGACACATCCTAATAGCACTGAATTGTGCTTGGAAATTGGTATGTGGCTGACTGCCATCTTGTCTTACGTGCATGTAGGCCATTTTGGACAATGCATTTACAAAGTGTTGTAGTGAGCAATTGCAACATTGCAAAGTTCTTATTTTTAACTAATATTTATTTCTGTTACTGTATTTATTAGCACTCGATGGTATATTTCTTCCACCATTATGAGATCCCAGCTGTTGTACAGCAAGGTACAGTCCATCATATAGCAGCTACAGTTAATATACATGAACATCAGAGAGTTCCAGAAAGGAGGGCTGACCAGCCAGCAGAATCTGATGCTTCCACAGAGACAACCAACACTGCTACCACTGAAACAAATAGTCAATCTGTACAATCTCAGGTAATCCATCTTTCCTTCTATAGTTGTACTGCTACAAAGTATAGCTTAAACCAAGCATTGTTTTCAACTCACACTATGCCAGCACGACTACTTCTCTGTCTTGTAGCAGCAGTCATTCAATGGTCGTACAGTTCTAAGTACCTCTAGTCCGATACTTACCGAGTACACGCCCAGTATGAATGACAGTAGTTCGTCAACTCAAACTATCGGCAGCGTAACTGGTGCCAGTACGACAGATAGCAGTACATCAACTGATACCGATACAGCAGATGGCAGCACATCATCGGCATATCAAACATCACACAATAATATTAGACTTCGGGCCAATAGAATGTTAGTAGATGACAGCACCCATACGTCAGCTGGTGGGTGAACTCTGCCAAAATGCCCTAGTGGCTAATGACATTAACTATATGTTGCTCATCTGTACATATCAAGTATTGATAGGGTAAGATAGAATTTCACAAAAACTCGTAAGGTAATGTAATGAAGCTGTTGTACATTATAGTACTACAGTTCTATTAATACATGTATATGTATATCTACATGTATTCTATATAAAACATTCTATTAAGAGATCTTGTCTAGAAACATCTGTTCTATGGGAGAAGAAATATGTAATATTTAAGTTTTTAATTTATTTACCATCAGGTTGGTTACCACTAAGCTAATGCTGTAATCTACAACTATTATACGAGGGTGGAAAATGAGTTCCAATTTATATATTTAATTAATTACATCTAATAAAGAAGAGTTATAAAAATCTGATAAAATTCAGAAGATGAAATTTTAGTGGAGAAACTATAAAACCAGCAAGTTCACCAGGCTGACAATTCTCATAATAAAATTTCCTGTCATAAAATATGTGAAGACATAGAGAGACACATCATTTAAGATGTAAGCAACATGCATAGGCAAGTAAATTTTGTATAGAAAAATTATGACAAAAGTTACCTAGTTCAAAGAAAGAATAAATTACAAGTAATAATATATTAATTCTCTCCCAACTAATCACATTGTGTATTCTAAAGTAATTGCTGGTAGTGTCCTTTTTGTAGAACCATTATTTTTTCATAGATTTTGACCGCTGGTCCAAGCTTGAGACCAAGGCTATCAAGGACATCTTGCCTCATCAGTAACATTAGAGCTCTCCCATCAATTGACTAAAACATCAAATTAGTGAGTCAATAGTTTTGCAAGCAAAATGTCACACGGAATGACATGTAACAGCCATGCATAGTCCCACATTGTCCAGAAGTAGCCAATGAGTAAGGCTTTCGCCTAGGCATACATTGCAGAAGACCAAATAAATGATCAATGACAATGAAACATTTCAATAAATTCAAATTGTATTAAAATACTACATGTACATGATAAGGAAATCTGACCTGATCTAAAAAGTTCTTAGCTTCCTTCTGGAAACCACACTCCTGTATGTATTGGGCTACATGCTCTGCACTCCATTGACTTGGTCTAGGTGGTAAATACTGTTTATTTGATGGTGTTTCTTGTGATGTAGATGGTGCACTCCTAGTTGTATCCACAGGTCCAACTAAAATAAACAATATTGCATACAGTAATCACAAAACTTGACAATATTATAGAATCGGAACAGCTGTTCTTAGGCCTGCAACGATTAACAAAACACTGTTTCGATTTTTTCCGATTCTGCCAATAAACTTTTTCGATTTTTTCCGATTCGATACTTCATTACGTAAAAATAACGAGAAAATACACTACTGAGGTCAATCAGACCAGTAAAACTACCTCACGATTTTAATGAAATAATGAATGTAGTACAACAATAAATAAGCCTGAAACTGTAACCCCAAGCAAACAGTGATTGAAGGCAAATAATGAGCACAACTATCAATATTGTTATTTATTTTAATTCTTTTCCCTGATAACATCTATATGTATATTTTTGAAATACCTGCTAGTGCCACCATGTTTTTGGAAAGTGCATCAAATTGCAGCAGTTCTTCACAACAGTTTTTTTAACAGCACTGTCAGTAGTAATTGGGTTGATAATTCCATTTATAGAATCACCAAAAAAGAGTAGATTCTAGAAATATATCCTTCTATTTATCTGGAATAGCATTTCACGAATTATATGTTTGGGGCATCCATGGACGTATGTAGACTTATTTAGTATTATAATCTTAGTATTTTATACCTATCCACTTATAGTCAACAAATTACTAGGGAAAAAAGATTGTGCTTTGCTGAGATTCGAACTCACGACCACGCGAGCAAAAAGCAAGCGCTCTACCATCAAGCTATAGCAATCACTTGAAATTCTCACGGCCAAGTTTATATTTGATCACAATCGAAAATTGAGAGCACAAATTGAAAACAAAAATGCTGTCGATGAATCGTTATTGATGTATCGTTGCAGGCTTAGCTGTTCTACTTTGCTGATGAAGCTGCTTGTGAAGCATCAGATTCAGACCTCTGTAAAGATGGAAATGTATTGAATTACAAACATGACATGGTTGTGGGGCGTAATTGTGAACAGACCAACTCCAAAAAGCAATATCAGCATAACTAATCAATTGGCCACAAGATACGTTTAAATGGGCTCGTTTTACACTTTGCTCTCCAAGTCAAGTTTTACAAACTTTTCAAAATATAAAGGGACACCACATTTTACAAAAAAAGAGGTGACCGTTCAAGGAGAAGTTGATTGCCAACATACCGGACACGTTAGACTGATTATTGGGTGATGAAGGCAGCTCTGTGAAAACAGAATCTTGGTGAGAGTTGGAACTGCCAGTTGACCCATCATTTAGATTGACTAAGTCAGAAGAGTTCACACCATCTGCTGTACAAGCCCTGCATGCCCACTTTTCTGTTAGAAACACAATATACATTACTTTAGTAAATATCACATGCAAATGAACCCACTACATCTATAATACTGAGTAAATGCTCCAAGTCTTTAGTTGCTGATGTTGTTACAGTACGGTTAGAATCAACAGTTAAATTCTAGAGAACCTGAGCAGACTAACATGAAGTCAGATAGTGATTAAATCTGTCAACTTACCATCTCCATTTGGTTTTTCTTTTATTGGTGGATCATGGCAGAACATGTGATACCCTTTATCACAAGCATCACAGAACAGCAAGTGGTCTGGATGCCCAGAATTTAGACAGAGGCAACAAGTTTTGCAGTCAATACATTGCCATTCGTCAAGCCGAGCTCTGCGGGACAGTATCTCACAATACGACATACACGAGGGATGAGCTGTAAACAATGGGTGCACGACAGCTGAATATTCCAACTCTTCTGGTAATGTTAATATCATTCTAACAATACACTTTGTAAGTGACAATTATGGAAAGTGATTACCTTTGGCTGGACAATCCTTGCACATGAGTAATTCCTCAAACAATCCTTTCTTGTTCGACGAAGAAGTTTGCAGGCAGAAATCACATATTAGATCTGTCACTGGAGGCAACATTTGCATACTTCTGTTGCCAGGGGTATCATAAAACTCAAAATCGTCATGACTTTTCTTAATTCTCTACAAATACATGTATAACCAATCAAGTGTCAGCAACTGCTTACAACTTATGGGCATGTATAGTTTCTTTATTATTATACTTCCTTGTATGCGATAAAGATATTGTGCTGTAGGCTACATGATGACATTTATGTTGATCATAGTACATGATATTATGACACGGTAATGCATGGGACACTACAATATATATATATATATATAATATACATTTGTATATGTATGTATATTATGTATACCCTTCTTTTTCCCAATTGCCCTACTCGCTTAGGCCCATCAGTATCAGGGCTTTTCTTGTTAGAGGTTGACGGCATCATAAATCTTTCCAGACTTTTATTGTCTTCTACAAGAGTTCTTGGAAAACTAGAAATATGCACAGAGTCTATATGAATGTGCAATTATAGCAATTTATTATGTATGTGTGAAAAGAGACATGGTAAACTTATCAAAACCATTACTATTGTGCATTATATTCTTGCTTATTCTACTGCAAAGTTTTAGAATGGTAAAACTTTGCAGTTAAAAACATGTAAGTGTGCTTGAGTGAAATATAGTTATAACAATGGAAGTTAGAGGATACAGTGACATACCTACAGTACATATCTATATGAAGAATCGAACAGCTAATCATGGTTATGATCAATGTTGTTATTACATGTAGCCTACATACCCACCTTTTGTAGTTTATACCAGAGTCTTAACTAACAGATATCCAACAGTAGTTGGCATTCAATAGTTTATAATTATGTCATAGGTTCCACATCAAAGTGACAAGGTACAAAGAAAAGATGTATAATTAGCAACTTTCTTACACTTGTGCAAACAATAATAATTAATTGTCATCATCATCAACCATGACTGTAAAGGTTAGTTGTCTGCTTTCAGTTACGTTAACGAATTGAGTAGAAGCTTTGGTATAGGCCTACAGTAGGCCTATTTAGGCTACATATTTGATATTATGCAGTCTATTTAGTCTCTTGTTCTTGTATGAATTCCATTGGGGTGTGAGATACCGTGTAATATTCATATTGAAATTCATTGACTTCAAGTAGGAGAAACTAAAACTTACAGTATTGGGTACAGATTACAGAAACAATTAGAGTAAGAGTACTTTTTCACTTTGATTTAATAGTATTTTGTATAATGTATTTTTAGCAAGGAATTTATCTTTGAGCAGTCAGAGACTTGTTTCAAATCCATGAAACAAGTCTCTGACTGCTCAAAGATAAATTTCTTGCTAAAAATACATTATACAATATATAGAAAATGGCCAAACCCCCTAAGATAGTATTTAAATTAAGTATAAGTTTTAGTAGACCTATTAGTTTTAGTAAGTTGAACTTACTAAAACTAACTAGTAGGCCTACTAGTTACTTCAACTAAAACTTAGGCTATATTATTTAATTATTATCTTATGTTATAATAATTAATAATTTATTGATTTATATCTCACACCCGATATCGAATCTCGCAACTCACTGTTTTGTACAAAATAATAGTGAAAATAGAAAACAATAATATTAATAAATCTAATATAATCATTTATAATCATAATGATAACCAATAAAATAAATCACAATATCTGGAATGTCAATACGAATATTATCATATGAATAGGCTGTTTATGTATAAATATTACCAGTCCAGTTCAGTTATGGTATTTTCCCCCACTCCCAAATCAGCAAATGGGACAAACGTCATAGCCGATAGTGTGGGAACTCACATTGGATTGGGATATGAATGATAAGATTAATAACTATAATAATAATTATAATCAATCAAATATAATAATATAATGATAAAATAATAATTATAAATGATAATGTTAATATAAATATATATAAAATAAAGGCAAAATAAAATTAGTTCTCCAGTATAATCCATCTCTTAGCTCTCGAGTAGTTCTTGGATAAAATCAAGAATGAAGTACAATATTAGAGCAGATGATATCATATTGATATTCGTAGAATGAATAAGATACTCATTGACATTGAGGGCAGGTAAAATTTTCAAATTAAAAATCAAATTGAAATTTGAAATTAAATTGAAATTGAAACTTTCACTTTCACTTTGCATTCTGACGTTTATCATGTTTGTGCCCAGGAGCCTTAAATCAGTATCAATTAATGATATCGACTATAATAGTAACTTATTAGCTACTAACATTATTTAAATTTAATACAAAACAAGGAGTAAAAAAATAAACATTCACATTGAAAAGTAGCAAAGTTTATTGAATTATCTTATTTAGGTTTGAAGGAAATCTACAAGTGTACCGTAGTTGTTTTAGGCACATACTCCACTGTGCTAGTTGCCGTTAATTGCCCGACAGTTTAAGGCCGCGTTGTGATCAGCGACAAGAAGTGTAGGCGCGTGCGTATAATAACATGCTTTCCGTTTCAACTGCAAACTATCTTTGCGAATGCAAACTGACCAAACTGATTGCATAAGCATATTATTATTTGTTACAATGGCATGTGTTCAATCCACCATTCGTAAGGCTTGCACGTTGGCCCACTGTCGTTTATTTAACAGTGTAAATATGAACGGGGCTGTTTCTTCAAAACCCTATCTGTTACACTTACAGCAGTCCTCTCATCTCCAGGCTGGAACTGCTTATCAAATTCGTCCTCTGCATGGCATAAATGGTCCTGTAGATCATAGTAGTTCTTTGTTTAACACCTGTATGTCTGTTAAGCCAGGTGTTCAAGAAAGGCAATCACATTCAAAAAGTGAAGGTCAGTCATCTGTCATGAAATTTAATCTTGCATATGATATTTTGATAGCATACTGATAGGCCTACTCATACTCATACTGAATACTCGAATACTCATACTGATACTTCTATACTTGATACTAACTATTCAATTCTATACTGTAACTATGCTGATAATCTGCTGTAATCTAACCTCAACCTGTAGCTACTAAGTACTAATTTAGCATACAATTTTAGCATGACAGCTTCCTAGTTAGGAGAACTTGAATTGTTTATTGCACTCAAAACTGCAACACTGCAGATGGGCAGCGCAATTATCATAATCATGCATCACATGAAGGCCTACAGGATGACTGCACTGTATGAAGCCCAGAGATGCCTGACTCAAGTTAAAGACTCTCACTGGAGTTAATTCATGCAACATTTTGTGGCTTATTACAGGAACTCGTGACTTTAATATGCAGTTGAGTTATCAAAAACTTGTAACTTGAATTGTAAATTAATTATGGTTATGATGAAAGGCTCTAAACACACTTATCATAACATCACAATTATTATAACCACAATTGTCATTACAATTATAACACATTTGAACACTAAGACAGCGACATTTTGCTTTGAAATTTGACCTTTTGGCCCCTTTTCCTAACAATTTCACCAGAAACTAAATAATAGCCCAATGACTCTATAAAAACTTGAGTTAAACAAGAAAAGAATAGAATTATAACTTGACTTGTAGTTAGTCGAGATAATTTCATAAAAAGTTGAGCTTCTGGAGACATGTAAATATTAAACTTGTAGCTTGAAAGTTTTTATTAGTCACTAAAAGGAATTGGCTTGTAGCTTGAAGAGTCACAACCAAGAGTTGGCCATGGAAATTTGAGTTTCAAAAATAAAACTTGCAAACATCTCTAATTAAACCACATTTAGCCATATACACGTAGCTATGTTATAGTCAACGCTCTCAACAGGGTAATAAATTCAGTTAGTTAACTTAAGGAGAAATTATTATTTGTGCATGTTCAGTGCACTGTCAGCTTACAACCAATCAGAGTATCGATCAAGTGAGCGCCTAGGCATGGCTATTTCGTGTTCTACAAAGCCCTGTAATAACATGAGATAAAGATAATACTAATACTAGTTGTGTAGCATAGTGCTGGGCGGCTTGGATTTGCATGTGCATTCAGTTTTTTTGCTGGATTTTAAAAAAAACTGAATTATACCGAAGTTGTCTTCTACCCCTCGGTTTAATTCAGTCTTCTAAACTCAGGAAACACACCGAATCGAACCGGAAATTAAATACTCAATGTTGGGAGTTGTCAAACTCTGCTTTTAAACTGTAATGGCAGCAATTTAAAATTTCCTTTAAAGTGAAAGTAGTCCCAAAGGCTCGGTAGTCTTCCTGAGTTGTCCTCTCTTGTATGAGCAGAGACATACAACCGGAAACGATTTATGCTAACTTTAGTTATTTATTTCTCTTTTGGAACGAATATTGTTTTACCACATGTATGCCATGTGTATTTTAGAAAAATATTGGAAAATATACTATCCACTACCTTCATTCACTCATGGGAGTTTTTAGAAATAGGAAGAAGTTGTCTTCTCATTGTAGTATACCCTCAAATAAACAAAAGTTTTCTTGCTAATTGCACTTCCTTGAAGCTTGAAATAAAAAGAAAAGTGAATATTTGTGGCTAAACATCATGTTATCAAAAGTGTAGGAGTTTATTAATTCTTGATTAATAGAAAAGTTATTGAATAAAAACCTTTCCTGTGCTTTATAACAAGGTTAACTGGGTTACTCAGATAACATAGACTGCCTTTGTTTGAGATCAATTTTTGGCAGATGACATTATTTGCTGTTGTATTACCAGACCATTTTGACTAAGCTAAGCACTATTCAACAAACTATTCAGTTCTTGGATTGGTTTTGGTCAATTTTGGAAATTCTCCCTCTAGCAATTAATAAATACTACTTATTTATAATAATATGCTAGTATAACTAATGGAATTAAGTGAAACCAAAGTAAGTCATCTCTGGGTGACAATGATGGCTGCGGCTAAGTCTGTATTCCAAGAATGACATCAAATTATAAAGGCTGAAAGATGCATGACATGAATTGGCGTGTTCGCAATCCCAGCCGTTACCGGAACAGGCCGCCATTTTCATTTCATTTAATAATTTGCAATAGTTTCATATTAATTATTAATAACAATATGCAAGTATAACTACTAGAATTGAGTGAAAACTACAGTAACCCCCTTACTGGGTAACATTGATGGCTGCAGCTAAGTCTCTAATCCAAGGATGACATCGCCAAGGCAGCACTGGATGTATAACCAGCTATTGAACTAATTTCATAGAAGCAGTTTAAGTTGCGGGATAGCCAGCTAGTACAACCTCTGTTGTATGTTGCATGTTGCAAGTCGCATTCATGCAAAGTTTCTCTTCCCTGATATGCTCACATGTAGCATAAGAGTGTGGTTGATTTATGATCTTCTGTAACTTTTGTAGGTGACAAACAGTTTATTGAATTTCTGGCTAAGGAAATTGTTAGTGAAAAACAAGAATCTCGTAAACTTCCTGTTATTAATGGTTTCGAAGACATTGAGACTCGGGGACCTCATGTTAAATTTGTCAGAAAAATTGATGGAGAAATGTAAGTAGCAAAAATTTTGCGTTCAAGTTTCGATTTAACCATGCATGTTGTTAGTGTTGACTTCAGCACTATTGATCCTCCACCGCGAGTAGAGTAGATTATGTGCCTGTTGTATATTTAGCCCTCTGATAAAGTTCCAAAGTAAAATATTCTGACACATGATCCATTGCTAAGTTGCATGTTCATATCCGACTCGGCAATATCCTACTAGTTTTATCACGATTTGTGATTTTGACCAACAGTCATTATGGACAGATTAGATTAGGCCTAAATGCAGTATATTACGGTCAGATTATATTGCGTATATTTGGTCAAGTTATATGGCATATATTTGGTCAGGTTATATTGTACATGTATATATTATATCAATTATGTTTTTATTTTTTTATTCAGCGTCTCTGTGAAGTTCAATGTAAACGATTCTGTTGCAACAGAACAAGATGATGTTCTACAAGATACTGATGAAGCACCACTCCCAGAGGTTCGTTTCTCAACCATTTTTACTTCTTCGAGTGTGTTCACTTTGAGCTCTGATCACCCTATTGGGCAACCTCAGTCAATTCATAGTCTCTGCATTCTTGCAAGCCAGATATAAGCGAACCATTGGTTTAAACTAGCTACCTTAACTTTTGCTGTCAACTCCTAACAAATGTTATCAGCCGAATTGTATTTCAGTTCGACCAGTAGCAATTTTGAGGCAGATTGTTGATTTGGTATCTGCCATTCGCCTGTTTATTGCTGAAATGTAATTAATTTGCACAAACTGTTTTTGAAGTTTTCTCTTCATTATTTTGCTAACAATTGTTTTGATTTGATGCCTTAGCTGTTTGAAGTTCAACTGGCAGCGACATGGTAATGTTTTGATGCTACTGATAGTGCTGTATTCACGTTTTGTCTAACTGTTCGCTATTATTTGCTCACATTACTATAACCACAGATGGAATCCCTCCCAGAGTTTGAAGTTGTGATTGAGAAGACAGGCATGCCATCGAAACTGTCTGTCAAATGCCAACTGATTGGTGACTCTCAAAAAACCTCTGCAGGTAATGGCTACTGATATTCATATAGTACATTAGTGAAAAATCGTAGTAAGTGTCAGTTGTGTTATGTTATTATAATGTAAACTGCATAAATTAGGTATCCATGTTTTGAAATAGCCGTAATGTAGACATTTTCGCATATTGATTAAATTTGTTTTTTTGCAAAATTGAACAGGTGCAAATGGGGAGGGGTGTGTGGCAGCATATTGACTCGACCAAATAGCTCACATATACAATGTACAAGAAAACTTTTAAGAGATTTTTGATGTTAAACATGCTGGGTACTTCTTTTACGCTGAATGATTGTTGTTGGGATACACAGCAGTGATCTATTGAAGGACTTTACTGAATCATGATGAAAATCATTAGTACCCTGTGGACATACCCACTACTTTTATCTCTGCGTATCCCTGATTGCTAATTCAATATCGTTCTTATAAACTCTGACGTATATTAGTTGGTTAGATCACTACCAGGTATTCCTCCACTTTTAATTATTTACGTTGACAATTTAATTGCTTTCATGAATGAATAAATAAATATATGTGCGATGTATGTTGATGATGTCAGTCTAGAAAGACATTAATCTTTTCCCTGAACTTTCTCAACAAATTAGTTGATATAGAATATACACTTATACATGTAATTTGTCAACTTAAGCCTATTACAGACTTATTTTCTACCAGAGTATTACTCAGCACTAACGGAATTACCTTAATCCACCGGTAATACTGATAATAACTGGTGTGTAATATCAACAGAGTAGCCAGATCTATGTAATTAATCTGCAGTCTTAGCTATTGCTGTTTTGTATTGGAATAGACCTATAAAATGTTCAGTTCCGAGACTGCAGTCAAACTATCCCTGTACTCCAGTGTGTTTCTCTAATGTCAGTACTACTTGGCATTGCTAGCATGAGCACACACTGTATCCAAGTGGATATATGATAGTGTGGAGTAACTACTACTGTGTGGGTGTATGTACGTGTATAATGAGACGTTATTCACCTGCTGCTGACGCTGTGTAAATGGAGATCAGAGTACATAGAAATTTTATACTGGATGGAGCAGAGATATTTCACTCTCATATATTTCCATGATGCTCTGTTTTAGACGAGGAGGAAGAGGAGGACCAGTTTGAAATTCTGGAACTAGCAATGGTGGAGGGAGGAGAGTGGGATGAGAATACATACTTTGTCAACTCTCAACTATTAGACGGAGTAAGACTTTATACTTGATTGTTTGACTTAATGTGGTTCGATATGTATCACCGAATCTCTTATCCAAATATATACGAGTATTTGGTAAAACGTATAAAATATGTGTAATATCTTCCTTTATTTGGTTACGACGCTTTGGTAGTTTTGAAGCTTTTAATTTTGAGTGTTGGTTTTTTGAGTAACAGTATGAGTTCATGCAATAAAAAGGTCCCACTTTTATTATAGGATGTTGTGTAATCCACTGATATCTTCGAGAAAACAATTAACCAATCTAAACAATGCATACAAGTTGGTCGTAGCTTAGCAATGTTTTACATCCAAATGTCTGTGAAATACCTATGTATTAAGGTGCATGTGCTTCTTCTCACTGTAAGCTTGGACGCTGTCTAATAAGTAGGCACTCTGTTATATTGTAGAACATGTATGATATGCTAATGCTGATGCTGGAAGAGCGGGGAATAAACCATTCAACGTTCTGTAAGGACCTTATCGAGTTCAGTACCGAATATGAACACAGCTTATACGTCAACTTACTCGAGTCACTACAAACATTTGTGCAGAAGTAACTGAACACAAACAATCATGAGGTATTCTTATCTGCATGTTTATTGCATCGTTCTGTTGTAATGGTATAACATAATTCTATAATAGTATATAGGCATTGGAAATGGATGTTAAAATTCTTGTGAAGTATTAAATACATAATTATAAATAATTTCTACTATCCTATTTAAAAATGAAATATCATGATCCAAATAAATTACTAGTATTTTATAATGCAGTATTGTGACTTGCTGGTCTTCCTAATATGAAGGTTTGGGTTATTAACAAATGAGATGCAAAAATATTTACAAGAACATCACTGTTGTACAAAAGTATAATATTATTAATGTTATTCGAGGTAGGTATCGGGAATATATAAGTTGATACGAAAGCATTTTATGGGCAGTTAGGCGAGTTCCCTGATTCACATTGCCCTTTACATTCCTTCATGCTGTATACATATCCTCCTACGAAGCATCTGATACAATGGCGTATGCAGTAGTCCGCATCTCTCTTTACCTTCACCGATGTGGTTGGTTTTGGTAACTCTCTATTAGCATCTATAGTATTTCCCGTGTCGGCACTCGCTCCTTCAATTGTAGATTTGGTAACAACTACAACCTCCTAAAATCAATAACACGTGAATATTACAAACTTGCTTAAAAGTAAATGATGGTCTTTCACAGTAACTAGACATTAATAATATGCATGGGATCCAGATGGGTATCAGATGAAAGTTGGCATAAGGCCAGGTACTGCAGATACACTTCCAATTGGATGGTTGGTTGAGGTACCAACACCACAAGCACCCGCCTTATTCTATATGCATGTAGGCCTACATACACTTTTAGATTAAAATCTAAAACGTTTGAAATTGTGAGAGCTGCAGACAGTGTTGGATGGTTACTGCAAGATCTTAGCCAACATGGGTCAACCTATACAGCCTATCTAATGATGTTGCAATCCAATATTCCTGTTGGTCATAAAATCAAAAATCTTTGCAAGGTAGCTAGAATGAGATAATGATCCTGGTTTGAATTAATGTTATTATCCAGCTTCACTACCTACAATGGGTATTCTGCTACATAAAATACATAAATATGTAATGAATATCTACAATAATATTTACCTGATGTGAATATATGGGTGAAGCCGAGATTCGTGTCCTACTAGTGATCACATATAGAAGACTAGCATATGTTGTGAGCAGAATGCAAATATTCATATTTATGTTGTAATAGATTATAAATGTATAATAAATAATGTCTATTTATTCTACTTTACTTCTACCAAGTTAACTGTGGAATGGCTAAATAATCACAAAATGTTCCCTTATATAGTGCTGTGAATAACCTAATGCTCTGTGGGTGTTTATTGGTCGTACCTTAAAAAATTAGGAACAAAAACCATGATTATACCTTATTTTCTTAGTGTCTCATAGTGGTATTGTCCTATTTCGATGTGAATAATCAATTACAATATTATATTATTGCAACATATTTGCTGGTGTTAATTACAGGATATCCCAATAAACTGTAGCAACAAATTTTATCAATTTATACATATAAATTTAAAAGTACAAATTGTCACATATCCCTGGTTAACTGTGAACCGACAGTGCTTTGGTTGATGTTAGGCATTGTTATCATCATCCTTTTTCCCATTGATACATATTAGGTTTTTATCACAACAGGCTAGAGGGTGGGTGTGTCCTTCAACATTATGTTTTGGAAACGTTAAGGTTCACTTCTTAATTGTTCATATTACATTAAATTGCACTGCTTATATTAGAGAGGCGGTGAAATGATTAAATCCCATGGTCCAGTGTTATAGAACTTATACAATTATTACTGGTCTTTGTGATAGCTCATTAGCGTAACATGTAGGTGTAGAATTAGTCTCTATACAGGTCCTTGAACATTTCTCTCCCCAATGAGCTGAAATTACGAGGAGATGCAGCTCAGAAGGGTTTAGACAATTTAAAAGTGTAGTGAGCATGGATACTCTGAATGGTGAATATTGGACTGAGGGAATGTAGTATAAACATTAGAGCCCCCCCCCCCATTGGGGGCGGGGCAGGGATGATTTCAAGTCTAATACTCATGTAGATGGTTTTCAACCAACATATCTGTGCTGCCCTACTTCTTGTGCTGCAAATCTTTCTGGTTAGATTTTGAGGGGGCAAAAATGAGGACTTATTAATTAATTTTCACACAATGCAATTACAACAGAGTTACCCTGATGAATTGCGAACTGTTCTTGAAGTATTTGCATCTGGAAATTTGGGATAAACTTAAATTTTAAGGAATGCTGTAGTTTATTGATATACATGGGCACTAACACTATTCATTATACTTTCTGTGCTCACATGAGGAGTAAGTAATGCATGGTGTGATTTATTGTAAGGTGATAGAATGTCAACATGGTATGAGAATTTGAGAGATACAGGGGTGGCTACCAGCTATTCCAATTAGACTATTTAGCAGGCCCTATATCAGTCCTTATCCATGCATTTCTACCAGCAAATTAGAAAGTGTATAGGGTCAAATAAGATATTATAGTTAATCTGATACTTGTACACTGTAGCCTCTGTTGTTTTAGTTTTAGTGCAACGTTTTCTTGCGCAATGATTTAAAAATTAATTTTGATTCACTATATTTGGTCGACTTTATTAATAATTGACCTATGGGTTGTTACCTGTTACATGTGAACTCCTTATATAATAGGTTATGCTGTGATGAGTGTTTCCTATTAGCCCATCACATTCAATTGTAACCTTAAAATAGTGTACTGAATCTCTTAATGCATTTTATGGATGAATTAATCGTCTTCCTGTGCAAATGAGTGAATCTTAATTTTTATAAAAATGCATTGTGTTGTCTATAAATAGAACACCTTCATTTTTGAAGCTGGCGTATATCAATATAAACCAGGTGTGTACCGCCTGCTAACTGGATATAAAATGAGATATGTGAATCAGTAAACAAGTTTATGGAGTTATGCCTTTATTTGATACCTGTTGTTATCCCTATGCTGGTCATGTATACTCTATTTGAAAGAAATATACTCCACTATCTCTGTAACTGGTGTTTTGCTTTACAAGCAAAAGAAACATCAACGGATGAAGTATAAAGCAATGTTTATTTTATTCAACTTCAAAATAAAACCATGATGTCACTATGTGGGGTATCAGTGGGAGAATAAATTAAATAATAATTAACTCTAAGCTCATTCAATTTAATGTCTGTTTTATTTATTTATTTCACTTTTTATTGTATCATCTGGTAAACATACTACCAGGCTTGCTAAGTTCGACTGATTAAAATCAGGGAGATTCACCATTTGGGTGGGGGGGTGTCTATTTTGGGTGGGGTGGGGTCCCAAAATTTGAGTTGAAAATCAGGGAGTCTCCTGCGGATTCAGGGAGACTTGGTAAGCCTGCATACTACCTTATGTTGTTTATCATTTTTGCTGACTCTAAAATGTTTTCAGTTTCTTTCCTTCTAGTGCAAAATACAAAGCGCTTTATGATATATGATATCTTATAGGCCTGTACCGGGTAAAGTCATGATCGCGTACATATAATAGAATAGTCAATACTGTACAATTAATTTTTTAATTAAAAAATGTGATACAGCTGGACTGAGTCTAGTAGAACTTGATCAAAAAAGGTTGTATATGCTGAAGCTGCGTATTGAGTTATCCTTTACAGAATTTATAATTTCATGATACCTGCTCAGAAATACGTGTTAACCTTCCACGAACGTCATTCAATATTGCCTTAAAAAATTACGCATTATGAGTAATAGATGCCTTTTTCTTATTAGAGAGCTCAATGCTCAACGGTGTAGACACTGACAGCCGTCACTTGCACAGCTGTGTCCCTGTTTATGTGCGTGTGGATTCATCTTTAATTACTTTTCCCACAATTCCGGTTTGTATAATATCATAGGCTTAATAA
Source organism: Bugulina stolonifera (assembly GCA_935421135.1). Taxonomy (NCBI): domain Eukaryota; kingdom Metazoa; phylum Bryozoa; class Gymnolaemata; order Cheilostomatida; family Bugulidae; genus Bugulina; species Bugulina stolonifera. Next base: position 31,828,132 of record OW285187.1, read on the forward strand.
ACAGATCTGGGAAGGTTTGCATTTGATATAGTATTATAATTGTACATGTATTTGTTATTGCAGAAATTTGCTGATATCAACAGAAAGCAGGATCTTCTGAAGTAATTTCGACTATTGAGTTACTTTTTGCATCATATTTATTTCCTGCTATTTGTGCTACATCCTATATATACTTGAAGGAAACCAATATTATACATGTATATACATGTCTATATATTATAATTGCATGGTTGCTGGAAGTCCCAGTTAGTTAATTTGATGAATTGCCTAGACTTGTGTTTTTTGCTTTACAACATTGGTATTTTGCCAGTGGGAAATTTCCCCCAAAAGAAAATTTCAGGGGAGAATTTTCACAGGTCATCGAAAAATTAAAATTTTTAGTATTTCAAGGCTATAATTGTGGTATTGTATCAACATAGTAATAATAGTAGGCCTAATAATAATAAAAAAGATAAAATATTCTCCCATGTTTACTATCCAACTGGGTGAATCTACAGATGTTGTGAATCTTGCGCAGTTGACAGTGTTCACAATATTTGTAAAAATGCAATTGAAGATTTTCTTTTCTGCCAACCACTAGAACAAACAGCATATATCATGCGGTTAGTATCAGATTTTATGAAATGGAAAAATTGCATTGGGAAAAGCTTGTGGTAGTCTGTACAAATGGAGGACCCACTATGTTGTCGAACTAGTAAAAAGGAAGAACCCGTTGGTAGAAGGGATGCACTGCTTCATCCACCGAGGAACTCTTGCAGCTGGAGCTCTTCCTCAGTTGATGCAATATAATTTTTCCACTGCTATTAAAACTTTCAACTACATAACAGGATCTGCATTGAATACTCGGCTCTTTAACAAGTTGTGCATAGAGTTGAATGCGTCACACTATTTCGTGATATTTCATACAGAAATTAGATGGCTTTCAAGGGGAAACACACTGGTAAGATTTTTCCAGCTAAGAGCTAAAAGTTTGTTGTTTTTAAACACTCAATAAAGAGCGTTTTGTCATCTGCAATGACTGCAGACAAATTGGAACCTAATCTGACTTGCACATATTTGGTATATGCATTTAGCTCTCTTAATCAAAAGCTGCAGATTCGAGGTAAGAATGTGCTAACAGCAGCAGAAAACATCAACACTTTCAAGGACAAACTCAAATTGGGGCACAGTCATGTGACCAAAAGGAAATTTTATTTCTTTTCCATGCGTGAGCGAGCTTTTGCAAAACAGAGGAAATTCTCCAGATTAGTTATCTGGGAGAATCACAGAACGAGTGGTTGAATTGAGAGATGAGCTGAAAAAGTACTTTCCATTATCAAGTGATGAAAAAGAGACTCGCAAAAACTTAGCTAGAGATCCATTCAAGCGCTGTCTCGAGGAAATTCCTGAAGAATTACAAGAGGAATTCTAGGAACTACATGTATGTTATGATACCACCATGAAAGGTGAATTCGGAACTAGGTCTGTTGAAGAGTTCTGGGTTCTAACTAGTAATACGTATCTGTTCTACGTGTTGTGTAGCTGGTAATATGTATCCAAAGACTAGTTCAAAACACTTTGTATTCTTCTGCTGTTCTCCTCAAGTTATTTATGTGAAGCAGGATTTTAAGCTATGGCTAGTGTAGAGACTAACACTCTGAATAAGCTTGATATAGCAGCTGACTTCAAATGTGCACTATCTGACATCACTCCAAATATACCACAATTGGTAAAATCTAAGCTGCAGCAGAGGGCCTACTAAGTAACCATTACTCATGAACTGCAGAATTTCTGCCCTTATTTGATGGGAAATGGAAGGAAAAAGGTTAAGAACTACTGCTTTACAAGATGATAATATACTTTTAGGCTGGATGTATGCAATTACGTATTATGATGGTCTTAATTGACTTGCATGGCCGTCCTTAGAAATATCCGGCAAGTAATTCTGCCATAAGGCTTTTGGGAAGTAGCTAACAGTTTCAAGAAATGTTGGATGATTCAGTCAACCAGTTTATTCTATAATACATCTAATTACTTGAACTAAGTAAAAACCTGCAACTAGTTGACCCTTCGGTGCATTGGTCAACTGGTTGACCCTTCGGTACATTGATCAACTTACAAAAATAGGAGTTCCCAAAAGAGAGAAATCAAATCCTCACATCTTTGTAATTTTTTTTAAAATCACTATGACTGAAATCTGAATTCCAATAAAGACATAAATAACATCAACCGACCACTTATGCATCAGTTGGGAAAGGAGTCTATGTCAGATGTAACCGCAGCTTTGGAAAACTTATCTCATTGAAAAAAGCAATAGTGTGTATATTTGTTGTACAATCTTTGAATGATGTAGACCTATCTTGTAGCTATATTCTAGAAATTCCCTATGTTCTACTGTCATGGGAGGAAGATGATATACTGATGCTGTTTTGTACCAGGTTAGAAATGGCTCGGAAGATATTGGTGATATGATGGTATTTGGTCAATGATGATTGTATCAGGTACGTATCAACACAGTCAGTGTATCATACTACCCATTACAAACATGTACTTTATGTATTTAGATAGTAACAATGTTGGATACCTGCAGAATGTTACTCTTGGTGAATGGAGAGAATGTCCCATAGTTGTGTAACTGCAGGTGTATACCCAGGTTGTACTGCTGACCAAACCACATGTACAGTTGTACACTCATCTTGCATGTTTACCAGGTTGGTGCAACTGTACAATCATCTTGTATATGTATAGTCATCTTCTATGTTTACCCATATTACTGTGTAGTGCAAGTATTTCATTGTGGTAATGGTGCTATTCAGAGACGGATTCAGACTGGTATAGACTGGGGGGGGGGGGGGGGGGGTTGCAAGGTGCACAAAATTGTGTAAATTTTGTAACTGCCAGTTCTTGTTGTATTAATCTGATATCTAGTACATGTATATAATACAATTAAAGACTGCATCATGATTTCACAAGCAATATGTTGTTATACAGTGCCAATATCTACAGTTATATATTATATTATGTGCATGTACATTGTATATCATACTGCATCGTGTTGACAGCGCGATATAAATTGGAGTTGTCCTCCCTTTTTACTTCTTGCTTCTCAGCTGAGGGGACAACTTCACATTATAGCCAATGTTATATGAGTGACATTGATTACATGCGCAATTGGTTGATTGAGGTCCAGTATCTATATGTATATAATTTACAGTATATATTCTCCACTGGCATTATAAATGGGCGGTCTTTTTAGACACTCATACCTAGTAGTTATACCTGCAGGTATGTAAATGAAATGGGATCATACCTCAGCAGCTGTTACCGCACCCTACCTTGGGTCAATGTTGATTTGTTGCTTTTGCTCCAGTATGCTCTACTGTACATTAGTATTATTACACTCACAACTCGACACTCAATACTCATTAGATATATATGCAGGTAGATAGGGTCCCTGTCATAAGACAACCAGCTGTTAGAAGTTAAGATAGAAACTAATGTATGCTTGCTACAAGTGACATGTAATGATGTAAACTGTAAAACATGTAATACTGGTTCATACTGGTTCATACTGGTTCATACTGGTTCATACTGGTTCATGCTGGTTCATGCTGATTCAGGTGTTTGATGAGCTAACATGCTCTGAAACCATCATTGCCTTTAAAAATGTGGAAATACTGAACAATTCAGACTTGATTCTCTCAAGAAAAAACTGGCTTGTTGCTTACCTAATCGTTATGTACACTGTAACTGTATACTCAACCCTGGTTGTTAGTCTTGCTGATAACTGTAGTTTGATTGGTCAACTTGTGTAAATATAGTTTTAGTACTTACTGTGACTTGGATGACTTGCATGCCTGTTACCCATGTTTAGTAGACAGTTGCTGACAGACCAGTCACTTGTGCTGCAAGATGCATGCTATTGTTTTTATAACACTCAGTCTAGTTTTGGCATCCACTTCTGCCTCTGACCCTCTAGTCCAGCTGAGCCATGGGGGACAACTCAGTGGAAAACAGGTCAACTACGGTGATTCTGTTGTCTCTCTCTTTCTAGGTAAGCCATGCATAATTCAAACAGGGTCCTGCCTTGTTTATATACATCTTTATTTTTATAAACACTAAAAGCATCTTTTATAATCCGAGCCCATATTTTCTCCTGTTAACCATAGACAAGATATCAGGTCAGGTCTTGAAAACCTGGCAGCTTCCTTCATGGCTAACAGGGCTGTATCATATTATTTGAGAGTGAAAACTGAAACTGTAAAAGGGTGCCTTGGTTAACCAGCTCACCTTGCTGAGGCACCAAGGTAGTGAAGCTATGCTGACCCCTTCCATGGTTCATGGGCTGTAAACACAATTATAGTGGCCTGGGCCAAGGTGTTCTACTATGAAATTAAAAATTCAGAAGTGTGTCATGGGTGTGGTTTACAGCAATAGAATTCTTCATATCTTTAGTTCTACAGTGGCGTATCATTACTGAGGCCCTAGCACCATTTTGCACTGAGATGTGTCTCTACTATATTATAACCCATGTGAAACTCAACATTCCACTGCTGTTCCCTACCAACCAATAATCACATGCTTGGGTACAACTGTACCGCTGGTCTACATGTATATGTAGGAATGGTACTTTACAGTATATAAGTTTTGTATACAGGCTGTTTTAGGGCTCTCTGCTGGTATATGATCATATTCACAAGTTATGCAACCATTGTTAGGGTCAGGGTTGTAATACATAATCTTACTTTTCATCATGAAATGCTGTTTGAACAGTGAGAGACTTATCCCAATTGTCTATAGTTACTGCGTTTAAATATTTACACTAGAATTCAACTCTATTGGAGCTATTCAAATATTCAGCCAGCTCCTTATATACCCTTACAAAGTGTCATATTTGTATGAGCTCTCTGGTAATAATGAACCAGGCCTACCAACAGTGCTCAAATATTTCAGCATTGTAATGATATGCTCTGACAAAATGCTACTGATCGATTAGCTCTTAGCACATCAAAAGATATGCCAATATGGGATGGTAAAAATATATCAACTGAGGAGCTACAAAATTACTTGGCTACTGTTCATTTTTGTTGTGTACTTGGCAAAACAGTGTTCAGCTTAGAGATATGTTTTATAATGCAGTTTCTGATGCATTGACTATTAACATAGAGATGGAGAACTTTCCTCAACATAATTTGCCATAACATGTACGACCTTTAATTCTAGATGTATTTGTGTAAGTTGCAAATTATACCTTTCAGGGATCCCATATGCACAGGCACCAGTTGGTGCATTGAGATTCAAGAAGCCAGTAGCCTACCCTGGATGGGATGGTGTGAAAGATGTCAAGTCACCAACTCCTAACTGTCCTCAGCGTGACCTTCTGCAACAACGTAAGGTTTAGTTATGTTAGTGATCATAATGTATAGAATGATCATAATGTATAGAATGCCCGTGTGGGTACATGCGGCTTGTAGATGTGTTCCTATTACTAATAAATCGGTGGGGTTATCGTCAACTATAATTAAATTCTTTGGTAGGGAGTCCAACTCTTGTTGCCGAAAGATTCAAAGTGTCTCTATAGATAGGTGTTATGATATATACATGTAATAACATTGTCATTCTTCTGCAGTTCCACCATTTGGGAGTGAGGATTGTCTTCACCTTGACGTCACTATACCAGGGGAAGTTAACTCCACAAACAAAAAGGCAGTTATGGTATGGATACATGGAGGGGCCTACATTGTGGGGTCCAAGAACGCATATATTGGAGCACCTCTTGCTGTAGCTGGTGATGTCATAGTGGTTGCTATAAACTACAGACTTGGAGCTTTGGGCTTCCTCGCGGAAGGCGGTGAGTGAGAAATACCTCTCAGCGTCATGATTTCCAAACTTCCATGTAGTCTAAAATATACTTATACACTGTACGTACATTGTCTACATTTACATGCATACCTGTATGCATAACTATGATATCTTCTCTTACAGATGGCGGCAACTTTGGTCTGTGGGATCAAAGAGAGGCAATAAAATGGGTGAAAGAGAATATTGACAAATTTGGAGGAGACCCAGACCGAATCACCATATTTGGAGAATCTGCAGGAGCTGGCAGTGTTTCAGCACAGCTGATGAGTCCACACAATACAGGATTATTCCAGAGAGGTATTCCAGAGGTAAATAATGTCTAGATAATAGCTACTGGACTAGCTCTGAGGTGGGCAGCAAATATGTGGTGGGGCTCACACACTAACGTTGTATGAAAAAGTTTGAACATTTTGGAATTCCTAACACCTACTGACATACATGTATATGCTACATGATGATGCCAATAGAAACAGTTTTCAATAGATGACGTCTACATATAGTTGCTAGGAGTCGGTCAAACAACCTGTGAGCATGTCCACTGAAGATTCTCCCATAAGGTTGTAGTTGTATATTTTGAAGTTTGGGTGAACATTAATACATGATGAATTTCATTGATTCTGAGACCTTTATGGCAGAAATTGATCATGTTTGAGTTTGACTCTCAGCATAATTTAAGCACATTTAGGTATGTGTGGTAACATGGTTATTATTTAGTGGGGCCGCGTAGCCTGACTGTAGAATATGTTATACAGTTAATTATAATTAGTTATGAGACAGTTGTGGCTGTTCAGTTTAATATACCAAACGATTCTAGACGCTCTGGTTCCCTCTCTGTAGTCAGGACCTCTGTTTGCCCTCTGGAGCTGGCACCTTAGAGAAAACCAGTTGTATAGCTTTACGAACTCCCTCAAGGAGAAGAGTGGATGCTCAATAGACCAGACTGTGTACGATTGCCTCGCTGATTCCAGCATCGAGGAGATCTTTGAGAAAACCACACCTGATAACCTCATGGTCAACTACTGGCACCCAGTTCCTAATGGTGATTTCTTCTCACCGGATATCGTGTATAATTCATTCAATGATTCCGCTAGGTAAACTTAATAATGTCATGTACACAATTATATACTCTCTCCATGCTCATGAACTTTAATATTGTATTATATACTAATGTTATACAATGCACTATTATATTGCCATATAGTATATCCTCAATTTTTTGCGAAAGTGATAATGTGGTAGGTACAATATGTAAATTTAACATGTTCTCAAAACTTCTGCGAAACAGTTTGAATTTTTTTGTCAACTTGAGAAGTATAGTCCATCATTGTAACGCTACATACATGTATTATTATAGACTACATGTATATACATGTGGATGCACATGTTTATCGTTCACATGTTTGCTGTAGATTCGATCTGCTGCAAGGGTTTAATGGTCAGGAAGGTCAAACTATGATAGGCTATGTCATTTTAATGTTAAATGATTCAAAGATATTTGAAGAGGGTCTTTCTTCCGATGCTATTAAAGGACTAATACCTTCAACAATTTGCTCGACAGTCAGTCCTTTGGCTGTTGAACTGTGTACTGACTTTCTGGTGAACCTGTACGAGATAGAGACTGCTGCTGACAACAGGGAGAGGGCCATCAGGTTCTCATACATGTTTGGTAAGAAAGGCTCCAGCTTTACTATCTGGTATCCTTGCCATGTATTACATGTGTGCTATTTATTGAAATAATCTAGTCCAACAGAGAGTATAACATGCACTTTATAAAACGTGCTAGGCCTATAATTTACATATATATAGAATTAATACCCATGTAATATACTCATATTATTTTATGTAGCTGAGATGTCCTTCAATGCTGATAGCATTCAACAGCTGATTGACCACAGCAGTGCTAGTTCTAGCGATAAATCAACCTACGCCTACTACTTCACCCAACAATTCCAGATACCTACGGATGACTTTCCTGTTCCTGACTGGGTTAAGCAGTCCGCAGATCATTTCGCAGAAGTACCGTTTGTGCTCGGGGTTTGGCGTGCCAAGAAGTATGATATCTTGAAAGGTGGGTGTCTATTACAATAATAGCGCACAGACTTCTTTGTTGTTATTGGTAGCGGGAGCGGTGCATCGTTGTCATTGTTTTTGTTGTTGTTGTATCTACTACTGTGTCATCAAAGAATAAAGCTCACAAAAACTGCTTACAAATTGATGGTATATATTCTGATAACAATGGAGTGCAGAGATAACCAAAACCCAAACCATTATGAGCCATTAATATTAGTATGTATTGTACATGTAGTGGGTGTGTATTGATGGTCTATGTTCTGATGGAGAGCAGGGACTACCAGAATCCATACCAATAAATACCAATACCAATACCAATAATGGTCATTATTGGTATTTATTATTCCAAAGTTTTGTGTTGTTAACATTGAAGGTGGTGCAGTGTTTGCAGTAAAGACTATGCATGTTATCATATATATACTAAAGTCCCGCTTTCACAATAACAGTGTGCTGAGATGTCTCAGCACACACTCTGCTATTGTATACTACATGTATATAGCCCTTCCATATTACATGCATGCTCTGTAAGATGCTAACATCAATTTCTCAATACTTCTTCCCATTATCTTACAATAACTCTCTCCTTGTACATGATTATAGAATATATTGGTGAGACACCAACAGCAGCTGACGAGTTTGTTCTCAGTTACTTTAACCTGGCGAATGAATCCAACTCTGACCTATCAGATCTCATAATGATCCTTTGGTCTAACTTTGCCAAATCTGGGTGCGTATAACATTTTTAAAAACACGTTGTAGAAACAATTTGCTGGGCATTATCCCATTAACCTGAACTATGTTACTAAATATAATGTTCGATTACTGTTATAGCAACCCCAACACACCCGTTTCTCTTCCCTCTGGTACTCCAACCTGGCCACAGTTTGATACAACAAGTCACAAGTTTATGGAACTAAATGGTGCCAGTTCTAAGGTGATAACAACTCCTGAGAAGGCAAGGATTGAGAAAGTTCAGCAGGTTTTGTTCGCAGATAGACCAGCGCAGGTGCTTGCAGACAAGGCTCCAGGTAAGTTTACTGTAAATATGTTTTCCTGTAGCACTTCATGCATTGCCTATAATCCTAATGGAGACATTTTTGAGCAGGTAGCATTTATTTCACTGCGTTTTTACCACATTCCTTGGCCCATTGACAGCTCTTTATGCATAGAGCATTAGTATCCTTGTTGATAGGCCATACTCATGCCCATGGTATAATATGTACCTATGCTTGTACAACTTAACATCATGAGAGTACAACACTCACACACTAATGTGTGATACCATGTTCAGATTATGTGGGAAGTGTTTAAGGAAATAGTAATTCTTGAGAACCAAAAAGCTTCCACGCAAAATATGGGAGCGCACGACTTCACACGTATTCACACGTGTTATCAAACAGCCTCCTCGTGTCCATCATACTGATTGTGTGCCTCCATAACTAACAGAACATAAGATATCTAGGTATGCCATACCTTACCAGAGTTATGTTGTTGACAGTGACATGTAAGTCTAAAGAAGAGGAAGATTCTCCTGGTGATAATGAAAATGATGAAGGACAGAAGAAGACTGGTGATGGCAATATGGCTACCAACTTCAGTGTATCAACTGTCCTCATGTGGCTCACCATGCTTATTCCCCTCCAGTTACTATTCTAGCTTATTGGATTTGTATTGACTATTATATGCTGTGTGTTCTGCCGTTCCCAATTACAGTGTCGTTGACTAGTGAAGTGTTGTCTCGTGTTTGTTCTATACTGAGTAAATTGAGTAATTTCTGCTGTGTTTTACACTTTATCAGTTTAAATATACACACGTGCCGATTCCATACATTGATAGTATGATAATGCCGGGAAGGGGCCAGAGGTTCCTATAATATACCATTATAAAAAGAGATAAATATTATTCAACGCAACTTCATTCTACAGTCGAGACTTGAATAATAGCCAACAATATCTAACTGTTAACCGCTGTTATGGTACATTTGGAAGTACACTGTGTTATACCTTGCACATTCAATAAATACATTACTCTTGTCTGAGCAAGTGCAATGTTTCACAACTTATCTAGTTTTAATGAAAAATCTTGGCTATGCCAAATTTTTAAAGTCGAATGCATCTCTGTATTTCTCTTATAGACTATCCATTCTTCCCCCTACATTGACAACTACATTTATGGTAACACAGAACATGTTTACAGTACAGTTAGCTTAGACCATGAGACGGTACAGGGATCTACTATAATACCTGTAATATAGAAGTTGTATACAATGTATGCATTGTGACCAACCCAGGTGATATCACTACTATACCTTGTGTTGAGTTGTAATGTTTTGCTATGGGTAGATTACACCAGTTGCCACGAGTGTGGGAAGTGGTAGTGGGCTGCCAAATTGTACTTCCACCATTACATAAAGAGTGAACAGTTATGTAGCTCTTATTGGTGTTGTAAGGATGTAGGCCCGATGCTTAGGCTCATGGAAGAGTCAAAGATTTGGTGTAGGTCCGATGGTTTATACTCCTAAGAGTGTAGAAGTTCTGAGTATTGAACTGGTGACGTAGGCTAGATGCTTAGGCTCATCGAAGAGTCAAGGATCGACTAAGGTCCGATGTTTATACTCATCAAGAGTGTGGTAAGAGTCTTATACGAGTATGAGGACGAGCTCGGGTGCTAAAGGTCCAGGGGACCAAGGCTGGAGCTGCCTGCCTGCAAGAGTAAGACTTGCAGGTTGAGTTGAGAGATGTTGCTTTATCAGAGCGCAATCAATAACTGACTAGCATAGAAAAATGTGCTGGCTTTTATACTAAACTAGTTTCCGGTAAAAGCCCGATAAGGTATCGGGTGGAACTATAGGGTATCGGCCCCGGAAATTGCGTAACCATATGGCTGAGAAGTGCCCGAGGTCCGACCTTAAAAGGGCTTACAATCATGTGGGAAAGATTATGTATAAAAACTGCTATGATCCAAGACATCAGCCATTATTTACAATAGGCAAAAAGACTTGGAATGATTTATATAATAATGCGACTTGCTATAATAATGCGACTTGCTATAACAATGCGTATGCATAGAAACAGTAATAGACAAGTAAAACAAACATGATTGGTTGATAATAATAGTGAAAAAAATAGTAGATAATGAACAAGCTACATGCATTGATGTAACTATAGTCCATGCAGTTATAGTTAGTGTCTGCAGGCTAGATGTGCTGAAACACCACAGTATATCATGCTGACCTGTATAATCAGCAGTGGATTTACAGAACTCCCTCTCCTATAGAAATTCACTCAAAATGCTACTACAGACTTGATAGTGCAGAATCAGGTATGCCTGTCACATTATGTATTATAAGATAACAACACTGATATCTCATGTGGTGTGTACATAAGACTGAATTATCTTAAGCTGATTAAATGTTAGTCTGTACCACCCTGATATTATCAGTCAACTAATATTTTGCATCTTACTCTCTGCAGGGCTACAACTACTGTATATCTCCTTCAAGAAAATGATGAGTTTGTTAGGATGTGTGGTGGTGTGTATCGCCATCGCCGTTACCCTGGCAACCGACCCGTTGGTCACTTTGAGTCATGGTGGCCAACTACAGGGTAAACAGTTCAAGTACAGCTCACTGGTCGATGTAGATCTCTTTTTAGGTGAGTAATATAAATCTGTAGTGAGTATTATAACTCTTCATTGGTACCACTTCCTACATCTTTCTACATCCACAACTGTATAACTTTGAAACAAACATTTTCTAGATTTCCCACTAACATTTCAAAGCATCCTTTTCAGACATTCTATCAAATACACACACTATTTGATGCTAACACTTGTTGTTTCATTTTGTCAAAAGAGTATCATTATCTAATGATAACAAGAATATAAGATGAACTGACTTGTTCCACAGAACTGTAGCCGGTCAAGGCTCTGAGCAAATTTAACATACATGTAGATGTAGTATATGTACATAGTAGATTTATCATTGCCCTGTATACGAGTACTTATGTAGGTCATATTGAACTGTCTTTTCTCATTCTGTATAATTTCTAGGTGTGAGATATGCTGCTCCACCAGTGGGTGACCTTAGGTTCAAGAAACCAGTACCTGTAGGATCTTGGACTGGAGTTAAGAAGGCCACTCATCCTGGCAATGCGTGTGCACAGCTTGATTTCTTAAGTACGTTGCAATCCTTTACAGTTAAAATATTATTTGTACATAAAGATTATACATGTATATTTTGTTCTCTGGAAATCTATGTATCTAGTATGACACATCTGTAAAAAAACACATTCAAATACAAAAGTTAGCCGAAACTTTATTTGTAATGAAAGTGATGTTTATTATATAGGTCAGAAAGTTATTGGAGTCGAGGACTGCCTGTTTCTGGACATCACTGTACCAGGAGGGGTCAATGCGGGTAATCGGAAAGCAGTTATGATATTTATTCATGGGGGAGGATACACCACTGGTACCAAAGACCCTTACCCAGGAGTGGCATTAGCTGCTACTGGTGATGTCATTGTTGTGACCATTAACTACAGACTCGCAATGCTCGGCTTTCTCTCTGAGGGTCAAGGTATATTTTAGAAATAAAATGCAATGTAGTATGATTTTCCTTCATAAGTTAATCAATGACTTTGGACACATGTCACTCATTCTATCCTGTTGTTACTGCGAGTCGAGTAGAGCATCACTAAGATGTAACATGAGCTTCCACTGATGTCCAACGACTGCTCCATTTCTACTAAGGCTTGTTAAATAACTCTCTTATGTACTGGTAACTTTGGTCTCTGGGATCAAAGAGAAGCTATAATGTGGGTTAAGAAAAATATTGATAAATTTGGTGGAGATCCAGACCGTATTACCTTATTTGGAGAATCTGCAGGAGGTGCAAGTGTTTCAGCACAAATGATGAGTCCACATAATGAGGGATTATTCCAGAGAGGTATTCCAGAGGTAAGTTTAATGTGTAGTTTGAAGAAAAAGTGTAAGCTGCTATAATCTTGCACCTTTACAGTAAAGCGCTTCTCTTGTCTCCGTCTTCCGTCTCCGCCTTCCTCATTACATGAGTTTTGTTGAAAGACATGGGGAGTGCCTGAGAGATGAAAGTTAACTTTATGATTTAATGACCAACAAAATCACAGGCAATAGTTTTAAATGTAGATAAAGTAAAGTATTTTGGCATCTTTCTTGAGACCAGATTAACACATGCATTCTTTGCTAAGGTCGCTATTATTAGTATTATTCTCCCAAGTCTTATCCAAAAGCAAATTAAATCAGTGCTATAGAAAGAGTAGACAATTCCCCAAATCAAAAATTACAAGCTGTAGCTTACATAGACTTTTTACACTGTAGTCGGGACCTCTCTACACAGAATGGGGTTGGCACAAGTCAGAGAATCAATTGTATGAACGGAACAAAATGATTAAGGAGAAACGCAGCTGTCCACTGACTCAGTCTGTCTACACATGCCTGAGACAAGCAAGTGTGAATGATTTGTTTGCATTAGTTCCTGTTAATTTGATTCTAAATGTCTGGCATCCGACTGCAGATGAGGATTTCTTTACCGCTAACATCACTGAAGAGACTTACGACCTAATTACAAGGTCTGTATATCACAATATTGTAATTTACATTAAGATATATAATTATGCACAAAGTGTTATTTTGAGTGATCTGGTATTATGGTGTCATGAGTCAGAATAGGTTACATCATTTAAGAAAATAGAACAGACACATGATATTATGTAATATCCATTGTCTCTGGAATTTGAGTATTTGGTTCCTGGAGCCAGAATTGTATATCCATCATACAAACTCATCTCTAGGTTTCAATAATATACTAATGCTTTTTAGTAGTGTTATTATTGTTTGGCAATATGATCATTCTCATCTTTGTTATTATATATTTTGCAGGTTTGATATGCTAACTGGCTTTAACAAAGACGAGGGTGCTTTATTTCTCGTAGGCTATTTCTATGCACTTAATGTATCCACCCCTGATGGTGTAAGCATAGATCTTGCTAAAAAAGTCTTAGACATATATTGTGATCTTATCACCCCTCTCTCTGTTAAGCTTTGTGTGAACTTTCTAATGGACACCTACCAACTTGACACCATTGCAAATGACCAAGACCGTGGAATACAGCTATCGTATGTTCTAGGTAAGCTACCTAGTAATGATACCTAACAATAGCATAGAAGCTCATTTATGTACTGCACTCCTCTTGGAAACCACTTTTGAGTTTGCTGTACCCAATTGAAACTGATCTCAGCTGTGAGCCATTTTCAAAATGGGTACCTAGCTATTGCACATGCACCGATACCCACCAAGAAAGTAACTTGAAAAACACTTTCTTGGCGTCTTTGGTTGTACATTACCAGTATAACGTGCTGATTAATAACTCCTGATTAATGTACTGGTATCTATGTGTTATTTATTTGACTTTGACCAATATTTTAGCAGGGATGATCTGGTAATAAAACGTTACCGTTTTATCTTAATCCCTTTCTCAAACTAAGCCATTTCTTAGATTACCAGCTCTCAGTCTTTGCGTGATATATTTATTTGACACTTTTATCAAGCGCATTTCGGTACCGTGATGTGGTACATGTATGGTATGTCTCCAAAATTAGAGGTGGAGTAGGAGAATTATCTCAGTCTAAACAGATAGAATCCTGCTTCACATGTATATTTCATAGGTTCCATGAAAATCATAATTGTTACATTGTATAATATACGTGTAATATGTGCATTTATAAAATAAATACAATTTTGATCTCAGAAGAGGAAAACTTCTTATATACAACTACTTCCTAACTGCTTATCTCTTCAATAATGCAATAACTAAGTCGCACAGGTATGCCTTACATCTTGCTGCAGGCAGAAGTTGTCCTTCACCAAGATATTTTAAGGGAGGATAATTTCTTGTTTACACCAAGAGCTCATGAGTTACAGGTGCTCAGAACATGCATGGAGAATAATACATAGAGTTCATAGTAACAAAAATTTGTGTTTTATGTTTTATAGGGGAGGTGACATACAATGCTGACTCTGTTCGACAGCTATCTCAACATAGTCATGGCAGCAAATCCACCTACGCCTATTACTTTACTGAGTTGTATAAAACCAAATATCCAGGAGTTCCAAGTCTCTCTTGGATGGGAGAAAGAGCTGATCATGCAGATGAGCTACCATTTGTCTTTGGTAGTGTTTATTGGAAAGAGCATGCCCTTGTTGATGGTAAATTCAGACTTATAGCTAGCATTATTAAGTTTTCATGTAGAATTCACACCTGGATTCATTGTATACCTCATAGTAGGCGGTTGGTAGTGTTAATTAATGTTGGCAGGTTTTAAACTTGACACTCCTAGGCTAGTCATTATAACACAAAGTTGTCTTCACTCTATTGTCAAGATCAGGGGTTCTCAACCTTTTTCATACAATGGTCCACTTTGCCCAATCTAAAATTCTTATGGCCCACAAGAGGTCACAACAGATAATCAGAAATCAGTAATTTTTAGTATATATAGATGACTGTATTGGAAAGATTGCCATATTTGTATAAAGCCAGAAAAGGAAACAAATGAAAGTTGTGAGAGCCTTGGCACTGACGTTCGCCTGCAAGTTCTTCATATCGTGGTTCCACTTGAGATAAAGCACATCTGGTGTCATGGGCTACTTCAAGGCGGTTCCTTGATTTAAGTTTCAACTGCACCATTGTAGAAAATCCTGACTCACAGAGATATGTTGTTGCGAATGGCAGTAACATCCTTAGACATTATTTGGCTACTGATGGATAGCTGGATGCCATTCTGGGCCAAAACTGGTTGAGGGATACTTCAGCAAATAAATCTCTTGCCCCGGAATCATTTTTTAGCTCTATAAGCTCACTTTGCAGGTGATCTTCAATGTCCTCTACTTGTGTTTGGCATGGATTTCTCAGTAGTTTCAGAGATGTAGGTTCCAGGTTAGGGAAATATTGCTGAAACTCGTCTTTCAGCGCCTCAAGATGTGCGGTAATGTTCAACTTCAGCTTGGAATTTATTGTTTGAGTGCCAATTAACTCAGACATCTTCTGGAAGGAACTGAAGACTCCACCTTCCGTCTTGTGCTTCCAATTCTCCAGTTTCTGGGTAAATGCGTTGATTGCATCTACCAACTGGATAACATTAGTTTCTGGGCCTTGGAGTTGCAAATTCAAAGTATTCAGATTCAGTATTCAGATTTACTTGTATACTATGTACTATATACTATGTATACTATGTATGCCTTGTGGCCCCTGAAAATCTCTGTTGTGGCCCCCTGGGGGGGGGGGGGCCATTGGCTCTTCTTTGAGAACCCCTGGTCAAGATTGACCAAAAGAGAGAGGACAATTTCAATGAGAACTAATTTTTGAAACCAAGAAAAGGCCTTCTGCTATACTTCCAAAGTCGGAACTATTTTGTATGCTATATATATTTAGTAAAAATGTTCTGCAGAATACTTAGGGGGACAAGTGTCACCTGCAGCTCAGGTGGGATATGAATTCCTTAACGGGACAAGTGAATCTGATAAACCGCTCTCTGATCTCATCATGACACTCTGGAGCAACTTCGCTAAAACTGGGTGTGTTTAACCTTTGATGTCCAACCACAATATTGGCTAAGTATGGATGTAGCCACAAATTCTTTATATTTGTGCATAGATACAATAATCGTACATAATTATAGCTATGACCAAGCTTATGAGTACAACCATGGGATATAAAATAAATGATGCACAATGACAGTATGGAAATAATTTTATAAAATTCTCCGCTCACCTTTATACTTTATAGCAACCCCAACACACCCGTTTCTCTTCCTTCTGGTACTCCAACATGGCCGCAGTTTGACACAACAAATAACAAGTTTATGGAACTAAACAGTGCCAGTTCTCAGGTGATAACAACTCCTGAGAAGGAAAGACTCCTCAGACTAGTGCAAAATCTCTTTAAAGCAAGAACACAGCAAGTAAATGCTGACAAAGCCCCTGGTATGTTTCCTGTTGACTACTTTACAATAAACTATAATTTCAAATTAAATGTGTAACAAAATAATAGGCTCAAAGGCTCTGCCCATTGGACAAGCAATTTACACTAGGAATTGTAATTCTTTCGGAATTCCCGACTTTGTGGTAATATTGATTTTTGTTACTAACTAGGCTGAGATAGATTCCAGGGGATTACATTTTCATTGATATTTCAAGTCTTGAGTTACTATGCTTTTGCAGGCTCAATCAAGTCTACAGTCTACTAAGTTCAACCACTTCAAAATTTTATATATGAATTATCAGAATAGGTGGAAATTACTAATAGAGGTTGATCATGTGACTGATGGCACGCCCCAATGACAATGTACATATATATATACATATGCTTCTTACTGCTATGTTTATTACAACATGATATTTTTTTCTAGTAAATCACAGCATAAATAGTCTATTATGCCCATCACCTGGATGCCAGGCACATATACATGTACATTGCAAATTAAAACATTGTATATCAAGGTATTGCAGTTATACATTGTCTACATTGTTATTTATATATAGTGCACTGTACCAGCTAATTTATCTGTTTTACAGTTCACTGTCAAGAAGATGATAGGACAACTCCAAAGAACTTGAATGTTATTGGGTAGTACTGCACTATGCTGTACCTTAGAGATGAAAGTAAATTTATTACTGTAATTTTTTGATGTTTCTAAATTAATGTTCTATCTACTCTAACTCTATAATGATTCAATAAACATGAACAACAGAAATGTATAGTTTTGTTTCAATTATAATCATCTTACTTCTATGTGCAATAAGTAAAATTAGCACATGTACATGTACATGTCTAATGTGGTGGGAAAGGTGTCCTGTATGACAAGCAGTCACATTGTATCAGCTAGCTGGGTCATGGGCAGGCCAAAGCCTGGCTCTTATTATTTAACATAATGTGTGACTATAATATAGCCTAATTATATTCATTGTGTAATCACTAGCTTTTTATATTATATAATCTTATTATGGATAGTACTCTGATGTTATATTACATTGCAAACTGTTTGGGTGTGTGTATTTTACAAACTTGCCTCCCTGAGATGGGCTATCCATTCTTCCCCCCACATTCACAACTACATATTATGTATGATAACACAGAGCATGTTCACAGTACAGTTAGCTTAGACCATGAGACAGTACAAGGATCCACCATGATACCTGTAATATAGAAGTTGTATACAATGTATGCATTGTGACCATTACCAACCCAGGTGATATTACTATTATACCTTGTAGTGTATATCATACTAACCAAGTATTTATAGTTTAAGACAGCAGTTGTACTGTATTATCGGTAGTGGATCTGTAGAATCTCCTCTTCTATAGAAATCATCCATATGGTGAAATTGGATCGAAATGCTAACTACAGACTTGATATTACAGAATCAGGTATGCCTGTCACATTATGTATTATAAGATAACAACGCTGTTGTCTCATGTGGTGTGTACATAAGACTGAATTATCTTAAGCTGATTGAATGTTAGTCTGTACCACCCTGATATTATCAGTCAACTAATATTTTGCATCTTGCTCTCTGCAGGGCCACAACTACTGTATATCTCCTTCAAGAAAATGATGAGTTTGTTAGGCTGTGTGGTGGTGTGTATCATCATCGCCGTTACCCTGGCAACCGACCCGTTAGTCACTTTGAGTCATGGTGGCCAACTACAGGGTAAACAGTTCAAGTACAACTCTCTGCTCGGTGTGGATCTCTTCTTAGGTGAGTAATATAAATCTGTAGTGAATATTATAGCTCTTCATTGGTACCACTTCCTACATCTCAACTGCAGTTTAAAACAAACGTTTTCTAATTGTGTTTTTCAGCTGACATTCTCAAAATATCCTTTTACAGGCATTCCATTTAATACACACACTAATTGAAGCTAACACCTATTTGTTTTATATCAGTCAAAAGAGTACCATAATAATAACAAGAATATAAGATAGAGGAAAATTGATGAGGCTGATGTGTCCAACAGCTCTGTAGCTGGTCAGGGCACGGGGCCAAGTTTCGTTGGTTGACACATTGTACTATTATATGGTTGCATAGTAGATTTGTCATTACCCTATATACTTATATAGATCATATTGGACTGTTCCCTCCCTTTCTGTATAATTTCTAGGTGTGAGATATGCTGCTCCACCAGTGGGTGACCTTAGGTTCAAGAGACCAGTACCTGTAGGATCTTGGACTGGAGTTAAAAAGGCTACTCATCCTGGCAATGCGTGTGCACAGCTTGATTTCTTAAGTATGTTGCAATCCTTTACAATTATAATAATATTATTTGCACGTAAAGATCATATATTCTGTTCTCTGGGAATCTACGTATCTAGTATGACACATCTGTATTAAAAGCACCTTTCAACTTTGTTTGTAATGAATGTGATATTTATTATCTAGGTCAGAAAGTGATTGGAGTTGAGGACTGCCTGTTTCTGGACATCACTGTACCAGGAGGGGTCAATGCGAGTGATAGGAAAGCAGTTATGATATTTATTCATGGGGGAGGTTACAGCGCTGGTACCAAAGACTCTTACCCAGGGGTGGCATTAGCTGTTACTGGTGATGTCATTGTTGTGACAATCAACTACAGACTCGCAATGCTCGGCTTTCTCTCTGAGGGTCAAGGTATATTTTAGAAATGAAATACAATGTAGTATGATTTTCCTGCATAAGTTAATCAATGACTTTGGACACATGTCACTCATTCTATCCTTTTGTTACTGCGAGTCGAGTAGAGCATCACTAAGATGTAACATGAGCTTTCACTAAGACCCAACCACTGCTCCATGTCTACTAAGACCCAACCACTGCTCCATGTCTACTAAGGCTTGTTAAATAACTCTCTTAGGTACTGGTAATTTTGGTCTCTGGGATCAAAGAGAAGCTATAATGTGGGTTAAGAAAAATATTGATAAATTTGGTGGAGATCCAGACCGTATTACCTTATTTGGAGAATCTGCAGGAGGTGCAAGTGTTTCAGCACAAATGATGAGTCCACATAATGCGGGATTATTCCAAAGAGGTATTCCAGAGGTAGGTCTCTTGTATTGCTCGTTTAATTTCAAGTAAGAGTTGGATACAAACTATATTTAAGGATGGTCTTACACCTTTACAGTAAAATACTTCTCTTGTCTCCATCTTCCTATACTTATATTATATCACTTTTATTGCAAGACAAGGAGAATGCCTGGAGATGATTCAATAACCAATAGAGCACAAGCAGAAGTAGTCGTGTTAGATAACGGAATGTATTTCCAGAGACCAGATTCACACACTGCATTCCTTTCTTAGAGTTGCTATATTAGCACTATTCTCCCAAGTCTTATACAAAAGCAAAATGAAATCAGTGCTAAGGAAGAGTAGATAATTCCCAATATCAATAAATTGTGCGCTGTAGCCTACATAAGATTTTGTATACTGTAGTCGGGACCTCTCTACACAGACTGGGGCTGGTACAGGTCAGAGAATCAATTGTATGAACAGAACAAAATGATTAAGGAAAAACGCAACTGTCCACTCACTCAGTCTGTCTACACATGCCTGAGACAAACAAGTGTGAACGATTTGTTTGCATTAGTTCCTATTAATTTGATCTTAGATGACTGGCATCCGACTGCAGATGATGACTTCTTTACCGCTAACATCACTGAAGAGAATTACGACCTAATTACAAGGTTTGTATATCACAATATTGTAATTTAGATTGAGATAATTTTAACACACATGTACATATAATACACAAAGTGCTATTTTCAGTGATCTGGTGTTATGGTAGAGGGTAGCGTTCTGCTCTAACATTTATGATCACATAGGACACTTGTCATCATGTGTCTAGGACTCCAGTCTACTCATGCAGTTATAGGTGCAGGTAAGTGCTCATGCTAGCTGGTTCTCTAGCCTTATACCGGACAGGGGGCTACAAAGAATGGACCCAAGCTCCTATAGTAGCAAGCACCTGTGCAGCACAAACCCAGTCGGCTCCTGAATCCAGCTTCTGCTCTTCTCCTTCAAGTAAGGGGAAGTGTAGAGTCCTAGCTAAACAAATAACTTCAAGTAATCATTAGTTGTGCACTCTACTGCATTCTATAAGTGGACCTTGGCGTGTATATCATTAACCTGCCTCTTGGAATTGAGGAACACATTGGCCAGGGTCAGACCAATTGCATGAGTAAAAATAGGTTACATCACTTGGGAAAATAAGTAAAAGACTTGGCATAATATACATAATAGAACAGACATATGACACAGCTAATATTGTTGTTGTCTCGAGAATTTGACTATTTGGTTCCTGGAGCCAGAATTGTATATCCATGATACTGACTCAGTTAGCCTTTAGCAAACTCATCTCTTGGATTCAATGATTTATACGAGTAGTGTTTTTTGTTTCACAATATGATCATTCTCATTTTTGTTATTATATATTTTGCAGGTTTGATATGCTAACTGGCTTTAACAAAGACGAGGGTGCTTTATTTC
This sequence comes from Bugulina stolonifera, assembly GCA_935421135.1. Classification (NCBI taxonomy): domain Eukaryota; kingdom Metazoa; phylum Bryozoa; class Gymnolaemata; order Cheilostomatida; family Bugulidae; genus Bugulina; species Bugulina stolonifera. The sequence continues at coordinate 31,849,594 of OW285187.1, forward strand.
TCGTAGGCTATTTCTATGCACTTAATGTATCTACCCCTGATGGTGTAAGCATAGATCTTGCTAAAAAGGTTTTAGACATATATTGTGATCTTATCACCCCTCTCTCTGTTAAGCTTTGTGTGGACTTTCTAATGGACACCTCAGGGCTTAAAGTGTAAATTTTTTTTTACAGGAACGCATCAACATTACTTTTTCAGGAACACATCAACATTACATGACTTTCACTATCAAACAGGACTGCTAGGAGTATTATTTGTTCAAACAACTTCGCTTGCAAATAGAGGCATTTTTATGTATATTTTGTTGCATAACTTTAAATACAGATTCATTCATTCATTCGGATGTTCGAAGTCTGCATATATCTGGCTAAATTCAAAGAAGTAGCACATCGATAAGATGTTTTTACAATAAATACTTTTTATTAACTCCTGCTCTCTGTGTGTAAACAAACATTTAATAAATATAATAGTTATATCTGCATTTCTGTTTAGAAGAGAAGTATTGAGCCAGTGTTGGAAGGTGCTTGCAGAAAATGTTTGAGAAGCTTAGAGTTGTCTCCCTTGTTTTTCTGTCAATACTTGAAATGTTATGTATTTTTGAGTAAACAGTAGTGCTTTAGACCTTCTAGTATAGAAATGTTTGCCATACATATTGCCACCTAATTTCTATGTGTTAATGTGTAGGAAATATTAATATTAAAATGAAAAATACTTTAGACACCCATTGAATGTCCCTATTCAATTAACTAGGGTAGCGACCTCTGCGTTTTGAGCGAGGGCGGCTGACTGGCTGTAGTTAGTAAGGGAGCAATACCTTTACTAAAACAACTAGTAGACTAGCCAATGTATTGAAAATGCAACCGGAACGCGTTCCAGTAAGAATAGCTCTAATAAATTTTTACCAGAACGGCGTTCCGGTGCGTTCCGGTACACTTTAAGCCCTGGGACACCTACCAACTTGACACCATTGCAAATGACCAAGACCGCGGAATACAGCTATCGTATGTTATAGGTAAGCTACCTAAGAATGATACCTAATAATAGCATAAAAGCTCGTTTATGCACTGCATTCCTCTTGGAAACCATTTTTGAGTTTGCTGTACCCAATTGAAACTGATCTCACTGAGCCATTTTCAAAATGGGTACCTAGCTATTGCACATGCATCAACACCCACCAAGAAAGTAACTTGAAAAACACTTTCTTGGCGTCTCTGGTTGTACATTACCAGTATAATGTGCTGATTAATAACTCCTGATTAATGTACTGGTATCTATGTGTTATTTATTTGACTTTGACCAATATTTTAGCTGGGATGATCTGGTAACAAAACGTATGCCCTTTCATCTTAATCCCATTCTTAAACTAAGCCATTTCTTAGATTACCAGCTCTCAGTCTTTTTGAAAAATATTGATTTGGCTCTTTCATCGAGAGCATTTCGGTACCATGATGTAGTACATGTATGGTATGGCATCACAAAGATTTTTCATGTCTCAAAAATTAGAGGTGGAATAGTGTAGAATCGGTCTAGACAATGGAAGTTGTGTATTTCATAGGTTCCACCAAAATCCTAATTATTGCTATGCATGTATGGTATGGTATATAATATGTGCATTTATAATAATAAATATGATTTTGATCTTGGAAGAGGAAAACTTCTTATATCTCTCCAATAATGCAATAACTAAGTCACACAGGCATGTCTTACATCCTATTGCAGATAGAAGTTGTTCTTCACCAAGATTTTTAAGGGAGGATAACTTCTTGTTTACACCTATAGCTCATGACTCATGGGTGCCCAAAACATGTATGGAAAATATTATTTTATAGAGTTCACACCACCGTTAACATAACTAAAATCTGTGTTTCTGTTGCATATGTTTTATAGGGGAGGCGACATACAATTCTGACTCTGTCCGACAGCTATCTCAACATAGTCATGGCAGCAAATCCACCTACGCCTATTACTTTACTGAGTTGTATAAAACCAAATATCCAGGAGCTCCTAATCTGTCTTGGATGGGAGAAAGGGCTGACCATGCAGATGAACTACCATTTGTGTTTGGTAGTGTTTATTGGAAAGAGCTTGACCTTGTAGATGGTAAATTTAGCTAATAACTAGCAATACTGGTTTTCTCTGATAGAATTCATACCTGGATTCATTGTATACTTCATAGTAGATGGTTGTTAGTGTTAATTAATGTTGGAAGGTTTTAAACTTGACACTCCTAGGCTATTCATTATAATGCAAAGTTGTCTTCTCTCTATTGTTAAGATTGAGCAGAAGAGAGAGGATAACTTCAAAGAGAACTAATTTTCGAAACAAAGTAAAGACCTTCTTCTATACTTCCAAAGTTGGAACTATTTTGTATGCTATATATATTTAGTTGTAAAAATGTTCTGCAGAATACTTAGGGGGACAAGTGTCACCTGCAGCTCAGGTGGGATATGAATTCCTTAACGGGACAAACGAATCTGATAAACCGCTCTCTGATCTCATCATGACATTCTGGAGCAACTTCGCTAAAACTGGGTGTGTTTAACCTTTGATATCCAACCACGATATTGGCTAAACATGGATGTAGTCACAATTTTTTTATATTTTATATTTGTGCATAGATACAATAATCGTACATAATTATAGCTATGGCCAAGCTTATGAGTACAACCATAGGATATAAAATAAATGATGCACAATGACAGTATGGAAATAATTTTATGAAATTCTCTGCTCACCTTTATACTTTATAGCAACCCCAACACACCAGTTTCTCTTCCTTCTGGTACTCCAACATGGCCGCAGTTTGACACAACAAATAACAAGTTTATGGAACTAAACAGTGCCAGTTCTCAGGTGATAACAACTCCTGAGAAGGAAAGACTCCTCAGACTAGTGCAAAATCTCTTTAAAGCAAGAACACAACAAGTAAATGCTGACAGAGCCCCTGGTATGCTTCCTATTGGTTACTCTTACAATAAATTATACTTTCAAATTAAATGTGTAAAAAATAATAGGACTGTGGTCTCAAAGGCTCTGCCCATTGGACAAGCAATTAACACTAAGAATTGTAATTCTTTTGGTCAGTTTTGGAATTCCCGACTTTGTGGTAATATTCATTGATTGTTGTTACCAATTAGGCTGAGATAGATTCCAGGGGATTACATTTTCATTGATATTTCTAGTCTTGAGTTACTATGCTTTTGCACGCTCAATGAAGTCTACAGTCCTCTACTAATTTCAACAGCGTCAAAATTTTATTATTATATGAATCATCAGAATAGGTGGAAATTACTAATAAAGGTTGATCATGTGACTGATGGCACGCCCCAATAGCAATGTACATATATATATACATATGCTTCTTACTGCTATGTTTATTACAATATGATATTTTTTCTAGTAAATCACAGCATAAATAGTCTATTATGCCCTTCACCTGGATACCAGGCACATATACATGTACATTGCGAATAAATACATTGTATATCAAGGTATTGCAGTTATACATTGTCTACATTGTTATTTATATGTAGTACACTGTACCAGCTAATTTATCTGTTTTACAGTTCACTGCCTAGAAGATGATAGGACAACTCCAAAGAACTTGAATGTTATTGGGTAGTACTGCACTAAGCTGTACCTTATAGAGACTACACAGAAGCACAGATATATTAATGAAAGTGAATTTATTACTATAATTTCTTGGTTTTCTAAATTAAAGATCAGCAGATTATTTTATATTTCCATCTACTCTAACTCTCTAATGATTCAATAAACATGAACAACAGAAATGTATAGTTTTGTTTCAATTATAATCAGCTTACTTCTATGTGCAATAAGTAAAATTAGCGTCATGTACATGTACATGTACATGTATAATATACTTTGTGAGGACGAGGCAGCATGTATGACAGCTAGTCACATCTATCAGCTAGCTGGGTCATGGGCAGGCCAAAGCCTGGCTCTTACCAATTAACATAATGTGTGGTTACATAACCTAATCATATTCATTGTGTAATCACCACCTTTTTACGTTATATATATTGTAATCTTATTATGAATAGTAATCTGATGTTATATTACATTGTAAACTGTTTGTGTGTGTGTATTTTACAAACTTACCTCCCTGAGATGGGCTATCCATTCTTCCCCCCACATTCACAACTACATATTATGTATGATAATACAGGGCATGTTCACAGTACAGTTAGCTTAGACCATGAGACAGTACAGGGATCCACCATACCTGTAATATAGAAGTTGTATACAATGTATGCATTGTGACCATCACCACCCCAAGTGATATTACTATTATACACTGTAGTGTATATCATACTAACCACGTATTTATAGTTTAAACAGCAGTTGGACTGTATTATCAGCAGTGGATCTGTAGAATCTCCTCTCCTATAGAAATCACCCATAAGGTGAAATTGGATCAAAATGCTAACTACAGACTTGATATTACAGAATCAGGTATGCCTGTCACATTATGTATTCTAAGATAACAACACTGATATCTCACATGGTGTGTACGTAAGACTGAATTATCTTAAGCTGATTGAAGGTTAGTTTGTGCTCCCTGATATAATTAGTGCATCTTACTCTCCGCTGGGCTACAACTACTGTATATCTCCTTCAAGAAAATGATGAGTTTGTTAGGATGTGTGGTGGTGTGTATCACCATCGCCGTTACCCTGGCAACCGACCCGTTAGTCACTTTGAGTCATGGTGGCCAACTACAGGGTAAACAGTTCAAGTACAACTCTCTGCTCGGTGTGGATCTCTTCTTAGGTGAGTATTATAAGTCTGTAGTGGTACCACACAGCGTCTATTTCTTTTAGCTGGCTACAGCTTCACTGCTACTGTATATACATGTGTATATACAGACATCTATTCAAAGTAGATATACTGTACATAGCAGATTTATCATTTCCTTAATATACTTATCTAGGTTATATTGGACTGTCCTTTCTCTTTCTGTATAATTTCTAGGTGTGAGATATGCTGCTCCACCAGTGGGTGACCTTAGGTTCAAGAGACCATTACCTGTAGGATCTTGGACTGGAGTTAAGAAGGCCACTCATCCTGGCAATGCTTGTGCACAGGTTGACTTCTTAAGCAAGTTGCAATCCTTTACAATCATAATAATAGTATTTCATTTGTGATGTAATGATAATATTATATTGTTGTGATCTGTACGAGACATTCCACATTAACATTGACATCATTCCGAATTATTGCATATTGATTGACACTTACATTTACATAATAAATATGGTGTTGAAATTGGTATGTTTTGTAAGATTTTTACCCTGCTACTTCACTGATGTCTTAGAAATTACAATGTACAGTGTTAGTTATTCCTGGAAGTACATAATATCGTCATACTTTGTATATGTATTTATGCCATTTTATACGTTATGATCCGAGTCCTTTGGTATCGACTGTAACTCACTGTAACTCGGACTACTTTTGGTCCAAGGCTAACCTACTGCACTGGTTAACCTTTTGACCTGGGTCTGGAACTGATTTTCATATATAAGTAACGCAATTTTGCAATTCTAACTTCAGTTGTCTGTAAGCTGTTGTTCAATAAAGTTATCTTATTGAACTGAACTTATAGAGTTTTTTACTGTTTACTTCAGTAAAATAACTTTATTGAACAGTAACCTACAGACAACTGAAGTTAGAATGCAAAAATTGTGCTACTTATGTATGCAAATATCAGAACAGTACTAGCACCCAGCAGGCAGCAGTCCAACCTCTCCCTACAGCTGTAGGTCTGACTCCCGCTAGTTCTATTTAGCTATAGGAGCCGCTCCCACACCACAGGGTCTTGGCCTGACTCAATGGCACCTTCGTACCCTAGGAGTTTCTCTGTGTCACCCCATTCCCTTGTCGTGTGTTTGCAGTGCGGCGGTTGAACCTGCTCACTCTCTCTCGCCCTAGCTCCTTCTTGTTTGGACAGCCGGTTCTGATTCCCTCTCCACTGTACTCTGGCCTATACGTTGCATGGCTGCGCCCAGCTCCCTAGCCAGACACGACAATATTCTGTTCTCTGGAAGTCTATGTAATTAGTATGATCATTGCATTGAAGATATCTTCAAACACAAACAAGAGACGCTAATAACTTCCTGCTATGAAAATGATGTTTATTATATAGGTCAAAAAGTGATTGGAGTCGAGGACTGCCTGCTTCTGGACATCACTGTACCAGGAGGGGTCAATGCAGGTGATAGGAAAGCAGTTATGGTTTTTATTCATGGGGGAGGTTACATCACTGGTACCAAAGACACTCACCCAGGGGCGGCATTGGCTGTTACTGGTGATGTCATTGTTGTGACGATCAACTACAGACTCGCGATGCTTGGCTTTCTCTCTGAGGGCCAAGGTATGTTTTAGGAGACTGAATAGTATAATTTCCCTTCATAGGTCAATCAAAGACTTTAGACCCGTCTCTAATTTTACCCTGTTGTTGCTGTTGTAACGTCACCAAAATGTACCAGAGCTTCCACTGATGTCCAACGGCTGCTCCATATCTACTAAGGCTTGTTCATTGACTCTTATTAGGTACTGGTAATTTTGGTCTCTGGGATCAAAGAGAAGCTATAATATGGGTTAAGAAAAATATCAATGAATTTGGTGGAGATCCAGACCGTATTACCTTATTTGGAGAATCTGCAGGTGGTGCAAGTGTTTCAGCACATATGACGAGTCCACATAATGAGGGACTATTCCAGAGAGGTATTCCAGAGGTAGGGCTCTTGTATTGCATGGTTAATTTCAAGTAAGAGTTGGGTATAAAGTCTTACTCCTTTACAGTGAAATACTTCTCTTGTCTCCATCTTCCTATACTTATATTATAATTATCACTTTTATGGCAAGACTAGGAAAATTTCTGAGAGATGATTCAATAACCAATAGAGCACACGCAGAAGTAGTAGTGCTAGATAACGGAATGTATTTGGGCATATTTCCAGAGACCAGATTCACACTCTGCATTCCTTTCTAGGGTCTCTATTATTAGTACTATTCTCCCAATTCCCACATGTACATGTAAATGCAAATCAAATCATTACTAGAGAAAGAGTGGACAATTCCAAATGTCACTTAAGTATTATGTTGTAGCCTACATGAGATTTCGTACGCTGTAGTCGGGACCTTTCTACACAGAATGGGGTTGGTACAAGTCAGAGAATCAGTTGTATGAACAGAACAAAATGATTAAGGAAAAACGCAGCTGTCCACTGACTCAGTCTGTCTACACATACCTGAGACAAGCAAGTGTGAACGACTTGTTTACATTAGTACCTACTAGTCTGTTTCTAAACGACTGGCATCCGACTGCAGATGAGGACTTCTTTACCGCTAATGTCACTGAAAACTCTTACGACCTAATTACAAGGTTTTTATATTACAATATTGTAATTTACATTGAGATAATTTTAACTCATACAATGTACATGCACATACACAGTATAACACACAAAGTGCCACTTTTAGCGATCTGGTTCAGCTGGCCTGTAGTAAGTTGAAGTTCATCTCCTGGATCCCATGATATTATTACTAACAATTTGTATTCTCACTAGCATTTCTTCTTTCCACAATGTTGGTCACTATTATTTTTGTTACTATCTATTTTGCAGGTTTGATATGCTAACTGGATTCAACAAAGATGAGGGAATTTTAAGTCTTACAAGCTATTTCTATACTGATGTAGCCAACATTGATGGAATAAGTGTAGATCTTGCTGAAAAGATATTAAACATCTACTGCCCTCTTATCACCCCTCTCTCTGTGAAGCTTTGCGTGAACTTTCTAATGGACACCTACCAACTTGACACCATTGCAAATGACCAAGACCGTGGAATACAGCTATCTTATCTCCTAGGTAGGCTATTATCAGATAGATACATAGAGTTGTGTTCTATCTGCTAGCTAATAACAGCATAATAATGTATTGATGAATGCTGCATAACAGTTATTGCAATCTAGTAAATCTGTTAGTCAGTTAGTAACAACTCTTGCCTAGAATTTGTTGGCATTGGTAAACTAACATATGGCGTCTAAAATTTCAAACTTGGAAACACGACCCAAATTACAAATCACATTGCTTAGCATATAGATAGTATGCTATCGCATCAAAATATTCAAATTTTTCTAAGAGTGTATAGGCCTGGCAGAAGTGAGAGAAACGATGACTATATGTAGTGAGAACAGCTTTGTATTTTGTAGTTCAAGGTATACCTACTGTATTAGTGATTCACTAAAATTGGAAATAGAACCCATCGACAAAATATACAGATATAAAAGTAGAAGACAATTCCGAAACACACATTCTCACATGAATAAACCATCTAATCGAACCTACCAGTATATGTATGTGTAGCACCAGTCCATCAATACCACAAAGTAATATCCGACCAATAAATTCTACATTTAGGGTCGTATCTTATATTAGTCAATTACAACAAGGCAGTGAAAAGACTAACAGCCTCTCATGTAGCGGCACTTTTAGATGTAATCCCAATTGTAACAGCAGAGCTCTTTTTCATAGGTTTCATTGGAATTGTAATTCTATACGAGTAATATCTACATAATACATTTGTAGTTCGAAGAGAACAATTTCTTATATGATCAGTGGGATTTGCAAAATAATATGTAGTGCATACTACATCCTATTGATCATAAGGAATTGTCCTCTTCCCGACATTTTTGAAGTATATTTCATATTTTAGTCAACAGTTTATGAGTGCCTTTTACATGCATAGAGAGTGATGCATATACATGCACATGTCACATATTTCTAATTGTCTCTATTGCCCTAGATTTCAACATTTAAGTAATCATAATTAATATCGCTGTTGCATGTTTCATAGGAGAGATAGCATTCAATGCTGACTCTGTCCGACAGCTAGCTGAACATAGTCATGGCAGCAAATCCACCTATGCCTATTACTTTACTGAGTTGTATGACAACAAGTTTCCAGGAGCTCTGAGTCTCTCTTGGATTGGAAAGAGGGCCGACCATACAGATGAGCTACCATTTGTGTTTGGTACTATTTATGGGAAAGAGTATGGCCTTGTAGATGGTAAATTCAGACTTATAGCTAGCATTACTAATTTTTCAGGCAGAATTCACACCTAGATTCATTGTATACAACAGAGTAGGTGGTTGAAGAGGTTGATCAATGTTGACACGTCTTCTAAGACATCCATTATAACACAAAGTTGTCTTCTCTCTTTTGCTGAGATTGAGTAAAAGAGAGAAGACAACTTCCAATTTAGTACTAATGACTTGAAATCAAGAAGAGACCTACATGTACATGTACATGTTGTATACTTTCATAAATGGAACTATTTCCTGCAAGCTGTTATTGTTCATGCTATGTATACTTAGTTGTAACAATTCTTGACAGAATACTTAGGGGGGCAAGTGCCACTTGCAGCTAAGTCGATGTATGACTACCTTAATGGAACAAGTGAATCTGATAAACCGCTCTCTGACCTCATCATGACATTCTGGAGCAACTTCGCTAAAACTGGGTGTGTTTAAACTTTAATATCTAACTACCATATTACTTAAATGGATTTGGCCCGAATCTTTTTACATCTGTGTATAGATACAATTATAGTCCAGCCGTCGCCTAGTGGTCAGGGCTCTAGACTTCCATGTGAGAGTCCCAGGTTCAATTGCCCTAAAAGGGCATTGGTGGTATTTGGGAGAGCATCCAGCGTTATAATGCTCCTCTGCCACATAGTAACTTCTCCATTGGTGAAGTGCCCATTTCCCACCCCAAACTAAAGAACTGCAGATATCTTTAGATCATTGGTTTCTTACCTGGAATTAATTGTGGGAAATAAAGCCGGTAAGCCTTTTATAGATACAATAGTCTTACATAATTATATACATTGTAGCAATGGCCAAACTTATGAGTACAACCATGATATAGAAAAAATGATGCACAATGACAGTACAAAAATAATTCTATGAAATTCTCTGCTCACCTTTATACTTTATAGCAACCCCAACACCCCAGTTTCTCTTCCTTCTGGTACTCCAACATGGCCGCAGTTTGACACAACAAATAACAAGTTTATGGAACTAAACAGTGCCAGTTCTCAGGTGATAACAACTCCTGAGAAGGAAAGACTCCTCAGACTAGTGCAAAATCTCTTTAAAGCAAGAACACAACAAGTAAATGCTGACAGAGCCCCTGGTATGCTTCCTATTGGTTACTCTTACAGATAAATTATACTTTCATATCAAATGTTTAACATAGTAATTCCACAGTTTTTCCAAATGTTATTCTTTTGGAATTCCTATTTTTACTATCTATTTTGCTACTATTGATTTTCGTTAAGAATTAGGTAGAGATAACTTCCAGTAGATTACATTTTCATTGATACTCTAATAGCAATCGGTTATTATTGTGTTGCAGGCTTATTGTTGAACCATCTAGCTGTTATTTAATTAAGTCTACTTTCTTCTGAGTTGTTCAATTTCAAAATTTTTATAAACATGCATTAATCATCAATCACACGGAATACGTGGAAATGAGTTAGCCCATAGGGATTGATCATGTGACTGAATGGTGCGCCCCAATAGCAATGCGCATGCTTCCTACTACATGCTATGTTTATTACAGCATGATCATATTTTTTTTATAAATAATATATGCCCATGCAGGTAAATGGCATATATTTAAACATAAATGACATAAAGTCATCACTGGGATACCAGATACATATATGCTACAAATAAATATCTCAAAGTATTACAGCTATACATTGTCTACATTGTTATTTATATATAGTACACTGTACCAGCTAATTTATCTGTTTCCAGCTCACTGTCAAGATGATAGGACAACTCCAAAAGACTTGAATGTCATTGGGTAGTACTGCACTAAGCTGTCTGTTATAGAGACTACACAGAAGCACAGATATATCAATGAACGTAAATTCATTACTATAATTTTTTTTAATACTTATAATTAGACATAACAGTACATGTATATTATGTCTGTCTAATGATCCAGTAAACTTGAATATGAGGTGAACAATAGAAATTTGTAACTCTGATCTGTTTCATTTATTATCCTACTTGTACATGTCATAAGTAGGGTAGCTGTGGCACAGCCACACAGCAAACAGCTCAGCACACTTTGAGGAATGTGTGAAGACTCCTGGAAAACCAGTTATGTGGGGATGACTCCTAAATAGCTAGACTAGTGTGGAATCTTTGGACTCGGTACAGTATAACAGGAGTGGTACCTCTGGTTGTAGGGAGAGGTTGGAGTGCTGGGTCACTGGTAGTAGTCATAGGACTGTACTCGGAAGGAACCAGGTCCAGGGAGACTGCCCGATACCCTACCGTTAGTAGTAAACAGTAAGAGACTGTATAGTAATAGTTCAATTAGTAAGAGTACTTTATTGAGCAACAGCCTATAGACAACTGAATAGAATGCAAAATTGTACTTCTTATATATGAAAACCAGTTCCAAATTCCAAAGTCCAGTCGATAAGTACAATATCGTCGGTCTTGGACTAGAAAAGGGTTCGAGGTACAAGATGTCTCAGATTGGGAGTATAAAAAGGCACTGGTACATATGAAACCCAATGAGGTTAGTTTACAAAGGATTAAGTTGACATGGTACTGGATATTATGTAGGCCTACAGTAGCAAAATATCAGTAAAAGTAGCACAGTGAAAAGCATACAATCACAACTGATAGCAATTAAAATATGCAGTATATAAATCACACTGTAACGCATTCAGGACACAGCAAGGCAATGCAATAATTTACTGCCATCTGGATGTAGTGTCGACACGGAGGCAACACATCAGTGTAACTACATGTACCAAGACATTAGTGGAAGCATAGAGTACAAAACAATATGAAACATACCAATGTTATGTCAGTATGTTAGATATACATGATTAGCACAACAAGCAATCAAGTAGACAGGACATTTTAATTACTATTTAAGAGTTATTGTCTCTTTGGAAGCAATGTGTCATTGATCATGGTGTATATTATAATTGACATACTCTGATAAGGGCAGTTTGATTGGTTTAGTTATATAATATAAAGAGAGTTACAGTACTTTAGTACTTTCATAACTGTGACAACAAATACTTACTAGACAGTTGCTGAAATATCATTTATCTTGTACTGCAAGATGCATGCTATTGTTTTTATAACACTCAGTCTAGCTTTGGCATCCACTTCTGCCTCTGATCCTCTGGTCGAGCTGAGCCATGGGGGACAACTCAGTGGAAAACAGGTCAACTACGGTGATTCTGTTGTCTCTCTCTTTCTAGGTAAGCTATACATAATTCAAGCAGGGTCCTGCCTTGTTTATATACAGTGTACATCTTGATTTTTATAAACACTAAAAGCATGTTTAAAAGCACCAGTAACATGTTTGAACATATTATATTTTCTCCTGATAACCATAGACAAACTGAGTCAACTCATAAAAACCAGGCAACTCGCTTCTTGGCTAACAGAGCACTGTACCCTCTTTATTGAGAGTGGCACAGCTCAGGGCGGAAGTATGGCGGGGGGGGGGAACCTCCTAAATTTTCTAATTAGACGTATGAAATACATTGTATATTGAAAAATGTTGGTGTGGGATAATATTTTAATTATGAATAGTAGTACAAGACACATTGTATATGTATTTTCCAGCAAATTAAATAGAAAATTCTTTACACGCTGTCTTACATTTTAATCTTCATGAATCATTAGACTGCTGTTATCATTTCCTGTATGTGCATGTTACCATGCATGGCTTCAACGTAGACTTTAATGAGTATATTTGCTTTTGAAACAAAGAACGTGCACTGGAACAGCAATCTGTCACAAGAGTTAAAGTGCTTATCTAACACAATGTATAATATGCAAGTGATGCACCATAGCCACAACAATACATGTACAACCATGAGCCCATAGTATTTCAGTGCTTTGCGTACTGGTGCCTTTTGTACAAGTATGGGAGAAGTTCAAGAATGGTCGATTGAACTGTCTCCTACCCTATTACATAAAACTGAGCTAGATAATGTATCAAATTGAATTTTTTAAGGATTTGTGAATAATTTAGAGTTGTTCGCCCACTATCGTTTATTTCCTATGAAAAACAGCCATCCAGTGGGAATCACTGAGCTACTGCAGACCAATGCAGACTGAAGGCTCAAGAGTTCCATGTTCCTTGTTGTGCATCTATTGAAGGCTGACAGCTGCTGTCAAAATCCATCATAAGCTTGCTATGATTTCTAAACTTGCAGTACAACAGGGTGTTGTATTATACATGTAATGTTATAAGTATATAAACATAGGGTTAACACTGCAAAAGTGCATGTTAGAAACATTATATTATCACGATGCACTGTTTCCAGATTACTTGGTATTTGGTAATGTAATACCAATAACAGAGTTCTATCACACTATCAGATAAAATTTGTGTAGAAGTGTTGAGGTAGTCCAAACTTGTATATTTTTCTTTACATATCAGCATTGTATAACTACATGTGCATGTACTGCAATCCCCCTCTGCTGATATTTTGTGATGCATCAAGAATGCATAAGTTAGGCACAACCAGGATCAGTACTGGCTTATCGGAAGCATGCAATGTGTGATAGCAGTGACCATTGAAGTCCCACACCTACAAAAACAACATCAGCAACAACAAGGCAACTGTACAGCAACATCCATTAATTTTTTAGCCTAACAACCTGGGTTGAGTCACACTGTTTGTAAATGGGTATCCTTTCACGTTTATATACATATAAGTCTGTATATTGAGATTAGATAACAGTCATGTTCTTGAACTTGTTAAGAAATATATTTGCAGTAGTTTGTGCAATTGACAGTACTGTGCCTAACTTCTGCAACTTAACTTATGTAACTTAACTTATGCAACATAACTTATGCAACTTTGTTCTTGTTCCATACTACAGTAGGTAATGCTAGCCAATGAGAATCTGTATGCAGTCCTAAGCCAACTATGTTTTGATTGACTTTTCACAGGGCAAAATACCAATCAGCCATTAGTGCGGGTCTGGAAATAAAAAAAGCATTACAGTTAGTCTTGTAATAGGTTCAGTATTAGGTGCCGCACATAACTTACAATGTCAACTGTCACGTATGTTTGTGACATTCAATACATAGAAATACTATAGGGTAATTGATGAGTAATTAATATTATTTTGAGTGACTATGGTAACTATGGAAACTTAAAACAATTCTGGTACAATACATGTATATAATAAGGTAAACAGCAGACTTGCACCTATAAGCAAAAAGGCAAACCTAAAGGGGCTACAATTACAGCTGTTTTTCATGTAGCACAATGTTACAATTAAATGGGATCCTTTGAAAACAGTCATAGTAATATGAATAATTAGCGATGAGATGAAACTAATAAATCTATGCATGTTGCATATTGTGTGATAATTAACCATGTACATGTACGATGTATATGCACACAACATTGACAGTATGACAGTTGGCGCTATTATTTGAGGTAAAGCGAAATGAAAATATCTACGTCATAATAAAGAAGTAAAATTTGCACAAATAATTTTGTCAACTATAAAATGTTTGCTTTGCCTTACCCTACCTTACCTAGTGATTTACATCCCACTATTAAAATTGCTTCTCTCTTGCAGTCAACAGTAGTGCTGGCCAGTCTGTCTATACCAGCTGCAGCATTGTACATTGTAGGAGTTATTAAGACATAGTCAAAGTATAGCCCAGGTCAAAAGTTAATGTAGGTAAGATACATTTGATGAGGGCTATTCCACCCATAGAGGTAGGTAGGTAGGAATACCTACCTCTATGATTCCACCTATGAATAAATAATGTGTCTGCTTTTGGTAAATAGGCTATCGTCTGGCCACTCATAGTTCAGTGGCATAATAAAAATTATTATAATAATTGTTCAAGTTTAGGTAAATACACTGAGTTTTCTATTTACTAGTGTTATTAAGAGCTAAAATGTGTAGATATCTAGCCTATCATAGAATTAGCTATTCTACCTCTATGGTACATATACACATTTGTACTATACAGCATAGGCAACACTACGCTGTAGAGTGGAGAGCTTTAGTGGCGTATCCACTGTTTCAAAGTTGGTGGGGCAAATATGGTAGAGAGAGGGGAGGTGGGTCGACAAGGTGGTACCATGGCAATAGAAAACATGGGTTATGAAAAGCTTCTCATTCATATTATATAATATACGGCTGACATGAACAACAAATCACATTCTCAAGATATATAAAAATATTTATTTTGGGTATGTACATTTAAATGTAGCAAAACTAAGTAAATTGTAAATATCATGGTTTGAAGTCTGCCTACACATATATGCATTAAGAGTTAACTCCACCTAGCTTTATATCAATTCTCAAGACCTCTTCTTTGATTATCTCAACTCTGATACACTATATAGCAGCAATATCGAGTTCTAAAAATTGCTTCATAAAAAATACAGCGTTCTTTCAGTAAAACAGATACTAGCAATTATAGTACTAAATGCTACAGGTTGAACACATCAGTCAAGTAAGTAGGCATGTTATTCATGAGATAAACAAGTAGTAGTAATTATATAACCTAGCTTTTGATCATGAAATAAGTAAGTAAAAGACTTACATTGTATTTCTAGTTACTAGTGACTGGCTAGTCCTACTGCTTTTAAATATTTACACTAGAATTCAATTCTAGCCTATGCTCACACACCACACACACACACACCTCTCCCAATCGTATGCAATGAATATTATTACTTCTATATGACTTTGGGACTATTACAAAAATCACCAGAGCTTCTTATATTCTCTTTTATCAGTGTGCAGTGTGTGTGTGCGCACTAGTGCTGTATGCTGGTTAGCATTTATTGAATTTGCGACTGTTCGAAAATGTCAGTTCGAAACAGGACATTCCGAAAACGTTCGTTTAGAAATCAACCATTTAGAAGCTCTAACCCCCAGCTTTCAACTAACTTTTATTTTTAATATTATACTTTTTGTTTTTTACTACTACTAACTTGTCGAACACCAAAAATAATCAGTTAACTGTAAGTTGTGTTCTCTCAAATGTAGTTTACACAGTTTTGTAATGTGTGCTTTCTAAACGACTGCTCTCAGAACGTCCTGTTTCTAACTGACATTTTAAAAAACATACCTTTACCGCATTTATCATAGCATTATCATAGCATAGCATAGCATTTTTCATTTATGTAACATTATGCCTTCAATTCTTGATGTATTTGTGTAAATTGCAAATTACGCGTTGCAGGGATCCCATATGCACGGGCACCAGTTGGTGCATTGAGGTTCAAGAAACCAGTAGCCTATCCTGGATGGGATGGTGTGAAAGATGTCAAGTTACCAACACCTAACTGTCCTCAGCGTGACGTTCGGCAACAGCGTAAGGTTTAGTTATGTTATCTTTCATATGTATCTATACACAATGTATAGAAAATGTATGTGGGTACAAGCTGCATGTAGATGTGTTCCTATTACAATTGTACTAATAGATTGGTGGGGCTATCGTCAACCATGATTAAATTCATTGGTAGGGAGACCAACTCCTGTTGTCGAAAGATTCAAAGTGTCATGAGGTGCCATAATATGTACGTGTAATAACATTGTAATTCTTCTGCAGTTCCACCATTTGGGAGTGAGGATTGCCTTCACCTTGACGTCACTGTACCAGGGGAAGTTAACTCCACAAACAAAAAGGCAGTTATGGTATGGATACATGGAGGGGCCTACATTTTGGGGTCCAAGAATGCATATATTGGAGCACCTCTTGCTGTAGCTGGTGATGTGATAGTGGTTGCTATAAACTACAGACTTGGAGCTTTGGGCTTCCTCGCGGAAGGCGGTGAGTGAGAAATACCTCTCAGCTTCATGATTTCCAAACTTCCATGTAGTCTAACATAGACTGTACACTGTATGTACATTGTCTACATGTACATTCACACCTGTATGCATAAACATGATCTCTTCCCTTACAGATGGCGGCAACTTTGGTCTGTGGGATCAAAGAGAGGCAATAAGGTGGGTGAAAGAGAATATTGACAAATTTGGAGGAGACCCAGATCGAATCACCATATTTGGAGAATCTGCAGGAGGAGGCAGTGTTTCAGCGCAGATGATGAGTCCACATAATGAGGGACTATTCCAGAGAGGTATTCCAGAGGTAATGTTTAGATGATAGCTACTGGACTAGCTCTCAGGAGTGCAGCAAATATGTGGTGAAACTCGCACATGTATGAGGAAGTCTGAACATTTTAGAATTTTCAGCAACAACTGGCAATATTCTACATCGTGGTTCCAATAGAAATTTTGTTCAACAAGTCACGTCTATAATATGCAGTTGCTCTAACATCAGTCAGTCTGCTTATGCAGGATAATTTTTAACTCTTTGAAGCAATACATTAGAAGCCATTAGTAATGGTTATGGTAATGTACTGCAACTTACCTGCTAGGGGTCAGTCAAATAACCTGTGAGCATGCCCGCTGAAGATTCTCCTATAAACCTGTAATATTGTAGTTGTCCATCGTAACCAATGATGACATCTTTTGCCTTCATATCAGTTGTCTCCAACCTTCTCTGTTACGGGAAGGACATTGCTAGGATCATGTTTCTTTTAATGAATGAGCAACTCCACAAGTACCCTCAGTTACATAGTTGAGAGCACAATGATGAGCTTCGGTAGTCTGGTGTTGACAGGTATAAAAGACAAGTTATACATTGAGTATTGAGTCAGTTACAACCAGTTTGCATGGTTTAACAATAATTATCAATCCATTGCACAATACAGTGAAGTATAAATAAGGAAACAGTTGAGATACTGTAATGTTGATGGTAGTGGCTCTGACTGCCTACTGCTGCAGCACGAGCGACACCAGTACCCAGGGTGGCTGCTCCAGCCCCTAGCCAGAAAAGGTAGGTAGGTGCGGAATTTCAAGACTGTGTAAGCATCATCTTTATGAGTGTCTGGGAGGGATGGGGTGCCAGCTCAGAGGCGCGTCTGGGGGAGGGTGAAGCCCGAGTAGAGCTCTTTCATTGGTGGATGGCTCGGCACTCACGGTGCCGGTACCTAGGGTGATGATGCCAGCTCTTAGCCACGGCCTCAAGGCTGAATCGAGGGGCAAGGTGGGCGGGTGCGCACGCGGGTGGAGAGAGGGACGGTCGCAGACAAAGTGTTTATGAGTTTGAGATGGGAATTGGGAGGTGGGTAGGGGAGGTGGCAACGGTGGCAGAGGGGAGGGTTAGGAAGAGGGTAGAGAAGATGGTGGTGGTAGGAGGTGGTGGTGGCGCTACATGTAGGTGCGGCTCTGCACTGACTTTATTACTTACAGCACCTCAGTCTTTTTGGATGAATCCCACTTATTCTAAAGTTTCTTTGGCGGAAATTGATATGTTTGATTCTTTGGACCAAACTGAGTAACAGTAACATGATTAGCTGTGTAGCCTGACCATAGAATATGTTATACAGCTAGTTATAATTAGATATGAGACCAGGTGTATATGTGGCATACTAAATCTTTAATTGAATGTGGCTGTTCAGTTTGTTATACCAAACAATTCTAGACATTCTGGTTCCTTCTCTGTAGTCAGGATCACTGTTTGCTCACTGGAGCTGGCACCTTAGAGAAAACCAGTTGTATAGCTTTACTAACTCCCTCAAGGAGAAGAGTGGATGCTCAATAGACCAGACTGTGTACGATTGCCTCGCTGATTCCAGCATCGAGGAGATCTTTGAGAAAACCACACCTGATAACCTCTTTGTCAACTACTGGCACCCAGTTCCTAATGGTGATTTCTTCTCACCGGATATCGTGTATAATTCATTCAATGATTCTGCTAGGTAAAGTTGATCTCATGTACCCAATTACATGTATATACTTCAATGTTGTATTACATACTAATGTGGTACAATACACTATATTGTCATGTATAGCCTCAATTTCTGTTGAAAATGATAAAGTGGCAGGTACAATATGATATGTTCACAAAATTGACTTTTGTGAAACATTTCTCAACTTGAGAACTGGGAAGCTCAAATGGATGCTAGACATATACAATATATGTATAGTATATAACCCATCATTGTAATACTACATAATACAGTCTATATATACATGTATATAGACCAGGGATGCCCAAATGTGTCCCTAAGGAACACAGTGTCCCTTTGCATAGATTTTGGTGTCCCTTTATCACTCTTGAAATTTTACATACAAACATGTTTTTTTGTGTCTGCACAAGTTACACTCAAAAATACACCAAACTGTTGAAAAATTCTCACATTTGAAAATCTCAAAATATTTATAGCTGATACAGATGCAAATTTCTGTCAACAATTTAAAACCTACAATAAATTGATGGCCTGATTGACCTAATCACAGTGCCAAGAGCTGAAGACAGAGTAAAGTGGAAAGCGCAGCTACCCGACTTATCTAGAATTGCTGTGAAACTGATGGCACTCTTTAGTAGCACATTGCTGTGTGAGAGTGTTCAGTCACCTGAACTATATTAAAAGCAAAAATCAAACAAGACTGGTTGAAAAACATACCAGGCAGCTACTAAAAGAGACATAGACTTTGAGGATGATACAGGAGAAAGGACAATACCATGTCACCCACTAAAAATTTTCTTAAGGCCGAATCAGACTCGCAAATATTTTCGCTGTGTTCCACCATGTTTTGCCAGCGTCATGACTTTTTTCCAATGAACAACACACTAGCGATGTTTCCTCCAGGAAGTCTAAGCATGTGTACCAAGGGAGGCAATTGTTGTTATACTTGTATATGTCATGTCTCCTACGTGCACATCATACTACAACAGGGATTCAATTTGGAATTTTTGTTTACAGGCGAAATTGTAGAATAGAACCGGTAAAAATTTTCTGCCCACTCAGAAGTTAGTGTTATCGAGAGCTAAACGTAAAATGTTAAATATGCCTAATGTTTGGTGAACAGGGCGTTTTGTGCTCAATTTTGTGATGCCCTGTTGCTCTACCGTCATTTTGCAGTTAATAATGGCGCGAAATTCGCTAGTCTGTTTCTACCTTCGTTCTGTTTTCGAGCACTTCAAAAGTAGATGAATATTGCTGTTATACTTTGGTTACAGCTAGGTGTTGGTGGCCGAGTGGTCTAGCGCTAGTCACTCTGGTCTTGCAGCAATGACGCCAGTTATCTGCAAGGACGTGGGTTCGAGTCCCACCAATGACCTGGAGGTTTTCGTCCCGAAGAAGGTTTACCCTCTGTGCCATATCGAACTAATAATAATATCCAGGAGCCGTGGTGGCCCCTCGACTAGCTCTGCTATTGGGCAGCCACGTTAAAGAATTGTGTTTGGCGCCACGGATATTATTATTATTATTATTATTATTATTATTATTATTATTATTATTATTATTATTATTAAAACAAAATCAATAAATACGGGTGTTGTAAAATAACTCATTTCGTATAATAATAAAATTGCCCATTTAATAATCGCAATATACACTGTACGTGCAGCAAGAAAAGCTATGTGTCTCTTGCTCTGATGCGGTCTTAGAATTTGTCCCTTTCCACCAAAAAGTTTGGGCATCCCTGATATAGACTGTATTATGTAGTATTACATTGTACATGTGTATGCACATTTTTTACATGTTTGCTGTAGATTTGATCTGCTGCAAGGGTTTAATGGTCAGGAAGGTCAAACTATAATAGGCTATGTCACGTTAATGTTAAACGATTCAAAGATATTTGAAGAGGGTCTTTCTTCTGATGCTATTAAAGGACTAATACCTCCTACGATGTGCTCGATAGTCAGTCCTTTATCGGTTAAACTGTGTACAGAATTCTTGGTAAACCTGTATGAGATAGAGACTGCAGCTGACAACAGGGAGAGGGCCATCAGGTTCTCGTATATGTTTGGTAAGAAAAGCTCGAGCTTTATTATCTGGTATCCTTGCCATGTATTACATGTGTGCTATTTATTGAACTGATCTAGCCCAACAGAGGGTATAACGTGCATTGTATCAAACGTGGTGGGTAATACGTACATATTATTTTATGTAGCTGAGATGTCCTTCAATGCTGATAGTATTCAACAGCTGATTGACCACAGCAGTGCTAGTTCTAGCGATAAATCAACCTACGCCTACTACTTCACCCAACAATTCCAGATACCTACGGATGACTTTCCTGTTCCTGACTGGGTTAAGCAGTCTGCAGATCATTTCGCAGAAGTACCGTTTGTGCTCGGGGTTTGGCGCGCCAAGAAGTATGGTATTTTGAAAGGTGGGTGTGTATCATAATAATAGCACACAAGATTCTTCGTTGTTATTGGCGGCGGGGGCGGTGCATGGTTGTCATTGTTTTTGTTGTTGTTGTATCTACTGCTGTGTCATCAAAGAATAAAGCTCACAAAAACTGTTTACAAATTGATGGTATATATTCTGATAACAATGGAGTGCAGAGATAACCAAAATCCAAACCATTATGGGCCATTATTATTAGTATGTATTGTAGTGGCGCGGGATATTTATTAACTCGGCCTCAGCCTGCTTGATGGACATTTATGCTCAACTCATACTCGTCCAATTACTCTTTTACTTATCGTATATTCATGCATATACTTACACATATTCATATATCTCTATGTTATGCATTACTTGAACTATTTCTTATAAACTACTAAGTGTAAATATTTGTTTTATACCCATGTAACTGGGGCCAACGTCTCAGAATTTGATTTAATTAATTTTGCACATGTTTTGTATGCTTTTAAGCATATTTCGTTGAGGCCGACCCATGTTAGGTCGGGCTTCGGCCTTCCGGCCGCCATCTTGTTGTGCAAGTTCCAGACAACGCTTCGT
Organism: Bugulina stolonifera; assembly: GCA_935421135.1. Taxonomy (NCBI): domain Eukaryota; kingdom Metazoa; phylum Bryozoa; class Gymnolaemata; order Cheilostomatida; family Bugulidae; genus Bugulina; species Bugulina stolonifera. The sequence continues at coordinate 31,871,487 of OW285187.1, forward strand.
CGACCCTTTACCGGAACCTTTTTCCAGAAGTCTAAAACCACATGTATATAAAGCGAATGTTTTATACTGTTATTGTCTCATGTTGATGCTTGGATCGCAATAAAGACACAGCTATACTAGTTATACAGAGCCCTCTCTCGTAGCTAAGGTTAGTTCCAGCTGATAAGGTCTTACGGCCTTGATGCTTGAACAACCTACTAGGACTGAACAGACTCTTTCTCTAAGTATAGCACATAAGCATTGACTCGAGACCACATGGGTCGTCTTGGTTAACTCTATAACTACAAGTTCTGTCGATCTTTCATGTAATGCAGAAGGCCTAGCACCACTCATAGGCTCTTCACTTGTGCTTGTGCTCATAGGCTCGTCCATGGGCACTAATAAGCTATTGAACATAATTAAAAGTTGTCCTCTCCCAATTTATCTTCCTCTTCTTGAAGAGGAAGATAAATTGGGAGAGGACAACTTCCAATTATGATCAATAGCTTATTAGTGCCCGTGGGGTCATTCCTCGGCCACACATACACAAATTATTACAGTATTATTCGAAAGTTGTATTATTTAACATCTAAGGCAGTGTTTTAGTTATCATACTAAAATCCTGCTCTCACTACCACAGTGTGCTGAGATGTGTTCTGCTTGCTTTTAGTAACTCGATAACTCCACTATTTGCGCATGTATACTATAATTATATCCCCTACAGATTATGTTCTGCATATGACACTAACATCAATTTCTCAATACTTCTTCCCATTATCTTACAATAACTCTCTCCTTGTACATGATTATAGAATATATTGGTGAGACACCAACAGCAGCTGACGAGTTTGTTCTCAGTTACTTTAACCTGGCGAATGAATCCAACTCTGACCTATCAGATCTCATGATGATCCTTTGGTCTAACTTTGCCAAATCTGGGTGCGTATAACAAACAAATAACATTTGATGCAAGACATGTTATGGAAACAATTCACTGGGCATTATCCCATTAACCTATCTACTTATTATGAAATACTGAACTATGTTAGTAAATATAGTGTTCGGTTGTTGTTATAGCAACCCAAACACACCCGTTTCTCTTCCATCTGGTACTCCAACCTGGCCACAGTTTGATACAACAAATCACAAGTTTATGGAACTAAATGGTGCCAGTTCTAAGGTGATAACAACTCCTGAGAAGGCAAGGATTGAGAAAGTTCAGGAGGTTTTGTTTGCAGGTAGACCAGTGCAGGTGCTTGCAGACAAGGCCCCAGGTAAGTTTACTGTAAACATGTTTTCTTGTAGCACTTCATGCATTGCCGTTAAACTTATTGCAGACATTTTTGAGCAGGTAGCATTTATTTCACTGTGCCACCACATTCAGTTACCCATTGACAGCTCTTTATGTATAGAGCATTAGTATCCTTGTTGATAGGCCATACTCATGCATCATGCCCATGGTATAATATGTACCTATGCTTGTACAACTTAACATCATAGTCCATCAGCCAACCATCAAAAAGTGGCTTAGTTTTTGAAGTTCGCTCCTGACCTCTCCAATCTACACAAATTTTTGGCTCCAAAGTAAACAGAACCTGAATTTTATGATTCTGGAAACTAACCCTCTGAAATATGTTGACGGAGACCTCAAATTTTAGGTCAAAGTTCACCCCCTCAGCAAAAATTGCCAATATTTGCCATTTTTTGTGGTTTGCAAACCTTCTGACACAAAATCCATAATGCATGAGCTCTTCATATTTCAACATAATGTTACTACAAGCAGTCTAGTGGTCTGTGTCAAAATTCATAAGTGTCAGTTCAAAGGTCTTATAATTACAGGGAAAATTCCTTCGTTACAGAGGGGATAATTCCCTGTAATAGAAAACCTTCTGGCACCAAATCCATAACACATAGGCTCTTCATATTCAACTATGATGCTACCACAAGCAGTCTAGTGCTCCATGTCAAATTTCATGAGTGTCAGTCCAAAAGCTCTATGATTAAAAGATAAATCATTTCGTTACGGAGGGGGATAATTCCTAATAACAGCAAATCATTGAAATTTCCACAAACTGCAGAGATTTTTGGTGTTATCGTAAACAAGGCCTCAATCTCATGATTCCAGAATAGTTTGACAATGACTTTCTTCCTATTTAAGGATGGTGTTACTACATTTAGTGCAATACCCTGTGCATAATAACATGACAACCTGTGCAGACTTTCTACGGAGAGCAACATCTCTTTTGTCACAGAGGAAATAACACGTAAAATAATCATTCATGAAATTTTTAGAATGTTATAAACATTTACTGTTACACAGGTGACCTTCCAAGTATACTCTAGTGCTGTTCTACTGTATCTACTTGAGAACTTATAAGCCATCAGTGTATCTTGTAGTGTAGTTTCAGCATCAGCCCAGCGATTGTAAAATAATATTGATGTACTTTATTACAATTAAAGATACAGGTTAGGTAGTATATTATATTCAGTGACAAAGCATACAATATATGCAAAAACCCATGACATAATGACTTCTTGCAGGGACAATAAGAACTAGAGTTAATAGACTCAAGTTGGAAGCAAAATGTGCTGTAATATGAAACTAAAAAATTTATTATAATTTGATTCCGTAAGATACAGGTAACCATTCAGGTAACCATAGGATACAGGTAACCATTCAGGTAACCATACAGGTAACCATACAAGTAACCATACAGGTAACCATACAAGTAACCATACAGGTAACCATACAGGTAACCATACAGGTAACCGTAACACAAGCACAAAACATGACATGCATATAAATTTAAAATTAGAATTTAGGCTAAACTTAGAATTAATATACAGGCATACAAGTACCTATATGTCATCTGGTACTGTGTACTTGCATGTTATTGGTCTTCTTACAGGAGCAACAGACAGTATGTAACATGTTAGGATAAAGAGTTTCACCACTAAATAACTTTGTAGGTGAGATCTACATCATTCTCTCATCCATAGTTAACAGGGCTCAGTTTATGGACTCTTGTCATCATCACCATCGGTGGTACTGTATGCTGCTGAGGTTGATCGTGATTCAGTTGAGGTAGTAACACAACACCATTGTTTCTAGCCAGTCCGTCCTAGCAAAAGACAAAAATACGCAAACTCATTTTTTTAAAAAGATGTTTCCAAGGATATGAATTGCTAAACAACAAATTATATCTGTTTTTACCCTTCATAATGTAAGCGCATGTACACGTGCTTGTAATTCATGTTTGAACATGTTTGAACATAACGGAGAAAAATGAAGAGTTCTGCTTCAAGGAATTCTTACATGTACAATGTACATGTTCTTACATGTACAATGTACATGTATATAAAACTCACCGACTTGCATGACCAGCCCCTAGCAGCTCTCACTGCCAGGTGCCAGTGCTGGCCAAATCCCTGTGAGAAAGGCCCAGATAACATGGCCTTTTCTTTGTGCAGGGGTAGAGGAGTTGCCTTGAAGCCATGACCCCCAAGGACTTTAATATGTGGCACAGGAGCAATTGTGGCTGGATGCTCTTCCTAACACCACCGTGACCGGGGTTTGAACCTGGAACCTTCAGCATGAAAGCTCAGCATCCTAACCCCTAAGCCACGGCTGCTCCCTTACAATGTACATGCATATGTCATCCATCAAAGATATTTTATGATATCCAATCAACACACATCTAGCCCCTTACATCAGCAGTATGAACATACTTACTAAGGCAGGTCTGTCAGCAGACTTGCTGTGCATATCTTGTAACGCTGGTATGGATACAGACGCCTTATCACTCACCAATCACATCTTCACGGTCACTTTTCAGCAATGCAACTTGCACCTAAAACAGCAAAGGCTTTACAACTGTAGGTAATGAAATATAAATGTACTGGTCCAGAAACAAAGAATTATTCTAGGGTGTAGGTGGTAAAATATTAGTAGAAGAATAATAGGAGTGGAAGGGCTGTGTGCATGTGAAATAACAGAAGGGCAAACATAATTGCAGTCTTCACAGTGAGATTAATGCCACAGTTTTAATGCTGGTATCCTCCTGAAAATATCTTGTACATGTAAATATGGAACATAACGACAACCTCGATTGAACTACTTGAACATTACGCTTAATTATATACATTGAAATCAAAATGAAATTGAATTTTATATTGCATTGCTAGGCAAAATGTACACGTATGCTACTATAGCAGTCTTGCTACAGTATAACGTATAATAACAGAGCAACACAATACAAGACTACAAATAGTATAATTTTGTATACACTGGATCTTTCTATAATCATAATAAATAATTATAGGCCTACATGTGTATTTAAAACTACATTTATTTTATAAATTTCTTGTGGATCAAGATCATGCAAAAACATTTTGCTGATTGCGATCATTCTTATCACATTTAATTACATTATTATAAAAATAATATAATGAGTAATTATAAATAATAGATTTGTGACGCGTTATGAGCATAATTCACATGGTAATGGAATAAGCAATAAGACTTTCATAAAATAATGATTATTATTAATTATAATTATGGATAAATCCATGTTTACATTAAAAAATAATTGCTATAAATTTTAATATATAAATAAGTAAACTGAAATTCTTATCCACGTCACAAAATCAAGAAAATTAAGTTCAAATTTTTCAACCAACTAGCTACTATATCTATTGAATATAAACTTTCTACTAGTCAGTCACATACCTTTTCCAGAGAAACTGATGCCATATTTAGTCTTTGGTTTCTAGTGATTCTCATGATAGACCTATATTATGTGCTGTAAACCCTAGAGTGAGTTAACTCTCAGTTCAAACTCCTTGTCTTATGTCTAGCTGTTTCCATTCTTCAATGAATGTCTATGTCAATATTTATTTAGAGAACAGTTTGTCAGAGCTGCAGAACTTCTTGTACTGTCATTCTTTGGATGCTCCATTTAACTTTCAAGATAACCAATATGGAGAACTGAATGAATTTATCATTAAACATCTGCTACAAAAGTTACCAAATCTAGTATCCACTATCTATCTTTGTTGCTACTACACTTTCTTAGATGACAGGAAATGCATGCAACTGACCAATGAAAGTTGGCGTAGGGGGATTCTAATAATTTCCAACAGCGAGTAAGGGGCAGACAACTCTAATTTTAAAAATTTCGAAAAAATTAAATTTCCACTCTTTTGTCAAGTGATTTCGAGGGGTTAGTAAGTGGATTTGAACTTCCCATATTTTAATCTATCTGTATACAAAAAATTGCGTAGATTGGAGAGGTCAGGAGCGAAAAGTCACAATTTTGCTACTCAGCTGATGGACTATCATGAGAGTACAACACTCACACACTAATGTGTGCTACCATGTTCAGATTATGTGAGAAATATTTAAGGAAAAAGTAATTCTTGAGAACCGAAAAACTTTCACACAAAAATGGGAGCACACAACATCACACGTATTATCAAACAGCCTCCTCATGTCCATCATGCTGACTCTGTGCCACGATAATTAACAGAAAAGAGGATATCTAGGTATCCCATACTTTACCAGCAGTGGTCAAAGTTGGGGGGTCGTGGAAGGACGCAGTCCCCCACCATGAATTCCAGGGCATTCCTCAGACTGATAGACCCTCTACAGATTACTGTTACAATAAATCAAATGTGACACGCCATTTATTTTCCTTGTTTCATAGCAACGAAGTTTTCTCTTAACATCTTGGACCATATCTTAACCTGAAGTTCTTGGATTTTGCACCATTTCGGCGTCTAATTTTGAAAAAGTTTCCAATTTCGAGGAGGGCGCTCAGGCACCCCTCCCGAACACTGTTCGGGCGCTTCACGCCCTCGAGTAATTTTGTCTGTTACCCTAGAGACCCCCCACCTCTTTTCTTAGACTTTGACCACTGCTTACCAGAGTTATGTCGTTGACAGTGACATGTAAGTCTAAAGAAGAGGAAGATTCTCCTGGTAATGAAAGACAGAAGAATGGTGATGGCAATATGGCTACCGACTTCAAGGTATCAACTGTTCTCATGGGCCTCACCATGCTTGTTCCCCTCCAGTTACTATTTTAGCTTATTTAATTTGGATTGACTATTATATGCTGTGTGTTCGGAATTTATTATTCAAAGCAACTTCATTCTACATTCTAAGCATGAATAATAGCCAACAATATCTAACAGTTAACAGTTATTACTGTACAAGTACATTTGCAAGTACACTATTATATGTTATACCTTGCACATTGAATAAATTCGTCACTCTTGTCTGATGAGCTTGTGCAGTGTTTCACAACTTTTCTAGTTTTAATGAAAAACCTTGGTTGTGCACAATTTGTAAAGTTGAATTGACCTCAGTCTGTTTCTTATGGACTATCCATTCTTCCACATACATGTACATTCACAACTACATGGATTGTATAATAATTATAAATCAAACGAGACTTACCTGTGAAACAGCTTTAGTGGATATGCAGGAAACTGGTCACTTGTTCAGAGGAGCACACTTCCCCCTACATTGACATCTACATGCTTGATAATACAGGGAATGTTCACAGCACAGTTTACTAAGAGACCATGAGACAGTACAGGGATCCACCATACCTGTAAATATAGAAGTTGTATACAATGTATGCATTGTGACCATCACCACGCCCAGGTGATATTGTAATGGTTTTTAGTTTCTGGTATGGTCGTCCTAAGACGACGACTCCCGAGTCCAAAGTGAAGTGCCTATGAGTGGTGCTAGGCCTTCTCATTACATGAAAAATTGATCGGTGTCAGTAGTCAAAGAACTACCAAAGACGACCCATGCGAGTCAATGCTTGTTCACTATACTGAGAAAGAGAGTGATCCGACCTAGTGGGCAGTTCGTGTTGCAAGGTCAAGGACCTTAACAACTAGAATGACCTATCTACGAAGTGAAAGTCTCTGTATATAAGTATAGATGTGTCTTTATTGCGATCCAAGCAAGAACTGAGACAACAAACGTAAAAACAATGCCCTTTATATAGTAAGAGAACTTCCGGAGGAAGTTCCGGTAAAAAGGCCGACGTAGGGTCGTCCGGAAATTGCGCAACAATATGGCGGCCGGAAGCCCGATGGCCGACCCAAAATGGGTCGGGTTATTACAAAAGATGCTTAGAATCATCCAAATCATATACAAAATCAATATCTGGTAATTCTGAGAGGTCGGGCCTCTTTACATGGGTATAAAAACAGTACAATGTCTCAGTAATGCTATATACAGGTATGTAATTATCGAATGTATGGTTAGGCATGCAATACAAGGCAAGTATGAGTATAGAAACAGCTAAGTGCAAGAGAATAGTGTTAGATGAGTAGTGCTGTGGCAACTACTAGGCACTTAGGGTGCTATAAGGTCCATCAGGGTGGCTGGAGTCGTATATACAAATGTCCTGAACCATTACAATATCACTATTATACCTTGTAGTGTATAGTATGCTGACCAAGCACTTATAGTTTAGACAGCAGTTGTACTGTATCATCAGCTCTCCTATAGAAATCATTCATAAGGTGAAATTGGCTCAAAATGCTAACTACAGACTTGATATTACAGAATCAGGTATGCCTGTCACATTGTGTATTCTAAGATAACAACACTGTTATCTCACATGGTGTGTACATAAGTTTGAATTATCTTAAGCTGATTGAATGTTAGTCTGTACCACCTTGCTATAATCGGTCAACTTATATTATACATAATATTACTCGCTGCTGGGCCACAAGTACTGCACATTTCCTTCAAGAAAATGACAAGTTTGGGAGGATGTGTGGTGGTGTGTATCGCCATCGCCGTTACCCTGGCAACCGACCCATTAGTCACTTTGAGTCATGGTGGCCAACTACAGGGTAAACAGTTCAAGTACAGCTCACTGGTCGATGTAGATCTCTTTTTAGGTGAGTACTATAAGTCTGTAGTAGTACCACAGAGCTTCTATGTCTTTAGCAGTCTACAGCTTCACTGCTATATATACAGACATTCTATTCAAAGTAGATTTATCAGTGCCCTATATACACACACTTATGTAAGACATATTCGACTGTCCTTTCTCTTTCTGTGTAATTTCTAGGTGTGAGATATGCTGCTCCACCAGTGGGTGACCTTAGGTTCAAGAGACCAGTACCTGTAGGATCTTGGACTGGAGTTAAAAAGGCCACGCAGCCTGGCAATGCTTGCGCACAGCTTGATTTCTTAAGTATGTGCAAACCTTTACAAGTACAGCATGTGTAAAAATAATAATTTATTCTATCTTCTGGAAACCTACAGTATGTCACTAGTACGATGCATCTCTATTGAAAGCATCTTCAAACACAAACAAGAGTCGCCAATTATATTTCCTGCGATGAAAATGATATTTATTATCTAGGTCAGAAAGTAATTGGAGTCGAGGACTGCCTGTTTCTGGACATCACTGTACCTAGAGAGGTCAATGTGAGTGATAGGAAAGCAGTTATGATATTTATTCATGGGGGAGGTTACGCTACTGGTACTAAAGACTCTCACCCAGGGGCGGCATTGGCTGTTACTGGAGATGTCATCGTTGTAGCCATCAACTACAGACTCGCAATGCTCGGCTTTCTCTCTGAGGGCCAAGGTATATTTTAGAGACTAAATATTATAATTTCCCTTCATAGGTCAATCAATGATTTTTGACCCGTCTCTAATTTTACCCTGTTGTTGCCGTTGTATCGTCACTAAAATGTACCAGAGCTTCTACTGATGTCCAACGACTGCTCCATTTCTACTAAGGTTTGTTAAATAACTCTCTTAGGTACTGGTAATTTTGGTCTCTGGGATCAAAGAGAAGCTATAATGTGGGTTAAGAAAAATATTGATAGATTTGGTGGAGATCCAGACCGTATTACCTTATTTGGAGAATCTGCAGGAGGTGCAAGTGTTTCAGCACAAATGATGAGTCCACATAATGAGGGATTATTCCAAAGAGGTATTCCAGAGGTAAGTTTAATGTGTAGTTTAAAGTACACGTATATGTATAAGCTGCTATACTTCTCTTGTTTCCTTTTTTCTAATCTTATACGAGTATTACATGAGTTTTGTTCAAGAGCATGGGGAATGCCTGAGAGATGAAAGTCGTGATTCAATGAAGGAAAAGCAGTAGTTTTAGATGATGGAATACAATTTGGCATCTTTCTATAGAGCGGATTCACACATGCATTCTTTCCTAAGGCCGCTATTATCTCCAAATCACATAAATTAAGCTCAAAACAAAGCTAGAGAATGAGTAGACAACTCCCAATATTTGCAACATACATAAGATTTTGTACGCTGTAGTCGGGACCTTTCTACACAGACTGGGGTTGGTACAAGTCAGAGAATCAGTTGTATGAACGGAACAAAATAATTAAGGAGAAACGCAGCTGTCCACTGACTCAGTCTGTCTACACATGCCTGAAACAAGCAAGTGTGAACGACTTGTTTGCATTAGTTCCGGCTAATTTGCTTCTAAACGACTGGCATCCGACTGCAGATGAGGATTTCTTTACCGCTAATGTCACTGAAGACTCCTACGACCTAATTACAAGGTTTATATATTACAATATTGTAATTTACATTGAGATAATTTTAACATAGATACATTGTACATGTACATTGTACATATATATAGAGACTTCACAGTGTGATACTTTTAGGTGGCCTGGCTCTGCTGACATGCAGTAAGTTAATCTCCAAGATTCAAACGTTACCATTTTTGTTTCACAACTTGATTGTTATCATTCTCTTTATTATCTGTTCTACAGGTTTGATATGCTAACTGGATTCAACAAAGATGAGGGGGCTGTAAGTCTCACAATCTATTTCTATGCACTTAATGTAAGCAACCCTGATGGCGTAAGCATAGATCTTGCGAAAAAATCTTTAAGCATTTACTGCGCTGTTATCACCCCTCTCTCCGTTGAGCTTTGTGTGGACTTTCTAATAGACACCTACCAACTTGCCACCATTGTAAATGACCAAGACCGTGGAATACAGCTATCTTATCTCCTAGGTAGGTTATCATCAGATAAATACATAGAGTTGTGGCGCTTGACACCTTATAACAGTATAATGGTGCATTGAGTAATGCTGCATCAAAGTTATTGCTATCTCGTAAATACATAAGTCAATTAGACGCATGCTTCTCATTTTTTTGACATTGGTTATACCAGTATAAATAGAACTATAAATGTATTGACTTATACGATGATTTTAAATGAGAGGAAACCAACTTATTCCTCACAATTTTACTAAGCCTAATTACAGTGTATATAGTAACCTCATGGCCGACTGGCAAATCTAGAGCCGAGTCAGCTCATTGCGTGTTAGAATAGCCAATTAGAAAGTTTGTCTCAAAAGTTAGCGGTGAAAAGAGAGGATGATCCCAGTCTAAACAGGCAGAAGCCTGTTTTAGTCGTATATTTTGTAGGTTCCATGAAAATTGCAGTTGTTACTATACATGTGCGTGTACGTGTACATACAATAATAGATACAATTTTAATCTTGTAAGAAGATGACAATTTCTACGATTAATAGGATGTAAACTTAGGTCACACGTCTTAAGTCTCAGTAGCGCAAGAGATTATTTGTTCATTTTCGGCTGGCGAAGCCTTGTTCTAGGGTAAAATGGCACGCCGTTTGTTTGCCTACAGAAAGACTAAAGGCTCAATTACACAAGAGACCAATATTGTTCTTACTTGGCCAAAAGGAGCCTCGTTCTAGAACAAATCAGCCCAGTGTTTGTTTGTCTATGCAAAGACCAACATGTTAGTCTTTTCAGTCCCTCTCACATCACGGGGCACTGTTGTAATTGGTAATATTAGATACAGCTGCCATTATACAATTTATCAAAAATTAGCTTTAGTTATTGACTGGACATTAATCAAGACCACTGATGGACTGGTACTATGCATTGCCTATAGAGACATGTCAATAAACAGTGAAGTTGTTCCGCCGTAGCTCACGGCCTCTTGTGTACCCTTAACATAATTGGGCTTTTCAACCCGGGCATCACAAAACGCTGTTGTAATTGGTTAGTATATGATACAACGACACCAATTATAGAAATTATTAAAAATAAACTATGTATGTTGGCTGGGTGTTAATTGAGGCCACAGATAGGCTGGCACTATGCCTAGCATATGAAGCCAGGCCAATAAACAATTAATCTGCCTACTGAAGCTCACGGTCTCCCTCTTGAATCTTGATGATATAATAAGTTGTTTTCTTCAACAGTTTTTTGAGGAAGGACAACTTCTTGTTTGAATCAATAGCTTATGACTTATGAATGGTCAGAACAATAAATATACAATGTGCATATATCATATAAATATACAGTAATACGTATATATACATGTACATGTATGTCGTATATGGTACTGTCCTAAATCATAATTTGTGTTTCTGCTGCATATGTTTCTTAGGGGAGATGACATTCAATGCTGACTCTGTCCGACAGCTCTCTGAACATAGTCGTGGAAGCAAATCCACCTACGCCTATTACTTTACTGAGTTGTATGACAACAAGTTTCCAGGAATTCCAAATCTCTCTTGGATGGGAAAAAGAGCTGACCATGCAGATGAGCTACCATTTGTGTTTGGTAGTGTTTATTGGAAAGAGCATGCCCTTGTTGATGGTAAATTCAGATTTATAATTAGTAATACTTATTTTTTCATTTAAAATTCACACCTGGATTCAATGTACAATGTATGCCTCATAGTAGGTGGTTGAGAATGTTGATCAACGTTAGAAGGTTGTAACACAAAGTTGTCTTCTCTCTATTGATAATATTGAGTAAAAGAGAGAAGACAACTTCCAATTTAGTACTAATGGTTTGAAATCAAGAAGAGACCTACATGTATACTTTCATAAACGGAACTATTTCCTGTTATTATTCATGCTATGTATACTTAGTTGTAACAATTCTTGACAGAATACTTAGGGGGACAAGTGCCACTTGCAGCTAAGTCGATGTATGACTACCTTAACGGGACAAGTGAATCTGATAAACCGCTCTCTGACCTCATCATGACATTCTGGAGCAACTTCGCTAAAACTGGGTGTGTTTAAACTTTGATATCCAACCATGATTTTGGGTAAATATGAATTTTGTCTCAACATTTCTTATATTTGTGTACCGATAGTAGAAGTAGATTCAATAATTGTACTATTTATAGCTATGGCCTAGCTTTTATCAGCATAGCCAACTCATATAGAAAAAGATGCACAATGGCTGTATGTAATGATATGGAAAGAATCCTATGAAATTCTCTGCTCACCTTTATACTTTATAGCAACCCCAACCTGCCCGTTTCTCTTCCTTCTGGTACTCCAACATGGCCACAGTTTGACACAACAAATAACAAGTTTATGGAACTAAACAGTGCCAGTTCTCAGGTGATAACAACTCCTGAGAAGGAAAGACTCCTCAGACTAGTGCAAAATCTCTTTAAAGCAAGAACACAACAAGTAAATGCTGACAAAGCCCCTGGTATGTTTCCTATTGGTTACTCTTACAGATAAATCATACTTTAAGATCAATTATGAAAAATACTAATTCCAAGGTTCACAGTTAGGTGCGTAATTTGCATGGTTTTTCCACTCGGAATTGTAATTATTTTGGAATTCACGTTTTTCCAGTTGACTGCCAAGAAGATGATAGGACAACTCCAAAGAACTTGAATGTCATTGGATAGTACATGTACTGCACTAAGCTATACCTTATCGAGACTACACAGAAGCACATATCCATGTATTATATTAATAAAAGAAAATTTATTACTATTCTATATAATCTTTTGATATTTTTAATCAAAGAAAAAAGTACGTCTGTCAATGATTCAATAAACTTGAATATTTGTGAACAACAGAAACACATAATTCTGTTTAAATTGTTATCTGCCTTGTACAAATTATGTAATAGCTAATAAGTAAAATAAACACATAAATGATTGCACTGTGCAATACAATATTATTTACAACTACCGATCACCGATATACATACAATAGCATGTATGTGCTTGTAAAACTATAAGACTAGCTTTTAGTCTTTTACTTGGTAAGTACATCTGATTTAATGAAATTTAGAGAGATTTCACATTTGGGTACGAATTGTGCAATATGAATGGGTTACCATACCATATACTAAATTCTGAGCTTGTTATCTACATGTACACTTGTATGTCTAGTAATTAGGATACGAAATTGTCTTCTTTCCGTGTTGTTATATTAGGAGCAAACAACTCCGGGGTACACTCAATAGCTTACGAGGCCTTGCGTCTTTGTTTTTCAGAACGCCGAGGCCCGATTAGTTCTGGAGCAAGACTACGCGCATGTGTGTGACCGCGTATCCGGTCGGCAGATTTGCTACTTTCTAATTCCAAAATCTTCCTTTCCAGGCTACATCCAAACTAAGACTTCAATTAGTCGGGTTTCAACTACACAACTTCAAATACAATGGTAAGACTTAATGCTTGAGCAACATATCACATCCTGCGCTCAGAAACATTGCCACGAAAGTTGGCCTAATTTAGTAGTAAGTTAAAAAGTTAAAAGTAACAACACACAGTAAGCAAAGTTACAGTTTAATTTCACTAAGATAGAAGTTGCCGTAACATAGATTTAATTGCATTGCAGTGAAATCCGCAGTATTATCTCATCAGATACTATCCATTCACCATTCAATATCTTATCCTACTCCTACCATAGGACTAGGTATGCTTCAAACTTAACTAAACTACCCAATGCCTCAAGCTAGAGTAATCAATGCTATGATCTACCATACTGATACTGTAATGTGCAGGGTCTATTGCATTTTTAGGCTCCACCAAGTTATAGTGATCTTGGAAAGAAAGCTAGTGATCTTCACAGCAAGAATTTCCGTAAGTTTATGTATTCCAATTCATTATGATTATCCTATGTTATTGTTATGCTAAAATTAAAAATGTCGTGATCAAGTACAAAAAGTATTTTACAGGCCTATAGAGATGTATTGGATGTAACGGAGACCATGTTTATAATTGCAGATCCTGGTGTGTTTAAGTTTGATGTTAACACTCGTACAACTGGTGGAGTTAAGTTTGCAACCAATGGACAGACTAACATGGAAAGTGGAAAGATGCTCGGCGGATGTGAACTTAAATGGGATTGCTCAGACTATGGTAGGGCAGAGTACTGTTTAGCCTTAGGCCTTTTATTCAGAGCATTGTGCTATTGGATATAATACTTTCATCATCATGCTGGTAAGGTCCATGCGTTGTAGTCTTATTCAATTGGCTTGTAGGCTTGAAGTATGTAGAGAAATGGAACACAGACAATCAACTGGTATTTGATATGTCCATAGAGGATAAGATTGTACCTGGTCTCAAAACTTCCTTTGTTACATCATTTAACCCCACATCCAATAAGAAGAAGGGTACTATTAAAGCTGCCTACAAGCATGAATATGCTAATCTTAGTACTGATGTTGATTTGGATTATGCTGGTCCAACAGTGAAAGCCGCTGCTGTCTTGGGGTCGGTATTATTGTACATCTAAACTGTAGCCTTTGTTGTACAGTCACAGTCCTCTCTGTGCTAAACTGTATTATATTACTAGCGATGCTACCACACTTACTGGTAGTATGCCTATTCCGTAGTGTGACCAACTTGTTTCACTTGGAACGATATTAATGAGATAAATGATGTATACATGAGGTGTTAGTCTATTATCCGCATACGTGTGTGCACAATGCAATCATGCTGTGTATTGTATGTGTACACATATATTTCATACTAACAGGTATAACGGATGGCTAGCTGGTTACCAAATGGCACTGAACACTCCACAGAGTAAGCTCACTGCTAATAATTTCTCTCTTGGATATGATGCAGGAAAGCATGTCTTCAATGCTGCTGTGTAAGTACATGATGCATATTCTCTGTTGAATATCATGTCAAGTCCCTGATGCTTCGGTCGTAACAAAATAGAAATTGTTATGAACTTGTGGTATAGCAAAGCAGGTTATATTATTAGTTTTATATGATAATGGAGATGGTGCACCTTGTTTACCAAAATAATATGTACATGTAGCTAATGCCTGTCTACAGGAACAATGGTAGTGACTTCACAGGTTCCTATTATCATAAACTGAACTCTGAATTGGAGGGTGGACTACAGCTTGGCTGGTCATCAACTTCTGGGAATCCACAGGCCAGTGCTGCTGTTAAGTACACCGTGTCTCCAGATACCTCTATGAAGGTAAAAGGATCTTGTAATGGAGAAGTTGGTTTCTCACTCCAACAGAGGATTAGCCAATGTAAGTAACTGACTATAATCTATTGGAATAAGAGTTATCAGCTACTACTCTATGAATCGTTAACAATAGTGGGAGTTTATGCAGCTATTCTATCATTGTATGATGTTAAGAGCTATCCACTACTTGATAATTATTACAGGTCTGACCCTCACCCTATCCAGTGTGTTAGATGCTAAGAATATCGCTGCTGGTGGACACAGAGTAGGTATGCATTTGGAGTTTGACCAATAATGATTGTGGTCTATACATTCACCTGCGTATATATAATTAGTGTTGCCTTTCATGTAGCACCCATCTATATCTTTCACTATTGTTATACTAAGGATATTTTACTTTGTTTTCTATCTGACACGACAATAGTTTTATATCGTACTTTGAGTTTTGTACATTAATTTTTGATCATGTAGTTTTGTATACTGAATATTTGTTTCTAAGGCTAATAATATATGCACTGTGTTCTCTTATAAACAGTCTTTATGCTGCCAATTCAGTCTCTATGCTCTTCCTCACTACTTCCTCCACCTCCTCATGTGGTCTTTCTTCGATACTGAAAAATAATTGTACCTGATTCAGTGCATAACATAATAACACAATCATAAATACAACATGGTAATAAAATGATCGCTGTGTGTGTGGGTTTAATGCAATATCCAACGTGTTAGTTTTTATGCAAGTACTTTTCAATTTGTCTCTATTGCACAATTTGCCTAACGCAGTGGACAGACCCCCATGCTGTAACATCCGATATGTACAGTCGTGTACCTGTAGTGAGTCGTTGTCTCAGATGACTCTAACCTATCCTTCATATTCTTTACCATTACCCTCCTTGCTAACAATTCTCTCTCTGTGAGGTCATCTAGGTAGGGGTGAGCCTGTAGGTTATTAGTTTGTTTAGCTTGCAGAAACCTAGTGAAATTATGAGTATTTTTAGTAGAGTTGCCATCCCTTGTTAGTGGGATGACAACTCCAGTTGAACAGTGCAAGTCTACAACATAAACTTCTAAACTATGAAATATTGGGTCCAAGGCTCTGTTACAGCAAGCTGCATTAATTATTCATGGCAACCTGCTATTCTCATAATGCCTAGCAAAATGTCTTAGGGGCACCTGGATTCACTTGAAATTATTGAACAAACACGAGGTACCTGTGTTATAAAAATATCCTCTGCTTTTTCCCTTATTTTTCCAGAGTGTATGTGGCACAAAAATTTATTCTAAATGAGAGGGAAACATGAATAAGATAAATACATTGGAAGAGCAGTAGTTGGCAGGGTTGGAGTGGAGCCACATTTCAAATAGGATAATAAAATCCGGTTATCCAATCACTCCAGAACTTTTGCAGTACAGCTTGAGCAGTAACCAGTGAACCAATAGACAATTTGTTAACATCATTCTTGCTTATGTCTCCACCTTCACCCTTTAGACCATTCTTCAACTTTAGATAGTAAAAGTTGTGAATTTAGTATCCTTTATAGCTGCACATAGTTTTAAACAGAAATTTGTTGATATAATATAAATTGGCAGAAGAGAATTCATATTTTGCTATGGGCATAACTCACTAATAATTTCTATCGAAATTTGCTCCTATGCTTGATTTTAGGGTACATCACATCTGGGTAAAAAATTAACAGTGCCCAGTATGTACCTTTATAGTATATTTGGTTTACGTTTATCAAGTCTACACCATAGAGTTACCTCTATAGTCTACACTATCAACTGAAGTACATGTATGTAGGTTAACTTACTTGATGAAGGAGAACATGAGAGAGAAAACATATATAGATATAACCACCAATATGTATATAACAGCACTGTCACCATTGCTCTCCAGCTTAGATTCTGTAGTTGTTGAGTTGAGACTTGAAGGTAGGCAGCTGAAAATATAACAGTAATGCTGAATCACTGTTTTTCACTAATGAAGGATGCTCATAAAGAGAATGGTCACTAGATATGCCTTTGCACACAATAACTTCAACCAAATGTATACAGAAGTTAGAAACTAACCTCATAGTGGACATTGACTGATTCATCTTGACGATGAGCTATAGCAGGTAAAGTTCGCCTCCTGTTAGTTACTAGCTACTTGCTTGCTCTCCTGTTCATCACTCAATACTCAGTTAATTGGTATTCGGCAGTTGTAGTACATATTTATATATAAAAGGGCAGCAGGCAGCATTTAATATAACTGTTAGCATTTATAACATATTGCCTTTCAAATGGTTATTGCTAAATAATACAATTTGCTGACGTACGCTTTGTGCTTTTTTATCTGAAGCATTGCACAATATATTAATAAATATAGTGCCATGAGAGGACTAGTTAATTCAACTTAATAACAGGTTGAGACTATGTGAAAAATAGTTTTGCAAATGTGATGTACCCTAAACCTTCTACATGTACATGTAGTTCTGAGATGCATAAATAATATACATGAATCATGTACTAGTTGTTGAGCTTGATGAACATTCACAGCTACACGTATTTATTATGTTGCGAAGTTGTACTCCCCTGTCATAGGAGAGGACAATTTCGAACGATAATTTAGAGAACACACTTTTGGAAATTGTGACGTTAGGATTTTCGAGGCACGTGAAGATGGTTTCCCCAGAAAGGTATCTTCCCATCATCTTTTAGTATTTTACCATTTTCATTTCCAATCAAAGGTTGAGTGTCGAGTCTCAGCCTTCAGTTAGACGCACCATAATCTCACTGTCACAATTTAGATAGATAAAGCTCTCAGCCTACACATACAATGGTGAAACTTCATCCACCCATCCCATGATGAACATTCTTCTATAGTAATTATAGTAGTCAATCAATCAATGACCAATCGGAATGACAATCCACTGATTTTTGTTTATTTATTATTTACGTTCGCTCATTATTACCATTGATGATTATTATATTGATTTATAAACAGCATAATATACACTGTAGTCTGTATTACTATTTGAATTTGAATTTAAACTGATCAATGCAAATGTCATGCGAATATTAATCAAGTATATAATTATATTTATATTGTAATTTACAATAATTACTAATGAAGTTTGAATTAATAGGCCTAAATGTAAACTACTAATAACTAGCATTAGATGCCAAATGCTTCTTTTATTGTATTTTGTTAGCCTCACCATTAGATTTAATATCATTAAAAAGATATGGATTGTCTTTTAGCAGCACAAAGTCTATATAATCAAGAGTGTTCCATGGACCATTTATAAACATATACTGTCTGTGCTGCTTAGCAATTGGCTTATTAGGTAGTATGAAGTGCTATACATTAAAAGTGTTTGAATAATTTCAATGCGAAGAATGCAGTTTTGCGACAAATTCTGTTGCAAAGCTGAACCAACTTTATCCTACCACACTACTTGTAGTTCTAACAACTAATATCGCTGAGCCAATCAGTGTCATAATGTCGCATCTCAATAAATATGCATAATTACTACTAATACATATGCTCTATATTTTAGGCTCCACCAAGCTATAGTTTACTTGAAAAGAAAGTCAGAGATATTCATAAAAAGAAGTTTCGTAAGTTTATCACCTGGATTGGTCTGCCATACTAATGCATAAAGTTGGCCTTATTAATACAATGAGCATTTTCGTGGATCTTTGTACCTCTTCCCCCCCCCCCCCCCCCCCCCAGTACTCTCAAAATGTACTTGTAGGTGTACTTGTGTACAACAGCTCTGGTGACTCCAACCCCCAAGAACTAATTAGTTACAAAGCCTGCAATCATGAACTGCTGTTTTTGAAACACTCCTTCAGATCAAGCTGATTGAAGTTCCACACTTTCACATCATTCTAAATCTAACTCTAGTAATATAGAATGTGTGTAAATAGAGTAGTGTATGCTTATATAGTGTCAGTTTTATACTTGCCCCCCAGATTGTCCAATGTAACCATACCATAGTAAATATGTACTTCTATGTAATGTAGCCATACCATAGTAAATATGTACTTCTATGTAATGTAACCATACCATACTAAAAATATGTACTTCTATGTAAGGTAACCATACCATACTAAATATGTACTTCTATGTAAGGTAACCATACCATAGTAAATATGTACTTCTAATCGCAGATCCTGGAGTGTTTAAGTTTGATGTTAAAACTTGGACAGCTGGTGGAGTTAAATTAAAGACCTCCGGACAAACTAATGTGCAGAATGGAAAGATAGTGGGTGGATGCAAACTTAAAGGGGATTGCTCAGATTATGGTAAAATACATTACTAATATTCACAATATGAATAGTACAATAAGTTATCATTGTACTATATCGAGCACATTCTACTACGTTGTGGTCAGGGTTGGGATTAGCAACCAGCGGATAGGTCAGGAATAATGGTTTTATTTTGTGAAGGTGATTGGGATGATTCACTGCTTTTTCCTATCAAAAGCACAAGAGTGTTTTCTTTGGCCATTTTCGGCCAATTTTGTCTGTGGCTATAATTCAACTAGCACGGACAGGCAATAGTTCAAAGTTGTCCTCTCCTGGCTGTGCTTCAATCTAGAGAGCAAACAACTTTAGTTTCAGTTAAGCTGGAATGGCTTTCTTTGTAGGAATTTCAACAAGATTCACAGCAGTGTAATATAAAGCAGTGACCTTCATTTAGTTGACTCACAGAAGTGTATTTTAAGCAATTGTTCAATTAAAACCAGCAATTGCATTCCCTATTCTCTGGTTTGAGATTCTATAAGCAAAATAGCAATCCTCTGGTTTTGAGACAATAGAGAACTACATCTCTCTGCTTTCCAAACTAGCTCGTCTCAATCCTGGTAGTGATTTAGTTGACACAGCAGAGTTGCATCTGTTGATGGAATGATACCCTGGCCCAGAGCCATTGAGCTCTCAATGGCTCTGCCCTGGCCAACTCATACAAAACTCTAAAGCACTCAATTGTCAATTGTGCTATAGCACTTACATTACATTGTATATTATGCATTAGATTTTACAATAACAAATTATTGTGTTATGCAGTGCATAATACATTAATTTGTGATAGTACATAATATAAGTGCTAGAGCAGATATCTTTACCATCCTTTCATATCCTTTCATGATGAGAAAATAGGGTGCATCAATTTTGTCCAAACTAAATTACAGCTCATTATAGTCTATGGGACCACAAACATACGTATCTTCTATCAAGACATATTATGTATTACTTTATCAAATGAACACAACCTTTCTATTCCTAACTGGTACACTGAGCTAATCTTTAATGAACTATTGGTTTAAATGAGTAATATTCAATTGGCTTGTAGGTTTGAAGTATGTGGAGAAATGGAACACAAACAATGAGCTGACATTTGAAATGTTCATAGAGGACTATATACTACCAGGTCTTAAAACTTCCTTTGTTTCGTCATTTAATACTAGATCAAATGAAAAGACGGGCACTATTAAAGCAGATTACAAACACGAATATGCAAACCTTAGTGCTGAAGTTGACTTGGATTATGCTCATCCACAAGTGAGGACAGCTGCTGTTTTAGGGTGAGACTTATGTATCATGTACCTATTCACCAGTCTATATTATTATCTAGGCTTATCCTGCTAATATCTAGGTCTAAGCATATTGTTAGTACCCGTTCTAGATGGTCAGGGGTAAGTAAAGAATAGGATATTGATGTTATTTTTATGATGCTTTCTAGTTGTTTTTCCACGGATTTTGCACTTGAGACTGTATATTTATTAAGATACACATGGCCTACACTGTATACTGATACTGATATTTTACGCTCTAGTATTATGTATGCCATACTCTTATATTACCAGATATACTCTCTAGTACTATGTACACCATACTCTTATATTACCAGATATACTCTCTAGTACTATGTACACCATACTCTTATATTACCAGATATAAAGAATGGCTCGCTGGTTACCAAATGGCACTGGATACTCCACAGGCCCAATTCTCTGATAATAGTTTTTGCATGGGTTACCATGATGGACACCGTATCTTAATTGCTACTGTGTGAGTATATGAATACTTACCATAGTGACCAGTTTATCATGACATCTCAGCAGACGTAGGAGGAGGCTGCTCTTACTACACAGTCATGATTATATAACTACATTGTGTGATAATCCACCAATTACTAACTTATGTTAACTTGAACCACTCTCTGTTTTCCTGTGATCTCATACCTCTCAATACCCTCAATAAGTGCTAATCTCAGATTCCAAGGATGAGGCTCTATGAAGACTGATACAGGATAAGATAATTCACCAACATTCTTACTACATTACAATATTGAATATTTAGAAGATTGATACATTGACGTTCAGGTGTGCAATGCTGATGGATGGTTTTTACCTTCAACGAATATCTCTAGGTCATGCTATGACAAAGGTGAACCATGTTAAATAATATGTAGCTAATGTCTCTCTACAGGAACAATGGTAGTGACTTCACAGGTTCCTATTATCATAAACTGAATCCTGAGGTAGATGTTGGGCTACTGCTTGGCTGGTCATCAATTTCTGGGAATCCACAGGCTAGTGCTGCTGTTAAGTACACCTTGTCTCCAGATACCTCTATGAAGGTAAAAGGATCTTGTGATGGAGAAGTTGGTCTCTCAATTCGACAGAGGATTAGTCAATGTAAGTAACTGACTGTAGACATCCGACTCTACTAATCTACTCAAGTATTGTGGTATTTTATATTTTGAACATTTCTTTGAAATATTCGTCAAATTCCATTGAAACTTATGGCAGCGCCCCATCTCAAATTTACAACACTGTACTTTGAACAAAATATTGAATGTGTATTATTGACACATGGAGCCGTTCCCAAGTTAGGATTCACAGAGCTACGTGTGCTGAACACTGCTACCAATTCCAATCATGCATGTACATGAGTCAACAGTGAATAGATGAATGTTGTAGGTTAGGAGTTATTCACTGCTATTACTCTGTATTAGGTTAGGAGTTATCCACTGCTACTACTCTGTATTAGGTTAGGAGTTATCCACTACTACTACTCTGTATTAGGTTAGGAGTTATCCACTACTACTACTCTGTATTAGGTTAGGAGTTATCCACTACTACTACTCTGTATTAGGTTAGGAGTTATCCACTACTACTACTCTGTATTAGGTTAGGAGTTATCCACTACTACTACTCTGTATTAGGTTAGGAGTTATCCACTACTACTACTCTGTATTAGGTTAGGAGTTATCCACTACTACTACTACTCTGTATTAGGTTAGGAGTTATCCACTACTACTACTCTGGATTAGATTTGGAGTTATCTACTACTTGACCGTTATTACAGGTCTAACCCTCACATTCTCTGGTGTGTTAAATGTTAGGAACATCACTGCTGGTGGACACGAAGTGGGCGTGCAATGCATATTGGACCAATAACTGGTACATACAGAGAACAATCTAATACCTAACTTTGCATAGACGAACAAGCTTTGGCGTTGAATATATTAACATTATTTTTACTCTATACTTTGAAATAAGTTCATAGATTGTACAAATAATAGGAAATGATGATACAATGGACAAATGAATTATAATAGCATAGGAGTGTTGATGTAAATTTGGATTTGTACTCTTTCTGTTTTCACCATGCTATGTTTAGATAGCAAGTAACCCTACAACTATACAATATTCACTCTTTACCATGTATTATATGTTTCAGTTAACTTCAGAGTAAAACCATGTTGATAAAAGGCTGTCATTTCGAATACAAACTAAACTCAGGAAAGATTGGTCACTTGTTAGTTGTCATTTTATGCGTAAATAAAATTTCAGGCCTGCAATGAAACACTCTGTAAATAAGCTACAGCTCACATGTTTACTTGCATGGCAGGTAAAATAATTTGAAATGCTGGTAAAAACTGGATGCATGTTTAGTTACTAGATAAAACTAACAATAATTTCACCATAATAAAAATAAATTAATAATAGACAACATGCTATAGTAATAATATCCATGTTATAGTAATATCCCTGCTATAGTAGTAATATCCATGTTATAGTAACATCCATGTTATAGTAATATCCATGTTATAGTAATATCAATGTTATAGTAATATCAATGTTATATAGTGGTACATCAAGAAATGTTTCAGGTATCTGTAGTACAGACATGAAAGTTTTTAGTTATAATGCGAAGTTGCCCTCTCCTGCTATGTTCTTGTATTAAAACCAAGTAGCTCATGAGTGTCCTGGTTCTGTTTCTGGCTGATCTAATAGTGTGGGTTTTGTTGGAGTTATTACCACTTGTGTACTGTCAATAATATATTTGGGAAGATGTGATTGGTCAGTTAATACATAACTCCCAACAGGCACATCACCAAATACTGGTACATTCACCTCATCATCCAAAATCTCGTCATCTGAATATACTATCTGTGGTGCCTTATTTCTCCTCTTAGTTTCCATATTTGACAGAAACTGGTTTGTATCGTCTATAGTTTTTAATAGATTCTGATGTATTCTTTCCTTCATAGCCTGCACACCCTCAACCTCTGGAATTGGTGTGGGTGGGGTGGGGGCTAACAACTCGCTAGCATCACTTCTTACATCGTCTAAATCACAGCTATGATTACTAAACTCATCAGTCATGGTAAAACTGTTAGAAGAGACCACACTGAGAGCCTCTCCTGCCGTAGGTATGCTAACATCGACATGCCGAGCAGTTACGTTATGACTTGACATTCTCTTTAAGGTGCTTGGTAACTCAGAAGAATTACTTCTAGCTATTGAAAGAGAACTTCTCTGAGTTGCAGCACTCGTTCTCCTTTGTGACAGTTTCACGCTCTTTCCAACGTTCTGCACGGAATTAAAATCAGCCATCTCATTCTCTTGACTGCCGTCACCAAGTTTATATTGTTGTTGGCTGGTATAACTTTTAGATGATGGAGCACTCTTTACAGTTCGCATTCCGAGTGACTTTTGTTGTTTTACATTTTTATTGCTTAACAATGTGTCTTTTGGTAAAGCAAATTTGAGGAATACCTTGGAACCGGGAGGACCATTTGGTGTAATGGTTGGTATTGGAGCTTTACCTGTCTTCTGGAACACCGATTGATATACTGGTTTGCTTAAAAGCTTTCCTTTTGGAGTCTTTATACGCTCCTGAACTTGTTTCTAAAGGACGATAACAAGTTTAAATAGTTGCATTTATATCATTATTAATTCACAGGAAACGTTGCATATTGATATTTTTAAAGGTCATACGTTTAATGGTTGACTACATGTACATACCTGTGGCTTGTCGTGCTGTGTTGGTGGCTCTGTGGAAGACTGATCTGGGTTTGGAGGAATGATAGTATAAGAAGGCATACTGCATTGCCTGATTATGCTGGCTCGCACAACCGCTGGTACAGTTGGTGTTTTGACTCTCTTTACTTCTGGCCTAACAGGAGTTGTGAAACAGAATTTGGAAGATTTCTTAACCTTGACTCTTGCTGGTAATTTCTCAGGTGGTGATGCATCAAGAGCCTCGGCATCATCTTCTGCAGGTAAAAAATCTGTACCTTCATTTATGTTAATAATCTCATCTGCAGACTGCTCTTCACTCACATCGGTCTGGACTGGAGAGCAAGCACTGTTACCTCTATTTTTGGTGAACCCTGATGTTATTTTTGGAGCTAGTGATACAACCTCCTCATACGTCAGCTCGTTGTCCGAATTCTCCTGTAACAAGCAAGGTTATTGGTTTATTATATTATTATGTAGCTCAGTAGCATTATTTGTTTCTAGTCTGCTAAGAAATATAAGTCCAACTCGTTCTGTCTAGATAGGAACAACCCTTTGAAGCAGGAGATGATAAATCGTCCATTGAGGTGACGCAGTGAATCCCACTCTGCACCCGTATAACAATACATATAACAATACATTGAGCAAGGAACAGTCGTCATACCATGACACCATCTGAAGCTATTCCAAGTCGAGTAATTGGTGTCTTTCTTCCACACAAACCGACTGTCTCAGCTTTCTCTTGGTGTACTTTGAAACCTTCAGGTCTTCTCATAGTATGTGACGGTGTGTATACCTTCGGTTCATACGTTTTGTTAAACACCACAGGGTTGGTCTCGCTTACTATCTGTAAAGGTTTACTACAGTGCAGTAGATAATCAGTACAGCCAGTACATAGTATGCTAATATGAGCACTCCGATAGTGAGTACTTTCACACAAGCTGCAGAATGGTTATCTACTAAATAAAAACAATATTGTCATGTGTAACACTTACTGGTTTAACAGAGTGCACTGGTTCTCCTGTTACATTAATCACTTTATTAACTTGTGTCGCCTGGTCAAAGGAGAGAGGTACAGGCTGCTTTGCCAGTTCTGTCCTGTACAATAACATTATTTTGAATAAAACTATTATCTACAGCCTAGAATGGACACAACACCTGAAAAACAAATATAAAAGGCTGTTCGTCCCCATTTTTTGATTAAATGATAATCTCAACTCATTACAAATCCTATTGACTGATATAGTACCTGGAAGTATTGTGTAGACTTGATTACACATGAATACTATAATAATATAGCATATTATGCTTTATCACGTTAACTGTATTGTGTATCGAAGAGTGAATAATTTTCTACAGCAAATGAAGGATATAATCTACAAGATACACAATATGAACTTACATGTTGTTGTTGATATTATTTGGTGTAGAATCCACCTCAAGCCTTTCTTCATCTAATAAAATATCTTTATCCCTCGTCTCCTTATTTCTCTCTAAATAATACATGTCATTGTAATTGTATGACTACTGGTGCAAGTTATCCTCCTATTTTTTCCACTGTTTAAAATTTAAAAGGATAAAATTTTAAGTTGTCTTCTCTCTATGTACAGCTTTTCAAATGCAATACTATATGCTTACGATTTAACATAAGTACAATGTCAACCTACCGTAAGAAGTGTGAGGGCGGGGTTTATTTAGCCTGCGTTCTGGAGAACTTTCATGAGTAGCCTTGAATAGCTTTTGTAGGTGTAGAGAGATAGTGCTGGTGTGAGCAGGTGCACTATTGGCTCGTAGAGAGTCAGGTCTACACTTTACATATCTCATGGTATGGGTGTCCCAGACAAATTTGGTCACACCTGTCAGAGTTATCTCCCCATAGTTGGATTTGGTCTGGTGTAGTTTGTATATCACAGAATCTCCTTCTTCACCGGCTGCTGGTAGAAATATGGCATTCATGTTCACATGTTACAAGTAAATCAATACAAGATATAATATCTAAAGCATGTACAATGGGTTAAAATTCTAAGTATTATTTTGGATTATGATACACACAATACCAGACACCATACTGATAATAATTATAAAATTCTACATAGTGATACTAACATGCCACTGATAGAATGGTTTCATAACAAGCTAAGGTTAATATACCTATGATGTATGGGACACATACCCTAGCAAGCTAGCATATGACCAAAATATTGGAAATTCTGTTCTGCTGCTCAGAAATAAGTTCTTTGTGGGAAAAATACCATTATACAGTAGAATACGAACCAGTGGAGCATTTAGTAGACCGAGATCTTTGTGACGTCGCAGTGACAGGCCTACTTCTTCTGAGTTGTCTATAATATTAATTAGTTATTAGAAGTTGGTATATACATTGATACTATTTGTGACAGTAAACACCATAGAGTAGACTATTATTTGTATCATTTATGTCTACAGTGTACAGTACATTGAATGTACTCGTATGCTATGGTCCAAGCACTAATATACATGTATGTATATATTTCAGTTCTGATTTATGTCGCTGTTCTATTTAACGGACCTCATATGTTGAAGCTTGTATAAGTAGCAGGAGTGAAGCCCCAGGTGCAGAGCTTGTCCTCCGTCATAGGAGTATGGGGACTTGAACCTGTGACCTTAAGGTCTAAAGATCACAAAATTAACCACTACACCATCCTACCACTTACTAGATTAGCTGTTATTGAAATCTACCTACCCATGCTGACTATGATCTTCGTATGTATTGCAACTGTTGTCATCCTGATAAGCCTGTTCCAAAGGATCAAATGGTTCAACAACCATCGAGAGCTTGGGTTGTGCCTGAACAATATTAAACTTGGTTTCCAGGGAGCTCAATGGCTTCCTCTAAAATAATGTATGCATTTGATGTACTGTATAAGTACATGCAAGGTATGACTATGATATCCAAGCATTCAAATGGCACAACGATTATACTATTAGTCAATCATGCTACCCACTAGACATCACAATCAAGCTAAATAATTTGTAAATATATTATAATAACTTAAAAATGATTCATGTAAATCCCAGCTACACTTATACACTTTCTATGCAAAATAAATCAGATCTCAATGTTTGCATCCATCTATCAACAGTATATTATGTACATTTACATGAATACATACATTTGTTTTAGATATGACATCGCATATCAGTGTGAATAGAGAGCATTGGCAAATAAATAGCCAAATTTGAAGGTAAAATAGCATGGTTAGAGGTTAAAGCATTAATTAACTCAAACAACTTAGTGTAAACTACAAAACTAATAAATCATAAATGATGTAAGCTTTGTTATACTAACAGTTAAAAAGAGATAAAATGGTTTTCAACAGCATTATCTCAATCTTTAGTAGCTGGCCCAATGGTAAGTTAGTTCTCAGTGATCAGATTGTAGTTAACACAATATGGTTATATTGACAGGGAATTTGCTAAGATTGCAAAACTAACAGTTTGTTAGTTAGGAAAACACTCAATGTTCTACACATACCAACTCTGTGTATAAGTTCCATGATACAGCAGAGTAAGACATGATATTGTCATTAGATTATTAATGCTGCAAATTATGTTGAAAGATATAACTTCTTACAACAATAGGTGAATGCTAATGATTTCATTTCATATTCATATTTTCTTCCTAACATCATGGAATGTACAATGAGAAAAAATAGTGCTAAGCCATGATTTAGGCAGCAGAATTTTTAAAATCAGTCATATGACAAATCATATAACAGGGCAAGTCCAAGTGAATTAGGTATCATTTTACATTAATTCTGCATTGCAGGAGTATTCGACCAATAACAGCCAAATGATATTAACCATGAGCAACAACTTTCTAATCAAGTTATGTCGCCTCTATGTACATGTATGTAATCCAAAAATAACGTCTTTCACATAACTGGTACCTAAGTAGTATAGTAAGTACTGAATAACAACATTCAACATGACACTGTTGGCAAATTAGGACGGTCGAAATTGGGTAAATTAATATTTTTTAACATCGAGTACATTGTTTTTCCTAATGAATACAACATGAAACAGTGAGCATATTTTTTTAACATAACAAATCATTTATATATATATATATAATACCCAATATATAATAAACATCCTTTGAACATGTATCACGCATGAAGCATGATGCTTGTTAGCTAGAAGTTCGATTGTAGGCCTTGCCTGACAGCTCTACTTGGGCAACTCGGCTCCTTTGTATGCTATGGATAGTTTATTACAGCTATTATTTTAATTTTTATTACATTACTTCAACATCCGATAATCGTATTTAACAAATAAAATAAACAAAACATTGATGCATCATTAATCTAAAAAAAGTTTTATTGGCGTGCTATACCTGCTATAAGTCTGTAAGTACAATTTACGCGCAAAGCCGTTTACTTCCGGTAACTCTATGGGCGCCGCCATATTTGACTTGCAACTAAGTAACGTTAGTCTTTAATAATTGTTATTGAACTAAAACATTATTTATAATTTTAATATTACATATATCGCATAAAAATCATGCAATATATTTAATATGTTACTGTAAAACTTGCAATATAAATAAAATAATGTCATTTGTTTTCACATTGACATGATGTAATAGAGGCTACAACTTATCAACGAATTTTGAAATGAACTTACCACTGCTAGTTACAGAATAATAGTATTATTTTATAATTATTATTATTATTTTATGTTAAAGTAAAGTATTTCAATGAAACCAATCGTCGAGTTGCTGTTGTATATACCAGGGAAACAAACAACGTCGAGAGAACTATATTAAAGCATATCAGATATGATGATATTCATTGTGGGTGACAGAGAGATGGTAACAATCACAATGACCACTAGAGCAGCTGCCAGAGGAGAGCCAACCTCAATATGAATATCAGCCAAAAGATGTATTTACCACTCTAGTTTCCTGCCACGAACAATTCGTGAGATGAGATGAGAAACTGACCTCCAATCCTAAACATTAAAACAGTGATATACTCATACTCTACTGTAAAAATTGCAGACCCCTAGTCCAAAAATAGTTAAAACTAGAGGCTCCCTTATAGATTTAAATGAAATTGCTGGCGGAGTCCTACCTCATCTGAGGTAAATACTGAGGTAAATCTGTTTACGCAGCCTCACAAGTATATCAAATCATATCATTCATAGTTATAGTAGTTTCTTACCAAAAACTATCAGAGACACCAGAGGAAACACAGACTAGCAAACAGAACATGGCGTAAAGCTGTTAACAAAAGTTGGTAGTTCAACCTCATGTAAATGTGGACTACCACACTACCAAAAAGTACCAACAAACAGCAGATTGCTGTAACCCCCTGTAGCCAAATAAAATCGCACACTGTTATCCAAATGAGGCACTCTTTTATACATTTAGTGTTCCAGAGTGTATGATGAGTTCAAAGGTATTCAAAGATGCTGTTATATTAGCATCACATCCTGTCGTTCTAGCGTCTAGTAGAGTAGAGTTAGAGTAGTAGTCAGTAGACTAGTACTAGTTGTAGTTAGACTGTCAGTGGGATTATTTAATTTTAAATTTATCACTTTTCATTAGATTACTATAATAATAATTCAATAAAGTCAAGCGGCGACTGACTAATGACTAATTTTAAAGTTAATTTTAATTCACTTGGAAGTGGCAGTCGCAGTGAAATTCAAGCAAACAGTCACCCAGCCCAAGTCTTTATATATGATAATATAAATAAGCAATAATATTTTATAAGACTAATGCTGCCCCACGCCACTGCCATTATTCTTACTTAAACGTAGACTATAACTGTTTATTAGTCGGAGAATAAAATTTCCATTTTGATTTTAGCCTATAAAGCAATATTTGTAATAAACTCAAACTGGTCACCGTCCATGCCCTACAGTACGCTTCTATAACTGTTGATTTTCTTTTGTGTGTGAACATAGCAGACCTATGTCCTTAATTAATTTTCATTTCTATTTTCTATTTTTCTTCTGATTTCATGTCTAGTGACTGATGATGGTGATTCACTGAATCAATGGATGCGAGTGTAGTACTTCCTGTTGACTCTAGTGAGAAACAAGATTAACTAATCATTTGTTCTTATAATAATTGTAATATCGTTAGGTCCTATTATTATTATTATTATTATTCAAATTTGTATTATCTATGATGATCATTATTAATCCTTATTATCAGCTGTATTAATATAGTAAAACTATCCAATGTGACTGAATTGGCCTTCTAACCTATTCACTGGTTTCAAATAGGTTAGAAATGCTAATTTTATGCTTATTTGTTGCTAGACTCAACACTGTTATGTCACATGTGGTAAACTCCCATTGCCATATCTGTTATGTTGTTTTAAATTTGTATCTCTCAAAGTTGAATAATGATGTATAATTATATTTTCCATATCCAAGTCTGGTCAAGGATTGTACGGCCTATTGATACAGATGTGTATTAACGTTTTACTGTACGACCATGGTTTGCTTTTTTGTACCTGGTACCTCATTGGCTGATGAGATTTCCCATAGTTGATTGATATTATTGATGAATTATCGAATTATGCAGCTACCATTCATACCGCAGCTCTAGAAGATTTCAACTCTTTGCAGACAATGGCATTCTCCTTGGAAAATGAGTTTGATAACGCCTTAAGAATGGACGGCCCAATTGCAAAGGGACCACAAATGCGATGGCAGAGAAAGCTGAATGATTCTAGTGCTAATAGCAGCAGTTTAAACTCCAATAATTCACTGCTCCA
The DNA here is from genome assembly GCA_935421135.1 of Bugulina stolonifera. Classification (NCBI taxonomy): domain Eukaryota; kingdom Metazoa; phylum Bryozoa; class Gymnolaemata; order Cheilostomatida; family Bugulidae; genus Bugulina; species Bugulina stolonifera. The sequence goes on from OW285187.1 coordinate 31,902,800, forward strand.
AATGAATTGTTCTTTAAATAGCTTATCTACTAAGCATGGAAAGGAAAATGGATCTGGGAAGACAACTCCATCTCGCAATAACAGAACTCCAGGTACACTTAGGCCTACACTATGTATGAAATATCTGATCCTCAATTGCACTATCCTGCAATATTTAGCTCTGCTGAATGTAACTACCTCGATACAAAATACACGTAAATCTGGTATCTTTGTATAGCATATTTTGAGGTGAAGTAAGCTGAGTCCTAGATAACCCGGTGTGATTGTGTTTCAGGCCGCTCTAAGACGCCCACAAGAGCCACCAATAATGCAGCTGTTGGGGATAGATTTATACCAAATAGAGCTTCTACCAACTTTGAAGTAGCCCATCACCTAGCAAATCAAGGCGGTTCCAATGCGGCAGCTAAAAACACAAATGATGAGCCTCCGAATTCCAGCAAGGAAGAGTATGAGAGGGTGATGACTGCTAATCTCAATGGCGATCAGACAAAGTCCAAGATACTAGCTTTCCAAAAGAAGGCACCAGCTGCACCTGAAGGTATTAATTATTGTAATGCAGTATATGCTTATGGTTTCCATGTGTAGGTAGTTCAGTCTGGACCTTGCCTGTCATTATTGTCATTGTGCTACCCCATCCCCTCCTAATGGCTGGAGTTCCATATGTGTTCAGTATTGGCTATCAGGTGTATACAGTGTATCTTGCCTGGTGTTGGTAGAGTTTATATCAGCATGTTTAGTATAACTAGTTCATCGATTCATAAACCAATCCATCAAGGGCAACTGTCTTTCAGCTGTTTGAGCATCTACCATTTTTACTGTAGGCATATACATTGTACATAGTTCTATCTGTATGAATGAATTGTGCATACAATTAATTTAATAACAGATACATGTAGTGTCTGTAGTAGTAAGTGCCAGCCAACCCAACATGGAGTCCAGTTCTAGAACACAGCTGAACACAGCTGAATGCAAATACTGACTATGTCAGGCTGACCATTACATTATTGTAGCAGAGACCAATTCTAATAGCAATACACCTTCTGGTATGAGGTTGTTTAATAGTTTGAAATATTTAATTTCCTTTAAATGTTTGGATATTCCTATTAAGTTAGAGTGTAATCTATTAGTTAGTATACTGTAATGTTTTACACTGCAGTGTCAATTTCAGGTCATTTGAATAACTTAAAAGTGTTATACAGTCAGAGCAAGACTCCATCTTGTTCAGCTAAGAAGACGAGTAGACGAATCCCTTCAGCACCAGACCGTGTTTTGGATGCTCCAGACCTCCAAGATGATTTTTGTAAGACTATATTTCTCCTGTCTCCTATATTTTATAGCACACTCTATCATTTTTGGCAGAATAACTGCTTAATAAATCCTGAAACGTTAACGTGTTAAAATGTGCAAAGCAGATTTCAGAGACACACTACGTTTCAATGAATCAAGTGTTCCATTTTAGGTGAACTTGTCTGAACCGTCCTAACTACAATATTATGTTCTTGTAGATCTTAACCTGATAGCCTGGTCTAGTTCGAATGTACTAGCAGCAGCACTGGGATCAAGGATGTACGTGTGGAATGCCAGTACTGGTGATATCAATCTTCTAATGGAGCTGGATGAGACAGATATGATCTGCTCTGTGTCTTGGGCAGAGGATGGTAACATTCTGGCTATTGGTACGAGCACTGGTGATGTACAGGTGAGTTGCTTACATGGCAGTCACCAGTAGTTTGGAGAGCAGTATGCATTATGTACCTCTATTGGCTGTTTCAGGAAAAGTGGTATATTATTGTAACAATAGTCAAGTTACACATCAATGCGTAGGTTTAAGATTGGTGGCGACCGATTGTAGATATGGGATGCTGCAGCTGAGAGGAAGATGCGCTCAATGCTGGGTCATGAATCAAGAGTTGGAAGTTTAGCTTGGAATGCTCATCTTCTTAGCAGGTACCTCAACTATACACATACATGATAGGGATTTACATGTATACTTGGAGCAAATTTGCTTGAGACAACAACACCATGTAATTTGTGACTGAAAATGAGTTTAACATTGTGTAAGTGTGCAAGTTGTCATTGGACTGCTTGGCCTACATGTATATACCATAACATAGGGCTTAGCATATAACCAGCTGTTGATTTGGTTTATACAGTGGGAGCCGAAGTGGCATGATATTCCACCATGATGTAAGGGTGGCCAATCATCTTGTTGGTTCCGCCTCATCACACAATCAAGAGGTGTGTGGTCTGCAGTGGTCACCTAATGGCAAGCACCTGGCCAGCGGCGGCAACGATAACATGGTGAATATTTGGTCTGATAAATTCTCTCTCTCCACCCCAGTTGCCCCAGTTTACTCCTTCTCGCAGCACCAGGCAGCAGTCAAGGCCATAGCCTGGTGTCCATGGCAACCAAGTCTGCTGGCTAGTGGAGGTGGCACAGCAGATAGATGTATCAAGTTCTGGAATGTCAATACTGGGGTCTGCCTCAATAGCGTTGACACAAAGTCACAGGTACATGCATATGATATTATATGTACTTGCATTGTATATGGTTATACGTGTTGTACGTATGGTGTGTGTGCTGTTACTACTGTGCATACATGTTTATCACACTCTAAAGCTGATAGTGTTTAGAATTTGTTCTAAATTGTTGCGTTCTTTATTATGTTCCCTCATATCTGATACCTAACATTTGTTACTAGCATGTTACACTATAATAACATTCATTGGTAGGTTTGTTCAATATTGTGGAGCAGAGAGCACAGGGAGGTGTTGACTAGTCATGGTTATCCAGATCACCACCTCAGTATCTGGAAGTACCCACACATGACTAAAGTCGCAGATTTATTAGGTAGGTAGAGGGAAACGCTTGTTGTTTTTCATATGGTCTTGGTGTTAATTAGATATAAATTTATGCAGTTTGTTTGTTCTGCCAATAGGACACACAGCCCGGGTGCTCCACACAGCCATGTCACCAGATGGCACCACTGTAGTATCCGGAGCAGCAGATGAGACATTAAGGCTCTGGAACTGCTTTGCTGTTGATCCATCAAAGGCCAAGTCATCGGCACAAGCCAAAGCCTCTGCTACCTCCACCACCTTGTCTAAAGGCATCAGATAAACTACTGTCATATTTTATTTACTTTTATATTATTTTATTACAATGTAAATATTTCTATGGTATAAAGAACATGCATTGTGAATATTATATTATGATGAGAGTTAATATGACCAAACACTGCAATGTATAATAATCATGAGCTGCTAGCTTTACTTAGTGTCTCCTCATCAAACTCTATTATATATGTAGTCTCAGGTCTTTCTTTTTCTCTCTCTTTTTCTGCAGTATAAGCTGAAACCTTAGCCTTCTGTAAACAAACAAAAACATCCTGGTTTTATATATAGAAACAATAAAACGATACATGTACTTAGAATTACATACACTATTAATTCATTTTTAAATTGTTGTCTTACTTACATAGTTTGAACCAACTAAGAATGCCTGTATAATCCCAGCAGTAAAGGAAGCACATGTCACGTTCTCTACAAATAGACATCATACATGTGAGCTGAATAACCTGACAATGTTACACACACCACATTCACCAAACCACCATGCTAATACATACACATGTTTAGTAAATAACTAGTGTAGACTTACTTCTGTCTTTAGGTGTAGAGATGTAACTATTTACTAGGGGTTCTCTCTCAATGATGTAATCTGGTGTTTGACATGAAGGAAACAACTGAATATCAATATCATTTATAATGCATTTGATTCCTCAAAAGTGAAATATGTTACAAGAATCTGTTTAAAGGATACATATTCTATGATCACCCTGAGCTTGATTCAGACCATCAGCTTCTTTGCCAAATAAGCTCTGTAAAAAATAACTGTGTACAACTGAGTGTACATGTATAATGTGCTGCATTATTGTATTTTCTCTGCAATGAAATATGGTAGTTAATTGTGTCTAATCTAATCTCCTACATTGCAGTTTCTCTTCAGAAATCCATGAGATTCTGTTTGCTAGTTTGTTCAATTAAAACATGCCTGTATACCTATCATATTAGAGCACAAGTTGATGAGCAGTTACTTACCCTCCACACATTTGATTTGATAAATGAAAGCATCTTATGAAGATTTATCTCTCTCTTGTATCCTTTCTCTCTTATGTAGTTGACATCTAGAATTTTTGTTCCAACTTCATATCCCAAGTCATGTAGCCTAATGACAACCAATATAATAATACAGATGTAACTGCCAGAATTTATCCTGCATAAGGGAATGTTCCATTTAATGCACATGTAGTCTCAGCTAATGATGATATTAGACTTGCCTAATGTTCCAGTTATCAAAATTGATGAGGGGAGTTGTTTGCTCCTTGTTGTAAAGCTAGCATAGAGAATAAAAGCAACCAAGAGGAAATCTCCTAATATTATTGAATGTGAGTTTTGAGCATCTTTAGTACAATACAAGACAAACCATTTAGAGGAGAAATATTTTGTGGGGGAGACAACTATGATAAACTGGGAGCCAGATTGGAAGTTTCACTTTCAAACTTGGAGACATCCTCACTTTTAGTATTGAAAGTACTATTCAGTCAACAATAGCTTTCCAATTAGGAACATAAAATTTTCCCCAATTGGTATTGGTGCCTGAGCAAAAAAGAATATATTTTTGAAAATAAATAGATGCAGGATTTGACATGCATATCTGCTAATATACAACAAGCTATGGTCACTCACTTGCTATTCAAATCTGTAACTGTACTAGCTCTCTTTTCACAGTATGAAACCATTTCAGAAAAGAGGAATGCAAATGTTGCAACATTTATCTGCAATGGGAAAGGATTGAGTTGTATTATGTGTTTAGTTTAGGTATGTACGTTTAGAATAACTGCTGCTCACCAATTTGCCATTGTCATTAACAAGACACCATAAAAATAACATAAACACAAAAACATTAAACTCACATAAAAAATATTATACATGTAGCATTTCAAGCACTTTATAATACAATTCAAAGTTATAACATAAGTCAGTAATTGGATCGAGAATTTAAAAATTCACTTTTTCAGAAATAGAATAAATTACGACTACAATTAGCCATGTAACATCTGTTTTTAGGGATGACACGTAAATATTACACCACCCTTAGCTGCAGACTGTGACTACTGGCAAATCATACATGAGTATGCAATTTCCATTGTATTGTCAATGAATTGTCTGTCCTTGCTATTATGATATTTTAGGGGTCAAAACTCCAAATTTTAAATGTATTCAATGAATCTGCAACCATGGTCTGGTGGAAATATCATCTATCGCAAAATGACCACAAACCCTGGATGCTTTGCTCAAAACTAGTACTACCCAGTGATCATAATCATAATCACATTTTATTATTATCATAATAATGAAATGTGAAAAGCTGGGTATTCAAACATAAAAAATCAAAATCAAAATTTCATCAACATTTTTGCATTATCATAATAATAAAGTGCAAAAATAAATTATTATGGTATTACAATTATTACTATAATTATTACATGTGTACCCTGATAAGATAATTATCATAATAGCAGTTATAGCACCCAGTGTACATCTAATGAGTAATTCTGTAGTGTCTTTTCTAAGTAATAACTAATGACTAGTGATCAGCCATGTTAAGAGTAGAGTATTTAGTCATAGTGGTACGTGTAGTATAGTGCAGTGTAGTGTAGTGTTACCTCAGCTCTTGTCTTGCTCAGCGGTCTGTCAAGAATACTGGCTTTCCTACCACTCGAAGACATTTCTGTAAGTGTCAATTATTATTTGGGTTATATGATTTGATATAGTTAATTAAAATCACTAATTGAAAAATATTTTAGGTAGCAATAGGCCAGTAGCACAAGGTAAAAACCTAATCTGGAACAAATTTGGTTAACCTACACCTAAGGATAGACTTTTTATTTTCTTCCCTAATGAATAGTTAGCCTTGTATCTAAGATGTATTAAGATAATGGCGAATATTGAACGTTGTTTAATAAGTACACAAAAGTCTTCATGGAACACAGGCGATCCTACAAGATTTCGGCCATGACCTTTAAAATTAGCACTTCCGTAAAATGCGCATGCTCAAAGGAATGTTGCTTAGTAACTGTTTGCATGGAAAAGTTGATAGCTTGAATGAGTCTGAAGAACAAGTTGAGGTTCATTACATATTTTTAATTTGTATTGATTGAAGAATTTAGTAATGATTTAAAACTTTTTACTAAGCACACGAATTTCTACTGCCAATCTTGCACTGTTTATTTGGTGTTTACACGAGAGCTACAATCAATTGATGAATTTTAATTATACCAATACACTGCTGTTGCTGGGTTAGCTAAGGCTTAACTGCTTAACCTTAATTTTGTACAGTCAGAGATACAGTTGAATTAGAATCAAATAATTGTAATTTACTTTTGACAATAATGATATGGCTACTGATAAGTATTATAATATTAATTGTATATATATGTGATATTCTAAACATTTCAATAATATTTAATATAATATAATCTCTTCTGTGGAGTAACATTTCTTATCACATAGTGGCACAGATAGCCATATGTAACACCAATACATTGATAACATTGATGAGATTACTTTTTTATTATTACAAAAGATGGATATAGAGCAATGTAGTCTGGTTTTGTTCTAGCAATAACGATTACAACTATCATGTGAACAGCTCGACAATTTAGAATATACCCGTATTGATTTGCCTGTTGATACATTTATTCCTCTTGTCATATTTTTACTATACTCTGATTCTTGTAAACTCACAATATATATGTGATATTTGTGATTACATATTACAGAACAAAATCTGATTGCTAGGCGCTGATACATAGTTTAAAAACTCATAGTATTGTGTTGACCATTGGTAATAATGCTGCATATATGTTTTAGAAATAATCAGTAGTGAATATGGAGATTGTGTATGTTTACACAAAAAAGAGGGCAGAATTTGGCAAGCAATGCAACTTCTCTGATAGACCTGCCGAGCTGCATGTGGATATCTTACCTGATCCCAGCCTATTGGATAACTTTATAGAGCGAGATCCAGTTGACAATGGCATCCAGTGTGTTCAGATGATGTCTGAGCATGAGGTATAGAATACATTGCACTAAGCCTTTTAACATGAAGATGTATGTTTATTATAGTGATACAACTTTATTTATGTTGCACATGTATCTACCCACAGGTAAATACAGAAAGGTTTGAGACAGAAACTAGGGGCATCAATCACACAGAAGGAGGTTGGCCAAAAGATATTAACCCTGCAGAGGTGGAACAGGTAATGAGATACAGGAAGAAAGTAGAGAAGGATGAGATGTATGTGAACACCATACAACAACTTGGATCGGTAAGTGCTATTAGCACATCCTGTTAGCATAGTGCTAATTTTTAATAAGTTTTGTAAAAGAATCAACCATGCTAATCGACAAAGTTGTTATCTCATTTGATGCCATTTAACAGGTGATGGAGCATATAATTAGACAGAACAATGCTCTGGATATCTACGAGGACTACTTTGCAGACATAGCCGTTGAAGGAACAGATGAACCTCCTTCAGCTAAAACCATCAACGTGTTCAGGTTTGCTATTTTACATTAAAGTCTACCTGAATAAACAAGCACCGTAATGCTTACACTATCTATCAAGTTAGAGTAGCTTTTAGTGCTGCACAAATAATTTTGGTAACCTTTTCAGGTTACATATCTTGTGGTTATAAGCACACACTGTCGCTAACCACTGATGGTATTCTACATGTCTATGTATGTATATACATTATTTATATCTATTCATGTCAATTTCAGAGATCCAAATGAGTACAAACGAACAGCCACACACATATCTTGGTTCCCTGATGGTCCCAGAAAATTAGCTATTGCATATTGTAATCTTGAATTCCAAAGATCACCTACAGATATATGCAATGACTCATACATTTGGGATGTTGGTAAGTTTAAAATTATGCATTATGCTTCTACTCGGTATGTGTGTTGTTGGTATCATCAATAAATAAGCGTTCACCAAAATTTATTTACATCTGTTACTATAGTCGATACGGTGATTGTATTTTTATGAGCAGTAAAATTATACCCTTATATAATTCAATTTTGTATATCATTTTAGAAAACCCAAATAAACCAGAAATGACGTTGAAACCTGTATCTCCGTTGGTCTGCATCGAATATAATCCTAAAGACTCTCATATCCTACTTGGAGGGTGTTACAATGGACAAGTTGGTGAGTGGAAGATAGCACTTATATGTACACGCCAGACTGGCACACAATTTTACTCTAAACATCATATATACATGATGTGTACTATTTTACTCAACATTTAATGTTTAGATTGGTATTATTTATAGATCGTATGCAGAACCATCAGTAACTTATAATTTAAACATTCCATTGATCGATGCATCTGAAATTATTTGCAAATTTTATATAGCATCTGATTTTCTATAATTGTATGATACCATCAGCATACTGGGATGTGAGAAAAGGATCTCAGCCAGTGGAGATGACTCCAGTAGAGCACAGTCACAGAGACCCTGCATATAAGACTGTTTGGTTGCAAAGTAAAACTGGCACAGAATGCTTCTCAGCTAGTACTGATGGTCAGGTGTTGTGGTGGGATACCAGAAAATTTAGCGAACCTTTTGAATCCATGATACTGGATCCAACTAAGAAACAAGACTTGACCAAATCTCAGGGATCAATGGCACTAGAGTATGAACCCACCATGGTATGTGTACATGACTACTATCTCATATAAGCAGTATACATATGTGATTGTGCATTGACATCTATTGACTAAATGTATCATATGTGTACGTTTTATTCTTTTAGCCAACAAAGTTCATGGTGGGGACAGAGCAAGGATCCATATTCACTTGTAACAGGAAAGCCAAAACACCAGCTGAGAAGATCGTATCTGTGTACCCAGGACATCATGGACCCGTGTACTCCTTGCAAAGAAACCCATTTTTCCCAAAGAATTTCTTGAGTGTTGGAGATTGGACAGCCAGGGTGAGACAATTGCTATAGTTACATATACTGAAACTTTTGTAAGACCAGAATGAGTAATAATACACATTGTTCTGGTTGACTACTTAGCATGTGTACATTGTAGATCTGGTCAGAAGATCTCAGGGAAAACTCAATAATGTGGACCAAGTACCATATGGCCTATTTGACAGATGGTTGTTGGAGCCCGACTAGACCAGCCGTCTTTTACACAACAAGAATGGATGGTACTCTGGATATCTGGGATTTCCTTTTCAAACAGAATGACCCAACTCTCAGCATCCAGGTTAGATGAAACTCCAATCAAATTGTTTGGTTTAATATTCCAGACCAAAAGCTTGAAGTCAAGCAACACTTTGCAATAATATTATTCCTTCCTTGTGTGCTGATAAGTATAATTGTTTATTCAAGGTGTGCGATGAATCACTGATGAGCTTGAGAGCACAAGACCAAGGTCGACTCATAGCCTGTGGCTCTCAACAAGGTACAGCCACCTTACTCGAACTTTCGGAGGGCCTCGTACAGCTGCAGAGGAATGAGAAAGCACTTGTAACAGCGGTAAGAAATTTTTGCCATAATGAATTATTTGAATCTTATTTACATGTAGGTAAAAATTACTAGAGTCTAACTGCTGTTTTGATTGACAGATGTTTGAGAGGGAAACTAGGAGAGAGAAGATTCTGGAGGCCAGGCACAGGGAAATGAAATTGAAAGAAAGAACAAAATCAAAGGGTGCAGTAGAAAAGGTCAGCTGAACTTGTATTAACTGTCAATAATTTACATACATCGTAGTTCAAACTCGGTTCACTTGAAACTATGAAATGAGTTGGTTCACTCTACTTAGCAACCTCAGCTTGCTGCAGTCTCAGTAAAAACTCATGTGAGCTATCTACATGTACAAACCAGTCATGAATGCTAGTTATTAATAGCTCATAGGTTAGCTTAACCAGAGCACTGTTGCTTGTGCAAGAAATATAACAATGGGAGGGCAATGAATGAGTATTATTACCTTGTTGTGTAGGATGATGAAGAGAAAGAGGAAGAGTACGATGAAGAGGATTTGGTAGCTAAGGCTGAGGCCGACTTCTTTGACACCATAGAGCATGCTGTCAAGTTGAGAGAGAAGAAAGATGCCGAGAAGAGGAAACAAGAGGAAGCTATGAAAGGAAGTACAGAAGACGGTGGCAGTGGGAAGGTTAGTCTTCAATGTATCAATATTATTAGACTTTATGCAAGCCTTTGAAATTTAACTGTCACATTGTTTTAACTGTCATGACAGTCATTTTGTTTAGGATTCTTAGTATTGGTTAGCTGAAGTTGGTTATAGTCTACGATCCTTTTTCTGCTGATAGGTTTTGGGTGCTATTATGCCCCTCACTCAAATCCTGATCCAATATAAGACCGTAGCCTAACATGCATGCACCAAGTTCAAAATGAGGGCATATATTATTATATTATATCCACTGCATGTAGAACAACCAATGAGCATTATAAAATGTTCACAAACTTGTCTAATAACTGCCATGTTGTGAATACTCTGCAGGTATCACCTATAGATGAGGAAGGTGGAGAGAAACAAGAATAAGATGACCGATGTTCTTACTGTGCTGTCTATGTCGATCACATGCGCTATGAGCACGTCTTATATATGGCTAACAGGCCATGGAGTAATGAATGTATTACTATTTACTTGAACCAAGATCATTGCTGATGGTATTATTACAATAGTATGACTGCGTTACATATTTTATTTATTCATTTGTACAGAATCAAATATAACATGTTTTCTGATCAACAATTCAAGTATGTCTAATGAACAACCATGGTAACAACTAATGGTAAGATGCAAAGTATACCATACCATGTGTGGATAATAATAATATGCATGCGAATTCCATAGTAATATAATATTATATGTACACAATAATTCATGATGACCATAAATGAGACTCCTAGTATATTACCATTACGAGTCTATATGTTTTATCCCACAGCTAGAAATACCATTGAACTTCCTGTCATTCAGTATTCGCGGATCTTCAAATTCTTTGATTGCTTTTGCATCAGTTTCATCCTATAATAGATGGGAATAAGGGGTTACTAGACATCATGTACTAAGTGCATACATACACCTGGAAATTGTCCTTTCATGTTCCCAGGAGAAGACAACTCTATATTATGTACATACAATAATGGTGGTAGAAATCCACACACACTCATGCATAAAGTATATGATATATATAGCAGTGAATCGCATAAGTTGATAGAATCACAATACCCATAACATAGAAATAATTTCCACATGTGCCATAGCACCACGGTAATTAAAGTATGACCAAAGAATATACTTATGCATATAATATTACTTATTAGACACTGACACCACGTAGTGTATGAATAATCTTCTCCAATTACCTCTTTTAATACGGTGGGAGCATGCAGTAGTGGGCCAGCATCCCCCAAACCAATAGCCAATGGATGGGTAGCTCTGTTGTTCTCTGATGGCGTCTGGCTGCTATTCCGTCTGCTCATACTTTGTTTAGAATGTCTGGTTGACAGACAACTCATTGGTGTTGAATATCTGTGAGAGTCTTCACTTAGATTTGTAGATACTGTGCTGGTGGAGAATCTGGCTGAACGTGAAGTTCTGTCATCCTCATCATCATCATCGTCATCTAAGCTAGATAAATATAGTGGTATGTGATAACTGTAGTATTACCTTCACCTGTCTGTATCAGTTTGAGCCATTCTCATGCTGGACAATCCACCATAAAACATTCCTGTATCACATGTACATTATGTATACCTTATAGTCAGCACTGTAGGTTAGGTGGTATGTTGCACGTCCCCTACCTCAAACAAGATCACACATGCACATGTATATGTTTTCGACTAAGAATGTGCTCTCAACTTACTAGCAATCAGAGGTAGGGGAAAAAGCTGTTCTTGTGCTGCCAAGAAAGGCATGGTTGATCATCCCAGATGGCTCCGGTTCCTTTACCATGTGCTTTAATCCACCAATATTCCTACCCATTCTACCAGAGATCACTCCGTCCACTAAATCTATAGAAGTCAACAAGATACACAATGATCTACATCATTGTATAAGCATTAAACTTTTAGTGAGTATTTCTATCTGAAAGTCAGATTAGAAAACTTTCTATTTATTTAGAAATGAGGCGGAATTAACTGCCGAAGTGTACCCATCTTTACACCAAGTTAGTACACTTGAAGAAAGAAAACTTTCAAAAAACACATAAGCATGATGGTGCATCTTACAAAGGCTACGCCCATGTGCTTAGCAGTGAAACATAAAATGCTAAGGTATTGCCCCCCAGAGATGTCGAGTCTCAAGTTACTGGACTCAACCAGCAGGCAGTGATATAAAAAGACCTTTACCATTGTTGCTGGTGTCTTCTGAACTCTTCTCTGATTTACTGCTCTTAGATTGGGTGGCGAGATGGAATAACCTTGTTGTCCAAGCGGCCATCTTTGAGTCCTTGTATTCAGTGGAGCGATCCAGAGAGCGGGATGCCTGCTCTCTCTTCCTTGCGAATGCGTATCGTACCTTAAGAATAGTTGTGTTGGATGAGACTCTACTGCATGCTTGGATATAATTCTGTTGCGCAATGTAAGAACATGCTGCATAATAAAAGTCATTAAACTGCTACTATAATAAAAATGAAAACAATATTTTAGCATGAGGCTCCTGTTGCATCAGCGCAACAACAACCAGGTATTACACTTGCTTTATTAACAACTGAGCTACACAATTCAGGCAAAGCAAGTCATCAGGACACAATTGGGAGTGTGGTTGGAATGTACGGCTGTTTCAAAATTAACAGTCGATACTTGGTAAAAGTATGGAATACAAAAAGCACATGCCTCAACCACAAAATCAGTAGGGAGACATTGTCCCATTTTAAACAGCTATTTGCAAAAAGCCTGCATACCAGTAGTTAGTATGCTTATAGTACACAGTGTGAGCGCACATACATGTACAATATATACAACCACTTACCTCTGAACTACCCACACAGTGAAACAGGAATATCATCAATCCTTGCAAGGAGTTCACAATAACAAACAGAAACTCAAAAACTAGGAGGTCTTTGTTTACAGCCAGTAATCCAAATACCCAGTTTATCCCTAGAATAGGGGTCAGTATTAGCACACTCTTCACCCCAGCCCTAAAATATATTTTTAATAATATCACACATAGTGTACATGTACGTATACAATGTACATGAGCATATGTAAGAATCGTGAAGCCAAAGAAGACAACTTCCAATTACGATTGAATAGAACGTGATGATTCCTTTAGAAATTAGTTTGTGCAAATTGAAATTTAGGTTACCACCTGTAGTCAGTACAGCACTGTAATAAAGTATAATTATAAGGAGTATGAGGCATATCATAGTATTAAACTTACTTGACACTTTGTACTTTTTTGTCCTCCTGTGGTGCCACTGAACACGTGGATTTGACCACAACTCGGATCACAATAGCCATAATAATGAAGTTCACTAGGATAACCACACATACTGGGCCAACAAATGCTGCTATTAACCCATCAGTCACCGACAGCCAGCAACTGAAGTAAAATTTATATATTACATGTATATTAATTACAATTAGTGCATGTACAACAAGCTACATTTTAATTGACTCAAAAGTTTGTACATGTGCATCGTTGGAAAATAATTGCAGCAGGCCAAGTAAACTAGGATGTTGCAAGAAAATTATGTACTTTGTATGGTTTCAGATATCAGGTGAATACTTACAATTTGTCAGAACCATAGCTCTCATATTTTATACCAACTGATATGGCAACTATGACCACAGGTACTCCTAAAATCATATACAGTGTAGTTTAACATGACATGTCACTACAACAAGTACTCCTGAAATCATATTGTATAACATGTCACTGCGACTTGCCCAAAAGTTATGGAAGAGAAAATAGCAAAATTTGCCTAGTAAAACAGTCCTGTCTACTACACCAATTGTGAAAAGGCTGTTGTTGGTTTGCTAATAACCATATCACACCAGGTCTTTCCTGGCAGTGACGTTGTAACTGCATGACATATATAAAGCAAGCTTTCTCCTTTTCTTTCAAAGTACAAAATTTATACATAAATATGCAGATTTTTTAAAGTTTTTTAATGAATAACTAGACGAGGTTCATCATACAATGAAAGTGTTTCTGCTGTGACTTACCCCAACCTATGATGTAATAAAGAACTCTCTTATATATCCCTTCTTGCTCAAAGACAGCTATGACTTTATGGTACAAGTGAATCCCTTCACACAGCATCCAAGTAAATGTAGACAGGTACAGCAGATGTAATAATACCGCCATGCACTTGCAGGTTATGGGGTCGTACGTCAGGTCTATGCCTACGACATGAGTGAGCTGGGCAAGACCTAAGGCTACTATCAGGTTCATGTGTATCTTCTTTCTCTCAGTTTTCAAATTGCTGTATGTAAATCAGACCATAATTAGTAACAAGGTGCAAGACAAAAGTGCGTTCTTATTTAAACTTTAGTATTATCGGCGCTACAAATTCAAACATGTAACCACTGAAATAGTAGTAAATACATATACATGCACCATATGTATGCATGTTGATACATGCGTGTTGTAAAGGTCACGGAATCTTGTGCTTCATGACCGATCAAGCATGTGCTGTTAAATTGGACGCATATACATGCACATTCAGCGCACATTGCAATTTATGTCTATGCAGAAAAGCACTTACTCAAGGTAAACAAATGTGGCGAATGAGAGAATCAGTGCCAATAGAGATATTGCACATCCGATATAGCTTATGATTGTGAGAGCTGAGCTAATCTTCGGCTCTGGCTCATAGTCTGTAACTCTTAGCAGGACAGCAAAACTGGTCATGTGATCACAGGAACAGGTCACTTCACTTCCCGCATCTGGCTGTTTTGTTTTGCACCCTTCTGAGGACCACAACCTTCAAGGTACACATACAATAAATTGGACTTGCATGTAATACAATGCAAGTGCTAAAATAAAGAACAGTCAACAAATGTGTTGAGATATGTTATCTGCATTATCAACTCGTCTAAGATTAGAGAGATGCAGTATGTACATGTAAGTATATTTACTTTGATGAAACGTTCCAGAATACACAAACTGGTTCAACTTGTTTGTCTTCACCATACTTTGCCTTTTCCTCCGCCAAATCTACAGGCATGTGTAACTTGACGTCCTCAGCTAGCCCAGTGTGAGACTCATTTTCACCCAGTTTCAACATCAATATGACATTGGCAAAGCTTGTTTCAGCTCCATCTGAGGACAGCTCCCCATCACTAAAATCACGTGTTCAATTAATTAACACCAAGAAAACCAATCTCTTGTAAAATTCAACTTCTAGTTCTAGAAACAGGGTTTGAGAATGGCAAGGTGGTGTGATAGTAAATATACTATTGTCTTTTAAAACTGCTATATAATATGAGTATTGACCTATGGAAAAGGACCTAAATGTGGTTGTTAAATAAGCCAATTCAACCCTAGATTGTAGTCTAGACAAAACAGGACTAAAATCTTCTACTCCACCTACTACATCCCATTTTAAGCAGCCTACACGTACATACATATATAGTACTCCAGTGATGAGACTTACACATGCATATATACTGTAAATATACAGTTTCACTAATCACAATGTAGTATTGACTTACAATGCTGAATCACCAATGAAACCTCCACCGTTTGAGAACACTGTGACAGCTAGAGGGACTATTCCACCAACCCCTGATTGGATAACTTTAGATGGCAGCAAAATCACAATACTTTTAGAGGCGACATCAAGAGTATAGTCATCAGATATAAACTCAGACCTCAGTAAGGGTTTTGCTGCTAAATCTGCAAATTTCCCAGAAAGTAAACACAGGGTCAGTCATTTATACCAATTGACTCTTGTAACAAGGAGTAAGAGTACTCCTTGCTACATACAAGATAGTAATACCTTGAAGCAGCCAGTCCCCATTGCAATTAATACCCATCAGTCAATATTCATGGAATAAATACATGTAATAAATACAATATAATGAAGAACAAGGACCGGGTTCTCAACGATGCTGGTATAAAATATACACATGCTGCATATTTATACTATAATATATAATGCAATACATAACTGTATAATTTACATTACAATTATAATCAGTGGTCAAAGTTGGGGGGGTTGTGGGGGGACGCAGTCCCCCAACCATAAATTTCAGGGGGTCTCCCAGATTGATAGACCCCCCTACAGATTACTATTATAATAATAATACTAATTGGACCATATTTTACCTTAAGATCTTGGACCATGCTTTAACCTGAAGTTCTTGGATTTTGCACCATTTCGGTGTATAATTTTGATAAAGTTTCTCAGACCCTCCCGCCGGCGCGCTTCGCGCTCTCGAGTGACTATGTCTACTACCTCAGAGACCCCCCCACCTCTTTTCTTACATTTTGACCACTGATTATAATCTAAAGTCTAGGCTATAAGACCTTCAGATAAAATTAATAGAAACTCACATGTCTGCTGTGTGTCCTTTTCCACAGATTGGTTAGTCGCTCCAGACAGTTTAATGATCATAGTTTCCACTGAACTGAGCACTAGTGTAAACAAACCAGTTTCCTTCTGTAAATTTATTGATAAGTTAGTAACATAGGCAATGGGCATATAGCAAATTATACAAAATATACATGCACATGAGTTGCATGCATTACATATCACAGAACATTATTGCACATTGCGCTTGCAAGTTCAATAGTGCTGATATAACTATCAGCACTATCAGTTGTCTCCTCATTAATTATATCAATAAAGAGTAGACAACTTGACAGCAATAATAATGTTCAGAATACATGTAGGTAAACAGAGAAAGTATGGGCGTTCAGTGTTATTTATATAGACATGTGACAGAGTTGTGCTAACACTACACAGCTGACAACCCATAACGTGACACTTCTCACGGGGTTGTACAGTGCATGTGGGAACAAAACAACGTCAATGATTTGACATGGTCTAATCTTCATTTACAGAAATGCCCCCCCTCCCCATTTGCGAATTTTCCTGCTGTCTTCAGCTCACACCATGAAAACAATATGGACACAGTAAGCACTTCATCGGCATTTCAGATTAGTAGAATAGCTTAGGGTTGGTGCATCCCATTTTGTATTAGAGCATAATATTACTATATGTAGCAGTGTAATATATCAATGTCGTTAAATCAACCCACCCACACTGATGCGTATTTCTGTTGAGTAAGAGCATCCAGTGTGCCAACGATGCTGTCTGCAAACACACTGCCATTTATATTCTCGTCAAATGAAAGCTTGTCTGATATTAGAGAGAAGATCTGTGCAACCTCAGCAACAGATTCTTCAGTCAATTCTAAAAGTATACAAAATCCATAAAATATAATGTTGATACCGCTTTAAAATTCTATAGTTTTAAAAGTAATTTGTTGTAAATAATACCATTAATCTTTTACCAGACGAACCGTAATAGCAATGATTAGTAGATTTACTGGCAATTTAATTGATGACTTGGAACAAATCTAATTTAGAACACTTTTTTAAATACAATTCATTCTAATATAAATATTCTACTTTACTGATATTAAATAGAACTAAAACTTCTTTTCACCTATTTACAGGGTGTTCATGCACCATGTTACTAGTCTGTGATGTGACAAGGCATTTGATGAGCATTGCTATAAAATATGACTATAATGTACCATACATATTCTAACATGTGATTCGTCGTAATTACACAAATGGCTGTACCTGTTATAGAGCTGATGTCACTTCCAAGCTGATTGAGTGCTTCTCCAGCCTCTTCTGCATTTACAACCTTCTGTCGATTCAGATTGTCAATCTGTAAAACAGTAAAACCATACATGTGTCAAGTCTCCTTAATTCCACATTTCCTCAAAATACTCAAATACTCAAATGCAAATTTCTCTTTTTTTTGTCAGATGAACTTGAGAACTAGGAGTAAAATAATCTTCCATTTTGGCTCCCACCTCCAGTCACAGATGCAGTCCCACTCACTTCTATACACACTGTATAACTAGTTCATTCATATTAGAAGTTGTCTTCTTATTTTCAGCAAAATCCAAGTAGCTACCAATGCTTTCATTTACTGCGACTGCTGCACCACATGTTGCAGTTATGTTGGCAATAGAGTTATTCTAATATGCTAATATTTACCTGATGCTTCATGCTATCAGAGTCTGAACCATTTGTTACTGTTGACACTGTCGATGATGATGATGGGCCCACTGGGTCTGTTGATGGTGAGCTACAGCCTTGAGGTGACAGCGATTCTGTAAGATTACGAAATAAAATATATTGACACCTGTATATATAACATAATTATAGTTAAAAGTTGGGATGTTTGTTACAACCAGCGTGCCAAAAACTGCTACCCTTTCATATGTCAAGTGTTGTATTACATCAAAGAGTTTAAATAATTTGTGACTTATTCAAATTTGCACTTGGAAAAACCCGTTTCTACTCATCAAACAATAATTAAATCAGTTGTTAATCACCACTGCAGCCCCCTCACAAATATTATATGTATTGAATGCTATGTACTACATTTACAATGTATATTCAATTAGAAAAGATAGGAGAATAATAGTAATTCCTTACTTGAACCAAAGTTAAACACAGACATAGCTGAATCTGCTCCCAACTGACGGTCACATTTATCTGATAGAGGAGTAGCTAGTAGCTTACATTTCATGTCGTTATCTAGAAGATAGATTAAACGTAGTTTATATGAGGAGAAACCAGTTCTCCTGGTAACCTACTACTCACTGTTAGTGCAGTGCGGATATAGCGTCAGTGTGTAGTATGAGTTATGTTTATGACGTCTTATATCATACATATACATGTACACTGTACATTGAGTCTAATGTCTGAATTTATACTTTCTACAATAACACGGACATCGTGGAAACATAATAATTATATTATGCACAGTACATGTACACGTGCATTGTATGTCTATTAGTTATTACCTAACATGTATGGTACAACCATCTGTACATGTACATGATGATATTATCTGGACATAGCTAACTCAAGTAACATATTATGAATTGTCTCCTCTCTCCTACAAAAATTCGAGAAAAGACAACTGCTGTCTACTTACAATGTAATAAGTCAGTTCATTATACGTATTTTGGTGTCCATCAATTCTTGCAACTCACCTATTTTGATGCAATGGCCACCATATGCCAAACCAAACAGCGTATAGCCTCCCTGATGAGCCACAACCGCACATTTTCTGATGGCATCCTGCCTACCATGTGGAATGTGACCATCTAGTAGACTGTCTGCATGTTTCTTCAGCTTCAAGTCTGAGATGTCGTAGCAGTCTACACTCTTGTACCCTGTAATTTAGAATAATTTATTATAGAGTTCTTGCATGATTTAGTAGGGTGACAAAATCCAAGATCATAATTGATATTAGACAGGTAACGTACCTCATACTATATGAGACAATAGTTACTACATATCACTAGATAAATAACTGTCCGTGTGCATAACTAATAGTTACTAGAATAGACAGGTATAAAGCACCATAACATAATTTATGTATAGCTTAGGCATGCTTATTATTTAGTAGAAACCTGAATCAGCTCAGCATATTTCATGGTGATATAATATAAGTATTCTTTACTCACCAAACTGCTGCGCGGGACATTTCTCTGAGTTACACTCATGATATCCAGTAGAACTGCCTACACAGTGTGTTAGCTCTGAGTCCTCACTGTTTGGAGGGTTATTACACCATCTGTGAGACAGCTGAGTACCACCACCACAGGCGTGTGTACAGTTGTTCTCTGGGATCCACACACCCCACCGACCTGGTAACGGCTCTGAAATGCATCACATTCAATTTAGCATACAAATTCCTACATTTTGTGATATCTGTTGCCTTTTAACGTTTTACAATAGTGCAAATAAATTGGCCAATCTGAAGCAAAAGCTTAATCATTTTGTGTTAAAAAATAGTGAAACATTTACACTAACGGAGTAGGACAATTATACATGTGTATGTACATTTGTATATAATATGATACCTGTAGAATAAGTGTAAATATCAAATCCTTCCCCCAAGATTTGAGAGAAACTGGCGCATTGCTGACTGGGTGTGGAGTATAGTGTAGGTTCAGTCACGTTAAATATATAGCACAGTCTTCTATTTACTGCAAAACTGTTTGATAGGTTGTATGTGGCCACAGCACACTTCTCCACAAACTCCAGTCTGGTCAACTGGTCACCGTCCAACACAGAGGAGTTCTTATAGAGTACTGGAGTGAGGTCATCCTCTTTCCAACAGCCATCCCACTTTGGGTATAGACGAGAAAGTGTAGCTAATAACAGAAGCACAGCATAATTATTATCGACATGATATTAATAAAAATAACAACCTAACACATTTGCATCCCATATCAATCTACAGGCCAGTTTTAAAATCTGCTAACGTAATCTTTGTCAGGTGGACAAAGCAGCACCAGTACAGGTACAGGATATGGTATCTTTATAGTCTCTGTGTAAGAGTCACTCACTATTTTCTGATACCCATGGACAAGGGTCAGCATTGCAGGAGCTGAAGGTTATCTTGTATTGAGGTGAGTATCCCACCTCCATATCTACTGGAGGAAGTAGTCTATAGTGAGTTGATGTGAGAGATCCTGTACCACAGGCTTTAGTACAGGTCAAGGAAACCGGCTCTAGCCAATCATATTGGTTCGGGTCTGAAAGCAGAATCTCTTATTTAAAAAATATAATATTTTCACTATTATAGTCTAAATGTAACAGCTAATTTGAACAAAAACAATATTGTTTATCTACTGCACATTTTGCTAACACAAATACCCAATTTGAATAACATACATGTACGCGTAGACTCCAGAATATGATAGAACCTGAGAAGCGGAGGAAATGCATACTATTAAAATCTGTTGCTTCATTATATAACATAATATACTGGCATTAAAATAGTTTTTGCATCACAGCAATATTGGGAGATCTGAAGTCAAACCACAATTCTATCAGCTCATGTGGGAAATTCATGTTTAGGACAACTAACTCCAACAGCTATTTTAGCTTAGTTATGGCAACAAAATATTTTGGCTGTAAAACAAAAGAAATATAATCAAAGAGAGTTTATTATTATCAGAACACATAAAGGCGTTAAGAGCATATTGCGATATCTGAATGGGGTAATGTGAACGTCTATTATTGTTTGCTAATTGTGTGCAGTTCAGGTAATTGTCGGTTATTGATTTATTGTGAAACTGAAAGTTGTGTCCCCTTACAAACTTGAACAAATAATAATAATATGATATTCATAGCAGTAAATACATGCAGAGCATAGTTTCAGTCTTACCTAAATTGATGCACACAATAATGAAATAGGGTTGCTTACCCACCAACTTACCTTTATATAAGCATATAGATTTATGCTCTGTCGACGTATTGCAAGGCACACTACTGTTATTTAGATACACACAGCTATAATTCAAAGTCTCTCCAATATCTGAGACCACCCACATAGCCTCCTCATCCAGTCCGGTAAAGTTGCCAATTGCTTGTTGAATTATCTCCACCTGACTTAAAGGGTATATAATACTACTGCTAGTCTCACAGTCTAAGACAGCGTCAGACAGGGGAAGGTCGACTTCTGAATGACTGCATAGACACAGACGTTGTGCTCCCACTAGCTTACAACTCACTGGGCATTCTACAATACACCATCACCATAGTACCATGTATCACACTTGTACCCCAGCATTACAGAACACCGATATGCATCATAGCGAAATGTCGCTGAATATTCTAATTATTTGTAACCCTCCACAGTGCAGATAAAAAAACACTCTATTACTTAATCCACATAATAGGTACCATTCCTTCCCATGAGACTTACAATCCCCAGGCAGTGCATATGAATATAAATAGTGATAGATATACGTGGCTATGATAGATTATTTATGTATTACTAGTATTACAACACATAAAACAATGTGTGTATAACCTATTATTAATAGGTAGGCCTATATACAATGTACATGTAAGGCCAATTATATTTATACTTGTATGCTATATACAATGACCCATACATTTGTATATGTTATACTTATATCATAAATATATTATATAGTCTTTATATGTTATCATCTGAAATATAATAGTATAATTATCATTATATTTAGGTATATTATAAGACTAGATAACACTATTGATTCTCATTCACAAAGTAGAACTGTTATATTGAATAAAAAGTGTGTATTCACCCACAATTAGAAAATATTCTTAGCACTTTGAACATGCACTCCACTAATTATACCAAACAATATCACACACAATCTACCTGATTGGAAGCTATAATGAGTGTAATTACTAGTAAACTGTATTCTTGTATAACTCAATCAGGGTGACTTACAATAAATATAACTAGTCAATAGGTATTGTATTTGTACACGTAGGTAATGCATAATAACTAATCAATAATAAAATCTATATCACTATAATTATTTGGTCCCACCAATCCGTGAAACAAATAAGCTGGTTCCACCTTTTGAGGAGCCAGAAATAACCACAGAATCCATAAACAAGATTAGTTAAAGAAGGCCAATGTAATGTAGCCAGTTTGTAAAGTAGAGAAGTTGTCTTCTTTACATGTTATAGGTTGTCCACCCTTACCCCAATCACAAATAATAGAAGGATCTTGTTGTGGATATATTATTCATTTCTTACTGTTTAAAGGACGTGGATTGGAACCCGGGTTAATTTCACTGACCTTGATATATGAGCACTTGCATCCAATTATCTTCCTCGATATCGACATCAGTGACGGAGCCTCTTTTTAGAATCTCTGAACTATTACTTCCATAGCAGAAATTTCTCTGCATATAAATATTATTATAATCACAATATTGTTTGCAGGTTGAGTAACTGCAATGCAATGTAATGGCATAGCATAAATAGATACAAATATTCACAGCATAGGTTTAGGCAGCATTATATTATACACCATGTTGTAGAGAATTACAGTTATGACATTGCCTTGTTATTAAGGCCGCACATCATATAGCTGGTATAGATACCAAGAGAGAAAGTGTTGACCACTCCATATACATGTATACGAGTATATACAGATGATACTCATGACATATTGTACACCGTATTGTAGAATACGTACACTTAGTACAGCAAACTTCAGATTATGCTGGTAGACACTCATAGCACACTCTCTGATGTAGAAGGGCAGCTGTTGATGTTGAGGATTCACTTCTGTTACGATGTCTTTGACGTCTGAATCCAGTTGAAATATTTTTGTCATATAATTATCTAGTAACCAGTCATATTTCCAATAGCCTCTGTGTCTAACAGCTGAAATAGTTATATAAACGTCTATTAGAGTTGTGCTTAGTGTTCTATACATAAGGATATCATGTGTAGATGTACAACTGTATGATATTACTTACCATCCAGTTAGGTAACACTTATTATGAAGTATATGATAAGCGCAAAGTGTCATGAACATAACATCACAATGATCTCAGACATATAGGCTAATGGAGTCAGAATTATATATACACTTTAACATACACTGTACATGTACAAGCACAGTGTGTATACAACATACATGTACATGTATGTGGTACAGGCATGAATATGTACAAAATGTGCATGCACATATAGGTGTGAGTAGATATCATATACATACATGTAGTATATGTTTATGGATATAATCATATTATTATTACACATATATATTCGTCAATGTATGTAAAATTACTAGGGGTTAATTTTTGTATAGCATGGCAGTGGCACTCCCTAGAAACATATATTATTTGTAACATCCCAGTTCAACCAAATACAAACCACAGCATACAACTGATGCTATGCCTTTAATCAGTATCAGTTGTAGTAGTGATACTGGACAATGTTAGATTCACCAACATAAAAAAGGAATCTGACATCTACTTATATAGTATATTTCACTGATAGAGTATATGACATAGTATACACTGATAGAGTATATGGCATAGTATACACTGATAGAGCATATGACATAGTATACACTGATAGAGTATATGACATAGTATACTCTTATATGACATAGTACAAGGAGTCATACGTATACTGTACGAGTATATATACTTTACCTGGGCACTTAGGAGGAGTGCATATACGAGCTTCAATATACTCCACTTGGCTCACACTATCTGTCTGATATCTGAGTTGGAAAGAGTTGAGTAATCTATTAGAATCTATACATGGTGAGCAGATAGTCCAGTTTCCTCTATCCGGTGTTGAGGGTGGGGTGGCTGGACAAACAACAATTGAATACAGTTTTATTATAGGAACATGGTATGGTACTAACGGAAGGTAGATACAGTAAAAGTAGTTCAAATGTACTGCTTTGGGAAAAGGTATATATTTTAGAATGCACTTGTACAGCACCAAATTAGTGCAGTAATGATTGGATTAGTTATATCATATTGTATTTATATACATGCATATACATGTACATGTATACAATTACAACAAAGGTTATAAAATACAACATACTCAAATTACACATGTATATTGTGTACATTACAACATGTACATGTATATTATACTGTACATATATCGTAGATTTGAAATTTAACACTTCATCAATTGAGACTTCTTTAGAACAACAAACGTTGGATTGTAGGCGGCAGGAGAAAATTCACCATGAAACTCAATCTTTCTTCTTTGCACTTTCAGTGAAATGAAGGAACAGCCATTTTACTATAAATGTTACTTCAACTTCACTTCCTACACTTGTACATTGTGTACAATAACAAAGGATTTCCAACTATTACTAACTCACCGTATATCGAGGACCACTGATGTTGTTGGTAGTCATCTAAATCCAGCAGTTCAGTGAGCTCTCCAGTCTCATTTACTCGCCATGTTAGAGGTTCTGTAGAGAGGATGAGGGAGGAATTCCAAGGCAAAATTTCCCTTACGTCATCCTTATATAAGCGTTCTATTATAACATCCCATGCTGTAGGGGAATCATCTCCCTCACCACTACATATGGCAAGAAATATCAACAACCACGCCGTCTTCCAAGCTCCATACATCAGTGCAGTTCATGTGCTATTACTCATGTTCCTTTCATCTACAAATATAGTCATTCAATGTATCAGGTACACTACACTACGCTGTATTTATACCAAGTTACCTAGTGTATAGTAGATATATAATATTACAATGTAGGTATATATTCCTATGCCCGGTTGAGTGGTAATTATTGCTATTCATATGACAAATATACATGTAATGGTCTTCAACCATTTGAAGAAGCTAAATATACTGCCGAACAATTGATTTGAATGGGTATTTCAAACACTAAGCTGTTAGAAATGAAGAGTAGTTACAATCACAGTCATAATAATACATTTATATCACCTTCGTTGTTGTATCCTTAGTCAGCTAGTCAGTCAGCAGCCAAGTATGTTCACTGGTATAACATGAGAGCAAACAACTAATGAAAGAGAATGCACTGAAAACCTTTTGTAGATGATTACCAATCAATCTGTAACATAGTGGTCCAATAGGCTGAAACAATGGAACCATAATTGCTCTTTTGTCAGCTTGGGAGAATAATAAGTGAAAACAAAATAAACATGCATTGAAATAGGAATAATATTACACAACTTGGAGCTACCACAGTCACAATCTAAACTATAATTGTACTACTGTATTGTATTATTGCATTACTAATCTATATGTACTTTTAAGCAGGCAAGTTTTAACTTGACTAATGAAGTAATGACATGTATTTTCTATAGCAAAATTAGAAATCTCACCTCTAAGTAGTATAGTTGCACTAACAACTTGGGGGAATCATTGGTTGTACACGCTGTTGATTATACTTATACCTGTAGCTGTAGTTAAACTACTAACAACACTTGGGTGATTTATTTTAGAAAATGAACAAATACATTATTTAATGCACATAGTCAAATAAACATTATCAGGTGGAGCTATGCCAAAGTTGTAAAATATATTGACCTACAAAATAATGACTCATTTACCAACACCAGAAAAAAAGCGACACCCCCAGACTTGGACACCTACTACATACTAGTAATGTAGTGGGCTCATTTCACTGGAACTACTTCCATACTAAAGTAACTAACAATAATAAACAACTTCTAATTTAGTGTGTACTTTATTTCGACTTTCACTTTTGACAGGATGTGCCCTGGGAAACTTAGTAAACAACTTCAGAGAAACTTGGATCAAGCAATTAGTTTACATCTTCACTCTGTTAATATTCATAAAACAAAAGTTTTATTGGAAAAATAAATGGCAAACAAAAAACGTAACATATTATTACAATATTATTTTATATAATTGTGATATCAATAGGTCAGGCTTGACAAATCAAAGCTTTGATTTTTTCATCT
Source organism: Bugulina stolonifera (assembly GCA_935421135.1). Classification (NCBI taxonomy): domain Eukaryota; kingdom Metazoa; phylum Bryozoa; class Gymnolaemata; order Cheilostomatida; family Bugulidae; genus Bugulina; species Bugulina stolonifera. The sequence goes on from OW285187.1 coordinate 31,929,369, forward strand.
TTTAATAACTTCTGGGACAGGACCTTACTGAATGTATATACATGTATATAACAATAATATTTTAATTCCACACATTTTCCAGTGTGTATTACTACTGCATATATTATATTTTGCAAATGGAATGAATAAATACATAGCAAACTAAACACTTATAATAGATAGTGGTTTAAAAATATCATTTATTGGATTATTTTATAAATATAAACAAAAACCTTGGAATCGGAATCCAGAGCCATCGCAGAGCTTCGGTGCCATTCTTAAGCCTTCATGAGAGCTGAGACCACAGCACGAGCGTTCAGTGTCTTGAGGTCAGTGTAAGTCTGCCCAGTACCGACAAATACGATTGGCTGTCCAGTGATGTATGTCATTGATATAGCTGCTCCAACCTATGGCATGGGTATAATATACACATGTACAAGCTGTTTATCATTACAATAGGATGCCATGCTAATACAATCTAAAATTAATGCATATAAAAGCTTCAATCTACATGTAGCCACACTTGTATTTACACATTTAATTTGAGATGTTATTCCATTTATCAAAGATTTTGTGATGGATATAAATAAATATTCGGATAAAGTCAAGAGATTCATTGAAAATGATTCATGAAGTTTCATCGTAAACAAAATCAAACAGAGAATGATGTTGACAGCTGAAATGATAATACATCTGTTGAGGAACAAGACCACAATTGTGGTCTATATGATGGAGGAGACGCAGTTCATAACTACAGAAATTTGCTACTTGCAACACTTAGCAATAAATTGGAAGTTATCTACTTTTTGTAGGAGAAGACAAATTCGACATGTGACTTAAGCATTGTATTATACAGCACGTGTATCGTAAATTGTGTACAGGTATAAATAGCCAAATAGTCTGCATATAGACTGAAATGCCCAGGAGGTAGACTAGGTTAGAACATACCTTGTCATCAATCGTATCAAACTTGGTAAGTACAATCCCATCAATAAGGTGAGGATTGTCTTGCTGTGAATGGTCAGCGAGGGCTTGGTTAAACTTGACCAGTTGGTCCACTGCTTCATTTCCAACCAGAGCTTCACCAACAAATAGCACTAGGTCAGGTTGGTTAACTTTGATCAGCTACAAGCAGTCAGCAGATATCTGAAGGCAATGACGTATCTTATTCTATGTTAACCACATCTTTTGAATACACTCAGCTCACACCAGCAAAAAGGTTCGGAGGTTGAGTACATTCTAGACATGATTTCAATATTATATGCAAATATGTACTCTACTCCTACCAGCAGAGATGTACTAAAGGTACATTAGAGCTCCAGCTGTGCTTAACACAGTGCACAGTCAGTGGTTAACATGTCCTTGGAGAATGTGAAATGTGCACACCTCAAATACAAGTGAATAACTTACTCATAACATCTAACTACAGTAGATAAAATCCTACCTTAGCTAGAGATCTCATCAGTGGTTCATTGTCCTGCATTCTACCTGCAGTATCTACTAGGACTACATCTATCTTCAAGTCTCGGGCTACAATACAATAAGTGTACATGCATTTACCAAACATAGACACTATACTAACATATATATAGAGAGATCATGGACATTATCGTGTTCACCAAATAGCTTGAGGACCCACCATGTGCAATAGCGGACAGGGCTACGGAGGCAGCATCCTTATCGTAACCTTTGTCGAAGAGCTGTACCATCTGTCTACCACTGTGTATCATGTTAAGCTTACGAGTGTGTGTCCTCAACTGCTCTACTGCACCAGCTCTGAATGTGTCACAAGCAGCTATCATAACAGTCAGTCCATTCTCTATCAGCCAAAACGCCACCTGAGCATACAACATTCACCTTGTAAGGTACATACATCACATACTGTACAACATTCACCTTGTAAAGTACATATACTACATACAATATCCACCTTGGGAGGTATATACACCATATACAATATCCACTAGAGTTTGACACCATTAACAGGTTTCACATAATTCGGCAAAAACAAACAGAGAAATCACAGTTTCTAAAATAATTGTGATGTCAAGTGTACATGTAAAATATTTATTCTACCGCCACAAATTACCGATATGGACTGTTGCTAGCATACCTTAGATAGATTGGTGGATTTGCCCACACCGTTTACTCCACAGAATGTAATACAATATGGCTGCCCCCTCTGCTTGGCATCCATAGCATCTCTCAGTATATCTATACGTCGTTTAGGAGAGAGAATCTGTACACATGATTCCTGTAGTGTGGATTTGACAGTAGCAGCAACTCCTGGATGAAATCGACGCACAGTAAACCATCAATCATATAACTACTGTCTATGTATATCGTTACTGTACCCATACATATATGTATATCGTCACATATCTGAATTACTGTACTATATCATCACACAAAGCACAATGCATTGAATCGTTGTAACAATCAGAGCAAATTGTATTCCTGGAAAACTAGATTGCCTTATAAGGTATACAACGTAATGGAGTTATAGATAATGTACTTGGGCTACGGGGCTGTTACGTACATAAAGGTCTAGCATTTAAACCTGCACAGAGAGAGTAACTCCCACCCGACAAGGTATACAATATACAACTTACCACTGAATGTACTGAGAACTTTACCCTCCAACTTAGTGGCTACAGAGTCACACAGCTTGACGGCAATATCTGAGGCTACATTCTTTGCTGCAAGATAATCGTTCTATTCAAGTTATTCTCAAAAGCAATACATGGATGAGTTGCAAATATCTAAAGGTAAATAATGCAAACTGTACAATTATTTGTAAAAATGAGCTAGCTGTGTACAGCACTAGCATTGGCGGTATAGTGAAGTGAACTGACCAATCAGGTGATCCCTCATCTTCTCTAAGGCAGGTGTCACCGACTCCTTGGTCAGAGTCTTGCTCATTGATAAGGATTTGAATATACTAAATAGACCACCGGATTTGCTGGCATCGCTGAAACAGATGTGGAATACAGCATGACACCCGATTAAACACAGTATGCTAACAAATTAGCGCTGTACACAACATGTATGTGTATAACCTGTATATGTATCATGTGACTGCAAGGAGTATAATATCCCACCTGGTAGAGTTACTTTCATCCTCCTCCTCTATGTCCTCCTCATCTGATTCTGTGTCCAAGTCTCGCAGGTTACCAGACATCTGACCTCTTAGGTTCATCTACCAACATAATCCTCCATTTACACTCAACTTACACTCACCAGTTAATAATACTGAACAGTTTAACAATGACAAACTCTAACATTCTGTCTCCATATGAGAAAGAAAGAGCATGGAGTTACACACACACCTCACTAGCAGCTACATTCACTTTATCCCTATCCTCAGAAGTGTTGAACACATCCAGTTCAGCAGCATCTTTATTGCTGCCACCCAGGTCCCACTTCCTGCCCATCTTCCCCTTCTTGGGTGGAGCAGCTACAGCCTTTGGAGTTGTCCTACAAGAAAACCAATAACAATACCACTTTTGTATATACAATGTGCATGTACTATGTGTATGTAGTAAGTCTATCCACATGTGTGTTTGATTCCCATAAAGCTAATATGTATTAACATATAACCTTACGAGTTTTCACTACCTGCAAGGTGCTTCTACTAATATGTTGCAACTAAGCTGACAGTATATAATATAGTGGTAGTGATTTGGGGATAAATGTCACTTACACTTTGCTCTTTGAAGTTTTACCCATCTGCCTGGCAATAAACTTTCGTTTATTCTGCTCAATGCTATTGACATCTTCTGTGGCAGGACTCTCATTACCAGAGCCACCGCTGCTCATCAGATCTTCTAAAAGTTGGAGAACAAAGAGTTCCTTTTAGTTATACTATTTATTTATCCAAGCTATGTTAAAATGACTTTCTAACATATTCTATATACTCTGTGTTCAACAGACTAGTAAAACTATTTGAGAGCGGGAAATATAGGAGTTTTTATTACATGAACTACATGAAAAGCTTGAGTCTCTGGGATACCCAGGTTATACATACAATACTAGTAATGAGTTAGTACATCAACCAACAGGTGCTCAACATACCTACAGGTCCAGCTTTCAACTCTGTCCCATTTGGAGACTGATTCTCCTTTCCTTTGGCACTTTTCTTTTGACTAGATAATTTTTCAGACGATTTCTTGTTTGGATCAACAATCATTGACCCCACAGTTTTCTGAGATTTCGCAGATTGGTCCCACGTTCTCATTTCTCTACAAAAAATATTACCCAAATTCATCTTGTGTCCATCATTATATGCATTTTCAGTTGTGTTTGAGATTATAGACCAATAAAAAGGTGTGTTGGAAGCATGAGCATGAACAATAGTAGGCTTATTCTCATACGGATTGAAAAGAAAACATTTCTTGTTGCATACATCACGGTCTAGAATCTAGATGAAATGGTACTAACAACACATACTTTTAAAAATTGCAGTTATATATATCTTTAATTTATATATACATGTACATGTATATATATGTACGTGCAACTGGTAGCTATCATACTTGGGTTTAGCAGCTCTTATTCGATCTGCCTGTTCAATTGCCTTCAAAGTTCGTTGAAAATCATCAGTGAAGTTGAAAGCGCGATATATGTTGTTAGCCTGAAGATCATTTTTATACTTGTCTCGAAATTCCCTTTGAACATCAGTCAACAGTTTATCCACATAGGATAAAGCCAAGTCAGCTTGATACGCCACCTGGATATTCAATTATACATGGTTACAGTAGAAAAGAATTAAATTTTAATATAATTTAAATTTATTCGTCGATTTTCGAACATGGCCCCAAGTCTAATAGGCCTATGTATAATATTGCAAAGAAATTATAATACTTACTACAAATACAAGCTCAAATTCGTTATCCAACCTATACTTTAGAGCCAACTTGTCATGCTTGAATATAGAGCTCCCAGTTTTTTCCTAAATTTAATAATACAAAATAAATATATAGCATGAAATTGTCATTTACAGCATGCCAAATGCAGATGTAGATAAATTTAGAGATCAGTGTAGAGGAAATTAAAACCAATGCTAGGTTGAGCAAGTCATATAAAAATACTACAATCAGTTTGTTTCTACTACAGTCTAACAAGTCAGAAACATATAACACTAGACAACAGGTTACATGTTGCCTTTCCTTTTACATGTACATGAAACGACTAACTTGAACGAACAGAAGGTGCTACTAAGTGTTCTATATCACTAGATGAGGAGAGAGAGCATCACATATCCAAATATAAGCAACCCTTTAGATTAGAGGTAGGTGCAAATTTATATGGTTTTGACATAATCGGGTCTTTTCAATAAAATTCCAGATGGAGAAGTTTTCTACTCCCTTATATAGTGCTACCCCCCCCCCCAACTACAAACAAATAATACCTAAAGCTATGTGAATTTATCCATCTTATGTAATATTCATATTTCACCTAATTGCAATTACTAGCTAGTACAATTAGACATGCCAACAACTAAGGCCTGCTTAAAGTGAAAGTATTCCTCCACACCAGACCAGACAACCTTACATTAACCTCGAACCTGAACTTAGACATAAAATCTGAACCTCAGCTGAGGGTTTCAGTTCGGACCAGACCTTTTAGCCTAGACCTGCCCTTCAACATACCATAACGTTTTGAGTTGACTGCGAAGTATGGGATCCTTATTTTAAATATCTTATAAATAATGCTGTGACCTGTACAAACACATGCCATATTGACATTGATATTCCACTATAATAATGTGTATATCTTGTCTTTACTTGTTTGCTTGTCGTGGTAATTAAAATGTGTACGAGTATATAATATACTGTTATTAGCATGTTTTGTGTAGTGTTGTACTCTATGCTTTCACTAATGTCTTGGCAATTACATTTATGTACCCTGTCAATCATTCCTGGGATCACCTGTCATACTTTGTATGAAACTATGCCTTTTTATACTTACGAACCAAGTCTTTTTGCACCAATTGTAATTTGGACTCCTTTTTGGTTCGATATCGACTCTATGTAAAGGTTAACCTTTTGACCTCGGACTGGAACCATATTTTATATATAAGGAGTGCAGTTTCACATTGTAACTTCATTTGTCTGTAGGCTGTTGTTCAATAAAGTTATCTTACTGTATTGAGCTTCTACAGTCTCATTACTGTTTACTGCTAACAGCACGGAATCAGGCACTCCCGCTGGCCTTGGGTCTTTCCATGCATAGTCTTATGACTAGTACTAGCATCCTACAGTCGACCCCTCCCCACAGCTGTAGGCATTGCTCCTACTAGCCTAGTCTACCATAGGAGTCAAGCCCACCCCTCCGGGTCTTGAGCTGGACTCTGAGGACTTCGACGGCACCTTCGAACCCTGGGAGTTCCTCTTAGTCACCCCACTACCTCGTTGTCTGCCTACAGTGTGTCGGTTAGACCTGCTCCCCTCTCTAGCCCTAGGCCCTCTTGCTTGGTTAGCCAGTTCTGACTCCCTCTCCCCTGTACTCTGACCTGTATGTTGTATGGCCGTGCCTCAGCTACCCAGCCAAACACAACAACAAGCTATTATATTTTATCGATAATCTGAAGAGACGTGATGTGTCTATCACAGATCAGAAAAAGCAAAAACAATTGTCATCAAGAAAGAGGCGCCAGTTAGTCGTCTCGAATCAATCTATTCCTTAATAAATATACTTGCTAATAAACTGCTACAACCCAATCCTTACAAGTTATTAAAGTTTATGATTTAAATATTTCCATGCATTCAACATATAATTCCTGTAACTCTTTGCTCTCTAGAAATGACATCTATTTGCAGTGTTTTCTGATTAATCATTAGGACACATCACATCGGTCGGGAGCTCAGAACAGGGGTACTAGAAGCAGAATGATATAATCATAATGTACTGACGAACTGGAGGTCTCAACCACTCTCTAATTGGAAGTTTAGAGACTCTACAGACAGACAGACAGACAGATAACTACATTCTATTGCCCTATTGCCTATCAATCCTATGTCATTGGTAATGAACTCCTGTATTCTTTCTAGTTACTTACTTTTACTTGAGCCCCCCATCAAATTCATTAGTTAAAAGTTGAAAGAAGAATCTAATCACAGAAGGTAAGTGGAGAACTGGAACCTAACTAGGCTACTTCACTCATCTTTTGTAAACTCACTAAGTAGTAACTGACTGTCACTGTGACTCAAATTGGAAGTCCAACTCGAACTGTTACTATTCTGTAGCTCACCTGTAAGATGACATCTTTTACCAATGCATTGACAGGTGTTGTCAATAACTGAGATGCTCCCTGAAACCACCATAACACTATCCCACCTTTGCTGAATATCACAAACAGTTCAAGCATGTTCAAACACTAAATTCTCAACACTTTTCAAGCTATAAAGATGGACACGTTGGTCAGCAGCGGAGTGAATAGCGGATTTCCCCAGTTTTTGGTGTGTTGTTGAGGATTTCTGCCACGTACACCTCAGCTTTACCTCTTTTCGAATAATATGGCGTTATATCGAGTGGCAATGTTGCGGTTACGTCCAACTTCTCTGCTTCCTTAAATTTATATGGCGGGCTAGCTTTGATCAGGCACTCATGGTTGATTGATAACTTATGCCTCTTAGTGGTTCCTTAACTATGCAAAACGTCTCCACAAGTTTATAATTCACCATTTCTGACATATCCCTGACATCATTGAAGAGCCAGGACAGTTGATTTTACATCATATACTGCACGAGGCGAGCCGAATGACAACACAATCATTGAATCACAACTCCAGCTGAACTTTTACTTTACTTTACTTACTATCTTTCTTTGAATTCAGACATGAACTAACTACGAACGACAGCGAGTACTTAACGTGAACTTCAATAACCTCAACATTTTTCAAGTTGAGGTTATTGAAGTTCACGTTAAGTACTCGCTGTCGTTCGTAGTTAGTTCATGTCTGAATTCAAAGAAAGATAGTAAGTAAAGTAAAAGTTCAGCTGGAGTTGTGATTCAATGATTCAAATATAATATATTAGTATTTAAAAACTGTTGGTGTAAGTGTGCGCTAGTATTTCATTTTTATTATTATATTTATTATTATTATCTTTATGAAAAGTAATACAAGACACATTTTTATTTTTCCTAATAATTCAACGCTCATCTGAGCATCGTCATCATTTTATCCTCTGATGATGATGCTCGGATAAGCGTTGAAATATTATTATGTAAAAAAAAATCAAAATAAAAATACGTCTTGAGTTGTATTACTTTTCATTAGTATTTAAATATAGTATTAATAAAAATTTAAGATTTAAGGATAGAACAATCCTGCTGATACTTTGAGCAATCCCCAAATGACAGGTAGCACAGACCTGTACAGCACAACTTTTAATAAATCCTGAACTAATAAATGAAATACTGTTCAAACTCATGCTGCCCACTGTCCCATATGAGGCAAGCCCCTTCCACTCCGTAGGTGGTCTAGCGTGACAATGAACTCCATGCAAGGTCCATGTAAAATAAAAATGAAAAATTTAATTGAATAATATTTTAAAAAGAAAACTAACTCATACTAGCGGGTTAAAAATATTCAGATGAAGTTTCAAAAGAAAGGCTAAATCATTATAATTATAATACTCCCTCTCCCCTGTACTCTGGCCTGTATGTTGTGTGGCCTCCTTTGGCATAGTGTATTGTTTTATAGTTGAATAGTTGTATTGTATTATAATCATTATAGGCCTACTAATACTATACTATTATTAATAATCATTTTTATAAATAATTAGTCTACATGTGGACGATTTTCAGTAAAGACCTCTTGTTGGCTTGCGAAGCCACATTCCTCAATAAGCTCGATAAGGTTTGATAAAACCACAAGGAAGCTTACTGAGAAACAGAAAAACTTGGTTCAAACGCCGAATAACTGGTAAAAAGTCCTTTTAAATAAATATGAAGCTGAAAGAAGATTATGTAAAATACCCCTTTGTCAAAAGAAGGGAGACTGTCTCATAGGGAAAGTATACAAACCCATGGAACGAGGTAACTTCAAACACCTGAGACAAAATTCTATCATTGACGTTGTTGATTCCGGAACTGACTGATGGCCCAATGAGATGTGCCGAGATCCTAAACAATTTTTTCTATAGTCAGTATTGCCAAGAACATTGGCTCACACAAGCTCCAGGGACCTATTGAGATGGCGAAGACATCCAGATATCAGTTGGAGGATTTGTTTCCCTCATCAAAGGGTTGCCAAATGGCAAGTCACCTAGACCAAACCAGAGGCATTAGAAACGTCACCTTGTATAAATTAACACAAATTTTCTACATCATGCAGTGTGTAGGTATTTATTGCAGCTTTTGTTTTTATTTTTTTCAGGTGATAGTCTGTAGTTGCTTATCATGTCAGGTATTGCTCTTGGGAGATTGGCAGAGGAGCGCAAGCAATGGAGAAAAGATCACCCATTTGTTAGTTGACTTACACTTAATAATCTGCAGTACAAAAAATGTTTCTGTTTGTAACTGGTGATAATTTACAATGTATACTCAATTGTATACTCATTGTTGCAACATGTTTATTGGTAAACACTTTAAAGGCTAAGATTAACGTACTTTGCCTTATCTAATGCTAAGTATTAGTATTTGACCACCAATGTTACTCAGTATAAATATTTCGTTGGCTGTACTGCTTATAGGGGTTTGTAGCAAGACCAACAAAAAATCCTGATGGTAGCTTAAATTTAATGAACTGGGAGTGTGCCATTCCAGGTAAACACGGGGTAAGTGTTCTTAGCCTTTCCTATGTGTACATAGCTCAGCATCACTCCCTCTGAACACAGTTAATTTTTGCTTTTCATCAGCTGCCGAAAGTCTGCAATGTGTTGACATATAGCCATGCTTGCAAGACATAGGGGCTTATGTTTTAATTGATGTTGTCAATAAACTTTGCAATATTTGTAGACAATTTGGGAGGGAGGACTTTATAAACTAAGAATGCTATTTAAAGATGATTACCCCTCATCACCACCTAAATGTAAGTCCCCTTCTTTGTATGTTCTATAATTATCTGTATAGCAATGTATAGGAATAGGATGTCAGCCCGGTTTTATGCCTTCTGCTAGCTAAATAGTTTTAATATACATGTGTTCATTTTTAGGTAAATTTGAACCCCCACTTTTCCATCCAAACGTATATCCATCAGGTACTGTATGTTTATCACTATTGGATGAAGAAAAAGACTGGAGGCCGGCCATAACAATAAAACAGGTGAGCTGTATAACATGGTTTAGATGGGAGTTGGCTGCCTACTAATAATAGCTGAGTTGGTGCTAAATACATGAAAACTCATCAGAATTTAAATAGAAGTAATGTGGATGACTGCAAAGCTAACCTGTTTGCATTCACAATAACTGATCATTTCTGTTATTATTTACACTGAGAGTGGTCACACATGGTGGCTATTACATTGTCAGTGGTTACATTGTTAGTAGTTGTACTGTTAGTAGTTATACTGTTAGGAGTTATACTGTAAGTAGTGTCTACATTATTGGTGGTTTCACTGTTAGTAGCTACATCATTGGTGGTTTCACTGTTAGTGTCAACATCATTGGTGGTTTCACTGTTAATGGTTGCCCTTATATAAAACACACAATTGTAAGCAGCTGACTGTGGTTGTGTTTAGATTCTACTGGGTATACAAGATTTGCTAAATAATCCAAATGCTAAAGATCCTGCTCAAGCCGAAGCCTACACTATATTTGTGTAAGTTGTCTTCTCTCTATATGTTGGTGGATACTTCCAGTGTTCACATTTAACTGAATGTACATGTATATACATGCACATGTATATATAGTAACAGCATAATTATATATATATAGCAAAGTGGCATGTCATGCAGTCTAAGTTTGAGCCCAGTTCATCACAGGAACATGCAATGTAAATGTGTCTGCGTGTAGTACCTGTTTGTTAGCCATTTTTCAGATGAATGAGTGTTTACTTCTCATATATGTTGTTCGTCTTTAGGCAAAATAAGAAAGAATACGAACGTCGGGTACTGGAACAGGCCAAACAGTTCAAAGACCCAAATCTTTGAACAGTGGATTGACCAATCACTTTCCTACCTCTTTTTCTAATACAAACCACGTACCATCAATAGGCTAGTGGTTGTGGAAATAATTGGTAAACTCTATCCTGTATAAACAGGAATCTAAACTCGCCTGGTATTATTGTTTTCGTTCTTGTGTTATCTGCCTATATCTCATCATTAGAATTTATTATCATGGTACGCTCTTGGTTATTATAATATACTCTTCCTGTCTTAGCTTAAAAGTTAAGGCGTAAGTATGTTTGTGGATGTTGTCCTCAATGTTTTCTGCAAAAGTTTTAATATATAGCTATTGTCATCTCATTCTTATATTAATTCTGTCCAAGTTACGCAGGAATAAAGTTTATTAACAACATGTTATTCAATCATTTTTGAATCACTATTGAAAGTAAATCTACACCGTAATAGGTATTTAAGTTTACAGTTAGTAAATTTAAAATTGTGGAACTACAGAGATGCTCCAAGAAAGGTATCATGCGCATGCTGTCTTATATTTTGGTAAGAGAACCCAGTTGGAGAATACGATCAGAAACATCATCTTAAACTTAATAAATGCATACATACTTAGAAAACAAGTACAGTAATTGACAAACTACTGCCTATAGTTATGTGATAATCAACATGCATGCAATACCTCTGCTAGTGTAAACTGTATGGAAAGTAGGGAGAGGTGGAGGCCTGCAAAATGTCCCAATTATTGCAGAGAGTAAATGAAGTCCATGCTGTCAAGTTCAGCCACACTAGGTAGTGAGGCATTAAAAAATAACCTGTTCCAAAGAGAGATACCTCCTCTAATGCAGTGCCAGCCAGGAAGGAGTTGAGGCTGTTAGATGCAGAACTGAAATTTAGATAGCCTTAGTTCCTTGTTTGTAGTTGGGGGCAAGGGCGGTCAACCAACAAAATATAGAGAAGACAACTTCCTCTGCTTTAATTTTGGTAAAGAACAAAAGTATATCAAAAATTTCTCTACTTCTGCACCTAACTCTGTGGAGGGTGGTATCCCAACTACCCTATGTGTGGGGTACATAAATATAATACTTAGCTAAAGGAATGTTAGAGCTGTCTACCAGAGGGGATAGACAAACATATTGAAGTGTAACAGGTACAGCATCAGTTACATGTAGTTATTGGAAGTAGTGGGTCCTAGTTACAGTGTTTGGACTTGGGGCCCTGCATGCATGTTGTCATTGATGTGTTAGCCATAAATAATATAAAACTTCATATAATAGTAAAGAGATGCTACTTTATTAGAAGTGCATAAGCAACTGAGGAATATAGAAAATTTGAGTTCTTTTTACATGAAATTAGCTCCACCCCAGCCAAGGTGAGTCTGTGTGAACTCAGATATGAAATGGCCTGTGTTATATATAACAGTAAGTGCAAAAAGCCCCAGTCGAGCAAAAATGTACAATATTTTGGAACAATAATACAAGAATGTGCAATGTTAGAATGTACATGTACATACATGTAATTAGTATGATACAAGAATGTAAGAACACATACTGTTCCAACTAACAGATAAGTCCTGTTGGACACCGCAATTACAATAAGCACCAGGTATACATAAAGGTTTTTGGTAATTAGTCCAACAAATATAATATTATGTAGCTTTAGGAGGAGGTTATTGGCAATAAGGCTAATACCATCTGTAAAATGTTATGTACATGTATATGTGTGGTCATAGTTCATTGTATGAGAGTGGAGCGCTTCTATCCTACCCTTACACCAAAGTAGTGGATCTTCTAGCTCATACTCATGGCTATTGATTGTACTACAAAGTTGTCTTCTCTGTGAAAAAAAGGAGAGAGAACAGCTGTATATTCTGTATGTACATGTACATGTACATGTACATAATACACATAATCATAGTTGATCAATATTCAACAAGCTGCCTTACTGGTTGCATTTTGATGATTGAGCCATAGAGTTTTCATCTTTATAACTCTATGTATTGAACTCAACAACATTGACTAAACTATGCGGTATTTCTATTGGTGTACTGTTATAGATTGATCTATCTATCCAGTAGTGATTAGTAGTAAAATATTAATCTTCTATATAAGGAGTTGTGTGCTTTATCCTAAATAGGCAATAAAGTAGTTGTCCTCTCAATATGCTCGTTTTCGAATTTCCCAATCCAACATTTGTGGGGAAATTTAGGGTGCGCAAACCAAAGCTGTTTTATTTATATCAATTAATGAATTATCTAAATGTGTAATGTTGAATACTCACACAACTAGATTGTGGCAATTTTACAGATTGCAAGTAAATCATAAATGCAACCTAATGGTGAAGCAATATACAAAAATTTTTTCTGTTAGAACAAGAGTTTTACAAGATGAATAATTGTTAACCGTAAAAGGCCTCACAAGCCATCACGTGACTTGACCTAGCTTTTCCACTGCAGTTTCTGCGCATAGAATTTTACCTCGAACCTGGCAAAGTGAAATGGAGTCAGCTTTGCTTAGGATCGGATGGTGCTAAAATAATGTTCACCAAATTACTCCAAGAGAAAGCTGTATGTATGACTATTTTGCATTCATGTTCTTTGCTGTTATTTTTGTATATGTACATAATGTGGTATTTGAATTGAAGAATTAAGCTGAAAGTACAGTGTTAGTGTAGTGTTTTTACGTTTTGTAAAGATTTTTTTTTATTTTCATGATGATCATCATCATCATCTATGATTTTGATTCATAGGTTATAATTAGAACAGATACTGATGAGTTTTAATCAATCTTATGCGAATGGCTAGACAAGATTAATAATTCAAGATTGGCTTCGAATTGAATTATTTAAGTGAAAGCATTAATAATTATTATTATTATAATTATTAATACAAATATTTTAAAATTAAATATAATTATCTTATGGCTATGAGTTATGAGTAGTAACTAGACTCTAGAGATACTGTAACATTTATAGTAAAGTATAGTAGTTATAGTAAGTATCAGTATGAGAATGAGTATCAGTACCAGACGAGTTTCAGTAGAGTATTATAAATATATTTCGTATAGTATAAGTATAGTATTGTGTTAACAATTTTAATTATTTTTACTCTATATTATAGTTATTTATTGAATTCAAATTAAAAATTTTCATAATAATTGATAAGTTTATGGATAGAACTATTTTTATATTATTATATGTAATATTCATATGATATTCATATTGCAATTATATTATTGAAATTAAAAAAGAGATTAAATTCTAAAAAATTCATGAGAGCGGCTTTCATTTTTTTTAGTTTGAATGTTTTGTATTTATTACTAGGCTTATATAATAACAATTAATAATTATAATTATTATTTATCTACTGTTATTTGAATTTCCATTGTGATTGTAGTAAATTGCTACTTGCTACTAAGTAATTTTTTATTTTTTGCATTGTCATTAGGACCATCACTACTATGGTGTGACTTGCCATCTTTCTTTTTTGTAACTATGACAAATTAACACTCACTAAATCAAATAACCATGCTAATATTTTATTAGCATGTGTGGTTATTGTATTGTTTGTAATAAATATGAATATTGTAATTATATCTTATAAAGGTTAGTAGTATTGATTAGTTTTATACTTGATTGTTAAATTAGTGGTTATTGCCATTGTTTTAGTTCCAGCCAATATTATGGACTAGATGGTGATGCTATAATAATAGCTTTGTTTCAGTTATATAATGTAGCCCACCAACTTACAGCATAGGTAATTGTATTGATTTACCTATAATCTAATGCTAAAATTAAAATATAATCGTATTAATGAATTATATTATTACTGTTACTCGGCACTATTACAATAATTCCTTTGGGTCTACGTATATTCAGTACATTTCAATATGTAAAAGTTCTTTCCTCATGTCTGTTCACCATTATTGGTCATTGTCATTTTGTATTTCATTTAGAGTAATAAAATAAACAGTTTCACTGGGTGTCAGTAATGCCCACTAATGGTTCACTCACATTGATTAAAAACGAGCATTGAGTTGAACCTCACCTGATAAACTGTTTAGGCTATTTTGGGAACAATCTTCCAATTTAATGCTCAGGCTACGATGGAGTTGCAGAGTGGTAGGTTAATTTAATATTCCATGTGACGAAGATATTGCACTATTTAGATCTGTTATATTTACTATAATACTGAAGATGCCTGAATTTGTAAATTCAATGGGGTTTTCAACTCTTGGGGGTTGAGTGATCTTCCCTATCTCTGCTGTAGCTGAGGCCTTTCGGTTTGGTAATTAAATTTTGCTTTTGGAAATAAACTACATAAGCCATAACCATAAAGTCCCTTTACTAGTAGGTAGTTCATTGCCAGTTGTGTTGAACTTGTGTCTGCAATGCAAACATTATTGCAAGCCATTTTTGGAATTACAGTGTATTATTTAGCCCAACATTATTATAGTCATTGAAACCTTTGTGCCTTTTCAAACACTGGGTCTACAGGGAAACAAACAAGGTCTATTATAGACATCTGAGCAGTCATTACCTTTTGTCGAAGCTATGGGTGAAGTTAATCAGCCTACAAAGCCATTTGCTTTGTACCTACAGAGCTGTATGTAGGCTGCAGAGGAATACGAATAGACTACAAGTTCATATTGATGTTATGTTTCTCTACTGGTAGCTACTTTAGCATTGCCATAGCTTATCTTCCACTGAAGTTTACCAACTGTTTGTTCACAGAATCTTGGTAGGCAGTTGCATATCAACCAAGCTACAGTTAAATTTACAAGTACAATGTAGTTATTGATTATCAGTACCATTGAACCATTCAGCGTTCTCTCATTGATCTGCAAGTAGAGTTACAATTATGCTCACAATCCAATGCTTTCTTTGTTGATGAGCCATTTTGGATGGACAAGTTCCCTGCAAATTGCTCCCACTACAAAATGGTTACACATTATTAAGCATTCTAATTAGTGCAGCTACAAAATTTGGTCTCAGCAAAATAATATGGTTTCTGTTCGAGCATGAGCAAGAACATATGCAAGGCCTGCTTCAAACTGTACTGGGTAGTAATTGCTTTGTTTCCGAGTTATTATTTTGTAAAAATGTTAACCAGCTTTTATGCAGAAGTTGCCTAATAACATTTCTTTCGTATATATTTAGGTGTGACTTGTTTTTATCCATTTTAGTGGTGATTAGTTAGAATTCGCATTAACATTACATTTATTATGTTTCGTGTTGCTATCATTACAGGTAATAAACAGATTAATATTCACGATCATCTACTCTCATCTCCAGTATTTACTGTAAAGGTACAGTACATCAAGGTAATCGCATATCAATGACATCAGCTACAACAGATCCAAGTAGCCACATCACCACAGCTGATCAACTAGCAAACAGGCGCAATATGGCTACAGCTATTAGTCAGTCTTCAACCCTGCAACAGGGCTTAGTCCAAGGTGCTCCACAATCTCGTTCCACTGACATTACAACCTCAAATCCTGTGATAAACTCATCTAGCTCAGGTATGCCCATTGTTGTTTGATCATATCGCAGTCATTATGCTAGCTGTAGATTGCAGTGAAACTACAGGTAGTCCATTGCTAGTCTCAAAATGTTATGCAACCATTAAGTTAAAGTGAGTAGTATTATTAATAGAGGTGGTGTAGTTACTGGTATCTGAGGTATCGTTCACTTAATTCACCATTGGGTTTGCCAATATAAAGATGTGATGATGTGGCGTACTGTCTCTAGTTCTGATTGATGGACTCGAAGCATTATGGTTATCTCATATTATTGGTGTCAAAAGTGATTGCCTGCTATGATAGTCTAATTAGTGAAGCTATTATAGGCAACAACTACATGTCTGTTGGAAATTAATGGCTCTCTCTTCCATTACTAACTTAAGGGGCGTGTAACTGCTAATAATAGTTGTTGTACCTTACCAAAGCTGTTGTTATCTCACCCATCGCTCCCAACATTTTATGTTGTATCAAAGCTCTGAAAGTTGCATATTATCAGTGTTGGTTATCTTCCACTCACTTTCATCTCTAGTGAGCGAAGCATAGTGTACTTCATTGTAAAGTAAACCTACATGTAGTAAGGTAAAACCACATGGCTATGAGTCTATGATGACAGCACATATTCGGGCCAATGGTTGGGTTCAGACCATAATAGAACCAGCAATACAGTGGGCCTGCTTTTGCAAAAGTTGAGGGGTAAAGTGCTTATCTGCCTCAGTACAATGGCACTGCAATGTACATGTAGGCCTATGTGTTTCAGTGGCGTTTGAAGCAATCAATATATTACTTGAATTGCTATTATTATTATGTATTGCAGTAGTCATACACTGTATGAATGCAAGAGAGCTAGGTTTGTTTTATTCCTACTGAACTTTATACAATGCGTACACAAATGTATAATAGATACATGTATATTATTATAGATTTTCTCTTTGCAGCAGTTACTGCCCAAAGTGGAGACCAGCAATGGTTAGACAACTCATCTATATCAGGTTGGGATAAACAGGTAAGCACATCTACACCTATGCAGTTGGGTGCAATTTAGCACACGATTTAGTAGAATGAGATTCATATTTTGTGATTTGCGGATTTGGGTCGGTGGTTAGCTGAAAATATACAAGGAAGACGACTTCTGCTGTGGTCTTGCCAAAGGCTATTTCATTTACTGTATGGTCATGCACTCAAACTCACTTATAAATAACTATGACCACTTTTGTAAGGAGTACTGTGTCAAGTCTGGCTGCATTGTTCCGGCTTAACTGGAAATCATCAGATGCATCATTAGCATGGTTGTGTTTGCATTATTGGGATGACATAGCAGCTGGTTCTGCAAACTTGTGATTATGTCTTGATTACATAACCCTATGAATGATACCTGTTCAGTTGGTAGAGCAGTTATTGTGCTATTGAAGTGATTCCATGTGACTGGGCTTTGTTTGTTGTTCAAGCTGACATTACCTTAGTGGGAGAATTTTATTTTGTTGTTGAGCGGAGTTGTTGCTGTATCATAGTAGAGTTTACAGTTATACTGCTGTAGATCAACAGGTGAAGAAGGTAGCGGATTTAAGTACTAAGTACGTTGTTCTTTACTTCATGCATTATTGTCTACCAGTAGAGGTCTTTCACTTTGATAAATCAAGATTAGTAAGATTTTGGAGGTTATAATTAGGTGGTCTGCCGTATAAGCTTAGTGTGCGATCTCCATCAAATGTACATGTATATCTGCATGCAGTACATGTCAGGAACTTGCTGAGGTATCACACTTGTGTAGAAAGTAAGCTATTGTTAGAAGATTAAATAAAATTGGAGTGGCCTTCAATGAAATACAACGAGATGCTCTGATAACTATACGAGACAAACCAATGTTGTCCATCTGGGAGTAATTACATCATGTGTGATGTATGTAATTGCTACCAGCTCAATGCAGTTGGAAGTTGGATTTTGCCTTATAGCTCAGAATACTAACCTAACATGTCTAATTGAATTACTGTGCTAGTAAACTTGCATTATTCCACTTCAGTGATGTAGCACTGTGTTTGCACTACTTGTAGCCTGGCAGCCAGCAAAGCACTCCTCGTCTGGACCACGCCAACAATCCCGCTACTACGCAGTTTAGTGGTTGGGGTTCACAACCATTCCCCTCCTCATACGCCAGTGATTCACAGACCGGCGGCTCTAGTGCATGGCCAAACCCAAACAACAACAACAACAACTTGAGCCTGGGTTCTGCTTGGGGATCTCAGTCGCCTAATATCAACAGGCAGCAACCAGCTGCTACCACTTCCTCAGACTGGGGCATGCCAACCAATACTGCGTCTACATCGCAGTGGGGCATGTCCACGTCATCTGCAAACTCAGGAGAGCAGGATTCATGGGGAACAGCACAGCGTCTACCAAATGCGGGCACAGAAAGCTGGGGGCAATCTGCAGCATCCAGTCAACAGAATACTCCGTCCAGTGCTAATGCACAAATGAGTCAGTGGGGCCAGCCCGTCCCTCACACCTCAGCTTCCACAACTGCGTGGCAAACATCCAACAATGGGAATGCATCTAATCAACCTCCTTCAAATCCCTCAATGGGTACTCCAAACACCAGTGCTAGCACTGCTACACAGCAGTGGGGTGCTAATTCTAGCGCTGGTCAACCAAGTACTCTTTCCCCACCATCTGCCACAAGTTCTACAATATCCGGTCTGGCCTCACCGCAACCAGAATCTTCTGCAACACCTACATCATGGGCTGGGGCCGCTGCCAAAGGCCTACCCAAGACTATACCAAAACCGCCAGAACCTGTTGATCCAACAAAATTGGCCATGGAGCAGTGCATAAACAATCCAGAAGGCTGGGGTCGTCCTGTCAGACAAGACACGGCATGGGGAACTCCACCAGAGAAGAACAAACAAGACGAATCAAACCAGTGGCACTCTACTCAAAACAATGGTAAAATTAATTGTGACCTGTGATTTTCAATGCATGACTTTTATTGCAAGCATGTTCTTTTGTACAAAAAGTTGCAATACAAGTATAGTTATCAGTTACGAGCATCTAACTTTCTTGTACGGTAGGTACAGCTATATGGGAATCATCTAAAACTACTGGAGGACATGTTCAACCAGCTGACAAGAGCACATGGAATCAAAAGGTCGCAGGCAACAATGACCCCAATGTCTGGAACGGAGAGGGTTCAAAAGGAAAAGACAATGCATTGTGGGATGATTTGCCCAGTAGTAAAGAATCGGAATCTCCGTGAGTTGTCTTGCATTTCAACTGTCAATTTAACTGTTGGGATGTCACAGGTTAAATCATTCTGCTTATGATGTTGATCTATCAGGAATAGTTACCTGTAATTAAGAATGCGTCGTGTCACTTCCATTCCATCATGTCAGCCTTATATACAAATCTAACCATCAGGTATTATCATTACAGCGATCAACCCAGTTCTTGGAATACTCAAGGACCTCAATCCCGAACGGTATCACAGTCATCTGCA
Organism: Bugulina stolonifera; assembly: GCA_935421135.1. Classification (NCBI taxonomy): domain Eukaryota; kingdom Metazoa; phylum Bryozoa; class Gymnolaemata; order Cheilostomatida; family Bugulidae; genus Bugulina; species Bugulina stolonifera. The sequence continues at coordinate 31,949,416 of OW285187.1, forward strand.
GGCGATGGAAACACAGACAGTGCTGGCTGGTCTTCCAGTGGTACGGTACCTGGACCTGCTGGTGTTAGCCGTTCTAGTCCGCCTAATTCAATCAATCGCCAACCTACAACTCCAATGGGAGGAGACGGTGGCTGGGGTGCACAAAATGGTACCGCTGGTGACCCGCGTAAACTCACAAGGTGGGATTCTACTCCCGGACCAATGCGCATGTCCTCTGTCTCTGAAACAGGTGAGCACTTCATGGCCACTAGCAGCAGTTGTGCTAGAGTTAGGTTATGGAGCTCTGGTTTGAGTTGGCTTTACTGTCCTTGGTGTGTGTGTTTTACCAATATCTGCTCTATCTTACATGACATGCAAGTAATTTATTTTAAGACGGACGTGTAATTGATCACAATAATCCTGGGGCCTCGGATGCGTTTCAAAGAGGCCGACTGATTTCATCAGACCAGGGTCATGTGACTCCTACCATAGCTGGAGGTGTGGTAGCGCCTCCAGCCTCTACAGCTAGTCACTTCAGCTCTGCTGCTGCAGATGCTCCTGCCGCCGCTCGAGCTCTTTTAAAAGATGGCAGAGGTCAGATTGCTATTATTGTTAGATTTGTTACATGTGATGTTCTTTGTTTCTATACCCTAAAAGCAGAAATATTTCGCGGAAGAAAGTTTCACGAGTTTGCTAATCCTGGAGCAATTTGCGATAGAAATATTTAGCGAGTTTGACCTATCGCGAAATTTGTTTAAGTCCCAAAATTGATGTTTAAGCATATTCCAGCATTAAAACCAAGCTTAGCTAAGCTCTATGTTTACTCAGATTTAAACCCCACTTACATACCGTACAAAACTATACAGCTGACTCCTATATAGTGCAGTAAGCCCACCTGTGAGGTAAAGTAATTACCATAGCTTGTTAAAAAATCCTCTGATTAAGCTCCTACTCTAGGCTACTTACCAATTATGTTATAGCAAATACTTGCTGCTTTGTAAAATATTCAACTATGTATCATATAGCTATATAGCTGCATGTATGGTCCGTTTAAACCAGAAATTATTTAAATCAGTTTGAAAGCAGATATTAATAGCGATGGAAATTATTTGCGAGTCGCGAAATTCGCAAAAGTTAAAACTCGCAAAATGTATCTGCTTTTAGGGTATGTTGTTGTATGTAACCATCTCTCCTATGCATGTAATATGTGGGTAGAGAAGATGCTAATTTTGTTAGTTGAATTTGCTCTTAGCTTACAGCATGCTTTGCTGTAGAATTAAAGTTGAACAATTTGAATATATAATTAAAATTGAAATAATATTGCGCATTTGTTCATTCAAACATGGCAGTCATTGCTGGTGTATGTATAGTCACTTAGTTTCTTAGCTGTGGGCACATTTTGTTGAAATGATATTGGTAACTTTGTTTAGTTGACCTGGATTGTTGTGATTGGCACAGACTCTGCTAGTGTGTACATTGTTGTGAATGTGCATAGCCTATCATTATGTACATATTACATGCTCACGTTATGCATTTATGTGTGTAGGCCTGTTATTACAGTGATTGATACTGATAGGAATACTCTTGGTTACCTATAGGAATAGTCTCACTGTATATCTACAATCTATCTATTATGGTTCATGGACTTGCTAGGATTTTGGCTCTCGTCTGGCTTGCCTAAGCTGAGGAGTGGTTATTCCTTAGTTCTGCTAGCCTTCATATGATTGTGTGTGGGGTGTTGTGGGCCCCTTCTTGTCCAGCTTCTTCACTTAGGTAGGAGAAGCACTGAGACCCATCTGACTGGCTCCTGACTGAGCGCCTATCCAGTGTCAACTGTCTACCTATTCACTGTTACTATCAATCTCTTTCCCTTGTGTCCTCAAAAGCTTTTACAAATTGCATGCTTTTATTTTCACAGCTTTCCTAGACATTGTAATGGTTATTGTGTAATAACTACTTGTACAACGTTTATGGTGCCACTAGCATCTGTCTTCACGCTGTCTCCCAGGGGCTTTGTTTTACCTGTATGTACATATTATGTTGTCACATAATTATGGTTTGTTGTGTGGCCAGTAGATGGAGCAGTGGTTTGGTAACAGTCAGTAATAGTGCTTATTGTTGGCATCAAAAGGGTATTTCAGTAAATAGTAAAGACTACCTTCTATTATACTGTCATTATTGCACTCCAAGCCACACTGCACCTGCAAGTGTTTATTTTGCCAGCAACAACAAGCTACTGGATGGTCCATTTGTAATACCATGTCCTATGACATAATGACATTCTCTGCTGTAATAAACATTCTCATTTAATACCTGTAAACCAAAGGTTTGCAGGTGTTTCTGTCAAGTAGCAGTATTGTTTTCAGCAAACATTGCTGGATGTATTAGCAAGTACACGCTATGCTGTTGCAGGTGGCTCCAACTACTGGGACTCTGGTCAAGGAAGACAGGGTGGTGGTGCTCCTTCCAACTGGAACTCAAAGCCTTCCGTCTCTTGGACTGGTGACAGCAATACTGGTGCTGGTGGGTGGGGTCCTTCTCAACCCGGCCCTGCTGGTCAGCATGGTGGATGGGGAGATGCACCTTCCAATAACCAATGGCAAGGTGGATCAAACAGGAAACCTTCATACGGGTGGGATGACAACCAGTCTAATGGACCCGACTTTGGTAGAGACAGGAGACTGGTATGTTTTCACCATCAGTGCACTGAACTCATCTCTACTTACTGATTGTTTTAGACTAGTAGGCCTGATGCTTTGACTAAGTAGAAAAGTACAGTATGTTAAACCCTTTCTACTGTGGTATGCAGTAGTTTTAGTTCACTTGGTTTATAAGTTAAGGTGTACCACAAATGAGTATGAATGACTAAGATGATGTTCATCTCTTTATGCACAGAAGAGCGATTCAGGGCAGATTGGAGATGATGATTGTGGTGACTGGAATGAGAGTAACTCTGTGTGGTCCAGTGCCGGAGGCTTCAAGTCACAGATGCGAAAACATGTAAGTATTCATCTACAGTACCTATCCATGTTCCGCTTCTCAATAGAGATGAGGTGTAGTGGTGAGAGACACTTGGATTGCCTTAGTTCTTCGTGTGTGGGTGAGGCTTGGGGTAAGGGTGGACAACCTATCAAATGTGGAGTAGACAGCTTCTCAAGCTTTGGTGAAGCACACAGGCTACCTCATTTCTCTTCGCTGCACCTAATTTAAGATGGTAACCATTGAGCTCTTCTGCTCAGATTTCGATACTAAGTGCAAGACTTTCTGTTACTGTATTTAAATGAATCGGTAAGCAATCAAGCAGTGAATACATGGTCAGGCCAAACTAATCCTAAACTGGTGTCTACCAGTTAAATACTGCATACTTGGCATACAGCATACACATGTATTACATATATATACAGCAATATACTAGTCAACTGCCTTTACACTTTGTTGGATGTGACCCTTGATTATGAAAATAAACATTTACATACTCTATGCTTGCTGAAGCAATTCATGTCACTGTAGTAAGACTGAATAGCTCAAGTATCACACACCATAACTTGTACAATGTACTGGAAACTGTCATACAACCATCTCATACATTGAACACTGTCTCTCCTTGCAGAGCACTATACCGGAGAACCACGTACCCATGCACATGCAGAACAACAGGATGGGTGGTGGTGGCAGCGGACATTACGGAGGAGGTGGTCCAGCTGGTATGATGAACAGTGGTGTAGGTGGTAATGGTATAATTGGCACCAAACAGCAGATGATACAGTACCTCATGTCTCTCAAGTATACCGTAAGTCTGTTTCTATACACCCACTAGAAGTAGTACATGATACAATGTACACTGCGCTAGTATACCGTTACATACACACTGCATCTTGTAATTGGCTAAGTAGTGTATTTAGTACTGTAAATCTACTAGAACTGGATAATTATAGTCGTGCTCACCTCTCTCTATCTGTGGTTTGTAGAAAGAAGAAGCACACAGTGCACTTATCAACAATAACATGAACATGGACGCTGCCTTGGCTGATCTTAGCAAGAATGCCGGTATGCAACAGCAGAGACCTGGTGACTTTGGAGGTTAGTGTTCTCCTACAGAGCGATGGCCATGTTATAAATAGGCTGTGGTCAGCAGTGTTGGTCAGCAGTGTTGGTCAGCAGTTTTGGTCAGCAGTGTTGGTCAACAAGCTGTTGTGTTTCAATCTAATTTTGCAGTATCTATTTCCCTTGCTTTGGCTGATCAGTTGTCAGCTCGATTGACATGGGCTAGTGTTTTCCTAATATATTGTAGGTATGCCAATGCCAGGTGGACCAATGGGAGACGCTGCTTTCAACCCTAACATTCCCCCTCCCAATATAGCAACGAACGCACTCAATACTCCGTATAACACCAATGCTCAACATAATCAATCTGCAGTTCAGGGATCTAGTCGTATCAACAAACCCAATCAGCAACAGCGCGGACCAATGAGTGGTAAGTGACCACTCACCACTGGTGCTAGACATCCAACTGGTATCACCTACCTCTCTTTATACCAGTGTATCTTGTACTGCAGGGTGTACATCTTGTTATTATACCTCCACATGAATATACGAACATTACAAACATTGTCATGGAAGTAGTTGTATAGGCTAGTAATTAATCAGACTGGAATTAGCTCATTAATATCTTACTTCCACAAATCTTTCACTCAGTTGTATTATGCCTGCGTATGTATATACTAGTTCCTATCACCAAACTGTACCTCGCCCATGTTCAATGTTATCCATCACTGAACATGGTGAAGTCTACTTTGATGTATTACCATACTAAACGTTAGCAGTCATCCGTCATAGCCAGGTACTTGCACTTTCTGTCTGTTTGTATTGTATCACTCCTGATTGGTTTCATGTTTACAGGTCGTAATAACGCACCAAACACACTGACACACCAGCAACAGACATCTCTAGTTAGACAGTTGGAGTTGGCTGTCCAGTCTAATGCCATCCATCCCTACATACTCTCACTGCCACTCATAGAGCCAAACATCAGATTCCTTCACCAACTGCTAGCACTTCACCAGTCTTACCAGAACAACCTTGATACACTCAATCAGGTGAGTGGAGAGAGTCGTCTGCTCTCTGTCTGTCTGTCCATCCGTCTGTCTGTTTACGGAGATGGTATCCTTCCTGTGCACATGCTTCAGTAATACATACAGTGTGCTGGCACCTCTCTATTACCGTAGAATGACCTACATGTACATGTACAGTCTATGTATGGGCTATTTAGTGGAATTATGTACATAGAGTACAGTGCCCTAATATGATAATATGTGTATATTTACAGTATCGTATGCAGTGTTACATGTAGATACATGTACACTTACTTGTAGATACATACATACATATGTTTTTACTTGTAGATGCAAAGGAGACATGGTATGAGCTCGCTACAAGCTGAAACAGCAAGTAGAAACGTGTCCAGTTTAGGAGCACAGATGAAGAACCTTCAGGCTCCGTATATCAAACAAGCTCATGAGGTACGTCTACACCTACATCATGTAACTCACACCTGTGTGTACAATTGTCAATCCAATATAGTACTAATATCACACCAGTGGACTCTAGTGATACCCATCTATATTATCTGAAAACGTGTATAGAACGTGTATAATGTATCATTTATGGAAAGTTTAAATTCTTGTTATTATAAGCTGCAGCTGAGTTAATGATTTATGTGGCTGTTGTTCTCCTATTCCATGAACTGGAATTAGAATGCTAACTCTACGTGTTGTCATGTAGATGAACAAGTCGCAGTACGTAGGAGGAGGCAATAGTGGTGGAGTTAGGGGCTCCTCACTGGCTGACAACCTCTCTGGTCTCTCTCTCACCAACAACCTACTACCAAATAACGCAGGCGGTTCCTCTATCACTTCTTCTTCCTCCCAGTCAAGGCTCGGCATATGGACGGACAAGGCGCCAGGTTCTGCTAGACAAGGTGCTAACACTGGCTCTTCGTCACTGCATGCTTCTCATTCCACTCCTAACCTACAGGGTGCGTTGTATCTGCCTGCTTCCTTGTCACTTATTTCCTCTCACCAATGTGTTCATTTTGGTCGTATGTTGGTTATGCTACTAGCTATTGTGTATCTTCTGTTAGATGTGTTTTATGTTGTATGCTCTCATATAACTTTCATATTGATTTAAACCATGCTCTAAATCTCTTACTAGTGAGGTGGTGGCATGTTTAACTTTCTTTCCATTAGTAAATCAACACAACTCCTTTTTCACTGAGCTTATGTGTGGTCATCACGCTATACTACATGTACATTTATATTCGCTTACTTCACTTGCCAATGTGCAGCATTAGATGTCTGCATTGCTCTTACATCAACCTGTATTATATTATTGTAATATTATGTAGGTGGCGTCTTTGGAGACAGCAACCCCTGGTCCTCCTCAGGCTCCAGTGCCTGGTCTAACATGGGTTCTGCCGGCCAATACCTAGACAACCCAAACGAATCTCATTCCCTTAACCCCAATGGCGGCCATGCTAATCCCGCACAGTCCTACGATATTCCAGAGTTTGTGCCCGGCGTGCCTTGGCAAGGTGCCAGCTCACAGAAAGTAGAAGATGACCCAAATATAACCCCCGGCAGCGTGGCACGGTCTATATCAGTCAGCACAGCTGCATCGCTCAACCCCTCAGGTGAGTTGGTATTAGTAGATGGGATGGTCATGTACTTTTATCACTTTCTGCGTGCTCTAGTACTCTGAGCTCCCCGTTGACTAGTATCTCTGTGTTACTATTACAGGACGCAATAGCACAGATTTAGGTTGGGGAAATGGCTCCAAGAATACATGGTCTACCCAGAACCTGTCATCTCCTGCAGGTGACATGTGGAAGACTGGCAATACCCGCCCTCCACCAGGTTTTGGTAAGAACATGAACCGTAGCATGTCTATGCCTCACGGACCTTCAGAGAAAACCTCAGCTTTCAGTCCGGGTAAGCATTGCTACATTCTTATGTTGCCTGGCCATTATTTTCAATAATGTTTGGTATTTTGTGTATACAAATGTTACATGTACATGTAGGTTTACTAGCCCCCACAGTCCTAACGTACTAACTAATTATTGTTTTAGTGGGTTCCAACTGGGATAACCAGCAAAGCCAACTCTCAAGTGCAAGTGTTCCATGGCTGCTACTGCGCACCATTCCTCCCCAGGTGGATGGAAACCTGCTCAAGACACTCTGTTCCCAGCACGGCCCTCTACAGAGCTTTTTCGTGAATACCAACAATGGCCAGGCTCTTGTACGCTACAACTCTAAGGAGGAGAGTATGAAGGCACAGAAGAGTCTCAACTCCTGCTCCTTGGGTGACACAACTATTATAGCAGAGTTTATTGATGAGGGCGAGGTGAGTGCTACTTGCTACGTGCTACTGTGTTCATTGGACATACTAGTCGCCTACAAAGCATTATAGTCTATGACCTAAGAGTTAACACAGCTAATTGTATACCTAATACATGTAGGTGCAGAAGATTGTGGAACAATGTCAGAGACAGTCAGCACTGGGACGCTCGCACTCTGTATCAGCTGCACCCGGCTCTGGTATGTGGACCAGCAGCAACAGTGGCAGCACTTCTAACCTGTGGGGAGGACCTGGAATGGGCACTGGATCCGCTTCCACCTGGTCTGCTCTGCCAAACTCAAGCTTTCTTCCACCCGTTGATATTGCAAGCAACAACTTTAACATGTAGAGGTACAAACTGACGGACACCGGTAGATGCTGCATGGTAATTCCTACTACATATTCTGGGAGTCGTTATCTCTCACTCATCTCTTAGTCACTTGTCTTCTATCTGAATAGATGCCAATAATATTTGTTATGCTCACAGTTCTTTGTATTATATTGATAATGGATCTCTATGAACGCATCGACATCACTAAAGTATTTAGGGATAGGTATGCAGTGCTAGATATATATACATATATATATATATATATCAATGCCATGCCAACCAATTATTAGTCCTCTATTCTTATAATAACCTTGACAGTGAACAGTCTATCTTATGGCGATAATTAGTCTTATAATTCTATAGAACTCTTATATTATTATATAATATAATTATATATATAACTAATTATTATTATTATTATTAATATAGTAGTGTAGTCCTTATCTGAATCATTGTTTTTCCTGCCCAAGTATTATTAATTAAATCAACTATACAATTGAATCTGTGTGCTACGATAATTCAGTCATAATGTAATGTGCTGGCGAAGGTACAGGCTCATGGTGCACATGCTTATCAAACGACTATTATTATTATTATCTTATATATTATTACTCCACACCATTATGCATTTTTCTCTGAAAAATAAGCTTGATTTTAACCCATCTCTATCTACTGTCTTAATTTGCATGATTGTTCTTACTTTTATTATTACTCTTATACTATTAGCTTACCAGAGATATTGTCCAAGATACATACCATAACATTGGTGAAAGCCTTCATAATGTGATGTACTTTGTAAGAAAAAAATCAATCCAAAAAATTTGAAAAAAATACTAACAGTTTTGAGCCTGGAGTCTATTTTTATCAGCAACATTACAGATCTTTGCACAAACATAGCTATATTTGTGTTTGTATAGTATTTGCAATCAATTATTTATCATTTCAATGTGCCAAGCTCTTGTTGATGAGCGTTTGACAGTTTGACATAGATGATGGTAGGCCTTGATACCAGTCAATATTATGTAAGTGACTGGGACATTTATTGCTGTGATTGTACTACTAATCCACTCTTAACTCCAAAGACTAGAGTATTCAATTCTACTAACTATGGTTGTTTCTAATCAAAGTTCAAACTAGTGCAAATCCAATGGATCATTCAAATAATATTATTATGTGCAACTACATCTATCTACCTGTGTGTCTGTCTACATGTATACGTGACCAGAAACATACCTGCTTACTTATTCTTTATCTACCTAATAACATGTTAGCCAATGAAACTAGTGAAGTCCATGGAAATATATTATAGAAATCACTTTTCACTAAAATTACGCCCATACAATGGGTGTCCAGTCAATTCTCTCCATCAGAGTATTGTAGCAAAACCGGTTCTGCAAACCTTTTATCTCAAAACTATTGTCATCAAATTCAAACTAGTTTTATTTTCTAGATATATTATACTGTTAGTTAGCCTGGTGATGCTATAGTTAGACCAGAACACAGCAATCTTGTCACCCAACTATTAAAGTAGTGACAAATCATTGAGCACCACTCACTGATCTCCAATCTCATACACAAGCATACATGACAAGATTGTCAGTATTTTTGAAATCAGCACTAGGAAGCCTCTGTGTTATCAATTTAGCATTCCGTAGAAAAAAACATTAAAAGAGACAAAAATTATAAAAAAGTTGGAAAATACAGAAAAGTTAGTGTAATGCAATCATTGGTGCTACATAACCATTAAACTAATCACAGCACTCATTGCAGTCTTTCTTGTCAACGGGTGACTCGGTGATTGATTGCCATACTGTGTCATTCCTGAAAATCCTAATAATTCAACAGATGCTATCTCCGTGTGCTCACTATAACTTGAATCTTGATATTTAAAAACCCCCCTAGTTGTAAGTAATACATGCATGTTCTGGAAATTTTGACTTCTATTTTTCTCCTACACTAGAGCATTTGGCTGAAAATATTTGCTCCTATAATGGTATAATTAATTGCATTGACACAATTGTATTTATATATATTAATGTCAACTATAGTTGCTATGGAATCCGCCAAAAATATTCTTATATGACCATAATACTGTTTTGTAAACCAGGGCTGAGACTGTGAATGCTTTTGATACATGTCCGTGCAGTAAGATTTTGGTGGTTCTTGTACTGTTACTAAAATTCTTTTTAACCTAGTTTTATCATTTAATCACACCATGATATTTACTATTATATGTGTTTCCACGTTATATTCAACTAGCTGCACAACTATGCCAGAATTTTGGCAGTTTTTTTGAAATTGCTACCAGTCAATTACGCTGATTTGTATCTTGCTTTGCTTAATTTTCTTGTGTGATGTACTATGCTATTATTCTTAATCTATGTAGTGTATATTTTTTGGTGGTATAATTACAAATAAAATGTTGCGGCGCTCGTCCCTGTGACTTGAGCATGCCCTACTGAAACTGGTAGTTGTGTTAGTTATGAACAAGGTTTATTGAAATTCACCAACTGACTCAATCCAGAAAGTTGTTGTTGCAAATAATCGGGAATCATGTAACTTTACATGTACAATTGAGTAGCCATTGTGCAAGTAAGCTCTCCTGTTTGTAAGAGCTAAGCCTGATGTGCTGCCGTCTTCAATGGGCCAATGGTTAAGGTCTTGAGGTTTTTGTTGAGCTAAAATAAAAATATGATTTATAATTGGTGAATTTCTGAAAAATGCATGCTAATAGTTGGTACCAAGGTATTGTCTGCAGAATTATTACCTCCTCAAACTTGTGTATTTGCCTCACAAAGAAGTCCCCATATCTACGAGCCACTTGAGTATCAGCTATGTGTATCATCCCCTACAACATGTACAAGTATGCCTTGACAACTAACACAATAATATTATCAAGTGCATGGCCAATTCATAATTATTCTAAAGACTACTACTATGATAGGTGTGAAATGTGCATTTGTATAGCATGTACATACATTGTCAATGTAGAAATCTACTTCAGATCCTGATTGAAACTCCCCATCTAGACCACTTGAACTTCCAGACCATACAACATTCTTCATCTTGTGCTAAAATACCATGCATACATGTGATTAGCCTGTCATTCATGATGGTGTATAAAATAATGCAACTTGATATTAACAAATATCCAAATTCCTGGGCAATACATGCTAGCTGTGAATGTTACCATACCTTGAATCCCATTAACGCTGTCTTCAACTCTTCGACACTCTACAATTGAGAAAAATCAGTTCTGATTTTGCAAAACACTCAAACAACGTGAACTATAATTCTCAGTCTATGTCAGATGTTTGACAATGGGTAAACCAACAGTTTAAGATGTCATCTAATATGCACACATGTATAATTTGTAACCTACATGTACTGCATATACTATGTACACATAATAAGTAGCAAGCTGATACATACCATGTCCATGAAAGCAGCAAGTTTAGCAAGAGGCAAGGTAGTGTAGAGTTTAAGATAACTCCTAATGTTACCCAGCAGGTTGTGCTGTTCCACCTCTTCCATGAACACCTTCTGCTGAAGGTTATAAGGCTCCTACCACACATTCATACAAATGTACATGTATTATGCTTTGCATTATTAGTTCACCCAAATACATGCATCTATAAACATGTAATATGTATATCACAGAACACAGATTCAATGAAACTAATAATGAAGTATGTGCTTATGCACAATAAGTGTCCTGTTTTCTAGGTCAACCATTCCAACATAAATATTTATATTAACTAAATAGCTGCTGATGGTAGGTTGTGCATGTACTATCCCAGGTGTTCGAGTCGAGTTTATTGCTATTCTATCCCAGTGTTCTAAGGATAAAGTAACTATAGGTACGGCATGGGTGGGGTGGGGGCATCGTGGAGGTACTACTAACCTTGTGGTAGTTGCCAGGATTATCATAATTTGGAGGCACTGGGGAGAGGAACTTGGGACATGCAAAGGCAAATGAGTTCATGAACTCTGTCATGTCACTATAATGAGAAAACAACACTTTGTTGATACATTCTGTGTATGTATTAATTGTATATGGTCGTTCAATCTCTACCATTGGCACAGATATTAAGTACTACACTAACATGCATACGAATCCACTACAAGTAGTGCAGGTTTACTGTCACCACCTATGTGTTTTATGTCAATAGTGCTATTTATTGAAATGACCAGCATAGTTTTACTACCAGTGTAACAACAACATATATCAAGTAGATCACTAGCTCACCCTTTCTGCATTTTCAGTTTCTTGTCCTGGAACTTGTCCTGTAGCTGTGAGTGGACACTCTCATCTATTCTCATTGGATGGAGAACCAGACAGATATTTAGTAGAGTATACATCTGATCATTCTGCTTGTTGATCTGTATTGAAATAAACATGGTGTGCTATTATCTATTATAGTACAACACAGGCATACAATGTACAACCTCCTAACTAGGGAAATAAATAAAGGACCTGCAACAAGAACACAATATGCCCACACTGGATATCTGGCCATGTAACAGCTGTTAACAAATAGTAGTGCCTACCTGGTCATATAGCTGTGCTTTATTCTGAAACATAGACTTGGTTCTTTGAATGTAGAGCAGGATGTTGGAGAAAGTCCTGATGGCATCCTGGTACCTTCTCATCATCATATAAACAAAGCCTACGTAGTAGTAGGTGGTGATCTGACAGCCTGGCACTCTTGAGTACAGGTTCTACAAAGTAGCCAGCAGCAACTATCACATATAGTAGACTAGTTTGTGTTTTAATAAATTAACAACTTATCAGAACAATTAAGAGGGTAGTGGTGGAAGACGTTGAACGTGACGTGAGAGCGTGAAGACAACTCAAACTAGCGTTAGAATACAGAAAAAAGCTTTTGGTTGGGGTTTGAGGTAAACAAGAGTTTGATTTCTAGCATTAGTAACCTTAGTTGGAGTTGTCTTCTTTATCTCTCAAGCCATTTCTCGCTTCTTTTACCACTAGTCTTTTACCACTACCGCAATTAGAACTACTTGAACTTAACTTAAAGTTGTCCAAACTCGCCAATCATACATTACAAAGAGGACAACTCCAACAAATGCAGCATTGACAATTATTGTGAATACCTTCTTGTTGAAGTCGATGCTCTCCAAGACCTTCAGTGCTTGGTAATAATCACCCAGCAGTGAGTGGAGCCTAAGTAGGCCAATGAGAGAAAAGTATCCCAACATCTTGTACAGCGACTGTCTACCAAATTCTCCAGCCACACTGTCTGGATCCCCACCGCTGGAATAGACCTCCAGCTGCTGGTTGATATTAGACTTGTCCACTAGAGAATGCAGCACATTCAACACGCTGTGTACATTCCATATCTTGGGGTTATCCCTCAGCATGTTCACCTCTTCCACACTCTACGGATGAGGCGAATGAGTGTCATGTATTCGTGTACAATTATTGAAGTTGATGATATTCAGTACAATTCTACTATACAGTATGGAGGAGGCGGGAACAACATGCAGTTTACTTTTGATTTAAAATATTTAGTCATTTTTCCAACAATGTAGGCTATAGTCAAAAGTAGTGAGTGTTATCTCAAGTAATCATAGATCTCGTATAATATTTTTACCATCTATCCACCGAAAATTGGATAAACTACAAACACTTGGACATGGTTTACAAAGTGTAGGCTGTTGGGAAGACATGTTAAAGGCAACTAGAGCTCTGCATATGCGGAAATACTCACCTTCTTAGAAAGCTTGCTCCTAAATTGACTGAAGGCTTGGAACTGGTAAATGAACTCATCAATAATGTTCCAGAGCCACTGGTTGGGCAATTGAAGGTCTACTGGTCCATCAGCATCTACAGCATATCACACTATATACAACTAGCAGTGTACGTTACGAGATATTAAATAGACACTATATTATTATGTACAAGCAGGCATCTATTAATTCTAGAAAACATATGACCGTAGTCTGATAAACAACTAGTGTACCTTTACTTACATGTAAAAGTTCCACTTGTAAAAGGTATATGCACAGTAATTACACGCGAAATGTACACATACATGCACTATAATTATAGCACAAGTACAAATGTGGAATCTATAATATGATACTCACTACATGCATGTACTGTTTGGTAACATATGCTATGTGAACTTACTTAGAATATAGTTGAAGAGATCACAGTAGTTGTAGTACGAGTCGAACATTTGGTCAATAGTAGGTCCATTCTGAACTCGAGCATATATGTGGCGGAAATAGAGTTCCTTGTACAGAATGAGAAATGTACTGTCTAAAAGTATGTACAAATCCATGCAAAATACAAGATAATGTTTTGCAAAGTATCAGTGACCCATGAGGATAAATAGTCAATATAATTATATAAGAAGAGGTAGAGCCACCTACCATTGTTTACAATCGGCGCGATAGAGTCAACCCCAGGCCATGGAGAATTCTTGAAAAATCTATCAGTCAGCTTGTTGAACCTACAGAGTTCCGATATGCAACCGTACTAAGTGATTTACAGTAATAGTCTAGTCAAACTGATCATTGTGTTGACACAGCTGATACATACATGTATATGTAAATAGATAGGCCTACCTACTGGTTGGTGGCGTAACTCACCCATTGTCATACAGGTTCTGAATCTCATACAAGTTTGGTTCGACTCGAATTGCTGTGTAGAAGTCAACAAGAAAAGACTTGATCAGCTCAGGTACAATGTAGGAGGAGCCACTGTACCCTCGGTCTCTTTCATACTCGAGATCCAAGTGGGGGTCACCCGTATGACCACCATATTCATGTCCATAGTCAAACCCTCCAAACTACATAAATATATAGGATTTTCAAGTCAAACATGAAGCTTACCTGCTACCTAAAAGATTCTATTTTAACACAAACTAGTAAACATATGGCTAGGCCTAATGACAAATCTACACTCACTCTTTCTACAAATTCTTCCTCTTCATACATAGTCTGCTTTCAAATAGGTCACCTGAGGAACAGCTCACTGAATGATCCACTCGCTAAAATGTTGCAAATAATATGTGTAGCCTATATTTAATATTAATTTGTAACAGTGAATAAATATAAAATTATTATGCTACTAAATATTGTAATAAATCCATCTTAAGATTCGCCCTACAGCAGTATTGGTCATGGATAACGCTAGGCATAAAGTCAGCAAATACTTGCTAACCAACCAATCTGAATCTATCACGACTGACACAACAAGAACATTCAGAACAAATTCCGAAATTGATTGGTAAAGAATCTGAATCTAATCTGAAACGTAAATAGGCCATAGGGCATATAATAGGCCTATAATAAAACAACAATAAAGTGCAATGTATAATACCACACTAATATTTTATTTATAATTATAATAATCATAATGATTATCATTATCACACCCATCCATGTTTGTTCATGCTCATGTCTGTGGTAAAGGGATATTTCCAAAATGTCAGTTAAAAACAGGACGTTTCGAAAACTTTCGTGTGTGGTGGTGATAAAAATTTACATCATCAGTTTTCTAAACGGCACCCTAACTTACTTTGTGTCAAAAAGTCAGCTTATTGTGGTTACTTTCGTGTACTGTAAACGTAGAATTATAATATGGTGGCAAAACCATTTGCGGAAAAGATTGAACACCAAATAGATACGGCATAGCTCTAAATGGACCGATTATTGCCAGCTAAAATTTGATATAATACGTTGGATCTATTTGCAAAATTGTTATGATGCTTTTTTATTGTTGAAACAAATTAGAGTAATACAAAACTAGCAATACAAAGATGCTGAAGTTGAGATTTATACACCGAGTTGGTAAAAGTAGGCAAGAGTTTTATAACTTTGTTTTTCTAGCAACTTCCGTGTTTGAGAATGGCCGCGGAAAATCCTGCAGTTGAGCATTTAGATAACGGCGATTTGTCTTCTGATGGTGATCTTTTTGATCATGAAAACCTTCAACGTCTGGTCTCAAGAGAACCTAAAGGTGTGCCCTTGAATTCAAATTGGACATTTTGGGTTGACAAGTATGTAATCTGCATGTTTATTAATATTTCTGCTATCGTATCTACCTTTTTTTAGTTTTCAAAAATGAAATAAACTGAAACTGAAAATCAAAAGGCTTTAATAAATAAAGTATAATTAATATAAATAAATAATGATAGAATGCAACATTAGTACATGTATATATTAATTCTATATAGTTGCATAAAAATATTGAATATCAATATGTTTAGTTTTTTATATAATAATAATAATAATCATATATATTAATGATATTTATATTATTATAATAATTATAATAATAATAATAATCTAATGGTATAAGTATAAATGATGATTGATCTTCGAGGATCAAGTAAGTTAGTTTATTAAATAATTATAATTAATAGTATTAAAAATTAAAAAAATATATTAATTATAATTATATAATATAATAATCTAGGGTTTCTAACCCATTTTTACAAAATGACAATTTTATCATTTTTTTCACATGGATGGATAGAGTAACTTCTCAGCATCATTCTAATATATAATTTATGTATCTGCTATCAAAAGTTTCCAAGTTATAAGGATTTAAAGAAGAGCTGTATTGCCTGCCCAGAGGTGGGGAAAACCGTACTTGGCTTAGTGTTGACAGTAATTCCTACGGCGTCATGTCATGCGGTATGTTATTTACTAAGAGCTACTATACTTGCCAGCTATTGGCTACTTAGCAGTGCAGCAGAGCCACAATGCCAAGTAATGTACATGTACTTCACTACTAACTTGTATAATATATTGTACATAATATAGTAGTTTCATACCAGCCTACCAGTGCATAGTGATGCAGCCTACTAGTAATAGTAATGCAGCCTACTAGTAATAGTAATGCAGCCTACTAGTAATAGTAATGCAGCCTACTAATGATAATAATACAGCCCAACACAGAAACAATTATATGGGGAATTAGGTTTTACAAGATCAAGACTCATAAAATTGAACTTGTACTTTCATGTTTTAGAACACAAACAGAGCAAATACATGAAGAGAGCGAGAGACACACGCAATGTAGATAATGGCTGGCAAAGTACACCATTACCCTTTAGCCAGCTGGCTTACATGTAGAACAGAAGACAGAAAAGAAGTGCGATTAATTAGTCAAACAATTGAAATCGTATTATACCTTATGATCTGTATAAAATATATATGTTTTTCATGCTTGCTACATAGTCATACATGTCACTATCGGCTTTGACCAGGAGGCAAACATTCTGACATAAAATGCTGCATCACCAGAACACAATAATCCTAATATCATATTATATATTCTATGCTGTACTATGCCTAAGTGTAGTCATAAACATGTTAAATCATACATAGAACTATAGAGCTGGAGAATATTACTTTTAATTACAACTATTTCTATTACGGATCAAAATTATCATACATGTATATACAATTATTATTATTATATTATATACATTTACATGTATATACTCACTACTGTGAGGTAGGACTGTTCCCTATTATGTAATGTTAGATGTGTGTTACTTAAATATTCAAGAGTTCAAATGTAGAATCCAATCTAAACAAGGATCAAGAACATAAATAACATTGTCATGCAGCTCATTATATAATATTGCATGTAAAACACTTTCATAATGCAATACTTGTTAGAATCAGTGTACGAGTAGAACAAAATATAATCTAATAGCTTGCAACTAAGCATGTGAGAAGATAACTCTATGCAATACTTGCTAGAATCAGTGTAGTACAAGTAAAACATAGTATGCATGTACATGTATTATGATACATTGCAGTTTACAACTAAGCATAATATGAGAAGATAACTCTATCCAAGAAATCACGTGTGCTCGCTGCTGATTGGCTATATTGTCCAACGCGGCCATTTCATTGGATACAAAAATAAAAATGGTTGAGAATGATTTTTCATACAGCTTGGTTTTAATCTTTTTATTTTGAAAGATTTAAAAGCCATCCACTACAATAGAGTATATAATATAGGTAATTAGATATTTTTGCACATGATTAGATGTAAATTAAAACTTTTCTCATAGTTTAACATGGTTTTAACACCACATGAAAATCATGATTTTTAGAGAGGCTCCAGTGGCCTATCCTGCATAGTGATTGGTTAATTGACACTGGGAATGTAGCCTGTGGTCTGTGATCAATCTATACTACTTTATTTGGTGGTGATAGACTTAATAGATTTAAAGTTATTAAACTTTTTCACAAGCATGAGTGTGCGGAGAGTGTGCGGACTAAGGCTGTACATAAATAACACAGTTGTGCGAACGCGAATTTAGTCACGTGATATTCTTACGATTTGAATACCTAAATAATCAAAATTGATGTTGATAATTTATAATGAAGTATAGCGATTATTATTAAATTCAAAACTGGTCGTCTGCCAATCAGCTTTCAGATCTCAAAGAGTTTGTGTGACTGTATCTAAATGATTGATATTTGTTTTGCAACCTTTAACAACCGACTATGGTGCAGCCAGACTAGTTTCAGTACTGTCTTGTACGTGTAAGTTTAACATCTGAAACTTTGTTGTATACTGTCTTTGTCATTCTATGTATGCCTACGATTCATTGACCCAAAATGTATTAACGGAAAGTCAGAAACCTATTTGTAGACCAATGTAGACCTATTTTATGTGAAAAGTTTATTAATTTTTAAAGTTACCATAGCATATAGCACCTTCACGACCTCTTAGGTAGATGGACCTGTGTCCCAATTAATAATGCCAATAAGGTCGCTCGGCCTAGGCCGAAAGGGCTATCAACTGGGAATTTTGCTTGTTCAGAAAAAACCATCCCTAGCTCAGCGGCACACCTAGGTTTCTCGCACAAAAATAAGGATTTGGCTTTTAACCCAAGCCGGTGTGTCCGCAACCTTGTGGTGCAAGTAGACTAGAAAATTTTGAGCAATTTGGTCTGCGTCAAAAATTAGGTCGCGTTGAAATTAATAGTCATAACTATTATCAGCAGCAAGCAATGGTAGATGGTGATTTGAGATGATTCTACGTAGCGAAACACATCAATAGTAGTAGCTGGTTTTGTTAACTGGTTCATGTAACGCTGTTGGCTGTTACTACTATTAGTGTCTTCACAATCTAAATTTCAGGCACAGGCCATCTTGCTCAAGAATTTTCCGAAATTTGCCGCTTCACTGTCACGACGGATATCGATATCTGATTGTTTGACTCTCTGGCCAGTTGCCAATTTAGGCTTTACCAACTACTGTAAGCAGTGATTGAGCTCACAGTGAAGCTGAATGCTATAAGGAGTTGGTTATGCCTCATAGAGCATAGGCACCAGAACATAGCGATAAAATAATTTTCCAAGCCAATCGATGCAGTGTCACTAAATGGAATCAGAGTTTGCTACACCACATGGAGCATAGGCACCACTATTGGTACAGTGATCGCTACGTAGAATTGTAATTGTAATCAGTAAGAGTCATTGTGGTTCCAGTAATAAAATATTCAGTCAGCACACTCAAGTAAGAAGTGAATCTTTTGCAAAATGTATTTTTATATGACCCCGTCTTTACATGTCATTGAAGAGTACGCTAAGAATTGAAATGTGGCATTGTATTTAATATTTAGTGTCAATGTCGAAGTCGTTACTCTCTAATTTTCTAAGTTAGGATTGGAAACACTATACTCGTTAAGTTTTTTAAAGTACAATAAGTAAGTATTATAATTTGTCTTTACTTTTTTTCAGTACCAATCCTGGGAAGAGGGTAGTTGCATCCTGACTTTCGACTAGTCTGCTCCAACCTTAGTTTTGTTTGTATTTATTAACATGCTAAATAGTAGTCATGCCCTGCTAGTGCTTACAGTTTTGTAGCACGTTTATTTTTTCTTTTCATATATTATATAGTTGTGCAGTTTTAATTAGCATTAAACCTGTCAATATCACTGAATATTTGTTATGAATCATTATTAATTTGTCGTGTTATTAATCATCATTATTGCCGAGGTGTATTTGGCAACTTATAATCCTAGATTTCTGCTACTGATTGTAGGTCTGTGTATGGTGCGTCTGCTGCACAGTATGAAGCCACTCTTCGTAAAGTATACACTGTGTCTACAGTTGAGGTAGTTATTGACTCCATTGCAGTGATACTGTGCTACTATCTATTGTAGTTCAAATGAATCACTCTTTTATACAAGTAGCTAATTAGGCCTACTTTTGTTATTGGCAGAGCTGGGTCAAGTCAAGTCACAAGTCGACTTGACTTGGACTTGCTGACTTGACTTGACTTTGACTTGCGCATCAATGTGACTTGACTTGACTTGGACACATGAATGACTTGTGATTTTGACTTGGATTCTACCAAGTCAATCTGGCAAATAAAAATTTTGTACAGTGTTTAGCCAACATGGAAAAAAGGTCTCAATTGCCTACCTATTTATCATTTTTACTAGATCAGTGCTACTAGTAGCACTCAGAGTATATCAAGGCTAGCTATGAGGATACACAACTCAGGCAATATCTAGGCTGTGTGTACGTGAGACTACACAATGCATAGTCACAAGTACACACAGCGCAAGTAGTGTTGGTGTAGCATAGGTGTGGTGTAAGTAGTAAATACAATGTACTGTGCAATAATTACTAGAGTTAAATTGCAGGACTGGCCAGAGGACACTCTGTGCTGTACCATGTGCTGTTTCTATGCTATGTAACACTGTATTACCATTACAATATACAGTATATAATACTATATGACCAGTCTCGACCGTCGTGCCAATAATACTACTTAATATATAGACTAGTTCTTTACCATGATTGCATAACATACATGTACATGCCCTGCTACGCCTTGGCATAGGTTTTTCATGGATTGGAATGCCTACTAAAAGAAAAAAGTGATGTTCTGGAAAATGTTAATTTTTTTGAAGTTGTCTTCCACTTGACTTGCATCTTGACTTGACTTTGACTTGACTTGACTTGTGACTTGCATGACGGCTGACTTGACTTGACTTGAGGCAGCACTGACTTGACTTGGACTTGACTTGCCTCCAAAATTTTAGAAATGACTTGACTTGTTGACTTGCAAGTCGACTTGGACCCAACTCTGGTTATTGGTGTTGCATATGTTGAGTTTAAAGCTTCACCCTTGTCAAAACATGTAGAGCACACTTGGCCACTTTTTTGCATATGCACCTATGTGATGTTAGTTTATGCAAGGATTGAGTTTGTCATTTGAGTGCCTATAATATTATATTATTATGTAGTTGTTATCTAGATAGTACATAGATACATTTACTTGTACTTTATACAGGAGTTTTGGAGTGTCTACAACAATATACCACAACCATCTGATGTGGAAAACCGGTGCAGCTATCATTTGATGCGAAATGATAGAAAACCGATGTGGTGAGTGGGTATTAGTTACTATTACGTTTATTACCGTTACATCCTCGTATTACAACACATGATTGCATGAGATTATCCTTGTCCCATTCCGCTATTTTATCTTTCCAATGTATTTTAGGGAGGATCCGGCCCATCTAACTGGAGGCAATTGGAAGCTCAAATGTGCAAAGTATAACTCGGTTTGTACTTTAATATTTCTATTTTGTTTGGTTTCAGAATAGTTTGCTTCTCATATTGTATTGTGTATTTTTTTATATAGTTCAGTTTTCACTATTGTGTATTGTGTAATACTACTTATTACAGAATGAAGTGTGGAAGGAGTTACTATTGGCTGCTATAGGAGAGAAGTTATCAGAATCTCTACCTCAAGGTTGGTCTGTCGGACGCTATTTCAACTCTACAAAATGTCTAGCGTAGTATGATCAAAACACTCGACTTTTTTCATGCAATCAACGTGGTACATGTAGATGTACCTTCTCTACCTGAACCTCCTCCCTCTCCAGGCAGAAAATGAGTTTTCCGTCGCGCTAACCTTGTCATTATACTCTCCTAGTATAATTCGGTGCCTGCCATGTGTTTTGTTTATATATTCTCAAATTGAGCAAAGTGCGGTCTTTCTTTTTGAAGTTGTTCTCCCTGTCTATTACCATAAATACTATACAGTCACTGTATTATATGCAATTGATGAGCCTTCATTTCCTTTGCTAGAAAATACATGTTTTTCTGATGGGATGGTAATATACTGAATAACTTTAGTTGTGAGAAGATTTGCTGAATCATATATCTTACTCAACCACAACAGCACTGGCATAGTATATTACCAAGTACAAGTACATAGTAAGTAATGTTTCCATGTGTAGGAGATGAGATAGGAGGAGTGAGTATTAGTGTAAGGGACAGAGATGATGTCATTCAGATCTGGAATACAAAGTCTAGTCTTGCTGATAAGGCTACTATCCTTAACTCTATAACAGAGCTACTGCCGCATGTCCAATTCCTAACTACGTTCTACAAAGGTACACCAATATAGGTTCCAATAGTCCATCAGCACTATTTACATGTATGTTGTTTTACTTGCCTTACAATATACATTTACATCTCAATCTTTGGTGTACCTAGTCTGTCTTACCTGTACATGTAAGTGTAAATTAGTTAATACAATGTTGTACACTGCTTTATCTATTTCAGCATTCGAGTCTCATGAGGCATTTGAAGGCAGGAAGTGAGCTGTGGATTGCTACAGTATTATGAACTTGATACTCCAATATCCGGTGTAGTATTCTACACTTCTCTTCTGTGTATTACGAATACCTTCACATGGAATGGGGGGGGGGGAGGGGCGTTGCTAGGAAGGGTAAAATGTACATTGTTCAACATGCCTAGTGCAGACATCCATGATAGATTCCTGGAACAACTTCATATCTAACTGTAATTACTGAACATGTTTAATACAACCTTGCATACTCAGTGCCATATTTTTGTTAATATATTTTTTACAATTTTTTTGGATGTTTTATGGTGCACACAAATTATTTTGTACCTGATTGTATATTTTACTATAATTTTAAAATGCAGGTAGAATTCCAAAGTAATATTTGCGCCTCTGAATTTTGGTCTTAACTTGTAACTAAAATTTTGACATTTTTACTGGGGCTTCAGCCACCAAATTGCAATCATTGTGCACCTATTCACCCAAACACTGTTGCAGTATATTCAATCAAGGATGTAATTATAGTATGTCAGAGGACTAAAACAATCTTTTTAATCAAATGGAACTTTAACTAGTAATATAAAATTGGAATATTCGGGTGAATTTAATTATAAACTTTTTGTGCAGTTTGCTTAGTCCAAACACAATAAACTGAGTGTATTATTACTTTATCAAAACGCTGTATATTGTATATAAAGTAATTAGGTATACAGTAGATACAATGTGCTAGGTAGAAAGCATGATAGATGTCACGCTATGTACATTTTTACCTATGTACATTTAATGAAAGGGTTTACATAGCATTTCAATGGTGTAAGATTAGACCTGGGTTGTTGGCAGCAGGTAATGACAGCAATTGATTACATCACATCTACATGTGCATTGTAGATTAAAATGCCGCATCCACTTTGCTAATGAATTAATCAAATATCACACAATCAATAAGTTGAGCAAAATGCAGAAAATGTTTCCCAGAAGGCTGTTTAATGCTACGTTAGGTGATTGCATAAAGGCTCAGCATATCATTTTGTCTAAAGTTTAGCAGGAAAATTTGTTTGGACAACTACAGGATAGGATTAAACATTAATATGAATAAAAGTGAATGAAACACTACACTGTTTAGTTTTTGCCACCACCTAAACTGTGAGAAAGGGTGATGCAATCTGTGAAATGATGTCACATGAATAGTATTAGTTAAACAACACTGACTTGTTACGCAATGGTGCATTTATTTTTAATACCATCTGCACGGATAGCTGCTTTCGATTTCCCTTTCTTCTTTTTGGTTCCAGTTTCTAAACTCATTGCTCGCCGCTTTTCCAAATGCAAGAGTTGTTCAAATAACTCTTGAACATTGTAATTGGTTTTAGCAGATGTTTCTAGAAAGTTACATTCCCAGCGTTTGGCCATCTGTCTCCCCTCTGATTCTGGTATCGCCCGGTTTGGATCATCGCATTTATTTCCGACCAACATAATCGGTACCATTTCACTTCCACCTTTAATGTCAACAATTTCATCGTATATGGACTTCAACTGTGGTAGCGACTGTTTATTGTTTGTTGAGTATATTAGGATGAAAGCGTGGCCTCTCTGTATGGATAGTTTCTGCATTGCTGGAAATTGGTGACTGCCTGTTGTATCTGTCACTTGCAGCGTGCAAATGGCCTTGTTGCTGCTCACCACCTATAAATGTCTTGAATAATTACAATATGGCAAAGTCTAACTAATGATGGGGAGTTCAATTGTGTTGGAACTTGGCAAGTTTTAACTTTTTCTAATTTTTCACTTGTGTTTCCAGCATAACTAGAGAAATCATGAGCAAGACTATGATACAACTTCCACTGTGTATGACTGCAAGCTACAGTTCTGTAGTTTTACTAATGACCACTCATTATAATTATGATGGTCATTAGTATCAATAATATAAATTTCTATAAAATTTGTGATGTCAAGTTTATTTTGTCTAATATTGATGTTTTGGCTAACTGTACAAACATTCCAACTACCCTGATGTAATGTGAGGTATGACACTAACTATTGCCATACTCAATATTAGAAGTGGGACAAGTGATGTGGGCATATTATACTTTGCAATTTCAGTGTATAAATGATCTGTAGTCTACATACTCTCTATATTATGTTCACTGAGCACAACAGATTAGTTAGAATAACCTACCTTTCTGTAAGTATCCTCTACAGTTGGTATGTAACTATCTCTGTAAGTGTCATGGACAAATCTCTGCACAATAGAGCTTTTGCCTACACCTGCAGCTCCAAAAACAACGACACGGTAATCATTTGCATCGTGTGTGACGACAGTGTTGGGCATTGTGGACCTGTTTTCTGCTTTTCAAAACTACCTGAAAGATCAGAATTTAATATTGCGTCAGTGATCTTTTCAAGAAACAGCACTCGTCTATCACTATATTATTATATACAATATAGTATAGGTTATATCATGATAAGAATTTGCTTTAGATCTATTGTATTAGAGAATTAGTGTCTGAAGTTAGTCCTCATCAAGTAGCTATCCACAATGTGGTATACACTTCATTTGTTGATACCATTGTAAACCCCAGTCAGTCAGTGGGGTAAAATATTATAGAGCTAAACTACACAGCTGTTTTCAGCATAATTATACTTTTGCATTGTCTAATGCAAAAACATGCTGTCCAAGTCTACTTTATTGTTTTGGTGTTGAGAGCAGACACCACACTTCTAGGAGTATACAATTATATACATGTATATATTATCCTATATTGTATTGTCTTATGCAAGGTCCAGATAGTCCATACTACAATATTTTACAACTGTAGCAGGTGGAATGATGGATTGTAATGAAAGAATATACAATTCCCTAGTGTCACTGTAGTTGAAAGCAAACGACACATTAAACACATAGATTTGCATTGCATAAATACATAATCTGTACATGTACCGTATGTAAACTATGATGTACATGTGTTTATGGACTATGCATGGGAGTATTGTTAGTAGATGGTAAAATGATGTCAATTGCAGAACTTATACTAAGAACATCCTCTCAATATAGTTTAATATGCAGCAGCAAGCACTGGCTAACACAACTCCATCTTCATGAGCAAGCAGTATGTATCTAGTAACAGTGATGTTGAAAGATCCGTGGAACAGGAGACCCTGTCTTCCTATCCATCTACTTCCAGGAAATGTTGATGAAGGCAAACTGCCCAATTAGAAAAA
Source organism: Bugulina stolonifera (assembly GCA_935421135.1). Classification (NCBI taxonomy): domain Eukaryota; kingdom Metazoa; phylum Bryozoa; class Gymnolaemata; order Cheilostomatida; family Bugulidae; genus Bugulina; species Bugulina stolonifera. The sequence continues at coordinate 31,974,950 of OW285187.1, forward strand.
TGGCTCAATAGAAAGAGTTAAGGCTGCATGCTGAATAACTGCATAACATTGGAGTACATTGTTCTGAAAACTGAAGCTAGTAGCAGGAATCAATCACTCACCCTGAACTGCGCAGCACTATCATGGAGCTCCTACACAAATTCTCTTCTTGGACATAATGTGATCATCATCATTATTTATCAGTGCGACTAGAACACTTGTTGGTAATATATTACTGCTAGCACTAGTTATTGATTATACATAGCACAATTGGCAACACAAAATACATACAAATGGCTATTACTTACATTGATTTTCCAGTTGCAGTCTGCCACACTATTCAAATGATACAATTACTATCTTTGCAATAATCATCTGCTGCCTACTGGCAGTTCAAAGGAAAACAGTTAGAAATTTCCACCGAGGACACCAAACATGCATGGAGGGCATAACTTCAAACCTATTGTACACGTAGAGTAATATTCAATTACCCACTGCCGAACTAGTCTACACTGGCATTCTCGAAAATAGTCTAATAGTATGAATTGAAGGTAGTACCAGTTCTGGAATCAGCCCACAGGTGGTAGGAGGAAAGTGCTCTAAACTCAAAACGAAGAGGAGAATATTCCTTGAAACAAATATGTACGATTTTACTCACACACATTTTATAATTTATGAAGTTCTTAAACGTGGAGCACTATTTAAGAACCTACATGCTGAAAATTGTACATATCATAGCTTTTAATCTATATTTTATTGAAAATAAAAGATTATGGAGTGGCTAGGTTAACACAAGCTATAAACATAGGGTACAAGGACGCAATAAAAGCATGACTTCCAATGGAATGATGCAGATACTCTGTAGCACCAATAGCGATATTGCATAATACAGATAAGCCCTAAATACAAAAATAAAAATGAGCACACAAACCAAGGCCAGGCGGGCACCAACTGGTCCAATTGCACTATTTAAATGGTGGATGTGAAGCCAATGTTTTGTTAAAATGCGGGAGTGTATTTGAAAATATATTCACAGGTATTCAAATGAAGGTATGAAAAAAATAGAATTTTCGTCTATATAGAACTTGTTCAAGTTGAGATCTACAAACTGGCCAAACAAGCCTGGTCCATAAATTCCTGCCCTGATTTTTAACATTAGGTTTGGATTAGCAAACCATGGCGAGATTCAAATTGAGCATTTTTTCTGTTCCTCCTAGCTACTTACAAACCATCAGATAATGACCAACTGAAACAATTGCTCGCACTGTACGACTAGTTAGTGTGCTCATTCTCATAAGGAAAGAAATGAATTGTAATGTGTAAATAATACCTATTTAACAGAGCAAAATAAGGATTGCGTAAGGATTGTGCATGTAGGTTCACCACCACCACTGATATTTCTAAACAAGTCACATAATGTACATTTACAATGGGAATGCAACGAGACCAGCAGTTTGTGATGTAAAGAGTTTGACTAGATTAATCCCAAGATTCCTCCTCTTCTTCAGCAGCAGCAGCTCTGGCCATTCCAGACGGTTGTTCATCCCAGGCCCCAGCATCACCACCCTAAAACCACCAATGAGTGTGAAGAGGTGTGAACATTAATCAGGCACTACAACTACTTGAACACAGTTAAGAATAGGTACAGGGTTGTACCCCTCAAACCTAATCATTTGTTGAGAAAGTAGCATCAGCATCTGCTTAATTTATATTCCAATTATATAAATGTACAGTGCATGTCATAACATAGGACTCTACGACCCCACAATGCCCACAACGGGGCACTTAACTGTCCGGTTTATAATTATATATATTTACATAGTGTTCGTAGAGCCAGATGGGAGTCCCCTTGGAAATGCAGAGATCCAACTTCATACAACCCAATAGATATAATAATATGGTCTACTTACACCTCGGGCATCTCTGGCACTGAAAGATCCACCACCTCCATATCCACCCCTACCACCTCGGTCTGCAGCTCTCTCCAGGAAATCTGGTACTGTCTGGTGCGCCTGTTTATTGAGAGAGGTAAATCATTGTACAACATATGCATGTAACAGATGCATATGTGAAATACACAACGACACACAAGATAAAAGTAACCGCAGCTATGTGAACTCACCTCAGCCAGACAGTTGACCAAATGACGGGAAACATCAGCATTGGCATCAGCATCAAAGAAGCTGGTGGCCAGACCCAGGTTACCACACCGACCAGTACGACCGATACGATGTACATATTCATCAATCTCTTTGGGAAGGTCGTAATTAACGACATGATCTACACCGGGAATATCGAGACCACGGGCAGCAACTGAAGTAGCTACCAGCACTGGTGCCACACCCGATTTAAAGTCTGCTAGTGCCTGCTCCCTCTCCCTCTGTAGTCGGTCCCTAAAACCAGACAAGACACGACTCGACTATAATCAAGCAATGGCAATTAATAGTTACTGTGTCCTAGCATATAAACTCCAGCACAATTTGAATTTGGCTAAAAGAATAACAGGCACCGAGCAAAACTACTTACCCATGGATACTAGTGGTGGCAAATTCTGACTGGCTGAGCATAGAGGCAAGGAAGTCTGCATTTCGTTTTTGCTCGACAAACACCAGCGTTCTCTGGCCAGGATGTGCTCTCAGAAGTTCCAACAGCTTGTCCCGTTTCTCAAATGTAGGCACGTCGAGCACAGTTTGTGTGACATCAGTGTTGGCACCACCTACTGTTCCAATGGTCAGGAACAAGTAGTCATTGAGGAAATCTTTAGCCAACTTTTGTATCTCGACAGGGAATGTTGCGGAAAACATAAGTGTTTGACGTTCAGTCTTCCCAGGCATATTCATAGTCTCCACCAGACGTCTCATGTCAGGTTCAAAACCCATGTCCAACATGCGGTCAGCCTCATCAAGGATTAAATATTGCAATTTTTGCACACTCAGCTATAAAGTAATAAAATAACACAACTTTAAGACTGGCCCATGAATGATATCTATCTCCACAAGTAAAAATATTTTCACAGTGAAATGCTATAACAGACTTAAATACTCCAGAATGAATTGATTTCTACCTGGCCAAATGATCACAGACATGCGAGTGTGAACACTGCATACCTTTTCTCTAGCAAGAAAATCCAATAGTCTCCCAGGAGTTGCAATTACAATATGTGCTCCCTGAGACAGATCCTTCATCTGATGCGCGGTAGAGGTGCCACCATACAACCTAACACATCTTACTATAGTACCATGAGAAAACTTTTTACATTCATTGTAAATTTGAATGACTAATTCTCTGGTAGGAGCAACGACTAGAGCCTGTGGGGTTTGTGTGGGAGAAAATGCACTTGATTCCAGACCTCTTTGAATCATACCAGTCAGCACAGGGAGAAGAAAGGCAGCCTAAAGACAGATATAATATACACGATGACAGTAAATACACGTCATGAGCGAGTAACTTGGACCAAGTTAAGTCATGCTCTCCATAAACAGACCAGCTCGCACACACGTGACTGACAAACTTCACATTTAACCAATTCCTACATCTTACCGTCTTCCCCGACCCAGTTTGGGCACAACCCATGAGATCTCTACCAGCCATTATAGCTGGAATGGCATACTTCTGCACAGGTGTAGGTTTGAAGTATTTGGCCTTCATAACATTACGCGATATGGTTTCAAGCAGACCAGCCTCGGCAAATGTTTGAATTGAACCGGTGGCATTCTCCCCGGACAGTTCAACAGGAATCTTGTCATATTTATCAAAGTTAATGCCGACTTGTACGCTTTGAAACAAGCTTTCTTCATCATTTGCTTCTGGAGGGACATAGACTTCAGGAGCTGGCTTACCTGAAAAAAAAAACAACACTAATTGCTACGGTATGCTGGAGCGTTAGTATATGATACCTAAAATTGGAGCTTAGGCATTTTATATAACCTTCATGGGCTTATTGTGCGCACAAAGTATTCGTTATTCACAATTGACTGCCGCTACAAACATAAGCAGTCCAAATTGAAACAATGCACCATAGTAGCTAACAACATTAATGGGTCAAAAACCCCAGTTACATGAAGCTCAGGTTTTGGTTGAGCGGTTTGCACAATGGGAGCCGTGATCATACACCGGACTTGTGGTGACTGCAACAAATTGAAAAGTGAAAACTCTTCATTGGCAGCCCAAGTAGCCCTGAAAGAAAGGGAGCTGATCAGATTGAATTCTACCGGGCGCCAACCATGACCTTGAAGTACTTTGTAAGGCACAAGTGTGCAACCATATAACTGATGAATGTGAAACCATAGAATGGATACAAGCAAGCGGAAACCAAGCTCCATGATCACAACCAAATCCCATTACTGTGAAAACAGGACTGAATAAAAACATGTAAATTTACCTGATTATCATTTATGACAATCAAGGATTTGTATCCACTTCACTCATGCAAGATGATCGGCATATTACCTTCATTCTGTGGACATTCTTTGGAATAGTGACCTTCCTGGTTACAAGTTCTGCAAGCACCCTGGGGTTTCCTTGGTTGTGGACATTCTCTTGCAAAATGTCCGTCCTCACCACAATTTCTGCAACCACTGCCACCACCTGAATCAGTGAGCAATAGTACTGCATGTATATACCTCAACAGATGTCGGTATGCTCTAAAGACAATTATAGCAAAGTATAATGAAAATGATCAGCACAGCCATGTATGAAATATCTCAAACAGAACCTAGTATAGAGAGAGCTGGAAAATTATAGCTTTCTTGAGACACCAGAAATGCCCCAATGACTACTACTAAATAATGTGTTGGCACTGGCAGAAAACTGAACTGAAATGTTAATTTACCAGTAGAGGCACCACCGCCAAATCCACTGCTGGATGAATCACCTCCAAATCCACCATCTCCAAATCCACCGCCGGAAGAGCCACCCCCAAATCCACCGCCGGAGGAGCCACCCCCAAATCCACCGCCGGAAGAGCCACCTCCAAATCCACCGCCAGAACTTGAGCCAAAACCACCACCGGAAGAACTTCCAAAGCCACCTGCCCCAGATCCTCCGCTGGGACATTCCCTGGCCATGTGACCCTCTTCACCACATTTGTGACAACTTCGTCCTACAGAAAAGCATGTGCATATTATATTAGCAATATGCTGCGCTGTAACAGCAATCAATCGACTGCAAACATTTTCACAGCATAGAAGCATAATTACACTACTCACCGCCCCCTCTGCCGCCACCGCCTCTGCCGCCACCGCCTCCTTGAGGACACTCCCTGGACATGTGCCCTTCCTCACCACATTTGTAACATGTTCGGTTTCCACCACCACCACCACCACCTCCTTGGGGACACTCCCTGGACATGTGCCCTTCTTCACCACATTTGTAACATGTCCGGTTTCCACCACCACCACCTCCTGAAATATACACCGCAAAGCACATCAAACTGGTGTTGTCAAAACAACAAATGAAGGTGAGCACTGTGCTAATTTGACAATATAATATATCAAGACATCACAGCACTAAATGCACACTAAAATCAAACGTACAAATACACGGTCAATATTCTACTGCTTCACTTTCTTCAGTTAATTGATAGACAAGACAAAAGACCGATGTCGGCCCTACTTCAATAATGTAGAGCCTCTTTGCTACAAAGCTATTTATTTGAAAACTTGAAAATTCACTTGTATCATACATACATAAACATAAAAAAACCTAATTGTTCCTCAACCAGTGACTCTTCTACTATTTTTTTCAAAAGCAGAGGTACTATCCATGGCAGTGATAATGCAAATTAAAATCTGTGTCCAAATTCGACAAAAGCGCGGAAAACTATTTTCCCAACTTTGAAGTTGTGAAAGCTACTCTCATCTTGGGACACGTGTTTGCACGATGAACTAGTTTAACATAAATATTAAATTATTTAAATGTTTTTGTGTCGCTTTATTGGACGTGTCCCCCAGCATTTAACAGGTCTCCCTTAGCATTATTTACCACACCAGGAAATATTTGCCAAACTTGTGTCAGACACTCACCTTTGGAACCAAATCCATCGCCAGAACCCCAGCCATTGTTACCGCTACTTCCGAAGCCACTGTTACCGCTACTTCCGAAGCCACTGTTACCGCTACTTCCGAAGCCACTGTTACCGCTACTTCCAAAGCCATTTGAGGTACCAAAGCCATTTGCCTTACCAGATTCAAATCCTCCACTACTTTTGCCGAATCCACTAACATTAAAATATGTTGAGAGTAACATAATAAATCACAGATGAATGAGGGCGATGACACCAAAACGATATTGGAAGCCGTGTGGATAGAGAAAAATAGGGGTTGGGTCTTAAACTATTAATCTGCTAGTTACTCACTTTGTGGAAGTAGTAGATGGGGCCTCATCCCATGCATCGTCTTCTACTTGGGGAGCAGGATTGGAAGATCCAAAACTACCAAAACCATTTGACTCGGTAGCCATACCAAAAGATCCACGACTATCAAAGATAATACAATCAAAATATTACTAAAGAAACTAAACAAATTATTGTAGCAACCTCTGCTGTTGGCTCATTGGAGCCCAGGTTGCAAATGACCTTTGGCAGCTATTCTACCCAGCATACAAAGCTATTCAAGCTACCCAACACATGTACAGTATTAAACAATGTACAGCAGACAAGCTGCAAAATAATTCATAGACTAGCATTCCGAGTAAGAAAGTGACCTCTCTACAAATGTGCCAGGTTGGAAAAGACCAATAATTGCAGCAAAGAAACATCTCAAAAGTACAGTGCTTAACCACCATTTGAAATGACTTCACCAATGCATATTTTAAACAGCCACATTACACTTCAAACAGATATGATTGAGAATTGTTCTGCATAGAAAAAAAACACAAACTAATGGACTACAAATTAAAAATAACACTTGTTTATGGATATTTATTATAACTTAATCGCATGTAAAAGCCATTATTAGCTAAGCAGATAATTTGAGAACGGCATTATAACCTCTCACTTGCAGCTGTATTCAAAGAAAACCATTACATCAAAATTACTCACCCAGCCCCACTTGAGACACTGCCAAATCCTCTTCCCCGTCCAGCAAACTACAAAACAGTAAATCCAGTGAAACGGCATACAGCAAGACATCTGGAAAACTTCAGATTCACTTCATATAGGAATAGTAAAGGAAACACTGTTGCACCACAGAGCTAATTACTACTAACCAGCCCAATCCTTTCCACAATTTTATCCTTAGATTTTCTTTTGTGGTTGACAGTCTACTGATTATATATTAGGGAAGATAATTGATTCAGTGAAGAACAAAATTTACACCATATTTCCCTACTTCTGCAAGATTGCAAGTAAACTTAGCAATATTAGAACTAATCAGTTTCTCCGACTATTCCACAATGGAAACCATTAGCTGCTGTTGGAAATTTGCAGACAACCTAAACTGGCGAAAGACAGGGCAAAACATGCTATTAACTACAGTGGAACTTGCTTAATTCAAACCTCACACAATTCAAAAACTTAGTTAGTTCAGACTGTTAGCCTTGGTCCCTGTTGAACACAATACTTCATGCCAAGTAGGCTTACACTATAATCAATGACAACACTATTACAGCAAGCATTAGTCATCGAATAATAGTTGCTAGTAGTTAGTAGTAGTTACTACTGCACCATGTTTCTGCTCAAGCCAAGCTGGGAAAACACACTGATTGCTCTACGTTTCTTATTTCTTAGCTAAATGCGTTTTTATACTGTTGTCCTGCATGTATGATGAATAACTTTTTGCCCAACTACAGTGTAGCAGTTTTGAGTACACTATGCATTGCATAAAGTGCTATTAAATAGGAAGATGTCATGTTAAAACTTGTCTTTCTTCAATTGTGTTCACAGTTGAAGCAAATGAACGTTAATGCACACGGGCACATTTATGTGCTACTACATTTATATAGTATTATTTGTCAAGTAGGCATCCAAGCCATCATTTAAAATGAAGGATCACATAATTCAAACTCGGCCTAATTCAAACCAATTATGGTAGTCCCTTGGTTGGAGATTGAATTACGCAAGTTCCACCGTACTATGACCATCACAGATCTAAAGGCAAATACTCACCGACATATTGTTGCCACTAAAAGTTTTCTGTCACTATTCACTAAAACACTGTAAAAGAATATGCATGATATAACCACAAGCTGTTACATAGGTATAAATACATAGTATAATTCCTGTCCTTTGGTTAAGTTATAAACAGTTTAGCTTAATTAACTTGAGCTGGTATGACATTTAAGGTTTATCACCAATTTAATTTTCATTTAGTTACGGTAATAAATGAGATATTCTAGCCATTACTAATAATTAACTGACTAGTTGTCAACCCTTTCTCAACTTCAGCTTATGAAAATAAAAATCGATTTAGGTAAGTAAATCTGAATTTAAAACAGAAATACAATATTTAATATATTATATTCACATTGCCACTGATCAGCGATTGCTAGAATAGTTGTCATATAAATAAATAATTATTTTACATGTATATACATGTAGATTGAGCATGACATAAATACAATAACATTGATTAATTTAGTACACTGTTAACTCACTGTAGTACTGGCTCGTCGTTGATATAACATTCTAATATCACATTGTGCAAGTTGAATGCCTCGTTAACAACGGTGCGCTAACTACAGTGGACAAGTCAATGCTACAGCATATTGCTGATCTGCTTTTATTCAGGATCGCTAGTTGTTACATCTCGAATTGTTCGAGGGGGGAACAGTATGCACTAGTTGTGGCAGAAATTGACGTTAGTTCCCCCTGGCTGCAGCTCTAGTTGTCATAGTTGTATGCGAGTGGCTTTCGACCATTCTATCGTAACTAGAGGACAGCGTGTTATGGCCCTCTTCATCTTGGAGAATTTTGTGAAGTAATATCTTGGCGGATTCATCTCCTATACTCAAGAGATGCTAGTCCAAGAAGATTTCTGACTGTAGGTAGTGACACTTTCACGCCCTTGTAAATTACTAATGAAGCGGACTGTGTTACCATGAATGTATTCAACGGTTTGCTTACTTGTTGGGTCCCACACGATGTCTGCATACTCCAGAATCGGTATACACAAACTAGTGTATGCTAGTAACAGACTTTTGGTTGGTGCAGTATGGGGTGTCAGTGTGTTTAATAGCTCCCAGAATTCTGCTTGCGTTGTCTGTTTATTGAACAATGTGCTCATTAAACATTGTGTAGATAATTATTATCTACCCTATCGGCCTATGTAAATTATCGTATTGTATTTTATTTCTGTCACATTTTATTCTTCTCATCTAGTTGGTTAAAAAACCTACATGTAGTTATAATAATAATTATCAATCAGTGAGTTTTCTTACCTTACCATAATTTTTGCTGTTCCTACAACGAACTAACTAGCGCTACGATAAACTATTAATAAAATAGAATTGAATATTATCTATTATATTATTCTATATAATATAGCAACTACAATATATATAATATTAAAGGAATCATAATATTTTACCATCTATATTTACCAATTTTATTTTATTTATATTTTTATTATTATTAAATTAACAAAAAATAAATATAATATTAATATAATAATTTTTTATATAAATATCTAACATTCTATCATCAAACTGCCCCCTGCAGGTAAAAGCATTATCTCACAAATATTTGGAAAAGTGCTTGCCAAAGTCTAGCTATAGAGCACAAAATAGAGTTTTTCTGTTGAGCTTATAGATTAGGTAATTCTGGTTCATATAATAACAATTATGTTTGGCTGGATTAATTAGTCTTGGTGGCAATCCTATTAAATGCCTTCTGTGCGCAGTTTGGTCAACAATTCCATTGTGTGTTCTGCAGTAGAAAAGCATTATCACTTGATAATGCTTTATTCATTCACATTTCATGATGTAGCCAAGCTTGCTATGCAGTCACACAAAGCATTATCTCAATGGAAATGCACATGAACTGAAATGTTATAACATTTTCAATGTTAGGTAGTCCTTTAGCCATGGACCCTGCACCAAGGAATAGTAAAAAAAAACTGTGGTGCTGTCACACTTGCCAGGCTTTAAGTCAGCTTGCTTTACTGAACCAGTCATAGCATTTCACCACACGTTCACGCTGACAAATGGAATTAATATGGAAATTATAGGCCGGTCGTAGAGCTGCAGGTACAACATTGTCGGTTATAGCATCACTTACATGTATTATTGCAGTACCACATAATTTAATATAATCATAAATTATTGCAGTGCAATATAATATTATAATAAATATCATGTTCATGCATTTTATATAGAATATATAGCATAATGTATCGTACTGCAATATTATTATATCACATTATGTTTATCTAATCAGACATTATAGTGTATTTATTACATTAAACTACGCTATAAACTACTGCATAAATATGATTAAGTTCTATCTCATATTTTTATATTGTTGTTATGTTATCAACTACATGTACATTATATATACAATGAGTCAATAAGTATTGTAATAATTTTGTCATCATTCTGATATAGGCCTACATGTAATATTTTAGGTAGTACAAAGCAATTTTTCAAAATAAGCACATGTCAAAAATGTTAACACCATGAGAAAGTCCATTTCCTAAGCAGCTCAAATATATAACAACTATAGCTGTAACCCCAAAATTAAGTATGTTATGCTCATTTTAAGTTTTAGAAATCAGCCCAAAATCCCCATTGTTTTCTGTCCCAAGTTTTGCAGTCATAGGTTGTTGGCACTGCGCCAGCAGCATAGCGCTACGCTATTACTACATGTATAATGAATGCCACTATGTTCTGTTACAGGCAGTGATGGTCCACGACCAATCAAGCATGCAATGGGTGTACACAGTCAAGCTAGCAGTGAAAGTGGATGCATGAGGATCCCAGTACTCAGTAGATGATGGTATCTAGAACATTGAACTTAATGCACTAAAGATTGTACCTACATAGTATTATTATTGTGGAAATAGTATTTCTAATGATAATTCATTGTACATATTTATTACCAGAAAACAAAGGTGTGTTATTTCGACAAATAAAGTTGCTCTATAATAATACATGTACATGAACTAAGCCTACTACAAAATAATGTGAGACGTTGCTTTGATTTTTCATCCTACATGTATACAGTACAGGCTGGTGAAAATGTGTAAATATTAAATAAATACACTGTGGATGGGCAGAACTGGATGAGAATAATAAAGCATACAGAAGTAGACTAGATACCACTGCTATAGCACAATACACTTTACTATAATGCTAATATTATTACATCTTTTCACTCAAGTTTTATATTACACATATTTATTATATAATTACACAGATACATTATATATATTATTAGGTATGTCATCACAACACATAAATATATACTACACAATATATATTCTACATTGTGCAATGTGTAATAATCTTAGGTGACTATACTTATTATACAACTACAAAATATTTTGAAGTAACTTGATAGATGGTACAATATTCAACAAATACCAAATTATTAGCGATTACAAGATATTTAGAACATGTAGCAGTGATAGAATAGATATGCTATACATAGTATGACAGCAAAGTAGCATGGAAAATGCAAGACATATAGTAGCACAGTGACCATGATATGTTGGATGCATGGGTACCACTGAACCCCCAGACCAAGTTTATAATATTGATACAAACCCCAATTGAATCTAATACTAAATAGACATTTATTTCTATCATAATGTTTGATCATTTACATGTCATTACCAGCTTATGATAGCAAGCATATTATGTACATTGCATGTAATGTAATTATTAAATATGACTGTAATAATAATATGCTTTATATCATATTCATTAATATTCTGCAACCACATTCATAATTATGTCATATGGCAGTAACAAGCTATGTATGTAGCCTACAGTCACGTACACATGCATCTATATGTGCAATGGAAGCAGTATGCAACTGCAAGTATTGCTTGTATGACTCACTGGACTATACAAGGTTTGTATGGGGCTTGAGAGTACATGTGTAAGCCAAGCACGTGTAGTTAGTCTAAATAGGGGAGGAGTTGTCTTCTTTATTATCGAATCTTGGCATTCTAAATCCTGATTGGCTAATCACATTAAAAAAAATGGCCGACAATAAAAAGTTTTTTTCACTACAAAAATAACATTTTATCTGTGAATTTGCAACAAATCACAACAATAATTTGTGAAATGGTAAAGGAGACTTGGCTGCAGGGGTAGGTAAGGTCAAACTTGATCAACTAAGAAGATTTATATTTTTTTATGGCCTCTGAACATAGCACAAGTTTAAACACCTATAAATATTTAAATATTCCCTCAACAGAGAGGAGAGACCGTGAGGAGGCCTCCTCAAAATCTCGACTTTCAGGAGATGTAAACATTGTTAGTCTAATTTCAGTCTTTAACACCATAAATGCCATTTCTAAATTGGTCTAAAATGCGACCGCCATTCTTATATAAAATCCTCCGCAATTTGACGTTGCGTTATCGAGGGTGTTTGTAGCGCCTAAATATTTGGCTACAGTATCAATATGGAATATTATTAGATTATATAGTAAAATTTACTACATGTAATATGGCCTTCATCAAGTGATGCTATTAGCGATGATGTTATTACACCTTCAGCACTATGACCTGCTTGTAATGTCCACAGTAAGTCCATTTTTCAGGGTGAATGTGTCGTGAAGTGCAATGACTGGTTTGGTCAAGCAAACTGACTTAAAACCTGCCAAGTGCAACAGCACCACAGTTTTTTGCTATTCCTTGGTGCAGGCTTCATGGCTAAAGGACTACCTAACATTTAAAATGTTATAATATTTCAGTTCATGTGCATTTCCATTGAGATAATGCTTTGTGTGACCGCATAGCAAGCTTGGCTACATCATGAAATGTGAATGAATAAAGCATTATCAAGTGATATTGCTTTTCTACTGCAGAACAAACAATGGAATTGTTGACCAAACTGCACACAATAGGCATTTAATAGGATTAACACGAAGACTAATTAATCCAGCCAAACAAAATTGCCCTTTTCTTTCTCCTATTATTGTATACACATTTGGTCATTATACATGTACACTAATGTAGCACCAATCCTGTCTCTCCTTTTTACCTAAACTGCTATAATCTACTATCACTTGTACATACTTTGAATGCTTGTTATCTATCTGTTATTATATTATATTATTTGCCCTTGTCATAAGCAATAAATGCTTGCCTCCCTCTTTTTTCCTCTTTGTTTATTTATTTATTCTTTCCTATGAGTTGTATATAATATATATCTATTTATTTGTGGTCAACAAGTTACCTTTAACAAAATAATGTTATCTGTAAACTTTTAGAAAACCCAATAAATGTAATGAATGTAATGTTATTAATTATGTGAACCAGAATTACCTAATCTAAATTTATAAATAATTTCAACAAAAAGAAATTTTACTATGCACTCTATGTGTAGACTTTGGCAAGCACTTCACCAAATATTTGTGAGATAATGCTTTTTACCTGCATTAGCAGAATAAATATGTAATATTATGTAATTAATAAAATAAAAATATTAATAGTTAATTAATCTATTTTATACCAAACCATTACAATTATATACATGTTCTATTACAAACCAAGTTGGAATAATCTTTTCCTGTTCGCTGTCGTTCACACAGCAATATCAGCCAAGAAAAGACAGGGGAAGTGCTTGTTCAAGGAGGACAACCAAATGTATGCCCACCACGCGACAATGAAAGCATGGAAAGAAATGGAAAATGAAATTTTACTTGCTAAATTCCATATTGCTTCGCGCACGTGGTTACATAGTTAGAGACTTTCCAAAGTTAGAGACATTCCAAAGTATCAAATGCTACCATAATCAATCACGGTCACTACGGCCTTGGTCAGGAACTAAGGCTAGGGTAACTTAGCACAAAATTCTTTCGCGCAGCAGATACACTATGTATATATTGTATTGTGTTTACTTCAGCTAAATTTTACTTAACATCAACAGGCTGATGAACAAATATTCGAAAAAAGCAACATTTATGCTTAAATCGGATTTCTATTTTGCTGTTGATAAAAATAAGGATTTGTGTTGTCTAAACATTCCCGCCACCGTTGTTGCGTAATAACATACCTGCCAAGTTTCTCTAACAGAAGAGCAAGTTGCAGTATTTGGAAGCAGGCTTACCAAGTCTCCCTGATTCCGCAGGAGACTCCCTGATTTTCAACTCAAATTTTGGTACCCCTCCCAAATGCTGAATCTCCCTGATTTTCATCAGTCGAACTTGGCAAGCCTGTTTGGAAGTACCATGCCAAATTGGGCATTTGACAGGTGTGTATAGTGTAGTAAACATTCAAATTCCAAATGATTCAAGACGAGACAAATCTTGGGAAGAAGACAACTCGGTGTTTCTATAGATAATGATGACATTGCAATGCTAAAGGACATCAAGAAATTGCTTCAAACAAATAAGCTCAAGCAGCTGTAATTCATAAAAACTTTGCTCAAATGAATGAACATGTGTAATGGACAACCTCCGGTCCATTCGTGCGCCGATGGTCGTCGCATTAATGATGCTAATTTATATGATTATTAATTTTATACTGATAATGTCTACGTCTTTATTGTGTGTAAAGCAATTACAGTAACTTCTTATGTACAGAGAATTATGTAGTAGAGGGCGTCTCTTAGTACAGGTCGACCATTTCTTACCGGGATTGTGTTAGTCGTCCGGAGCCCGTCAGAAGTAACTGGTCATCTTCTTTTGCCTATAAAAGAGACCAGAATATTGTTATACAATATACAGTGCAGTCACTCTTATACTTTCAAGCAGTAAGGATCATTCAATACACTTATACTTATATTTACATTTCTGGTGTTGTGCTGAACAACTAGTTAAGGGCATAGCAACACTCTTGTGGCCGTTGAGACAAATGAAGGCTGCTAAAGCTATGTGGCCGCATACTGCATTACCCATTAGTCGTCAGTGGCTTGCGCACAACCTTGGTCATTTGGGGCACAACCACAACATATGTATAGGCAGAATTTATACCATTATGTTAATATTATATAGTTTTATGACATTTATACATTTGAATGTACATATACATTACAATAAATAATTATTTTTACGTCTTGAGGATGAGATTTTGCACATATTCGTTGCATGAAGGAGAAATTTTCCATGTTTTTTATTGCCAAGAAGTCACATTGTCCCTCCCCTCTCTCAACCATATTGGTCCCACCAACTTTTAAACATGGATACGTAACCGTTATAGTCAGTAAATTGTTATTTTACATTATAATATTAAAGATTGACCAAAGCTTCAATGTTAAAATGGGTTGGGTTGAATAGTTGGTTCACAGAAAGAGAACTGTCTTGCGTGGAATATCATGTCAATTAGGCCTATTAGTGTGCCATGTAAAGTTTCATTCTATTTCTGTTGCAATAAGCCAGTATTAATTATATATAATTAATATAATATAGACATACATTAGTATAAATACAAATGTATGTCTACATACCATGTCTACCATGCAAGTACCAACTCAAACAATGCAAACTAATGTCTACATACATGTACATCAAGCATATAATAGAGAAGACAACTTCTGGTATTACAATGAAGCCCAAATCCTGTAAAATTGTATTGTTTCATGCTATAAGCTCAGCAAAATGAAGAACTTTCTATAAAATGGAGGGTAGGGGGAGGCACTATAAATAGTGTATTAAACCACTCATTGATTAAACAAATTGGCCTTGCTAAGATAAAACTTTCAAATTGGACTTCTTAAGATAGAATTTTTTTATAATCTTTCAGTAGAGGGGGGCGGGGGTACTGCGCCTTCAAGGTTCTGGGTTACAGCACCCTCCTACTCCACAGGATTACAATTCTGTACACCTCTGCAAATTTCTAAGTGAAATTTTAATCAATGTTTACATACAACTAGAACAGATGGTGCTATAATAAATAATTGTCGTTGGTAAAAATTTGTTGTAAGTTTATTGTAGAGTAGACAGACAATAATGTAACATTATAATTCTATTCTTGGCTTCATGTACATACACTATGATACAGGGCTTTTGGAATAGTCAAATAATATTGTTTTGATATAAACTATATACACCAGAAATGTCCACGATAGGCATAATATTCGATAAGCAAGCTAAATCTCAGAGGGCCACCACCTTTCGCATTGCAATGTTAAAATTTTCTAGTGGTGTTATTGTGGTTTATTAAATGTCGGCCTGTTAAGACGGGCACCTCTGAGTCTGCCACGTCGAGCAACTGGTGGCCGAGACTGACTGGAGCTGGAAGGCATATCAGATGAAGATGACTGACCATTATCGTTCCAGACAATAGGTTCAATGACACGTGGTCTGCCACCCTCATTGTTTGCTTCTGATGAGGATACCTGCAAACATAGAAATACTAGCATTAGAAGAATGAGAATTGGGACTCACTGTTGTCAGTGCAGTTAGTGGTCCCTTAGTTATAGAACTGTAGCATTGACCAATTTCTCCAAACGAGAGACAACTCCATAATTGTAAAATTAACGAGGCTGGACACACATAAATGTCTTCTCCCAGGCCCACACCATTTTTTAACAAATTAACAAAAGACATCATGGCTAGCAATAAGTATAGATGTGCATTGCATGTAGTACAGTTGAAGGGTATCACTTACTGGTTCATCGCTCATAATATTGCGGTTGGTCTGATTACTGGTTGTGGCTGCAGCTGGAACGGATGTTGAACTATCCAACTCATAGTGAGATTCTGTGGAAACAACATTTGACTGCTCCTGATTGCTGGCCATCGGGACCGCGAGAGATGCTGAACCATCTACTTCGTTTACCTCGCTCATTGTACCGGCTTCAGAGTCTCCAAACTGAGGCAGATCATCCATTACTATAGCTAAAACAGCAGAAACATAATGTATTGGTTACCTAGAAATAGTCAGTTATCATCAAGGGGACAATAATTGATTGACCTGCACATGGCCATAGTTTAACACTAGCAGCTGTGCAATATAGTTTTTATCCTGCTAAACTGCCAACCGGCAGAGGAGGAATCTAATGTAGATAACCTAAAATGATATCGTAACTATGATTTTTATTCTATAATCTATACCTTGTTGTTCCAAGTCAACATGTTCCATAGATGGTATAGTAGATGAAGAACCAAAGACAAAGGGTGCCATACTTGGGTTGGGAGAGCTGCAATACAATATATTACAACATAACTTGATAATAATAAGTCTACAATCTGATATAATAGGTAAGTACACTTATTTATGCTAATGCTATTAGGCTGAGAGACAAAAAGACTTAGTATGGCACAAACATCAAACTAAATCCTCAGAAATTGACTAGAACTAGCCAAGTGACACAGTGGGTTTATCGTCATTAGTAGCTTGGTCAGCAACGTGTTTCTTCACCAGCTAAGTCACCAGCTAAGTCTATGTCAGTGCTACCATTGTTAATATTCCACTTAAAGGGATTTTGTGCTAACAGTATTCATCTACATAAGCAAGTGAATCATTTTAAAAACTTTAAAAAAAGCAAATATTCCAAATAATTATTTGCAGGTCGCTAAACTTACTCAAGTCTATTCTTATAAGATAGTAGACAGAGAGTAGAGGTGAAGTAGATAGAGCTAGAGATACTGCTCATAGCCAGCACTTATACTGCTATTGCTGCATCAATCACACAGTATTACATAATAAGATTGAATGACCATATTATATTATATAACACAGATCGATGGAGGGAAAACAATCATGTAATGTGGATATTATGATGTAACAAGCTTCTTGATCTAGCATTCATCCTCCTGTATGTGTTTTCAATCATGTTCACTCTAAGTCATTGTGGCCACTATACTTATATACTACAGGTACTACAGGTAAATGTACATGTAGTGGGCTAGTGAATGAACTCCATTCCTACCTGACTGCAACTGCAAATCCATCATTCCTTGAGACAGGCATGGCAAGAGTTGGTGTACTGGGCACTATACCATCTCCTTCATTTATATTACTGTCTACTGAGACTGTACCCTGTGCCTGTATAACAATATTCATTAGGAAACACTGTTATATCATTAGCATTAGTTACCATTAGCCAAAGAATTATTAATCCGAAGAGAAGCTAATACATGTATTTATATGTAAATATTACATTCACTGTAAAAGCTAACACACACAAGGAATTCTTAATTATATGACACCTGCCATTAATCAATTAAGTTTATTTAAAAACTAATTTATTTATTCTGATATTATTGATCACTCTGAGACATCTGTATTCAAATAAGATACGACAACAGTAGTTTCAGCTCAAGTCAAGAGAGGTGTACTACTACAGTGTACTACCACAGTGTACTACCACAGTGTATTACCACAGTGTACTATTACAGTGTACTACCACAGTGTACTACCACAGTGTACTACTACAGTGTACTACCACAGTGTACTACTACAGTGTACTACCACAGTGTACTACCACAGTGTACTACCACAGTGTATTACCACAGTGTATTACTACAGTGTATTACCACAGTGTACTACCACAGTGTACTACCACAGTGTATTACCACAGTGTACTACCACAGTGTACTACCACAGTGTACTACTACAGTGTATTACCACAGTGTATTACCACAGTGTATTACCACAGTGTATTACCACAGTGTACTACCACAGTGTACTACCACAGTGTACTACCACAGTGTACTACCACAGTGTACTACCACAGTGTACTACCACAGTGTACTACCACAGTGTACTACCACAGTGTACTACCACAGTGTACTACCACAGTGTACTACCACAGTGTACTACCACAGTGTATTACCACAGTGTATTACCACAGTGTACTACCACAGTGTACTACCACAGTGTACTACCACAGTGTATTACCACAGTGTACTACCACAGTGTACTACCACAGTGTATTACTACAGTGTATTACTACAGTGTACTACCACAGTGTACTATTACAGTGTACTACCACAGTGTACTACCACAGTGTACTACCACAGTGTACTACTACAGTGTACTACCACAGTGTACTACCACAGTGTACTACCACAGTGTACTACCACAGTGTACTACCACAGTGTACTACCACAGTGTATTACCACAGTGTATTACCACAGTGTACTACCACAGTGTACTACCACAGTGTACTACCACAGTGTATTACCACAGTGTACTACCACAGTGTACTACCACAGTGTATTACTACAGTGTATTACTACAGTGTACTACCACAGTGTACTATTACAGTGTACTACTACAGTGTACTACCACAGTGTACTACCACAGTGTACTACCACGGTGTATTACCACGGTGTATTACCACGGTGTACTACCACAGTGTACTACCACAGTGTACTACCACAGTGTATTACCACAGTGTATTACCACAGTGTACTACCACAGTGTACTACCACAGTGTACTACCACAGTGTACTACCACAGTGTACTACCACAGTGTACTACCACAGTGTACTACTACAGTGTACTACCACAGTGTACTACCACAGTGTACTACCACAGTGTACTACCACAGTGTACTACCACAGTGTACTACCACAGTGTATTACCACAGTGTATTACCACAGTGTACTACCACAGTGTACTACCACAGTGTACTACCACAGTGTATTACCACAGTGTACTACTACAGTGTACTACCACAGTGTATTACTACAGTGTATTACTACAGTGTACTACCACAGTGTACTATTACAGTGTACTACTACAGTGTACTACCACAGTGTACTACCACGGTGTACTACCACGGTGTATTACCACGGTGTATTACCACGGTGTACTACCACAGTGTACTACCACAGTGTACTACCACAGTGTACTACCACAGTGTACTACCACAGTGTACTACCACAGTGTACTACCACAGTGTACTACCACAGTGTACTACCACAGTGTACTACCACAGTGTACTACCACAGTGTACTACCACAGTGTACTACCACAGTGTACTACCACAGTGTACTACCACAGTGTACTACCACAGTGTACTACCACAGTGTACTACCACAGTGTACTACCACAGTGTACTACCACAGTGTACTACCACAGTGTACTACCACAGTGTACTACCACAGTGTACTACCACAGTGTACTACTACAGTGTACTACTACAGTGTACTACTACTAACAGTGTACTACTACAGTGCACCTAACTGTTACCTCAATGGGTAAAGTTTGAACTGATAACAACATTTTCCTATCAGCACACACATAATATACAAGTGTGTAGAACTGTAACTGGAGGTGGTACTATGATAATAATAATAATAGTCTACATGCATACCTGATAGTTGAGAGCGGCAAGAGTGGCCAACCTTCTGGTCCCAGAACCTTCATTTGATGCACCTTGCTGAGAGCTTGAGACCGACATTCCAGCATTGGCTGCAATTGTAGTGTAAAAGCAAAATACATATACATTGTAGTAGATGTGCGCATTATAGCACACATAGAATTCATGTACACACACACGCGCGCACACACACACATACACACGCGCGCACACGCACGCACGCACACACACGTATATATAAGAAGAGCAGAACACAGCATAGCATGGCATAGGATATATAGGGTGACATCTAATAGAGTAATACTAACTGGCAGCATTAGCAGGTTCTTCATCTTCTATCATGATTATGTCACTGGTGTCACCATCTTCATCATATGGCTCTTCAGCTGCCTCTGGCTCTGCCTCTTCATTGTAATCTGACTCATCTCCTTCACCACCTTCTTCAGACGATCCCTCCCCGTCTTCCTGTAGTACACAAAGTATGCCATATGGAGGTGGAACTGCACATTAATTGAATCCAATTGATGGCCAATTGCATGTAGCCTAGTTCTCAAAAAATTAAGAACTTTGTTCATGTGATCTTTTTTCTTGCAAGGCAAGATTTCCAGCAAGAAGTACCTCTGTACTGAACCAACTTTATGGCTAACACGTGGAATATAATAAGCTGAAAAAATGATTTGGAGAAAACTTATTAAAATAATGCCATTAATAATGTTGAGGAATTGATCGGATGCTTTTTTTGGAAAAAATCCTCTTATACATTAAGTGAGATGAACAAAATTGGGCAATTAAATAAAAACCAGAACAGGTGCTTACCCCAGCCTTATGTTATGTAGAGACTGAGGTTTGACCTGCATCATACATGTTGAAGTGTTTATGCTGGTAGATGAAATTGAGATCATTGCGCCTGTCATAATGCATAAGTTGTTATACAGGCACTAGAGCTGACGGACTGCTGTAGGTTTTCAGTAATTTTATCCACTAAGAGCATCATTATAGTGAATACACACTGCAACAAGTGTGAGGAAGTGATGCAATCAACTAGGGCGTATAATAGTGAAGTTACATTTACTAGGCAGCTGGCTACAATATGATTGGTGACAAACATGCAGATGACTTGTTATAAGAATGTACTAAATCATGTACCAGCTTGTGTATTTACCAACAAGTTGATTACTAGAGAAACACTAGCTAGATAATTATATTATATTATCCACATGTACAAGAGACAAGAGTCTCATTTCTCTTTGCACTCATTATACTCCAACAATGGAATATAAACCCAAACAAGTTTACCTATAATCAAGTGTTTATGAATTTAAAAGCTGCTATTCACTTTTGTTTACCAGTCTGTGTACTTTCACTACCACAAAGCAGACAAACAACAACAAACAGACAACAAACAAAAGTGCAATTTTCTCACAGGTCTGTGTATTATAATTATTATATAACAGGGGGCAGTTGCAGGGTATAGTGTACTATTTATTGTATGAATAGTGAGGAGCAGTCCCTTGAGAAGGGATAACCTTTGAAGTTTAGAGGGCTACTAAACTGTCCTTCACAGAGTCATGTAGTATGAAATAACAGCTCAGTAGAGCAGTTAGTAGTTGTACCTTACTGTATGTACTCCACAGTCAGATTCAGTGAGCCAGAAACAGTGATTAGTGTGATATAAAGAATTCTAGGAGTGCCCATAACATTGGAGGGTCGTCTTCTCTATACTTGACAGGTTGTCTTCCCTGAATTTGCAACTGTTCAAAAATGTCTGTTAGCAGTTAGAAACAGGATGCTCTGAGTTCGTTTGGAAAACATTCATTTAAACACTCTATATCCCAAACCTCAGCTTTCAACTAATTTATATTTTCAATATTATATTTATTTGGTTTTTACTACTACTAACTTGTAGAACATTAAAAATGACTAATTATCTGCGAGTTGTGTTCTCCTAAATGTTATCTATACAGTTTTGTAATGGGTGTTTTCTAAACAAACGTTCTCAGAGTGTCCTGTTTTTAACTAACATTTAAATGTCCCTTTACCGGCTTCCCTTACCCCAACCACAATTAAACAATAGAAGGATATTGTTGCAGTTTTAGTACTCTTTAACTACATCAAGGGGTATTAAGTTTTACGACAACCTTTATCTGACATTTTAGTTCAGTTCTTACATGAGTATTTTTATTTTTGAAGAAATTGATGGTTGAGCTACTGATGCATATATTTTGTAAGAAATATATACAACATAATATCACAGATAGGAGGTAGTGAATGGATTCGATGCTCAGCAGATTGTATGAGATAGCGAGAGTTGATGTAGTGTATGATATAACTCACCCCTTCATCTACCTCCTCATATTCTTCCTCACCCATCTCACCATCATCCCCGGTCTCACTCTCCCCTTCAGAATAGTCCCCAGCATCCCCCTAAACACAACATAAGGTTACAGGTGCACACACAGCGGACACCAATGAACAACAGTAAACAAGACAAGGAAGAATAAATTACAGATATTTACAATGAAAGGTAGAGTCCCATCATCATGCACATGTAACTGTAGGGTAACTACAGTTACAAGGAGTAACTGTAGGGTAACTACAGTTACAAGGAGTAACTGTAGGGTAACTACAGTTACAAAGAGTAACTGTAGGGTAACTACAGTTACAAGGAAGGCAGCAGCAGTTACACATACCATTTGATGGCTGGTTTGAACAGCATCCTCCTCAGCGTCTTCGTCATCACTGGAGAGGATAATGACTACGTCGGCATCTACTCCGCTATATGTAGGCTCTTGCTGCACAGGTGCAGAGGTCGGTGCAGCCTCTGCTTGCTCTGTATTCTCTTCAAACATCCCCACGTTAGACATCATTGGTGGGGAGGTGAACGCACCCAGACTCGAGTCTCCACCAGTTCCTGACATACTCTCCCCTGCGGTGATGGGCTCTAGTTCTGAATAAATGGCACTGGGACCAGCCTCTCCTAGCTCTACCATGTCTTGCTGCATGCTGGATACAGCTGTAACATACTCACTCGTGTCTATCGCTTCAGCTGCCATTTGATCCTGTTAGGGGAAGAAGTACTATCTATCACTACACTCACATGTCACATAATAGTGAGGGTGTGGGCTAAACACTGGGAGACAAGTAATCACATATCCATCACACCTGACATATGGTATCATATGGAGTCAGAGAGGGAGAGAAGAGCTGGAATCTTACCTCATCTGTGTTTGTTTCCTGAGATGTACCATCATCAACTTCCTGTACAGACAGCTCTTGACCTCCCTCAGTAACGTCCTGTTAATGGGATAACGCAAACCAATGATATCCACTAAGCAACATACTATGACGAGCTAGCCACCACATCACATATCTATGCATGCGATATCGAACATTACAAGTTGTACGATCACAGTACTATGTGAACTCGGCTGAACTCACCTTTGTTTTCTTAGCTGAGGGTGGGGCAGACTCCTCATCACCCTCACATTCATCCCTTGATCTCTTCACCCTGTTAGCCTCAGCTTCATTGCTCTGTCCAGCAACATCAGCATCTCCCATTCCTCCCATGCCTACACATTGCAGATCTGGTTATTGGAGGGTTTAGAATTCAAATTAATTAAAACTGTGTGGAAAAATTATAGGGGCACTCGAGATAACAGCTAATAAAACAGCAACAGAACAACGACAACACTCAGGTCTATCTACCATGCATACCAGACATAGGTGTATCGCGTTTGACAGGGTTTGGCTATATAATTATGTTCATGTAGGTCTATAGACAGTTATTAAACACAGTGCATGCTCGTGTATCTCATCTTTACAATAGTTTGGGTCAATGGAGTCTTTATTGCATCCAACACCAGAAAACATGAGTGACTCTGTAATCTCTCTTCTTATATACAGATTTAAACAGAAATATTTGACATAGAGTGAAACCGGACGTGACTTACTTGTACTGCTGGTTGGCACCGAGCCAATTGCAGAGCCACTCTCCATTGCGTTACCAGCACTGGTTTGAGCTGTAATGATGGTAGCAGGTACTCCCTGAGTTGATAGGCTCGGAGAGGTGCTTGCAGTAGCTGTTACAGTATGTGGGGCCACAGGGTGGAGGGTGGCGAAGACACTAGTAGCTGTTGAAGATGTAGCACCAGATGCTGGTGGTGCAGATGTACTTGTAGAGATAGCACTACTACTGGATGGCTGGCTAAGCTGCTGTTGTACAGGGGCCACCTCTACTGATGCACCACTGTTAGACGTTGGTACATTAGAGTTGGGGGAGGCAACCATCGATGTAGGGGAGACAATTCCTACCACAGGCTCTGAGTAAAAATGTATTACTTTATCAGTGGCATTGCCATTGGCTATAGATCTTTTACTTTACCTTTGATATTATTACATTCTCAACAAACTGTGCTGCACAGGGTGATGTATCCTGTGAGCTTGACAATTTCTTACAAAGTGTGACATAGGTTACCTCAACTATTTTTAAAACTGTAGTATAATGTAAACTCCAGTATGCATCAGGCAATAAAATTGTGACTTGTGAATTTACCTTCAAAAGCGACCTCCGGAGGCTCAGCCTGGCTAGTCGTCGGCATTACTGTTGCTGTGAGCTGTTTGGGTTGTTGTTGTGCCATGGGACGTACCTCAATAGTCCTCACTTGAGACCTCTTGGAATCAGTGCTATAAAACGTTCAATAGGAACATGGAACATGAAACAATGGGATTCGAAGACAAAACATCAGCAGAGACCGAGAAAAACAGAACCAATAAAGAAGTTTGGCCAACATACCTCGCAGTGATATGACCAGACTGACTGCTAGCCTGAGGTCCAGAGGATTTCTCTTCCAGACTGAGTAGTTTAGCCCGAGCTTCATCCAAGTGCTGCTGAGTATCATCAAGCTGGGTCTCTGTGGGAGAACATAAAATAAACTGATGGTAAAATGGTCACACCTCAACATAGCCAATGTTAGGAGGATGGCACACCCACTTTCAACTAACAAAAAACAGGGAAGGTGATATAAGATTCAATATGAGACACTCGTACCGAGTTCTGTTGCTTTCGTTTGGAGTTGTTTCAATTCCTCATTCTTCTTGTCGAGCTCTTTTTTCTGATTGGTTATCTTTGGTTTAAGACTGTTATTTACAAAATCTTTGAGTGTTGTATTCTTAGAGGTGATCTCGTCCAAATCCAGCTTCACCTTGTTATGTTGCTCAGTTTGGTCGGACAACTCCTGAAAGTAAGAATATCTTACCACATCAGCAATACAATTACCATTACCAATAGGTTAATACAACGTTACCAGCATATTCAGCATACCCTCAGCTATAACTCTATATAACATTACCAATAATCAGTGAATGTCCTGGTGAAGATGAGGCCCCCTCACTCTAACCCCACTCATAATTTATGTTCTTGCTAAATAATAAAGTACATTCAATTTTGGATTCGAAAAGAATGCCGCTCTCCCTCCCTGGACAGAGCTTTCGAGTTAGACTTAGCGTATAGAGATCAGTATTGATAGGTAACCAATGAGAGCAAGACTAGGCTACTTGGCCACATATAGTGTAGATTGAAAGCAGGTGGACCTAACCTTCTGTAGTTTCTCTAGCTGTGCCTTTGCTTCGGCTAGCTGAGTATTGGCCTGGTCTAGCTCAGCCTGAAGTTTAGTTATCTCCTCTTCTTTAGCTGTCAGTGATTCCTTCACAGTAGACAGCTCCGTCTCTAACTTACTCACTTCACCAGACGCTGTATTAAAACAGAAACTAATGATTAAACAATTACTCAATTCCACGACTTTGACCTAGTCTGCAAGGTGAATAACGCTAAAAGATGATAGTGAAATACATGTAGTTTGAAATTGCCTTTTCAACAGAATTGTTGAGAAAGACTAGACAACTCTAAAGCGACAAAATAATGTAATTTTTTGTTAGAGGACCACTTCAAAAAACAATTTGCAGGCATAATTTCGAATGCTCCAATACAAAGACTTCTCTAAGGTTATAGATAATAAAGTATATTAAACCTACAAAGACCACCAGAAGATGTAGACGTTCCAGCAGAGCCATCACTACCAGCAGATCCCTTAGCTTCCGACAACTTAGTGTATTGAAGTTTGTATTTCCTTCCCAGTTTTCTCAACTAGTAAAATGTTAACCAGAAATATATTGATAATGCATAAGATAAACTGCTCAATGGGCGTACAAAGAACACTGAGCCAGGTGTAAGCGATTAATTCAAAATATAATACGACAAAAAAGTTCAGCAATAGTGACCATAGCAACCATAATGTGTGTATCCATATTGCAGAGATAGCTACATGAATGTTGTTGTAATGTATAGGTAAACTAAGCTATGCACAATTATAGTAATAATCACTCATACTTCACTTATCAAATTCTCCTTCTTGGCGAGCTCTTCTTTGTTGCTATTTAGTGTAGTATCCATGGAAGACAACTTCTCCTCTAACTCCACAACTTTAGTTGACAATTTGGACTTTTCTTCTCTGTATTGCAATACATTTGGATGTTTTAGAAATTTGATACCCCAACAGAGACATTGCCATATTTCCACACAGTATTACTATAATTCTATGGGAAAATTATAAATATTTTGTTAACCAAAACAGTACTGTGAATGAGTGGCGTAACGTCACATACTCTGTAGATGAAGTAGTAGATTTCTGCTTAGCAAGCTCAGCATTTAGTCTCTGTATCTGCTGGTTGAGACCGGTGGTGGACTTCTTCTGCTGTTCCAACTGCGCCCTAGTGTGAGTTTTACATATATAACTATGAATGGACAAAATAACATGAAATCTCCATATCGAAACAATTTAAGATCAGTAAAAGTTACATTGTATATACCTTTACATACATGTAATATATATTATTATAATAGGGAGCGACTGGTAACAGGGGCGCCCATAGGCTTATAACATTAATTTATCTTCTCTACTTCATCTTTCCCCAGTCTTCTTCCAAGGTGTGACATATGACTAGATCAGTTAACTACCCATACTTTACACAAAATAGTTGCCCAATGCTTTGGAATAATACTTCAATTCTCATTGACTAATACACTAAGCAAACATAGTTAGTAAAAAAATTAAAAACTCCTTTGCATTTTTTGTTGAGCAGCAAGATAGACACTATAGACAGATTGCTGAGATGGTTAGTAGGCGTCATTCTCCCACTACTTACGTGTGTCTCTTGTTCTCCTCTGTTCTCTCACGGTCATGTTTCTCAACGAGACTGCTAGATCTCTGCTTCCAATGCTCCACCGTCTTCTGGAGGGCCACCTTCTCTCCTTCCAGACTCTGGACAGACATGGTGAGCTCTGTAGTCTTACTCTCCAGGGGAACCATAGCAGCTTGTAGCTGTGTCACCTACATACATGTATTACCATGACATCCCTTAATCTTTGCATGACAACATGGTAATGGTAGTATGGCCATCATTCCATACTTGGAAATGAAGAAAAACGCTATGCCTCTCTTTGAAGTTAAGAGTAAGATAATAGTAGTACATGTGCACCAACAAACTAGGTTTGGTATGCAAAAGCACTTATAATATTATCGAAACTACTGCAGTGCACACATTGTATAGTTCTATAATAGTGAATGCTGTGTTGGTTTTGTAAATTGTCTAACAAACCAAACATGTATTTCACCAAGTAGAATATAATAGTGCAACCAACACACCTGCTCCTGCAGCTGGTCTATTCTTGGCTGCAAACCATCTTTTTCCTGTCTTAGCATCCTGTTACTATCGGTAAGTACATTGATCTGTTCCACTTTACGCAATAACTCTGCGTGTTGTGCTTTAGTCTGTATGTCTATGGCGGTCTGAGTAGTGCCGCCCGCCAGCTCGTCACGGGCCAACTTCAGCTCACCTTCAACAAAGGCCACTTTAGCTTCCAGTCTCTTACATTCAGCCGTTGAACCTTCAAATCTGATAAATAAAGCACATTTACATTCACAGCGACAGTTGGATGAGATGTCTATGAGCTATAGACAATTGGTAAAGTCCTCATAGCAATGTATAATATAGCATATCTTACTTGGTTTCATATAGCTCCTTGTCTTTGCGCAACACTCCAACCAGCTCCAGAAGTTTGAGTGTACTCTGTTGACCAGACTTTTCTGTATCTTGAGAAGTAGAGAAGGAGGAACCTTGCTTCACCGACAACTGCAACAACCAAAATTTAACAATTGTACAACATTGGAGAGCGCATAGACTATTAGGTTTGGCGTACAGTTAATCGCAGACAAAATTAACCATGTGTCACCTAAGCCTGGGCACTTAGCAGCTACTGAGGACTTTTCAAGGTTATCTTCTATCAGTTCAGTTTCTCACAAAGCGTATTGGGAGAGTTTAATCAATAGCTTGCATAGTGTAAGCACCCACACAACACCAGAGTCTGCGATTATCGGAATTTTTATGATACCGACACACCAAATTTGTTGATACTATACTTACATATTATATTTGTTGATACTACACTTACATATTCTATTTGTTGATGAAGCAACTTAGTCTGCTCTTTACTGTCGTTCAATTGTTCCTTTAGGCTTTCCACACTTTCCTTGTACCCTTTCTCCCGCTCTTCAAATGAGGCCTACATGTAGATGAAATTAGAGAATGGTCTGGCCGTAGAAGAAGTATATGTTGCTTTCATGCATATGCGTACTTACATTGGAGCACTAGGTAGGCCAGATTCCTGTTTGACAGCTGAACTGTTGCATTATTTAGCTAATAAAAACCATCAACTCCTCTAATGGCAAACCCTGATCAGTATAGTAGCCCATGGCTGGCCATTTACCATAAAATGATATCTTAAACTGTTATAGATTGGTAGTTTTTAACTGAGCATTATTTAGTAACAAAGTAGGTATACATTTGGTTGAATGACAGACGCACTCACATGGTTAGATTGGAGCTGTAATTCGAGTCTGATGATGTCATTCTCTGCAGTCGAGACCTTACCAGAGAGTTGATCCCTTTCCCTCTTCACACTGCTACACTCTTCTGAAAGCTTGATACCATTCTCCAGCTCAGTCTGGTACTTACTCGACAGCTGTAACCATAGCGATAATACTAACCATTGGCAGACATTAGCATGCCCTCACACATACACACACACAGTATGCTTGTATGTCATGGGGGAACTACTTGGAATTAATAGTAAAACCAAAACATAGTTTGGAAAAGTTGGTGTGGATAAGAAGCTTTACGGTATAAAACTGTGCTAGACCCATTTGTTGATATTTTATTACAGATATTTCTACACCAGTCTTGGTGTCATTATCATCAGAAGAAGAAAATAAGGCAAATTAGGAACAAAAAATCTAAAAGTGCCTCTAGTACTAGCTGATATGGCAAAGCATAGTTACACCAAACACTATTGAGTTAATAGGTAGTTGGAATACCTCTTCATTGAGTTTAGTGGTCTGCTCCAGATCAGTCTTAGCCTGTGCACCTTGTCGTTCTCTCATTTCTAGACTCTCTTTGTGAGAGAGAAGCTGATTCTTGAAATCATTCAGTTCAGTATGAAGCTGACTCTTAGATTGGGCAGCCTCAGACTCTATGTTCGCCTTCTGCTCGAATAACGTGTCGTACTGTTGTGCCATATCCTTAATCTTCATGGCCAGTGTATCCAAATCTATGGCAGTATAACAAACTTTATAGACATTCTCTGAAATGGCACAATGCTCTCACGTATTACCCGTAAGTGGTTGTGAAACATAGTTAGGACTGTTTTCTCATTAGTTGTTTGTTTGTATTGTAATTACACGCCCTTGACCCAGTATAATTATTACAAACATGACTAACACTACTGTAAGAACAGAGAGCGGCCATTAGATACGATAACAGTATACTATTTACCGGCCTGTTGTTGAGTGACCTTGGCCTCGAGTGTTTCCTGTATCTGTTGGCCAGCAGCAGTTTGCTCTCTGAGGGTCAGCTCAAGTCGGTCAGCAGCTGTTCGGTACTCATCTGATGCTTCCCCACTAAGACGTAGCTGATCCTTCAGAGCTGTAATCAGAATCCGGTGTAACAAATCTAACCTTGGGTCAAATACAGTTCTTGTATATAAGAGAAATAGGAAATGAACAGTTACATTACAATACATTACATTATATCATTCACAACCACATCTGATGATCACACGTTTCATCAACAAGCATTGTAAATACCATGACTGTGACTCACTGTCCAGAACATATTAAAAATCTGTACATAAAATAAATTACTATTCAGGTAAATATACAATGTAAGACAAGCTGCATTACACAACGTATCCATTGGTAGTCTCAAATAATACGTACCTTCTATCTCGGACCTAGCGTGCCTGAGATCCTGTGACTGCTCGGACTCAGCTGCACCTCCGTCAGCACCTTGTTCAGATACACTAACTTCCCTACCTCTACCAACCGAGGACTACAAAGCAGAGCATAGCTGTGTAATAAACAACATCATGTTACACCAACAAGATATAAGCGCTAGTTGTACAGTATGAAGAGAGTAATAATGTTCACCTGTCTATGTAGCTTCTGTTCCTCTATAGATTTAAGTAGTTTCTCCTGACTTGCAGCCAACTGTTGATCGAGAGATTCCACTTTGCTCTTCCAATTGGCTACCTCTGCTGAGTGGTGGGTGTCAGTAGTCTTCATCTCCCCTTTGAGGGAGTCTAGCTGTTTCTGAAGAGTCTGATTCTCATTGGTTGATTGCTCTAGTCTATGCTGATAGTGCGCTTTCATCTCCACATTGGAGCTTTCTATACTGGTCTAGAGAAATAGATGTACATGTATGTGTCAAGTGACTATGCCTGATGGAAACAATCTATGTTACCACACTACCAGTAGATTAATTGGTCTAAATACATTATATCAAATGTAAGAATACAGTTATATTAATTACGGCAAACATGATTGTGAGACTTCTTGTTCAAGCTCAAACCTGAATGCTCTGTAGATTTGACAGCATCTTGAGTTGTAGGTTGTAGTCCTTTCTTGCTGTGTCTGCTTCAATCTGAAGTCTCCTATTGGCTGCTTTAAGCAACTCGGCCTCGTTTCTAGCCTGCTGATTGGCTACATCAAATTTAATAGAAGACTCCTGAGCCTTAGATAGGTCTTCTCTCAGACTGGCTACTAGAGATTCATTCTGTAATTATGTACGGATATGTTATTCTAGTTCAGTGAAGCACCATTGTAGGCTGAACAGAACAGCAATATAATGAAAAAGGGGGGGGGGGGCATACATGTACCTATAAAGTGGAATTTTTGGGAATAGTAAATATTCAAATCACACCAATACTCTAAATACATACATGCATTATTGTCCTATACCAAGGAACTACTACATTTCTATATGACTATTCCAAGAACCATGTACCTTGGCCACTAGGTTAGAGTACTGTTCAGCTTTAGTTCTCAATGAATTTATTTCCTGTTTGTATGCCACGACATTCTTTTCCATGACCTTTGAACCTTCCATTGAGTAATCTAGCTGGGTTGTGAGTTTAGCATTGTTTAGTCTCTGTTCTGTTAGCTCCGCCTTTAGCTTCTCCAACTTATCACTGTGATTTCTACAATTACATATTGGCACAGATTAAATCAAGCTGCTCTACATGTAGATATCAGATAATACTAAGCTACAGGTTCTAATTAAATAAACTCCATATAAATTTTATATAATGATGTATACGGGTTTCAGTAATTCATTTCAAGGCAACATACCTTTCAGCGACATTCTGTTCCTTTCTAAACGACTGGAACTCCTGCTGAATCTTCTCTAGTGACGCCTTAGAAGACCTCAACTCGTCATTTAAGGATTTCAATTTCTCGTTATCCACCTCTGTGATGGCTCTTCGAGGAGAAGCCTTGGCTAGAGCCTGGTACAGAGTAAATGGCGCATATGTAAATATACAAACATATGTGTATAGCATACACCAACATAGCAACATAGCAAACCATATAAACACGTAAAAGATTCCAAAACCTTTTATTATAAGGGTTTTATATGTGTCTAGACATATCATAATACCAAAAGCGTAGATAACTTGTATATACACATGTGCACATGTCATCACACATCATGAAACCATGTGTATGTACACGCAGATGTTTAACATACATCACATCACTTTAACATCATCGGGTATATCTACTGAGACTTTGAGTGTTAGGAATAGCACCACCGACAGCATACTACAGCCATAACCATACAATATACCTACTCACTCACCTCCTTCACATCCCCCTGCTACTCACTCACCTCCTTCACATCCCCCTGCTACTCACTCACCTCCTTCACATCCCCCTGCTACTCACTCACCTCCTTCACATCCCCCTGCTACTCACTCACCTCCTTCACACCCCCCTGCTACTCACTCATCTTCTTCACATCCCCCTGCTACTCACTCACCTCCTTCACATCCCCCTGCTACTCACTCACCTCCTTCACACCCCCCTGCTACTCACTCATCTTCTTCACATCCCCCTGCTACTCACTCACCTCCTTCACAACCCCCTGCTACTCACTCACCTCCTTCGCAACCCCCTGCTGCTCACTCACCTCCTTCACATCCCCCTGCTACTCACTCACCTCCTTCACACCCCCCTGCTACTCACTCATCTTCTTCACATCCCCCTGCTACTCACTCACCTCCTTCACACCCCCCTGCTACTCACTCACCTCCTTCACATCCCCCTGCTACTCACTCACCTCCTTCACATCCCCCTGCTCTACTAATCTCTTATACATATCCCTCTGTTTAATTATCGACTGTACAAGCTCTTCCTGTTTGAGCCGGGACTGCTTGAGGAACTCTATTTCCTGTCTGGTGTTGCCGAGCTCCCTCTCTAGAGACCTGGTCTTCTCACTGTTCTGGTCTGACTTTTCATTCTTCTCTTGCTCCTCAGACATCTCTCTCAGTGCCAGCCTCAACTGCTGGTTGTGTTTCTGCAGTTCCTGTATGTCCCTGCAAGTTTAGGCGTTAGTTATATATTCTATTAATGATGAGTAAACAAGCAGAGAATTTCACTTTAGAGTAGGTACAGAGCATAGACATCGAATTTATTGTGCTGTTACATGACACAGTGCTCTACTCAAAGGAGAATACTGTTCATCAATCAATGTAAACATATTAACAGCAGAATGCACCCAATACATGCCATTGAGCAGCTAGATGCGAATTTTATGGCTTTTAATGCTTGGTAGCCTAAAATTGAATCACGTCTACCCATGAGCAAATCAGGTGCACTGATGAATTTCATAATAACTAATCATTGCAATATGTGTAGGTCACACAAGCAAGTTCATGCGGTGTGAACCATTTTAGTGTAGAAAGGTACATACTTAAAGGAGACTAGCTGACTAGAGATGACATCGGCAGCACTACCCTGTCGACTAGAGCTACTGGACACCTGAGTGGAGAGATCATCATTCACAACTTTACCTCCTTTAGCTATATGTACTTCCTTCGTGAGTACCTGAACCTACAGTATTCAATTATATACTCACTATTCATGGTCTTTTGAAATACACATATAAACAACACCTCATAAATCTTACTCCACCACAGAAATGAGGTGAGGATTAATAGACTAGTGGTGCTGCAATAATTTTATGACATGATGAGGTGCCAAAGTTTATAAGGGACAATAGTAATTGGAGTTACAAACTTTATCTATTATAAACGATTGTAAGACGGTGGTCTGGAAACACATTGCTGTGCTACCTGTTGTAAATAGCAGAGCACTATGAAGGAACTCCATGTAAAGTTACCTGAAGAGCCAAATCTTCATTCTCCACTCTATATCTGTTGGTCTCCTTCTGGTAATGAGTGGATAACTTCTGAGCCTCACCAGCCTTCCTCGCCTCAGCATCAAGATTCTATGAAGAATAGACAATATTATACCCAACAGTAACCTGGGAGACCATGCAGTGAACTATAAATCAATACAACCACTGTCATCACCAGACCATGGAAGTAAGAGATAAGAATGGCACAGCTTACGCCATTAGCAATAACAGCTCCATTATCATCTGGGTGGGATGGGTTGGTGTAACCACTGTACTGGGGATATGCTGATACTTCTCAGGGGAACGGGGTGAGCCGAAAACCCAATATCAGAACCACCAACTGGAACTAAGATGTGCCTCAACAGCAATTATATTATCACTGGTTTTTATCAACAGCATGCCTATGTGTAATAAATGAACCTTTATGCATGCGCCTTATAAGGAGCAAGGTGGCCATAATAAGAGGGGTGCCTCGTGTGCAGTTTGCTCAGAGCATGTTACTGTTCACTTGTGAAGCTCCCTTTTTAAGGTTGCTGAGCTGGTGTAGTGGGTCGCATGTTCTGTTCACTGTGCTAGGCGATTAGGTGCCGTAGAGGCCCCGGGTTCAAACCCCAGTCAGGGACTGGTATTTTCATGGATTTGAAATAAGTCTCTGACTGCTCCAAAATAAATTCCTTGCTAAAAGTAATCATATAGAAATAAAAGAGTACATAACGAAGACCAAAATTTGGGCATGGTAGATATGGTACCCACCCTAGCAGTTGTAGGTGTCCAGGATCTGAACCTATCCTGCCACCTCCCAGGGGTCACCATCTGAAACCCTGATACTTGTATCATACCAGTCAATCAAATGCCGGCAACAAGCAGACACTAACCTGGAGGTTCAGTTTGAGCTGCTCACTTAGTTTCTGTACCATTGCACTGGAGGCCTCATGGGCACTCCTCAGCTGTGATACTTGTGGCCTCATCACATCTATTTCCTGTCAGATTGAAACACTTCATGAGCAGGGTGAAAATACAGCAAATATAACATACACCGTACATAACTGTTAGCTATGTGTACAGTATACAATGTATAAAATTACTAATGTTCCCGTTATTGTAGCTGACACCAAACATTTATGACAAATACGACACACTTGGGATAAAAGAACACAACTCAAACTGCAAACACCAACGTCATACATGTAAATAGGAACAACTATTGGCTCTCTACAAGGTGGAACAGTGTTGAGTTTGCTTGGTAGCAACTACATGTACCTTTACTAATGTATCGAGACAGTCGTTGAGCCTCGTGTTCTCTCCTTTCTCTATGGTAAGCTTCTCGGCTGTCTGGTGGTACTTGTGGTAGAGCTGAGAGTAAGTCAGACCAGACTTGATGAGTTTGGCTAGTTCAGCAGTTACGTCTGGAGATTCAGAGCTCTCCTTCATCAGCTCATTCATTCTAGCTAGCTCAGCCTCAATCTGACCAATGTGGTCATCTAAACAAGAGCCGCATGTGTATGATATACTTTAAATTAAACGCCATTAAGTTTTATCAGAACACTGGCTCAGATAGACAAAACAATAATAAAATCTATGAAAATGATTGAGCTTTTTAATATAACTCTAATTTGGAACATTAATAAACCAAGATGCAAATGCACATAACAACAGATGATATATACAATCAAACAACATGTGAATAGATTCATAATACAAACCTTTAGATCGTATAATTTCACCGAGCTCTACAATCTGAGATTTTGTCTGTGCCATGGACTCCTCATGTTCTACATAAATAAATATGTGACATAAGGTGAATGATAAAGTGAACTATGCGGTGTTAATGTGCATGTGAGTTTACCTAACAGCAGAGTCACTCAACACACGTACATGTAAGCAATGTACAGGGATAGATGTACCTTTTGTAAGCTGTTCAAAACACTCCTTGTAATCGGCAGCAGTTTTGTGAAGATCCTGCAGCTCAGCAGCGGCTTTCTGCTCTGCCTCCTACAGAGTATCAATAGAGTAAGACAACAGATACACGTACAATCATGGTGATAGTTGTTAGCACCCCCAGAATGTACATATACTAATACCTTCTTGGGGGCAATATGTTTATCATAAAGGTATAATATGAGTATAAGGCTTCCAACTATTCCTACTGCCTGAGCCACCAAAATGTAACTCAGTGGACACATGTATATCTTGTATATCTTGTATATCTTGCTAGATGTGCGTATGGTAATAATAGTTAACTCTATTTACAAACTGTAAAATTGTTAACAAAAGCGTGTAAGACTGTTGACATGAGTGTTGACAATGTAGTGCACATTACTTTACCTTGTACATTGCTGCCAGCTTCTTCTGAGAGGACAACTCTTGTCTGTGTGACTCCTCTGCTGAGATGAAGTTGTCTCGGCACTGCAGTACATACATAGTATACTATTAACCAATCATCACCGCAGTAACTGCATTACTAGAGTACCTGACTATCACTTGTCTATCATGGCAATATAATGGATCATATAATACATGTAAGCGAACATCATAGCTATTTAGTAAATGTAGTGCAGGGACATTAGACCATGACTATCCATTAGGTGTAGTATGGTGATATAACATTGTTCGTACCTCCCGATGCCTTGCTTGTTCCTGTCTGAGACGCTCTGTAACACTCTCGCACTGGTTCTTGTATGTCTCCAGAAGCTGCTCCGTGTTGGACAGGTCAGCCTTGATGGTCTCCACACTGTGGTGATGGCTAGATGATTCCGCACTCTGCATATGTGAAGTGTATAAAACATTGCATGACACATGATTTATACAATCATGTACTTACCATAAATACATGTTACAACGGTTAACATCTGAACCGAACATACCCAGGAAAGTGTGCATAGTATAGTGAACTTGACTATCGTATTCATCGGAATAGAAAACAAAGGCAAACCTTTTCCATTTGTAGCCGACTAACTTGTCTCATATAGGCCAACTTCTCCGAGTCCAGGGTATTCCTTTCATCAATCAATTGCAGGCATTCATTCTCTTTGCGCGCTAGTTGTGTCTGACATTAAACAGAATTAGCAGTGGTATTAGTCTCGCACAAAATATATATTGGAGGCAATATCTATACCAAATATAGAAAAAGCAACTGGCATATTGTTACAGAAATGTATAGCATATAAGTGTGAGAATTTAGTGTATAATTTAGCGTGAGAATTTAGTGTGAGAATATTATGATCACCTGGATTATACTATATGAAGAGTCCTCGTCCAACTTTTTGACCTTGGACTCGGTCAGCTCTGCAGTCAACCGGTTGCATTTCGCAGTCAGATTAGCTATTTCATCTGTTGCATAAAAAATACATTTTCATTTCAAGTGAACATCATTCTACTTTGATATAATATAAATAGTTATGGGGCTCTTCCATTTGTTATCTCTGGTGTTCTTAAATAAATGACTTATCTGAGCCATGAACAATCATGTCACTGCTGATTCATTACACAAATAAATGGATAGGAGATTTTACACCTTAAAAGCAGATATGGCTGGCAAGTTTTAAATTTCAGCGTGGCAAATACGATAAATTCACTAACAATTCCATAGCTATCAAATTCTGCTTCCCAAATGAACTATATAATTACTAGTTTGAACAGAGCATAGCTATTTAGCTATGATGTAGATATTTGGATATTAGAAAAAGCAATAGGTACTTGCTCTAATATAAGTGGTAAGTAGCATGGAGAGTATTTTCGAACAAGCAGGTGGACCGACTGCACTTATATACGAGCCAGTATCAGTTTTATGCTGTCAAGTAAAAGTGGTTGAAATCTGAATAAACATACAGCTTAGCTAAATGTCTTACGCCAATAATTTCTGCATTGTATACATACAACCTGTAGGCTATATACCGTTATACTATAGGCTGATACATGCAGTACCATGTAAATGTAATGTTACATCAATATAACAATATATAGGACAACAGTGTATAAATTGCTATAGCTTAATCCATAAACTACCTCTGAGTTCAGAGAGTTGTTGATCTTTCCTCTCAATGGAAGCAGCCAAGTGCTGACGATTACTCTCAGAACTATGGAGCTCAGTATCCGTCTGCAACTAAAACATTGCAAAAATGAAAATAGTATAAATATTGTTGAGAAATACATAGCCAGGCGCTTGGAATCAAATGTTGTAAATGTATTGTCTTCGACTGTAATGACTGTATACTAAATACATGTACATAATATAGTAGGACGAAACAAAAATACTATCTCCCATCTGACACTAACTTTAGCATTATGAATGTGAAATAATACACAGAAATACATGTAGAAGTGCTAGCTAACCTTTGTTTGTTGGAGCTCAGCTGCAGTTGCTCGTAATTCTGCATTATCTTGAGCTAAAAATAGTATATTTTGATACTAGATTACACATGAAAGAGTACGTCTAATTTATGTATAGAAATAGAATTTGATGAACATATATTTAGGCCTTGCTCACTGCTACAAAATGTGAAACCATTAACAAAGTGCATGAAAAATAATGATATGTTGACAATATAGGCTGGTACTTACACAATTTACTTTCAGTTGACTCCAAAACCCGCACTCTTTCTTGTACAGTTTGAAGTTGAAGTGTAGCCTCTTCTGCATAAATATTAATGTTTACATTAGTATAAGAGAATAAGCTAGTAGTAAAGCCAAAAGTATGTATAGGCCTGTGTCACACTAGACATGAAATAGTGAAAACAATTAATGACACTAACTATTACTAATTAAGATTATGAAATTAATTTCAATTTGAAAACTGAGCCCTACAGTAAGCAATAACATACATTTTAGAATTACGAGAAAACAAGATATTAATAACTAACAATATAATCACCAAATCATAATCATTATCAATAATTGGTATAATACTTAATACTAATATACTTCTAGTTATAGGCCCTGTATACAATACATACTATAGTATTGTATACATACTATAGTATTGTATAGGCCTACTATTATAATAATAAATATGTATTTCTCAACATTACAATAAATATTATATTTATTTATACTATTTTAATTTTCATTTTTGCATTGTTTTAGTCGCATTATTATTATATTAATACAATAATTCAATAACAATAATTGGATCTTTATATTTGCTTTTTGTTAAAAAAATATATGTCACTAGCAATAACTTAATATGACAAATAATTACTAATATTTACAAAAAATATTTATATTTGTAATTATTAATTTTTATTTTTTTTTATTTCAAATATGAGTTACCTAAATCGACTTTCTGCCTTTCGTGGTTTATACCAAGGGTGGATTGCTCTCCAAGCAACCGCCCAAAGTTCTCGTCAACTTTTGTACAAATCCCTGGAGGAATTAAACTCAATTCATCAGAATTTAGAAAGGAGAGGTTGGCAAACTTTGCATCTTTATCCTCGTCCATGATCGTTTCTTCAATTTTTTTCCAATTTTCATTCGAAGTAGTATGTAATGGCCTCGTTAAAAAGTAGTCTCACTAATATTCACATTTACACACATGTAATAAAAATATGGTTTGATTTAATAAGTAATTTATTATTAGCCAATAAAATCTATTTAAATTTGTCAAAATGTTTTTATTGAGTGCTAATATTGTAATATGCTTTAATGACATAGAAAAATAATACGTGTTATACTCGCGTAACCGGATGTGTTGCAAAGGACGCATCCATAACTGGTATACGTAGGAAAGAAGAAAAAGCTCAACGATTTTAATCCTGTGCAAGTTGCTGCTGTTTTGTTGGCATCGTGACCATGATGGCATCGGTTTTAACATTAGGGCTGATGCTAGCATTTTTGGATTTTAGCCTGGTCTCTGGCGTAAAGATAGATAGTACTTTGGTGAATAAAGAGGTGCAAAGAAAGATCGATCTCACTTCTGCTCTGGTTAAAGTTTCTGATGGAATAACTGTCGAAAACACCGGGAAATCACCTGTCGCATTTTATATTTATGCAGTGGACACTGCTTTTGATGGCAATGTTGCGTCCGTAATTGCTACTGTGAAATCGAAAGACGAGACACGGCATCAGATTGCAAAGCCAACTCCTGTGGAAGGCAAGTCTGGCTTGTTTTATGAAATAAGATTTCCCCAACCGTTAGCTGCAGGAAAAACAATTAAGATAGATGTTGTTGCTTCGCTTTCTCATGTGCTTCAACCTTTCCCCGCTGAGATTCGCCAAGCAGAGAAGCAGTTGGTTAAGTTTACTGCTAATCTCTATTTCTTCTCGCCATACAACACAGTTTCCCAGAAAACCGTAGTTTCCATGGCTTCCTCTACTGTGGAATCCTACACCAAAACAAAGCCTGTTAGTAAATCCGATGCCACCATTACTTATGGACCTTATGAAAACCGACCTGCCTTTGACGTTGCTGATCTGCAAGTACATTATGAAAACAATACCCCTTTTCTAGCTGTAACTTCCATGACTCGAGTTATTGAAGTTAGTCATTGGGGGAATATTGCTGTCGAGGAAACTTATGATATACGCCATACCGGTGCTAAACTGAAAGGCCCATTTTCCCGTTATGATTATCAACGTCAAAGCGCTCATAGTTCTGTAAAATCTTTCAAAACAGTTCTTCCTGCCTCTGCTGCTGATGTTTATTACCGTGATGAAATTGGGAATATCTCTACAAGTCATATGAGAGAAATGGACGATGCTGTCGAACTAGAACTGCGTCCTAGGTTTCCTTTGTTTGGTGGATGGAAGACGCACTATGTTGTGGGCTACAATGTTCCTAGTTACCAATACCTCTGGACAGATGGTGGTAGTGGATACTCACTTCAGATGCCTTTTGTTGATCATATATTTGATAATCAGGTAGTTGATGAAATCACTGTAAAGATAATCCTTCCTGAAGGTTCAGAGGTAGGTAAAATCTATTTCATTTGTATCTGAATTTGGGTTATAGAATTTCGTGTTCATTTTGTGTCAGTCAGAAGCCGCCTCAGCGTCTAGTTACCCATAGGCCTTGGTTCCTAACCCTAACTTTCATTGTTCGTGGGGTGAGGTGTTTAATTGACTTAAACAACTGTGAATTAGAATACTCCCCAAGTAATTCATTATTTAGCATTAACCACATCGTTAATGGTTGTGCATTCCTTTTGTTCAAGCAGTCCACTGATCATTTGCACTTTGCTGTTTCATTATCTCTGCAGGTATCCGGCGTGGATGTGCCATTTGATTTCCAAAGAGGAACGGATGAGCTTCAGTACACTTATCTCGATACCATCGGCCGCCCTGTCATTGTGTTTTCTAAGAAAAATCTTGTTGATGATCACATTAAAGACTTTAATTTGAGGTGAGATTGTCTCTCGTGGAAACCTGAAATGACATGACTTAATGAAATTGTGAATATATATGCTGTATGTTTGCTTCTTGTACCTTAAATTGTGCTGTACATTTACTTCAGCTACTCCTTTAACAAGCTGACCCTGCTACGAGAGCCAATGATGGTTGTTGGATTTTTCTACCTGATCTTCCTGTTTGTCATTGTGTATGTCCGACTGGATTTCTCCATCTCTCGTGATGAAGCTGCAGAGTCCAAACTCAAGGTGGCCAGCTATGTCGAGAATGCTCAGACAGTATTGGATAGAAGATCTGCCCTCTACCAGGCGTACGACGATGCTGTCAACAAGTATAAGGTATGTGGTTTCGGTCTCCGTTCGTTTGTGGCAATTGTGTTCACACTTAATACTGTGAATCTATATGAACATGCCATGTGGTTGTCTGCACATTGTACTACTATTATTAGTTGTGTAAAATTCTTACTTGTTGCACATTTCTTGTATTGTAAATAGGCTAGTAAGGACCTCTCGGCATATCAAGCTCAGCGGAAAAAGGTGGATGCTGACCACAAAGAACTGACCGGTCAAGTAACTACATTGCAATCTCAGCTGAAGTCGGAGAATGCCGATGCTGCTGCTGAGAAGTTAGCTGAGATCCAGGTATGGTAATATATTGTAACTTATACCAAAGATAAGTATTTATATACATGTGATGACTTTGTTAGCAAATTAGTGATGTGTAATACAGTATTAATATTTCACTATATTAGTGATAGGTAACCTTTGGAAGAATTTATTGCGAAATGCATAACTGCAAGACTTAATTATGTTTACAAAATATTTTACAGAAATTAGATGTTATGTATAAGGACAGTGTTGCTGCAAGTTTTACCCAAGCTGAGAAACTGGTTGCTGGTAAAGTTGGGAGAGACCCCTATGTGAACCAAGAAGAACAAGCTGCAAACAAGCGTACGGAGTACCTCAATAAAATGGAGAGCCTTGCTAGCCAGCTGTAAATATTTACTGCATATTCTAGGGATCCACTGCATTATTGCCTTTAGTAAGGTTCCATTCCGTTGCAAATCTTGCTCTTATACAGTACATAGTAATATGCTATACTTAGCAAAAGTACAGTAGTGATTATTACTAGCTTAGTGCTACCACAAATTTCTATACTGGTATTCTAAAACAATTGAATATTCAATACTCTGGAATATTGCTAACTTGTTCATGTTCCCAATCTTCTTTATACACCTATCTTTTTCAATTGTAAATTTATTGTCGTAATAATAATTTATGTTCTCACTTCCAGCACAATACTTGGCTTATGTTCATTCCGTGTAACATAAATTTTTACTGCAATGCATGCAGCTCAAGTGTTATTGGTAGAAATTGAGACAGTTGTTGTGGGGGTGGTGTTGTCTGGGCCGTTTCTCCCTCTTTGGCTAAGTGGCGAGTCTGTGATCAAACACCCAAATCTCATGGGAGATATTTTATTGATGGTATGGTTGGAGCCAGATATTCCCATTGCTGTTATTCCTCTCTCACTCAAAATTGATGCCAGGCCTATGGAAAGGCTGAAGGTGCTAGTGGCACTAGACATTCGTGAATTGGAAACCAGGGTTGAGGGCCTATAAAAGAATACAGAGGAATTCTAAATGAAAAGTTTCACAATCCGATTTTGTATCTTGGCCTTTAAAGTTAAAATTAACCAAGATTTATTTGGCAACAACAATACCAACCTAGTTTGACGTGACCTTCATAATTTTATAAACTGTACAACAGGGTTCTGAGACTTCGGTTTGAGAAGTCTGAATGAGACATTTAGACGACATACAAATTCTGAAGTTGTCCCCTCTTATTTATCACGGGAAAACGACTCCAACTGGTAGTTTTAATCGTTGCATGCAAATATAGTAACTACTCTATAACAGATAGCATCAATTTCAACAAGCAACATAACACATAGGCAGCACCATATAATTTATTTCTACCAGATAATAAAGAATAAAGAACATCTTTGCAATTCGTGTGATGTGATATATGTCTAGGCCTAATAGTAAAACCTATTTTAGATAGAAAGTGTGTTTCATTAGTCACAGTAACCTTTGTATGAGACATATACATGTGTAGCAAGAATAACAGATGGGTAAAAAGTAAAAATATATACAATTAATATAGTTCAATATAACACTATTCAAGTCTATGAAATATTAAAAAACAATAACATTATTTATATAAATTATAAAAGACACTAGTTAGTTCACTTGTAGGATAATTACATGTATAATACCCTGATATTCATGCAACCAGACAGAAATGGTCAGTAAAACAAATAGCGAAATGCAGAAAGCACTACAACATGAATGGCATGTGTATTGGCACAACAAATATTGAAGTAAAAAAAGAATGAACTGATACCCATGCATGTCTAAAGATCTGACAGCAGCAGTTCTAAAATTTTCACTACAGCCAGGGTCGCTGCCAGGATCTACTATAGGCACCACCACTGGTCCTGGAATCCCCAATTACAGTGTCAGAGACAATAGAGCTCAACCCTGACTGTGTGGTCATGGTGGCAGGGTTTGGTCTCATAAACTGGTACAAGTTAGAGAGTAACCCAAAGGATTGCTTTGGTTTAGTAGGAGTGTCACTGCCGGGTGATACATTAGTGTCAGTGGAGTGTGATGTCATAGCTGAACCAGTTCTTGTTGGGGTGGTAAATGTCAAGGAAGAAAAGTCTGTGAAGCTACTCAAAGGTCTACTAATT
Source organism: Bugulina stolonifera (assembly GCA_935421135.1). Classification (NCBI taxonomy): domain Eukaryota; kingdom Metazoa; phylum Bryozoa; class Gymnolaemata; order Cheilostomatida; family Bugulidae; genus Bugulina; species Bugulina stolonifera. Next base: position 32,019,207 of record OW285187.1, read on the forward strand.
GATGGTGTAGCTTGTGAACGTTGGCTGCTAGTATGGGTGGTACTGACAGTCTGTCTAATATTAGTAGAAAGTGCACTAGAAGACATTCTTGGCTTGCTTACAACAGACTGTGAAGTTACTACACCAACAGTTAGTGAAGACGAGGATACAACACTGGAAGATATCTGGGAAGATGGCTGCGGGTTCACACTTGCATGAAAAACAGGAGAACTCTTAGCTGGGGTGCTCGGCAAATCATCAAATAAATTGGAGAGCCCAGTGCCCGAGTGTGCAACACCAAATCTGGATATAATGCCAGATCCATACCTGGTACCGCCACTGCTGGCCATTACAGTCACACCAGAAGTCATGCTGGAAACTGTGGCAGGACTTTGGTACGGAAAATGAGAGGTGGAAGGATGCATCACCCTCGCATCTGTGACAGTGTTGGTCATCATTGACCTTCCAGAAGGTTTTATAGGTACAACTAAAATATAGAAACAAAGACTAGTTTACAATATAACCATCTATTTCACGAAGAGACAGCATAGGAATGGGAGTAATGTATTACAAAGGTTAGAAAGAGAATATTATCAAAGATGACACTAACTACATGAATTATAACTCCCATAATTATGCACTAGACAAGTAAATAATAAGTAGGCATCTACTAGAGAAGTTGTTCACTTTTTTGTCTCGATTGCCAGGAGAAGACAACTTCAATAAATATTAAGTTTGAATACCATTTGAATTCTATTTCATAATCCACGCATCGTGCAAAACACGTTATAATTAAGCATATGCTGTATTGGATGTACAAATGCCTAACCTTCCTCCTCCACATCTAGTAGGCTGTAGGTATCAGAATCTAGGTCGTTCAATGGCTGACCATGCTTGATCTGTACACCATCTCGCTGCTCAAAAAGGCCAGCTAAATGAGGTGTAGCTAGCCGCTGCCAGTGGTGCAGTGTAGCGGACCCTTCCATTGGTTTGACAATCTGTAACTTCTCCGGCATTCTGTAGCCAAAACTGGAAGCAGACCCATAGCCAGAAAGTTCTGATTCAGGACTAGGACTCCGTACTGTAGGTGTGCTGGTGCCACTCCATTCCCTTTGTACATAATAACACACAATTACACGCAAAATTATGGGCTAGTGCAGTGTTTTAGAGAATGTAACCAAAACTTCTACAAATAAATAAAATCAACAACTCCTTGAAAACAAAACACAACAGTTTACCTTACAGGTGGACAAACCAAAAAACCTTTAGCTTGTAATATCATATACATGTAAAAGAGTACACTACAGCACAGTACAGCACAGTACAGCAAAGTACAGCACAGTACAGCACAGCACAGCACAGTACAGCACAGCACAGCACAGCACAGCACAGTACAGCACAGCACAGTACAGCACAGTACAATACCCCTTCCACTAATGATGTTAGTGATGAGTGATGACTGGTTAACTCTATCATGATACTCACATGTTCTGCTGCTGTGAGGAATCCACTGATATGGTAGATGGTTGACTCATATCACTGTTATGTCTCTCCCTCTCTCTGTATTCTTTCTCGCTCTCCTCATTCTGTCTTCGCAAAGTCAACCTCTTAAGAGCAGCATCCAGGTCCTTGGACCCCGGTATTCCTGGTCTACCCAGATTCTGCCTGTCACACAAGTATACAATACTAACATTGTTCATGTATAACCACAAACACAAGTAAAATATTATACATTGGTGGTTTATTTCAATTTGTTTTACATTCATGGCAAGAAGAAATGTGGGTATACAGGTATAAATTTGTTTAGCTGCAAACCTTTTGTACATGCATACATGTGTATAATTATATATGCGAATACCACCTAGAGTGAGGTCAAGCTAATAACATCTAGAGACCTAGTACCATAATAATGGCAAACACAAGTATGATTGCACTGACCTGTGACGCTCTATCTCATCAAAAAACTGTGAGGATGGCCCTGGATTGGATCGAGTGAATGATTTGTTGAGCGAGTCCGATTGTGTGAGACTAGAAGACATTTGATTGGATGAAGCCCTAGTGATTGGAGAGCCAGGGATCGGCAGGGAGTTCAATAGATTCTTGCCAGTAGGTTTACGGGCCTTGCTAGAACTACAGGTCATTGAAGAGGTAAGGCTTGGTGGCTTACTAGACAGTTTCCTCACATAATGCGCAGTTTCTAGCACTTTACTGTTGGTCTTTCTGTCAAAACATGCATTCAATATATAATCAACAAACTAGTTTCAAATTCATCACCATTACCGGCTAGAAGAATATCAATCAATAGAACAACCATCGATATAAATTCAAATTATGGTCGAAAAAACATCGCATAGATAAACAGCCAATCACTGACCTGTTAATATCCTTATCCTCACTGTTGAGAGATTCTAACTCTGCAGCAAAAGACCCTTCTGGGGGTATATAGCACGGCCCCGTATAATATCGGTGTGTGGGAACTCTTGGGCTGGATTTAGCTTTGAGTTGAGTAACTTCATGCTTAGTGCAGTCTAACAGATCCTTACATTCTTTATATTTTTCTCTCAGTTCAAATAACTACAATGTATAAATTCAAAGATAAAATGCAAAGGAATACTGCAGGCAATTCTGATTCTTCCGACTATATTCAATCAAGTGGTAATAAATTAGTGAGATTAGACTAATCTTTGACAACTCGGCCATTATATCAGTGAGAATAGACCACAGATAACCACACCACAGAGTTATTACAGGATAATATCCCAAGATAGGCCAGGACTGGTACTGTTAGGTGAGCTTGACACATTTCAGAGTCAATCAGCACAAGAAATACTTTCCACCCATGGTAATACACTATAATATTACACAGATTAACTGTGTATGTTTGTAGTAGAAAGAGTGCCGAGTCATTGGTGCCAGTAACTCATGACTACATGTATATCCTACTCTACACACCTCTGAGGTTAGCTCCTGCTGTATTTCATTGGAAGTCTTAATGGTCTCCTTCATGTCCAGGTTCTCTATGGTCAGTTCTTTCATCTTCTGTTGACCACTGACCAGCTGCTGGATGACACTGGAACATTCCTCTTGACATTTGATCAGATCCACACCTTTCTGGTCAACTTCCGCCTGCAACTCTCTCAGACGTTTCTGGGCATCATCTGGGCACACAAATACATGCGCATTGTCGTAATAGCAGCTAATAATATTGCCCCAAAACCGTAGGGTGGATTTGGAAAAATTAGCTCAGTTGACAATTTCAATAGTACAAAGACTAGATTTATTATTATTATGAGCACTTTACATCTATTGGGAGTTATCTTTACTTGTCTAGTGAATAACACTCACTATATAGAGCATATATGTATGAAGTCTAAATGATACACATGATATAGATACAAATGTAATAGAAACTCTACTAGCATTACACTACACATGCATTGTTTACATTATGTGATATTCCCTAGGCTGTAGGATACTTGATTGTACTAGGAGGAGTCAGTATCATACACTGCATACACAATATAATATAGCAGGTGACCTACTACTAGTATAAGAGGCTAACAAAAATCAATACAATATAAACTACTGAGGGGATGCTAAGCCAGTCTGTATGCTATCTATAATTAATGGATACTCTTCACTATCATAAATACGAACAGCTGACCTGTATTACTCAGGTGGTGTACAGGGGGACTATTCCCATTACCACCTCCTGCATCCAGTGGTGAAACACACTTACTGAGCTGCTGAATGCAGTCACTGGTTAACCTCTGTTCATGTTGCTCTATCTGTTCTGTTTGCTCTGAGAGATTTGTTACTTCAGTCTTGAGTAGAGCATTCTCCTCTTCAAGGGCGGATAACTTCTTATGAACTAGATCTACATATTTAGAGCTACTAGTCTCCCTTCTATAATTAAACATGGCAATAAACCAGAATTATCATTGTGGCACTAAACTTCAGACAAAACTTGTGTAAAAAAGTTGAGGGGCGAAACACCTTACCACCTCTCTAACATTCTAGTGCATACTACACAGTGTACTTAGTATGATGAATCACAGCTTAGCTCATGTTTACGTACAGCACCAGAGTACTAGTGTACTTACGATGGACTGGTCTGTCTACTGTCTGTCTGTTCCTCTGTACTAAGAAGTTGGAGCAGTTGGTCCTTTTGTGTCAGATCATGTTTCAGTTGAGAAGTCTGCAGGTAAATATGTATACAGTGACTGTGCTATAATGGAACATACCTACTTACATTTGTAGTTTACATGTACACAATATACGTTTGTACATGTACTCTACCTACATTGTACATATAATAATATGTGTAGCCCATCTACTTGTACTATATAGCCTTTAACATGTCAGATTTCATATCATCATACAAATGTTATTATAATTATTACAAAAATGAAGTGGAAAAAAGTGATTTGAATTTAATTTCTACCACATGATTGATTTATGGGTGACATACTAGAGTGTTAAAAACAAATTAATTTAACTAAATCATAGGGCAAACCAGTTAGTAATAATACTAGTAGATATCCCTGTAACAATACCACATGACTATCAACTTGTGTAACATGTTTTATATCAAGTTGATTTGACAGAAGTAATAATCATATACCAGCTGATGATTTTGTAGGTAATACAACTCATCACATGCAGTGATTCTACCAACCTGCCTATACTAAAGAATATCAATAATTCGTGTGTTCAGTTCAAATGGTGCAGAGTTGGTACATAGAATAAAGTAATACTCAGTTATCTACACAATATAAAGCTATCAAATTCTACATGACATACAGCCATGGGTATAACATATCGAGTAGAGAGGCAGCATACACACCTGTTCCTGGTAGTTAACTAGCTCTAGTTTCAACTCTTCACATTTACTAGCTAAATGTTTGTTCTTTTCTAATAAAGTTTGACCAATCCTGGCAGCCAATTCCAAGTCTTTCTCTTTCTAATAATAATGATGATGGTAATAATAATTGGAGACCAATTTACTGATTTTACAAATAGCCTACACATTACTCATAACTTGGTAACTACAGCTGATAATGAAATAGGTCATTTATGATGTGTAATAGCTACACCGTAGGCTTTCAACCAGACATGGGCACTCGAGTCAGGCTTTCAACCAGACATGGGCACTCGAGTCAGGCTTTCAGTTTCAACTATATTACATGTATAACAATTTTAGAGGAAACATCAAAGTTTACTTCTCAATTATCCAACAATGTTGACAAGTTGTGATTCACTCACTACTGACACCATCTATGGTCTTTACAATATACTATAAACATAATTGTACTATAAGTACATGGTCATGTCAAGTACGGGTTTGGTCATTCTTTCATATTTGGATTGTTTTCTGCAAGGAATCTTAGACCTTGTCAATGAACAATCAGAGACTCGATTCCTCATCCATGAAAACACTCATTAGGTTTTCATACCGGAACCTCTACGGCACCTAATTGCCTAGAAAAGTGGACAGAACTCATTACCACTACACTACACTGGGCAATTAGGTGGCGTATAGACCTCGGGTTCAAACCCCTGTCAGGATTGGTATTTCCATGATGTGAAATCGAGTCTCTGACTGCTCAGAGATAAATTCTATCATTTCTTGCAGAAAAAAAGCATAATATAAGAACATGACGTATATTATGATCTAAACACTGTCCACATTGTACATGTAACCTATATGATTAAGAACTGTACAGACAAACCTCCTCTAAGAGATGAGTGACCGCCTCTATGTCATCATAGACTTTCGTCATTTGACTAACACGTTCCCCACAAATTACTATAATAAATAGATATACAACTCCATTAGAATGCTAACACAGCCACAACTGAGTATTGAATGAATGTAGTAGTAATATACCATGTGTTAGCTTATAATCATTCAACCCAATATAACCAAGTAGATGTAGTAAGCACAGTAAGCCTATAGGGTCACATGTCAATATGGATTAAATACTGGCACAATGTTGATCAAGTTGTAAACGTGCAATGTATAAGGTCATTGCTGACTTTACTTCTTTTACCTTCAGCACCATTATACATACAAACAGCAGAAACGCCATTATTATACACAATACAACCCTTGGCAGCTAATAGACTGTGTGATTAGCTAAATATATACATATACATACTTATTGTATAGGAATAGCTGATTAAATAACACACAAAGAGTGCAACAACTTAGCATTATAAAACATCTAAGTTCACCATTAGAAAATAACAATGAAATTATTAGAATATTAACAAAGCAAAATAATGTCAAAACTTTATCTTTAAAATCAGTTGAAAGGCATTTATTGCAGTTCACACAACCATACCACTTTTCAGCAGTGCTGCTGCTGTGGTTGTATCCATCATGTATATCTACGTGAAAAGTATTATATAGGAAGCATGGCAAGAGTTACCATTGAAGTGATATTATATCACATTTGTAGTGATATAAACTACTAGCACCTAGGTTATAACTACAATAACTCATTGAGAGACTAGAATTAAATTTACATGTAGTCATTGGTTTGTGAGATACAGTGAAATCAAGAGGGTGAATGTTGCCAATCACATGTCTGATATAACAGAACATAGAAGTCCATCCTAACAGGAATTATACCAGTGTGCATGGGCTCCAGGCCCTCAGTCTAAGATGATGGGAGGGCATACTATTAAATTAATGGTTGGATGTTGTGGGCATATTAAAAGCAGCCCATATAGAACTACCGGCACGTATGACATGTCATCTAACAGTAAATACACATCATGGAGTAACTGACTACTTGGGGGAAAAACACACAATAGGACATGGTCGGAAAAGTTAGTAGAAATAGCATATTTTATCTCTTTCCTAGGGAATTTTAACCTCTCCGGGTTTACAACACAGCAGTTACAGTATATAGTTTGTTTGTATGGCAAAGAGTAAACACTGAAGTTGCAAGTCTTCACTGAGTTTAGAACAATTACATTAAAACCTTCCGTTCCTTACTTCATGTTAAAACTACCTAAAATCTACCATTTAAATATGTTAACTGCTAGTGGGAGGTCATGCTAAGTGTAGACATGCTTTATTATACCTATACTCAAGGAGAGCAGGTAATAGGGCCTACACTTACAGAAATATTTAAACACTTCGGCAATCTGCTCGTTGGATAGCTGCAAGTCTTGGGCTTGTATTAGGGGTGGTTCTCTAACGCCCCACTCTTGAGTGTGGTAAGATGAGAAATCAGTTATGCTTTCAGCCCTGAGTTTGTACCTGGGCAGAGACTCACTGAGTATAGAAATCAGCTCTATTTCAGGCAGCTGATCGCTAGTGCACACGTCTACAATCAACATGAAAAACACAAATATCACTATCAAATTAGCAAACACACACAGTTCAAAAGGTATTTGCAAGTTAAAATTTGTTAATATTAATTTCTGCAGAAAAAGACATGAATTGGAATGCAAAAGGCTTGCAATTCAACATGGCTCGGCTATTGATATCTACACAAATAATAATAGCCTACATACAATTAGGTGGTTGGCCAAATCATGTAGGCACTCCATAATTATTGCTAGATATGAAAAATCATGTGAGCAGTATCAGTTAAGCACACACACCTCATACAATACAGTGTGTTGTGAGGAATACCCATAACAACTACTACAACTATTAGCCGTTGTTGTAGGCGGCAGTTAACGGGCAAAATACTCGTCACACATTAAAGTCAGGAATGTCTAACCTGTCAACGTGCTAGCATCTTGCACTTCTACCATTAAGCGGCATCAGGTCACGTGGCACGCGAAAAACCTTCAGCAATTGTTCATTCCACCGCACACTACAAGTAAATATTAGCAACATGTACAGCACATAAGAAAATACCTCATCACCTTAGCATAGCCTACATATACAGCTGTGAAAACATAACTGTGGAGAAAAGGCACAGCTGACATATACAATCAACTGTGACAACCACTACCACTATCAACAGTAATTACAATTCTACAGTAAATCGGTAGATGAACACACCTGGACCTTACTATACCTGGACATGTATGTTTTTGACAGTAGATATGTGAACAACTTGTAGCCAGTGCTCAAAGTGTACAGGCTCGGCGAGCCCGTAAGAAATCATCATGCCCGCACCCCAACCCACCACACCCACCCCATCTCAGAGCCTGTAAAAAATGCCATACACTTTGAGCACTGCTTGTAGCATTATAGGCCTACATCGACTAGAACGAGATCCTTAGACAAAAATATTCATTCTCTTAGCACCTAGCTATTACTCCGTCACCTCAATTACCCACCGCTCACTAATGATTTTCTGAGACCTTGCAAGGACACCTCATCCCAAAAGATAATCATTTAAGGTTGACTATAGTTTATGCACAGGCAGTGCGTGAAGAGCAGTGGAGAGTAGAAATGAAATTGAATATCACAACATGGGCTTCGGCAGAATCCATATCTCCTTGTAACTCCAGGATGCCCCTTATGTACATGTGTGTTAGGCCTACACTCTTTTTTCTACTAGGTAGGAATGAGGAATTTTTTGGTCTTACATGTTGATATATGTATATAGGCCTATAATAATAATGGTTATTTTAATTTTTAGTTTCAAAAAATAATCTAGTAATTACCCATAAATATTAATAATTAATATTTATAGTTTAATAGTTATTGTTAATCACTATTGAGTATGTATCGACTATTGTCACTATATTTAATATTATATTTTATTTTAAAACCTACAAAATGGAATGAACTACATAGTACATGTCTATGTAAAATAATCATAATATTAAATATATAATAAATAATTAAAAATAGCCTATATATTAATACTTATTATTCTTATTCAGGCTATTGAATTAAAATTTAAAATAAAAAATAAAATGAGGCCATAAAAATTAAAATGAGGCCATAAAAGTAGTCATACCTACTAGGCTAGGTCAATATCGATGCTCTTTCAAAGGAAGTTATATAACGCTATCTTAGTTTATAATTTCAATTATGTACAGCAAGTGTATTTGGCCAGAAATTTCAAAACATATATGTATAAATATTTAGTTCTAACTCTTTGTAAAATGCATACTTCACTTTTGGGAAACTCTACCGGAAATCGCTCTTAGTGAGCATGCGTTAGTACAACGCTGTTAATTGGTTATAAGGTAGACCTGTGAGATCAAGTCAGCCAATAAATGAGCCAAAGCTATAGACAATCGACCAACCATGTAAGCAGGAGTTTATGTAGTAACCAATTATAGTGCTTAAAATTAGTGAATCTTGCTTTTGAACCCATGTTTGAACCAATAGCAGACCGTTGTGTACCACTAGGAATAATTGCCATTGGGTTGGGTTTTCCCAGAGCGTAGTAATATTTGATAAAAAATATTGCTGTAAAATTTTAATAGAGTGATACAATCAGCTTATAAATTTATTTATTGGTTTTTAAATAATACTATTAATAAATCCGAAGCTCTAATAATAGCATGCTGCAAAGTTGTTCATAACAGCAACGGAGAAACTTGTTCTTTCTGGCGCGCCGTGAAATTCCGTTGCCTCTTTTCACTACCAAAGGGCGCGCAATTCCATGTTAATTCAAAATAAGCAAAATAATGTACGATTATCAACATTGTCTAGTCGGGGAATAAGTGATTAAACGGATTGCACATCGAATTTGTATGTTAATATAATATCTGCTCTAATAAATGTAGCTAAGCTGTGTTCATTGCCAAGCACCAATGTAGCTTATTAAAATTTCTCAGGTGCAATAAACAAAAAATAAAACGTTCTTATAAGTCCTTGAAGTTGCTTATACCTTACTGACTATAATTATACTATTTACAATAATTATAATAACAAATATAATATAATAACAATAATATTATAGAATAGTTAGTATTAGTATAATTATTATAATAATAATAGTAACTTGTAATGCAAGTTATAACTTATAATATAATTATTATAAGTTATAACTTGCATTACAAGTTACTATTATTATTATTTTAATAATTATACTAATACTGACTATTCTATAATATTATTGTTATTATATTATATTTGTTATTATAATTATTGTAAATAGTATAATTATAGTCAGTAAGAGTAAGGTATAAGCAAGGACTTTTTTGTTTATTGCACCTTGGTTATAGCAACTAGAACTATTACATTACTACATACTGCTTGTTAAACAATAACACTCTGTATCTACCACGCTGCGACGAACAATTCGTGAGATGAGAGGAGAAACTAACCAACCTCCAATCCTAAACACTAAAAATAATTATACTAATACTGACTATTCTATAATATTATTGTTATTATATTACAATTATATTTGTTATTATAATTATTGTAAATAGTATAATTATAGTCAGTAAGGTATAAGCAAGGACTTTTTTGTTTATTGCACCTTGGTTATAGCAACTAGAACTATTACATTACTACATACTGCTTGTTAAACAATAACACTCTGTATCTACCACGCTGCGACGAACAATTCGTGAGATGAGAGGAGAAACTAACCAACCTCCAATCCTAAACACTACAGTGATATACTCTACTGTAAAAATTGCAGATCCTAGTCAAAAATGTTAAACCTAAAGGCTCCCCTATAGATTTAAATGAAATTGCTGGCGGAGTCCTACCTCATATGAGGTACATTCTAAGAATTTACAAGTCTCTCCTCGCTCTTCTGATGGGCTTACATCTATTAGCGGCCCTAGTTAAATGCTATAGATTATAGTACCATGAGCTGTCATTCAGTTTCATTTTGGTTAGGTTGCTAGTCAATAGTGTCTATTAGTCTGTGTAATGTATAGGGTAAGTTAGCTGCTTGTGGTAGGCTACATGATCTCAAAGCAACCCCTAGACCTGTATTAATGTATTGTTAAATATCGCGATTATACATCTTTATGTGCAACAGATTATGTCGGCGCATAGCCCAACAAAAGAAGCGCCATTATTTGGCAAAGTTGTGGTGATTCGGCGAAGTGGTGAAGATGGGAGCGTATTCCCGATGACTATGACCTCATGCCTGATTGGCAGGTAAATAGAATCCTGAATTTCACTGTTGGTAATTTCTAATTGGGTGATTACAAGACATTGGGCTTTCGGCTGAAATTATGCTAAATTGTATAGGCCTATTGGATTGCTGTTACCAAAATATTGGGTTGATTATTTTTATGTGAGTTGTTGCTATTTAACCTGCAATAGTTTGAATCTAGCTCCAAGAAAATTCTTTTTAGATTAGTGACTGACCTATCATTTTGAACTTTTTTGTGCACCTTACAATAGAATTAATTTATTTAAATTAATATTTCAAAGAATTCAGTTTGGTGCTTATGTGGATCTTTGAAATTATCACTGTTTAGTATGTTTATGTAGAATTGTGGATTGATATTCCTTTATATTGATGGCCACCATTAATTAATAGATTATTATTTTAACATTATTTTGCCTTTCTACATTGTAGAACATACAAATGGTGTTAACTTGGTATATAGTTATAATAGTTATGTGGCTTAACATGATGTTGTTGTGCCAAAGCTCACAGTCAAAAATGCATTGCCACACTGCTTTTATGAATAACGTCACCTATTGTACCATTTGCACTATTTTACATGTAGGTCAAATAATTGCGCCATAAGGGTGCAGCTACCCGCTGTATCGGAACATCAGTGTGAGGTGAAGGCTGCTGATGATGCTGTATATTTAAGTAATCTCAGTTTAACACACCCAACCAAGATAAACAGCAAACCCTTTGCTGATACCGTGGTCCTAAACCACAAGGATTTAATTAGTGTGGTGGATCGACATTTTCGGTTTGAGTACCCGGATGGACATCCTATGACTGTTGAGGGTAGGTTGTTTAGTTGTTCTGTCATATGCTTAGGCTGGAAAATTAATCTGTGTAGGCACAAGCTACAGAGCTACATGTATGATTGCTTGTTCCATGGTTTTATTTAGCCTCCAGATCAGGCAGGAAATCCGAATCTCCGAGAACCAGAGTGGATCGTCTGCTTCAAGAAACCACCAAGGTAGTTACACCAACTCGTAAACCACCAAGGCCTGTGCATGTGGATGATACTGAAAATGAATCACCAGAATTGGCAACCTCATCTGTTAACCCACATTTACGACGTAGCTCGCTAAATAAACCTGTGAAAATCCTTACTCCCAAGGTAAACTGCGACTACATTGTATATCACTCATGGTACCATGATTGTCTGCACTACATGTTACACATGCTATTTTGTTAACGCTTATTTCCTCCTACTATTAATAGCTTAATTTGATTCATCTCGTATTGCAGATAAAACCTCCCCGACCACCAGCTGTTTCCAAGGTATGTCATCATTGTTAATGCGATTGCTCATAGAATATTTTGATCTGCAAAAGTTGCATGAAAATTATTATGAAGAGTTGTACAGCTTTGCTAATGATAATTTAATATGATATACATGTACATGTGATCGTTAGATGGAGTAGGCACTATAATATAACATAACAACGTGCATATCTCTTGTCCAATCAGAGCACTGGTAAGATACAAGCCAATCCTGAGGCTGCCAGAAGAAGATCACAGCTTCGTAAAAGTCTCTCTGAGATTAAGCAGAGGTCTGACAGCATAGCCGAGTCCCCTGAGCCAGCTGTTACTGCTGAACCCACTGGAAGAGCTAGTTTGGGTACAGTTCCATTAGTTTCATTCACCAGTATTTCAATTTTCCGTAATTTGCTGAGATAAACAATATCTGCAATGATTTCAAATGGTATAATCATAATGTTTTATGCTAAACATGTTTATGCATAAGACACAAATAAAGTATCCCTTGTTGGTTGACTTTGCTCTAGGTCGAAAAAGGAAGTCAGGCTCGCCAATCTTATCCATGTCTAGCAAGAGCAAAAGAGTGTCATTCGGAGTGAACCTAAGTCCTGAATTGTTTGACAAGAACCTTCCTTCTTGCACACCAATACGAAAGGGATCGACTCCATCTCGCGCATGTAAACGGTTAGCAATAAACATTTGATGTTATGGCTTATCAGACTTGAGTTTTATATATAAAGTTTCTGCTTCGTATATCAAAGGTTATGGATTGGGTTGACTGTAGAGATGTCACAGTTACGTCATATTTGTCACGCTGTTATGATGAATGTTTCGCATACGGCCATTTATTCTTCATGATTGCTGTACATATATTATCTTGTTTATAGCTCTGCTTCCCCAAAGAAGTCGCCTCTGACCAGGTCCTCCCCCTCTGTTAAGTCTAGTGGTTCAAAGTCAAGAGTAGCTCAGCTGAAGAGGTACAGTCTGTCACGTGTGATATGTATTATTGCTATACTATATAACTATATACTTTATACTACTCCCCCTGATCACTATATTAAACACTGTACATATATTGATACATCTTCATCCTTCTAAACCTGCAAACACCGAAAGTTTCTGTTGTACCTGTAGTAAAGAGAAACATGTGGTGGTAAAGTCGCCACACGTCGCGCACCATGCAATGTCTGAGCCGGAAGAGAGGCTCTATTCTGCTCAACGCAAGCATGAAGGAGCAACATTCAAGCGCTTGTCGCAAAGCCCAGACAGTTCCGTAAGTCAGCATTGTAAAAGCAGAAGCTATTTGTTAGCTTTCACTTGTGATCCACGGTGTTTCCAAAGCAACATATTATCTATTCTGATAGAAGCATATGGATGATTATGCTAATACTACCATGTTTTTGCTGATAGTACAGTGTTTGGTATAGATGTACATGAGATCCGACACCATAATATAGCAATGCAAGTGAGACGATCTGGACTAATGACCTTAGATTTCTATGTATATGTAGTAATCTATGTTGTACTACATGATTGTATCCTTAAACCACAAGCCCTCATAATATTTTACTGTTCACATTGGAGGTGTCCTCTACCGATTTGTCTCTGGTCTGGCAAGTTGATAGAGTACAACTTCTTACTATATACAGTGCCCACATTCGGAGCTAGTGGCCAATGTATGTGTAGTTAACTATGGGTCTTCATTACATTTTACTGTTGGTAACAAGGAGTTGTCCTCTACTACTTGTCTCTGGTCTGGCAAGTGGGGAAAGGACAACTCAATATAAACAGTGCCCAAAATCTGAACCGATGGACACAGTTTTCTAAGGAATGTTCTGTGTTACAATACGGCGCAATGTATACACATGTATGTACAATTCATGTAGTATATAGTATTGGTAACACTAATATTATTTTGCTACTGTCCTATTAGGTATATACGTGTATATTATGCTACTATTGTTATATATGCGTGTACTTGTATGTGTTAGTAAGGCTGAACAACTTTTAGATGAAATATGTACATAAAACTCGCCATATTGCACAACATGGAGATGTCTATATTTTTCAAATCAAATAGCAGAATGGTAGAAATCAAGTTGTTATAAAGTTATCACCAATTATCATTTTACTTCTTTCACCAAATATTTTGTTCAGTGTGCAACTGAATCTCTGTCTGATGTTGAAGATTCATCATGAATTGATGAAATATTTTACAGAGTTCTTCACCTAATGTAAGCGGTGCTGATTCTAGTTCTACATTTGCATCCCCTCAATTATCTAAGAGGGCAGCAACAGCTAAGTCAAAGGCAAGCCCAGCAACAACCAGTGTAAAGGCATCTCCACGTACGCCGCCAGCCAGGAATCCCAGAAATGTAATGACTCCTGGCAAAGTTCATGTTATTCATACAGATACCCCAAGGCCAAAGACTCCTTCAGTTGGGTGTGTTTGTTTACCGTGTTTTCTGTCTTTGCATATGTCCATGTACAATATAGCATGGCATGCTGTTTTCACCATTTGTTGTTTACAAGAGAGATCCTGTAACATTGTAGCAGCTCAGAGAGATCCATTACTCCTCAGATGGATTTCCAGAAAATGATTGCTCTCAGGGCAATTCATGGCAAAACATCAACTCCTGCATTGCCCCTCTTGGCAAAAAAGACATCTACTCCCAAATCTGCTGCCAAAGAAGCAACCACCCCTACATCTGCTAACAAGGCAACCACCCCTACATCTGCTAACAAGGCAACCACCCCTACATCTGCTAACAAGGCAACCACCCCTACATCTGCTAACAAGATAACCACCCATACATCTGCTAACAGGAAGATGACTACCCCTGCATCTGCTAACAAGATAACCACCCCTACATCCGCTAACAGGATGATGACTACCCCTGCATCCGCTAAGAAGGCAGTCACTCCTGCATCCGCTAAGAAGGCAGTCAACCCTTCATCTACTTCCAAAAGTGTTCTGACACCAAAAGGGTAACTATCAAGATTCAAGATCGACTTTTTCCAGAGATGCATTTTATCTTTAAGTATTCCTCACATATGATAAGCATATACAACATGTTATACAAATTACACTGTAACATTTATTGGAGACATGTACATCGATTTATAGCCATGTATATACATTATTTTGCCTACCTGAGATTTGAATATGGTACCTGTTTTATTCAGGTTTGCAGCTGCTAGCCAGAAATCTACTCCCAGGTCAATCTCCAAGAAGGGAAGCACTCCAAAATCTGTTGGTAGGAAAGCCCAGACACCCAGACGGTAAACATACAAGTACATGCATAGTGTCGCCATTTCACAACTTGTTATATGCAGTAGCTACCCCTGGTAACAATACTGTAGTATCGTTTAGTAATTATGCATATTAATGAGCATCCAGATTCTCAACTGTTATTACAATGTAATATAATGCTATTCAGATCCTCAAGCAAAGGCCCTGTTAGAAAGACTTGGGCTGATGTTGTTAAGGCCGGCGGTGGGGGAGTAGTGGCTGTCAAACGGAAATCTATAAACCGCCAACCTCTTGTGAAGCCCAAAAAGAAGGTCATACCTAAAGCTGTGAGTAAGCTTTACTCTAACACCCTATGATGACCATTGTAGAATATAAGCTACATCACTTCATTCTGTGCATTTGTAACAGGTTCATGTCTGGTACATGATTTCACCTTTATATTACCAAGCACTTCTAATAAAACTGCAGACAATTATTCCGAAGACTCCGAGGGCTGGTAGAAAAGGTGTGGCTCAGTCCACTGGCCATGTTGACTCACCAGAGACATTTGTGCTTGGTCGTGGGAGAAATGCAATGAAGAAGACTCCAACCCCTCATAAAGCAGCTGACGAGGATTATGATAATCTGCCCCCAACACCGACGGCTCCAACTCTGATGTTTGTCTCGCCAATGACTGGAGAGAGGCCAAAACGTCGCTCCTCCTTGGTTAAACAATCGAAGAGCCCAGACCTGACAGGTGTGCGTGAACTGATGAAGGAGCCTAAAGAGAGGAAAAGTGTATCACTCGTGGGAATAAAGGAGTTGATGACTGAGAAAAAGTATGTCTATGTTGGTTTCGTTCTCAGCTGTAATATTTTGTTTGACATTATCTCTCTGCTCTTCTGATTGACCTTCTAAACAATATCAGATGTGGAACTAGCTGGGCTTATAATGTAGGTCAAGAAGGTCTGCCGACTTGACAGGAGTCCGGGAACTAATGACAGAGCCTAAAGGTAGACGAAGTGTAGAGTTGATAGGTGTGAAGGAGCTGATGACAGTACCCAAGTGAGTGATCACAAACCAACTGAAATATATTAGGTTGCAATGGATAGAAATAGATGGACCATTAGAATATGCACGATATAAATTATAATAATTATTATTTTATAATTCATAGTGCTGTCCTTTCCCTCTCTTTACTTCCAGAGTGTGGCCGGCTGTTCTCTAGTACTGCTAGCCTGAGAGGACAACTTCAAGGTGGAATTAATAAATATCCATTTCCTTGAAATTGTTCACCCTCAAAGGAGTTGTCCATACCAGGAGTCCTGGTTGTTGACACATTCATATAATATAAAATTGGTTTTCTACATCAGGTACATGTAGGTACATGTAGATAGACACAGTTCCTTGTCAGGAAAAGGTGTTCATTATGACATCTTGTGTAACAGCTTTGTATTGGTATTTTCTAGACCCAGAAAGAGTGCAGATTTACGAGGTGTAAAGGAGTTGATGGCATCACCCAAAGTTCTACCAAGTCCAAATTTAACTGGCGTGAGAGAGATGATGAGATCACCGAAACCACTGCCGAGTCCTAAGCTTAGTGGTCTGCGTAGCATGATGGCTACACCTAAACCGCAACCAAGTCCAAGGTACACAGGAATTAAGGAAATGGTTAGAACACCGAAGTCTCAGCAATCTCCAGTTTTAGAAGGTAAAACATCCTTGAGTCGTCTGTAGGTGGAGTAGAAAGCTGCCAGTATTACTACAGTCAGCTGAATTAAGTTGATGAATGAACAACATATCCTGATGGAAGTCTTAGTATTATTCTCCTGTTTATATACATGCAATAACATGTTATGTAATGTCAACAATGTAATTAATATGCTCTTCAAATTAACACCTTAGGTCTAGCTGATATGATGAAGACCCCAAATGAAATAAGCGACACGGCATCACCCCAGGTTAAAACTTCTGGCCGAGGAAATCGTAGTAAAAGAGTTAATAATGCTACTGGCTCAGATTCGAATCCAGTGACTCGCACTACTAGACGTGGCACCAAACGCAGCGCCCCATCAGATGACAATGGAGAAAGTTGTGGGCTTGACAGCGTTGTATCTAATAAAAAACCGACTCGTGTTCGAAGAGTGGTTAACAGTACAAATCCAGTAGAGGAGAAGGCGGCCACACCTGCCAAGGCTAAAGCAAGCAGACGAGCTAAGAAATCAGACAGGACAGATGAGGCTCCCACAAGCCCCCCTCCTGCTCCTACAAGAGCTACCAGAGGCAAGAATGTGGCCAGGAGCCCAGCAGCAAAGACAGTTTCACCTGTCAAGGCCAGATCAACCAGACGTGGTGCTCGACCAACATCACAAGCTGAAGTAACTGCACCCGCAAGTCCCAAATCTATAACTCCGGCAAAAAGGGCAACCCGTGCCAGAAAGGAGCAGCTTGAGGCCAAGCCAGCTTCACCTGATGTGAAGGTAATGCAACGCTCAATTTAAGGGCTGTTGGTTCTCTCATTACATGTATGATTAATGTGGAATTCAGTCATAATCTGTGAGATTTTTACTTTCTACTACATCATTTTGTCCGAATGTGATGGCAGATGCCCAATTCAAATGTGGACTGTGTCTACATTATTACATCTGTACGCTGTATATATTATTCATGTGCACATGACTGGTCAGTTAGCCTCTGAGTGGTGCATGTTACATCATAATCATCCAGGTTCTGCCATAATTATTTCAGGGCAATCCCTTATAAGTTCATATGATGTGAATGCAAAGATGGTGGCAGGAAAGATGAATCACTCAATAATAATACCCTGACCCACCAACTTCACTAGTCTTTCTCTCCATCCTTCTGGGATGGCTATAACAATTATACCACTTACTTATCTGAGCCTTCTATAATTGTAGGTGATAATTTATTTAGATCTTCCATGAAATAATATAGCTGATTGGCCTGACGTGCTGCAACAGGGATAACTCCGTTACAGTACAAGGTGGCATAACTGCTAGTCTAGTCAGGGCTGCCATTCTAGATGGGGGGATAGTGATCCATCTTTCCTTCCACTATCTTTGGTGAATGTATGCACTCTAATGCTTTACTTGGTTTCAAACTCTCTTTAGCAAGTAGAGGAGAAGGTGGCCACACCTGCCAAGGCTAAAGCAAGCAGACGAGGTAAGAAATCAAACAGGACAGATGAGGCTTCCACAAGCCCCCCTCCTGCTCCTACAAGAACTACCAGAGGCAAGAAAGTGGCCAAGAGTTCAGCAGCAGAAAAGACGGTTTCACCCGTCGAGGCCAAGTCAACCAGGCGTGGTGCTGGAGTAAAATCAGCTGAGGTAACTGCACCCACAAATCCCGAACCTAGAACTCGGGCAAAAAGAGCGACCCGCACCCACAAGGAGCAGTTTGAGGCCACACCAGTTTCTCCAGCTGTGACGGCAACCAAACGTGTTACTCGCTCAAGAAAATGAGCGACTTACGTAAATGCACTGATTATGTTTTCACATTATTCACCATGTACAGAAAAGGTAGTATTTGTTATGCAACTCTATAGTCCCAACATGTACATTGTAACAAATCATGCAAATTAAATGCGTGTCATAACATATACACACACTTATTAATCATGCAACTCACCGATGTAAATGGCCACTGTACAACCTGTGGCCATACCACATTATTTTTGTATGAATACCCACTATACATTCATTGTAAATGTATGCACATTTTATGTTTAGCTCCCACTTGCAATTAAAAGTATTTATGGCAACAAATAGTGAACTGGTTGGTTAAATTCTATTTTACAAACAAATATATTGTGGCTCCCAGTGTGCACCTGCTCTTGTTACTTACTAGCAGACCTACCAACAATATGAACACCAATAAAAATTGCCTCAATTAGTTTATTGAACATCTGTATACAATGAGAAAAGGCAGTGAAACGGTGAAAGTGCTGTTAGGAACCTTGTGCATCTGAAGCAATCTTAGCCTTGAAGGAAAATGGACAGGAGGGCAGCAACCAGTACTTTCCTGCAACACAAGATCAAAAATACTTTACACCACCATATAGTTGTCTACATTATTGATAGAGATAAAAACACATGTATATGCTAAAAATCCATGCACGTATGATCACAAGCACACCACTCTAAACAAGTAAATTGCATGCTTGTATACTGCTGCATGTACAGAGCAGAATGTACTAACCTCGAACAGAAACTCCCCAACACCAGCCAGGACATATTCCCAACATCAAGCCATCATACACAGCATGCTGTAAAATATGAAAGTTCCAATGGGTAGGAACTTAGCTATGGTGGTGGTCAAGTTACTTTCACCTAGTTGCATTGCGCATCAGAAACGAAGAATTCCTTATTTACAGCTTTGTCCACACAGATTTTAAGAGCAAATGTATCATCAGCCACACATTCTGTTAGCAAGTAGTCCACACGGCATTCGTTGTGGTTAGTTGTGATAAATGCCCATGCTAACTACGTTTTTCTACAAGCAACATAATGTCATTTACCTCAAACATGAATGAGTGAGAGTAGTTGTCCACTATCTTTCCAACTCCCGCACCTGAAAAAGAAACGTTTGCTTTACACAGGCTTGGTTCAACGGAAATGGAAATATGTAGGGTAAATAGGTGTCACTTCAGGCTACCATATATCAACACTGTGCGTTCTGACAGGGATAACAATATTCATCATTTTGGACTGGGCTCTCTAGTTAGCCACACCACTACAGCTTCACAACTAGACTAGAGGTAATATTTAGCCACAGTCGACTATGATACTAACCTTGATCCTAGCTTTCACCATTGGACAGACCCGACTTTTAACACACACGTAGATTACATATAACTGTAAAATAAAAATGCAATAATGGTCAGAACAAGAGTGGAGCAACAACAATAAAGTGGTCTTCAGCCCGTGGTATTGTGCATCAGAAACGAAGAATTCCTTATTTACAGCTTTGTCCACATAGATTTTAAGAGCAAATGTATCATCAGCCACACATTCTGTTAGCAAGTAGTCCACACGGGCATTCGTTGTGGTTAGTTGTGATAAATGCCCATGCTAACTACGTTTTTCTACAAGCAACATAATGTCATTTACCTCAAACATGAATGAGTGAGAGTAGTTGTCCACTATCTTTCCAACTCCCGCACCTGAAAAAGAAACGTTTGCTTTACACAGGCTTGGTTCAACGGAAATGGAAATATGTAGGGTAAATAGGTGTCACTTCAGGCTACCATATATCAACACTGTGCGTTCTGACAGGGATAACAATATTCATCATTTTGGACTGGGCTCTCTAGTTAGCCACACCACTACAGCTTCACAACTAGACTAGAAGTAATATTTAGCCACAGTCGACTATGATACTAACCTTGATCCTAGCTTTCACCATTGGACAGACCCGACTTTTAACACACACGTAGATTACATATAACTGTAAAATAAAAATGCAATAATGGTCAGAACAAGAGTGGAGCAACAACAATAAAGTGGTCTTCAGCCCGTGGTATTGTGCATCAGAAACGAAGAATTCCTTATTTACAGCTTTGTCCACATAGATTTTAAGAGCAAATGTATCATCAGCCACACATTCTGTTAGCAAGTAGTCCACACGGGCATTCGTTGTGGTTAGTTGTGATAAATGCCCATGCTAACTACGTTTTTCTACAAGCAACATAATGTCATTTACCTCAAACATGAATGAGTGAGAGTAGTTGTCCACCATCTTTCCAACTCTCGCACCTGAAAGAGAAATGTTTGCTTTACCCAGGTTTGGTTCAACGGAAATGGAAATATGTAGGGGAAATAGGGTGTCACTTCAGGCTACCATATATCAACACTGTGCGTTCTGACAGGGATAACAATATTCATCATTTTGGACTGGGCTCTCTAGTTAGCCACACCACTACAGCTTCACAAATAGACTAGAAGTAATATTTAGCCACAGTCGACTATGATACCAACCTTGATCCTAGCTTTCACCATTGGACAGACCAGACTTTTAACACACACGTAGATTACATATAACTGTAAAATAAAAATGCAATAATGGTCAGAACAAGAGTGGAGCAACAACAATAAAGTGGTCTTCAGCCCGTGGTATTGTGCATCAGAAACGAAGAATTCCTTATTTACAGCTTTGTCCACATAGATTTCAAGAGCAAATGTATCATCAGCCACACATTCTGTTAGCAAGTAGTCCACACGGGCATTCGTTGTGGTTAGTTGTGATAAATGCCCATGCTAACTACGTTTTTCTACAAGCAACATAATGTCATTTACCTCAAACATGAATGAGTGAGAGTAGTTGTCCACCATCTTTCCAACTCTCGCACCTGAAAGAGAAACGTTTGCTTTACCCAGGCTTGGTTCAACGGAAATGGAAATATGTAGGGGAAATAGGGTGTCACTTCAGGCTACCATACATCAACACTGTGCGTTCTGACAGGGATAACAATATTCATCATTTTGGACTGGGCTCTCTAGTTAGCCACACCACTACAGCTTCACAACTAGACTAGAAGTAATATTTAGCCACAGTCGACTATGATACTAACCTTGATCCTAGCTTTCACCATTGGACAGACCCGACTTTTAACATACACGTAGATTACATATAACTGTAAAATAAAAATGCAATAATGGTCAGAACAAGAGTGGAGAAACAACAATAAAGTGGTCTTCAACACGTGGTATTGTGCATCAGAAACGAAGAATTCCTTATTTACAGCTTTGTCCACATAGACTTTAAGAGTACATTTATCATCAGCTACACATTTAGCAAGCGATTTACATGGCACACAAGCTAAGATGTCTCCTTTTCCCATGAGCTGATTGACTTAACTCCCTCAACTACACCCAATAAGCGTACTCCAAATTCCCTACCCCACTCTGACCAAAAGAAAAGCAATTAATTTCAAGAGATCATAGTGTTTGATAACATAATCACGGATATTATCAAAATGCCCGCCATGCTCCAGAAAAAAGGAGGACTAATGGATTGTGAATGCCAATGTTGATTTGAGAGTTGTTTAATATGCAGACACAACATACCTGAAGCTCAGGACTCAAGCTGTCCATAGCACACCCTTGAATACAGACACATCTGGAAAAGGAATTACTGCATTAACAACAATCGGCCATCTAAAAATCAGTCCATCTTTGGCCAAAAAGCATCACTTCAGGTTACCATATGTCAACACTGTACATTCTGACAGGGATAACAATATTCATCATTGCAAGGGCTTTTCAGCTGGTAATGAACTCACATAGAAAACTTACCAGGGTGCTCACAGACCACATTTTCTAGCTCAACCAACCACAGCATCTTTCAAACAGCCATGATACCCTAAAACAAACACTAAATTTATTCCCTTTAAAAATCCTATTACTAGATACAAACAAAAGAATTCACAGCAAGTGGTGTTAGTGTCGTACTATCCTTACCTCAAAGAGTACACAGGGGAGAAAGGCAACTTTGACAAGTAAGGTGAAATAAGCACAAGTGATTTGATTAGGGGAATCTGACCGACTGCATTTATTATGACCAAGTAGATGTTACAAAAATTGATCATTGTGATGAGACTGTCAGTCAAAACAAGCATGATCCTAATCAAACAAGCCGAATCCCATATCATCATCCTCCGACTCGGACTCTTCAGCAGGAGCAGCCTTTTCAGCTGCTGCCTCAGTTGTAGCAGCAGGAGCTGAAGCAGCGGCAGCTGCAGCAAACTTGCTGGGATCGGCTAGGTACTCCTTCAAAGTCTTGGCTTCCTCAAATTCTATATCTGTTACAGCAGCAATAGCCAGGAGCCGTTTGAAACCATTGACAATCGAATGTGGAACAGAGGCCACAGTTGGATAGTTGATAGCCAATGAGATGCTAGCAACACGAGCAACACCCTACAAAACACCAGTTTGGTTACGACATGGAAAGAGTACAGGAAGATACAAACTTTTATATGACAAACAACCTACTAGCGACAGTATATTACACTACTTACTTTCATAAATGACCCTCTAAGCTGTTCATCTGTGATGTCAAGGATTTCTGGGTCAAGTATGCTTCCATCATCGTAAATCTTCTCAATAACAAGACCATAGGTAAATGGAGAAATTCCCAACATGTTGAGAAGAGTAGCCTCTGAAGCACCTACCCTTTCGCCAGCTCTGATCAGTTCTACATCTCTCTAAAAGCACCGACTTGACCATGTTACATATATATATACCAGCAGACAAGAGGGATATACATGCTTGGGCGTTACATCTTCTCCAACAGAGATGGTGCATAAAGTACTGTTGCATAGAGTTCGAAAGAAGTATACCACACAGGCTACAGATAGCACCATAATTGAGTAAAATCTGGGTGATTAAAATACCCACTTCGACAAATAAATCAACAAATGCAAAAAGAAAGACTTCTTACCAGGATTTCAATGTTTCCTCTAGAAATCTTGGTAGGAATTTGGAGAGCTTGAAAGAAAGAGGTTTTTTCTGGACCCAAGGGAGTAACTTGAGCAGGTACAGTACACGAAACAGGGGCCAAAGCACCTGCACGGGCAGCAGCAGGGACTTTGTTGGCAAGGATTTGGTCTCTGGTCTCCGTTAGATCTTTATCAGTGAACACAAATCCCACATTTTGTTTGACAAGTGGCAGCAACTTTTCTAAATTAGGGTTCTTGTCCAGATGACCACGGATTGCCTTTCTCATCATTGTATTCTTTCCCAACAACAATGTTGCCTCACCTAAAAATTTCAATATACAAGCGGAGTCGGTTTAAACATCACTTTGGACTTTCCATAAGCGCTAGATGAATAAGGAAGCTGTATTTGCAAAAACCATCCAACAAACCCAAATTTTACCTCTCATTTCGGCACGAATGTTCTGCATCTGTTTGGAGCCGACATTGTCTACATTCACAATAAACAATCTTTGGTACTCGTCCAGTAGGGAGGTAAGTTTAAGGAAGTAGTTAGACTTCCAGGTTGCCTTGTCTTCCTTGACCATCTTGAATGTGAATCAGGGATCGTTAACCAACGGTTTAAAGACAAGCTACAAAAGAACAAAGCAGGACTGCGATGAGATGCAAGTAATTAGTAGGCCATGTCTACAATTTACTCTATATTGGCAGTTGCTGCGGTTGTCAGTATGACCAAACAAGCAATTACGTGCAGTAGTGGACAAATTTAGATAGCCTTAGTTCCTAGTTTGTGGTAAGGGCGGTCAATCAGCAAAATAAAGAGAAGAAAACTTCTCCTGCTTCAGTTTTGGTGAAGAACAAAGGCTATCTCAAATTTCTCCACTTCTGCACTTAACTCCAAACAAGGTAGGTGCAGGACTGACAGTAGATGATGTAGCCTGTATCGTTGTTAAACTGGGCTTTTCTACCAGACCAACATATCAAGCAATCACAAACAGGCAGAACGGGCCCAAGCAAGTCGCCTCCATGCACCGAAGAGCTGTGTTAGCTAGCTACTGTTCGAAAATTTCAGTTAGAAACAAGGTGTTCTGAAAACATTCGAACTACAACTAATTGTTTTCAGAACGGCCTGTTTCTAACTGACAAAGTTTGAAATGTCTCTTCACCGTTAGCTACACTGATTGACTGAATGATATAGTCTAATAACATAGGTTTTGAACTTGTTATTTTAGTCTTTTTGTAATCATTATCAATTAAAATTTATTTAGGTTCGATACTTGGTAGTATCCAAAATTAGCATATGAATGACCATCAGCAAAGTAGCAAAGTACTCCACTGATATTCAATTATCAAAACTACATATACATTATTAAACAGAAAATTGCCTACAATACTGAATAGTGAATACAATAACAATAACAATAAATATTAATATAATATGAACATGAACATTTGTCTTGTGGTGGTATAACTTCCACTGACTAATTAGTGGCACTGCTGCTGTACAGTTTATTACGATTACTCGCCATTACTAAGCAAAATCAGTGGGATGTTAGTGGTAGCTTTTAAAATTAATTTCAATTTGAAGCCATTGCTATTCCCTAAAGTATATAGTATAGTAATAGTTGACATTCTGACTAACATTGATTTGATTCCATGCAATGACAATACATCCTAGCAAGTAAAGGATGAATGTTTATTTTTAATTTTAATAAATGATTAAAATAAAATGAAAAATAAACATAACATAACATTCATCCGATCCTTTGCTTACTTAAATTATCATTATAAAACAAATTGTTTTGATAAATGTTTATGGAATTTGTTACAAAACAGATCATGGCCACCTTCATGTGAGAGAATATAATACTAAACTTGATCTAAACACTCCTATGCTCTTTCCAGCAAAAATAAAGCATAATTTTACCAAACACTGGAAGAAAGCGTGCCACTCACCGTTAATGGCTGATCGGAAAAGGAAGGTCACGTGAGCATAGACTTGAAATTGCACCGATGTTTAACTATACTTGTGGACCACTGGCATGACGAATCTTCCCAAGGCGCAACGTTCTCCTAACTTCCACATTCTTAAAGTTATCTTCTCCTTACTCTATAAGCAACAGATATGGGTTCATAGAGTTTAGTGTTGTATTTCAGTATTTGTATTATCATTACTTATCAATTATCAATGCCACATTTTACTTTTACATTTATTGGGGTTTTCTGAAAGTTTACAGAAACAATTTGTTAACAGTAACTTGTTGACCACACATAAATATATATTATATACAACTTATAGGAGAGAATAAATAAGTAACGAAGAAAAAAAAGTGGGAGGGGAGGCAAGCATTATTGTTTATGACAGGAGCCAATAACAATAGGAGCATAGTTGTAGATAAAATGGAGAGACAGGACTGGTGCTATGTTTAGTGTTAGTGTACATGTACAATGACCAAATGTGTATACAATAATAGGAGAGAAAGAAAAGGGCAAAAATGGAAAGACAGGTGCGCTATATTAGTGTAATTCTTAAAGTTATCTTCTCCTAGCTCTATGAGCAACAGATATGGGTTCATAGAGTTTAGTATTGTAGATAATGTACAGGCTTACCAAGTCTCCCTGATTCCGTAGGAGATTCCCTGATTTTTAACTCAAATTTTGGTACCCCCCCCCCCCCCCAACCTCGAAATGGACACCCCCAACCCAAATGCTGAATCTCCCCGATTTTCATCAGTCGAACTTGGCAAGCCTGATAATGTTTGTAATAAACAGAAAATTGCCTACAATAAAATAAATATCAACAACACAATAATACTGCAATCTGATCACTACCGTCTTGTGGTGGCACAACTTCTACTGACTAATCATAGAGACTAGAGTTGTCTTCTCACCAGAGTTCCTCTATAATTTTAGTCATAAAAATCTGTGATTCCAGTACACCAATCAAAAGGTTTGTTAGAGATTTAATGTAGTTGAGAGTCCAATCTCTAAAACGGGTTAACGCTTACCGTCTAGCAATTGTACTAGCCGGGCGCGAGGAGCCGAAGGCCAGTAGCAACTTGGTCTTGAGCATAGAGTTATCTCCCCTAGAGCAAGAACTCCGATAAATTTTGTGATGCCACTTTTCATCCCTAGCGGCCATGATGTGTTGGGGTAGTTACCGTTTGTTTACATTAGTTACCTATGCGCTGCTATGATTAGTTAGTCATTTAGTTAGTAGTCAAAATATGTTCTTTGCTACCATAAATCTGAAAATTTCTGTTGCACACATATTTTCCAATTATTTCAGACCAACATAATTATTGTATTTATTATATTTTGTAACTTTGATAGTAACTGCATGGTAATTGCAAATATTGTATATTAGTATATAAGTACATCACAAAATCATTATTACACAGCTCCTAGTTCTAGTCATTTTGGCTTTCAGTAGGCCAGAATACTTTACTTTTACCTCAAATTACAATACAGCTAAAGCTACTGGAGTTGTTAATCGTCCTACGTACTATGGTTTACCCTGATATCACATGATTGATAGAGTATAAGTATTAATAGGTGTATTTCTAGATGTAGAACAGATTTGCAAAAGTTGCATATTACAAATAAAAACATTTATGTAGACAAACAAAACCAATTCATAACATGGAGTATAAATGCCAATATTTTGACCAAATCTATTTTAAATATTTACTGAATAAAAATAGCATAAGAACTCTTATTCAATATTCAGAAGTCACTCCTTGCCATTCTTAGGAATAAGGTCAGCCAGCTCTTCAAAATTCACAGCATCAGCACAGATCAATATTCTGTCTAGTAGACCTATATTAGGAAATTGACACCGGATAAATAAATGCTTTACGCTTACCACAGATAAATAGTTTACAGACATATAAGAGGTACTAGATCCAAATAATAAAGCAGTAACGAAACATGTTCAATGCCTACTGTCCTACCACAATAGTACAGCTATTAGAAGTTACATGATTCTTGCCAAATTGGTATCACATTATATCAGAGTAAAATAAAGTACGATTTCGATAAGACATATATGTTGTTATAGTTGATCACTCTGGATGTTACCTATGAATTAAATTCATAACAGCTCTATAATGGACGACAGAAATCTACCAAGTACCTTCTCACACATATATATAAAACAACAAGTCTTAATTAAATCAAGCATCTCATTTTAACCGTGAAACCCATTTTTAATTGGGAAGCAGTTGTTACAGTTTGTATGCACGAGTCCCAGGAAAAGAGTTCATAATCATAACCTACTTGATGGGTATGATGGATGGGCACCACACATAGAGTTGTGGCGATGTGCATCGTGGTATCCAGATTTCACTTTAATCTCCAACCTATTATAAATAACAAATCAATGCTACAACTCAACCTGCACCTATTCTATTGTAGGTAGAAAGGCTAGGAAAGTTTTGGTTAAACAAACTGTTACTAAAAAATTAAGTAAATGACGTAGGCCTATAAACCTGCATAAGACTATTCAACGTTCTACATTATTATGTTTAATGACTAATTAACAGCCCTAAGAAATTTAGATTTTTCCTTCTATATCATCTTTCCTTTCAGTTATAGTTTAGCTTGAAACCATTCTAAGATTATGCTAAGCTGGTGTAGATCTTTTATTATAATGTATTTAGGCTACTAACTGTGCTAGGCAATTAGATACTACAAAGCCTCGGAATCAAACTCGAGACAGGAATGGACAAAGGAAAGTTCACATCTGTGAAACAAAGTCATTGATAGTTTATAGATTTCTTAAATAAATTTCCTAGCAATATAAAGTTAGTCTATACTAACATTCAAAGTAATGATGATAGG
Source organism: Bugulina stolonifera (assembly GCA_935421135.1). NCBI lineage: Eukaryota > Metazoa > Bryozoa > Gymnolaemata > Cheilostomatida > Bugulidae > Bugulina > Bugulina stolonifera. The sequence goes on from OW285187.1 coordinate 32,048,044, forward strand.
CCTATAACACAATTACAATAATTATAACCATAATAGGTCTATTATATTTATAGCCTATTATAATTATCAGGGGGGTAACTTTCCTGAAAAAGTTGAGGCGGCCAAAATTGGACTGGCTAACAGTAGCGGTGTGGGGAGGGTGTGTGTGGGATGGGGGAAGAAGGAGGGTGGGGCACCTCCCACAAGAAAGTTTTTGAAAATTCACACAAAAACAGCCATTTTGATGCATATTTGAGCTATATGTGATGGTACAAAAGTACAAAATGTTGCATAGTAATCTGCAAATAGTAAACTTCAAATTAGTATACTGCAAAATAGTGCTTCTCTGTTTGGTTTGGCCATGACGTACCATTGTAGTTCTTTACATCATTACATGACTTAGGCCTAAAAATGTACACACATTAATAAGAGGGGAAATAGTGCAAATTTAGTTGTTGGATAAAGACGGAGAGTGGACCTGGTATTCTAGGGTTCCCAAACCCTGAAGAACAGTGTTCGAAGTGGAACAAATGAGATGGGTGGGAACACTGTGCATGCAATCTTAGGGCATTTCCTATTGTTGAATACAGAATTACAGATGCAGTGATCCTATCTTACAGCTGAGATTAGTATTGTCATTGTATAGCTAACAAATTGAGTGAATTACTAGAATGAAAAAAATTGTCCCTCAGTGGGACTCGAACTCGTGTCCCTATGCATGAAAACCAGGCACTCTACCAACTACGCTATCAAATCAGCAGTGGCTTCACGCTAAAATTAGCCATAAATATAATGATACACATAATAGCATCATTTTCATCAGAGTATGTTTAAATCATGTGAGGCACGGTAACTATACCTTCCGATAATAGCTTGATTTTTTCTTCTTTTAACAAAAAGTTCAGGCGGCTAGGGCCGCCTGAGCCGCCTAGATAGTTACGGCCATGATTATTATTACAAAAAAATTAATTTACAATCACAAATTTTAATATTATAAAATAATTATATAAATATAATCAATTCAATGATAAACATGTTCATGTTGATAGATAGTCTATGGAAATCACCTGAATTAATAAAATAATAGTTAGTTTAGTAGAAGTAGGTATAGTGTAGTCACTGATCTAATGAGTAAGTGATTTTGATCTGTGACTGTTGAAATAAATTGCTAGTGAGTCGCGATCACAACTTCACCTGATGGTATTACTATATTCACAACGTAGTAGTAGCCTATTACCATTGCTATAATTTATTAATAACTACAGGTACAGCAATGACAGTGAGCAAAGTTAATTTAACTTAGCCTCAATCAATCAATAACAGTACCGAGAGATTCAACTATTACTAGATAAATGAATGTGCTTATTAATTTTAAACAATTATACTTGCTATAACTTCTGGGCTAATTAAAATAATTATATTTATATTATTTAATTTTACAACAATAATTCTACAAACAATAAATAACAATTGAATTTATTTCATTGTCTTTCCAGTTCCAACTCACAACAACCGTACTGTATTCCTACTAACCACACTGTTAGTCCAAAGAAATCCAAAGTACACTCTTGCAATCACACCAATGTTAACTATATGAGATTGTCAGATTGTATAATTATTGTTCCAGGAATGCCACTGGTACAACTAGCTCCACGCTCATTTTTTGAAATGAACAGAGAATTGTTCACGTGCTATCGAAAGTCCTTTATGGGTAGATAATTCTGTACAATAAGCCTATCATGTTAGCGATTAGAGATTGTAATACCCAATAATATGCGGTTTTATTTTGGTTGACCAATCAACGCATTTACAGACTTTCTACCGATATACGCTGCCGTGCTAGTCGGTTGCTAGTATTATTTGGTCGAGTAAACATCCATTCTTATTTTTCTTTAAAGCCTTATTTTACAAAGAGATTTTTAAAATCACTGCTATTATGAAAAAGCAGAGTTATTATTAAACAGTTTAGATATAAATTCAAAACATTTTACACAAATAGTATCTGTAAATAACAGCGTTGAAAAAATTTATGTTTTATATATAATTGTAATGGTAACTAATGTAAACAAACGGACGAAATCCCCATCGCATCATGGCCGCCCGTGGGGAAAACTGGCATCAAGTGGCCAATCGGCGTTTAATAGCGGAAAATTTTAAGTTCCTGCTCTATGGGGTGTTACCTCTATGGTCTTGAGAATCGTAATCATCTCTCTCCTCTCCAGGCAGGGTTTCACTAACTGTAAAATGCCTGATCGCCGTGGGAGGTATTCATACTTTGATACACCTGACGGACAAGATGGTCCGAAGAAGGCATGGTATATCTCCAAGTATTTGGCTCAATTGGGTATGTAATTGTAACAATTCTTATTGACAGAGCTGGGTCAATGTGAAAGTCCTACTAGATTTGACTTGACGACTTGCCAAGTCTTGTCACAAGAAGTTCGTTGACTTGATTTGAACTTGCCAACTTGCTGGATTGACTTGGCTTGTTTTGAAGTGAGTTCCTTGACTTGACTTGGACACATGAATGACTTGTGACTTCGACTTGGGTTCTGCCAAGTCAATGTGGCGGATAAAAGTTTTGTACAGTGTATAGCCAACAGAACATGGAAAACAGGTCTCAGTCAACTGCATATTCTATTGATATTTATCATTCTTACTTTATCGGTGCTACTAGTAGCACTCAGAGTATATCAAGACTAGCTATGAAAATACACACTGCAGGTAACATTTTTGTGTTCGTGAGACCAGACTACCCAGTGCATAGGATGGTCACAAGTACAGCACACACATTGTAAGTAGTGTAAGTGTAGTATAAGCCTACGTGTGGTGTAACTTTTAAGTATTGACTACAATGTACAGTGCAATAATTACCAATATGTAGGTTGGAATTGCAGAACTGGCCAGTGAACACTCTGTACCGTACACACACTACTATAACAATGTCCTGTTAGGCCTGTTTATATGCTATGTAGGCCTAACACTGTATTGCCGTTACTAATGTATAATACTGCATGGCCAGTCTCGACCGTAGTGCTAATATTACTACATTTATAGACTAATTCTTTACCATAATTGGATAACATACATGCCCAGCTGCACCTTGGCATGGTTTTTGACCGATTGGAATGTTTGCAGAAAGAAAAAAGTGTTGTTTTGGAATTTGTAAAATTTTTTGAAGTTGTGTCCCACTTGACTTGCATCTCTACTTGACTTTGACTTGACATGTGACTTGTATGACGGCTGACTTGACTTGCCCTCGAAATTTGAGAAATGACTGGTTGACTTGAGTCCGACTTGGACCCAGCTCTCCTTATTGAAGAGTAGGCCTATAGTATGAGTCAGTTGACGTTGTCAGTATCAGTATAAGTACCGAGTACACTTTTTCTTCAAAGGTGTTCTTCGCAGCAATAACTATAATTGCCATAATGATAATCTGTTTCTGGGGACATGTAAATATTTAACTTGGAACTTTCTGTTAGGTGCAATATTGTACAATTTCATTCCAGTTTAAAATTTTCCGCCATAGACCCTCCGGAGAGGTCAAATAGCAGCGTAGCTCTGTATTAAAACAGTGTTAAGATCTCAGCTCGAACATCTCTCACTGTTCACTACCAGAAATAGTAGGCATAGGTCCACATGAGCTGATTACTTTTTATATATGGAAGATAGAAATTCTCAAAATGGATGGAGAGTGCACAAAAAGAGTAAAAGAAAAGAGGGATCACTCCGGCCAAAACTGACCGTCCTGCCTCCAAACGCGGTTCGGATTATGGACGGAGTTGTGGCACCTTGTGTGCAAATAAGTAGCGCTTTTTCACAACGACCTCGTATAAACTCTCTATTTACATGTATGTTAACGAGATAGTAATTCAGAATAATAAATATTACAATCATTAAACTGTGATGCCAGTCGAACAGATATCCAAAATCTTAGTAGGCAGGTGGCGGAAAAGTATATTACGATACTTCGGGACCCCAAATTGGGCATATTTGATGGGACATAGATTAATCATTGCGTAAACCATCTTTCCTTTTACCATCTTTGGAGTGCAGGAGGCAGTCACCTTAGATCTTTATTGTGGTAGAAGTACCCTGGCTATAGACCAAAATGCATTAAGTTGAGCCTGCCTCAAATTTTTGATTAACCACTAAAAGACTTTGACTTTTAGAGTCGCAAGTAGGAGTTGGTCCTAGCAAGTTGAGGCAAGTCAAGTTTCCAAATGAAGACTTGCAGACATATCTGTGCATCAGTGTTCGAAGTGTGGTAGTATACAGCCTGTACTCACCTCAATTTTAGTGCGTACACGGCCAGTAGGTGTGTACCCTCATGTGAGGGTTAGCAGTAGAAATTTTAAGGCTTCTTTCAATAGCAGTTGAGTCAATCTGCTTTCATTCGCAGCCCATTAGTACATTAGCTAGTCTGCTAGTTGTTCAGTCAAGGTATAGCACCTTTACTGACTGCAGCCAGTAAAATATTGAGACGTTGCTAACCTAGTCAATTTAATATTTGAATCAAATGGGTTTCTAAAGTCTTTTCCACTTAGATACACGTATTAATAAGTTTTACAAAATAACACATGAAAAATAGGTGATCATATGTGTGGCAAACAGTTTTATGTTAGAAAGTCCTAAACACTACTGTTTACCCACAAACATAACATTTTAGATATTGACAGGAAAATATGAGAGACAAGTCTAAATTTCTCAGACATTTTCTGCATGCACAGTGTACCCACCTCATTTGTTCCGCTTTGAACACCGCTGAGCATACATACTGTATTGTGCCATCACTAGCATTTTGATGATTTGCTTTGAGCAACTATCGGTGACTCTTAAATGAACAAATGTGTACAACTTATGCACTTGTAGGCCAAACGTATTCAAAACTCCTTCATGTCGCCTCATCAGTAACCTCATGCTATAGTGTGTAGACCTACACAAAGTCATAGGCTTTAGACCTTAAAACATATTGCTAAACTAAGTTATTGTAAAGAGAGTATAATACTACATAGTATGTTGAAAGGTCACATGAGGTGCATGTTGTGACCTAAACTAAACTCTATGGGACTTCAAGTTGAATGCATCAGGAGAGCCTATATTATACATCTTTTAGGTTTCGCAACTGGTACTCTTGATGCTTTAAACATTACTCGAGCTCAAACCAAGTTGGGTGTTCTACTTGTGTATGCTAAGCACATTGGTCTAGCAGGTAAGTACTAGCATACTAGCATTAGCATTCAATTGGCAAATTGTACATGTATAATTATGTTTACCATCTCTAAATTCAAGAAGTAAATTCAATTTCAATTTAAACGAATGTACGGCTTTGAAAATAACAATGCTGGGGAATACATGTTTGTGTGTTACTATCATAACTCATATTTTGCTGCCGCTCTAATTGTGATGCATTTGAGCAGTCCAAGTTATGTAACAATTACCTGCATTATATAGTTGGAGCTGGGCTTGCCTTTACGTGCACTACCTTCATAAGCACAGATCTAAGAAAAAAAGATGATGAAGTGAATCATGCATTGGGAGCAGTCGCTGCTAGCAGTGTGTTTGGAGCCGCAGGTAATGTTCATCAAGATATACTATCTGTGCTGAATATCTACATGTACATGTATGTTATCATAAACAATGCCTAATTATGCTCAATGCAAACAAACAATGCAATATTATGGTAGTAGAGTAGGCTGAGATTTTTGTTGTACTGTACATGTGTTCATAAGGACAAGTTCACAATATCACTGGTCAGGGCTAGTGACAACTGTACTATCAACCGCCTGAAATAATTTTGTTACTTTTAGCGGCTAACCCTTGGGTGTTTGGCACACTGGTAGCAGTCTCCGTTCCTATAGCCTATGTTAATAAGACTGCTGTAATGGATGGTGTCGGTCATTGGCACTCATACAAGTTACCTTTTAAGAAAGAATACCCACTAAAATGGCACACATTTGAACTGGATATGCGATCAGATTCACTTAAGAAGAGATATGAGAAAGAGAATGAAGAGTACTTCAGAAATCGAAGTCAACAGGACAGCCAAGTTTAATGACAATAGTATTCACACAGATTATACATTTACAGGTACAATAATAATATGTAGAAGCAAGGTTATGTTTGGTTTATTATTTTAAAAGTTTTGTCAAAATACATTTCTATCATGAAGATTTGACCATTTTGTAAGCTTGTTATTTATCAAGCCCATTTGGCCAGTTTTTTGCTGTGAGAGTGGTGTGTAGAGGCCATCTACATAATAAAGCATTTTGAAGTTGTCCTTAATTGCTAAGATATTTTATATAGTACATAGTTTCTAGAAATTAATAAGTCAGCTCTGACCCTGCATTTCCACTGTTTTTGGAATTGTCTAGAAAGCAAACTTTACCCCCCTTTAGGAACAATATTTCAGATTTTGAAGCTCTCCTACTTCTTCCAGACTTTCTTGCTTGCCAGCTCTCAAATTGAGCAGCTGTAACCTAGCAAATGCACCTAGAGAATTTGTTATAACAAGTACTGGCAGTGTTAGTTAGCAACTTCTGAAACAGTTCCAAACCCAAAATATTAATACATGTATGGATAAAGTTATGATATGCTGTTGGGATAGGCAAGTAGTAACCCAGTGTCTGCTCTATCCTTGTGCCGACCCACCACCACGAGGAACTACATAGAGTTATCTTTTCCTCTTGGTAGCGAGATAGAGTAATAATAACCAGAGTTATCTTCTCTCCTCTAATTACCAATATAACCACCACGTAGTTGAGTGGGGACAACTCCCTGTGTTAAGTCGGTGCTAACTTGGTACATAATGACTAGTCCTAGTTATCACACTTCTGTTACTGTTAAAACAGTACCAGATACCATTATTTCCAACAGCCACACTGACTTTCATTATAATAGATCAGCAGAATTACAAGCATTCAGAAATCTTTCTCATTTATTAGCCTATTTTACAAAGCAGTTCACTACCATCAGGTATATATACACAACATGAGAAATTTATCTTACAAAATATAATAACATAATAACTATATACTGTACAGTGGGCAATGTCAACTTGTGTGGTCTCATAAGTCATCGTGGGACACCGGATCGGTGGGATCTGTCATATCCGACTCTATAACCTAGAAACAAAATCGAAGAATAAACTGTAGCTTCCCAGATATAAAATGGCTGTAAATGAATGAAAATGAAGAAATATCCTAGCTAGCTATAATAGACAAAATGGTGAGCAAAGTACCTGCAACTGACTAGAATGATCTTCGTATTCGATAACATCAGAACTAACAGGGGTTTGGTCGTCAACAGGTGGAGCCACGGATACTGATATGACACGATTATGACCTTGAATCTGCTGCAGCAACTCTGCAGACACCTGATTATCATCTAAAATCTGTATTTGATGAGATTGTTGCAACTTCAACAGCTGTTCTTCTGTTGCGTGTATGATTTGCAGCTCTGAACTGTCACCTATGGTCAGGGCCTACAATATGCAGCAGCAACATAAAACTCCAACCTGTACTCAAGGATACTCTCCATCAAGAAACTGACATATAAGTAATATTTGAATGAAACTCCAACTGATACCAAGACTGCCCACTACCTATAAAATAGGCCACTCATTTGGAATTGTTTAGGGAAGACGTCAAAAATTGGTCTTTTGAAGGCAATGCAAATCTTAAGTGCCAAAAATTGAGAGCGGGCAGTCTCAGAGAAATGGCTGTTAGGATAAGCTTGAGACCTACCTCCTGAACACCATGGATAGGTATACCATTCTCATCATGTAGAGACGCTCTGGTATAAGCTACAAACTCTTCATCCTTGGGGTCTTTAAAGTTTTTGACAACCATAGGTTGACCTTTCATTTTCCGTCGATGGGCTGTCCGACATTTACTATCTATGTTCAAACGTATTCGATGCCAATCTTGCTCACGAATGTTAAACTTGTGAATCAGATGGCCTGTAAAATGATCCATAATTATAAGTGTCTGACAAAACTGTCCATAACGGCTTCGACAAATACAACAAACATTTGAATATCTTGCACTTACACCTAATGCCATAAATCTTCAGAGGATCCAGTTGTTTCTTGCCATGCTTGCCAGTTCCTGAGAGATTTGATGTGGCCTGGATCTCACGATCAAATAGGTAATCTAACAATGTAAGTGCCATCTTCTCAGGAGTGCGACAGTTGGAGTGAATATGTAGAAGGTCGCTTGGTGTGATCGGTACACGCACTCTCAGCTCAGGATTCATCTCATCACCTAGCCACACTCCACTGGGGTAATCCTCTGCAACAGAACATAGAGATTAGAAGAGTAGATATTCTTTTAACCAAACAACTATATCAACAGCAGTATGTATGAAAGGACATGCATGTACATGCAGGTCAAGGGCAAGTTGTTCCGGAAGGTTTATATAGCTTACCCTCATTGTTTAGAGTGATGAGAGTGACATTTCCTCCTGGTGCTGTGAATGCATTTTTTACCTGAGCTCCACCATTCTGTGGGAGTCCAACAACGACAGCAGATCCACGCCCTCTGTTACCTCCACTATATAACATAAAACTGCATTATATCATATGGGTCAGCTAAACAAAATATTTTAGTATACATGTGCATGATAATATTCAATAAAACATAGTAGATTGGGGATTTATAGATTACACACCTTTTCTCATCTTTGGACTGAAGCTCTAGTCTCTTATTTTGAGCCTGGACCATATTCAGTAACAACTCATATTTGTTTTCTAGATCCTCTAGTCGTAATGTTAGTGCCCGGTTCACATTGTACAGTGTTTGCTAAAAGACCCCATGAATATAAAATTACATATTGCGAGTCAAGCTATTGACAGAAGGGAAACTATTTAAATGGAAAATTAATATATTCCTGCAAAAACGATCTAGCCCAATCTAGTGAGGCGGGATACCTTAACATTATCATCATTCCAATCTATGGTGATAGTCTCAGTGAATGCATCATCTTCAGCTCGAAGTCTCTTCACAGGTGGTTCAATGGAGTCATGGTCTGCTGATTCAAGCTCAGCTTGGACTATATCTACAATAAGGACATAAAAGACCATTTATAGTTGGTAAGAGTATTAGTCGTGGCAAAGACAAAATCAGCAAAGAAGATTAAATGATAGAGTATACTGGTAGTCTGAAACAGTAAATGTATTTCATTAAATAGAAATAGCAGAGTATTAGTTATTGTGAATGACTCAGCTGCAAATAAAAAGAAAGAATTATACTATTACTAAACTATAAGCCTAAGGAAAACACATACCAACTGCTGCATGTTCCTCTACAGGGTTTTGATGCAACTCATCATGTGTGTCCACAAACAACGAAGGAACACAGTCTGATGGTGCTTCTAGATGAGTATCTGTCATTTTGATCTCCAGTCAATTGCAAGCTAAAATACATCAATGATCTAATTATATTATAATAAAACAATGTTGATGTATCTATGGGTCAATGCCAATGTGTCAGATTGGCATTAGCCCATATAGATATACTATTACGATTACGTACCCGTATACAATCATAGAGGTAGGATAGAGCCAGTACTATATAGAAAGCCAGTGAAGCCGTAAGGACCCACTTTTTTGCTTTAGACAAAGTTCCGGTTTGCACTTTTGCACGTGAATGTAATTAGTTATGCCAAAGTTTTGTGCAGTAATAACTCACCCAGGACTCGTGACAAGTCATTTCACACGTAAGCTATTACTTCACAGTTTAAAATTTATTAGCTGATGCTATGGTTTGTCATCCCCTGACGTCCCAAACGTATATTTTTTGATTTTTTTGAAATAATAATAATTACATTACTATGAACTACTACCACCACTCCTGTTATTGCAACTAATAAATAATAATTATAATAATTAATTTGTGGTACTATTGGTAGTATGCATAGCATGTTGTTAAGCTGGTTTAAGTTTTTTTCGGTCTCGGATTAGAACAACTAACCTGGGAGACTCAAAGCTTTTCTTAGTATTCTGGCCGGCCCTAAAGGTTTTCTGTTATTAATTTTAAATTTATAATTATAATAATAATTATTATTATTATATTATATATTATAATATATAATATTATAATCATAATAATAATATTATAATATATTATTGTTATAACTATTATTTGTTATAATTATTATTAAACAATTTTATAAAAAAAAAAGGAAAATGAAATGACAATAGCGTTGTTCACATTATTATTATTGTTTTTTTTATAGTATTTGTAGTAGTGGTAGATGTAATTGCTAGCTAGTGATGATCTAAATAGAGAGGTTGGAATTATTAAACTACTATCACCACCAACTACCAAAACAACCAGTAATAGTGGGAAACAATTTTAATAGTAGTTGACAAAAGGACTTGTGAAACTTTCAGGCATGCACTTGTTTTTATTTGGTTATAAAAAGCAAGACATAATACGTTAGCATCATAAATCATACTGATAATATTATAGATATTCATTCTTGTTGTTCATTATCAAGAATATGTTTAGCGTCATTCTCATGTTATGCGCTGTTGTAAATAAATTTATAGGCCCTATATACATTGCCACAGTAATTATCTTATTATTGTATTATAATGTGTGCTGATGTATGATATTACGTTGAAATAATTGTGTAATAACTTTATTAACGCCTTTCCTTTTCATATTTCAAAGGCTTTTTTATACAGCTCTAAATTCTTGGATAAATGAGTCAAGAGCATTGAGACGTCTAGATTTCACACCAACCATTTATACTCAAGACTGTGCTCCGATCACTTCGAGCTAGAGAGCTTCATAACGTTCGTTGGACGCTGGAAGTGTCTCAAGCAAGGTGTTATACTTTCTGTATTTGGACTTCCCTAGCCATTTGCAGGTAAAGCACCAGGTTTAGATCCTAGTTTTGTTTGGGATTCTAGTTTTTTCACTAATTAATTGTATGTTTGTTTCCCTTTCCAAACCAAATATTGAATGTTTGAACCCCAATATTCAAGTGCAATGATGTTGACAGGGTTGTTGACAAAGTAGGCTATGTAGCTTGTGGCTACAATCGCCAATATTTTTGTACAAACTTCAATACGCTATAAATATTTGATCCTTTGTAGTTTCGTTTCGAACTGTCCAGTGCTGAACTGTCCACTTTCGAAACATCATTTTCAAATAGCGGCACAGTCCTCAAACTGATAGTCCAGCAGATGTCCAGTATAGTATTGTCACTTAACCCTAAAGATTCAGTAGCAGATGTCAGCGTGAATGTAGATTATTCATATGGTAGTAATCTAGGTTGGTATTGGAATTGATGTCTCTTTTTATAGCATTTTATCTTGGAAGATGATAATTTCAGTGTTACCATAATATTTGATGGAATAGGCTATATCATCCACATGCACGTGTCCATGTAATATATATGTACAAAGGTACAATGTATAAACATACCTATATACATGTATGTTATCATAATATATATAAATATAATATGTATATAACATTCAGTGTAAAGGTGCGTTGCGTGGGAGTTTCCTAAGTTTTGAATAATTTTTGATATTTTATTGCTACAGATCAGATGCTACTTATTCTGTTACTTTCAGAGTTTCTCAAGACTTTGTTCAGCAGGATTCATAGAATGGGAGAGCATAACAACAACCCAACTGCTATAGGCTTTTGGGCAGATGCAAGAAAGCTGTTGATGAAGTGGTCAGTGTCCACTTTAAATGTAGCCAATTCAGCTGACTGTGACTCCAGCTCTGGTTTATTTTCTTTACAGTGGTGTAAGTGAAAAGCTCCAATACCTTCTGTTTAACATCGCTACAAACTTGTAACACTCACCCACTGAATATTCTTGGATATTTCAGGAAAAATTGCAAGAACTCTACACGGCAGTTTTTGGTGAAGTGTGCAGGTGGCTTTGGCGATCATTTGTATGTCGTAGGATGATGAAGGCCAAAAACAGAGGTGGCCTCACTTATGCTACTGATTTAGTAAAGCAGATTGTGGCTTGATGTGAGCAGGTGTTTGTTTACACAAAGTATTTCGATTCTCGACTGATGAATAGACATTTGAAACATTGAACTTTTGCTTCATTTCAATACCTGTAACATAATTTTACAATAAGTGTATCATAAATTTTTCATTTTTCTTTGTTATTTAATTCTTTTATTGCTATGTCTATAACATTTTTTGCTAGCTTTCAATCTTGTTTGCATATATATATATTTGTCTGGTTATGATAGTCATATGATTTACCATTCACAATTCTGCACTGCAGATGATAAAACAAAAATACAATACAGTGCAATAATAGATATAATGCATATGTAGTTGACTTCTCATTAATTTCAATTATATCAGAAGTTGTATTTTTAATGTATCATAGATAGTTCTTAACTTTCAGAGTACTGATAGCCACAAAATATGTGATTTTGTTGAGCAAACGTTATCGATTTCGTATTGTTACAATGGATTTAATAGTAAACCGGAACTGCGTCTAAAGCAAAGAAGTGGGTCCAGACCGGCTTCACGACCGTAATAGTAATTGCGGTCGAGTACTGGCTCTATCCTACCTCTATGTATACAATACTATTCTCTAAGGCTACTGATAAGTAATAATTAAACAACCTCAGACTCAGACTGGCAGCCATTTTAACTTGATCTCAGACAGAAACTGATTAACTATAAATACCCAATCAATCCATGAAATCCAATGAATGCCATCATGCTATATCTCCCAAATTTATCAGCAGGGCAAGAAAACAAACGAAGCCTGCTCAACACACACTTGTTTTACTATGCGAGATATTTTGAGAATTACCGTTTTTCTCGAATTCTGTCTCGGTTATGGCGGTAATGGCGCTTTCAACGAGAACAAACGTTCTTCTTCTCATTCCTTCCGCCATGGAGGTAGCTCCTATCAACCAATGAGCGGTCACCTGTTGTGCACTCAAACCAATCAGATCACAAGATTTTAGCTCTGGCACAACATTGGTCCATGCATCTCGTTTATTACTGCGAGACAGGTTACCCAGTCAACCAAAGCAACAAAGCGTCCATGAGTAAAAGTTGCTCGTGCACAGCGCAACATTTTATATCTTCGTTTTCATAATACAAACATAACTGTTGTCTGTTAAGGGAAGGTGTAGAAATTATGGCTACGGCAGCGGAGCTCGAACTCGGGGATGCCCGAGTGGAGTTCATGGCTGACTATGTGTTGAAAACTTTGCGGTTGAAGGGTGATAAGTTTGCTAAAATGTACAGTCTTGAGGAGAACAAACTAATGTTCATGGACTTCTTTGAGAAAGCCGACAATATGGTGATGATCATTCAAGCTGCTGGTGGCGGTGCGTTATCTGTGGCATATGACTGGCCTACTAATTTGAGAAACAAGGCCTGTTACTTTGTTAGAAAAGGCAAAGATCTAATTACCAAAGATGCCAATCTTAGAAATGTACTCTACTATGGAGATTTGTCCTATGCACCTTTGGAACAGCTGTCTGCATTTGTTGATGAGGTAATTTTTTACCATTTTGCTCTGTATATAATATATATATTTTACTATTCTAGTTCTGGTTAATCGTTGTTTTTTATAAAGAACATAATGATATTATACTATTGGAAATAGAATAAAATTCAAGGCTAGATGCTATATCATTATTATGTCGAGCTTTGCCTCAGTTTATTTTTATCCAATTAACCATGTAATTTTTACGATGTAAATAGCATTACTTGCATAATGGCTGAATACTGTTTTGCTGCTGTTTCATTCTGTTTTGATATAGCATCAGCTTATTATGTTGAGTGTATTAAATATTATGTACATGCATATTGAACACTAATGGTTAGCATGTAGATGTTTGAGTATATTGCTTTTGGTTCATTTTTATGTTTGCTCTTCATACATTTTTAATATAATTTAACAAATATGCTGACATTGTATTTGTGATAAAAATCAACCCTTGGATGTTCAATCCAGGTATGTTTCTACTTTACAACGTTTTCTGTAGGTACTTGTGCCCCTGCTAACAAATGAAAAGAACCATGAGCAATGGCCTGCTGTGGTCTCGCAGGATGTACGCAGGCATGTGCATACACTGAAAAGCAATGTCTATGTTGTCTCTGGACAGGTTAATGGTAAAACTCTGCTTCCACTTCCTGTTGGTACTGAGAGGGTAGCGGAAACTGAGAGGTAAGTTTTTAATTATTTCCATAACCATTCCAGTCAATTTCAGTGTTTATCATGATTTTAGATGAGTTTAAAATTTTTAAATAGAAGTCCATGTCAGTATTGAGTATTGTGGACTAAAATTGTTTCTGCCTTATCATTTCTGTTGTGACCTGGATTGGTATTATACATCTTCAACGTGATTTAATTCTTGTCTGGCTAGTTATATTCAAGTGCTGACTGTGCTAACCTATTCATTGAATTGCTAATATTAAGTTATACATTTCTTTGTTTTGTGTTTTAATCTATGTTTATTTACTTTGGTGGGAAGTTAACTTGTTTGACTATTACCTAGCAACCAGACTACCGCCATTGCTGTTCAATACCAAGTTGTCAATGGCAAAATGCATTTAATATAATCACTAAACAAACTTTACCTATTGTAATAGCAGTTGATTTCTATAAGGTTAGATAAGCCTGGTTACATACCGTATTAGTAGTGTACTAACAGTGCACCTTAAATAATCAACTTAATAATAGCGAACCTGTATACAGTAGACTCTTTTTCCTACATAATTATATGCAATTCTTTTTTAGTAGCCTGAATCCGTGTTGTAATTGATAGCTGCTGTCAATTCTCAGATTCTTGATATTACTGTTTCTTACCACCCTTCAGGTTAATGCCACTGTAGGATTATGTAATAATATGCTCAATAATATCTTCCTTTTGAACTGACTCAATCATTGTAATCAGATATAAACTTCACAAATATATGGCAAAAATATTTTTTGTGAATATTTTAATAGTTATTTTAAGTTTTACAATTACAATAATGTATTGGATAAATTTACCTGTTATCATAGTCTACAAGTTTCAGTTTTTTCTCTTACTTTATTTATTACTGCTATTTCATGTGTAACTATAATGCCTAGTTTTACTGCAACTTTGAATATATTGACTGTCAAAGCTGTAATTTTTATAAAATAGTGCTTTTGATTATAAAACTCTATGTTAAAATAATTATACTCGTATTCACATTATTCATTTTATGTCATTTTAGTCTTATCATTTATTTTAGCGGTGGCTACGATCGCCAACTTATACACGCCATTGAGTCTGTGATCATTGATTGGTCACACCAAATCAGGGATGTGCTCAAACGAGATTCAGCCCAACCTCTTATTGAGGGTCTCAATCCCACACCTCGTGTAGAAGTTGAGTTCTGGAAGGCTAAATTTGAGAATTTAGAATGCATCTATGATCAGTTGAGGAACCCTAAGGTAATTCTTCATTATTCATTCACAAAACTTGACCATGTACTCGAAAAAACTCATAATTTTAAAATATAGAATATAGATTGCAATACACACATTTATCCATATACTCAATTTAATACATAGATGCAACATATTTTTGCACTATTTAATATTGCTTCTGTTGTATAGGTTCGAAAGATGGCAGAGCTGCTTGAGAAGACAAATAGTTCCTATTATCCATCATTTAAGACTCTGTTCCAAGACGTGGTACAGGCATTAACTGAGGCACAAGATATTAATCTATATCTCAAGCCCCTCATGACACACTTTGAAGACCTTGAACAGGTAGGCTATATTTTGATATCCGATGATGGCGTTATAAATCTGTTCCTTCACAGGACTCATTGTGTTTCGTTATATTCTATATATTTGGTATTTCTCTGGGAATATTCCAAATTGGTGTGCTTGCATTTTTGGTAGGCTGAATTTGATGAGTGCATTCCTTCCATTGCTCCAATGCTGCACTGTATCTGCTTGACCTGGGTGCACAGCAAGTTCTACAGTACCCCTGCAAGGATCATTGTTCTATTGCAAGAACTCTGCAATCTCTTCATTCAGCAGGTAAAATTTTTAGCTTTCACTTTTCAAAAGCAGATTATTATACTGTATATCTTAAATTTACATTATTCCGTGATTACTCTAATAAATATCAATCACAGTTCTGAACCTTTTTCTTATGCGTGTACATTGTATATATT
Organism: Bugulina stolonifera; assembly: GCA_935421135.1. Classification (NCBI taxonomy): domain Eukaryota; kingdom Metazoa; phylum Bryozoa; class Gymnolaemata; order Cheilostomatida; family Bugulidae; genus Bugulina; species Bugulina stolonifera. The sequence goes on from OW285187.1 coordinate 32,064,192, forward strand.
ATAAACTTTCCGTTTCTAGGCATATGCTTTCTTGGGATCATCCAATGAGCTTTTCACTGGAGAATTGGAGGAGGTTGTACTAAAAGTATCAAACTGTCTGAAGACTCTGCGTGCATTCCGTAGCTGCTATGAAGAGCACAAAGCTAAACTCAAAACTTATTACAAGGATGGAGAGAAAGTTAACGAGTGGGAGTTCGCTGCTCCATTGGTCTTTGCACGCTTCGACAAGTTTGTGGAGCGCGTACAAACACTAAGGGTATATCTTTTTATCAGATTTTAACAAAAATAGTTCCTTTCAAGTAATTGATGCAAATAGGCTGACATACAATGTAAAGCTTTCACAGTAATTTCTTCAATATGTATCGCTTGTTGCAATATGATGTAGTTGCAATGTTTTTTATTTGAATTTTAAAGACTGAAGACTATTAATACCATGTGGAATCTTTTAGACCCTGTTTGACACGGCTAATGAGTTCATGAAACTTGAGAAGATTGAGTTTGGAGGAATCAAGGGAAAGCAATTGTCAACTCAAGTTGAAGGCATGTTTGTGGAGTTCCAAGGGCTCTATAAGGTACAGTTTAAAACTCAGCTGCCAGCCAAATACTTTTCTAATTTGAGGTCAATGCATATTTTGGAAGCTTTTCCTAATCTTTTTATTATGCACAATGTAATTTGATTTATATATTAATGATTGAGTTGTTACAGTCGTTACTAGTTATCACTTATCAGCAAATAATTTCTATACTGCTCTATCTATCTGTCTTTTGAGCAGATGTTTCCAACAAGTGAAATGGTATTTTCCTGTAGATAGGTATCATAGATTCTGTAGTATGCTATATTATAAGCCAATACTTGGATGAGCTACCAATTCAATTATGATTCACCATTTTCGGTTATGATATTCTGTTGAGAGTTAGTCATTATACCCTTCAATAGTGCGTAGAATTAACCCACACTACGATTGTGGTGTCTTCTTGCCTCCATTAGTCCCACCAGATTACTTATCGTTCTAGCATGTATACTTATTGTCAACTCACTATTTGATTTTGATTAGGTGAGCTTCTACTATAAAAAATCTTCAGTCATTAGTATTATAAAGTTATAGAACTCACTTTTTATAAAGCCAATATAAACATTTAAATATTTGTATGTACAAGTACATACGATGGTGTTGATATCACAACTTAGTAAAGTCATTTGGAATATTGTTCATGGATTATTATACATGTACTAATGGAGAATAGTAATCAAGCCATTCTACACAGTCTTGTCTTATTCGATATCTACTGGTGACGCATATTTTGCTTTCAGAAAAGCAGTGTATGGTGCAAATGTTGGGTAGTGAAGAATTTTTGTGAATCATTATTAGGTGTTTGGTGAGAAATCATATGACGCTTTGAATCTGGATGAAAAGGAGTTCCTTGAAGACTATGAGAGATTCACTGATCAGATCAGTGACTTGGACAGACGTCTGGCCTCTATCATCTGCCAAGGGTTCGAGGACAGCTCTGGTCTGGAGAGTTCATTCAGGGTAAGCTATTCTACATGTGGATTGAATGCTACACACTTGTAGCTACTTTAGAGAATAAGAAATATTTTATAATACTTGGAAAATACTCCTACGGTCAGACCCAAATCATGGATATTAGTTTCAATGGAATGTTTTCTACAAATGATGTTTTGTATTCTAGTTATCACAATGTGATTTAAATATTTGTAGCTGGTTGACATCTTTGGAGGCCTCTTAGAGCGTCCCATCATCAAGAGTATATTTGATCCATATTATCCAAGGCTGGTGACTACTATGGACCAAGAGTTGGACAGCGCTAAGACGATCTATGATTGGCAGATGGAAAAGATTAACGCTAATGGTGTACCTCCAGTTCACAAGAACTTCCCCAAGGTATACAATGTATACTATAGTACTATAGTATTATCTGATGTAATATATATTGTGGTAATTCCGTAAGTGCGTACTCTCTAGCCTTACCTGCTATAAACTAATGTACACATATAATTGAATATCAGTCCCTCAAAATTGATCACACACTTGTACATTGTATGTTACATTTGAAGTACAACAATTCAGTAGAGAGCGTGGTAGCTAAGGCTATGCGTCATTTTCTAATTTGTACCTGTATATACAGGTGTATGGTGGATTAAGATGGGCCCAGGAACTAAGGCAAAGGCTTGACACTCCCATGTCCAACTTTAAGCACGTTGACCACCCATGTATGGCATCTATGGAGGCCAAGAAAATGTTCATCAAATATGAGCAGATGCTCAAGTTGATCGGAGAGTAAGTGTAGTATATTATCAAGACTACGTGGTAATCTTTCAGTCCATGTATGAGTATAGCTCTTGTACCTGTATACCATAATATAGTAAATTTGTAAAGAAATTGAATTACATCATCAACACAAATACAATGTACATATTGTATATTTGCTTATAGTTATGAGGCATCTATTTATGCTGAGTGGACTGCTGGTGTAGCTGAAGCGTGTTCATTCAACCTTCAGCAGCCTCTACTTACTAGAAATGAAGAGACGAAACTCATCTCTGTTAACTTCGATCCTCAGGTATACTTGTATTATATTACTTTGTACTTACATTGATCAATAAGGTAGTTACTACATTTCACACCACATGTACAAGTATGGGCATGACTGTAAAGAATATGAAAGATATTGTAACTACGTACGTAATCATCATTAGTACCCGACAACAACTCATCCACTCCCTTTAAAAATAAATTGTGCAGATTTCAATAATATCAGAAAGTTTTCAGTGTTGTGTTTGGTGGTTGCTTTTTGCAACCTCGAAAGCAGTTATCTTTTATGTTATTGGCTGTTGTTTATATCTGGAATTGATACATCGTATTGACGGCAGAATAACTCCAAATTGTTATTAGTGACTCACTGTTGTCCTTGAGTGGATAGATAACCTTGAGATATCCATGTATGCAATAATACTATTAACCAAAACTGATAAAATGCCAGGCTGTTTCCACTCGTTTTCCCACATACAACATAATTATATACAATGTATGTATTATAAATACATGTACAATGCTGCCTACACATGTGCAATAAACTGTGTAGGTTTTAAAACTTGATGGATGTAACCTTTATTATGCAACTTTTCCATAAACAGTTGGTGGCTGTACTGAGAGAAGTGCACTACCTAGAGAAAAGGGATATGGAGGAAGTCCCCGGTGACGCTGCCGCTCTCTTCTCAAAGAATGAAACATTCAGAAGGTTCAGAGCTAACCTTGACCTTACTGTGGCCTGGTATAACAAAGTGAGGCAGACAGTGCTGGAAGTGGAGTTTCCTCTAGTGGAACAGCAGCTTGATGGTATAGATAAACAGTTAGAGGAGGCAGAGAAGGCCCTCAATTGGACCAATGACAGTAAGTACAAGTACATACCTGGATACTTACATCCATGTGTGACCCCAATGAGGTCTGCTTTTGCATTACTTAGATTTCCTAGTTGCCGAGTTACAGTTATAACTGTATGTGACTGTGTGTGTTCTAGGTGCTTGGGGATATATTGAGCAAACACGTGATATGGTTCACGACCTGGAGCAGAGGGTCCAGAAAGCCAAAGACAATGTGGAAACTATTGGTAAGCTGATGCAGACATGGAACAAGCTGCCATTGTTTGAGAGGAAAAAGGAAGGAAAGACTGACCACATGCTCAGCTTGGACGACAGGAACGATCGTATTAACAAGAGATACAATGAGATCAAAGAAGTGGGCAACAAGATTCATGGCCTTGTCAAGGTAACTGACCTGTAATCTATTATCCCATTTGGTGGTTTGTAGACAGTGTGCAATCGTAGATTATATTTCATTATCAAAATTCAGAAAATGAGTATTAATGCTCAATGTGTTGAGTAATGAGAGTTATTTACAATCTAGTTATATATCCTGTTGCGAGTGCATTGTGCACACATGTACATGTAGGAAAAGGTCGCATATGTAGATGTATGTGTGTGTGTTTGTAGGAAAATCTTGACCTCTTCAAAGCTGACGAGAACTCGGACACATGGAAGGCTTATGTAGATTATGTTGATGAGATCACAGTCGACGGATTCTTCAACATCATCCACTGCAGCCTGCAGTATATGCTCGAGAACACTGACGTTTCAAGACCCAACCAAGATGTGTTGTTTGAGGCTAAGCTGGAGTTGCAGGTATACATCTTGGGTGTAATTCACCATATAACTGTGAATGTAGTGTTTCTCTTCTCTTTGTACTGGGAATTGGTAATATTCAACTTCTGTTAATATTGTATTTTCCATATATTTGTCTTGCAGATTCCAGACATGATATTCCACCCTTCACTTGACTATGGAATAGCTGATGGCTACTATGATTTAGTGGATGGTCTAGTAGGAGACGTGTATAAGCAGGCTTCGCTAATCCCACGCCTAGCTGCGCACACTGGGGTCTCACACTACCAAGATGATCTTGAGGAAATGGATGAGCTGAGTGAGATGAGAACAGACCTGATGGAGAGGGTCACAAGTGAGTACAGAAGGACAGACAAAATTGTGTCATGGATTTATAAATATTGCTTTTCCTAGATTAATTTAACTCTTTAAAAATAATTATAGTTCAATTAAAAGCACTAATTTTATTACTGTGTTCCTTCTGAAGCCTCGTTTATGGTATCCTTGTTGACCCTGTTCCATGGGTATAATAAACATTACAGGTATAATGAACAAGGCTTGTGAGTACAGAAACTCATTTGACTCCTATGCCTACCTGTGGGTTGATGACAGAAACGAGTTCATGAGGCAGTTCCTGCTGTACAACCATGTGCTCACTGCTGAAGAGATTGAGGCTCATGCAGAAGAAGGGGTTCCAGAATGTCCACCCACACTGGACCAGTTTAAGGAACAGGTTTGCCTTCTACTCACTCCATATGTTGTAGATACTCGTCTGGCAAATTTCCAAAGTAGGGGGACTGTGAGCAATATTTGGAATTTTAGGCTCAACTGGTCACTATGTTTGATTGCCATCAATGCTGGCTATTGTTATGTACACTTACAACTGTACTGTATACATTTCCTATGTTTCAATGTACTTGTTTCAGGTTGACACATATGAGAAGATATACGAAGAGGTGGAGGAGATACAAGGGGTGCATATTTTTGAAAACTGGTTCAGAGTTGATGCCAATCCATTTAAGCACGCTCTTCTCAACATCATCAAGAGGTGGAGCTTCATGTTCAAACAGCACCTCATCGATCATGTGACCAACAGGTAACTAGTTTAAAGCAGATTCATGTATCTGTTTGTTTTATTATTCCTTGAAAGTTCAGACTTATAAAGTTTTGTGATCATTGTTTATTACAAAGAGACATGCCATAATGCCATAAGTATAATACTTATGAGAAATTTTCATCTGCTGATTAAAATTGTAAGGGCACAACTCGCTGACAGTGCTGTGACGAGTGACCTATTTCTTGTACATCTAACCCCCAAGTGCTAAGCAGCCATAGGCGCATTGAAATGTTATGTACAGGTCTGTAAGCATGGCTCATCTGTTTTAGTTTGACTGAACTCAGTTCGTTCATCAAGACTACAGATTCAGGACTGCAGATGGATGTAAATGAGGGAGACTATGATGGTTTGGTCAACTGCATGGGTCACCTGATTGCTGTCAGGGACCGACAGACTGCCACTGATGAAATGTTTGAGCCACTCAAAGAAACTATTGAGCTACTCAAGACCTATAACCAGGAGATGCCAGAGGAGGTAAGTGTTCACTAGTTATTATACTGTTACGAAGATATTTATATATATTATGTTGTGTCAATGTAGAGCAATCAGAATCTCATAGTAGTAGTCTTACTTATATGATGACAATTAATCTATCATTCATGCAAGTGTGGGCTCAAGGATTATTGCTAGTCATGAGAGGCCATGCGTATTGCTCAAATGATACACGCCACTTGCAAGACACCATCTCAGAACTTTAATCTAGTCAAGCAGTTTGAATATGCTGTACACAAAGCACTAGATTTTATATTATGCATTATTATATTTTGGTAATTATGAACTTTCTTTATCGTTACAGGTGCATCAGCAACTACAGGAGCTGCCTGAACAGTGGAACAACACAAAAAAGATTGCTATCACTGTCAAACAGCAGGTGGCACCTTTGCAAACCAACGAGGTCGCTAACATACGCCGTAAGACAGCTTCATTTGATGTCTCACAGCATCAGTTCAGAGAGAACTTCAGGAGTATTGGCCCATTCTTTTATGAATGTCCAAATGCCTACGATGAGCTCGACACTCAGCATATTACTATCCATACTATGGAGAAGGATATGATGGCTCTGAATGAGAGTGCATCCCTGTTTGAGGTGATATGTTCATTCACAGTCGCGTTTTATTTATTTTAATAAAAGTGGTATAATATAATCTTGTAGTAAGATCTAGGACTTTCTTAGTCATTTATTCTACTCAGTTTGTCTGTGATCAGCTTGCATTTAGCTTTTGAAACTAATGACATCATTCCTTTCTACCACATAGGTTGAGGTAAGATGCATCAAGCTCTGCATTTATGTCATCTACCTTAGTTCACAGTAATCTCTGTCACATTGTATTAGATACGGACAGTTACTCTTGTTAAAGTAAATATGACTTGTATTTTTAAATTGGTTAAAACTTCCAAAACTATAAAAACTGTGTGCAAAAAGAATGCATGTCAAATTGTTTGACATATTATCTAAACTATTATGCCAAATTCATCGAATGTCATAAATATGCTAGCACACCATTTTTTCTAATTTGCGAACCCGGTTGTCTAAAAGCTTTCAGTCATAATTCTGAATGAGTCATATTTACTTTACCGCAATGTAGCAAGCTATATCTGTTAGTTTTTTCTCCTGCTGTAGCACAAGACATAATTCACTTCACTCTCAGTTTACTGCTAGTCGCAGTTAAGTTGTAGTACAGCAAGAAGGCCTCTAGTTTTACACTTGGTATATTATATTAAACTGTTTTCTAAAATCGTATGGAAGCTCTTGTTTGTATAAGTTACTTCTTGCATCCCACATGTGTTTAGTATGCTGTATAGTTGAGGCAAAGAGCATTGTGTAACAGCACAAACCATTTAGTTTCAAAAGGTTTCAAAAGTACCCCTTTTATATTAGTTATGTTTGAACATTTAGCCATGTACTGTATGTTATGAGTTGTAACGTAATATTAGTGATGTATCCTTACTACTTTCATGGAATTTTGCACAGGGTTGTTATGCACCTAAGATAATCATGGACATGTTGAATGCCGCATGATTTTTTTCACGGCATTTTTTCCCGAAAGGATAATCTTGTGTTTAGTTCTAGCTATATATTCACATTGTACTTATAGAAATGTAGGTATATATACATGTATACATACAATATAGAAATGTAGGTATATATACATGTATACATACATGTACATGTAGTAATAGCTATATTATCATCCACAGGTTAATGTACCAGACTTCAAGCAGCTCAAAGCCTGCCGTAAGGAGGTCAAGATGCTGAAGGTACTGTGGGACTACGTCTTCCTGGTGAGAACTTCTATCGATGACTGGAAGACGACTCAGTGGGAGTCCATCAATGTGGAGCAGATGGACATGGACTGCAAGAAGTTTGCCAAGGTAAGGCAACTCCTTGCATATTTTATTTCACTACTTTTGATAGAGAATAACTACTAGTAGGCCTGATTGTTCTGGAACCATATTACTTGGTATGCCAGAAGCAGGAAAATCATTTGCAACTCGTAGTTTATCGGGACGAGATAAGTCAATGTAACTGATATTTTGAAGATACTATCATATAATGAAATGCTTTTTTTATGGTTTCTTCCTTCTAAACTGTTACTTACAACTATTTGGCTGTAGGACATCAGAGTTCTGGACAAAGAGATGAGAGCGTGGGATACTTATACTGGAGTTGAGAATGTGGTTAAGAACATGATTACCTCTCTCAGAGCTGTTGCTGAGCTCCAAAACCCAGCTATCAGGGACAGACATTGGCAGCAGCTTATGCAGGCCACAGGAGTCAAGTTTGCTATGGATGAGACTACCACCCTCAGTGACCTCCTCTCTCTCAATCTGCACGAGTTTGAAGATGAGGTGAGTCAGAGGTCAAGGATAACAACTCCTAATCTCTGCACTCAAGTATTTATCGTTGTATATTGGTTATTTTTTACATGTGGACAATATACACTCAACTAGTAGTTGTATTTAATGATATTCATAGGTGCGAGGCATTGTTGACAAAGCCGTTAAAGAGATGGGTATGGAGAAGGTACTGCGAGAGTTGGATGTCACCTGGGCCAGCATGGAGTTTGATCACAACCCCCACCCGCGTACACAGATTACTCTCCTTGGGGCATCTGAAGAGCTCATTGAGACTCTAGAGGATAACCAAGTGCAGCTACAGAATATGCTGACCTCTAAGTACATCGCTTTCTTCCAGGAGCAAGTGTCCAGCTGGCAGAAGAAACTCAGCAATGCCGATCAGGTTAAATATGCACGCCTAATTTCATTAGCATAATATACATACTGTACATATGAATAAGGTTTTACGTACATGTTGCTCATATATGCAGCATAGATGTACATTGTAGGTTCGTCATATTCATTGTGATTTGCTACAGAGCTTTGTGGGAAATTGGACATTTGCGTAGTCTGAATATTGTTATGAAAAAATATTTGCTTCCTGCATTCAATATATGAATAATTTCATGAATATATTATTTTACTCGAATAGGTGATTTCCATCTGGTTTGAGGTTCAAAGAACTTGGTCTCATTTGGAGAGTATTTTCATTGGCTCTGAAGATATCAGAAAGCAGCTTCCAGAGGATTCTGCCAGATTTGATCGAATTGATTCTGATTTTAAGGTAATGAATTTCTGCTCTTCTGTTCGTTCAACAAGTTCGTCTACCCAATAATGCACATTAGTCAGTCAATATGGTTTTAGATCTCGATTTGCTTAAAAGTTATTGTGAATGTCCAATCATATCATACGATTTTGTCACAGGCGCTTGTCTCCGAAGTAGAAGTAACTAAGAATGTGGTGGAGGCAACTAATAGACCAAAGTTGTACAGCCGTCTAGAAGCCTTGCAAGGTCAACTGAGTCTCTGTGAGAAAGCTCTGGCTGAATATCTGGAGACAAAACGACTTGCCTTCCCACGATTCTACTTTGTATCTTCTGCAGATCTGCTTGACATTTTATCCAATGGAAACAATCCAGTCGTTGTGAGTTTTTCTAGCATTATGTGGAAGGATGACGTTGTGGTTAGTTTGCCAGATTTTTAGAATGACGGGTTCAATTTCCACACTCCTATCGTTAAAAGAAGCCAAGCACAAAAGCACCTCTATGGAAAGACTTGAGCCACATCAATAGTACACCAATAATAGTGCATCAGTATTACTGTATGTATTTGTAATTGTATATTTGCACCATCTCAGCCAATTTGTACACATTTCAACTGTTACAAACTCCACAACATATCATTTCTAATATAGGTTGCTAAACATCTGACTAAGCTGTTTGACTGCATGGCTGCACTAGAGTTTGAGAAAGATGACCAGGGTGAGGTGTGCAGCAAAAACGCTCTAAACATGTTCAGTAAGGATGGAGAGAAGGTTAATCTGGCTTACCCCTGTGACTGTGACGGTCAGGTGGAGGTGTGGCTCAACAGGCTACTCGAAGACATGATAGAGTCCGTAAGGAAGGAGTTTACAGAGGCTGTTGTGGCATATGAAGAGAAGCCAAGAGATCAATGGCTCTTTGACTTCCCTGCACAGGTGTGAAGTCACTGCTCAATCATATACTATTACTTATGGAATCAAATATTGCAACTTTGTTATTGATTTGGTTTGGTATTCAAAACTTCTAAGTAAACTAATACATTATGTACAATGTAGATTGTTATCTGTTAACAATTTTCTTTTCATCATCTTTCTTACAGGTAGCATTGTGTGGTACTCAAATCTGGTGGACTACTGAGGTGAACATCGCCTTTGCACGCCTTGAGGAAGGTTATGAGAATGCCCTCAAGGACTACAACAAGAAGCAGATTCAGCAGCTGAACCAACTGATTGTCATGTTGATTAACAAGCTGTCCTCTGGAGACCGACAGAAGATCATGACCATCTGTACTATCGATGTCCATGCCAGAGATGTGGTTGCTAAAATGATAACACACAAGGTAAGTGGGTCAAATAATATGGCTGCTGATCAAATGTAAACATCAAAATATGTTAATCAAATCTGAGTTGGACTACTTCTGTGTTTGTACAGGAAATGTTGCTGTTTTAGGTTGACTCTTCGATGCACTTCATGTGGCTCTCTCAACTTAGACATAGATGGGACGAATCGGCAAGGGAGTGTTTTGCCAACATTTGTGATGCCCAGTTCAAGTACTCTTATGAGTACCTTGGTAACACGGCCCGACTTGTGATCACCCCACTCACAGATCGCTGCTACATCACACTCACTCAGTCACTCCATCTCACTATGAGTGGTGCTCCTGCTGGACCCGCTGGTACAGGAAAGACAGAGACTACAAAGGATCTGGGCAGAGCTCTTGGTATTATGGTCTATGTGTTCAACTGCTCCGAGCAGATGGACTACAAGGTACGTCTGTATAGAGGACGTTACGCATTATAGCTCGATAAGATACATTAGCATTAATTTTTGTGGTTGATTAAGTTCGTAAGTGTTATTTAGACAGGACAAGCGTTAATAATGTTCTTCACAAGAGCATTTCATTTGAGAATAGGAGCAAATAAATTCAACAAGTATATGGTCCTGCTGGGAGCTGACACTATCCAATAGTATTGCATTGCATTTTGGCGTCCAATAGTATTAAACAACAATCTGTTACTTAGCCTATATTATTTATGGTTACTTCAGTCCATTGGAAACATCTACAAGGGACTAGCTCAGTCTGGCGCATGGGGCTGCTTTGATGAGTTCAACAGGATCTCCGTAGAGGTGCTCTCTGTGGTTGCGGTGCAGGTCAAGTCTATCCAGGATGCTATCAGAGATAAGAAAAAGAGATTCAATTTCCTCGGTGAAGATATCAAACTACTTGACACTGTCGGCATCTTCATCACCATGAATCCAGGTACAGACAGATAGACGATGGAGTCCTGCAGTTGTTAATTTTCGTGTCAGTTCGAACGAGAGTCTCTTGTATATACGGTATTATGTCGTATTGAATTATAAGCATTGTGTTCTATATTTAGGTTATGCAGGCCGAGCCGAACTGCCAGAGAATCTAAAGGCTCTGTTCAGACCATGTGCTATGGTCGTACCTGACTTTGAACTGATCTGTGAGATCATGTTGGTGGCTGAAGGTTTCCTTGATGCTCGTCTGCTCGCCAGAAAGTTCATCACACTCTACACCCTATGTAGGGAGTTGCTATCCAAGCAGGACCACTATGATTGGGGTCTGAGAGCCATCAAGTCTGTGCTTGTTGTAGCTGGTGCCCTGAAGAGAAGTGATCCAGACAGACCTGAAGATCAGGTATTCATTATTATGTGAAGTGAAGGAGGGTCTTGTTGAAAGTTGGATTATATTATTTGAGCTGAATTTCTATGCTATAAAGCAATATGGCTGTCTATAAGTATGTAGTAACTTGAATATCTGTATATATATTCTCATGGCGCCCTGCATCTATAACTTTTATCATAGTTAGTTGATATGCATATGTAGGTGTTGATGAGAGCTCTTCGTGATTTCAACACACCTAAGATTGTGACAGATGATGTGCCTATATTCATGGGTCTTATCGGAGATCTATTCCCCGCTCTGGATGTACCACGTAAGAGGAACCTCGAGTTTGAGAAGGAACTGAGAAATGGGGCTTTGGCACTCAAACTGCAGCCTGAAGAAGGATTTATTCTCAAGGTTGTTCAGCTGCAGGAGCTGTTTGAGGTAAGTATTCAACATTTGATTGCTATTGAAAGTTTAAAGTTTCTGTTTGTTCTCTTGCATGTACATGATTCAAATGTGACTAGGTTGTTACCAGGAGCATTCAACTGTTTTATGCAATGAGGATGTTTAATGCAGGTACGTCACTCAGTCTTCATCATTGGAAACGCTGGTACCGGAAAGTCAATGGTCTGGAAGACACTCAACAAAACCTATCAGATGCAGAAGATCAAGCCAATTGCTCAAGATCTTAACCCCAAGGCCGTTACAAATGACGAATTGTTTGGTAAGTTCTCAAGCAATGAACCACTGCATTATTTTTCATATCAAAATCAATAGTTTTATGCGGACAAGTGAACTGCTTTATCCTATCCATGACAACCGCAAATTAATTTACGCTATGAGAAGGTTCATCTCTCATTTGAATGGTATTCAGTCAGTGTCTTATGTATGAGCTGAACACCTTTAACCAGCATACCGTGGATGACTTTATATATATTACATGTGCTTGTGTAGGGATCATCAACCCATCGACTCGTGAGTGGAAAGATGGTCTGTTCTCAGTAATCATGAGAGACTTGGCTAACATCACTCATGACGGCCCTAAATGGATCGTACTGGATGGTGATATTGACCCTATGTGGATTGAGTCTCTGAACACTGTCATGGATGACAACAAGGTATTTCTCATTCCGTATGCTAAAGTGAACATCTTGAACTGCATTACTATATATATATATAAGAAGGGTAGTATAGCTTTTATTTCGTTATATTGTGTTATGCAGAAATAATATGAAAATAGTAAACACACTGTGTAACTAAATTGCAGGTGTTGACACTTGCCTCCAATGAGCGTATCCCTCTGACACCCTCCATGAGACTTTTGTTTGAAATCTCTCACCTGAAGACTGCCACTCCTGCCACTGTCTCCAGAGCTGGTATTCTCTACATCAATCCTCAGGATCTTGGCTGGAACCCGTGAGTTACTGTTAAAATATGAAATCATTATGTTGTATAGCTAGCAGCTAGTACAATCTAGCAGAATTTGTGTACTTTTATAAATCTATGCAACATGTCATATGCGGCTTGCTTTTAACTACATTACACAAGAGCACACGTCTTGTATTCTTCTGTAGATATGTGAACTCGTGGATTGACACACGAGAGGTGCAGTCAGAGAAGGCCAACCTCACCATTCTGTTTGAGAAGTACGTACCACCATGTCTAGACATCATGAAGGTCAGGTTCAAGAAGATCACACCCATTGCTGAGATCTCTCATATCCAGACCCTCTGCTACCTGTTAGAGGTGAGCACCATATACTACATGTATATATCTTCAGGTGTTGGTGTAGTGTACAGGGTGGATAGAAGTGTAGCAATAGTGTTTAAATTTTACATTTCATTACGTCGCATGATAAATCAATGTTTTATTGTTGCGTAGGTAATGTTGATTCCGGAGAACACCCCACCAGACTGCCCCAAGGAGCTCTATGAGCTCTACTTTGTCTTCTGTTGTGTTTGGGCATTTGGAGCCTGCCTCTTCCAGGATCAGCTGACTGACCACAGAGTAGACTTCACCAAATGGTGGGCCAATGAGTTCAAGACTATCAAGTTCCCATCTGCTGGAACAGTCTTTGACTACTACATAGACAACACAACTCACAAGTTTGAATCATGGACTAAGCTGGTCACCAAGTTTGAGCTTGATCCAGATGTACCTTTGCAGGTAAGATGGGTTCTGGGGCTAATAGACCGTTGTTCACTTACCCCCACGCAAAATAGTTGGAGATAATATCATAGACGTCTATGTTTTTAAAAGCTTGTTGAATACAATGATGTATCAAGTAAAGTTTATTATGTACTAACCAATGAGATATCAACATACAATTTGTGAACAAGTGACACTGATGTTTCTATTTTCAGTCTGCTCTGGTCCACACAGCTGAGACAACCAGAACCAAGTTCTTCATGGACCTGTTGATCGAGAAGAGACGACCTGTCATGTTGGTTGGTAACGCCGGAACAGGAAAGTCTGTGCTGATGGGAGAGAAACTGAACACACTTCCAGAGTCTTTCAACATTGCTAATGTACCATTCAACTTCTATACATCATCAGGCATGTTGCAGAATGTACTGGAGAAACCGCTGGAGAAGAAGGCTGGCAGGAACTATGGACCTCCTGGAAACAAGAGGCTCATCTACTTCATTGATGATATGAACATGCCAGAGGTAAGACAATAGTATCTGTTGTTATTCTTATCTATTGGCCATTTATATTTCACTCATGGACAGTACATTACAGTTATCTAAGAGAGCTTGTTATTCACACTTGTAGGTGGATAAATACTTCACTGTACAGCCACATACATTGATTAGACAGCACCTGGACTACAGCCATTGGTATGATAGGCAGAAACTCAGTCTCAAAGATGTCCACAACACACAGTATGTGGCATGTATGAACCCAACTGCTGGTTCCTTCACCATCAATCCACGTCTGCAGAGACATTTCACAGTCTTTGCTCTCTCTTTCCCCGGAAGAGATGCTTTGGCCACCATCTACACCAGCATTCTCACTCAGGTACCCTTAACTGTTAGCGATTTTCACTACAGATTATTGTACATGTACATAACTATAAAACGATTATACTAGTTGAAATATATATACTGCATATATTTATATTATAAGAATAGATGAAATTGATGATGTTTTTGTTTATTTAATTCATTTTACTAAAACGAATTAAATGAACAAACATCATCAATTTCATCTATTCTTATAATATTATATACTAGCTCTAAGACAATACAAAATTCAATATTTACTGTATATACTTATATGTATTCATAATGTGATATTCTTATCCATGTACATCTACAATATAAGTATACATGTTCATGTACATGTGTATATTGTAGCACTTGCAATTGGGTGGAATGAACTCTCAAGTCGTCAAGTTCGCTCCCAATCTGGTGAGCGGAGCTCTAGACCTGCATTCCAAGATGTCTTCTGCTTTCTTACCTACAGCTATCAAGTTCCATTACATCTTTAATCTGAGGGACCTCTCAAACATCTTCCAGGTTTGTTACTGCTCATAGTTGTGTAGAGATCTTGTTGACTGCGATAGATTATGCTTTTAATCAATGAATTTATGTAAACATTCATCATTGTGGCTTTGTTTAGAATGGTATAAAAACCTACTTTTATAGATTGGCTCATCGAACAGTCTTGTGTGGGTATATAAGTTTTGTTGTTTGCAGATTTCTATTTTCAGTGATACTATTTTTATGTGTCTATATGTCTAGGGTGTACTCTTCTCTACAACTGATTGTGTGAAGACGACCAATGATTTGCTAAGTCTGTGGGTTCATGAAGCTACCAGAGTGTATGGAGACAAGATGGTAGAGACAGCAGACACTGAGCTTTTCCGTAAGGTCCAGAAGGATGTCTTCAAGAAGTCATTTGAGGATATCGAACCAGAAGATATCTTCAGCAAGAAACCTTTGATCTACTGTCACTTTGCCACAGGTAAGCACGCAGTTGTAAAACTCATTGCGATGCAATGAATATCAAGTTAACAATTTTATTAATATAGCTTTTGGGTAAAGATAGTATTCTGTTTATGTTATAACTTGTATAACTTCATCAATGCTACATATAAAATTGATTATTTTTAGTTGACTTTTGTTTAATCTGATCTTCAATATTCAAACTGATGTCTTCCCTTTAGGTATCGGAGATCCTAAGTACATGCCTGTTCCTGATTGGCCTTCATTGAACAAGCTGCTTCTAGAGGCACTTGACAACTACAATGAGTTGAATGCTGCAATGAACCTCGTCTTGTTTGAAGACGCTATGGAGCACATCTGTAGGATCAGCAGGATATTAGAATCCCCCAGAGGAAATGCACTACTAGTTGGTGTTGGAGGTGAGAATGATTTTTGTATCATCGTTTCTGAAAGTATTTACTTTTTTCTATAACTAGCGTGTGTAGCATAATTAAATTGTTCTTTGTATAAGATGTTTATGACCTACTTTGAAAATGGTTTTGTTAATAGGATCAGGAAAGCAGTCATTGGCTAGATTGGCTGGGTTTATCACTGGCTTGGAGCCTTTCCAGATTACCATTAGGAAAGGTTACTCCATTCCTGACCTCAAGCTAGATCTCGCTGCTCTATACATCAAAGCGGGTCTAAAGAATGTTGGCTGTATGTTCCTCATGACTGATGCACAGGTAGGTGTTAATTATCGAATACTGCAGGATTACTTGAAAAACTTTGAAAATTCTACAATTTGTTCAATACCTGTTAGTGTGCTCACAGCTACAGATGCTACTGCTGTTCAGTCACTACCATTGCCATTTTACAGGTTACAGATGAGAAGTTCCTTGTACTTGTGAACGATTTGCTGTCGACTGGAGAAATCGCTGACCTGCTGCCAGATGATGATGTTGAGAACTGTATAAGTGGAGTGAGGAACGAGGTGAAAGGAATTGGTTTAGAGGACACCAGAGAAAACTGCTGGAAGTTCTTTATTGACCGAGTTCGTAAGATGTTGAAGGTCGTACTCTGTTTCTCCCCAGTCGGTAGCACACTTAGAGTGAGAGGTAGGAAGTTCCCAGGTGTAGTCAACTGTACCAGCATTGACTGGTTCCATGAGTGGCCACAGGAGGCTTTGATCTCTGTCAGCAGAAGGTTCATCAATGACAGCGAGTATCTGCCTGAGAATCTCAAGGACTCAGTGGCTGAGTTTATGTCGTTTGTACACACGTCTGTGAATGAAGCTTCACAGCAGTACCTGCAGAATGAGAAGAGATATAACTACACAACACCAAAGAGTTTCCTGGAGCAGATTGCTCTCTATCTCAACATTCTCTCTACAAAGAACCACGAGTTGCAAGGAAAGATGCAGCGTCTCGAAAATGGTCTGGAAAAGCTGAGATCTACAGGTAACACTTTCGATTGCTGATTGAATTCACCATGTTACCATGTTACCATGTTGCCATGTTACCATACGTATAACGTATGCATTGTATATATTGGATATCAAAAGTGGATTCTTTTTCTGTCAAAAGGTGTCGTCATATATAGTTGTTTTATTTGTTTCAAATTTTTGTATTTTATTGTTGTTTAAATTATTGTCTACAAGGTACTGTTGTCTTACACTCATGTTGCTTTTTGGTATTTAGCTGCTCAGGTAGATGACCTGAAGGCTAAACTGGCTGCACAAGAGATTGAGTTGACACAGAAGAATGAAGATGCTAACAAACTGATTCAGATTGTTGGAGCCGAGACTGAGAAGGTATCAAAAGAGAAGGCAATTGCCGATGAAGAGGAGCAGAAGGTGTGTAATCACTCTATAGTACCATCAGTGTATCACAATGCTTTCTTGCTTTACTCTCTTTTAGTGTCGGCAGGCATTCACCAAGTTCAAATATATAATTGAACATCATCAATACAATACTCCTATTATGAGTGTCAATAGTGTTTGTCAAATGTTACTGTAGGTCGCTGTAATCAAGGAAGAGGTAACGAAGAAGCAGATCTCTTGTGAAACTGATCTTGCAAAGGCTGAACCAGCTCTGATTGCTGCACAGGAGGCTTTGAATACATTGAACAAGGTATGGCAATACTTTAACACTGAGACTGTTGTTGTCGCCCATTTCCAAACAATTACAAACATCCATTCAAATACGATGATGAGGTATTTAATATGATACATAAATATACATATACATGCATATATATTTTGATTATAATATAACTATTCTATGTTAACCTGTATTATTATTAGTTCAACACATCTCAATGTATTTGATTTACCGATATCAAATTTCTTGAACTGTTACAGAACAACTTGACAGAGTTGAAATCGTTCGGTTCTCCTCCTGCTGCTGTAGTGAGTGTAACAGCTGCTGTCATGTGCCTTATGGCACCTGGTGGTAAGGTGCCCAAGGATAGAAGTTGGAAGGCTGCCAAGGGTATGATGGCTAAGGTATGTCGTCTGCTATTAAAGCACACCAACATTGGTGTACACCATCATGTAGCGATCTCCATGGTTTTAAATTGATAGATTCTTTTAACATAACGGTATTAAATTAATGATAATATTAAGCCTCTCGTTGAACTCTTCAACAAATATGTTAAACAGGTGGATGGTTTCCTTGATTCACTAATCAATTATGACAAGGAGAACATCCCTGATGCCTCTTTAAAGGCTATTGAGCCATACTTGGCCAACCCAGAATTTGACCCAGAATTTATTCGCGCAAAGTCTTTTGCGGCTGCTGGACTTTGTGCCTGGGCAGTTAATATTGTAGCGTAAGTAAAGCGGTGTTAGTAGGCCAGAAGTTGAGATAGATAACAAGCCTCTGTGCTGTTATCTGTTAAAACTTGAACGGTGCTGTGGGTTGGGTTTTGTTATATGTTTAGCTGTTATCTGTTCTGTGTTACGTGTTAGCTCTTCTTCTGTTCTATATTATTCTTCTCTTCTGCTAATTTGACCAATCATAGGTTGATGGATTTCTTGACGCTCTAATAAACTATGACAAGGAAAATATACCCGATGCTTGTCTAAAAGCAGTCGACCCTTATTTGCTTGACCCTGAATTTGATGCAGACTTTATTAGAGGAAAGTCTGCGGCTGCTGCTGGGCTGTGTGCCTGGGCCATTAATATTGTGACGTAAGTGACTGATACTATATCCATCTACTGGAGCACAGCAGATGTCCTGTGATGGCCTGCATATCCAGTAGGAACCACTGTACATTATCATTGTCCTAGATATACTATATACTGTGTAGACGCTGTACTAATAATGTTAAGGATACTAAAAGAAAAATATTCTCTTCCTTTTATGCACTCTTCTGTGTCGTGGCAACTAGCAACTTAGAGCATAGCCATAGCATTTAGTGCACTGTTCCATTTCAATGTTGCTAGTTTAAATTTTCAATGTACAACACAAATTTTAGCAGCAAATCTCCGATTATACATGCATATCATATGCCAATAATGTAATTTGTTAATTTTTGTTTGTATGTTTTGTTGTACTGCTTTTACGTCATGTCATGGTATAAATATTTAAAGATGCAACAGATTTAATATGATAAGATGTGTCTGTATCCTTAGAGATATAATAAGACATCCCATCGCTTTTCATAGTTTCTATCGGGTGTACTGTGACGTTGAGCCGAAACGTTTGGCTCTGGCCGCTGCCAATGCTGAGTTGGCTGCAGCTGTAGAGAAGCTAAAAGGAATTCAGAACAAGATCAAAGCTCTTGAGGAGGTGCTTGATAAGCTGACGGCTGACTTTGAGAGAGCCACAGCTGAGAAGATCAGATGCCAGGAGCAAGCAGATTCAACTAATAGAACTATCAAGTAAGTAGATGTGTATATAGCAGGCAACATGAGATGAAGAATTATATACAGTCCTAAGTCTAATCCTATCACAAATATATTGAGCTAAAACAGACAAACTGAACAACTGAACAACTTCTCTTTCACAGCTTGGCTAACCGTTTGGTCGGTGGTTTGGCATCTGAGAATGTGCGTTGGGCTGAGTCTGTTGAACTGTTTAAGCAGCAGGCTACCACCCTTCCTGGGGATGTTCTGTTAACAACAGCTTTTGTCTCATATGTCGGCTGCTTCATCAAGAGCTACCGAGTTGACCTGATGGACAACCAATGGTTACCTTTCTTGAACAAGTTATCGGTGGGTCTAGTAGTCAATAATTCAATGCTATTAACAGTAAGATATAAAATTATTCATGGTTACATGATCCACACCTATTCACATAGATTTCTGATAAATCAACACTTCTGCCTTCTTTATTGTCACAGGAAAGCAAAGAGGTAGGATATAGAACAATTGTGTCCACTATTCTTTCCTGTAAACATTATTTGATCAGTGTTCACTATTCGCTTGATTAGCCAAATTTGTTTTATGTTTCATTTTAACCTGTCAATGGTACTAAAACGGTACATAGGTTATTATGTTTTCGGTTCTGAACTGTTTCCCATATTATTTTTTGTTGCAAGCAGGGCAAACGATGGTCTTGCCCATCTGTTCCCCCAAGTCAGTATAAAACTGAAATGCAAAAATCTGATGCTATAATTTACTGCCTGTTTCAAGTGTGCTGCTTTTCCCCTTTCACACTGATTAAAAGGAGTAACTAAATTATATTTATACTGGTTGTTTTGTTGTAATTTATAACTACTTTGCATCAAATATTGTTAACGTTGATTTTAACTCTGCTACAGACTCCTATACCAGTTACAAAAGACCTTGATGCCTTGACTATGCTGACAGATGATGCCCAAATTGCTACATGGAACAATGAAGGACTGCCATCCGACAGGATGTCCACTGAGAATGCTACAATCCTGTGTAACTGTGAGAGATGGCCTCTAATGATTGACCCTCAGCTTCAGGTATGAACTCAGTTATTAGTTATTACCACGTTGTGATTTCTTGCTAAAAATACCAAATAATATGTAGAAGAAAGCACTTCGGTTGCTCCCAATGTTAGTATATTATGAATAATGTTTTCCAGGGTATCAAATGGGTGAAAAATCGATACGCTGAATCACTCATTGTGGTGAGACTTGGCCAGAAGGGATACCTGGATAGGATTGAGCATGCTGTCATGTCTGGTGACGTTGTGTTGATTGAGAATATAGAGGAGAGCATAGACCCTGTACTGGACCCTCTGCTCGGCCGTAACCTCATCAAGAAAGGTCGTTACATCAAGATGGGAGACAAGGAAGTTGAATACAACAAAGCCTTCAAACTCATCTTGCAGACCAAGGTGGGTAACAGGATAATATAAAATGCACATGTGGCTGTAATTGTTGCACTATATTACTGGTTAGAGAATTAGTAAAAATCCTGTCAAAGCATATTAGATATTGTTAATTTAATCACATTCTTTCATCTGATACATCTGCGTTTTATACATCATTTTCAAGTACATATGAGCACTTCTCATAAATGAATACACTTTCACATAATTTTTGTTGCATATTATGTAAATTGTAAAATATTATACATTTATCCTGTATATAACATACGAGTATATTTATGTATATAATGTACATGCGGCTGTAGTCAACTTACGCACTACTAATATTCTTTATTAAACTATTTATACAGTTGGCCAACCCTCACTACAAGCCAGAGATGCAGGCTCAGACTACGTTAATCAACTTTACCGTCACAAGAGATGGTCTGGAGGATCAGCTTCTGGCTCAGGTGGTGGCCGTAGAGAGACCAGATCTGGAACAGCTGAAGTCTGAACTTACTCGCCAACAGAATGAGTTTAAGATTGTACTCAAAAGACTAGAAGACGACCTGTTGGCCAGATTGTCTGCTGCTGGTTAGTAACGTTTCGCACGACTGTCATTCAATTTGTAAAGATATTTACTAAAAGTCAAAGCTCACAAATTTACATTATAATATATGAGATTTGGATATTCTGTAAATATCATTCAATTCAGATCACATTTACTACATGTATAATATATACATGTAAAGACAGATATTAGCTAACCATGAAAACTACTGATCCACATTCACTACATCACTGGTGTTATGTTCATGCAGAGGGAGACTTCCTGGGTGACACCGCTCTGGTGGAGAACCTGGAGACAACAAAGACTACTGCTACAGAAATTGCTGAGAAGGTGGAGCAAGCAAAGATCACTGAAGTGAAGATTAATGAAGCAAGAGAGCACTACCGTCCTGCTGCAGCTAGAGCCTCACTTCTATACTTTATTCTCAATGAGCTCTTCAAGATCAACCCTATGTACCAATTCTCACTCAAGGTAAGCTAAATACCATGTCTTCAACTTATCGACCTATAATGTATTATGCTATATTTCAACAGTTCATAGTAGCATCTTGGTTGTCGTAACATCTGCGTTTATGTACACGTACATCCATGTATATATTATATATGCATTTGTACTATACTATTGCGTTATATAGTCCACTATATATTATTATAAAGTGTGCATTATAATACTACTTGGGTTTTAAAATGCTTGCAGGCATTTAGTATTGTGTTCGGTAAAGCCATTGAGAGAGCAGAGCCAGCCGACGAGGTCAAGGCTAGAGTACAGAACCTAATTGACTTCATTACCTTCTCTGTGTTCAACTACACCAGCAGAGGGTTGTTTGAGAAAGACAAGCTTATCTTTGTCTCTCAGATGTGTTTCTCGGTAAGGAACTGACTTAAGGTCTAGTTATATTGGTTGGGATCTTGGATAAATTTCAAATTTACTCACATTTCAGGTGTATTAGAGAGTTGTCTTCTCTCAAAGACGCTACTAAATAAAAAGTAAAGATAACACCACAACCGCACTGCAATCTTTCAACCATGTATGTTTACAGTGGCAATGTTGGTTAAACTTGTACAAGTTATGCTGTATCATTTCTGGAATATAATACATCTAAATAAAATATTTGGTTCAAGTTCAATAAAATGTTTCTGGCCATATTGTAGATCCTTACAGTTTCGAAGGCCATCAACCCTGTGGAGTTGGATTTCTTGCTCAGGTTCCCCGCACAGCAGAATGTAAATTCTCCAGTTGACTTCCTCTCACATAACAGCTGGGGAGGAATCAAATCCCTCTCTGCTATGGAAGAATTTAGAAACCTTGACCGTGACATTGAGGGTTCTGCCAAGAGATGGAAGAAGTTTGTAGAGTCTGAATGTCCTGAGAAGGAGAAGTTTCCACAGGAGTGGAAGAATAAAACTTCTTTACAGAAGTTGTGCATGATGAGAGCACTGAGACCTGACCGTATGTCATACGCCATGGTTGACTTTGTGTCGGAAATGCTCGGCAGCAAATACATTGAAGGTGAGGTCCTGCTATCTTCTACTCCTACTCTCTACTTTGTGTCTATCGTTTACACTGGTGAATGCGCAATAATAATGTAATTTGAACAATGTAGTAAGAAGTTACACTACTTTGTGAGTTGCTTTGTTATAGGAAGATCTATTGAGTTTGCTAAGTCCTATGAGGAGACTGGGCCGGGAACTCCGGTGTTCTTCATCTTGTCTCCTGGTGTCGACCCTCTCAAGGACGTGGAGGCTCTTGGGAAGAAACTTGGTTTTACTTTCGACAACAACAACTTCCACAACATCTCTCTGGGTCAAGGTCAGGAGATAGTTGCCGAGCAGGCTATGGACTTGGCTGCCAAGGAGGGTCACTGGGTTGTTTTACAGGTATAAAAAATGTTACCCGCATGTATATTATTTTATATTTATCAACTCAGATTTATTGGAGTTGTCTTTCCCTCAAACTGAACCTGTTGAAGTTAACTACAATCTGGTATTTGTTTGTCCCTTAGAATGTGCATCTGGTAGCCAAATGGCTCAGCACACTGGAGAGGAAGTTGGAAGAGTACAGTTTGACTGCTCACGACTCATACAGAGTATATATCTCAGCTGAGCCTGCTAGCAGTGCTGAATACCACATCATACCTCAGGTATGTGTTACCCTTTATGTACAGTTTTAAGTTATTATTATGGCATCAATATCAAACTTTGTAGCCTCTTGTCGATTGACTTCATACCATAATTCTGATTGTTCTGTAGGGCATCCTTGAGTCGGCCATTAAGATCACCAATGAGCCTCCTACTGGCATGACGGCCAATCTACACAAGGCCCTCGACAACTTCAACCAGGATACACTGGAGATGTGTGCCAGAGAGAATGAGTTCAGAAGCATTCTCTTTGCTCTCTGCTATTTCCACGCTGTTGTCTGTGAAAGAAGGAAGTTTGGACCTCAAGGTACACTCATTAACACATTTAAAACGGCGGCAAAATAATTAACACAGTTGCAACGAGTTCAGATTCAGCAGATCCATTAATACCCATTATCGATATGGATATCAGTGTTTCATTTGCGCTCTGGGCAATACTAATACTAAGTGTTGACACTGTAGCTCTATTACCTGCACTATGTTCTTGCAGCCTATTTATTATATAGCCACAGGGCTCAATACAATAATATTTTTAGAGAAGAAAGCTCTCAACAATAATTCAACTCACCCAATTATTACAACTCGTTTATTTTTGTAATTTTTTAGGTTGGAACAGAGTGTACCCATACAATACTGGAGACTTGACCATCAGTGCTATGGTGTTGTATAACTACCTGGAGGCCAATGCCAAGGTACCCTGGGAAGATTTGCGATATCTATTCGGGGAGATCATGTACGGCGGACATATTACTGATGACTGGGACAGGAAACTGTGTAGAACATACTTGGAAGAGTACATGCACCCTGATATGGTGAGAGAATATATAACTACATGTTCACATTGGGATATTATTATAATTAGTGTGTACAGACATTCAATTTATCTGATTATATACTGTGCAGTGGCTGAGAATAGATGAGAATAGCTAAACAAGCATTATAATGATGGCATGATAATATCATCAATGTGCTGTGTTCAGCAACGTGTACTTGTTAGATCGAAAGTGAGAGGAGCTCCGCCTAATTGGCTTCAAAAAGTCTGCTTGTTAACGATAATTAGTTGAATCATTTAGATTTTGTATTCGTTAAGGTTTTCCTGCTTCATCAATTAAGGTTTTCCACTACAAGTACTCATG
Source organism: Bugulina stolonifera (assembly GCA_935421135.1). Lineage (NCBI taxonomy): Eukaryota > Metazoa > Bryozoa > Gymnolaemata > Cheilostomatida > Bugulidae > Bugulina > Bugulina stolonifera. The sequence continues at coordinate 32,088,782 of OW285187.1, forward strand.
GGTTCTTGAGAATTTCTATGACCAGGTCAAGAAAGCACTACTTATAAGTTGGCAGTATTAAAATATAAAGTAAATACTTCAATGTTTGCTAATATAAGTGTGCCTTTAATTAAGGTGGGAGCACCATAAGCTTATAGTAGTCGGTTCTGTTATAATAAGATTTACTAAATGCTTGCCAATTATCGAATAGTAATGAGTATATTGTTTCTTAGAGTAAAGGATGTGTATTATATGAAGTATAGATATTCATACCGCAATCTGCACTGCGTAATAATAATAACAATATAACTCATCTTTCTCAAAATACTTGCCAATTCTTTGCAGCTTCTAATTAGATCTGTTGCAATTAGCAATTATTAGACTATGAAATACCTATACATGCATCCAAGATAGCAAATTCAACTAATTTCCTTCCTCTGCTATGCTTGAAATCTGCACCCTTGCAAATTTGTTACTGCATTGCTGACATGAAAGAGTTATACCGGGAAACTGTACAGTATTATACATCTAGGCCTAATTACATTATAGCAGTGAGCTATATGGCACATGGCTAAGTTTTCTTTCCCAGAGAAGGCTGTCATTGGTCCCTCCTCTTGACCTATATCTATGATTGATTTTTAAACAAGTGATAATTATTATCTTAATTAATAATGATATTATAAAATATCATTAAAATCAATTATAAAAATATCAATAAAAGAAATGAAGCACTACATGTAGCCTTATTCTCTTGTCTTTACTTGCAGTTGGAAGGGGAGTTGTACCTAGCCCCTGGATTCCCTGTGCCTCCCAACTCGGACTACAAGGGCTATCACGCTTACATAGATGAATGTCTACCTCCAGAGAGCCCATATCTGTATGGACTCCATCCCAACGCTGAGATAGAGTTCCTCACAACCAACTCTGATGCTCTCTTCAAGACCGTGTTTGAGATGCAGCCGAGAGATGCCAGCTCTGGTGGCGGCGGTGGATCTACCAAGGATGAAAGAATCAAGGTACATAACAGCTGTTGTATTTCTCTTATATGCAGATACAGGAAGATGCCTAGTGCATGTACATGTACGCGTTTAGTAACATACAATATGGAAGGAAATAATTATAATGTACAAGTAACTCATATGAAGCATTTCATGCCATACTTACATTTTAACTATCATATAGATTCTCATGAGTGTTATAGTGCAAACATAAAAGGGCATTTTGTTACTCACTTTTGTCTTGCAGGCAATTCTTGACGAAATAGTGGAGAAATTGCCAGAAGAGTTTAACATGATGGAAATCATGAACAAGGTACCACCAGAGGAGAGAACTCCTTACGTCATTGTAGCTTTCCAGGAGTGTGAGCGCATGAACACCCTCACTAATGAGATAAGACGATCTCTCAAAGAGTTGGACCTCGGTCTAAAGGTTGGTTGCTATTCACTATTTCATGTGAATTATATGTACGTATCTGTACGTTGAGGTGATTGTTTCATTATTTAAATCTAATGTGTAGATTATAGTTACATTACTTTAATGTGTCCCATCAATTCCAGGGTGAGCTGACTATCACCAGTGACATGGAGGAGCTTGGTAATGCCCTCTTCCTTGATGGTATGCCAGAGTCTTGGGCTAAGAGAGCTTACCCATCACTGTTTGGTCTGGCTCAGTGGTACGCTGATCTCCTCCTCAGAGTCAAAGAGTTGGAGACTTGGGTCAGCGACTTCCAGCTTCCTGCTGCTGTGTGGTTGGCCGGTTTCTTCAACCCACAGTCCTTCCTTACAGCCATTATGCAGCAGGTGTGTGGTATACATGTATATTATTATTTCAGTGTACTGGTATACTCTCCAGTGGCAACTGCTATGATGCGATAGGACCTATCCATAAATGGTAATTCGGTTTGTGAGCTCTAAAATTATTACTCTTCGAAAAGAAAATTTTACTAAGATTAACCAAGTGTCCCTTTCTAGTGATAGTAGCTTATGTTGCACACACATGTCGCAATACTCTATTTCAATGTTATAGATGGCCCGTAAGAATGAGTGGCCTTTGGATAAGATGGCCCTACAGTGTGATGTGACCAAAAAGTCCAGAGAAGATATGAGTGGACCGCCTAGAGAAGGTGCCTACGTCCATGGCTTGTTTATGGAGGGAGCTAGATGGGATACCCAAACTGGTATGATTGGTGAAGCTCGTCTGAAGGAGCTGGCACCTGCAATGCCTGTCATGTTCATCAAGGCTATACCAGTGGACAGAATGGAGACCAAGAACATCTACGAGTGTCCAGTATACAAGACCAAACAGAGAGGTCCCACATTTGTGTGGACATTCAACTTGAAGACAAAGGAGAAGGCAGCCAAGTGGATCTTGGGTGGTGTGGCCTTGCTCCTGCAGGTCTAGATCTACTTTATCTATATCTGTATTCTACTAGATACATGTACTTTACGTCTCCCGGGATTCACCTTGAACACATGCTATCCAATGGTACAACACCCAGCAAACACTGAGGTTATACCTGTTTTAGGTTGTAATTTATAATCCTATATTAGTTTTGATCTCTTAAAGACAAGGTTCGGTTTTATATTGTTTATTTTGTGCTCATGTTGTTTACACACCACTGAGTGCTGCAGAATCCGTCCATTATATATTGTGTAAAATACTACTGGTTTATTTACTGCTCCGTCCAATGTGGTTCTGCAGACTTCTAAATTCCATCCATTATTTTTCTTTTTCATTTATCAATTTAATAAATAAAAGTCATTGTAACTATTAAACTATGATTACTGTATGTAATAACATGACATAGTGTGCACGTACATATAATATAAATGATATAGTACAATATATAAAGTAACAATTTACCTTCAACAATACTTAGCATGGGCTTATGGGGATACGATACATCTCACAAATGTAATTCCATTTATCTGCATCTAAAACATCATATTTGGGTAAATTCTAAATCATTATTACTAAGGAACTGACAGCTGATACATGGTAGTTTGTGCACACAAGTACATTACAAGATGTGTTATATATAGAACAATAATAATACAACAGAACATCATACTTGTATGCATGTGTAGTTGGCTACATCTTTTATAATTGGAGTGATGAATATTTTACACTCAATGAACAGTAATGTGCTAATTAGTGGAGCGTGTTGGTGTTAAACATCTACATTTGCATGAGCTTGAAGAATGTAATGTGAAACCTAGTTTCATGATTTCGAATATCACCTTGTGACAAATTACTTAGTACTTGGCCACACTTAAATCTATTGAAATAATCCTAACACACAACCCACCCTTAATATTGAGCCACGTCTTTCTTCTAATTGGTTTAGATTCCATAAAATATATAGAATAGACAGATATGTACATGTAGAATCGAGATTATCATGATGGTAGAAATGATGATTCCTTTGTAGAATAAGAGTATTCAACCTCGATATCACTCCCTCAGTGACAATCTACTCAAATAATCCGTGACTAAACTAAATCGCTGAAGGATATCTACATGTATTATTAATATGCATGTACCTATATAAAGTTTACAATACATGTACATTGTATATATATTATGTATATACCACTATTCATCCAGTGGTGGTCAATTAATTTTTTTCAATTTTATACACGCCAGCAATCTGTGTTTTAGCTATAACAGGCTGGCAGTACTTTAGCTGCATCTTACCATATCCTTGAGTTGATTACTGCATACACCCAGAGCTCTGCATACACCTAGTTAATTACAGTATTATATGTGGCTGTAACATCACAGCTGGCCTACTCCACTGCTGTATTATAATTATTTCTATTAATTGAAATTCTCATCAGAACTTGAGATTTCACAGTATTGGCTATTTGTAACATGGGATAAGATCACACATTTCATTATTATTTTATCTCTCTAATAACTTGAGATAATTAGAGTTCGAGCCAAACAACAATTTACTCCTGATTACAAAGTGCCCTCATGCCTGCTAATGGCCATGAATATGATTATTTTCTTCTATTTCTATTAGTGCAATGTTCATAACATTACGAGTGAGAGGCTGCTGTATATAATAATATCAGATAATGTTCATTATAAGATAGTATACGGAGCTTATAGCAAGCTGAATCTATATCTTCTCTCTGTTGCTTACTTTCCAAGTAAATTATTCCACATTGATTGGTAACCGGTGAGCTTATCAATAATATCATTATTAATCTAATGGTGCTGTTAGTATAAAGAGCTAGTGGAGAGAGTAGAAATAATGGTAATTTGTACACTACATGATCATCAATTTCATTCTCTGCCTCCCAACCTTTAGGAGTGACATCATTGTAGTATCATGCTGATGCCTTTGTATGTCAGATAAGTGTTTGTTTGGTGACAGAATCATAGTAGTGGCAGCACTAGAAGAAGGAGGTAAAGTATTATACAAACTCTAGAATATATAAGACAGTTGTATACTTGTATGTATGTAAATGTACTGTACATTAGACGTACACATGCAATATGCATATACATTATATATATACTATATTATGGTAAAGAAGTGTTATGGGTATACTGTATAGACTTAATGGGTGTACCGTGTACGTAGACGTGTGTGTAGGCCTACTCCGTAAAAGACAACAAGAATTACAAGTAAATATTCAGCTACATGTATTATTTACATATACAATGTGCATGTACAATGTACATGTGCATGTACAATGTACATGTACATTGTACATTGTATATGTACATGTGCATGTACAATGTACATGTACATGTACATGTACATGCACATTGTACATGTACATTGTAATTCTAACACATATCTATGTAGGCCATGAGTAATAGAATTACACCTAATTTTATGTTACAATGTGTTTTAAATAGTATCAGTCTCAGGTATAGAAAACATGTGTTTTAGTGAGGTAAAAGCCATATGCATGTACACTATCCAATATGTACATGTAACATGTATTTTACTGTATAAATATCTAGTGGGTGAAGGTAGGTTATATTACTGTACAGTATGGTACACCTTTCTGTACACAATGTTCTGCAACAGAACAAAGTTTAGACATTTAGAAGGGTTTTCTGTGTCAAAAGTTTAAAATCAGAGCAGTCACAATAACAATGCAAACACAGTTTTAGAGCGCAATAATGTGTATGGTACTATTCTTATGTGCATGTGTGTGTATTGCTTACACTGTATAATACAAGTCACAGGCCTACGCTGCCACCCCCACATGCACATGTACTCTACATACAAATTGTACATACATCATATACAATGTACATGTACATGATTGTATATAATGCTGTATTTGCATTTTGTACATGTACACCATGTAGAATTACTGCAGTATGTCTGCTATTACACTAATATACACACTGTGTTAGATATCTGCATGTAAGATAAGGACTATAGAAGTGACCCTATGTTAGTATTGTCCATAACCATTGTGTACATTTACACTTATACTAGGTAGTGGCCATGTAAGTAGTTATTATTGTTCAAAGGGCCAACCTTATGGCTGTTGGAGCAGCAGCAGCAGCTAACAGCTAATACATGTACATATTCGCCAAAGAACATTTACATAAATGTCACAGGACATCCTGCTAATGACAAACATATTAAATACAAATAATGAACTAATGCAAAAATTGCTCCCTGGTGAATATAGCACAGGATCTGCACATTTAAATTCCCTGTAAGTGTTGGGGCCTAGCAGTATCTAGCCTGGGCGTTAACCCTTAAGCGTACTGGGCCATCTCAGTAAACTGTGAAACTTGGCCTTGTAAATGTTGCAGTGGATAGCCTAATATCCACCCTTCAAAGAAACGTACTAAGGCTATGTGGTCCAGTGGGGAGTACATGATGGTGCACTGAGGTACAGTGTACCTGTATATCTCTGTTAGGTGCAGTAGCTGAGGAATTTGGATAACCTTATTTTCCTGTTTGTGGTCAGGTTTGGGGTATAAGTTTAACTAAAGAGATATAGAGAAGACAACAATTGGTATGCATGTACATGTACATGTAACAAACACAAGGTATTTTCATTTTTTATGTTTATAATCTCTCTCTCAGTCACTTGGTATGTTCTATTCCATTGCAGTAATTAAAGCAAGCTTTACTTTATATAGTTGAAGATCGAAACATAAAACAAACTATGTGAAGAGTTTTAGATTCATTGAAATGCCTTTCCAATAACAATTAACAGCATTGTGCAAGGTTTTAACTTATAAAAAGCTACACATACAATGAGGTCAATCTACATGCATATAAAAAAATTCAAATACAATAAAATATAATCACTTGCATTCATTCAATACTATGAAAACAAAATTTTACTAAATAATCGTTGATGAGCAAAAATAAAATTCACATAATAACAATTTGAGTAGCTTAATTCAATGACTGATCAACACAAAAAAGATGATAATGAATATTATTAATTGATGAATACAAGCATATCTCTTCACAAAACATCCTCTGTTTTCAACTTATCAATTTATAATGCATGAGCCCACTTGAGCGACATCAGTGTACATGTCAGTATCTCTGCTTTAGTTGGAGCATAAAGAGCCCATTATACTTCAATACAACCTCACACTTACATATTCATATTAGTTGAACGTAGAAGTAGAACAGAGCATTTTTGGTGTAATATTTAGTGTAGGTTCCCATGCTGGTGCTGTTAGTGTGACCAAGTGCAGAGATACACATGAGGGTTGTCAATTGTTTTTATATATCGGCTCTGGAATTGTAGAGCTCAGCTCAGTAGTATGAAGGTAATGCAGCTGACAAGTCAACAGATGATCTATGGTGGTATGAACTACTCTACACAATCTACACCCTCAAACATCTGCGCAGGTTGTCATCAGGTTAGTGGATACCGATAGTATTGTCATATTCTCGTGTTGTAATCTTATTCTATACCCACGACGAACACAACAGGGACAAGAGGCCACCTTTTATAAGCAGTGGCAGCTTTTAACCAAAAATCTGTCAAAACTTTGACAATAACTTTCCGTTAGTTTTACTGAGTCAGCGGACGGAAATATGAATGTTGGGTACTAGGAGGGAGAATAAAGTCTTGTTGAGCTGGTAATACCAAAAAAGACAGTTGATTATTGTCAACACAAAAATTAGTACTAGAGTACAACATAAGTGTAACAACTTGATCTGAGTAAAGATGAAGTTTGCCAAACTTTTGGTAATTACTAACCACTATGGTTTAAACCAACAATTGGGTGGTGCACTGACTATAGTACACTATCTCTGTTATTTGTATGGTACACCAGTTCAAAGAATGATGTTTGGTGGTGGTAAAATGTACGTAGGTTATGCTTCGTTAAAGCAAAAAAATCACAGGCACCTTGAACTAAGACTGATTTTCATAACTATCTTTTTTTGAAAACTTTATTTGAAAGCATCTGTTGCATGAGCTCAATTGGAAATCTAGTTATGAATCATTCAGTTACGAACCACGACCTTTGAAGCTAAACTTCTCTCAACTTGGCCTACCTGCATAAAACGTATGGAATGCAAGCCTGACATTAAAACTACAAATTGGCCCTGGCTCACCTTGCTCCACTTTGAAGAGCACTTTCAGCTATTACAACTATGCAGGCTACATGTACCAGTATTAAACATGTACATATTCTACATTATAAAAGTGTTCTTTGCAAATATTATATAATTATAGACTACAAAAAACATTTACATGTACTATATTACAACAATGTACTTTAAGGCAATCAAAGACAAGTACCTGCTAAAGGCTATTGACCAAGTTTGGCATGAGGACTGTCTCAAGTGTCATTGCTGTCACTGCCTCTTGGGGGAGGTTGGATCTTCTCTTTTTGTCAAAGGAGAGATGCTTCTGTGCAAAAAGGATTACCTCAGGTTGGTCATATTAATAAATATAAAATAAACACTAGACAGGACACTGTGCAGTACTGATCCATTGCTCAATCCATGGTCACATTACACAGCATCAACATAATATACAAATACATGGATCTACATGTAGCATAACAATATTGTAGATTGGAATAATAAGCACCAGTTGTACAACATACATGTAGTTAGAGTTACGAGATAGGGAGTTGCTTCCCCTAAATAGAGAGCGCTAAATGTATTGAGCACAGGCTGATTATCAAACATCCTTCATAATGTGACTAACTGACTAGGTATGAAAAAATCTTTTGGGATATAATTTTGATGATAAATCTTTCAGTCTGCTGCTCTAGAATGTTCAGCTTCTGGTTTTATATCACACATATATTGTAGACAGTTCAGTGATTACTACCCATGTGTTACTTCTTGCTGTTAATGATAATTTAAATCAAAATTTAAATTTCAAACAGATCTCAAAGTATGATGAATGCATTCATGTAATTACTACATGTATTTCATCACTTGCATAGTAGCCATAATAATATGGCAGCATGGCAGATATAGAAATCATACATTTCTCTTATGAGATTGTGATTGGCACTGAAACAGTGATGAGTGATGAAAATCTTAATAAATGATGACACGTCCGTCTGACTCGACCAATAACGTCTCTATCTCGGTGTGTCAGAAGATATGTCTAACTAACATCATGTGTCTCAACTTTCTACAATCAATCTCTCTCAGCAGTCACTCAATTCACTGCATCCATTTATAATGCACAATATTAATTTGTATATGCCACTACCAGCATCATATTTGTAATATATTAATGTTAGCAATATCTCATTGCAATCTAATAGCTTGCTATGATTGCTCCTACCAACATAAAATAGTGCGTGGCAGTGACATGCCACAGTTGACATCACAACAATCACTTACATGACTCGTATTATACATTAGTTGAATCCACAATATAAACTTGCAATATATTACATATTATATTAGAAATGATTGGTAATTTAAAATGCCAAGTGCTCAGCACTATACAGCATGTATATTGTAAATGTTAGCATGGGGATTCACTGTAAAAAGCAAAGCTTCATCAAAACCAGTTCATGCTGTTAGCAGCATTAAACAAAAATATTGATGTATTTTGGCATTATAATATAAACTATTACTTGCTAATGATTTATAAAATAGAGGCACCATGTTCAAATCTGGAATGTAATATTATAGTTTATGCATTATGTCTGGTATAAATAAACATCCATTAATTAATATCAAGTTCCTTATAAAAAATCTAACCCTTACCCCCTAGAGGCCTAGATAGTAATGTTTGTTTGATACCTGTCAAACTAGTGTCATAGAAAGCATATTATTATGTACATAGTTCACAGTCTATTTATACAAAAGGCTAGACTGGGTTCTAAAAAGCTCTAAAATATTGAGTAAGATAGTTTGGTGCTCTAGAGTAGAACTTTGTTCATTCTTGCAGTCATGCAGCTACCTACTCATTCCTGAAACTCAGGCTGTGTTCATGGACCATGGATATAGCATGGTGCTTGTAGAATACTGGTTGTAATTGGAAGTTGTCCTCTCCCAACAATGGATTACAATAATTAATAAAGGAATAACAGAGTCTGAGGTTGTCTCTACTTGTTCCAGTATAACATTATGGAATATAGATAATTCGATCGAGAACGTTTGCTAGTTTCATATAAATTTAAGTTATGGAAATACTGTAATGGTACGCACAGTCGTCTCCTACAACTGACACTCATTATTGTGTGCACATACATGTATATATCTGCTTGTACTTTGCTCTATATAACTCCTATATTATCGTATATACTTGTATGATTATTACTAAGTCTTTTAATGCCTTTTATACCCATGTACAGAGGCCCGACCTCTCAGAATCCATTGATATTCATTTTGTACATGAATTGGACCATTATAAGCAACTTTTATATAACCCGACCTATTTTGGGTCGGCCGTCGGGCTTCCGGCGGCCATGTTGTTGCGCAACTTCCGGACGAACTTATGTCGTCTTTTCCCGACACTACGTCGGGCGGAAGTCCTTATACTATATAAAGGGCATTGTTTCACTGTTCATTGTCTCAGTGTTCACTTGGCTTTCAATAAAGACACATCTATACTTGATACAGAGACTTTCACTTCCTTTTGTCAGGTCATTCGCTTAGCGAACCGCCTACTAGGTCGGATCACTCTCTTTCAAAGTATAGTCTGAAGGTCAGACTTGGGACCAGATGGGTCGTCTCTGGTAGTTATTGGGCTACTGAGACCGCTCGATCTTTCATGTAATGCGAAGGCCTAGCACCACTCATAGGCACTTCAATTCTGGGTCGGTAGTCGTCCAAGGACGACCGCACCAAATCACAGAAACCATTACAATACATGATCATATTATTATGACATTATTATGTTACCACAATTTCATCACAGTCTATCTAGCTACCAATACAAGTGATGTTACTGTATCTTGGTACATTGCATGTATATTTAAATTATTGTAGATTATTTGGCATACCAGGCAGGTGCTCTGCTTGTTTAGAACTCATTCCAGCCTTTCATATGGTCATGAGAGCTAGAGAGCAAGTCTATCACATTGAATGCTTCTCATGTCACTACTGCAAGTTGAGGTGAGAGTGAAACTACTAAATAGTGCATGATGCTGCTCTCATAATACCAGAAATAATGCCAGATTACAGGCTGATGACACGTACATTTATAATATTACTGAAGCAAAATACTAAGTAAAGACATGTAGTTTAGTTGGAAACAATTGTACCTAAACACTTGGGTAGCACGGTGGTGCAGTGGTTAGTGTGTTGATCTGGGCTCCTTCCACACACATCTATGGGTTATCATGCAGATACACAAACCTATTGAGTATACTATAAAGTTGTCTTCTCCCGAATGACTAAATGAATGGTAGACCACAAACTCTGTCCATGCTGGTACATGCCACATTATAATAATAAATTTCATTATTACAGTTGTGTTATTGTGCTTTATAGGTTCTGTGTGGGTGACAAGTTCTACATGGTAGGTAAGAGGATAATGTGTGAACAACACTATATGGAGGAAAATCTGATGAACCAGGAAACAGTATCCTTACTCAGTAGAAGCAGTGTAGACCAATCTGACAACTCTAACCTGCTGGCCAATAGTAGCCCTTCTAACGAAACTGGGACCAATAGCAGCCCTTCTAATGAAACTGGGATTGACCTGTCATGCCATTCAAGGGCTGGCAATAACAATGATGGTGCTGTTTCGTAATGCATGTTCACAGATAATGTTTATTTATTTATTTCTTATTATATGCAAAGTTCAAACTAATTCTGACTTAGAACATCCATAGAGATTTAAGTGCAGTGTAAGTGGCTACCTTCTACCCTACATAGAACATAAAGTGTTGGAACTCATTTGTCAGAGCTCAGATAAAGTCTATTTACGTTATATCCGTTATGTCGTATATTATGAGAAATTATTACATTTTTAAGTAGGCAGTACCATCATACACATATTTATTTATTTCTTTAATGACATCATCATAGTCGTGTAGTAAATAATGCAGCATGTGGAAAAACCTGCATGGCTAGTTATCATTTCCAATAATTAGCACAACACTGGTGCGTCTGAAACTTGGGTTGACCTCTCCCTCTTGTAATGCTGTTAAAATTGAACCCACTGTGTTTTGTGGTGTAGCTGTCCTCTGATGATAGTGTTTTGCGACAATCTGAGTATTCATTGTTTTAATGTTGTAAATTATTTATTTGTAAAAGTTTTCCATACAGATGATAAATAAAATATTTATATATTTTCATACAAAATATAACAATATATTACTGTTCTATGATATACAGCGATACTAGATGCATTGTTATGATTTTGTTCCTTATATTTCAATACCAGTCTTAGGATTATCTATTTCCTCTGATGATAATATTGTACTAGGACTAGTATAGAAATATAGGGAATAATATCATTAAACTATTAACCCACATTAACAGCTTCAAATATTACTGTTCTATTATCCAACAGTGTACACAAAATTCTGGTGGTCAATTCAGGGATCAAACTGAATGTGAAATGTTAAAATGAGGAGGTCATCACAGCTACTAAAAGTCACACAGCGGATAACTTTATAGGCCTTGTCTCCAGGAAGGCGTCGCTCTACAATGCATGGAAGTTGTTCATTATATTAGCAACAGAAATATATTCAAAACCAACATTGGTTGTTCTCTGAATTATAGCTCAAACTCTATGCATGAGAAGACCTGACAAGCGCCCTGAAATATTCAAGTGATCTCTCCCAAGAGCATAGAATTTATTTATATGTCCAGAGCCCTTCACTATTACCAAAATATATCAACAATCTGGAGTTATATCGCGTTCAAATCAGAGTACACAATTTCAAAATCTACATAACAATCATCCTTTCTTGTCAATGTACCCGAATGTTAACATAGAGACCACAGTGTTGAAGTTCAGAAATATATTATAAACTATATAATTAATAATATTGTACAACATTGTTGACACCAAATTAAAGGTAACACGACTCCACAGAGCCAAACCTCCCATAGATTGATGATACAGTTATCATTGGGTGGATGTTCTTAGAAGAGTCGTTGACATGAACCAAAAGAATTACCTGTGAGACATAGTGTAGACTCTGCCTGCTTCTGCACTAGCGCCAACTTCCTTTGTCCTTGACCTCCAGCCCTCAGTAGGCTTGAGTAATCTACTAGGATCACGTGAGACGGACACTTCATACTGAAATAATCAGAGGAACTGGGAATGTGAGCTAGGGAATGGCGCAAGTCTAGTTTTTTCCAATATTCATTCAACACACCAGGAAGAAGACAACTCCAGCATGTCACATGATCCTATTGATCTACATTGTAAATGGGGTGTGCACATGTAGATAGTAGACATCTAAACAGTGTAGTAAAATTCTAATCTATTAGTGTATTAAATCAAATAAATGTTGGCTAGCGTGTTGGCTATACAAATAAGATCAGTGAATCAGTAAATCAAAGCTACATATAAGTGCACCACATTAATCTCACTTGAGATTTTAGTTTTTTCTCTCGCTCTATCCGCTGCTGCCGTTTTCGTTCCGTTTCCTGTAGATGTTTAGTCTTCTGGTGTAAAGCATATTCATTACGTAGTTTTATCCTCTCCTTATTCAGATGCAACTTTTCCCTCTGCTGCTCTGCCTCTACCAGATGTCGACTCTCAGCTTCTAGCTGTAGGAACACTTCTTCCTCTTGCCTCTGCTTCTTATACTCGGTCACCTTCACACAAGAAAGACAGTCAGTGTGGAGAGTGGAGTAGACGGGTGTAGGCGTAGGAGAGGTACATGTAGGCTTCCCATGATAAAGATAATGGCAACGGTGTTTTTGGGAGTTACCATGCCTTCATTTTGGCATAAATGACTTTTTTATACACATTTCCCCATAATTCTGTAGGAAGGGCAGTCTTGGGAGCGTAGTTGAGAAGGTATGCATTGTATATGTGTATATACTGTATATAATAGTTAGTGATGGTGAATTATCCTCATATGCACTGTACTGTGTTTCCATTAGCAGAGCTGAAGCTGTTATCACATTTGGCATACAGCCTGCTCATATTTTTGGGTTATACACATCTCCTCTACTAATAGTATCCCCCCCCCCCCCTTTATAGACATAATAAACCTCAGAAACTGCATGAAGAACCCTAACCTTATTACGTAATTCCTGTTGTCTTAACTTTTCTTCATGTTCTTTATGCAGTCGTTCTCTTTCTTCAAGTATCCGCCTTTCTTCGGCTTCTGCACGCTCCAATTCTTTTTGCAGCTTAAATAAACAAAGTATTGCTAACCTTTAGCCTGGCATTACATCACATTATACTATAATATTCACATAGTAACTAATCCTTTCTAACATCAACGAGTATAAAATGTACAAGTTCAAATATTTACTGATAATAACATCAGATGTTAACTCTCAAATTACAAGAAATAAATTTTAGCGTTTCATATTTGATTCGCGTACCACGAGGAAGCAGCGCAGTAACATACAATGAATATATGTCCAAGTGCATCAATTACATAGGTGCTTGCTAAAACAGCCACATACCTTCCATGGTGCCAATTTTTGTAATCTTTTCTGCCGTTCCTTCTCCATGGCACTGCGCTGTCTCTCAGCACGATGCTCAGCGTCTTCGTCAGAGTCACTCAGCTCTTCCAGAGCCTCGCTCTTTTCTTCCTAATATAACATAAGTCAACTGTGTATAATTTCATACTGAGTGATATACTGATAATATTCGACTTTATATGTGATGCAAAATGGAAATCCAACAATCAACATAGAAAGCAGAATATTTTACTCAGCGGCTAACCTGTACAGCTTTACAATCATGCACCATACCTTTTTCTTCTCCTTCCAAAGCTTGATTGCCAGCCTCTTCTCCTCCTGTCTGGTGAGGAGCTCTCGGTACCACATCTCATGTTTTCTCACTTCATCGGGAGTTTTAGTAGGAAGTCTGGATGTGGCCTCGCTGAGAAACTGATCTTTACCCTGTGAGATAAAATATTCAATCACCCATGAAGTTGGTAGTATTACAGATAACTAGCTGTTAGTAACTAATGTCCAACACACAGTACCTTATAGCGCACTCTCCACTTGAGGAACATGCTGTGGTCGTACTCATCCCATCCTCCTCGCATTCCTCCAGTCTCTTCCAGAAATTTCTACAAAGTATAAATCACACAGAATTTAATATCTACAAATCCAAATACTTGTAAGTAGTTGCTTATGACATTTAGGAAATAGTCATCTGGCATCTGTTTTAGTAATGTTTTTCGAACTACTAAGCTTCATTGCTTTCTTTATTTCATAGCTGGAAACACTATTTGACTAGTACTACAGAAACATGTAATCAGATTATCCCAAACATCCCTGCAGGAGTCATAGCCTGTGGCCCGTGAGTACTATGAAACAACATCTACCCGTACAATGTGCATATACAGTACTTACTGAGAACTGTGCTACTTCAGCAGGCAAGGTTTTAGCTACATCTCTAGCGCTAGGTAGTTTGGACAAAGGTTGCCTCACAGACGGAACTCTCTGATCTGTTTCAGCCCACGACTCAAACCTCTTCTCTAGAGCATTGATCTCATGTGAACACTGAACCTCAGAAAGCATCAGCTCCTCATATCTATGTGTACATGTACGTTTATGTGCAGAGTGTCAGTGTATATCTAAACGTATGCACACTAAATAAATTATAAGTTTATGTATATGTATATACAATATCATGTACAATGTATATTCATTCGCTATCATATCCATGCATTTCCATATAATGTAGGCCTATAGTTATGTATATGTGCATAGGCTACTCTGCTGTCATTAGCACAGAGGATAAGGCAGCTCTCACATACGGTATAATATAGGACACAGTCATGCTATATATAGGTCATATTTAATGTACTTACTTCTCTCTCTGTGACTCCTTGAAGAGTGTAATACTACTCTCTATTTCCTCCATTATTACTTTCAGCGTTTCTAGAACTATATAAATAAATTAGCCAATAGGTTAATAATCTCATTAAACAGTGTAAAAATGACTAATGTCATTGAAGCTTGAAAAATATTAAAAAGGAGTATCAAATTAGACATAATAAGTAGGAAACCAACAAACTGCTTTACTTAAAATTAATTTAGTCTTACACAGTGAATATTTCCAAACAACGCAAGCAAGGCGAGTGTTAAACAAGACTTACATTGAGGAGTTGGCTGAACATTCTTTATTTCTCCATGAAAACGGTTCACCATAGACTTCAACTGGCTTATTTCTTTTTTTGCTTTTATTTCTACCGAAAAACCAAGTATTAAATCACCAAATAAGAACAGAACATATAGAAAAAAGATGTGCTGCTTGCTCCACATTAGCTATTATAGTCACACAATTATACCCCAGTAGCTTACTGTCTCTGTGGTAATCTTGAGAGAGTTTACTATCCATCTCCGATATTTCTTTAAACAGAACCGGTGTTTTTTTATACATCTGAGAATCCTTTTCTTTCTCCAATGCCTGAATTCTAGAAAACAACGAAAATGTCTTGTAATTTATCACCTGTAATGTTCATATAACCATAATTATCCTTATTGAAAGCATCATGCTACCTGAAATGTTTTTGTTGGTATAATACAAAAATTGTTTAAAGCAGCTTACCTCATGTTCAACTGTTTTATATCTTTAATCACATTTTTAACGTTATGTCTAGTTTCAGTTGCCATTTCAATTGGTGTCGCTGGAAATAGCTGCAATAATATATAAAGTAAGGAGTTTAAATTAATATCAATATTACATAGGCCTAAATAACAATATAAATATTGTATAGTATAGTGTAGTTATAACATGATAATTAATATTATAATTATGCTATATTTGGTATAAATATTTATGCTACAATCGTTGTGCATTGTTGCTTTAGTGGATGTCCCAATCAGTTGTGCCTGTATTACCAATCATTACATCAACTACATTAGATCACCATAATAATACTTGTACTCCATTTGTACTCCATTTTTACTCCATTTGTACTCCATCAAACCCAGCATCATTTCAACCCAAGTCTCAAGGACAGACTTTTAGCAATAACAATTCTTTGTTCCCCACCAAACGTAGCATCATTCCGACCTCTCACGTCACAAGTAAAACCTCTATGGTTTCCCACCAGAGCCAGCATAATCTTCTACAGAGAAATTCTTCAGCATTCTTCCAGATGAGTGCAAAAGATTGAACCAGCATAGAAATTGATTAATAATCCAAACTTATACCTAATATTCTAGAAACCCAAAATTATTCTAACTTTTCTCTATCAAACCTGTGCTACCCCAAGCATTCGAGCACAACATATAGCTTACTAGAATTACGTAATAATACCAACCCTAATCAGTACTCACCTCTTATCTATATGCATTCATATAATATACAATCTTTGAGAATTTTAGCAGCAAAAGATGAAAAGGTGATTTGAAGACTATGGTAAGCCACAAACTGATGTCATCGAGGTAAAATTGTAACATTTAAGTCTCCATATTATTTAAGTTGATACAGTGTACATTGCACATGATCATGTGGACACCAAATGCTAGACCTGGTACATTTGAGAAAACAAGTTGCACATGTAGACTTATGTAATATTATACTTCTGCCCACTTATCACCCAATGGACTTTATTCTATTCAAGATATAATAAATCTATTTTCTTCTGTATGACTGTATTCAAAATGTCTATTTGACTGGGCTGCCAATCTAAAATGAAATCCAACAACACACACTTGAATAGTTATATACTTTGCCACTTACAATAATTTACATGACCAAGTTATTTATGCTTTTACAGACTTATCAAGCAGCTGATGTTTTCTTGTCTCAATATTCTACTTAAGTATGCAATGCACAGAATATACATATAAACATCAGTGGTGAAATCAGCACTTTTGAAGCTGCTATGAATCATAATATTATAATATTATATTTGAGAGAAGACAATTCCAAGCAGCCCTGTCAAATAGATTAATGTAATACAAGTACATAATCTAACCTTAGTTTTACATTTTAGGTTGGAGGATTATAGGCTATATCAAGACTTGAGGCTAACAGTTATATACACATATATACAGCAACCAATGCACGTGGAATGGTAGTGAATATTACAGTCAAAGCCTGTGACCCTGAATGACTACTTTAACAACCAATGCACACCTCTAACTCAACACCTGCTGACATGAGTCGAACCAACATCAAGTCCCATCAACTGAACACGCCATCAAAATATTGAACTCTGTTACTGGCCAATAGTGTGACAGTATAACTTACACTGTAGATAAAACACTGTTAGACAAGTTTTGCAGGTCAGTATACTTTAATCATTCGAGAGGAGCACTACGTTTTAATCCCCCAAATGGGAGGATATGTTTAATCATTCAAGAGAGTAGTTTATTTTATTCCGCCCAAGAGAGACGTGAGAGTCGTGATAATAACTTTGAATGTAACAGACTATATCATAATTTTGTTAAAATAATTGGGAGTGATTTATTATATTTTTATCTAATTACTGTAACTGACTATAGATTATATTTATTTAATTTTTGCAAAATCGGAATTCAACAACAAAGATCGAATCGACACCATCTTACACAACTAAAACTCGACAGAAGTAAGTTCTCAGAAGAACCATAGATACAATATCAAGCAGCTCAAGATACGCAAGTCATCTGAATCTGACAGTGCCTACCTAAGTGGATCGCTGGAATTTTTCTACATTTTAACTACACTGTATTAGTGCATCAACTGCTATAATTTTCCGACCTAATTGCATTATTTGATCAGACGAAATAGACTTACTAACATACCCCACCGATTGTATTCTTGATACGGTAAGAAGAGCCAGTTGTGTCATTCAAAAATCCAAATCACTATCTTGTCGGATACTTCGTCCTGAGTGCTACCATTACCCTGTAATAGAACCATACACATGTACACATACAAATTGAACTGAAACTGTGAAACGTTTTGAAAATAATTGCTTGCGGGAGTTACACAGATTTATATATATACAGATGAGTACATAGATGCCAATGCAAGGTTGATTTGCCTAATGTTGAAAGTTTATTGCAATATACACTGCGTGCCACAATCAACTTCAATCAAAAGTTGTCTTCTCCCTCTGAAAATTACAAACATCATAGTACTATTAATTGACAACATTGCCGATCACAAATTTAAACTAACTGAGAATCATTGTCACTCGTATAGGCTACACATATATTTGTATCCGTCACATTAGACGGCGCGAAAACAATCATCTGGTACTACACGTATATCGAATCGAAACTAAATTACATCTCTACCAAGATCAACCTCTTTTATCTTGACAGACATTATTCATTTTAAATCCCGACAAAACACATATAGAAAATACTATATGTTTTGGAAAATGTTAGTGTGAGCGAGTATCTTAATAATGAATAATAAGACGAGACGCATAAAAACTATTTTGTAACTAACCTAATTAACACTAACCAACTATGTTATACATAATAGATGAATTTTTACCTGTAATTACATGTATATTTATTAGCAATAATGTGAATCCATAATACATAATATATTTATTAGTGCCCTTTGATGCATAGCTTTAATTCTTTCATCTATGTACGTCTATTGTATAAATACTAGGTTCAAGCTTTCCTTCTTAACCTAATACACACTTTTAGCTTTTTCTCTTTGATGTGTTTATCTAGTATATAAAGTAGTCCTTAATTTTCTAAACTCCATTCCTCTGATGATGATGTATGTATATACATCGAACTATTAGGAGTCAATAAAAATATAAAAAATGCATCTCGTCTTATAGCCTACATGTTTTGAATATCATTCCTACATTATGATCATACATTACTATACATGGTATAGACATAGACTATAGCATACATAATATTTTATTTGTATTTTAAATCCCGACAACAAACAATAGCATAGGCGGCGGGAAATTCATTTATTCTATTCACATGACCTACAAAACCAAAACAAATTATATTTTAACCTAAAACCAAAAAATATCTTTAATCCTCAAAAACACCATTACAATAAACACTTACATATAATGATAATATTAATATATTCTTAATTTTACATTTTGATTTTATTTTCATTTGATTTGGAATTCCGACACAATAATAATAATAATTCATCATTAGGCTAAGGTTAATACAAGAAAGGAATACGACATCAATCATCATCATGTCTATAGAATAAATAAATAAAAATTTGCGCCAATATTTCAGCATTTTAGTAGTTTTACTCAGGTCAGGTGATAAGCTAGGGAAGTCCTAAAAGTTTAAAACTTGTCAAAACTAGTAGCCTTTGGAAAGTAGGTTTTAGCAAAGCAAATCAAGAACCCCACTATTTCTGCCGCATTTATGAGTTAAAAGCAAAAGTTTCATAAACCAAGGGCTAAGGATGCGCAAACAATGTGTTGCTACCCAATGGGATTGGATGAAATATTTCTGAACTAAGCCAATCCCTTTTGTGCCCATTTACAATCTAAACCAATCACACTACAGCATAGAATAATTTTATGCTCTGCTAACAGGAACCAATCAGAATGACGAAAGACGAAATGTGGGAAAGACGAAAAACAATTGTATCAAGATGAATCAATGTTATTATTATTATTATCATTATTATATCATAATAATCAATAGCATTGGGAATCTGTAATTTGTTCCAATGCTTATGCATCATAGCAGTGAGGCTTTACCTTTGAAGATATAGCCCACTCTTTCTTTAGCAAGTAAGCATGGTTGCCTATCAGTTATCAGTAGAGTAGAGTTAGAGTAGCAAGTATTAGTATGGTAGTTGGTATCTAACTATATTAAATACATACTAACAGAGCTGGGTCCAAGTCATAGATTTGACTTGACTTGCCAAGTCAAGTCACAAGTCGACTTGACTTGGACTTGCCAACTTGCTGGCTTGACTTGACTTTGACTTGCGCATCAATGTGACTTGACTTGACTTGACTTGGACACATGAATGACTTGTGATTTTGACTTGACTTTGACTTGCACATCAATGTGACTTGACTTGACTTGGATACATGAATGACTTGTGATTTTGACTTGGGTTCTGCCAAGTCAATCTGGCAAATAAAAATTTTGTATAGTGTTTAGCCAACATGGAAAAAAGGTCTCAATTGTCTACCTATTTATCATTTGTACTGGGTCAGTGCTACTAGCAGCACTCAGAGTATATCAAGGTTAGCTATGAGGATACACAATTCAGGCAATATCTAGGCTGTGTGTACGTGAGACTACACAACGACAATGCATATTCACAAGTACACACAGTGCAAGTAGTGTAAGTGTAGCCTAGGTGTGGTGTAAGTAGTGAATATAATGTACAGTGCAATAATTACTAGAGTTAAGTTGCAGGACTGGCCAGTGGACACTCTGTGCTGTACCATGTGCTCTGTTTACATGCTATGTAACACTGCATCACCATTACAATATACAGTATATAATACTATATGACCAGTCCCGACTGTAGTGCCAATAATACTACTTATATAGACTAGTTCTTTACCATGATTGCATAACATACATGTACATGCCCTGCTACACCTTGGCATAGGTTTTTCATGGATTGGAATGCCTACTAAAAGAAAAAAATTATGTTTTGGGAAATGTAAAATTTTTTGAAGTTGTCTTCCACTTGACTTGCATTTCGACTTGACTTGACTTTGACTTGACTTGACTTGTGACTTGCATGACAGCTGACTTGACTTGACTTGACTTGAGGCATCACTGACTTGACTTCGACTTGACTTGCCTTCAAAATTTTAGAAGTTACTTGACTTGACTTGATTTGAGGCAGCACTGACTTGACTTCGACTTGACTTGCCTCCAGAATTTTAGAAATGACTTGACTTGTTGACTTGCAAGTCGACTTGGACCCAACTCTGCATACTAATCTATTCTTATTCTTTTTCTTATAAATATATTATATACAGGGCTTGAAGTGTAAAATTTTTTTACAGGAATGCATCAACATTACATGACTTTTACTATCAAACAGGAACGCTAGGAGCATTATTTGTTCAAACAACTTCGCCTGCCAATAGAGGCATTTTTATGTATATTTTGTTGCATAACTTTAAATACAGATTCATTCATTCAGATGTTCGACGTCCACATATATCTGGCTAAATTCTAAGAAGTAGCACATGAATAAGATATTTTTACAACAAATATTTTTTATCAACTCCTGGTCTCTGCGTGTAGACAAACATTTAATAAATATAATAGTTATATCTTTATTTTTTGTGTTTAGATGAGTGGTATTGAGCCAGTGTTCGAAGTGGAACAAATGAGGTGGGCACACTGCTTGCAGAAAATGTTTGAGAAATTTAGATTTGCCTCCCTTGTTTCCTTGTCAATATCTGAAATGTTGTGTATTTTTGGGTAAACAGTAGTACTTTAGACCCTCTAATATAAACATGTTTGCTACACATATTATTACCTAATTTTCATTGTTAACTTGTAAAAGATATTAATATCGAAATAAAAAATACTTTAGACACCCATTTAATTAACCTATTACATTGACCAGGTTAGCGACTTCTCAACGATTAGGGTGAGGGCGGTCTGACTGGCTGTAGTTAGTAAGGGAGCAACACCTTTGCTAAAACAATTAGTAGACTAACTAATGTACTAACAGGCTTCCAGCTATGAAAATGCAACCGGAACTCGTTCCAGTAAGAATAGCTCTAACAAATTCTTACCAGAACGGCGTTCCGGTACACTTTAGGCCCTGATTATATACTATATACTATTAGTATAGTCTTATAAATATACTAATACAATATAATTATAACTAATAAATATTATTATATTTAATAATATATATTACACTGTACACTAACAAGTATCTCTTTGTTTATATTATTATTAAAAATTAAATAGAGAAGAATAGAATAAGAATGAGAATTATATTTTTAGGCCTATATTAATATTTTTGCAGTGTTCAAAGTGGAACAAATGAGGTGGGTACACGGTGCATGCAGAAAATGTTTGAGGAATTTAGATTATCTCCCTTGTTTCCCTGACAATATCTGAAGTGTTATATATTTGTGGGTAAACAGGTAGTACTTAAGACTTTCTAATATAAAAATGTTTGCCACACATATTGCCACTTAATTTTCATGTGTTGATTTGTAAAACATATTAATATCAAAATGGAAAATACTTTAGAAACCCATTTGATTCAAATATTAAATTGAAAGGTTAGCGACCTCTCCATGCGATGCGGCGGACTGGCTGCAGTCAGTAAGGGTGCCATGCCTTTACTTACAAAACTAGCGGACTAGCTAATGTGCTAATAGGCTGTGTATGAAAGCAGATTAGCTCAACTGCTATTGAAAGAAGCCTAAACATTTCCACCGCTAGTCCTAGGCCGTATACCCACTAAAATTGAGGTGGGTACACGCTGTATACTCTCGTATAACAACACTTCGAACACTGTATATTTGTATTATCATTCTAATAATGATTGTACTAGTAGCCTACAGTAGTTTCAGAAGCGCTGAGTTAAATTAAATAGGAAAGAATTGCAAGTTGAAATTGAAAATAAGAATAATTTTAGTAATCATAATAATATAATGATTATGATAAATTAATGAGAATACTGATCACTGTGATAGTATTAGTAAATGGCTGAAGGGCTATAAGTATATATTTAGATATATAATTATCATATTATAAAAAATAATATAATTACTAAATAATAACAAAATCAATTATATGATCAATTAATGTAATTTATGAATAATATTGCATATAATAATGGGGGCATCTACAAAGGTTTCACGTCGCCAAATCATTTTTTATTCCAACCAGATGCAGATGATGTTTCTCTGGAGACAATGTAGGCGGCACCAACAGTGTTTTAGTTACACCCTACAATAAATATCGAATACGCTGTAGCAATTGGAGCAAACGAGTGTGCTTTTAGGTAAATTTGACGTCCGTGTTTCGTCCACATCCCAATGCTCCCTAAACGCTCGAGCTGTGGCAACTAGACTATTGAGGCGGTTCGCTCGTCTGTGATTAGATGGTAAACACATTCAGTAAGCATCAACCCGTGAGTTGTCGTACAGTGAACAACAGCTAAAGTATGGTTTGCGAATTTGCATATCACCCCACTCTACGCTCACCCAGTATGTTTATCAAGGCTATAGCACTTGACAATTGCCACCAAAACGCTCACTCAAAACACTCTCGTGCATTGAAAATATTATATGGAAAAGAATCATTTTTACTCTATATTTATAGTCATCTATTTGGAGTTTTAGTAGTTTATATTTGTTTAAATATAAGGTAAAAGTTGATACTTTTATTTTGTTGCATTATATTTTAACAAATTAAATTTGTTGTAGACTGAAATTTTTGCATCCTTATCAGGTAGCTCTTCCCTATGCCTCGATAATTTAGTGTATTCTTCATGTAATCGTTTGTTTCTTTCTTTAGATTCAGCTTCTTATATGTAACTAATAACTATAGTCAGTAGAGAATATCCTCCAGGATAATGTCAAAGGAAAATGTAGAAATGACAGGTGCGGCCGGTAAGGAGGTAGATAGCCACCCCATTCCTGATGTGGAACAGGATGCATTAATCAAAGGTAAATATTAGAATGCTCAAAGTTTCTTTTTACTTGTCGATAGCAGGTTTTATAACAGTCCAGCCTCCAATTCCATGTATGTGTGATTTGGTTACTGATGCTACTGCTCAGAAAGAGAGATCCTCTTTCACTTCTAATATTACTTGATTTAGATAAGAGGGAAGTGGTTGGACAACTATACTACAACATATTAGCTCATCTGTGTATCTTATTTTTGTAATGGCTCTTATTTGTATAACAAGGTGATGCTGTTAAGCTCCATGACGTATCAACAGAGGTAGTTGATGAGAGTGGACCGTCAAACAAATGCACTCAATACATAACTAGTATACAGTCCCATATTGTGAACTGCATTACTCAAAATAAATCGCTAATTAAAAAGGTAAGCTAGGATAAGGTGCAAATGTTTATTGAAATATTTTAGTTGTAAAAATGCAGGTTAACCAGTTCAAAATGAAGATTTTGCAAATAGTTACTTCTGGAAAATTGAGATATGTTTATGGTATTATAATCTTTCTTTTCTCTGCCCTACAAAAATGGATTGAATCAAAGGTGCTTGATAACCATGTGTTCGGATATTTTTATTGAAATGTGGTGCAATGCTGGCCGCTTGATAAAACAAGGTGGTTTGTAGGCTACACAGGTATTCTAAAACCTTTCATTTTATGTGTTTACTTACTGACCCTTTGTTTGTATTCTATTGAGTTTAGATATTTTTGGTGACACTGGCCCTGCTATACTGTGCTTTCCTGATAACGGCATGCTACATGAACCTGAAGAGAGCTACAGTGTTGTTAGTATTAACTGCCCTGATCATAGCATGGCTGCTGTTCAAAGTACTCCATAAACTATTGGCTGAGAGATTCATGAACAATTTCTGGATTCCCATCAAACGTACACTTCAACCAAAATGGAGCATAATTAAATGGTATGCTAATTAGGTGATAGCAGTACATGTGTACTGCTTTCAACACTCGCCTACAATATATAAACTTTCAAGCTATATAAATTTGTACATATTGAATACAGATATACATGTAATAGTATAATAGGGAAGAGAGATATCCCAATTGGTAACAGTTAATGGGTAATTAGCAGTGTTGTTGATGCTATTGGAATGCTACTTAGAAATCTAGTTATGTTATTGTTTATTTGGAATGTTCTTGCAATACTCAAACCTTATATTTTCCAGCATAGTATGCGTTGTAACTGCAGATATACACATATGGTTCACGTTGAGTGTGTAGCATACATGTCCAGTGCATGCAGCTCTACTTGTAAGCACAACAGTCAATACGCGTTACATTTATCCATTACATATAGCATAGCGGCCACGTGCACACCAACTACCTATATAGGTATTATATGCCACACTACTCTACAACACTATATTATGTAATAGATAGATGTACATGTAGCCGATTATGCACAGAGTAGTGATACCAACATGTCCAGTTCAAGGCAGTGAAATAGCTGACAATCACATGACAAGCTAGACAAAATTTGTGATGACTTCTTTAAACCTTGTTGTGATGGTCATGTTTTACTTTGAATTATCGTCTAGCATAATAGTACAATGTGATATCTTGAATTCTCATCTACATCTAGTATGATGTAATGTATCTTGATGAACCTTTTGAAACTATTTCTGAAGAAAAAATTCACCACAGAAATGCAATACAATACAATCCCTGCCTGGGAATATTCTATCTATTTGTTGGGTCTACAATAAAATGTAGTATACTATTGTAAGGGCTAAAGATGGTACTAAACAGAAAATGCACAGGCAGTTGAGTGGTCAAGTACTAAAATTTAGATTATATATAATCTACCACTGTGTATGCATACGTACACTGTGCACATTATGCTGTGTATGCTTACACTGTACACATTATGCGGTGTATGTGTACACTGTACACAGTAATTGCAGCAATTTGTAGATGTGTTGGAAGAGTATCACCCATACATGAATCGTTCAGCAATGACATGACCATGTAGTTATATCAGTTGTTATGACTACCATGGAAGTCTCCACCTGTCCCCTAGTTTATTGTTGTCTTGTATTACGATATCATACACCTTGTAGGCCCGTCATATATTATTATATTATACTATGTGGATATAATGACTATACTGTATATGATCGTATTTCAGGGTTGCTATAGTGGCAGTGGTGCTGGTAGTTATAGTGTTAGTAGCTGTTATAATTGGAAAGAGAACTAACCAGTACAGAGGCTTGGCTGGTTTGGCCTTCTTCATCACTGTCTTGTTTGTATCATCCAACAATCCCTCCAAGGTAAGGCACGCCTAACCAGAACGCCACAAAGCCCTAGTAGGTGGGTCTGTCAAGTACTTTTGGTCATCGTATAGTGCTTCTGCGTACATGCCATTAAAATTTTATCAATGAGGGTCTGAAGGTGTGACCCAAGGACACTGACATAGACTATGCAATAAATACTCTTTAGAACTGCTAACTATGCAGTAGTAATTAGCTATTACTGTGTAAGCAAGTGTGAGAAATAGGAGTGTGTTGACCAATCTAGTACAATCCTAGTAATACTGATTCATTGTAACCCAAAAATAAGGGTGTGTATTGTACATTGTTTGTAAAGTATGCACAAGTCTATTATAAACATACATGTACATGTATTTTACTAGAATATTTTGTATTATAGTAGTTGCATACACATTGTATCACATAGTTACCAGAGTTAATTATTAGTATTGTTTCAAATCAATATTATTGATATTGATTATATTAGACCTTGTTCAGGTGAACTTGGCCCTGATTTATTTTGAATGATCTGATGATGGTCCAGATTGTCCTATTAATATGCTACCAATACCCATTATACAGGTTAACTGGAGGCCTGTGCTATGGGGAATGCTGTTAAACTTCACCTTTGCGATAGTTATCCTGAAAACGAAGGCTGGGCTGGCACTGTTTGAAATACTAGCCAAACAAGTCACCACATTTCTCGGTTACACTGCCAAAGGGGCCGGATTCATCTTTAGTTCTTACGATAATTCTTATGATTATTCAACTGTGTTTGCTTTCTCGGTGAGTAGATCTACATCTACACGTATCTCTGTACATCTACACGTATCTCTGTACATCTACACGTATCTTTGTACATCTGCACGTATCTCTGTACATCTACACGTATCTCTGTACACCAACATGTATCTCTGTACATCTACACGTATCTCTGTACATCTACACGTATCTCTGTACACCAACATGTACCTCTGTACATCTACACGTACCTCTGTACATCTACACGTACCTCTGTACATCTACACGTATCTCTGTACACCTACACGTATCTCTGTACATCTACATGTATCTCTGTACACCAACATGTACCTTTGTACATCTACACGTATCTCTGTACATCTGCTAGTTACAGTGAGTGAATCACTGTATGCTAGTAGTTCGATCAATTGTAATTATCCATAGAATGTATCCCCATGGCCATAGTATTATTTGTTTTGTATTTCATACTAATCTATATTTAATAACATTAATCACACTATCACACGTAATACACACCATGCAAGTAGCATTTCTTATGTAAACTATATTTTAGTAGTAAAGTAACATATTATTATAATATAACCCAGTAGTCTACAATACAGAATGTAGGCCTACATCTTGGTACTGTATTATTATTGAATGTAGGCTAATTATTTATTTGCTGCAATTGATTCATCATCCTAGTTTTCCTTCAGGGATAAAATTGAGTATTATTATATAGACAATGATTAATCAACCATATGTGCTGTACTTCACTAACCTTCCCTGTCATAGACACTGGTACATTGCTTACACACAACTGGATTATGTGCTTCCCATAGATTCCATACTTGTACTTGCAAGTGAAAACTGATGAGAACCATAATTTTATATTATACTAATTTCTGTTTTTCTCAAACCGGAAGACATGGTAGACTATTCCACCTCTACTACTACTTTGTATATGTAGGTGTAGCAAACATTATATTGGCTGCTTGTTATTTGGTTAGCTCATGGCAGAGGATTGGCAGGAAGTACAGCATCTATTACACATTATTTGGTCTGTTTACTCTTGTAGGGTTTAGTTTGCCCTCTGTATTGTTGTATAAGTTTGCACACATTTCAATGTGCTGAGCAAACATTTCTTCTCTGTTCATAACAATATAGGAGTGGGTGCTTATGTATACTATTCTTAGATGTCAAATTGGTTATATCTTATAATAATATCTTAGACACTACTCACTCACTGACCACTGTAATTATAGTGGTCAGTTAGTAGAGGTATAATAAGCTATGCTTAGCTGTAGTCCAGTACACCGCTACACTTGGTGTCTTCGAGACCTAATTTTCAGGCACAGACCAACTTGCTCCAGGGTTTTCCGACCCACGTCGCAAACACACTGGCCTAGGCTAAATGCAAAGTCCTTATTTTCGTGCTAGAAACCTGAGTGCACCGATGAGCTAGGGATGGTTTCCTCCGACCAAGCAAAATCTCAGGTCGATAGCCTTTTCAGCCTAGGCCGGGTGACCATCTTAGGATTTTTATTTGCAACTGAGTATTTGACCTTGTATTATTGGGCAATGTACGTTTCTGTTTTTTTCTAAGATATACACGCTTAAATAATAATATACACACTTACATCACAATGTACACACTTACATCACAAGGTGCACACTTACATCACAATGTCCACACTTACACATATAGTAACTGTTGTCTTGTAGATTCTGCCTACCATAATATTCTTCAGTTGCGTAATCTCCCTGCTCTACTATATAGGAGTGATGCAGGCTATTATAGAGAAAATAGCTAAGGTCATGCAGATTACTATGGGTACCTCTGCTACTGAATCTCTTAGTTGTGCTGGTAATATATTTGTAGGTCAGGTAAGTCTAGTCTATTGTTATACTTGTACATCATTGAAATACGTGCATGAAACCTGTAACGGATGCAATTATGATATAATACTTGATTAACTGATTAGCTTGATTAACAAGTCATTAGATAATCTATGAAATGTTATCCACCACTGTATGGGGAGCTCACTCTACAGTATGACCTTTACAATTAGTTTCTACACTGAATCATTAGATATAGCCCCATGCAATGCAAGTGTATATTCTTGGAAACTCCTACTGTTGTATTGTATATTATGTACATACATACATTAGACTGTATTATTAATGTGGTAGACTGAGGCCCCTATCTTAGTGAGACCCTTCCTTAATGATATGACAAAGAGTGAACTGACTGCAGTGATGACTGGTGGCTTTGCTACTATAGCTGGTGGTGTCCTCGCAGCCTTCATAGGCATGGGTGTAAGTACCTACATCTATATCTACCGTATATAGAGTAGATAGAGCAAGCATTAGATCTGTTACACTATTGGCTAGAGCTGTCCTTTCCATAGACCAACAGTATCTACCTAAGAGTATCCACCTAAGAGTATCCACCTAAGAGTATCCACCTAAGAGTATCCACCTAAGAGTATCCACCTAAGAGTATCCACCTAAGAGTATCCACCTAACGACAATAGTGCATTCATCACCAGCATTCTGTAGCTGGAGTTGTCCTGCCTTCAATTCAGCATAAGTGCATCAAGTGGAACACCCAATGATCAACAACTAGTAGCAACGAATGTAGCAGCATAGCAATTTTAAGACCAACAATCATATAATAGCCAAATATGACGAGGCATTGTACAGTACAAGTCTTTGGTGCTGTTTAAAGGTCCAATATTTAATTATATATAATATAATAGATTTATTTGGATCCGAGGTAACAACTGCAATTAGTGATTTGTTTAATCGGAAGTAGATATTCTTGGACTTATATAATAGCCCACCTACATGCTGTCATGTGATGTAGGCATACATGCCAGTAACTTGCTGCATGCTGTGAAATCTATATTTATGCAGATTACATGTAGATTGAATTTGAGTGGGTGAAGAGTAAAATAGTCACATCTCCTTTATAATAATTACACAAGCTGATAAGTATGTATTACATTACAATGTATAGAAGATATTATTATAGATTACCCAAAGGAAAAGTTACCTACAGTGTTCTGCAGTGCTTTGCATCTTACATGTACATGCAATATTATAAACGTACATGTAAGTTACACACATACATGTGTACAGTGTAAGTTATTCTATGCGTATGTGCGTATCTACATTTTACCACACTGGTGATACAGATTGATCCTGTACACCTGATAGCTGCTTCTGTAATGAATGCACCAATGGCATTGGCTGTATCAAAGCTTACGTATCCAGAGACGGAGGAACCTGTCTACGTACAGGGAGCCAAGATACAGTTTGCTAAACCGTGAGTACAGGTAGATAGTAGCTCCAACTGTGCTACATGTATATGTATGTTACTCTCTGTATTTGCCTTTTTATTAGTACGGTCTGCATGTAGCCTGTGGTATGTTGGTTAGGTTGCTGACTAAATGCATGTTCTAAGTGTACATGGAGCTGGTGGTAGGCTGCTATGCTAAGCTATGTTATATGCACACATACATGCACATGTACATGCATGAAACAGTTACATACACATTGTACACAACAGGGGCGGATTTTCAACTTTCAGAAAGGGGGGTCTCCTGCCCACCAAGGAGATTTATTGAGGGTGCGCAGCACCCGAACCAAGGGCGCGAAGCGCCCGAGACCAACAGCTGGGGGGTTTGGGGAGCGCTGTAAGCCCCCCTCCCCAACAGGGTCGGGGCGGAGCCCTAGCCGCCGAAGCTTTTTAGGCTTCATAGAGACTATGAAAACTTGAAACTAAGGACTAAAAAATGAAGAGGATCCTTTGTGCTAGGGGATTTCAAGCCTTGGGAAAACTCTCACTCTTGGACGCTGGAGGCAGAAGGTTATGCTATGAAAAACTAAAAACTGCGCTTGATAGTGATTAATTGATATGATATTAAATAATGTTTTATACAAAAATTCATACAATTAATAATAATAACATCAACAATATTGTTTAGGCTGCATTACAAAACAATAAAATGACAACCTAAATCAGGGGTTCCCAACCTTTTTAAGCCTAAGTACCCCTTAGCAGTCATTTAGCAAACAACGTACCCCTTTGTAGCCCTTGGTAGAGAACAACGTACCCCTTTGGACAACTGTGTTTAATCAAGAATATCTTTGGTTTGGATTAATATTACATGTGTGCATTATGTGAATGTGTCATCTAAGCAAGTAAATAAATGCAGGATGGTATGAAATTTTTATTTATTAATTATTTAATGATAACTATGTTATGTAGCGGTCATCAATTGTAGTGTTTTATGGTTTTCATACTGGTTTAGCCCAACTTCATTTGCATCAGCAAGCCATTTGATGTTCAGTTCAGTAATAGATAATGATAATTCATAGTTGATAGTCTGTAACTGAAAATCACTGTCAAAATGTATTAAGTTGATAACTTGTTATTGTGCCAGTATGAGGTGTTGAGTTGACTGCCATCTTTACGCTTTGTGTCGGACTTTATTCCTTATATTACATGTCTGTGTTTGTAACCTAAGTAAACAAGATATAAACCACATGGTATCGGACACCCCAACAGAAACGTACATGTGTCATAATACAAAAAGTAATCCACCAAAAACAATACAGAACAATATACAAAAACAATACAGAAATAATACAAAAACCGTACTTACAGTTTTTAACCCTTTTGACTGCCTAACCTCTACTGACATTAGCCTTTTGCTTAGTAAGGAACTGGTACCCTGTGCTCTATTAGCTATCTGTATTTACTTATTATGCTTGGTAAAGATATAATCTAAAAGCTACATGTACTTGAATACCTATGCTTGGTAAAGATATATCTAAAAGCTACTTGTAATACTTCCCAGTACAGTTTTGTACCCCCTAAATTTCTAAAATGTACCCCTAGGGGTACATGTACCCCAGGTTGGGAACCCCTGACCTAAAAGATTACAGTTTTCAAATATTAAATTAATAAAATAAAAATGTAAATAATTATTATTTATATTTTAATAATTTAATATTTTAAAATTATAATCATTTATTAATTATATTTTAGAAAGACAATCATTTTAAGCAACATTAGAATCATCATTCATAAGATAATCTTAATGTTCATGATGTTATGTTGTTAAAAAAAATAAATTGAAAATTTGTATATTTATATTCATAACTCTGAGTGATAGTTCCTCTTTTCCCCTAATCTAGGAAATTAAATTACTCAGGACAAAACAGGAAAAGAGAATTAACTTTGCTAAAATGCAAAGTGGTACAATAAACTCTTTCTGGAAAATGTAAAGGTGATATTATTAGAATTATTTTAATTAAATCACCGATTCATTCAGTGATTTAGCCAAGCAAACTTTGAATGTACAGTAAACAAGAACGTCTACAAGAAGTTTATTGATAGCACAATCAATTGACTTTGCTGATCTACCTGAGAGTTACATGCAGGAATATGAAGCTTAAGCTATATTCACTGCGATCCTAGTAAGTAACTATGGAAATCATGGCAACCTCCTTGGAAAAACTTTCTAAATGGGAAAATCCTTGAATATGGTCAAAAATCAATCATTTTCAATTTTTTTTCAGCAAATAAAAGGGGGGTCGCGAGACCTACAGTAAATCCGCCCATGCACAACAATGTACATTACATTTATGTAATTATCATACACATGTACAGCTAATACAGCTAGTACTGAGCTCAGATGACATTACCTACAAGAGGTGATTAGAGGAGCCAATATAGGTGATAACATACTAGTGCACTGGGTTCCGCACATTTTATTGGGCTGCAGTTAACACAATGGCAGTGTGGGAATGTACTACTACTACATTATACTACCACCGCTACTACTACTACTAGGCCTACTACTACTACTATCACTAATGCAATGTCTTGTAGTACTGAACAGAATATGATAGAAGCGGCAGCAGCTGGAGCCTCCCAGTCTATTGGTCTAGTAGCAAATATAGCAGCTAATCTTATTGCATTTCTATCCCTGCTTGCTTTCCTTAACGCAGCTCTTCAATGGATTGGTACCTTTGTAGACTACCCACAGCTCTCCTTTGAGGTAATCATATCATAGCTTACTCTATACTGCATCCTTACTATCGACATAGCCTTTATCATGTAGGTTGAGAGGTAGAGGTGCAGTAGTATTAGTCGTATTATAGTCAGGTCTTGATTACTTAGTGATCCAGGGACCTTGATCACAGAAGTTGTTGTGTTGATCAATCTGTGCTCATTGCGTATGTGCATTAAGTATATGTTTGTATATCTTACTACACTTTTGTATTGATTTTT
This sequence comes from Bugulina stolonifera, assembly GCA_935421135.1. NCBI lineage: Eukaryota > Metazoa > Bryozoa > Gymnolaemata > Cheilostomatida > Bugulidae > Bugulina > Bugulina stolonifera. The sequence goes on from OW285187.1 coordinate 32,122,243, forward strand.
AGCTATTGTACGCGTGAATGTATGTAATTATGCGCCTTTTATATTCTATGAGTATAGACAGCACAAGGTAAATTCTAACGAAATTATGGAATATGTTTGTATGTTTAGCTGATTTGTTCCTACCTGTTCTGGGTGATTGCTTTCTTGATGGGCGTGGAGTCTAAGGATTGTGGGACAGTAGCTGAGCTTATCGGTACCAAGATCATGATCAATGAGTTCATAGCATATGAGAAGTTGGGTGATATTATAAGGAACAAGGAGACTTGCACACTACCCTACATCAGTGTAAGTTTAAATAATTATGTTTGTAATGGACTGTAGAGTTGTGTTCTGTTTACATGATTTCAAGGCAAAACAATTTTTGTAATATAATATCTGTATGCAATTTACAATTGGCAAACTATCTACTCTCTGTAGAAGAAGTCTGAGATCATAGCCACTTATGCCTTGTGCGGCTTTGCTAACCTGAGTTCTATAGGCATCCAGCTGGGTGGTATAGGGGCTATGGCTCCAGCCCGTAGAGCTGACTTGGCAAGACTGGTGCTACGGGCTTTGATTGCTGGTGCTGTTGCTACTCTCATGACAGCATGTCTGGCAGGTTAGTAATGTACATTGTATTCATCCACATCGTTTATTGATGTACAACATGTACATCATGTATTTTGTTTCTGATGGAATGGGGACATGGTCAAACGTCTGTTATTTTCTTTCACCCCACAAGTAGTTGTATAACTAGTAGTTGTGCCCACTTGCATGTAGACAGCTATGGTTATACGCTGTGTAATGTACATGTAGGTATTCTAATTACGGACTATGATGACATGGATAACATGTGCGCTGCTAATTCTACAACTACCTTGGCTGCAAACACAACCACTCCCCTAGCTACAGCCTCTACACTACCTTAAATAAAAAGTAACCCCTAACTGCCTATTAGAATACCAGTACATAGTATATTGTATATCAAATAAGAGTATACTATCCCAGCACACACTGTGTTAGTATTGCTACTGTAAACTAGAATATTGATCAGGTGATTAATAATGTTGATCATATTATTTCTAGCAAATGATAGGCTTACTATTTTTAATTAGATAATTAGAATTTTTCTAAATTAAAATTTTAACTTGAACCCACATGATTGTACTAGTACCAGTACCTCTAAATATCACTTTGATTTTTTTGAAGTTATGCGCTCTCTTCCCTTAGCATAATACCATTATCATAGTCAGGTGTATAGTTGAAGTTATGCTCTCTCTCTCGTTGACATGATACCATTATCATAGTCAGGTGTAAAGTTGAAGTTATGCTCTCTCTCCTTTTAGTATCATACCATTATTATACAGTCAAGTGTAGTCATAATTATACCCATCACTATTATCTGAAGCCTTTCTATTTCCATGCATACATATATTATATACATGTAGATAATAAGTACTCATACTAGCATAAATTTATTGTTAGAATGAAATTACTTCACTAATAAGAGAATTATTATTTGACAATCAAACCTTTTCACTGTGGCCATTTCTATGCAATGTGTGTGATGTATATGATGTTATATTATGGTCTTGTTGAAGTAACTGAACTACATGGTGTGTGTGCTAGCAGTTAAAATGAAATGTTTTATATTATGTTATTCTACAGATGATAATTTTGTTTTACCCTAGTTTTCCAGTGATATTTGGCTCTAAATTGTCCTGTTTATGTGATACATACGCAGTTGTTCTATTACATCAATCTCTCATTCGTCTATTTGAAATGGCAATCTCTTTTATTTTTGTTCCTAATATTTTTAAGTTGTTTTATATTTACGTTAATGTTACATTTTTCCTGAAATTATGTTTATACTCATTGAACGAACTTGTCATAATCAAATAAATTGATGTTTTCAAACACATTTATTCTGCTCAGTTTATACTATATCTTGGAAAACTAATGGCATACAAGAGGCGTTGCAACCAACTGGGAACCTACTGTAAGCCAGCTAGTTATTGGTCAGCACTGTGGTAGAGTTGATAACCCATAATAAGGACATTACTAGAAAAATGTCACAAATATGAAGTTGTTCTCTCCTAATTGAGAGAGGACAACTTATTATATCTCTAAGCTTTGTGAACATGATACCATTAGTATTACATGTATATCACACCATTATGAACACGACTGCCTTGGTTCTCTGCTGAATAGATCGAGAGATGGGAGTTGTGTGTTCATGATATTCCAGTTCATATAAGTTCCAATTCTAATGATCATCAATTCTTATCCAACACGTTGCATGGTAATAATAGTGTTCAGTACCAATGCAATCCATATTATAATCATGCAGCCTATGAGTATAAAATTATATTCAATTACCAATAGACTACCTGCCTATGTAATATGTACAAGGTAGGTGCTGGGGTGTGGACTTAATTTCTTGGGTGGCCCTGGCCCACTACTTACATTGTACATTGTTCAGATCTCTGGATTTATTAATCGTATCACATGTATTGCTGCCCTAAACAGCCTCTTGGGGACATTAGAGACAATATATTGTATGTAGCACTGTAAAAGTTTTCTTTAAAACAGGTAAAACAGCGTTGTAGAATTGTGCAGCGAAATTTTCCAAAACAGCCTCTTCTTCATCCACCCCAGTGACTGACAGACTTCCTGCTTCAATGTTTGATGACCCACCGTGAGATCGCTAACATTACATTCTTGCTAGTAATATACTGTAAATTTGTTTTCCCTCAACATAATTTTAAAACGTTATCGGCTTGCTAACATTATTGTCAATCAATATAATTTTTAATGTAAATCTATTCACTCTACCATCGATATCGTCTGCTGGGTGGCTGTACAGCTGCAGTGTGTCATATGTATTATATTAGTCAAGGATGAATGCTTTTCAAGAGATATAACTTCCCTATACATACACAAGTACATTGTACAATATACACAAGCTTATCCATCCCCATTAGAAGGATAAAGGGATTCATTGAAGGTACATGTGCCAGTGCTTCTGCTCATCATACACTTACTATTCACAGTAACATATCACACTGTATCACTATATTCCACAGTTTACAGTTGTCACTCTTCAAAAGGGATTTAAAACATCTAAGAACGAATTTAAATGCAGGTTAGTAAATAGAACTATTAACTATGTTTTAGTCAAATTAGGTAAGATGAACCACTGCTGTAAAGTCACCCAATATTGTGTTATAATTATAGTATTTTAGTCGGTACAAATTCGATAGGCAAAGTGTGTCATGTTGATTTAATTTATGTAACTTTGTGTCAACTTTTCCATCTATATTATAGAATCGCAGGAAATGTAACCTCTTATAATTTATTACATTGTATTGGAGTAGGAGGAGTGTTTAGGGGGAAGTATCAGTAGCAGAGTATATTGTCAGCAGTGTTGTGTTATCTAACAGAGTATAGTTGACACTACTACAAGTAGCACTTGTTCCTCATGTCATCCTACTGAGATAAGAGTTATTTGCACAGTATGCATGTACGTACACCTAGTAGACTATTGGGGTTGTGAGAAAGCGGTAACTGTAAATACTTCACTTACAACGTTCAGCCTTCTTATTTTACTTGTAAATTATTATTATTATTATTGAGGTAGTTATTCGTAAATTGCTATTTTTTCACCAATTTTTATTTCATAGCCCTAATACCTAACTAAACTAGCAAACATTTTACCTCTCTTTTCTACAGAGTTATTTTATTAGTTTTGTCAAGGTTTAATAGGTGTGAAGTTAATTACTGTATCATATTTCTGTTGATCTAATAGACCTATTTATAATAACTAGCCTCCATCTACCATTTTCTGTTACATAAAGGCTCGGCTAACATTTCAAAACTATCATTTGTAAAACTATATTAATTTGTATAGCCTTAATTAAAACTTTGTAACAGTTTCTTATGTTTACTTGATTGAAATCAAAAGCAGATGAAACACAAATAACTTGGCTGTAATGAAACCAATTAGCTGTTGTTAATGACTCCACAGTCGTCCATTGTTTAATCTTGGTTTAAAAACATAATAATTACAGGTAAAACAATAGGTAGGTGCACTAGATTAGGTATGATTATACACAGCAACTCGAGTGTTGTTTTCTTTATTTTGTATACAGAATATCTGGTTTACAAAATATTACTGCCTATTTTTCATTTGTTGTAAAAAGGACTGGCTTGCCTTGTTGAAGTTCTAATGGCCACCTGTGTTTGTTTCTATGTGTATAGGGCTTGAATCAATGTTTATTGCATTAATATCAATTCTATGGGCTGTATTATATGCCAGGAGTATATAATTGTTGAGTTGAACAAATTGTAAGTGATTATTAGTGCTAATGCAAGTGAGAATTAAAACGTGAAAGCAAGCCATTGCTGCTGAGGCATTGTTGTATTGTCACTATCCATTTAGACTGTTGATTGTGAAATGGCAAGGCGGCACTTTCTTCATGTAGATAAGATCAACAGGTAGGTGTAGAATCTGTTCCCATAAGCAATCATAATGCTTATCTAGACACTTTAGGTTAGGATGATCTCATGTCTTTTCATCTACTTGGTTTGGCAATAACTTATGTTACTAGACTTGTAGTTTAGGTTCAATTGTATTACCAGTGACAATGTGAAGTGAATGTTAAATTCCTGTATGCGATACTTAGGAGGAAGAGAGTTTTAGGATAAAATACATGCATGTGCTTATATTTTACTACAAACTACCTCAAATTTTAAATCTCAAATATCTAAAGCTTAAATTTTTGATTTACTTTCCAGGATAAGTGTTTTCATGGTCCATGTCTGCTTATCAAAATCATTAGATTGATTTTGATTTTGAACAGGCTACTTTGAATTTGGACACAGTAATACTCAAAGCCCATAAACACTGATTTTGAGTCCTATAACAATATACAATAGATGTAGTGTAGTGCTGTAGTGTCATATGGACTAGCTGGCTAATGATGTTATAGTAAAATTGGGGGCACCTGCTATTACAAGCACATAAACTAATGTAGCAACACATAATTATATTCATTAGAGGTATCTATTACTGAGCCAGGTGACATAGAATATGCATTTAACCAGCTGTCAGTGTAACCAAGGCAGCGTGTCAGCATTCCATATTATTAGTAAAAGACTCTACCACAGTAGCATAGTTTATAACTGTATAGCTACTTGGCTATGTGTAGTGAATCTAATCTACTATAACGTATTGCTCCTGATCCTTTCTCTTTCAACTTGAGTGAATTACAGCAGCTAAATTTTACATGTATTCCTTTGTTAATTGTTTGTCAGGTAACTTTCTTACAACTCTATATGACTGCAACCAGTTTGAACTAAATGTCCTTAATTTTATTTAATTATAATGTCAAAGCTAGTAGAGACTCTGATAACTAACTCAGCTGTAAATCTATACAAATAAATCCTTGTTTACTGGCTGGCTGGGTTTTCAGATACTACTGCTACACATAGCCTTGTACGAGTGGTAAAGAGACATTTCGAAAAAGGCAGTTCGAAACAGGGCAGTTCGAAACTGCGTAGATTACATTTAGAAGAACACAACTCACAGGTAATTAATTTTTTTTTAGTGTTCTACAAGTTAGTTGTAGTAAAAACAAAGAAGTACAATATTAAAAATAAAAATGAGTTGAAACGGAGGGGTTGGGATTTGGGGTTTTGAACTGTCCAGTTTCGAAACATCCTGTTTCTAACTGTCTTTTTCGAACAGTCGTAAATACTGTACGAGTATGACAAATTTGAAATTTTAATATTTTTCTCCATTTTTATCTTGAGGTAGCAAACATCATTGGTATGAGAACTGCACTAAGCTTGTCAATAGTATCAAAATTTTATAGTGTTGCTGTCTCTGCTTTTGTATTTCACCAGAATGCCATTCTCACTGTGCAGAAGGTGGAGTAAGTGGTTAGTAGAGCTGGCGTGGCTCAATATCTGCCATACATTAGGCTAGTAGGTTCTAATTACCTGTAAACTAGTGATAAAGTAACCTGATATTTGGGTTGCCATTGCCAGTTCACTGTTATGCCTAAACTAGTGTCACAATCCACAAATATCATTTGATAATAACATAGTCTAATAATCTGTCTTGGGGAATGTCAAAGAGAAATTGATTTTGTTGTGAAATGCAACAAGGGAGATAGCCGAGGCAATGTGTCATGTGCATCACCTTTAGCCTCTATATTATTTTTTAAATTATTATCATTCTGTTATTGCATTTTATAAACAATATATCCATGGATTATTAGGTGGCACTCAGCTTATGAAACTATTTCTGTTCCAGCTTTATTTGAAAATTTTAATACATTGTAATACAGCTTCCAGTATAATAGCTTCTTAGTTAAATGGGTGCAGTGTTGAAATGATCTGCCAGGGTTGGTAGTTTGAATAGTAGACTATTATAGTCATGCACAATAAATTATATATTTGAATTCTATTGAGGGTTGAAGAGTTGTCCATCTCTAGAGACTACTTATGTATGCATAATTAAAGCTAATATTATCATAATTAGCATATAAAGTGAATAGGTATATTAATATAGGTTAGTTTAATCTCATTAAAATATTATACTGCCTACTTGGTAAATTAACTTTAATGGACTACCTTTTTTCTATCCCCTCCCAAGGAGCTGCATGTGAATTCACCTACAATAGCATATAATAATACTATAATATTATGTTACACTATTGGACAATCTTTCAACAGACAATAAAAAAGGACTTGTCTGTAGTTCTCTGCTGTTCTCTATTACTACTACTATAATAGTCTGAGATGTCCAACAGTATGTTGTATGTATGGTGTGACTGGGGGCTATTATTTTGTCTACATCACACATCACAATCAAAATTATATCAAAGTAAAAGTGTTATAGCAATACTGTAAAGGTCGAAATGTCAAATAGTTTACAGTTTTATTTCTGAATAACGACTTCTGTTGTTGTAGTAATGTTGTACATGTGTAGGCTATAGTATATTATCATGTACAGTATAGTTGGAGGATATGATAACATAGAGATCATGGAACAAAAAGCATTTGTCAGTGATAACTATGTACATGTATATGTAGTACATGATGTATAATTATATGTTTAGTGACAAGTAATCATTGTAAGCTATAACACAGTCTGCTATGACAACTAGATACATGTATTTTTAATATATTATTTTATGTAGATCATATCTTCTCTATTATTTGTGTGCAGCTGAATTAGGATGATAAGTAGGACTCTGGTTTGTTTGTTATCATCCAGATGGACAGGCACTGCCTATATATAACCCCAAAACAATACAAATGGCATGATATGACATAATGGATTACTTCATTCATCTTAACCCCTGATTAACTCCAATCTGAAGACAGACAACTTTCTAATTGCTCACCGGAATTGTGAACCTCCTTGAAGTTATGAGTGATGATTCTTGCTATTTGTATTGTTATTTCTGCACGTAGTTGATTGAGAAATAGGCAAGTTGTTTCAAGGTATTTTGCTTAGTTTCATTGTATTGATTTGTATTATTGTGTTTTGTGAGTCTTCTGTTGTTGTATGTCCATGAGGTGGTCTTCAACATGGGTTAAGCTCTCCTGTAACAATGCAGTTTATTGATAGAGTAATTTGTCTCAACAAGTTCCTATTGAGAGCAAAGTTTTCATTTGTTAACGACTATCAATATAATGAATATTTTATTACAGTTTTTGTTTTGTAATTGTCAGTAATATTGATCTTCTACAGTAGCCTTGTTAGAAGAGAGTTCATTTTGCTTATACTGATGGCATAGCTGGGCGATGTAGGCTGTGTAATGGTGTTTCTATCTCCTGTCTTGTAGGATAGCTATCACAGATTCCACTGACCAACTGCTGCTACTGCTAGAGTCCGCCATGGATAATAATATCAGATACAGAAATTGTAAGTGACAACAAAAATATTTCCCAATGTTGTGATTCTATTAATTGAATATTAGCATTATTTAGCGATGTTATAATGACTAGACCTAGTATATACATGTATGCTATAATCTTGCCAAAAGTCTTTCACTATTATAATAGATTGTATTCTGCATTGTTTTCAAACTATCTCTCTCCGCAAATTTATAAACACAATAATTATATTAATTTAAATTCTAAAAATAGCAAGACTGATTACGTGTAGTTTGTAGTTTGTATTGTAAGTACCAGTTGAGAGAAGTAGCTCAATATTTTACTAAAAATCAAATTAGTTGGTAATGGAAGTAATCATTAGGCAATAATCATCTAACTGGTGACTCATTGCCTATTACTGTAATTGATTCACTTCTTTCTTTAACCTCATAGTGACCAGTAAATCCGCGCCCTGCATCCTATTTCTCCTAGCGGCTTTGGCCCGCTTCACTGCACAAGTAGCCTGAGTTAATATATACCCTTTCTCAAACACATGCATATATATACATGTATATATATATATATACCATTTTCATATACATGTACATGCCATTGTTTTTATATAATATTTGTTACATTGATTTATATATAGTTTAAAATATTTTTAGATCAATATGGAAATGATGATTATGCTCAGCTAGATAGATGGTCTGGTCTCAAAGGCACCCCTACTAATGATAATGCTAGTTTAATATACACCTCAGACTACGGTTCATACAGTTCACAAGAATCGAACCATTCTGGTACTACATGTAAGTCATCCATTTATTGTATATGTACATGTATGTGTATATGCTACATGTGCATTAATATGTATATGCGTAGGTTTAGAATATCCACATGTAAATTCTGCTTTGAACATAATATATGGAAAAGTCATGAGTTACGAGCCTTGGTTAGACATTTGTCATTTACCAATCAATTCTAACCCAGGTCTGTTTGGGACGCTATATTTTCTATTGTAAATATATTGTTCAATAACAAAGTTTTAATGTGTCAATATTTGCTCTTCCTGGGAGAATTAAGCAATGATTCATAGTTCTACTGTATATATGAAAATGGCACATGGTCGAGGGAGTTACATAAACAGTGCAACAGATAGAATATCCATATTAATGTCTCCTGTAGATCACAGGTCTATCTTTACTAACTTTATCTTGTAATTGATTTGCATTAAGCTCAATGTTTGCTTGGCAAATTAAATCAAACAATTTACAAAGTTAGCCTAAACAGTATTATAGAATAGTAATTTACCTTGCCACACCTAACTAAATGCACGAATATGACAACTGATGCTAAAATGAGATTAATTACTCCCGTGGAATATATTATAGCTAAACTGTTTGTTACTCTTGTTATCAATGCAGACAGCAACTTGGCAGACTGCGAGGAGGCTCTGCATAGCCCACCATCTGCTGCGTATGACGTGCCGCCACCTCATCTATATAGTAGCATGGAAAGAAGGAGGGACAAACCGTTGCCACCTCCACGCATGACTAGCAAACCCCAGAATAACCTTAGGTATGACTAACTCACCCTATGATAATCCATGGCAATAAACCATTTAAATATTATATTGTTTTTATAATGAATTATTATTATTGAAACAAAAGATGATTGTGCAAACAGTGATTCATGTCTACCATGTTGTCAGGTGTAGTTATTGTACTCACTGGTCTGACTTGTGTTCACTGTAGCAATAAACTACAAGAATCAGGAAAACCCAAGAAAATTAGTTTTGATGACTCATCTATGAATAAGAAACCAAAGTCAAATGAGAACGTCCCCTCATTCGCTACCTTACCAAGAAAGAAAAAGTTGGGGGGCAGTACTACCACACCTTCCCAGTCTACAACTCAAGTAACCTGGATGAAAGATGTAGCTCAAAAAGGTATTTATATTGTGTGTCATGGATTAAGATTAGATTAAGATTATAAGATTATCTTCTTGAAGAAAATATCGGAACATAAACATGCATTAAAATTGGGAGTTGTTCTAAAAGCCCAGCATCATCACAAGTATGAAAAAGATTTAGTTTAATTTATTTGAATGGTAGGAAGTATAGCAGACTGTTACTGCATTTATTGGCTGTGAGAAAATACATTGAGAAGACAACTACAAAACTTTGGTTACACTCAACACTGCTTAGAGCTAGCTTTTATTATTGTGACTTTAGCAGAGACCATTCATCACCCAACCTCTACAGAGTCTGGAAATAATTCTAAAAAACCACATGGAATCCTAAAGAATAAAATTGAGGAACAGGCAAAGAAAGGGGACGTAACAGGCTATATACAAAGAGACAAAGTACAGAAGATTTTAGCTCGGCAGCGAAAGGTAAATTCTATTATTGTGTGAAATATAAGTTTTGTTGTAAAATCCTTATACAACTTGAGAAAAACACTGATTGACTGGCTGGCACAAAGTCTATGATTGTCATTGAAAGATAGATAGTACCAGAGATAGTTCCTTGTTTTGTAAATAAATACACAGTGTGATTCTGTACATATGATTATTATAAATGTATTATATTCACATAAAATGAATGAAATTCTGCTGATAGCGAGAACATTATTTGGTAACACAAACACACTGTAATGTAATGGAATGCTTGCATCTGGTTTTAGGCATTGTGCAGACAATCAACACCATCGACCTCTCAGTTTTACAATTCTATGCCTAGCCTCAGACCCACAAATTCAGAACCTCAGCAACAAACTAAGGCCTGGGAGTATAATCACATGGATAATGGTAGCTACAGTTCTGGTGGTACAGCACAGGTCATCGGTGTGATTGAACCAAATGCTGAACGTAAGCTATTCTCAAATAACAGCCAATGAGCGACATCATTTAAACATGACACCATATTTTGTGAAAATTTAGGTCAGAGAACCAAACTACATAATTATATATTATCATATGAGTATTGGGTCGATAGATGTTACAGTAAAATGACCCAGTACCAACACTATCAGCCATAACATAGTCAATTATTTAGAGAGACAGAGCACAACTCCCAATAACTGTTTTTGACGAAATTTGCAGTATTTATACTTATTATACAGTAAAACACTGTACACACTACCATTGCTACCTTCTAAAAATACTGTATTTGAACCTCTATTTCTTTCTACAGCAACACCACAACAACTCTTTTGCCATCGAAGACAGAACTCTAACGAAACAGAGTTTGAATTTCCTCCACCACCAACAGACTATGATATTGAACAAATCATGACATCTCCAGGTAAATGTTAATCTGGTACTGTACCCCTGGCCACTTCCATTACTACTACACAACTAATTCTGAAAACAGAATAGAAAACTTATTGTGTTTACTCACCGAGCAAATAGTATTATGGTTGGAGAAACATGGCTGCCATTTTATTTATGGTGAATCACTAAGATACCCTCTTATCTTGTTACAGATACCACCATATCAAGAGATAACGAAGCAACAAGAAAGAAGGACTTTACACCCTTGAACCTGGCCTGTAATAAACAGTCCACATCAAATGTGCAGAGCATTGTAAAATCATTTTCCGCGCAAACCGCTAGAGTGACTGTAAAAGATCCAAAGTTTAAACCTCCTGTACCCCAGAGAATGAGTAAACCTAGTAATACTAATAGTCAGGGGCAGACAATTGACGCCGCAATTACTAAAACAGAGCCGAGGGTGGATAGTATATCATCATCAAAAGCAACGATTCCAAAGGCGATAGTTCCACCTAGGAGGAAATCAGTACAAAATAAACCGCAGCCACCTGCACCTCCCAGAAAGCTAAGCAAACCTAAGTCAATCAATGACCAGTCACATAACCTCAATTTTGAGCAAGTAAATGACATTACGACTGAAGATATCGTTTTACCTCCACCTCCACAGTTCCAAGAGAATCCATCTCTGTCGCCCTTAGCAACACAACAACCTTCATATGGCGACTATGAGTTATTATCTCCTGAAGCAGAATATCAATGCTCTCAGCACCCACTAGCAACTAACTATATACCAGCGACACTCGGGTCCAATAACCAGTATAACTATCACCAGAGAATAGCGATCAATCAACTGGGAAAGAGTGTTACAGAAAACCTGAAAGTCACTGAAGCCCACAATGCACCACCACCACCACCTCCTCCTAAAACTAGGGAGTTTAGTTATTCACCACTCGTGTCTCACAACATCAATGGATATCCTCCTCAGCCATCATACTACAACTCTTCTAAATATCAACCAAGAAGTAGGATTATAAATCACCAGCACCAATACTCCACTGAATTATAGCATTAGTCTTGCACCTCTGGCAATGTTAATATCATAATATGATAGTATTATGTGTACATTAGATTCAAGATAGATTTTATATTTTTGTTTTTCATTTAGCCTTAGTAGTTATCATATGCATGTACGATAAAGCATTGCATTCATCGCTTATGTTACTCGATAGTTGTGGCATATGTAATATATTGTTTTTTACTGTTAAATAATTAAAATATAAAAATATCAATACCCAGATGAAATGAACGTTATTTTAAATGATGCTGAAAGAAAGTCTCATGTGGTTATATTTACCTGCAATTGGTCAAGTTGAACATTGTGCAATTCTAATGTCACGGTCTTATACAACACACTACATAAACTGGCATTTTATTGATGTCAATTTTTCTGCAAACTAATAGTTCAAATAATTATGAACATCAGATATACATACATGTAGGTCTCAGTGTACATACTATGTGGTTAGGCAAGTGGAATGAGACAATACTAGTAATCTGCAAAAGTTATAGACAACTAGGAGACAACTCCAAAACACATGCACTAATATAGCTAGTCACAGTCCGATTGTTTCAGAATACATCAAGTAGATGTTTCCTATCAATACTATATGGTCAAATGGACTTCAGATAGCCCACACATCTAGCAACATAATCCTAAATTCTTCATAATGTGGTATGTGGAACTAAAATTATGCAGTAGGTAGACCCAACGCTGACATAATAGTTAAACCTAGTTTAGCATTTATTAGGCATTATGGTGCCTATACTTGTAGCTGCTAGCCTGATTTACTGTCTATAATCCATTTAGATGTCTACAAATGGCTAGAACATAGACTACAATCAGATACATGTAGTTAAATTCTTTAAATGAGCCAGGGTTAGCAACTAGTATTTTATGATCAACTATAATTGGTGGTCCTGACCTGCTTAGCAGCAAATAGAATGAATATCCAATGATATAACATAGTATATTTATTATATATATGTAAAACAGTAATTACCTTTTATCTGGTAGTCACCTCTACCCATGGGTTGGTTATGCTCTTTACCTGAAATATGACAAGCACATGAGGGGACAACTTCCGAATACATTGACTGGGAATTGGGACTTTGGCCATTACTGTACATTTCACAAGTCCACAAGCAACAGGGGATGAACAGGTGTTATCAGTTACATGTTCACTATTAGGTAAATTTATGGCTACCCTTGCCAAAATTCATTGGGACAGGTAAGATGCCCATGTCTGAACTAATTGAAAATGCGCATTGATGACAAGGTATGCACACAATGGTGGTGAAACCGTAGCATAAACAAAATCTAAGAACACAACAATGCTGTAATATAGAAGATTTACACTTTGATTGTGATCAGTATTGTGCAAGAAATAAATAAAGCAGGAATGATGAACAGATAGTTTATTTTATTAATAAAACCACTGATACACATACATATAGCTTCCTAAACAATACAAATTAATTTGAAAAAAATCATTTGCAAGTCTCAGCATAATTTAGTAGTCAGATTTGTACGTATTCATGTACAATACATACTACAGATTGAAGAGTAAAAAGCTTAGAAAACCTATGTACACTTGTGAGTTTCAATTTTTTTTAGTTTTCAAAAGTTTTACAATTTTTTTGGTTCTAGCATTAAGTCTAGATTTTTATTTTATAATTTTTTTGATTTGCTCCTTATTTTCTTTTTCTTTGAGTTTTGCTTATAGTCTTTTTATGGGCTTCTTGTCTTTTTGATTAACTACTAAATATTTGTACACAAAGTGTCACCACAACTGTGGGTTTTCCCTTTGATTATTTAGTCCAATTTATTCGCGTAGTGTTCGCATTATCTCCAGTTCGAGCTGCAGGCATCGAATAGTTGCGTCTTTCATATCATTTTCCTGTTGAAGACGAGCCACGTCTTCTTGAGACTTTTTCAAGAGCTGCGCCAGGCTGCTGGTCTTATTCTGCTGCTTAGTTCGACTTGATCTTGCATAATGTCGATTAAGACAGGTTCTGCGATAGTTCTTGAGTTTATTATAGTCTGCAGTGGAATGACAGAGACTTTTCAGCTTCTTCAAAGTGATGTCGCTTAAACTGTTATCATCTAGAGCATACACATTCAGCAGTGCATCGACCTGACGACCAGCTACAGGAGATGAGACCGACTCGTTACAGAAATCAGTGGAGGAGTCTGGTGATGACAGATTCTCTAACAGTTCATCTTCACTTGTCGGAACCAAGGTTGGTACCTCGTCCATCGTCAGTCCTTCCCAGTCAAATACTGAGATATCCTGATCAAGTTCGGCAGTCTCTGGTAGAATAACATTGTATTGATCTTCCGGCTTGATATAGATTGCATATTGACCGAAGAGGACCATATCCTCATTACTCCACGGCAGGTCTATCGGTGGTTGATCAGCCATCCTGAGTGCACTGCCAGCTACAAATGTGTAAAATCCACAGGTTAAAACCAGAATCATACTATCTTAGCCCCCACTAATAATATAGCTCTAGGCCTATATAATTACAGCAAATTAGTGTAGGCCTAAGTATTATAATTGTAAATCTAAATAAAAGTTTCAGAGTGGTATAATCACCAAGACTAATACAATATGGATAGGTATGACATCACTGAAAGATGACTCGGTACAATTGAGCTCTGGCTGGGTCCAATGAACTAGTGGTTGTGGTGCACATAGCCCAGTTTAGCCCAGCTTAGTATATATTCTTATTGGACAACTTACAACTTCAACTTAGAGACCAATTCACGTATGCTAAATACTGTGCCCACTCATTTATGAAAAATTGGTTGCAATTAGACTTGCCGATTTACTTATGAACCTTTAGCTTCTCCACTAGTAGACACAGGACAGTCATTTCGATTAGAGATCTCAAGTTTGTAGTAAATATTTATAATTATTACTAATAAGTACCTACATAAACCAGGGCCTATACCCCTATATACATTGTATATAATAATAAGTACATCATAAATATTTATACTAACTAATACCACTTATCTAATAATAAAAATATTAAAATAATATAGTGTAAACACCATATGCCTACTCTTACAGTAAAATAGTAGTCCCATAGCCGATAGCGTATGGCCATTGCCAGACCAGTAGACAGATGATCAAATCTTTACTATCAATAAAAGTGATGTAAATACAATCCATTGACTCAAATTACAGCAGAGTAGAATATCAATAGATATTCATATTCTATTGTAACGTATTAATTATAAATTTATATTAGACGCGGACCCAATACTCTACTGCGAGCGATCATGGTGGTGCAATCGCTGAATAGACCTGCAAGTACCATGCACATTACAACAGGAAGCACAAATCGCATAATACAAAATGTACTACTTACCTGCTGTAACTAGGCAACAAGCCAAGTTCCTCCAGGTGAAAACGACACGTAGAAGAGAACCTTGTTACCTTTGCCACCAACAAACTGGCAAGATAGAACTTAACACTGTGTCAACATCCGAGTTCTCTAACACCTTCACACTGTGACAGCATTAGAGATCTTCCAACACCCTCCACTACTGATTGAAGCGAGTAACTTGTTTTGTTTAAAACGCTACCTCTCCGTGTTGACAACTAGTCGGACTGGAGGCGCGGGGAGCAATACTCGCAGCGGGCGAGGCACTTCTGTTTATATATGTTTGCCAAATCATGCTTGGTTCCCTTTTTCCCATCACCTTTTGCCGTCCATTTGTCGATTACTATGAGTAGTTGCATTAGGCTAACAGCGTCTGCCCAATCAAATTCACTGTTGACTAATCTGGAAATTCCCAGCTAGTCATATGACCACAAGACTATGAGAAGACAAGTCTGGACAAGTCATATCGCGTATGAGCACACAACTCTTACAATAGTAATAAACGGTCCTGTCATCCCATCCTATACATCATACATGTATATATGATTGTACATTATTTGATGGAAACAGTTATTAGAAGCAAACATAAATACAGATACATAGAGTAAACCTTTTTAATTCTAAACTTGAGCATTTAAACTGTAAATATGCATTGCCTTTCAATTGCAGTGTGTCGCCTCTTTTGTGCACATTAGTACATGTACAACTGTGTATAAAATTGCATACTAATAAAAAAGCAATAAGCTGTAGCATAATGTACATGTATATAGTTAGTTCAGAAGATTGTGACACACATGTAGCCTTCTGTTATCGTTGATAAATTTAAGTTTAATGTGCTTTATTGTATGGCTGCTTTACCTGGCAAAATAACAATCATGTACAACACTGTACTGTAACCAATGGTTGGATGTTAGTAACATAATTATATATACAGGGTATATCTATTTGCAGGTAATACATAATACATAATAGGCTACTACTTCCGCATCGTATCAGTACAAATTCACTGTGCAATGTATATTATATTATATATAACATAATATACATTGCACAGTGAATTTGTACTGATACGATGCGGAAATACATGTACATGTACATCTACATCTATAAAATATTACATTTTTATTGTTACAGGCATTTATTATTTTACTACAAAAAATGCATCACAGGTAAAAGAGAGAGAAATAGTTCAAACAAACAGAAATGAACAACAAAGGATTCACATCAAAATGCAAACACTTGTATTGAAAGTAACTATCTATCTGTTACTGTACTCTGATAGTCTTATTGTGAAGCATATTTAAGTTTTATGGTATGAGAGATTAAAAATAAAATGGTAGTGCATATACGTTTGTACATCTACGTGTAATATTATATAGTGTTGTTGTATCGTGTATAAAATGTCCCATGTTTCTTATAGAGACAATTCAGATGACTATTAACCAAATACAGGTAGAATTATGAGAACTATTATAATTCCCGAACATTTGGTTTCTGTACAGATAAGAGTTGTCCTCCTTTTCATTACCTCATTATGAATAATTGTAAAGTCAATGGTCCCAGCATCATGGTGATAATTTCACACTAACGTTAATGGAGTGCCTTTACTTTTAAGATTTTGAAAGTTTATTTCACTGCTAAAATTCAAGGTTTTTTATTTGGTCAATATCTGTTGCTATCATTGGTAAAAGCTGCTGATAACTTGGTATATCTATCCATGCATCTAATCTGTTATGATGCTTACCGATTTTACTTCACGTGATTAATCCCAAGTAAGAAAGCAATGATCTAAAGAGATCTGCATTTTTTTCTAATTTGGGGTGGAGAAGGCACTTCACCAATGGTAAAGTTAACTAATTAGCACAGGAGCATTATAAGGTTGGATGCCCTTCCTTCCTAACACCACCAATGGCCCTTATGGAAACCGAACATTGGACTCCCACTTAGAAGTCCAGAGCCCTTACCACTAGGCCATGGCTGCTCCCTATCTAATTTGTCATGATGTTATGATATTCTTAATTGTCACAGAATTGTGATTAAAGAGTGGCTGGTGTCTCCATCTCTTATTTTAATTCTTAGCAGCAGTCTTCCTGTGTTTAAAAATGAAATAATGCTTCCAAGCATACTATATAAAGCGATTATTTTCCATGATATGATTCAGTTGTTGTTTGGACTTCAATAAAGACATATCTACTAAAAGAAGCAACAGGATTATAAAAATATATTTGCCACTTGCTATAACAATTTATATCTTCTAATTTATATCTACTTCAGCCTGCACACTTGGTTGTTATACATGCATGTAGTATTGGAATGCGACACACGAGTACCGATGATGGTATGGTTGTGAGAAGGGTCTAGGAACGGTCGGCTAGACCTGCTTCCAATTACATAAAAGACTGAACCGTGATTATATGATGAATTATTGGACTACAATGTATGTTGCTTGTACAACCCATAGGGTCTGAGTTATTGCTTAGATACAAGTCTCACAAGTAGGCCTATAGTCCATGCTAGCTTAGGCGATTCAGGTTTCAAGGCCCAATGGGACCGAGAGATGGAACTATGCCATTCTAGAAAAGACATCTCCAGACGGTTTTTATAGTAGATGTGGATCTTTATTGAAGTCCAAGCAACAACTGAATCATATCTTGAAAAGTAATCGCTTTATATAGTATTGCATTTCTGGTGAAAACTTCCAGTAAGGTACGATAGACACTTTGGCCCTAAGTATTGCCCAATAATATAAAAGGTGCAACGTTGGACCCCTTTAGGGTCAGTTATGTATAGAAAACATGTGTAATAATGTAGGTACATATAGGGCATGATTGCAACTTTATAGAGGAGCCTCAGCCCTATAAAACCAGGTATACAGGTCAGATTTACATCAAGCAAGTTACAACCAATCTAAGTTTAATGCACAATACAAGAAAGTTATAACAATATAAGGAGTGGTATGCACATGGTACGATGGTACATACATATGTTAGTGGTAACTAGATAATGCAAGGCACGATAGGGAATGGTTAGCAATGTGTGATGAGTTATCATCCCATGTAACAATAGAGTAATGTTAGACGCGTGTCTGTGATTCGCACATTATACTGGACTGGAATGTCTGCCTCACCACAGTATTTATACAAAATTTTATTATTATTGTTGTGTGCTTCAATCTTAAAAAGTATTCAAAATGAGAGTTGTTCACTCATGTAAATATTTCTTCTAGGTGGTTTGACCAATCATAGTGCTTGAATATTTTCTGACCAATCACTGAACAGGTACCTGTTGCTTAAAAACAATAATAGTAATAATGTGTTCAATGACACGTGAATACACTAGTTAGCTGTTATGAGGGATGGCTTCTTTAGTTACAATCAGTTACAACTAGGAGCTTGTGGAAGTAGTAAGTATAGATTATAGTTAGAAGTGTTTTACTACTTGAGGTTTGATAAGTTCCATTCAACAAACTGATTTATAGCGTCTCTATACTGTTAGACCAGTTGATAGAGTCTCACTGACTTTTTTGTGAACCAGATTCTTCAACTGTGGCCATACTCAATAGTAGTCATGTCATACTGTAATACAGTAACTCAACTGTATCATATTCATTTCATTAGCTACTAGAGAGAAGGAAAGAGAGGAAGATTTGGATTATCAAGCAAAGCTACTCCCAGGTACAATGAATATATGAGCAGTAGCATTCATGTATTAGTATTAGTGATAGCCTATCCTACTTGTATATTTACTGAGTGTTGTTTTTACTTGGCTGGTCACTTCCTGATTGCTCTACTTAGAATCTATAAATCTATAGACATTTCACATTTCATGTGTGTTAATATGCATCCTGACTTCAAGTTACATATTTATATGTTATATTTATGGTATAACGTTATATAGCCTATATATCAAATAATGACAACGAATCTACATCTATATTAATACCCATGTTGTCCTCATTACAGTTGATATGCTATGAATCATTGCTGTGTGGCAACATTGAATGTGAAAATATGACATGGGATATATAATACACTCATCTCATGTTGGTTTCATGTTTCATGCTTTATTGTAGGTTAAATTATGTGAATGACGATATATATAGTACATAATTAGAACTTTGAAATTAGTAATGCACTGCAGGGTATAACACATAAAACATATTTTAATCTTCTTATATTAATATCTTATTCTAAAAAACCTCAAGCAGTTCCTAAGAATGAATTACATGACTGTATACTCTTTCAGTTTCCACTATGTTGTTAGGGTTATTATAATAATATTACTATACAATGCAATAGATTACTTGGTCAGTGTATACTAAATCAATATAGTGTGTAAGAAATTATGAACACTTCCTGTGTATATAAACCAAATAATTAGCCTATATTATAGTATTTTATTACATAATATCAACAATAGAATATTAAACTATTTAGTCAGCCAGTTAGCTCCTGATTTTATCATTAGTAATCATGGATACAGCATCCATGATTGTAATGAATATTGCTCTTCAGTGTACTTGGATTGTACTTGAACAAACTAGTGACAACTCCAAGTAGAGGATCATGACTGTGACTCACTGACAAGAGTTGTAATCATTATGATAAAAGTCAGTATGCCAAATGTATGTCAACTGTCTAATCATTGTCACTCAAATAATATGTTCTACATGTATGTGGAACAGGATATAATATGTAGCAGCAGATGCTGCAGGCCCATACTAGTCTCATGTAACTTTATAGACTATCCTAATTGAGGATTGCATAAGACTAGAGGGTGTGTGTTTAGCCTCAGTTTCACACAATCCAGAAATGCTTATAATGTGGTGAACACACAGTAAGACAATATTTTTTGGGTGTAGGCCTATGTATAATGTAATCTATCATTGGCTTCATTGCCAAATTCATAGTGACATTATATACTATGGCCGAACTGAAATATGTGAATTATAACAAATGTGTTTCCTCTTGTAGATACTATGCTGAATATATGAGATGAACAGGATAACCATGCATTTGCTGTCACTATATCTAACTGTTTTAATTGCTGCCACCACAACAGGAACTGAGCTTCTACAAGGTAACCCCCAACTTACATGCACATACATGTATATTATATACTTACAAGCAAGTACATTATAGCATTTATACAGTTTACACCTACACTAGCTGAGAAATAGTTAGCTTTGTTATCTCCAATGACATACTAGCCTACTAGTGAAGTAAAGAACAACTAGCTACTAAGAGAGATTGATAGATTAGGAAGTTTATAGATAATCCCAGATTAGCTAAAGTTAAGCACTATATATATAATATATGACTTCTCTTCTGATAATTATAGATGGATCAATATATAACCAACACATGTACATCTAACAAACCTTATAATAATATTCTAGTGTACATGTATATCATAATCTACAGCTGAAAATAATGATTAGCCATCATACTAATTGGTCTTGAGTGACCAGGCGCACTGTATCATACCACAGATACATACATGTACATATCTGTGTACAATACATATTTATATACAGTATGCTATACGTAGTATATATAGAATTGGTGCTATATATACACCTGTATATTAGTGCTGACTTTTGGCTCGGCCTTTCTGTCTGGGTTCATGGGAATTCCATGAATATAGGTGAACCCTTAGCCTAGCTGTAGTTCACAGCAGGGAACGTGATGGTAACAGTTAGTGCACATTGGCTATAAGATTTGTAAACTCCACTGGAGTCTAGGGGGATATGATATGACAAAGACGCCGATGCAGCTCACCTGGGAATACCTGAACTTCCTGCCTGGGTACACGGAGGGCAATAAGCTATTGACTCCGACATTTGGTTAGGCAAACTTGATGTTGATAGTCAATCCGTAGGCTGTTGACTTTATTGATTGTGTTTTGGCGTGTGAATTATTTTCTACTTGTTTACTGTTCAATATCGATACGGTAGGTATTGTTTCGGTGGTTAACAGTCCTCTGAGAGCATTTTTTATTCAGAGTTATTCCGCAATAATTGTGAAATTGTCAATGTTCACGCACTATCAATTATTACTATATGGTTAAGTGTACTAATATATTCACCAACTAGGGCATTATGATGTTTCAGATAAAGCCGCGTGACACTATTCAAGTTTACAGTATGATAGGACGGGCACTAGGAGTCACTAGTGTTTGTAAAGCGGTCTTATTACTAGCCCTTTACTTGATAAGGATAGGTAACTCAGTGTTGAGACTGGACTGTAACATGTCACCCTGACTGGTCACTGCTCCGTTTGTAGCAGAGTAATGTCCACCATCTGCTGTCCAAACGGCCACCCCATGTCCTGTCATCACCCTTTTTGTATGTATACTGTCAGTGTCTGTCCTGTTGGTCTACCAATCAGCACTAAACATTCAGTAAAGTGGAACAGATGCCCTGCCATACTGCTGCCTTTCCCTATAACAATATGGTATTACGCTACTTGTATACTATTACAGTATATATACATTATACAATTACAATAAAATACAATATAATTTACAATATAGCCCAAATCTACATCTAAAGTGTACTTGTTAGCTCATACTACTACTACTACAATAGCACAGAGAGTACCCTGAACCATGCAGTATCTGCAGAAACTATGCTAACCTCCTGTTTAGATACCAATTGTTTCTGACTTTATCTGGAAATTCTGTAATTCTTTTGGCAATCGCCCAATTTTTGAAACAATTAATGTTTTAATTGATCATTCAAATAAACAGCCAGTGCCATATTTTATCTGCTAAACTCATGGGAGAGAAATACAGATCCTAGAAGACTGTTTAGTAACCTAGTAACCAAGTGTTTATCTATTGGGAAAATTGCTACATATTTGTGTGCAACTGATTTATCCCTGAGAAGTGGCATCAGTTGGACTATGAAATGTAAGCAAAGGTAATAATTAACAATTTTCCAAATAAACATGAGGTTGATTCATCTGTTCTGGTGGTGTATGATTGTATATAAACAGCATTGACACCAGTTACAAGTAATAGTAACCTCGATATACAGTACAGGTAATACCAACAGCACAAGTATCATTGACATGTATATATCACTAGACATAGAGAGTATAAAGTCAATGATAGTGTACCTGTAAAAGGCCAGGCCAATAAATCACTAATAACATCCAACATCAGTTGGATAATCAGACGTCCCTTGAACTAGTGCAGGGTCTGGAAATATTTAGCACAATTATTTGATTTAGCTGCTTTGAAAAAATTGACCTTAGCAAACAAATACCTTGTAAAAAGTCGAGCGCCACCTTTCACATGCACCTGTGACCCGACTGTGTTAG
The DNA here is from genome assembly GCA_935421135.1 of Bugulina stolonifera. Taxonomy (NCBI): domain Eukaryota; kingdom Metazoa; phylum Bryozoa; class Gymnolaemata; order Cheilostomatida; family Bugulidae; genus Bugulina; species Bugulina stolonifera. The sequence goes on from OW285187.1 coordinate 32,145,165, forward strand.
ATTACTGATTGCCAGTAGCTATTATCACACAAAGTGAAAAGATTCATTGCTGTTTGCTAATGATTTTTACTCTATTCAGGAATCTATACAAATGTCAGTGGGAAAACTCAATTCAATTAAATTTGAGTTATTTGAATTTTATACAGACACTATACATGTAGACATTAACGCCTTTTTGAATAGTTATGCATATTATTTGAATAATATATAAGTTGTTCCCATTGGGGCAATAGAAGTCATGAGTTATTAAGCCAGGGATAATTCCAAAATCGGAACAAAAGCCGTTGTTACTATAATTCGTTTTCATTTTCATAATTTGATTTGTCAATTTCCTGTAACAGTTTAGAGATGAGAAGCCTAGAGAATGACGTTTTAGATATAAATAGTTAGTAAGGTAATTCATTTATATAGATCAGTTAGGAAGTAATAAGCCAATATTCAATATACGCAGCCTTAGTTCCTTCCGCTGTCGTAGTCCACAATATTGTACTGGGCCAATAGAAAATGTAAGAAGAAAGTTGGAAAGTGATTATTAGCTGTTCATATTGATATGGACTGCAGTGCCAACAAAACACACATAACTAAGCAGCTATAATATGCTTGTGATTGTTTCCACATTTACTCAAATAGTTTGCTGACTATCGAGTTTCCTCTTATAAAAACAGGATTGGCAGCAGCTCCCAGCTGAATGTACAGTCTACTGGTACTGTCAGCAAATTGAATTAGTCCAATTAATAACCACCTTGCAGGCACCTTACAAGCTTTGATATCTCACAATTTGGTATCAATTTAGTGCATTAGTGTATCATCTAGTTGTTTCTATATCTACATGTAGGTTAAAAATGAACTCAAATAGTCAGTGGAAGGAGGGATTTCACTTTCGCTGTCAACATGTATTTACTATTGTGTAATAAACCACAATCTGTACAAATCATGTGAATATATGGGTATATAGGGTTGATGACCTCTGTCTCAGACAAAGTCCAGGTTGTATTGTTTCAGAATCTTTTTGCTGCAGCCTTTTTCCTATGTTTTCGCTGTTTTGCAAATTGAAATAGAAATGACACTGAGAGAGTTTACCTCACTGGGCTATTAGAATAATTACTGGTTACCTTATTGTATAACAAGTTACTACAGAATTTAAAGTTCACTTGTGTAGCACCAGATTGACTTTATTTAATAAATTATTTATTTTTAGTAAACCACTATAAATCAATTATAGTAGGTTATATGTGCATGTATATGCAACAACCAATGATATTATATTATTTGAATGACTTAAATTAGTATAGTATAGTTCGGGCCAGTGTTGCTGGCCAGTGTTGCTTGTGTAGTAACCACATCCCTGCTGCATTTTGTTTGGTCTGTGTGACGTTAGCGTGGAAACTGTTATCCTACATCAACATTTTTCTCTTGCATTCAGTATAATAGATTTATTCACTTCAGTGGGATTTGTAAGGTCAAGTCTGTTCTACATTTTTAAAAACTGTTGCATTATAATAACATTATTTGAATATGACTACTGCTTACTGAATATATAAATGCACATCACTGACTATTTCTGCAGATTACACCGCTGCCAAGGTATGTGCTGGAGCAACGCAAGACGATTCAAAGACTGGCTCGGATGAACATTACTATAACACACTGAAGGACATGTATACCAACTGTACGTATGTCCTTGGTAACGTCATTATACACCAGATGCCTGAACTGAGGAACGTGTCATTTGACTTCTTAAGTAGTATCATAGAGGTCAGTGGACACGTGAGAGTCACCGGGCCGCTACCTCACGGTATTGATAAGCTGCCGTTCTCCAAGCTTAGAATCATCAGAGGAGAGTCTCTCACCAGATACAGTGATGCCGGAGAAGATGAGTTCAGTCTGTTTGTCTACAATGCTAATCAGATTACCAACCTCGGGTTTACTGCACTGAGAGGTGAGCCTATATTCAAGTGACTGTACTGGTACCCATACTTGCACATGCATGTAGGCTTATAACACATGTAGGCCTACAAGGCCTACATGGCCCAGCCTGTAGTCCCAGTCATATGGATATGATAACACCCATTTGCTCAGGAAAGATTGATTTCATGGGCTGTAATAAAACAATAGCTAACAAAAGCATTCAAGCTGCTAATTAGCTGAATTCCAATAGCTGCAGTGTTTATATTGTTGGGGTTTATTCTTCTGCAACATGTACAGCCCCAGGCACCTGTACAGTGACCAAATTATGCTCCATGAACACCCAGACAGCACTCTCCCAGATAAGAGTGCCAATGTGGTGTGACATGATCCTATGTTATAGCATGTGCTTGAACAGTTAACCATCATAATAACGATATGGTGGGTAGGCTCTAGCTAGATAAAAGCATGAATATCAAAATCATTTATTGAATTATCACGATCTGGTAAAGATTATCTACTAAACTAATTAATATTGCGTCATATTTATCTCTGTAGTTGGACCAATGTTGTGTTGCCAACTTATGCTTCTATATTGTATATACATGTGCATGCAATGTAGTCTATAATAGTGGTGAACATATGGAGCAGAAACAAGATTACATACGCTTCAATTGGTAAGCAGCTGCTAGCACTTGCAGTAGTTGTCAGTGCAGTGCAGGTGCTCTCATGAACCTAGTAAATATACATACATGTATGTATATTATACATGTACATATTTACACAATAATTCATATTCATATACATATCCCATGCCTTAGACTCCAGAGAGCAGCTATTGTATTGTATTATTCTATATAATATGTATAATATTCACTTGTATTATTGTTTTTACACATTGTGTTGCAGAAATCTCCAGAGGTAATGTTTATATTGGTTTCAATCACCGTAATTGTTACGGACCTAACATAGATTGGAGAGATATCTTTCAACATAGCGACAAACAGCGAGCAAACGTTACAGTATTGAGTGCATCATCATGTCCACCAGAGACTAGTAAGTCTGTTAATCTGTTAATGTCAGATATTTCGTATTGCTATATAGCGAAGGGTTAACGCAGTGTATGTAAGATTCTATCTTCTACTTCCCTTATATTATAGAGCGCTGTCACTCCACCTGTAACAACCACTGCTGGGGCCCTGGACCAGACGACTGCCAGCAGATGAATAAGATTAATTGTGCCGACCAGTGCGACTACCGCTGCTTCGGAGATGACTCCAACAAGTGCTGCCGAAGTGAATGCCTCGCCGGCTGTGATGGACCTCTTGCCACCGAGTGTTGGGTGAGTCAGCCAGCCAACCAATGATATCTACTGTTCTAGTTTGAATTTCTCGTACCACAATCTCTGAACTGCTGCACCATGGATGAACTGTGTTTATATTGTTATGTTTTTGTTATTAATCATAATGTTATAACAGTATGCTATTGTACAGCAACATACATAATAAATTATATTACAATGTATAGCATATGTAATATGTTGAACACACTTGTAAAATAATGTACTATACTCATAAGTACTACTTAGTGTATTGTATTTGCTTGTGTATTTTCGTATGTACAATATATACATGTATGTATATACACAATGTATAGTGAACACTAAAATGTACTATTTACATTGCTATACTTTGTATAATATAACAGTTATTTACAGCTACAGCCACTTATGTGTATATATAATATTTCAGTGTCACTTATCTGGTCTAATAGCTAAATTCTACTTACAATAAATTATATCTCACAGGGGTGTAGAGGTTTCTATAACAACGGCACATGCGTCCCCGAGTGCCCTCGAGCTACTATCTACAATGGGACCACTTACAGTTCGGTCAAAAACCCAGACGCTAAAGTAGCCTTCGGAAAGCTCTGTCTCCCCAAATGTCCTGGTTTGTTATTATACTAATGAGTTCTTTAACTAATAATACTCTCACAAGTCAAAGTATGCTCCATTTCATTCAGATTTTTGTCATGTGTGGAAATACACACTATGGCTGACTGTTTTGTGAGTACAAGTCATAGCAGTAGGCTCTGGTCTTCGGGGTGATTGTTGATAGTTTAAAAGAATGATTTTTCAAACTATAATGTTGGATATATTTTTGTAAGTCAATGTAGAGGCGGTTGTTTTTCGCTTCAATATCTATCGTCATATGAATATTCTCTCTGCAGATGGTTATTTGGAACATGAAGAAGGATGCCTCCTGCACAAATGTCCTGATGGGTTCCGGGCTGTTGACGGCAAGTGTGAGGCTTGTGAGGGCCCATGTGGTGGCCCCAAAGTGTGTGATTGGCGGTTTCTTGAGAAAGAAGATACCTACTGGATTACTGCTAGCTTCCTTGAAAGACCTGAAAACCAAAATTGCAGCAAAATAATTGGAAAAGTTGAGATGTTGCCAACTTCGTTTGAGGAGTAAGCTACTACTATTTGTATAAAAGCTAAATGGTCAAGTTCAACATCAAATATTAAATTCAAGTATTATTCAATTTAGTTAAATGATACTATCGTGTGTTATGTGCATCTTTCCGTCTACATCAAATGTGGAAGTTTATTTAATTACAATCGTTGTTATCCTACTTTTTGTGTTCCTTTTGACAGGAGTAACACTGTAAATGCATGTATATTTAATTATAATAATATATTGTTGCTATATTGTAGTGAGATACAGTAAGTAAACGTGATCTGGTGTTCTTTAATATTATCATCATTTCTGCTGCTAATTTCACCGATTCTGCTCGGGTTCTTTCTCTTTATAGTCGTGTGTTCAAATCTTGGTTTCCAACTGAGTAACACCTGGCTAGTCAGAGCTATTTGACCAGCGGTCCACACGGCCATCTTTATATTCATAACATCTGGATATCAGACGACATTGGTCTTATCCCATACTAACAGGTGGTGGTTATCAAGTAACTGTCGGAAATATAGCCTGCTCTAGACCCAGGTGGCTGACAGATGCAGTGTGGAAACCAAGATTTCTAAATAATTCAAACTTCTTAATTTCATTGACTATTGCTTGGGATTTGTTGGAGGGTATGGTGTTGGCGTGGTGTCACTTTAGTTAGATCTCATGTGATACACATGTTCACTTTTTTCTGAATTCCAATATTTTGTGTCAAACACAACCCCTTGCTCGCAATATATTTAGGCCTATGTACCTTAGGGTAGGCAATCCGCCCCCTCCCCAAGTAGAGACAATTTGGTATTGGTGTGGTCAGTGGGCCTATAGGTGTTGTAGTTGTAATATCTTAGCGTATAGTTTAGACTAGAACATTGTGTTGTGACGTGTGCCTATTAGAGCAGTGAAATAGACTAGATCCCTAAGAATTTGTAGTGCTTTTTGTTGGTGTTTACTTGAAGCACTCATAGATCACAGGCTAGATAAAGTAGATGTGTGAAGCAAAAAGCCTACCCTTGAAATTCTGTCTAATTCATTTTCAATAAAAGTTTTGAATAGCTATCATAGTTAACACTTTGTAAAATAATATAGATAGTCTTTTTTTCATGCTGAGCTTCAATTTTAAAGTAATATCATAACAATGGAATTTTACAGCGACCCGGTTTTAAAAGAGAGAGCAATGACAGCAGATGACCTGAAGGTGTTTGAGACGGTAGAACACATCACTGGCTCTTTCTTGTTTGAACCTGACGGTAATCTTCCTTCAGTCACAGACCTCAAGGTGTTTAGAAATCTCAAGACAATAGACGGTTCTGGCACTGCGTAAGGCTTTAGAATAATAACATACAATCTTGCCTTAACAACAGAATGCAGATTCATAACTGTAACTGATGTACTTTAAATAGTAGCACTTGTTTATCATGCCTGTATTGGCATGGAGGAGGGAGGCAGTAAGAACACATCTTTGAAATTTCTGCTTACACAAATTATAATATAACATTTTGGTCATTCATTTCAGATAATACATGTTTCTATTTTAGATTAAGTATAGTCTATGCATATCATAGACATGCATGTATATTATAAACTTCTTATATCCACATGTACCGTACAGTATATGTAATACTGTGTTTTTGCACATTGTTTTTCTCCTGTATAAATATGTTTTCTTTGTTGTAGTAGACATAGCATGATAATTTTATATACTCTTCTAGTGATGGGTATTCCTTGTCAATCTGGAGCGCTCACTTGCAGTCATTAGACTTGGACAGTCTTACTGAAATCTCCATGGGTTATGTTTACATAGAAGCCCCCAAACTCTGCTATGTAACAATTGACACCATTAAGAGTCTATGGGGCAGAAGAACCACCTTACCAGATGGCATAAACTCTACAGCCTGTGGTAGGATTTCCTCAGTTTCCTCAATATTTTATACACTTGTACACATGTATGCATTTCCGATAGTATTACCTTGTGTATGTATATTGCATAGCATACTTTTTGTAGGCTATGCGTTTACTGGTGCATCCTTATTGCGAACACGCAGCGAGGATGCACCAGCATCCGTTTGAAGTTAACGTAATTATTATCATAAAGCTTGTTATGGTGTTTTTTCAGAATTTTTGGCACTTTTTTAGAAAAGGCAGGAAAGGTTTGTCACGAGGAATGCGAGTCGACGTGCATTGGGCCGTCCAGCTCTCAGTGCAGGTCATGTGATGAAGATGGCTGCACGTTGAAGTGTAAGAACTTTGAGTTTGAAGGGCGGTGTGTCCCCACGTGCTCCCCGACTGATCACTATACTAACGGTACTTCCTGCTTGAGGTGTCATGAACAGTGTAGCGATGGCTGCACGGGACCAGTAAGTTTCTCGTGCTTTACGGAAAGTACACCCATTTCATCATGTCCTCCAAGAAAATTCTGCCCAATATTATGATACTGTTCAAAGTGAACTATTGTTTAACTGAAGCAGGAGTCAGAAGTCTTAAATATTTATACCAAAGTCTAATATTCTAGTGTGACCAAAGAAACTGTATCTGGCTGGACACTGTATATTATATTATATATTTTACATTAGCTATACTTTAAGCAACCATGTGTATAAACCAACTTTAGTCTTCTGTACAAACTAAACTGGGAGGAATTAATCTGCTATTCATTGTATGGTATATTCTGTGTGAACGAAGCTTTAGTTCCTTTTCCATCGTACAGATCGATGTGCTATGTTAAACTAAAATACATAATTACCCGCTGCCTTTTCATATCTGATATTCTGTTGAATAGGCCGAGGTTGTTTATTACTATTAATGTATACATATATTACAGTATATGCATACAAAGGTTGTATTTACCTGCTGGTAGTTTTGCTTATGCTAATATAAAGTTTTCTGTATACAGTTAGACACTGACTGCCACACATGCAAGCACTACAAGAATGGTAACAGATGTGTACCAAAGTGTCCAAATCCGACATATGCTGATAAAAATAGCGTGTGTCAGCGTTGCAACGACTTCTGCAACTTTGAACAGGATTACAGGTAAGCTTATCATGCTGCCTGAAGAGTGATAGCTACTGTATATATTCATTCATTTTTAAACTACATTTTGTTATGAGATTTGTTTATAGGAAGTTCGTCACTGTACCATGCATCTACTGGTCTGTCGGTTCCACAATTGCAATAAATCTAATGACATTAGTTAAAGGCTATGTGTTTGTCTACCTCTTATAGATGTTGCTTTGTAAAAGCTATGATCCTATTCTCCATTGACTTCAACTAGTGTTTTTCGAGCCTATTTTTACTTACCACTACCAGTTATGAATTACTAAAACCATCAGTTGTTATTGAATCTTGGAGAGAATTGCAGGTGTTATTCTTTTTACCATTGAAGCTGTTCCGGTTCTGAACCTCTGGTCGGGGATGGCGGCTGCGACTCGTGTCATCGAGTCGAGGTCAAAATTCAACAAAGGATAATACCAAAATGTTTCAACCAAACTAAACCCTGCCCATCAGGTTTTGTCACACTTTCCCAGAAAAAGAAGTTCTTCAAGTACCTCGCGGAATCAGTACATGCTGATAGAATAAATGAGGTGCGTTAGTTTTAGGCCTATAAGCTTGTCTGACATTTGTATAGATATACACGTAGTACATAATAATATACATTGTAATAATTGTCTCTACTGACTTATTCTATCTTGTCAACAATACTTTGTTACTGTTTTACTGCTGCTTATATACAGTGTATGTAGGCCTACATGTAGTACACGTTATGATTTACTGTGTGTTGCAGGCTTGCCTGAAATGCAACCCTGAGTGTGCGGAATGCGAAGGAAGGCCTGACGTGTGTGCAGTAGGTTGCAGCCCGACTGCCTATAGGGTTATAAAACAACAAAACGATTTCCTTTATTGCACGCTTAAATGCGACACTGTCAACCACTTCCTCAATGAGACCGCCAGAGAGTGCGTTGAATGTTCCAACACGTGTAAAGGCTGCACAGGACCTACTGATATGGATTGTAAACTATGCTCAGGGTTTAAGATCAAGTTGGTGAGTATATACTGCAGGTATCTGTTTATTAATGGGTGTGAGTCAATTCTAGTGACTACTTTCTGCATGTATAATGAATACTGGAGTCTTTACCTCCATCTTCTATGGCATCCAGTCATTGAAGGTTTGACTATTAGCACACAGCTTTTTGGATCCTGTTACCCATCAAAACAGTTATTGTGATGACGGTTGGCTCTGTGTCAATACCTGTTAGAAGTGTGATTGTTATGACATCATTTCCTGTGCCTCGACCATCTGCTGCTACGCATGTAGACCTCATCAATGGTTTTTCTTTTTTCTTCTGATATTCCATACGTAGTCGTTTTCCACTGATGAAATAAAAGCAAGCACAATATACCGTATTGGACCTTAATTTTGCTGAATGTGTTTTTTTATTTATTGATCTCTTTATTGTAGAACACTACCAAAGACCTCTACCAATGTGTGAATGAGTGTCCACTGACCCATAATATGACTGCGCTTGAGAAGGGAGACAGGCTATGCCTTACTCCCCAAGAGTATAGTACCAGGTATAGAGACTATCAATAAGTAGTATATGCCTGACTGTTATATTTACCTGCGGGTTGTGTAGTGGAGCCATGGGCTACTACTACTGCATCTCTTTCATAATGTGACTGAAAAACCTGAGTATTATATGGGGTTCGGTGCATTTTGGTCAATCAGTAGTGGCAGTAGTAGCTGATGCTTATGTGAAGATGACACATTTACTGCATACTCACTATGATTGTACGATAATACCAAATATATGAGACATGAGGCTATTCTATACTATGACTATCTGCAGATACGATGAGTATGTGAAACATGATAAAACTGTCATGGGTATCTCACTGGCTGTTTGATAATGCTGGTTTCATAATACTTTTTAGACAAATTGCTCCAACAGGCAGAGCCACTGAGACTACTGCCCCGATACGAGCAGGTGTTATTGTTGGTTCCTTGTTCGGTGCTCTCGTGGTCATAGCTGCCACTGCCATTGTCGTGACGTACTACTGCCGTCAGAAAAGGAAGCATATAGAGAATACTAAAGCATACGAACTACAGCTTTATGGACCAGGTTAGTGTTTGATTGGTTGATTTAACACGTTTCACCTAATCTACTCTCATGTGACAAGAGTGTTACCTGATCAACTTTGGTGTTACACAACACAACATGACATCATTATTTTTGTAATACAACACCATTCCGTATGCAAGCTCAAATGTTCATCCTTCAAAAGTAATATATTCTATAGAGAATATCCACATGTAATTGTACCTACCACTTGTATTGCTGTATATAATACATGTACCTACTACTTATATTACTGTATATACATGTACCTACTACTTATATTACTGTATATACATGTACCTACTACTTATATTACTGTATATACATGTACCTACTACTTATATTACTGTATATACATGTACCTACTACTTATATTACTGTATATACAGGTACCTACCTACCACTTGTGTTACTGTATATACATGTACCTATCACTTGTATTACTGTACATGTATATACCACTTGTATTGGCGTTTCTAGTTGATGTTCAGCCTATTCTACCTACGGATGCTGAACCGGATCTATCTAGACTCAGACTAGTCAAGGAGTCGGAGCTTAGACGAGCTACTATTATCGGGTCGGGTGCATTTGGTACCGTATTCAAGGTGAGAAAATGTCTGGTTCTCCGTAACGAATGACTTTACACTCAAGCAAATTGAAATGTACTGACACAACATGTAACATGACATATTATATAATATACTTTCATATTTACATGTACATGTATATAGTGTATATATATATTGTGTGTATGTTGTAGGGCTACTTAATTCCAGAAGGGGAGAATGTAAAAGTACCAGTAGCTATTAAAGTTCTTATTGAGGGAACAACTCCGTCCCAAAACACAGAGCTGCTAGACGAAGCGAGAGTAATGGCGTCTGTCGACCACCCATGCTGTATTAAGATTGTGGCTGTGTGTATGACAGCGCAGATGATGCTGATTACACCTCTGATGCCCGAGGGATGCCTGCTTAGCTATGTCAAGGCCCATGCTGGACAATTAGGATCCAAGATTCTTATTAACTGGTGTGCACAGATATCCAAGGTTTGTCCTTGATTTCTACAAGGTTAATAGTTACTCATAAGTTAGATGCACACCCATTTGATGAGAATCAGATGACATGCATTATAATCCCTCCACATATTATACATGCTAATAGGAAATAGTTTAGTCATGCAGCTCTGACATCATCATCTCTGATGTAACCAGCTAATACCTATCTTATCATCCACAGACTATATCCATGTTAAATCTCTAGTCTACATGTGCTTGTACATTATGACATATAACTAACTCTTCACCTTTCTGACAGTTATATTGTGTTTATATTGGCTCCTAAACAGTGTTTCGTTTTTGCTTAAATTCCCGTCTGCTATTGCATGCCAGTTTTCCAGTTTTTCATCAACTTAACCTTATACAATGTACATTGTTATACCTACTTAACCCTTGTTTTGTACCAGATGCACTTGGCTTTTCAAATGCATCACACAGTATATGTATATTATATTTAACCTTAATTACCAATTCCGCCCAGTTTTTTCCCTCAGCATATAGCAGGCAAGTAAGAGTTAATTGCGGATATTTATAAGCTAGTAATAAACTGTTTACAGGGAATGGAGCATTTGCAGAGGTGCGGTATAGTGCATCGTGATCTGGCAGCACGGAATGTCCTAGTGCACAGCGAGAATCAAGTAAAGATTACAGACTTTGGATTGGCTAAGCTATTAGATGTCGGGGAGGAGTACTATAAGGCCGACAGTGGCAAGGTATGAATAATAATAACATCTAGAAATAATTATGAGAATGAATCTCATATGAACATTAAATCACTCGCGCTCCCGTGTGACTATACAATAGCGATGTTGTTATTTAATAAATGAAGTGTTAGCCAACACGCAGTTCATCTATAATTCATATTTTCTGTGTTGATGAAACAGTCTAAGTGGAAGATTAATGGAAATCATTATTATTCTAAACTAACCTATCTGAGAGAGTGTTGGCTGCATTATAATAACAAGTGTAACCTGCAGAATATGTCCTCATCCATAGGATATTGTTTTACCACTGCCAACATTGTTAAGAAGGCATCGGATCATGTTAAAGCGTAATTGTTTGACTTATCTAATGGGATTGGCATGATGTACAGACGCCAGTATTTCTACTCTTCTTACGAAATACAACAGTACATGGTGACCTGTCATCACTATATACACATTTTGAAGTACTGTAATAATAGCCTTATTTCCATAAACGCTGATTAAATGGGTGGATATGTTGGTGATGTTATACAGTTCTGTAGGCTATACAATTTGGTACACAGGCTAGTAGGCCAACAGGCATACTATACACTGATGCCCAGTATAAGTATATAACATTGTACTGTATAATATTACTTATAACTGTCATGTTTTTTGTTTGACTCAGGCAACTGATGAAATAGTAAGTGTTGTTAGTACATACAGCAGAGTATGTATGTATGTACTATGGTGTGACCAATGTCTCCCATGTTATTACCTAACACCTATATGTGACCCCTGCTATCAGAATCGGACATCGCGCGGTGAATTGACTTCCACGCAATAAGCGCTCAAAGTCCAAAAAGCTAAACTGAAACTTACCATGCTGATTCTCAGCTTTCAATGTTATTATACTAATTGAAGCATGCTCTTTCACTTTCTACTAACCAATTAGCAATCAGTACAGCATAAATAGGTGTAAACTTCGTTCAAAGTCGTTGCTAATGGAGTCACGTGACTTATCATGGAGGCACATGGTGGGACCAGGATTTTACTCGCTTTGATTATTTAAATCAATATTGTTACTTTATGGATCTTGCTGAGGACCTTTCTGACCAAGAAAGTAAAGGAGAGGAAAGAAACTAGCTTTATGCCATTAATTTAGGTGTGGCTACACACACCTGAGGCCCAGGATGGCCCTGATATACTGGGAGATATTGATAATAATAGCGTAAAAATTGTGAAAATTCTTCAAAATTATAATTATCAATATTCCTGTTGTTAAAGACTTTTGAGTGACTTCAGGATGCACAAGCTTATTACCAAGCCAAGCATTACCAGTTTTACTGTTGAAATAATTCAATCTGTGTAAGATGTGCTCCCAGCTCTTGACCAGCCATTACTAGATCTCCTAAAATTTATTAAGCAAAATCTCTCCCACAATAGTCAATTCTGTCTGCTTCTACTAATTCCCACAAGGCCAAGAAGAGAAAATACTTTGTAAAGATTTCCATTATGAAGGTGAGCAACTATTTCATCAATCAAATGGTTAGTATGACATTAAGCTACCTGAATTATAGGCTGAGGCTATTTCACTAGTAAAGATAAAGTTTAGCTCATACTTCAAAATTAGTTCTGCTGCAATCTCCATGTGTACTACACATACATGTGACTTACCACATATCCTACCCTCTTTATCCTATTTGAGTAACCAATGTGCATCACATGTACATTACATTAGAATCAATAACACAGGTTGAAAACTCACATAAGTGAGTATCTAAATGTACATGTATTTATCTTAAGTTATTAAGTAAAACAATTCATGTCCCAGGTATCCATGACTATTTGTAGGAACATCAATCTGTTGCCAGGCTTTTATGTGTATGAACAGCAGTGGGACGTCTCCTCTATTTCTAGCCTTGTCAAGTCATTATAAGGAGTGTGGTACAACTCCCTTCAACTTCAGCGACTTCAAGTTACAACATCAAAGCAGTCAACTTTGGCCAAGCTTATAGTGGATTTCCTGAATGCAGTCGGCTCTATCCATGCACTAGCCCTCCTAGGATGGATTCCAGGTAAGTTGACTTTCTACAGGCAATAAACCTTCTCTTCCTGATATAATTTTCATTACCATTGATTCCAGAATGGGCCTCTGTTGCTAAAAAGCAAAGATGAAGGCAGATTACATAAGTCCGTCCGCATTACAGATCATACCCAAATATTGTAATACGTAGGTACACTGTATTATTATACATGTATCACATTGCTCTAATACTGCAGTAGTAAACATACACATAGTTTGAATCAACTAGTATTATACACTTACATGTATTTTATCTGTCTCCCATAACCTCTGCCTTCCTCCTTCAAGTACTAAAGTGCAGTGATCATTTCCAAAAAACTAGCAATAAAAAGCTTTGTGGCAAAGCTATGCATACATCAGCTATCAGCTTTCAGTATCTTGTTGTATGACTGCACATGTTTTGTGATAGCTAGCAAGTCACAGTGAGGTAATGGTTAAGCATGTGGGTTTGTAATCTGGAGGTCCAGAGTTCAAATCTAGTCTACTACATCTGCTACGCTTAAGTTTTTGTTTGTCTTATTTTTTTACTGTCAAAATTATTAATACACAACATACTCTCAACAGGATTCAAGAAAACAGATGTTAAGGTGCTACCATCTGATCTCGCAATAGAAGGACTATGGAAAGACTACAACTCAATGAAGTTCATAATTTGGTCTATTTCACCAGAATGGCGGAATCCGGATAGTTCTAACCTACCTACCTCAAAGACCCTTCTCAGGGCTACCCACATATGAGAGACCATTTTGTTAACTTGTTACAGGATGTGCAGTATCTTCTATTTCACTTGCATGGAAATCTGTGTTAAAATTTATGTTAATGCAGCCTGTCCATCGCAATTGGTGCACAAGTTCATTTTCACTGTTTTTGTCGAAAATCCGAAATCAGTATCTCTTGTTTAAGTGGCCATGGGACACAAGATATGGTTTTTACATTGTTTTTAGTTATTTCATCAGATTCCTCACACATTCTTACCCCTAGTCAGTAAAAACTAGCAATGTAAGTCAATTAGATATGCCCGTTGCTAAGTTCTGAATAGTGTAAACAATAAATTATTGGTTCGAAAACTTTAAACCAGATTTTCTCAGTTCGCTTTTTTGTGAAAATCGACAGATATGGACCCAGTATTATCCTGATAAAAATTGAACCGTTGGTGCTAGAATAAAAAGGAAAACATATTTAAAATCCTCATAAATTTCTATATCTGAAAACATACATATCTCAAAATCTTTGGGTACCTCCCGATGTCTGATTCTGATAGCAGGGGTCACATATTTATATACTTCATTATGTCCACCAATCAGCATGCTGTTTGTTATAATAATAACCAGTTGCTAAGTTTGATAATATTTGTATGCATCAAGTTTGTTTGCTTAGAATTGGTGATAGGTGAGTATGTTATTACTCAATCTAACAATGTAATAGCATCACAATGTAATAGTGTCATAATGTAATAGAGCATTCAATGTCACATGTCACGCTACCATACCATCTTGCTATTTTCTATCTGTATTACAGGTACCAATCAAATGGATGGCCCTGGAGTCAATACAACATAGAATATTCAATCACCAGACAGACGTTTGGTCATACGGTGTTACCATCTGGGAGATTCTCACGTTTGGCCAGAAACCATATGATGGTATAAAGGCCAGAGATATTGCTATTCTAATAGAGAGAGGAGAACGGCTACCACAGCCTTCTATCAGTACTATAGATGTCTATATGATCATGATCAAGTGTAAGTATGCTATGATATAATTGTGTAGGCAGTGTACGGGGTTGGGACGGTGCACCACTGTCCCAACCCCTTCCCAAGTAGTAATATATTTGGCTAGGGATACTAATGAATAACACATGTAGATAAGGTGCACTCAGAAGGGTTTTATATTTCAGTATTGTATATTAGACAAGTATAATACAACTGAATAGGCACTAGTCATGGCTTACACAATGCAGGTAATATAATGACGTACATAAACTATATATACATAAACTATATATAAAATATGTATGTTATAAACCTGGAGTGAGATTCAAATTGTTTATGTGAGTTACGATTATAAGTTGTTACAATTTCGTTCACCCATTGCTACTCGGAACAAAAGGGGGACTGAGAATAGGAAACTGTGCTTAAACTGTGTTACAAACTCGGCTAATAATATTGTTGTTGACCAAAATGTTTCCTCTAAGATTGTTTCCAATGGAAAGTTCCTGTAATTCTGTATTGTGTTGACTGATTATTCATAAACATGATGTCTCAATCTTTGATAAATTGATTTATGATGAAATTTAATTTGTAATATTAGTTAAACACTCAAGTATACTAGCGGAACCATTCAAGGGAAACCGAATTCAAGTTCCTGATGTTGGACTAAAAATATTCAACTTTCATCTGTCACTGGTGTGGGATAATTCAAATCAATCATTTAAAATTGGAAGTTTTAGAAGATAGGACACCATAAACACTTTAGTTCCTGATAAACTGGTTCTCAAATCGATAAGACGATAAATGACTCAACCTATCCAAAACCAGTCAAAGACCTACATGTATCCCAAACCAGTCTTCACCTTTAACACCAGCATTGCCTATAACTCTGCCTTATATATTACATAATTAGGTTGGATGTTAGATGCAAACACTAGACCAACGTTTGAAGACCTCACAAAAGAATTTACCAAAATGGCGCGTGATCCCGGCAGATATCTCGTTATCGAGGGAGACCAGCTCAAACGAAACCCTACCATCAAACTGAATCATAATTGGATGCTGGAGGATCTACAAAGTATGGACGATGAATACCCAGATAAAGACTTAGTCGGTATGTACATGTACTGTTTCTATAATTAGTGTATATTATATTTATAACATGATATACACGTACATGTATAATAGGCTGTATATTGTATAATAATTAGTAAACTGTATATTGATATTGCTGACTATGATTATGTAGGTGGAAAAGGCAGTCTGTAAATTAGTATATGATAGTGTATATTATCCTCTACTTGTTATTGTATTATTCTTGTATTATTACGTAGATAGAGTTGAAGCCTGGCTTAGGTCAATAGATGCATACATTCACGTTCAACAGAGCAAAAAATCAAAATGTCGACCTGCCTGTAGCTTATAGTATATCGTACTAGTTTCTGTTTACCCAAAATTCCACTGTGCCCTTACTATTTAAACTTTCAATTTAATATTTTGATTTGATTTCGATTTGGGAGTTCAGGATTTGGCCATAAAATCAGGAAGATTTTTCGCAATTTGATAAGGAATGGCTGCAATACCGAATAAAAGCTAAATATTTATTTTCAAATATTTTATAGCTGGCAATATAATACATCAATTCGATTATTTGTAATTATTTATATTTCTGCTGTTTATAGCACCTGATGATTATCTATCGCCATCCATAGCCTCCACATCATATCCTCGGTACGAGAACGATGATGCGGTGCCCCCGCCTTTTGAGAAGAGTTTACAGCCCTGTGGCTCAGCTGATAATCTGCCTTCTCCACTTAGATACACTTCATCACCTACTCTCAGGACCTTCTCTGATACAGAGAAACTGAGTGAGTTATATACATGTATACTACTATGAGCTAGTACACCTACATGTATAATTAGTGTAGTTGTGAATATTATCAGAAATATGCACAAATGAAACAAAAGAAAAATGAAAAGAGTTCAGTGGCTGATTTATAACAAAAAAGTCGGTGAGACCTGTTGTAATGGAAAATTGGTTTTTTATTGAATTGTACTATTTAACATACTATACACTTAGGTCTACCGCTCAGAACTAAATAATAAGCTATGGGTGTAGTGGTATTCATGTTATAAAACAAACATTTACATGTAGCCTATATTGGACAACAGAAAAAGAAATCACAGCATTATATGGCACAGGCTACCCTCTACCAGCGTCATAAATAATAAATAATATCACTAATGAAAATAGTAAAACATTTATAAATTCAGGCTTGGTGGCCCCTTGATCCCTTGATATTTAGTAAAGCAGAGCAGCCTGCAATAACATGGGCTGATGGTTTCTGGGAAATGTGCCGAGATATCAGCTCATCACTGTAGGTGTAATATTCTTCCAGCCTGTGGCTATAACTCTCTACTTGAAATTTGATTACAGAAGAAATTTATACTGTACAGGCACATGTATATTTCACTTGCATGTGCTTGATTGTACACTCTGCATAAAGACATACACATGTGTATAAGTAGGATACGGCTATATGCTGTTGTGTCACCTCCACATGTCCCAGTAAATGGCATGTAATGTGCTGCCAATAATATACATGTAAAATCTAGCAAATACATGTATATATTCATATAGATTTTGACATGTAGGTAAAGTCAATAAATCATTTTACTCTATAAATAGTAGAATAATTTCTTATTCTCATGAAGGAAGACAACTCCCTGTTAGCACCGACCACAAGAAATTATTTCACCAGCTGAATGTATTATACATTTCCTAAATTGCAAAAATAGTCTCTTTCCTCTGTTTATTGGATATGACATTAATATAATGGACATCAATATTCAGTTTCTGGTTACATGACTATTCCAGTTGCTATGGTAACCAGTGTGTTGTATAATTAAATACTAAGTAATCCTCAATGCTCTACTGATTTCCACAATCATGTCATGAGCTATTTTAGGTCACCATGATGAGGTAAATGATATTTTCATAATAATACTTTAGCCTTAGTTTTATACTGTATTACTTGTACTTACAGCTGTGGACACAGAGACAAATGATGAGTACCTCCAGCCAGTGAGTGCTAGGGGGACGCTCCGCTCAGCCCCCACAGTCGATGATGATGGATACCTCCAGCCACAGAATTATTCAGGTTATATAGATGTTTTAGCTGATGATAGAAGTGAGTGCTACTTACCGCATGAAACCTTAGTTCCTTGCACTCTGTTGCTTCCACTATTGCACGTGTTTAGACCACCAATGTTTAAATCACATTAATTGCATTAAATCATTGGAAATTTAAAAGATTGTCCTACGAAATTAGTATTCTACTGTATATCTTAAAACATTCTAAGCAATACAAACAAACTTATGTGTTTTTATAAAACACTAAGCTGAATCAGCCATTTAATATACGTGGCTAGGTTCTGCTATTCGTGGAAATTGGTGGAGTGTTGTACTCTTGATCTTGTAAAGAAATTTATTCTAAATTATGCAGCAGATTCTGCTGTCTGACTGTGTTTCCTGTTACCACAGAATATTATTATGACAAAATGTTAGACATCTGTGCATTTTTCATGACAACATGATGTGTCTGGCACGTAAGAACTCTGCAGCTATGTGCAAACTTGCCCTCAACTTAGATTTCCTGTTTTGGTGCTGAAAGCTCGATCTGCCGACTTCTGTTCACTTTGTATGGCTATATACTTTGAGGCTAGCCAATGCCTATCTTCTATATACTTAGAGGCTAGCTTAGCATCTATATTCTTTGCATCTTCTCACTTTGAGAGTATATTACCATAATTTATCATAAGTTGTAAGTTGGTGTATGCTATTATTATTAGGCTTTGCCTGACTATATGCCTAAGTGACTTTATCATCATTGCAAACTTTTTTATCATTAATTCAGAAAAGAAGCAACTTGACAATAATCTCCACGGCTATGAAAATGTAAGATTCCCTGGGTTACTACTACTACTAGCTGGACTAGTACTACTACTACTAGTACTACTGTACCATTGCTACTAGTACTAATACTACTGTTAGCACTGTGACAAGTACTAGTATTGGTAGTACTAGTAGCTCAGCTAGTAGTAGTTGGGTAAGGAATGAAAGTGAATGTTCGACTTAACTAGCTTCAGGCTTTTGGGTTAAGCGTTACGCTCTGTCTGTCTGTTATGTTGCTGTGTATCAACTACAGTTACATTGTGCAGCATAGTACCAATTATAATACACGTCTAGTTATCCTCGTAACCTCATAGGGTGATCTATTCTAACCTACTCGGTGTAATCCACCCTTTAACCTACTGCCTATATTGGTACTATGTCTGTAGAAATAGCCACTCAGTATTTTTTCATTTCTTGACGCTATTATATAATTTACGCTGCCTGAGAAGCAATTGGTTGATTCGAATGCAACCCAAATCTCATTTCATTGCATATGTTCGTTCCTTCTGTTATCTGAATGGATGCTAACTAACACCACTTTGTGTTTATCTGTATCACTGGGTCTCAATGTGGTTGTGTTGGGTTGTCTTGTTGGCACTGCATCCCAATTGATAGACAATGTTATCACTTACCCAGCCTGTGGGCTATGTGGGACAGACTATTTGTAATTATTGAGTTATGTTCCAAGTGCTCTAAACTCTAGGAACTTGACTCTAGAATGTGAACAACTTGGAACCTAGGCTATGGTGTATGTAAATACTGTTACAGTTACATGTAGGATGCAGCCCACATCATGTTAGTGTAGGTCTATCTACACTACTTGTTGATAGAAGTGTTTGTAATGTAAAGTATAATGTTCATAGGAAATATTCTAGAAAGTCTCTTTAGTCTTACAACTCCCACTTTTCTGTTTTAGTTAACTTACCAGAAGTAAGCAAAGTTGCAGCAGATTCAGATGAGGAAGAAGAAGACGAGAGTCGTCAACCCCTGTTGGTAGTAGATAACTCCATATATTTATCAAATAAAGACGACATTACTCCTTTACCTACTCATAACTTGACTTCTAATTCTATGCGGGCAAATGTAGAAAATCCAATATACATGTCTAATAACAACGGCTCCCCTCCACCCCACAAACAGTCATTGAGCCCACAGTATACGAACCCAGACTACGTCAACCAAGATGTTAACTGTTGAGGTCATATAATTAATTTCATATAATTTGATGTATACATGAAACCTTTGTTACCTTATATTATATTCTAGCAGCGAGCTATGGTGAGCAGTGCCATACGATATAATTCTATTTAATAACTGTTCTATTCTGATTTTTATGCCTTAAGCAATATTTTTGTTTTCATTCAAGTTAGAATGACATTTTTTATCAACCAGTATTCAAGTACTACGCAGTGAAAACAGGGTTACGTCACATTTGCCATATCTTAAGAACTTGAAGTGATATTTTTTAATATTTTTGTAAATTTTTGATATTGTTCTTCTTATAATGGTCTCCCCTTGTTATATTTTGCCTACAACTATATAAACTATTTTCCTATTGAGGCCCACCTGGGCTTTTAGCATTTTTTAATATGCTGCCTATTGTGATACAGTAGCAATTCACTGGTAATCCCACATTGATTATACTATGGTCAATGACCAGATAATTTAATTTTGTAAAGGGAAGAGATGGTTTAGCATTTTTTCTGATAATTAACAGTCTTTGCAACTAAATTACCCTCTGTACAGTGCATTGCCCTTAAACTGTATATAATTATACTTGAATGTACTTTTCCACATGCAATATCCCTTTTGCTCACAATACAATATATATATTAGATGCTTTTAACTAGGTACGTACTAGATTCTATATGACTATATTATAGTGTAGGCTTCACAATCACCCTCCTATTCAGTAGATATTTACACCATATTTGATGCATCCAATTATTTAAAATTTCTTCTGCTTTACTTTATTCTATTATACATATTAGGCTTATTATAAAATCTTATATAATTATGCATTATATTTTTATATAGCAATAATATATAAAATAATGATGACTATGAATAAACATAACTAATTCTTCATAAATATAAACAAAGAGTTGATAGAATAGCTCTAGCACTACGTTGAAAACCGAAACTCGATGCTATTGGTCCACTTCTAGAAGGACAGCAAATGTTATAGGTTCACCCCTCAAAAGACTGCAAATGGCCAGAGCAATAAATTAATTGCCCGTTACTTATTGCAAGTGCAGTGTGGTACACGATCCCCCAACTTTGACCACTGAGTGTGGTACATGTATTTCCCAAAACTATGACTATATGAGTGCAAAATGCCTCCCGGTACAACTTGGCACAACCCGTGGATTTTACTCCAGTAGTCCAATATTGGCAACTGTATGTAACCCAGAGCCAGAGCTCTCAATGGCTCTGATGTAACCGATAGAATATGACTAATGTACCCTAGCTGTACTAAGGAATAACCCTATTTGGTTATTGCATGCAGCTCTGAGCTGTTGGTGAAGACTCTATTCTGGATATATGACATGGCTGGTATCTAATGGATTCCTTTCAAGAATATGCTATTTCTTTCTACATAGTATATTTTGGGATAATTAGCTGTACCGTAGAAATACTTTATTTACATGTGTGGATTTTTATTTTCAATAAGCAAAGTTCAAGCTCTCTGTTTTCTGTCTACTATAGGCTTACATCAACTTGGCTGATAGCCAATTCAGTGCTGAGCTGACCCCAAACAGACCCTTGACTACTGAGCATCTGCTATGCAGTGACTACAGGAGTAAGACAACTCTTACAGCAAGTAGGATCTGTTACTAGGGATACACATGTACATGTAGTAGCACTAAACATCATTATCAGGAAAATGGAATTTTTTACAAAAATAGTTCCACAGTATTTATTTGTAAAGTCTTGTAGAAATAATATAAAAACTATTTGTACCAGGTATTACAGCAATACTGGCTTAGTATAATAAATATGTATGCTGACACTTACCACAATGACATGTTGGCAGCATCCAGTATAAAATAAACATGTGGCCAGAGGGTTCTGGGTCTATAAAAATACCTATGAGATGTGTGACTGAGTGGGTTAGCCTTAGTTTATGTATACCTGCACATAGCTGTACATTACAGTCATGCACTTATCATGTAATAGTAAAGCAGTCTCAAATATAGAATCTATGAAAATATCTATGCATATAGCTTTAGTTCTTAGGGGGGTGAAATTTATAGCAATGTGGGGCAGAGCTCCACCTCCCATCATGTTTGCACATAATAAAAGCAGGCCCCATACGTCTATATCCAGGCGGGCAAGTGTATGCCATATAACTTCTATATGTGTATTCTGTCCCATATAACTTCACAATGGACCTGTCCACTTCGGGCCTTCCGCAGGACAGCACTACAACACCAGTATATTTACATGCATGTTATTCCTCAGTATTAACGTACTGCATGTAGGTTGTAGGACACACATGTACATTGTAGTTATGTTTATTTGTATAGAATAACATCAATATGAATCTACTATGCTGATGATCATATAGAGGAGTATTACGATAAAACAAACACTTCAGTGGTTAATGATGTATTGATCTCATCTCTATCTCCAATCTGCCCATTGTTTAACTTGTGGTATGAATTTGTATATTATACTAGCCTTGGTGCCAGGTTTTCCCCAGTTCACTGTAGAACTTGTGCTAAGGGTTTGGGAAGCTGCAACAAGTCAATGAGTGTCTTCATGACCTCTTAGACCAGCCTGGGTCAAAAATAAAAATTCCAAGATGACCGTCAGGTCTAAGCCGAAACGGCTGTCGACCTGGGGCTTTACTTGGTTGTAGGAAACCCTTCCTAGCTCATTTGGCACAACTAGTTTTCTCACACAAAAATGAGGATTTTGCTTTTGGTACAGGACATTGTGTTCGTGACCCTATGACGAAAGTGGGCTGGAAAATTCTTGAGCAAGTTGGCCTGTGCCTGAAATCTGGGTCACAAAGACACTAAGTAATTGCTAAACTTGCTTTGAACAGATTTAGAACCCAGGCTACTCCCATAACCAAACATCATTGTGATTTCAACCAAGTATACGTTGTAAGAGGCTAGATAAGGCTCACCTTGACACTGGCCCTGATCTTCAGACCAGGTTCCGTTACGTAAACATGTGACTTGGGTATGGCCTGTGTACCCTCTACCGCACTCTACAAGTAGTGTGTCTCCACTGAAATATAAATGACTCTCCGACACTCTAGAAGATGTGATGGAAGGAGGCCCTTTGCATGTAGCTCGAGCTAAAACAGCAAAGACAGTCACACAATGTCAGCCAAGTTAGTTTTCCTTCTCCTGATTTACACAGAGGAGACAACTACTAATAAGTACTGAAGTCCAGTAGTGGACTACTAAAATAACTTTAGTGGTTTAAAAAGAAACACCCTGGAGTAAAAATGAAATTTAAATACCTACTTTAAATATACATATAGTTACATTCTCATATTTATGTGTGTAGAAAATAATGAGACTTAATTAACTATAATAGTATGATAAATAAGCAATCATGTGGTGAATTAGTTATTTAATAGTAATTAGTATGCCACCCTGTTATGACTAACATGTGCTAATATATTACAGATTGACAAGTTCATTTAGAGAAACAAAAACAGGAGAGTGAGTCCTCTGAGAGGTTGACATGTTGGATGCACTCTCTAACAGACCAGTAATTACTATAGAATAATATACAGTTTGATTCACTCCTTCTATACAATACACTCTGACAAACAAACATAATACAATCACTGTTTGTGAGAACTGCAGTCAAACAGCAAATAAATAATAAAAGTATCATGAAGTAATAATATGGAGTACAGTATGTGTACCAGATAGAGTCTGTATATCATGTATGCTGTATAATGTCTTATTGTATTATTGTATCATATAATTAACGTGATAGTACAATATAAATCATAAACTTTATACACAATTTACAATACACCATTATACATTGTACTTCACATGACAATACCTGTAGTACTATTAGCTCAAAATTTTATTTTTTTGCTTTTGTTACGCTGCTATCAAGTGAAAATAGATATGCAAAAGTGTGCAAATTTCATGTATACATGATGTATTTATAAAACTGTACTCAATACATAGATAGATAAATACCACTTATAGAATAGTCTAAACCCTACCTAGCTATACATCGTATAACATTGTACAGTATCTATAATACTCCTAATCTAGCAAATCATCGATGTCTGAGTCAGATATGATAAAAATCTGCTAACATATCTTTCTATCTTCGCTAAAAGTTTCAAATGCAGATTAGGAAAATTTTCTTGCACATGATTACAATATGATAATAATATAGTATTAGTATTTAAACAGTGAAATGTATATATGCCACACTGTATGATGTAAGTGTACATTGTATACTATATAATGTATAGTATTGTAGAGTTGGCTAGTGTTGTACAATACCCCTGGAGTGGATAATAGTGTAACACATATACACCAAACAAACTATGCATACCTGTACAGTTAGGAATGAGGGAGCTATTCCAAACACCCTCATCAGTGCAAATAATTTTAGTCATATTTGGCTCCATCTCAAACCCATCGGCACATACAATGCCCAGGGTGTCATTCACCATATAACCATCTTTACCCAAACTACTGACAGCTAGCACCATGTGCTCTAGGAGAGATGGTGGACTACATCGTCTCACTGGAACAGAATACAATCCTGTAGTTTATAACCTTCATCACATAAAACTCGAACAAGGGAGCTGGTGATAAATACTGAATAGTTAAAAGCTGAAACCAATCTAAAGTTTTATAGCGAAGTGTCAACGAACCCACCAGTGTTTGATCAAGTGTTTCACAGATTAGTAGAACTAACCTAACTGTACCGATGCAATATCAGTATTATTCAATATAGTACAAAATAATTCATTCTATAATCTTCATCAGAACAGTCAATACCTGTGCACACAGGGAGAGCTGAGGACCAACTCTTGTCTTCAAGACATATAATGCTCGAGTTTCCTTGCAGTTCATACCCTCTGTCACATGTCACTGTAGCAGTGGAGCCCAGGCTAAATCCACTGTAGATGATATACCTATAATATTGAATTTAAGACCAATTATTTTTTCATTTCAACTACTTATATATTTATTTCATTGAAGAAACTATTAGATATTCCATGCCCTCTTTCTAGCTCCATCGCTCATCATTGAGTGAAAGAAGACAACTCCATAATAGAGAAAATAAACATCGGCTCACGTAGATTATCAGACATCAGACATAAAAATAGAACCAAAATACCTGTTACAATTGCATACTAATAAAATATACTGATCCCATGAAAGGAGTACACAACTCCAAAGAGAATTGGATAAGCAGTGAGAGCTTAGTAGTTGTTGTTTATACAAACACCTTTAGCTATCCTGAACCCTACACAATGAAGTTCACACTCACCCATTGGTAACAGACAGCGTGTGATCCATACAATGTTTCAGCATACAAGAAGGGGGAGGGGCTGTCCATTCACCAAACTCATTACACTCTATCTCTGGGTCTCCTTTCAGTTCATATTCTCTTTCGCAGGTAAAACTAATCACCTCTCCGTAGGTATAAATGTTGTTAGCACCTACGTCTGCATCTACGTGTAGAAATGAGTTTATAGGATAGTTTTGAGTGTGAGTACAGCAAGATATTATAACCAATATTTTATTTTAGATCACATACTATTCATGGATTGTACATATGGAAAAGATTACACAGTACACTGTACACAAAATATCAATTATTATAATTCCATAGTATTGTGAAATCGAAATAAAAATGTAAAATATTGTAATACATTTTATGAGGAAAAGAAATAATACAGTATTTCGCAATGATGGACCATTGCTCATACTGATGTAAACAACAATAAAAAACAAAGTGAAACATCTTTACAATTAATTTTGATAAGGATTTCAATTAAGAGTCAATTCTGATTCACCATTTGATAAGATTAGCAGACCATCAGCTTGTGGCAATGGAGGGCAAGAGAGAATCTCACAGCTGGAGTTAGAAGCAGTCCAACCAGTAGACTGGTTACAGTAGGATCTACCATCTCCAACCATTTGATAGCCTGTAGAACATATAGTGTTGGTAACAAGACTCGTTACAATAGTATGAGTATACACAGATGTATTAGTATGCAGTATCAACCATGCATTTGAAAGCAGCTATATCAATGTAACGAATAAATAGCATATATAATATATGCATACATATATAGTTATGTAATACAATATGAAGGTAAATGAGAACAAGTAAGTGAGGTTCGTGAGTACTAATAAGCGATTTCATTGAGCCCACACTGGTGTATATATCCTACCTTTCTCACAACTATATACAGCTACGTAATCAGCAGTTATCTCCCCTGTAGATAGTGAGACATTTGTGATGTCATAGATACTGTGCGGTATTTTGATTGGTTCTGTGAGAGCACACAGCTTGGCTATACATACTGGTAAGTCAGCTGACCATTGGTGTCCATCACAATAGACAGTCTCTTGGCCTACAATTATACAGTGTAGGTGCAATACTCTGTGTAGACACTTTCTGGTCAATTCATAGCACATCACTAAGATTAAAGGAGGGAACAATGCGAAGTTCTAGCAGTTTTACCAAGTCTCCCTGATTCCGCAGGAGACTCCCTGATTTCCAACTCAAATTTTGGTACCCCACCCAAAATGGACACCCCCCACCCAAATGCTGAATCTCCCTGATTTTCAGCAGTCGAACTTAGCAAGCCTGAGTTCTAGGCTATTGGAACTATTTATTATGTTAGTTTAACGAGAAATAGAGTTTGTGTGCTCTTTTACTTATTGTGAAGTTGTCTACTCTCCAAAAGAAAAGTCATGCAAGGGAAGACAACTTCAAAACTACTTCACAATATTAGATAGGAGGGTCAGCCATGTTTCATTGGAATACAAAGATGTTGTTTTTACTGACCTATGATTTGGTATCCTGGTAAACATTGAAACTTGACACTGAACCCTGTAGGTGTAGAGTTTATCTGCATAATCGTCTGTGGCAGATGGTCTGGTAAGGGACACAACTCCTGATCACATTTCACTCTATCCACTCCTTCCCTACAAATAGCCACAGAATAAGATGCAAATTGTAACCACACCACATGACTGATAGTGTATGTATACACCAATAGTTATTTGGCTAAATACCGCAGGTACATGTAAAACACGCAATAACACTGCTAACCACATGCTGCGTTGTTTTGGATAAAAAAGGTAAGTATTGTGAGCAGACAACTTATAACTTAGTTAACACTATTTATGGGCTTGACTAACCATTGTCCATTATGTGAGCAGCTGATGTCAAATGTAACAGCTGAAGGAGAGAATCCAGCTATACAATGATATCTAGCAGTAGTGTTGTATACATATCCACCAGTAAAATGCGAAGTTATCAACACAGTATTGGTTACGTTGGGCGGTGGAGGACAGACTACAGGAGAGCATGACTCAAGCTACAAATACATAACATACAGTCACAAAGCAGAGCAAGCTAATCTCCCAGCCTTACATCTAATCTAAAATATTTGTGGCATATAAACAGGAAGAGAACAACTCCTACTATTAGCAACGATCTCAGATCATTCTATACCTGTGGAAACCAGGCTCCTTTTTCTGAGCAGAGAGATGTAGAGGTAACTTGGTGAGAATTTACGTAGCCTGTGTGACAGTGAATCTGTGCTTGGCTGCCATATACAGTTCCATTAGTTCTCACATCACCATGAGAAACAGCTGAGAAATCGGAACCACAGTCTATAACTCTGCATTCAGGTACTTTAGGGACCCAAGTGAGCTCATCTGAGCATACCAGTTCTGCTGCTCCAATTAGACGGTAGCCAGTATGGCACCTATATGTAGCCTTAGATCCATACAATGTATCTGTATAGTTTACTAGTCCGTTGGCAAAAGTAGGCACTTCTCCACAGTCTATTGGTATGCATTGAGGGAACGGGTTACTCCATGTCTCACTATCTAAACACGTAGACTGTGAGCTACCAATTAACTTATAACCTTCTTCACAATTAAATAGCACTGTTAGGTTTGAGTTCGTTTGGTTGGTTATGATAAGATGATCCCGAGTGATACGTGGGCAGACAACTCTAAGGCAGGCCAGGTTGGCAGGTATGCCATTCCATTGACCTTGAGAATCACATGTTATGCGTGAATCATTAGATGGACTATATCCTTGCTCACACTTTAAGCTAGTCGTATCACCTTCAACATATGTTTGACCAGCAGCAGCTGGGAACAAAAAATGTCTTATAAACAAGTATGGTTGGAGACAGACACGCAGACACTTAGGCAAACTTGTCGGCCACTGACCGTCTGCACCACATGATATTGTAGCCTGTCCTTGCAACTTGAATCCAGCTACACAACTGCAATATGACCGACAATGAGCAAAATACAGAGAACCACAATTTAGCCTTTACAAATTCCACCAAACAAAAATGAATCTGATGGACTAGATCTGAGGCCCCCTAGAATATTGAACCTGCATACAACGCATATTAAAAATGTATTGGAAGCTTATTACACCTATCAGAGGCACGATCTTACCTGTAACTGACAGATGACTCAGCATGTACTTGTATAACTGCATGTTGGATATTGGGAGGAAGGGCACTGCATGGAACAGCAACACAAGATGGAGCTGCCCCACTCCACTCACCGGTTGCCAAACAAGTCCTGCTGACAAGTCCTATGTGGAATATAGTGGTCTAAAGTCACATGTGATATATTAACATGCATCACTAAGTATTTATAAAGGCATACATGTCAACTAAAATCTGCCTTTTTCAAGCTAAAATTCTGATGCTCAAATTGCGCACTTTCTCCCATTCATATAACTGAAGCCTCCCGCAATTTTGGATAACTTGACCTAATTACATGTAATTTGTTCTCGACAGCACTAGGACAACACATTCAACAGATAAAACAATTGCTACCAACTGTATCTTGATGTACTTGCAACCTAAATGAGTGAACCAAGTTATGAATGTATAGAAAAGTGTATTATTCACTGATATGATGAGAGATGCAGTACTCTCCTCTGCCATGATTTGCAACAGAATGCTTACCTTGAAGGTGGTAGCTCTCATCACATTCATACTTTACCACCGAATTATAGTCGGTGGTATTCACCAATGTCCTGCCGTTTGGGATGTCTACCAGGGAAGAGCAGCTGATTGGCTGACACTTAGGTGTACCTGAGCTCCAAGAACCATTTTCCTGACATCGTCTTACTAAACCGCCATTGTTCAGGGTGTAACCAACTCTGCAGACAACCACAATGTGCTCTCCTACCATGAATGTCTGCAACCAAATGCATGCAATAGGTCGACTTACAATTTTTTGTGGACAATTAGGCTAACTTCCTACACTTCACTATCAGGCACGTAATGCAACAAGGAATTTAAAAAAAATCTATTTAGTTGTCAATGT
This sequence comes from Bugulina stolonifera, assembly GCA_935421135.1. Classification (NCBI taxonomy): domain Eukaryota; kingdom Metazoa; phylum Bryozoa; class Gymnolaemata; order Cheilostomatida; family Bugulidae; genus Bugulina; species Bugulina stolonifera. Next base: position 32,174,682 of record OW285187.1, read on the forward strand.
GATTATAGCACATAACATGTTACTATCTCATGATATACCAATGAGGAACTTACAGGTGTGTTGCGGGCATAGACTTGACCATTGGTCATTGGACCAGGATGCTGACAGTGGACAATGAGACACCTGGGCTGATTCTCACCAACCCAGTGACCGGTTGAAGAGCAGGTCAATGTTCTATCACCAATAAGGGTGTAGTTACCGTGGCAACGATACTCTACTGTGCTGTTGTATGTAAAGTTATGCACCAGGTAGCTTCCGTTAGTAATGGCAGGCGGTTCACCACAGTATATGGCCTTGCATTGAGGAGCCTCCATATCCCATTGGCCAGTTGACATACAGCAGAGGACAGCACGTGAGGAGTTGTCCAATGAATACCCAGCATTACATACGACATTGACCTTTGAGTTATAAGTAGTGGAGTTGCCATCTATATAACCACCCTCAACACTCAAACTTGGGCAATGTATTGGATCACAGGCTACAGATGTTGTCAGGTTCCAGAGAAGTGTAGGTAGACATACTATGGGTTCTAGGGGTGTAGAGAGTACATACCCCTCAGTACATACAGCTGACAGTACAGAACCCACATACAGGCTAACATCTGATGTAGTAGAACTAATATTGTCAGGTAACGAGTTAGAGTTGTAGTGTGTAGACCACCAGTGACCATTCTCAATGTCTGCAGGGAGAGGACAACTTCTAGGTTTACATGTAATACTGTTATTATACATCCAGGTACCATTAGCTTGACAGTAGTTCATTGTAGCCCCTTCCACACTGTAGCCTACAAAAGAAAACAGATGAGAGAAATTAATGTATATCCAAGGTATTTTGTTTTTAGAAAGTTAAATGCTAATGTCAGTGAGATGGCATAACATTTATTAGGCCATATGTGAAACACTTGTCCTAAGAAACGAACTCTTTAATTTTAATCTGGAGACAAAAAACGGAGCAACAGACATATTTGTATGAGTTCTATGCTAATTAATCAAATGATTTTCCATAGAGTTCAAACAAGAAAACAAGAGATGTACGTGCCTTCAATACAGGATATAGTAATAATAGAACCAAATGTGTTATTCCCCATGAGTTCACCATTAGAAGGGGGTTCCAGTGGTGGACACAGGACTAGTAGACATGAGGGGGCAGAGTCACTCCAACCACCATCTGCTAGACAGTATATCACACTCTCTCCTTTGAGAATATGTCTACAAATAATTATAATTGGAATAATATTAAAGCTGTTCATTGATAGAACCATAAATACATGTACATTCACCGTTGTTACAGTGAATATAAAAGTCACATACCCTGGTAAACAAGAGAAGGTTATATTAGATCCATAAGTTAGATTCTCATAGTATGATATTCTACTCGGTTCTGCTGCTACCAGAGGGCAGTTAAATGGTAAACAAGATGGGGGATAACCTGACCAATCACCTTCTGCTGTACATCTACGTACCGGCTCTCCAATCAACTCATATCTGAGAAAATAAAACAAAGGTTATTGCAATTAAATACCATGTCGCAATATTCAAAACTTTGAAAATACAAAAAATTTAGCCAAAACTTTTTTATAATAGTTATTACCATCTCACCCCACATCACATCTGTATGTAACATTAGATGAGTAGTTTGTAGACGTATAGCTGATTATTCCTTTAGTGACGTTAGGTGGGGCATCACAGACCACCTCAATACAGTCAGGGAGTGAAGAACTCCAGCTAGACTCATTGGTACAGAAGACATGATTCTCTCCTATCAGATTATAGCCTTCTACACAGGAGAATCTGGTAATATTTCCTAACTGTAGACCTTCACTATCAATAACTAGTCTATGATTATCCGTGTTAATCTCTGGACATAAGATGAGAGAACAGTATGAGTTTATACCACTCCAGCTGGTATTAGCTAAACATATACGGTGTGTATCTCCTACTAAACTATAACCATATCTACATACATACATCATCTCACTGTTATATGTGGTAGAGTTATTAGAGAGGAGTATAGAAGTGTTATTGTCTGTATTGGGTAGAGGACACTCTATTGGATCACAGGCTACAGATGTTGTCATGTTCCACAGGAGTGTAGGTAGACATACTATGGGTTCTAGGGGTGTAGAGAGTACATACCCCTCAGTACATATAGCTGATAATACAGAACCCACATACAGGCTAGCATTTGATGTGGCAGAACCAAGATTGTTAGGTAACGAGTTGGAGTGTGTAGACAACCAGTGACCATTTTCAATGCTTGTAGGGAGAGGACAACTTCTAGGCTTACATGTAACACTATTATTATATATCCAGGTACCATTAGCTTGACAGTAGTTCATTGTAGCCCCTTCCACACTGTAACCTGTGAAATAATAAAATAATTGTGTTGCAAGTTTGCAATAGTAACTACCAGGTATGTAGTAAACTTGCACAGTATTAGCAGTTTTAATCAGCTGCTTTCTACAGTTGAGAGGTCTAAAAATTTCGGTCTAACAGCATTGGTAAACAATACTAAAGGCAGGTTCTTAACATAATTTAGATCTGAAGCTGTCCTCTCTTTATAATCAGTAGAAGACAACTACCAGATATTACCGATGCACTAGTCTAGCAGTATATTGTCATTCAGTATTGATTTCTAGAGTTTAAGCAGACAACGGACTATAACTTACCTTGTTGACAGGTATATGTTACAACAGAACCAAACGTGTTATTCCCTATGAGTTCACCGTTAGAAGGGGGTTCCAGTGGTGGACATATGACTAGTTGACATGAGGGGTCGGAGTCACTCCAACCACCATCTGCTAGACAGTATATCACACTCTCCCCTTTGAGAATATGTCTACAAATAACCACAATAATTGGAATAATATTAAAGCTGTTCATCGATAGAACCATAAATACATGTACATTCATCCTTGTTATATTAAATATACGAGTCACATACCCTGGTAAACAAGAGAAGGTTATGTTAGATCCATAAGTTAGATTCTCATAGTATGATATTCTACTCGGTTCTGCTGCTACCAGAGGGCAGTTAAATGGTACACAAGATGGTCGATAACCTGACCAATCACCTTCTGCTGTACATCTACGTACTGACTCTCCAATCAACTCATATCTAGGAAAATAATACAAAGGTTACTGCAACAAAATATCCTATCACAGTTATGCAGAATATTGGAAAAGCAAAACAGAAGTTTCTTTCTAAAACTTTTTTGTAACAGATAACTCACCCCACATCACATCTGTATGTAACATTAGATGAGTAGTTTGTAGACGTATAGCTGATTATTCCTTTAGTGACGTTAGGTGGGGCATCACAGACCACCTCAATACAGTCAGGGAGTGAAGAACTCCAGCTAGACTCATTGGTACAGAAGACATGATTCTCTCCTATCAGATTATAGCCTTCTACACAGGAGAATCTGGTAATATTTCCTAACTGAAGACCTTCACTATCAATAACTAGTCTATGATTATCCGTGTTAATCTCTGGACATAAGATGAGAGAACAGTATGAGTTTATACCACTCCAGCTGGTATTAGCTAAACATATACGGTGTGTATCTCCTACTAAACTATAACCATATCTACATACATACATCATCTCACTGTTATATGTGGTAGAGTTATTAGAGAGGAGTATAGAAGTGTTATTGTCTGTATTGGGTAGGGGACACTCTATTGGATCACAGGCTAACTTGGCACAAGAGGTATTATCATCACAGAGCCATTCGCCACTCCCATTACAGTCTAGTCTTGTGTGAAATGATTTGTAACCATCATGACAAGCAACCTCTGCCACATCGCCATAACTGGTACCATTTTGTATGATTCTACCATGTGTGATGCCTACAGGAAGGTCAGGGCATACAATTCTCTTACAAGTAGGAAGTTGTCCATTCCATGTGCCGGCGTCCGTGCAAGAGAGCAGGGATTCACCTACTAACTCATATCCTTTACTGCAGGTGAACTTCGCTTCAGACAGGTAGACATTGTTTTCTAATGTTACAATTCCATCATCTATTCCCTCTATCTCAGGACATGTAACTAGTTCACAAACCGGGGGAGGTGAATTCCACATCCCATCAGATCCACACCGGATCAGGCTCTCACCAATGAGCTCATGACCTCGCTGACAAGAATATGCTGCTGATGAGTCATAGATGAGTGTTGAGACATTAACAGAGCCTCTATCAACACCAGGTGGAGTATCACAAGCTACTATGACACAAGATGGAGCTGTAGACCATGTACCGTCTATTTGGCAGTAAGATGAGGAATTGCCTACCATACGATAACCAACTTCGCATTCGTACTGTATAGATTCCTCATATGTTGTGTTTGTAACATATACTCTGCCTGTAATACAGTAGTGCACAGTTAAAGTAGAGCAGACTGCTGGCTACACTATCGATGTCTGAAAACTCACACCAAGAATCTGCATATATGTTAAATTGCAGTTTAAATTTACTGACAATAAAATCTTAAAATTTACATCAATTGTGGGAAACAACAAGAAAGATTCATTAAAGTGCTACAGATCCACAAAAGAAAACCTATGTAACTCTAGTAATAATGCACCGTTAGCATAACATACCCCTAGTTTCCTTCTACATTGTAACTTACCATTGAGAAGAATGGCTGGGTCAGAACACGTCACCTCTACACAAGGTTGTAATTCTTCGGGTATCCAAGTGGAGTTATCACCACAAATAATTTGCTGAGTAGTGTTGGTAGAGTTCTGAAGGGTAAATCCGTACTGACAAGTGTAATAGACAGTATCACCATAATACACATACCAGTCGTCAACTAAAACAAACATGGAAGTATTTGTTTCAAGTGACTCATGACTGAATAAAAAATTAATATGTACATGTATATTCAATTTACATTTACAGTTATCATTAGCATGTAAGCTATTATCCGGATTTGTCTTATCTTTATCCTGTAGTGAGTAAAGCCGAGAAGACAACTCTGTATTTTAATCAACACAAAGTTGATGAATACCCAGCGAATGTTTGTCTAAAGTCGCTGATATTATAATGGCTAGGACACAGATCAGATGTGGTATTACCAGATATAACTGCATTAGGGAGAACAGGAAGGTCGCCACACTGAACTAAATCACAGGAGAATTCCACAGCTGACCATTTCTCTTCTGCTGAGCAGATAACTTCCCCAGTTCCATTCATTTCATACCCTGAAAAGATTATACAGTACTTTATTATGCCGTGTATGGCAAACAGCATGAAAGGGGTACTAGAAAACAAAAAATTATAAATGTACAAGTTCAATAACACATTTATGTGCTTAAATTGATGCACTAAACAATCATGGTAGGCTATGATTAATCTACCATAGATGTACAAGTAAATGAGCTATTTTCACTGCTAACTCAACCAATTAGTGGGAAGCATGTGTATTTTGTTAGTAATAATTTTATAATGCTCAAACTTCAGAAGGGGTAACTTGGAGCTGCTCTGACAGCAGTGAGTAAATTCCACAGAATGTGAGATGATAATTACCCAATACCTCTAACACAACTGTATGTAGCACTGCCCTGAAACGTGTAGGAGGAGACAACAACCGTAGCCTGAGGAACCATGGGAGGATTTTCACTGCAGATTAGAGGTTCGCACAATGGATAGCCTTCATTCCACTCTCCATTCTCCCCACAGATTAATATATCAGCTCCTTATAACATAGAAAGGTGTTCAAGTTATTATTGCTCTAACAATTTCACATCACCTACAAACATATCTGTGGTGCTATAGTGAAGACAGCCCAAAAGCCTTCTATTAACCATTAGTTAATGTAACAAATATCCAATGATTAATCTCAAACAAAATTAGACTAGATACTGTAAGAGGATGTGTTCCACTATCTCCATCAACTCACCGATTAGTTTGTATCCAACTGAACAGGTAAATGTCATGGTTGACCCCAAGACATACTCGTCATTGCTAGAAGTAAACTGTCTGAATTCAACCTCACCAGGGGTCTCACAAATAACTGGGTCACAACCAGGGTAAGGAGCGTGCCAAGTCTCATTCTCAGTGCAGAATAAAGAATTATCGCCATGTAGATTGTACCCTAGAAGAAAAACAATTTCATCTACAAAAACCGAATGGTGCACATAATTAGAAGTTGTACCCTCTTTCTCTATTTTATGAAAAAAGAGGACAACTTCGGTATGCAAATAATTGAGCAGTTATGAAGTATATACATGTGCATTATAATTATATTGATCACAATTAGAAGTTGTCTTTTCTCTTCAATCCTCTTGGGCGATCATAGAGAGAGGACAACTTTGCATTATTATAAATAACACATGAATGCTTATTGCAGTAAAAAGGTGTGAAAGGGTAAAATAAAATTTTTAAATGAATAAATGTCCTTAATTTAAAACATACGACAGTAACAGCCTCTATTACAATATTTATTAATATCTACAAAACGATTATTGTTGCGGCCCTGACTACGAACCTATTTGGCAGGAGATGTTGATTGTGTCGCCATATTGATGAACATTGTGTAGCTGTGAATCTGAGACCATTATACTGTTGTTGATGGAAGGTGTCGGACACCGTCTTCTAGTGCAGATAAAGTCTGATTCTAACCACTTGTCACCGAGGCAAGGTACAGTTGTGTTTCCCTTCACCTCCCACCCTGATAGGCACATGTATTCAGCTATGAGGGTTCCTGAAGTCTGTAAAAAGAAGTAATTCTCATATATACATGTATTATATACAAAACTGGGCAAATTATTACAATTTAAATGGATCGTCAAGTAAAATTTAGCTGATGAATTAAGATAAAGTTCATTGAAAGAAGCCCTCTCCCCCATCACCCTGCTGAACTTGAATAGCCACTCACATTGTCAGCTACAAAAGAAGCGCCCTCTACACGTGGAGGGGGAGTAAGACAGTAGCTGATCGGGTCGCATATGGGAAGTGAACTGCTCCAGTGGCCCGTACTATTACACTCCAGCTCAGTTGCTCCCAAGAGCAAATAACTACAATATTATATCCACAATATATAGCAACCACAAAAATTATGACCAGTTTTTGTTGATAATGCACAACACAAAAACTGACTTAAAGTGGATCAGTAATTATATTGGCAATATACATGTAGTTTACTATAAAGATATTCAATAGCAAATTGTTACCCTTTATCACAGGTGAACGTAACTTTGTCCCCAAAACTAAAGGTCTGCGACATTTCACCATGTTCATCGTCTGCTGTATCATTCTCATGACTTCCAATAACAGCTGCAGCTGGTGCTATGTGTTGACTGGTTTGTGTCATTGATAAAATGACCAGTGGAGGAATAATGTCCAGTGACTTGCAAATAATTTCTAAACCAAATAGTAAACCATATAATATTATGAATTTATGACTAAAAATATTTCCATGATTACAGATTTTCTCATGCTCTTTAGCTGATTACTATTTGTAATTTTTCAACTTTGGCAGATTTTTGCATCTTTCTAATTCAATTAAGTTGTACTTGATAATATTTGACTAGCATACAACGAATGAGTTACATGTAACTCCCTTCACTAAGGTGCAGGAGGGAGCAATCCTTGGATCCATTATACTTTACCAGGGTTTCCCAACACGTCAAACTATCAGTCTATAGCAATAGTTTGGAATTATCATCCATAGATAAAATTACATATAGTATGGTGGTTTAACAATACAATTCACATTGATTTGTTTAAGACTCACGTTCACAGAGAGGAGCTGAGCCAATCCACAATGCATCTGCTGAACAGAAGAGTTCTCCGCTTCCAGCATAGCCTGGGGGACAGACGTATGTAACGACACTGGAGTAGGTTGTACCATTGGTTAAGACGCTCACCTTAGACGAATATGCAGGCGGTGGTCCACAGTCTATCACTATAAATAATATAGAAGAGAGGCTTTTACAGACATCTACCTATTGCACATGTACAGCACAATGTGTATCATAGATTGCGTAGTTTAGTCATTGAAATAGAACTTCTATAATATACAATTTATATAAGAGGACATACAGTACCTTCACAGGTAGGCTGCACACCCGACCACTCCCCAGTTACTTTGCAGGATCTCTGATTATCTCCGGTCAGCTTATAGCCAGTAGCACAGGTGTATATAGCAACACCGGCCGTCGATAATTCTGACCACATGACCTTGCCCTGTTCTGGTTGATCGAGTTCTTTACACGCTGTTTATATAATACATGTACTATATCTACCATGTCAGGCCTCTGTTTATATAATATATGTATATCTACCATGTAAGGCCTCTGTTTATATAATACATGTATATCTACCATGTAAAGCTTCTGTTGATATAATACATGTATATCTACCTTGTAAGGCCTCTGTTTATTATGGACATCAGCGATAAATTTTTGTTCACCGGATAACACTACTTATTGCTATTAAGCAAATTTGAGTTGGTGCATAAGAATAATTACATTAACATAAGACTAGTTGCCTATTTTAACACTTGAATATAAGCTTCTACGTAACTATAGTCGTAATCGCACACTATAAAACTAAGTAATATGTCACACCTTCACAATTTATTTGCACAAATTCAATTTGCACTAGAATTACTGACATGTAAATACTGTGTAATACATATTTTAGTTTGTAATAAGTAATTCACTAAATTGGTGCATCACATAGGCCTATAATATTAGACAGATAATCATAGCTTCTAGCAAATACAACAACAGTACCTGAGCAGAAAGATGAGTCGTAAATAGACACATTTCCTCTTGTTATGAATCTGAACTCCGCCCAGAATATGACATCACCGGTATATTCCTTACAGTATGTATGCATTGCACCAACTTCATATGGTAAGAGGACATAACTCCACACATGAAGGAATGTAATCTCACCAATGAAAGATTCAACATCATTAAATGATAGATTCATATCATCTTGCTCTTGGCCGACAACCAACCAGCCACCTCCTACAAATAAACGTTTTGCCAACTGGTATGTTAGACATAAAAATACAGTTGCATTCATAAAGTGAAGAAGCAGATGCTAAAGAAATGAAACATAATCACAGTCATGGATTGAACTAAAGTATTACATGCTTCCTGAATGCAATTGTGAGAAATGCCTTTAATATGTTTATGAATCTTAATACAATGTAATACGACTAAGAAATTGCTCAATGTAAAAGCTATTGGATGCCAAGTTTTTCCTGATGCTGGTATACATGTAAAATTTCTTGGTAAGCAAATGGACTGGTAACCAAGCTACCTGAGACAAGGCTATTGGTAGCCAATGAAGAGCCACTGTTTACCAGAACACCATCTACATATATCTGCCACATGCCCTGTATGCTAGTCCATGTGACAGTCATGTGATGCCATACCCCGTCATTAACACTGATGTCTGTCGCTCTCATTTCATCGTTCACATAGAATATCAACCTTTAGATAGACATACAGTTTATATGCATTTAGTATTCAACACTGGATATGAGATGAGATTACGTATCTTCCAACCTCGATGTATATATAGATATATAGAAATGGTGAACTGCAGCTTGTATCCAGTATACATCTCCACACTGCACATAGAAATCAAAAATATACATTTTTGTATATACAATGTACAAATTTCATCCTAACGCAAAAGCACAGCTTCACCACCATATTTATGGAAGTTAAGATATTTTAGGCTGTTGGTTTTACTTTAAGTTTATGACAGTTCCAGTGGTGGGTTACACCACTTGGACCGTAGGGCATAAGTGTTATACTAGATAACAAAAGAGCTTAACCCTTTAAGGGAAGCTCTAATGTTATCATAGTTGATCCAGGATAGACCATTTTTACTCAAACCAATAAAATTCTGGCAACCCAACCAAAAATTTCTGATACCCAAATGGGTGTGTATAAGCAACAATTCTTTTAGAAATCAGACATAATGGCCATTTAGTGAGAAAGTTATCATAAAGGATGAAGCTACTATCTATAAATAGGGCATCCACTAAATTATTATTCAAATTTCTAAACGGATATAGTGAAATAAATGTGAAATAAAATGATGGTCTTATGAAACAACAGGAAATTGTGTAATTATGTCCACCATTCTAATTGCCTAGAGGCTAGAGTATTATCATCAAGATTGTTGAGCACAACGTCATAGACTGTGTTAACAAAAGAGAAGACAACTTCAACAAAGGATATGCATGTATGCATGACAACTTACATTAATTTTTCAATCAACCTATCACATGCCGAACAATGAGTCTGTACAAGTATAAGCACATTAGAGATTCAATGATTATTCATTTGCATAATATAGTTATAATCCGTTGGATAAAGCCAAAACAGCGAATCCAAGTTATATCATAAATGTGCAATGTTACCTGTTGTAGTCAGTGAGAGTGAATGCGTTACCATGCTCCATATTAGCGTAGGAAAATGGAGTACCACTGTGTGATGTGTCTGCTGTCCGTAACCATAGTGATACTGACAAAGCAGGAAATGCAGACATTTCAGAGATCTTTACATGAGAATATGACTCTTCATCCCCGTCAAATGATAGAATGTAATCAGAGGTCAATTCTACAGTAGGTAAAAAAACATAGTACAATTTTAATGCATTTATTACCTGCTTAGACCTACACTATGTTGAGTTAATAACATGTTAATTAAAGTCAAAAATTGTACATCGATAGGTTCCCCATTAACGAAAATTTGGGTAAATACATTATTCTATGTAACTGTAACTGTACATGCAGGTTCTACGTACGCAATAAATATTACTCAAATAAGGCACAACAAATATTATTTTTGAGCAACTTTAACGTGACGAGCAATTGTAACTACAATGATATGGGTACAACTTTGAAGTTATCTTCTCTTTTGCATTAGAGCAGGAGAAAAGCAACTCCCAGTTGTTAATGCTACACACAAACTCATTCGGAATAATAATAATAGACAAAGGAGCAGAGTAAACATTCACCTCTTTCACAGAAACGTCCACCAAATCCTTCTGAACAGAGACACAGGACGTCATTGTATTGATCCTCGCAGACGCCATTGTTCTGGCACGGGTTTGACTGACACTCATCTATATCCACCTCACACAGAGCACCAGTATATCCTACACCACATTCACATCTGCAATTCACACAATTATAGAGCATCACAATCAGACACAATATAACACATAGTCAAATCAGCATTATTATCTACCAAAGAAAAGGTTGAAGAATTGATCATGACCGCATCAGAGTTTAAAGTTCCAGACTAATACTCATCTTGTTCCACATGTATTTATTATTTAGTTTAACATTTGAATGAATAGATAATAAGGCATGGAAAGCAAATTACTGTTTACTGTTAGATGGACTGTACATTGTATACATGTACATATGTACATATGTACATGTGTACATACTTATGTATGTAGAATATAAAATGTGAGAAGACTAAATAACGTTAGATGGAGTTTATGACAGTACTTGACTAGTGTGGTATAAACTAACCTGAATGAGCCATGCTTATTTACGCAGATACCATTGTTTAAACATGGCTGACCCACGCATTCATTCACATCATTCTCACAGAGCTTCCCTCTGTAACCTTCCTGGCAGTTACAGCTAAAGGATCCCCACTCATTGATACATGTGGAGTTATTCCCACACGGCACGGTTAAACATTCATCAATATCTGCCTCACAGTGAGGCCCTGTGAAGCCTAGTTTACATTTGCAGTCATATCCTCCAAATCTGTGGATGCAGGCACCTTCATTTAGACACGGGGCAGATACACACTCCTCTACTTCAGCCTGAACAGAAATGTTACTAAATGAAGTTTCATAAAATGAACAAGTGTATATCACTATGCAATAAACATCAAGCGCCTCATTGATCAACAATAATAGTTTCAGTAACATATAATAAAGATTTGTGATATGACTACAGTAAATACCTCACATCGCTGACCAGTCCACCCCTGTGGACAAATACACTGATACTCATCAATCCCATCCTTACACTGACCACCATTGAGACAAGGAGAGCTGTGGCATTCATTCACCTCCAGTTCACAAAACGTGCCTGTCATGCAAAATCAAACATATTATCATTTCAATATATCAATCAGACAGGTCTTGGTAAGAACTTACAATGATGTAATGCACAGGTAAAAGAAAGTAATATTTGCATAGTCAACTGACCTGTAAAGCCTCGCTGACATTGGCAGTAGAAGCCATTTGGAAGCGTTTGGCAGGTGGAGGCCTGTAAGCATGGGTAATGAAAGCATTCACTGTACGTTATGGTCGACATGTGCTTTTCCATTCTGGTTATTGGTCTAGAAGATTCCAGATCACCTGACAGACATGAGGAGATGAAGTAGAAGCAATATGTGCAAAGATGTATAAATGAAGAGAAAAGATATATATTCATGCAAATCCAAATACATCGATGTACATTGTTTATACCAGGGATGCCCAAACTTTTTGGTGGAAAGGGACAAATTCTAAAAGCGCATCAGAGCAAGGGACACTTTGCTTTTGTTGCGGCACATATATTGCCATTATTAAATGGCCATTTTTATTATTATACAAAATGAGTTATTTTATAACACGCATATTTATTGATTTTGTTTTAACCAAAGTATAACAGACATATTCATTTGCTTTTGAAGTGCTCAAAAACAGAATCAAGGTGGGAACAAACTAGCAAATTTCGCGCCGTTATTAGCCGCAAAATGACGGTAGAACGCCAGGGCGTCACAAAATTGAGCGCAAAACGCCCTGTTCGCCAAACCTTAAGCGTGTTTAACATTTTATGTTTAGCTCTCGATAACACTGACTTCTGATTGGGCAGAACAATATTAACTGGTTCTATTTTACAATTTCGTCTGTAAACAAAAATTCCAAATTGAATCCCTGTTGCAATATGATGTGCACGTAGTAGACATGACATAGACAAGTATAGCAATAATTGCCTCCCTTAACACACATGATTAGACCTCATGGAGGAGACATCGCTAGTGTGTTGTTCATCGGAAAAAAGTTATGACGCTGTCAAAACATGGTCGAACGCAGCGAAGATATTCGCTAGTATGATTCGGCCTTAAGCAAGTTATATGAAAACTGTAATGAATATTCTATGCATGCTACATGATTCACTTGTGAATACAATTGTTAGTGGGTGACATGGAATTGTCCTTTCTCCTGTATCATTCTCAAAGTCTGTCTCTTTAAGTAGCTGCCTGGTTTGTTTGTCAGCCAGTCTTGTCTGATTTTTGCTTTTAATATAGCTCAGGTGACTGAACAAACTCTCACACAACAATGTGCTACCAAAGAGTGTCATCAGTTTGACAGCAATTTTAGATAAGTTGGGGTAGCTGTGCTTTCCACTTTACTCTGTCTTCAGCTCTTGGCACTGTGATTAGGTCAATCAGGTCATCAATATATTGCAAGTTTTAAATCGTTGACAGAAATTTACATCTGTATCAGCTATACATATTTTGAGATTTTCAAATGTGGGGATTTTTCAACAGTGTGATGTATTTTCGAGTGTAAATCAAGCAGTGCAATTGCTTTCACTGCTCAGACACAAAAAACATATTTTGCATGTAAAATTTCAAAAGTGACAAAGGGACACCAAAATCCATGCAAAGGGACACTGTGTCCCTTAGAGACACATTTGGGCACCCCTGGTTTATACATTGTATGTATTCTCTTCAAATTTCTATTTTAGATGCTGTTATTGTGCACAAAGAAAAGCTGTCCTATTCTTACATCATAAAATAAAAGTAGCAGGTAGTCCATGTAAATAATACAACTGTAAAAATACAAAAATCTGTATTATAACACAGTTCTGCTTACCTTTCTTAGTGCATTGCTTTATGTTGTAAGCCCCAGAATCCTCAGCAGTGGTACCATTAGGGCAGGGGAGGCAGTAGGTCTTCCCCATCTCAGGCTGATATGAATACTTAGGGCAGTCAATACATGGAGCTATTCCTGTTCTGGATATATAGCCTCTGATACACAGAGCTGTTCAATAGAACAGATAAAATGCTTACTATACGAGCAATAACAACACTAGAGAACCAGCTTACACAGGCTACTCGCCATTTAATGATAACATTGAATCATCTGTGATGTTTGGTAGGAGTTGTTTCGCCTTCAGCACGGAATGAGTTAATCTAAATACTTCAGATGAGCAAAAAAAACTTGAGTATTTGAATAGTGATGACGATAATAATGTTATATGAGTCTTACGTTTGCACTCTGAGGAAGCCATGGCACCGCGATGTAGTGTGGTATATCTAGTGTAGCATCTGTTACATCTTGTTTGTCCTTTTCTAGACTGATAGAAACCCCTCTCACAACTCCTGCAAGGGTGGTTGGGGTCATTCAGTCCCGAGGGGGAGTAACTCCCTGCACCACACAGCTCGAGTCTATGGGGCAGAAGAACCACCTTACCAGATGGCATAAACTCTACAGCCTGTGGTAGGATTTCCTCAGTTTCCTCAATATTTTATACACTTGTACACATGTATGCATTTCCGATAGTATTACCTTGTGTATGTATATTGCATAGCATACTTTTTGTAGGCTATGCGTTTACTGGTGCATCCTTATTGCGAACACGCAGCGAGGATGCACCAGCATCCGTTTGAAGTTAACGTAATTATTATCATAAAGCTTGTTATGGTGTTTTTTCAGAATTTTTGGCACTTTTTTAGAAAAGGCAGGAAAGGTTTGTCACGAGGAATGCGAGTCGACGTGCATTGGGCCGTCCAGCTCTCAGTGCAGGTCATGTGATGAAGATGGCTGCACGTTGAAGTGTAAGAACTTTGAGTTTGAAGGGCGGTGTGTCCCCACGTGCTCCCCGACTGATCACTATACTAACGGTACTTCCTGCTTGAGGTGTCATGAACAGTGTAGCGATGGCTGCACGGGACCAGTAAGTTTCTCGTGCTTTACGGAAAGTACACCCATTTCATCATGTCCTCCAAGAAAATTCTGCCCAATATTATGATACTGTTCAAAGTGAACTATTGTTTAACTGAAGCAGGAGTCAGAAGTCTTAAATATTTATACCAAAGTCTAATATTCTAGTGTGACCAAAGAAACTGTATCTGGCTGGACACTGTATATTATATTATATATTTTACATTAGCTATACTTTAAGCAACCATGTGTATAAACCAACTTTAGTCTTCTGTACAAACTAAACTGGGAGGAATTAATCTGCTATTCATTGTATGGTATATTCTGTGTGAACGAAGCTTTAGTTCCTTTTCCATCGTACAGATCGATGTGCTATGTTAAACTAAAATACATAATTACCCGCTGCCTTTTCATATCTGATATTCTGTTGAATAGGCCGAGGTTGTTTATTACTATTAATGTATACATATATTACAGTATATGCATACAAAGGTTGTATTTACCTGCTGGTAGTTTTGCTTATGCTAATATAAAGTTTTCTGTATACAGTTAGACACTGACTGCCACACATGCAAGCACTACAAGAATGGTAACAGATGTGTACCAAAGTGTCCAAATCCGACATATGCTGATAAAAATAGCGTGTGTCAGCGTTGCAACGACTTCTGCAACTTTGAACAGGATTACAGGTAAGCTTATCATGCTGCCTGAAGAGTGATAGCTACTGTATATATTCATTCATTTTTAAACTACATTTTGTTATGAGATTTGTTTATAGGAAGTTCGTCACTGTACCATGCATCTACTGGTCTGTCGGTTCCACAATTGCAATAAATCTAATGACATTAGTTAAAGGCTATGTGTTTGTCTACCTCTTATAGATGTTGCTTTGTAAAAGCTATGATCCTATTCTCCATTGACTTCAACTAGTGTTTTTCGAGCCTATTTTTACTTACCACTACCAGTTATGAATTACTAAAACCATCAGTTGTTATTGAATCTTGGAGAGAATTGCAGGTGTTATTCTTTTTACCATTGAAGCTGTTCCGGTTCTGAACCTCTGGTCGGGGATGGCGGCTGCGACTCGTGTCATCGAGTCGAGGTCAAAATTCAACAAAGGATAATACCAAAATGTTTCAACCAAACTAAACCCTGCCCATCAGGTTTTGTCACACTTTCCCAGAAAAAGAAGTTCTTCAAGTACCTCGCGGAATCAGTACATGCTGATAGAATAAATGAGGTGCGTTAGTTTTAGGCCTATAAGCTTGTCTGACATTTGTATAGATATACACGTAGTACATAATAATATACATTGTAATAATTGTCTCTACTGACTTATTCTATCTTGTCAACAATACTTTGTTACTGTTTTACTGCTGCTTATATACAGTGTATGTAGGCCTACATGTAGTACACGTTATGATTTACTGTGTGTTGCAGGCTTGCCTGAAATGCAACCCTGAGTGTGCGGAATGCGAAGGAAGGCCTGACGTGTGTGCAGTAGGTTGCAGCCCGACTGCCTATAGGGTTATAAAACAACAAAACGATTTCCTTTATTGCACGCTTAAATGCGACACTGTCAACCACTTCCTCAATGAGACCGCCAGAGAGTGCGTTGAATGTTCCAACACGTGTAAAGGCTGCACAGGACCTACTGATATGGATTGTAAACTATGCTCAGGGTTTAAGATCAAGTTGGTGAGTATATACTGCAGGTATCTGTTTATTAATGGGTGTGAGTCAATTCTAGTGACTACTTTCTGCATGTATAATGAATACTGGAGTCTTTACCTCCATCTTCTATGGCATCCAGTCATTGAAGGTTTGACTATTAGCACACAGCTTTTTGGATCCTGTTACCCATCAAAACAGTTATTGTGATGACGGTTGGCTCTGTGTCAATACCTGTTAGAAGTGTGATTGTTATGACATCATTTCCTGTGCCTCGACCATCTGCTGCTACGCATGTAGACCTCATCAATGGTTTTTCTTTTTTCTTCTGATATTCCATACGTAGTCGTTTTCCACTGATGAAATAAAAGCAAGCACAATATACCGTATTGGACCTTAATTTTGCTGAATGTGTTTTTTTATTTATTGATCTCTTTATTGTAGAACACTACCAAAGACCTCTACCAATGTGTGAATGAGTGTCCACTGACCCATAATATGACTGCGCTTGAGAAGGGAGACAGGCTATGCCTTACTCCCCAAGAGTATAGTACCAGGTATAGAGACTATCAATAAGTAGTATATGCCTGACTGTTATATTTACCTGCGGGTTGTGTAGTGGAGCCATGGGCTACTACTACTGCATCTCTTTCATAATGTGACTGAAAAACCTGAGTATTATATGGGGTTCGGTGCATTTTGGTCAATCAGTAGTGGCAGTAGTAGCTGATGCTTATGTGAAGATGACACATTTACTGCATACTCACTATGATTGTACGATAATACCAAATATATGAGACATGAGGCTATTCTATACTATGACTATCTGCAGATACGATGAGTATGTGAAACATGATAAAACTGTCATGGGTATCTCACTGGCTGTTTGATAATGCTGGTTTCATAATACTTTTTAGACAAATTGCTCCAACAGGCAGAGCCACTGAGACTACTGCCCCGATACGAGCAGGTGTTATTGTTGGTTCCTTGTTCGGTGCTCTCGTGGTCATAGCTGCCACTGCCATTGTCGTGACGTACTACTGCCGTCAGAAAAGGAAGCATATAGAGAATACTAAAGCATACGAACTACAGCTTTATGGACCAGGTTAGTGTTTGATTGGTTGATTTAACACGTTTCACCTAATCTACTCTCATGTGACAAGAGTGTTACCTGATCAACTTTGGTGTTACACAACACAACATGACATCATTATTTTTGTAATACAACACCATTCCGTATGCAAGCTCAAATGTTCATCCTTCAAAAGTAATATATTCTATAGAGAATATCCACATGTAATTGTACCTACCACTTGTATTGCTGTATATAATACATGTACCTACTACTTATATTACTGTATATACATGTACCTACTACTTATATTACTGTATATACATGTACCTACTACTTATATTACTGTATATACATGTACCTACTACTTATATTACTGTATATACATGTACCTACTACTTATATTACTGTATATACAGGTACCTACCTACCACTTGTGTTACTGTATATACATGTACCTATCACTTGTATTACTGTACATGTATATACCACTTGTATTGGCGTTTCTAGTTGATGTTCAGCCTATTCTACCTACGGATGCTGAACCGGATCTATCTAGACTCAGACTAGTCAAGGAGTCGGAGCTTAGACGAGCTACTATTATCGGGTCGGGTGCATTTGGTACCGTATTCAAGGTGAGAAAATGTCTGGTTCTCCGTAACGAATGACTTTACACTCAAGCAAATTGAAATGTACTGACACAACATGTAACATGACATATTATATAATATACTTTCATATTTACATGTACATGTATATAGTGTATATATATATTGTGTGTATGTTGTAGGGCTACTTAATTCCAGAAGGGGAGAATGTAAAAGTACCAGTAGCTATTAAAGTTCTTATTGAGGGAACAACTCCGTCCCAAAACACAGAGCTGCTAGACGAAGCGAGAGTAATGGCGTCTGTCGACCACCCATGCTGTATTAAGATTGTGGCTGTGTGTATGACAGCGCAGATGATGCTGATTACACCTCTGATGCCCGAGGGATGCCTGCTTAGCTATGTCAAGGCCCATGCTGGACAATTAGGATCCAAGATTCTTATTAACTGGTGTGCACAGATATCCAAGGTTTGTCCTTGATTTCTACAAGGTTAATAGTTACTCATAAGTTAGATGCACACCCATTTGATGAGAATCAGATGACATGCATTATAATCCCTCCACATATTATACATGCTAATAGGAAATAGTTTAGTCATGCAGCTCTGACATCATCATCTCTGATGTAACCAGCTAATACCTATCTTATCATCCACAGACTATATCCATGTTAAATCTCTAGTCTACATGTGCTTGTACATTATGACATATAACTAACTCTTCACCTTTCTGACAGTTATATTGTGTTTATATTGGCTCCTAAACAGTGTTTCGTTTTTGCTTAAATTCCCGTCTGCTATTGCATGCCAGTTTTCCAGTTTTTCATCAACTTAACCTTATACAATGTACATTGTTATACCTACTTAACCCTTGTTTTGTACCAGATGCACTTGGCTTTTCAAATGCATCACACAGTATATGTATATTATATTTAACCTTAATTACCAATTCCGCCCAGTTTTTTCCCTCAGCATATAGCAGGCAAGTAAGAGTTAATTGCGGATATTTATAAGCTAGTAATAAACTGTTTACAGGGAATGGAGCATTTGCAGAGGTGCGGTATAGTGCATCGTGATCTGGCAGCACGGAATGTCCTAGTGCACAGCGAGAATCAAGTAAAGATTACAGACTTTGGATTGGCTAAGCTATTAGATGTCGGGGAGGAGTACTATAAGGCCGACAGTGGCAAGGTATGAATAATAATAACATCTAGAAATAATTATGAGAATGAATCTCATATGAACATTAAATCACTCGCGCTCCCGTGTGACTATACAATAGCGATGTTGTTATTTAATAAATGAAGTGTTAGCCAACACGCAGTTCATCTATAATTCATATTTTCTGTGTTGATGAAACAGTCTAAGTGGAAGATTAATGGAAATCATTATTATTCTAAACTAACCTATCTGAGAGAGTGTTGGCTGCATTATAATAACAAGTGTAACCTGCAGAATATGTCCTCATCCATAGGATATTGTTTTACCACTGCCAACATTGTTAAGAAGGCATCGGATCATGTTAAAGCGTAATTGTTTGACTTATCTAATGGGATTGGCATGATGTACAGACGCCAGTATTTCTACTCTTCTTACGAAATACAACAGTACATGGTGACCTGTCATCACTATATACACATTTTGAAGTACTGTAATAATAGCCTTATTTCCATAAACGCTGATTAAATGGGTGGATATGTTGGTGATGTTATACAGTTCTGTAGGCTATACAATTTGGTACACAGGCTAGTAGGCCAACAGGCATACTATACACTGATGCCCAGTATAAGTATATAACATTGTACTGTATAATATTACTTATAACTGTCATGTTTTTTGTTTGACTCAGGCAACTGATGAAATAGTAAGTGTTGTTAGTACATACAGCAGAGTATGTATGTATGTACTATGGTGTGACCAATGTCTCCCATGTTATTACCTAACACCTATATTTATATACTTCATTATGTCCACCAATCAGCATGCTGTTTGTTATAATAATAACCAGTTGCTAAGTTTGATAATATTTGTATGCATCAAGTTTGTTTGCTTAGAATTGGTGATAGGTGAGTATGTTATTACTCAATCTAACAATGTAATAGCATCACAATGTAATAGTGTCATAATGTAATAGAGCATTCAATGTCACATGTCACGCTACCATACCATCTTGCTATTTTCTATCTGTATTACAGGTACCAATCAAATGGATGGCCCTGGAGTCAATACAACATAGAATATTCAATCACCAGACAGACGTTTGGTCATACGGTGTTACCATCTGGGAGATTCTCACGTTTGGCCAGAAACCATATGATGGTATAAAGGCCAGAGATATTGCTATTCTAATAGAGAGAGGAGAACGGCTACCACAGCCTTCTATCAGTACTATAGATGTCTATATGATCATGATCAAGTGTAAGTATGCTATGATATAATTGTGTAGGCAGTGTACGGGGTTGGGACGGTGCACCACTGTCCCAACCCCTTCCCAAGTAGTAATATATTTGGCTAGGGATACTAATGAATAACACATGTAGATAAGGTGCACTCAGAAGGGTTTTATATTTCAGTATTGTATATTAGACAAGTATAATACAACTGAATAGGCACTAGTCATGGCTTACACAATGCAGGTAATATAATGACGTACATAAACTATATATACATAAACTATATATAAAATATGTATGTTATAAACCTGGAGTGAGATTCAAATTGTTTATGTGAGTTACGATTATAAGTTGTTACAATTTCGTTCACCCATTGCTACTCGGAACAAAAGGGGGACTGAGAATAGGAAACTGTGCTTAAACTGTGTTACAAACTCGGCTAATAATATTGTTGTTGACCAAAATGTTTCCTCTAAGATTGTTTCCAATGGAAAGTTCCTGTAATTCTGTATTGTGTTGACTGATTATTCATAAACATGATGTCTCAATCTTTGATAAATTGATTTATGATGAAATTTAATTTGTAATATTAGTTAAACACTCAAGTATACTAGCGGAACCATTCAAGGGAAACCGAATTCAAGTTCCTGATGTTGGACTAAAAATATTCAACTTTCATCTGTCACTGGTGTGGGATAATTCAAATCAATCATTTAAAATTGGAAGTTTTAGAAGATAGGACACCATAAACACTTTAGTTCCTGATAAACTGGTTCTCAAATCGATAAGACGATAAATGACTCAACCTATCCAAAACCAGTCAAAGACCTACATGTATCCCAAACCAGTCTTCACCTTTAACACCAGCATTGCCTATAACTCTGCCTTATATATTACATAATTAGGTTGGATGTTAGATGCAAACACTAGACCAACGTTTGAAGACCTCACAAAAGAATTTACCAAAATGGCGCGTGATCCCGGCAGATATCTCGTTATCGAGGGAGACCAGCTCAAACGAAACCCTACCATCAAACTGAATCATAATTGGATGCTGGAGGATCTACAAAGTATGGACGATGAATACCCAGATAAAGACTTAGTCGGTATGTACATGTACTGTTTCTATAATTAGTGTATATTATATTTATAACATGATATACACGTACATGTATAATAGGCTGTATATTGTATAATAATTAGTAAACTGTATATTGATATTGCTGACTATGATTATGTAGGTGGAAAAGGCAGTCTGTAAATTAGTATATGATAGTGTATATTATCCTCTACTTGTTATTGTATTATTCTTGTATTATTACGTAGATAGAGTTGAAGCCTGGCTTAGGTCAATAGATGCATACATTCACGTTCAACAGAGCAAAAAATCAAAATGTCGACCTGCCTGTAGCTTATAGTATATCGTACTAGTTTCTGTTTACCCAAAATTCCACTGTGCCCTTACTATTTAAACTTTCAATTTAATATTTTGATTTGATTTCGATTTGGGAGTTCAGGATTTGGCCATAAAATCAGGAAGATTTTTCGCAATTTGATAAGGAATGGCTGCAATACCGAATAAAAGCTAAATATTTATTTTCAAATATTTTATAGCTGGCAATATAATACATCAATTCGATTATTTGTAATTATTTATATTTCTGCTGTTTATAGCACCTGATGATTATCTATCGCCATCCATAGCCTCCACATCATATCCTCGGTACGAGAACGATGATGCGGTGCCCCCGCCTTTTGAGAAGAGTTTACAGCCCTGTGGCTCAGCTGATAATCTGCCTTCTCCACTTAGATACACTTCATCACCTACTCTCAGGACCTTCTCTGATACAGAGAAACTGAGTGAGTTATATACATGTATACTACTATGAGCTAGTACACCTACATGTATAATTAGTGTAGTTGTGAATATTATCAGAAATATGCACAAATGAAACAAAAGAAAAATGAAAAGAGTTCAGTGGCTGATTTATAACAAAAAAGTCGGTGAGACCTGTTGTAATGGAAAATTGGTTTTTTATTGAATTGTACTATTTAACATACTATACACTTAGGTCTACCGCTCAGAACTAAATAATAAGCTATGGGTGTAGTGGTATTCATGTTATAAAACAAACATTTACATGTAGCCTATATTGGACAACAGAAAAAGAAATCACAGCATTATATGGCACAGGCTACCCTCTACCAGCGTCATAAATAATAAATAATATCACTAATGAAAATAGTAAAACATTTATAAATTCAGGCTTGGTGGCCCCTTGATCCCTTGATATTTAGTAAAGCAGAGCAGCCTGCAATAACATGGGCTGATGGTTTCTGGGAAATGTGCCGAGATATCAGCTCATCACTGTAGGTGTAATATTCTTCCAGCCTGTGGCTATAACTCTCTACTTGAAATTTGATTACAGAAGAAATTTATACTGTACAGGCACATGTATATTTCACTTGCATGTGCTTGATTGTACACTCTGCATAAAGACATACACATGTGTATAAGTAGGATACGGCTATATGCTGTTGTGTCACCTCCACATGTCCCAGTAAATGGCATGTAATGTGCTGCCAATAATATACATGTAAAATCTAGCAAATACATGTATATATTCATATAGATTTTGACATGTAGGTAAAGTCAATAAATCATTTTACTCTATAAATAGTAGAATAATTTCTTATTCTCATGAAGGAAGACAACTCCCTGTTAGCACCGACCACAAGAAATTATTTCACCAGCTGAATGTATTATACATTTCCTAAATTGCAAAAATAGTCTCTTTCCTCTGTTTATTGGATATGACATTAATATAATGGACATCAATATTCAGTTTCTGGTTACATGACTATTCCAGTTGCTATGGTAACCAGTGTGTTGTATAATTAAATACTAAGTAATCCTCAATGCTCTACTGATTTCCACAATCATGTCATGAGCTATTTTAGGTCACCATGATGAGGTAAATGATATTTTCATAATAATACTTTAGCCTTAGTTTTATACTGTATTACTTGTACTTACAGCTGTGGACACAGAGACAAATGATGAGTACCTCCAGCCAGTGAGTGCTAGGGGGACGCTCCGCTCAGCCCCCACAGTCGATGATGATGGATACCTCCAGCCACAGAATTATTCAGGTTATATAGATGTTTTAGCTGATGATAGAAGTGAGTGCTACTTACCGCATGAAACCTTAGTTCCTTGCACTCTGTTGCTTCCACTATTGCACGTGTTTAGACCACCAATGTTTAAATCACATTAATTGCATTAAATCATTGGAAATTTAAAAGATTGTCCTACGAAATTAGTATTCTACTGTATATCTTAAAACATTCTAAGCAATACAAACAAACTTATGTGTTTTTATAAAACACTAAGCTGAATCAGCCATTTAATATACGTGGCTAGGTTCTGCTATTCGTGGAAATTGGTGGAGTGTTGTACTCTTGATCTTGTAAAGAAATTTATTCTAAATTATGCAGCAGATTCTGCTGTCTGACTGTGTTTCCTGTTACCACAGAATATTATTATGACAAAATGTTAGACATCTGTGCATTTTTCATGACAACATGATGTGTCTGGCACGTAAGAACTCTGCAGCTATGTGCAAACTTGCCCTCAACTTAGATTTCCTGTTTTGGTGCTGAAAGCTCGATCTGCCGACTTCTGTTCACTTTGTATGGCTATATACTTTGAGGCTAGCCAATGCCTATCTTCTATATACTTAGAGGCTAGCTTAGCATCTATATTCTTTGCATCTTCTCACTTTGAGAGTATATTACCATAATTTATCATAAGTTGTAAGTTGGTGTATGCTATTATTATTAGGCTTTGCCTGACTATATGCCTAAGTGACTTTATCATCATTGCAAACTTTTTTATCATTAATTCAGAAAAGAAGCAACTTGACAATAATCTCCACGGCTATGAAAATGTAAGATTCCCTGGGTTACTACTACTACTAGCTGGACTAGTACTACTACTACTAGTACTACTGTACCATTGCTACTAGTACTAATACTACTGTTAGCACTGTGACAAGTACTAGTATTGGTAGTACTAGTAGCTCAGCTAGTAGTAGTTGGGTAAGGAATGAAAGTGAATGTTCGACTTAACTAGCTTCAGGCTTTTGGGTTAAGCGTTACGCTCTGTCTGTCTGTTATGTTGCTGTGTATCAACTACAGTTACATTGTGCAGCATAGTACCAATTATAATACACGTCTAGTTATCCTCGTAACCTCATAGGGTGATCTATTCTAACCTACTCGGTGTAATCCACCCTTTAACCTACTGCCTATATTGGTACTATGTCTGTAGAAATAGCCACTCAGTATTTTTTCATTTCTTGACGCTATTATATAATTTACGCTGCCTGAGAAGCAATTGGTTGATTCGAATGCAACCCAAATCTCATTTCATTGCATATGTTCGTTCCTTCTGTTATCTGAATGGATGCTAACTAACACCACTTTGTGTTTATCTGTATCACTGGGTCTCAATGTGGTTGTGTTGGGTTGTCTTGTTGGCACTGCATCCCAATTGATAGACAATGTTATCACTTACCCAGCCTGTGGGCTATGTGGGACAGACTATTTGTAATTATTGAGTTATGTTCCAAGTGCTCTAAACTCTAGGAACTTGACTCTAGAATGTGAACAACTTGGAACCTAGGCTATGGTGTATGTAAATACTGTTACAGTTACATGTAGGATGCAGCCCACATCATGTTAGTGTAGGTCTATCTACACTACTTGTTGATAGAAGTGTTTGTAATGTAAAGTATAATGTTCATAGGAAATATTCTAGAAAGTCTCTTTAGTCTTACAACTCCCACTTTTCTGTTTTAGTTAACTTACCAGAAGTAAGCAAAGTTGCAGCAGATTCAGATGAGGAAGAAGAAGACGAGAGTCGTCAACCCCTGTTGGTAGTAGATAACTCCATATATTTATCAAATAAAGACGACATTACTCCTTTACCTACTCATAACTTGACTTCTAATTCTATGCGGGCAAATGTAGAAAATCCAATATACATGTCTAATAACAACGGCTCCCCTCCACCCCACAAACAGTCATTGAGCCCACAGTATACGAACCCAGACTACGTCAACCAAGATGTTAACTGTTGAGGTCATATAATTAATTTCATATAATTTGATGTATACATGAAACCTTTGTTACCTTATATTATATTCTAGCAGCGAGCTATGGTGAGCAGTGCCATACGATATAATTCTATTTAATAACTGTTCTATTCTGATTTTTATGCCTTAAGCAATATTTTTGTTTTCATTCAAGTTAGAATGACATTTTTTATCAACCAGTATTCAAGTACTACGCAGTGAAAACAGGGTTACGTCACATTTGCCATATCTTAAGAACTTGAAGTGATATTTTTTAATATTTTTGTAAATTTTTGATATTGTTCTTCTTATAATGGTCTCCCCTTGTTATATTTTGCCTACAACTATATAAACTATTTTCCTATTGAGGCCCACCTGGGCTTTTAGCATTTTTTAATATGCTGCCTATTGTGATACAGTAGCAATTCACTGGTAATCCCACATTGATTATACTATGGTCAATGACCAGATAATTTAATTTTGTAAAGGGAAGAGATGGTTTAGCATTTTTTCTGATAATTAACAGTCTTTGCAACTAAATTACCCTCTGTACAGTGCATTGCCCTTAAACTGTATATAATTATACTTGAATGTACTTTTCCACATGCAATATCCCTTTTGCTCACAATACAATATATATATTAGATGCTTTTAACTAGGTACGTACTAGATTCTATATGACTATATTATAGTGTAGGCTTCACAATCACCCTCCTATTCAGTAGATATTTACACCATATTTGATGCATCCAATTATTTAAAATTTCTTCTGCTTTACTTTATTCTATTATACATATTAGGCTTATTATAAAATCTTATATAATTATGCATTATATTTTTATATAGCAATAATATATAAAATAATGATGACTATGAATAAACATAACTAATTCTTCATAAATATAAACAAAGAGTTGATAGAATAGCTCTAGCACTACGTTGAAAACCGAAACTCGATGCTATTGGTCCACTTCTAGAAGGACAGCAAATGTTATAGGTTCACCCCTCAAAAGACTGCAAATGGCCAGAGCAATAAATTAATTGCCCGTTACTTATTGCAAGTGCAGTGTGGTACACGATCCCCCAACTTTGACCACTGAGTGTGGTACATGTATTTCCCAAAACTATGACTATATGAGTGCAAAATGCCTCCCGGTACAACTTGGCACAACCCGTGGATTTTACTCCAGTAGTCCAATATTGGCAACTGTATGTAACCCAGAGCCAGAGCTCTCAATGGCTCTGATGTAACCGATAGAATATGACTAATGTACCCTAGCTGTACTAAGGAATAACCCTATTTGGTTATTGCATGCAGCTCTGAGCTGTTGGTGAAGACTCTATTCTGGATATATGACATGGCTGGTATCTAATGGATTCCTTTCAAGAATATGCTATTTCTTTCTACATAGTATATTTTGGGATAATTAGCTGTACCGTAGAAATACTTTATTTACATGTGTGGATTTTTATTTTCAATAAGCAAAGTTCAAGCTCTCTGTTTTCTGTCTACTATAGGCTTACATCAACTTGGCTGATAGCCAATTCAGTGCTGAGCTGACCCCAAACAGACCCTTGACTACTGAGCATCTGCTATGCAGTGACTACAGGAGTAAGACAACTCTTACAGCAAGTAGGATCTGTTACTAGGGATACACATGTACATGTAGTAGCACTAAACATCATTATCAGGAAAATGGAATTTTTTACAAAAATAGTTCCACAGTATTTATTTGTAAAGTCTTGTAGAAATAATATAAAAACTATTTGTACCAGGTATTACAGCAATACTGGCTTAGTATAATAAATATGTATGCTGACACTTACCACAATGACATGTTGGCAGCATCCAGTATAAAATAAACATGTGGCCAGAGGGTTCTGGGTCTATAAAAATACCTATGAGATGTGTGACTGAGTGGGTTAGCCTTAGTTTATGTATACCTGCACATAGCTGTACATTACAGTCATGCACTTATCATGTAATAGTAAAGCAGTCTCAAATATAGAATCTATGAAAATATCTATGCATATAGCTTTAGTTCTTAGGGGGGTGAAATTTATAGCAATGTGGGGCAGAGCTCCACCTCCCATCATGTTTGCACATAATAAAAGCAGGCCCCATACGTCTATATCCAGGCGGGCAAGTGTATGCCATATAACTTCTATATGTGTATTCTGTCCCATATAACTTCACAATGGACCTGTCCACTTCGGGCCTTCCGCAGGACAGCACTACAACACCAGTATATTTACATGCATGTTATTCCTCAGTATTAACGTACTGCATGTAGGTTGTAGGACACACATGTACATTGTAGTTATGTTTATTTGTATAGAATAACATCAATATGAATCTACTATGCTGATGATCATATAGAGGAGTATTACGATAAAACAAACACTTCAGTGGTTAATGATGTATTGATCTCATCTCTATCTCCAATCTGCCCATTGTTTAACTTGTGGTATGAATTTGTATATTATACTAGCCTTGGTGCCAGGTTTTCCCCAGTTCACTGTAGAACTTGTGCTAAGGGTTTGGGAAGCTGCAACAAGTCAATGAGTGTCTTCATGACCTCTTAGACCAGCCTGGGTCAAAAATAAAAATTCCAAGATGACCGTCAGGTCTAAGCCGAAACGGCTGTCGACCTGGGGCTTTACTTGGTTGTAGGAAACCCTTCCTAGCTCATTTGGCACAACTAGTTTTCTCACACAAAAATGAGGATTTTGCTTTTGGTACAGGACATTGTGTTCGTGACCCTATGACGAAAGTGGGCTGGAAAATTCTTGAGCAAGTTGGCCTGTGCCTGAAATCTGGGTCACAAAGACACTAAGTAATTGCTAAACTTGCTTTGAACAGATTTAGAACCCAGGCTACTCCCATAACCAAACATCATTGTGATTTCAACCAAGTATACGTTGTAAGAGGCTAGATAAGGCTCACCTTGACACTGGCCCTGATCTTCAGACCAGGTTCCGTTACGTAAACATGTGACTTGGGTATGGCCTGTGTACCCTCTACCGCACTCTACAAGTAGTGTGTCTCCACTGAAATATAAATGACTCTCCGACACTCTAGAAGATGTGATGGAAGGAGGCCCTTTGCATGTAGCTCGAGCTAAAACAGCAAAGACAGTCACACAATGTCAGCCAAGTTAGTTTTCCTTCTCCTGATTTACACAGAGGAGACAACTACTAATAAGTACTGAAGTCCAGTAGTGGACTACTAAAATAACTTTAGTGGTTTAAAAAGAAACACCCTGGAGTAAAAATGAAATTTAAATACCTACTTTAAATATACATATAGTTACATTCTCATATTTATGTGTGTAGAAAATAATGAGACTTAATTAACTATAATAGTATGATAAATAAGCAATCATGTGGTGAATTAGTTATTTAATAGTAATTAGTATGCCACCCTGTTATGACTAACATGTGCTAATATATTACAGATTGACAAGTTCATTTAGAGAAACAAAAACAGGAGAGTGAGTCCTCTGAGAGGTTGACATGTTGGATGCACTCTCTAACAGACCAGTAATTACTATAGAATAATATACAGTTTGATTCACTCCTTCTATACAATACACTCTGACAAACAAACATAATACAATCACTGTTTGTGAGAACTGCAGTCAAACAGCAAATAAATAATAAAAGTATCATGAAGTAATAATATGGAGTACAGTATGTGTACCAGATAGAGTCTGTATATCATGTATGCTGTATAATGTCTTATTGTATTATTGTATCATATAATTAACGTGATAGTACAATATAAATCATAAACTTTATACACAATTTACAATACACCATTATACATTGTACTTCACATGACAATACCTGTAGTACTATTAGCTCAAAATTTTATTTTTTTGCTTTTGTTACGCTGCTATCAAGTGAAAATAGATATGCAAAAGTGTGCAAATTTCATGTATACATGATGTATTTATAAAACTGTACTCAATACATAGATAGATAAATACCACTTATAGAATAGTCTAAACCCTACCTAGCTATACATCGTATAACATTGTACAGTATCTATAATACTCCTAATCTAGCAAATCATCGATGTCTGAGTCAGATATGATAAAAATCTGCTAACATATCTTTCTATCTTCGCTAAAAGTTTCAAATGCAGATTAGGAAAATTTTCTTGCACATGATTACAATATGATAATAATATAGTATTAGTATTTAAACAGTGAAATGTATATATGCCACACTGTATGATGTAAGTGTACATTGTATACTATATAATGTATAGTATTGTAGAGTTGGCTAGTGTTGTACAATACCCCTGGAGTGGATAATAGTGTAACACATATACACCAAACAAACTATGCATACCTGTACAGTTAGGAATGAGGGAGCTATTCCAAACACCCTCATCAGTGCAAATAATTTTAGTCATATTTGGCTCCATCTCAAACCCATCGGCACATACAATGCCCAGGGTGTCATTCACCATATAACCATCTTTACCCAAACTACTGACAGCTAGCACCATGTGCTCTAGGAGAGATGGTGGACTACATCGTCTCACTGGAACAGAATACAATCCTGTAGTTTATAACCTTCATCACATAAAACTCGAACAAGGGAGCTGGTGATAAATACTGAATAGTTAAAAGCTGAAACCAATCTAAAGTTTTATAGCGAAGTGTCAACGAACCCACCAGTGTTTGATCAAGTGTTTCACAGATTAGTAGAACTAACCTAACTGTACCGATGCAATATCAGTATTATTCAATATAGTACAAAATAATTCATTCTATAATCTTCATCAGAACAGTCAATACCTGTGCACACAGGGAGAGCTGAGGACCAACTCTTGTCTTCAAGACATATAATGCTCGAGTTTCCTTGCAGTTCATACCCTCTGTCACATGTCACTGTAGCAGTGGAGCCCAGGCTAAATCCACTGTAGATGATATACCTATAATATTGAATTTAAGACCAATTATTTTTTCATTTCAACTACTTATATATTTATTTCATTGAAGAAACTATTAGATATTCCATGCCCTCTTTCTAGCTCCATCGCTCATCATTGAGTGAAAGAAGACAACTCCATAATAGAGAAAATAAACATCGGCTCACGTAGATTATCAGACATCAGACATAAAAATAGAACCAAAATACCTGTTACAATTGCATACTAATAAAATATACTGATCCCATGAAAGGAGTACACAACTCCAAAGAGAATTGGATAAGCAGTGAGAGCTTAGTAGTTGTTGTTTATACAAACACCTTTAGCTATCCTGAACCCTACACAATGAAGTTCACACTCACCCATTGGTAACAGACAGCGTGTGATCCATACAATGTTTCAGCATACAAGAAGGGGGAGGGGCTGTCCATTCACCAAACTCATTACACTCTATCTCTGGGTCTCCTTTCAGTTCATATTCTCTTTCGCAGGTAAAACTAATCACCTCTCCGTAGGTATAAATGTTGTTAGCACCTACGTCTGCATCTACGTGTAGAAATGAGTTTATAGGATAGTTTTGAGTGTGAGTACAGCAAGATATTATAACCAATATTTTATTTTAGATCACATACTATTCATGGATTGTACATATGGAAAAGATTACACAGTACACTGTACACAAAATATCAATTATTATAATTCCATAGTATTGTGAAATCGAAATAAAAATGTAAAATATTGTAATACATTTTATGAGGAAAAGAAATAATACAGTATTTCGCAATGATGGACCATTGCTCATACTGATGTAAACAACAATAAAAAACAAAGTGAAACATCTTTACAATTAATTTTGATAAGGATTTCAATTAAGAGTCAATTCTGATTCACCATTTGATAAGATTAGCAGACCATCAGCTTGTGGCAATGGAGGGCAAGAGAGAATCTCACAGCTGGAGTTAGAAGCAGTCCAACCAGTAGACTGGTTACAGTAGGATCTACCATCTCCAACCATTTGATAGCCTGTAGAACATATAGTGTTGGTAACAAGACTCGTTACAATAGTATGAGTATACACAGATGTATTAGTATGCAGTATCAACCATGCATTTGAAAGCAGCTATATCAATGTAACGAATAAATAGCATATATAATATATGCATACATATATAGTTATGTAATACAATATGAAGGTAAATGAGAACAAGTAAGTGAGGTTCGTGAGTACTAATAAGCGATTTCATTGAGCCCACACTGGTGTATATATCCTACCTTTCTCACAACTATATACAGCTACGTAATCAGCAGTTATCTCCCCTGTAGATAGTGAGACATTTGTGATGTCATAGATACTGTGCGGTATTTTGATTGGTTCTGTGAGAGCACACAGCTTGGCTATACATACTGGTAAGTCAGCTGACCATTGGTGTCCATCACAATAGACAGTCTCTTGGCCTACAATTATACAGTGTAGGTGCAATACTCTGTGTAGACACTTTCTGGTCAATTCATAGCACATCACTAAGATTAAAGGAGGGAACAATGCGAAGTTCTAGCAGTTTTACCAAGTCTCCCTGATTCCGCAGGAGACTCCCTGATTTCCAACTCAAATTTTGGTACCCCACCCAAAATGGACACCCCCCACCCAAATGCTGAATCTCCCTGATTTTCAGCAGTCGAACTTAGCAAGCCTGAGTTCTAGGCTATTGGAACTATTTATTATGTTAGTTTAACGAGAAATAGAGTTTGTGTGCTCTTTTACTTATTGTGAAGTTGTCTACTCTCCAAAAGAAAAGTCATGCAAGGGAAGACAACTTCAAAACTACTTCACAATATTAGATAGGAGGGTCAGCCATGTTTCATTGGAATACAAAGATGTTGTTTTTACTGACCTATGATTTGGTATCCTGGTAAACATTGAAACTTGACACTGAACCCTGTAGGTGTAGAGTTTATCTGCATAATCGTCTGTGGCAGATGGTCTGGTAAGGGACACAACTCCTGATCACATTTCACTCTATCCACTCCTTCCCTACAAATAGCCACAGAATAAGATGCAAATTGTAACCACACCACATGACTGATAGTGTATGTATACACCAATAGTTATTTGGCTAAATACCGCAGGTACATGTAAAACACGCAATAACACTGCTAACCACATGCTGCGTTGTTTTGGATAAAAAAGGTAAGTATTGTGAGCAGACAACTTATAACTTAGTTAACACTATTTATGGGCTTGACTAACCATTGTCCATTATGTGAGCAGCTGATGTCAAATGTAACAGCTGAAGGAGAGAATCCAGCTATACAATGATATCTAGCAGTAGTGTTGTATACATATCCACCAGTAAAATGCGAAGTTATCAACACAGTATTGGTTACGTTGGGCGGTGGAGGACAGACTACAGGAGAGCATGACTCAAGCTACAAATACATAACATACAGTCACAAAGCAGAGCAAGCTAATCTCCCAGCCTTACATCTAATCTAAAATATTTGTGGCATATAAACAGGAAGAGAACAACTCCTACTATTAGCAACGATCTCAGATCATTCTATACCTGTGGAAACCAGGCTCCTTTTTCTGAGCAGAGAGATGTAGAGGTAACTTGGTGAGAATTTACGTAGCCTGTGTGACAGTGAATCTGTGCTTGGCTGCCATATACAGTTCCATTAGTTCTCACATCACCATGAGAAACAGCTGAGAAATCGGAACCACAGTCTATAACTCTGCATTCAGGTACTTTAGGGACCCAAGTGAGCTCATCTGAGCATACCAGTTCTGCTGCTCCAATTAGACGGTAGCCAGTATGGCACCTATATGTAGCCTTAGATCCATACAATGTATCTGTATAGTTTACTAGTCCGTTGGCAAAAGTAGGCACTTCTCCACAGTCTATTGGTATGCATTGAGGGAACGGGTTACTCCATGTCTCACTATCTAAACACGTAGACTGTGAGCTACCAATTAACTTATAACCTTCTTCACAATTAAATAGCACTGTTAGGTTTGAGTTCGTTTGGTTGGTTATGATAAGATGATCCCGAGTGATACGTGGGCAGACAACTCTAAGGCAGGCCAGGTTGGCAGGTATGCCATTCCATTGACCTTGAGAATCACATGTTATGCGTGAATCATTAGATGGACTATATCCTTGCTCACACTTTAAGCTAGTCGTATCACCTTCAACATATGTTTGACCAGCAGCAGCTGGGAACAAAAAATGTCTTATAAACAAGTATGGTTGGAGACAGACACGCAGACACTTAGGCAAACTTGTCGGCCACTGACCGTCTGCACCACATGATATTGTAGCCTGTCCTTGCAACTTGAATCCAGCTACACAACTGCAATATGACCGACAATGAGCAAAATACAGAGAACCACAATTTAGCCTTTACAAATTCCACCAAACAAAAATGAATCTGATGGACTAGATCTGAGGCCCCCTAGAATATTGAACCTGCATACAACGCATATTAAAAATGTATTGGAAGCTTATTACACCTATCAGAGGCACGATCTTACCTGTAACTGACAGATGACTCAGCATGTACTTGTATAACTGCATGTTGGATATTGGGAGGAAGGGCACTGCATGGAACAGCAACACAAGATGGAGCTGCCCCACTCCACTCACCGGTTGCCAAACAAGTCCTGCTGACAAGTCCTATGTGGAATATAGTGGTCTAAAGTCACATGTGATATATTAACATGCATCACTAAGTATTTATAAAGGCATACATGTCAACTAAAATCTGCCTTTTTCAAGCTAAAATTCTGATGCTCAAATTGCGCACTTTCTCCCATTCATATAACTGAAGC
Source organism: Bugulina stolonifera (assembly GCA_935421135.1). Lineage (NCBI taxonomy): Eukaryota > Metazoa > Bryozoa > Gymnolaemata > Cheilostomatida > Bugulidae > Bugulina > Bugulina stolonifera. The sequence continues at coordinate 32,209,274 of OW285187.1, forward strand.
CTCCCGCAATTTTGGATAACTTGACCTAATTACATGTAATTTGTTCTCGACAGCACTAGGACAACACATTCAACAGATAAAACAATTGCTACCAACTGTATCTTGATGTACTTGCAACCTAAATGAGTGAACCAAGTTATGAATGTATAGAAAAGTGTATTATTCACTGATATGATGAGAGATGCAGTACTCTCCTCTGCCATGATTTGCAACAGAATGCTTACCTTGAAGGTGGTAGCTCTCATCACATTCATACTTTACCACCGAATTATAGTCGGTGGTATTCACCAATGTCCTGCCGTTTGGGATGTCTACCAGGGAAGAGCAGCTGATTGGCTGACACTTAGGTGTACCTGAGCTCCAAGAACCATTTTCCTGACATCGTCTTACTAAACCGCCATTGTTCAGGGTGTAACCAACTCTGCAGACAACCACAATGTGCTCTCCTACCATGAATGTCTGCAACCAAATGCATGCAATAGGTCGACTTACAATTTTTTGTGGACAATTAGGCTAACTTCCTACACTTCACTATCAGGCACGTAATGCAACAAGGAATTTAAAAAAAATCTATTTAGTTGTCAATGTGATTATAGCACATAACATGTTACTATCTCATGATATACCAATGAGGAACTTACAGGTGTGTTGCGGGCATAGACTTGACCATTGGTCATTGGACCAGGATGCTGACAGTGGACAATGAGACACCTGGGCTGATTCTCACCAACCCAGTGACCGGTTGAAGAGCAGGTCAATGTTCTATCACCAATAAGGGTGTAGTTACCGTGGCAACGATACTCTACTGTGCTGTTGTATGTAAAGTTATGCACCAGGTAGCTTCCGTTAGTAATGGCAGGCGGTTCACCACAGTATATGGCCTTGCATTGAGGAGCCTCCATATCCCATTGGCCAGTTGACATACAGCAGAGGACAGCACGTGAGGAGTTGTCCAATGAATACCCAGCATTACATACGACATTGACCTTTGAGTTATAAGTAGTGGAGTTGCCATCTATATAACCACCCTCAACACTCAAACTTGGGCAATGTATTGGATCACAGGCTACAGATGTTGTCAGGTTCCAGAGAAGTGTAGGTAGACATACTATGGGTTCTAGGGGTGTAGAGAGTACATACCCCTCAGTACATACAGCTGACAGTACAGAACCCACATACAGGCTAACATCTGATGTAGTAGAACTAATATTGTCAGGTAACGAGTTAGAGTTGTAGTGTGTAGACCACCAGTGACCATTCTCAATGTCTGCAGGGAGAGGACAACTTCTAGGTTTACATGTAATACTGTTATTATACATCCAGGTACCATTAGCTTGACAGTAGTTCATTGTAGCCCCTTCCACACTGTAGCCTACAAAAGAAAACAGATGAGAGAAATTAATGTATATCCAAGGTATTTTGTTTTTAGAAAGTTAAATGCTAATGTCAGTGAGATGGCATAACATTTATTAGGCCATATGTGAAACACTTGTCCTAAGAAACGAACTCTTTAATTTTAATCTGGAGACAAAAAACGGAGCAACAGACATATTTGTATGAGTTCTATGCTAATTAATCAAATGATTTTCCATAGAGTTCAAACAAGAAAACAAGAGATGTACGTGCCTTCAATACAGGATATAGTAATAATAGAACCAAATGTGTTATTCCCCATGAGTTCACCATTAGAAGGGGGTTCCAGTGGTGGACACAGGACTAGTAGACATGAGGGGGCAGAGTCACTCCAACCACCATCTGCTAGACAGTATATCACACTCTCTCCTTTGAGAATATGTCTACAAATAATTATAATTGGAATAATATTAAAGCTGTTCATTGATAGAACCATAAATACATGTACATTCACCGTTGTTACAGTGAATATAAAAGTCACATACCCTGGTAAACAAGAGAAGGTTATATTAGATCCATAAGTTAGATTCTCATAGTATGATATTCTACTCGGTTCTGCTGCTACCAGAGGGCAGTTAAATGGTAAACAAGATGGGGGATAACCTGACCAATCACCTTCTGCTGTACATCTACGTACCGGCTCTCCAATCAACTCATATCTGAGAAAATAAAACAAAGGTTATTGCAATTAAATACCATGTCGCAATATTCAAAACTTTGAAAATACAAAAAATTTAGCCAAAACTTTTTTATAATAGTTATTACCATCTCACCCCACATCACATCTGTATGTAACATTAGATGAGTAGTTTGTAGACGTATAGCTGATTATTCCTTTAGTGACGTTAGGTGGGGCATCACAGACCACCTCAATACAGTCAGGGAGTGAAGAACTCCAGCTAGACTCATTGGTACAGAAGACATGATTCTCTCCTATCAGATTATAGCCTTCTACACAGGAGAATCTGGTAATATTTCCTAACTGTAGACCTTCACTATCAATAACTAGTCTATGATTATCCGTGTTAATCTCTGGACATAAGATGAGAGAACAGTATGAGTTTATACCACTCCAGCTGGTATTAGCTAAACATATACGGTGTGTATCTCCTACTAAACTATAACCATATCTACATACATACATCATCTCACTGTTATATGTGGTAGAGTTATTAGAGAGGAGTATAGAAGTGTTATTGTCTGTATTGGGTAGGGGACACTCTATTGGATCACAGGCTACAGATGTTGTCATGTTCCACAGGAGTGTAGGTAGACATACTATGGGTTCTAGGGGTGTAGAGAGTACATACCCCTCAGTACATATAGCTGATAATACAGAACCCACATACAGGCTAGCATTTGATGTGGCAGAACCAAGATTGTTAGGTAACGAGTTGGAGTGTGTAGACAACCAGTGACCATTTTCAATGCTTGTAGGGAGAGGACAACTTCTAGGCTTACATGTAACACTATTATTATATATCCAGGTACCATTAGCTTGACAGTAGTTCATTGTAGCCCCTTCCACACTGTAACCTGTGAAATAATAAAATAATTGTGTTGCAAGTTTGCAATAGTAACTACCAGGTATGTAGTAAACTTGCACAGTATTAGCAGTTTTAATCAGCTGCTTTCTACAGTTGAGAGGTCTAAAAATTTCGGTCTAACAGCATTGGTAAACAATACTAAAGGCAGGTTCTTAACATAATTTAGATCTGAAGCTGTCCTCTCTTTATAATCAGTAGAAGACAACTACCAGATATTACCGATGCACTAGTCTAGCAGTATATTGTCATTCAGTATTGATTTCTAGAGTTTAAGCAGACAACGGACTATAACTTACCTTGTTGACAGGTATATGTTACAACAGAACCAAACGTGTTATTCCCTATGAGTTCACCGTTAGAAGGGGGTTCCAGTGGTGGACATATGACTAGTTGACATGAGGGGTCGGAGTCACTCCAACCACCATCTGCTAGACAGTATATCACACTCTCCCCTTTGAGAATATGTCTACAAATAACCACAATAATTGGAATAATATTAAAGCTGTTCATCGATAGAACCATAAATACATGTACATTCATCCTTGTTATATTAAATATACGAGTCACATACCCTGGTAAACAAGAGAAGGTTATGTTAGATCCATAAGTTAGATTCTCATAGTATGATATTCTACTCGGTTCTGCTGCTACCAGAGGGCAGTTAAATGGTACACAAGATGGTCGATAACCTGACCAATCACCTTCTGCTGTACATCTACGTACTGACTCTCCAATCAACTCATATCTAGGAAAATAATACAAAGGTTACTGCAACAAAATATCCTATCACAGTTATGCAGAATATTGGAAAAGCAAAACAGAAGTTTCTTTCTAAAACTTTTTTGTAACAGATAACTCACCCCACATCACATCTGTATGTAACATTAGATGAGTAGTTTGTAGACGTATAGCTGATTATTCCTTTAGTGACGTTAGGTGGGGCATCACAGACCACCTCAATACAGTCAGGGAGTGAAGAACTCCAGCTAGACTCATTGGTACAGAAGACATGATTCTCTCCTATCAGATTATAGCCTTCTACACAGGAGAATCTGGTAATATTTCCTAACTGAAGACCTTCACTATCAATAACTAGTCTATGATTATCCGTGTTAATCTCTGGACATAAGATGAGAGAACAGTATGAGTTTATACCACTCCAGCTGGTATTAGCTAAACATATACGGTGTGTATCTCCTACTAAACTATAACCATATCTACATACATACATCATCTCACTGTTATATGTGGTAGAGTTATTAGAGAGGAGTATAGAAGTGTTATTGTCTGTATTGGGTAGGGGACACTCTATTGGATCACAGGCTAACTTGGCACAAGAGGTATTATCATCACAGAGCCATTCGCCACTCCCATTACAGTCTAGTCTTGTGTGAAATGATTTGTAACCATCATGACAAGCAACCTCTGCCACATCGCCATAACTGGTACCATTTTGTATGATTCTACCATGTGTGATGCCTACAGGAAGGTCAGGGCATACAATTCTCTTACAAGTAGGAAGTTGTCCATTCCATGTGCCGGCGTCCGTGCAAGAGAGCAGGGATTCACCTACTAACTCATATCCTTTACTGCAGGTGAACTTCGCTTCAGACAGGTAGACATTGTTTTCTAATGTTACAATTCCATCATCTATTCCCTCTATCTCAGGACATGTAACTAGTTCACAAACCGGGGGAGGTGAATTCCACATCCCATCAGATCCACACCGGATCAGGCTCTCACCAATGAGCTCATGACCTCGCTGACAAGAATATGCTGCTGATGAGTCATAGATGAGTGTTGAGACATTAACAGAGCCTCTATCAACACCAGGTGGAGTATCACAAGCTACTATGACACAAGATGGAGCTGTAGACCATGTACCGTCTATTTGGCAGTAAGATGAGGAATTGCCTACCATACGATAACCAACTTCGCATTCGTACTGTATAGATTCCTCATATGTTGTGTTTGTAACATATACTCTGCCTGTAATACAGTAGTGCACAGTTAAAGTAGAGCAGACTGCTGGCTACACTATCGATGTCTGAAAACTCACACCAAGAATCTGCATATATGTTAAATTGCAGTTTAAATTTACTGACAATAAAATCTTAAAATTTACATCAATTGTGGGAAACAACAAGAAAGATTCATTAAAGTGCTACAGATCCACAAAAGAAAACCTATGTAACTCTAGTAATAATGCACCGTTAGCATAACATACCCCTAGTTTCCTTCTACATTGTAACTTACCATTGAGAAGAATGGCTGGGTCAGAACACGTCACCTCTACACAAGGTTGTAATTCTTCGGGTATCCAAGTGGAGTTATCACCACAAATAATTTGCTGAGTAGTGTTGGTAGAGTTCTGAAGGGTAAATCCGTACTGACAAGTGTAATAGACAGTATCACCATAATACACATACCAGTCGTCAACTAAAACAAACATGGAAGTATTTGTTTCAAGTGACTCATGACTGAATAAAAAATTAATATGTACATGTATATTCAATTTACATTTACAGTTATCATTAGCATGTAAGCTATTATCCGGATTTGTCTTATCTTTATCCTGTAGTGAGTAAAGCCGAGAAGACAACTCTGTATTTTAATCAACACAAAGTTGATGAATACCCAGCGAATGTTTGTCTAAAGTCGCTGATATTATAATGGCTAGGACACAGATCAGATGTGGTATTACCAGATATAACTGCATTAGGGAGAACAGGAAGGTCGCCACACTGAACTAAATCACAGGAGAATTCCACAGCTGACCATTTCTCTTCTGCTGAGCAGATAACTTCCCCAGTTCCATTCATTTCATACCCTGAAAAGATTATACAGTACTTTATTATGCCGTGTATGGCAAACAGCATGAAAGGGGTACTAGAAAACAAAAAATTATAAATGTACAAGTTCAATAACACATTTATGTGCTTAAATTGATGCACTAAACAATCATGGTAGGCTATGATTAATCTACCATAGATGTACAAGTAAATGAGCTATTTTCACTGCTAACTCAACCAATTAGTGGGAAGCATGTGTATTTTGTTAGTAATAATTTTATAATGCTCAAACTTCAGAAGGGGTAACTTGGAGCTGCTCTGACAGCAGTGAGTAAATTCCACAGAATGTGAGATGATAATTACCCAATACCTCTAACACAACTGTATGTAGCACTGCCCTGAAACGTGTAGGAGGAGACAACAACCGTAGCCTGAGGAACCATGGGAGGATTTTCACTGCAGATTAGAGGTTCGCACAATGGATAGCCTTCATTCCACTCTCCATTCTCCCCACAGATTAATATATCAGCTCCTTATAACATAGAAAGGTGTTCAAGTTATTATTGCTCTAACAATTTCACATCACCTACAAACATATCTGTGGTGCTATAGTGAAGACAGCCCAAAAGCCTTCTATTAACCATTAGTTAATGTAACAAATATCCAATGATTAATCTCAAACAAAATTAGACTAGATACTGTAAGAGGATGTGTTCCACTATCTCCATCAACTCACCGATTAGTTTGTATCCAACTGAACAGGTAAATGTCATGGTTGACCCCAAGACATACTCGTCATTGCTAGAAGTAAACTGTCTGAATTCAACCTCACCAGGGGTCTCACAAATAACTGGGTCACAACCAGGGTAAGGAGCGTGCCAAGTCTCATTCTCAGTGCAGAATAAAGAATTATCGCCATGTAGATTGTACCCTAGAAGAAAAACAATTTCATCTACAAAAACCGAATGGTGCACATAATTAGAAGTTGTACCCTCTTTCTCTATTTTATGAAAAAAGAGGACAACTTCGGTATGCAAATAATTGAGCAGTTATGAAGTATATACATGTGCATTATAATTATATTGATCACAATTAGAAGTTGTCTTTTCTCTTCAATCCTCTTGGGCGATCATAGAGAGAGGACAACTTTGCATTATTATAAATAACACATGAATGCTTATTGCAGTAAAAAGGTGTGAAAGGGTAAAATAAAATTTTTAAATGAATAAATGTCCTTAATTTAAAACATACGACAGTAACAGCCTCTATTACAATATTTATTAATATCTACAAAACGATTATTGTTGCGGCCCTGACTACGAACCTATTTGGCAGGAGATGTTGATTGTGTCGCCATATTGATGAACATTGTGTAGCTGTGAATCTGAGACCATTATACTGTTGTTGATGGAAGGTGTCGGACACCGTCTTCTAGTGCAGATAAAGTCTGATTCTAACCACTTGTCACCGAGGCAAGGTACAGTTGTGTTTCCCTTCACCTCCCACCCTGATAGGCACATGTATTCAGCTATGAGGGTTCCTGAAGTCTGTAAAAAGAAGTAATTCTCATATATACATGTATTATATACAAAACTGGGCAAATTATTACAATTTAAATGGATCGTCAAGTAAAATTTAGCTGATGAATTAAGATAAAGTTCATTGAAAGAAGCCCTCTCCCCCATCACCCTGCTGAACTTGAATAGCCACTCACATTGTCAGCTACAAAAGAAGCGCCCTCTACACGTGGAGGGGGAGTAAGACAGTAGCTGATCGGGTCGCATATGGGAAGTGAACTGCTCCAGTGGCCCGTACTATTACACTCCAGCTCAGTTGCTCCCAAGAGCAAATAACTACAATATTATATCCACAATATATAGCAACCACAAAAATTATGACCAGTTTTTGTTGATAATGCACAACACAAAAACTGACTTAAAGTGGATCAGTAATTATATTGGCAATATACATGTAGTTTACTATAAAGATATTCAATAGCAAATTGTTACCCTTTATCACAGGTGAACGTAACTTTGTCCCCAAAACTAAAGGTCTGCGACATTTCACCATGTTCATCGTCTGCTGTATCATTCTCATGACTTCCAATAACAGCTGCAGCTGGTGCTATGTGTTGACTGGTTTGTGTCATTGATAAAATGACCAGTGGAGGAATAATGTCCAGTGACTTGCAAATAATTTCTAAACCAAATAGTAAACCATATAATATTATGAATTTATGACTAAAAATATTTCCATGATTACAGATTTTCTCATGCTCTTTAGCTGATTACTATTTGTAATTTTTCAACTTTGGCAGATTTTTGCATCTTTCTAATTCAATTAAGTTGTACTTGATAATATTTGACTAGCATACAACGAATGAGTTACATGTAACTCCCTTCACTAAGGTGCAGGAGGGAGCAATCCTTGGATCCATTATACTTTACCAGGGTTTCCCAACACGTCAAACTATCAGTCTATAGCAATAGTTTGGAATTATCATCCATAGATAAAATTACATATAGTATGGTGGTTTAACAATACAATTCACATTGATTTGTTTAAGACTCACGTTCACAGAGAGGAGCTGAGCCAATCCACAATGCATCTGCTGAACAGAAGAGTTCTCCGCTTCCAGCATAGCCTGGGGGACAGACGTATGTAACGACACTGGAGTAGGTTGTACCATTGGTTAAGACGCTCACCTTAGACGAATATGCAGGCGGTGGTCCACAGTCTATCACTATAAATAATATAGAAGAGAGGCTTTTACAGACATCTACCTATTGCACATGTACAGCACAATGTGTATCATAGATTGCGTAGTTTAGTCATTGAAATAGAACTTCTATAATATACAATTTATATAAGAGGACATACAGTACCTTCACAGGTAGGCTGCACACCCGACCACTCCCCAGTTACTTTGCAGGATCTCTGATTATCTCCGGTCAGCTTATAGCCAGTAGCACAGGTGTATATAGCAACACCGGCCGTCGATAATTCTGACCACATGACCTTGCCCTGTTCTGGTTGATCGAGTTCTTTACACGCTGTTTATATAATACATGTACTATATCTACCATGTCAGGCCTCTGTTTATATAATATATGTATATCTACCATGTAAGGCCTCTGTTTATATAATACATGTATATCTACCATGTAAAGCTTCTGTTGATATAATACATGTATATCTACCTTGTAAGGCCTCTGTTTATTATGGACATCAGCGATAAATTTTTGTTCACCGGATAACACTACTTATTGCTATTAAGCAAATTTGAGTTGGTGCATAAGAATAATTACATTAACATAAGACTAGTTGCCTATTTTAACACTTGAATATAAGCTTCTACGTAACTATAGTCGTAATCGCACACTATAAAACTAAGTAATATGTCACACCTTCACAATTTATTTGCACAAATTCAATTTGCACTAGAATTACTGACATGTAAATACTGTGTAATACATATTTTAGTTTGTAATAAGTAATTCACTAAATTGGTGCATCACATAGGCCTATAATATTAGACAGATAATCATAGCTTCTAGCAAATACAACAACAGTACCTGAGCAGAAAGATGAGTCGTAAATAGACACATTTCCTCTTGTTATGAATCTGAACTCCGCCCAGAATATGACATCACCGGTATATTCCTTACAGTATGTATGCATTGCACCAACTTCATATGGTAAGAGGACATAACTCCACACATGAAGGAATGTAATCTCACCAATGAAAGATTCAACATCATTAAATGATAGATTCATATCATCTTGCTCTTGGCCGACAACCAACCAGCCACCTCCTACAAATAAACGTTTTGCCAACTGGTATGTTAGACATAAAAATACAGTTGCATTCATAAAGTGAAGAAGCAGATGCTAAAGAAATGAAACATAATCACAGTCATGGATTGAACTAAAGTATTACATGCTTCCTGAATGCAATTGTGAGAAATGCCTTTAATATGTTTATGAATCTTAATACAATGTAATACGACTAAGAAATTGCTCAATGTAAAAGCTATTGGATGCCAAGTTTTTCCTGATGCTGGTATACATGTAAAATTTCTTGGTAAGCAAATGGACTGGTAACCAAGCTACCTGAGACAAGGCTATTGGTAGCCAATGAAGAGCCACTGTTTACCAGAACACCATCTACATATATCTGCCACATGCCCTGTATGCTAGTCCATGTGACAGTCATGTGATGCCATACCCCGTCATTAACACTGATGTCTGTCGCTCTCATTTCATCGTTCACATAGAATATCAACCTTTAGATAGACATACAGTTTATATGCATTTAGTATTCAACACTGGATATGAGATGAGATTACGTATCTTCCAACCTCGATGTATATATAGATATATAGAAATGGTGAACTGCAGCTTGTATCCAGTATACGTCTCCACACTGCACATAGAAATCAAAAATATACATTTTTGTATATACAATGTACAAATTTCATCCTAACGCAAAAGCACAGCTTCACCACCATATTTATGGAAGTTAAGATATTTTAGGCTGTTGGTTTTACTTTAAGTTTATGACAGTTCCAGTGGTGGGTTACACCACTTGGACCGTAGGGCATAAGTGTTATACTAGATAACAAAAGAGCTTAACCCTTTAAGGGAAGCTCTAATGTTATCATAGTTGATCCAGGATAGACCATTTTTACTCAAACCAATAAAATTCTGGCAACCCAACCAAAAATTTCTGATACCCAAATGGGTGTGTATAAGCAACAATTCTTTTAGAAATCAGACATAATGGCCATTTAGTGAGAAAGTTATCATAAAGGATGAAGCTACTATCTATAAATAGGGCATCCACTAAATTATTATTCAAATTTCTAAACGGATATAGTGAAATAAATGTGAAATAAAATGATGGTCTTATGAAACAACAGGAAATTGTGTAATTATGTCCACCATTCTAATTGCCTAGAGGCTAGAGTATTATCATCAAGATTGTTGAGCACAACGTCATAGACTGTGTTAACAAAAGAGAAGACAACTTCAACAAAGGATATGCATGTATGCATGACAACTTACATTAATTTTTCAATCAACCTATCACATGCCGAACAATGAGTCTGTACAAGTATAAGCACATTAGAGATTCAATGATTATTCATTTGCATAATATAGTTATAATCCGTTGGATAAAGCCAAAACAGCGAATCCAAGTTATATCATAAATGTGCAATGTTACCTGTTGTAGTCAGTGAGAGTGAATGCGTTACCATGCTCCATATTAGCGTAGGAAAATGGAGTACCACTGTGTGATGTGTCTGCTGTCCGTAACCATAGTGATACTGACAAAGCAGGAAATGCAGACATTTCAGAGATCTTTACATGAGAATATGACTCTTCATCCCCGTCAAATGATAGAATGTAATCAGAGGTCAATTCTACAGTAGGTAAAAAAACATAGTACAATTTTAATGCATTTATTACCTGCTTAGACCTACACTATGTTGAGTTAATAACATGTTAATTAAAGTCAAAAATTGTACATCGATAGGTTCCCCATTAACGAAAATTTGGGTAAATACATTATTCTATGTAACTGTAACTGTACATGCAGGTTCTACGTACGCAATAAATATTACTCAAATAAGGCACAACAAATATTATTTTTGAGCAACTTTAACGTGACGAGCAATTGTAACTACAATGATATGGGTACAACTTTGAAGTTATCTTCTCTTTTGCATTAGAGCAGGAGAAAAGCAACTCCCAGTTGTTAATGCTACACACAAACTCATTCGGAATAATAATAATAGACAAAGGAGCAGAGTAAACATTCACCTCTTTCACAGAAACGTCCACCAAATCCTTCTGAACAGAGACACAGGACGTCATTGTATTGATCCTCGCAGACGCCATTGTTCTGGCACGGGTTTGACTGACACTCATCTATATCCACCTCACACAGAGCACCAGTATATCCTACACCACATTCACATCTGCAATTCACACAATTATAGAGCATCACAATCAGACACAATATAACACATAGTCAAATCAGCATTATTATCTACCAAAGAAAAGGTTGAAGAATTGATCATGACCGCATCAGAGTTTAAAGTTCCAGACTAATACTCATCTTGTTCCACATGTATTTATTATTTAGTTTAACATTTGAATGAATAGATAATAAGGCATGGAAAGCAAATTACTGTTTACTGTTAGATGGACTGTACATTGTATACATGTACATATGTACATATGTACATGTGTACATACTTATGTATGTAGAATATAAAATGTGAGAAGACTAAATAACGTTAGATGGAGTTTATGACAGTACTTGACTAGTGTGGTATAAACTAACCTGAATGAGCCATGCTTATTTACGCAGATACCATTGTTTAAACATGGCTGACCCACGCATTCATTCACATCATTCTCACAGAGCTTCCCTCTGTAACCTTCCTGGCAGTTACAGCTAAAGGATCCCCACTCATTGATACATGTGGAGTTATTCCCACACGGCACGGTTAAACATTCATCAATATCTGCCTCACAGTGAGGCCCTGTGAAGCCTAGTTTACATTTGCAGTCATATCCTCCAAATCTGTGGATGCAGGCACCTTCATTTAGACACGGGGCAGATACACACTCCTCTACTTCAGCCTGAACAGAAATGTTACTAAATGAAGTTTCATAAAATGAACAAGTGTATATCACTATGCAATAAACATCAAGCGCCTCATTGATCAACAATAATAGTTTCAGTAACATATAATAAAGATTTGTGATATGACTACAGTAAATACCTCACATCGCTGACCAGTCCACCCCTGTGGACAAATACACTGATACTCATCAATCCCATCCTTACACTGACCACCATTGAGACAAGGAGAGCTGTGGCATTCATTCACCTCCAGTTCACAAAACGTGCCTGTCATGCAAAATCAAACATATTATCATTTCAATATATCAATCAGACAGGTCTTGGTAAGAACTTACAATGATGTAATGCACAGGTAAAAGAAAGTAATATTTGCATAGTCAACTGACCTGTAAAGCCTCGCTGACATTGGCAGTAGAAGCCATTTGGAAGCGTTTGGCAGGTGGAGGCCTGTAAGCATGGGTAATGAAAGCATTCACTGTACGTTATGGTCGACATGTGCTTTTCCATTCTGGTTATTGGTCTAGAAGATTCCAGATCACCTGACAGACATGAGGAGATGAAGTAGAAGCAATATGTGCAAAGATGTATAAATGAAGAGAAAAGATATATATTCATGCAAATCCAAATACATCGATGTACATTGTTTATACCAGGGATGCCCAAACTTTTTGGTGGAAAGGGACAAATTCTAAAAGCGCATCAGAGCAAGGGACACTTTGCTTTTGTTGCGGCACATATATTGCCATTATTAAATGGCCATTTTTATTATTATACAAAATGAGTTATTTTATAACACGCATATTTATTGATTTTGTTTTAACCAAAGTATAACAGACATATTCATTTGCTTTTGAAGTGCTCAAAAACAGAATCAAGGTGGGAACAAACTAGCAAATTTCGCGCCGTTATTAGCCGCAAAATGACGGTAGAACGCCAGGGCGTCACAAAATTGAGCGCAAAACGCCCTGTTCGCCAAACCTTAAGCGTGTTTAACATTTTATGTTTAGCTCTCGATAACACTGACTTCTGATTGGGCAGAACAATATTAACTGGTTCTATTTTACAATTTCGTCTGTAAACAAAAATTCCAAATTGAATCCCTGTTGCAATATGATGTGCACGTAGTAGACATGACATAGACAAGTATAGCAATAATTGCCTCCCTTAACACACATGATTAGACCTCATGGAGGAGACATCGCTAGTGTGTTGTTCATCGGAAAAAAGTTATGACGCTGTCAAAACATGGTCGAACGCAGCGAAGATATTCGCTAGTATGATTCGGCCTTAAGCAAGTTATATGAAAACTGTAATGAATATTCTATGCATGCTACATGATTCACTTGTGAATACAATTGTTAGTGGGTGACATGGAATTGTCCTTTCTCCTGTATCATTCTCAAAGTCTGTCTCTTTAAGTAGCTGCCTGGTTTGTTTGTCAGCCAGTCTTGTCTGATTTTTGCTTTTAATATAGCTCAGGTGACTGAACAAACTCTCACACAACAATGTGCTACCAAAGAGTGTCATCAGTTTGACAGCAATTTTAGATAAGTTGGGGTAGCTGTGCTTTCCACTTTACTCTGTCTTCAGCTCTTGGCACTGTGATTAGGTCAATCAGGTCATCAATATATTGCAAGTTTTAAATCGTTGACAGAAATTTACATCTGTATCAGCTATACATATTTTGAGATTTTCAAATGTGGGGATTTTTCAACAGTGTGATGTATTTTCGAGTGTAAATCAAGCAGTGCAATTGCTTTCACTGCTCAGACACAAAAAACATATTTTGCATGTAAAATTTCAAAAGTGACAAAGGGACACCAAAATCCATGCAAAGGGACACTGTGTCCCTTAGAGACACATTTGGGCACCCCTGGTTTATACATTGTATGTATTCTCTTCAAATTTCTATTTTAGATGCTGTTATTGTGCACAAAGAAAAGCTGTCCTATTCTTACATCATAAAATAAAAGTAGCAGGTAGTCCATGTAAATAATACAACTGTAAAAATACAAAAATCTGTATTATAACACAGTTCTGCTTACCTTTCTTAGTGCATTGCTTTATGTTGTAAGCCCCAGAATCCTCAGCAGTGGTACCATTAGGGCAGGGGAGGCAGTAGGTCTTCCCCATCTCAGGCTGATATGAATACTTAGGGCAGTCAATACATGGAGCTATTCCTGTTCTGGATATATAGCCTCTGATACACAGAGCTGTTCAATAGAACAGATAAAATGCTTACTATACGAGCAATAACAACACTAGAGAACCAGCTTACACAGGCTACTCGCCATTTAATGATAACATTGAATCATCTGTGATGTTTGGTAGGAGTTGTTTCGCCTTCAGCACGGAATGAGTTAATCTAAATACTTCAGATGAGCAAAAAAAACTTGAGTATTTGAATAGTGATGACGATAATAATGTTATATGAGTCTTACGTTTGCACTCTGAGGAAGCCATGGCACCGCGATGTAGTGTGGTATATCTAGTGTAGCATCTGTTACATCTTGTTTGTCCTTTTCTAGACTGATAGAAACCCCTCTCACAACTCCTGCAAGGGTGGTTGGGGTCATTCAGTCCCGAGGGGGAGTAACTCCCTGCACCACACAGCTCTGAAATTTGAAGGAATGTCTGCATGTAATCAGTCTATCAGCCCTTGTAGTCTATTGACCCTAAAAAGAGGTTGTCTTCTCCCAAAACAAATTAGGGGAAGACAACTTCATAGCATAATTATTAACTTATGAGGACCCATGAGAAGTCTGCCAGCTATAATTACTAGCTCTAAGTGGCCCTGATTCATCCTTACTCTGCACCATTTTCAGAGTGAATCAGTATTCTTGGCCCAGAAGTTGAAGTTTGGTGCAAAATCGAATATTATTTGGCACACCCACTCTAAAACATCGTCATAACATTAATTTTAAATCATGGGAATTAATTAAATAGTTTTTTTACATTGTGAAAACAGCACACAGTAGTAAAGTTCGATGTTAAGACATCTATCTATGTAATAAATATGGTAACAGTTAATTCTCGGCATGAGCGTCTCTTCATGCCATGTGGAAATATGAATCTCAATTAAAAAGCGATATAATTTATTGGTCAACCAATAAATTTTGTAACAATATTTATAAACAATTTATCCTCCAAAGTAAACAATAATAGTATAGAGTTTCCAGTTATGAATATTATGTACATTACTAGACCTACCTATGCAACTGTCAGCGGCTTTAGCTCCAGGGTGGCGAGTTGTCGTACCGCTAGGACATCTTACACAACTGCCAGAACCTATTCTATCTTGATAGGAACCCTGTGGACAAAGTTCACAGTCTAAATTAGTATTAAGGAAGGTTCCTTTGGGGCAGCCATCTAAAAAGTTAATAATTCACTTTTTGCTTGATTTACAACCAAATACAAATCCTTCAGTATTCAATTTCCATGCATAGAGATGTGGGTTGTTCTGTATATACTGAATCGAATCTTGAGTCACAACAAAGCTCATTTCATTACGAAATCACTAAAATCATGCCATACGGGAATAAAATACATGTAGAAGTAATTTAATACAATATACACCCACTGATATGTGATATCATAAAGTTTAATGATAAACACATGTGACAACAAATAATAGATGCCAATAGCGTATATGCTAACAATAATAAATATATTGCACAGGCTTATGTATGTTATGAACATACATAATTTTGTGAGGATAGGGTAGAGTTAGTGACGAAAATGGCAATTAAAGACGGATATCTGAAAATTTTAGAAAATGTCCTTCAAAAACATCAATGCCCATGTTCCGAACATTACATCAGTCGCGGAACATGCGTTTCTGAGTCTCCAGTTGTGACATGGCTCTCTACCACATTACATGACATATTACTATCTTTCACTGATACTGTACCAGCTAATATAAAAGAAGCAAATGACGCAGAAGGCACATAGCCTCTAGTTGTACTCACAACATAAATCTTCCTGCTTTATATAACCACTTGGGCATTTACTATGTCGTTCAGTCACAGTAAATAATACATCGTGGAGAAAACCATATGGTAGCTCATATCCAATGAACAAACCACCCAAGTAGAATGCCTCCAAGAATATACCCATTTCCTACAAATCAATAAAAACACGCATGATGAAGTAATGAAGTAGCACATGTAAGTTGGAGGGGGGACTGAAGGTTAATATTCTAATTATATGTTAACTGTTTCTTTCGTAAAACAGTCACACACTCTTGTAGCAGACCAAGGAGTTGATCAGACTTGCATAGCTTACCACAAGTATTTGCTGAATTTCTACTGCACTAGATTGTTGGGTTGAAGGAGATTTAAGTTTGAGTCGGTAGTCCAAGTAGATAGTACTAAATGTAGCAGCAGGTATACATTCATATGAGTGCAAATTTGCTACACACTCCAGCTGATATCCACACATAGATGTCAATTGCATTGATATCTGACCAGTAATTGCTGTGAGAGATGCATTAATAGCAGATTTGTCTCCACATGCTTCACTCATCTTGACCTCAGAGGTCATTACCATGGAGAGAGTAGCTGCGTGAGCCTCTATAAATCAAATAAACCTAATTATATTATTTACTACTATGTGGACCACACAGAGTTCATCTAGTAGCTCATCTAATAATATACAACGATCCGGTGGTGTCCCCTACACACATACACACATCCAGAATAAAAGTGTGAAAGATGGATGGAACTTTGAACAGAAAACACTATTATGTAATATGTTGATATAGCGGACAATTAAAACTTTGTTTGTAATGTCAATGCATGATACCAGTAGACTAGTAAACAGAACTAACAGATCTGAAAAACCTGAAAAAAATTCACAGCAGTATGAACATAAAAATAGAGACCTGAGCAGTCGGGGAGGTACGTAGTGTCCAGCTTGCCATGGCTACACACAATATGATCACTGGCTAACTTGTGCATGAGTCTAGAACCTTCCCCACATTCCAACTGACAGGCAGCATACGTTCTATTAGTTGATTTACATGATAGTTGGCCACTCTCCAACATGGCCTCCTGCCAACACATTTCTTCGGATTCTAAACATTTAACAATATCAGCAAAATCAAAACAAGGCATTATTCATAAACTCATTTAAAAATTGAAAATTTTTCGGTAACATGAACCAAAAAACAAATTAATTTAATCCAATCATATGACAAATCAACACATATTCTGTTATTAAATTAAACATATATCCATGAAATATACAATATATGAGATAACAAGACTACTAACATCATACTAGTAGTATATGACATGCTATGGAGTTATTACTTACGTAACACTGTTACATTGAAGGAACACGTAGCGTTGTTGTTAGTCTGGTCAGTTGCCGTTACAGTAACTGGTGTGATACCATATTTCCAAGAGTGTCTGAAGGAATGACTCGTTACTATTGTCAAACCAGTCTGATTGGCTGGCATTTTAGCCATTTGCAGCACAGAGTTATCAGAGAATTCTGTCGTTGGTATAGAGACTCTGGCATACAGATCTGCGATTACAGGTTCTGGAGGGAGACAACTTTCTACAACCGGTGGAGTAACATCTAAAACCTAAAATACCAGGAAATAGTGTAGAGATATACTACTACACAGTCATTTGTAATGTAAAAATATGTGATAAATTATGGAGTCCAAAAAGTGAAATGATTTGAAAAATGGCATGTAACAAACAATGGCAACTGTTTCTTAAATTCTAAACTAATACCATGAACCTGGAGTCAACACCCATTATCAATGAGAGACTCTTCAGACAAGTTTAACTTGCCAACCAGATAAAAACCTCCATTGAGAGAGATATGCTGGCGCCGAAGTCAAGCTAGATGCCTGTGTTTATGGGTGCAAGACACCTTCCTCCACACTGTCAGTCAACCAGGCTAGATTTACAAGTATACATGTAGCTTGTATTTGTGTTTGAAAATTCAATATTGCAACCATAGTCGCAATTTTTTTTCAATGTGCAAACCACCATTTTTTATTCTTTTAGCATTTTGAGTTTGTCCATTTAGTAAACAGCATGGGTATAAAAAGTGAGAGACTTACATTAACAAAGAAGTGACATTGTGCAGCATTATTCCACACATCCTGTACATAGTAAGTCACTCTATGTAACCCAAGGGGATACTCTGTTATCATTTGCCCTGGTATCTGAATAACTGATAAGATGGCTGACCTGTCCCGTACTCTTGGTGGTTTAATGTTAGGAACATAGGTTAAGTATTGTTTGGAATCAGCAGTAACAGTAATATTTTCTGGACACTGAATAAATGGAGGTTCAT
Organism: Bugulina stolonifera; assembly: GCA_935421135.1. Lineage (NCBI taxonomy): Eukaryota > Metazoa > Bryozoa > Gymnolaemata > Cheilostomatida > Bugulidae > Bugulina > Bugulina stolonifera. Next base: position 32,227,999 of record OW285187.1, read on the forward strand.
TATCTACAACAAAGTGTGTGGTGTTAGAGCATGATAGAGATGTGATCAGTCTTAACGATAACATAATATACACTGTAGTAGTTTTGTAGTCTAATTCAATACAGGACACACCTTCCTCCACATCAGCAACTGACGATGAGTAAACACAAGCAGTAGAAACCATACCTATACAACGCCAGTTGAATGGGCCTGATGTCCATGTACCAGTGTTGGAGCACTGCTTAAATGTTGGTCCATCTAAGTTATAGCCTTGGTGACAGTGTAACTTGCAGACGGCTCCGTATTCCTGCGTAGACTGAGTGCACAGCGCAGGTTCAATGTACCCATTAAGGACTATGGGAAGGGCAGTACACTTCACATCCTGGCAGTAGGTTTCTATACCACTCCAATGCCCGACAGAGAGACAGCTTCTCTCCACAGGTCCCATTAGCGTGTACCCTTTAGGTTTGAATAGAACAAAGGTGAAGGATGCTACTTGTTAATGTTAGGAACAACAATCAGACCTACTCAATTGGCACCTCTGATTTGAACAGGCCACTACTAACATGAACAAAGATCACATCTTGAAATCAAAGCATTGATCTCTTGGTCTGTGAGGCTCAATTCCGATGGCCGGGCATGAGAAAATGTATGTACTGTATAGAGTATTCAAATCATAGAAGTAGAGAGGTACATCAACCTTAATATTTCCTACATGGTGATAGATTAACCAAACTAGTGTACATACCAAATACATCATATACACAAGACGTCAATTGCTTACCTTGGCTACAGGTAAATGTACATATTGTGCCGTAGGTAAATCTATCCGATGTACACTTCATACTACCATGCTTTGGCGCAGTCAACTCTCCACATTTCCTCACTACAAAAAGAAACGTTACCTAGGAAACCATTACTTACAGTGCAAATAGGACCACATGGTCTAAAATTATAAGTTCTAAAATCATGGGAATTATTAATTTTTCGAATGATTAAAATATTAATGCACTATTCATGTAGTATTACCAGATATACGGTGTAGATAGCAGTATAATAATATTTGTGATGTCCAACCATGCCAATATGTCACCAAAAGCCCGTTACACAAAACGCAAGAATTTACAATGATTCGTTTACTGCGCACTTTCTCAATAGTGGACTTACATTTAAATGTTTAGTTTTTGTAAATTGGTAAAAAGACATGTTGGGTGGACTTTATAAAGATGACAGTGAACAATGGATTTACCTTCACATTGGGTACCGATTCCACTCCATGCCCCGCTACTCTGACACACTCGCACACTACTTCCTCTCATGCCATACCCAGTGTTACACCGTACTCCGCATGCCACATTTACAAATGTGTCACACATTTCCCCTACTATGACCCCATTGGAAGGTGCTTGCAGGTGGGGACACCTAGTCTAACACAACATAAACGTTGCTATTACTAATGGAAGACAATCATTATATATTCATGGGCATAGAGGCATAATATTATGCAACATGTACACGTTTTATACCATACACATTACCTACTAAGCTACACAATCATATAAAACCATACTTCAGATGATGGTACAAGACAGTTTGTAACCGAATATTAATAGCCATCTACCTTTACACATGACATGCCATCATCACTGGGGGTGTGGTAGCCAGCCTTGCATACACAATGTCGGAGCTGAGAGCTACCTTCAGCTGATATATGGTTGATATCAGGACATGGTTTACATGTTCTACTCTCATCTTTGTTACTGTAGCCCTTTCCATAAGTGTTTGGTGGGCACTCTGAAGCACAAGGAGACAACTTTATAAAATATCAACCCTTTATAATAATATCAGAGGCAGCTAGTAAGTAGACTGGCATGCAGGTAGCGTATCCTAAATATGATAAAGTATTATTCTCCATTATACATGTATATTATGTTACTTTGTTGTACATGTACATTTGAACTCAGTTCCATTTAATATAACAGTATTAATAACAGAATAAAGTCAATGTATGCTATGGGAAGGATAGTTAGAGTAATTGGATTCTACCTGACATATGTACTCACTGATACACTGGTTAGTATTACGCTTCTGGAAGGAGCCAGGGGCACACATACACCCTTCCTCCCCAGTGTGCTTGTTACACATGCATACAGCAAACTCATGTCTGCAAAGACACTGCGCCACTGAGTAGGATGGTCTTTGAAAATCTACAGAGTAAAGGCTGTTCGAAAGAACTACTGGTTTTCGCAAAGTTTATGCAACTATATAGAAAATAGGAAAATTACCAATTAGAGTTGTAAATATTCAGAAATAGTAATTTGAAGAGGGAAATGTACCTTCTTCAAAATAGCAGCAAATCCGAAACTGAAGTTACAGTGGGCCAAAATATCTGCTTGCAATCCAATAGTGCATTTTATCATAGGAGACAATTATAGATGAGACTGAGATATCAACATGTTAGATCGCATCAGTTGAACAACAACGTACAACAATAAAACGCTTACCTGAATAAAAAGCCCTTAAAGACAAACGGTCTAATTGCTGAGGATGGGTCAACACAAAGGCAGTTCCTTCTCTTTTAACTCCTGGTTTAGGCAGCTGATGCCTATTGATTGGAAATCTCGGTCTGTAACGTCTACCACGTTGTCTAAAAGATGTCCTTTCATCTCTCTTTGCTCTAACTCTATTATCAGTCCTTCCTCCATACCTGTCTATTGTCATTGCTCCATACCTGTCATCTCTCGTCCCTCCATACCTGTCATCTCTTGCTCTTCCATACCTGTCATCTCTCGTCCCTCCATACCTGTCATCTCTTGCTCTTCCATACCTGTCATCTCTCGTCCCTCCATACCTGTCATCTGTAACCCCTCCATACCTGTCATCTCTTGCCCCTCCATACCTATCATCTGTAACCCCTCCATACCTGTCATCTCTCGCCCCTCCATACCTGTCATCTGTAACTCCTCCATACCTGTCATCTCTCGCCCCTCCATACTTGTCATCTCTCGCCCCTCCATACCTGTCATCTCTCGCCCCTCCATACCTGTCATCTCTTATCCCCATTCCTCTGTCATGAATAGGTCTGGGTGGAGGAGCTACTGCAGCCATGGGGTCAGACTGAGAAAGAGCTATCTTCACCACTAGATCATTTGTATCCAATAGTTGCAGTTTAGTGGGCAGTGCAAACTCTAAACCACACCGTATAATCACCAAGTACTTTTCTGCAGCATTCAATGGAGCAAATGGAAACAGCATGTTCTACAATTGAACAACAATATCTTAACCTATTTCAACTACATGTAGATAGAATATGCATTGGTATTGGTGGAACTCTCCCTTTTCAATGTTATGAAGAATAATGACCAAGGGTATGCCACTCTGTTGAACTAATACTGTACTTTTAGGTAAGGATAAATATACATGTACATTGTACATCAAAATGGACAATATACAAGTATGTCTGGCTGTCTGCCCTATCGTAAATAGTATGTACATTATCTCTTAGGACCAATGATTTGTAGGAAATGGCTAGAGGATAATACAGGTTAAAGGTGCAAGCAAAAATTCTAATAGTAAATGAAGAGTAAACAAAACTATAAACATAATTAGTGGATTGCAGGTAAAAAGTCACTGGGTTTTGTCATACTACTAACTATATACACAAGAACATGAAACTTTGCTAATACATGACTTTGCTAATCTGAAAATTGATATTTCATTTTATAAACAGAGAGAAATTTGTTATTAAACAGCAGGACTCCTTGAAATTTTCAATAATAATTTTTTAAGTTGCTAAAAAAAGAATAACCTTTGATACAAATACAAAGATGAGTGTTACTATTGGACGAATTGGCGACTGTTCGAAAATTTTAAATCCCAACCACACACAAACATTTTCAGAACGTCCTGTTTCTGACATTTTCGAAATGACCCTTTGGCACATGTAAAAGGTGGTGTACTGGCCAATTCAATGTGCGGAATGCAGGCTTGCTATTAGTGAAAATGGTTGTAAACTAATAGTAATAATTTTAGACAAAATAATTGTTATAAACTGGAGCTACACTAATTTGATAGCATTTGGAGATTTTACAATAAGTTACTAATTACATGTACATGTAGTTTCAAAATGTCATCAATTATTTTTATATAACATGCTATAAATGTGTAGATTTCAGTCACCTGAATAGCTTGCAGTACATTGGTAGCATTGAAATTGTTTGAAATAACCGGAGGCCTCAAGAGAGTTTCCCTAAGCCTTTCAATCAGTGTGCAATAGCTTTTGGTCTCACTCGACATCTGTATTTGATCCTCGACTAACGTCTCGCCAATCCTAAAATAGAGAGCATGCCAAACTTTCGAATACAAACTATTCTACCATAAAGTAACAAACACTTGTAGTATCAACATCAGAAAATAATATAATATAATACATGTAATAGTAAAAGTTGATGGCATTTCTCATTATACATGTGTAACTGATATAAGCAAACCTTTAGTCACTCAAAACTTTTAGAAATTCGTGCTTATAACATAAAGAATTATACCAGATGTACACGTAGGTGCGGACTACCAGCATGCGACGTTACATGCGCGCACAATTATGAAGTAATAAATACTTCACTAGATGAAACTAAACTGTGTTGTGAATCTGGGACACTTACCATACTGAAGCTCTTGTAGTCTCGTAATCTATGTCTGCATGTTTGAGCAGCGACATGATGAACTGTCCAACATGGCCGCCATTCATTAGTCGGGGGCACGGGAGAACCAATATGGCTATCTCACGTCTCAGTCCACTATCACTTGGACTCGTCATACGTCTGAGCACCCAGCTAATTTCATTAACCCTGGCAGCATCTTCGATATCAGCGAGTTGATCACTGAATCTAGGGAGCGCTAGACACAGGAAGCAGAATATCCACATGGCTACCATTTCATGGACAGTTAAATGCTTCTCTTTGATACTAAATCCACACAAGAAGCAGCTTTCTCCATTGTTAAAAAAGACTAGAAAGATAACTAATACTGTATAAACATGCACCTATTCAGTCAAACTTGTAGCAATCAAAAAAGGTTGACAACCAATAAAAGTGTTCTTAGCTCCTGTTCAGTTATTAATTGCACAAATTTGAAACACCTGAAACCTAGACAATGACATCAGCATTGGCCTGCCAAAGGTCAAAGGTAAACCAACCTGCAGCACTAATTAGGTTCAAATACAAAAATATCAAATTAATAATGACAGACTGTAATGTAAATAATAGTCGAGATCAAGACAGTACGACATTACAAACTATGATGAGAGCTTTTATAGGCATTAGTAGGCAGAATCACTTGCCCTACATGTGACCAGAGAATGGTCTCAACTACCAGCCCAAAAGTTCACTGCTACAGAGTTCATATTTCTAGAAATCCTGAAGAGACCCATTAAGAATATAGGCATGGTGAAGCATGAATTGGGGCAAAAGATATTGCATAAAAGTGAGTTTTTTCATTCTGACTGGCGTAAGGGTCTGGTTGAAATTACATAAGGTAATTAGTAGTACTTTGATGTTTAATAAGCCGACCTACATGTACATTGACCATCTGAACTGTTGCTGACTTATTACATTGACTGTTAATTCAAAACATGAGAATTGCTGACTTGTAAAATATGATGAGATGGGTTTGTGACTCACTCTATTACTTAAGCAGTTAGAGTCTATTTGCTAACAAAATAATGTATTGCTGTCATTTTGTATTTTTTATTGAAAATTATCAATCAAATTTACAGGAAAATGTAATAAAGGCAAAAATTATTTTACTGTATAACAAAAAAGGGAATATAGTAGACTAATTAATGTACATTAGCAGGGGGAAAAGACAAAACACAGTGCAGTAGGTGAACTATTACTACTACTAAGTGAAAAGAATTGTTACTTTTGCCATAAACCTGGCAATAACAGACAAAAAGCTTTCTACTAAAATTGATTTTTATTATACTATATACTTGTATGTACAACATCTAGTTAATAATATAAATAATCTAGTTATCATTATTTAAACACATCTAATGATGATGACTGTATAGTTTGTTAACACATACATGCACCAGCAGTCGGCTGTTCACAAATATTCAACATCTTTAGGACATGCGTGTCAGTCTATATACATAAACCACAACTGTAGGACATATGTGTCGGTCTATATGTATATACATACACTACAGCTGTAGGAAATACATGTCGGTCTATATATACATGCACCACTATAATTGTAGGGCATACATATATGTGTCATACACCACAACTGTAGGTTTATACTTTTGTAGTCATTTTGGGCAGACATTCTGCACACTGGTGTCTTGTCTACATGTACATAATCCAAGGAGATACATGTAGGTAGATTTATATATACAGTATAATATCAATAAATATGCAATGCCCAAAGAGCGTAGGACTACAATACAGATGAGCAAAGTGTCAAGGCAAAGAAAAATATAAACTAATAATTTATGTATTGAGTACTCCTCTTACATTGTAATTTGTACAAGTATATCTAATACCAAATAAAACACACTGTTATATTAAAATTGCTTCCCATTTCCAACAGTTCATGCCTGTTCAGAGTTGCCTACACAGGGTGAAGATGAGGCGGCATTGTCCTGCTGAGGCTCGTGTTCATTGGTCGGTGTACTACTAGTACTGGTACAGGACTGTCGACTGTCAGTGTCCGAGTCAGATGTTGGCGTTATAGCAGTGACATATTTCTTACGTCTGCATGAGTGACATTTGCTTTGAGGTAGTCTAATATTGAGGAGGTTTGGTACGGTGTATGAAAGTTTTGGTGTTATATATAGAATGTTTAGAGCTAGTCTCAAAGGCATTGTGGCCTGCCTGTCGATAGAGAGCCCTAGCACTTGCTAGAAACACAAATATAATGCACAGTATTATATGGTATACCCTCAACTTGCTTGTATCTAATAGAACAAAATTTATAATTTCATCTACTCCGTCTCATGGGCCTTGACAGATGATACATATACAATGTAGTCAAATTTTCCTAAATCTGTAAAAATAGCATGTCATCATATAAATGTATCATAAGAATTGTTGTTAGCTTTGAGATGTAGAATGACTTAGATATAAGCATATGACCACATGATATGCTAACAAGTTTCAGCAATGCAGCATTCCAGATATTCAATCTCAAAACATCAAAATGAACAACATTTCCACCTCGGTCTGAAATTTCAAAATACTTGTAGTTATGCTGCAGAATTTGAAGATTGAAATTATGATTACGCCTATTATTACACAATTATATACTGTAGTTTATATCAGTTCGCATATTCAAGAATTATTCTTGACAACCACCTTAGCCTTAGTGAAGCTATAGATCAATGATCTCTATAAGGGACATTCAAACCTTTAATCAATGAGTGACAACTCCTAATGATGCAACTTCAATTTTACTTTACGTTACCGTTTACATTGCGTTTGTGTAGACTGTGGGGAAATGTAGTCGACTAATTGACATATTAATATTTTATTAACATGAAGAGCACATTCTACCTAACAGTCCCTCTCCTGCGACAGACAAAACTCTTTATCTAGACGGGTTGAACACCTGTGCATGTTGTATCAGAATAACACAGGCTAAAATCGGCTGCTGAATGTTACACTAGGTGTACAAGTGGATAAATGTGAGATAGCGGTAATGCTTTGCTAAAACTAAATAATAAGAGAAGTTATGTCCTCTAATTATTCTAGAGTAACCCTTCCTTAATTACTCCAAACACAAAGAAAGATCTGAGGTTAGAAAAATTTCTGTTTAGCTGGTGCTAACATGAACTATGAGTGCAACAAGGTCTTTGTCTACATACATAGAAACCATGGTAAGGCATACAAAAATGTATACATGTACACAATGCATGCATATATAAGTATGTATTTATAAATGTATACAATTTATGTACACAGGCATTCATATTGGCAATCATAAGATGCATGTTTGTTGTACTCTGTGCTGGCTAAACACACCCTCCTCCCTATGCACATGTATATAGTATAGATATCTTTCAACTACTCACCCCGTCCTTCACAAGATCATGACACATAACGCCACTACTCTTTTGATACACGACCTGACCAAGGTCATTCAGGCAGCTAGCAGTCAACCTCAACATCACATGTCTCTTTGATTGGTTGGACAACAAACGGGCTTGATTACCACTGTTTCTTTTAAATATTATTGTTCTAAAGAAAACCGAATATGTGGAGTTTTATACTAACATACATGTACATGTATATTACATTGTATGTTAGAATATAGTTCTGCAGGAAAAACCTCCAATTTTGTAGGAGTTCTGCTACAAAAGACAATTAAAGGTCAGCCGATGGGTCAACCCACAACTTACTCACCTGTCAGTGTACATCACCACCAAATCCACACCATAATTAAACCCTATCCATCTCCATTGATGCTACAAAAGAATCGCTATATTATAAACGGTAATAAACAGGGGCAAACCTATAACCAGCTAGTAAAAATAATTTAAAACATGAAGCGAAGCAGATCAACATTCCCATGCCTACCTCAAGATCTTTATTTAGAATTCGTGCACATCGAAGAGAGTTTTGCTTGAATGTATCCCCATCGACATCATCTCCTTTAGGCCTAAAACAGAGCAAGATTGTCCACCAGCTCTGCACCGTAACTACAGACAGGTCATTCACCACAATAATATTATTTGCTGATTCCAACTAATGCTCTACTGGACTATCTCACTTGTATTGAGTGTCAAGGTCATTGACACATGGTAATTACATGTTATTAATGAGACCATCATTCACACAATGCATTCATGATATAACACTACTAGTTCAGAGGTCAGTGTATCCAATATACAGTAACAAGATGTCTAATATGCTCACCCGAGCTCCTCTCCTTGCTCCACAGTCAGCATGGTCATCCATTGAGTCTTGAAATATGGCATCAGCCATTCTAAATAATTTAAATGTTATATATAATATTATACTAACATATGACTGTGTGTAATTACTACAGGTTGAAAGAAGCAGACGAGAGATAATCAGGTCACATGATCACCTTGATTTGTGAAAGTGCTTAGTACACACATACCTTTAGGTACAACTCTATCTTTGAGGAGTAGGTTTGTAGAAGTCAGGTCTATTATAATATGCTGAAATCTAAGAGTAGCAAACACGGGCCGATATTTCTTACCCTGAACTGTCTCAAGGAAAGACCTCTCGGAGCCCCTGCCAAACTCTACAAAAAGATCATTTGACATGCAAATAAGTAGCGTACAAAACAACCAAGAGTACTGCTACACCAGGAATGTGGGAAGATATAAACTCTGTATTCATAAATTACTATAGTGTACACAAAAGGGTAGAACGATTATCATCTAACACCAATAGAACTCGCAAACATCCACTGACCTTCCCGTATTACATCAGTAAAGTGGGCTTCAGCTTGTTTAGTTAATTCTTTTTTGTAACTTCCACTCCACCATGGAACCAATTGTAAAAACAACCACTAAAAGATAGTTGCAGATTACCACTGAAATACAGTTGCATATAAACACTAAAATAAAGTTGTATATAACCACTGAAATACTTGTATAGTCGCAGATGACAATTTAAATATAGTTGTGGAAAAGTACTGAAATACGGGCATAGATAAACACTAAAATTTACTTGTAAATATCCACTGATATCCACTATACAAGTACATGCTATAGAGTATACAGTGTTAAGGTTGAATGTGATAAGGTAGTTACCCTTTTAAGTAGGTTATAAACATCCATCTCTACCTGCATAACAAACAGGTTTGCTGACTCCACTAACTCTTTCATTAGCTTTGGGCTAAAAGTACGAGTGGATTGATATGTTGTAACAAGTGTACCAAAATAATATCAGCGGCTTTGTGTTCACAACAATTATAACAGAGAAAAATTATCAAGTGGTAAACATATTAGAAGCTATAATTACATAATATTATTGTACATGTATAATCCCATTGACAAATTAAGTTCAGTATTATATTTATCACTGAGAATAAAAAGTTGGTAGAATTAAACCTTATGGCCTTGAGTAGACTCTTTGACTGTTTGCACATGATATTGTTTTCAAACCATTCAAAACAAGCAGTAGTCACATGGGTTAGTCCATATGTTTCAGAGCCTTCATAATATTCACAAACCGTCTTTGTTCTAAACAACAACAGATATTAGTGAGAGAAACACAAAATTAAAATCAAGAAACAGGAAAAATATTCTAGAAGACCATTATGCTATTGTTCAATGTTGACTCTGAGAAGAGCTGCGGGATAGTTTAACACAAAAAACATGGGTCAACAGGCAACATCAAAGATTCAACATTCATTACATGGGAGAGTATGTCTACTAATTGACCAGAGATATTGAGGTTGAGTAGATCACAATGCGTGGAAGTACATGTGTTTCACTTAGATATATCAAAACTCACGATATTGTTTCCATCATGATAACAGCACATTGCTGCATGAGGCCATCTAGTTGGAGAAGACAGGCAGCAGCAAGCACTGGGATCACCTGTACAGGTTCTATAGTAAGATCATCCCGATATAAGCAGCCAAAAGCAACGGTTAGAGCTACAAAGTACAAATCTTTCATTACATTAAGCAAAGCATTACAACTGATTGATCAAAGAATCAAACAGTGGCCTGTGTATAGATATCCCCATGTCAAACTGACACTAATAGACGGATTTACTTCAAAGTGTAACAATATTGAGGTATGCGCTAGAAATGTGAAAAATTGAAAATATATTACATGCTAAATATTCTAATAGAATTACCCTCAACATCGATATTGCTATCTGGAATATCAAGCTTAATGTTACTGGCACCGGCCTCCTTCCATGAACCATTAAACATGCTGTCAAAGTAGCCACACTAAAAACACACAAATACACATTCATTTAACAATGTAGGAAGATGTAGGAAGATAGCCGTCTGTTTTTGCTGCAAAATAAAGAAAGCGAGTTGAAGAGAAACATGAATTTAACCGTCAAGTTACTATCTATGAAAGAATCCACAGCTTACCATCCAAAGTAATATTGTATAATATTAACCTGCAAATGAAGTAAGATAAGGAATTCTTGTAAAGTATAAAAGTCATAAAGGACTCGGACTATTACCTGTTATTACCTGCTGGACTATTACCTGTTGGACTATTACCTGTTGGACTATTACCTGTTATTACCTGTTGGACTGTCACCTGTTATTACCTGTTGGACTATTACCTGTTATTACATGTTGGACAATTACCTGTTTAAGGTAGATCTTGTGCAGTTTCCATTCTTGTCCTAAAGCAGTGATGGTAATATCACTGTTCTCTCCATTGACAAAAAGTACTTGGTAGATGTAATCTGTAGTGGACTTCAGCTTTTTTCTGCAGATAAACATGGGAGTGCTACATTTTCACATGAGAGATACAACAACTATGCCTAACGCATAACATTTTGCATGTCTCTAAAAACACATTCAGTGGACATTTGTTTCAATCTCCTCATTCATCTCCAAAGTGATAGATTTTTCATTAGGAGCTTTTAGACATAAAGTCATTTTTACCATTCCTAATAAAAACAGAATTGAAAAATTGTCAAAAAGGATTTTGCAATATTTACTTCTTAGGTGTGTGGAGAAAGGAGTCTTCTAAATCGACAGCATCAACAGCAGACTCATTTGCTCGCTTTCGACCCTTTTCAGTCTCTTTAGCGGCAGTAAAATTGTCCGGCTCAGCAGAGTAATACGCACTGAAATACGACCCCATCTTTACCAGGTTACAGTAGCACTCTAGCTTTCTGCTACAGTGTCATAACATTGTATTCCTACAAAATAGTATAAAAATAGTGCATCAGTAATAGCATGTTGCCCATCAATTCCAAGTGCACATTACATTTTGTATGAGATTTGCATTAATATCATATAAAGACGTGGTAGTCAACACATAAGTTAATGCACTCACACCTCATGGCTACATTACAATGAATACGAAAGGCTATCTACAACCATCAGATTAAATTGAAAAAAATTTGGTAAAATGATTAGCATACGCAATCTACAATAATTTATTCTTATTCTGTTTAGACATTAACAATGTATATCACACTAGGAATAATAAATGACATACAATACTAGAAATAAAAATCAGATTAGCTACCGGAAATTATCGAGACTTGGTTATAAAAATACTATAAATAATTGCGCATCAATTCAATTGAAACAAATAATTTTATTCTCATTTTAATTTTAGTAATTAAAATTATAATAAAGGCTATATTCACTATATTATATATGCATTATGATTATGTATCATAATCAACATGATTTTTTTATTATTTATAATTATTATTGATTATCATTATGATTACATTATGATTATAGGCTATATTATATTATTTAATATTATTATATTATTTTTATACATGAAATACTTATTAGGGCATGACTGACAAACATCACAATCGATATAAATTATATTATAAATAGCAGTACAACAATAACTATACAATTCTAATTTATTAACTATTTATTATCCAATAAGCCTACTATAACTATTACTTCATATTTTTTATAAAATAAAAATTAATAGTGATAGTCTAATTTAAATTCATACATAGAGAGAATTTCATCTACGAGCTACTATTCCAAAGAGGATAAAAAAAACCTGTCGCTACTGCTATAGTTTGCTGTGTGCAGGTGACATTACTATGCTACTCACATTGCAAATTTGCAAACAAACAAGCTCATGTCAAATGTGCTAACAAAAAACATATTTATTTTGCAAATGACTAACGGAAGTTGTGGAAGTAGATGTTTATAAAGTCTCAAAGATTCTTTTGCAATGATTCATGTATTGTCTTTTAATCGAGAACTTTTAAAATACTATTAATATAAAAATTATTTTTTAACTTCATTAAAAGGTCTGATTAATTTAACGCTCAAAATCGTATAGCATTATAGCACATTGTCAATTTTGCTCTTTATTATTTTGAGGTTAGGCGGAAGCAACTTTGTAAACTGTCATTCGAAACGTTAGCACATCGCTGAACTAGCAATGCGTCGTTGATTGATTATACCAACTAACATCGGGTGTTTGGGGCATATACATCGGACTACGACAATATAAACTTTATATACAATGGCTTTGCCTGTGAATGGGGTGGATGCCATGGAAGGTGATATGAATTCTTGTTCAAAATGCGCTGGTGATGAAGCTCAATTGAAACATTCATGGGTGAAGTTGAATGTAGGAGGCACTCAATTTTTAACAACCAAAACTTCTTTGTGTAGGGACCCTAAGTCTTTTTTATACAGATTGTGCCAAGATGAAGATAATCTGAAGTCAGATAAGGCAAGCAGACTTTGGCTTTGTAATGTTTATCTGACCAGTATGGTATATAATGACGTTATTTATCATATTTATGGTTGAAGCAGGTTATAATGAAAATAGACCTACAATCTCTAATTATTTCCTGGTTGGTTGCTTGGCTACTTGCGTGCAAATGCATACATTGATTATCATTATGTAGTAAAGTGTTCATGTCGATGTTGCAGAAAACTGTGACAGTCTCAACCTGTATCATTCCACTTATATTATAGGTAACATATATTGCCACACCAGAACATGATGTAGTATTTGCAGGGAGTTCGGTTATTATATCTACATATCTGTATCTACTATCTATTCTGTTACAGGATGAAAATGGTGCCTACCTCATAGACCGAGACCCTGAATTCTTTAGACCAATTCTAAATTTTCTACGGCATGGGAAGCTAGTTATTGATAAGAATCAGGAAGTCGAAGGTGCGTGTAGTATGTAGGAATGTCATTCCCATAGTTTCTTGATCATTTCAATAGAATTTATTACCTTAAAATGCTGTTATAATTAAGATGGAATATATTGCAACTGTTGAGTGGTGAGTACTCTGTTTGAATTTTCAGGGGTACTGGAAGAGGCAGAGTTTTACAATGTAACTGAAGTGATACAGATCTGCAAGGAACGAATCAAACTTAGGGATGATATTCACAATCAGGTTGATCATTCTACCCAGTGTATGATATCGGATATAGAGCTTAGATTGGCATATGAAATAGTGGAATGGAATATAGGAAAATTCAACACTGCGTCCAAGGGCATACCAACCTGATTGAGCTTTGCCTAGATCATTTTTTCATTGGCCAATATTAACCAACAAAAACCTTGCACCAAAACTAGACTAGCAGTGATGCCTAAACCCTTTCCAATAACTGTTCTCGGAAGTTGCTGGTCGCTTAAATCCCATAGCTATGTAATTGCTGTTCATTCATCCAAGCGTCAGTCTGCTCTGGATGGGGACAGAGAGACAAGGTTTTTTAAGAGTTTCTTATCCCCCTCTCATGTTTTTGCTATAATTCTCCTCATGGCTTAGCCAAACAACACCTTCATGTGATTATTTTGTTTATATAGGCAAATGTGAAGAATGTGTATCGTGTGTTACAATGCTCAGAAGACGAGTTAACTCACTTGGTTTCCTCCCTTTCCGATGGATGGAAATTTGAACAGGTCAGTAATGCCTAGTTCCCAGAGTCTGTTCTAAAACATCTCAGAAGGCTTTCTAGTTATTTTGGCTATTAGCCAACCTTATTGACTGTGTTATATCAAGTCCTGTCCATGCAATGCGCTTATCAATGACATCTCTCATTGTATGCTCTCCTAGCTGTTCCTCGTTTTGTTGTGGGTATTGTAATAGGCCATGTTAAAACCATGATAATATAACTTACCATAATGGTGTATTATATTTTTTAGCTAATAAACATAGGATCATCTTATGCTTCATATGGGGGCCAGGACAATGCAGAGTATCTCTGTGTGGTTTCAAGAGGTTATCCTAACAGAACAACTACAGACCACAACACTGATAGGTCAAAGGTTAGTAGGATTTTCCTGAACTCTGTACCAATTTGGTTAGCTTCCTTATTTTTCATAATGTAGGCTATTAGTTGCAACATCTATTATCATTATGGATTAGTTTTATTTGCATTTACATTTAATGTGAGAATCTGCATATTATATATCACATTTAGGTAGTTACACTGTATTTAAAATAATACAATCATTTATTGTCAAAAGTTATTATTATTATTTCCATTACACATGGTTTCATGGTTTGTTGTAAACAGTGTACAGATGGAAAATGTTTTGGGATGACTTAAGAATGCATAATGCATAATTTTTGCTTTTGACGTGCTTCCATGGTTTCCATAGTCTATTTCTACTGCTCAGAGACCCCATAGAACTTTTTTGATTCACTTGTCAGCCAGGTACAGCTTACATTTGTTGGTAGTTGTTTAAATTTCTTGTGTAAATATCAATATAATACATTGTAGGTGTTGCAGAAGGCAATGAGGATGACCTAACAAGCTGTTACATAACAGTATTAATATACTGCTGTCGCTGATTAGTGTACATACTATTTGTTACCCTAATGTTTAGCTATTCCAATTGCAGACCAAATATTACAAAACTTGCTGTATTTTGGATCAAAGTGGCATCATCTGATCTGCTAGTGTTAGTTAGCTACCTCTAATAATATGACTGTGCCAACAAAGTAGTTTGCAGAATGCCCAGATATTGGTTAGGGAATTAAATTAGGAGATTTTACACACGGTAAATCAAAAAGGCCATTTTCTCCAGTCATAAAAATACAAACACTTGCTAATATTGTATTTTTTCAATTATTTTATTTGGAGTTGTTTTTCCATAATATATGGGAGGACAACTTCATTATATACAGTATCCTTATTAATGTAAATAAGGCAAACCAGTTGTGCAGATCAACTGGCTGTACACTATGCCATTGTATGTCTCCGTATATTTAGCAACTGCTCACCTCAGATTTGAGATTTGTTATGGTTTAGTGTTGCAGCTACATAATGTGAAATTGTAAACTTCACTCTGTTGCATATCATCGTTGTATTTGTGTTGACTTGTTTTGTTGGCCATACTCAATATGCATTACCAACAATCGACTACATGTATATTGATTTAATAATCTAATATTTTATTTGTTATTATTCCTACAGTATTGTACATTGTAGCTGTTGTCTCATGTAGTACTATTAGATTATTCGTTCAGTGAATAAATTGTTATTAAAAATTCCAAAATATTACTGTATGTAAAACATAATCAAACCATCACATAAATAGAACAGAACAGCAAATAGGATGGTAGCAGTAGTATGTATAAAATATTCTAAAACAAAGATAAATAAAATCATATGAACAGCATAATAGTATAATACTAGTATGCTATTTGCATACTACAATCATCATGGTTAAAACAATATATTGATACAGTAATTAGGAGCATGCCATTCTTGACTCAAGCAACATGAAATAGTGAAACATCTCTATATAATTAGTATTGGGACTAGTTAATATCTGGCACCAATCTACAAACCTCTCCATATTGATAAGAATATAAAACTAAAGTTTATCTATAAAGTAGAGCACGAAGTCATTGCAGTTCCACATACAGATCCCTGCAGTTAACTCAATGATTCATACACATAAAACTGTCACTTGGTATCACATAATTGTACAGAACCATGTTACTACTAATTCCTCAACATTATACTGATAAAGAGAAGACAATCACATGATAGGCCTAATAGTTCTCTGTCAAGAAGTTTTCATGACCTACATGTACATGATTTCCTATACTCTGATTGGTTAGCTGTATCTACATAGCCCATCATCATGGGAGTGATATTTCATCTTTTCAACTTTGGTTTTCTCGGTCCATAGTAATATTGCCACAACTGTTCTATCTTACGGCACCATACCTGGCCATACCCAGCGGGGTCTTCCAAATAGTACGTTCTCTTGGGCTACAACAATTATTTTTCTTGCAGTGTTAGAGTGACAGTTTGCTGAAAGGATAAAAACAAGTGGCCATACATAAGTGCCTAGTGTGCAGTTGGTTCACTGCACAGGTCTGCTCTCCTGCGAAACATCCTTTTTCGCAAGGATGCCAAGCTGGTGTAGTGGTAATGTGTTCTGTCCACCGTGCTAGGTGATCAGGTACCGTAGAGTTCAAATGAGTTCAAACCCCATTCAGGGATGAGTTATTTTCACAGATATGGAACCGAGTCCTTGACTGGCCAGTGTTAAATTCCTTGCAAACTGAAAGATCACATAAAACATTAGTAAGGATAGTTCAATACATGTCAAACTTACTGTATGCATGAAGAAGACCTTGAAGTTTTTAGACTCAGGACGCACAGTTCTAGACCAGGGAACCTCACCCTTCAACACCATATTGACAGGATCTACATAGTACAAGTGAGGACCCTCCGTCATCAGAAACATCCTCCTTCTGGCAAATAATCCCTGTAGACAAATAACCAATGTGGAGACAACAATAAATACAAGCATACAACTGGATGAATATAACTCTTTTTTTAGTAGTTTCCATTTTAAATTGATTGAAAAGTTAGAAGTAACGCGAGATGATTTGAACCAAAACGTTAAATTACAAATTGGAAAAACATTGATGCACTTTGCAGGAAATCAAGAAGCTAAATGCCAACCTTTCGTTTATCTAGAAGACCTTGGTGAACAATGAGGTTGTTCTCAACAAACTTATGGAAGCTGTTCTCTAGTGCTTGTTGGTTCAGTAACTTGTTCTTTTCTTCTGGAGGAAGGCTAAGCTCAGGATACTCTGTGCAGATTCTGAGAGACAAAAAGTAACTGCTGCATAAGCATAGCACCACACATTACTATGGATACCGCTGCCATCACTACCACCACCACTGCTACTAAAATGCAACTTTCCCTACTGCCTGAGCAACACTATGGTAATTTGATCAAATAGGTTCTATAATTAATACTGATACACAAGTTGTGTACCAAATACGGTAGTAAAAGTGGACTGAACTCCAAATACGGTGAATACAAGGGATTTTGCATGTGTAACGGACACATACCTGCCTTCCTCTTCCTCCTCACTGTCAATTTCCACAGTTTTAGTGTAATCCTCTCCTAACCCTAAGCCCTCGAGTCTGACCAGCTGCTGCCCGTCAAGTCCAGTCTAATAACACACACAATTATGATATGCATGAAATTTCAGACAACAATGAGCGAGTTGAGACTAGTCGTAGTAGAGGCATGAGGTACTTGCTGCTAGCTAATAGATGTTATCACATACAACATACTTGATCAAGGTCAGACCACAAATCCTCAGCATTATGATCATCTAAAGCAGGCAAATAAGGCACGAGTTTTGGCGCTTGACTAGTCGGAAGTCCTTCCCAGTCCACACCTTGAAAGAATGGATGGGCCTTCAGGGTCTCATATCCACCGGTTTTCCTAGACCCTAGTCTATCGTCAGCTTCCAAGATCTAACCAGACCACAAAGATGTAACATTGTAATAATATCTAAAATCTAAGAGGGTAAAATGGCCCCTAAGCTGCTAAGAAAACAATACAACAGCCAGTGTGGTGGACCAGGTTACTACTCGTCCATTAAAGTGTGTAAGGGCAGGCACGATTCTGAAGGCCCATGCCTACACCAACAATATTCACAAATATTAGAGCTCAAGACAGAAATATTCACTCACCAGTAATTTTTCTACCAGATCCCGTCCATGAACATCAAATCCATCTGGATACTCGTAATCTAGCTTGACTATTTTGTTAAATATTTGGTATTCATTGCTAAAATAATTCATAAAATACTGTCATGTCTGATGCTGTATTTTGCACCTTACAATATGAATAAGTATGTATGGCATTACAACAGCAGAGCTGTTCCCATTAGGAATACAATTATATACAATTATACAGTACATACAGTGGTCACTTACCTTCCACGAAATGGATGTTCACCAGAGATCAGCTGATACAATATACAACCAAGAGCCCATAAATCACAGCTAAAAGATTTTAAAAATTAGATACACAGGTTTCTACCTACTAACACTCAGACATCTATGAACTGCAGTGTATGTATATAAATAACACAACAGGTAATTACTGAATCAGGAAGTTAGAGATCTGTAACCATGACACTGTATAAATAGAACCCACTGTATAAATAAAACCCACTGTATAAATAAAACCGACATGCAGAGCCCCTAACAAATCCCAAGTGGCTCACCTCGTGGTAACCGGCTTGTTTTGTAAAACTTCAGGTGACACAAACTGAGCTGTACCAACAAATGAGCTTCGTCTTTTAGACCGAGCATTCTCCCTTTTATCAACTCCCTCCGGTGCTGAATATAACATATGATATTGCATATAGGTCATGTGGCATAGTGAATAGGAAGCTCTAAATCTAAGTCAACCAATCTCAGCAGCATAAGCAACTAAACTCAAAGCATGGTCTACATGTTGATTTGCTAAATAGGGAGATGACAATAGCAATACCAAACAACAGTATATAACCGCAAGTTTAACATACGGCAGCTATGCATAATATGCTAGAGCAATGTTGCTTCATTTCAGCTGCGACAGTTAGGCTAATACTGATCATAACACAAAACGTTACAATCCCAATTTCATGCAGTTGATTTTCTATAGGTAGACGTAATCAACATCTAATGTAATACTAGGCATACACAATAATATAATAATAGATGTAAGAGGTCAGTGCATGGGATAGGTGGTGAAAGACCAAAAGAACACAAGTAGAAAGTGCTGCAACTGGAAAAGATATAGAGAAATCGTTTGTAATGATACAAAGTATGTTCTATTGATCTTGCTTCCAACTCTATTAGAACTGTGATGCACATCTTCAATCTGATTACAAAACAATTTTAAAATTTAAGCAGTGGTTTTCTTACAATGAATAACAATTTTTATCTGTAATTACAGCCGCCCATGTACCAATAACATATTCAGTAGTTGGGACTCGTAGAGTACGAGATGGAAACAAGTAGACAGTAGTAAATGAAGATGGGAGTTGCTACACTGATTACACTGATCTATGTAACATACTTACAGTTTCTAGCTCTATGATCTGTGATAAATAGTGTAAAATCACCAGCTACTATTGATTATATACAACATCAAGTCAATCACTGGGTATATCATAGAATATCTGGATCATACTGGTATATCCTATAGATTGGGTGAATTATTGCTCATTTACATAACATATTGGAGAACACTGTGATATATTATCCCATCAATCAGAAATATAACGACAACATAGTGAAAAGGTTAACTGATGTGATCAGTATTCAGTACTAAAAAAGTAGGCACTAGTTACACTAGACCTAGCAGTAGACCAGACCGGACAATTGTACTTGCTACTTCCTTGTTGTTCAGTGAGACAGTCACATAATAATGTGTAGAAATCAAATGATTATTCAGAACACTACCTTCATTACATATAGCATGTTGGTAGAAAATATTATACACATGTACCACTCACTGAGATTATCTCGTTTAGGTTGGGTTGGTCCGGAACCATCTAGAATCCTAGCTGACCCAAAGTCTGTGATACGAATATGCATGTCTTTACTAAGTAATATATTCTCTGGCTTTAAATCTCTGCAACAAGAATATAATACTATAATTTTGATATACATAAAAATCCCTGCTGTAAATATGCATACATAATGTGAGATAGTATGTCTATATGCCTGGTAGTATCATAACAATTCTGTATCAATCAATCTGTTTTGAGATGTGTTGTCTGTGGATATAGAAATTGTTCTCTCTAGTGTCAGGGTCATCTAAATCACATAAACTCTCAACTATTGGATAATAGTCTGCATCCAGAAGGGTTGCCAACTTTTAATTCAAACCTCCACTCGGATGTGAGACAGACAGAGAATCTGAGATACACTTAGCCACAACATAGGAGAAAAGCATAAAAAATGTATACATTATTAAAGGTAGTGTTCAGTTCTGTTTTAACATGGTACAATAGTATTTCACAGTACACTAAAGCATTGTTGAAGTTGTTTTAGATATATTCCACCTGTTGTAGTATAATAACAACATACTTCCTACTACCAAAATAAAATACCAACACTGTTTGACACACAGGTGCTGATTATAGGGTAGTTAGTTGTGCGCTGAATTACTGTGATAGGAAGATATTCAGGTAAGGGAGCCTCCATTTGGAAAAGAATTTGTATATGCAAGGGTAAAAAATACCTACGCACACATGTTCATAATGTAATGTCTTACTTACCTGTGTACTATATTTAGACTATGTAAATGCTCCAGGGCTAACACAATCTCTGATGTGTAGAACTTAGTGCTCTTCATGTCAAATGCACTAAGCCGACGTATATAATCCCACAGTTCTCCATTGGGTTCGTAACTCAGTACAAAAACTAATGAACAGCTAAGGAGAGGAACATTACCAACATTAAGAATATCTATTGTCTTACAGTAACACCTGGATATCAGTTCACTTTTCATAACAATAGAAATAGAAGATAATTTGTAAATCATTGCTGGAGTAATTAAATATAGAAATTGATTCAGAACCCTTCCAGGTTGCATATGCTTGTACGTGTACATGTACTGTAATATTATACTGTGTAGCAGTGTTATAAAGGATACATAGCCTATGTTCATCTTGGAAAGTAGCTTGGAGCTTTACAAAGAATGGATGCTCATGTTGTCCGAGCTTGAGTAAAACATTCTTTTCTCTAATGACATATTCAGCCTTCTTCTCCTTCACCATGTGGCTCTTCTGCAGTACCTTCACTACACACAGAGCCAACAAGATACAAGAAGACTAATGGTTTGCAAGATGTTTGTACAATAGTACCATCATAATTGGTAATTGGTCATCAGGATTACAACACATAGCTACACTATAAGGATGCCATGTAGTATATACATGCACGCCTATATGCAATATTCACCACTATAAAGTGGTTGACCACAACTATTGTAGTAAAGTACTACCTGCATATTCTCTGTTGCTTGTTATTTCTTTAGCCAGATAAACCTAAATTGAGAATGAATGAGTGAGCATTGTCAATGCAGGAATAATATTTGCCAAAAATGTTCTGAGAAAATACGGATCAGTGAACAGAAAGCAGTGTTATTTACTTTGGGACATATTTAGATACAAAGATATAACTTGATGTAACGTATAAAATGAAACATACTGTTGAGAATGATCCTTCACCGATGATTTTCCCAAACACGAAGTCATCAGCAGTAGCTTTTCTTGGTTTATTACTGGCCGATCCATTGGCAGGTACGGAGGTGCTGTTCCTCACAGAATTCACATTAGAAGTATTGGTAACAGTATCTCCCGCCGATGTAGGTTGTTTATCAGAGGAGTCCATCTTTATAGAGCATGCACATCAACCTAACCGTGCCGCCATACCATTCTCAGTCTTCTAGCACTGTAGTAAAATGAAAGCTAGTAGGTGGTTTATAAAATATGCGCGGTCCAGGCCTGTGCCATACTCGAGTTAAGAAGACTTGGTTCAGGCATATGATGGTGGAATCTCTGATGGCATATGGGAGCCTGAAAAGTTTAATACATAGTTAGATGTGTAGCTCTTACTCATGAAGCACCTACACCTGGAAAATAGTAAAGGAAAGTACAAGTCTGAGGTGACTATGTAGTGACCACTAACCCCCAAATGGAAGCTCATAATCAACCGATTCCCTTATCTGAAGATTTGATGAACAAACTTGGGGTAAATGGTATTCCAAGAATGATGCTGCTACTGCCCAGGACCAAATTCCTCTTGGCCTAGACAGACAGAAAAGATTAGCTTTCAGCATCCAGCTCGGAATGCTACAGCAGAAAGACTTGTCGTCATAGTGGTTATACGTGAACTATATGAGACTGAATGCTGTAACGTAACAACACGCCTAGCTGCCGCCTTGGATTGGCAAAAGTCTGGATGCCCTAACCAGCAGTTGCTTCTTTAGTACCCTAGATTTGGTCTGCAAGTATTGACAAGGGCCTCTGGATAAGAATATCAGTGAAAAGACGACCATGTCCTTTAATACGAATTCTGGAAGTAGAAGGTGTTGCTCTTCAAACCACCCTCCATCTACATTCCAGCGATTAAAAAAGTCCTCCAAGAGCTACATTGAAAAATATTACTCCTAAACTTAAACAACATCATGGCTATGGCTGTATATATTGCTACAGCGGCTGGAAAGCGGATTTGGACCCAGATCTGTATATTGCCTAACTTCGATAACCTTACCATCATGCACAGGAAGGCCCTGAAATGTGTCAGAGCCATAGTTTCAAGCTAAAGCCAGAGAAGTGTAAGTACTATTTTTACTTTGGGAGTGTACAGAAGAAATAAAAACAGTTTTGTAGGCCTACTTCTAGAATCAACCCAGACAGACATATTGATATTCGATATTGATATATAATTTTAATTTATCTAGTTTTGGTACTTTAATTGACCAAGTTCTCAAGTTTTCTTTTGGTATGCAAACCCGACTCCTACGACACTCTGACTCTTACTACTACTAGACTGACTTAGACTAACTGCCTAGTGCCTATTCTTTCTACTCTAACTCTACTGCTACTTATTATATTATATATATAATGACAAATAAAAATTTATTCATGTTAATTAATATAATATTATTAGTACTATTATAATTATATTTATTAGTAATTACAAATAACACTTATAATATAATTATTCTTATTAATTAATAATTTTTTTTATAGTCACTTTGACTTTGACTTTATAGTCAAGTTTTAGTTTAAGTTGAAGTTGGTTTTAATGTTAACTGTAAACTGCTACCATTATGAGTGCCATAATTACATAATATATATATCATATATTAATATCAATGACCATGGCCATAAAACTTACACAAAAGACAGATAATAATAAGTGAAAATCATTCAAATCAAATAGTGAAATAGTTATGTTAATCCTACAATAACAACATTTAGATTACACTTTGCACTTGCTGTTTCCTGTCAGACAAGGCATCCGGGTTTTGTAGTCTGAGTAGAGAGATAGCATAAACGGTCCGTCTTCTTATCGCTCTATGACTTCGCGAGCCAAATTGACCTGCTATAAGAATTCACGGAAATGAAGGACAAATTCTGAAATTATTTGTTATTATTTTTGTTGTTTTTATTGTGATATTATTCCCATCGAACATTATCTTGTTGTATGATAGCTGTCATCGCTCCCATTTCAATGGGATGGGTTTATCTAAAAATATGTTGGACTCTTATTGGTATTTTTTTCATAAATAATAATGTGAAAATGAGTATCAGTATGAGTATCATACTCATACTGAGTATCAGTATGAATATGAATATCAATATCCAATATCAGTAGTAGTATATGATATCCAATATCAATATATGAATATGAATATAAATATAAAATAATATAAACATGTTCATGTTGTGTGTATGTAATGTTAGATGTAGAAGCAATCAATCACTTATTATATTTACTATTTATTTTATTAATAAAGTTATAAAAATTAAAAATATGATGATTCACATGATAATGATTAAGATAATGATAATTTTGATGTCACCTTGTATGTAGGCCTATCTATATTGATGTTATCATTTAAAGTGACATTTGTATAATTATATATTATTATTATAAACATCATGATAAATGCAATTTGAATTTTGATTAGTTTTCATTTTAAATTTATGACTGCCAGAGGGATTATCTATGACTATGAATATCGTTAATATTAAATATAATATAATATGCAAATATCCTGAATATGATGTGTATCTGTATGTCATGTCTATGATTATATGTTAATTAAATATAAATTGATTTTAATGGTTTAAAGTAAATCAGAAATTCTAGTTGAAATAACTGGACAGCAACACAGAGTTTCTCATTTCTGATGCCTCTGGTACAACTGATATAATTATCATTGTACTGCATACCATTTAATTATACTATTCAAAGGTATTCTCCTTTGTTATTTTAAACTGTTGTCTAGTGCACTATTTACATAGTTTTGGTGCATAATTTCTCTTTCTATAACATTATATAAATGGTAATGCTGCAATTTAGTATTATTAATTTATTATTAATAATAAATACTAAAAAGATGTGCAATACTTTATTTGTATTAATACACATAAAGTATTGTACATCTTTTTAGTATTTATCGTATTTTATATATTAAATATCTGTTTAGTTATTAACTTATTAGACTTGGTTGTTAGTAAATATTCACTGAAAATCTGTTGTGAATAACTGTAGATTTTCACAACTGATTTTAATCCTGCAGCTTATAACGAAATAGTAGGTGACCAGGCCATAAGTGCAGTCATTTACGATCTAGCTCAAGAGGTGAGCCAGCCTTGGTATATGCTTCCTAATGAATATGAACACGTCCATTCCTCTAAAATGTTACTTACAGAAAGTGTTGCTGGGTAAACTAGTGACCAAATAACCCAAATGAGGCCCTATTGAAAACCTTTCATTAACAGAGCTGAGGCTACAAATGGGAGAAACATAATGTGTTTGGTCAATTAACTTGCTACAACATTTGTCCAGCAGCTGTGGCCTGTTATCCCAACAAGTTGAATTTGATATCATCAAGTTATCTGAAAATTTAGTGATTCTTGGACCATGTCCTTCACGGTCTAAATTATGGCTGGGCAATATTTGGTTAGCAGGAGTCCCTGGTTGTCTTGTGTTCAAGCTTTCCATGTCAAAGGTATTGTATAATATACTTCTGCAGGCGCAAATTACGGGTTTCGGTTCCATTGCTGTTCTGATATAGCTTAGAGGTGTTTAGAATAGGACACATGAGTAGGTTGAAGTTTCATCAATTTCTAGGGTATGTTAGCTGTACTACTCAGTAAGAAGCTTGTGTGAACAGGTTTAGATTCAATATTCTTGTTACTCATTACACTTGTTATCAGTTTTCAGACTCCCATATCCATCATAAACTCATACCCTGAAAACGACAAGTCGGTGAAACCCACCACAAGTCAGTGAGACCCACCACGAGTCAATGAAGTCCACCATAATTCAGCGAAACCCTTTAGCTCTGCCCAGCACTTGTCAAAATTTTGTCCAGCTAAAGTATTCCCATCACTTCTAAGTCGCAAGATAACTGCATGTTGATATACATATAAATAGTTATGTTATGGTAGGTGAAGGTGGGTCTTCATCAATCATTGCGCCTGTGAGAACATCAATTCCCAATATTATGTTATGTATAACATAATATAGCTGTCACAGACTTACATTGTATATTTACTCTGCAAATATTCAATAGTAACCAGGAAGTTGTTTTATATCAGGCCATGTGATCATTTGTATACTAACCCGCTGTTCAGTTCCTTCTTGGGGTTTTGTGTAGTAACACAGAAGATTCGGAATAATGTGGTGGCTGATTTTTTCGCATATTCTATTAAACACTAGTTTAGTTACTGGCGTCAACAATAACCTGGTGAGTCTTGTAGAAATTTATAAGAAATACGATTATAAAATAGGTCATTCAATTGTGTTGAGTGGTAATTAAGTAAAAACTTATATTTATATTATTTCACTTACCTATTTCTATTCAACCCATTTATGACGTAAACCTTTTAACCTTTTAAATGCAAGCCATGGCCATCATAATGAAAATTGCTATTGCGCTTTACAGTTTTGAATTAAAATCCTTCTGCCTGCCTTCATACTAGTTGAGAATTTCGTACTTGATTTACAATGTTTTATACAGTTACCAGCCTACAAGTAGTGTTAACTTTTTGATAAAATACGCAAGGTTTTTGCAATGGACTAAATGGCGTGACAAGCTCCTAGATAAGTTGCGGTAGTACAGTCTTCAAGCAGCTCATAGTCTATTTGTTGGATACACTTTCTTTAAATCCCTCTTTTGATTGGCTGGCCATGCATACATTAATTGTAGATTAAATCCATTTTTTAGACTATTTTATGGGCAGTAAAAACAGAATTGTGAGCTCACACCTGAGGTAAATATTTGTTATAAGGTTCACTTTAGCATATTTTCCATAATACTAGTTCGCTGTGATCCTACTATCCTTTTGTAGGGCAATAGCTATTAGGTTTCCTTAATTACCCTTTCTCGCCCATACAGCATAGCATAATAAGCAACCCTATATTTGTTTACTGTTGAATAAACTGCTTTATCGCTTTTGCAAAAGTTACATCAATTTCATAGAATTGCAATGTGATATTGATGTTGTTAGCTTCAATGCTTTCCCTTAATTAGGTAGGAAGTTTTGATATAATTTAGTTTTGTTGGTTATTTGAATATACATAATAGAATTACTCAAGTGTCATTGTCTTCTGTGTTAGTGACTGAGCTTGGAGTCAGCATTATTTTATTCCCAGTAAGTTTGTTGCATAATTCGTTGGTATTCCTAGGTTTACTCAATGTACCGGTGAAAGAAGAGCTGTTGCATCCACTCAATGTGCACAATCTAGGCACACTCTTTCTGTAGCAAAATGTAGAATTTTGTTGGTCCCACCTAATCAGCCGGCTGTTACTTATACCTGCCCAGCTCCTATTATTATTGCAATAGCATATTATATCATGGGATAAGGTGCAATTGTAGCTCGCTGCTTACTTAACATTGTTTGCTGTGGTCTATATGATCACGCTAAATACACATAAGTAGTGATTGTAGTAGTCAATGGACTTGTATAACTTATCCTGACATCTTAATATTGAAGGAAGTAATCTTGTTTGCACACTCTTGTCAAGGCTTGGATTTTAGGGTTCATGGCATCATTTGATCACTTATTTGCAAAATAGTCCCTGCTTGGGGCACAGTTTTTTGCCTTGTGGACTGGTCAAATTGAGCTGTAGCCTGCATCGTGTACCAGTTGTGAATTTTTGGCTTCTTACTTAGGGACCAAATTCTGCCGATTTTTTCTCTGCCGGCATGGAATACTCATCAATGATGCTTGGTAATAGCAACATGTGGACCAATTACTACACTGCTGGTTTGTTTACTGATTGGATATATATACATTGCACATGTAGATGTAAATGTGATGCAGCATCTCTTCTCATGCAGCAATCATTGTTGTCATAAAATAATTTTTGCTTTAATTGCAAGATTTCTTTGATGTGAAATTTTGTAGTTTGCTTTTGTTCCGTTTGTCAATTTTAAGGTTGTGATGAGTGTGTAAGCAATAATCTGTTGTTAATCTTCTAACCTACATGTCGTGATGCATGCCATACTTCTTTCATCTATGTTGTGTCATAACAAAGGTTGCCTCCTGCTTAATTGGGTAACTGATTAACAATTTGCAGGAGTACTTAAGCTATAACTCTTTGTGAATATTTGTGTGAAGGAGGGGTTTGTTCACTAATTAGCAATTCTTGATCATCCCATCTAATTACCTGAGAGTAATGTATGTATGAAGCTGACTCGCTTACTTAACCTGTTGGCAGCAGGCAGTGTATTCTAGGTGTAGC
This sequence comes from Bugulina stolonifera, assembly GCA_935421135.1. Classification (NCBI taxonomy): domain Eukaryota; kingdom Metazoa; phylum Bryozoa; class Gymnolaemata; order Cheilostomatida; family Bugulidae; genus Bugulina; species Bugulina stolonifera. The sequence goes on from OW285187.1 coordinate 32,256,429, forward strand.
GGCTTGTTGGTGTTAGAGCAGTCGTACCGCTGCTACATTTCCCACACTTTATTCATCTCTCACTTGCATTCTACTTCATTCATTCTACATAATGGAGACCAAGGTTCATACTAACTTCACCACCGCAGGCATACCTACATTCGCTGAATTTCTTGCAGAAAGACAGTACTATAATAGACAAGTTCCTTCACCAAGTAAGTCGGCGGCTGCTGACCTCGGTAACTGGCCCTCTTTTTATGGCAACAGTCCAAACCAGAGTGAGCAGAGCAAGGAGGCATACTTAGGACAGTACATACACAAGATATATTGCCGCGAGTGTCGGGAGCAGGAAGACATGGCCGCAGCCAGCCATTCGTCGGCTGGTGGCGCCAGCGGTAGCGGCTCACCTGGCACTCAACCCAACAGTCCTCCACAATCCATGATGGACCAAATGACATTAGCAGAGAAAATACCAGGTATAGATATAAATCACATTACATTATGTTGTCGAAAAGATGTTTTTTTGTAGAATAATTTGATATGAACAAGAATTACTGTGACTTTACATTAATACTCCGGAATAGGGATACACCATATTGTGTGAAGACATGCGTCATGCTTATATATATATCACCTGACTAATGTTTCCTACACGTTTAAGATGTTGTTGTTGCTCATGGTATTATGTATGTACTACATTTAACTTGCATGTAACTATGCACTATGTTGGTGCCATACAATGTAGATATGATATACTCGTATGTATGTATAAGTATGGTTGGTGCACTGGCTATTGCAAAGGTGGGCCCTAAAATATAAAGAAGTGAATCATAAGGTACCTGCCCTTATCAATTAGTGTATGATGAGAACAAACATCATTATCCTTCGCTGAGCTAGTGAGCCTGGTTTACACACAATTCCTATGATGTTTAGCCTTATGTTGTATTATAGAACCCTGTAGGCCTAATGTGATGTACATACATTTGTATATTATATTCCTTTGAACATCTAGGTTCTTCTATGTTTGTTGTAGTATAAGTGTACTATACCTGCTAGTCAGGTAATATTACACCCCCCTGTCCTGTGTACTCAACACAATAGCCCCATGTATGCCCTATATCTTTTTTATACATGTAGCTGGTACTTTCTCTCTTGCAGTATTAAACAGACGATTGATGTTCAGAAGATCCAGGCCTGAGCTAGTTAGTGCTGGTATCTACCCATGTAAGTTATATACATGTATTTACCTACACCTACATGCACGTAACTCACTCAATGCATATGTATATGAAATACAGTTGCATGAAACTTTATGTTGTCATCTGCCAATGCACACGGTGTATGTATGCCCAAGTCTACATCTTCATACCTACATGTACATAATAATATATCTAACTGTGTACACTGTTCTACTTTAGCTTCACCACATGCCTTTGCTGGACAGAGAGTTTTGCTGGAACGTGCCAAGGTAAATAACTACAGGATATTTACAACCTGCACAAATATATATTTCAGTTCGGAAATAATGTTAATAAAGTATAGACTGATGTAAATAGACAGTAGGTTGTATAACACTGCTCCGAGCTGCCTGGCGTTTATTAATTGTTGGAAATACTCGTGTATGTTGAAACAGTAGCCGGTGTTTTAAAGTGCCGGCTGTAATATATTACGTTATGAGAGGTATTCGACTCCTCCACTATAGCTATTAATATTGTTAGCCAAGCAGACTGTTTGTGTAAGAGTAGGTGCAGATGTAGTGTATGCATATTATACTACTAATAGAGTAATACTTGGTATGAATTGCTGCCTTTTGGCTGCTGCCTGTCTAACTGCAATCATATTCAGCTAATTATATAATAGAGTATAAACAGAACCTCAAGTGTGTAGTCTATTGTTAGGTAATTCCAACTTCCCTCAGGTATAATAGCTCAGCGCTGTTATATACTGCTTTGTACAAGCATATTAAATTAACAGTGTGGTTCATGTGAAATAGGTTATTACAAAGTAGAGATATAACTATATATTTGTTTAAATATCACCATGTAAGTCATTAACAAGGATTTATTTTCTGTATATAATGTTTGTAGAGCAAATGAATTTGTATACTAATAGCTTTAGCCAAGATTGACATAAGGGGCACGCTATGTTAGTTTCATGGGGAGGTAACTACAATATAAAACATATGTATAACATGAACATTTATTATACATGTATAATATTGCAGTAATAATGTGACGTTGTATAATCACTAGATGAATGTGCTGTTTATGTTTAGACTGGGGACATTCTAAAACATAAAATAGAACAGAGACCAGACAGAGAGTTCTTGGTGCAGCACCATATTCTTGAAGGTAACTCTTTCCTTCCACACTTACATGTACATGTACTTACATGACACACCTATCTAAACACTGCCCTGTATATACTTTATGTGTGCGTAGTGGTTATATTGTGTTTGGTATAATATTATAATCTATACTCTATGGTGTATATATTACATCTACATTATGTAGGTAATGTATAATGCACTTAGCTATATTTAGAATATGCCTATTTATCTATCTCCTATCTCTACTATACAACCCTGTATTATGTGCTATATATGATATTAGCGTTATGGATTATACACCTACATGTACATGTACATGTAGGTGTATAACCTATGCTAAGATAATATATAAATCATGTACATATTGTACATGTATTTGTGAATAGATGACCCTAGTTTTTATATCTACATTATGAGCCGCAAACAAATACCATATCTTGAACTCGTATAATGTTTATGTAGATATTGGTACGTAAGTGTATCCTAGTGTACCGTGGCGTATACTAGTGTGTCCTGACGTATACTAGTGTGTCCTGACGTATACTAGTGTGCCGTGTATAATCACAGATTCCAATGTGGACCCGTCACTGCAGAGTGCTCAGAGGAAGCTGAAGAAGGCCAAACTCACAGATGAACTGAATGAGAAGTTGGCGCATAGACCAGGACCTCTAGAGCTGGTAGAGCAGAGGATATTGGAAGCAGATGACCCAATAAAAGCTGCTATACGAGGTACTCTACGATCTCTATACATGTAGCCTAATGATATGTAAATTATACTACCAGTATACTCGGTCCCTTGTTTACACTTGAGGTAAGATAATGAAGCTGAATAAACAACTGTTCAACCCACTTATTATGAGATACTTTGGGTAGGCCCTGCCCTATAGGTTTATTGATAGTAAGCAGTTAGATCAATCATATGAATGTTAACTCAGCTATAAAATATATATTATGATGCCACTATTCTTTCTTCCAGTTGTTCCCTAATATTTGGTGATAACGACTAGTAACATTTCATTCATTACACTGGATTGGATACTCCACCACGTAGCTACATGTACTTGTTACTGAAAGGACCATTTTTATTGTCCACTTCAATATTTTGATAATATAGCCTTGAGGAGGTAGTTAATGTTATACATGTGTACTGTACTCTATTATGCTGAACTAGTGTATAACAAGTTTATATCCCATAATGGAGAGATGTTCCAAGTACCCAGTTACGAATGCTAATGAGGGTTTACCTGTTGAATCAATAGGCACCATACACATACATGTAGACATACATGTGAGTAGACTACATGTAGTACATTGATATTGCAGAAGGAAAGCTAGATTTCCATAAAACAGAAGAGGGGGTAGAGCCAGCTAGTATAGCTAAGCTACCGTATGAAATAGAGAGCCCTAAATCTGGAACTTCGTCCCCCGAACCTGACTGTGATAGTGAATCAAGTGTTAGTAGTGGAGCCTCTACAGGTTTCCAGACAGCAGTCGTTCCTCCACCACCAGATATAACTCCTCTCCTTTCCACCCCGACTCACACCAGCATTACCATCGGCGGTAAGACTCTTAAGATTCCTATCACTACAACGCAGTCCTTTCCCGGTGGACCAATAGCGACTGTGACAGTATCAGCACCTACAATACAACAGTTAACTTCCATACCCCACATTCACAAGCAGCAAGCTAGTAATTTTGGTGCGAATCGAAATATACGTCGCACTACAAAGAATAATCGACCAAAACAGCAAATGAAACAAAGAGTAATCAAGTTTCATGAGTACAAGGGACCCTCTGCATCTAAGTCATCTAACACAAACTCTAGTAATAATGGCTCATTTGTAACGACAAGAGGACCACTGCAGAAACTGGATGGCTTAACGCCGTACCAAGTGAGAGTTCACCAGCAGCAGCTCTATCTTCAGTGTCAGCTGGAGGTGCAATCTAAGGGTGAAGGTTCCGTACCCTCTACTGTACTCCTACCTATCCAGACACCGGCTACCACCGCATCCATTATACAACAATCTCAGCAAACATCACCATTAATGCAGCAGGCTCTGCTACAGCAACCTCTCTCACAGCCGTCTACTCCGGCACCACAACACCCTGCAGATAAACTGGAGTCTCCAGCTACACCTAGACCACCAGAGCCTATGAGAAGTAGACCAGTTACTCCTAGTTTATCTGTGAAGTCTCCTTCAATGTCGCAGCTATACCAACCTCATACACCACTGCATGTGACCAGGTCTCTCTCTCATCTGGAGGACATGAAAGTATCAGATCTTAAGTTGGAGCTCAGACAGCGCAACCTCACAGTGTCTGGACCGAAACCTCAGCTTATAGAGAGGCTGAGAAAGCACCAACTGCAAGAAATGTCAAGTAAGTCAGTTTAGTGACCACATTTTCCATTCAGTTGCCTGTTTATTCATATTATTAACGTTCAATGAAATGCATCTGTACGTGGGCATAAAGATAATGACTGTTTAGTAGCCTAGTGATCTCAGTCAGCAGGTAAGGCTGTACATCTTGTTGTAAATATAATGAGGCTTTTAGGAATTCTGCTGTTTGATTGGAAACAAATGTAAGATTATTATTTTTTGTTTGACTGTATTATTAATAGACAAGCCCTTTCATTCTTGACCTAGATTGCACCAGTCATGAAGCAGCATTCATTCATTGAGTAAGTATAAATAATTATTAGCCTAGATCTGCGTATAATAACCTTCCTTTTCCCTCTTCAGCCAACGTACCATCAGTCAGTAGTACTAATAGCTCTGACTATGGCTCTACAAACATACCAAGTGTACAGAGTCTACCAGATGACATACTCATGGCTCCACCCAGTGTAGCCAGTACTTCCGGATTGTCAAGTATGAGGTCTCCTCCCCCAACGCCTTGCTCTCCCCAGGAGGAGTTCATGAAGTCGCCTGCGTCAGTGCAGCCTAAAGGTAGCAACGGATCCATGGATGTAGATGAGGGCAGGTATGGTTTGACATTTGTTTAGCTATAATATTATAATATGTATGTTAACTGCTCGCTATGTATAACTCACTACTCTGACATTTACAAAGTACATCTTATCCACTCTAATGTTGTTTGTTGAAATTATCAGTTAGAGGTAAAGGAAGATATTTAGACATTAACAGAGTGGAATTCCAGTGATAGCTAATTACATACCGCTGTTACCTCTACTATTCATTGAAAAGCATTAAGCAACCAGCACCATACTTAGTATCTATGAGCTGACTGTTCCGCTGCTAATTTACTTGTGTGTGTACAATCATGTAATTTATAAGTTAATCCTTTTGCTCTGGGCAGGTGGTCAGCAGGTAGTGGGGTACCATATAATATAGTTGTTATGTCTTCTTCATGTTTTAGCAATCAAAACACAAAATCTACTGCTGAGATTGTAAGGGAACAGGCTAAACAAATTGAGGAGCTAAAGGTGAGTTATCTGTCACTTGCCATGTGATTCATTCTGTGATATGCTTGTGGGTGATATAAACAGTCTGTAAATGATATGTATATATAATCATAATAATAGTAGTAATAATCTACGTCATACATGTAGATGTACATAAGTGTACATGTACATCTCGTATACATATGCATTTATATAGCCTATAATATTGTGTGTGTCTATGTCATATATGTATATGTATCTATGTGTTGCATTATTCATCATCAATTTACAGAGAACACTGCAGCAGTTCCAGCAACAGTTTAGCATGGTTCAGCAGCCCTTTGTGGTTAGCCAGAGCCCCGTCCCACACAATAGGGAGTCTATGTCTGAACCACAGTCTCCCCAGCAGATTCCAACGCCTGTACAGCACCTAACATCACAACAGCTACAGGTATTGCTGCAACAGCAACAACTACAGCAGCAACGGCAGCAACACCAGCACCAACAGCTGCAACAGCAGCCTATCCAGCTGCAGACCCAGCAGATGACCCAAGTTGTCAACCAGCAGAGCTCTCCTGTAGACATCACAGATAAACAGGTATATCTGGCTACACCAGATGGCAAGATGCAGGCATACAAAGTAGTCTTACATACAGGAAATGGGGTTGTGCAACCACTACAGCATAAACAGGAGTCATCTACTCTACAACAGCAGTAAGTTTCTAGCATATGTTATAGGGCGTTTGCAACTTCTATAAATATAATTTCTGTGTATTCATAAATTTGTATTGCTGTACTAAATATCTATTATATCTAGTCTATATTGCTACCCATTAATTATTATAATATATGCAACATGAGTAATAATACGTCACTGGACTGAACCAAGAATTGGTTTTGTATTCACAACGTCATGTTGGCTAACCATTACTCTGTGCGCTGCCACCTATGATACATGTAGTTATTACATGTAATAACCTCACATGTTCTATGTTTAGGCCACCTCCTCCACCACCATTGTTACAGCAGACATCAAATATTGACATGCTTTCACCAAGTACAGATGGCGGGAACCATCTGGGCACTGAACAGGTAAGTCTTTCTATGGCGTTTGGCTTCCTGTACGCTAGCTTTAGTATCGGTGCTATGATTTAGGAATGCCTTGGCTTTGTTTCAACTAGAGCAATGAAATCTGCCCATTTTAAATAAAGTTCCTTGTCTATTGCTTCAGTCTTAGAATACTTGCTTGTAGATGCCACCATCATTGAAAGAAAATGGTGAAAGTAGCCATCAGCCCATAGATGTTGAAGATGTCTTGGAAGTGTTGATAAGAACTGGAGGTATGTTTATATGTACATATATATTCATAAAGTACAGAATATAGCCTATAGCCACTACAAAAATTTTATTTATTTGAACACTCATTTATATGTAATACATGGTAGTACATAATTTAGTGAAGTACTCTGAAAGTATCTGTAGGTGGCGTTTATCTCATTCTGAAGGAGATTATTTTTCTTTCTAAGTATAATTATATACATGCAATATAATGTAGTGTGTATATTATGATGTATGCGCACATGCATTATGTTGTATATCACTTACTCCAAAAAGTGTATTGGAAATACGACTCCAGGATCTCATAGGTTCAAACATGATTAACGTATGCACTACTTGTATACATTGTATATTTGTTATAGAAATAGATCCACGCATGATGAACAGTGACAACAATAGACCAAGCCTGCCAGAAGTAGGCAACGCCAACCAGCTATCCTCCAATGTTGTACCAGATAGCTCACAAAGTTCTATGGGTGGGGGTATTGTAGGGCATCCCAATCTAGAGCTTCATGAACCTTTGTCTCCACTATTAGACATGGAGTGGATGGACAGTGACCATACTAATGGCTATCTGGGTATGAATGATGAAAACACTGCAACCCCTTTAGACACTAATGACAATGAATTCAACTATGAAAACAACTTAGATTGGTTATCAGACGTAATATCCATGGAAGCTCATTCGCCAGGGAAGGGCTTGCATTCTTCATATGATCAGAGAGCTGATGACTCATCGTCAACATCTGACCCCATTTTAACCCCTAAACCTACGGACATGATGAATATATTTGAACTTGACGAAACTAATTATAGATCTACACCAGACTCTGGCATCAACTGGGACAAACTGATTGGAGAAACATCAAACCACTTGTAGATTTTGGTTTTATCCTAAATTTTCATTTCAAAATAGCTATATTTTTTGTAAACTATTTTTTTTTCTCAGTAAAGATTAGTGTTAAACTTAGCAAAGAATGCTTGAACACATTTTCTGATCTCTTGGATGAACTAATTTCCTCAAATGGAATAATTCTTATCTTGTAATTTTTAGAAGCTGTAGCAGCTTTGCTCATGCAATACAAATTGATATTTTAAATAAACACTGATCATGTACATGTAATGGGTTTTGGTGCTATACTATCACTGCAGATGTTACACTAGCTTACAAAGCGCATAATAGTTGCTGTAATATACTACTTCAATATTCACTTAGTCCTTATCCTTTGTATATATTTTCCTTTACTTTTTCCTGCTATTAGCTAGCCTAAAATTCATTTGTCAATAACATGTACATCTCTTTGCTGTTTTATCCATTCATTTAGTTTGTGCAGTGTAAATGTTGCCCAGCTGAGTGACCAAGTGTGACATTCCAAGCCTGAATAGTGTGGTATGCTGTGCCCAACTTAATTTTTCTGCTTTTCAAAATATTAAGCACTGAATTTAAATTAAACTTGTGAGTTTTTATTTTGTATTTTTATAGATTCAAAACTAGTAATTAGAGTTATAGTGGCACATATTGTATGTTGTGCAGTTTATTACTCCTACTACTACTAAACAACAAAAGCACATTTAAACTTAAAACTATTATAATTTATCAACTTCACAAGAATAAATCTGCAATAATATAAATCTTTATCTCTATTATTTGTAACCACACTGTGAATGTTGCATCAGGTTGTACCAAATTGTACTAAATAATCTTTATACTACATGTACAATATAAAAGATTTATTAATAAAGGACAGCAATTTTGTATGTAATTAGTTGAACGCCCTGCTATGCTTATAATAACTCCAAACTTTATCAATTCCTTCACCTTCTTCTGAGGCAGGCTTCCAGTTTGGAAGAGGAAATCTACATGCTAGTACTAGTCCATCGTCTTTTAGCTCAGCTTCCAGTTTATGCTCTAATTCAATCATCAAACTTTCAACGCCAAACACTACTATATTATCGTAAACTCCTAGATTCGTCTTAAATATATCCTTCTTATAAAAGTTAATAGAATGCCGTGGTATTAATTTTTTATGCCTCCATTTCTGCAGTCGCGAATAGAACACAAGCCAAGAATTCAGCTCTACTCCATCAGCAGTGGACAAACTTGATTCTGCATTGACTCCCAGATTTTGTTCCATAACAGAAAATAATATTCGTCCGTCGCCACTACCAAGATCAACAATACTTCCGGAACGACCCCGTAAGCAGGTGACAATATTTTTAATTTGCTGATCTGTTGCTGGTACAAATGGCAAGCATATCTTCCTAAAACCTGGAAGTACAAATGGTATAGCCACACCATATATTACAGCAGCAGTTATAGCACCAATAGCCAACACAGTTTTTCCAGCTGAAGACAACTTCGGTGGTTGCGATTGTAAGCCTTGTTTATGAAGTTCGTCACAAACTAAGCAATCTTTGTTTGGTTCTGATTTCATAATTCCGCAACTAAAATGAAAAACGTAATCAAAGACATTGTTTTATAATTGTAATTTCCGTGTATATACCAATGCAGGCTTGTTGTTAGATTTAACCAAAAGCACACTCACACTCATACAATACAAACCTACAAATAATAATTGTACCATAGTATTTACAAAAACAAAAATGAAACTAATAATATATATAAGAAATATATACAATTATTATTATTGTTTATAAGTTATCATCCATTAATACCTTTGATACCTACATGTAGAATACATGGAATACTCTCATTCAGAATTTAGTAAAGGAGCACCTCAGTTTGCTGTACGGTATATTAAAGAGTGATTTAAATTTACAGCTAGTTGGTGTGTTTGTAAATCCATAACGACGTAAGAAATCAACAGCTCAGTACAATCTACTTTTCATTCGTTCTAGTTTAGATCTTTGTGTCTATACCTATCTTGAATTGTTTGTGGTAAAAAACTGTTGTGGTAAGTCGTAAGTGTGGGTGCCTATTTTCATCTTGTACTATCTTTTTCAGCCAAACATATCAATCCATCCGGCTTTGGCTTCAGTATCACTCTCTTTCTCTCAAATCATTAATTGTGGATGGACAGCTCCATTTCATATCTGCTCCAGCTGTTGAGTTTGGTTCTTTTGAGCAGTATCCCAAATATAGCCTGCTTATTCCATGGCAGGGCAGCATAAGCCCGTGTAGGCTAGGAGTCTATATTCGATCATCCCAAGCACTTATTTGTCTTATGAAGATATCAAAATTACGTGTGTCAAATTTCAAGGCAACTAGCACTTTGATTCCCAGATGTTTAGTCTCTAACTCTCTTTGCTCCAGCTGAGCCCTGTGCCCACAAATAACCTAGTTTGTATAATCAGGGAGTATGATAATGATGGTTGGTACGATTGGTTACCAAAAGCAGTGACATGGCCATGATATTCTCCTTTATTGAAAAGTATCTTCCAGTTGGTTGACCTTTTGTGCAGAGCCATAATATTTGACTGGAACAGCTCTGCATCCGGGTCATTGTTCACCACTTGGGGTCCTAACTCCTATGTCAAAGGTAATATCTGCATAGGATAGAGGCCAATTATGAAAACCGAGTTATTGTAGTGTACTGTCACGCCAAAGCCAGACTGGGCTTTATTTAAAAAATCATTTATGTCACTCACTATCACTACCACTATGGCTATTCTGTGTTTAGCCTAGCAACTAAAACTGACATTTAACTCATTTAAGGTGCTCATAAAACTTTACATTTACATTTACATTTATTGGGTTTTCTAAAAGTTTACAGATAACATTATTTTGTTAAAGGTAACTTGTTGACCACAAAAAAATATATATGTATTATATACAACTCATAGGAGAGAATAAATAAATAAACAAAGAGAACAAAAAAAACAAAAAAGGAGGCAAATATCATTGCTTATGACAAGAGCCAATAATATAGTATAATGTGATTTAATAACAGATAGATAACAAGTATTCAAAATATGTACAAGTGATAGCAGATTATAGGTGTTTAGGTAAAAAGGAGAGACAGGATTGGTGCTACATTAGTGTACATGTATAATGACCAAATGTGTATACAATAATAGGAGAAAGAAAAGGGCAGAATAGCGAGATGGGTGCTATATTAATGCAAAAAGGTAATATATACACATACATATATAGTGATACAAAAAAAAAAAAAAAAAAAAAAAAAAAATCAGGGATCAGCATATTTGTTACTGATCAGAGCCAATATTATAATAAGCATATAGTAATTATCAACAATATGTACATAGTGGCAGTAGATTAGAGATATGTGTCAGCGTAGAAAGATTGAGAGCTGAAAGGGTGACCGGAAAGAAAGAATAAAGAGATTGCACACTACGTCAATGAGAAAGATAGGAAAAGACTTCAGCATAGGATCCAGAAAGATATTTATTAAATAGGGTCTAGGGGACATAATGCCCAAAACTGGATTTAAGTGATTGTATATTTATTAATTCATGTAAAGGATAAAAGACTTTTAGAAGGAAGATTATTTAATGTAAATTTATGTAGAAGGTTTAATAGGGTTGATTTGCCATAATTGGTTCTGTATGAAGGTTTAATTATGAGGCAGTTGCTACTTGTTAATGGTCATATAACACTATAACACCACATTAAGTTAAGCAAAACCTGTTACCTTTTCATTGGTTACCAGCCAAATTTCTGAGTGAAAAGAAGTTGCCTTGAAAATATTTGCTGCACTATCTTGGTTTGGTAAATGGAGTATTGGAAATGGAAAATGTGGAAATGGTTAGTATTGTGAAATAAATGGAACCATTGAGCTACGTCGTTCTGTTACCTTACCATCTATTGGTCTTGCAATTGTCTTTATATCGAATCAGAAACTGCGTAGACACTACGTACCCTGATTGGCCGTTTTCAAGCAACAGGACGCCTCATGTTTACTGAGCAGAAAGGTGATGCACTCCCTGTTGAAGTCGTATCAGTGAAAGCCGCGTTTGTATTCATAATTCGTAAGCCATTTGTTAGGTCATCATGCCTGGATTGAATCTTGGAGATGTTTTTCCCAATGCCGATGTTGAAACTACAACAGGAAACTTCAAGCTACATGATTATATTGGCGATAAGTATGTTTAATCTTGTCCATTGATGATTGATTGACAACCAACCAATGGGTTTTCCATCGGATCGGTGGTCACAATCCAATGACAATCGTCGCAAAATTATCATTATGATTACACTAATACCAATAATATGTTCTATCAATTGTTCCTAGAACCGTCGGGGACTTCGGTGCTCTGATTGGGACGGACAACTAGTAGTAGGTAGTTAAGATTTAAATTAACAGACACACACACAGAGGCCTGCCTCTTGATTTCACCAGACGGTTTTGCAGGACTATTCGACACAGATAAAGATTCACTAATGTAGTAATCAGGGGCGGATATAGGAAAAATTTCAACACCAGCCTATTTTCAAGAAGTCATGGATTTCACGCGTCTGAGTGAGTTAATACAAGATAAGTGTGGAACATGAACATGTATGGGTACAGTCTACACATATAACATGACTATTACAGCACTATACAATGACTGTACTGCCTGAACAAGTAAATAGAGAATGAACTGAAGCCTGGACATGCATAGTATTGATAGTTTACAGAGCACAGCTAGTATTGCATGCTTGATTGAACACACGCCTAGGATGGTGGCGTTGGTGCCTATAGCCGCCCCGCCTTTAGTCGCCCCGGTAGTAATTTAATATGTAACGATTTTAACTATATTATTAATAAATTATGTTTTAATTGAATTTTCCCTCTGAGACCCATGTAAAAGGTAAAAGTGTGGGAGCTCAAACATGAAAGATGACATGACTTATCATATTGAATTACAGATTTTTGATCTCAGGTCACCATGGTAACTAGGGCACTTTGAGGGGAACCAACTTCATTCAGCAAAGCATTTCTATATCGACATTGGCTTACTTTCTGTTAAAAAATATATTGCATAATCTACTTGAATATTCTTCATATATATTACATTTTGTTATGCTGCATACGATTTGCTCACTATCAGGGGAAGCTCTATGCTATATATCGCACTTGATTCAGATGTAACATTGTCAACTATAACTTCATATCATTTGATGAAATTGGGCTGATTAATTTTAGCCAGACCATTCTTTGGTCAGTTGAATGAATATAAGCTTTTGATATAGAGGTACAGGTTTGTCCACTTACAGTATAAATCGTTATTGTACATTCACATTAATCTGTTTCACCAATCGTCTCACTTCATCTCCAACAAACACGTATAAATTACTATTACTCCATATCTGCATCACGATAATATACCATAATCATTATTGTATTTATGGGCTGAAAGTGGACAACTAGCCTACTGTGAAGGAACTATGTACGAGTTTCAGAAAGAAGATTTCATCTTACTTAATATTTTGGAGCTAGAAAATCTATGTTGTTTTTAATGATAAGACTAATATGTAGCCTCGAAGAATAGGACAGCATCATCACCTATTCACTGTCGCATGGTGTTGATTAGGTTACAATGCACTATTCAATTGACGCGCTTGTTGACTGTGTGTGATATAAGCTAGAGAGACCGGTGGACTAGCTACCTGCTACGGGAGTCCCTATCACAGCTATCACAGCTCCCGGTATATTCAAATGATTGAACCTAGGGTAGGAGGAAACAACTCATGAATGCGTTGTGTTACAGGTGGCTTGCCTTCTTCTCCCACCCAGCTGACTTCACTCCAGTCTGCACAACAGAATTGGGTGAATTAGTGTCAAGAAAGAAGGAATTTGATGAACTGAACACTAAAATCATAACACTGTCCTGCGATGATGTTGTTTCGCACAACGCTTGGTCAAAGGTAAGACGAAACATCTTCTGTGAGTAAACTGCAGTCTCCCTAAACTGCCAGTAGATTATGTCAAATGTATGAATTAGCAGTCATATAATATTCAATCTTATTAGATGTGATCCAGACAATTTATACTAGGTTGTATTGAGGAAGAGTGGCAGCTCTAGCAGTACAGTTCACACCAATACATAAATCAACAACAGAATGTCTAGTGGCAAGGAGTGTGTGTGTACACTAAAAATATCTAATGCAGGGGCGTAACTTTGGAAAAATTTTTGGGGTGGCTAGAAGTCGGGGGTTTATGCAGGCCATCGGCCTGCCCGAGCGCGAGAGCGGGGTGGGTGCGGGAGGGGCGCAGCGCCCTCCCGCAAGGGGGGTCCGGGGGTCTCCCCCGGAAAAAAATTAGAAAATTACTACCTGGATATGCAATTTCGGGACGTTTAAGGTGTAAAATTACTGCTTAAAATAATTGGATATTAGATATGTATAGTCAAGTAAATCAAAGTAGCATAAGACAGTTGAAATTTTTCACGCTGTGATACATTAAACTGAGCTTTTCATAAACAGATATAGAATAAGTTTGAGCGCCAAAAAAATATAGGCTAAATTGGTACTCTTATAATTATGATCTTCTAAGTAATTATTCCTCACTACTAAAGCTTCACTAGAATTTAGACCAATATTATCTCAACTAGGCCACCTTAAGCACACTAGATCTGACATTACTAGTACTGAATAGTCTACTTAAACTACTGACCAGGATACTATCATGAAATTTGAAACAAAATAAAAATACAGAAACAAAAAAATAATAAACGGATAAGTCTGCTAACACTAGCACCAAAAGGTTTTGCGTTTTCATTCTCCAGAAAAAAATTTTTTTTTTACACTGACAAGAATAAGAATAGAATTATTTAATTAAATAATATTATATATAATATATATAATAATTATATTATATAAATATTAATTTATTGGTATTATATTTTATTAATATTCATTTTTAATAATATCAAAATCCCACTCATGTAGCCACCAAATCTAGCAATAAGCTTTGCTCACATACATACTAACAATCTACTTGAAAGCCTATCCAATGTTCATCTTTTTATTGGAGGACGGAGGTTGTAAAGAAGCAACTACAACTTAAAAAGTAGCAACAAGTTATTCGGTCTGTACGGAAAATTCCAAGTTATGTAGCTTGAGATTTAAGTAATTCAAGTAGCTACAAACCTTGGGCTAATCACCCTGATTGGAAATAATGATTGGCTATTTCTAGTAATCCGATAATTTGATTGGCTTGTGGGGAAAGTAGCGTGTCGCATAAATTATATTCTACACTACATCCTTAGAAATACGTACTAAGGAAAACTATTTGCCGCGGTCATAGGAGAAGATAACTCTATGGCCGCCGTAGAATTGATACCCCTGAATTCAAAAACACCATTTTTGGGCCACTTTATTTTGAGATTTAGGGGCGGCCATGCCGCTCTGCCGCCCCTAAAGTTACGGCCCTAAAATATCTAATGTGACTATTTATATCATTCCCTACTTACACTTTCAGCATATTATTACTTACTTACTATTTCGGCATTTTATTTGCTTAGTTTTGGCCTGTTTGTCAAGGCTCTCACAGTCTCACACACTTGTAACAACAAACCTTAGACCTACACATTGTACATGTATTATATTATACTGAGTTAGCAATCAATATCCTCAATTCATATTATTATGGAGTGAGTTCACCTTCATACAAAAGCTGTAATAATGTAATGTTTCTGTGTATGGGTATCAGACGGGTGCTGATGTTAGCACGGGTGTGGGAAGCGCTTGGTAGTGGTAGTGGGCTGCCAAGGTAAACTTCCACACATTACATAAAGAGTTATCGTAGAGGACTCGATGCTTAGACTCATTAAAGAGTCAAGGTTCGGCGTAGGTCCTATAATTTATACTCCGTAGGAGTGTAAAAAGTGTCTGTGTTGATGAAGGGACGTAGACCCGGTGCTAGACCAAGGCTGGAGCTGCCTGCCTGCAAGAGTAAGACTCTGTAGGTTGAGTTAGGAGATGTTGCTTTATTGAAGCGCAATCAACAACTGATTTGATATAGCAAATGTGCTGGCTTTTATATAAAATGAACTTCCGGCTAAAAGGGCCGACAGGGGGTCGGGCTGTACGATACGGGGTCATGCTGGAAATGGCATAACAACTTGGCTGAAAATGGCCCGAGGTCCGACCATCAAAAGGGTCGGCCATTCACAAAAAGTGCTTACAATAGTAGGAAAAGTATTATATGTAAATATGAGCATTATCTACGACATCGGCCCTCACTTTATAATAGGCAAAAGACTTAGAATATAATCAGGTAATGAATGCACTTGCACAATAGTAGTATAATTGGCTACAGATGAATACAAGAGACCTGATGGGTTGATAACAATAATAATGTGCACTAGCTAAGCAGTAGTTGACAAGAATAATAAGTATAAATGTAGTAGCGTGTTTAGCAAGAGTCATGCATAATAAGTATGGAACAGTTTTACATAGTAGTAACACAAGTATTTAGATATAGTCCATGCGGCTGCAGGCTATGTGCTGAAACACCACAATAACATCATGTAGGAGAGTTGTGTTATAAGCTTTAAGATTTGCCTGTGATTTATGTTTAGCAGGCAGTAACATTCCATTTCAGTATTAGCATCTGTCAACTTTCTTCATGATAATCACTCAAGGCTGCCTTCATGAATAAATATGTTATAAATTTGCACACAAGACAGTTACCATGTCTATTAATACCCAATATCATTTCAACTATCTGCCTGTCTAGTATTGCACAGTCATGTATAGTATAGGTGCCACATTACATAACATGAAGTGCAGTATTATTACATGGGGACATTCTACGAGCTACTCTTCACTTCTACACTATTTACCTAACATGTTACTACATAGTTGGCAGTAGTTTACTATAATTATTTACAGTGTCCAGAATATAAACTAATGACTGGAATGATATTTTATACCGGTAGGTACTAGGTTAGCTGTAATGTGTATCTAATTTTAAACATCATATATATCAGAACAGTGACAGACAGTGGATTATTTGGTGAGATGGAATTTAATAACTGTCATCGTATTCACTGCAATGTAAACCAGCTACATTCTAGAATATTTTGTGATGTGTATACAGCATACACAGTCATTGGAAGTTGACACTGCCAGCGTGTCACGTAGATCTCGAATTCACCAACTAATAGACATTTGTAATCATAACGTTAGATGCTCTCCACTAAATGTTTGAATTGTTTGTAAGTTTAACATGGAGTGCACTGCACTGTTATAGGATGTGACTCATCAAGCTGGCTGCAATGCCGATGCTCTGCCCTACCCTGTCATCGCTGACCCAAAGAGAGAGCTGGCTGTTGCACTTGGTATGGTTGATCCAGAAGAGAAGGATGCCCAGGGTCTGCCATTGACTGCTAGAGCAGTGTTCATTGTTGGGCCAGATAAAAAACTGAAGCTGAGCATTCTCTACCCTGCAACCACTGGACGAAACATGGAGTGAGTGTGGAACAGTTACACAGGCTATAACTGACCTAGCTTCCTAAGTGTAACCCAGAGAGTTACCTCTTCTGTGGTAGTACAATCTTCTGACGGCTTTTGTTGAGGTTTGCACACCTCAGTGAGTTCCGTGAATGCTCGGCTATGAATTTATTGATAAACTAAAATAGTGCAATTTGTAAAGAACACTCTGATTGTGTTCCTATGCATGTATAACTAGCATACTCAATATACATGTAGTTCCTTGTTTGCAGTGAAGTGTTGAGGGTAATACAGTCACTGCAGTTGACTGCCTACAAGAAGGTAGCTACACCTGTCAACTGGAAGCCTGGTGGTGAATGTATGGTTGTACCTTCAGTCAAACCTGATGAAGCAGCTCAACTCTTCCCCCAGCACAGAGTTGCTCAGGTACACTACATACGTACATGTATATAGTATATTATGCAGTATACTTATTTACCAGTGCAGTACACTACATAATGATAATGATGGCAATACTCTCTGCAGTAAGTCTCGAGTGGTACTTGTCACCTAATATAATCTAGTAAGCCTACTTGAACATACACTCCCTCATTAGATAAACATATTATATTCTTGTATACCATGATATATTACCACATGCATCTTTCTCCTTCCACACTGACTGTTACAGCTAAATGCTCTAATTAACACCACATAAATTATTATAGAGAACTTGTCTAAAGACAGTGTGACACACTCTACTGTCCACTGCACTGTACAATATACACACTGTATACATAGCATAGTTATGTTTCAGGTACCATCAGGCAAGGGATATCTCAGGTTCACTCCTCAACCTTAGGAGGATGACAGCTGATTGGTTCGTAATTGTTGTATTGTATTCAAAGCATTTTAACAATAATACTGCTATTAAATCTTCTATTTTACTACTGTTTGCCTTTTTCCTGTTATATACTGCATGTACACACTACATGCCTCTTCGCTATATAACCTTGTTACTTTTGCTAGGTTGTGGAATGTTTTAGTATCTGCTAGATGTTAACTGCGATTGATCAACTTTCTGCTTCACATTTCAAAAATATCCCTGTGATCTAAAATAAAATATTTACATTAATTCCTCCTTATGCCAAGTTGAGTTCTCTTATCTACAATGTATAGAATGAGTGTAGAATGTATTACATACTGTGAGTACTGTGAGGTGCATATTTCATAGCAATGTCACTCCTGTTACAGTTTCTGTGACCTCAATTGCTGTAGGAATATCAGCTAATAGGCCAGCTGCTTGCAAGGTGGTTTGAAAAAATATTACTCCGGATTCTTACATAGAGTCTCTATTGATAAATCACTGATTGAACAAACTAAAAATATGTACTGTTTCTGTTACATAGTAGTATAATAATATATAGTGGATAGATGGGTAAGCTAAAAACATCCCAGTAGTTGACCTACTAAACTATTAACTAATTTATCAACATTTTAATTTAGAATACATTAATCAAAAATGTTACTAATTTTGGTTTTACTCACATACCCACATTGTTAATCTATGTGTCCATGTACACTTCAGGTTATTCTTTCTGCAAGATTCACCACAAGTATGCAAGGCAGTGCAGGCCAGGCCACATAATATTATTAATTATATATATAACTATGCTGTATAACTATGTAGCCCTATGTAATAAATATAACAGATCACCATGGCTTATACAACATGTAAAACAATAGTCATGTTTGGTATGTTACATTATTTCTATGTATAATGTAGATTCTCTATTTTTTTTATTCTACCTTGCACAAATACCAGCATGTTTGTCCAATGCAAATGGTAGATTTAGACTAAAAAAACTCAACTGCATGTTGAAGGTGCTCACAGCCAAGACAATATAGTAAACCTGAAATATTAACTTGCATGACGTTGTGTTAGGATTTAGAGCCCAATAGTACATTAGTATTATCTAAATATTCAGTAAATACAACAGTCATATGTAATCTCTAATCTGCAATGCAATGTTTGTGCAAACACAGAGTGCCCTCCTACTCTTTGGTGAAAGTAGCAGCCATATGATGTGTCAACACAACATCAAGAACAAGCAATATTTACAGCTGCTGATTGTCTTGATCTACTGAAAGCATTCAACTTGGTCTGGTATGGATGAATGTTGCTAAGGTCACAGGAACTGGGAGTGTCAAGTAATTTTCTCCACATCATAAAGCTCCTTTTTATCTAACATACTGGTGTAATAGCTAAGAGTAACTAAATACACCCCCACAACTCCACAACAAATTTTTATATCACACTATGTATGATCTAGTGGAAATCAGTAATTCAGCTACATCCGATATGTACGAGTATAATACATTGTACACCTTGTGTACAAATCCGCTATTGCCAACAATGTTCCACAGACCATTTTAATATACAGCTTCATATTTGCATATAGGGCTAGTCAGCAGAAATCCATAGGGCAAAAACCTCTGAACATGCCTAATGTGCTTGGAACCAAATTATTGTTACAGCTGTGCTACTTGTAACAATTTTGCACTGAATATAACAGCTCTCATACAATATCCAATGCTGCCAATAACAGTTGGAAGAAATTGACTATTCACAAAAGTTGTTAATTTTTTGGTACAGTTTTCATTTACAGATAGTGCTTGTGTTTTGTATATAACGCATCCTGTTATGTAATCATGTCAGCATGTACTGCAGTGAATCAATAGTGGCACAAAAATAAATCTACCACTTTGTACCAGCAAAGCAAATTATTGCCTAATCATGCATGGGTTCAAGCAGCACCCATCCATTTATACTGTCTGCAGGAATTATTTCTTTTGTTGACTAAGTTGTTTACAACTTCTTGTTGCGACTTGTATAATGTTATAGCCTCCTTTTGTAGTGAATGCACAATATCCACCATATAAATAGAACAAAAATATAGATTAGACATTCATTAGAGTAGGCTGCTGATTTTACTGTAGCTCTATATAGCTACCATTGCCATATATCTAAATAGACCAGAAGAAATCTACATATTAACTATGACAACTTTAAAACTGGCTAAGTATGTACACCATTGCACAAAGTCAATTACATGTACATGCATATTGTACCTATTTTACACTGTAGATGGTTTATAAAATATATGAGTATGTAGTGTATTATAGAGATGCACGGATAAGTTACATGTGCTTATTCCATAACAGAAAAATGAAATATATATCATATACATTAGGTCTGTCTATTAAAGTAATTTTGTGAGAAAAGTGCAGTTGTAGCAACTTTGTTCTGACCCCATGAACTACAAACAATGCTTGGAGCTTGATTTAATCCTGCCATAGAGGCATAATATGTGCTCAATGGAGTGTTCCCAGTGCCACTTATGATGATTATAGAAAGACGCCAAATCATTAGTGGACTTATTCAGAGAAATCAACTCAACATCATCAACTTGGACAACTACTTTTGGCTGATGTCAGGAATTCATATAGGCCCTACATGTAGCATAACAAAGGAGGACCTAAACAAATCTGAAGTCAAAAGAGTCGTCCAAGGTGAATGGACTCATACATGTAGATGGAGAATGCAGCTATTGCTATAACTCCAAACTGACTATATTCTCTGCAACCCTTTACGGCTATACCTCGCCAAACTGGGAGAAAATTGCTGTCAAGACTATGTGAAGTTATCACAGGGCATAGTAACGCGTATGTAAATTTCTAATGATTACATCATGCCTCCATGTAGAGGCCTTTTCTACAACTGTATATCAAGGTGAAATAAAGATTCATCCTTTGTTTTTCCTGTGCAAGAAGTTATAACTCCTTGTGGAGTTATTCTCTGATCAGAACTAGAAGTTGTCCTCTCCCAATTTAGCTTCTTTAATTTGAGAGAGGACAACTTCTAATTATGGTCAATAGCTTATTAGTGCCCAAGCTTGCGTGGGGTGTTTACAAACGACCGCTCCTTGGGACCCATTTTCTTTGGACCTGCAGCTATGAAAGTCCAAGCACACTTCCTGTAAGCCCAAGTAAAGTGGAGAGATGTTTTATAATTTTATTATATTATTAACATAATGTGTTTATTATTGTGGTTTTGATTTTGAATATCATACTTGAGGTGCTGTATAATATTTTATAAATGTCCACAGAGCAATGCATATAATTTATAATATACATGTATGTCATATAATAGGCAAAAACATTGCTAGTGATAAAATTGTTATTTTTAAAATAACAATTTTTATTTTATATTATTTTTATGTTTTGTTAAAGTTAAAGTAAAATAAATAGTTATAGTATAATAATAATAATAATTATAATATAATGAATAATAATACCATGATAATGATAATAATTTATAATTATTTTTATTAATTACTCCTTGATTACATGTATACATGTAATAATAGTAATCATTATTATTATTAATTATAATTTAATAGGCTAATTAATTAGTTTGATAATGAATTATGAATAAAAATAATACAATATGATATACTAATGTTAATGTTAAGAGATGTAATTAATAAACTAAAATACTACATACATAACATGTGTTAGCCTATTATAAAATATTTAAAAGTACCAATTATTAGTGTGGATAAAACAAATCAATCTTTAAATAAACATAAATTATAAAATCAAAATGTTTATTAACACTTTGAGCCCTGAGGACAAGTATACTCGCAGCTGCAGTATTTTACTTATAACAGCAAAGCTATAGAGTCTATGACAGAAATAAAGCCATATTTAGAAAGAGGAGGCTCTTTTTGTGCCGAGAGATAATCTTCAGCTTTCTAGTGCTAATAAAAATGATTAAATTGGCTGTTGAGAACAACTCTATCTTCTGGCCTACCCCTTGCTGCTTAGTGCAAACATGACCTCAGTCTTCCAATAGGTTTGATGGTGGGTGCCTGATTGATAAATTTATTGGTAATGAGGGCCCAGAACTTGGTTCACCAGACATGTGCCAAGCAGACAAATACTCAAGTCAAGAGTCAAGTAAGAGTATACATTCCCAATAGATAAAAAGTAATTTAGAGTAAACTCATTGGATGAAGCAAGTCAAAAGTAGAGTAAGAGTAAATAAACAGCCATTTTGAAAAGAGTCAAACAACTAGTGCCAAAATGCTAGAGTCAGAGTAGAGTCAAAAGTACAGCGGTATGTCAAAGAGAATACCAATGGGAATTTTGTAGAACACAAATTTCTGATGTATACAAGTGTGACAACACACAATAGGTAATACTTAGTGTTAGATCCAATTTTCTGTCAGTTAAAGTAGTTCTGAGGAACAAAGGCTATTTCAAATTTGCACTTATTATAATGGTAGGTCTGTTTATCTATAAGCCTCTCAGCTTCTCTATGGTGGACAAGACTTATTACATAATTACACCAAACCAATAGAATTATCATTGATAGCTGAGAGATTAGAGTAAAGTAAGAGTCAAGCATCATGCTTTGTAGGAGAGTAGAAGTAAAAGTCAATTCCCAGCTTTCACACAGTACAAAAGCACAAGTCAATTAAAAGTAATGAAAAGCTGTTGCTCGAGTTAACTTGAGTCAAGTAAAATGACTCGAGTGCCCATGTCTGTGGTTCACACACTGATCCATGTACATGTACATGTATATTAAACTGATTTTTGCATACGTATAACAAAATTGCATGCTTAAAACAAAATTTCTATGGGAAATGGGCTTTACCTATCTCACTGTCATCTGATGGCTATGCATGATAGCTCAAGTCTGTTTCTTTTTAATCATTCTCTAGGTGTTGAGCTTCATTTTGATATACAGTTTGTATAGTTACATCATAGATTACTATGGTTAAAATGTTGATAGAAAGTACAGAATCACCAGGACCCTAAGGCCTGCCACATAGTAATGCACTCAGGACTCAGAGTGTTAAAATTTCATTTTTTTATAATCACAATTTAGTAGCTCTTTTTATTGAGCACTCTTTCAGCACTGATGTACACTTTCAAATAAATGTTGATACAAACATTTGTTTTATACCAAGATAAGACTAAATATATTCATTGTATGGATGTTTTGTTTGTCTGATCTTGTCTTAACCTGTAAGACGTTAAAAGTTAAAAGCAGAGAAGAGATAGTCAGCAAGGTGCAGCCAAACAGCATAAACCAGGTTACAAGTTGCCTACCAAAGCAATGCTAACCAGGCAGACACGGACTACCGTGATTAAGCCTAGCCCTACTGCTCAATGCTAGAGGGAGGACAACCCCACACGCTTAATCTGACTGGTGTTTGGGTAGGCTACAAAAGGGTGTGCGCTAACATCAGTAGGAAGAGTGGATGGCGGAATTCCACACTGGCCTACTTATATGGCATAGCACCTAGTTAGACTGCGCACTGCATGGGTTATCTACCATAATGCATAGACCAGTATCTCACAGCATAACAGGTGTGGCACTGATTATGCAGAAGGGCAGTGAGTTCAAGTAGTAGCTCTTGAAAGTATTTTCAGTGTAAGAAGCTTGTATGTTGTACTCTTGGCAGTAACCAGTACAAGGCCTCATATAATTATAGTAAGAGATGTTACTTTGCTAGAATCCAACAACCAACTGAAAATCATAGTGAAGTGGAGCTCCTTGTAGCTTGTGTATGTTTCATTATATGCAATTGTTTACCCAGGCTTTAGCTTTGTAGTAGATGTTGTGATACCACTCGCCATAACAGTTGCATTGAATGATAAGGTGGACTTATTTTGTATTTTTAGACTTAGGTGGTATACTTATAGTTGTTCCTCGGTGTACCCCCAGGAAAATTTGTTTTTAATTACTATACATATACATGGCTAAAATGTCCGCAAGTTTTATTAGGAAACTCAACTTGCCATGGCCAAGTCTTAGTTGTGATTCTTCACACCACAAGTCAATTCTTTATAGTAGCTAATCAAGACTTTTAAGTTCCAATTTAAATCTTTACATGTCCCCAAAAACGCAAGTTTCTAACTTGATCAACTAGGCTGCAAGCCAAGTTACAATTCAATTCTTTTCTTCCTCAACTCAAGTTTTTTTCAAGAGTTATCAGTTTATTATTTAACTAAATAGAGCCGCAAATTCAGATTTCAAATTGAAATGTCACTGGTTTAGTGTAAAATAAGTTATAGTTTCACAAATTCTGATTGTAGTTATCTCTATTCATTGCAATATTATAGTTTCCCAATAAAGACTTGTTGTTGAATATTTCAACTTTATGGTGTGTGGGTTAAGAGTCTTTGGTCATGGCCTAATTTACATTGTAAATAAAAAATCAAATTACAAGCTTTTGGTAGCTTATATTCAAGTCATGAGTCATTTTAATGAACCACAGAATGTTGCTCAAATTAACTGAGCGAGAGTTTTTAACTGAATGTGGAATTTAGGATACATGGTATCAGGTTTTATAAAATACCTGCCATCTGAGAGAAAGAATAAGGCCCATCTGGCTCATTCTAATTTGAACTGTTGCGGATTTTTCAGTAATATTATGCATTAGGAATTGGAATTGACTCAAAAATTGTGACACTATAAATTATGATCCATGACAAGCTTACAACTACTAAATTTATGTCTCTCTGTTCTGTCACTTTTGAATTCAAAATATGAACCTGAAGTATTTTTTCATAGTCTTCTTTTGATGTACTTTACATTGAGCAGCTACAACTGTGATTAGTCAAGTTGTGTAAGACACTAGAATTAGATTGACCGGCAAAAGCTAAAACACGATTTATGGTTGCAAGATGAATAACTTCACTTTCTCTACCATTTTGTGACTCTGCGTTCTGACTCGGCCACTACTAAATTTTAGTACACAATTATCCCTCACCTAACATTAGTATCCTGAAATACAAAGTGAGAGCACATTATAGATAGCATGTAATTAGAAACCAGTTTTATCATGTATAGGCTGTATTATGTACCATGATCTAGGCAGATGTTACTGGCATTATGATTAACGGAAGAGTTAAAAAGTTAAAAATAACTACTGCAGGTTGTCACATTTTAGATAGGCTCAATGATGGAATTCTCTGCTGAAGATTAGTAACATATTTGCATTGCTTCTCAAGTTTAATTATGAATGATGTGGTGAAAGTAACCAAAAGTGGATGGTTGAAGAAGCAAGGTGGTCTGGTGAGAAATTGGCAGGACAAATGGTTTGTATTGAAAGGTATGTACATGTGGATCTTTCACCCTAATCTGTACTTAGTAGGAGCTGTTGTTCTTGCCATCTCATTCTCATATGCTAACAAGAAATCTTTCAAATAGATTGAAGGAAAAATTTCCAAGCTTTTATTTTATTTTCTACAATCTAGACACAGACTGTTCTATTCACTTGGTAATGATTTTATTCCAGTGACAAGCTGTCTAAGCCCATAGTCTAAATTAGTACAATATTGTTACATTTTATAATATGCGTTGTAGGTAACATGTTAGCAGATGTGCATAGATTTTCATGCGTTTTCTTCCAGTGACTTACACTGTCATATGTATATTTCTCTAGACCAGTCACTCTTCTACTACTCCAAAGAGGATGAGTCAAGGCAGCAAGGAGTTATCTCCCTTCATGGTTCTAAGATTACTGAAATACCCTTCAATAGAGACGAACCTGAGAAATGGCTCTTGGAAATCTCTCGTGGTAAGTACCTGCTGGCTTCCCCAGGACAAGCTCTTAATGCATCTTTACAGTATGCTTTGTTCTCGCAACATGCTAAACTAATATTATGTAATAATGCTGATCATAATACATGTATATCTGCAGAAAAGTCTAATTACTCAAATGAAACACATGTGCTATGTGCCAATAGCGAGGCTCAGAGAGTCGAGTGGACGAGCTCTCTCAGACGTGCCATATACGGATTCATTGGAGGAGGTAATTTCTATTGTTTTTGAAAACTACTTGGAGGTAATAGTTGTCAAGTCTCTCAAACCAGTGTTAGCCTAATACATTAGTTATGACCAAGTATTTCTGCAAAATAATATTATAGTTCCTCAGCTAATACTAATAGCATAATATTATTTTATTTATAGGTGTGTTTGGGGGCCCTCTAGTAGATGTGATCCGCTATGATAAAGCTCATTATGGTTGCGAGGTTCCACATATTGTAAAGCACTGTGTAGAGCTAATTCTAGAACATGGCAAAGAAGTTGAGGGTATATTCAGGTAAAACTAGAGCACATTTCAGTTGTCTTTTTTACATGTGCCATAAAAGCATTCCAAATAATAATAAACTAATTATAATAAGAAGTTGTGCTCTCTTCCTCTAATGAAACATAGGAAGTAAATTAGGAGAGGGCAATCTTTTATATCTTATTATGATCAATCCTAGCTTATGCCAATTACAATGTACATGTAGATGCAATATTACATGTCTTTGTTTGTGGTTGAGAGCAACATTTTACATGGTGGAGAACACAACTCCTCAATTTGGCTATATCGAAACCTACCTCCCTTTTGTGTGCCCACGGTTTGTAAATTACAATATACATGTACATTGTAATGTATAGGTAGAAAATTTCACTTACGCAAAATTTATACGGCACACCATTGCAAATATTGAATATTCAGCTTTCGTGACTTAGCCAATTTACTTCAGTAAACAGTTATATTACCCTTGTAGATGATGAATAGACAATGTACATGTAGAACATATTGAATCAGTATTAATATTTTTTATCTTACTTCTATATAAAGTATGTTATTCATGTAGGCTCAGCGGCCGGTTAGCTTTGGTTAAAGAAATGAGGAAGAAGTACGATGAAGGGCAGCGTCCCATCCTTAACCTACAAACGATTGACGTTCATAGTTCAGCTTCCTTACTAAAGCTATACTTCAGGGAATTACCAGAACCGGTCATTCCTTTTGAGCACTTTCATTCATTCCTCAGTCTGGCTACTAGTTTTAAACATAATAGCAAACCGGAACGAACATTGCAAGATCTCAAATCCTTTACACACCAGATACCTGCAGAGAATTACAGACTACTCGACTACCTCACGTCATTCCTCTTTGAGATTTCCAAATACCAAGATGTGAATAAAATGACTGAAAAGAACATTGCAACCATATTCGGCACAAATATTCTCAGAGAATTTGACAGCACACCAGAAAATCAGATGGCTACACAAAACCTAACCACCCATGTTGTCTTGGCCCTTGTTAAATGGCATGACGTCATATTTTCAGACTCGGCAAACATTGGGGAGAATGTTAGAGTAAGCGAGGCAGATTTTGCTAAAATTGTTAGTATCTCAGAAGAGGCAGTTGCGATGGTTGATCAGCCCAATGGCGCACAAACTGCTGACTTACTAGGCATTGATTTTACTGCTGATCATGTATTTAGTGAGGAACCAAAGTCACGAGTACCTCCACCGATCCCCTCGCGAAGTTTTGAACAAAATGACTCTCAAGACATAGGGCTCAATTTGACAACCGGTTCAGTTGAGGACTCTGTCACTCCCGCCACTTCATTAATGAACAATCCAGATCCACCTGTGCAGAGGAGAGTAACAAGTATCAGGAACAAGGGTAGACCAGCAGCCATTGTAAATACGAATGTCTCACCATTGCCATCACCACTTCAGGAAGTCCGAAAATCTGCTACATTACTCATGACCAAGGTTGATCGTCAGCCAAGCAATTTTACAAGTTTTATTGACAGTCCTCTAAATTCTAGAGTTTCATTGAATATAGGAGACCTCCCTGATTCTGTGGAGGATTTACAAGCCTTGGTACTTTCTCTTAAACTGCAACTCAAAGAGAAAACTAAATATATAACAGTTTTAGAAGAAAGTAACACAGCGTTAGAGGTAAGGATACGTCAGCATTTAGTGGAGTTGAACAATGAAAAACAAGCGAAAGATGATGCAGTCGCCAAAGTGGTTACTCTAAGTCAGGAATTGGTTGCATACAAGTCTCTGCAAGACTGATACTGGTTGCATTTGATGACAATCTCCTACTGAGATAATCATTACCTTTGTATGTACATATGATAATGACCTGTTACATAAAATATTACTATGTTTTACAAGTAGAGATACTATGATTTCAGTTTGAATATACTACATTATAGTTTTTGCCTATATATTTTATATTCCAAGCTTTTTATATCTAGCCATAACCTGCATGCTGAAATGTTTATTATGAAAAAGATGTTGCAGAACATTAGTTTTTACTGGTGGCTAGTATGCTTTCATAAATTAAATTATATTTGATTTTAAAAACAATGTTTTCATTTTACAGCTGTGCTGTTCTATTACATGAACAAACATTACTGTTTTTATGAGTAGAGATACTATGATTTTAGTTTGAATACACAATGTACTATATTATTATGTTTTTGCCTATAGTTTAATTCTTCCAATTTAACTTTTTGTATAATTATTCCAATTTAACCTTTTGTATACCAAGCTTTTTATCTCTAACCCTTTCTGCAAAACATTAGTTCTCACAGGTGATCAGTTTGATTTTTAAAATGTGTACGTTGTACAGGTGGGCCTGTAATTGAGCTAAGTTTAGCAGGGAGAATAACTCTTGGACACTATGTATAACGTTTTCTACTAAATATAAATATATTATTACGATCAAAAATACTGACAGAAATAACAAAATAATAATGACTGCTTTCATATAACATAGTAAAACAATATACATTTACATGTACATAGATGTCTACCCAGTCTTGTACATAAATTATACATTCATCATTGAAGCATTTGGTTTGGTTGTCCTGGTGTTCAAGCAAATTTATGTTATGCCATATTGTTTTGTGGATGGAGGAGGAGAAAAAATTTACATCATAAAAGAATTACTCTATCATGAAGATACCTCCGCATGTAATTTGTGTTAGATGGAACAAAATATAAGTCCATATTATCACAACCATCACTATTTCAAATGATTTTTGCCAAGTTTTACTTGCCGCTTTTTCACATGTTTAGGCATCTTTTCTTTCCGTTTTTCAGCTTTAGCTCCTTTTGTAGCTTGTTTCCGTTCCTTTCTAGCTTCAGTAGACTCATTCTTAGGCCTACCTTGTGGGGTTGAATTCTTATTTTCAGATTCAACCGAGTCAGATTCACCTCCAGAGTCTGCACTATCATCATTTTCATCTTCTTCAGCTAGGAGCACTGGTTGCTGTTCAACCGCAGACAAATCTGATTTCAGTCCTACAACGGAGGTGTACGACAGGTTTGCTTGTTCATTAACTGCCAAACGAATATCTTTTTCAGGATTTCTAATTTCATCCAAGGATTGAGGGATGAATGTTTTCATGAACACCTCAGCATCAATTTGCTCTTCACTAGTACGATCAGCAGTAGATTGTAAGCTAGCTTTTTCCATTAGTTTCTCAATGCAATCTTCAAGATTGGCATCATTCACACTGGGGTCTGTTACAAAGTCAAACAACTCCTTATTACTTAAAACAGACACATTGTTCTTCATGAAGAATTGATTAACGTTCATACAATCTTTCCGCAAGAATTCCAGAGCATGTGGGTGATCGTGTTCTACTGATTGACTCACGTCTATCCAGTAGGCTTCGCCCGCATGATACAACAAGTTATACTCCGATAGATCCCCGTGCACCAGCTTACATGTGTTGTAGAGGACTCTTAGCCGCCGAACCATCTGTAGGTACATTTCACAAGCTTTGTTGGAACTAAACTCAGCATCTTTAAGTCTGGGTGCTGGCCAACCATTCTCTCCTAAGAATGTCATAACTAACACATGTCCCTTTAGTATAAGTGGTTCAGGAGATGGTATACCTGCACGATATATCCTGTTAAGGTTCCGGAACTCTTTTTCAGCCCATGTTCGGACCATCTTTCTTGGGTTACCCTTACAGTAGCCGTTTCGAAATCTATATTCACCTGTAACATACTTATCACGGTCTTTGAAAACCAGAATTGATGTTTTGTACACTTTTATAGCCAAATGGCCACCATCTGGTTTAGTTGCATGATAGACGTTCGCTTCTTTACCAGTGCTGATGCAGCCATTGATCTCCGATATCACACCTTGGTTCAATAGCTTAAAGATTATCATTCTAGTCCTGGGGTCCAAGACCTGCTCCACTGTCGCTCTATCAGCCTTATCTTTTTGACGCACACGACCAGCATCATGCTTCCGCCCTCCAACACCGCCAGTCAATGAAGGTTTAGCAGCTTGATACTCCCCTAGAGATATCTTAGCACTCAACTGATTGCTCAGTGTTTTATTATGAACAGTGAGTCTTGAGCTAGAGTTTTGATTGGCTTGGCTGTTCGGCTGGACACGTTGTGTGTTAACAGCCTGAAACTGTTTGGTAAAGTCTCCCCTCATGCCACTCCAGTCTTCCCCAAACGCATAGTTTTCATCATCATCGGACCAGTCGGAGTCCTCACTAGCATCTCCGTGCTACAAACAGTGAACACCCATGTGATGGCCATAGATATATATACAATGTACACACACGCATATTATACCTATGGCAGCATTAGCTAAAAAGTTGTAAATGATGTTGACTGGTACAGCTTTGAAAATGTTCGTGAAATTTAAGATATTATAATGAGTTACTAATCTATTACTTACTACTCTTCTCATAGTTTCATCATTTACGAGGATCTCAGCTGTTTCATCAGCATCACTAAACTGCCCTTCATCCATTTGTAAGCTTAGAAGATAACCTGCAAGTTATTAAGAATATTCATATGTGTTTCTGAGCCATTTAAGACTAAACAGCATGTCAGCTGACCATGTAACTCAAATGGACGTATTTCTAGTTAATAGTTGACTGACCATGTTGCCTGAGAAAATTCAACCTTTTATAATTTTCAGAACAGTTGTACTATATTCCTCTTAAAGATGTGTGGTTTACAATTAATCCATAGACCAGTAGGCTATTTCAGTTAGCTATGAAGTGTCACATCTTGGTAGGCCATATATGTTAGAGACGACTAACATAAAAATGAATCTACTGCCAACCAGGTCCACTAATAGAAAGATTCTCCGTTTCAATTTGATGTAAAATTTGTAATACCAATTGATATGCGTTCGAGTCAGTTGAATTTGGGAATGAATATAATTTATACAACATACTAATGATAATTCAATCATAGCAGTCATAATGAAAATCGCTATCATAATCATAACGTGCATAACGTAAAGCAATGAGAGAATCTATATCAGGGACGTGACCCCAATATCTTGAATTATAAGGCTGCATTTTTATGAACTTCAACTAGACTAACAATTTATATATCAATCAAAAGTGTCACGATGCTCCGGCTCTCCATGTAGCCCAAGCAGTGGGTCGGCGCCACTGACTGATTGAATTACTTACTTCTACCCAGACATATGAAATATATTTCCGTATGACATTTTTTAAAATAAACAATTGGGTCTGAATTGTCTACAAGATTACGACAAAGGAAAATTAGAATCAACTGGGATCTCGCCACTAGTATTTCTTTGAAAATAATACTGGGATAACAATTACCATTGACGGTTTCTTTACGCTGGATAAATGTAATGTCACTCGTGGTAAACAGGATAAATTAGATTACAGTATTCAGTTAATTTACTACAAGGGTGCGGGACAGCACAGGGCAATCGACCCGTCTGTATATGGCATTGTTGAGTGTGGTAGTGCCAATGTTTAGGTATCTAAACGTCCTGAGAAGTAAGGTATTGAGATATCGGTTACTGTTATTGGATCGTCTAATATTTGAGAGCGTTCAAGGGTGTGCTAAGAGTAGATTGGTTATTAAAAAGAATTTCATATGCTGCACTCAGTTGGAGTCAGCTCTTCCACGGAGAGAATTCCATCAACATGTAGACACTAGTAAGCCAATAGGTGTCTTCGCGACCTCTTGGACGGGCCTGGGTCGCAAATATAAATCACAAGATGGCCGTCCGACCCAGGTCAGAAGGGCTATTGGCCTGGGATTTTGCTTGGCCGGACGAAACCATCTCTAGCTCATCGGCACACCTGATTTCTTCGCACGAAAATGAGGATTTTGCTTTTGGCTCAGGCTGGTGTGTTCGCGACTCTGTGACAGATGTGTGCCGGAAAATATTTTCGTAAATCGGCCTGGGTCTGAAGTTTGGGTCACGAAGACACCTTAGATGCATGAAATCAGAAATGAACCCCATCAGCCTGTAGGTGACTTTTTTCAGCTCAACTATGTCTCAGTGGACTGAAGTATCTTAAGCAGAGCCTGCGTATTCAAGGTGTGATAGATTCAGTAATTTGTAGACAGTCAATTAGGCTCGCCCAGTTGCCCGAAAGTTACTCCCTCGCCAATTAGATAATTTTTAACTTAATTAATAACTATTAGCCTACTACTATCACTATGTGGACACTGGACTTGCATACAAATCATCATCACACTAAACTACCTAGGGAATGCAAGGGGTGTGCCTCATGTGGAACAGTAGGAATGCATTATTTGGGCAATCTTTCATAGGCACGAACAAGAAGAAAATCAATAGAAATAAGAATAGTCAACTCAATGTCATAGTGATAGTCATAGATGGTGAAAATTAAATTACTTTTATTTTCACTATCATCATAGTGAAAATAAAAGTAATTTAATTTTAATTTTATTCTTGTATCTCAGAGTCTCAGTCAATCAATCAATGCAGGCGACTGGCGAGTCGTGAGCACCAGGTGTTCATTGTAATTTCACTCAGTAGTTTTGATCTTACAGTTGGTCAATTGAATTGAATAACGTTTTGTCAACCCAAAAACAGTAGCATTTTATTTTACGTGTTTCATGTGGTCTCAGTGCTTAGTGCCAATGTAGATATAATCTACACGATGTAACTAATTAATGTACAACATAAAAACTTGTAGGCTGCATCTATTACTGGTCTATGTTCAGACAACCTTGACATGTTATTTTTAGCAAAGTTGCCTAATCTTAACTGCGGGGATATAAACTTTCAGACGCACTCCTATTCTTCATCTGTCATTGCTCTAGGTCTAACTCTTGGAACATGATTTTAAATTTATGAAGTCTTTTATAAAAATAATTTGTTTGTATGAGCAAACGTTATAATTATATACAGTTTATTATTTATTGCGGATAATTTTGTTACTGTAATGGACATGAAATGTGAAACTGAAGACGATGATGATGAGATACCCATGTTGGTGGCTGCATCTGCTGACTCAAAATGTGTCCCTGTAACAATCATAACAGGTTATCTTGGTGAGGAAACTTTAATTCAACGTTAATATATAGTTTATTAATTGGCTTTTACTAGTTTAACCAGTATCTATTTGCTCACTATCTAATTTACTGACTTACTATATTGGCTACTACCAAAAAACAGTAGAGTATAAATAAATATACATAACATTAAACATAATGATAATCAAAGTATTCACTCAATCAAAACATTCATTCAATTTGTAAGTAACTGAGCTCTGGCATTTATAAAATAAAAATTCAATTAAAATGTCCAATAAGAAAGAAATCTTGCTCCTTGGAAAGAGTAAATACCAATATGATATTCATATAAGAATTGGATTATTTTATAAGTCTCATGTTATGTATATTTCTATTGCTGAATATTAATATGGATATGAATTACTGATATTATGGGCTACATAGACTACACGTAAATCAAGGCGTATAATAATAATTAAACAATAATGATTAATAATATCATCAAATTTTGATCATTTTCAATATTAACATAATGGTAATATAAAATTCTATTAGAATACATATCATAACAATTTAGGCTACGTGCACAGTGTAACCTAGTGACGTGTATTAATTATTGTTAGTACTAGTATAGTATACCTGTGCTCAGAAGCGATATAATTTACAATGCTATAGTTACTATTTCAATTCTATTGCAAACACAGCAGATATTGTGGCAAATTGAGCAAAATAATATTCAAAATGAAAATTACCTTAATTTTATAGGGACCTAAACTCCGCCCCTGTTGGACTCTCACCATGAAACTTAGACAATCACTACGTTTCCATTGTTCAAACTAGCTTACAGCTCACACTAATTAGAGCTGTGGTTAGCAGTGCGTATTAAGCCATCCCATGAACTAATAATAGCTCGCACTAATCGTTGCCACATAGCCAGCTCGCATGACTTCGTACTGAGAGTGCGCACTGACTGAGCTCGCTAAATGGCTGCGAGCTGAGTCATCCCATAGCTCGAGCTGAGCTTAAACTGCACTGAGTTCGAACCATAGAAACCCAGTGTATATGATAGTGAATTGTATGCCCTGAACAAGGTCAAATTAAGCCTATGATGGGGTCAGTTAGGTGAAGTATTACATAATTTCATGTAGCCTTAGATCTTTGTTTGTGGTCGGGGCAATTGGGTTGTGGCTGACGCCATGTATAAAGGAGAAGACAATTTTTCCATCCGAAATTTCACTGAAGAATTCTGGCTATGTTAAACTCATGTAAAATTGCACCTGCCTTAATGGGGCACAGACAAAAGATATTCAAAGGTGGTATTAGGGGAGATATACAAAACCTTGTAAGAACAAACTTGGTTGTGGAGCTGGTTATGCAATATAAGAATACAGAATAACAGGTTTTCAGTAGGCCTACAGGATAGTGTAGGCTACAATCTTATGACCTTCACAATGTTCAAGGCTCTCTTACTCCAAAATCACAAATAATTATAGGTTAGCAGTTCGAGTTGAAAGACAAAAGAGGTCACTCATTCTTGAGGATGACCGTAGACAAATATCTGGAGTTGTCTTATCATGGAATAATAATATTTTTGTCGTAAAATTTGGGAGAAAATAATCAATTTTGTAGTTGGATCATCGATTAGTTTTTTCAACTGTTTTTGTTAGTAATTAAGTCTGAAGCTAGTATGATATCGGTATCATTGTTACAGGTGCTGGGAAAACCACATTGCTTAACTATATACTTACTGAGAACCATGGCAAAAGAATAGCTGTGATAATGAATGAGTTTGGGGAAGGTAAGCACTGATTACCTTTGGATAGGCAGTGTTGAAGTTAGTGTAGATAGGTCTGATCAGCTAGGTGGGTGTGATCAGCTAGGTGGGTGTGATCAGCAGTGACTTTCATTTGTATATTTTGTAATGAAGTGCACACACAACAGAGTAGTAGCCTACGACTGCAAATGAGAGTGCACCAGAAATAGTATCATATTCCCAGTGTTTACACAACTAAAAACCTGCACATGTATAATGTATCAATGTACATGTACATGTATCTGAATTACATTTTAACAATACTCCTTATATCTATTACATGAAAGTTTATATATACATGAACTAAAGGTGAGAGTGATATGGAGAAGTCAATGACTGTGTCAACAGGAGAGCAGGACTCACCACTGTTTGAGGAATGGTTAGAACTACGTAATGGATGCCTGTGCTGTTCCATTAAGTAAGTCATTTGGAGTCGTGTTCTCAGTACTGTTTATTATAATACAAAGTTATTTACCTCAACGTGATATCCTTTAGCGAGAGGACAACTTCAAATTGTAGTCTACATGTAAATAACTTTACTGAACCTGTAGTGGTGTGTTGGAATACATCACAGACAATGTAAATATTTATGTTTTGTTTTATTCTTATTGAGCATATTCTGTGTAGAGATAATGCTGTAAGAGCTATTGAACTATTGATGGAGAAACAAGGAAAGTTTGATTATATACTATTAGAAACTACAGGACTGGCTGATCCAGGTATATTTATGGACAATATTCACATGTGCAAGAGACAAACTACTAGTGCATTGTTGGGTTACAATATTGTAATGTAAATATAATGTGTCAAAGATATTACCTCAAAGTTGTCAGCATGCTTACTACCTACGTACGTAGGTTTTTGATCATTAAGTGTAGAGCTTTTAGGTTTTTTATTATCCTTAATCTGCATCACTGTGTATTTCAGGTCCCATAGCTAACCTATTCTGGCTGGATGATGAACTAGCTAGTGATATTTTTGTTGATGGTAGGTGGAAATTCTATTATAATGTATGATCAATTGAAATTCTTATTAGAATGGATTCAACACTCTTACTACCTGCAACAGTCTTTTGGGATCAGAGTTTGTTATTATTGTAGGAATCTTAACTGTGATAGATAGCAAGCATGTGATTGGTCAGCTCAAAGAGAAACGATCAGATGTAGAAATTAATGAAGCTGTCAGGTATGGCAGAGTTGGTTGTCCATTACATGCCATAGTTATATACCTGGTACATGTACGTATGTGTAACATTTAGAATGTAGTTGAAAAAGTAGACGACTCCCAAATAATGAGAATACAATTATAAATAATTCCCTGTTGTGTTATAATTGATGTATATATTAAACAACTGTGGTAATGGTGCTAAGCAGGGGATATAATTACATCACTGGTATTCTTCAGGCAGGTGGCTTTGGCTGATATAATCCTTCTGAACAAAACTGATTTAATCAGTGAAGAACACAAGTCTCAGATACTATCACATATCAGGTAAGCCTTGGTACACGTGTACTATTAAACATCAGGTTGGTGTCT
Organism: Bugulina stolonifera; assembly: GCA_935421135.1. Taxonomy (NCBI): domain Eukaryota; kingdom Metazoa; phylum Bryozoa; class Gymnolaemata; order Cheilostomatida; family Bugulidae; genus Bugulina; species Bugulina stolonifera. The sequence continues at coordinate 32,293,340 of OW285187.1, forward strand.
ATAGTGTACTCACGTAATGTGACTTTGTGTATCTCAGTTTGGATCCCAGACGTTGCGTTGAGTACAGGAGTAGGCATCTAATTTATATCCTCTGTATTATTGTTCTTTTAGCTCCATAAACTCAGCTGCCATTGTTATCCCTACAGTCAACTCAAGGTAATGTATCCTATATTTACATGTATTTGTAGAGATGTTGCACTGGGCCACTGGCCAGTAGAGTTATCTTCACCAATTTTATAATTTGCCCTGCTGTAACAATAGATAAGAACATAATACTTTTGTTTGTATGTTCAAGTGTGACAGTGGGTTATCTGTCTGTAGGAACCTTTGACTTATTTCTACTCTTTCAGAGTTGACCTAGATCAGATATTAAACCTAAATGCATATGGATGTGACTCTTCTCACACACGTCTGCAGCAGAATCTTTCCTCCAAGCAGCAAAGTGAGAAGGTGTTGGGTGTGACTGGCGGCCATCTTGATCAGGTATGTAATTGTATACTTTCCATGTCCTCACATTTCCTAGACTAGTGCTCTGATCACAATGAAGCTTTGGTGAAGCGGACAACAAAATTAGTATATTTACCAAAACGAACTTCATTCTGTAATAATTAGCAGTTTTTATATCAATCAAGCAGTACTAGGTTTTACGATTTTAGTTCCCTTGTGAAGTGGAAATTGTTTTCTGAATGTGGAAGTGGTTATCGTGCTTGCACTGGCTGTTGCCATTTGTCTCTAATTTGCAATCTGATCAATCTTGCTTTAACATGTTGTTTTTAGCTTTTATTTTTTGTTGTAAACTGCTCTGTTTTCTCGCAGTGAAATAATCGGATTCATTATAGAGTTATATTACACCCTTTACAGACAGTTACTACAGTGAGGATTGATCTTCCTGGTGTAGTAGATAGTTCAATGTTTGATGAATTCCTTCAGCAGTTATTGTGGGAAAATCAGATTTCATCCCAGTCCGGTGCAGTGATGGAAGTCCTTCGTCTTAAGGTCAGTTATTGTCTACAACTGCTAGTAATGTGCAAGTACATGTAGTTATAACATAAGCATGGTTATGTTCAACAACAACTCACTTTCTTACATAATTACTAGTTGGCCCACCAAAATCTTACATTATCACAATAAATAATTATAAGTGATTATCAGCAATCCAATTCTTTTGTTGCATTATGTACTAGAACTAGAGATAAGTCCCAAGTTCTGGATAGAAAAGTTGTTATAACCGTTGCAGTTGTCTTCTCATTCCTGTTATTTTACTGAGGAGACAATTCCACTCTCTACACATGGAACAATGCATGTGCACTTGTACATAAGTGTAATTATACAGCGCATTACTAATAATAGTTATTTATATTGCATAGTAATAGCCAGCATTGAATTTCTCAGGCTGGCAAATTGTAAACAGCCAAAATATATTTTGGGTTACAATGTGTTATTGTTTATGTCTGAAATTGGATGCGAATACTTGCTATATTTATGGTAACAGATAAAGTATAATATTTATGTTGTATAAATGAGAAATTGTTGCTTTGCACTGTACACAAAACATTATTTATGTGTATAAAACAAATATTACATGTTTATTTGTTTCTACTTTCATTATACTGTTCCTGTTGATCCACCGGTTCAATATATTTACCCATGCAATGATAGTGTGGCTATTAGTTGGTGGATTCGTCTTCCCTTTAACCTACATGAATAAGTTTATTTAAATTAGAAGTGCTAAAATATTATCAATGTCCAATTTGGAACTAAAACATGAGACTAAAATATTAATAATTATTTCTATTTTTATTATGAAACTTAAGGTATGCATATCAGTACGGTAGCAGGTCCGAGTATTTATAGCATGTATCTGTGTATTTCTGCTTATATGAGTTTTATTAGGGGTTGACTTTGTCACCTACTTACTATAATATCATATTGTTAATTGACGCTCCCACACTGTGAGCTTCTGTAGTGGTTGGATTCATATCTAGTCTTCTCTTCCTATCCGCACTGTTTGTTTGTCTACACTGTGATAGAGAGGGAATGTTTACATCCTCGACTCTGTTTATAATTATAGTCATTATAATTACTAATTAGTCATAGTCATGTGTATTTGGTTGTAAATATTAATATAAATATATATGAAACTAACTTACAGAACCAATCATGTCTGCGTAGTATTATCTACATGTATGTATGCAGACAGACTGGACGGCCTCTCTGAAATAATTTGAAAAAGTGTTAAGTTAAATTAAGATTCTTCAGTTTGTGTTTTCCTCCAGCCCACAACTCTTCCTAATCAGTCAGTTGCACATCAGTATCTTATTTCAAACACTAGACTAGTAAATTGACATTCTGTGTATTGTAATAGCTGCGTACGCGTCACCATGGTAACCTGTGCATTGCAGGGTTTACTATGCGAGACAGGAAGTGAATACTATACAGTCTTACAAGGAGTCTATGAGACTTATGATAAGAGATCGAGTATGATCAAACCTGATGAACCAAACTGTTCCGTAGTATTTATAGGTAGGTCATTTTACTCACAATATATTATGTGAAATTGTTATACAAATGTAACTGTCTATGAACATGTTTCATAGATGCTCTCCTACTATAAACTTTTATTGTAATGTTTTCATTACAATTATAATGACTATTATATTCAAAGTAATACTTTATATAGTATTGCAATATGTACAATACTTTGGAATAGTATTTACCTAGATGAAGTAAATATTATACTCTATGTTGTCTTAGGTAGAGACTGCAAGGCGTTGTTAATGGTTAATTATCCAAATGTTTACTTTGACAGTAAGGAAACCTTGTTTGTTTGGTAACATACAAAGATAAACATCTGTTGCTGGCCTGTGCTGAAGGTTTTGTAGTTCAATTACAATATTTATATGCAGTGTGTGTCAACACTTGGGGATGTATATTCTATTTCACTGATGAAATAATATTTTATCGCATTTAACTGGTTTGATATAACACGCCTGCAAACCTCTTGTTCAACTAAATATTGTTTTATTCAAAAGGAAATCCATCACTAAAATTTATGCACTCGCTCCGTCGCTCGATAGACTTCTCTTAAATGTACGATATCTCTTCTATTATAGGTGTTTATTTAAGTTCATAAAAAATGATTTTAGCTTACATCATGGTATGATAAACTCAAGTAGATTCAATAAAATCCTTTTAATCATGATTATTTTCCGGCCATATATTATGCTATAGCCAAGACATAATCAAATCAATCCTTCTTTTTACCAGATGCTCAGTTATTTTTTGTTTGTTTATTAAGACCAGAGGCTAGAATTCAATGGCAAACCATATGTACTGTGATTGAATGCTTGGCCAAACTCTGTCATCATTTCTTTGTCTATTTATTCGTCAGCTGATTATCCACTCAATATAAACTACTTGAGATACAAACGCAATATGCTGTTTTTATTAGCAGTATTGTCTAAACCATACTGTAACTGGATATCTTAGGGTATATAGTTTACATTAATATTACTTGAAGCACACTTCAATGTATCAAACCATCCTCATCTTATAGCATTGTTATATTATTGTATATCTCTTTTGTCAGGTAGGAATTTAGATTTGAAAGTGCTTCAATCTCTAATCCAAAGATGTGTTACGGTTTGCTAGTCCAGGATCTGCCTTGCTCATCCTATAAAAGTACAAACTACAGTGTAGTTCTCTGTATTCTGTGGTATGTTTGACCAAAGTAGTCCAGAGCTGACAGGTTTTCTAGCTAGAAAGAATGTTATTGATGGTCTACTGTACTTTGAACCGATGCTTGTTTTAAAACATCAATTTTTTGCAGTAACATAGTTTGACCTGATCAAATGTTAAATTAATATGGCCATAAATATTTGATAATTGTTTTGGCTCCTATTTTTGGAATGGACAGGCTTTTGATTTTGTCTATACTCTATATTATTACATGTAGAATATAACCTCATGTATATGATGTTCTGCAAGGATTTTCAATCTAATATATAATATCATTATGAGGAACTGAACTAAAGAGAGACAGTTGTGTAATTGACTCTTCACTTTCTATATACATGTACATGTAATTATTGTGCCAGAGAAATATAACTGTTCTATGTGTTATCACCATATTTTTGTTTTTCTGCATTGTTTTCTAACAAAAACACACATCAACTTGAACTTTGTGTGAAAGTTTCTTTTTATTTCTACTAAAACACAGGACCAGCTCTGATGCTGGGTCATATGCTGATGTTACCACCTGTTAGGTCTAATATTCTGGTTATTCCAGTGTGTCCACACTTGTTAAATGGTCAGTAGTGGTCAAATAGGAAATGGACAGGCTAACCACGACTTTACCTGATTCTCTTGTGTGTAGAAACTTGGCCAGTGGTCTATCACATATATATTTGGAATTGCTGCATGTATATGTAGTCCATGCTATGCACAGTGTGAACAGGTGTTACACAATCATCTGTGTTGTGCTAGTCTTTTTTTCAAACAATTTAACCACACCAGCAAAAGTTTATGGTTTTCTTTACTGATTCAAATTAGACAACTGTGACAAAATATACTACAATTATATATCAACTATATTGACTATCCTACGGGTAAGAGCATATAGGTAAATAGAGGTAGGGAGATAACTCTATGGGTAAAAGCATAGGCTCCCACGGTAGGAAGGCCTGGGTCACCTCACTTCCTCCCAGCGCTGTATTCTAAATAATAATGAATTGAATATAAAACTTGAAGCCTTCCCAAGGCACTTGGCTAGTGCTACAGATAACACCAGTCAGTAGTAGTCAGCACTCATGTTTTGCTATGTAGATAGACATGATGTACTCTGTACTTTCAATGAGACTGAATTAGCTGCAGCTGTTACACTGGTATCTATGCATTATTTTGAGATTTTTTGCATGAAATGTTATGTTATTACAGCAGTGTTTTGTCACTTATGATAATTGTTTACACAAAACCAGCCAAACTAAGATATCAAAGAAATGTTAAACACATTTTCTGCCTATCACTGCCAGCTATACGTACATTGGCATCTCTTATCGTGAGATATTCTGGTTCAGCTCAGCAATTTTTGTTTATCCTTCTACCAAATCATTTACACAAAAAATGGAAAACAAGTTAGCTATTTCTTTGTAATTGTAGTCAATTTAATTGCCTAGTTGTGTCATTACTTCTGTATTATTGTTGCTGTGTGTGGGTTGAATAAATACAAATTATCTGGTAAAGTCATTATTTTATTCACTTCAACAACAAAAAGAATTCTAGATACTAGATGTAATTATTAAAGTCTTGAAGAGATGTAAAAGTTGGGTGGTAAACCAATAATGGTGCCTAATGGTCATGCTGTCAGCATTCCTCATGGCTGTGAAAAGTTGATGCTCATCATATGAAACACCAGAACTGATAAGAGTAACCCATCCCTATCAGCTATGTTATAATCATACACTTCAGTAATAATACAATCAACTCATATCTACAAATATATTTGAAACAAGACTGTGGAAGGATTTTCAATAAAAATGTCGCATACAAACTCCAAAGATTGTAAAAATCTTATATTGGGCACGCATTGGGTTGTGCTAAAATCCAACTTCTCCATAAACAACCTCCATCAAGAATGTTTCTCCTGTATGTCCATTGTTGCTGATGACCTCACAAGGTCATTAGGACTTTCTGCAGTTTCCACAGTTCAGATCCTTCCGTGATTTACCAGGATATCTGCATTTCTATGTATGCTGGTGTGCCCAGTTTGAACCAGTGCTCCAGATTTTACTAGACCAAATTACCTGAATTTCCCAGCTGTAATCTTGCATGCAAATATTTTTAGTTATATGAGTCTATTTCCAACCTAGGCATGCAGATTTCACTGGCAGTGTACTTAGGTGATGATTATCATGCAGGATCGATAGAAAACCAAGGTGTAATATATCCAAAACAATATAACAGACCACTTGTCAAAACTAACACAATTATTTTCACTGCTCTGCATTTTGATTTTGTGCGTACATGCAGTTTACATAAGCATGTATCCTAATTACAGTTTTAGTATCTTGGAGATTTGATCATAAATGTAAATTTGCACTGGCAGTTAATATTAATAAATAGTTATGGGTTCATAAATCCATTAGCCTTACATCCACATGTAAAATACTAGCTGACAAGGTAACTATTTCTTCTGACAATATAGCACTACAAATGAACAAGAAATAACTTTGGAATACAGATATAATATAATAGATATACAATGTACTTGACAATGTTACATTGTAATAACAGCTCTGATAAAACAAACTTGCAGGTTGATAGCGGTCTTCCAAATATACCATTTTACAGTACAATGTAGACCGAGCATAAGGCTTCTATCAAAAACATCTCTTACAATTCAATACGCAGTTTGCAAGTTGGAATAATGTAGATGATGGCCAGACAAACCAAGTACTGACATAACATCATTCTCATTACAGGTTGAGGCTGACAAGGCTTGTATATGAATATCACTAGACTCTCTCTGCTACTACCTCTTGACTTTCAAAGGGAAGTTATTAATTTCCTGACTCCCTCACTAACATGCAGATTTGACATATCCCAACATTGGTACAATAAGTTTATAGAACACAAGGTAAAGTTCATGATTTTATGTACTCAACCACCACATATTGTTACCAGGAAAATTTATTTACTGTGGTTAACTACAAAGGTGAACCCAAAGGAGACATGACAATCAACTGATGTTCATCAGTATGAAATTTTATTGCACCATTTCTGTATGATTTTTCGTTTAGCTGATTTCAGTCTGCTTGTGAAATATCAGTTCAAGGATTTCTACCAGCCTGTGTAAAAAGTCTTACTATCTAGTTTATCACTTTCTAATTCAAATACAATGTACATGTATATTCCATTGGGCCTGTTTAATATCCAAACGTATCAGAAAAGTTAAAATTGTAACAGGGAAATTGCAACTAAACTTATATTACTGTGTTACTATAATAAAAATTAAACCAGGGCATCTAGCAACTAGCCAATCAGACGGTTTGCTGGTGGTAGGGATGATGGATATATAATATACTCATGGTGGAGAATCAGCAACAGCTATAATGTGGGCGGAGTCAACTGAGGCCAATGAAAACTTCAAAGTATCAATGAATAAAATTCCACAATGTTTACATTATTGAGATGGGCTGCTGATACGTGTGATTATTGTGTTCAGGGCCCTGCAAGTTAGCTGCATGCAGACTGAGAGGTGGGGACACTTTGTGGAAAATTAGTGAAGTTGGTCGTTGCTCAACTCTGCCATGATGTCAACCGCTGGTGGATTCGATATTATGCACAGATCGATGAAAGAAGCAAACACCTCGACTCTAACTGCTGAACACACAGATGATTATAGACACGTCGATGAACATAATGGAGGAGTGAACTCAGTGCTGCAGATGGATGTAGATAGTGGGTTAGATGAAGCGTCATACAACTTGACTTCACAGGAAATGGAGAAAGTGAAGGAAGAATGTCGTACTAATAAGCATGTCAAGCCACCATACTCTTACATCGCTCTGATCACTATGGCTGTCCTCCAGGTGAGAGTTTAGCATTGCTACTACTCTGATAAGAGTGTCTGAAATAATCATTTTGTAACCCCAGTCACCAATGCTACAAATGCTAAATCAATTGCAAAACTTCCATCTATAGACCAATGTTTTCTGACGCAGCTCTCTGCCTACTTGAACAAACATAGATAGCCCCACACTACTTAATTTCTAGCTTCATGTATCTCAAATGCTCACTATGACTAAACAGAAATGTGTCTGTGCAGTCAGATTTTCCTTTAACTTGGAGATTTACAAAATCTGTGTTATTTTACTATTATTTTATCAGTATATCCATTGAATGTATGGTTGAATATTTTGTCTTTATATACTGGTACAAAGTACATTTATACTGTAAGAATACTATTTCATTATCATTACTTTTAGTCAAAAGAGAAAAAGCTGACGCTAAGTGGAATCTGTGATTTCATTATGAAGAGATTTCCGTACTATCGAGAGAAGTTTCCCGCTTGGCAAAATTCAATCCGGCATAATCTCAGTCTGAATGATTGCTTTATAAAAATACCACGAGAACCTGGAAACCCTGGTGAGCGGCTATTTATTCATCTTATTTAGTAGATGTGTATGTACATGTAGGCTAGTGTACATGTAACTTTTCAGACTCGTATGTGTAATTTATGGTAGGATACAAAATTAAAAATATATACATGGCCGGTAATATTCCATCATCTATTATAAAATCAAATGTGCATACAAAAATATGTCAAAAAGTTACATGTAATAATTACATGTGGCCAAGTTCTAATGGAGTTATAATAATAATAATACTGAATCATACAGAGATGTCAAAATTAGGGTTCTGTTTACATTTCTTGTATCTTTCTGGATAAAATTGCTATTTAAAAACTTAATTATTTTAATAATAATTCATCAAAACAGCAGAACATTAGTTTGGCTAGGCATGTGTATAAATAAAGCTGTGTTACTGGTATTTATACATTACATGTAATAGGTATAACTCATAGTTGATCAGCTGAAAACAGAGATCAAAACCAGAACTGACATTTCAGAAATGATCATACTGCATATCTCAGTATACAAACAATTGGAATATCTTAACTAAACACATGATTCTGGTCTTGTACTTCAACTATCTAATGTTTTCTTTATCCAGTATAAAACCATATATTTACATTACGTTTGTATCAACTTTGCAGATTTTATTTGACCTTCTAAAATGAATCCAGATTATAAACTAACTGATTATAATATTATGCATACTTTCAGGGAAAGGCAACTACTGGACCTTGGATCCTGCTTCAGAAGATATGTTTGACAATGGCTCATTTCTAAGACGCCGTAAACGCTACAAACGTAAAGGACGGATAAACCCGTATCCAGCAAGTCGGCAACCCGAACCATCAGAGTATCTACAGACACTTGGATTTCCCATGCCTTCTTCTTTGCCGCCATTTATGATGCCTATGACCAGTCAATTCCGCTTACCAGTGTCTCCCTTTAGTATACAACCTTTGAACACTGCCTCTTTGTCTAACATGGCCCCTTTGAACCTTTCACCACAAATATCACCAAATGCAACTGCTAGGAATGATGCTATGAAATCTCTTATAAAAGAAGGCAAGGTGTCGGAGCCCACAAAGTTTAGCATTGAAAATATTATAAATGGACAATTAGATACTAACAAAACTAGTAACATTCTAAAGCAGGCGGCAGCAGAAAGTCATCTACTTCGGGCAGCCGCAGCTAATTTTCCGATGTTGCCATTTCATTGGCCTACCATTGAGAGATTAAAAAATCAATTACGTCTGCCAATGGGACCAGTTGGTTTGCCGCCCACTTGGACAGGTTAATTTATTTAATTTTTATATAGCTGTAAGTTATATAATTTTTATTAGTACTATATCTCTATGTCTGTCTAATTTATTAGATTTCACCAAGTCTTCAAGGTCTCAATTGTGTCTTTGTCACTATTTTTATAACTATCCTAGTCTACTTCTAACAAAATTATTGACGGAAGTAAGTTTTAAAAAACTGTATATGTTGCTAAAATAATACATGCATTATAATATAATACTACATGTGCAAAGCTATAATAGTTTGATGTATAACTATAGTTGTTGTAATATTATTAGTTTGACATGTGTGTTATGTTTTTACCCAGATGTACACGTGTGCATGAGCAGCACTTAACATCTCAAGCCACCATAATCTGCTGTTCAGTCTAATGGGCTGCTACTTTTAATGTGTTCCTTAAGTATAAACACCAAAATTTAATAATATTTGCTAGAAGGTGTAAAAGGAATAAAGCCAGTAAACATTGTAATATAAACAAACTCCTAGTGAATATTTAAACAAGCAATTAATATATATATCATTATATTAATTAATATCTATCTCTGTATTTCACACCTGAAAGATTTGTGCTATAATATAAATACATAGTTATTGTATACATGCAATTAATTACAGCCATACTTTGGGCAGGTTTATAGATAATATCCATGAAATAATTGTTATACATATGCATATGAGATCATATTATTTTATCTTCTTAATATAACAATCCCAGAAAAACCATAAATTATACAATGAGTAAATTTTTAGCCACATCACCTAGTAAAATTTCCTATAAACTGAGATGGATTGCATAGCAAAGATTGAAGTTTTACAAATTTCTAAAAGCTAAAGAAGGAACTTAGATCTTGCCGCCAGGTATATCAGAGGTACTTTGGTGCCAGCTACTTGGACAAGTCGTTTGATGCAGTGGCTTTTGTTTTGTTTCAGATTTAGTTTAATTTACATTTACCCAACTTCATTATTTTAGTGTGATAACTTTATCTTGGAGGGGTAGGTATGCAAGAACAGGCGATAAGGAGCCTATCAGGAACAGCACTCATTACATGGACAGTTTTATGATGTACTTCAGTTGAATTCAATTATGATAAATGTGTAACTGCTCACTTAAGTCAATCATAAACACTCTTGTGGCTAAGCACCCCATTGCATATCAGCAGGCTATAAACAAAATATTATCTTAATGATTGCACATGGGTACTACTTTAAATATAGGTGTTAGCACTCTGTCATTCCCTGCTACTTTCCTCTCAGTATATTTGACGGTAAAACAATATCTGAATGCACTTATTCACTGATCCCTTTGCATATAACACATTGTATATTTTACATATGAGTTAATATTCATTCTAAGAAATCACAGAATAATTTAGTAAGAATTTATGAAAAATGCATTATGACATGACAATTTAAATTTTGGCTAGAATAAAAGATGCACTGGTGTAAATTTTATAACTTTTAGTGTTATGTAAGAAATGGAAGGTGACATGTTTATAGCACAATAGAGCTTAGGAAAAGTTAGGGCTAATAGCATATAATTCCATTTTACATTCCAGAATTTAATATGCATCATTACTCATATAAATGTGACCCATTCTTAGACACCTGAATTATCATACTTACTCATTTAAGTGAGAATTTAATAATTCATTTCTGTATTAGTAAAAATGGAAATGCATTATCTACTCCACACCTGTGTTGTGTTATCTGTATTATTTTATAAAAGCCAAATATTTGAGCTCAACTTGTATGGAATCTTTTACATCGTTGTACATTATTTCATCATCAGCATGTCAGCCGGCAGATACAATATTATATTTTACAGCCCTACTTATACACCCAAAATAAGTAGGTTATATAACAAGAAAATTGTATGTTCTGAGAATGATAACACTGGACATCAGTCTACATATAAAAACAGGTAAAAATAGTGTTTGCACAATATACCAAGATGTAGAAATTCTTCACTTTGTCATGGAAAATTATATTTTCATGTTTGTTCAGATGATTTTGTATTTCAAAGAAAACCCTAAGAAGAGAGCAGTAATACAGCAATACATTCCCTGAGTCAAGGTGTTCGTCTAACAACAGATAATTGACATGAAATTAATCAGACAGAAAATCTGTTTAGCTGACCAGATGTCGAAAATTTATAAAATTTAAGAATGTAGTTAAATATCTATTGAATTCAGTTAATGAAGCCTTCCAGCTATACTGGTTTAAACGCTGTTACCATAGCATTTGTTTTTATATAATATAAATAATTATTATTAAGAAATCCCATGAGATGGTCATTTAAACTGATGCAGTTACTTGAAGTATATAAATGAAAGTAGGTGAGTTACCATCATAGAATACTGAGTAGAACATAATGTACATAATGTAGACTTATATATGTAAAGTTTAATAATCCTATTGATAACAGCCATATTCTATACTTTACAATTAATAACATTATTTTGACCATTTCACAGATTCAGCATCAAGTAGATGAAGAATCGATTTTTTTCAATACCAAGTGATTTAATTTTCATTGCATCTAGTCATCAAATTGTCAGGTGATGATTGAGTTACAGTAGCCGTCATGTGACTTCTGGTCCACTGGAATGGGCAGCTAGAAATTGTAAATGTTGTGATCAAACACATGTTTATGTTATTTAGCATAGATATGCTTTGTAATGCACAGATATAATAAGTCACACATACATGTAGGTCTATGGTAGATATAATAGGTCACACATACATGTAGGTCTATGGTAGATATGATAGGTCACACATACATGTAGGTCTATGGTAGATATAATAGGTCACACATACATGTAGGTCTATGGTAGATATAATAGGTCACACATACATGTAGGTCTATGGTAGATGTTGCACTTGGTCACAAGAAGGAAATTAATAGTAAAAGAATAATTCTAGAAGAATTGTATTTATCCGTTTCTTCCTATTATTTCGATAACACTCCTGTTATCATCATCAGAGATAATAATATGACTGTTATCGAAATATCAGGAAACAAAACCCAATAAATAAAATGAGCCTCAACTACTTTTTATCATTAAACTACTTACCCAAACTAACATCTTCAAATAACTAATACTAGACTATGACTATTATTAAATGGCAAACTGCAATTATTTATGCACAGAAAATTATTGCTAAATATTATATAACACAAATAAAAGGCTGATACAAGTAACAATATTTGGTAGCAGTGCACATATATTATGCTGGTCTAATGAACATTTTCCTAACTGGGTAATTTTGATTGAAGCAAAAGAATATTGATGGAAAATCTGTAGCTTATACATAGCTTCCGTATGAACTGTGCAGTTTAGGCTTAATTAAATGTTAGTTCAGATGTTAACACATATGACAGGCCGACATAGTACATCGCATATCACTCTTGAAATTCTAGATCCTTCTAGATTTAATGTCTACATTCACTAAATTGTTTTTACATATGGTGTAACAGCCTATATCATTTACCTGTACATATTGTATATTAGTGCAAGGGGAACACATATATATCTGTATATACTCGAGGTTGTCAAATTATGTTTAAATAAAATTTGAAAATGTATATGCATGTAGTTGGCTGTAATATTGTTTGCTGGTGTTACCAAAGAGATCCAAGTGCAATTCGAGAACCCACTTTCAAACCCAGGCAATAAGCATAATTTTAGCTATAGCCATGCTTATATTAACAATGCTTACATTAACAATACTTATGTTATCAGTTTTTTTTAATTGAAGATACAATAAAAGCGACAGATACTTGATAAAACACCTATATAAAAGCTATTTAACATTGTTCTCAATTGATCTACTTCATCACAAGTGCAAACATATTCATTTTATATCATAATATTTCTATAGGCAGCATAAACATGATGAAGCCACTTGTAACCTTTTTTCAATGTAGGCAGCTGAAAGCTTCATATCACAAAGTGACTTGAAATTTGTAACTTTAATGCCACTTGAAAAAACTGTCACTGAAAAATAAAACCATTTAAAAGGTGCAGAAAATAACACTTAAACACTTAGATAATGATTGTTTGCATTGACACTATCGTTTAGTTATTAGCAAGGTTAGGTCCATCAATGCTAATAATCACCAGTTTGATGTGAGTTCATGAGAGTACAACTCCAAATTATATGCCATCAATGGTAATATATCTCTACAGAAGTTGTGTCCTCTCTTTTAAGTAATGGCTCACATTGTTATACTGCTACAGTACTACTACTAGTCATATAAAACTACCAACTGTACTACAAAATGTAAATGGACATAGTATGGCAAAGTAGAGTCATATTATAGTGTTACTGACCTACCACTACCATCTCTTAACACCATATTATTTGAAATTCTTCTAAAGGGATATGATTTATTAACCCACTCAGGCCTCAAAGAGATATGTCAATACAAATGCAAACCTGTACCATATATTATTAAAAAATTTAGAATTATTGCAAAGTACATTGCTAGTCATAGGCTGGTAACTTGGTATAAATTATACACTGTAGGCTAAATTTATAGAATGCATTCACCTTTAGACCATTGATGTCATTTTTGAATAAGAGAGTTGAATGAATTTGAAGCATAGCAACATACATTATTCTGTTTATTCAAAGCATAATGCTATGATGGTGCATTGCACCTTTCTTTAGCTAATTTAATTACCATACCATGGATATAACATTACATTCTATACACATTATATAAATATTATATTATCTATATACTGTACCATGTAGGTTAGACAGTCTGTATTTAGCATGTAGTAGGAACTGGAAGTGAAATTATAGCTCTGTAATCATGTCAAGGAAGCAAGCACAAAGCAGCAACATGAACACTATTACTACCTACCTACCCCTACCACCTTCAGAGAATAAGTCTGAGGCACCTACCTTTACTACATCAAGTTCACAAGAACTCATGCTAGGAACATTCAGTAGAAGGAGGCCTGTAAAGACGGCCCTTCACCAGGCAGTAACTGATGGAAGGTTGCACCAAGCAAGGCTACTCTCAGCCTATACTCCAGATATTAACTTTAAGGTAACCCATATATAGCCTATATTGTATCTCTGGTAATAGAAGCTATTCTACAAACCAACAAAATGTGTTCAACAACCATTCCGATGTTTCATTACTTGCAGGACACCAATGGTTGGACACCTCTAATGTTAGCATGCTCAGTTAGAAAAGATAAAATTGGAAACAAAATGATGAAAATGTTTTTATCTCAAGGTAGGTTTTGAATGTTTACATCACATACTATAAGATGATATAATATTGCATAATTTTAATAATATATACATGTACCATATATACAACATGATAGGTAAAACATGTAGGTTGATATTATACAATGTACATGTCCATATTATATATATAATTATAAAACTAACAGGTTTAAATTTTTGCTATAAATCTCAGGTAAGCTAAAGCAAAGAGATCTGCATTTTTTCTACTTTTGGGGCTGCACAGCTTCACCAATGGCAAAGTGATTGAAGTAGCCCAGGAGTATTATAATGTTGGATGTTCTCTCTAACACCACCTATGAGCTTTACAGGAATCAAACTAAGCACTGCAAAGATGTGGAAAAAAATTTGTATTCTCTTCAAGATAACATCAAAAATCCTTCAAATTGAGGCTCAGCATGAATATAGGAGTTATCCTTCCTTGGTTTTATAGTTTTACTTCTACATGTATATCCAATATCTAAAATAAGATGCATTGTAGTTGAACAGATCAATTTTACTTATATTTCAATAATAGTATTGTAATAAAATTGAAATGCATGTATACAATTGCAATTATTGAGTGCAGTTTAAACAGGCTAAACAATTGGAGTTATATATAGAAAATTGTTAAAAACTCTAATTACTAGATGCAATGATAAGTGCATTCTCACTATTTTGTACCAATATCTCAGGGCTACATATAAACTGGGAAATTAGTTATTTTATATTACTTGCGGCAATACCCAGAGCTTCATGACAATGTCAAGTAAATACACCTCCAATGTCCACTATGATAATATTATAATATATTTTGTTAAAAATATATTAATTTGTTATACAAAAACAGCACTAGTAAACTGCTGGGTGTTAATACAGTATCTGAATGCAGTACTTGACATCTTCATGTAGGTGCCAAGGTCAATTACCAGGATAGGATGGGCAGAACTGCATTAATGATAGCCTGTATATCTGGTAACAAAAGAATGGTGGGTAACCTACTAGCCCAAGATGACCTGGAGCTGGAGACACAGGACAGCGATGGAAACACTGCTCTTATACATGCTGCCATGAGTAATAGTTGTACATAATTATGAATAAATACAAACACATCAAGTCATGCAGTTTATGACTGGATCTAATATAGAGCTACAAATAATATAAGGCTATGAATTTAGTGCAGAGCTCCACGTGATATAGAGCTGTGTGTAATAGAACAGGACTAAGTATATTTTATAAATGCACAAAATTATTTGTGTGTACAAGGTGCCAAGCAAACTTTTGGAATAAGTGATAGAGCAATTCTGTGTATGTGCAACCAGCCAAAACTCTACTGATGACTATGTATAATATTAACGTATTGTTACAGGGAAGGATGCTTCTGCTCTAAACATGGTTCTAAGCAGAATGGTAGGTTCAGGATTGAATGTGGACACAAGGAACTACCTGGGGTACACAGCATTGCTCATTGCTTGTAAACTGGGTAACTTTAATAACGCTTTATCTCTGATCACATTTGGGAAAGCTTGCTGCCATCTTAGAGACATGGAGTTCAAGTTTACTGTGAAGGAGTGGATCAAATGGTAAGAATAGATTGAAGTGGAGTCCAGTAGACTTATCATAGCTGACCTCATCAGTTAGCCAACTATTTATGTGTGGACACATAGAAGGGTTTTCCCTCACCAGTATTGAAGACTAGTGCCAAAATAGCTGCTTTTCACAGACAATTCTTGTGTTGGTTTCATTGTAACAATGGTGTGTTACATCTCCATGTACATATCAAGCCGTACATGCATATTAATTTAATATTACTATTTTTCAAAATGAGTAAGTGTAAAAATAATCATTATGCATTGATTGATGTGCACTACATTACAGGCAGATAAGCAGTAAGAAAGCTGAAAGGTCATTGTACGCGAGATTTCCCCATCTGGTACCAAAAAGACCAAAATCAACTCTACCGGCAGTGCTGCCAGAGGAACTTAGTATGAACAAGCTGCTCACTAGAATATATCAACCTACAAAGCTCAAACCAGAGCCTGGATTTAAAAGCTATGAGACAACTTGTGTGTCAGCTAAGGGTGAAGATGAGGAATCTATCCAAGGTACAGCACAGTATTCTACTATTACTGTACATCAGTGGTCATATATAATGATGGCATTCCATATTTAGACATATATCTTCTGTACCTTACTTCCAAGTGCTGTTCACACTAGGCTACAAATTGTTTAGATAGCCAGAATTCAAACAGCCTACTCAAGGGAACTACCAGTAGCTAAAGTAGTGTACTATTTAGAACTGTAGAATTCACACAGGATGTAGGCCATCAATACAACTTCTTTGCATGGCTAGACATGTCTACCAACTAAACCACTAACAATAAATTCCATATAATTTTTACAGAAGAACAAAATGAAGGACTACATGAGCTTCTTCAAGTCATACGGAGACGAGAGATGGAACACATGGATAATGACCGAGAACAAGAAAGGCTGTACCACTTGAAGACAGGAACTATGCAGCCTTCTGCAAGAAAGAGGGAAATATCCACAGCTATGTTAAGAGTATCTGCATATTCGGTCTCCAGCAGATACAAAGCTCCAATAACTCTCAAAGATCTGTTCTTTATGTATGCATTGAATTACCATAAACCTAGCAGCAGTTCCCGCACCACTCCGTGTGCTTAAAAGTAACTTTGGATTAAAACTATATAATGTATTTAGGATGAGACAAATTATATATTTTTTGTAAAACAATGTAACTGAAACATCTGCATGATCATTGCTAGTCACAATGTAAGTAAAATTAAAGCAGTACACAGGTGGATGAGATTAGTCCAGGGATAACACATCATGTATAATGATCCATTAAATATGATTATGAACGCATTGTCAGTTTGGACCATACAACTGTTGCTAGGCTTCCTCCTCGTTCTCAAGGTTTATATTACTACCAAACTTGCCATATAGTTTATCTTTCAAGTCACTCAGGATTTCGTTCAATGAAGCGGCTTTACTTTCTAAACTATTCACTTCTTCGTCAATCTCCGTCTGACGGCGTTCTAGATGTTCTATGGTCTTGTCTACTGATTTAGAAAAGAAAGTGTCACCGATCTAAAAATAAATGGAGGAATGAATTGAATACATTATTACTCCACACTTGAACGGATATTTGTATATAATAGCAGGTCACTGAATCAACTGTTGAAATGATAATTGCCATGTCCTCAAGAGTAGGCCATTACGTTGCAAATCCTAATTATAATAGAAGTGTCACATCTATGCTGCCAGTATTAGTAATCTATGCTGCCATGTACATGGATAGGTGAGCAAATACACTACGAATGGATATACATATGGTGTATGTACATCATAGATGACTTATAAATTAATGAAAAAATCTATTCCATACTAGAACAGTTTGGGCTATTAGCTTGGTAACTTATAGCATCAAAACTGACCATAAAATAGGCCCTACAGGAAAAAAATTAAAAGGTAGAAAGTAACTCGCCATATAAGGCATAAAACAACTTACCATATAAGGAACTTACCATATAAGGCATAAAACAACTTACCATATAAGGAACAGGCTCGTCACTCTCTTCTGACATCATCAATTCATCTGCGGCATCAACATAGTTTTCCTTTTCTTTCTTCAATTAACAATAGATTGTAAGTTTATTAATGTACTACATGTATATACATGTACAAAGTTAGTTGATACAATTGGAAGATGTCCCAAGTGAGTAGAGTCATGATACCAATATGTTAGCATACTAACACTATATCACTTGATCAAAATCCAACCCAATGCCAGGTCTGTTTTACATCCCAGCATATTATTCTTTAATTAAAGGTGGTATTACCACCATGTTGAAAAAATCTGGAGAGGAATTGAACTTACTTGGTACAAAATCAAGTGCTACAAACACCTTGTAATGCAAGATGCAAACGAATATTAAGTTCTGATAAGACAAGTTATAGTAAGACAAGATTGTCCTAAGTAGTGTAGCTTACCATTAGCTCTTTAATCTCCTCTTTTATATAATTCAGTTTTGCATTGTTTCGGGCAAAGCAATTAATCTTCTGTTGATCTTCGAATGTAATATGAACTTCATTGTCCTAATAACATAAGGTTAAAAGAGGTCAGTACAAACTAAACCTAAATTGTACATGCTGGCTACGCTTAGTAAAAAGATTGTGGAGACACATTATTACAGTACTACACAGAGTACAACTGCAAATGTGGTTAGATTTGCACTGGAATATTTACACTTAAATAATTACCTCTTTGTACAATGCTTAGCATCGATAAGAGATGTATATTTAAGGGAGATAATTTACCTTTACTGATTGTGTGACTGCGCTGGCCATGGTACAGGTTTTGATGATTGAAGACTGCACTAAACATAAAGTATGCACAAGGAAGGATTCTAAAACACAAACAAAATTTAAATATTGGACTGATTGAATTATAAATGTTCAAAAGTATTAATATGTACAAATGTATGTTATATTCATCGCGACTATTTGCATTCAGGTTGGAAGTCTTAGCTAACTAAGCAAGTTTCAAACTCAAGATAAAGATAACTATCATCCGAGTTTTGAATTAGGCATGGCCACAGCTACCCTTAATACCATACGTCAATCAGATATTATTTACAATTATCACTACTTTTAGACACCAAGTACAATATTAATGGAAAAATAATTTGAATCAATTGAAATATTAGGGGGTAGGTAGTTCCAGTTTTAGTTGATCCTTTAGACCTCTGATTAAGAAAAGTGAAAAAGATCCCAACTCAAAATGCTTCTTGTGGTTATATGTGCTACCGTATCATCAGTAAACAGCTTTATCTTGCAGCTTGTTTTAGTGTCAGAAATATCATTAGTAAAAAGTAGAGAAAGTGCTGAGCCCAGTACTGACCATTGTGGAACTCCTGATGTAACATGTACATGTAGTTGTAGTGAGTATTGCAGCGCATATTGTAGTAGATATTCTTATATTGCATGTCATAAACATAGTAATACCATTTTACTAGTCATGTAGTTCCATAGCAATTCGAAAGTGTCTATATATACTATATATATTATCTGACCATCAGTGACAGAACATTTTTGCCTATATGTACTTGGTAGCGAACAAATACCTAAAGGAAAGCCCATACGCCAACCGACTACTTCTATTTTTGTGGCATTGCTGTACAAAATCCTATTGGATATTGTCATGTCTTAATTTACTTATTATTAATGCACCCACAAGTTATTGGCTCATCTTTTCAGGCCAAATGGTATATATAGCAAATATTTTATTAGTGCTTTCATTCTGAATGCTGACTCATGCAATTTGCACATCGTATGCTATGTATTTATAATGTTGTATGATTTATAATACACTATTCCTATGGCTATGCTACCACTTGGAGTAATGCTGTATTGGCAGCAGGGATGGGACCTACCACGTGGAGTAGAAGTACAGTTTGTGCCTAGATCATGGGGATAAAGGATAAAGGTGAGCGCCAGGTGATCCTTGGAAAATAAAATTATATTATTATTATAACATAAACATACATGTAGGATAGTAATATTTATCTATTATTGTTGATAGGAAAATGCTTCTTTTTGCACGCTGACATTGTTGGTAAAATTGTTCTATAAGCTAAGTAATAATTTTATTATAAAAATTTACATTCTTTTTTTCATTGCTTTTGCTCACACAGAGCACAATAGAGTGTGTAAAGTTGTGAGAACTCAGTTATTTTTTGTAAGCTTTATATTATGTGTGCTATTTTTGTAAACTGTAAAACAATAATTATTATACAAATGTATATCTATATGTATATACATACACTACAGTAGGGTAAACTATCCAATCCTAAATAAATTAAATAACTTACTTTTAAATGTTCTGATTTACAAGTGTGAGTGAGTGTTGAAGGATACAAAACAATACCAATTAGGCTAATTACAATAAATATAATAATATAATTAATATACATCAATAGTGAGTAGAACACCTATATCTATATAAAAGAGTTTGTTTAGTAAAGTATAGTTTAGCAAGTTAAGTATCATCAATAAAAAAAAAAATGCAATTTGAATTTATGTTTATCAAGTTTATGTTATGGTTGATAATCATTATGTTAACCAATAGTCTGGAGTTTATCGTTTAGAACTAAGAACTTAATATCTGTAAAAATAGCCTACTATATAAAGATGAAATGGAGAACTATCAAACTAACTAATAGGAGGACTACACTACTTTTTATAATTGTATTCTATTGGGAAATCAAAATAAGGTTAAAAATTTCATTAGAGTTGAAAATTCTAAACAAAATTACTGTGCATTGTTTTCTGACTTTCTCACAGCAAAGATCATCAATCTATCTTTCACGCCCTTATAAATGTCAATAGACACCCTTTGGTTACGATATGCGAAATGTAATGTAAAAGTAAACCGGATATTCCTTTATTTACTTCAGCGCCATCTTAATTTCAATGCGAATTTGTCAAAAATCACGTTACATTATATTATATTCACAAACCTTTGGATGTCTCCTTTTGTTGGATAACTGCAGTAACATTGTACCAAACCAATCTCCAGACCGAACAAAATATATTGGCCTCTGAGAAATGCTGCTTGGAAATGTGACGGTAGCTTTTAACCTAGTATATCTTAAGGTCAAGGTGAAACCACTGAAGGGGAATTTTATTTAGTTTTGTTATATTTATGATAAGTTCATTAATAATATAAAATGAAAATCAAAACTCAGTTATTTAACAGACGTTTTAGGATCGAAAGACATTTGAACTGTAGCATAATCAGGAAAATGTGAGTAATAATGAATCGGTCAAAAAACTTCAAGGTCATTAAAATCAAATGGAAAATTAATATTTAATTTTCAAATTTATTAAATTTAAATTAAAATTGAAAAGAAAATTAAACAAAAATGTAAATTACTGACCCTAGTAGTTTATATCTATCGGAAAGTATTTTCTTTTCGACTTCATTTTAATTTTTAATCTGGGTTTAACTCTTGAAACGAGTTCGAGTTGGTAAATAAAATTGAATTTATTGGTTGTTGATATTCCTGTTGGGATTCCCATAAGCTTCAGGCCTACTGGTGTTGAAGGCTTGAAGCTGCTCCGTCCTCACACAAAGCATGGAATTTCTAACACTTTGTAGTCTACAAATGAACTGAGCAATTCTGTTGGGCCTATTTCTTTCTCTGTGGTCAAGGTCTCTCACTGTCAGTCATGTCATAGATAGCGATATCTAATATGTTGATAATAATCTTTCATACACTCATGCAAATAAAATGAAAAGTTGGCATGGCCATGGAGTTGCCATTCCTGTCTAATAGTTCATTTTTTTGTGGTTATTTCATTATTTTACATTATAGAAAGTTTCAGTGACATGATCGGTCAAGTAGGCCTACTGGTTTTGGAATAAAAGAAACTGTTGTTCTAAATTTAATTCAACGCTAAGCAAATGGGCGTTCTTTTACATTGTCTCGGAACAGTAGTTGAGTTTTATTCCTATGTGCCTTCTTTACCTATCATTGATGATTTGTAAAAACGGGGGGGGGGGGGGGGGGGGGATTTTCTATATTTACCACATGAAATATCCCAAAAATTGAAAAGCTTTGTTCACATCCATTTAGCCTATTCTTTTAACCTCATGACCGCTATTACTACTAGAATTATAATCGAGAACATAGTGGGTGGGTCAAAAATTCCCGATATTAAAATTTCCAAGACAAAATCTAGTAAAATATGTAGTCAATTGTTAACCGTGAAGACTTTGAATGCTGTTCTACACATACCAGCGGTGCAATGAGCAGCTATGTGCATTATCACCAATGATAAAGCTGTGGGAAGCATAGAATTCGAAAGCTTGCCATCGCAAGCGGTAATAGCCAGACATTTCATGGTAATGGATACGACATGTAGAATTTCAGAATTTTAGGGAATAGGCCTACTAATCAATAAACATGTGTTTTTTAAATGCCACTATATTATGTATTTTCATGATGTACAATTTTTATGAACAATGCTGTAGCACTGCTCAAGTCTGTATTATAGTAGCCCATTGTTACTAAAAAATACTTAATTTGTCTTTAACTGATTCACCAACTACTCTGTTGTAGAATGTTCTTACCTAACTGATCATGTATGAAGGAAGTAATGTTCATTTCACTACGAATAACAAACCGCTGTGCTCCTTCAGTGGCAAGCTTTGCAATCTAAGACGACTCAATGGGTATGCATTCTGTGTGCGGCATATTCTAGAAGATCCATCGGCTCCCTTCAGGCAGTGTATCTATGTGGTGAAGGCCAGTGGTTTGAAATGCACGAGTGCTATTCCTAAAGCAGAGGACAGAGAGTAAGTAATTTCTAATGAACAATATGTACATGTATGAAGAACTTCTAGTCTTGTTGCTTAGTTCTACTTTGTATGTGGTTTCTATGAGTAATTATTTTTTGCTGCAGCTTTATAGCTAACTACTCATTGCTGTAGCTTTATAGCTAACTTTTCCCTTCTGTAGGTACTGCAATGCTCACATGCAAGTGATGGGAATAATTCCTAAGAAGGAGCGCAAAAGGAAAGTGGAACCAGTAATTCCTGCAGATGGACGAGTACCATCATTACCCAATTACAAACCTCCTAATGGTGTTAATCTTACAGATCTGACCAAGCATGCTGACCATTTCAGCGCTTCTAAAATGTTCCCAGAGCTGGCTGGGAAACTTTCTCTAGACAATCAAAAGAACAATGGTTCATTTCATACGGATACTCTCAATAAATCGTTAAATAAGACTTCACCGAAATCAGGGTCTTCAAACACCTTGTCATCAAAGAGGTCGAGAAAACCTACTCGGAAATCTTTGTCAATATTGAAGAAGAAACAGTTGGGTTTGTTAACAGATGAAGAAGCCAGGGCCTGTTTAAGTAGAGCTGGCTGTAAAGCCTACAGTCACTACGCGTCGGTCAGAACAGATGAATCGGAGTTGCTTACCCCTGTGATAGATAGTAGTGACGACGAGTCATTGACGACCGCTCGTTTGGTGACTTATAACTCAAGTTTATATGAACCTTGCTCACCACTATCATCATGCCTTTCTACTGATCTCAATGTTGATTTGCTGAAGTAAGTTATGGATATAATTCACTGATTGTGTTTGTAAAATGTACCTTGCCGCCTGTCTACACATACATCATACATCTTTCCATTCATTTTGTCAGTTTGTTTACACATATGCTTTCAATACTGTATCTCAGATTTTAGGCTAACGTAGAATCTACACTTAGTTTTCTGTTTTTTTACTCAGCTCTGAAAACTGTGAGAGTTATTCAATCAATCTTCAAAAGACATGCCACTATCTAACTCGTACGAGGACGTTGAATGAAGAGTTAGTTGACTACAAGCAACGCCTTACATCAAACCTAATAGATACTGCTAAAGACAATCTCAAAAGTGCTGTTCTTCTTGTGCAGAAGATCAGTAAATCTAATACACTTTGTTCAAAACAAAAAACTACAGGGTAAGACATGATAATAGTAGCTAACTTGACTATCCAATGGTTGCCTAGTGATTGACCATGTGATCTACTTTATGGTTTATAATGTATTTTTGGCAGTTATAGTCATTGTAACAACATCTAGTGCCTGCTCATAAGCTATTAGAAGATATGAACTAATATGACTGTATCGTATAATTTTGTGTGTACTGTCATAACCTGAGGGTGTGTTACTTGTAGATACTGTTTGACTGATTGTAATAACGTTTACAGGGTTTTTATTCATGTACTTGACTTACACTAAACCGCATTGTAATACGTGATTCTCTAGTCTAAGTTTATTTCAGTGCTGAGTCTCATCTACCTACCAGTGATAATCCCGGTTTGGAAGGTCGACAGATGTGTAAATATAAAGACAAAGATGACCATCCTTGCCACAAAGTACCACTTCCTTTGGCCAACATGTGCTTGAAACGTATCCTTTTCTAGTACAACAACAAAGCTATTGCTAGCATTGCAAATTTGTATTGAATCACTTATTCAGATATTTTAACCAGTTAAACTAAGATACTAACATTGTAATCTGGTCACATTAGTGGTTGTTAGCTCTGTAGATTTTGATTTGGTTTGTTCTGATCATGGGTTTACCTAGATAATAAGTTGTCTTCTCCTACTTGTTTGCTGATATACCCCTACTGAATATCATAATATGGTTATTTTCTCTTCAACTAATACATCACAGATATAGGATTTAACACAGATCAGAAGTTGTTCAGTAAGTGCAGTCATCCCATCTCTTCGGCTGCAGGAGTTCCCGGTGAGATGTGTACTCTACCAGCCATCCATCTGGGTAGTTGCCCTCCACTATGTCAGCGTCATAGACCTATGGCGGTATGTGTCATACATTGATCCTTGTTTATCTGATTTCTATCAACTAAAATGCATTTGCCGAAGTTTATTTAGTGATGTTGCCCAGTAGCAATGTCTGTGTATAATGTTAGGTTGCAGTATAATCTCCCAGTATCGTAGAATGTTAACCAGGATTGTAGTAGACAGTCTACTGTGGTATTTACAGATTGACCCATTTGAATGGGACTCTGATTCGAATCTCAGGCGAAAGCGGAAGAAGCCTAAATCATTTGCTAGTCGTAGATCTAAGAAAAGGAAGAAAAATTCTAAAGTGTTAAAACCAGGGAATTCGTCCACTGAATTAGGTGAGAAGTTTATCCTCTTGCAATATTGCCTTATCAAATGGAGAATAGATGGAGTCAGTAAACTTGAATATGGTTTTGATGCTGTATTTGAATAAAAGTTGCACTTGCGTAAAACATAATTTGTAGTGTCGATGGGCCTGTTTAGATTACTCTAGATGATAAATGTAATTGAGGACTTTTTGGGCTTATATAGCGCTCTTTTAATTTTGTCTTGTTGGTGTAGGTGCTTCATCTACTAGCTCGGCCTCAGATCTAGTTAAAGACAAGTCAGCACCCTCCACAGCTGACTCTCTTACCTCTCCATCACTACGTGTTGATGATGATGCTGACTTAGACAGCGACACAGAGAACATTCTGTCAGATCTCGACAAACTGCCTCTGGACCATGACAGCAGTAAGATACTAAATGAGATTGACAATGAGATTGATGAAGTGCTCAAAGAAGAGGGATTCAATCTCTTCTCAGGTTAGCATTAATTCTCTGTACAGTTTTTGTTTACCTGTATATAAGTATGAGCTACATACTGTAGCTGGTATGGTGCACTATATACATGTAAATGCAGGTGTATTGTATATGTGAATGCTTTGACAAATCGTACTGGGATTCTGGGGGTAAATGATTAGGCTATTTTATGTATCATGGGAGCACATCATGTAACCGCATATTATATTATACTATATAAATGTGTTAAGTTACTTACATTGTATGTTAGGATCTGATGGTTTTGCAGATGGCGAGAAACCCGGTGAGGGTCTGGATCTGACGGAGGCGGAGGCAGACCTACTCTTCAATAGTGCTAATGGGGAGGAGTTACTCGATAATCTAAAGGATGAACTGCCTGATGACATCACAGACGCTATTCTACACGTCGAGATGCAGGCTGAGCTGGAGAAACAGCAGCAGCAAGATCAGATGGCCTTACCTTCCCACCCTCTCCCACCACAACAGCCTCAGCCAGTCACACATCATCTCCTTTCTCCTGCAGTTGCCTCCCCTGCCACTGCTTATCATATGAATGGTGGTATGGATACATACACAGACAATGAATATCACACACTACAGCAGCAGCATTCATATGGCCACCATCCTGGGCCTCCTCCAGAATATCCTGGTGCTACTAAACTGTTACATGCAGCCTCTCAGTTGCCACCTCCACAGCACACTAACCATTCTAACCTCAACTATATGCATGAACAAAACTCTAGATTTACCCATCATCAGATCCACCCCAAGATATCCACTAGTTCACATAACTCACAGATGTTGGTGCGACAAG
Organism: Bugulina stolonifera; assembly: GCA_935421135.1. Classification (NCBI taxonomy): domain Eukaryota; kingdom Metazoa; phylum Bryozoa; class Gymnolaemata; order Cheilostomatida; family Bugulidae; genus Bugulina; species Bugulina stolonifera. The sequence goes on from OW285187.1 coordinate 32,320,034, forward strand.
CTAGTAGTTATCACATGTCTCCTACTAGTCCTCTACCTCCCTCCACTCAGATCAACTCTAATCATATGACCATGAATGGGATGGGCAGACTACCACCCGTCTCAACAATCACCATGCAGCCATGGCATGCACCAGAGTCAACACACTATCATAACGGGTATCACAGCACAGCAGAGCACCTCATGTTTCCTCAGAACAGCCTTCCGTCTCCTCCAATCTATCATAATCCGCGGGATCAGAGGCTACTGTACTCAGCCCAGCTCTACAACAATGGTGCATACAGCATCAGTCATCCACATCGACAGCCCCAACCTCAGCGTGTAAACATGCCACTACAGCAATAGTCAGTAACAGTTAGTCATTGAAAACCATGCTGTCACTCTCACTTTTCTGTCTCCTTGTGCCAAACTCTCGTTTTTTATTCATTAATCATCTTATCAAAATAAAAAAATTTGTGTAAGTATTTTTTTATTCAGTGACATGTTGCTAGTATGAATTTACGAGCCGCTAAAATATAATTGTGCTTAGAACAATGAAAATTGTGAATTTCCATTTGCTCAAGTTGCTAATGTTAAGCACTCTGGTCGTCCATGTACTGTATAGATGTAATAATTAATGATATTTGTTGTAAACAAAACAACTGTTATTTTCTTAGCAGTAATTACATTGTAGTAATACTCTATAGTTATTACCAATATCACACACCTTGTACATAAAATTCTTCCAAGTTATTTCACTATTTTTGTATTTCTACCATGTATTATAATTGTATAAAAGAGCAATGAGCATGATTATTGTACTGTTTATTTAAATGTACATTTATATTATTATGGTTGCAATTGAGAGGTATGAAGTATAAAACAGAAGTAAGCCATTCAAAACTCCTCTTCAATTGTGTATGTCCAGGCAGAATTCAACTTTCGGCAATGGTCCACAGCAGGGTTGTGTGCTCTTCGTTATCAAGGGTGGATAACTCCAAATTAAGGTGATCTTTGTTTGGGAGAGGATAACTCTACTCCAAACGCAGGAGTTGCAGCCATAAAGTTACCTCTATAAACTTTGCTATGGTTGCAGCCATTAGAGGTAACACTCCATGGGGAGATAACTCTATGGTTGCAGCGATGTAAATTGAAGGTCATACAAAGGGAAGAACGTAGCTGCGTCAACTTAACACCATTCGGGTGATAATTAGAGGTGTGAGTAATTTTGCCCGCAAAGGTACTAATTAATGGTAGGTTATTCGTCTACGGATATTCCGTCATAGGAAGAAGACACGGCAGAATTGAGATCACTACTTTTGACCCAGTGCTGCAAATGGCAATTTAAAAAATGGTCTAATTAGCAATTGTTGCATCATTTCTTTGGGTAAGTAAAACGATTATGTTGTTTACTAATAAAGTTTCTAGTTTATTCATGGGTTAAATTGCAATCACCTAACCAGATTGGTCAAACGGGACTCTGATTCAGTGATCGTATTTTAATTTTTATTCAGTCACGACAGACGATTCTCATAGTTTCATTCTGTTTTCATCTTCCCGATTTAATAGGTGTAATTAAAATTTGCTTCTGATTTTGCTTATTATTAATTAGACTTGGACATGGTTGGATTCGATTTCATCGTCATTGGAGTAGCTGTAGTAAGTAAAGTAAGCTAGCTTTTATTTATTAAAAATAGATTAACTCGACTAGAGAAATAAGAAAACTCAAATGAAATTGCAAGGGTTTTTGATTTATTTTCAATTTTGGTTTTTAGCAATTATTGTAATTTGTATTGTTTATTATGTTAAATCAATGCTATCAGACTGAGACTGGTGCTGTATCAACTAAACAATATTAATAATTAATATCAATAAAGCCTGTGGCTATGGCTAATGTTAGTAAAGTAAGTTCGCTGTGGCAATAGTTAGTTTACAGGCCTTTAAACTATACTATAGCCTGCTATCAGTCATTATTGCATTACTGCGATTACATAGGTTTCAAGAATTGTCAATCGCAAATAAGAGAGAGAATTTGACATAACATTTCATCTATATGTAGGCCTACACCGTCATTGATCTTAATTGCACTATATCATGGACAAAAGTCATACAGTTATTGTGAGACATTTTACACTGTTAGGTAGGGTGCAGGATTCCATTCATTTGTCACTTCAAAAGATTTGGCATCATCTCTTGCTGTAAAAGACAGTTAATTATACATGCAGAACCTGGGAAAACGCTTTGGAATGTTATATTTCATAATTTCAGATAACATTGTTTTATCCATGTTTTGTTAGGCCTAGTATTTAACAGTTGGCAACGCTTGTTTTGGGGAATTTATTCACTAGTTGCCCTAAAGCAATCATCACTTGTTTGGTTTTGTTACAATGTTGCTTCATGTGATTTTTTAATTAGATTGAAGTGAACATTTTCATTTTCGCTATCACTGATTCACCTTAGCTACATATTGCAGTATTATTACTAGTCTTAACTTGCAGTGAGGGTGTGAAGGTCTGACTTAGATAAGACCAGTGTTCAGGTTGTTACAATAACTAGTCTAGCTCTGATGAATGCAGTAACAAGGTCGAGACCAATCCTTCGGCTCATAAATTTTTGATGATCATGATTCGGGAGCCGTTGTGGAAGAGCTGCATGGTATACTATTTATAGGTTAGCGCGATTGTTTACTGTTATAGTAACATGGGTTGATTCTTCATAGTTAGCAAGTGCATGTAATTCTTCATGGCTGATCCTATATTATGAGTGGACGTGTCTGTTAGTTTTCAACAGATATTTTTCTGTATTTTCTCCTGTTGTATTAGTGCTTCTGGCTCTGTAGTGATAAACACTTTTATTGTGCAGTTGTGTATATTGACGAAATGCCGTAGCGTGAGGTAATGGAAGAGTGATGTCTAATTCCTTTCATTTCTTAATGGGCAAACCACAGTGTACTGTACATGATTTTATTAATAAATAACTACTTTCTGCTGCCAACTTCATGTTCAGTATTGATCTCTACAGACATTTTATATTAATACAGTAGCAATTTCAGTTATTACTAATTAGCTACAGTGATTTGAGTGTATTAACATGTTCTATAGGTTGTGACATACAGTACCTACCTGTATTTTGTATCCAAAGTTTTAGCTATATGCAGTGTAGTTCTAGTACGCAAATATAGTAGTTACTCTGCCTCACTCAAGGGATATGTTTGTTTATGGCAGGTTGTTGGTGACAACATCATCATAATATAGTCATAGTATTGACACCCTCTGTCCATGCCCACAGCAATTATGACTTACTCAGAGGAAGAAGATGAGGACTATAACATAGGAGCTGATGAGGAGACTCGGCTACCCTTCACCAGAGACAGCAGGAATGTGGAGACTACCCAGCCACCCTTCACCAGAGACAGTCGACACGAGGAGGCCGCTCTCGACTATTTCACAACAGCTGAGACAGATAAAGCAAATGATAAAGTGAAAGAGTCACATGGCGCTAGCCAACTCAAGAATCCACAACCCTCCGGTCATCTGAATGGACACTTACCAGAGAATACACCTGGGAATCCAACAATAGCTTTAAAACCCACGTATTTCAGAGTGTGTAAGTAGACTACTGGATATAGTTTATCATTATACTAACTAAGACAAGTGTTCAGGGTGAAGGCTGTTTCTCCTGTATTAGTTAATTGATGGAGTGGTGAATGAATGTTGGTTTCTACTCGCTCACCATTTTATCTTTGGGATTCCCGATCAGCTTAGATTGTCCCCTAGTGTTCAGGTATTGGATTTAGCTATTAATAGTCTGGTCCAATGGAATGAACAAATTTCTGACCTTTGCTTTTTGTAATTGGATTTCTAGTTCATTGCTGATTAACATTCTATCAACTGGCAGTAAATAATGTAAGAATATGGTTCTATTGATAGAGGATACATTTTGTTGTTATTAACTGAACAATGAAGTTGCCCCCTCTTTGTTTACTGTAGTATTGCAATAAATGATTGGGTACTGTATGTTTATTATTTTGGAAGAAATTTAATTCTCTCTTATTTTTATTTCACAGCTAAAGATGGAGAAAGAGGTTTAATAAACGAGGTAATGTGTTCTATTTAGTTAATGTAGGGTAAAGCACTAATAATGTAGCCTATAAGGAATACATGTAATTATATACATGTTTATTAAGTATTTGATGGTAGTCCAGTAGTCTGTCTAGTAACTGACCAACATGATGAGAGTGTTCTGCACAGAGTAGTCTGGGTAGGACATAACAACTACCGACTACAGCTTCCAACACTCAATCCTGATACACTACTCAGCTAGTAGGCCTATACTGTAATATATAATGAGGGTAGGTATTGTAATATTATGTTGTTGATTCACGCACTTGATATTTTCCAAGACCTTATCTTATTCTACACGTAGTCCAGCCTACAATCTGTGTACCTAAACCTTATCATTAATAATGCAGGCAGGTAGATATCAACTGTACTGTGTGCAGCTAGTATATGCAGCAACAGTGATAAGCCTCCCTAATGTTCATTTCATTGTGTGAGCTGGCTGTAACAAGTCCTGCACTAGACTATACATATACACATAGTATATACATGTAGTACATACATACCTACATGTAGTATATCAATTGATAGGTGCTCTATATTATAGTACGCTTACTGTTAGTCAAGTATTAGCAGCACCTTGTAGTCACGTTATCTAAGAAACTATTCATAGGAGCCTATTATTGTAGCTTGAACTAAGCAAAGCAAAGCAGAAGTTACTAAAGAAAAAGGCAAAGAAGGCTGCTGGCTGGACTAAGTCGAATGACATAGAGGGCCACGTCGAGTTTGAGGAGATGACGAAACTACTAAACTTTGTGGGCGTAGAAGAAGCAGCGTCATCCTCGCTTCCTACTCAGCCGCAGAAGAGGAAAACCCGCAAAAAGTTACCTTCTGCGAACCACCATAAAAATGACGCAGTAAATGGAACATTATCGAACAATGTGAGTAGCGATAGTGACGCTGATAATACGCATAGTACGACTCTCACCTCAGATATAACTGTAGTCAAGGAGAGTGGTAAAGCTACTGGTGGTGCCGAGTGGCCGGTGAGCGGTGTTGGCGCTGCCTCAATAAATACAGACATATCTAGTAATGCATTTAGCACTTTAAATGGTTGCACTGAAATAGACACACATAGTGTATCTGATGGTGAATTCAAAGAAGTTCACCGTAAAAAGAAGAGCAATCACAAACACAATGGAGAGAAGAGCAAAGCTCCAGTAGGTGGGGCATATAACGTCAATCGTCCTGTCGACCATAGACTAGCTGGTAAACCTCAACGTTCTAATGGTCTCGTCCGAAGCATGGAAGGTCTGCCTACTAAATCAAAGACAGCCGTAGTCTCTGTTCTCAGTGAACCAAAAGTCGATCTCAGTCTCAGTTCATTTCCTCTACTCGAATCACAAACCTCAGCTGGCAGGAAAAGCCCAACCAATGATGCTACTTCACACCTAGATGATGACAGGGACTCCACTAAGTCTCAACCTATTACAAACTCTTGGGCCAGAGTGGCCTCCAAACCTACAACACTCAAGACACCGGTCACTAACTCTAAGCATAGTCCAACTGGTTCACCCCCTCCCAACGGTATCGATGGTGATGCACTGGATAGACAGTCTGTTGACACTCTAAGTGAATGTTCAACTACTCACAGTCTTACTGATAGGGTCGAGCAGCATCTGGATCAGCAGCATGCTGACCATGCTGCCCACGCTGACCATGCTGCCCCACCGCCTACTGATTTAATGACCATGAGCTCCACATCAGCTGTTAGCATAGAGTTTGGTACAGTAACTAGTAGTACTGATGAGAAGGGAGACCTACATGTACAGAGTATATTATCTAATAGTTACTGCGAGGGTCAGAACCTCTTTAAAATAGGCAATCAGTCAAAAAATCCTAAACCGGTTAAAGTTGTAAATAATCCTACAAAGACTGTTTCCGCCAAGACTAATAAAAGCAAAGGTGTGGTGTTCATTGACAGAAATTATGAACGCGATGGTCAAAAACCATTCCTAGATAATATATCATTCATCTTTGACGAGAATGAACAAGTTGCTCAAGTTGGTGATTGTGGGCTCACTGCCATATCCCATAATTCCCCCACTGTCCCCGGTGCTCACACCCAGTCGTCTGACGAAGCTGTGGATATCTCCACTGCAGGGAATACAGGCAATCCTTCACTACCTCAAGCACAACCTGACATACTGCCAGCCCTGCTGGCAGCTGCTGCTGCTGCCTCCTCTCAAGCCTCAAACACCCGGCAGCAACCAGGCACTAAACAGCAACAGAACACAGTCACTGATCTAAACGGCTTTGACATAGTTGCCACAGTCAAGATGTTGCGTAAAGGTAGGCAGGAAATTATGCTTACGCATTCCTTGAACCTGGTTCATCATATGATCAATACAGTACATGTACATGTATGTTAGTTACTGCTTCTTATACCTGCAAATGTGATCCAGTACCAGTATAATAACTTGAGATATTCAGTATCACGAGGGCATATATATGTATTCAAGTTACTTAGTTATGTAGATATTGGATTAAATACTGCAGCAGTGCTTTGATACTCCTCCAGTTGCTTTAGTTTACATTGCTTCCACAATGTTGTTATTACAGCAAATTATTACTGAGAGAGTAGATGCATATAATTTAGTGTTCTATGCTCCATACTGTTGTATTATTTAGTCAGTAAGTACCTGTATGCTATGTTAATGAATGGGGTTCTAGCCCTAGTAAGTACAGTTAGTTATTGCCTGCTCTGCTAATAACTAGTTATTACTCTTTGAGATTGTTTGCTTAGTGTGTTTATGTGACTTTAACTCCCATAACTATACTTCCTTTGTAGAATGGGATGAAGTTAACAGGTTAAGAAAGCAATGTAAGTTATTTACCTTTATTTTGGATTATCTGCTTTGTAATGGGCAGTGTGTGTGCTGTATGGTCATCAGGCAGTGTGTGTACTGTATGGTCATCAGGCAGTGTGTGTACTGTATGGTCATCGGGCAGTGTGTGTACTGTATGGTCATCGGGCAGTGTGTGTACTGTATGGTCATCGGGCAGTGTGTGTACTGTATGGTCATCAGGCAGTGTGTGTACTGTATGGTCATCAGGCAATGTGTGTACTGTATGGTCATCAGGCAGTGTGTGTACTGTATGGTCATCAGGCATGTGTGTGTACTGTATGGTCATCAGGCATGTGTGTGTACTGTATGGTCATCAGGCAGTGTGTGTACTGTATGGCCATCAGGCAGTGTGTGTACTGTATGGTCATCAGGCAGTGTGTGTACTGTATGGTCATCAGGCATGTGGTGTCCAGATGAGCATAAAATAGAGGCCACAGACGCGTGGCTTGTAGATGATGCAGTTAATTGCCGTCACTGACACAGCACATAATGACTGTATATTCACACCTATTATACATACAAGTAGCATAAATGTAGTACTCTTCTAAACTATCAACATACACTTGTACCATTGATTGTCTGTTTGGTAAAATTTCAACATGAGCATGGTTACTACATAACATGAAAACTTGGTGACAAAAATAACACCACTGGTTACGTAATACTTTGGTGGAGCCTTGTCTGAGGTTCAACCTACATGTATCTTTAAAGAGTGTCTGTCTGTTTGGTTTTATAGATGGAGCGAAGAGAGTCGTGTATTCTGGTGAACTGTTGAGACTTGGTTAGTCTGGAAGTACAGTACACTAACTGGTTGGTGATATGTATTCGGAATAGTTACTGATATACCACATGTAACATGTACACCTATCTTATGTCAAAACAAACAAAAATATTAATGTATAATATATTTTTCCTTTCAGACTCTAGGGGTAGAACATTATTGTTAGACCATTACTTATGTTAAGTTTGTATTTCGTTGGGCAAAGGTTTTTTGCCCTACGGTTGATATGTTAAATTTAAATTGTATAAGATTTTACATTTTATGTCTTACTACAATGTACTTTTCTAGCATATAATTATTATTAGTTATTCTCATTTGCTCATCAGAGATTGCATAACCAACTGTTATCTGTCAGTAGGGAAACGTCTACATTATTAATCATTTTTGAATTGAAAACATTTGAGGCGTAGCAGATGCTTTTTTCTTCTTTAAAAATATCAAAAATCTAAAAATTGTTGAAGCCGAATCAGTATACCACCAATTAACACCTACGCCTAGTCATCTTAAATGTGCAATTTAATTCAAACTTCCTGATTTGTTTATTAATATTTGTAAGGTCATTCCATTACAATTGAAGGTAATTTTGTGATGTATTTAGATGTTCAGGCCTTCAGCCGATGTATTTTTAACTGGCTCCAGTTACTGAATCAACCCTTTGATTAGATTAAGTGTAAAACCCCATAGCTTACTGATTAGGTATATATTGGTTGTTACTAGTTTTACTTCCTGCAACAATGTTAACATCAAGCCAGTTTTTTTGTTATGTATTTTTCAATTTGTCTCAATAAATAGTAACATGGAATGAGCATAAACCTGTACATACAATATTTATATACACTTACAATGCAATTGTAGATTTACAAAATACAAAATATAGATAATAAATGAGGGGAAATTACTACTACACATGGAGGGTAAAACAGAGATCCTATTTGACTTTCTTACTGATTACATAGGGAGTTACTTGTGACCATCCTTGGGTTTTGTTTGCATACCTGAGAAATGCACTGGTCTGATTTTAATGTGATCATGTTATGATAAAAATATCTAGAAATAAAATAAGCTAATCTACACATACAAGACTGGCCCAACTGCCTAATTGGATTTAAATAGAGAGGTTATAAAAATAGCACACTTGAAAATATACAATCATATAGAAGATCAGGTACTAATACAATGTACATAGAAAACAGACTAATTCAAATTTGTGAGTATTTCTCAAGTAATAACTTGTTTTACCCAGTCTTCATAAGCAGCCATCTGCGTGAAAACATTTGGTTTCTCTTGCAGAAGACAGTTTGTGTCTCCAAAGCTTACAATTCCGCTTAAAGTCCAGGTGCTTGACTGAGGGTTTAAACACATCAATGGTCCTCCACTATCACCCTACAATACATAACATACTAAAGTGTACTGCATATACATGTAGCCTGTGTTACATGAGTGTATTACAGCATGAAGCAATAGTTACATGTATATGCATATTATTTAGCACAGCTATAAACAAGTAAAAGAATGTACACAACTAATAAGTGGTAGGAGGAATAAAGATGATATGAACTGTGACTGTTCTTCTTTAGAGTTCAGATTACATCTCAGCAGCAACTAGGAATTTTGAATCATAACCGTATTGAGTTCCAAGGATTCTTCTGTTCCTTAGAATCTAGTAATAGTACATGCCTACTGACAGTATGCGTATTGTGTTTGACCCTAATTGCCTCTCGAGGGTAATAATACTAACGAAGCAGGTGGAAGGAAGACTAGCGCTACCAGCACACGCCATTGTGCTGGGATAGAAGATGGAGAAGCCACCGGAGTTCCATTTCCTCACACACTCCAGATCTGGAAGAATGGTTACTCTAGCATCCCTCAGGTGCAGGACCGCCTTATCTGAACAATATTCAAACAAGACACAATCTTACTTCTTGTAAAGTATAAATAACTCAAGCATAGATAACTCAGTTTGGTGGCCAGGTACAGCCCTTTATGTTTGATACACAACATTTGTGACAAGTCAGTTATCTATTTCACGCTATAGCCGATTATGATCAATGGGAAGGGACAACTTCTTATCCAAAACACACTTATGATCACAAACCACAGTCTGTGGTTTGCTGTAATATAGCCATGATCTAGGGGTTAGAACTCTGGACTTTCATGTGGAGGATCCAGGTTCAATTCCTGTAAAGGTCATTGGTGGTGTTAGGAAAAGCTCCTGTGTCCCATAGTCACTTTGCTGAGAATATCACGATGAAGGCCCCTTCTCAACACCAAGTTAAAAAAAAATGTTGATCCAACCTTTCTTACATGGGATAATAATGGAAAGTAAAACTGGTAAGTTTACTTTTATAGAATTACACTGTATCACTTTTACGCTATTAGTTTATACACTAAAGACATACTAGAACAGCACTAACCAGAGATGCCAGACTCGAGTTAAAGACTCTCACTCGAGTTAATTCAAGCAACATTTTATGGCTTATTATAAAGACTCGTAACTTGAATATACAGCTGTCAAAAACTTGTAACTTGAATTGTAATTCAATTATGGCTATGATCAAAGACTCTCAACTCACACCTCATTATGTTGAAATATTTAATAACTCGAGTTTTCATTGGGCAGCTGTGAATTGTAGTGAATAGAAATAACCACAGTTATAACCACCAACCACAACCACAATTATAACACATTTTACACTAAAACTGTGACATTTTGCTTTGAAATTTGAACTTCTAACACCATTTCCTAGCAAAATTTCCCCATAAGCTAAACAATAACTCAGTAACTCTATAAAAAGACTCGAGTTAAACAAGAAAAGAATTGAATTGAAACTTGCTTGTAGTTAACTTGGATAACTTGACAAAAACTTGAGTTTCTGTGGACATGTAAATATTTAACTCGTAACTTGAAAGTTTTGATTTGTCACTGAAAGAATTGACTTGTAACTTGAAGAGTCACAACTAAGAGTTAGCCATGGAAACTTGAGTTTCTAAAATAAAACTTGCACACATCTCTGGCACTAACTGTACATACCTTGACCGTTGACAGAGCCCCAACCAGCAACATAACACAGCTTATTATTGGTGGATTGCACAGGGCTGCTGCCTTTCCAACATATACTGGGGTATTCTAGACCAGCCTTCACTTGGAGTAATGCGATGTCGTGCCGTAATGTCGGCATAATAGTGAATTGTGGGTGAACAATGACTCGATTCACACTGAGCAGATTGCCCGATTGGTTTCTAGACAATGATGTCGTCTCCACTTTGAATAAGTGTGGAATTTCGTCTCTCCTGGAATGTATTATCAACAATTATATTAATTAAGAAAATTAAAATTCACCACCAAATAAAATATGACTTTTCAAGTATTCTAAGGAAGACAGTCTATACCTTCTATCAGCAGCATTTATGTAATACAGTAATCTAGTAACCTATAATACAGTCAGCATTTATAACATCTATGGTGATACAGGTGGCACTAATACCCACTAACCTTTCTACGTGTCTGGCACCATTTTTTATCCTTAGCACACGAGCAAGATGTCCAGCGGTGATGATCCAGCCATTCCCGATATGAACTCCTGACCCTGCAAGCTCACCCCCGTAATATATTGGCATCATCCATGGCCAATCAGAATCTTGATGTACAAGGTTTCCACCAATAATGTAGGAGGCTATGTTCGCCTGTTTTCCTTCCCCACAGGCTGGAAAATGAATACAACATATAAAAATGACACACTATGCAGTATGGTAACAGATTTACACATATTATTATCTATTTTGAATACAATAGTGGACAATCCGCCATAAAGTATTTTTTAAGAATGGAAAAATAAGAATCGGAAATGTTTTGGCTTAATATATCATCTACTCACCTTTAGCTTGACATTCCAAAGCTAGAGCGTAGTTTGAGGCGCAGGTAGGAACTCTCTCAATATCCATCAAACTTTGATACCCCTGAGAGTAGTTGAGTTTCACCCATGATCCTGATAACTGGTCAGTTGATAGGACCCGTGTACTAACTACATGGTCATACCCTAGCTGAGTGCAAAGTAAGCTGCTCCAATCTGCGCTCCATCCATCATAACAGACCTTGTGCGACTCTAAGGCTACACCATTACTAATCTGTACAGTAACCAATGAACTTTTCTCCTGGCCAACTATAAATATTCAAAGATGGATTTTACTGCCAAATAAATGTTAGTAAAGCAAATTGAAAAGTGAGAGGCTATTGAAAAACTAATAAATAAATCTCAGAACTTTCAGGTGTAGAACTTTCTGAGGTAGCAGGTTGGCTACTTGACATGCAGAGACTGTTAGTACTGCACTAACATACGAGTCTATGAGACTTACAGCAACTTTGTTCATCTTTTCCATCAGTGCAATGTGAGACACCATCACAAACATGTCTGAATGGAATACAGCTATAGTCAGTGCACATGAACTCTGTGCAGTTCGCTGCAATATGAAACAATATTATTTCTAGAGAGAACACAATTTCAAGGTGACTTGAATTCACCAGGTGATCACAGCAAGTACAAATTTATATACAATTTAAGCACATAATCTGTGCATTGTCACCATGATAATATATACGATGTATGTACATGTTATGTGTAATGTATAGTACATAGCTCCATATAGCTCACAGAAGACTATTGCTTCTAATAAACCTAGTAAAGCCATTGCTACTACTGTAGGGGCAATTGTAGTACATGTAGCTACTACAGTGATTGTAATAATCACATGTTTGGCATCATATCGCAACTTACTACACCCAGCTTCATCTGTGGCACCTTCACAGTCCTCATACCCATCACATTTCCATTCACTCGGAATACATCGTTTATCTGTAGCAGCTTCACATTTCACCTGACATGAACACTATGGTTACTCATATTTGTCAACACAGGAATCGACATCTGTTAGTACAACAACAATATATTCTTTCAATTCAAAATCACCCTATCAAGCCCTTTTTATAGTGTAGGTCCTAAATAGGTCCTATAGACCAAGAAACTTGCTTTAACTATGACTTTAACCTGGGTTCTTAAGCTCTCCACAATAATGGTTAGTTCATTGGCCCAAACTCATGTCAAATGTAAGCAGGCTAGGGTAAAGGGAATGACAACTCCAACCTGATGACATATACTTCAGTAGACTAGATAATATCCATGGGCACTCATAAGTTATTGATTGAAATTAAAAGTCGTCCACTCTCAACCATTCACCTTCTCAGAGAAGTTGAGAGAGGACAACTTCTAATTATGATCAATAGCTTATGAATGCCCATGCTACCACATAATACATGCACATCTACAGTGTATATAACACATACAGATGTATATAATATAAATTATAATATAATATAATGAATGAATGAATGAATGAATGAATGAATATAATATATAATACCTCAGCATTCGAACAGGGGCAGTCAAATTCATCTGAGTTGTCTAAACAGTCATCTCTTCCATTACATTTCATTGTGTTATCCACACAGAGTCCGTTGTTGCATTGGAACTGTGAGCTGGAGCAATCTGAGAGTCCAGTACAACAATTAGTACAGTACAGGAAATAATCCAATACAAGTTGTACAGAATTGTGTACCAGAAACTACCAAAGATTTTATGCAGCAGCGAGCAGGTCATTTACTTGTACATTATGCAGCATCTTTATATACATGTAATTTCAAAAGTTCCTATTTCAGCATAATACAGTCTGAGTTCTAGTATTCTATACATACCACAAGACACTTCATCTGTCAAGTCATTGCAGTTGAACTTTCCATCACAACGTTTACTCTTGGAGAGGCACAACCCAGCATCACACTGAAAATGTTCAGCAGTGCAATCTAAAATAAAGATTACATACATGTACATACAGAATATATATACATTTACATGACTGTATATGTATAATGCATTATTACATACCACAAGTAAATGTATGTAGCATAGCTACACATGTGTCACAAGCATCTCCATTGGGCTTGTAATTGTTAGTCTTGCAGTTTTTCATTATCAGGACACAAAAATGATTCAAGTACAGTATAACGGACATTACTCTATAGTGAGCATACTTAGTATAAGGACACTGATAGGCCTAGTACATGAACAGGTTTGTACAAGTATTATGGTGCATTGAGAGTCTTAGTTGACTTACTACAAGAAATCTCATCTGAAAAGTCTGGACAATCATAGCTACCATCACACCTAGAGAGTACTGGTATGCACAAATCGCCTGAGGCACAAGTGAACTGAGAATCGGCACAGCACTCTGTAATATTCAAATAAACAAAACTCAGCAGGATGTAAAACGACAAAAAAGTGTACACAAATATTGTATTGAGAACTGCAAAGAGTCCAACATATGCTTATACACTTAAAATTAACAGCTGTAAGTTTAGTAAATAAATAATAAATTACTCACCACACCGAAGAGGCTCATCAGAAGAATCATCACAATCAACTTGACCATCACAATACTTAGTCCTAGATATGACTTGTGATTTATCATGACAAATAAAATTAGAGCTGGAGCAATCTGCAAGCACACAGCAGTACGTGCACTAAATACTAATGCTATGCTAACATGCAGCAAACCATAAACACAGCATGCACACTGTATGCAGTCTACATGCTTAGGCTACATTTGCAAAAAAGCGGTTTCATCCAAGCAAGGAATGAAGCAGAAGATCTGGATGTATCTCTCACCAAAATACACACACTTCACCTCTTCTTAGAGCAATATAAACAATGGAATAAATTCTTACCAAAAATATATCAATGAAATACTTGCCCAGCAGTAATATACATGTACATGTACTAGTAGTAAGCACTATGTAACTGAAGTTTTGATATAAATAAAGCTAAAAGCCAATAAAGCTACTTCCAAGAGGAAACATGAACATGCTTACAAGACAATACTGAGTGTAACCATTTACATAACATAGCTTTAGCAACAAAAATTTTCCAGTTTTAAAATGAGTGTTTCTAGAAGACAAGCTTTGTTTCAAAATATAGATTTTGATCAACTATTTATTAAATAACTGAGTATAAACTGGCTACATTCCAATGTTGCTAGCAAAAGTAGCATAAAATATAAAAATCAAACTTGAGCTTCACAATTCTCATGTTTATTTCACGAACTGTTAAGAAAACTCATCAAGAGTTGACACTAAAATTAACTTTTATATTATAAAATTATGTATTATGTATATACAGTTTCATATGTACAGTATGCATAGATAATCGTCTGACTTGGGAAATATAATAGAAATATAATTGAATCTAGACGGAGCATCTATTAAGAGGAAATGGCACAGCAACTTTTGTGCTGAAAGTAAAACAGTATTTGTGAGCAACAACTCTTCTCTATTTGTTATTCCAGCCATGACTGATTGAGAAGACTCATAAATATTACGGCATAAAATATTATAAATAATTATAATTATTATAATACTATGTATGTGTAATTAAGTTAAAAAGGCAGAGTACTACATGTACTATAATTATCATGATAGAATTAAATTCTGTAATTGTTAATGATTTGATACAAAAATATATTTCGTTCTAAGTATAAGCTGAAAAAAATGACATAGAAAATATGATTTTATAGAAGTGGCACAGCCTTAACTAAAGTGGAATGACTTCTTTTCATCACAGGTCGTATAGAGAAAAGTTATGTTATATATGCAGTGTAATGAGTCAATACCAGAATGTATACACGGAAGCTTACTAGGATAACAGGCAGTCAGTTGCCAGACAATAGCAATATAAAGACCCAGCCGTGAGGAACAGACTTACATCCACAGGTATGAACATATTGCGAGGATATTGTGACTGACCAATCAGCTGTAAGACGACAAGCTACGACAGAAAGGAATGTTATTGTTTGTTGACTAATTAGATGAGAGAGTATAATGTACATGTAGATCTATCTACCTGGTCGTACTGTAGTCTTGGATACTTGACGAACTAAAATATACCAGAAAACAGAAGATTAGCATTATTCCATGTACATGTACAACCATAGTGTACATGGTATAGTGATGTAGTACACTAAAGCATAATAGTGTGCATGGTATAGTGATGTAGTATAGTGAAGTATAATAGTGTGCATGGTATAGTGATGTAGTATAGTGAAGTACAATAGTGTAAATGGTATAGTGATGTAGTATAGTAAAGTATAATAGTGTACTTGGTATAGGGATGCAGTATATTGACACGTACCACAGCTAGGATCTTCATCACTGGCGTCTGCACAGTCTGCTTGACCATTACACCACTCAGCCTCGTGTATACACTTGGATTTATCTGCACATGCTAAGAATCCTGGTGGGCAATTCTCACCTGAAAATATTTGGTTGAATTTCGTTAGGTTCCTGATTGTTTACTACTAGTCTATTACTAACACGACTTTAGAGACATGCAAAAGGGAAGCTACATGTAAATTTATATGCATAAGAACAAGGCAGCTAAATTCTGTTCTGTTATCTATTAATTATCTAAATCTTTCTCACTAGTTAAAACAGATAGCATTAAATTCAATTTTTCAGAAAGCTAGTTGGCTTTTCCTAATATTAGTAATTCTGTTTCCGCTGTTTACATCTATGAGAAGATAACTCCTCCCTCTTTCATAGGAACGGGATTTACTCACCACATCTTGGCTTCTCATCGCTCTCGTCGGGGCAGTCTGGAAATCCGTTGCAATGGGCGAACTCATCGTAGCAAAATCCCTGGTCACATGACCGTTGGAATGTAGAGTTACATCCTGCAGCAGATAGATACAGAATATAGTAACGGCAAGGAAAACACAGGCTACATATAACATAGTGCAAGCGATATCAATATACATAGCAGAACTTGATAACAGTTGCCATGCACTGGAGGTAGAACACCTGCTACATAGTAATAGTGACTTACCACAGTCAATAACTTGACCATCAAACAGGCAATCATTTCTCTGAAACTCGCATATAATGAAAGTGGGTAAGCAAGCATCTTCTACTGCACAGTATATGTCGTTGTCTGGACAACCTGTTAAAATATTGAGAGATTAAAACTTACTTTCACTCTAGTGGTATAATGTACATGATAGCATGTGGTTCAGGAATAATATTAGATAACATTGGATGGCCATCACAGGTCTCACAATAATCGTGTCGGTGTTATATTATTGAATATAAATAAAATATATTTACCACAGCCTATTTCATCTGAAGAATCAGGACAGTGTTGAATATTATCACACTTGGCCTTCTTATCAAAACACAGCCCTGATGTACCACATTGATGGTCATTGGAACAATCTAAATATATATTAGCATGAAGTAAATACCAGTTTTACACAATAATATCATGATCATTTCAACTTTTGGTGTGTGGTGCATACGTTACTATACAATGTCATACGTTACTATACAATGTCATACGTTACTATACAATGTCATACGTTACTATACAATGTCATACGTTACTATACAATGTCATACGTTACTATACAATGTCATACGTTACTATACAATGTCATACGCTACTATACAATGTCATACGTTACTATACAACGTCATACGTTACTATACAATGTCATACGCTACTATACAATGTCATACGCTACTACAGACTGTCACATACATTGTAGTGTATGCACCACAGCACACCTATATTTCAAAATTATTCTCGACATAAAGCGTATATTCCATCAGTTTATAACAACTTAATGAAAGTATATATTGAGACATAGTATGGTGGCGACATACCACATGTGCCTTCTCTGAACGTGATGTCATCAACAGCAGTGTTGGACAGGAGTCCTTCAGAAGTGAAAAGGAACTGTAACGCCAGGGCTTCTGTTGGAGGAATGTTCACTTTGGCAATATGCCATTCAGATACACTGTGGGCTCCAAAGATGGATAGCAAAGGGCTCTCTGTTGGTGCAGCCGCATTACTCACCTACAATGTATGTAACAAAATGTTGAGTCATAGAACAGATAGGAACTATTAAATTAGAGCTACTGTTTTGCTAAACAGTAAAATTTTATTTAAAAAGGATGAAATAGCATCACTCTGCTGCTATAAAATGATGGATAGTGTAGAATAAAAAAGGATCCAATGAAAGCAGAGTATGTGTAGGCTTACGTTGAGGTAGCCGATATTGCGGCCATTCATGTGGTAGAAAAAGGTTAGACAGTGATCCTTTTGCAGTCGCACAGTCGGGGAAGTTAACCTAGCATCACCAGGAAACACCTTCGATTCTGTAAAGTAAATATTACACTATCAATTTCATGCCATACGCAACTTCCAAGCATACATATACATGTACAAATGCATATAGCCATGGCCAAATACACACGATAAGTCTTATTGTTGAAATGAATAGTTTGATGATGTGCTTGTAACCTACTCATATACAAATAGAAGCCAGCAAGATTGTTTTGTGTGTGATCATAGGTAGGTCCAGTATCTACTAGGGCGGTTGATCCAGCGTGCCGTGCTAAAAGTAGACTGTCAGTTGAATTGGTCCACTGGCAATAATCGTCATCAAAATTACAGTCCATGAGCTTGGCCAAATCTGAAAGAAATACAGAATGATATTATTGTACGAGTATGTATGTTATATCTTTATCCAACAGTGACAATACATTAAATGGTAATACAGTTTACCTAATAAAGATAGCATAACTCCAGTATAATAGATATTAACCAATAAAATATTATAACAATATCTGACCTCCACAGTCTCTTTCATCCACCCCTCCTTGGCAGTCGTATATTCCATCACACCGAGCTGAGGCAGCAATGCAAGTGTCTTCATATGGGCATAGGAACTGGTCAGCACAATCTATAGATACACATAAAATTATACATTAATTGTGTGTAGTACAATATAATATACTATAATATAAAATAATACAATATAAAACATAACATAACATATACATGTTGTATGATATGCATATAATCAGCTCTACAGTATAGGAGGGTAGTCATGCTAGCACACTATTGACTGAGTTACCTTGTTGAGAGCAGGGACCAGGTACAAGTAGAATGTCATCCAAAGAGAGAGAAACAGCTTTATTTCCACCATATACAGCTTCAAATATAAGCGAGACTGCATTATGATCTGCAACAAACTCAGCTCTGCCGGTTCTCCATGCCGTGTGATTCTGAGACATCCGCCATATTACAGTCTCCCTGCTTATAGTTTGCTCTCTGATGCTCACTCGCAGCTCGGGGTTACCAGTCTTCCTTCCAGCCATGAGGTAACGGAATGTCACACATTGCGTACCCGTTGCAGTGAATGGTGCAGATGTAAATAAAGCCTTAGCACCTTTTTCTGTGTTTACTGGGTCGGCAGTTAGATACCCTTCAAAATAAGATAAAATGATGAAACATATCGGATGTACTGCATATACAAAGTGCAAACAGTCATTTGCATGCAGTATACATTTATAGCATGCACATACATCTATGTGCATGCTGTGTATATTCAAATTATTGAAATGTACAATAGATTGTATGACAGTTAACTCACAGTTGAAGTTACATGAAGATTTAAAAATAGATTCCCATAACAGCTGTGAATATACCAATGTATATACGCAGTAACCTAGCTAGCTTCCTTTGATGTGTGGCATGAAAACATTATGGGACAGCTTTATAGCCATCAATTTATTTATTAAATATCTACCAAAATAAGTAATTCACTGATCATTAGTCATGCATGCAAGTAAAGTGAGGTAAGTAAATACAGATTGGCAAGTAGCTTGACTATACCTACTACTAGCACATGATATTATAGTAGCGTAAACAGACATTGTAGATGTACATATGAACAGAATGCAGTAACTCAACTAATATAAATATACATGATTATATTCGACTCCATTTCTACGTAACGAACCTGCGTTATTTCTAGTCCAGGTATATGAAGGCAGAAACGAAGAGAGTGAGTAGCCAGCACAGTCCGATGTAAAGTCACAATCAACGCTCCATTCACACGAAGCTTCGTCAGACGCATCGTAGCAGTCTGCAGTTTTATCACACTTGCGACTAGCGTTGATACATTTTCCAGAACAACTAAACTCTGATACTGGGTCACAAGATGGAGGAGCTGGACAGTCACCAGCTGTTACAGAGAAATCGTCGACTGCTATATAGTTGGCATTCTGTAACAATGAGTCATGGAGTTTGACATTGCAGACTGATAGATACCATTGCTAGCCAATGCACAGTTAAGGGCCATAATACATGTAGAGGCATACTAGTATTCACCACGGTGTTATATTTACAGTATTGAGAGTGTGCACATGCACAGCATATGAAGCATGTAAGTACATTTAGTTATAAGTAAGACATGCACATGCAGCAGACTGCTACTCCTGTTTTACATGGCACTCTTAGAGTACCTGCCAACCCAGTAAAGGCAGCAACACGCTAAAAAGATATCTGATCTACATGTATATTATGTACATTACCATAGCAAGTAGAGGCCACAAATCTAGACTTTAAGTCAATATAAATGTTGTTGATCAATACAAAAATGTACTACTGCTGTGTTTCTGATAGCTCTCAAAACGATTTACAACTTTATGATTCAATTTAGGTACAAATTAATGGGCAGGCTCTGTATCGAGATTCTCGCATAAACTCAAAGCAGTGGAGCCTCAAGTAACTAGCTCTATAAATAGAGTATCACAATGACCTAAGGCTACGCTGGGTAATGCAATCGATGCCAAGCATTCGCTTAGAAACATCTGTGCCACGTAAAGCCATGTAAAAACTGGAACAGTTAAAAGTCGTTGAGGTAAAGCAGAGCTTAATCTTGACCTTACCTGCGAATTGAGCTGAATAGTAAAAACAACAAACATACAGCAAATTTAGCGAGTAACAAGTACATCAGTAACAACATTTACAAATTCATCTTTCTTTCTTAAATAACATGTTTATCGGCTTTGCGTTCATACTGCCACATGTGAATGCGTCCACTTGAGGGACCAAACGGATCATACCCAAAGTAATAATACTAACCTGCTGTCCTGCCTGGGCTCTAATCTCCACTGTTTTACCAGTTTGAATGGTAACACGGCCTCTCAACCATCTTGTACCATGACTACCAAACTCCTGCCACAGCCGAACACCATCACTCACTACTTCAAGGGAACCAACATTCTCTCCATTCATATAATACCAGAAAGTCATGCAGGAGTGTCTGCGGACATAGACAGGCCAGACAATGGTCGACTTCTGGTGCGATTTTGGAGCAACTGCCAGCAAATAGCTTACATCTCTTTCATCTTCGTCATCTCTGTGCCCATCGCTTGGCCCTTCCATTAAGTTGTTGTAACGAACCATTATATTGAAGTCATCGTCTGTCGTCTGCTGTATTCCACATGCAAATGGCTCATCGAATGAGCATTCAATGGTGTCGGGTGAATTGGCACAACTCGTTTCATCACTCGAATCAATACAATGAGACACACCGTCACATTTATATTTATTAGCAATACACTGTGACCCACATTTGAACATTTCAAAAGGGCATGAGTCGGAGCATGGCCCTTCGGAGACTGTGACATCATCGATAGCGATATACGATGGCTGCGGTATATTAGCTTTAAACTTCAACGTATATTCACCGGCTGGCATTGAAACTTGGGCAAACTGCCAGGTATTAGCAGCTTCACCAATATTGGCCAAAGGTGCAGTCTCGGCAAGAACCTCTATTTTACTGGAATAGGAGAGATAGTAGAAGAATCGCAGACAAGAAGTGTCAGTAGAGTTGTGAAAAGGTGTGGTGAGTACAGCGCCATCTACTGATGTTGCCATATATGTAGCGACACCATCTGCTAAACCAGTAGTATGATCATAACTAGGTCCCGTATTGTCTAAAGAGCCAGTATGACTTGCTGACCCTGTGATGTTCTTCCAGTGCTCCCCTGTTACGTAACCACATAAGTTACGCGACTCAAAGTCACACTCCACAGATAATGTGCATGGCAGTACTTCATCTGAGTTGTCTCCACAATTGTCAACTGCATCACACAGCATGTCCCTATCTAGAAGTACTTTACCATTCGTACAGTTGAATTGAAAATCTAGAAAAGAAATAAATCATGCAGCTGTTATTATGCAGTCATGCAAGATCGTAGTTCCATGTAGCATTTTAAGTCGGCCTTCGGCTTGTAAAGCTTATAGAAAATCAGGTGACTCAACAAAACTGATGACAATGTTATATGTACTTACTTATAATGTCTTGGACCCATGGCAGGTAGGAAGTGACTTTGGTAAATATATCGTCCTTATGCACTTCAAAAAGACAGCCACGTGGACCTAAACTGGTAATACCAACCAAAGTCCATCTCTTGTATTTGTCCAGACAAACCAAAGGGCCTCCACTGTCACCCCTACAAGTTCTTATTGTTCCGGAACTATAACCTGTAATTTCCGAACCAAATTTATATAAACATATTCTAGTAATCAAAACAATGAAATCTGACATTACAGTAAAGGAAAATGGAGATTTGTCATAGAATCTAAAATATAAATTGCATTGTTATTATAAATATTTCTAGTCGAACTGAAAGAACTTGAGGAGTATCATACCTGCACACTGCATGCTGTCTCGGAGTTGCAGACGACTAGCCCAGGCTGCACTGCAGCTGCTACGGGATGTCAGTTTATATTTAGCTTCTTGTAGAACTTCGGGATAAACTGCTTCGGGCTGGATACGGCCCCACCCTGTAATAAAGCACCTGGATCTTGTGTTATATATGTCATCTACGTCAGGGAGGCAGGCAGGTTGGATCTCATTTGTGTAGCCGATGGCTTCCTCTATAAACAGCAGCGCTATGTCGTCTCCCCCAAATACATTAATGTAGTCAGGCTGAATGATAATCCGTTTAACCTTGAGTTCTATCGACTTTTCTTGACCTGGGAAAGAACTTGTGGATCCGAGTATCACCGTCCACAGGCGAGGAGCTCCGCTATAAATTTAGAATATATAAATACCTTCTGTCACAAATATATTCAACTGATTACAAAGCATAATAGACCAAATAGAGTGACGGATTTGAAAAAAATATAGCTGTCAATGCGAAATGCTGGATAACAGTTAATTATTGACCAATGAAATCACTGGTAACTTGACAGTAAACGTATTGGGTTGTAGTCTGTTAAAGTGCCAAGGTTGTTATAAGGTTGTTGTATTATAAGGTACAGCGTAGTATACTTACGACTTGACACAGTGAGCTGCTGTAATAACCCAGTGAGGGTTGAGTAGAGTAGCCCCACAATAATGAGCACCTCTTAGCCTTAGGTCAACCTGCCAAGGCCATCTCCCTTGCTCTGTAGTTTCCTCCCCACCGATAATATAAGGGCTGAGAGACGGAGCTCTTTTACCACAAGTCTCTTCCTTACAATCCACCTATATGTAGTACAGTATACTTGTCAACCTCAACATGAAGTAATAACCTTTGGGTCTATTAATATGTTCATGTTGTATGTCTAGTTACAATGTTCACACACATAGAAACTTCATATAACATGACAGTACGTCGTGGCAGCTGTAGATGTTCTTACCTTGATAACCAGATTGCCTGGACAGCTGCTGACTTTGGTAAACTTGGACATGAAGCCCTGGCTGGATGGCTTAGTCAGATGTAGAAACTGTGTGGCAGATGATGATGCTGCAGTTGGGGCAGTGCTGCTGCCGCTTGACCTGTGACATCATTGTATGATATTCGCATGTGGCAACAAAACAACACCATTGTACATGTACATGTACATTTCATATTTAGCGTCATTGTAACTTCCTTTAAATTTGATGCATAGAATAGTTAGGGAGTTGTCTACTTACGACTTATATAGATATCTGCAGATCTGGGAATCCAATTGGGTATCCCAATCATCTGAGCAAACAGCCAGATATCCCTCAGGGTGGGCCAGTTTAACACAGTCTTCAGTAGCACATTGGTCCACATAGGCTAATAAACATAATCAAAATGTCATGTGACCACAAGTACTGCATAAACCCGCTAGTATAACATACAGCAGACGACACACGCAGATAGAGGTGATGTAGTTCTTACCACAAGCGTGTTCATCAGAGCCGTCGGCACAGTCGTAGTTTCCATCACACTTGATACTCTCCCCACCAGGTACACATGACCTGTCTCTACATGTGTGCTGGTCAATAGGGCATACAGCTGTACAATATAACATAATACATACAATATAATATAATATACAAAACGTATGAGACATGTTGTTATAATATATCAACCACCATATAGTACTAACAGCTTCCTTGCAGGTAAAGGTAAGAAAACAGTCAAAAATAAGTAAGTAAGCAAGTACTTGCACTAGTTTAAAGTTATGTACGAGTATGACAATCTTTTGATGGTCAAATTAGATTAACTATCAAGAGTCAAATTAATTTGACTCTTGATAGTTAATTTATGGCTTGTTGCTTCTGGACTTGAACGAATTTTGTTCAAGTCCAGAAGCAACAAGCCATAAATTTGTTGGATACGTCTATCACCATACAAACTTAAATGTGACACCACCCTCTAAAAATAAAAAGCTTGTGGAAGCAGTATAGTGCCTATCATCTTATAGCTGTTCTTCTATTAGATAGACGTAGTAAGTTACCAAGAATATAATTGGCTCATTTAAGATGAAATCTCAAAGAGATAAACTTACGACAATTCACTTCATCTTCACCATTAGCACAATCCTGATCTCCATCACAGAACCACTCCTCTGGGATACAAGTTCTGTCAGGGCACTGTCGGCGACTTGCATCATCACACGTACAGAAACCTTCAGAATGTAACAGATAAGTTACAATGCCCCGTACGATAGAAATATACAATACTATATTACATACTCGGAGTATATACACAAGCACATGTATATAACGTTATGGAATATGAAGATGCTATGATACAGTCACAACAAGGCTGAGAACGTATGACTTGTGCTGAGAGCATTTTCTGCCAAGCGGATTTGGCCGACTACTTTTGAACTGAAATGTTCAGAAAGGTTTTGTTGACACGTGTTCCATGGGTGAATGAGAGCTTGGCCTTGAATGAAAGGTCGACACCAACACTTATGCACAGGATGTTTCCTGTTGGAGATTAACAAACACTGAGCAACATAGCGACCATGGCAAACTCTCTATTATTATTATAAAATCGTATCACATAACTACATCTTCTTATCTCATTATTCACATAATTGAGAAACTTTCCAATCTGGTAGCATTCTCCTCAGATATCTCAGTGTACTGCGTAACCTGATGTGGCGACACAGTACCAGTATCATCTCAGTTCAGATCGCCAACCATTTCCTGATGTGGCAACTTGATTACATTCTTTCTATCTAAGACTTATTAATATTACACACAGAAAACTGTTACTGGTTATCTGATATACACATACAAGTCCAGTTAAAGAGTGAAGCTACTACTACTGCTATTACAACTAATGGTTACCATTCATAATTGTGATGTCATCAAGAGAGATGACAATTCCATCTCCTCCCAATCTAGTGGCAACAAACTCTATTTGGTATGAGTTAGCCAGAGCCTGTAGGCTGTAAGAAGCAGGGATCCAATCACGACCCGTCTTCTGAGTGTTGTTCCAGAGTTCCATGGCAACCCCAGTACTAGTATCCCTGGCTAGCACCTGGTGACAGAGCATACATTGTAAACTCACCAGTCTATATGGTACTGTATGTGCAGTCTAAAGTGCTATTATTGTAACATCTGAATGTTCACCAAGTAATTGGAGAGTATATCAGGAATAGGAGATTTAACCAGAACTTGAACTCATAAAAGGTAAATTGTGCAGCACAGTGTGATAATGCATTTGAGACGCTGAATGAATATAACTGCCGCCTGATGGTGGACTTTTCTCATACAAGGAACTGCAGTTTCATGATTTTTATCCTCATAATTATGTAATTAAGCCTATCGCAAAGTTACCAAGAGGTGATTCCCCTTTGCACACTGGTATACATATAGACTAGACCTACACATAGAATGGAAATTGTCAGGAAACCAGGTTATTCATGCTTTATTAGACTACAGTGTTTATAACAATGCTCTGTATCTAATTAACGCTGAGTTCAAGGTGAACAACGGATTATATCAACTGTCAGGAACTGTAAGATCCATCTGAATGTATATGAATATATTATTATCTTACATGATGTATAGTGGTAATTGTAGCAGAGTGCAAAGGGAAATCAAAGTAAAACTATAGACTAAATGTTATGCAGATTACCACTAAGTAATGTAAATGAAGGTGTTACCTTGATAGTTCCGCTGGTGTCGGACACTGACCCCTCATAGTTCATATTGAATGTAAACCTCAGGCACCTCTCCTGGTTATCACTGAGAGTTTTACCTATTATTAGTCTACTCTCTGTACCCGATGGGGTCTGAGAGAGAGAGCCGGGTAGCACAGTGATATAGTGTCCTATATAAAGATAATACAATGTAAGATACAAAGGCTATTGAGATGTGTAGGTAGAATGTTGGTAGGTTAGCAGGGGAATTTATACTAATCATCCATTGCATCACCCTTTCCTCCCAGACACAACATATTTCTCATGGGCATTCCTCTGCCCCCCAACCTTATTTACATCCTTGTTATCAAATCCTACTAAGAATTTTGAGGGACACATGTATAAAGTATTAGTGTAAAACATGAGTAAACCATGGGGGTTGCATATCCTTATTTGATTGAAAAAAATTGCAGTTTAGAAGTTGACGAGGCAGAACCCTGAATAGCCTGGATACTGACAGTGCCTTAGAATACACAAGGGTATAATAGCCATGTACATGTCATATCCTTTACTCTGTGTGGCCAGAGCTCGCTATGAAACCAAGGGGTGACAATTACTATTAACTCGAAGATTCAGGTGACATTATTGTTCTTCATGTTTCCTATAACCCTGTGAACTCTACGATTACTTTATATGGAACTAAGAGTTTAACATGTGATCGAATTGTATAGCTTGAGGAAATGACCGTGTATCATTTTCTACTCGCTATCTTTAGCGAAGTCTTTATCTAATGTTTACTTAGTGAACTTTCTCTCATGAGTAATAGAAGTGTTTTATATAATACAGAACAGCACACTATGCGTCAGTGCAAACAATGGAACTGCGTATACAGTCAGAACATGATGAAAGTGGGAACTTGTATTTCCATTCTAATCCAAGTTTTATAACATTGAGCCTTAGCACTAGTTCTAAGAGTAACAGTTGGTAAGGGGATTATGACAATGTCCCTAAAATAATGACATTACAGGCCCATCTAAAGTATTCAAAACCTATTCAGGAAAAGGAACTTTATATTATTACAGTGTTTTTTACTTTTATATAATATACATGTATCATTAAGAAGCTCTCAATATACCAGACTCATCGGGAGGTGATAAAGCTACACTATATACAGTATATTACAGTATATCTACTACAGACTTAACTTACCCAGGGAGTTCTTGTAGGTGTGGTCAAAGTAAGTGCCCACAATAGGAGTAGATGACTTGGTAATCACCCATTGGTATATAGGGTTAGTAGTGATGTTAGTGAGGGAGTATGTAGAGAGATCATTTCCAGATTCAAATGATACGGAATACACTGAATCTACAGAAACATAACAATAAACAGTGTTTATACATGCCTGGCACTAAACAATGCAAGACTACAGACACAATAGGAGAACCCCCTCTACCTGGACCACCACTGTCTGTACCATTTTGCTAGGTGAGCGAATCCAGCATTATGAAAACATTGCTACAAAACACTGAATTCGTGAATTGGAGCCTAACCATATATCATGTGACTTTGTTGATATCTGCTCGGGTGCAGCTAAGCGCATACCTATAACAGTCAAGTAACATGACTACACATCACCTAACACTACTTATTGTTATGTATTTACCATGTAATATACTAAACGGTTTCAGGTATCCTATGACCATTCGATCAGCAATTCATAATCAATCATAATCAAACGCCACTGGATAAACACATATTGAATGGTTCTAGTTAGTATCTAGTACCCAGTGCCAAGTATTCCTACTAGCGTGTAATTATCTAAAGTAGGAATTTCAAGCCTGATAACTATGAATTCATGCTTCATGTTGAAACAAGCACCAACCTGGACAGTTCTGTTCATCTGAACCATCGGGGCATTCAAATCTACCATTACAAAGTGGTTTATCTGTGGGTGAGAGACATTCATTGGTGATGGAGCAGTAGAGCGTCCCGTTACATACTGTAATATACAATGTAGAATCACAAGCTAATAGGAGTTGCTAGAACATGCGGATAATTATGATAACACATCTGGATAACGTAACGAGGAATTCATCTGGGTCAAGGATATGGTTGGTACTTCAGTGTATCAAGTATTTTATATAAATGACTCAAATACTAAAGTTGGTTAGTAACTAGAGGGAAACACTATCAATGCTGATAAACAGTCAGTTGTTGCACCCTTTTTGACACCAGGATTATAAAGATAGCGACAGACGACGCCAGATATGCCCACTCAAAGATAGTCCAACACCATCGACTTGAAAAAGATCTTGTGATGCTAAAAATAACCAATGTGTATACTCAACATGTTTTGTCCGGATTATACTTGAATTCCGCCAATGAAAAACTAGTTTAATATTATGGAACATGTTCATGGGTAACATGTCGACCTACTGCTACCCGGACTTATTTCCAGACATCGACTAATGGTTTATGATTTTATATGTAAAAAGTGAAAGAAAATAGTTGTCTTTTGACAAAGACTAACTCGACAGTCGAAGGCTTCATGCTCAACGGTTTACATAGAATAATAGCTTCAAGTTTTAACAGATACCTATCTACAAGAAAAATACATATATATATATATATATTGGAAATATAATAAAGGTAATGTTGAAGTAATCTCTTGTAGGCTATTTTTTTCCAGAATCATAGTGAAGACCATTAAACGTCCGACTGATACAAACAATGATCAACCCATGATGGACTAGCTATTCCTGGATTTACCACAACACACAGTACTTCTATACACACTGGGTGTGAGTGAGTTATTTGAATAGATGGGCATATTTATATCTTATCTAAAAGTCACTCTGATACAAATAATATTATTTGTATTGGAATTATTGCTATGCATATTAACCCTTACCTGGCAGGTCTGAGCAAGCCCCGTCCTCTATAAGTATGTCATCAATGGCCTTGTCGCCCAAGTCGCTGCCGCTGTTGAACATGCTGGAGAATATGAACCTGTAGCTGCCGGCTGGTATATCCACTTTCACCTGCTGCCAGTTGCCTTCCTTGTCGTCTGCATCTACTGGGTTCTCTCTTGTCCACAATAGCTGCGAGTCAAACCACAGTATATATCATTAGCAATTATTGAAGCTAGTAGCATTTTACGAACAAGTTTCTTGTCCTACTACCAAAATATGCGTACGTGTAAATATAGTTTTACATCTCAAACTGTGATATGGAAAAAGGGTAGATAATTCTCCGTGATACACCCACCTTTTCTGCATCGTACATGTCGTAAGCGGACAGATATAGTGACCCCATTTCTGTCGGATGTCCAACCATGTGGAAGTAAAAGGAAAGACAAGATGGCTGTCGAGTGACGTACCATGGAGAGGTCAGCAGAGCTACGTCAGCATGTTTACAAGAATTACACCACTCGGTATAATAGTAGTGACCTGAAACAGGAAATGAACAATCAGTAAATATGGCTGAAAGGCGAGTTCAGGGTGAACACTATTATATTAGATTGATTACCTGTCAATAAGAACATATCTGATGACACATACACATACTAGACTCAAGTCTACAGAAGAATGTAAACATAAGATATTGAGTTAGCCCTAGCACTGGTGGGTAGAGTGCAAATGTATGCATGACATATGCAAATCATAGTATTGTGTGTCTATGTTTCATGTATGTATTGTATATGTATATGTATATGTATTCTACTAGGACAGCATTACCTCCCCTTAGAATACTTAAACCCACTTGATCACAGGGGAATGTGAACGATTCTATTACTGCATCAGTAAACACACAACACAACGTCATAGCAAAGTTAATCATAATTCAAAGTTTCAACATTGCATTAAAATTAAATTTCATCAGTAAATAGGTTTTATCATCATTTGACCATTAACATAATACACAATGCAATAGCCTTTATCTTGGAGATACAAATCAATGGAGCAAATTAATAAAAAACAAATGAATGATTACATAGTTTGCCCTACAGGTGATGTAACAAATTTCACACGAGTAGCATGAATAGAAAAACTCCTTATAGGCATTTTAACTATTCTAAAGTTTAGAAAAACAATGGTCTACTGTAAACCAAGAAATATTTTTAACCAACGCTGTCGGATGTAAACTGTATTCAACACTCCAATCATCCAATGAGGAAGTAGAGGAGTTACATAACTGACCATGTTTACTTCCTGTTACGGCACCATAACCTATAGATGACTCATGCTCCAGTGCCAGGTAACAGATAATAGAGACAATAATCTAACATTTATAGCCCCAAATTTTATCTCTATGACTAAATGCATTTGTCATTACTAATACTTATGTGATGTTGACTTGTCAGCTTGTAATATGATAGATAAATCTATTTCTCACCCGACTCGTTCTGGTAAGTGTGGTCATGTGGCGGTCCAGTACCAGGGCTACTTGTATCTCCACTGTTATAGATCCATTTATAGCCATGCTGGTTATTCTCATGTACAAAATAACCACAAGTCCTAGAGCTCTCAAAATCACACGTTATCGAGTCACCGGGACAGTTGAACTCATCGTACCAATCCACGCAGTCATTGAAGGAATCACAGGCAATCTCACTCTTCTTTTTACAGACGCCATTACACAGCAAAAGATCGTCTGCACCGCATGCTGTTTCCTCCAAAAAATCTACAAGGAGAAATAATTCCTGTGAACCGGTAACAACCTATATACATTTTCGCTGAGAGAATAATAAAACCCAACATGCCCAGTAAGTGGTCTGAAATTCCAGTTCCGATGAGAATGTTCACTCATACACAAACTTGTTGGTTCCTGCCGACTGCAATAGTAACCTGGTTATAGATCAGAATAGAAAAAACCAATTATAATAGATTAATAGATTTAAAGGAAAATATAAATATTACAGTACTCTGGTGTTTGACCTTGACCCCTTCAATGTTTAGGTCAAACATCGATTTCAGACTAGAGAATAACACATCGTGATAGAAATATGATATTTGCACTAATAACTCACCTTCTAAACTGGCACTGCCAGATATAATATCCATTGTGGACCCACTGCTTTCTGCAATCTTGTCAATCTCTTCCACGACTTGATCTCTCACCACTGGCGAGTTAAACTTCATTATAAATCTAACTTTAATACTGCCACTGCTGTAAAAGGTAACCGGTACACAGTTGAATAAATTTCATAATATTATTAGCATAAACATACATGAAGCACTATGGAATAAAGGTGTTTATCCTTCAGTAACCGTGGCGATACAATCCCATCTCCCCATTGAATTGCATAACCTAGATTATAGTACATGCATATCCTGTATTTCTGCTCAAAATACATAGAAGTGTACATTATATAACACACTTAGTATTCAAATAACTTCCATGACTTGTTCAAGAATTATAGAACGAGATTCTTAGAATGCATGGCGACTAGAGAACTCACACAATATTATAATCAGCAATACAAACTGGTGGAGCAAATAAATGAACACATTCTATGTTGTCACCATCAACCATAACATTTGTATTTGTAATAGTATTACACGCTACAAAGTAGAGCACCATGACACGTTTCAGTAGAGTCTATATACGAGTATAAAAGTAAGCAGTGGACTAACTGGTGGTGGGGGGGGGGGGGTCTCACTCACCTCAAACTAACGACCTGTGTACTGTTATAAGAAGAACCCAGCAACTGACTGGAAGACATTTCTTTATCCATCTAAAGATTATGACACAATATATAACTGTATATCAGTGGCGTTTTTTGCTACTGGCGCCAGGGTCGCGCGACCCCCCTTTTCTATGTAAAAAAAAAAAAACAGATATTATATCATTGTACAGTTCAATAAAATCAGAAAAATCAATTAAAAGCGTCGATTGAATACATTCACCATCTCTTAGCAATTCATACACATAACTGTGCCGCGGTGAATAGTAGTTAGCCTGCTAACATTAGGCTTAAGCAGTCATTATGGGGATTAAGCTGAAGCCCCAACCTAGCTAATGCTGATTAACAAAAGATGGGCTAAGAGTTTATAACATTTCAAGTTAATCTTTTACTTGCTATGGTCAAGGTCAAAGTTAGTAGTCGCGGTTTGTTGCCCAGTTGCCCAAATAAAATAGAAAAGAATGGAACCTAGATGAAAAAGGTAAGACAAACATCTCTAATCAAGTTTTTCAGGTGTGTAGTAAAAATTAATTTACTTGTTCAACTTACAGGTAAATATTTTTGTTGATAAGAATCCCAACGGGTAACTCTACAGTTGCAAAAATTTGAAAAAAATCAATATTATTATTATAATTATTGAATATAAATAATAGTATTTTATAATATAGGCCTATAATATTGCTTGCATTTTTATTTATTATTTGTATTATATATATTTATTTATATTGCTAATTATATTATAATTATTATACTTCATTATATTTTTTATTAAATTCTAACACTTGCTCAATTTTTAGTACTTTTTACTTTACTTAAACCGTTTTATTCACTTTAGTTTTAGTTTATTTTCATGTTTAATAAATTTATTGATTGGTTGACTGAGGTTCATTATTAACCAAAATTAAACACAAAGATAAAATATTATTTCATGTTAATAAAACACTATTTTAAAAGATTATTTAATGTTTACCTTTGGTTAATAATGAACCTCAGTTTCATTATTTTTATTCTATTCTACTGTTGTGAAAGTTTTACAATATCAGTATGAAAAATGTAGTTTGATATTTGTAATTTCAAACTAATACAATGAGATCCCTGCATGAATATTGATATGATGCTGTGGAGTGTGGATTATATCAAGAGTTTTATTACTTAATTTTAGAAGCACCAGAATTGCGCTTTGATTTAGCATTTTTATTTTTATTTGGTTTAATTTTATTAGAACTCTAGATGTACTGTAGAATAGGGTTCATTAGTTAGATACATTGTCATGGATGTGAACAATGACCCTCGCTACCACAACTACCCAACAGCTTTAGCAATGTAACAGATGGCTACCTAGCCTTGATTGATTATGCACCACCGAGTCCACCCTCCTTGCAGTTATGCTCCTAACTAGACAGAACAAGTCCAGAGTGCTCTAGTGCTGGTTACATATTATATTTGTTTAAAGAAGTGTACTAGTTGAAAGCATAGGGAAGACTGATTTATAAAATATTTTCTTGCTTTTTTGTAGATAAAACAGAGTGACTTCTAACTTTCGCCAAGCCCCGTACAACTATCCAAGATCCCATTAGGTAAGGATGACTAAAAATTTGCCGCTGTAATAGTTCTAAAAATGTAATATATATGGGTAGTAAACATTCATAGTAAAAGTAATAACAGTGTGGCTAGTTCTTTACGGTGATAAGTATATACAGGTATCTCAGGATATCCTTAAGGGTAGACGTTGTTTTGCAAACAAGTGTCGCTGTGGTCGTCCACCACAATATTATAACTAATCTAGGGTTTACTAGGTTTTATTCAACTTCAAATGTATAAAAGTTTCTGTTTTACAAGACTACAGGCTGGAACAGGAGATGAAGCATAATTATCTGCTCCGGATAACACAGCACCATGTGCGGGTGAAGTAGAGATGGTTGTTTCTGGTAGACAGTAGTTGAGGTGAAAGAAACCAAGCACCAAGCTGTGCAAGCATGGAGTGAGAACTTAGTTTTGGTTTAAAGCAATAGCAGTGTCTGGCAACAGCATTATTTTTTATTTACTATATACACATGTACATTTGAAGATGTTTTATGGTGTAAAGTAGTACCAGACACTTTTTGAATTTTACTCCTTATATTTCGATGCTAGTCCAAGTATCACCATCGGAGATGAAGTTGCTAATGATGATATTAGAACTAGTTTCGAAACATGAGGAATAAAATTCTTGAGTGATGCAGACTCCCAAACGACTATAACTTCAGATATAATTGGAAGTAAGCATCCGCTATATCCCCTTGCATTGTCTTTATTTGACTGCTTTGTCGTGTGAATCACAAGTATACATGTTGCCCATTTTTGGTTATCTTTTATTACCCTTCCTGTAAACCTATATGATATCGATTATTGCTATGTATTCATCTCTGAAATGCGCCGATAGTCTTTTTGATATGTAGTCATACATTTTATTATACTTGTAATTCGAGACCAGTTTGTACCTATTATAGCTCGGACCCTTTTTGGCTTTTTGATTTATCGCATTTTTGACCTTGTGACCTTGGTTGAGAACTATAATTCATATATTGGGAGCACAATTTTTCATTCTAGCTTTGGTTTTCTGTAGACTGCTGTTCAATAAAGTTATCTTACTGAAGTTAACTCGTACAGTTTCTTACTCTTTCCAGCTAAGATATCAGGTACTCTCTCTGGCCTTCTCAGATACAGTCTCATGACACTAACCAGAACCCCTACACACAGCCTAGCTATAAAAGTCGCACCCACACTTCTGGGTCTTGCATGACTCGGACTCAGTTTTATAGTAATTACATGTACTTTGAATGTACTATTCTGAACTTAATTTAGTTCTTGGATATAGACGCTACCCGGCAATATACATGTAGTTAGCAATCAAACTAATCTTAAATATATTTTTTCAGTAGTGTGCTATCTAGCTGCAACAAACATGAGATTTAAGCAACGGTGTGCAGTGTTCTAAAACCCTTCTCTTTTTGTGAGTTATGCTGAAAAAGCTCCGGCGGCCGGGGCGCTGCCCCGGACCCCGCCAGGGGGCCTGGGCGGCCCCCTGGACCCCCGGCCTATGGAGACCCCAGTTTAAAAACTTGAAAAAATGCCCCTGTATATAACTGGATACACTGATATGCAGCTAAAGTTAGAGTTTATTTATATCGTAAGAGTATATTGACATAATCAGATTGTCTCACGATTGAACAAACACAATAGCCCATTAGTTTTATCTGCTTCTTATTTCAGTTCAAACACATAGAAATGGGAATCTCTATACAAATTGGTGAATATAACCTAGCATGGTAACCCAGAGCTACTAGCTACTAACTAGCTATTGTATTATTCTGGTTTATGGGATAAATATTATATGTCTATATTAATAGCGGCAATTCAATTAACTAAAGCAAAATTGAACGGAATATTTAACATTTTAAATATGGGCGTGAGCAGGTTCTTCTGATTACAGACTCCTATTTTTGTCCACAATACACATGCAGGCATAATAACTATGGAGTACTATCCACACTAAGATTCATGTGCACTTATATCACAACATTGTCACTGGTCACTGGTCGCTGACCACTGAATGGTCATCAATAAGTGGATTATTGAGCATATTACATTAAGTGTATGATACATATAACTCTCAACAGCATCTTACCACAGCTGCTATTAGAAAAGTGGTGGTAAAGCCAGGGCTATTTGGTGTAAACTACATCCTTGACACTAACAGACCAGACATTTTCAACTCAATCTTGTCTGCCACTTTATAAGTGTAGCTTTACAAATTTTAAGGTTTATTTAGAATGCGTTTCAAGAGTTTTGGTTTCTGTATTGAGTAGGTATGGAATGAGTTGATAATTTCAGTCCAAGTATGTATACTTGGTGGTTGCGCACACATAAATATACAGCAGCTATATCTCTCATACTTAGTCGATCCAACTTACATAAGAAGAGAATTCCCTTGACTTGTTCTGAAAGGCCTCTGATGAGGTGTCTGATAATTCTGGCACCCATGTTTGATTTAGCCTAAGCTCTCCGGAGAACGTGTCCCCATCGGGTAATACTATGACTACAAAGTAAGGAGAAACAAGGTAAACACATACATAGGTACACGGTCAATATATGAGTTAATCGTCAACAAACATGCATCACTCTGGAATGAACTGCATAGTTATGCACTCAGCAATATTTACAATCCATATTGAAGTTAGATGAACTACTATTATATTGAGAGTTCAACGTATTCTAATCAGCGCCATCTATTCTTTGGGTGGATAAGTTTTTGACCTATTGATACCACTGGTATAATAACATTTCACAACAACAGATGATCTAACTGTTCAAATATACTCATACAACAAATCCATATCCGAGTAATATAAAAGCTTCATAAAAATGATCCACAAATATGACCAATTAAACTGTGGATTTATCACAACAGCAAAACAAATAAACAACAAAATAAAGCTGTATCACTTGTGCACATATATAACTGTATGTAACATACTAAGCCCATAACGAAGGTAGAGTAGGCTAGCTACTATGCAACTGCTGGGTTTATAGTACGGAAATATTATGCTGAAAATATTATTAACAAGCGTTACATATCGTTAGCAGGGGAGACTATAGCTTCTTAACCGCATACAGCACATCTGTAGGAAAAGAGCAGAGCAAGCAGCAGATGTGACTAGATTTGGAAGCAGAAGGCAAGCGGCAAGCTAAGTAATTGTGGGGTTGTAAGCTTCATCAACTTGTATACCTGTGGTAGTTGTTAACATGGCAGTGGTGGTGGTAGTCGGGCCTTTAGTTGATGATTCAGTGTAGTTTATAGTTACAGTAGTATTATTACTACCTGCCGTAGATGAGGGTTGAGTGACTAACGATGAACCTACTGCAATCACTGAAATCAAAAGCATCAGGTCGTTGGAGCGAATTTTATGAAATTCTCACAGCAAATCATAAGAGACTGGATATAAAATATAGCGACAAATATGGTGCATAAAGTTGACAATGCAAAATCAAGAAAGCACAAACGAAGTGAATGGTCATTACTACTTATGTGAAGAAAAGCCAATACTATTGTTATTAAAAATACGTGGCTGTTAGCATCTGGTGTACAAAACAGAACGATGTCAAAACCTAGTCAAATGATTTGAGGTGAATTTTATAATAAATTTAATTCACACATCATCAGCTTTAGCAAAGTAATTAGAATTCTGTGTCAGATTCTTCAATCATTTACTAACTGAGAAGGTCTGTTACCATGGCAACCATATCTTTACTAGACAAACTAGAGGATTAACATAGCAACGTTATACGAAGTGATAATAAATAACTAGCTTTCCTTACAACTTTTCGCCAGTCTTTTTACGGCAGAAAATAAATCTTGGGCAGTCGTTATGAAATGCCATTAGGGTAAGGAATTACACCCACCTCCCGACATTCAGTATATAGAAGGTTATTTTTGTTCTCTTAGACCAGTTTATACCAATTATAGTAACACAACAAATCTCAACCCTGATTAATGCAAGACTGGTTATATGGAAATTATAGCCAGCATACGATATTCTATCATTTTTAACCTATGCCAGAAGAATGAGCACACACACCACCTGAGTAAACTGCAGTGATGTTTATATGGGATCGGTAGATTGTTATATCAAAGCTATAAGCTACCGCAGCTCAAGTTTAAAGGGTGGAGTATTAAAGCCCATAACCACATGAGAAATGACACTAACACCAACCTGTAGTTGTTTCTGTAGTCTTGGGGCCATCTTTATTTCCTAGTAAATCTGTACCTGTCAAGACATAATTAAGGACTATATTTTAACAGCATAGCAATGGGTGTACGACTATGTAATAATAGCTGTGTATTGATAGGTTTCAAGGGTTGCACTGATTGCATTAATGAGCTTATAAAGTAGTGGTTTGGAATGACCCCCCATTGAAGAGTATTAAGGTACTACAGACTTGTTCCCCAATCATTAGCTTGGGTTCTACGAGTTCCAAAAGTAATGGAAATATTGGCAATAAACTGTAAAAAATCGCCCCCAAAATGTTTCAAAACATCAGGAAACTGTTGTTCTTTTGGGAACATTATAAACCATGCTACCTACACATACATGTACATTTTATATGTTGGCATTGGCATACAATGCAAGCCATATTAAATATTTATAATAATGCAAAAGTAACTTTACACACCGAAATATAGACCGACTACAACTGCAGCACCAGCGAGTAGTAACAGTATTATAACAGCTGTGATGCACCGGCATTTTCTTGATTGACAGATGCCCTT
The DNA here is from genome assembly GCA_935421135.1 of Bugulina stolonifera. NCBI lineage: Eukaryota > Metazoa > Bryozoa > Gymnolaemata > Cheilostomatida > Bugulidae > Bugulina > Bugulina stolonifera. The sequence continues at coordinate 32,358,052 of OW285187.1, forward strand.
CTTCTGAATATCATCTTTGGTATCGGAGATATCGTTGGTTTTATATCTGCTAGTGTCATGTCCGTTCATACCTCCAGTTATTGAGGGTATAGCTATGTTACCCCTTCTTGAGCCCTCAGTAGGTGAATAAAATCCCTCATCACTACTCGTGGATGCTATATATCCTCTATTTGTTACCCCATTGTTCGTCTGATGAGATCGTCTATGAGCAACATTAATATCATCTATTGAGGATCCATGATATCCCTGATTGGTGATCCCTCGGCCACCCTGGTAGCCGCCGTGCTGAGAGTAATATGGGTTCTTATTATACATCTCCATCTGTTCTGGTCCTCTCTGTTCATTGTTATTATGTGGACGGCTGTGCACATGCTGTTGGTAAAGACAATATATAGCAGTTAAAGTTGTAAACACTACAACACCATAACTATACTGTAACCCTGTGGTATTCTTTTACCAAAACTAAAGATGATCTGTGTTGTAGAAGAAATAATAATTACGATATAAAACAAGTGATAATCCCAGAAGGATGTACAATGTATATTAGCTGACTATCATTCTTTGATCAGTTATTATCCCAACTAAACTAGCTAGTTAGTTTATATATTAGCATGTATATTAGCTGTATTAACTGCTGGAACTAAGAAAATATTTTAATAATACCCCACAAACAATCTGATAATGACTGAATGTAACAAAACATCTTTTCAGTTTATTCTTTTAGTCATAAAGAAAGCTAAGTTGCGTTTCAATGTCAGGCTGTTGTACACTGTACATGTACATGTTATATGTATAAATGTTATTAGTCTCACTCAACTAATGGGTATACTGATATGTAAATAGAGTATTATCAGTTCCTGACTGCTTATCTTTATGTGGCAGTTGCCTGATACCTGGGTTTTAGGAGATATTACATTATGTATTGCTATGACAGTACATACATGTAAATGAATGTTATTATTCACTTTAAAATAACAATGAATCATGAAGCCAACCAAGACACTATTACTAATTCCAGACAGTATTACTAATTTCAGTTCAATATTTTGGTGTGAAAACCTTAATTAATTACTGGATGAGTGAAGAGTAAAGTATTGGTAAAGGTGGAGGAAGGAGCATGGTTTGGGGTTGACTGAGTGTGATGATTAAATCACTGAGTTGGTAAATGAGATGGCAGTAGAAACGATGGGATTAGTCCAGCTGAAGGAGTTTTATCTATTAGAAGGAGTTCTACCCCACACCCAGTATGGCCCAAGTCACCCTATACAGCTAACCGGATGATTTTTAAACTTCAATTAGGTTTAATGACTAGATTCTTTACCCAGTTTGTTTCAGGTTAATATACATGACTTTGTGTGTTATACATTTAGCCATACCACTACTGACAAGCTATTCCTATTGCCATATTGTAGGGGTCATTCAGCGATATTCTACGATTATCTATTTGAACTATGTTTAGATGTTTCCTTCGTTCAGCACAAAAATACACAAATCATCAGAACCCACAACACCGAGATCTCTCCTCAGTAGAGAATGATATTCCAGTTGGTTGGCCTTTTATAATAGGAGGATGGAAAGTCAACACGCACACTGGCAAAGTCTACTTTTACACGCAGTGTTGTACCCATGACACGGCAAGCATATTCTGAGTATAATGTAACATAACTCACCTGTGTACGCGGGGAATAGTGCTTCGCTCCAAATGAACTCATTTTTCTTCCTCAGACTAAAAAGTCTGGCCGATTTAAATGTAATCGCACACAAGTGCTGCTAACCTCATGAGCGAGAGAGTTTGTACTATCTCAACAGATGTAGAACTGTGAGTTCAACTATGTTACCTGAGCGTGTACAGCAGTTACTAATTGACTATGCCACCGTATGCAATCACGCGTCTATAACAACTCGTTTCACTTAAACTTGTGTTCGCATCCGAGTGAGTAATACGAATATAATGTTGACTAAACATAATCGCTTGCGTTAGCTAGCCAATAGGAAGTCGTGACACCAGTTTACTTAATACACCTTCAGAGCACTCAACCTTATTCAGCGTTTTATATGCTATAGAAACAGTGAATGGAACGGATAATAGAGTTTATTCAGGTGTTATTATATTGTATTATATACTTATTATTATTATCAATGAATCTAGATATTGTTTGTCAAGGAGCCAGTATTCAAACACTAGGGACCCCATTCTGATACACTGTCCAATTATGGCTATGAGTCATCCGCCTAAGAATTAGTGTGTTTCACAAGTGTACCTATTTAATGTATTCAATGACGGAGTAATTAATCAACCACCAGCTTCCATTGCGGTGAAGGTAAACCCGTAGCTACATATTACACGGTCAAGCATTAAGGTAGCTGCAGGAAATTCCTGTTTTAAACGTGCTACAATGTTAATCAAACGGTTCATTCGGCCTGTTTCTTTCTCCAATTCTCCCTCCAGCTCAGATGGCTTGCTACACGCTGACTTGTACTTTCCAGATTTAATTCCCGAGTAATAGCTGGACTTCTTCTGCCTTCTGACTAGCTCACTGAGGTTCTGGCAAGCAGACAACATGGTTGTTCTACATTACCAACTAAAACCCCATTTATACTAATCAGACGTCATCCAATATTAAGAATATATTTTTTTCTAAGGCAGTGCCAAAGTACCACCTAATATATCACCGCCCACGCCACATACTACTAAAAGCATGTGCATTGCATGTCATACAGATATATAACTGTACAGGTCTAAGCTTGGTCCTTCATAACATCTATTTATACTATCAGTAAAGGCTAGAAACACAACAAGTACAATAGTATGTAGAGCTGTGAAAAGATGCAGGAAAACGCAACTCCACATATCATATAGACTATTATTACAGTAGCGTACAAGTTAGTACCATAAACTCACCTTATACTTTTCATTGGCAGCATTAGTTACTCCAGCTTCCATATCATCTATCTCCATCCTTATTTCGGATACCTGAGACTTCCTGTCATTCAACTCCATACCTAAAGATCTCATTGTTTTCTGCAGATTATCCTTTTCTGCATCTATCTCGACCATTTCCTATTAGAATGTATGACCAGGTAAAAGCCATTTATACTTGTGCACTATGCATGTCAACAAAATTATAATTACATGTGTGATCATATTGTATAGGTTAGCAGTGGCAGTAATTCCAGAACTCATTTTCAACATCATAAAATAATATCAATACAAGAAAAAGTGTTGCTTAAATCGAAAATATAAAGTTTGTTACTTTACATGAAGTAAAATCAATGATAAAAATATGAGCTATTTTTAAACTCAAAACTGATGAACTAGGAGAACTACTGAAACAGGACCAGTGCTGAATTCTTCCCTGATGACCCTTCTGTACAAAATAAGGCCCATGAAAACGGGACAGCAATTCAACTACCTTTTTAAATTGCTTTATCTTCTCTTTGGCCTCGTGGATTTTTCTTTTGCACTTTGATTTAGTTACAAATTCAGATTCTCTGTTTACCATGGCTTTGTAGCCTGTAACTGTGTATTCACGTCTGCAAATGAAATTATTGCAAATTTCAATCAGTTAATTTACTGTACATGTATATTTATTGTACAGTGACACAGTGAAGTATGTGTAAGTAGTGTAAGTATGCATATCATAGAATTAGGTCACTGACCTAGTAACACAGTCCTCCATGCTACGTATGAGTCGTTGCTGCTCTTTCATTAGAGACTGGTACCGCATCGTCATACGGTGTAGCTCCGCCTTCATACCAAACAGGTCAGTATTCTCATTGTTCTTGGGATCTACGGCAGCTTTGATCTCTATACCCAACTGTATCTTCCTCTCCCACCAGGCAGTCTGTCTTCTGCAGAGATACATGAGAACTGTACAGCATCGTAATACATGTAACTTCAGCCATATATGGGTCAGGATTACCAGACATACTTTGAAATTTGATTTCAAAATGTTTCAAGCTAATTCCCTATTCACTTGATTTTAATAAGTAGGTGAGTTCAATAACAGACTAATACATCTAGTTGATATATATCATAAAATACTATAGTGATTAGGACACGGAGGAACTTGGCATTTCCTTAAACATGTTTACATATATAATATATAGCACTGACTTTGTCAACTGAGTAACAGTTCGTACTTCAGTTTGTGCTTGTCAAACAATTGTAACCTTACACTCTATTGACACAAATTTTGGCAATAATAGCAACACGCATCAAATACTTTGTTAGTCAGCATTGACTTACATATACATGTAAATATACCAGTGCGGCAGTGCCTAGAATCAGGGTAATCTTTAACAGACATAAATTGGGAGTTGCTTACACAACTAATGAACACTCTAGGACTACATGGGCATTCACATCAACTACGTAATACATGCTTATAATAACAGTAACACAGGCCAGTGTAACATACCGCCCCTTGAAAACAGATGTCACCTGTACTTAATATCCAGGCCTCATCACTTTGGAGATCATTGACAATGCAAAATGTTATATAAAATATACATGTATGTACACAAACAGTGTCGCCAAAGCAATCAAACTTGTTACCTGTTCAAATTCAGAGAGTTGTTACTTTTCTAAGACTATACTAAACTGAATAACATTGGAAAAGTTTTTGTAGAATTAATAGACTGTATAAATGGACCAATCTACATGAATAAGTATATAATCATATGACATACTCAATCTGGACTAAATTATTGAGTAGAGCCTCTTTTTCGTTGTTCAAACTCTCTAGTTTTTCCTGCCGTTCGAGCATGCTCACTTCCATTTCCTTCAGCTCTCTGATAAAGTCCGTCTCCAGAAGGATACTGGAAGCTTCTATTTCTTCTTTCTTGCCTGTCAGAAAGGTCCAGACACATAATATACAGTAATACGACGGTTACTCGTACAAGGCATGTAGTACACTACTTGGAGCAAACAAGAGCATTTCCCAAAATACTATCAAGCCTATACCAAGTCAATAAAAACTCCATTCCAACAATTGAACATAATACCAACATTGTTATAACATCACTACAAATTGAAAATGGGAGAGTAAATTACCACATGAACAGGTTGGTGTGTAACAAACAGTTTAGCTAGAAAAGGGAGGTACACTATATACCTGCAGACAGTTTATAGCCACTTGTAAATCTTATAAGCACCATATATTTACCTTTATCAAATAAACTTCATCTTTCGTAAAGCATATAATTTATAGCATTCTAGAGTGAACATCCATATCTCCAATCACAGAGAGCAGACCATATGGAGATAATGTTATATTTAGAGTAGCAATCAGCTGGCTTATCAGTGAAATCTAATTACATGTTAAACTGTGGCTAAACCTATATGGTAATCAGTGGTTGGGATACAGTCTGGTTTGTACATACATGTAAGTACTGTACATACTTATATAAATGTATTACCTGAGTGGTTATTAACTTGTAAGGCCAGCTTCTCCATCTCTATACGAAGGTGGCGCATATCCACCGTGTACAGCTTGGTAGCATGGTTCTGAGCCTCTATCGCATCTGAAACCAAAGAGCTAGCTTAGCTTAGATTCTTACACAATAGGTTATAACAACGTAGCCATGTTTAGTGGTGTCCATTTATGCCCTATACGGGTCTCTGTACCAATTCACATCACTAACTATGGTTCAAATAATTTTAAAATTTCGTTTTCTTCAATATTAGCAGATACTTAGAAGGAGTTGCTTTCTTTTGAGTGTAAAAAGAAAATGACTCCAACTTATTCAGAAATTGGTTGCCTTGAGACTTACTATCGACTTTGCGTTTTCTGCGATTCATTATGACAACATCCTGTTGTTTGCGTTTGATTTCTACCTCGACGTCAAGCTTGTCTTGTACAAGGTTGAGCAACTCTTGCTGTTTCTCCACCCACATGGTCTGGTCGTCCAGCATGTTGTTACTCTCCTTACGCAACGACCGGCTTAGATTCAGAACGAGGTTCTCCAACGGACTCACCTCATTGCCCTACATGTGTATTCATTGTACAGTATAACATAGTCAACACACCAATCAGATAACACAACCCCATAACACTACTACCCCTCCCCTACCTACAATATGACTATAACAAGTTCAGTACCACAGGCTACGTTGTGTTCATTTACTAACTGAATTGCAAGTCTGAAGGAGAAAATTGTTGCAACAGACCATCAGATTCAGTATAACTGGAAGAGCTAAAAAACATCAACTGCACATGAATTAAAATCTAGGGAGTTGGTATGTAGCAACAATATAGTGCTATTAGTACTCACAGCACTCACTGTCTGCTAACAACCTACAAAAGGTGACCTCCGTTTTCATAACAAAGTTTGAGCTACTCCACCGTCGTTCAAGGCTTTTCATATAAACATAGGAGTGCATATCAATGTAAGTAATCCTAAGAATATTGACAGTCAACAGAACTCACATCCCTGGCCTCGAGTAATCTAGCCAGTTTCCTGTTACACTCATCCATGTAGTTCTGTTTCCTCTCGATGACGTTATGGTTCTTGTCGAAGGATGACTCATAGTTGCTAACGATCTCATTCCTTTCTTTCATCTCCTGGTGCGCCGAAGCTAGTTGCTCTTTTGAATTTGCTACCTTACTCTCCAATTCAATCTGGTTCTGTTCTATTACAGCCAATGCATTCTCTTCAATTGACATCTCATTCTCCTATTACATATGATATAATAATATTATTTTAATGCATAAGAAAACTAAACATCTATGAACATGGTCATTGACTGTAGAGTATGTTTTGGCCAACAGAAAGTATTTGTGAGTTGGAAATTCTTGCAAAGTTTATAATTATTTAAAAGACAGCTATTTATTATATTGGAGTTGTCTTCTTTTCAAGATTATATAATTGTACATGTATAAGCACACAACTCCAAACATTTTCAAGATAGCCATGACCACAATTGCTTCCCATTATGTGCTGGTTCTACAGCTGCCATTAGCCAAAGTTCCTAACTAGTATTAGGGTAAACTTATAATCTACAGTAATCCATTTTCTTACTCCAGTTCTTGCTTTCTCTTATCAATGTGTACTTGATATAGAACAACCATAATATATACAATGTATGTACAAATGTATATAGTATACACATCACTGCCATACCAATCTGTTTATATGATGTAATATAGCACGGGTCTTCTTCTTGCTGTACTCGGCAGCTTTCCTGTTTACGGAATGAGACTGCAGTCGATCAAACAATTCCTCCTTCAGCTCGTTTCTCTCTTTCATCACTTTTTCCAACTGCTTCCTGAGAGACGCGAGCTCGGACTCCCTATTCGACTTGTCCTAAATAATAGTACAGACAGGAGAGCTGTTTATATCTGCTATCTCAGTAACAATACGGTACAGATTACAGACCCTATTCATGTATACATTTTCTCTCCCATGTATTAATAATGTTGATATTATTCGAAAATAACAACACTTGATTAATTACCCTATCAAAGTAACATGTCACATGATGGGAAAATTAAGTTGGAGATATGACGGCAGATCAGACACTACAATAACATACATGTATGTGTGCATATTACTAGATTATCAAGCCAGAATATTTCTGCAATAGGTACATAATCAACATATACATACAATGCATGTACATGTACATGTACTAATGTGCATGTACATGTACATGCACACTAGTGTGAGAATGGTTGACATACAGCATTAACTTTAGAGATCAGTTTCTCCAGCGTATGCATGACTCTACTTTTCTGAGTGAATGTGACCTTAAGATCTTCATGTTTCTTCTGTGACCTAGTTAGAGATTTCTTGCTAGTTGCTATGTCATTCTCCACCCTATTCAGTATATAGGTCAGCTTCTCATGCTTTACTTCACTCTGATGTATACTCCTTTTATATGCCTCAATCTCCTTATCCTTACTCAGCAGAATCTGCTCTTCATTCCTAACAAGTACAGCAATATACACTATATGTGTATATTATACCAGTAGGATAAATACAGTCATGTAGATATCAATGTAAGTAAAGTAAGTACATGTAGATATATGTAAAGTAAATGTATATATAAATAAAGTAAGTATATATGTACATGTAGATATAGGTAAAGTAAGTACATGTACATTTTATATGTAGGTAAAGAAAGTACATGTATACATAAGTAAAGTAAGTACATGTACATGTAGATACAGATGTAGGTAAGTAAGCGCCAGCAGTGTGTGCAACCCCAAACTTATCGGGTATTGAGATTGTCTGTTCTTCAGGAAGAGAGGACAAGAACAGATAATTTCAATGTCAATACATTTTATGTCAGTAATTATGATAAGACAATAAGATAATCGTGGAGAGTTCTTCTGGCATCTTTTGTGTATAAGCCAACACACCATATTATTCACAGTTGACAAGATGGTTCCATGACACAAGTCAGTGGTATCAGCTGCGTATCATATCCAATACACAGCCCACTCTGTATTCAGTATATTTATTTATACATGTATTATGCACAAATCATGGGAATTCAATTCTACCACTTTGCATTATAAAATGTTATGCAATCAATATCAGCATACATGTATATGCATGTGATATGACTATTATAAACATATATATTTATGATAGATGGTATGCAAGAGATTAGCTAGCCAGCCAGCTGTCACCACTCCACTAACTTTAATGGGATTCTGGAGCAGAAGGTATTTATACTCCTTGATGGTCACATTTATCACACAGATGTGGCTAACAGTCCAAAACTATCAGCTTTGTAGTAGGTACGTAGGTCGGTGGAAGGTGGTAGGCCTTCATGCATTCCCCACATGTATGATAAACACCTCTAGGTCAAACCAACAGGTATATGCACAGTGTACTGATATACACACATGACACACCAACAGGTATATGTACAGTGTACTGATATACACACATGACACACCAACAGGTATATGTACAATGTACTGATATACACACATGACACACCAACAGGTATATGTACAATGTACTGATATACACCAGGGGCGGATTTTCAACTTTCAGAAAGGGGGGTCTCCTGCCCACCAAGGAAATTTATTGAGGGTGCGCAGCACCCGAGCCGAGGGCGCGAAGCGCCCGAGACCAACAGCTGGGGGGTTTGGGGGGGCGCTGTAAGCCCCCCCAACGGGGTCCGGGGCGGAGCCCCGGCCGCTGAAGCTTTTAAGGCTTCATAGAGACCATGTAAACTTGAAACTAAGGACTAAAACATGAAGAGGATCCTTTGTGCTGGGGGATTTCAAGCCTTGGGAAAACTCTCACTCTTGGACGCTGGAGGCAGAAAACTATGCTATAAAAAACTAAAAACTGCGCTTGATAGTAATTTATAGATATGATATTAAATAAATTTTTATACAAAAATTCATACAATTAATAGTAATAACATCAACGATATTGTTTAGGCTGCATTACAAAACAATAAAATGACAACCTAAATGATTATAATTTTCAAATATCAAATTAATAAAATGTAAATAATTATTATTTATATTTTATTAATTTAATATTTTAAAGTTATAATAATTTATAAATTATATTTTAAAAAGAAAATCATTGTAAGCAACATTAGGATTATCATTCATAAGATAATCATAATGTTCATGATGTTCTGTTGTTAAATAAAAACAAAATTGGAAATTCATATATTCATAACTCTGACTGCTAGTTCCTCTTTCCCCCAATCTGAATCTCGAATCTGGGATCTAAGAAAATTCAAATAATGTAATCATAATCTGATAATGAAATATTCTAATTCTATTAAATATTCGTAACTCTGAGTGATAGTATAGTTCCTCTTTTCTCCTAATCTAGGAAATTACCCAGGACAAAACAGGAAAAGAGAATTAACTTTGCTAAAATGCAAAGTGGTACAATAAACCCTTTCTGGAAAATTTAAAGGTGATATTATTAGAATTATTTTGATTTATTTTTTAAGCAATCACCGATTCATTCAGTGAGTTAGCCAAGCAAACTTTGACTGTACAGTAAACAAGAATGTCTACATAAAGTTTATTGATAGCACAATCAATTGACTTTGCTGAGCTACCTGAGAGCTACTTGCAGGAATATGAAACTTAAGCTATATTTACTGCGATCCTAATAAGTAACTATGGAAATCATGGCGACCTCCATAGAAAAACTTCCTAAATGGGAAAATCTTTGAATATGGCCAAAAATCACTCAATTTCAATTTTTTTTTCAGCAAATAAAAGGGGGGTCGCGAGACCCTGGCGACCTACAGTAAATCCGCCCATGTACACACATGACACACCAACAGGTATATGTACAATGTACTGATATACACACATGACACACCAACAGGTATATGTACAGTGTACTGATATATACACATGACACACCTGTACATACATCTACTTACATGTGCACAGTATAGCAATAGTAACATTGGTAACATAGTACCAACCACCTGCATCTCTTAGATTATGCAAATATGAAACGCCCAGTAAAAGTACCAACTAGAGAAACCAAGTTCCTGGGCAATAAGTGATGATGCTGACTATCACATACATGTACCATTGGTGGGAGCTTATATTTGTATAGCAAGTAAAAACATGTAACTTGAGAACAGAGGCTAACCAATAAAGACGTACGTTACATATTTGAGAACAAAGGCTAACCATTAAGACATACGTTACATATTTGAGAGTGGAGGTTAACCAATAAAGACGTACGTTACATATTTGAGAGTAGATGCCAGAGTTTCATCATGTATACTCATGCCAAGTAGAGTAGATTTCCAGTTGGAGTGAACTTGTTTGACATCAGCATTTATTACCTACGGAGTAGAGCATATTGACACTACATGTATATTTGTATGGGTCATGATGCGTCTATCTCAGACATCTGTAGTGGGCACCAATGACCAGACTGGACAGAGAATGACCCATTGATAGTATAATAAAACGGTTATCCATTATTGACGCAATCCATGCACATGTAATCTCCATTACATGTGCATGTATGTCTATTCCACCCTGCAACACAATCCCACAGCTATATGAAATGTAAGATACAAAGTACATGTAAAACTCTATTATAGAATAACATCTAAATAAGCATACATCAAATACAACGTATCTAAAGCCTGTGGACTAGTTCAAACACTTCTCCGTACAGTTGGTTCAACGGGTACCAGCATGTCATGTACATAGAGACATACAGGTATGTTGTATAGTCAAATGTTGATGAAAGACACACTGAATGGAGAGATTTAAGCATTTTATGTATCACTGTAATACCTCTAACTCCATGCAGGCATCAGTCAACAGCTCTCTATACCTCTTGGTTTCTGCCTGCTGTGCATATAACTGGGCTTTATACATATCTACTTCTGTCCTTTTCTCATCTATAAGTTCGACCAAGAAATCAGCCCGATAGTCCTGTAAAGGTATTGCAGGTATTTGATTTAACATAAGCAAATTGACCTATTATGAAACCTTAAACGTCTATTGTTTTATCATCATAATTATTATCATACATACTATACTATACGCAATATATTATACGTGTTGTAGATCTGGTAACGCAAAAATGGTGTAACTGGCAAATGGACACCTGTTTTTGCTTCTCCACTTCCTGTGTAGTTAAATCTTGTCTGGTTTTGAGAGCCGCCCTTTTCATGACCTTGACATCACTTCTAACATCGTCGTGGCTGGCCATCAGACAGAATAGTCTCAGATTCAGATTACCCAACTCTGTATGCAGCTTGCTCGCTGTTAATAAATACAGAGTATACTGCATAGCGCATACTGTATACTATACACTGCATACTGTATACTGTACACCGCATACTGTATACTATACACTGCATACTGTATACTATACACTGCATACTGTATACTATACGCCGCATACTGTATACTATACACTGCATACTGTATACTATACGCCGCATACTGTATACTACACGCCGCATACTGTATACTATACGCCGCATACTGTATACTATACACTGCATACTGTATACTATACACTGCATACTGTATACTATACGCCGCATACTGTATACTATACACTGCATAATGTATACTATACGCCGCATACTGTATACTACACGCCGCATACTGTATACTATACGCCGCATACTGTATACTATACACTACATACTGTATACAATACACTACATACTGTATACAATACGCCGCATACTGTATACTATACGCCGCATACTGTATACTATACGCCGCATACTGTATACTATACGCCGCATACTGTATACTATACGCCGCATACTGTATACTATACGCCGCATACTGTTTACTATACACTGCATACTGTATACTATACACTGCATACTGTATACTTTAAACCTGTCAAGTCTCAGTTATTCACTTATTCTGTTGAGCGACGTTTGAACCACTATATTAAGTACAATGTTAAGTACAATGTCAAGTACAATGTCAAGTACAATGTTAAGTACAATGTTAAGTAGTTAAGGTAGACATCACAGTAAATAAGAATTCACAAGTAAAGCGGCTAGCTATGAACCTGTAACCAACATGCTACGTTGTCAGGTAATTCATGGCTCGTACCCTGAGCTCGAGCCTCATCTGATTGGCTAGCTGTGTTCTTGTATAATTTCCTGAGTGCCTCCATTTCAGCCTCTTTATGGAGTCGTTGTGCCGAGTGAGCTACTAGAGTCTGGTTGAGAGAGTCCAGTCTAGCTTGGTAGAGGGCGAGTTGTTGCTGCTCAGAGTAGAGAACAACTCCCAAGTTTTCTCTTTCCTTCTTTGAGTCAGCCATCTTTATATTCTGTATAAATTACCCACATGAGAAGATTGTATACTACAGAAGACGTACACCTATACATGTGTATTACCACTCATAGTGATAACTGACGTACATGTATGTTACCACCCATAGTGACAACTGACGTACCAGGTCTCGCTCCTGAAGCTCAAGCTGCTCCAGCCTCTTTTTCAGGTGACTTCCAAGAGCATTTTGAAAGCGGATCATCAGCGGCTGAAAAAGACGAATATTTATTAAACTCAATATAATATGCCACCGAATCAAATCATGGTAACTATACATGAAGCTGCCCACAACGAGACCACGCCCACTTATGTCATATAATGCCTTACATGTTCTGGGTCAAGGACAATTTGCTCCGCCTCCGAGTCAGTTTCATCATCTGACACACCAAACCTAAAGAGAGATAACTACAAGTCACTTATTCAAAGAGATCAAAAAAGCCTATACCACATGTAACAGTGCAAGGAAATCCTAATTATTTTTTATAAATGAAATTGTTACCGTGGCACCCTTTGATCATGAAGCCCTAATTTTGCATTTATTACACAATTTACAATCTACTCATATTATATTATATACTACCTACATGTAGTATACTGTACATGTATATAATATATATAATACATTATATTATATTATATACTACCTACATGTAGTATACTGTACATGTATATAATTTATATAATACATTATGTCGATATTCATACTGAAAACAAACGGAACATAAACATCCATTCAAGTGTCATAAGCTAGCACTTACCCATTACCATCATTTACGGCTAAAAGAAACCAAGATGGGGGTAAAATGTGTACATGTACACTACATGTAATTTGCAAAAACAGGGCTATTTAGATTTACAAACTAGCCTACATATTCCCTCAGTGTGACAAAAACGAAATTCAACATGACATAGAAAATTTGAGTACCAGTAGGATCTTGTCCTTCATTGGCATAGACCTCAGAATGAGCGGCCGAAGTGACATCTGCATAGACATCGGAATGTGGATCTGTGGTATCTAGGTTTATGCTTGGTACGAGTACATCCCGCGTCTCAGTTCCTGTGTCATCAGTGGGCTCGGCCATATTTCAAAATTATTCTGCAGTAGTTCTAGTTTCAAAATATTAAATTGTAGTATTAATATTACAGTCAACCGGAACATTGTTAACTAACTGATAGGCTTCTACTATTCTTTTTCTAGAAAAAATATTATCATTATATTAAAAGTAGGACTATTGCCTAGATGCTGTAGTCGGCAAGTTATTTTTAACACGGCACTATTTAACAGTTCATTAGCTCTACTTTGTTGGAGAGATGGTTGTATTAGTGAATGTTACTATTTCTACAGCCAAAACCATGAAATACTACAAGCAATGCACAGACATATCTGTCTTGCTAAAAAATAGTAACAATACATAAAAATATGCTACAATATTACATACCTAATATTATGTAAGCTACATGGCAAAGTATCCTGATAAACAAACCCAGACATCAGCTGCCAACATCTAAAGCAGGTAAAGTAATTCAAAGTAAAAACACTGTGTAGTTACGTGGAGAGCTGCACAATGACACAATACTATATTGTGATCATCACATGAATAAAATACGGCAGCAAATACATGTAGTTATTATAAAAGCACAGCAGTAGCCTAGAAGTGAATAGTGTCCAACTTATAACCTGTTTATGATGGTGAGATAACTTCTTTGGTATTCATCTGGCCACAAGATCTGGGGGAGGGGGTCCCAAGCTCCTTGTGGAGCCAACTACCTCTTCTGGAGTCACCACATCTTATGCTGTTATCATAACTATGATTCTACATCTAATAGGGAAAAGAGAGAAGACAACTCCGCGTTGCATTTCTGGAATAAAAACAAGTCATGCATGTTGCAACATTTGTCACCATCTAAACAGTGTTAGTAAATCTTAACATGGGTAAATATAGATCGGATTAAGAAAATTCATTGCAAGGTCTTATTTGTAAATAATTATTTCCTGTAGTCTTAGGAATCAATAAGGGATCCTAGCAATGTCAATAAGCAGTTAAGTCATTATCATTATAACACTTGAATGTAACCAACCAATGACATTCAATGACGCTGATACGCTTATGACATCCATGTGGGATGTATGTATGTAGATTCAGTACGTGTGATTAGTCCATCATACATAGGCCTAGATGCTAGACACACATCATGCTCTAGGCCCAGTAACTACTACCATAATTTAATCTCTAGCTAGAAGGACCAAACTCCCTGTACCAACTGGAAACTACAGGCAAGGTACCTTATAAAATGTAAGTTACATTTACTATAACTATTGTAGACACGTTGAAAGCCTAACTTGAACAAACTATAGAAAAAGAAAATCTGCAGCTATCATGCTTACTGTCATACTTATACAACATAATAAATAAATTGTATTTGTATACCCTTTATATTTTTCAATAGTATAGTAGATCCATCTTCAATCAAAACAATAGTGTGAATTTGAGTGGTTCAGTTCAATTGTTAACAATCTTCTATATTTTCAATATTATTATATAGTAGAACTATAATAACATTTATTTTTTAGTAATATTTAGTAATAATTATAATTGATAATAATATAAAGAACAGTCAGGTCACATCATCAGGGAGCATTTATAAGGAGGAGTACAACGGCTTCATGGTAAGAACCACTCTAATCAGAAGTAACGAGGACTAAGGTCCCCAAATAGTCCTCAGTGGACCCATCTATTTACTCTACAGGAACTGTGAATGTTCTACTATTACTGCATGAAAATAGACTGTTATACCATCCAACATAACGAAGGTCGATTAATATATGTACAATAATTATGCAGGGTAGCAACAGAGTGAACTTCTCTCCAAAGTATTTGATCAACAGCCAACACTTTTATTTAATATTTAAATGTATTCAGAAAACTCCAACCAATCAATTGAGAACTGATAACAAAGTTGAGTGAATCTTTGAAGACAGTGTGAAGAGTCGGATTGATTTTACTCAAAGTAGAGATAAAATAGTTCAAAGACCAAACCGATGAGACATCTGTAAGCAAGAATAGCGTTCGTTCGTTATTCTATTACCCTGCATCAGTAATAGAAACACCACCTGGAGCATTGTTTGCTTGTGAAATTGAATTTGTTTACGTAAATTTTCCACCATATTTACATCATTGAATGACATTATTTGTGTGTCGACTAACCTATATGAGTTTCGTGTTTTTCTTCTGACACCCAATCCATAACACCCCAGGTCTAGAAAAATATTACATTGACCTTTCGATTCACGATTGATTGATGGAGAAACATTTCAATGTACATGTACAATAATATAACAAGTCCCGTGACATTAGAATATGTGTATTAGGTTCCTGCACATGTCTCCAGTGTATGAAATACAAACAGTCAGGTATTACAAGCATAATTATACGACTAACTGCAGCAATTTACCTGAAACTATTCCATTTGATTAATAGCTTGACACTAGAGAATACTAATTACGTAATTATACCTGAAGTAACATGATAGCAAAGTGACATTTCATCATCCACCAATGCTGTCATTGTGCTGAATGTACTCCCTAATACCATCATCAAGTTCGTAACAGTGTGCTGTTCAATATTGATTACTACTTTTTGTTGGAGAAGATGAAGTTGGACGCCCAGTTGAAACCATAATTTTATTTCAAATGGCAATAATTTCCTTTAATACTTTTGTATTAGTTATGAGTAGGTATCAATACGTCTGTGGTTATTAGTCTTCTGCAGTTGTTTTGCAAGCAACAGCCTGAGAGAAGGAATCTATTCCCCTATTGGCAGATGTAAAGTAAACACATTAATTCACTATGGATTGTTTTTCATTGTTTATAACTTGATAAATTTTGAATGTCATTTTTTGTTAAAATACTCAAATTTCAAGGTTTTACAGATTGTTAATCATGGCAATGCTTACAACGGAGGATCTTGATTGGTTAAAGAGACAGGAAGAGAGGGAGCAGAACTCTTTAGAATCGCAGTGTTCTAGTTCGTCCAATGGAGAGACAGAATACATTACTAACAACCATACAGAACATTCTGGAAACCAAACAGCACAACTGCCTAGAAGGGCAGGTAGGAAAAGAAAGGGAGTAAGTGCAAGGGAGCGAAACATTAGACGTTTAGAGAGTAACGAACGAGAACGACTTCGCATGCACAATCTAAATGGAGCCTTTCAAGACTTACGCAGCGTCATTCCACACGTACAAGAAAAGCAAAAGCTAAGTAAAATAGAGACGCTTAGCTTAGCTAAGAACTATATTATGGCTTTGACTAACACTATATGCGACATGAGAGGTGAAGAACCAGTATATAATCTCGATACTCAATCAGACACGAATAACAATGAAAGCGATGCAGAATCTACAGCGACGATGCAGGTTAATTTGTAGATGTTGCTACTACCACATTATTGTAGAATATAAACTAATTGACATAGGATTGAATATAACTGTTTACGTTTTATATTATCAGTAGACAACTTGTACAGCTAATGACAACCTTATATTTAGCATGAGGTTATTGATTGTCGGAAATGATGATAATATATAGGGTTAGAGCAGTAGGTAGGTGTTGAAAGAAAATAGTATTGACACAAGTAGCCAAGTAATGTAGTGTTGATATTATACAAGACTCCCTATATCTTGTCTATGGTACATTATCTACGCTGGTCAAGTAGTACATAGCAACTATGAAGTGTGCAGCAACCAAGCGTATAGGTTGTAAAATGTGTAGGTCGGAGCATGCCAAGTGCCACCAGGTGTGAAATATAGAGAGTTAGTACACTGCCAATAGCACTTGTGAGAGGAAAACTCCTTCTATTTATAGTATGATACACTGTATTCAATAACACTGTGAGTGAGTGAAATAGAGTGTGACTGAGTGAGAGCCAATATGTGACTGAGTGAGTTTGATATGAAGTGCTACTATATTTATATATTACTAAGAACAGAAAAGACGATGGGGCTTGAGAGCACTAGCTACTCGAGTCAAAACTGCACACATATTACACTTTATATAAGGAGATTCTAGAAATCTATACAGTGTCAATTTTATATTACAAAGTCTATATTTATTGATTGTATACCTGATAGAAATGAGACGAACCATAAAATATTAAAGATGATACATTGACTTGATACATTTATTTTATTTATAGGCCTAAATTATATAAATATTTTATGTTATTCCCATATTATATAGTTGGCTGCTATCATGCACTTTGTATATTTATATAATATTACAACTGTATCCACATTGTAGCAATTCAACTTTGGTGACAATATTCTAGTGAACTGACTGTAATGATCTAAAATTACATTTATGATTTTTAACACTTTATCTATGATAATTTTCATGTTGTAAATATGTACATAATAATGATAATATACAAAATATAACAGCGATTTTATACAATGCAATATTAGGAAATCATTTGCTACAGTTCCAAGAAGCCACTAACTAATTGAGAATTCAATATAGCAAATTACGACAGTTTACATTACGCTGAAATCGATTGCTCCCTCGTGCCAACTAACCTTACAACAAAACAGGATATACCTAGTATATTTAAAGATAGGCTATATACATACAAGTGGATGGGGGGACTCAGTTGGTGCCCACAGAGAAGGAGTGGGGCTGCCAGTCCAGCGTCTTTAGGTTAACGGTCACACACAGGCCGGTCTCTGAGAACTTTGGTATAGAGAGGCATAGACAGCGTTTCTCTCCTGCAAACACAACAGACACCACCATTAACATTAGTATGACAACATGGGAGTTACCTAGCATGGTGTATACACAGAGAAATAATAGGATCTGTCAGGGTGTCACCAGTGTACTTTCCAATGACCACCTCCCCCTTAATATTGCTGAAGACATGACAAAGCTAAGCTAAGTACTGTATGTTCTTACTAGGGGTATCAATCAATCACACAGTGACCCTGCACTTCTGGCACCCACTGCCCTTCATATTAACACTCCAAATCTTATATCTCCACTACCTGCAGTAATACTAATACTGCCTAATCAATAGTACTATCTACTATATTTACACGGACAATGCATTATTATTTATACGAGAATAACATATTAACATTTATGGATACCTTTGATAATTGTACTATGGTGACTATCATTTACTCAACTGCTGCGGATATCAGTATAATTATATTATAATATATACGTATTGTAGGCCTACTAAAAGCATGTGTGACCAATACTATACTGCTAAGCAAAGAGGTATGAGATTTTAGGTAGAGATATTTTGGCCAACAAAATCTCTATATGGTCATATCTAACTATCGTATTTATGGATATAATGTATGCAGCTACTTGTCACAACGCTGGTAACTGGCTCATTAAACCTGTCAAACCAAATACTGCTGGTAGACTACCAGGAGAACCTGCAAGCACTTGTGGATAGTTGACAAGTTGTTGATGTGCGTACAGCTGGATCACAATCATGTTGCCACTGCTATTGGAAGAGCTTTCAACAAGTGCACATAACTTCCAACACTAGTGGAGTTCATATTTGGACACATAATACAAATACAAACCCAATAGTATGGACAATATACATATCTACACTTCTTGTAGCTAATAATATCAAATATCATGTTCATCCAACAGAGAGCAAAGTAGGTGTTCTGCGAAATCATACGTGTATAAACGCAATAGCAGCATCACGCTATTATATAGATAAGATAAAATAAAAGGTTATGTGGAACATGGTTTCATGCTGACATGAATACTGTATGTAGTGCACATATTACATTACCTAGGGTGTATATATGATTGTAACAAACAATAATTATATATTTAGATCTAGAGCAGGTAAAACTTGAGAAGAAAGAGAAAATACAGCAAGATATATCCTAATTTAACTCTGAAAGACAATAATTCTGTACTATGTATGGCTATTATACACAGTGTATATATACACTGTACTATGTATGGCTATTATACACAGTGTATTATGCATGGCTGTACACACTGTATTATGCATGGCTATATACACTGTTGTATATATACACTGTACTATGTATGGCTGTACACACTGTATTATGCATGGCTATATACACTGTTGTATATATACACTGTCGTATATATACAACCGTTAGTAGTAAACCATACTGTAAAACATGCACTGTAATGAGAATACTGCTTGTACTTGTGTAGTATAAAGTATACAGTACATTGTATACCTACAAGCTGTTACATGAAAAACTAATTACATAGTAGCCTACATCACAAAGTCTGAAAATACACAGAGATAATTAGATGCCGTTACATCTCGTAGCTATTTGTGTATTATGTGTGCGTGTCTATGTGCAGTGTGCTTTACCATCTATTCACTATTACAGTAGGAAAACCAGATTCTGCTATCCATATGCATATTACACTACATTCTAGTGTGTATTCCTTCCTTTCTTAGATTTACCAAAAAGTTTAAATATTTTCAGTGCTAGTGAGCAACATTACTGACAGTGTTATGCTTCATCTTTTGTTATCCATCTTCCTTGATATATATGACGTTATAAATAATATAATATTATATATACATGTACATGAAGTTCCTCAGTTAGTGCACGTGGAAATACACATGAATATGTAGCATAATATTATATGAATATGTAGAGTAATACATATGAATATGTAGCATAATATTATATGAATATGTAGCATAATATTATATGAATATGTAGCATAATATTATATGAATATGTAGAGTAATACATATGAATATGCATACACACCACACATGTGTAGAGATGAGCACTGTAGTTATAAGATAATGAGCTATTGGTATAAGCTCTGGGGACAGTTGGAAGCTAACGAAGCACTCAGTGGGCACAGCTGCAGTTTGTACCAGCATCCTGAGTATGGAACGCTAGTCGGTATAGACATACTGTGTTAGCTAGTGCATATTCAATACACATTGTACATTATATAATATAGTCTATATGCATACGCTAGTCACTGGCAGTGACAAGTTTTCATGTATTACACTATATAGAACACTTTTAACTTTGTATGTTCTCCATTTTTCATAAAACCACCATAGATCTGTGATCAACAGAAATAGTGTGTGAAATTATGTTCTCTACAACAAAACTCCATCTAAGGTCTAGAGCCCCTCCAGGTTGGTATATACCAAGCACCATGTTATATAGGCTAACATCATTACACATGCATACTGTTACACATCTACCTATAAATAATGACCCAGATAGCAAATAGACCGAGATTAATCTAGGTTACCATAGTATGATTTATGGTAAGCATAATGTTCAGTGCACACCCACATTGAACCCACAGCTTATATTCAGTCAAGTATTTTTAACAAACCTCACTGAACAGACCACCCTATCAGGAACAATCAGCAAACCAGATAATTCAACACAGTTCTAACAATATTCAGGGGATGCAACTTCAGAGTGAGTATTTTGTTCTAGGATATCTCATATGTGGGGATTGCTAACTCCAGTTGCACAGTATTACTATACTTCGATTGATCAATAAAGCCTAGATAAAGTAGGATCATACAGTAGATGACAACTCCAATTTAGCTGTAAAATCGCCCTTAACTTAAGTCTTGCACTCAAGAACTCACCACACCATACCATGCCCTGTGTAAAGATTGGTATTAGCTCACCACACCATACCTTGTGTAAAGTAGTCTGCCTCCAGGGTGTTCTGATTTCCAGCTAATAAAATGTGGGGACAACTCTCAATAATGAATGGATCCTTGTCAGTGTATGGATAGGAGGCTATAATACAGAGTAAATATATGTATATCAGTACATTGTATGTGTATTACTAACACATGCATGTAGTATAATTACATTGGCACATAAGCTAGTCAGAATAAAATAGCAAGGTTATATTTCTAAAGTTAATTTAGCGATGATAGTTTGTGTATGCACACATAAACAAGGAGCAAGTAAGTGGTTTAACCAAGAGAAATACAAAAATCACAAAATCGTAATGGTGAAGGATAATACCAACACTCACCAATCAACCACCATGCCACAACTAACAACTGAGAATATATTATTTTTGAGATATCTTCCTCAAAACAATAAGTTAAACAATGTGTTGGTAGTGGAGGCAATATTCATGACTATTTGTGTAGAAATCACAATCGGGTATTTGGAGTTGTCCTTCACCTATGTTACATGATCAACCTACTGCATAGGCCTACCTGTGTAAATATAGATACACCATAGTGTTTGAGGCTATAATGTACAGTGTAGACTATGCATACAAAGGTAAGTAAGCGTAGGCCTACCTAATGTGTCTGGAGCTGTGGGTGCTATATGACCCCAGGTCAGGCATCTCTTGAGCACATCTACACTACTCTCTAGCTTACTGTACTTCTTTATATTATTAGTAGGCTGACCAGAGTGTCCTAGAATACTAAAAACAAGAGGGGAATCCATGTACAGAGTGGACAACTCCAAGAGATGATGCAAATTGTAAAGTGCATTAGAATTCTCCCCTCTACATAGTTCATAGGGTAAAGATAGAGCTTACATGTACATTTTACCTATTTCACCCAACAAGTACGTACTACGACACCCATCCTACTTGTCCATTAATTTTGACATATATCTCCACATATATTTATATGAAAATAATATCCTACTTACCGAACCCCTGCAATCTCGCACTCATAAGGATTGGTGGCCGTCTCTAGCCACCCTCCCTCATCAGACAGCATACACGGGTGCAGAGGCTGTTGAGGCATAATACAGTTGCTGGGGTCATACTCCCCTGGCATTATAGTCACAGGAATGAGCTGTGTGAGATTCTCTAAATAAGAGTTCAGTTCCTTCACTGCATCCACTGTGCCAGCTACGACATTCTTTGTAAGGTACTTGGCCTGATATACAGTTGAGCAAAGCTTTACTAACTATACTATATACAAGTAAATGTAGGCTGCACTGTGAAAAGGTCTAGGAAAAGGTCAAACTTTTGTACAGTAAATATTTAATTTTGACCAAAACTCAATGTTATAACACTGACATATCATATGTAGCCCTAAAACACAGCCGGGATATACCGAGAGACCTTCCGTAAAAATAAACACTTTGACATGTTATCACTGGTTGGCATGGAGTTAGTAAATACTTGTATAAACTTATACGGTAAAATAGCCAAAGTCATGCAACTAATAACATGTAGTTACTCTTGTGGCTGGTCAATCACCAGAGCGTGGAATTCCAAGATCTCTCACACCAAGTGTCTAACAACAGCTAATATTTTGTGCATAAGGTCTCTGCCTAGGGTAACAAGCCCACCTCACCTTATAATGCTGATCTTTATCATGTACTTCCTTGCTGACAGAGTCACCAGCTATTATAACTCTACAGATCTTACTGACGTTGTCTACATCCTCTAAACAACCACCTATATAGTCAGCTAATAACTGCATAGACATAGGATTGCATTTGGAGCCACCAAATTCCAGACCAGAAATGATCAATATCTCACTGTAACAATATAACACAGTATTGGTGGTCAACAATAAAATGGAAATGCATGCTACACTATTCAAAGATAAAACAACAATTCCATACTACATGTACATGTATGTTATAAGAAAGAAGCAGATTCTTGAAACTGATTACCACATCTTGAAGTATACTAAGGAGGACAATCTCAAAATAAGATCATTAAAAAGCATTTTGACGAACCTCACAAGTGAAAAGAGAATAACCACAGACATATCTTGCAATGAACATACATAAGTAACAAAGGAGGAGAACCAACCTGTCTTCTGCACTAGATGGTTGCTTACACGGTGATAATTCAGGGTAACAGATCTCTTCAACTTCGAAGTGGCCGGGATTACTCTCTAGCTCCACTCCTTTCACCGCTATGTTTACACCTGAATGTATTAATAGACAGATCTACAGTGTAGATTCACAGAGCATAGAAGGTCATAGCTACTGGATGATCCGACAGATGCTGATTATGCCAATTATCAAAAATCCAGATGAATATCACAAGTTTTCATATGTAGTGATGGCAAAAATAATCCCTCTCCTGCTAAATACTCATGTCCTTAATGATTACTACTCTGCTATACCCATGTCCTTAATACATACCCGTTACGAATTCATCAACTGCTATATTTCCGGTGAGTGTAATACGCTGGAGCATATCCTCCAAGTAAATACGATCATCTTCAGATGTATAGTTGTCTGTGATTGGCTGAGGAGGTAGATTAAGTTCTTCACTTAGTTCTTTTAATATACTTGGTTGTAACTTCATTTCTTTGAATACTGTACCAATGAGAATGCATTTCTCCCCAGTCAACACGTCACATATCTGTCGGACTGGAATATCAGACCCTACAATGCATAGGCAATCATGTTACTGGAAGCATGCGACCACCAGAATTCCACAACCATACATTCATGAGATGATAAAATACCAATAACAATGGTAAGTAATGGAAGACTTAGATATAGACAGTTCATAAATAGCGGTTTGAAGCGGACCGCTTTGAAATTGATTCAGGGAATCAGCTTGTGTGTCAAGGGCACAGGACAACTTGCTCAAAAATTTTCCAGCCAACTTTCGTCACAGGATCAAAAACAAAGTCCTCATTGTCGTGAGAGAAACCTCGGTGTGCCGATTGAGCTAGGAATAGTTTTCTCCGATCAAGCAAAATCTCAGGTCAATAGCTCTTTTGGACTAGGCAGGACGGCCATCTCGGGATTTTTATTTGCGACCCAGGTCGGTCCAAAAGGTCGTAAAAACGCTAACTAGCCTACAGTGTGGTAAAAATGCCAAAGGGCTTCATATTGTTATATTCATGGGAGACAACTTCACACAGCATGAGCTCATCATATAGCCATGCCAACGAACAACAGAGTCGGTCTGTCGAAGCTTATGACCTTTAGTGGAGCCGAGCCCTGAATCTACGAAAAGAAGTGAATGGATAAATTTCTGTTAGGCGCAGGGGTGATGCACTCACTCTGTGTTGATAGAACATTCTATTATCACAATTTGCGCAAGTTGAATGCCTTATTTATTATAACAGTGTGCTTCAGTCTACAAGCCAGTGATACAGCATGTTGTGTGTGTTCAGTAAACTGTGGGTAGAGTCATCATTTGTGTTGTACTGTTATCATTAGGAGCTACGCCCCCATTGCCCGTGTCAATACTCTGCCAGTAACCAGGCATGTACTGATTCAGTGGGTAAATGTTCCGTGGACCGTGGCTCAACTGCACCAAAATGCAACAGACATAGAGTAGACACAGAGCTAGAATACAAACCCCATTTTTGTTGAATAGAGCGTTCGAGCCGAGATATCATTTCCTTCAAGCGAATCTCATAGAACTTAGCAAACTGCTGGGAGAATGCTTTTGTTCCCAAGTTAAAACGGAACTTTTGTGAAAGGGATGCATCTCGTTCGCAAATATTTCGCACTGCTTTTGATTCAGGTATACGCATGGTTGGATCATGCACTTCTTGTTAGTTATAACGACAACAGAAAGCTACTGGCGTCAAGATCCTAAATTATAGATAGGCAAAACGAAGTTCCACAATGAAAATGTTTTAGAAAAACATGGACTGGATTTCCCGCCTAGTCCACTTTGCCGACAGTAGTATGTCGCACTATTAACGGAAATCATCGTATATGTTTGTGCACTCCATAAAATAAATTGTTTTTATGGATTTTCGATAGTAACAGGGAAGATAACCCTTGTCAGAAAAAGGACGCTTCACTAGAAAGAGGGCAGACAACTCCAGTTAAATATAACATCTGGCGCAATATTTTGCAAGTCACAATTACCGTTATGCCAAACTAGTTGAGCCACTTCTCCACAGATCAGAGGCACTATTATAGAAGCACACGTATTATAATAGCCAAGAGCATCAAAAACATTCTAATTATAATCTGGCGCAAAAAGATATGCTCTTTGCAAGTCCTTGGCTATTGCTAATCACTGCTTATTTCCTTGTATGGCCTATTTCTATAGCAACTCTAAAGTAGCGTAGAGAGTAGCGAGTAGCGCTTTTATTCCAAGTAGCAAATTAACAAAATTTTGATAAATATTCAAAATGACCAAAGATAGCTGTTTTTGGAAAACATTTGGAGTAAAGAAGTTGATCTACTAACAGAGCAAAGAAGCCATTACATTTGCAAGAGAAAAATAATACAAAGTGTTTCCCCTCAACACTGATACAATCTTTGGGTGGCAGAATTTTAATTATATTCTAAAATGTGTATAAAGATAGAATTTCTTTAAACATACCAATAAAATGTCATAATCTGCTATCAACCTTGCTGATAGTGGAAACAATGTGCTCATAAAAGGTTACTACAACAATTAAATATTTGTATCAATTTTATATCAAAATACCCAAAGTAGTAGAAACACAGAATATACCTGCAAAAGTATCATCATTGCATTAGAAAAACAGTGCAGAGCACATTAGGCGTACAGCTCAATTTCAGTGAGACTTTCCTTTCTTCCCTTTTTTGATTCGTTTACGTACAGCACTGTGAGCAGCTTCTTCCGTGTCACTCTCTGATTCGGCACCTCTTTTAGATTTCTTTTTAGCACGAGCTTCCTCTTTGCATTCCTGGGACAAGAAGCATCACACATTCTAACATACAAGTGGTACATCATCTATACAGCATAGTATTATTTTATGTCTTCTCCACTAATGTCGTATTCTAGGGTAAGAGTCTAGCAACAGCTAACAGTAAGTGCGGTAATATATACGTGTGCCAGATAGAGTGGTTCACACATCCTCTGTCTATTCAGGTGATACTGACTGACATTCAATTAAATTAGTACAATAAAATATATTCAACTCTTACTATTTCCAACAGGTAAATATTCTCTCAGTATAATGCCGTTGTGTTAATACTATTGGTGCCGTCTCAACTTCCAAATGGAGACATTGCTGACAACTAGAATACTATGCAAACGGTAAGTGAGAGGCCAACATAACTACTTACCATGGCGGCTAGACGTTGAGCTTCAGCTACTCGCTCCTGTAATTGCATCACCTCCTCTTCTTCTGTTCTGAATTGTGGCATTTTCTTTCCTACCAAATGTTCTATCCTTTGGAATAACTCTACATCATACCTGTAAGGTAACAACAAAGTCTAAGTTATCTGAATAAAGCATGACCGAATAAAGTGACCAAATATCATGTGACCAAAATCACAAGATCCATTTAGAGATGGAAGAGTTAACTCACTGTTCAACCTAATTATTATAATCCACGCAGGGCATCCAGCCTTATCACTACAATATAACTGCTCCATTCTCAGCAGTATGTGAGACATTAAAGTGTGATTATTAATACCATTGTCACTAAACTACATGTGACTAACTAGTGACGATTATATAGCTGTTTTAGGAGTTACCTGCCCCTACACGTACAAAATGGGAGGATACACACAATTATTATAGCAACAATAACTTACTGAGTGACAAATGTGATGGATTTACCAGCTCTACCAGCCCTGGCAGTTCTCCCAACTCTGTGAATGTAGTCTTTAGAATGAGTGGGTATATCAAAGTTAATCACAACATCTACATGTGGAATATCAAGACCCCTACAATATTACCAAAACCTCTACAATATTACCAATACCTCTACAGTATTACCAAGGAAATGAGCTAATGGTAAGTTTGGTATGTGTTGGTATACGAGTCTGAACAGTTTTGAACTTGGTAAAAAACTTTAAAACAATCATGTAAACCTCATATGTGAACCACATTGAAAAAGATGCAAGAGAAACTATAAAAGCTCAATAAAACCAGTCCAGTAAGTTGTGGCTATTACAAAACAAACCTGCTGGCCACATCTGTTGCTATTAGTATCGATCTAGCCTTCGCTTTAAACTTATTTAGCGCCCCCAGTCTTTTTGCCTAAAAGTATCACCGGTTATTAGGCTTGTGAGTCATTTCCAAGTTGGGTGTATGTAACGAAATGGAACTAAATTTAAACCACATAGCATATACATGTACATGTACATGCATAAAGGCTGCCAATACTCTTAAATCGCTAATGACAGAACAGTATTACACAGGAAATATAATACACACACTCCAACGTAGTGTGTGTTCCACTAGATATGTCTTGCACTAACCTGCTGCATCTGTCCATTGAGAGGTATGGCTGTTAGCCCAAGGTTCCTGAGCATATAGGAGACTCTCTGTGTGTTTGCACAAGTAGCACAGAATAGAATACAAGAGTTACCTGCCAGCTCATTGAGTATGTATACCAGGTAGGTGTCCTGTAAATATAGCCGAGAGATGTCATTACTACAGCTGGAATAGCAGGTAGAGCTGAGACAGTCAAGTGAAGTCAGCCATTGTATACTCAATCTAGTAGTCAGTTCAGTAGACTCAAATGGAGTGGTCAGTCAAGTCAAGTCGTATAGACAATAATCATATTCTGTCGAAAGGAACAAGCCAAGTCAAGGATATCAAGTTCCGAGTCGGCACAGTAGAATGAATTAGTCGACAAGGTTTCAACAGTGGAGAGATACTCTTCCTTAGTATAAATGGGTGTACTACAGACTTCACCAACCTTATATTTAACTGGAATGAAGACATAAAACTGCTGTAGTTTATCCACAGTTTGGTATTTACTGGAGACCTCCACTCTGACTGGTTCCTTTAGTGAAGCTCTCTGTAGCTTCTGTACTTTCTTAGTCATTGTAGCGGAGTATAGATAGGTCTTCCTTTCTCTTGGTATAGATTTGAGAATCTTGTCTACTTCTGATTCAAAGTCCATGTTGAGTATTCTATCAGCTTCATCCATAACCTACCAAACATACACATGCTTACTTTACATATGTGTATATCTATATATTGCATTTATATACCATACTAAAGTCTAACTCCAACCTTGCAGAGTGAAAAAGAAAAGGGCTTGGAACTAAAATTAATTGAAATAGCTCTAGCTATAATTATAGCATTTATCCTGATTCCTGAAGCTTTTTATTTTTTTACACACAAACAGAGTGAAGCGATCAGATTTCAGCCTCTTCTAACCTTATAGTTCACCATTGGTCAACCATACAAATATTATCAAAGTTAGTTGGAAATTACACTCCATGTTTACATGAACATGATACATAGACTATAGCTATTACTTACCAAGTACTTTAGACTGCGAAGATTAAAACCTTTAGTGTTCTCAAGGTGATCCACCATTCTACCAGGAGTAGCTGTAGAAGAAAATACAGTTAACATGTAGGTACATACCATACTAGTGTAGGTACATACTGTCCTAGTGTAGGTACATACTGTACTAGTGTAGGTACATACTGTACTAGTGTAGCTACATACTGTCCTAGTGTAGGTAAATACTATACTAGTGTAGGTACATACTGTCCTAGTGTAGGTACATACTGTACTAATGTAGGTAATAGGTGTCTTCGCAACCTAAGCTTCAGGCCCAGGCCGATTTACAAAAATATTTTCCGGCACACATCTGTCACAGGGTCGCGAACACACCGGCCTGGGCCAAAAGCAAAATCCTCATTTCTGCGCGAAGAAATCAGGTGTGCCGATGAGCTAGGGATGGTTCCGTCCGGCCAAGCGAAATCCCAGGCCAATAGCCCTTCTGGCCTTAGTCGGACGGCCATCTTGTAATTTTTATTTGCGACCCGGGTCCGTCCAAGAGGTCGCGAAGACACCTATTAGCACTGATTAGCCTCATACACTTAAAGGGCTACAGAAATGATAATATTTTGTTTGGTATATCTAAACTTGAAGCCCTGAGGCTGCTATATTCACTTTATCAAAACTCTGAAAATAATTTGGGCTGGGATATGCCAGCATATAAAATCATCATGAAAAGTGGGTTCTGGAAAAGGAAGTCCTAAGTTACAGGGGTGTTGCCCACATCCTGTATGATGTGTGAAGGCCCATAGCTTGGCTCTCTAATTATAGTCCTGTGTAGGGGAGTTACCAGGTGCCCCATACTTACACTACAATCTCACAGCTATGAGCTTTCTGTAATTATTTGGCTTATGTAATCCTATGGTTTTCTCAACAATATGACCAGCCATTGAGTAATGCAGTACAAGCAGGGCAAGCAAAGGAAGCTATGAGTGAGGATATTGAGACAAAATTCCTTTAGTTGCTGATCAAAGCTTGTTGAGGGCTATGGCTATGTTGTAGTAATATAATACATGTACTTCTGCAGGTATTGCTAGTATAATACATGTATACATGCTAAATAATTTTTATATCTAAATTACAAGTGGCAATATAATATGCATGTAATAAGTGTTACATAGACCTACATGTACATCCAGACCTGTTTGAGATTATAAATATGTTCAACCATATTACTTAATAATGCAAATCATGTACATGTAGGTACAGATGTACATGTAGGTACAGATATACAATAGTACTTGCATGAAAATATAGAGTAGATACTATATAGTATATACATTTTGTAGCATATACTAGATAGACTATAATATGTTATATTACATTGAATTATAAACACAGCATCCATATAGTATAACTACATGTATATAATAATATTATATGCGTTATGGTCTAATACAGTATCAGTATGTACGTGTATTACAACGTGCATGCATTGTATTACTGTACATTAAAATATACTGCACTCTAACACAAACAAATATTACATTGGAGGGATAGGAAGTAATGCAACAGTTATTCAAGCCAATTGAGAGTGGTGTAAGTGTGGCATACATCAGTTGGGGCCAAATGCTGTAGTAAGTAAATGCACACAAAACAAGAACACATGGCAGAACTGAGGTACTCTGTAGTAACAAGCAAAATTTTACCAAAGACACAGCGATTAACTAGATCCAAGTTTCTGTTTGAAGTCTAGACTTGGAATAGCAGATTAGATGA
The DNA here is from genome assembly GCA_935421135.1 of Bugulina stolonifera. Taxonomy (NCBI): domain Eukaryota; kingdom Metazoa; phylum Bryozoa; class Gymnolaemata; order Cheilostomatida; family Bugulidae; genus Bugulina; species Bugulina stolonifera. Next base: position 32,388,758 of record OW285187.1, read on the forward strand.
GGACATTGGGTACTGCTGGCATTAATTCCCACCCACTACCTATGCTGGAATTTCAGCTAAATTAACCACACTAATTTAATTGGCTAGGCCTTGTTATGTAACAACTTCCATTTTGTTTCCACAGTTACAGAGTAAACAAAGTTTACATCCTTTGTAATTCAATATGGCAGAATGAGAGATTGCAGTGTTTTCCATTTGCAGAAAACAGACAAACTGATTATGTTATATGAATTTTTGTGGTATATATGAAAAAATAATAACCTATATAACATAATTGCTACATGAAAAGGCATGATTTCAGTAGTACTTTAACAATATAACACGATGCAACATAGCTTGTATAGAAATAAACGAAACTGCAACATAGTGATATACTAACACTCAATAAAATACAGTTGCAACTCACCAATAATGACATGTGGTTTCTTAGCCAATGCCATAGCCTGAGATACCATATCCATGCCACCCACAATGACAGCTAGAATATAAAACATATCAGCCTATACTGGCATACAGTCAAACTAACCTGAAAACTTGATTCTGTCTTAACTAACATGAGTTGGGTACTTGCTGTGCTACCAGCAACTCTGAATCTTGGTTTGGAAACACAAAAATTTAATGAAATATAATTTTTAGTCTCCGAGTTCAATCAATTCTTGATAGGGTCTCTTCAGGTCTTAGCATAAGGAAGGCAATTTATTGCACACACTGGTAGTAACATTGGAGGTAAAGCTGGTTTGTAACCTCTGCTATTGCAGTATCTGAATTCCCATTGGACAGACAACTCCCACCCACTACTCACCACATTTAACACCGATTGTTGCTCCCAGTGCTTCAAATTGTTCGGAGATTTGATATGCCAACTCCCTGGTAGGTGTCAAGATGAGAGCAAACAACTTCTGAGGTGTTTCTAATAAAGCCTGCAAGATCGGTAGAGCAAACGCTCCAGTTTTTCCAGAACCCGTTTCAGCAAGTCCAATTATGTCGTTCCCTGTTCACAATTAGGCCAACATAAATCAAAATGCAAACCTGTGCAAGAATCAGTTTACACACTAGTGATTGCTACATCTACCCAAATTTTACAGAGTTGGCTAATTAATAGTAATGCAGCTGACATAATAATTGTTATGAATTGGGGGGAAAAAAGGGAGAAAGCAGTATTTAGGCTACATTCACAAGATAAATGGCTTTCCCTAAATAATTTAGCCCTCATTCTTCGATGTTTGATAGAAACATGACAGAAAATTGTAGGCTATACACTTTATTATAAAATTAGAGTGATTTACTAGATATCATCATTATTGTTTTACTGATACTGCTTAGTACCTGCAAGTGCAACGGGCAGAGCCTCTACTTGGATTTTGGAAGGATTCTTCCATTTTAACTGTTCACAGGCTTCACACAGTACGTCAACCACACCCTGTAAGCAGAACATATACTCGGGTATAAGAAATAAACAATTGGTACATTATTACACCATTATTAGTATAATAATATATCATTAATTATAATGTACATAATTATGTAGTTATGCATAACAATACTGTAGCTGTCAATGGTAGAAAGAGCGTTGCGCAGTACTTCAACACTTTGACATAACGCAATAATAATAGAACAAGGACTATGAAGCCAATGTTATTATTTTGTGCTATACTGTACAGGGTGTTGGCCATTGAGGCAAAATACATTGTGAATTTTCATCAGAATAAACCGATTGATAATGACAAACGAAGATTTTACGGAGTGGTATGTTTGGAGCCAATCATATCGAGCAAAGAAGCACAAATGGAATGGACATGTTCAGATGACTCAATAGGAGAGCTGGGGTATCCTCGAGGTACTAAATGCTACTCCAAATGTCTCTATGGCTCATCCCCTCTTCACGGCACTTCCAGTAGAATAGAATGTGTTGATAGAAGACCACAATATGGAACCAGTGCACGGGAATGGAATCCCAAACCTCTATTTTGCAAGTCGATAACTTGCGATACTCAATTCATCAAAGGGAAACTTGGGCATTCAGAAGGAAGATGGGAACCGGAGGTATGTGCATTGCAACAAAAGGTAAGGGTGGGAACCAAATGTAAACTAACATGTCTTGGCCGTTCAAACCCTTCATATACTGTGGAGGGATTCACAGCCACATGTAACGGTGATGGTCATTGGCTATCCAGCACAGAGACATGGAAGTTATGCGAGCACACACATAATAATGAACTCTTAGTCAATTCACATATTAATGATCAACAAGTAGCAGATAAGGTCTCCATAAATTCTCATGATAAAAAAACGGCAATAGATGTTGAGGAACCCCATGGCAAGCACTATGGTCATATAGTACGCTTAAATGGCATTTCCCAAAATGAAATATCTACTCTACCTAGTGTAGATCATAAGCTTAATACCTTTGATGGACAAACAATGGTCAGTGAGAGCAAAATGAAAAATGGAATCGACAAAATAGTGAGAGGTTTCAATGTCTTTGTGCACAGCTCTTCAACAGCAACACTTGCTATAATACTAGCAAGCACAGCAGCTATTCTGCTCGCTATAACTATTATAGCTTGCGTTATTTGCTGCAGAAAAGGTTCAAATCAGACAAAATATGCTGTCATAGACAATAGAGGACAACAGCTACTCCCAGTAGCTGGGTTTAACCGAAACAACAACTCCAGACATTGTCAGAATGATCAAACTCAGAAAAGAATAGTGAAAGAGATATCTCACAGTGAGTCCGACAATGACAAGAAGCATCGGACTCACCATAAAGGCATGGACTTAAGATCTACAAAATATTTACCTAAAAAATACAAAAAGAAACCATATAATTATCACAGGATTGAAACTATCGAATCTAGTGACAGTTCAACAAATCTAACAGATTGGACAAAACATCTTCATTCCCCAAATGGCAAAGTAAAGCGCATTACTGGGATAAAGCTGCTATGGCAATAACATATGACAAGGCATTATACTAGAACATCCATCACATTTCAAATTTTTTACAAAGACAAACTTCTGTACATTTCCGCGGAACTTTTTGATAATAAAAATATATGACACCCAATACAATGAACCTGTGTTTGGAACAATGAGATTTAGATAAAGGAACATGGCTACATCAATGAAAAGAGGTGCTATGTGGTCTTGATGGCAAAATATACTGAGCTTGAGTAAATCCATATAACATTAGTCACAAGAGTGATAGGCCTACACTACATACACATGACATTCAAGTAAGTGGCTACATGTACAGATAAATGGTGCATGGTCGCAAAGTCCCCCCACCCCGACTATAACATTTGCTTGATTTTGGCCACAAAAATTTGAGTCTTGAAGTTGCCAGTGGTGCTGTCACTATATTTTTCATTACGATGTCGAAAAAATGACTATGCTCAGATGAGGTGTACATGCATGTTCTAACATGTTCATTTTGTCTGACGAAGAGAACATAAAACACATAAAACCTTGGAGATTACTGAGCAACTTTTGACTTCGATTGTTATATTACAATGCAGATGCTATCCTAGTACATGTAAAGTGATCAAAATTAGGATAACGTAGAAGGCATTTCAACTGAATGGTAATAGAATCATTGGTACCAGTGTTTGGAAATTCCAGCAAAATATAATTCACAGATACATCCCACAATAACACGGAAATAGTTCTTCTTTAGTTATCAAATACCGCATTAAAAGTGATGTAGGCCTATAATATTATTTAGCTTATAATGATGTACTTTTAGCAAGGAAATTATTTTTAAGCAGTCAGAGACTTATTTCAAATCCATGAAAATATCAGTCCCTGACTGGCATTTTCATGGATTTGAAACAAGTCTCTGACCGCTCAAAAATAATTTCCTTGCTAAAAATACATCATTATATATATAAAAAAATGGTCAAACCCCCTAACATTATTTAGCTTATTTTAATGGGAATGAATCAATGATGCCATGCAGGGGCGGATATAGGAAAAACTTCAACACCAGCCTATGATCAAGAAGTCATGGATTTCACGTGTCTGAGTGAGTTAATACAAGATAAGTGTGAAACATGAACATGTAGTCTATGGGTGCAGTCTACACAGATAACATGACTATTACAGCACTATACAATGACTGTACTGCCTGAGCAAGTAAATAGAAAATGAATTGAAGCCTGGACATGCATAGTATTAATAGTTTACAGAGCACAGCTAGTATTGCATGCTTGATTGAACACACGCCTAGGATGGTGGCGTGGGTGCCTATAGCCACCCCTGATGCCATGAGTACCAGTATAAAAATGAACAAAACTCCATCTTACAACTGAGATCCTTGACCACCCAAGGTTGGAAGCTGTTGCAATATATATATGAATATATATTGTGTAGGCTAATTACTATGCTTTCCTGAGTATTAGTATATGAAAGATGGTTCACTTCAAAGTTTATTAATTTTAAGTGTGTGTAGTTTAATCGTAAATCCAAATTTATCGCTGAACTATGATTTAGCTTCATCTACTATCATTTTATTTTATCTTATCAATTACATTATGTAACTAAACTAGCCTCTAGCGTTTTTATCATTATGTTATCATACGATCATCCCCATGCGATCATATTTTAGTGTTAAATCTTTAATAATAAATGTCATTTTATTAACTAATAACTTATATACTTATAGGGCATAATTATATAATAGAGATTATAGGCCTACTAGAGGTTTTCACAAAAAATAATAAGATAATATAATTATTATATATTAATATTATTTTATAATCATTAATTATTATATAAAATAATTTAATACAATCATTAAATCATAAAAAATAATAATTATATTATTATATTATTATAATTATTAAATTATTATCATTATCATAAGATAAGATAATTATATGTTATGTATGATACATGTATGTTATAAAATAACTAATGCTATATTTAAATATTACAATACCATAATCATGATGATTATTTTTTTCTCATCATTATCATAACCATACAAATAAATCATTATCCTTATGATCTCAAGGAAGATGAAGATCTGATGTTTCAGTCTAGTCTTTCCCTCCTTAGTTTTTTGCCTTTTACATGGCTACAGCTATTATTTGCTCCCAAAGTTGAAATACTAACCAATGATTTAAAGGTGGTATTCTTGTCTTCTGTTTCTATTTCAATAGAAGCCATCCCTGTGAATACGAATATCTACCTGCGTCAGTATTCAATAAAAATGGACTAAAGATCAGATGATGAAGGCAAATTTATCCTTGGTGAAGGGACATGTGAACATAGCCTCAAAAATCTATTAATTCAAGTAAGTAGTTTGGGATGAGACCAACTACATCGTATAAATGTGAAATTCGTTATTTTCGTAAACACTTGATTTGAGAAAACAGGTTATGTTGTACCTTGACAATACCACAGATCCCAATTTTATAACCTTTATAAAGTAGTAAAGATTTATTTACTTAAATTATCTAGCTAACACATAGTTTATTTTTCATGTGTTTAGTTTTTACCATGGAGGTTTTTACCATAAAGTTTGATTCTTAGTATAAGTGTTTTCATAGGACTAGTATTGCTTATTACCAGTAATAATTTTCGTTTTATTTTCTTTTTTTTAATGAAATTTCAAAATACAATTCTGTTATGCTTCATAAAATTATCTATGAACTACGTACATATGTGGTTGCAGTTACTTTGAATTTAAAAACTGAAAGGAAATTAAAGTAGCAAACCTAAAATTAATTTATTCCATAGGATAGATGAAATTTTTCACCTACATCATCTACTACATCACACGTAGATCATGTACATCAAGGGTTCCCAACCTGGGGTACATGTACCCCTAGGGGTATATTTTAGAAATCTAGGGGGTGCAAAACAAGTTATCAACTTAATACCTTTTTGGCAGTGATTTTCAGTTACAGGCTATCAATTATGAATTATCATTATCTATTACTAAACTGAACATCAACATCAATCAATCAAATGGCTCACTGATGCAAATGAAGTTGTGCTAAACAAGTATAGTATGAAATCCATAAAACACTACAATTAATGAAGGCTACATTGCATATTAGTCATTAAAAAAATAATAAATGAAAATTTCATACCATACTGCATTGTTTACTTGTTTAGATGACACATTTAGATAATGCACACAACATGATTGTAATATTAATCGAACGAAACCAAAGATATTCTTGATTAAACACAGTTTTACAAAGGCAGGGGCGGATTTGGGGGTCCCTCCCTGCCATGGCGGGACCTTTCATTTCCAATAAAGAAAATTAAATTGCTAACTATCAATGATAACACACAGTTGTAAGTTAATTATTTTCGGAGGCATCCTACCCTGCCCAGCATAATCTAAGCATATTCTGATAAAAATGATGCTATATGACTATAACATACCAAAAGATAGCTTAGGAATTGAGCTTTCATCCTATACAATTTATAATAAGGATATTTCAGTACCCGCCCACTACTGGCAGTTTTTTATTTGCCAGGAAATTAGACTACACTAATTACTTTACAATGAGTGGCTTTTGATAGACTATACTTGTGACCACAGTGTAAATGTTATTACCAGTTGTAATAACAAAATAATGACTGCTGTCAATACGTGTTGTAACAGTGCCACAGCATTATTTTTGAAGATAGATGTACCTCTGAAATTTCATATGCTAATCCATGTCATGTGCACATGCCCTCAAGGCTCAAACATGTCTCAATATAGATGCAATGTGCTGAATTGTCCATACTCTTCAGCGTTTGGGAAACCTAGGAAAACACTTTCACCTCTATCCACTAAATAATTTTAGCATTATTTCTCTTTTCATAAAGTCATGTGATGGCACATTTTTATTAGGCTACATAATCTTGGGCCCTGGCACAGTATCCTTGTTTGTAAACATATTATTCTCATATAACCATTGTTATAAAAAAGCTAATTTTAAATTTCTATTTCTAATACACAGTCAAACATGCATAATATGTAAAGTAGCCCCTGCAACATACATGTACTTGCCAAGTTATCACTGCTCCAAATTTATTATTATTGTAGTTGTGCAAAGTAGAAGTTCCTGCATTTATCTTAGTTGTAAATCCTCACTTACTAAAACTTTCAAGCTACCAGTTAAATTTATACGCGTCCCCAGAAACACAAAATTTCTTTAACTGGTTACTGAGATCAACTAACATGTAATAGTAACATGTTGATTCAAAGTTTAAGTGTGCATAAATTTGCTTCATTTAACACAAAATTCAGCATATAGCTTCGGCGTCCGGGGCGCTGCCCCGGACCCCGCCAGGGGGCCTAGGCGGCCCCCTCGCCTGTTGGCAGAACCCTTCAAATTGAGCCAGATCCGCCCCTGCAAAGGGGTACGTTGTTCACTACAAAGTGGTACGTTTTTCACTACAAAGGGGTACGTTGTTCACTACAAAGGGGTACGTTGTTCACTACAAAGGGGTACGTTGTTCACTACAAAGGGGTACGTTGTTCACTACAAAGGGGTACGTTTTTTGCTAAATGACTGCTAAAGGGTACTTAGGCATAAAAAGGTTGGGAACCCCTGATGTACATGGTCATGTAGCATATCATTGTATGTGATTATGATTATCATTATGATAAATCATTCATATGATTTATAATTATATATAATTAATAATTATTATTACTGATAATAATTAATAAGTATGATATGATTATATTATTTATATCACCATGAGATTACTCTACTCACTACTGATTCGATAGGTAGCTAAATCTAATCTCAATCTAATGAGTGTCGTGTAAGTAGAATTGTGAATGGCATATAGGCAACTGGTTGTTGTGGATTTTTACCTGCAAACAGTGCTATGCCGCTATCTATGGTCCTGAATCACCAACCTCCAGCCCAGCACGCCACCGAGTAGACCTATTTGACTGGAGTCGCTACTAATCAACCTACAGACATGAGACATGGGTGGATTATGGGTATTTTCACTACATTGTCCCCACCACATCGAGCTGTAGGTCCATCGAGATCCTACTACTGCCACCATATTGAATTGTTATAGTAGCACTTTGATTGGTCGGTTTAGTAGGTGAACTTTGTACATGCTGTATGCATAGTTGAACACTAGTTTCAACAGAGCTTTGTCGGTATGGAGTCTACTAAGAAATTTGTTAAAATTTTCAATAAGCAAACCATGAAAGGTTTACACCTCAATTTCATTTGCTCTGATGTTAGCACTCTTTGCAAAGCTGAAGTGCTCCAAACAATAAAAGAAACACTAATTTCTTGCCTTTGCCAAATCTAAAATTATTGGAGAATGAAAGTAGACCTACCATTACATTAATTTACTGTCACTTATAATGATATGCCTTGTAATTACAGAGCTGAACTGGTAACATCATGGCAAAGCATCATCCAGATCTTATTTTCTGCAGAAAGCAACCAGGTGTTGGTAAGCTTATTTTCCTCTAACTTCCTTCGTAAAATTGATTTGTCATCTTTATGTAGATGTGATCACTGCCACAATTATAGTGTTCACAATATGTTCCAATGTAATGTAGTTGTCAATTATGAAGGTTAATGTTAGCTGCTGTGTATCATTATATCCGATGTTTTATGTATTTATTGTAGGCCCTCCACTATAATTATTAACAATCTCTCCTTTTTATTTGTAGCTATTGGACGGGTGTGTGAGAAATGTAAGTATATAGAATAAAAATTAATTCTCCTGCACCATAATTATTGATTTAAAATGTATAACTTATTAAGGCATATGCCTATATAAGTTATAGATCACTAATACACATTGTGTATTTGTTGTACATGCTTGTATGTGGGTATCATTACTGAGATTTATAATAATAGTGTTATATCTGCCTCCATCTTTCATCTATCTATGATACACTTATATCCCAAATATACTTTCTATTGTGTAGGTGATGGCAAATGTGTAATCTGCGATTCGTATGTCCGTCCATGTACTCTGGTACGTATCTGTGATGAATGTAACTATGGGTCATATCAAGGTCGTTGCGTCACGTGTGGAGGGCCTGGTGTATCTGATGCATACTACTGCAAGGAGTGTACCCTCACAGAGAAAGATGTGAGTAGTTAACATAATATAATATCCGTTACACATCTGGAAAGGAACAATGTGTGTTACGTTAGGTTACCACTTTCAATATCACTGATAGTCCAGGCAATTGGCCATTCTTTAGAAACTTTCGAATGAAACATGCAGTGTACAAGTAAGTTTTAAAACACATTTTATCTGTCCAGTGGGCAACTGGCCTCTACTCTGTGTATAGTAAATGTATGCTATAATTAAATCATTATCGTTCAAGTAGACACTAAACCATATGGTGCCAGAATGTGTATCGCGCTTATACTTCAATGTTTTGGCTGTAGTCTTGATTATTTTGCTACTGAATTGAATTTTCCCGTACACCACTCTTTGTTAGTTAGGGGAACAATTGAGATTACTCTGAAGTCAACAGTATTCTGGAAATTAGAATAATATTTTTGTATTCTGACATTTTTTAGAGAGATGGATGTCCAAAGATTGTCAATTTGGGAAGTGCAAAGACTGATTTATTCTATGAAAGGAAAAAATATGGATTCAAAAAGCGTTAACCACTTGATTATGCAATAACTGGACAATTGTAAATAATGATAAACATTTTGTATTTAGTTTTATTGAAATATAGCTTATTAGAATATATATTCCAATAAATATTTTAGAATTTCCAGAAAACAATTTAGTATTTCTCACAAGCGATTAATTTTCGCTGAGTAAGATGTGCATGTAGATGTACAAAGTATGGGTGATCCATCTATGGTTTTCCTTACTAACTGTTTGTGGTGTGATTATAAGCACAATTCATTAACATAATTAAAGTGTGAAAGTGCAATTAGAAAATTATTATATATAATATGAAACTAGAAAGTTGTTTGCGTCATTGAGTCCCTTCAATAGGGACAACTGATAGCCACCTGCTGCCAACATCAATCTAAGGTAAATGTCAACCATGACCTGCAAATCTTCATTATAATTACATTAGGGAACTCATGTTGGAAGCTTTTAGAGGTGTTTAGGGTCGAAACTGTTTTCATCTCTTTGTGTTCATTATTTGTAGAATGTTACTTTGCTTTTACTCCTGTCTTGCTCTTTGCCTAAACATCCTATCTGGTTTGGGGTTATAGATCTTGGCTGCATAGATAACTAAAAGGCCTATCTATTAGTGGAGGAACAAGCAAATACTGTTACAAAATGTAATATTGCATGTTTTTAGAATAAATGGAAATATATAGTTCCAATAATGGCCCTCTCCCCTAAGTACATGCATTACATAATCAATCATTATTCATTTGTAGAGCTTTGTAAACTTTATTCAACTTCAAAAAAACCACCTGAGGAAAGAAACAAATAATGTAAAAGCTATTAACAGTGAAAAACAATACAGAATGATAATTTTTTATTCACTTCAATATTATAGTCACATATTGGTATGTCTCTCTCAGAGCCAGCTAAAATAGCTGATTATATATATACAATGTAGAGAGAGAGAGAACAAAAAGAGAAACAGAGAAGGAAATATAGGACAGAACACATTTGGTGCGATTGTACTGCGAGTTGCTCCCACTAGATAATGAGAGAGGATAACTCTAAAGCCATATACTGAGACAGTTATTGCATAGCATAAAGTTGCAAAAATATAAATTAGTTCAATTAATGCTTAGCTGCGGACAGAAGTGATCGTCTTTAAATTAATGTCCATGGAGGATGCTTCCTCTTGTGGTAAGGTACATGTGTGAGATTTATTGGGATATTTAGCAAGGCAAATCTACCATGCTGAAGCTTATTCAACTCATTCCTTATAACAGATCTGAAAATCAGAAAAAAATAATAATAATCAATTATATTCAGTCTAAGCTTGGCATCCATAACCTAGTTACTGCAATGCCTGACTGCTCTGTTCCATGCGTTAAATGAATATTTTATGATTTCTATTATATAAAACATTATTGCGTGTATATAAAAAGGCAGCCATTATTGCTTACCCATCTTTCCCTGCAATGAACAAGGTTGGTATATTTACCAGCCGCCCTGTCTCATCATGCACCATATCAATACGAGTGTTGATGCTGCCAGGATCATTATCTGATATTATAACAAATTGAGCACCTGCTTCCTGTGCCACTAGTGCCTTGCTAAGGAAAGAGCAGTCCCTGTAATAACACAGCTATTATTAGCAGGGTCAGCAGTTAGTGCAGAGCAGTGGCTACTTGTTATTATAGACTCATTCGATATTAATACGTTATATCATGTGAAACAATAATGGATTTATGAATATGGTAAGCGGGATGATGTCGGAGCTAAAACATTATATAATTAAAGAGTAGTAGTTCTGGTTACCCTCGTACAAAGAGAGCTCCGTTCCCTCTGATCTGCTGTTGGTTTGTGACCTTACTGCATCCATTCAATGGCTCACCTATGCTTAGCTCAACACTAGTCATACTTTGGTTCTACAGCAGAGGAATTTTACAATGTGAAGAAGAGCAGATGACCAAGACTTGCACACGTGAATATTCATACAATAGCTAAGTGGCTACAATTCAAAGTTGCTCTCCCGCTTGATTATCCAGGGTAATAAGCAAATTAGTAGAGGACAACTTCAAATTGCATATACATATATGTATAACCAATAACTAATGAGCACCAATGACTGTCATGGGCATTAAGTCATCGTGCACCCAAAAACATATTTATTGTTAACAGTGGCAGTAAATAATTTTAATCCAATATAACTGATAACCAAAATAAGTAGGCAATGCTTGTCGTAGTAAAATTAAAATTTGAAAGAATGCAGTGTAGCGACAGTTTTAAGTGTAAAGCATACATACATGTTAACTTACAAAAGATGTACCAAAGTTTCTGGCTGGTCTAGCTTTATATATATACCGTAAGGTTGAAGGCTCTAAGATTTCAAAATAGATAGTATTGGCATCTTCTATGTCTAACGGCTTAGCAAACACCATTGTAGGAGCTGAAAAAAATTAACCATAATTTACATAATATACCTAATACCTGTACTTAAATTGCAAAGAATGCTAGAACGTTCTATAGTCAGTTATGTCCACAACTGCGCAAAAAACCCATTTGCACGAGGAAAATAAATAAAAATGGAATTCAAAACTTGTGCTGATTTTACATTCACATCTCTGCAGCTACAGCTAATGCCCACATACTCAGTGAATCAAAATGGGTTGAAAGCGATCGACTAGAACCGAGATAACTTGATACATCAGAGTATAATCAGTGGCTCTATTTATCAGCAAACAATTCAATAGAACAGTCAATGAAATCAGGTAGGTTGTTTAGGTAGGCTAGGAATATAGTACCCAGTGTCAAGCATAATGCCTGAGCATGGCCAAATCTCCGAGCTTGCTGGAAAAATGGCAACACCTCCAACCCAATTGCCATGTCCTTTAATAAAAAAACTGAAGCTGTTTCATTTTAAATTATAGGCCTATAGAAAGCCCAGCATTGTCTGGGCTGCGAAGTTTCAAATGTTATGTACTTACTATCCTATTTTTTTTTTACCTCAGATGAGGTAGGACTCCACCATCAATTTCATGCAAATCTATAAGGGAGCCTCTAGTTTTAACTATTTTTGGACTAGGGGGTCTGCAATATTTACAGTATATCACTGTTTAGGATTGGAAGTTGGTTTCTCATCTTATCTCACGAATTGTTCGTGGCAGGAAGCTAGAGTGGTAAATGCATTTTTTGGCTGATATTGAGGTTGGCTCTCCTCTGGCAGCTGCTCTAGTGGTCATTGTTACCATCTCTCTGTCACCCACAATATCATCATATGCTCTGGATAGAGTCGAATGTTGTTCTTCATTCTGAAGAATCCTGGTCAGTAGACACAGGCGATGGTTTTTTCTTCTATTTTCAAGGGTCCGGATCTCTAACTGATCTCTCGCCTCTGATACACTGTCAGTACGCCCCCTTAGGTTTGCTATAAATCGTATGGCACTGTTCTGGATGAGTTCTATATCATGGATCTTGTTCTTAGTTGAAGGGTCCCATACTACATCTGCATACTCAAGTATAGGTCTGCATATACTTGTGTAAGCCAGTAGCTTGGCCTCTTTTGGAGCATGGTACATTAAATGTTTGATTCCTCCAAGTATTTTACGAGACTTTGTGCATTTCTCGTGTATATGCTGATTAAACTTAAGATCTGATTGAATTGTTACTCCTAGGTATTTGACGGTTTCTGTCCATTCAAGACATGCAGTGCCTAATTTGTATTGAGGTATGGGTGTTACTCTTCCAAAGTTTATAGCTAGGCATTTCTTTTCATTGAATGGCATTTTCCATTTTGTAGACCACTCGTGTACAGCGTTGATGTTATTTTGGAACAGTTTTGCGTCCTCATTTGTATTTACAGTTTGGTAAAGTAGAGTGTCATCAGCATAAAGGCTAACTTTACATGACAGCAGGTCTGGAAGGTCATTAACATAGCACAAAAACAAAGTTGGTCCAAGTACAGAACCCTGTGGCACTCTTGAGGTTACTGTGCACTTTTGTGAGTTAGTTCCTTTGAGCACAACGGATTGCTGTCTGTCAGAGAGAAAATCATGTATCCAGTTTAAAAGGTATCCATTTATCCCTGGTATTTGTTTTAGTTTTCGAAGTAACATTAAATGTGGTACCTTGTCAAAAGCTTTTTTGAAGTCCATTACTATGGCGTGTGTAGTGTGACCTTCATTTGCTGCCTTTGCCAGGTCATGATAGGTAGCACACAATTGTGTCTGGCATGACAGCCCTCTTCTGAAGCCATGTTGTCGATGATGAAGTACACTGTCTAATACTTCATTCAGATGGTGCAGCACAATGTGTTCCATCATTTTGCATGGAATACTTGTTAAAGATATGGGTCTGAAGTTGTTTGGGGACTCAGTGTCGCCGCCTTTGTGTATTGGTGTTACATTTGCTGATTTCCATTGTTTAGGCAGCCTACCAGTATCCAAAGAACTTTTGTAGATCATTGTCAGACATTTTGCAGTACCCTCTAGGTCAATGAGCATGTCAGGTTTTCTCAGACCATCTGGCCCAGGTGATTTTCCATTCGGTAACTCACGGATCAGTTTGGCGACCCCCTCTATTGAGACATCAATGGAATCTTGTACATCAATTTCAACCCTGGAAAAGTCTCCTGCCATGTAACCTACCTGGAACTGGCTCTGAAAGAAAGTGTTAAGCAACTCAGCACATTGTTCAGGATCCCCTGTCAGATTATCTTCCTTGTCTCTTAAAACTACTTGCACTGGTTTTTTGTTTCCATCAGCCCTGAGTAGCTTAAAGAAAGGTTTTGAATTTCCTCTCTTCAGTGGGCGATATATTCTGTCTGTATAAAAGGTTTTGCGAATCTCCTCTAATTCCTTCTTGCCATTTCTCCTCAGTTGTCTATACTGTTCGCGATCAAAATCATCAAAGCTGAGTTTCAACTTGTTATGCGATTTTCTAATTCTTTCTCTTATTTTTACAGCTCTTTTATTGAACCACTCTGGAACAGAAGGGTGCCTTTGTTTCACTTGCTTCGTTGGAACGTGTTGCTCTATGCTTCGCTTCAGGTTTTTGGTAAAGAGCCGCCACATTTTTTCTGGGTCATTCATTTCTGCTAAAGCATTTGAAGTCCTTTGCATATCCTCCTGGAACGCTTTTTGGTTGGCTTTCCTGTACAACTTGAGGGTACGTGGTTGGTTTGAGAAATTTATGGTTGGGTTTCTAAGATAAGTGATAATTAACGAGTGATCACTAAGACCTGGGGTTATGATTTCAGTATCATATATGGCTCGTGGTTGATTGGTGCAGATTAGGTCTAGTGTGTTACCAAGAACATGTGTTGATCCAGTGATTAGTTATGTCATCCCATGACTATGCAACACATTAAGAAAGTCTTGATGTATCCTCCTGTTTGTGGCTGACGGCTTCACTTCTCCTTTGTTCCAGTCAATACCTGGAAAGTTCATGTCTCCAACAAACAAGATTGTGTGCCCCTGGTACTCCTTCTGCAGATACTCTAAGATGTCATCTATGACATTGTCACAAATTCTGAGCAATACATGTAGACTCTCCTACTACTGTACTAGCCATATGGGCATAATGTAGGAATAAGAATATTTCATTTATATACGTGTTATAATATAAGTACATAGTATACATTTATATTGATGTCATGCTAAGGGCAATAATGAGCCATACATTGTTTACACTGACATACCTTTATTACTACTGTAACTATAGGCTACTATTGCTATAATTATTGCGCAATATTGTTTACTACTACAATGTACCTGTATACTCTGGAATGTAGTAGAATATTCTTTCAGCTGATTATGACTAATTGTTATTGTAATGATGTAATATTTTGGTGGAGAACTCACTAGAACATTCTTCTCACATATATAAGCAAGCCCAATTTTATAATTATCAGTTAACTTCTAGCAATAAACAAGGATATATTACACTACATACTACATCTTCTCTGCACTAGATAGACCAAGCTGTGTGTCACTTGATTATCTCTGACTACAGTGACTTCACCGAACTCTCACAAGTACTACTATCTTGTGACAATTGGGGGCTGCTCCGGGAAGTCATCAGTCGCAGACAGGGAGATTAACAACGTCGGCATACACCGGATACTAATAGCTGCAGGAAAAAGATGGCATTATTGGAAAAAGTAAGTCAAATGGGCAAGGATCTTGGACTTACAGATCAGAAGTTGGTAGAATTTATTGACAAGAATCTACCAATCATAGAAAAAGATATGGAACGGGAAGAGCGTAGACTGGAACGTGAAGCTAAACTAGAATCTGAACGTCTGAAAATGGAAGCTGATAAGGAGAATGCTGAACGAGAGCGAGAAGCTGAGAAAGAGCGCCGAGAAGCTGAGAAAGAGCGCCGAGAAGCTGAAATGGAAGCTGAGAGACAGCGCATGGCACACGAACTAGAGGTTAAGAAGATAGAAGCCAGCACAAGCCTAGAACAATCCAAGCACGAAAGTACAAGGCTGGAAATAAATAATCGACCCAAACCAAAACTTCCATTTTTCGATGAAAAAGTCGACAGCATGGATAGTTATCTGGAAAGATTTGAGTGGATTGCTGAGTGCTACAACTGGGAGGTGAGTGATTGGTCTTACCACTTAAGCCAATACTTACGAGGCAAAGCCACAGAGGCCTATACTCGACTAGCGCCAAGTGATAGGAAGATTTATGCTAAAGTCAAGGAAGCTTTATTAGAGCGATACAACCTGACAGAAGAAGGCTACCGGAAGAAATTTCGACAGTCTGAAGCACACGAGGATGAGACACCTCAACAATTCTATACAAGACTTGAAGACTACTGCAAAAAGTGGGTAGAGCTTTCACAGAGTCAAGATATTGCACAACTCATCGTCATGGAACAATTTATATCATCGTGTCCCTCCGACTTGGAAGTGCATCTGAACCAGATGACCTTCACAAACAAAGAAGAGCTAACACATGCAGCATCCAAATATCTGCATGCAAGAGGGCGCAAGTTAGCAAGACACAAGAAAATTAACAAACCAGATAAAGCAGATACTACATCGAGCAACAACTTCCAAAGAAGTGAAGGTAGTTGTTATTTATGCTCAGAAAAGGGCCATGTAGCGAGAGATTGTTACAAAAGAGCTAAGAAGTTTTGCTCAAACTGCAACATGAACAATCATAACACCTCTGAGTGCAAGAGGAATGACAGAAGGACGATTAAACAGGTTGGTGCTGTCAAGCAGATGGTTCACACGAATGAGGAATCTAGAAGAGATGGAATCAACAAGGAGAAACCACCTAGAGAGATGATAGTTGATGGACAAAAGTACGTCAACGTCGCACAATGTGATTATGTAACGGCCTCTAATGAAAACAACATCAGCGTCTTTAAGGGTAAAGTGAATGGGTCAAAAGTGAATCTTATCCGTGATACTGGATGCAGTACTGTTGTCATAAAGAAAGAATTTGTCAACCCAGAAGACTATACTGGTGAGCATCTATACCTTCGCTTTGCAAATAGCAGTGTAGAAAAGGCGCCATGTGCATATGTGAATATTCAGTCACCCTTCTATTGCGGACGTTACTGCGCAGCAGTGCTGGAGGATCCTTCACATGACTTATTGATTGGCAACATACCTGAAGCAAGATCAGCAGATGACCCACAATTAAATTGGGAGCAATGCTCAGTGACCACTAGAGCGCAAGCCAGTCAAGAAAAGACGGGAGAAAAACCTCTGTATGTTAATGACATAGAAAACACGGTAGTCAACAGAGAAGATTTTGAAAGAATGCAGAAGGAAGACGGTTCACTTAGAAGATTCTATGATGCAACTGAGATCAAAGACGGGAAAAACCAGTCGACCAGGTTTTATGTGAAAAAGGGACTCCTTTATCGTGAGTATACAAACAAGAAAGTCAACCATGGTCAACCAAATAGACAGTTATTGGTACCAACTAAGCTAAGGAAAGAAGTAATGCAGAAGGGGCATGACAGCATCATGAGTGGCCACCTCGGAGTGAAAAAGACATCAGATCGGATCTTATCTAACTTCTTTTGGCCTGGTCTCAACAGTGATGTCGTCCGATTCTGCCGATCATGTGATATATGCCAGAAGACAGTAAAGAAGGGTTCTGTAATGAAGGTGCCTGTCCAGGAGACCCCGCTTATCGACACCCCATTCAAGAGATGTGCTGTTGACCTGATTGGACCTATCAATCCTCCAAGTGAAAAAGGACACCGATACATTCTTACGCTTGTCGACTACGCCACTAGATACCCAGAAGCCATTCCACTCAAGAACATAGACTCTGTGTCTGTAGCCGAAGCTCTACTTGACATCTACAGCCGTGTTGGAGTTCCAGAAGAAGTAATTAGCGATCAGGGGACCCAGTTCATATCTGACTATATGAAGGAGTTTACTAGGCTGCTCGGAATCAGGCAGTTACCAACAACACCCTATCATGCCATGGCAAATGGGCTGGTAGAGAGATTCAATGGAACACTCAAGAGCATTCTGAAAAGGATGTGTACGAAAGAACCTCGGCAATGGCACCGACTGATTAATGCTGCTTTGTTTGCCTATCGAGAGGTTCCTCAGGAATCGACAGGATTTTCACCTTTCGAATTATTGTACGGACGGACTATCAGAGGACCTATGTATATTCTGAGACAACTCTGGACAAAAGAAGACGCAGATGAGGATGTGAAGACTAGTTACCAGCATGTTTTGGAACTCAGAGAACGCCTTGATGACCTCATGGAAATAGCCCAGTCATCCCTTAAGGACAGTCAGAAGAGGTACAAGAATTATTTTGACAGGAAGGCAAAACCAAGAGGATTCGCTACAGGTGACAAGGTGCTTATTCTTCTACCTACTAACAGTAATAAGCTACTAATGCATTGGCAAGGACCATTCACAGTAGAAGAGAAGAT
The DNA here is from genome assembly GCA_935421135.1 of Bugulina stolonifera. Lineage (NCBI taxonomy): Eukaryota > Metazoa > Bryozoa > Gymnolaemata > Cheilostomatida > Bugulidae > Bugulina > Bugulina stolonifera. The sequence continues at coordinate 32,407,268 of OW285187.1, forward strand.
GGGATTAAATGACTACAGAGTCAATGTTAGAGGAAAGAAAAGGACATACCATGCCAATATGTTAAAGAAGTACTATGACAGGGAAGGAGAGGGTCAACCATCGACTGTAGGAGCCATTTCAACACTAAATGTTGCAAATGTTGGCATCATAACTCCTGACGACAATTTGGATCTGGATGAATATCAAGATGGACTCCTGGAGTTGTTTGAACCCAAAGTACAGAAGGAAACTATAGATGACGTCGCGGTAGGCAAAGGACTGGATAAGGCTCAGAAACAACAACTTAATGCTATAGTAGAGAGGTATGAGAAGCTGTTCAGTGATCTACCTGGAAATGCAAAGGGAATGGAGCACTCAATTCAACTCATCAGTAAAGAGCCAGTCAAGTCAAAGCCTTACAAACTACCATTTAAAGTAAGGGAAACATTAAAAGATGACATCAAGGAGATGCTGAGTATGGGAGTTATCAGGCCTTCGACCTCTCCTTACGCCTCACCAACTGTGATTGTCAAGAAGCCTGACGGCACAAATAGGATTTGCATAGATTACAGGAAATTGAATAAAATTACGGTCTTTGATCCGGAGCCAATGGTGACTGGTGATAGCCTCTTCCAGAAGTTGAATGGCGACAAATTCTTCAGTAAGCTTGATTTATCCAAAGGATATTGGCAGATTCCAGTCAGACCAGAAGATGTTGCAAAAACCGCATTTGTTACTCCGGATGGACACTATGAATTTTTAAAGATGCCTTTTGGTATGGTCAACTCAGGTGCCACCCTTGTGCGAGCCATGAGAAAGCTAATTGGAGACTTAGGTGGTGTTGACAACTATATTGATGACGTCATCATTCACACGGCAACATGGGACGAACATATACAACTGCTTGATAAAGTATTTCGAATATTGAGCGAAGCAGGGCTCACACTGCGACCTAGCAAATGTAATATTGGGGAAGTAGATGTGGAATTCATCGGTCATCAGCTACAAGATGGACAGATCAGACCTATAGAAGACAACGTCGAGAAAATCAAATCTGCTCCACGCCCGACTGACAAGACCCAAGTTAGATCTTTCCTCGGACTTACAGGATATTATAGAGAATTTATACCTCACTATTCTACAGTGGCCAGCCCACTGACAGATCTGACCAAGAAAGGCCAGCCAAAGATTGTCAACTGGGGAGACTCACAGGAGAAAGCTTATAGCAGACTGAAGTCTATGCTCACTAGCGCTCCAGTTCTACAACTACCTGACGTTAACAAACCATTTGTGCTGAGGACTGACGCATCAGATGTAGCTGTTGGAGCTGTCTTACTCCAAGAATTCAGCGGCAAGCTATTTCCGGTGAGTTATGCAAGCAGAAAACTTCTGGACCGTGAAAGGAACTACTCAGCCATAGAAAAGGAGTGCCTAGCAGTTGTATGGGCAGTGAAGAAGTATTTACAGTATCTGTATGGAGTAGAGTTCACACTACAGACTGACCATCAACCATTAGTATACATTAACCAAGCAAAGTTCGAGAACAGCAGAGTGATGAGATGGGCGATGTACTTACAGAACTTTAGAATTAAAGTAGAATCAATAAAAGGCAAAGACAATGTAGGTGCTGACTATCTGAGTAGAATTGACTCAGAATTTGAATAATAGTGCGCAATTATTAAAATAATTCCTCTCAAATGGGGGGTTGTCACAAATTCTGAGCAATACATGTAGACTCTCCTACTACTGTACTAGCCATATGGGCATAATGTAGGAATAAGAATATTTCATTTATATACGTGTTATAATATAAGTACATAGTATACATTTATATTGATGTCATGCTAAGGGCAATAATGAGCCATACATTGTTTACACTGACATACCTTTATTACTACTGTAACTATAGGCTACTATTGCTATAATTATTGCGCAATATTGTTTACTACTACAATGTACCTGTATACTCTGGAATGTAGTAGAATATTCTTTCAGCTGATTATGACTAATTGTTATTGTAATGATGTAATATTTTGGTGGAGAACTCACTAGAACATTCTTCTCACATATATAAGCAAGCCCAATTTTATAATTATCAGTTAACTTCTAGCAATAAACAAGGATATATTACACTACATACTACATCTTCTCTGCACTAGATAGACCAAGCTGTGTGTCACTTGATTATCTCTGACTACAGTGACTTCACCGAACTCTCACAAGTACTACTATCTTGTGACAGACATCTGTGTTTGGAAGATGTACGTGGGGTCTGTAGTAACAGCAGATGACTGTTTGTGGTCGGATTTTTATTGCTATCACTTCTTCTGTGTACGTACTAAGGTCTACTAATTTCGGATTTAATTGGTCCCACACAGCAATCATAACTCCACCACCATGGATGCTACGATCTCGGCGGAACACTGTTCTGTTCTCAATTGGTAGGACATTACTGCTGGGTATAGTATCATCTAGATGTGTTTCAGTGAGACATATAATATCAGACTCTGTGGTGAGAATCTGTAGTTCTGTAGATTTACCTTTAACAGATCTAGTGTTGGACAGGAACATTTTTAGCATTCTGTCTCTCTCTTCTGTTGAACTTGTTTCATTTGTTTCCATTCCCCCGACCCTTCTTTCTCTTGTATCTCCATATTTCTCACACGGTATTGTATTGAGGTATTTTCCTCCCTGAGCTTCTTAACTTCTTGTCGCAATTGAAATTGCTGGCTTCTAGTCTCCTTGCTTTCATCTAGTTTGCAGTAAATACCCTTCTCTCTCAGTGATTGGTTGTTAAATCTTTTAACAAACTCCCATTTAGATTGTTCGTCCTCAAATCTCACCTTAATGGGACGTTTCTGTTCATCACTTTCTTTCTTTTTCCCAAGTCTGAAGGCCTGGGCTGGTTGGTTGCTTCTGGTGAAGCATTCCATTCTCATCAGGTCTTTTATTTGTTCCATTGCTGTGTTGCCATCCTTCTCAATGACACCAGTGACTATGGCGTTATTCTTTCTACTTTCTTCTTCTCTAATTTGGTGGCTTTTTTCCATCAGTGATTTTGCTTCTATAGCAATTTTTTTGTTTTTATCAATGTTAACTCGGTTTTTGGATGAGCACATCGGACCACTTTTTCTCCATCTCACTCACTTTACTATTATGTTCAGCAATTTCCTTCACCATCTTTTCTATGTTGTCGATTTGCTGGGTTATTTTCGGATTTAAAGCTTGATCTTGATTTTTTTCGTGACGCCCTTTAGTTTTATTATTCATGCAGTCAGATCACTTCCAACTTACCCCTCTGTCTGCAAGCTTTGTTATACATATTACATCAGCTGGCTGCAGGTCTTGACATGCTCCATGGTACCACTTATTACAAGTATCACAGGAAATCCATTTGGTAGCCACCTTATTCCTTGTTCTTCCCTGTTCTGTACACTCGGACTCTTTGCAAGTGCCACATTTTTCTTTTTCTGATTTCAATTGAGATTGTTGATGCTTTGTCATATTCATATTAGTATTTTCAGTTTGGTGGCAACTTTCCATTCTCATCAGGTCTTTTATTTGTTCTATTGCTGTGTTGCCATCCTATGAATATGTATTTCCTTTTTCCTTTTTTCCTTTTTTCCTTTTTTTTGCATTTTCTCACAGAGACCGCACTTAAAAGTGCGTAAAGTCGTGAGAACTCGATTGTTTTTTTTTTTTCAATTTTATGTTAAAAGTGCTATTTTTGTAATCTTTTTCTTTCAAATATGAATTTTATATACGACCCCCTAACACTTTGATTTGTTTTTAAAATAGTTTTTCACTAGAGGCAATCCCTATTTTAAACAATTTTGATCCAAATTTGGAATAAAATTCAAACCAGAAAGTGTAGAAATTTATGCACTTTCTATATACAATTTTTAACAGTTTTGGTCTAACAGGTGACTCTTAAAGGTCAGGTATGAATGCAAGATTCTTCTATTTTGTTTACCTTCTGAATGTGCACCAGAATGACTCGCAGAAGAATATGTCCCAATGACACCAAGCAAGGTTAAGGTATATACAACAAATACCGAATTAAATAGGCTCAATCCTTGCACATTCTGCATCGCATTATGCAACCACCTCTGAGATAAATTTTCCAGAAAATTTCGACCATAGAAAATGTACATTATGATAGTAATTAAGAATTTAATCTCTGAAACCAGGTTAAAATTTAGATTGTATCATTTTTCTTCTTTAGCCCATGGACGCTGACATGTTGAATATAGCCTAGTATTCTTAGTTTGCTTTCGGGGATGCACTCTCAACTTCGAGCGAATTAGCCGTTCTCTCAGAATACATAGTTAGGTCTCAGGGCTGTTACAGTGTTTCCTGTTCTTTGAAAGAAAGAATAGTGATCAATTGAATTTAATATAAATATATTGCTAATGAGCAATGCTACAGTGTATACTGACTGCATCAACGAGTTATATAAAGAAATTTTGTTGAACTGTAGCTATTGATTTACTGAAAACAAACACCAGCATAAGGGCTTATGAGCTTGACTTCCTCAGTTCTAGTTTATATTATTTTATATATTATAATTATTACAATTAATTATAATAATAATACAATTATCATGACAATTCAATAATAAAAATGAAGTTTTATGATTGATTAATATCACATCATGTATTCAATTGACAACTTATTCCTTCATCCCATCTGGGAAGAAATTCCATAAGATGGTCCTGTTACACTAGCACTCAGTAGCAGTAGGGCATGTAACTATTTCATAAACACTTTCATTCTTAAATCAATACAATATAATAGTAATAATATCATTGTACACTTTAGATATGAGCGCAGAATCGAAGACCTTCTGTATTATTGAGTTTGCAGAGGAAGTACATCCTGCACTTATAAACTTTATCCAGCTGTGTATAGAGCAGTCCAAGTCTAGCAACAACAGCTCTGCCAACAGCAGCGTAAGGGTGCTTCGCTCTCACAAAGATGATGAGCAAAACTCCACTCATCCAACCGCATCCTCTGATATCAGTGGCGCTGGTTTAAAATGTCAGAAAGTGGATGAAAGTTTGTCCAAGGATAAGTCACAGGTACAGTCACAGGTGATGAAAACCTGTACAGTAACATCTTTGCAGTTCGGTTGGGCCGTCATTTTACTAGTAATAAAGCTATCACGGTTTTGGTTGAACTTGAGCAAATGTATCCATATTCAAACTCTTAGTGGAAACTCGGAGAAGGAATAATACAATATGTTTATGTATGGTTATTCTGCTCATCAATTCAACCCTGTGTATGTGAATTACAATATATTTAATATTTTCATTACAACAATAATTTGTAAGCGTCAAGCTATCTATGAATTATTGACGCACAATAACTTTGTTTTTTCAATGCTAGTGTACATATGCAAACATACATTTTTACTGAGGTGTTTGTCCTTTTTTGCAATAATTCTCTCACGACTACTACCAAAAAGGATTCCACACGATATGTTTGTCATATTCATTTGCCTTGTCATTCTTCATGAAGCAATAGTCCTGTTTGCATTCATGTGGTCACTTTTAGGTGTACATGTATGTTAGCGGCTCAAGTGAACGGCTGTTGGACGTCGCCGATTATGTGGATATGAGGAAAAGGTGTCGTGACGGAACATTGCAGGTGTTTCGAAAGGAGAAACTGGACTTGTTTGAACATCACGGTATCTGCATGGTTTCTATAGTTCCATTGAATTACTGGGTGCTAGTTTTCAAATTAAAAATAATATATCAAAATGCATAAGTTTTTTTTGTTTTCACAGATAACTTAGACAAGTTCTTCTCTGTCGCTGAGAGGCAATGGCTTATAATGCATGAGTTAGACTCTATGAAAGTATTGACAGACAGACTCTCACTACCTGGTGTCACTAAGGGCAGTCTTCCAGAAGATGCATCTATTTGTAAGTTGAAGCGTGTTGTTTTTACTGAAGTTTATATTGTCTGCTAGTTTTTTCAGCCTGGTTATGTTCTAATATTTGGCTACTTTAATAGTGAAAGAATGCGAACACCGTGGTTACATACAGCAAATTTTCCCTCTGCATGATGAAGGTCTCGCTGGGCTAGAAGCTGTCTGGTATAAGAGAAAGTCTTTAAATTTGCGCCAACCTTTGCGTAAGTATATATTTATTCTTTTTGCCTGCCGGCTTTTTCTATATTTGTGGGTAAAAAATTTTCGTATGAGTCCTGTCATCAATGAGTTAGTTCCTAATCTGAAATGGTGCTAAAAATAGTGTACACCAAAGATTAGTGGTTCTACAACATTATATTGAGGCCTTCATCTTCAAAGCTACTCATTGGTTGCAAGGTATAGCTACATTCTGCCCATCGTCACATTGTGCTGTATCATGTGTTCTGTTGATTATAAAGGTGAAAGTCAAGTTTGATGTCTCCGGGCAGTACACATGTGCATGTGTGATGTTTCTTCTCTTCTTTTACAGAGAAGCTCTTAATATATTTTGTAGAAAAGATAAACGATTACTTTGGAGAGACGATTGCTATGTACTTTGCCTTCCTCAATTATTATACCTGGGCACTATTCTTACCTGCTGCGGTTGGAGTTGTCTTCTACTTGTTTGAGTTTCACAAGACTAGTTTTAGCTCGCTCATTATCCTCGCAGTGTTCAACCTTATCTGGTCTACAGCATTCCTTAAGAGCTGGCAGAGACAGTCTAATGAACTGGCTTACAAATGGGGAACTATCGATATCAAGATATTAGGTATGACTATCTCTCGTCTTGTACCATCCACAAAATATAAACACGGATATGAATATTGCTGTTATAAGTTGATGCAAAATAGAAGATCCATATGTGTAGAAATTAGAAAATTACTTGCACAAAATGCCATGTAAACTATGATTATGATCAAATGTTGAACTGTTCTATTAATTTGTACAGTTTGCCTTGTATGTGTAATACACTAATATTTCAGAGGAACCAAGACCAGCTTACTATGGGCCGCTGGGTAGGAATCCTATAACCGATAAGGTAGAACCCATATACCCCAAATGGAAGAAATCTCTACGTCTCTACTTTGTCTCACTGCCTATAGTTATGATATGTCTCTTGGGTAAGTACCATGACACATGCACTGGTATGTCCTAGGAAGTAATCCATTCTGATTGGCTAGATTAACCATAGTAACAAGCCACTCCTCTGCTTCATGTCATGAGCCAACTTATCGTCATATTCACACATGGAATCGTCCCGTCTTTTAACATGAAAGTCCGTAAAATGTAAATTTGCTAAATGTTGTTTGTATGCTCACCATGTAACATTCTACTATAATGTACATGTCTGTTGCCGATCTATTATTGCTTTAAGAAAGGGACAATAACTCTTTAGTAGCATATAATGGTGTATTATTACTACTATTCCTGGTTTTAGTTTGTCTTAGCAGGGTATGTACAAAACACCACTGCTCTGTGTTACATAATATACAGTGTATAACTCAAGTGTGAGCTTAGTTTTGTAAATCTCAATATTGTTTGCTCTCTACCCTGCGGGCCTACACTGCTAGGTCACAATAATGTCCAGATACAATTGTTTTAATTATGTAATGCCACAGTTGGACCAAGCTTTACTAGTCAGCATACATGCATAACAATTTTATTCATATTGGCTTATTATTTAATAGTTCCATTGACGAATTTGGTGATGTGTTATGATATCTACATTCACCATGTCTTTCACTCTGTCACTATACATAGTAGCTTAGTCACATGCTTATAGTATTTACATTTGTTGTGTTTTCACCTTTCCACCTTCACAATATAACTTCAGAGATTAGTGTAGTAGGTTGCTGTGTGATTTTCTGACCTGCAGTTATTGTGTGTGTTGTAGTCGGTGTGGTGGCAATGGTGGCCTACTTCAGGTTTGAGGACTACACTGTGGCATGGTATAATAGTATTGATAGCCCAGGATATTACCATGACGCAGTAGCTAATGTACCTACTATAGTCTATAGTGTAGCTATAATAGTGATGAACCAGCTGTATAAACCTCTCGCCATTAAACTCAATGAATGGGGTTAGTGCTATACTTACTCTGCACTGTACTGTATAATACTATTAATAGTGTATACATACATGTACATTGTATATACCAAGTTATAAACTTTTCACCTCGGTTATAGAACCTAGGAGTTGTCCTCTCTTGTTATCAGAATAAAAGAGGGAAGACAACTTCAAACAGCGTAATTTGTGCCATGTAATCATCTTCAGAGCAGTTTTTTCTAATAATCTTGTGAATTACATGTATGCTATGTACTGTTACACACAGTAGTAAGACTCATGTAGAAATCTAGTACCATAATAAATGAGGTGAGATAAACTAAACTGGAATTAAAATGAACAGATTTTTCTGATTTTAATTTCACAATTGGATAAAAGTCTGAACACCTTAATGTGTCCTGCTACTGAGAACTATCAACTCACATGATTGTATATCTTTGGTTGTTTCACTGTAAACTCATACACTCAGCAGATAAACAATGAACAAAATATTTTTGTAGAGAATCACAGACTCCAGTCTTCATTTGATAACCACCTGACAGTTAAATTAGTTCTGGTAAGTTTCCATAGCTAGACATAACTATGTTATATTTATATAGCTTTGTACCTGGTAACCAATATCCGCATTGAAATGGCAAGGGTGTTATATTACATTTATGTTGTTTTGTAGTTCTGGTTTATCAACACATTTATGTTGATGTTCTACACTGCCTTCTACCTTCAAGACCTGGTCATGTTGAGAAAGGTAAAGCGCTGCTACCATTACACCTTACACCTCGTATACTTCCTGTCATGCGCTCTACACACAGTATACACTTCTGTCTATATGTTTCTATATACCGTGCATGTATAACATACTGTACACATGTTACAGACAGTGCTGACTGAGTTGATAGTAACACAGGCGGTTGATCAGCTACAGGAAACGGTCATACCGTACCTGATGTATAAGTGGAGGAAGTACGGTATGAATAGACAAGAGAACGTGCAGCATCAAGTGGTGAAGGAGGCCAAGCGAGATCCATATGAGGTCAGTGGAGATATTTGTATCTATCATACTATACAGTGCACTGGTGGACATCGTATATACATGTATATACATGCACTTATATATAACATATGTGTATACATGTGGCCTATTATACACATGCCCAGTACATTTTATGTTGCATACACAGTCAGTTTGAAGTTGCCCTCCCTACGCAAGTCAGGTCACAGTAAATGCACAATATAATAATATATATTATATTGTGTATCTACATGCAGTGTACAGTGTAATTTTAGCCAGACACTATTTTAGTTGAATGTAGATGTAGAATTATAATCTAAGTTATGTAGCCTATATACATGTAGATGTCTAAATGGGAAATTAATCTCATGCATTTCACTTACTAATAGCAAGTATTTTCTTGTGTTTTAGTAAATACTTGATTATATAACCAAAGTGATTACTAAGAGATTAGTTGGGGTCAAAGAGTTCATTAGGCTGCAGTGCAGTCAGAATCTGTTCATTGCAGTATTCTAGTGTCTAGTGCACTACGCTGTCTGTTACCAAATATCTCTTCTAAGCGTATATTATAACATGATGACACTAACGCTGCAATGTGAGCCTTGTGTGGGGATACTCATAGATAACCAGTAGGTGTGATGACAGTAGGTCAGTGTAGAAATCACTGCAGCGGTCAGTGCAGAGCTTTTAGAATAAGAGTTCATATTCCAACAGCTGGTTTTTTTCACTGACCTCTGTTGCTATAGCCATCGTGTATATCAGAGATATGTTTAGATATAATATTTCTAAGGTACAAAGTATAAGGATGGTAAATGTATAGGTGTGTTATTTCTAGGGCACATTTGATGATTTCCTCGAGCTGTTTATCCAGTACGGCTACGTTACTCTCTTCTCATGTGTATCCCCACTAGCCGCCCTCCTCTCCGTTCTCAATAACCTGTTTGAGTTGAGGACAGACGCTGTGAAGCTTTGTAGGATCCACCAGCGACCTTTCTCAAAGCCGGCAGCGGGTCAGTGTTACATTTATTCTATTCTGTTGTTGAACTGTACAGAAAGATAGAGCCCCTGTCTCTCTCCACCTATATACACTTGTATATACACTTTGTAAGAGCACTGCTAAGATGTCATGGTGGAGCAGATGTTATCTATATAGCTATATCTTAAACTACAGTATGTACATGTAGGTGGTGATTAAATAGTAGCATTATAATGCCATGACAACCCATTCGGGTTCAGTAATGTCATAAAAATGTCTATCATTCAAATTTTCTTCCTGCCAAATAAAACTGTTACAGTCCATTAATCAGATATCAGTGAAAATATTATTACATGTTGAAAGTTTGAACTGAGCATTAAGATTGTTTGATCTCGTATGTTATGGATATGGGTGTATATTAGTGAGCTATGTGAATGTAGGTATTGGAGCTTGGCAGACTGTGTTTGATGTGATGGGATATATCGCTATTATAACTAACAGTGCTCTGATTGGTTTATCCGCATACAAAGCTGAGCTTCTACCAAATATGAGCAAAGCGAACCTGCTAATCCTGTTCTTTGGTCTGGAGGTAAGAAAGTAATCATGAGCATTTTATGGGCACCAATTAGTGTTACTTGGCATCCTTTGGGCACCAATTTGGTATAAAATAACCATTGAGACTTATCTTTATTATGTCTTAGTCTTGGTAAAACTACACTGTTGTTAACATACAATGTTTAATTTGTTATTTTATGTAGTGTAAAAATTCCAACAACATATATATTATATAGATACATGTACATCATGCAGTCAGATAATATACCTAGTTTATAGTCCTTTCAAACCTTGTGGTTTGTAACTGGGTGTTTCAAAATTGATTTTTGCATTTCGGGTTTAAAATTAATGAAAATTAATAAATATTCATTACATTTCCTGTACTTAGCCACTTGAATTATAGTGTTATATAGCAGTATTCAAGCTAGTGATTTTCTCTTTAGTCATGGTTGTATACTATGTACTACCTGAAAAATGTAGGATACCTGTATTTATATATCAATATAACTGACTTGATTATATCCTTTTCCTGATATTTATATACATGTATATTAGTATAGTGATACCCTGAGGTTACTACCAGTTAGGAAGTAGTGTGTAAGATGGAGCTAGTAGTAAGGTATCCTAATGGCACATACTATATAGTAATGAGAATTATATCAGCATACATGCACTTGTAATTTCCACACTCTAGCTTAGAGGAGATTAGTATTCATTGTTTTACCATCTGAGTGTGAAGAGGTAGTGACGTCTGCACTGCCTGGTATATTGGTTGTGCAGATGTCGGAACCACAGGAAGTGTGTTGTTATTCCAATATTACATGCAGGCTATGGTATAGTAGGTTATGGTAGAGTATATTCATTAGTACATATTCATACCTACACAATACTTATGCAGTATGATAAATATGCACTTGTATACGGATAATAATTATACTGGTTGCTGTCGGCAACTTATTGATGCTATTGGTGACCGCTAAATTATCTCTATTTATAATTATGGCTCATTGTCATAAGAAATTTACTCATAGTTATTACGGTTCACTGTCATAGTATCATAAGACAACTAATAAACAATTACTCGTAGTTATCTTCTCTTGTGTATTTCTATTCTTTCCGACAAGTTACTGTAGTTTCCCTCTCAGACCCTGCCGTACATCACCCTACCATAAGCTGTATAGCTTTTGGATTAGCATGATTATTAGAGAGGATGCTGATCTGAGGATTATAGTATAGTGTATGTTTACTAGTAACTATAACATGTGACAATATTTGTCAGATACTGTCCAATCAATGTTTCACTTTGTCATGTTGGTTATCATCCCACAAAAGTTGAATTGCCCTATTACAGTTGTATTACAATGTTACTTCTGTATTACAATGTTTTCCAGCATCTCCTGATAGTCATAAGAGTGGTAGTAAACTATGTAATCCCTGACGCACCTAGATGGGTGCAGGTAGCAACTGCCAGAGATGCCTATCAGCTCAAGACTAAACTACTGTCTCTTCAGGTCTGTATAGTCTGAGTGTACTATACCGCACTCAATGGTGCCATGCCCCTCCCTGAACCATATGATCCTGTCTCATAGGTTTGCTATACAATTAGTACTATTCTAATGAAGCTAATAGACAGAAAATGAGATATTGTTCAGAATATGTACATGAGTTGGGTGATAACAATCTTATGATACCTCAATTTATGGTATTTATTGTAGTTCAAGCTTATTGTAGTTCAAGTTTATTGATGTACAAGCTGAACTTCCTGTTTTAGAAATGCTGATGGTTTGTAATAGACAGGAAAGCTATATACATGTACATGTACATGTATAACAGCTTCATGAAACTAGCTAGTTTTAAAATTAGTGTTTTGAGCAAGTCGTAAAATATTAAAGTGATTTGTTGGTGAAAATTATTATCATTTGCTTTCACTATAATACTTGTGAGTTATGGAACCCTGTCGACAGGTTGTATAAATAATTAATGAGTGCTTATGTATATGCAAATACATGTTTGTAGACCTATATATTATGTGCATGTACAAGGTCAGGATAATTATTATTATAACTACTATATTTATAGGGAAAGCCTAATGCAGTTAAAAAGGAAGACTAGCTTATGGAAATGTAAGTGAACGCTAACCAATGTTCTGTGTAGGTAGATGTCTTGTTGTCTCCACATGTGTCCCTCCTGGCTACATATAGATTAGCTGATTTCATTACCTCCTGTACAGTTATGGTATACTTACATGTAGATTTCTGAGAGTACCTTTCTGTCTACTCTATCCACACACCTCTGTGCAATGTTTCATGTAAAATGGTCCAGCAGTAGTTCAGCTTTCCACATAGGGCCATGTTGGACAGCCCTAGACCATTAGAATTGTGAACCAATATCGAGGCTTCATTTGAATATGAAATTGTACACCTCATGATGGATTGTCCTCTCAACAGTGTAATACTGTACAGTGTTTTAGTTTGTTAGTGCACAGCACACATAGACGCTTTTTCTTTACAAAAACTTTGTATCGCCTTTGTTTGAATAATCATTAACTTTCTTTCATCAAATAGGGTAGTTGTGCAGCACATTGTGTCTAAGACTGGGGGCACACCCTCTCACCTCTCACTTTGCTCCTGAATACACAGATGAGGGAAAGGAATATATTTCCCTTTACATTCACAATCCAATTAGTTACTAGATATAATCATAGAATTACCTCCCCCTCCCCCCATCTTAGAAATGGCTGACATGTACAATGTGTATCATATTAGAAAGGTATATTTGTGTTGCCAGCTTGTCTGGTAGTTGTAAAGTGCTCGTGATTGATTTTAGTGTGCCAGCAGACAGTCAGTGCTAGGTTGGTGATGGGAAGACCCGCCTACCTAGTCTAAGTGATATCTATCTATCAACAGAGGGTACTATGATTTATGGTATCCTATTATATTCACAGTTATTCAGAAATCTCGTGCCAACTTGCTTATGGAATTCAATTTGCTCACACCTTCAGTATCCAAGCATGCATGAACCTGTAATGGCATTTCACAGTAATTATTTATTCCAGATAATTCTATCTTGTCTACTAGTTATTTTTAGAATTTTATTATCTGCTATAAATATAATATTTTTTCTTTTCTACAGCTCATATTTACAAATTTGTACACAAGACATAAAGGCTGATTGCAATAAATTAAGGTTATAGACACTATCTGCTCTATTAGGATGTAAAGAAAGTACTGTTAGTGATTTTAGATGCAAAGGTTTTAGTAGCAGTATGCAGTGTTCCTAGAGGTGGTCCTTTCAATCTATCGGGCATCTTCTTATCGTCCCCAACCACATCTGCTAGAAGTTGTTTAATGCCTCTCACTCTAATTAGTACACTACTGTAGTCATTGATATGGCCACCAATAACAATAGAATCTGCGTCTTCCTCTATGAGGCTAACAGGAAAGAAAAATGGATCTCTGATGTAATTATATCGAACTATAGGTACGTCGTTCATCGGCTTCCAATGTATCTGTATTGGTCCACTGATATATACGACTCTGGGCACAGGAGCAGCTTTGTATATGATGACATTGATTGTATATATCCTGTCATAGCTAGGATTCTTAAACAAAGTCGAATGTCCTATTGAGTAATAGTACGGGTATTTGTATAGGATCCATGGTGTCCCACCCCTCATCGAGTCTTTATTCTGTGTGAATCTGTAGTTCTTTGGTCCCTCAAAGTGATTGAAATAGCATGAGAAGTTAAGATTGCAGGTAAGAACCCGTAAAGGGTCAAGGTTATACACCATCTTCAGCTCTCCCTTCTCCATGTACGGAGTCCAGTGTTTGTCTCTTGGTATCTTCTTCGGGTCTGCGTTCTTTTGAATTGGTGAGCCACCTTTAATTGATGGTACCATTGTTTTATGCCTCAAATAGTCCCATATGAAGGTACCGTCTAGTGCCGTTCCATCCTCCAAGTACACTCCGGTATTGAATGATAGAAATACATTGTCATCCCCCGTCTTGAATAGCCTTGGTTCTATTGGTCCATCGCCCACTATCCACTGACGTGGTGTTGGTATACCCAATATGCTACCTGGAGATATAGGCTTCATTTGACTGTTGAACTTTTGTGTGTATAGGAAATTGTCACTGAAGTCATTGGGTGGTTTCTGCAAACCGTCCTCCATATATTTCTCTTTTTCCAGCCATATTCTCATCACACAGATTAGCTCCCCCTGGTGCCAAGTTAGAGCAGGACTAAAATACAAAACAACATGATAACTGATGATATGTCAAATTGACCTAGATATGCAACAAGATGCAGTAAAAGGGTTTGTTGAATGACATGCAAGTTGACACTGCGAACACTATATACATGTATCTTGTGTAAGTGTAGCCTATGCTAGTCATTTGGTCTTAGACAATCATTTAGTAGTCGGCATAATATAGATTTTCTAGTTAAATCTTTAAAATTTATTGATTTTAATAACAGTTGGATGCAAAAGGCAACTCCAAGGCAATCAGGAAATTGTCTCTTAACCTGTTCAAACCTGTGTGACACTTAAAAATTTAGTAATTTTTGCTATAGGTCTATTAAGCTTACCTGTTGGCGTATATGCGTTGCTCATGCCGAGGCTCCAACATGATTTCCTTTACTCTGTTCTCTGTATATGGCGAGAAAGAATGAATTACTGAAGACACTAAAGTGTGCTCATATTGCTGTTCTATGCCACTCATTCCAAATCTTTGACCTTCAATCTTGAATTCCTTTTGAAACATGTCAGGTACATGAATGTGCTGGTCATCCATGTTCGAAGGGTTGCGCTTGGAGTTGGCGACTGTTGGCTGCAGGTCAGCCTCGATATGGTTTGTTGTGGGTAGGTAAGAGTGCTGGGGCATGACGTACATCATGAACAGTATGAAGGCACACAGGACCAGCACCACTGTATTCCGATTCCTTACTATCTTCAAGTACATCCTAAACAAAGAAGCATGGAAAGTCAACACCAATTCGCTGCGACAAATGACAAACGACAAATGTGAATCTGTGGGATGTAAGAATCATTTCTACAAGCACCTAGAGGTTAGTTCAAGATCTGGTTGTCTATGATCATCTTGTTGGCTAAAGAAGCGCCGTGTCTCATTGACCCTTGTATATAGTGTTAAATCTAGCATAATATACATTCTATCTGCATGGATTAGATTGAGAGATGGATAACCAAAGAGTGATTTCTGGGATCTATTCTCTGATGCTGGTATGACAACACGATAAATTTACATCTGATAAGGAGACTATCATTTCCTCCACGTACAGTAAGTGAACATATTATAGATATCTTGGGGAATAACAAGTATACTGTAATATGTAAGTGAAACACTTCATTGCCCTGGGGGAAAGATTCCACACCCATAAAGTTTTATATCTTACCTGAGCAATGGTTAACTCTTTACTGCTGTTGTAGGTATCCAGCCAGCCTTCCCTCCAGCACACGCTCAGTGTCCATAGATTGTCTATAACTAACTCTCACTCCTCGATCCTTAACTCACGGAATTCAATGACTAGTCACCTCTGTAAGTTCAGCATACTGAGTTAGTCACAACAGTTGAATAGCTAAGCCTTGCGTCAATAGAATTGCTTGTCTGATTCACTAAGCGCCGCTCTACATAGTTGAATGAACACAATACCACTAAGAAAGCTTTCAACAACAAAGCAGGACATAATTATTCAACTTGAAATATCACACGTGTCGTGTCTATCGATATTTCTCTATATATTCTTGTCTACTTAAATGGGTGTGTGTAAAATGGGCTTAAAAATTCAGTTGTGTTCCAATTTTGTGTATGGGCTGGTGAACTGTAGGGATAAAAAAACTGGAAAATCTTTGGCTTGTACACTTATACATGTAAATATGACATGCACTACATTGTACTTTGGAAACGATCAGAAATTATGCAGATAGGATAAATGCATGTTTAAGGTCTTTCTAAACAGTTTTATAAGATATACTAGTGTTGATGTTCGTCTTTCGCAAGGATTTACAATTTGTCTATAGAGCAGTTAGGAACTCGATTTCACATCCATGAAAATACCTATCCCTCACCTGAACTGCAGAGGTATTGGGTTCAAATCCCAGTCAGGGATGGGTATTTTCACGGATGTGAAATCATGTTCCTGACTGCTCTATAGATAAATTTGAAAATCCATGCGAAAACCTGGTACCACCTATGAAAAAAGTGACCAATCCCCAACCAAGATACACAGTGTTCACCACACAGTTGCTGGTTTCCATGGCTAAGTGGTGTGGTATCTCTGGATACATGCACAAGTACATGTACAGTATATTACTAATAACAATATTGATATGCAGTACATGTACTTGTGCATGTTGACGAATAGCTATCCAAAGATTACTTGGTGTAAATGTTGACACTGAAAGTAGCTAGCCTATTTAGTAAACAGTGTGGTGTGATTTTATCTGGCAGTAAAGCAGGTAAATTGTACATACAGGCTGTAGGTCATATACTGTAGCCCAAGCGAAAGCACTGTCATGCAACTAACTTTTGCAACTCTACAAACACCATTCATTAGACTATAATTATACATGCATATATTATACTACCATTCGACTATACCACCAATAAGCTCAAAATAACATATGATAGCGTGTTATTATTTTCAACTGCTAGTATTTAGTCTAGATTTGTCATTTGTCTGCTCCTGATATGACATTTGCATGCAGACTGTCACTGTATAATTGTAGGAATATGAATCTCTGGCGGTACAACCACTACTGCAGGCCATTGTTTACTACTAATGCTCTCTGTGTTGACATATTTATGCAATTCACTGTGGCAGTATCCAGCACCTCTTGAAAACCCGGATGGTCGGTAAGTACCAGAAGTTCTGTGCCATGTCGACACACTCTCTGCTATATTTACCACACAGGGCACACGATTATTGTATTGCAGGAATGTGATTAGACATATGCATGAATATATCACACCGGATCTCCTGGGGCTTAGTCATAGCCACTGACTTGACAGTTGAGATTTGGCAAATCTACCTCTCTGGTTGATCGTGCTATTTTATAGGTGATTGAAGCTATAGCGGTGCGTGAAGTATTGGTATAGATATTGATAGTCTAATTTATTCCTCATAAGCGTATACCGTGACCCAAGAGTGTTTCCTATTTACCACACTGCATTGCATGCCAATGATATCAACTGTCAATGTATTCACTTCTGCTTATCATTTATTGGCCAATAGCTGTACTTGGATATATATGTGTATGTGCGTCACCAGAAACCTGTCTATGGTATACACAATGTACGTACCTACTAACTTCCTACACATACACACCAGATGGACAGATTCTCCCTATAAACAATGAACAGTACCCTCCTCTGATTATAATTTCTCATATAATGAAAAAGTATAAAAGTGAATATCTTTTATAAAAAGCACCAAAAATACCCATAACAAAATAACAAAAAAAGGAATTAACAATGAGCTATTCAAATTTATAGCCAGATTGTTTGATAGCAAATCGTCTAGAGAGGTTGTGTAGTACACCATTAGCTGGTCCCTCACTCTTTAAAGATTTACTTTGAGCAATAACATTGTCCATAAGTGATCTAAGACCCTTTACTCTGAATAGATATGCACTGTGGTCGTTAATGTGCCCTCCTATTATTATATTGTCATAGTCCTCCAACAGTAGACTGACTGGGAAGAAGAATGGATCCTCGATCCACATGGTTCTCACCATTGGTGTCTTGCTCATTATATTCTTATCAAAGTTGATTGGTTCACTCAGATACACAATCTTATGTTTGGTCCCCTTCTCTGCCTTCAGTACCGCCAAGTTGACTGTGTAGTATCTCTTGGAGCCCGGTCTAAATAGTGTTACATGTGTGATGGTGATGTAGAAGTTGTCTCTATAATGCAGAGTTGGTGTTCCACCCCGTAGGCAGTCCACACTGTCTTTGAATTGGTATTTCGGACCTGCTGCATTCTGGGTAAATTTGCACGTAGCGTCTCTTTCACAGCTAATTATCCGTAGTGGGTCGAAGCTGTAAACCATGTAGGTTTTATTGTCGAACGTATACGGTGACCAGTGCTTGTCCCTCGGCATTACTCGTCTCATCCTGATCTGTGGCTGTCCGTCTGCAATGTTAGGCATAACAAACCTGTCTTTCTCCCAGTCCCAGAACATAGTTGTGTCCATTTCCTTCTTTCCCACATAAGTAGCTGTGTTGAATGAAAGGTAAGTGTGGTTATAGAAAGGGAAGACTCTTGGTTCTATTGGCCCATCTCCTGCAAACACACAGTATAGCTCCCTAGTATAAAGTGATAATGCATTCAGGTTAGAAATTGGTTTAGAAGTTATCATCTCTAGATTTCCAGAACAGAATTATGTACTTCCCACTAGATGTGAGGTAAAGGATTAGTTGTTTAGAGTATACATAATACATCCATACAGATACTGGTCTCTTATTAGTACTGTATAAGGTTAAGTGGATCTAGTAATATTCCATGGTGGTAGGCATCTACAGTTATACACTTGCTGATAAAAAAAATTTATTTAATCTATTGCATAGGCTAAACTTATGCTACATGTGCATGTATGTATAATGTAGGTGCATGTACATGTATGTATAATGTAGGTGCATGTACATGTATGTATAATGTAGGTGCATGTACATGTATGTATAATGTAGGTGCATGTGTGTATTGTTTTATACTAGACCTGTATATAATGGTCATCTACATTCAGTACTATATTGCATTATACATGTACAAGTAATGTAACTTCATCTACACTCTAAAGATGTAAATATACATGTAACTTATAACAACATAATGCATGTATTATGTTTAAGTGGAGTTGTGTTTTCTGCTGACAGATATTTCCATAAAGAGGTGACTGCCACTTCCAAAGCAATGAATCGTGCAGAATTACTATTTCGGATATGTCAATTTTAATTTATTGCAAACTGAACTCTAGCTCTCTATCCTACAAATGAAGCTAAGGCTGTACTTGTAAAATAAAACTATTGTGTGTAATTCTGAAGTAGTTATTACAGCTGTACTATGATCGAACATGTTGGAGTTGTCTTCTCTATGACCAGAAATTTCTGGAAATGCTTGCTCTAAGCACATACTATAATTTATGATGTCAGTCATATCTGAATTCTGAATGTCCTCTAACCATGGCCGACATTAATCAAGCAAATCAAAATTATGGCAAAAACCTTTGTTGTAAGCTGTTGTATAATACCTTGTAACTGTGTAGTTCAAATTATTGTATAATTATAATCTCATTTTTATTGTGTAAATTATGATCTGTACTCTTAGTGATGTTTAATTCAAATACCAATGCAGTCAACTTAAAAGTACATTTTTCTAGACTAGATGTGAATAACAAATATATTTGCTCAGGCACAATATATACAAAATTATTTCATCAGCCAAATGCTTTTCAGAATATGTTTAAACACTGACTTCTACTCACCGATTGACTCTAGAACTCTTGTAGGTATACCAACCATCCTCCCACTGATGTCTAGAGGTTCCATTTTATCGTTGTAATTTCTCGTGTAGAAATAGTTGTCAGAGAATACGTTTTTAGTTTTCTTTAGAGTGTGTTCTTTGTCTAACCACATTCTCATGACTACAATAAACTTCTCCCCGTCCCATATCATGGCAGGGCTGTTTGCATAGATCTTCTGCTCATGGTTTGGATCAACTATTTTAGCTGCAAAGTTCTCTTCAGCTGTTGGTGAAAATGCAAAAACAAGTTCCGAGGTGACGTTATGTGTTATGTTGCTGACAATGCCTCTCTGATCTACCATTGATCCCAATAGGGATTGGTTCCTTTGGTAGATGCCCTCTCTATACACCTTCTTATGAAGTGTCGGAACATGTTTCTCCGCTGCCATTAAGTCATCTTCATATACTTTAAACGTGTTATCATGTGATGCAAGAAATCTAGAGAAGCCTTTAAGATCTCCAATTCTTCCATTTGCAGAGATAGTGTATTGTAAGATAGCACAGCATGATATGAATATGATCACACCAACTGCCGTTAGCAACTCTTTCCTTCGCCACTGTAATACTCTCATCTCTACGCTAGACCTACTCTACTCTAGACCTACTCTACTCTAGACCTACCCTATGCTAGACCTACTCTACTCTAGACCTACCCTATGCTAGACCTACCCTATGCTAGACCTACCCTACATACACTAATTCTTATCTCTGATATTTTCAATTAAATATGTTTGACTCATACTGTTGCTATAGTAACAAACCATGCTATCTATTGGTAACACTTATTGGCTGAAATTAGTTATTGATCTGCCAATGCCTATTGGACCATGGATTAACTGGTTAATCTAACAATAACACTTACTTGGTGGGTGTAGATTTACTTGTACCTGTATTATGGCTATGATAGTGGGTGGTAAGCAGGTGAACTTCATGTACTTCACCATCTGTGTTGTGTGTAGGCCAGTCTGCTCATTAGACTCACTATCAAAATAATAATTATAAACATAATTTAGCAGTTAATAGATTCTTCCACCCATCAAGGTATACACTCATCCTAAAATTAAAATAATGATACATAACACAATGTAACATGTACAAGTATTCATCAGTAGGTCAAAGCAAGGTAATATTATGTAATAACAGCAGGTCAAAGCAAGGTAATATTATGTAATAACAGCAGGTCAAAGCAAGGTAGTATTATCTAATAACAGCAGGTCAAAGCAAGGTAATCATCCAGAATATATTGCTTACATCCAACTAAATCCAAATTAATTATGTTGCCGTTACATTAACATCATGTTTGTGTGGCCCACCTATGTCTATATACATGTATATTAATGTATAATAATTATATGAAATGGGTGTACATTTGTTGTTTGTACCTAATATCATAATATGCAAATGTAGTAGTACTACTGGTGATTAGAGCATGCTGTAAGTAGAGAATGCTGTTTAGGAGAATGTTGAGCTTTCTGCTTCCTCTAAGCATTAGGGACCTACAGTAACAAATATAAAATAATTTGCCATAGGCTAACTATACATATATATTATAGCTTTGATTCCCGTGTGATGCTTAAAACAAAACAGTGTTCACATCTGCACTGGTTGCTCTAATTCCATTGTTCTAAACTACTGACTACTGTATTTCAGATAGCTGTGTTACAGATTGATTATCATAATCATTATAATAATGTTAGAGGGAAGGTAGTAGAATCCAGATATTGACTGGTGATTATCTTATATAATAATCACTAGTTAATCCACAGGTAAGCCACTTAATCTAATGTACATTTAAACACTGTTCTCTAATCCATTATAATTTATACTGAGTAGATGTAGTTGATTATCATAGCTAACACTTATCACTATCTTAGCAATATAATAGTTGATATTATAAGTGGGACCTGGCTATATTACACTACAGTGTATAATTTGTATTATTATTGTAATATTTTGGTAGTATATTTACTGTATGCACATGAGCATGGCAACAATTTTTGTGTATTATATTATATTATGTTATATTATGTTATATTATATTATATTATATTATACTATTATATTATATTATACTCATTATATTATATTTTATTATATTATATCATATTATATTATATGAAGACAAATCCATAATTCAGTCTTTATAAAAAATACACACCATATTGTGTACTTGTGCAATACTAGTGCTAACCTATTTTGTGTGCCAAACACCTGAAAGCACCATGTCTCTGTAAACCACACCCAAAGAGAGGGTTATGCAGTGAATCAAAGGGTTGTAAAGAAAGGGGAGGTAATTCCTCATCATAATATTCAGAATCTTATCACGGACTCCTCCTCTATTATTGTGGGGAGAGTAGTTATAGTAATGGTATAGTTACTTGGACTATGCTAGGCCTCCATTAGCAATAGATTTTAGTACCTGGCAGAGGTAAAGGGGCATGTAGTAACATTACACATTCAGATGGCAGCAATAATTGTAAACGTGACATTGTAAACAAGGGACTATTCCAACAGTTATTTATATATTTGCAAACAAAAGGACCAAGCACTAAGGGGTATATTTATTATAGATATTAATGCTGTCTTTTGTTCCCCTTTTACAAAAGGATGGAGCTAGAAAATTAATAATAATGATATCAATACTTCCCTGTGTACATTGATCCCTGCCAATTGCTGACATAGACGTACTTGTAGTAGGCCTGGTGTAGGTACCAGGTATTACAACAACATTCAACAGGTGATTAGAAGTACATGTAATTCTACTCTGCAGCCTACACCTAACATTTGGAAGTGGTAGACTTTTGCATTCCAAAACCCTCAGAAAAATGGGGCAAGTATACAAGCACTTGGTTGTGGAACTAGGGCTGAGTTGTGTAATGTTCACTATGCAGTGAGAACATCTTTCACTGTGTGCACTAAAATATGCTAGTCATACATCACACTGCAACAAAGACACACTTTAGTGGTATAATGGTAAACTATCCTAGTGTCTGTCTGTTGGCTGTATTCAGGTATTATAGTACCTGTGTTGTCGTGTACACTACTACTGTCAACACCATGTACTAGTATGCTGCCATGCATGTACATAACATGCTATTGAAATGAACATACAATGTAATTTGGTTTCAGAGATACATATAAATTATCTGAACAGGTTTACAGCAGTTGGTGCAGTGTAGTGTAGTGTAGTGTAGTGTAGTGTAGTGTAGTGTAGTGTAGTGTAGTGTAGTGTAGTGTAGTGTAGTGTAGTGTAGTGTAGTGTAGTGTAGTGTAGTGTAGTGTAGTGTAGTGTAGTGTAGTGTAGTGTAGTGTAGTGTAGTGTAGTGTAGTGTAGTGTAGTGTAGGGTAGGGTAGTGTAGTGTAGTGTAGTGTAGTGTAGTGGTACTTGGCTAGGCATAGGTAGTAACACCATGCATCTCAAATCAACTACTACCTTCTTATACTAATTTCTTATTTAAAAGAAGTAATGGGACAAGCAGCTTGAGAGTTGTTGTTAAGTGCTGCCCAGTGTCCAAAGCTGGTCACCACCTTATCTTTATAATATATGAAGAGCTCTTATTCATTATTGTATTCAATTGAATGCATTTATCCCTATTAAATGCTGGTTTAATATTGGATTGACAGCACAGTTTAGTTATACTGGTGCTGTCTGTCAGCGCTGCTGCACCTCAGAGACTAGCAATGGCTGCTGCTGAATGGATGCTGCCGCTACTCTTGATCACTGTGCTCCCCAGCTACTCTTACAGCTTATGGAATGGTTGGGACTATTACAACTCAAGATTCTCCGCCGCATTTGATGCTAGTAAGTGATTATATATGTCCCATGTATCTCAAAGTTATTATATTATGTTATAAATCACCAGCAATTCACTAAAAAGACACTCATGGTTTTATTCTGACACTATACATAAGGAGCATTTAGACTATAGCAGTTAATAGATTTTTCATTTAGAACTATATTTTATTATGTTATAACCTTATATTTACATGTATATAGTGTATTGTAGTTTACCATCTACTAAAATAATAATGATAGAATTTTATGATATATAAAATGTGTATATTTTTGATCTGCGTACTGTGCAGTGCTTTGGTGTTTGACACCTCATCTGTAATTGCCACTAGGCTTAGAAGCTATGAGTAAATGTCAGTTGGAAAATTGATGTTTAGGACAAATACAAGTTAAAAATTAGCCTTAAAGTTTTTAAGTAGCTACTTCCACAACCACTTGCCTAAATACAGTAGATATGCTTATCTTTTTGCTGCTGGTAACTACTACAGTATATTAGTTTGCTACAGCTGCAGATCAATACACGGTGTGGAGTAACAACCCCTCAAGCAAATCCTCCAACTACTACTTCTCGTCAGGATCTTATGGCGTAAGAAGCTGTACCTGCGTATGTAATGAGGATGTGGGGACGGTCACAGGATGTTCTGGAGATGTGTAAGTAACAGGTTATGTGATAGGTTCAGTAGACTCTGTAATAGAATTGTAGGCTATGTTATAGGATCAGTAGGCTATGTGATAGAATTGTAGGCTATGTGATAGGATCAGTAGGCTACGTGATAGAATTGTAGGCTATGTGATAGAATTGTAGGCTATGTGATAGGATCAGTAGGCTATGTGATAGAATTGTAGGCTATGTGATAGAATTGTAGGCTATGTGATAGGATCAGTAGGCTATGTGATAGAATTGTAGGCTACATTGTGTATTTCATTAGAATATCCACACTTGTTTGTTAAATAATTATGTGAATGAATGCTAGCTTATTTCTTTTTTTAATTTTGTGATGAGCTTTGTTTATTGTTAATTTTATAGTTTGATGTTAGCTGTGTTATTGGTGCCTATTTCAAAGTAGTAGGCCTATATAATAAATAATTATAATAAAATTGTGTATAATGTACATGTACTGCCTGTTAAAATCAAAGTTTGAATAATATTTTCAGAACTTTGACTCAATACAATATAGTGAACCTTACTAATGCTACTTTCTCTCCTTCAACTAGAACCATGTAAGTGACATACAGTACTACTGTAGTAAATTATTAGATCTGTACATGTATAGTGTATGACTATTTGTAGATATGTATAGTGTATATGTAAATATGTATAAGTATATGTAGTATGCACAATGATGTGTAGATATGTTTGCAATGTAAATTATCATATTATGTTAAATTTGATGTGAATGCAAATATTATATAATTATCCATATGTACAATGTACACTGTATGTATAGGATACGTGTATGTGTACATATATGTATGTTTACTACATGTGTGGCTGTTACCATGATGAATATGCATTAGTTCACATATAATAGCTATTTATTTAATTACACTTGTCTTTGTAGTAAAGTCTACAATATCCCTGAGCTGACAGTGATTGGAGAGGGAACATTTGATCTGCTCACAGAACTGACATCCTTGTAAGTTCTATATACAGACCATTTAGAGACTATGCACACAATACTCTGTACTCTAATCAATCTTGTCTAAAAATATCAAACTATTTATATATTGATTATTTTTATTTATAATTGTTCATTTGAATTCATTTGAGCAATTAATTAAATCTAATCATGTTTATTTATAGCTCATGGGATCTACACTGTTTAGCCACTGGCTCTGTGGCTCACTGTGTGTATTTTTATTTCTTAAATTATACTTGCTCATATCACAAATACAGTATAAAAGAAATTGTTTGCAATAGCCAATAATTCAATACAATACGCCTCTAGGTGTATGCACTTGTGGAGTAAATATATTGGTATATATTGTTATAAAGGATTAGAAACTGGTACTAATCCGGCTAATCTAGACGAATGGGATTAATGCAGTAGCAAAATTTTATATTTCCTGTCTTATCTAAGTCTTGAGATTATGTAGTCATGTGAGATCAGCTCTTTCTGCACAATGACTTCTTCACTAGTATACTCATATTCTAGTAAGTGTGTTTGAAGAGTTGAGGCCATTTTAGCAACTATTGTTATATATTTTGCCTAGATTGGAGTAAGAATCCTAATACCACTAGTGACCACTCACCAGTGACCATTCACTGGTAAACTGACCACCAACTAGTTAAGTGACCAGCAAGGGTTTCAAAGCCCCCCCCCCCCTCTTGGTTATTCTCATATCCCCTCATGCAATACCACAATCATAAATAATTATAAATTTTTAATAAATGTTTACATGTTTACAATCTGGTATGTTTGCTGTTTACGACGAGCCATGTTTTATTCCTATAATTTATTCCGTTGGGGATTGCAACTGAAGAAAGTTGTCTCTGGTCATATTCTATGGTATAATAGATAGGAAATGCTTGTTATACTTATTGTTGAATTAGGAATAGGTTATTAGTACATGTGTAGTTGTGCTACTTGGAAGTACTTGTAATACTGAGTTTAGTACATCCTAGAGAAAATTTTCTGTAATATACATATAATACAGAGTTGAAGACATATCCACATAAATAGGCCCTAGGTAGGCCCACATACTGTAGTGTGAGAATCTACTAAACTAATACACCAAAGTTGATCATCAGCCACCAATATGATGTCAAAGCTGATACTTATTATTACAGGATAATACATAGAACAGGGATTATCATTGTACCAGATATATCTAACACCAAGATCTCTCTACTTATGCTAGGGGATAATGAGATTCAACTATACCCCCATGATTATATCAGGATTAGCTGGCCAGATGAACTTACACATGTGTAAGTACAACTAGGGTTGTAATAGCATCATACAGTGAGGTGTATTACGTACAGTATTACGTTCTGTGAAGTGTACTGCATGGGATTTGCATAAAGAAATTCAATTCTTAGTGTTATTAAATTACTTCTAGTATTATTGTAGTTTTAATCAAGTGGTGTCTACTTTGTAAATAAATAATGATGCCAATCTAGAATGCTATGGTTATGGTTTCTGCTTTATAATGTTGTATATTAGTAATGTGGAATCGTTACATTCGCCACTCTCTACTATGTGTGTTTGCTTCAGGGCTCTCCAAGACAATAACATTGACTATCTTCCTCCAAACTACTTCTCCCAAAGTAACATTCAGTTTGTGTAAGTATAGTGTAAGGGTGCTAGAGCTAATATAGAATACTGTAATGCAACATGTGATGATATTATAATATTATGTCAATTATTTTCTCTACTTACATGTACATTATATATGTAGACTTAGTGCGTGTTCATACCTACAACTGTTATTCTTTTTCCTATAATGGAAATTATTGGAAATGTGTGTCAATTGAAATTATAGAATCCTATAGAGTATAGAATAATATCCTATAAAATATTTATTACTCAAATGTCGGCTTGTTACAGTTTACTTTGATGAAGGTTTTCTCTACTTGGATCTACTGCCCTAGTACCAAAGTTCTAAAAATTATATTATTTATGTTGTGCCAATACTTGATATATTTTAGGCAACTATCAAGGAATAATCTCAAACATTACCCTTACTTGTCATTTAGAAATATGCCTCAGCTAAAGCATCTGTAAGTACTCCATTTATTGTATTTTTTATTGAACTTTATTTACTGAATTTTTAATAGCCAAGCCAATTTCCAATGAGAAAGACAACAGCAAAATTACCCTGAGCAATGTTTTAAAAATAATCTTTATAACTGTGTATATATTACCAATTTCATTATAACTAGTATAATTTCTCTTCTACCACATAACATTGTATAACAATCACCAGGGCCTCTCTAGTAACACTACTACTATATTAAGTAGGCCTTTATGTATTAATCTCTAACATCTATAACACTTACATGTATGTGTAGCCATGTTTCTATACATTATAGAGGCCTCAGTGAGAACCAGATAGAGCAGGTCTCCAAACAACATCTCATCGGTAACAGCTACTCTAAGTCTAACCTACTCAGTCTCAACCTAAGTAACAATGCTATTGACTATATCCAGCCTGGGGCCCTTGCAGGACTACAGAACCTCATCATCCTGTGAGTTTAAATCTAAGATTGCTATCAGAATATCATGTTAGAAGAGCAACTATACTTTTATAATATAGATGGAAAACCCGATAATGGGTAGACAACTCTTGTTTTACAGCTAACACCGACATGGTCCGACAGCACTACAAAGTATATTTGCACTGTAATAAATGTACAATGTATATTATGGTTCACATGGTAGCATGATGATAATTATAATAAGCAAGCATGTGTATTTTATTATGAATCTGTTACATAATATGAATGTCTCATACAGGGAGTTGCACGCCAACAGATTGAGTCAGGTGGTTAAAGGTGTATTCAGGGATATTCCTTTCCTAGAGTACCTGTAAGTACTAACCAACATCTGTCAGCGTTATAATAGTGTACATGGTGCTAATAAGTCTTGGTAGAGAGTACACGCCTTTGTAAAAGGAATAGCATTAGGTCCAGAGTTACAACACAATAATCAATAAAGGAGGAGGTACCTAAATAGAGTTTATAAAGCCAGCATTCAATACATGGTCCTCTGGTTTGCAATTCACACCAGGTTGAATTTTTGTTGATGGGAAGTCAGTTGGAGGACAATTACTACTTGTACCTATTGTACTGCATGATCTACATGTAAATATATGCATACCATGTCCAGTCTATTATGTACTCTACTCATAGCAGCTGCTGCTGTTCTGATTACACCAATGTATTGGTATATTGTGACCACACTTCTGCATATTTATTTTTCTAAAAGTGCCAAATTTCTAATTTCAGAGAATTCTATAAATAATATATAATTCTGATCCATCCTCTCTAACAATTACTTGCTAATTATTTACTTTGGATGAGATAGATGGTTATTTTACTCCTAATACTACACAGTATTATGTAAATTAGGATATAATTAGTGGTGTGGTTGCAAATGGTTTCTTACACTTGGAATAGGCTCAAAGAGTCTGTGCTCTAGTGTGCATTCACATGATACTAGCTGTAGTTTACCTCAAGACACCACTTGGATATGCAGTATCATGGTGACTTACAAAATGACATTGCGGTGTCTATCCCTTGTTTACAAGCATACATGATGTGTTTGGTGCAGTTACATTTTTATAGATGTCTTAGAAACCCATAACACTGCTTTATTGGTGACAAATCATATTGCACAAGTATACCAACTATTGCATTAATCACGTATTTTTGCAGGTCTCTGAATGGCAATGGAATGGAGAGGTTGTACTCCCATTCGTTTATGAACCTACCTATGCTGAAGGAATTTAGGCTACACTCACAAAACCCACCGATGACTAACATCTACTATAATGCTTTTCTAGACATCAATGCTAATCTACATGAACTGTAAGTGTATTCAGTAATAGCCTGGGTTCTATAGTGTTAGTATAGATAGGTAGATGTACATGTCTATCTACCAGTTGCTTGGCTAGCGTACTACTGACAAATAGACATACATGTACATGTAGATTAAAGGAAAGATGGAAATTATACATTGTGGACATTGCCAACCTGTCAATGAAGTGTATTAAACATACTTTTTACCCACATGTCACTTTCTAGGAATAGCCAACATCTTAAAACTTTTGATGTTTCACATTGTACACTGAATTTCGTTATACAAGCATTATTCTACAGCCAGGATAACTTTACATTGCAATATACACCTGCACATGGACTGCAGCTGCAGTCATAAACTGCCAATCTTATATTATACAATAAAAATGCACCACCCAATGTGACTAATGGGTTGGGGAGAGATTTTGGCAAAAGTTTCTTAGAAGCCGAATATCCAATTTTGAGAAAATGTGTCATCTATTCTAGTCCCTAGACATCAAACTGGTTTATGCAGCTTTACTGCTCTTTGTGTAGGTTAACACCTACAGATCTCTCTTAAACCCTTGAATACATTACAGGGAATAGAGTATTACCTTTATCTGTATTTGATAGGTTCTTGTGGGAGAAAATGCCTTTGTTAAAAGTGTGTGAAAACCAACATAAATAATGCTTAAAATGATTGCATAACTGCACAATATTATCATATACAAGCATTTTATTATTATACACACAATGCTGTCTACTTTGGCTTAACTTTACATGTAGGCTATATTTCTACATTTACATTTATATCTTATTACAGCTGAGAAAATACAGAATTAAGTTTTACAACTTCATTCAGTTGCTAGCAAAGAGTAGAGTCACTCTCATTATCTACCCCTCTTCAGTTCGAGTGGAACACTACACCTGTTCATATCAGTGTAAAAATCTATGCTCTATATACATGTATATATTATTGTACATTGGACATATAAGTGTACAGTACACAGCATGTGTAGCATGATTTAATGTACAGTCGTGCATTGTCTATATGTTGTAGATGGGTCAGCAATAATGACCTTGTATCATTCCCCCACCAAGTGTTATCTGAACAAGACTATTCTAAACTGAGTAAAGTGTAAGTAATCGATGTGCTGTAAGCCCATAATTTTCCGACATTTACACATGTACTTATAGGTAAATACAAGTGTGTAAGTAAAGTGAATCCTTGTTACTTCTAATGCTTGGACATATTTACTCCACTAGGTATATAACTTCTGTAACTACGCTTACTCTACTATACCAGTATACTCATATGTACTTGTAACTATGCAGGTATGCAGGTAGCAACAGGATATCTGACCCTTTGATCTACGGAGTTGATGGGTTTCCTGGTGATCAGGGCCCACTCCATGCTTCTAGACTCAGGACTTGGTCTAAATGGAATGTGACAACTCCGAACATAGCTGTCTTGTACGTACTATATATCCATTACATTGTGATATTACTCTCTCTGTAATATTCTTCAAACTATTCATTTGTTGATATTCAAGCTTTATTTTCAATGAAACTTATCCACTTTATTTTGAATCTTCAACTGCTGCAGTATCACTAATATTCACATTATGGAGTTTTCTCCCCTGTAGTCAAAGAGAAAACAACTTCAACATGTAGATTCATCACACTAGAAAAAAGTGTTGTGCTAAGCTACTAACGATTCTAACGTAGAATGTTTCACTTTCAGACATTTGGAAAACAATGGAATAGAGCGGCTAGAAGAAGATGCATTCTGTGAACTCAAGTATCTCTCAACGCTCAACCTCAACAATAACTTGCTGACTGATGAGACATCAAGTATCCCCACTGATCTCTTCTCCTGCAATGATTATTTAAGGGAACTGTGAGTAGAACTGTGTTATTTAGTTACCTTCTTGCTCGCCAGAGCAGCGTTCACCTGACACCGCAATTATTAATTGCCTGCTTATGGTAGTGTTGCACAGTGTCTCAGTATCATTGCAGGTTTTTGAAATTATCCTCTAATTATATACATGTATATGTATATATATGTATAATATGTATATATATGTATAATATGTATATATATGTATAATACTCAATCTGCATACAGTGTACTGTTTCGGTGTTTAACACCTCATCAGTGCAGCTCAGAGATATGCCTGGGAGAACACCTTAGCAATACTGTATATTTACAGCAAAGCATATTTAAAAGGTGTGAAATCCACTGAACCAAAGTTTTCATATGTATAATATGTATATATATGTATAATATGTATATATATGTATAATATGTATATATATGTATAATATGTATAATATGTATAATATGTATATATATGTATAATATGTATATATATGTATAATATGTACATGTATATATATGTATAATATGTATATATATGTATAATATGTATAATATGTATAATACGTATATATATGTATAATATGTATAATATGTATATATATGTATAATATGTATAATATGTATATATATTGTAGAGACCTGGGGTCCAACTACCTGCAGTACCTGCCAGAGTCTATCACCAGCAGTGAGAACCTACGAGCTATTGCTACACTGACCTTGAATTATAACAAGATTACGGTAGTACAGTCAGAGGCCTTCTCCCACCACACTCAGCTTACAGTCCTACGCTTAGAGGTTAGTGGATACACACAGCATACATTTATTTACTTGTATATAATTGTACACTATATTGTGACAACTCTGGTCCCAATATTAATTCAGTGGACGAAGCTATATATAGCATGTTCCTGTAGGTTATGCTTTGTTACAGTGCCAGAAGAGGAAGACAACATATTAGGTAATGCTACATTATTCTGCCACACCCTCTTTTAAAGATCATATGTGCAGTGCTATAGCTAATAGTAATGATATAGCGTCCAAGTCACCTTTCCTGTGATAAATGGTAAGAATCGAGTCACTAAAAGCGACTGTTACTTGTTTTAGAACAACTTGATTGTAACTATTGAAGACGGAGCTTTCTCAGATTCCCTTACGACTCTATATCTTCAGAACAATCAGATTAGATTTAGTCAACCAAACACCTTCACCAATTTATTCAACCTCGTGTATTTATCTCTAGCAAACAACAGGATCACAGTCATTAGTCCCACAACTTTCCAGAACTGCACCAGTTTGTCTACATTGCATCTTGCGTCTAATCAAATCGGTTGGCTCAACAGTTCGATGTTTGGTGATTGTGGACGACTTAGTTACTTCTCCGCTCGAAGTAACGACATTGCCTATGTTGGGGATGGAACATTTAGCCACCTGTCTACTATGGGAACCTTAGATCTTAGCTATAATAAGTTAACCGAGTTATCCAGAACATCTACAGATTTCCATCAAATGTCCATCACAATTTTGTCCCTTCACTACAATCGAATCACCTCAATACAGCCAAACACATTTAATCAAACTTCTGTCACATATTTGTATTTATATTATAATGAAATTGCATACATTGATACAAATGCTTTTTACGATTGCACAATATCTCGGCTCTATCTGACAAGTAATTCAATGAAATATATTCGAGAATATGCATTTAACACCGGCACTTATACCTACATCTATATGCATTCGAATGAGATCCGCCATCTTGTGAGCCACTCATTCTACGATATTTCCGGCTCCTCACTTGACCTGGGATACAATAAGATTAGTTACATTGAGGAGGCTGCTTTCAAGATCAGCTACTCTAGTGTCTTCTTATACCACAACGGTTTAACAGACATATTGGGTGCCATGTTTGATGACTCATCTGTTACCATATTATATATTAATGATAACAGTTTAACATCACTGCTGCCGGTTACATTT
This sequence comes from Bugulina stolonifera, assembly GCA_935421135.1. NCBI lineage: Eukaryota > Metazoa > Bryozoa > Gymnolaemata > Cheilostomatida > Bugulidae > Bugulina > Bugulina stolonifera. Next base: position 32,440,520 of record OW285187.1, read on the forward strand.
GTTGGCCTGTCCACTTCCTCTGTTAGGTTGGAGAATAACTTACTGACTGTGTATCCTGGTGCCACGATGTCCACTCTGAACCTACGCACGATTGACTTAACAGGAAATGAGATCAATGAAATCCCCGATGGTTCATTTGATGCAGAGACTAGTATGACGACGTTAATACTTGACAGTAACAAAATATCGCACCTGCAGTCAGGACTTTTTGACAAAACTGTGCTATTGAAATCTTTATTCATACAGGACAATCAACTTACTTACATAGCGGAGGGGCTGTTGGATAACCGTACGCTCCTTGAGACATTAGACCTTTCTGGTAATATGTTATACCATGTACCACAGATAGGAAAAGATGACAGAACATTTCCTAGCTTATCTATCGACCTGACTGGTAATCCCATCACCACTCTAGCTAAGCAAGCATTTCATCACATTACCTCTGGAAGTGTGTCACTAGAAACTACGTCTCTCCAATGTGGCTGTAATGTGTATGACTCATTGGTCAACGCTAAGATTACAATAGGAGGTACAGCTGCTACGTGTGCATACCCTCCTCTAGTAGCTGGTGTAAGTCTCCTCACCTATAGTCTGTATAAAGGGGAACCTGGCAACTATGGCTGTGCTCCCTTCAATCTTCAGTACACCCAACCCAGCATTAATGTGATAAAGTTGAGCTGGTCAACACTTGACCAGAATGGCGGTGAGATGGTCAACTTCACAGGGTCAAGGTAATTCTATTTCTAATCTATTTATTTTATTTTGCTTTAACCTCTAGTAACTGTAACATTGAAGATATATTTTTACAAGAGATTCGACATGGATAATAATTGCAACTACTGCTCATGCAATATTTCACTATTATTTATCATTACATTTGATAGAGGGTATGATATAAACTAAAGACAAACTTTTAGAACTAAATATCGAACATACCAATAGAGTAATTTTAAATTTTACTCCTTATTTGTGCAAGCAGATGTAATTAAAAGACCAAAGCGGATGTGGAAAGTAGATGTACATATCGTAATGGTGTAATTCTAGTTTCTTTGTACGTTGTTGGACACCTCTGGAGAACGTCACAGACCTGAATGCTACAGTTGTCGGAGTAACCAATCATACATTTCTGGAGGATGATGGAGTTGTAGATGACTCGATCTATCTCTGTGTAGTTCATACAGCGGACGGTGAAGAATATTCCGCTGCCAGCACTCCTGTGTATTTCACATCACTTTTGGATACAAGTAAGTATATCAGTATACCATTAGTAGTAAAGCTATATAAAGCACATGTAAATACGTATATAGGTGTACATGTATAATACATAATAAACTCTATAGAAAATAACTTTGTGAATGGATCTTATGGTGAAGAATACAAAACATAAAGTGCAATTTTCTTCTCCCTTCTGGCCTCCTCTATAATATCAGTATAGAACCTGTTATCTATAATAGATGTATTCAAGGCACCAGCTAGAATATATGAGGTAGATATCGTATCTCACACAACACTATTGTCTGTGTTACAGGAAAAGAAATTGTAACTGAGCTAGGGGACATTACACTTCCTATCAAGTACTACGACTTTAGGTGAGATCGTTAAAATATTCTACCTCTGACCACCAGTTGTCCTTCCAGTGACCTCTGCTGCTTCAGCAAATAAATGTTAAGAACATACCACATACCACATACCACATGAAGTTATGTACTTCATTATTTTTTCAGAATGACATGACGAGATTGCCACCATTAAAGTATTTCTTATATTTTCTTGCATTGTACAGCATCAACCATGATGACTTCACGGGCTTTCCATTAGCCTTTGGAATTAATTCTCCGACCTATGTACCCAGTCCATTTGGAGCCTGGCTGGCCATATCCAACACTCCCAGTTTAGACTCTTTCTCTAACTGGTTTAGATATGTGGAAGACATGAACTTTGAGTTTGAGAGTACGGTTGTTCTGAAAGGTATCACCGCTGAGAACACACAAAGGTATGCTCTACTAATATTACTGATGTTCTGGCATAATATTGTTAATTGAATCAAGTTACACTATCTTTTATTAGCTGGTTTGGAGTTATACTCTCTCTTTATTGCATATTTTTATTGGTAATAATATCATGTAAGGAGCATCTTCTGATATTGTATTACTTGCAGTGCTGGATCATAAACGAAAGCACTTACCTACAGTATACCACTACACTATCCCGCCAGTCTTCCAACCATCCAGTCTGACCGATTGCTCCAAGTTAACCTCCGTGGCGCTGTGTTACTTGCTTTTTGCTGCCAGCCTTTAACGTCAATGTCCCTCGGTTTTTATTTGTCATCATTGCTCTCATTTTCTTTGCACATTATATACTTGTATATAGTTGATTGGCATTGATTGCTGTACACTAGCTACTTGTACTTCTCTCACACCTACTATCTGTTCCAGGTACTCTTCCACCAACTTCTACCCTGTAGATTATAAAGGGTGGCTTGATGAAGGACAGACAGATTGTTCTGGAGTGCCGTCTAACTTAGCATTTACATCTGCTATTCGCACTGGGTTTGTGTTTCAAGGAACTGAGTCTATTTCCATATCTGGTGGAGAAATGATGTGGCTCTATCTTAATAGAAAACTGGTATTACAGGTATGTTAGGTTGTGGTGTATACACACTGTTTATGTAAATACTATACATATATAAACTGTATATTATACTCTGTATATATACAAACTGTATATACTGTATATCCACTGTTTATGTAAACACTATACATATATAAACTGTATATTATACTCTGTATATATACAAACTGTATATACTGTATATATCCACTGTTTATGTAAATTAAAAATTTTATCAAATAGTAAAATTTATAAAATCACGGCCCATTTGTCTTCACAAAACCTTCTGTAAACCAGTTAGAAAGTTATACAAGTTATGTTGACTATGACTGTGATCTTGAAACTACTAGAAGTTGCATAGCGTTTAGTTGTTGAAACTCTCAAGCCTCTAATATTGTATCCATGTAACAGTGTCTGAGGTATACTGCAGTGCATCACATTGTATGTTTACTACTACACTGTAGATGTTATAAAGGAATGCCAATGTCTCTTTCTTACAGGTATTTAATGAAGAAAGTAACTCTGTCAAGATATGCAAACATGTAAATATTAGTCAAGCTTCTGAGACAGGTGGGTGATTGGATGAAGTAGTTACATGTAGAGTTGTCTTCTTTTATCACTACCACTACCATGTAATGTATATAATACTACCTGTATGTGATGTGAATGTTTTACTTTTTCTAAAGAATTTGTGTACAGTGTAGCTTACTAATACATCTTTTACATACTGCTGTAGGAGGGGCGGTATTGACCCCCCAACTGGGACATGTTGTTGGAGGTGCTTGCTCTATTTCCTCTGACCTAACTGATGAACAAGTTCAACTTCAACTCGAGGTTTGTTTGTATATTATGAGTTAATCTGCAGGATACTATATGAAACCAAATACACTATACAAACTTTCTACTCATACATGTATGCATTAGTCATATCATAGACAGCGTGTGCATTAGTCATATCATAGACAGTGTGTGCATTAGTCATATCATAGACAGTGTGTGCTATAGTCATATCATAGACAGTGTGTGCATTAGTCATATCATAGACAGTGTGTGCATTAGTCATATCATAGACAGCGTGTGCATTAGTCATCTCATAGACAATGTGTGCATTAGTCATATCATAGACAGTGTGTGCATTAGTCATCTCATAGACAGTGTATGCATTAGTCATCTCATAGACAGCGTGTGCATTAGTCATATCATAGACAGTGTGTGCATTAGTCATCTCATAGACAGTGACCCTAACTGTCTGCAGAAGTACTTGATAACTGAACGCAATTACTTTGTAATTTTTTTTTTACTGACAACAATCTTACTTGTACTCTTTTGCTGAAACTGGAGGTTTTCTTATTATATTTTGTAGATTGGAGAAAGGTACCACTTCACGATATTCCATGTGGAGCGGAAGGGTTGTGGCTCAGAGATCATGGTTGATGCTACAAACTTTGACTTCATTTTAGACGAATTAGAAGAGCCACCTCGAGATTACATTGTTTATATAGATGAAGATTTTCATGTTGATGGAATAATAGAAACTATAATTCTAGCAGATTCATTTTCTGTGGGACCTCCATTTCAAGTGAACATACTACGAGGTATTTACTCCATAGTTTCTACAAAAATAGAGAATGCACAGAATTAGTCAATCATGTTGTTTCACTTCTATTACTGAAGTTATTATGCTCAGGTTCCAGTTTCCAGGGTATTCAGCATACATGTATACTGTTCAGCAAGTGTCTGTAGCCATGTGACTTGTGCAATGGGGGCTCACTCAAAACTAGATTAGTATGCACACGCCCAATTATTAGTTTGAAGTTGTTTTCGCTCTCACATGAGGAAATGGGAAGGCAACTTCCGAACTACATGTGCATTTTTTACACCCTGTAGATATACTTACATCTTTGCACTCAATGCGCTGTGAATATTGTATATGATCTCTTGCGATGGTCATTATGTACAGGTAATGGAGCAAGGCATATAGCTATGAAGAACGCTACGTTTGCCAATGAGGCAGCCGCGGCAGCTGCTAAGCCGGCCCCTACTAACTATACGTACTCAACATTGTCAATAGACGGAGCAGATGTTTCATATGTGGAATGTGATGGACCTGCTATCCTAGTACCTGATGGTAAATTATGGAGGGATAACAGTTAATATATCTTAGTGTATGACACATAATGTTTGCCTCATAGATGGCTTACTACTTGTTCCTTTGTCACTAGTAGTCAATCCTACATTCGAACCCTTGTATTAGCTCTTCTTAAATTTAGCAGCACACTGAATATTCATCCATTGCTGTGCTGAAAAAATTTTCTACATTCATATTTAGTTGCTTGTTAGTCATCATTTTATATGTGTAAACTATCACACATATTGCGTCATTAGCATGTATTAGTCAAACAAATAATATCGTATTGTAGGACTACTCCATAGTACATAGTAATGAATATTATATTCTAGTTTAATCTAGTATATCTTTGCCTACAGGTAATGTCACTGGTGCTGAATATTTTGACGTGACGACAGAGACTGTGTTTGTGACGCTAGCTTCAGAAGTAGACTATGAGGTCTCAACTTCCTACACCCTCATTGTAGAAGTCATTGATTACCTGAAAGTCCCACCTTTGACTGGCCAGATAACGGTCAAGGTAATATATCCGCTTTATTACGATGAAAGTTTAGTCAGGGTTCAGGCGCACCATGTATTTAGTGAAGCTCAGTTACTAAGCTGTGCAAGGGAGCAGTGGTCAGCAATAGAATTAAATTAAAGCCATGGTCACACAGAATAATAAACTGACAACTTCAATACAAATGTTGTGGTAGTGAACTTTTTCAAACTGTTGCATCAAGCAAAGGTTCTAATTATTGAGTGCTTGTTTTTCCTTGTGGTTGTATAGTACATAATTTAATATTACTGCCAACTCCATGTACTACAGTGTACAAGTCATGTACTTGCAATCTATTTTTCAACATATTGACTCATTTGAGAATAATATTTCTTTTGATATCCCCAGGTCAAGTTGAATGATATAAATGATAACTGTCCCTTGCTGGACATCAGGGACTACTATGTGTTTGGTGTACCACCGATGGACCCATCACCTTACCTTAAACTCAATGCTACTGATGCAGACAGCACTGTAAATTCCCAGCTTGTACATCAGAGGACAACTCCAATGTTAGAGTGTGTATCTTACTTTACCTATATACAATGTACATGTATGTGTTGGCCTTGGATTCTTGAAGTGCTATTTAGGTCACATTGTGTGATGAACATAGTATCATGTAGCGTAAAGAATAAGATTTGTAAACTCACAGTATGTTGTCATTTCTCAAGGTTTGTGGTCGGAGTTCGGTGATTGACACAGATTAAATGCAATCATCTAACAACATTTTTATCAGGTTTAAAAATCTATCCTGTGGCGTCAGGTTTGGAATTGTAATGCTCCATGATCCTTTGACATTATTCCTTGTGTAACCCATCAATAGTGTTTTTACTACTAAATTAATATATTTTACTATTTTCAAAAATATTTCAAAGTTTTATTACTATGCGTGTTTAATATTTCCGTACGTGCTATATATTTGAATTGTCTTGCAGTCCACCATTCGCAGAGATAGCCAATGACACATATGACATATACAGACAGATCTACCCACTGAATAGTAATATAACATACACTGTGCTCATCACAGACAAAGGATCACCAGTGCGGGGCACCACCGCTAACGTCACTTATGAGATATCTAACACCTGCATACTGGACACTTGGTTCACAGCTATACCTAGCGACCAGACGGTGGATGTCAATACTGGAGAACTGAGGGCAGTCATACCTGGCTACTACAGCGAACCCTTCGGTTAGTGATTGTCAGGTGGTAAACAGATATTGGCTTCATAAGTACTCAGGTTTTTACCAATTTTCGATGTCGATTTTGCTATTTGAAAATGAATTCAATCTGTGAATGTTACTGTCTTTACATAAGCTGTACAGTTTGATGATACAGTTTGTATATAATGTTTCTTAGAATCTACCACGCTGTATCATGTACAATATGCTTGCATAATATACTCATTGGACATGTGTGTTGAATTTGTGCAGCTTGTGATGGTCAAGCTGGAATAGAATTTGCCTGGGTGAGGGACAGTCTAATGACAGCGTCTAGTGAGCAGGCCTATGCTTCAGCCAGCAGAGCTAGACTTAATGTCCAGACGCTGCCTCCAATTGTAGCTGGTATCTCAGAAGGTTTCTCTGGTGGGTGGAGACCCGAGACCAACGATACATCTCCGTGGATCCAGGTGACAAATCATATTCATTATATTATGATAGATTATAAGCTGTATTTGCATTATGTGCTGTAGATTGTTCACTACGCAGTGTGCAAGGTGAATACTGTAACCTATCCCACCTGGTTGACATGTAGCCACCCACATGTGCTATTCAATACCACTCTTGATATCTCCTGTCATCTACTATTATATAAATACTTCTGTTCTGTGGTTGGATGAATTGGATAGTGTGTAAATGATTACCAGGTGGATCTGGAGCAGCCATATGTGTTTAGTAGAGTGGCCATCCAAGGACATGACAGGCTGCCGCATTGGGTGATAAAGTTCTCTCTCAACTACAGTGATGATGGAATTACCTGGTACCAGAATATCAATAAATTGGGTAAGTTAATCAGCTACATGTATATCTCACCACTAGATCTACACAGATGATGTGCTGTGGGATTTGAATGTTAACTTTCTTTTTCTAGATTTTGTTGCACAGTTCTGTGAACTAAATAACAAAGTAGGATATAATCATACATGTATATGTAGAAAACTACATATACACCATTAGTATATAGTGAATAGACATTATATTATTATGTAGTTTTCTACATATACATGTCTATTCACAATATACTGCATCTATGTACTTGGTCTAGTAAATACGGAATCCAAGTTATATAGTCATTACCAACCAGGCTTACCAAGTCTTCCTGATTTTGAACTAAAATTTTGCTACCCCACCCAAAATGGCTGCTCCTACCCAAAATGGCCACCCCTACCAAAATGCTAAATCTCCCTGATTTTCATCAGTGAAACTCGGCAAGCCTGTTACCAACATACACACTCCGTATTCTGAAAGGCTCGGAATTCAGGCTGAATGTCTAAACCCCTCTAGCGCTATGAGCCTTGAGATCTCAGTTTTATTTTACTTTAAGTTTATGACAGTTCCAGTGGTGGGTTACACCACTTGGACCGTAGGGCATAAATGTTATACTAGATAACAAAAGAGCTTAACCCATTAAGGGAAGCTCTAATGTTATCATAGTTGATCCAGGATAGACCATTTTTACTCAAACCAATAAAATTCTGGCAACCCAACCAAAAATTTCTGATACCCAAATGGGTGTGTATAAGCAACAATTCTTGTAGAAATCAGACATAATGGCCATTTAGTGAGAAAGTTATCATAAAGGATGAAGCTACTATCTATAAATAGGGCATCCACTAAATTATTATTCAAACTCTTAAACGGATATAGTGAAATAAATGTGAAATAAAATGATGGTCTTGTGAAAAAACAGGAAATTGTGTAATTATATCCACCATTTTCATTGCCTAAAGTATTATGATCAGGATTGTTGAGCACGACGTTAGAGGCAGTATTAAGGAAAGAGAAGACAATTGCTAACTCCAACAAAGGTTATGCAAGGCTTGAATAACATGTTGTAAACTATTTCAAACATTGTACTATTCGATATACATACATGCACTATCTACAGGTTTATTAGCAGAATACACTGTTGATACCGTTGTTAATGGCAATGATACATCATACTTCGATATTGAACCGTGGATGTACAGCAGGTATGTGAGGTTGCTTCCGTTGGAGTGGAATGTAAACGTCTCTCTGCGGATGGAACTTTACGGCTGCCAGCAGGAGGAGCTAGCGTACTGTAAGTCATTGTGTTCTCCATCCTGTACATACTCTTAGCATTGGCATTGTGTATGCGCATCCATACTCTATGTTGTCATCATCTTGTAATATATTTTTTAATGTTAATCATTACCGAAAGTAAAGCATCAGCAATTTAATAAATAGCTATTTGGAAACAACGTTAAAATGTGTTAGGCATAAACTTTGAATATATTGTTACCACGACTAAAATTGTTGTTATTACCTACGCACATTTTCCACTAGGGAACAGAGCCTGTCTGCGTTGTGCTGCCTCGTGGTACTGTGAAGGCAATGGTGAGAAGCTACCTTGTGGCAGATGTGACCCTCCTCAGAGTAACTCTACATGTGGTCGATCTCCCACAGAGCATTCGTTTGGTTACAGAGCTGAATGTGAACCATGTCCTGTCGGATGGGTAGTCTATTACTTAACTGTTACTATTGCCAACGATATAACTGTTCTACTACTTGATACAAGTCGTCTATTCTCACTTTACTCATTTTGTAGTAGGAAATGGGAACGTGACCAATATAATTTACTGTTTTCCTTCTGATTTGTAGACGTGTACTGAAGGATATGGTGCACCGTGTCCCAGCTATCACTACGCTGTGTGTAACAGCACTTACTGTGAGAACTGCACCCAATGTGAACCGGGCTTTGCCTGTAGAGGTGGTGTCAAGTATGAGTGTGCTGTCGGCACGTACAGTGATGGAAATTCAGGTGAGTTTGTGTCTATCGATTCTACTTCTGTATTCGAGTGTAAACTTAAAACTAGTTGAGATTATTGCCTGCTTAAAAATATGATCTGAAGATGCTCATGTCCCAACTGTTTTCCCTTGTGAAACCCTTTACAGATGTTCGTTAGTTACATGTATGTTTTTTAGGATTAGCTTTTGTTTTTACATCTTTTATATGATTTGAGTGCAATTTTTTGTGTTGCGATTACAGATTTTTGCTTGCCGTGTGAGCCAGGGCAGTATCAGAACCAAGTAGGTCAGCCCAGTTGTCTCCCCTGTCCTGCTGGTTACTCTAGTAATGGAGGTAGAGATAGGTGCTCAGCATGCTCCACCAGTACCTATTCTGTGGAAGGAGGTGAGAAATATATACTTCACAACATGATATTGTTTCATCTTTTTATGAAGTCACCATTTTTTTTCCTTGTATTTCAGTGGAAAGTGGAAGAGCGAACTTCGTACTTTGAATCTACCTGATGAGCCCATCTACACTGTATCTGCAATTGAGCATCTGTTAGCTAGCATGAATTAAGAATATAATCAGTAAAAAATATCCAATTTCATGGATCTAGAAAGTAACGGCAAGATATATTACAATATATTTTGCAACTGATAATAGCTCTAATTGTAACATCCTTCTGCAGGTTTGTGTACAGGATGTAGTGGGGAAGGAGAATGTCCCTGTATGGCGGCAGAATCTCCATGCTTTGAGGGAACTATCTGCACCAATATTGGTGGGGGTTTACACAACTGTGAGAGCTGTCCTAGAGGGTTTGTGGGGGATGGTGTGACATGTACAGACATTAATGAGGTATGTTTTACATACACGATATCATTAAAATAATTATACATTTACTCATAATTAACATTTTGCTGGGCTAGTCTTGTGGACCATTACACATTTGAACAATATATGATAAGGGATTTGACCTGTGCTATATGTGGTCATGTACATTATTGTTTTAGTGTGACATGATTTTTGGCAGGATTTGTCTTCTCTCTAGTAGGCTTCTTACATTAAAAGACAACTCTGTCTAAAGTAATACAATAATGTCCAGTAATGTACATAATGCAATATTAATATTGATGTACAATTGTTTCATTTGAATTGTGAAGACACTTGAGTCTACAGCATGTTGTACAACAGGAGTTTGAGTAATTACGTGAAGCTAGTTTTACACATGCGGTAATACTAAAAGCTTTACAATTTTATATCATTCAGTGTACAGACTACAGACCTTGCTATGACTCGGAACGTTGTATCAATACAGCCCCCGGATTTCAATGTCTCGCTTGTCCACTGGGCTATATTGGAACTTATGAGGATGCTTGGGCTTATAACTACACGGATAGAACCTTCGAGCTCTTCAATGAGCAGCGTGATGAAATATCACACCAGACCTGTGAAGACATCAATGAGTGTGACACTAATAATGGTGGATGTGATGAAAATGCTTACTGTGTCAATACTTTAGGTGAGGCTTCCTGTGAGGTGTTAAATGCATTCCAATTATATGGTATGTCTATATTGTGATACCCACGTACATGTGTGTATTACAATAATATAGAGAAATAGAGAGCTGATAACTCCATGTATAAACGAAATTTAGTTGTATGAAATAGAGGAGATAACTCCAATTAACTGAGTATAGTAAATTAAATACAGGCAGCTTCAAATGTGGATTCTGTAAAGAAGGTTATATGGGTAGCAGTCAGTATGAATGTTACCTCAGCAACTTCTGCATATCAGACCACCCACTGTATCGCCACAAGTGTTCCAGCAATGCGGATTGTGTGTACACTGGCCCCGGCACCTACAAATGTGAGGTGAGTGCTACATGATATCTGTGTCTCTCTTTAGTTGTATATTTGTAACACAGCTGCATGTCATCATCTGTAGTTTGTATAATTGATGAGCAATGAGGGGAGATTAAACGCAGAGGTCCTTAATCATCACTGCTGTGTATTGGCACTACACCACAACTACACATTGTGTTTCTCTCAAAGCACAATGTAGCCCATTTACTCCCTCTCTTACAGTGTACCAATGGTTGGGCTGGTAACGGTTTTATATGTGCAGAAGATCCAGATCAGGACGGTTTGCCTTCAGTAGCTCAATCTTGCTCTGAGGCTACATGTAGCAGAGATAACTGTCCAGATGTTCCCAACTCTGGCCAGGAGGACAACGACAATGATTGGATCGGTATAGTACTTACCAAGAACTAGCAGCCATATTGCTTAACCAATTACTAAATATGCTGAATATACCACAATGCTACAGGTCATACATAGCACCAACATGTATTTTATAAATTGTACATTGTTTAGGTGATATCTGTGATAGTGACGATGATAATGACGGATTACTTGATTTGGTTGACAACTGCCAGTATGATTACAACAGGGATCAGAGTGATGTTGACTCCGACAACATTGGTAGCTATTAATTTCATCTCTGCAAACAGCGAGTTGTACTTTTATCATTTTACATAAATGCTACTTTTTATAAGAAAACATTGATTAACAGAACCCTGTAAATACTCATACATGTGCACATAGTCTCATTGTATCTGTATATTCTTTACTTCAGGTGATGTGTGTGATAACTGTGTAGCCACCGCGAACCCTGACCAAAGAGATGCAGACGGAGACAGGGAAGGAGATGCATGTGATGGTGATGAGGATAATGACGGCCTACTTAGTGCTGCAGACAACTGCCCCCTTCATCCCAACCCTGGTATGTAAGGTGTATCTACTACTGCGGCCATATTGGTGCACTGGTATGCCAGTCGACTATTGGTTAGCCACTGTACCTCTGGTAATTTGGTTGCTAAATGTATGTATGTATACATGTTGTTACATGTATGTATACATTTAACAACATGTATACATACATGTGTACATACATGTTGTTACATGTATGTATACATGTAACAACATGTATTTCAACTGGAGAGTTCGTTGAACTTACGAAGTACACCAGCCATATTAACCACAGGGCAAGCTGATGCTGACAGTGATGGTATTGGGGATTTATGTGATAACTGTCCTACTCTAGCCAACCCTTCACAGACAGACACAGACCAAGGCGGAGTAGGAGATGATTGTGAGGAGAGTAAGTCTACAATGTACATGTACATGTATTTGACTTTATATTTTGTCGTTACCGTGTGTATGGTCACATTGGTACAAAACTTCGCAAACCCAAGCATCAGGCAAGGTTTAGTAGTTTCATATGGGGTTGGGAGGGTCATTGATTGGTTGGGTTTAATAAATACAGGCCATGTCATTGAAGTATGTACTGTTTGCTCATCTCAACTACTCTACTTGTGTGGTCTCTACTCTACTTGTGTGGTACACAGGTGACATAGATGGAGATGGGATACAAGACTCACTAGACAATTGTTTGTTCACTGCTAACAGTGAGCAGGCTGACACAGACTCCGATGATCAGGGAGACAGGTGTGACTCTGATATTGATAACGATGGGATTACCAATGATGAAGATAACTGTCCTTATATAGTCAATCCATCACAGGCTGATATAGATGGTAATTATACATGTACATGGTCAACCAATCACAGGCTAATATAGATAGTAAATATACATACTCGACCAATCACAGCCCATTATTCATGGTAAATATACATAGCCAACCAATTACAGATCGACACAGATGGTAAACATACATAGTCAACCAAATGCAGGCTATACAATCTCGTAGGTGGTAAATATACACAATCAACCAATCAGGTTGGAATACACATGTAGATACAATGTACATTGTGTATATTGTAATGGTTTTTGGGTTTTGGTGTGGTCGTCCTGAGACGACTCTCGAGTCCAAAATGAAGTGCCTATGAGTGGTGCTAGGCCTTCTCATTACATGAAAGATTGACAGGTACTAGTAGTCAAAAAACTACCAAAGACAACCCATATGATCCCGAGTCAATGCTTGTTTGCTATACTGAGAAAGAGAGTGATCCGACCTAGTAGGCAGTTTGTGTTGCAAGGTCAAGGACCTTAGCAACTAGAATGACCTATCTACGAAGTGAAAGTCTCTATATATAAGTATAGAAGTGTCTTTATTGAGATCCAAGCATGAACTGAGACAACAAACATGAAAACAATGCCCTTTATATAGTAATAGAACTTCCGGAGGAAGTTCCGGTAAAAAGGCCGACGTAGTGTCGTAAAAAGACGACGTAGTGTCGTAAAAAGACGACGTAGGGTCGTCCGGAAATTGCGCAACAACATGGCGGCCGGAAGCCCGATGGCCGACCCAAAATAGGTCGGGTTTGACAAAAGATGCTTAAAATCATCTAGATCGTATGCAAAATCAATATCAAGTATTTCTGAGAGGTCGGGCCTCTTTACATGGGTATAAAAGCAGTATAATGACTCAGTAATGCTATATACAGGTATGTAATTGATATGTAATTATCAGTGTATGGTTAGACATGCATAACAATGCAGGTATGAGTATCAAAACAGCTAAGTGCAAGAGAACAAGTGTTAGATAAGTAGTGCTGTGGCAACTACTAGGCACTTAGGGTGCTTTAAGGTCCATCAGGGTGACTGAAGTCGTATGTACAAATGTCCTGAACCATTACAATATAACCTTGAGCATTGCGAAATTTCTTTAGAGGATTACATTGGAGATGCCTGTGAAAATGACTATGACAATGATGGAGTTAACGACAAATCTGATCACTGCCCTTCCAATCCCGCCATAACTACCACTGATCTCTCCAGCTATACAAGCATTAGCCTCTACCCTGGCCTTGTAAATGCATCTGACCCTGCCTGGCTGGTTCTAGATGAGGGGAAAGAGGTGAGACAGATGGTACGGACAGACATGCCTGCCATTATGGTTGGTAAGTTCACAGTTGGTTGGCTCTGTGCCAGAAGTCTGTTGTGTTGTTCTGTTGATGCCTAGTATCACTGGTAACTAAGTCATACTTGCCAGGCTTCTCTCATTCCGAAGGGACAGGGGACTTCTTGTTTTCAATTGAGATTTGTGTACCCCCTCACTTCCTCGCAAGTTGTACACTCTCATACAAATGGTGAATGTCAATCCCTTGTATGGACTTTGTTAGTAACCTATGTGCTATATACGTGTATAATAATATGTCCATGTACATTTACATATACATGTATACCACCGCAAAAGTATAATTGGAAGGAGCTGTCCTCTTTTCCTGAAAGCTAAGCTATTGTGTTGTGAAATGGTAGCTAATATAATATATTGTTGTTACAATGGCTCAGGTGATATATCATATGACGCAATGGACTACTCCGGTACAGTCTTTGCCAACACTGATAACTGTGACGGATATTTGGGGTTTGTCTTTGGATACCAGAACAACCGAAAGTTCTACTTAGCCACTTGGAGACACAACCACAGGAACTATCCACCAGGCTATGCTGCCGGCATTCAAGGTTTACAGATCAAGGTATTTCATAGTTTTCTAGTGTATTTGATGCTGAGATTATTTATCATTTGTGTTACTTTCATCATCGGAATGCTTCCCATATATTATTGTGTAAGCTGTGATTAACTTTAGTGTCATTAAACTTGCTATAAAGTGGTCATCATATAACGTGTTACTATGTTCTATCCCATAGCTGATTAACTCTCAAAGGAGCCCAGGCTACACAATGGCATCCAGCATATGGAACAGTGTAGACACCACAGATGTTAAGGTGTTATATCATGATCCCTGGTTAAGGTACTGGGAGTGTAAAACCAGCTACAAGTTCTACATTAAACACAGACCAGAGATTGGTCTGATAAGGTAGGCTACAGTTCTAGATTACCCCTGGTATACAAATCTATACATGGATAAATATCTCCATATAAATAGCGATATCGGTTGAAGGATAAAGATAGGGCTATATTGCAGTCTATCTCTGTTGCAAGGTAAGCTGAAACCTAGATTGATACAGCATTTTAAAATATGGCTACCTTTTCTTTTATAGGGTTGTAATTAAGCATCAAGAAACGCTTATCACTGATAGCGGTGATGTATTTGATACAACCATCAGTGGAGGTCGGGTGGGCTTGTTCACCTTCAAACAAGACTATGGAATCTGGTCTAACTTGCGGGTACAATGTGCTGAGACTGTCAACTATGCCTTGCTCCTAGATGGTGTATCGGACTATGTGCATGTCGGCTCCATCAGCCAATCAGATGTGGATATCATTGAAAGGTGACGGACACAAGTAATTAACAACTTACTGCATTTTATCATTGTTCCATATTTTATGGTTCATCTACAACACTTATCTACATGTACTCGTACATTGCAGCTTGTACTTGTACTAGCAATGCAAACCTTTTGTTCACTAGTATCAAATGCATTATTGACGATATTGAAAATGATAATGCCATTGTACATTGTAAAGAAATCTCATTGGTGTATTATATTTCATAGATTATAGCATATTAACTGTAAATGGTGCTTTATATCACTTGCATGTCAATATTCTGTTTAGTACTTGGAATAAGATGAACTATTATTCTGTTTTAGTTTCACCATTAGCCTGTGGTTCTACCTCACTGATCTACCTGCTACAGAGTATCCATTGCTATGCACTGAGGCAGCTCTAATATGTCTCACCATAGGTGCGAACGGTTTATTACAGGCTACCCATGGCACTTTTCAACTGACCAATAATGTTGCAGCTACTAAGTATGCTTGGACCCATGTATTATACCAACATAATGCAGAAGGTAGGTTAAAGCTTACCAATGAATGTGGTATAGTATCAGAGGCATTAACATTTACTAAATACGCAATAAGAAACTTTATATATGTTATAATGTAGCGGATACTTTTTGAATATTCAAAAAATGAGAGTTGTCTTCTCTTCATTTTGAAGTTGTTCGCTCTTACCCCTATCTCGACATAATATGCAATGTAAACGTTTCTCAGCACGTATTTAGTAACTGTTAATTCCCGAGTATTAATAGTATAGTAGTATAGTGTAGTGTACCATATGATGGTCAGGTGATCAGGGTGCCTCATGATTGGTCACTGAGAAAAATGGCATATAGAGCAGACAAAGCTGACAAGTCTAATGAGTGCAAGTAATACTTGTAGATGGCCAACAGCAACAACTATTTAACGATCACCTAACAACTTAATTGAGAATTATCATGTTATCTGGTCATGTGACATGGGAATGGTGAAACTACCTAGTGAAACATTTTCATTGCCCAACAATCTTGTCAAATGGTGTGAGATTTTTGTATCAACTTTGTGTCCGCACTTTTGATTTTTAAACAGTCTGTGATATACAATGTACATGCAATACTGGTTCATACTTCAGTTGGTTTATATTGTGAAGTTATCCTCCTTTTGTAGTAAAAACCTGCAAGAGAGGATAACTCACAAGCCTGAATATCATATACATGTATTATGGAGTAAAGCACATGTATATACAAAACATAGAGAGATGTAAATGTTGCTATTATTTTACTATAGTAAATGTGTGTAGATACAGCTGGATTGTTTTGCTGCTCTATTAATAGATCACATTATAACACTGCTGTTGAATGGTACCCACACATCCAGTCTCTCTGATGTTGAACCTTATTCCTGGAATGGGACGGAGGATAGAGCTCTCTACCTAGGAAGATCAAGTAGTTCATATTTCTCAGGCTATGTTGATGAGGTATGCTATTGTTGTACATGTAGAGGTACGCTATATTGCAGTGCATATACTTGTGTTATGTTGTAATTGTACTGTACTGTATAGAAACTCTGGTTAACTTTCTCCCTGTAGTACATGTATGTACAAGCTATCAGGGTATTTTATATTATCATATAGTTTTGTGATGCATTATACCAGCATATTCTATAGAAAATAACTTTTTATCAAACCAGTTCAGCATACTAGTTCATGCACATGCAGCCATTGGGTTGCATAATTATGTACTACACCAGCAAACACAAATATACATGTAACTGTATTATTCTGCAACACAGGAGAACTTTTCCCTGATGTCGACCATGATCCTACCAGTCTGTGAAGAGTGTCTGTGATCATATTATACATGAATAGAGAATGAAATTCAGTTCTTCAATCAAATCACAAGCACATGCATATATTCTGGACCTCATAGTAATGCAGTGTAATATGGTGTCATCTGTAGAATATCCAATGTGTAATATGATGTAATCTGTAGAATATCCAATGTATAAATTCAACGCATCATATACATGTATGTAGGTTAGAATATATGATATCAATGTGGAAGATGAAGACCTCGATGTGGTGTGGCAACAGCCAGCTTATGCTCATGGCACCTCCAAACAGCATCTCAAAGTCTACTACTCTATGAATGAGGACAGCGATTACGGTACAATACTATCAATAATGTCAATTCTCTTTGTTTTTGAAGTTTCTCACAAGTTTTCAAAGAGTTTTCTTAAAATACACAGACTGACATTGTAGTTGATGAACTAGTCTATTCATACTGTATTGCATACTCTCTGATAATGTCTGCTATTGGCCAGCAGCAGTTATTTATAATATCTATCTCTGTAGAAGGTGGTCTTGTTAACTTGGGATATCTGGATGAAGGTCAAATATATGGTAATCCACAGTTTATCAAAGTAAGCAATTGTTACACATATCTCATTCTTGTATTGTCTTGTATTTGATGCTTTGGAACCATGGAATCACACAGTTTTCACCACATCAACTGTTTATAATCAAATAAACGTTAAAGCTTTACGAATACTGATGACAGTAGGTTTAGATGTATGTCACAAATTCTGAGCAATACATATAGACTCTTCTAACGTACTAGCCATATTAGCATAATGTAGGAATAAGAACATTTTGTTTATATCCATGTTATAATATAAGTGCATAGTATACATTTATATTGATGTCATACGAAGGGCAATAATGAGCCATACATTGTTTACACTGACATACCTTTCTTACTACTATAACTATACTATAATTGTTATAATTATTGCGCAATATTGTTTACTACTACAATGTACTTGTATACCCTGGAATGTAGTAGAATATTCTTTCAGCTGATTATGACTAATTATCATTGTATTGATGTAATATTTTGGTGGAGAACTTACTAGAACATTCTTCTCATATATATAAGCAAGCCCAATTTTTATACTAGTTTGAAGTTTGGAGTTAACTTTTAGCAATAAACAAGGATATATTACACTACACACTACATCTTCTCTGCACTAGATAGACCAAGCTGTGTGTCACTTGATTATCTCTGACTACAGTGACTTCACCGAACTCTCACAAGTACCACTATCTTGTGACAATTGGGGGCTGCTCCGGGAAGTCATCAGTCGCAGACAGGGAGATTAACAACGTCGGCATACACCGGAAACTAATAGCTGCAGTTAAAGATGGTGTTATTGGAAAAAGTAAGTCAAATGGGCAAGGACCTTGGACTTACAGATCAGAGGCAATCCAAGATAGGAGGGATTGAACAAGTGGCAGAAGATGCTGACCGATATTTGGCAGCTCATGGTAGAAAGCTCTTCATGGAGAAGAAAGCTACCGCACACAAGGATGAAGAAGAAACCCGTAGATGCTACATCTGCGATGAAGTAGGGCATATTGCAGTTATATGCCCCAAGAGAACACAGAAACACTGTTCCAATTGTGGAGTTACTGGACACTCAACTATGGAATGTAAGAGGTCCAGACAAGGAAATATGAAACCAGGCAAGGTAGGAGCTATGAAAGCGATTGTAAAAGGAGGAGATGACAGAGAACCTCAGGAAATTGAGATGTATGGGAAAAGATATGTAACTATTGTTTGCTGCAAACAAATAGGGGCAGATGAAAATAATGTTGATGTCAAAATGGGCTACGTGAATAACCAACCTGCGGAAGTCATAAGAGACACAGGTTGCACAGCAGTCATAGTTAAAGGAAAATTCGTTAAGCCAAACCAGTACACCGGAGCAATGAGAGAAGTTAGGATGGTCAATAACACAGCTGAGCAGTATCCAGTGGCCAGCATACAAATCAGGACACCGTATTGCTCAGGGATGGTACAAGCGATAGTAATGGACGATCCTATGTATGACCTGGTGATTGGAAACGTACCTGGTGTGAGGTAACCAGCGGATCCTGACCGAAACTTTCACAGAGGAGATAAATACAAGACAAGTAAACGAGTTGACAATGGATAACATTGGAGCTGACTACCTTAGTAGAATTGACTCAGAATTTGAATAATAGTGCGCAATTATTAAAATAATTCCTCTCAAATGGGGGGTTGTCACAAATTCTGAGCAATACATATAGACTCTTCTAACGTACTAGCCATATTAGCATAATGTAGGAATAAGAACATTTTGTTTATATCCATGTTATAATATAAGTGCATAGTATACATTTATATTGATGTCATACGAAGGGCAATAATGAGCCATACATTGTTTACACTGACATACCTTTCTTACTACTATAACTATACTATAATTGTTATAATTATTGCGCAATATTGTTTACTACTACAATGTACTTGTATACCCTGGAATGTAGTAGAATATTCTTTCAGCTGATTATGACTAATTATCATTGTATTGATGTAATATTTTGGTGGAGAACTTACTAGAACATTCTTCTCATATATATAAGCAAGCCCAATTTTTATACTAGTTTGAAGTTTGGAGTTAACTTTTAGCAATAAACAAGGATATATTACACTACACACTACATCTTCTCTGCACTAGATAGACCAAGCTGTGTGTCACTTGATTATCTCTGACTACAGTGACTTCACCGAACTCTCACAAGTACTACTATCTTGTGACAATGTATATGCTATATAATAATGTTATAGAGTACAGTTCATCGTAGCCGCTTTAAACTAACCTACCCTAATAACAGAAGGAGGAAACGGAGTGTATACGACTCTCTTGCTAAAAGAAGTCAGATTGAACGAACTTCTATTGCAACTCGGACTCTGCAGAAGTTACGGAACATTAACCACAAGACTTCAATGGACCACCAGCTTAACCGACGCCATTCCGATGAGCTCTGACCTTCAATGACTACGGTCATATACTCGTAACCAAGAAGTATGTCTGCAAAATACCATAGCATTAGCTAATAATATGCATGTAATATTAATACAAGGTCTGCTCTTGTGGAATCTGTTGAAGATGATGATATGAATTTATAAGGAATCTTATTGCTCAATCTAGTAATTATACCTTCCGTTTGTAGTCTGCTAGGAAACTGAGGTGGTTGACTATTTATTATGTATATTATGTTTTTTTGCTCATATCACTTATTTTATAGTACTAATCAATAACTATTATATATTTTCACTTTTATGGTAATTATTGTTCAGCGCAACTCAATAAAATATTGCCTAATTGATTTAGGCCTATTTACTTGTATAAGAATAACAGAATAATAATTATACTATTATACATTTATATATATTATCATACTATACATTCTAGACACTATGTTGTTATTTATGTTAACACCTAGAAATAATAATTATGACTTTTCTTCATAATACCAATCTTGTTACATGATGTGCATATTATTTTGTAATTGACACTTATACACTTTTCAAAAAAATGTTAATTCTTTTTATTAGGACTTTATATTGCTCAGATACTAGTTGAAAATACAATATATTTCACTCTTACTTAATGTGTATGTTTCTATAATTATATATACGTGTAAATTGTAATAATGAAAATGCATGTTTACTGTGAGTTCAATTTCACAAAAAACGGCTTAGACTTTTGAATGTAGCTTTTAGTTCAAATTTGATTACCTGATGACGTATTAGTTGATTGTTAAGTTTAAGTACTGTTTCTACAAGACTGTTGCATAACAGTATAGAGGCATAGAAATCTACACTCTCTACTAATCAATCAAGCAGTCAATGATCACATACCTATTTAGTAAATTAAACAAGAACTATGTTGGCGCATATATTATTAGCCTTTTTGTTTGCACTAGTATGTGATAAACTCAAACACAATTGCACTAAAACCTTATTGAGGTGCTTTGAAGCAAATATTGAACCTATAATATGGTGCTGTGTGTATTTCTTATCAGTTTGCCATGCATTAGCTAAGGTTATACCTGTACAGTTGGCTCTTGGTGATGTTATCTTAGTTCTCTAAAATTCACTATCTGTACATATATAACTGCTGGCTATTGCATTCGGTTATTCTTTAAAAGAATTAATCACTCCGTCTCAGACTCATATGAATTAGGTTCTATGTTAAATTAACCTACTGCTTCAACACTTGAATTTTTGTTTTTCTATAATTGCTGATTGACTACAATGTTGGATATAAGTAAGCCTACACTAAGGTAAGTTATACTCTACTATCCAGCGTAATCGGGGATTGACAATTCCACTATTGTGTTCACTGAGGAGGTTGTGCCTGTGGAAGCATGATGCTAATAATGATAAAACATTCTTCCAATTCTAATCCAAGTTTCATTGTCCATGTAGATACACATTATATATTGCAAAAATAGAACTTAAATCATACCTAAACATCTTTCCATAGCATATTTTGGTAAAAAATGAAATAGTAGTGCTGCTATGGCTAAACAATGTAGAACTTTTATTAGTCATTTAAGCTACATACACTTCTTTCACAGTTTAGGGTAGCATTTTCTTGTCTACTAGCTGCTTGGAAACACAAAAAAATATTATGAATTCATACATTGTTTTGCATTACTGAGTTAAAAATTCCATAAATTATCACTGTGTGGGTCAAAAGTGCGTTACTAGAACCAAAAGAGTGTGTATGGTACATATACATGATAGTACAACATGTAATTATTAATTACATGAAAGTCCTCAGTTCATTGTATTTATAAAAAACTTGTTACAGTTTGTAGCATGCATACAGCATACTATACTTGTGTTTTAGTATCAATTTTTTAAAAATAGGCCTTGATATAAGCTGTATGAGATAAAATACATAATTATACAATGTAATGTAACTGTGGCTATTTAGCAGTAAAAGCCATGTGGGTAATGTTGTTTTGTTATTATTGTGTTAGCTTGTTGCTATAGATATACCAATCAACGCGTATTTATCATTTACTGCGGTGGTGCTCTATACTTCCGTCTATTGGTGAACTCATTTCATATCTTTGTGATAACCTTTTCGGATCTTCTGCTTTCTCGATTCGTTCCATGAGATACAATTGTTGGCATATTTTGCACCGTAGGAAATAATTTGTGTGTATTAATTCAAGATTTTGAAGTTATAGTGGAATAGGTCCTATTTACTAGACTATTACTTAGGCCTAAGTTAATTATAAATTAATAGGTTATATAGTTAATAGTTTTAGTTTAGTAGTATAAATATAATAATGAAAATAATCAAGGAGTAAGAAACTCTTACTTCTTGGTATAATAAATAATAATTATAATTATAAAGTGAACTATTACTAATTCTAAACAAAACTATACAATTCTTATTATTTATTCTATTATAAGTAGTAAGTATTGTATAGTTTAGTAATTTAATGTTCATTTTTGATTTAACCATTTTCAAGAGAAGATTTTGATTTTCAGTTTTTATCTTTCAGATTTATCTCACTGGGTTCATCCTTCATTCCTTTACTTAAAGTTAAAACGTAAGTAGTGCAGTAGTTAATCATTGCAATTTGAATGTATACAATTACATGATACGATTGTGTAATTAAATTATTATAGGCCTAACTATTGTAAATCATTATCAAATTATAATTATGGAATTAATCAAAATTGGAAATAATAGGCAATTATATTTTAATATGAATAAATATAATAATTAATCTTTATGGTAGTCATAACAATAATACAGTTACAGTAGGTCTACAGTATATTCATTAACAACGGTCTTACCATGGTTCCCTTGTACCAATAGACTTAACTATCAGGAAGTGCTACCTGAAAATGTTTGTATCAGAAACTTTCATTTTTACCTTTTTTACCCTACCCAAATTGCCCAAACGTTAAATCACCAGAGACAATTTGTAATGTGTTATATAGTGTATGATCTATGTAAAATTGAACAATAATTGAATATAGTTCATAATTGTACCTTTATCTTATTCATTGCTGCTATCGAAAGGCTGCCATCACAAAAAATTGGAATTTTTATAACCTCGTTCAGTAAAATAAGCTGTGGCTATGGTAATGTGCCAGTGAAGTACCATGTCCAAGAAACTGAGGTAAAAAATGTAGTTTTTCAATTCCACATATTAAACAGAGGCAATCTCAGACTTGGACTAGCCCTTTATCTAGACCCTACGGTTATCTATCTTAGCTATATTGACAGATAAAAACTCCAAAACAAGAGTCACAAAAGTGTTTCTCATCATATCTCTCTCAATCCTTTCAGGTAACAGGAAGAGTCACAATAGTGCAATGTAATTTTAAAGTATTGAGATGATTTAACTTCTTACTGATACTAGTGATATCTGTTCATGATTTGGATGAAATTTCCTTGGGGTCAATTTGTTGGCGCTAAGGCTAGCTGAAGTGTACCGATGGCGATTCAAGAGTTAGGTTATTATCTTGTAGCCTATATTTTAATGCACTGTATAAATCTTGTGTATTACTAGGCAAGCTGTTAATGGCTCCTTACAAGATGAAGCTGTTCTCGCTTCTCATGGGTAACTCTGCTCCTCCAGAGGTGTCCGGTGCTTCCACTAGTCCTAATAATATGGAATCAATTAGTCAACCACAGGAGGAGCCACCCACTGCTGAGGGGGGCATTACTCCAGCGCCAGAAGTAGCTGAGGCTGTAATCACTCCTCCTTCTCCTCACTACTCTATTAACCTTGACCGACTACGTCGGATCTTCCAAGCCTTGTCATCTCTTAATCAAAACAGAGCCACTGAGGCTGAAGTGGGTGAGGAACCTTTGCAAATGAGAAGGAAATATCTAGGGATATTTGAGCGATTTGAGATGAGGTTTGGTAGTAGCAAAGCATCCGGTGATACAGTGAGTAAACGTAGAACTTCACAAAAACCTAAAGAACGACTAATGGCATTTATCAATCGCCGACAATCAAATGCTGAGAATGAGGGTAAACGAAAGCGCAACTGGACCAAAAATCTTGATAGGCTAACGTCGTCTATGCGACACGTTAAAAGTGACTCGTTTTTGGCTAAAAAAATTAGTAAGAAGCGGAATAAACGACAAATAGAGGATCATGAGCAGATACGTCTGCCAAGTATGAAGACGAAAAAGAGGAGTACCGTGTCACGCTCTAAAGCTCTCATTCATTCCGCCTCACAAACTGCTCACATAGACTTAGTCAAACATTTACAGGAAAACTCCTCACAGCACTGTTTAGATGAAATAGATTTCTGGAATTATGACTATCCATTTGAGAATCTTGTGTTTGAGGGAGGTGGTGCTAAGGTGCACACGTACATCGGGGCTATCAAGGTATGCGTGATAGACTAGTTAGCAGATACTTAATATGCTGCACTGTTAGTTCTATTGGATTTAATTCGTAAATCAATAATTTAAATGATGATTTTTCTCGCCAGCAATGTAAATGGCAATAGAGTTGTATTGTTAGTATCCAGTTAACGGCAAGATTATGTTAGATACCATGAAAGAACTAATTGGTATGTTTTTGTATGCCCAAGTGACAGGATAATTACTTATTGTAGTATAAGTAATATCAATGACCTGTTAAACTTGTGTCATAGTAACTAAGTATCACAGCTTTGTTTATGGTTGTATTAACCTGTTAGTAGAGTTTTGACCTTCATAGTGTTAATCTATCCTTAGTTTCCTATGAATGACATGATGAAATGTGTTTGTAAATATTGAGACTCAGATTATGTAGACATTGCAACTATTCGTATAGTGTTTGGAAGAGGCAGGGATCAAACCAAAGAGGCTAGCTGGAACCAGTGCAGGGGCCATAACCGCCGGGCTGCTAGCTGTCGGCTACACGTCAGAGGAAATACACATCCTCTACGAATACGATGTTGAGTACAATGTGAAAGGTCAGTGTTCTAGTGCTTCTAGCTATACTGCACAATATATGTAACACAACTAGCGTAGAACTAAAATATACTGGCTACTGACTAATGAAATGTGAGTTTCTCTGAGCTTGCAGTCCATCTACTCTATATGCAACTGACCAGTGGTCAGCCATGTGTGAAATAATGGTCTTATATTGAGTTTTGATTAGGATTATTCCAATATTTATGTGATACAAGTATTCTCATGGTGATGCTGTTTGTTTGATGCACATGTCTGTTTGTACCTTATATGACCTGATTGTGTAGTTTTGGATATCTTACTGTATACCACCCGCCTACACACGTGTCGTGTCGTCATGTCATGTGATTCCTGTTATTAGATGGTACGTGTGGACTACTCAGCCTCCTACCTAACATGTTCCGTCACTACGGTTGGAACCCAGGAGAGAGAGCTACCAGATGGTTTGGTGAATGTCTCGCTGTCAAGACTAGAAACCCTGATATTACATTCCAACAAGTAAGTTGTTGGCTACTGCACTGTGTTATGTACTGGTGTTATAGACTAGTTAGTCACTACATAGTTGAGATACATCTAGTTGTTACTGATAAACAGACATCTGGTGACATATAACTGGTGCTCTATTATCTCTAGCTGTAAATCTAACAATGAGCTCCCAGTCAATCAGTGTTGGTCAGGCTATAGCTTATCCACCTCTTATCTCAATGACATCTATACTACTATCAGTAGTTCTTCAGTAGGTCATGGGACAGTTTACTAACAGGTCTTTGTACTGATAACGGGGCATGAGATATTGTCAAAGTACTCCACCACGCCCTCTGCTGGTGAATATACAGCTACTGTGCCATCCACTACCCTAGCATTACTATTTCTCACCTTTTGGGTAACGATTTTCTGCCTGGACTCCACCCTGATTAGTACATTCCAATGATGACAATCCTCTGTACTAGGAATACTTAGTCACCTTTTCAAGGTTGATGTACATGATTTGCATAAACACTGTATTATGTTATGAGAACTCTGTGGATAGTGGGGGAGGAGGTTTCTGTGGAGTAAGTCACCATGTGATAGACTACTTGCTACTCTCCATAGCTACTGTACTATGTGCCATAATATTGTACTGTATATCATGTACTAACAGGTGTTAGACCAGTATGGAGTAGAGCTATGTATAGTAGCAGTGAACCTAAGTAACAGATGTGAGGAGTATTTTCACCCCAAGACCACACCACACATGCCAATCAAACTAGCCGCCAGGATGTCGTCATCACTACCAGGTGGGTTCAGACTGCTGGACAATTGTTACTACCTGTTACTACCTGTTACTACTTGCAACTACTTGGACTATAATATACAAATGTACTTGTAATACTTGATACTATCGACTTACTTCTGGTAATGTCTCTCCCCTGTCACTGATGAGTAACTCCAGGAAACTATGTGTACAGTAATATACAATATACATGTACATTAGTTTCCACATACTTTTGGTTAATTAATGGTTGGCAACATTCCAAACTCCATGGTTACACAGCCCTATATTTATAATGATGGGTTATGGACTATGACTTCCTCAACTAGGAAGTTATTTTACAAAGCTTGTAGAAACATTTGACAGGTTAAATGTCCTCTCCGATGTTCATTGATCTAGTGTGACATATCTACATGTCCAGATTTTACTGTAAGATGGGATAGAGTAGTAGTACATGTACTACTGCATGTAGATATGTGTTATTGATCGGGCGTGTGTTAGTAAACACTCCTGTTTGATAGCCTAGTTTATGGTCCCCTTTCAGTGCATACTGTTATATTACCCATTAGTACGTTGGTATTACAATATATTGATGTTGTGTTCATGTTTGCAGGCTATTTCCAGCCTGTGCGCCAAGGGAGCAATGTATACATCGATGGGGGTCTGCTCTGTAACTACCCAGTACATGTGTTTGATGGTGAGTTACTACTACTAAATAACTAGTATATACATATACTAGAGTGGAGTGTGTGATTGTTGTTTGTATACAAGACTAAGACAGGAGTACCATCAGCATTCAACACTATAGATAGATATTTTGTACATATAGTACAGTAGTACAGCATACTTACAGTACGTGTATATACTATATACAGCGCTAATGCGTCACCCACTTACAGTATAAATATCATTCATTCTCCGAATTCAACCTGATCTACACAATAATCTAACAACATCTGTAGTAGATAGCGCTGAGCAACATATAACAGGATTAAATTGCATTGTAATCTCTGTATTACTAAAACTATAATGTAATATAAAACTTCAGTATATATGCATGTACATACTTGTAGAAGTAGTAGAAAGTAGGACCTAGTAGTACTACATGGTACTGTGGTAATAGTAAGTAAGACCTAGTAGTACTACATGGTACTGTGGTAGTAGTAAGTAGGACCTAGTAGTACTACATGGTACTGTGGTAATAGTAAGTAAGACCTAGTAGTACTACATGGTACTGTGGTAGTAGTAAGTAGGACCTAGTAGTACTACATGGTACTGTGGTAGTAGAAAGTAGGACCAAGTAGTACTACATGGTACTGTGGTAATAGTTAGTAGGACCTAGTAGTCCTACATGGTACTGTGGTAGTAGAAAGTAGGACCTAGTAGTACTACATGGTACTGTGGTAATAGTAAGTAGGACCTAGTAGTCCTACATGGTACTGTGGTAGTAGTAAGTAGGACCTAGTAGTACAGTATGTAAACTGCTAAGATTAATTTGTGTGGGTGTCTGTGTTAATCCTGATGAAATATTTCCTATCTCTTCCACTTGACTTTCACACACACACTGCTTGCTACAATGTAGTATGCATGTATCATGCATACACTGCTTGCTACAATGTAGTATGCATGTATCACGCATACACTGCTTGCTACAATGTAGTATGCATGTATCACGCACACACTGCTTGCTACATGTAGTATGCATGTATCATACATACACTGCTTGCTACATGTAGTATGCATGTATCATACATACACTGCTTGCTACATGTAGTATGCATGTACCATACATACACTGCTTGCTACATGTAGTATGCATGTATCACACACACACTGCTTGCTACAATGTAGTATGCATGTATCATACATACACTGCTTGCTACAATGTAGTATGCATGCATCATACATACACTGCTTGCTACATGTAGTATGCATGTACCATACATACACTGCTTGCTACATGTAGTATGCATGTATCACACACACACTGCTTGCTACAATGTAGTATGCATGTATCATACATACACTGGCTGTACTATATAAGTATTTATAGTGAGTTGGAGGTGATATTATACATCACAACACATAAATTATAATGAAATATAAACTAGAACTAACATAGGCTACATAATACATAGTCAAGTGTTATATATGCACATACACATACAGGGTTATGAGCATAAACAATAAAGCATTACAGTCTACCTGTAGGTATGCAAGCATTGATCGGTGAGATGTAATATTACAAGCATTTCCGACTGTACTGTTTACTCTTCAACTAAGTATACCATTCAAGTGTACTCAAGTGGAGTCTAATGAAATCACAGTGTCCAACGGTTTAGTGTTCAAACCTTAGCAAGACTAGTATGGCTGTTCTTATGTTGAATAAGAAGAGATTATACAAATCTATACATGCTCACTGACTAAAATGATATAACAACACAGACATTTATCATTACAGAGAATGTACTTGGAGAAAATAATGTAATCTAACCTTGAACTAAATATAGCACTATTCTTATTACTTGGATATGAGCAGTAATTATAATCACTATTTGTTTTTGCTTCCAGTACCAATATTGACATGGGGTTAGTTTAATTAGACAGCATGATTTGCTAGACAGCAGGTATACATGTTACCCAGTGTCTGGTGTGGTAACCCAGGGTATCTAGTGTGGTATCCGTAACCCAGGGTATCCAGGTGATACTAACCCACAATACATACCAGACAGGAGGTTGTATAATTCCTAGCATATTATTACAATATCTTATCTGGAATATTCTACTGATCTTAACTTGTCTAGCTAATTAAATTATTGGCAATGTACATGTAGTTAGCTAATTTGTATATGTAACATAATTAGTAGGGTGAAGAGAGCTGAAAGGATACATAGTGTATGTGTGATGTACATGTACATGTAGAAAGCTATTACCTTGGTAACCTCAGGGGTTATTAACCTCAGTTCAACTGTACATCACCTGTAACTTGTAAGTACTATTTGTATGGTAGATGGTACTGCAGTAGACTCCATCCAATTATACTGGGAGTCCAGGCCAGGTGCCTTCGCACAGTAACCTACTAACTACTTAGTTATATTATGTACATATATATAATGTAGTATATTAGTCACACATGTACAGTGTACCAGTAAATTATAATACAATGTACATGTCTATGTAATTTTTATTCTTATTATATCATAATAATGTATAGTAATATTAGTCCTATACTGTACTAGTTGTAACTACAACAGTATATTGTAGCTACCAGCCTATGAGTGCAGGTTCAATGCTCTAGTAACAGCTGCTCTCTATCGTATATGTAATGTGTATCATGCACCACCATATTATATACAATGTACATGTACTGGTATTCGTAGGGTGGTTTCTGTCTATGGACCCTGACGACGTGTTCTACAACAAGATGGGGTCTTTAGAGAACCTCCCCCAAATTATGGAAAGGAAGAATAGGTTTGGTTGCTATAATGATAAGACCCTCGGCTTCTGTATGGTAAGTACAGTTGTATGGTTTGATGGAAACCAACTGGGTACATGTACTACACACACTCTACATAATAGCATTATATTCTATTCCATAGTATATGATAATATTATACATGTGTTACATTGTGCTGTAACATATTTTATTATTTATATATAATTGTATCATCCACTATAATAAATATATATTAATAAATATATCAATATCCATGTACCAGTGAACTAGCCATTGCATATCAGTGTCATGGGGTTACTTACTACTTGATCATACTAGTAAGAATGAGTCAGTTGTACTTACACTGCCAACTCTGACCTCACTAATGATAGATATTTAATAGTAGTTATATTTATCTTGTTATCTTTCTAGTTAAAGTTATATTTTAGCAAGTATTGCTATTTTAGTTGCACCAGTTGTGTATTATGTTCTATGTAGGGTATAACCTGCCATTATCAATATCTGCTGATTCAATTCTTCTACAGTTTTCCATGTTTGACGACAAAGCTCTGAGGTTTGAGTTGGAAAAAAGACACAAGTTGAAAATAACTAAAAGACCAAAGACTAAACTTGCCACGTATGTACTTTATACATGTATGTGTACATTGTACTGTTCTAAATGTGTAGTTGTTGTGTTTCCTTTAGCAGTTACTGCAGGTGCCCCATGACTACCCTGTATTCAGTGATTGCAGGTGCCCCCATGACTACGATGTATTCAGTCACCCACCCACTCAGCTTTACCCTCCCTTATGCTTTGTTTGACCAAGTATGAAGTCAGAGATAATAATCAAAACTTTCCACCCACTCGGGTTACATGTATACCAGTTCATATTACACATAATATACTTTATATATACCGGTTTACCTGTATTATACCTTATCAGCTAGTCTACACTGATAGCTACTGGTAGGCTGTAAGTAGCTGTATACCCTGATATAATGTTATAGCTAGTACTGTGTACCATTATGGTTTACATGCTTATCTCCCCCTTCCTCTGCTATATTCGTTTAACCTAGTGAAGTGTTGTCAATAGCAACACCCAAACACACATCCATTGGCCCTTCCTTATATTTGCCGATTGTTCATATGGACACTATCTGTGTGCTCCCCTCTCCCCACCCTACTGGTAGTAGGTACTACCAACATGTAATAGCCCATCACAGGTTTTTCAGCTTAAAATATTTTATTTTTATTCTATTTCCAATACCACAGGTCTGTTTTTAAATGTACTCTGAGCGATTTTTTGGCAGGAGAATGATAGTCTTTTAAGTTTCTCGGAAATGTTCACCTCTGTGTACAGAAATTTTGAGACCAATATTTAGGAAATAAAAATTTGCCTTTATCTTTACCTTCAGGGTGTGATCTTATGTGATGGGAAGACAATTCCCGAGGTGCACACACTGACCTCTTAATTTGTATACATATACATGACTGTACATGTAGGTATATACATTTTATAATATGTATATTATACTGTGTATGTAGGAAAAGGATGAAACAGATGAATGAGAGATCACGCAGGGAGGAGAATAGAGACACCAGGCTAGATGCTCTCTCTCGTTTCTTTAAGGTATATAATTATTATTATTTATGACTATTTATTTTAGAGTATACATGTACTTGTATATACATGTCTATGTGCTATACAGTGTATTTACTACAATGTCTATATGTTATATAGTGTATATACTACATGTCTATGTGTTATATAATATATATACTACAAGTCTATGTGTTATATAGTATATATAATACAAGTTTATGTGTTATACACAGGTACTAAGGACAGTTCATATGGTGGGTGGTAGCTATGGACTAAAAAAAGATGATCTCTTACTAGAGTTTGAGAAGCATCTACAGGTTGGTATTCTATTCCATGTGTCCCAATGATATATAAATAACTATGATATATCATACTCATATATGTGTCTGGTATGTATATTATGTGTTAGTAGTACCAGCATGTTAGACATTGTTATTAAATAAAATACTCTTACTGATGATAACATTGTTCGCCTACACAGCGTGGTTTATAATACTGTGATTATACTCTACTCTGTATCTACTGCTCTATCTATAGCCTATAGCCTGTGTATAATCTAACATTTCAGTATGTATGTTCAGTATGTATGTAGAATCAAATATTTATAGCTTTAAATATCAGACATCAATAAAATATACCAGTTAAATGAGTTATCCCATCATTATATTATATTACTAGTGTATGTTACTGTGTTATATTACTAATAGCAGTATATGATAGTACTAATTGTTATACCTTGTTCCCAATCTCCACTACAGTATGTACCTCCATTGTGAACATAAGCACCTATATGCTGTGCATGTCCTTAGCCCTTATGTCTTAGTTGTACTTACCCATTGCCTACATGAATATACTAATTGTTGCAAATGTAATAATTTGTATATCTAGTGTACAATCATGCAGTTGTACAATGTATACACATGTACATGGATGTTATGTAATCATGTGAACAGGAATAATCTTCCCTTCTATTTGAAGCCGAGAATTCCCAATAGTAATCCCATTGTTCTCTTCACTCTGAGTATTATATGATACTGTGTGCTGTCATTACAGGACCCACCCAGTCCTATAGAGATCAGTGAAGACAAGGATGCCTTCACTAAAGCCCACTCTGAAATTATATTTGGTAAAGATCTTGACCTCCTCGAATCTCTCAAAGGCATCCAAGCAGACAGCTCTGGCATTGTGAGTAGTTTCTACGCTGGCTGTCCACTCTCTACTATATCACACTCTCCACTATGTCACACTCTCTACTATGTCACATGTAACTATTTGTCCACTCTCTATGATGTCACATGTAACTATCTGTCCACTCTCTATGATATAGCATGTAACTATCTGTCCACTCTCTATTATGTCACATGCTATTTATCCACTAACAGTGGACATTAGTTTGGGTGCGTGTAAGCCCTTGTTATCCTAGTGATCGCATATAGCCATATAGTATATAACGTTACAATACACATCATTTCACATATCATCATGTAACCAGATATCCAGTTAATTTCCCTGTTAGTCTCCAGTAAAATTATCTCTTCCTGTTATTATCTATAAACTGATTTTTTTTTTGTGTTAGCTAATTACTACAAATACTACTAAATAGTGATAGTACTCCACAGTAACACAACATACTGGTATATATAGAGTACTACATGTACTACAGTAACACAACTGGTATATATAATACATGTATATCACTCTAGGTGTCCAGTATGAAGTTGGTGACGTTTCTAAACAAGCACCAGGTGGACATCCAGGCTATCTGCGGTGACCAGTACATCGGTCGGCCAGAAGTTTCCAACTTTGGTTCTTTCTTTATGACTATACAAGAAAGTCTAATGAACAGTGCAAGACGAGTCTATATACAGGTACCTGTCACATGTCATATAATTATATACAGGTACATGTCACATATCATATATATACAGGTACCTGTCACATATCATATATATACAGGTACCTGTCACATATCATATATATACAGGTACATGTCACATATCATATATGTACAGGTACCTGTCACATATCATATATATACAGGTACATGTCACATATCATATATGTACAGGTACGTGTCACATATCATATATATACAGGTACCTGTCACATATCATATATATACAGGTACATGTCACATATCATATATATACAGGTACATGTAACATATCATATATGTACAGGTACATGTCACATATCATATATGTACAGGTACGTGTCACATATCATATATGTACAGGTACCTGTCACATATCATATTATATATCGATTAATTTACATGGCAATTAATGAAATGCTTAATGTAATTGTTTAAGTAGCATATTAACTCGGGATGCTAAATTGTTGACCGGCAGTAATCTGTTGTAATAGTAGACTAATAATTCACTTACGAATAACATGTGGGCATTATCATACAATATGTTGATTGTAAAGCAGAATGAGATAAGAGAGAGAGGACAACTTCACATTATAATTAAAACTAGTGATACAGTAAAAGGTTTACATTTTACATTTTGTTATTCTACATTGCATGTATGTTGTAGACCGAGGACCTGAACAGAACCGTTGGTATTAACACAGACTATATCAAGATGGATGATTTCAGCCTGGAGAGAGAAGATCAGGAGTTTCTCATTCAGGTAAAGATGATACTGTGTAGTTACATACATGTACTGTTGGACACGCCCACTCTCAGATTAAATACATTGTACGTGTATGTAACATTACTAGGTGTGTGCTCAGCTGGAGTTGTGTGCTCCATGGACCACTTCTGTAGCAAGGGTATATTGTATTGTAGCAAGGGTATATTGTATTGTAGCAAGGGTATATTGTACTGTAGCAAGGGTATATTGTATTATAGCAAGGGTATATTGTATTGTAGAAAGGGTATATTGTATTGTAGCAAGGGTATGTTGTATTGTAGCAAGGGTATAAGGCCACAGCCGCCTTCCTCAGGTACTTTATTCACCAGAACTATGAAAAGCCGAGAATTAAAAGTCAACCAGCATCTGTGGAGAACAGTGATCTCTCCGCTGAAGAGTCTGATTCCTCACCTAGTCATATATACAGTGGTGATTCAACTGGAGAGCTCAGTGAGTGTGAAGCTGTTATGACAACATCCTCAAGTTCACAGGCCTCTCGATCTAGTAAGTCTCCGTGCAAGAGTACAGGGTGTCAAACAACAGATACTCTACCCAAGGATGTCTCCATCAACCAAGATAATCATGAGGAGATCATTGTAGCTGAAATAGAAATGATTCCCCAGTTGTCATGTAACTGTGAAGATGAAGTTGATGGTATGGCATCTCTAGTGATACAGGAGAGATACACTAGTCTATGTCAGAAGTTACCCTCTCCTGCGGGTAATAGCACTGACAATCTACTACACACCGGTGGAGCCAGCAATTACCCCAGTCAGACTGGTACGGAACATTTTACTGATGTATGAATACAGACAGTTTACTGGTGTATGAATACAGATAGTTTACTGGCGTATAAATATGTATTATTATTATTGCGCTTCCATTCTGCATTCCTAAAGTACCATATTTAGTTTCAAGTAACTTTTGGACACATTGTGATAAGAATGTTCTATTAATATTTTTAGTCTAATCTGTTGCTCAATAATTATATAAAATATGAGTTAGTGGAAGAAATTCAATTTCAAATTACATAATCTCAAATTAATTATACGTAGTTTTCTCTCTATTTAATATGGTACTTTGCAGGTTCAGGTTGCTAGTTAGTCAGTAGAACTGTTATCTGTCTGATTTTAACTTACTTCCAGTCTGTTTCCTTGTGATAGACTCTCTCTCAAAGTCATGTATTCCTTCCATTAGTTGCTTAGTCATAGAATTACAGTGCTTCTTTCAATCAATTGTTTTTCTATCACTTGGATTGTTATAATAATACTATAATATCTGTTCTATTGATCCTTTTTCTATGGGGTAGTAAATATATAAATGTATTTACTTTTCTTAAAATCAGAAAAGTCCAGAAGTTACAAAATAATAGAACATACTGTATGTTAGAAATTATATGCTCTTGTAGCTCTCTACTATTGATTTTTGATTGTTTATTTTCTTAAAATAATTCCAACATTGCCTCAATTTCAATAAAAAGTTGTACTATATAGTATCTTTCTCATTAATATTGTATAAATACAGGAATGTGGACAATTGCCTGGTTTGGTGGCTTATTACATGTAGAGTACAAGGGATTGCGAAGTTTCTATCCTTTGAAAGAAGAGGATATATTCCCCCCTCCCCTGAGATAAATTCGACACAGCCATTATTGCACAAACTATTTGTAATGTAAGCTGTGTTCACTTAGCTGATGTTACAAGTGGTAGATGTGCTATATCATAACAGCACCCTGGCCATTAGAACTCAAATTCTTGAAAATAAGTTCGGAGGGGGTTACGACATAGTTTAGTTGAACTGCAGCTAGGGTTGCTCCCTTTAGGACTCTAAAACCAAATGTGCCACCCACGTTTGTGCACCTATACAAGTGCTGATGCAGCTGTACATGTACAGCTGTGATGCTACCAGTCAATAAGGATTTTGTAGTAGTGGAAGTAGGGCATTTGGGAATTATCTTCTATCTTATTCCCCAGCCGTTTATACAACATGGGTAACCTAAGCCAATCATTAGCCAAGGATATGACTATTGTCCAATCAGTTTGCAATTATACCGTATTGGCTTATTGGTTGATATCCTAAGAGACGGATAAACAATGTGGCGCTGTTACACGCTTACTGATCTTGTAGCGTAGCACACACGTAGTTACCAACTTGCTACAAGCTACCGCCACAATACATTATACACCCTTGACTGTCGATACTGAGTATTAGATGTAGGATAATCATAAGCTTGTTGCTTGTTTAAATTTGGTGACACAAAGGCTCAAATAGGACAAATACTTGTTATTAATTTGTTGAATAATATTTATTAGTGTAATACCCTGAACGTTATCCTAAGATACAGGTACATGGCGTAGCAGTTCCTACTTCTCTTCGGCTCTCTGCTGCTCACAGCAGTTAGCATATACATTTTTTAATAAGAGATATTTGAGACCATGTCAAGGTAAATTCTTGTCTGACACAGGTGAGAAAGACTAATATACATATCACATAATATATACTATACATCATGCATACACCATGTATAATTTAACATACATTTTTTAACATTACTAGATTTATACTATAGAAGAATTATTCTAATTTATAAGTTAAATTAGAATCACTTCTATTTATAATGCTTTCATTATAGTTACTACTTAGAAATAATACTCCTACTAAAATATAGTTCATATTTCAGGCTCTGTTCCCAATATTATCTTTTCTACAGTTCTCTGCAGCTTGTATAAGACTTGTATGATTAAATGGTGCCAACATCACAGTACACAGTGCATAGATTGTTGTATACCACAAACTATCTTGTTGTGGTTTCAGTACAAGTTCTATGAGATATCATGTAATTTATTTTAGAGCTGCCATGGGTAATAAATCAACGAAGGTGAAAGATACAAATGAATCTAAAGAAACGAAGAAGCTACAATTAGGGGAAACTGGACTAGCTAAGGATGGGGATGTGGATGAGCCAGACATTGGTGAGAGTTGGCGGCCCAAGACCGCTCTGTCAGCGGCAGCTAAGAGACAAGTTGAATACTCAGTAGGAAAGCTCGTCGATAAATATGAAACTATATCTGAAATCCCTTATCAGGATTACGAATATCCGTTTGAGAATCTTGTGTTTGAAGGAGGTGGAGCTAAGGGCCAAGTCTACATTGGTTGTTTGCAGGTAACAATACGTCTTATATGTAGGCCTCCTATGCATGTATTCTTCATTGTAATATATCATATCATGCCATTCAGGCTTACCAAGTCTCCCTGATTTCACAGGAGACTCGCTAATACTCAATTAAAATTTTGGTACCCTGCCCAAATGCTGAATCTCCCTGATTTTCATCAGTGGAACCTGGCAAGCCTGCGTGATACAAATAAAGTTATATTCATTGCTGGTATGTCATTATTACTTGCCGAGTATTCGCTCTGCCATAAGCATCCTAGGTTTGATGAAGATGTTGTTTTTAGTTTGTTTCTATCTTCTGTGTTTATCAGATAATTGATAAGCTTGACCTGAAGATCAAAAGGTATGCAGGGGCAAGTGCTGGTGCTATCTGTGCAGCTTTGTTAGCTGCTGGTTATACTTGTACTGAGTTGGAGAAGATATTGGATATGGATTTAGATACGGTGCTTATAGGTGAGTATATGTGCTTATAGGTGAGTATATGTGCTTATAGGTGAGTATATGTGCTTGTAGGTGAGTATATATGCTTATAGGTGAGTATATGTGCTTATAGGTGAGTATATGTGCTTATAGGTGAGTATATGTGCTTGTAGGTGAGTAGATGTGCTTGTAGGTGGGTGTAGGCCAATTATCAAAGTTGTAGCTAATGTGTTATAGCCATCATACTATCTACATCCATGTATCATGTATGCACATCTAATAGACTAGCTCTTGTTGGGTAGCGTAAAAAATACAGAATGCTCACTTTGGGGGTTTGAAATTCAACAAGTGAGTTTCTGCGAACAATTATACTCAAGTATCATTATTAATTGTTCAGTTAAAGTCAATGATTTCCTGCTTTGTACTGTATATTTTACACACATCTTTATGTATGTGTACAAGTACAGCTATTTGTATACATATTACAGCATACACATCGTACATGTACACCTATGTGTATAAAATATACATATATGGCATACATGTGTATGTATATACATGCATGTATGACCTGTATGAGATGATACATGTCTGACCTGTATGAAATGATACATGTATGACCTGTATGAGATGATGCATGTATGACCTGTATGTATGGTGAGACAATACGTTATATTATATTATGTATATCTGCAGATCATTCATGTGGAATCTGCAGTTTACTTCCAAATCTAATTCGACACTTCGGATGGAATCCTGGTAAGAGATTTCTCAAGGTGTTTGGTGCATTGTTGAAGGCAAAATGTGGCGACCCAGATATAACATTTAAGCAGGTTTGTATAAATTCCATACCATGTGTCCATGTATGATATCATGGTATATTGTAATAGTCAATTCATATAGTTTTGTGCATCATATGTATACATTGCATTGTACCTAAATGGTGTTGTTGTAATTCCTGTACAAAAGAAATAAATAAAATACTAGTACTACTATAATACAGAAATACTGGTACTCCCACTATGAAAGGTACATATTGTCAGTACATATCTGTGTTTGATACATATTCTTGTTATTTAGTGGTCATACAGATTTGTTACTCGTACAACACTACACGTACCTGGGTTATGTTTTTATTTTGGGTACATGTGTTATAGACTGAGTTTCTTCCCCAATAATTAATAGTTATTAGACCTAACCATCACTATGCATTGTTTTATGGTATTCTTGTACTACCTACAGTTGTACCTGCAGAAAGGGAAGGAGTTGTGTGTCACTGCAGTCAATGTAAATATGTTAGCATGTGAATACTTTCATCCCAAGACAACTCCAAATATGCCAATTAGAATGGCAGTCCGGATGTCTCTCTCAATACCTGGTAGGTTCTCTAGTTGGCAACCAGCCAACCAATATTACTACTCTACGTACACTCTACTCTACGTACGCTCTACTCCACTTACGCTCTACTCCACGTACGCTCTACTCTACGTACGCTCTACTCTACGTACGCTCTACTCTACGTACTCTCTACTCTACGTACTCTCTACTCTACGCACACCCTACTCTACGTACACTCTACTCTACGTACTCTCTACTCTACCTACTCTCTACTCTACCTACTCTTTACTCTATGTACACTCTACTCTACGTACACTCTACTCTACGTACACTCTAATCTGATACTAGTATAGCCTAAGATCTACCACTGTATAATATAACATTATGTTACTAAGTGCTGTGTTAGCAGATCTAGTTCTTCAAGGTCGTTATATTTGCTTAAAGTAATATGAATTATATAAGTCTTGTGTAACCAACAGGGCAAACAATAAACACAATACACAATGTCAAATCTTTAACCTTTGCAGCATTCCAAGTATGTGTATTATATACCTATAATACACATGTAGGAGTCATAGCTCCATGTCATTATACAGAATAACCTAGTGGATTTAATTACAAAGCATAGCTTTTGTTAAGTAGGATTCCTTTGTTTCTTGACCCACAAATGTAAGTAATGGATACTATAAAAGCATTGGCTAACACAATTAGTTGTATTGTACTCACATTTAATTCAACCCTTAATAAAACTGACCTTATTAGTAATCTTCTACTAGAGGTTTTGTTCTGGCTATTGATTATTGATTAAAATTTAACTGTAATGTGATTACACAGTTTTTGATTCTGAACTGCTAGGAATAATAAAATTATATAATAATATGTGAGAATTTATTGCTAAAAGAATGTTACACGCTTGAAAATTCGATAGAAAACAAGATGTAGGTACTACATTTGCCACACATAATGCAGGAATATGTTGGAAGAACTTAAGCAATGTTGATTCATTTGTACACATCATATATAATACATGCACATGTTATGTACAAATACAAGTATAATAGACTGATGTCTTCAACTTTGTTTTAGGTGTGTTTGAGGCAGTTAAATATAAGAACAACAGAGGTCATGTGGATACATATATAGATGGTGGTCTACTGTGTAACTACCCTATTCATGCATTTGATGGTGAGTTATAAACAGATCAGAGTCAGTGGTGTGCTGCCACAAATACATGTCTATCTATTTTGTAAGTAGTACAATCATAATAGGGATGAGGGAGCAGCCATGGTTTAGGGGTTAGAGCTCAGACTTTCATGTGGGAGATACAGGTAAAAGTCATTGGTGACGTTAGGAAAAGCATCCAGTGTCACTGTGTCACATAGCCCCCCTTCTCTACTCTAAATTAGAAAAAATGCTGATCCTTCAGATCTTAGCTTTCTTACCTGGGATAAATTAGGGGAAGTAAACCTGGTAACTAAGTAAGCAGTTGCAGTCGTCGTGGTGCAGTTATTTGTAGATATTAGTTTGTAACTGAGGTTTAGAAGCAGAGCAGAGCATTGATCGCTCCCCCACTGTCGTTTCACCGGCACAACATCGTTATGCTGTAGCCTTGCATATTGTCAATCTTCAGGCTGGTGGCTCTCAATGAACCCAAACGATTCCTTCCTGAACCGTCTGCAGCCATTGAGCTCAATGCATGAGAAGATGGACAAACGAGTGCGATTTGGTGAATACAATCATGCTACTCTCGGGTTTTTGGTGGTAAGGATACCAGATGATACAGCTCAAACTATTTGTCTAGTAGATTCTAATTTAATAAGCTATACAACTCACTTGTACTTCTCTTTTTTACCTTGTGCTCTTCTCTTCTCACCACAGTATTCATCGATGGAACAGGATGTTATGCAGACAGAGTTAGATAAGAGAGTTGGAGTTGAGGATGTGGTTCGGCCAGAAGATTCTGCTTTGTACAAGTGAGTAGACTTTCCCATTGTATACTGTAATGGCTGTACACATTTGTGTGCACAAAGTGTTAGTTATTCACGATTGGTTGTCACCACTAACATTATTAGTTATTGCAATTTCAGGTTTCTCAACTATTGTAACTGACTGGCTGTTAGATAAATCTGTTGGCTAATTGCCAATATGAATCTGTAGCATTTCTATCGCGAATACTAAAGCTCTCATTCACTGCCAGCATGTTAAAATCGGAAAAGTTCAGTCCTACAATCCTGTAGGTCACTGTGGTATACAGTTGGTATGAAGTAGATATGTAACTAGTAACTAGCATTGTTGTTAGGAGCTACAACAGTTTTATTAATCTGTAGCAACAGATTCACCATCTCTCATCCTGTTGACTATGTGCTTTGATACCCATACTGCTACAATTTTAGAAGCAGAGCAGATGTTATCAAAGAAAAAAAGAAAGCAATGGAAGAACACGAAGTATTCCTACACTCGTTAGACAGGTTTATGAAGGTATAATATCTCTCTATGGATTATACATGTATCAGTCAGTAGCCATCTTGTATTGCCATTGTACAAGCTTATATTAGTGACTTTGACGTCTGGAGTATAAATCGATGCACACAATTGTACGTGCTTGTAGCTTTTGAATCAAGTCAACAGACGAGCCTCCCAGGTATCTGCTGCTCTGTATCTAACTGCATCAATCAGTCTACTTTGTCTCTTTTAACCAACAGTGCTTACAAATACACATCCATGCATATTGTTGCTAACAGCTTCTATTGTTTGTATTACCAGACATAGTGGAGGGGGTGGGTGTTACATTTGTATCTGTCCCTCTCGATGTCAAAAAAGTCAAACAATGCTTCCTGTTTATAAAGGAAGTTCGGGAATATTTCTCAAGTGGTGCGTTTCTCCACTGACATTGGTATTACAGCATATTGTAATGGTTTCTGGTATTTCGTGCGGTCGTCCTTGGACGACTACCGACCCAAAACTGAAGTGCCTATGAGTGGTGCTAGGCCTTCTCATTACATGAAAGATCGAGCGGTCTCAGTAGTCCAATAACTACCAGAGACGACCCATCTGGTCCCAAGTCTGACCTTCAGACTATACCTTGAAAGAGAGTGATCCGACCTAGTAGGCGGTTCGCTAAGCGAATGACCTGACAAAAGGAAGTGAAAGTCTCTGTATCAAGTATAGATGTGTCTTTATTGAAAGCCAAGTGAAGACTGAGACAACGAATGATAAAACATGTCCCTTTATATAGTATAAGGACTTCCGCCCGACGTAGTGTCGGGAAAAGACGACATAAGGTCGTCCGGAAGTTGCGCAACAACATGGCCGCCGGAAGCCCGACGGCCGAGCCAAAATAGGTCGGGTTGTACAAAAGTTGCTTATAATCATCCAATTCATGTACAAAATGAATATCAAGTGATTCTGAGAGGTCGGGCCTCTTTACATGGGTATAAAAGGTACCAAAAGACTTAGTAATTATCATACATGAATGTACATTGATATGTAGTTAAGTAGAATGGATATAAACATATAGATACACGTATGTAGACAGTAAATGAGTGGTTTAGACATGCAATACAGTTGAGTGTGAGTATACGAACAGCTAGGTATGAGAGTACGAGTGTTAGTTGAGTAGCGAGTGTTAGTTGAGTAGCGCTGTGGCCACTACTAGGCACTTAAGGTGCTATAGGGTTTTATCCGGGTAGCTGGAGTCGTATACAAATGTCCTGTACCATCACAATATATACTAGAATATTCCACCTACACGTTGCATGTAGCCCATGCATTGCATAGAACTGTGGGATATTCCTGCTTTACAAAAATATACACCATGTTTAACATGCTTTTCCACAACAACGTATTTCTTTATTTGATTGGCATATGAAAGGTTTTATATATCAGATTATCTTATCGAGTTATGTAATTGCCAGGTTTTAAAGATGACCAACACTAGGTGAGGCTAGTAGTCATCATGTTTTCTAAAATTAGTATAATGATCATTTCTGTGATAATATACTCAGTCTATCCTGATTGAGAACATGTATGTAATTTGACTTCTTGGTTAGGCTAGCGGCTAGCATAGTAATGATCTACATCTGTGTATGTAACCTTGGTTACCCTCAAACATAGACTGGGTTCCATGTTTATTCCAATAGCTGGTCTGTATCTCTTGAGTTTCACAGCTACCCTCTATCTATGATGTGTGTAGACTAGACTTGGAGTAACAATTCTCTCTCATGTGTTATATGATTACCCCTCCCCTTCTCCTGGAACCTCAACAGTAATATCTGAACTATATATATATGATTGCTCTTTAGTATTTTGCTGATTTGTTGCACATGAAGTTTGAGTATATACAATACAAGGTAGTATAACATACCGATAAGCACTGCTATACTCCAATAAATCTACACTAACCTTGCTATACAAACTCCAGTGAGAGTAAAATGTA
Organism: Bugulina stolonifera; assembly: GCA_935421135.1. Taxonomy (NCBI): domain Eukaryota; kingdom Metazoa; phylum Bryozoa; class Gymnolaemata; order Cheilostomatida; family Bugulidae; genus Bugulina; species Bugulina stolonifera. The sequence goes on from OW285187.1 coordinate 32,484,133, forward strand.
TAGCCACAAAAAGCTTGTAATTTAATTAATATGGCTACGATCAAAGGCTTATTGTGTCATAGTATTCAATGAGTAGAATTGTAATAGAGGTTAAACTAAAACAGTGACATCCGCTTGAAAATTTTAAGATTTGGCTCTACTTCAGCAGTACATGAGTTAAACAAGAAATGAATTGACTTGTAACTAGTGGCTGATTTAGGTAAGGCAACTTCATAAAACCTAAACTTTGTAAAGAATTGACTTGGAATTTGAACAGCCACAAATAAGAGTTTGTCTTGGAACTTGGGTTTCAAAAATAAGACTTTCATACGCCTCTGGATGATAGCTGTATGCACTTAAACTCACAGTTGTGTAGCTATATATGTAGAGTAACTGGACTAAATAGCTCTATGTAGTTATACAAGGGCGTTACTGCTTTATGGAGTTGGGTCTCTTTTATTTTAGACCTTGAATAAGATAAATGGCGAGGCTCAACGTAATGTTGATGATGTCATCGACAAATCAGAACTTAAACAGGCAATAAAAGAAGCAATGGTGAGTAATTTAGTCAGTAGGTCATGTATATGACATCAGTACTGTACATGTATGTATAATACTCTGTATATACATGTATATTATGGGATATTTCCTCGTAAGGAAAATATCACATATGCATGTATACTTTATAATGATGTTCCTGCACTACAGTCAGTGGAGTGGGTGGGTGATACAAGCCACCCTCCCTCCCTCGGTAAAACGTACAAGGAATTTCCAATAAATCCATAAGCTATTGGTAATTGATCATAACCTAAACCAGTATTAATATACCCACATGTATATCTTAATTTGAAGCTGTCCTCTCCCAATTGGTTTCATAACAATGGGGAAGGACAACTTCACATACATTATGATAAGTAGCTTTTGAGTTGAGTGGTGATATGATTACATGTATGTTATTATTTTTTCCTACCATTGCGCACCTCCTTGAGATTTTTCTAGTAAAATCCTTGAAAATGTATGGCTTTGATAATGTTAATCTGATACATCTGCATTATGTTTTAGGCTAGAGAAAGTGACTGCACCGACACTGGAGGGGATGATGACATATCTGAGCTGAACAAGAACGATCTGGAGGTGCTGTTTGGTGTAAACGCTGATATTGATGAGGTTTTTGAGCACTTGGATAATGATGGCAGCGGTATAGTAAGTGTTATATAGAGTAAAAATGAGTAATATAAGGTATAACGTGATCTATGTACAATAGTGTATATGTATGTTACATGATACAGTAGTATAGTGTACGTCCTGCCACGATATGAAGTAGTGGTGCAGTGGCATATAGCCTACACAATGCACAAAAATTTGCTATACTATTATAAATGATGTTGGTAAAATATTAAATGCCCATTTATTTTACTTAGATAAGCTATGATGAGTTGATGTTGTTTGTGGAGAAATCTGGGATAGATATACAAGCCAGGTTCCAAGGTTACGACAGGCGAGAGCTCTCATCTGTTGGAGACTTTGTTCTTGGTCTACAAGACTGCCTGCTAACTAATGTCAAGAAAATGTATCTGGATGTAAGTTACAGAGTGCACTCCATATGTAATAATTGTATTTGCTCAACCTGCAGTGTGTGTGATATACAAAGTTGGAGTTCTAGAACTACCATTGAGCATTGTACACAACTAGCAGCTGTGTGTTATACCTCATAGTATTATTGTAATAATGTAGGCTTACTATTATAGTTGCGTTGCTACTTCTATTGGCAATTATTTCTGAACTAATTATCCTACTGGTCTTATTAGCGTGTCAGTAAGTTATTAAACTGACTTTAAGTGTTTTATATTTGATAGGACAGAGACCTTCACCGTACAGTTGGCATCAACACTGACTATATCAGTACAACAGACTTTAAGATGCAGAGGGTGGACAGGGAATTCTGTTACGAGGTGAGATGGTCATTCCTTCGCTGTCGTGATCTCAACCGTGCGGTGCTCACCCAAGTGCAAATCATCAGTTATTAAATAAAGTACTCTAGATTTACTGAAGGAATGCTTTCTGTTTGTGTGGATTCAGTGTAGTTTTGTATATATTATCAACCTCCTCCCTGTAGTTTATTCATACCGAGTCTAAATGACATCCAAACTTCCCATATCCATATTTATTCTAAACTGCAAGGAGACTTTGATGTAGAGTATAATACAGTTTGACTATTACCACAGCAAGGTAGAAAGGCCACAGAAGCATTCCTCAAACACTACGTACACAACCCCAAGAATGCAGTCAAAAAGAAAGTACCAAAACTTGCCGAGGCCGTTGATCAACTTCATCCAACTGCAGCTACTAATGGCAAAGTGCCAAGAAGTACTGTGAGCGATTTAACCCCACTCAGTGCGAACACGGCTTCTGTCAGCAGATGTAAGTACTCTATTAACTTACAAGTCAGGAACTACTTTCAGACTTGTGGAATTATTATAAGTCACAGCATTAACTCTGGAATAGGCCGGTTTTCTTGTGATAGACTTTAACTAGTTGATGGGTTACACTTTCAGTGTGCATTTATTTCATCTTGTGTTTTTCTTATCCTATAAAAGTTGATTAGAAAGAGAGAGAAGACAATTCTTAAATATTAGCTCTACAAGAGTTGGGCTCATGGTAACTACATATACATGTATACAAATTTAACATGCATGTGTATCAAGTAGCCTCAGCAATGAGCCTAATTACCTAAATTGATACTTTTACGGTGTTTGTGTTATTGTTGTGTTATGTATATCTGTAAACTACATGTATGTCTTAGGTACCCAAGTGAAAATTTTAGATATTAGAAAGATAATATGATATCATTTAATAGTTCAATCTATTGAATTTAGAACCACTTTTTACTGCTCTTGTACAATCGGCCTGTAGATTAGACAAAAATTCTAACACTGACTGATTCATAACGTACTTTTGAGCTGTTGTTAATATTTATGTGAAGTTATCCCCTCTCTTACCCTCTTGAAGTACATAGTTAATAGCAGCTTATAAGTGCACTATTTGGGGAGGCAGTGTGATTAAACTGTACATTTTGACGGTGTCGTTCTGATGGATTTTGTAGCTGACCAAATAGAAGAAAGATCCAAACTCCCTCCTATTATGGGTTTAGGTAATTATACTAACAACATTATTATAGTAGATCATAGAGCATTCAGCTGTTACCTTTAGAATGTTCCACTACAGAAATCCATGTATTACATAACTCATAACATAACTCATGTAGTATATTGTAGATAAGTGTCTGTTATAAATCAACTTTTACTAATTCTCTTATATATTATTTTAGATCCAAATACCAAGACAAAAGGAGCAAAGTTACCACCTATTAGAGGCTCAGGTAGGTCATTCTATAATAATACAGGCCTTCCTCTGCTTACCCCTCTAGCCATATCAGTGATTACAATAACTCCTACCATCAACTGAGCTAATCTGGTTTATTCATCAATGTCAATTGGATTTAATTACCATGATAGTCAATTTATAGCTATTTTTCTACTTCACTCAACCTTGCTCCCAACACCTAACATGCTAAAGGAAACCTTAGCCTTCATTCCTATGATAAAGCATCCAATTCCAACTGTTTTTATATATAAAATATTATCTCTTTCTTGCACTCCCTTGTGCCCTATTCATAAAGATACTATATTCAAAGTAATTATTGCAGTTCCTAGAGAAGGTATTGATGAAACTTCATTATCTGAGCAGACGACAGAAACTGAAATTTCCCCTGTGCCACCAAGGTCAAAGGTCAAACACAGCTATGCAGGGCATGTGAACCCTCTAACATTACCTGATGAAGAGGAGGTAAGTGAGGACGACTCCTATCTGGGTGCTGATGACAGGAAGTATGGATGTTGAGAGATTGAAATGTATTCTATATGCAAGTCAAAGGGCATTTACACTAGATATGTCTAGATTTCAAACTGATTCAGGTTTCTGACAGAAACACATTCAAAAAACGGAATTTACTGTAAACTCTCCCTGGTATACAGTATGTGTTGGTATTGTTTTAAGATGAATTGCTAAGTTATTTATTGTTCATTTTGGTAATGCAAGGTTTGAGATTCAACAACTGAGTGTATGAAGAATTGAGTATAGTTCTGATATCTACACTTGGTGTAGATATCAGAACTAGATATGCACTCAGTCTTAGCTCACTATTTAGTTTCAAAGGCAGTTGTGATCAAAACTATTTTTATTGGATATTTCCCAGCATAATTAAAAGTTACTCCCCCATTCCATAATAAGAATTTTATAATTTTGTAATTTATATTGTTTTCTGGAGATTTTGAAAGTTGTTATAAATGTCATATTTTTGTGAAAACTATGCATTGAAACGGGAAAGCTTTAGGATAATATTTTGTTATTATTGGTTTTAGAGTTACATTTATTAGAGTTTTTATTTTTAAATCCAACTGTGGTCTTCAAGTAACAGTTTTACATAATACTTACTGAATTCCTGTTGCTATGGTAACCACTCTGGTAATAAATATTCATATTTAAGGAGTTGCTTCCTTTATTGCTTTTATCCTCGGGGAGTTCAGACCATAGAATTCTGTGATCCAGACAAAACATAATATTATTGTAATAATACATCATGAAGATGTGACTGTAACATCCTATTTTACATGAGCATGCTGCTTGTATCTAAGAATACAACTAGATACTATTTAGCAAGGCCAATAACAGCTTTTTATAGTTGGCTTAGGACTATAAAGCCAGCTATACACTATTATAGCGTAGCCCACCAAAAACTAGTTTAGCTTTCATCTCCCTATCAGTTCATCTTTGTCTGTATTACAATTTGAATATACTCAAGGCTACTGGTAAGAAGAATATTATTTATATTTCATTTCAACCACTTTTTGCTTGAGTTAGCCCTGTGTAGATCCCATGTACATTTACAGGGTTTGAGAGAGGTTTTTTGTACCAGTATCAAGTGTGCATATCACTTTCCTGTTAAAATAATAATGATGCTAATTATAGTAGTAGCAAAATACATACATTGAATTTTTACAGCCAGGACATCCCAAAAAAAGTTTTCCAAATGCATTTGAAAATTATTGTTCCCTTTGCATCTAACTTTATTCTCCAAATTTTTGACCAAATTTCCTACTTTACTCATATTCAGGTCACATTACAGTATCCTTCTATTTCATATAGGTTTGTAGAATAAATGTTGTATGTGTTGTAGCCAGGATGGATGGACAAAAGTAACCTGTCCATTTCTCAGCTCCATTAGATTAAAAATTAGAGAATACAACCAAATGCATAGTCTGGATGAAAAATGTAGTGTATAGTGATGTAATACCTACTAATAATCAGGGTTGGGAACTTTGATCTACTTTTGCATTCGGTTTCCGATTTTCGATTATGCTGACTAAACCAAAGAATACAAGCATTCGATTGTTACTTTACCAAATCAATGATTGTACTTCAATCGATTTTACAATCGATGACGATTTTAGAAAATGCACATGTATATGGGTATAGTTTTTGTAAAAGTGGAGAAATTTATGGTGTTTACTAATTTTGTTTATTACTTTAAAATGTTATAACAACTGTGCCTAATATTACCAGTTTTATTTGCATTTTCTCATAGTTTAGAGTTATCTCCTCTACCTTTATGTTTCATTTTAGCCTCCAAATATTTATCTGTACTGCAAATCTTAGCCAGAAATTCCAGGCTATTATTTCTTATTTGTTGCTAGTCACTCACATTTTATCCTAGCTCGCAAATAGAAGCTATTATTTGAACAAAACAGCTCATCATCATTTTTTTTAATAAAAAGATAAGAACTAAGCTACGAGGCTTTTCATTTATTTCCTGTACTAAACACTAGCAGATCAATTAGCAGCTTAGTGACAATCGAATGCAGCTGTAACCCTATAAAACCAATGAATACATGCATTTCGATGGCTTTGTTGGAAACCAATGATTAGGTGGAATCGTTGGTGAATAGACCAACGAAAATCGCCATCGAATATTGAATGTTATTGGCGATTCCCGACCCTGCTAATAATATAATATGTACATGTAGGTAGTAGTTAGGCCTGGCGGCTGGCTATGTTATATGTTACACACACACACATACACTACCCATGTTACGAGTTTGAATTTCAACTAATAGTTGTCCTCTCCCAATTTATCTTCCTAAATTGGGAGAGGACAACTTCTAATTATGATCAATAGCTTGTTAGTGTCGATGCTGAAGCCATACTATGCTGTTGACAAAGAGGGTCCTTTTACTCTCTTTGCTGTTGATAGTAGAATTACTATGTCTATGGGGTTTCCTAATTTGGCTCTCATATTTAAGAAGTTTTCTACCCTTGTAAATCATTTGCTAGACAACATTATATTCTGCGATGGTTTATCTGCATTTTTTTAAGGAAATATCTACTGTTACAAAAAATCTTGCCATTACTAAATACTTATCTTGTGTGAATATCCTGGATAACAGCATATTAATCTGTCAAATGCTGGTATGACTAGTGTATGAAATAGGATTTATTAAATATAGTAAGTTCATGCTTGAATTCTGCATTAAAGAAAATATACAGTTACAGTATAATAATTGTGATTCATATACAGCAGGGTGCTAAGCATAGGCAGAAAACCTCTGCTATAGATATAAAAATATCATGTCAATGCAATATGTAATAGATCATTATTTACAATAATAGTACAACTGTACAATATTCAAGATTGAACAGGCATTGTGTTCAAACATTCATTTCATTTGGACAAGGGTTTTCCCCTCTCTAATTCACATATACTACATTACACAGCATATAACATTACATGTATGTTGACCACTACAAATATGAAAGGTTATGACTAGGCTAGAACAAAATATGTAATTTTGAATAATATATAATACATGATGTATCCATGAGTAATAGTCATGCAGGGGATATACATTCATGCATATGCATATCACAATTCCTCGTGTTTCGGTACAGCTTAAAAATATATACATGATACAATATATATATATTTCTAACAAATAGCTACCTTGTGTACGAATAGCACAGCCCATAAACTACCTAGGGTATAGCCTATCCCTATCTGTTGAACTGGCACCAGCAGCAGAAGAGGGGTTCAGAGGGTGGGCTGTTGGTAACTTAGCCTGAGATGTTGGTATGAGAGGTGGGGGTCCTCCTATGTTCGATATTGCACCTAGACTAGATAATGCACTAGAGTTATGATATCCATTCAAACCGGTTAAACTAGAAGAATGAAGGGAATTAGCCCTGTCCATATCCAGATATTGCATCGCTGTTGCTGTGGCAGACCTCTCTTGCCTGTCTCTCTGTGCTAGAGCCAAGGCTATGGATGGATTGAACATTCTTTCTCTCTCAAAGTCTCTTTGTTGCTGCTGCTGTTGTAAATATGGGTTCCAAAGTGAGGCTGCAGCCGCCGCCGCTGCGGCTGCATTGGCAGGGTAACCGTTGGTAGGCAAAGCCTTGTTATCCCCCATGAGTCCGGCAGCAAACATGTTCAACAGCTGACTCTGCTGTTGTTGCTGAAAGTCAAGAACAGATCCAGCACTGACAGGTGGAGGTAGGGCTACAGACTTATTGGTCTCCTCAACCATAGGGTGGCCATTTGATGAGTTGGACCATGGGGATTGAGCTAGTGACTTCATGTGAGCTGGTTTGGGTGACCGAGATCTTGAGCGGCGCCTCTTATTGGCTGGATGAGAGGAAGATGAGGGACGTTTACTACTGTTTGCTGAGCTGAATGGAGCAGAACCATTGGATTTCCTAAAATAAAATTAGGTTCATGAGTGTTTGGTGGGTAGCCTAGGATATATCGGTATATTATATACAAAATGACAAACACTGTTAGTAGGTCTATATTTCTACATGCTATATTATGTGAGAGTATAATTTTATTCTATTCATGTATATTAGTCAGTAAAGAATACAGCTGGTAATTTTACGCTTTACATACTTAACTGACACTACTAATTGTATTACTAGCATCTCTTCATATTGATCTAATATAATTATATCATAGTGCCAATTAGTTACAATTTGTTGGTGTAAGACAGTTATTAATTATTATAATTTATTATTTGGCATAGCACATTACAGTGGGTAGTCATTATCAAGAGAGTAGAGGAGGCAGAGGGAGTAGAGAGGCCCAGGGAACATTTACCAGTGTTACTATGACTTACCTAAAGTCTTCTCTCTCCCTCTTCTTAATTAAAGGTGAAGTGGAGTGTGCAGCAGAGTTTGGAGTAGAGTGTGAAGTGGAAGGCATTGTTACTGATGTACTGGCAGACTCTAAGCTGCTCTTGGATGTTGGAGGTAATAAACCGTTTGCCACATTTCTATTCACCAAGCCCAGCTCTACAATGGATATGTAGCATCGATTCATCACCTACTATGTTACATGTCTAATACTGCTCTATTACTCCAATATTATTATACTAACTAAAACTAGTGACACAATACATTACAAGTAAGGAACGGATGATCACAGAGTTAAGAGAATGCACCAAGTGACTCTACTAGTTAACTCTCAAGTAGCACTCTTACATATGCAGGTATGCCCTACTTCCTACTACCAGTAGTCTACTTGTCATGTACCAGAAAACCACAGCATGTCAACCCATCTACCCTGTTCACAAGGTCTCAGCTATGACAGCTAACAACAGGCAGTATATAGAGGTACTTGGTGACAGCCTGAGACATGCGGCTGGCAGTATGGAAGCTGGGGAGGGTCAACCTGTCTATCAGCAAAATTTCTCCGAGGACTAAAGACCCTTATGGTCTGAACCAACTTATTGCTACCCTGGGTCCAAGGGTACCATATTGTATACAAACTCCACACACGCTGCCACTGCCAGTAGAGCTGTCACAGGGCTATAGCAAAATGTAGGTGGGGGGGGGGGGCTTACCTTTGGTGCTACTGCTAGAGGAGAAGCTGGCTGGAGAACTTGGGTTACTGGGCACACTTCTCTGCTTGTGTTTATCTAGTCGATGGAGAGGGCTTGGTGTTGTCTTCTCTCTTGATGGTGACCTTCTAACAGGAGACTGTGCAGCTGCAGACAAACCATAATAGCACACATGTCATTATCACCCTTTTTTGCAAATATCTCATCTTTGACATACAGATTCTAGTGCATAAAAAATGGAATTGCTAATTATGACCAGTTTACATGTACACCAGATATTAATAAATAACTCAAGAGTTAATCCAACCAGCCAACATACTGAGAAATACACAGATACACGAGGGCCTCCCTCTGCTTACCACTTGGTTTTGAACGAACAGCTGTTGCTGGCAGCACATCCTTAGGTCGGTGTACAGTAGTAGAAGTTAATGAGTTAATAGAGTGAGGTAAGTTGACTGGTTTCTTATCAGCGTCTCCTGTATTACCAGAGACTAGGCCATTTCTATGTGCATCGGCTCTCTGTCTTGTAGCATTGTATATCTTATATGCAATGTGCACATGGGCAGCACACCATTTACCAGATTTCTGCAATAGTATGTTTAGTATAGATTAGACATATACATACAGCATAGACAGTGGTTATGGTTAGTGAGAAGTGAGAGGTGTCCATCTAGCCTACTGACCGTGAATCACAAATGGAACACTCACTAACCCATAGTTACAGCAAATGTTGCCAAACAAGTAGAGTCCTGCTTTGACAAGTGAGTGTAAAACACTTCACTGGAATTGATGCAATAAAGGATTTGGGCACAGGAATAGATGAATAGACTCATCTTGTACGTACAATGTATATGTACATGTATATACTATATACAGGTACAGCTGTAGGTGTGATTGTGCTGATATGATCAGTATCTGGGCTGAGGTAATGGTGTGTGTTGGACTGGTAGCCATTCAGTGACAGAGCACGAGCTGGCTGGCTGGTTGGTAGGTTGGCTCAGGGACTGGCTGGTTGGCTAGAGCTGTACGCTAGTACATGTACATAGGAGGTATTTATAGCCTACACTCTCAGACTCCCCACTAATCACATTATTCTAGCTATATGGAAGTGGCCACATGCCAGATTCATTTAGATGATTAAATAAAAAAAATCATTACAAGGAAACCAAATTACCAATTCTTTGCTTCAATTAATTCTGATAAAAAATAGAATGTAGAACAACAGTAAATCATGTGCAGCTCCTGTGTTATAGGCCAGTGTCTGCAAGAAAGCGCAGTGTTGGTACGGGTAGTGAAGTAGGAATGAGGAAAGTTACAGAGAAATAGAGAGCCTACCTTCTGTGTGGTATCAGAGGAGGTAGAAGGGTTGTGGTGTCCACCAGGAACCGATTGGAAAGGAGATGGCCCAGCAGTTGATGCTGTAGATGTTGCCGCCTGAAATATTACACAAACAGCTAGTGTTACATTGTACAAACCATGTGTGTTTCATATACATATACATGTACATATACATAATTATACATGTACATGCACTACAGGTGTGGTTATTTATATACATGTACATATACATAATTATACATGTACATGTACTATAAACAGGTGTGGTTATTTACATGTATATACATGTAGCACAGCATACACTACTATTATACACACACAGGTCCCAGGGAATAAGTATGATGATGCTGAACCAATAGATATCTGCTACTAAAGATAACAGAACAACACAATTAGCATATTCTGTGTACTGCTTGGGTTGGTACCAACAATTCACATCTTGTTTGCCAGATGGAAGGAGAGATTTGGGAGTTCGACAAGGTCATGTACGTGTACATGTGTACATGTGTACATGTATGTTATATATTACAGGGTTACATGTGCATGACTGATAGCTTGCTAGTGGTTAGACAGTCCAGTGGATACTATAACATAGGAGTAGGAAGCACCTACTTACTAGTACACTGTATACTCTGTGTATGAAGTTAGTCACAAGTAGTCTACTTACATTTCTCTGCTGACTGTACAGCATCTGCTGTATTGGAGGCATCTTATCCAGCTACAAGCAGAGAGAGAAAGAGAGGTGTAATAAACAACCACAACATACATAGTACATTACATGCATATACTCTATTAGTGTATTATATACATGTGTACACTATGTACACTATGTACACTATATACACTATATACATTGTGCATGTGTATGTAGGTTTTAGACTGTATTAACCGCAGTATATTACACCAGTGTATCCCATAGTGTATATAAAGAGAGTGTATATAACACAGTATGTAGACTGTGTTAGACTGTGGTACGTACCATCTGTTGGAAGAATAGAGCTGGAGCTACTCCAGTAGGTGGGATCGCTGCATTGGGAGGAGCAGGAGGTAGACTGGTGCTGTTAATACCAGAGTTGTGAGGAGGGAAGAGCTGTTCTGGTCTAAGGAAGGGAGGCATTGCTGCTCTGTCACCAGCTTGCATCAACATCCTGCGTGACAACTCCGCCCTGATCTGGTCTTGACCTGTTTAACAATACCATCACGTAGTACATGTATCCCATACGATGTGTACATATTATATAGTAGGGCCTACATGAGATGATATCTGTATTATACATGTATATAATATGCATGGTAAGGTGACATCTGTGCGATATATACTAGATTGGATACAAGGGTTCTTATCTAGCAGGTCAATGTTAGCACAAGCACCATATGGAATATCTAATAAACACACAGCATACAGTGCAGTAATACGAGGTCTATAGCATGGTCTATAGCGTGGCACATGACTGTATAGAATACACAATAGCCTATAATCTAACAGGCGCTCTCCACCCAAGAGTCCCTGAGCTATGTGAAGGAGTTCAAGTGTAACTCGATTGGTGTCACTCGCTAATGTATGGAGTTTGGAAGAGCTAATAAATTTGTGATGAGATTCCCAGCATGACATCGAGTGCACCACCTAAATTGGAGCTGATGGAGTAATACAGAAAGAAAGCCAGATATTCTATACCAGCCATAATACAATACCATCTCAACAAGTACGAACCCATCAATAAACCCATCAGCATTACAACTTATACTTATAAATAGTTTTGTATACATGTACCTACGGTGTATATACAGTATATCTCCTAGACTAGACGCATGGCATAGTAACATAGTATAAACTCACTTGCGTTAGACAATGGTGTGGAGTGATTGAACGAGGGAAGCATGTCCGGAGATCCAAAAGGGAAACCAGAATGAGACTGACCGAGTGCTGATGCTCCGGGATAGTTGTATGGTGCTGGGAGACCATTTGGTCCTCCAAAGCTCAACATGTTGGGGTATGGCGGACTGCCAAATAGTCCAGCAGAGAATGGGTCTGCAGAGGAGGTAGAGGGAGGCTGGTGAGAGCCCCGACTTGTGTTTCTTTCACTGCAACATACATGTAGGCTACAAGAGGAGGTCAACAACAAGTTGCACTGCATTATACAACACAAACCAGGATATAAAAACAGAAAAAAAGTAAATTTTCGTCCATAGAATGTAGAACAGCTGAAATTGGGATTGAATTTTCGCAAAAAAATTATTGCATCAAATAAAAAGAGCAAACTACATGCAAATCAGAACTACGTGTACATGTACATCTAGTCACTAGCACATAGTCACTAGCACATAGTCACAGCACATAGTCACTAGCACATAGTCACTAGCACATAGTCACTAGCACATAGTCACTAGCATATAGTCACTAGCATATAGTCACTAGCATATAGTCACTAGCATATAGTCACTAGCATATAGTCACTAGCACATAGTCACTAGCGTATAGTCACTAGCGTATAGTCACTAGCGTATAGTCACTAGCGCATAGTCACTAGCGTATAGTCACTAGCGTATAGTCACTAGTGTATAGTCACTAGCATATAGTCACTAGCACATAGTCACTAGCATATAGTCACTAGCGTATAGTCACTAGCGTATAGTCACTAGCGTATAGTCACTAGCGTATAGTCACTAGCGTATAGTCACTAGCGTATAGTCACTAGTGTATAGTCACTAGCATATAGTCACTAGCATATAGTCACTAGCATATAGTCACTAGCATATAGTCACTAGCATACATATAGTCACTAGCATATAGTCACTAGCATATAGTCACTAGTGTATAGTCACTAGCATATAGTCACTAGCATATAGTCACTAGCATATAGTCACTAGCACATAGTCACTAGCACATAGTCACTAGCATATAGTGTATGCCATGTATATCCTCTTGCTGAGGTAAATAAAAGACTGCTACCACTGGTCTGCAGAAGTCGATATACGATACATATAATATACAGTTATAATATACATTTATAATATACATTTATAATATACGTATAATATACAGTATATTATAGTATATAGGGGCACATGTAGACCAACATGAAGTCAATATAATAATTGTGTTTGGTAACCGCCACAGCTAGGATATGGGTGTTGAATGTTTCAGCTTGACAAATAGAACATCTGTCTTTGGTTCCTACAAAGCCACTCAAGCCAAAAGAAGAATCAGTGACATACAATAACACTTACACGAACCTATCATCTGCAGCAGTGGTCTACACATTTAATTTAGAGAACATCTAAAGAACACAAGCACACATCCTCAAGTCCCTAACAAGTATATAATCATACTGTACAACTAATACTCTAGTAACATCTACATACCTGCAGCGAGAGGTAGCCCTGCTACTGCCACCTCCGTTCTCCCGGTCTTTGGATGTAGAAGAGCCGGCACTAGGAGTACAGACTGGAGTATTGTGTCTACTGTTGGTGCTAGTAACACTGTGAACACTGTTACTTCTCGATACGACTGGTATGGTGGTAGTGGTGAGAGAGATGGGCTCTGTAGCTGTAGCTGCTAAGCTATGATTACTAACACCAGCACTACCTGACCACGCTGACGTTACTGCATCACAGCCTAATCAAAATGAAGAGGGCTTGAGCTATGTGCGAGCAAATTATATTACTAGGTAGACGAGAGCTGCTCGAGTGGTGACAGCGATACGTAAACGTCTCTTAAGAATCTCTCAACAGTACTTAACGACTCAAGTGTTTGCGTGTAGTATAAGCTTGCATTTCATATACACTGTACATAGAGCCACTACCAGCGTATGAAATCCTAAATTCTTTACAATGCTTTGATAAACAGTGAATGTTAGTAAGCAGTATTATTACATTATGAGCCAGTTTCCAGTAAATTATTCAATTAGATTATTGTAGATGAATGATGGTTGTTAACTAATACAAGTACATTATAATCAGCTCAAGTGTACCAGTGCCTACCTACCTCCCTCCCTTCCCAATACTATTACTATCAACTACATATTTGTCAATCTATGTAAATGCTAACATATCACAGCAAATCTGTCACATTCTATTACACCAAACATGTGATGTGTAAATCACTACAGTACAGTTGCATAGGCCAAGTATATACTATATTATAGTAAGTGTGTTATAGTACTATATATATTATTATGTAGATATGTATGGTCTACTTGTAGGTATGCACATTATACAATCACATACAATGTTAATATGATTTACCTTGTGTTGCTGTACATGAACGTGTATTCAATTCGTGCACTAGACTGCTACTATCCGTTGGTGATTCTTTAGTAATATCAGGACTAATATTCTCGAACCGTGGTATGAACTTGGGCTCAGCAGAGCATAACTGAGAAAGAAATGAAAATAATATCTCTAATATAACCCCAAATGTATATGTATATGTAGGCCGACTGGATGTAGACCTAAGCTTAAGAGATGAACAGACAGACAGACAGACAGACAGACAGACAGAGTGTAGATGGGTATTGATCTAAGCCTATATGGTAAATGACACTTGGTTGTGATTGCTTGAGAGGATGAAAAGCCCTTAATATACGACAAAGTACTCTTGATATGGGTACTTGTAAGCTCTTCCTACACTATATTGTTAGTCATAGGTATTCATCAAAGGATCCTCTACATGATAGCCATGCCAACTTGTCACATACTCTTCATTCTAATAATATCATAATATTGTATTATATACCAGCCAGACCCACTGCACCACCTACATGTAGCACCTGCCCAGAGCTACCACAGGAAATTATCCCCATCTCAACAAGGCACACAGTTTTCATTAATTTCAAAATTAAGTTTTGTTTAATAAAAATATTATTTTATTAATCAGGAAATAAATATATTTGAATTGATGCTTAAGAAGTCTGTTCAAATAAAAAGCAAAAACTGAATGACTGATATGTAGGCATATACATATACAATATAATAATCATGTAGATGCAGTTTTTAGGCGAGAAATTATATTTTTTATTGGTTGGTAAATATACTGTTTTTGCCAGTGTGATAATACATGTATATATTTAAATATGCAACTTGCAGTTGTACATTAGTATTTATTCCCCAAATAATAATTATTTCATATTACAGCCATTCAGTGTTGATTAGACTTGGCTGGTCAAAAATGCCACAAATTCTACACATTCTTCTGGTGTAAAGGTCTTGATTTCAGAGTGTGTGATTATCAGATTGGAAGCATGGCCATATAAATCATTGGAGGAGACTAAATAATGCCGTTTCTAGAAAATAGGATAGGCTGACATTGCTAGGCTCAAGTGCGTACTTGTAATATCTTTGAGTTGGAACCACCATAAAACGACAATTTTGAACTGAGGCCAATATGACAGGCTGGATATAAATGCATTATGTACGCAAATCCGAAGACTGGGCCCAGTGCAACAACATACATGTACATGTATGCCTAAATGAATAGCTTACTCAATACAACCAACATGACAAATTATTTTTACATAAATATATTTTTCTGTGCATTCTCAACACAAGTAACCATCTCCATACTTTTGAAAAGAGCGAACTGTCCTTTAAAAAATTGTTTTAATTCACACAAGATATCAGGCACAAATGGAAACAGGATACAAGCGTATCATGTATTACAATTTGGTATATAATTGTTATATGGGTAAGATAGGTTATATTTTTAACTAATAGAAGGTAGCATAATTATATTTTCTCACAGTGGGCACAGAATATAGACTGTAATTGAACACACTAGTTTCAGGTTGAAGTGCGGAAAAGAGGAGGCAAATGAGCAAGTAAAGTGCAATACACAACTCAAGTGCTGCAGCCAATTGGTAGACTGTAACACTTGTGCTGTCTCTAAGAGAAGACATATGGTGCCCTCTAAAACACTCCTACTTGAGACACCAGTGGGCACAGTCAGGGTGTGACATCACTACGTATGCACTAATAAATAGTAATAGGTAGAATAAATTATATTTTACACTCGGCATGTATTAACATTAGGTTTTTATATTTTATTTACAATTAATATGCAAGAGAGTAGGCTATTGCCTACCTTTTGTTCTGTATGAAGATTAGCTGCTGCCTCGGCTCCAGGTAGTATGACGGTAGCTGTCGGGGTAGCTATAGGGATAGCAGCAGATGGTGGTGATGACTTAGTTGATGGTAGGAGAGTGAACTTAGCCTCTTCCTTCACTGAGCTTCTCTGTTCAACCTTCACCTAGAGAATACAACAGTCTCCATTACTGTTACATCACACTGTAGGCTCAACCAATAGGAACACTCAATACAACCAGGATATAATTATACACCCCATATACAGCATAAACTATCAAGATTCTCCATTCAATGGAAGGGTTTGGGGCTGACCAAAAGTAAAACAGAAGTTTCATCATAGCCAGGAAGGAAAACAATTTCATCTTATATACACCCTAACTCTAAAAGGCGTGAGAATAAATGGTCAGCTTTCCAACACTATTCAGGTTTCTCCACCTAATTTCTGGTGCATCATCCTTATGTTGTATAGAACAGGATAAAGTGTGAATCCTGTCACTATTTACAATGGAATGAAATAGACAGCTCAAGTATACAGACTATGTCATTTCCTCAAATAAAAGCTTACATAAAATTTATCATTATTTTCATTAAATGCAGAGTTGGCCGTTAGCATATCGTTAGCATATCGCAATCTACAAAAGGCTTCTAATTGTCATCTCATATGTGACTTGCAATATCATAATATTTTATTCAAGTTTGTGACGTGGAATATTATAATTAGTTCTTTCATTCACAATTAGTGGGTTAATATCTTGGAGGGGTTACTTCTTTGCTAAATTACAAGACTGTGTAACGCTTATATTATATTCTACATGTATGTAATAGAATTATCTTCTTGCCAATATTATACAGATTTTACTACCATGCTGTACATAACAACTAAAGTGTAGATGACCACCGGATATACAGCATATAATATATGAGCCTACAATATTGTGTTTAGCAGAGATAACGAGTCTATCAAGAGCTGAACTTGTGGCATAGAGTAAGTGGTACTTGAGGTACTTGTCGAGTTGATAAATCCAAATATAACATAGTCAAGGAGCCCACTCATGACTCTAAGGGCCAAAAGTTTCTGTCATGAAGTTTTGTAAACATCCCAAAGTGCTTTTGAAGGGTAATGCCAAGGCTTGAGTGGTACCTACTGTTATTTAATGGGCTTTCAGTAATACACACTAGCAATGGGAGTGAGGGAGGCAGGCAGCACTTTGTTTCAATAACATCAGATAAGCAGCTACTATATACCAGCTGGTAGAAATAGATGAAATAGACAGCTTGAGCAAAGCAAATAATACCAAGTATGTGACCACTTTCTATTTTGTAGAGAATAGCTAAGCTGCTGGCATGACTACTCATTCCAAGTCAGCATCTAACTAACCTCCATTCCCAGTTGGTATCCTACTATCAACTACATGCATTGTAACTAATAGCTATACTAATTATATTTAGGTTTACAATCATCTTGTTATAAAAACTTTGAAAATGTTGAAAACTTTTGTGTATTGCAAAATAACTCAGTAAAAAATTCTGTAGCCTAATTAATATACAAATGAGTAACTGGATACCAACAGCATTTTTTTATTTATCCCATTCGGTATGTTGTATTACAGATATGATCTGCCAGATCACAAATTACTTAAAAAGGTGGAGAGAGGAGTTCTTCTCTACCTTCCACACATTCTGCATAATGTTGAGTTGATACACATGAGTACAGTCACTTCCTGTATAGATAGGTAGACCTACGTACCAGTATTTCATCAGGTGGCTGCTTCACAGTGGATGACTCAGATGGAAGATCCTGTTCAAGTTTGCAACCTTCGGTTGTCGTGGACGATAGAGAGAATGATAATCCTTTTTCTTCCTTCACTTCTGTCTCGCTCTTTACACCAACCTAGAGGATATGATGTCACAAGTAATTCATATGATTATGCATAACCTGACATATTAAGACTTGTGTACATATAATAATACCAGAGAGTTTGAGTGGTACAGCTATAAACACAAGTACCACCCCATCATAAATACATACATGATAATAGAATTGTACTTAACAACTGGTATGTGAGTAGACCACCACCATATCTAGGTTATACCAAGTGCTAAACACTCTCCACCAGCCAGTAAACACAACAAGTTATGAATAATACAGTAATAATGATTGTTAGGCCACTAACAACATTGCTAATAAATAAGTCGATGCTGGCTTCAGGAAATTATTTTCATTAAATTAAACTATATTTATATGATGAAAGTAGCAAAAAACACAATAATACACTTGTTCGCCATCCCATGACGCATAGGCTACATAATATTATATATAGTATTATAAAAAGTGGGACACCATAAAATTAATTAGAAAATTAATTATAGATAAAACATACTAAGACTGATCTTACTAGTCTACAGTATGTAGGCCTACATGTACATATCAATGTAACACTTGTATTGTGTTACCTTTACTTCTAAAATACTTTTAATACACAGCTCCAGTGCATTATATAATAACATTATAACTATGTACAGCATAGTACCCAATGCTGTATTAACCTAACGACCTATTTAGTGACAGGGCACCACAGCTGATGTAATTGGAGTTGTCTGCTGCTGTTAGGTGCTAAAATTACAAAGGAAGCACAACTCTAACATTATAATTACTTACTCTAGTGTTGCTCAGCCCACATTACATAATACTGACAACAATATAACATAATAAAATTATATAATAAAATAATACAAAGCAGTACATGTATAATACAATATTATTATAGCATATAGAGTTACACACAGATAACATTGCTAGAGAATTTACCATTGATGTTGAAGGCAAGTCAGACTTGCTCTGTGAGATCGTATCGGTTTGAGCAACTGATGGAAGACCACCAGTGCAAGCTAGTGGAGATTTAGCTGTAGATTTTCTCCCATGTTTAGTTCTGGGTTCTTTAGATTTCCTTTCAGTAGGAGTCTGAAATATATAAGATACAAATAAAACAAAGTATAGCAGCAGCAGCAGCAGCAGCAGCAGCAAAGTCTCAAAGCACCCTGCATATAGAGATTAGATAGAACATAGCAGACCATATACCATTACTAAGGACAAGTGAACTGCTCAATCAATATTCACTACATAGCTGATGAAGTCAATGTACAGGCTATAGAGTATAATTATCACTACAAAGTGGACAGGAATCATAGAATTCCAGCTTATGCTAAATATACCAACTTATTCATGGAGTTGTGTATAAACCTGCACTATATAGAATAAAGACTAAATAGATGGTGTATGTAAAATTACACCTTCAATCAACATAACATACACGATACAGTGGTTAGGGTATGATTGGACCATTTGGACCATTAAAGTGGATGCAGTCTAAATGAGTAGCTACAGTATTTGTTAAGATCTGCTTTCTTTTCCTTCTTTATTGCTTGGGAGTATTATAACATCAGCGGGGGGGGGGGGGGGGGGGGGGGGGGGGGCAATTTTGTTATAACGGTAAACTAAACCGGAAGCTCATAACTCCAACACCAGCCAGCAGAATACAGGGCTGAGAACACAACTCCAAAGATGAAAAGTGTGTGCATTACAGTATGGCTTAGTGTAGTTAGTGATGCTGAGAGATTTTAATCACCATAATAATGAAAACTAGTCATTAATGAGACTGGAACCACTAATATTACTGAGATATGAAGGATTACTATAATCATTGTAAGAATAAAGCAAGGGAAGCCTGATTTGATGGAACTTGCTAGTGTTTATTGGGTCAAACTTAGACCATTGATGCAGGTAAAATTAATTAAAATCATAGATATCCAAGGTTAGTAATACAGCCAAATAGCTGGTCTAACAAGTTATAAGTAAGATAAAGTTTTGTTGTGTTTTGTAAGGACTGTATCATTAAACATATTTGAACATAGCATAGGCTACATAATGAGACTGACAATGAAACAAAGCCTTACACTTGGTAGCTACTGTACAACCCAACAACTGTGTCATATTGCTTGTAGATCAAAGACCCTTACACCCTTACACATCATCTCTTAAAGTGTAAACCAGTACTGCAGTGTATTAACTCACCTTAGTCTTCCGCCGACCAGTTGGTGACCGTGTATCTCTGGTAGGTAGTCGAGGAGATTTGGATGCTGCCACACATGTT
This sequence comes from Bugulina stolonifera, assembly GCA_935421135.1. NCBI lineage: Eukaryota > Metazoa > Bryozoa > Gymnolaemata > Cheilostomatida > Bugulidae > Bugulina > Bugulina stolonifera. The sequence continues at coordinate 32,504,630 of OW285187.1, forward strand.
TTCTCTACCATGTTTAGCCTTTTGTTTTCAAAAGCTCTCCCTGACGCTTGCAATGCTGCCTACAAAAATAAAACCTGAGATTGAGACTAGCTATAGTCAAGTGGAAACTGATATCCTCATCTGCAAAGAGATTTTAGCCCAAGCCATTGCAGCATCAACACAGTATAATAGAGTAATAATTTTATTCTATGAACATGGTACTAAGTGCATAGCCTCTGGCTTTTCGTCATACTGATGAAAATTATGATAATTTATAATAAGTCATAACACTCTATTTAGGGGCATCAGATGCATTTCATTGCTCATCAACATTATGGTATCTGTAGTAATTAAAAATCAATAATAGAGGAAAAGGCTATTTCCAGACAACTCCAATCTATCATAGGACACTGGAGGTACACAACCAACGCCACTGTTACTAGTTGCTGTCAACGACTGTAGCCTAGAATAGTGCACAACCCAGCTGCAGACCTCTACGATATACTCTCAGAGAGAACCAACCAAAGCATGATGTGGTGTTGGACTAGTTTTACTAGATACTATAACTACAGCACTGCAAGTAAACAAAAGACAAGTACTACATGGCTACATGTAGTGACTATGTGACACACTGCCTCTCTGATAACAGTCAGTGTATTGAACAGTCTATAGTCTATACTAATAATAATAATATACTGTACATTACTTAGTATAATCACAGTATAATCAGACTAACTGAGCACATTACACACCAGGCCTGTTTATGGTGCCATAGATGGATATACAGGGCAAGGTGTGCTTTCTATAACTTCAGTGAAATGGTAGATATCGTGTTTACCACTAGAGTACCATGGTGAAATTATATTACTCAAATACACTAATATATAATTCTACAGATATATACTACTTGTACACTACATGTACATCACTTGCCAACACCAAAGGCCAACAGCAGACAATAAACTGGCTGTAGTAAACCAAAGCAGCTTATGTAACACAACAATGCCTGGTCACTGATGATATTCATGTACATGTTATGAACATGAGCTCTACACAGCAGGATTCCTTCAACAGTCAAAATGGTTTAGTTGATCTGAACACATCAGTGTGGATGTTACCTGCTACCACTAACACCTTGGTGGATAATGTTACCTGCCATCTCACTAACACTTTGGTGGGTAATGTTACTAGGTTAGTATGCTGAACAGTCACATAATTTCGAGTCATCCAACCCTTCCCAAGTAACTACTGCGGCACTCTACAGTGTACTGTACACTCACATTGACTCCTTTCTGTCACATCTTAGAACACATCTATCATTACCCTACTCTATGTATGGCTTCCAAGGAATCAGAATATTGATCAACCAACCAGAGGGTAAGTAGCATGGTTCTCCAAACCACTTGTACAGCTCGTTAGCAGAGATATAGCAGTATAGCACAGAGCAATGAAGATGTACATGTATATAATAACATTATTCTAATTGATAACATAAGATCACAGCAGCCCAACTATGACCCTTGCCTTGCCAATTATCATCCATCAGTTTGTTTACTGTGACTAAAATATTATTAATATGGTATCATTAATTTATAATTATACAGCCATGTACATTGAATCTTACATATTATATTATCTAGGCTACACTGCACTGTAGGCTGCAGCACAGTGTCACTAACCACAAGAAACCACATAACCAAAAGGTCATGACCTCTCACATAAGGGGTATAAGCACTAGGTAGTTCAAGGAATTTTTGGAGTTATCAGTCATAAAACTACAGAGGGCAATTAATTATGGGGGAGGATAGTGGCGCCAAGAATTTGCATCCATAAATACAAAAATTACAAGGGCATTGTAATTTTGATTTCAATGTAACTGATAAAGTGTACAAGATACAATCTGCTTCAGTATATCTACAACAAGCCACGTAGTTCCTTGTTTCAAACTATTGATTGAATGTATACATCTATTATACACTGCAATGAAACTGCTGCACATGCCCACTGCAGGCTACCAGCGTAACGTAGTATATTAGTACCAGTGTTTACTAATATACAGTTAATACATGCATTAGGTCCACCTTACCAATGACCAGCATCTACTAACACACCAAACCCCATGAGTAGTGGTAGAAAGCACATCCATGGTAAACTATGGTTACAGTAAAAAGATTCTGTCAAGATGTAGAATACAACTGTGATAGGTGACAGGATTCAGAATTAACACATACCCATCACCTATCTGTACACTTTTTACATGTGATCACAGCTTAGTGCATTACAACCCTGAAACAATAGAGTAATCCCAAGAAATGTACTACTAGGGTAATGGGGAAATCCCAGTACCAGGCACCATTATTCAGAGATGAGACAAATCCTACTGACTTCCTTATTTCAGGATTGAGACAAGGACATAATATTATGTAGTATGGCAACACATGTACACTACTGACCACAACTACCACTGGAACAGTTGGCTACAACCAGCCACCTGCTGCAACTCCATAAACCAGTCAGTTTGCAGATTGACCCATAACTCTCTGGGTTTACACATTTGTTGGCTACAGGTCTACATGTAGTCACCATTGAAACTAGCCAATATTGTTCTGTGTTATATTATTTTCATACATAAGAATGATCTGATGCTAAACAGGTCAATTATTTACCACATGTAGACAAGAGAAGGCAAATCAAAATTATGTTATTTGTATCATATAATCATAATTTATTCACATCATCACCCATCTAAATATACTGGAGAACAGTATCTCAGCTGACATCAATAAACATGGATATAAATTTAGCACAGGTAGCTTACTGCTTTATCTGTACCTAGGTGACTACTGTATTACTGCATGCATATTATCATATTATAATGTTATAGTGCAAGAGGTAGTAGTAGGTGCAGTAAAATAATAGCTGATCACTGTTCCACTACAATGTGAATTCATGGGATAAATTATGTTGAATGATATCCGATCATCATTAGTTATAACTTTATAAGATACTCTATATGATTGTGAATATACTTGATATTCATTGCATAGCCTACTTCTACAGCTAGAGAGAAGCTAGGTGAAAATGAGATATTATTATACAACTGTCACAGCACACTCACAGAACTAATACACTGTATATGAACAGACCTACATGATTGTATACCGATTGAGAATATAGTGGTAGGCTATAACATGTTGTTTACTACATGCATATAAACAAGACTACATATTATGAGGAGCGGGACAAAGTCGTCTGTTTCACCACTGCATCAAAATCTGCAACCGAAATTACAAAATACCAAAGGAATGTATAATGTTCAAGGAAATTTAAATATGTATTATTTTTAGTAATCGTTCTTCTCCAACAGCCTAGACATATTTATGGTAATTATGCTTTGCATTCGTCCACCAAAGCATGAGTAGACAACTACAAAGAAGTGAGGACCAAAAACTTCAGCCAGAAGGAAAGCATTAGAATGTGTAGGTGTAAATAGCATGTACATTCTACAGCCTGTGGTATGCGCTGTGTACTACAAGTGAATTACATAGCACAGGATTGTGGGACATTATACACGCTTCAATAATAAATCAATAACAATCACTATAATATATAATTCACCAGCACACAAGAATGAGGTCTACAATATACTTAGTGTGTATATCTACATGACTGTATATACAAATATTATGTATAATGAAAGAACAAACTGTAGAACATTTGGCCATCAATCATGATTAAAAGGGAACCAAATAATGACCATAGATAAATTTGTATGTATGCATGTTTAGCATGTAAATCCAGTTATATAATAGGAAAGAAAAGGAGATAGCTATAATTGTGGTCACTGCACTTCACACTGTAGGGAATGAAATCCTTCAGGAGCTCAACTTAACACTTTCCACCAATCTAGAGACTATATATTACATAAAATGCGAAGACGAAGTAAAATGAACGATTTGCTATATTCACCCTCGATTGACCCCTGCCCCGATTACCAACTTGAGAACTCATCAGAAGTTTTGCAGAATGGATTAGATTATAGGTCTAGAACAGAGCCGTTTATTGTAAGAGTTGCGTCAATGGGGGAACATTGTGATGCCATGTTGAGCCCGTTAAAACCAATCAAAATTGTTGATAGAAAGAATTGACCAATGTAATACTTTGTTACTGGACCCAATATGGCCTCCTGTTTACTTCCGGTGGCGAACTCTCCCAATAAACGGCTCTGGTCTAGAAATGGGATCCTAAGGCCTAGAACATAGCGCAATACAAATGACAGGCACCAACATTGTCCACATCCTGGGCATAGGATATCATTATGTTAAATCCCTTGCTCACATTAAAAATAATCAAACAACTAAGGAATGCAACCCTGAGAGCACACAACTCCACTACTCCACAATATTCATCTACCATACTTATGCTTCATCAGTATGTACTCCAGGCAGCATGTACACTATTTAGTTAATAGTAACAGCATACTGTGTTGTGCAGGCATGTAAATACTATACAAGTTTACAAGCCAATTCATTAGCATCTCTATATCCATACTCTAAATCCCCCAGTAAGCATATTTTTCCATTACCTGAGCAGATTGCATTGGCCTTTCACATAATTATTGTCATGTAGCTAATGTTATGCTACACTGTACTGCAGTACACAATATCTCTATACAGTGTAATACCATGTGTATACTGTATATCCACTGCACTAGATCAATCACCTTGTAATTATGTATCAGTAAGGTTTGCTATAATAAATAGATAGCAACATGTTGTAAGCTAGAGTGAATAGTGTAGTGTACACTGTGTAGCCTAGGTGTCCTAGTAACAACTCACCAGCAGGGTGATCTACCAACTACATGGCCAATAACCTTGAGTTGTCAACAAGAGCCTATATATATATTATATTATATAACACTGTAACTGTATTATGCACACTCCAGGAACTTGGTCACTTCTGGAAGCCAAACCAGAAGGATGACTCAGGGGCTAGCTAGTATAATACAGGTTGGAGAGAAGGGCTTGATCAACTATCTGGTAACATCATCAAGATGGGAGTTGCATGGTTTCATTCACTGCAAATTTAGTGACCATCAGCAAAGTGGGATAACCACAGCATTACTGACTAGGCTTACTTGATAGTTATCGCACTATAGTATGCTATAATAGTGTGTGGATATAGGCCAAAGGGTACTAGGAACAATATCTCATATCACGTGACACATTGCTTTGGGTTGTCTAACTCCAAGTATAAACAATACAATAATCAAATCTTGGAATGTAAAGTTGCTACGATGTTCAGCACACAGCTCAGTTGGTTTGGATTGACCAATAGACACTGAGCTGCAAAAGTAAAATATTACTTTCAATAAGCAAAGAACTAGTACCTGAAACTTAATTTAACCTTGGTTCTAATTCCTCCAAGATAGTGGGGTGGTGATGGATTGCTTGTTGAATTAGGGCAATTGAATGGGCACCCCATGCAATTATGTTGGAGTTCTTAGAACCTAGGCTAGTTGGTGGCCACTAGCTGCAGTTGTTGAAATGAAGGCAGCAGTATGACTGAGAAGGAATACCAAACTACTGTAACAACACTGGTAAACCCATGGTACTGAGTGTAGATGGATGGTGCATGTACTGCATTAGAGTTTGGTATTGTTACAGTATAATATAATGATACAATTGTAGGCCCAAGTGCATACTTAGTGTCAAGTGGGGAAAGGAGAAGAAAGGGGCTGACATAGCAGGTACTTAGACTTACTCATGTGTCATGTCAACACAGATTAGCATTTAATGAGTTAAAGAATTTACTTGATGGTAAAGACATCAGTAATCCTGTCAGAAGGTTTTGGTGGATAATTATACAGTAATGTCACACCTAATGGTGAGCTACTAAATTATATACTGGTGAGTAGGTGTCAAGCTAGGCAAGTCTTCACCAAACACCACATTTATAATGATATTAACATACAAAAGGCAAGTTGAGTCATCCCCCTTGATTTCACTTACTAACACATTAGTATAATTGGTGTGCTTTTAGACAATATATTATAATCCATACTTATGTTGTCCTATGAACATCTTTCCTGATATAACCATGGAACCAAGATCAACAAGCAGGGGTAAATTAAAAACTACATGTCGCACAATTGAACCTCAGTTAATAGATAGAAACTGAAAAGATAAAGTACGGACTACAATGCTACTACAATAATATAATAATTATGTTATGTCAAAGATATACTTCCTGCCCATGAGTAACTGTCAGTGATGTATTACTATACAGTAGTGGTAGCAAGTAGGGTGACAAGTTTAGTGTTAGAGTTGGATGACAATGTACAATATCAGTTGACCATCTAAATTTAATCCAAGAAAACAATTTCACTTAATATGTAGAGAACAAACAAAGCTGAATCATTAGTATTGTATGAATGTTATTCTTCACTGCTGTGTAATGATTTCAATGGAAGTATATTAAATGTTGTTCATATAGTCAATGCAAGAGGCCAACGCAAAGTGTGAGAGGAGTGAAGGTTGGATAGGAAGGAATGGTCACACTGTGGTCTTATCTAGTTTTATACTGTGCAAGCACAGCTCTAATCAAACAGGGCAATCTTCATGTAGCTGCTCAATATATTTGTTATACAGAATAGAGAGTAGAGGCAGTTGAGGTTACGACTGCATAAGCATAGCTAAAATTGACTGCTTTGTATAAATGAGTGTAGTAGTAATGATACACCTTTAGTGAGACAGCAAGAAGGTTATTAATCATAGTTCAGTTCCACTACTGCTTCATTGCATTCAATAATCAACATAATGCATACTGTAAAACCTCAACTTCTACTGCTCATAGATTCCTTTGTTAGCTACTTCACTTGTATTCAACCCTGCATGGAGTTACGCCGATGCCTAAAGGGCACTGGTTATCAAGTCAATACTGCAAGCATTATTGTTTTTCAATGATTGTTGAATATTTTTATTCTTGAATGGCAGTTCAGAAAATAATGGAATTTCAGAGCTCAGATGAAGTGCTATAGCTTGGTCTCAATGAGCTACAGCCAGCATATACTAGAATATTACAGTACCACATAAGCTTTGCCTATGTATCTTCAAGCAAACCTCTTGTAAAATGAAAACGTTCAAATAATGACAAAAGAAAAGTACCAAGCAACACAGAATTAAAACAACCAAGACCACATCAACAAAATTGGCCAAAAGCAATCTCAGTTATATGGCCAGTCTGACTGAGGCCATGGGTCATCATTGGAGTCCACTATCCTTGTGTGAACATAACAGAACAGTAATAACACTGAGTACAACAGGTAGTAGAATATCAAAGCTGTGTTTACCAACTAAACAATTGGAAATAAGCAACATTCTCTATTTACTTTTCAAAGCAGCTGCAACAATCCATGAAACATAAATTGGACTTGATGCTATATAGATATAGTCATGTGGGCACTGCAAATTAGTAGCAATAAGAATGGCAAAGATGTGGGTTAAAGTTTTGATGCAAATTATCAACCTTCTGGCCATTCCAACCGTTCATTATTCACCAACTTTCTGTATGATCTTTCGGAGTTATATTCCTTGCATGAATTAGCATACACTGAAACTAACATTCTTATTATGCTCAACTATTATAATACCTTCTCTACACATGATTTGATTAATGGAGAGATAAACTATCCAACTTTTATATTGCTCATCTCTACACCTTATCTGCCTAGTCTACCCTGTACACTCTGCACTCCACCAACTGACACCCACCAGTGGTAGGCCAACACTCCCCACCTTATATGGTAGACAACTGGGAATCTGACCACTTTAGCCAGTGAAAACTCGAAACAGGCAGCACAAAGAACCTTCATCAATGACCCATTTACTAATGGAGCTTTTACCAAACTATTATTTCGACCCGGCACACATTCGAATGGGTCGGCAGGTTTTACTGAGTTGGTTCAGATGGCACTTGGTTTACTGCTTTCCAAGAATACACAGTGGACACATGACCAGTGACCATAACTTATTCAGACTGATCACCTGCAGTTCAACTACATAGGGCATACTAGCACGATACCCTATTAGATTTCTACAGCAACTCCACCATCACCACACATGATGAAACTTACTCAAGTGACTGACTGGGCAGATAACAGCAGCATTCCTTAGAGCCACCAAGTCACACTGAGGAGACCTGGACAAACTGAGAGAGTATAGAGTGCTGACTACTAGATACACCTATCTATCTGTAACTCGCTAGCAAGGATAAGCAGCGGTAAACATAGGAAATCGCGAATATCTGAGACCCAGTCTACCAAACCTATTTATATAGCCTACTTGTGATGCCTGTAACAATTATTTAGTTGAATGATTAGCCAATCATGAAATCAAATGTTCAACAGATACAAAAGTTCGGTGATTAGAGTTAGAACTTATGGAAAGTCATTTACAACTTTTCAGGTTCAGGAATAAATGGATGATCTACACCTACAGATGGGAATTCCAAGTCACTGAATTAGAGATTAGCTCAACTACTGAGGTGATTGTGGCCAATGAAAACAAATAGGCTAAGTGGTTTTCAAAACCTAGGAGATTATATGAACCTAAGATTGGATTTCTCACAAACTTTTGGGTCAACTTTCTTCAAACTATAGTTAAATATAAAATTCCTTTCAAAACACATGCCTTGAGAACAGAATATACCATAATATAAGTACTGAAAGTTGCAAGGTCTCAGTAATCAACATGTCAAAAAGTATATCAGATATGTGGTAGACTACTGTTACAGATCATATGAGAATTATTTACATTCTAATAAAAAATAGCTACACTTGAGTTAAGAAAGATGATTATACTAATTGGTTGTGATAGTCAGTTGTATGTGGCATAATCACCTATGCTAATCAGGCCTGATCATTTCACAAATCCTTACATCTGCAGATAAATCAATTCTTACCTTTCCTGAAACTTAATCAGTGTTAACATAGTAATGTAGACTCTTAATTATTTATCTTAACAAAATGATAATTCATAATACAGTGAATACAACTAATCTATAATTAGATATTTATCAATAGGAATATTCACACTTGCAGATAGGCTACAAATAGGTGCTGCAAAAGTGCAAGTTTACTGAGAGTAAAACTTGGTAGTGAAAGTAAGACTCACCTGGACTTCTTGTAATGAGTCGAATCCAATGATTGAAAACCCATCAAAGATCACTTCTTTTCCTTTGTTTCCCTGATTTCCTAGATTTTCTTTTCTGGTTGGATCATCAATCTCCATTGATTCTACTTTTTGTGTATTGGTAAGGTCTGTATTTTGCAATGTTGGTGGAGGTGGTGGCATTAGTCGATTATCATCTTGCCCTTTTTTAACGTTTTCACTTTTGTGTTTGTTATTCAAGGGTCCGGAATTGTGACTGGCATTCAAATTCCTATTAACTACAGGTGCAACATCATCTCCAGAATTTACATTTGCCTTTGGTCTTCCAGGCAGCCTTTGAGCACTACTACTGTTACTTAAAGACATTCCAATGACCTGGTCAAATGTGTAAGTTTGACATTCAACAGTATCAGATGTAGCATCACTATCCTGCTTGGGTTTTGGTGGTCTTCCTTTCTGTTTTCTGGGTTTCTTCCCTATTGCTAATGATGATTTGTTTAAACCTGGAGATGCGCTCTCTCCATCCATTTTATGGCCACCCAAGTGAGTGAATAGAAATATAGATTACTTAGCTGTGTACTAGTAAGTGCTTTCCGTAGTTCTGTCGTTCCAGATATAGAATGGTGGTCCTTTAGTTGATAAATATCGCAAGTTTACACAATTCATCTGTCATTGTGACATTGTTTCCCGACCGTGTTGTTTCAATGGCGGATTACTGAATTGTAGGCGTGATTAGGCGTGTGCATCCGACTAACAGGTGCTTAAAATAGTCCCGAAACAAAGTTGATTTCTACTCTGTTGCTTTGCTATTGGACACTATTAAACTTTTATTGGCTGGTTTGTATATACAAAAAATTGGTGCATCAAGGTAGAGTAATAGAATTTGACTGTCGAGAATAACTAATATGAAGCATCCTATTTCTACCATATACAGTACATATTATAATAATATTAGTATATTGTTATTGCCATGTTCAAAATGATTAGTGTTCATTTTTCATCAAGCTAAGACCAGTGCACATTTTACATAATTTAGCAAAAATACTAACAGATAAAAGTGCAATATCTCACCACACTTCAGCTTCAACAGTGTGATTTAGAGTGGTGGATCAGTTGTATGTGTCTACATGTTGGCCTACTCAGAAATTACCTTGAGAGGAAGAATGACATGAACAACCAAATGAAGTGCTAAATGTATTTGTTGTAATAAGTATAAATGTAGAAACCATAAATATTTAACTATGTAAAATAGAAAACCACCCATTGTGTATTAGTATCACGTCACTGCAAAGTGATACTAACCCACCCTTGATTATTTGTATAATTTGCTATTTACAACTATAATGGATGTGGGGATAACTCCTATACTCAATAATAATTATTGAAGAACAACAGATGTAATAAGCTAGCTTGTTATTCAAACTTTCCAAACTATCGGGAGATTATGTTGGCAATTTACTATGGAACTCCGGCACAAGTCTAAATTTCTCTGACATAATTATTCATCTAGCGGGCCATATAGCGAGATTGGAACCCAGGCTAATGGTTTAGTTGTACAACAGTCCATTTAGCAATGGCAAATAGATTGAAGAGCTTTGATAATCATCATGAATTTGTCAAATCTCCCCTTCATGTTAATTAAACTATATTAAATATTAGGTAAGCAAGTCAATGACAATAAATAGGGCCTCTGTACAGGCCAGAGCCAATAAAACTTTAATAACTTTCTTTTGTGAAAAAAGGCATAACAATAGCAACAGTTTCTTTGACCTGCTGACATTACTTGTTTTTATAACAGACTCGATGCCATTGAACATGATCATGATCATATTATGAACACCATGTTTTAATGTTGGAGTTGCCTCCACTTATGTTCAATTCACTGTGCGGTATATCGAATTTCCTACCAATGAGAGAGAGAGAGATTGCATGCCTGTTTTTATGTTATATTAGGCTACAAATATAATAGTTATTATATTGGTATACATTGGTATACACGGTATTGGTATACACGATATTTACTATTCCTTGCTGATTGAAGACACTTCATTTACAGAAACATACACATGCATGTTCCACTTTTACGATAACAACTGTATAGAGTTCTAAAAATAAGCTGTCTCCATATAAACCGTAATGCTACTTCATGCTTATGATGGTGTGAAATGCTAGAAATGGTGTTGTTGGGGTATTCCAACTTGATCATGAACCAAAAGTAAATTATTTTGCTTTGACATGTATTCATCATATTGCTATGATTGAATAATACATTGTAAAAACAGCTATTCCGTTGTTGTTATTGTTAAACACTGTAAAATAGGCCTATGATTAATTTTGCTAGCCATGCTTGACAAATCTGCGCAGAGTGTTAAGCACAGCTAGTGACACTCAGCTCAGAGAAAGACTGCTCAGCTCTGTTGACAATATGTTAGTACGTTCCCAATGTCGATTACCAGCATTCCAGGTCCACATCAAAATAGAAGGCAAGTACATGCACACTGTTACATGTAGCTCTATGATGGGGATTTGGAAATAACAACAATGACCATAGTGCTCAGGAGTTGTGTTCTCAATAACAAAGCGGAGGGATTTTACAGATGTAAATGAGCGTATGAGGAACATAGATTCCATTATGCCTGCAACTTTCAGCGCGGCCAGTTGGTCTAGGGGTATGATTCTCGCTTAGGGTGCGAGAGGTCCCGGGTTCAAATCCCGGACTGGCCCTAGCTTTTTTCATTTTTAATCCTACCTATTACAGCCAATCGAAGCATTCATTACCATGTAATCTTTAGTCCTGTACTTCAGATCTTCTTCTGATACCTCTAAAAATTCCTTCCCACTGTGGGAGGGGACAGTCAAAAGCTACATATTTTATTTCACATCAATAACAAAATATGTGAAAGAAACCGCTTAACAGAGCAATCAACTATAGCACAAGCATTCGAGGTACATTAAAATTTAACCGTTGTAAAAAAGGAATATCTTACATCAACACAGTACATTTTATATTGACATGTTTTAATGGAATGCTCTGTTGAAACGTAAAATAATAGACAAATATGAAACAAACATGGTGCAAGTTAGCGACAATAAAACTCTGAAATATGCAATAAAATATTGGACAAGAAGACCAAAGAGAAAGTTGTAAAAATAATGTAAGTAGTAAAAAATGTAGAGTACATTGGAATAAATTGCAACCATCACTATTTGGTATAAAACATTATAACTGTGGTATAATAGCAAAATTGATATATTGAAGTGAAATGACTAAAAGTTGGAATGTTTTCTGTAGACTAAAAATTGTACAATATTTTGACATGAATAATTTATCTGCACAGAGGTTGTAAAAACTAAACCGATTTAGCATAATAGGAACTTAGTAGCGAGGAATCTAGCTCATTACAAACATGATATAACATCAGTGGAAGTACCTCATTATTAATCTTCAAATTTAAATCCAGGATTAGAGAGACCAGAATAGTAATCTGATTGGTCAAGCTGATCTGAATGAGGTAGAGTCTGCTTTGCATTCTCACTAACAGTGACAGCACTAATCACAGGAGTCGTCACATGACCAGACCTGGTACGAGAAACCTCCAGTCTGAAGGGGTTCAGAACTACAGAACCAGTCAGAGTTGGTTCAGCAGAAGTTGGTGGAGTTTTATTTCTGTAGCCGACCGGCATACTAGACTTTTTAGGTCTGATACTTTCACGTAGTCTGGAGTAACCTTTAGAGAAACCAGTCTCCAAGGCCTCGACCACCCCTAGACCTCTCAGAGTCTCCGCTGGTGACCTGATTAATGTCGTGAAAAACATGCAGACACACACTAGACAAAATATATTCATGATAACTACAAAGACTGTGCCACAGACCCTTGAAGGTAGATTGGTAAGTTGAACAGCATGGGGGAGTTGAGCTGGTAGAACCACAAGGTAGCAGATCGCTAGTATAGTCCATACAGGTGTGAGAACAATCCACAATATAACGTAGGTCTTGAGTTTCCTAGAGGCTCCAAGCACTAATGATACGGACCCTATTCCATACAAAACACTTAGTCCAATAAGTAGACCGTATACAGCGTTAAGAGTGCGCATGTCGGATTGACCATGTGAATTCCTAACTACTTCAACCAAGCTATCGATGCCGATAGCTAGGAAGGTGAGGGAAAGGAAGCAGCTATATACACCAGCTAATATAGAACCAGTAGCCACATCCAGGCAGCAGCATAGCCATTCAGATGCTGCCATCTAACAGTGATGTGATTAGTATCAGTGACACCAACTGATCTACAAAATTATGATTATACCATCATTCAAACATACCATGGCACATTAAATAGACATTCTACATATATGTACATGTATATAGTTGGCCTAAACAACACTGTAGTTACTAGTTCACTGGTAAAAACTTGTAAACAGGGCTTTATTCAACTTATGAACCCAAGAAATGTGGTCTAAAACTCAATTTTTGCCTAAAAATTTGCTTCATTTCAACTTGATAAAAATACCACTAATGACTCACTTGACGCAAAAGCCTGATGTTGACCAATAATTATAAGTGATAGCTAGCCAAACAGTGGTATAGCCTACAACAGCTACATAACCTATGACAAACTGTGAAGTAGGCCTACCCAATGAGATTTTCTTTTTGTACTACAATGCATTTCATTTCCAGTTATGTACAGTACAGTACAATTTTACTCATTTATTGGCTACACTATTTTTATGACGTCAGGTAGGCCTGGAAACTAAAAAGATTATACAATATAGGCCTAACAATATGAATTAAATGATCTTCATTAATAAATTATGACAATCTCATCTTATTGTAGGCCTATTTAATAACTACTATCATTTATTTATATTAGGCTTATCATGTTGACCTAAATATTCATAAAAATACTCTAATCTGAGATAAGAGTTGAAAGTAAAGTAGCAGCAGCATTAGAGATTAATAATCCCTAATGCTACTGTTAATCCACTTTCAACTGTAGACACATGCATGATATTCACCTGCATATACAGCCTATATCTAACATAAACTTAATTTTAGGCCTACTTCTTTATTTTATAATAAATCGAATCATAGATAGTTAGTAAAGTTATACTAGTAACTAAACTTGGTAAGCCTACAATTATTAATAGTTATAGTTATAGTAACATATTACAAGGTATAATAATAATATTAACACTACTCTATTAACAGTTAAAGTAAAGTAATGTATAATAATAATAATAATTAACACTACGCTTTTAAACAAGTAATGCATAAAAATTCACGTATTACAAGGTATAATAATAATTAACACTACTCTATTAACAAGTAATGCACAAAAACTTTTCATCAAAACAGGCCAAGACTTTAGAACGAGATTTTATGCTGATTATATACATTGATTGTGCTTGAATTTATATTGTAATTGTATTGTTACTATATTTTTTATTTTATTAATTGTAAATTAATAACATAAACATCAAATAATTAATTAATGAAATTTAAATGCCTGATTTGATAGTTGAATTTAATTTATTTAGGACTCAGTAGAGTATGAGATGAGTGTCAGTGTTTTTCTGTTAATTAATTAATCTAAATCTAATCATATTAATAGCTATTTACTATTTAGCCTATTAAATTATATTGAATATTCATATATAATTATTAATTAATAATATCCATATTTGATATTAATTATTTACATGTATATTATAATTCTATTAAAATTGAAATTTATATTTTAAATTCCAAATTGTCATATATTATATTATTAAAGTATAATTATAATATAATTAATAACTACATGTATATAAAATAATTATTTATATAAAAATAATATTAATTTTAATTTTATAACATACATTACATGTATGTCATATGAGATTATAATTATCATATTTTTTATTAATAAAATATATTTCTATTATTGTTATATAGGCTACATGGTCATCTACTTACATTCACACAGAGACTGTTAGATTGATGGTACTCTTTAACCCTCTGTTGGTGCAGAGTACTGAATGGTCTTCCCAGCCTAGCCACCCCCATAAACCACATAGATTCATTAAAAATTGCAGAACCACTCTGACTGAGATTGATGGGAATCTCAATTTCTAATCAAGTATCACTGTCCCAATTCGATTACTGCATATCATGAATATATTTTTAGATGCATAGAGTTCTATGTTTAGATGATACAAAACTTTACCTGTAAGTATATTCATACTAGACTATAACAGCTGTCCAATGAGAGTGTTCATAGAGTTGTCTTCCCTCTCTCTATCTAGGAGAAGCTAACTCAGGATAGTCAATGATGAGGCCAATCCCTAATGCTTCAAGGCTACTGATGTGGACTGGAATGGAATTAAAGTAGAACATAGAAATAGTTCAAATGGTCTTGCTCTTGATTTATATACACCTTGAACTAAGGTGTAATCAAGCAATGAATGAATCAATGAATCTTTATTTCACCTTTATCTATACATGTGTAGGTACAGGAAAAACCTCATTATTTTGTAGGTATGATGCAGCACTGGAAATTTACAATATGATATAATATACAGTACCAGCAAACATACACATGTATGTGCAAGGTTTATAGAGATTATTGAGCAGACAATAGTGAGATCTTCATATAGCAGCAGCATATTAACTTGTTCCCTGGCGAGAACCATGGTCCCATACTGCAAAAACATTATAAGAGTTGGTTGTTCCTTCAGAGGAATAGCCATAATTGTGCACCAGGCATCTGCTGTTACATGGTATTTTGTGTACATTAACTAGCACAAGAGGTAGCGTGCTCAGGATTCTTCTTCTGGTAGGCATGTGTAGATTGGAGTATACAATCATGTAGATTGAGTTTGTCTTGTATTGGAATATGTTGTAGTATTGACAGCAATTTTCCCTCAGTTTGAAGAGGGAAAGGGTTGTGGAGAATGTAGTTAGCTTGGAGTGGTGGTAGCAGCCTATTAGGGTACATACATGTAGTAGTTAAGCTGCTTTTAATAATACTGTACCTGTACTGCTGACACAAAACTAAAGTTATTTTGTTTGACTAAGTTAAAATGAGTACACACATGGCATGCATTTATATATTGAAAACAAAGTGAATATCATATCACTTAGAGCTTAGCTAATGTTTATTGAATCATCTATATTGATCTTCTACCTTCCACACTAACTTTTGTGCATAAAAACCTTTGCAAAATGAAAATAACCACTTGTTCACAAAGATCAAAAATATAGAAAAATAAACCTGAATACAGAATTTTTACAAAGCATTATATGACAAAAATATTGACTAATTTTAATTTACAATATTAAAATTGTCAGCTATACCATATATTTCAGAGTGGTCTAGCTAGTAATCCTATGTAAAAGTCAATATTACAATATTGTAAGGCATCTTGTCTGTTACACATTATCTGTCTTTAATGAGTTTAACCAAGTGTTATATTCATCCTCCTCATCTATATAAAACATGGGGCTACTATCAGTACTGTCACAGCTTGTGGCAGCAGAGATACCAGCTGAACTGTGCTCTTTTGCTGGTGAGACCGCATTGTGAGACTCCTCTGTAGAAAGCTGTTTCTGCATGTAATTCCTTAGAAATGAGAGTGTATACTTGTATCCTTGCTGTATAATTACACACAATATCAAACTTATATTGATAGTTTGATACAAATAATGTAAATTTTATGTTATAGTAATTACAATAGTGATATACATTGTATATGACCGTTTGCATTCTATGCTTTGCATAGACTCTCTAGAGCCGATGTAATATTAGACAGTATGGAAGTATAGTCTACATGAACTAATATAATTATACATGACTAGATTTTAACAAAACACTGATTCACTATATATAAGACGTGTACATTTGTACAAGTCGTACCTCCAACCATGGACATAATATATACCTAATATAAAGTTGTCTTCTCTCTTTCTCTGTCAATGGAGTAACAAAGAGAGAAGACAACTTGCAATCAGTAGCAAATAAAACGTCAACCATCATGGTCACAATACAACAAGTCAATTATATGCATATAGGCTGTACCTGTATTAGGAATTCCTTATCTTGAGAGCACATCTCAAAGTCCAGGAACTGAATGTAGTCTGTATGAATGTTAACTGTTCTCTCAGCATCTTCAGGCTACAATACAGTGATCCATACAAGTTCATTTCCTGGGTGAAGATGGTTAAAATGTAAAAAGATGTTAAAGTGTTTAAAAATAATTACTATGTTACAAAGTATGCTCAAATTTAAAAAAGATAAATTACCTTTACATAGCTTCGTCTAGCCGCGCTGGTAATATTACGCTGTAATCTTGACCAAAACGATTTGGCGTTTGTTAAGCTGCTCCCTCGGAGCGCAACAGATGACTCCAAAATCCTATGTATATCTAGACCCAGGCTTCGAAGGTGCTGGTCAAGGTCAAATGCTGTTATCTATTAAATGCAACACACAGTCAGAAAAAAGCATTAAACAATGGTGCTTATCCAGTGTTATACAAGACATAATTCACTGCATATACACCACATGACTTTGTAATGCACATTAAAACAGGGAGACTAATACATCAGTTTAGGACTTAAGGGGACTTGACCCCATCACACAAAGCATATGCTGAGTGTACATACAAACCTAAGGATATCCACATATAAATTATTAATAGTTAGCTACAGGGAGTCACAGACACTAAATAAAAAATCACTTCACGGCCTCAGGTAATAAAATGATAACATCATTCATATTATTATGTTAATACTAATAGAGTATTACACATCACACATACAGATAGTATTACTACATGTACAGTATTACACATCACACATACAGATAGCATCACTACATGTCCAGCATTACACATCACACATGCGGATAGTACTACTATTACATACCAGGTTGTTGTGTGATGGAATGTTTTTAACAATTTGCTCTGCAGTTATCCCTTTACCAAACAATGTTATGATGTGACTCTCGGTAAAACCATTCTACAATATTTCCGTATAACTATAGATAGAGATAAAGTAAGATAAGATATACAATATACATACGTATACAATATACATACGTATACATATAGTCATATACAATGTAATATATAAATTCATGAATGCATAGTGCTGACATGCCAATGCCATGCATATACATGTACGTATATATACTCACATATAAAAATACAATAACAGGTTTTATTTGGTAAATTGCTCTGTGAGCATGAAAGGTCTGTGATACTAAAATGTATTCACAGGGGTACCCACTATATACATACTACTAACAAAACAAGTACCTGCTATATACATGCTATTAATAGAACAAGTACCTGTTTGCTAGCCAGTGTCTCCTGTAGTTTATCCTTCAGCACATAGCCATCTGGGTTGCAGCACTTTTTGAGAGCCTAAAAGTAAAAGAATAAGACTTGCAAGGGCACAGCTCTCGATATGAAGCTGGCATGTTGCTGCAACAAGGCAATATATGGCAGCCCTACACATTATTGGTTAGATAATAATTTATAGTCCTTGTAAAATTTTGGAAACACACCAAAACTACACACATTGAAAGGAGACAACGCCATAATAAGATTGGAATATTGTTTCTACATGGGAATTTAGTCATCAATCAGTATTTTAGAGAAAAAATTATAAAATAAAATTATTTCAATCAGAAATATTTTTATGTAATACATCACCTCTGGCCTACTTACAAGTATACTATGTATTCTAATGATTTTCAAATTTTATACATAAATCATCAAAGAGCAGCACATAATATCATAATTGTTTTCACAATCAGCTCTGTTATTATGTGAGCCCTTAGAGCTGTATACATACATCATATATGAAGAAAGTGGATGTAGTTGAACTTGCAGCATTATTGATTACCTTAAAGAGTTCAAGCAAAGCACCAAGGGTAGCTGAATGAACCTGGGCTGCTTTCTCCAGAGACATGAGGTGTTTAATTCTCTTTCTGTAACACAATAACATTAGTCTACAGTATGTTGTGTACACTGTCTGCTGTCTTGCCAGTTACATACTACAATATACATGCACTTACATTGTATATACATGTATGCATGATGGAGATACAAGCCTACATATCTAACTGACTAAACTCTTATGAATAATGAATATATTTTATAAAATGGTAACAATTATAAACATGTGGAATATGGAATATACATGTACTGGCATACGTTATGGTTGCAACTACCTGACGAGCTTTGTGTTAGGCCTGGAGAATGCGACGCTCTGCTTCTTAACGATTTCAAAGTCTTCACTAATGGAGGATTGTATGATGGACTCATTGAAGAAGTTATCGTTGACGGTCTGCATGGGTAGACCATTTAGTATTAATGTACATCTACATGTGCTTTACAAATTATAACATATTTATTGGTAACAATTGAGATATATAGTACTTCAATATTATACACCACAGCTACAAAAGTTCTGTAGCCGAGCAGATATGATAACAAAATTAAATTGCGAATAAATTCCAGATTCTGAATGATAGCATTAGTTGAACATGTGCATGTGACTGTATAATTACTACCAGCATTACTGTCCCATCAGTTGCGGACGTTCATAACTGCACCAGATGTGATGAACAGAAGCGAAGACTTGGAACACATGAGATTTTTAATTTTGAGATCCAGACATCACAATTACATGATATTTATTATGCCTCTGATGTTAGCTATGCTCTCCCTCAATGTCCATGAGACACAACTACACTTTAGAAATCACATCTTAGAAAAAGACAGACAGATCTTATTCTCGTAAGTCAGTAGAAGACAGCTGGCCTTATATAACAAATACATTTCTAAAACTGAGCAACTTTAGCCAAATGTTACAATACCTGCTTGAATCCTAGAGTCTTTGGATCTCTCTGAGAAAATTTGCTCTTAACGTCACAAAGGAAAGATATGTTCTCATGTGATCCATTGCATAGTTTCCTGTATATATGATCCTGGGGATCCATAGATAGCCACCAACCTGTAACATGTCACAAAGTAGTGATACTGATAGTCGAGGAAGGGCCATACAGCTAACAGCTAACAGCTAACAAGATCTGTAGGTTAGCAGATAAGTTTTAAAATTTACCCTCGGACAACTACGTAATGTGCTCTTGTCTTTTATTGTCATATCTTATTATGTAATCTCACATACTGCCATAATAAGATGGTAAAGTTATGTCAGAGATATCTTTAGTTTATGGCAACATCCAATATATTCTCCGCTTGAAGTTCACAAACATGTAAATGTGTCTACATGTAGGTTGGGTGAGAACTTGTAATAAATATTATCATAAACAAAAGAGACTTTGTATTGGAAATCAGCTGTAGGTTGTGCTAACAAACAAACATAATTACCATCAAACACGTATATGGGGTAGTTGCATATAACTCCACCATCTATGTAGAGATCAGAACTACCTCCAGCATGGTGCATCGGTATTGGTTCCAGTACTCCTGGAAAACCACAGAAACAAATTAAACTCATTGAGGCACACAAGAGATGGATATACAATTGTAATAAAAAGTGTCTACCTACATGTACATGTTGGTAAATGAATGGTGTGTATGGGGTTGGGTTGAAAACATTGTTTACAAATATTTCGATCCAGTTATATGTTTGTCAATCACCAATAAATCTATTGTATTTTTAGTGTACAAGCACTTTGTGCTTGGTCTGCGACGCAAGCTTTACTGCAAAATTTGCTCGCTTCGTTCGGATCAAATGATGGCTTGTGTTCATGTACATGTACGTGACCTCTGGTGGCACAGGCATGTTACAATGATTCCATGAGGAGTTGTGCCCCCTTGCATTAAGAAGACAACTCCAAGTCAATAGCGCGAGTTCTAACACCAATGTGTGGGGTGGGTCATGTACCCACCCGCCCTTGGTCAGGGTTGAGGGCCTAAGGCTACCGACTCGCCCCGGCAGTGATGCCTGGGGACCCGGTTCCAAGGTCCTACCACCACCCAGAACCGAGATTCTCGCCGACAGCATTATAGCATATATTATGAATCATGGGTCAGGGAGGGTCCTCGCTGTCGGCATAGCCCGAGATCCAACACTTATTTGGCGTGTGGGGTGGGTTGTGTACCCACCCCATCTTTGGGTCGGGGCCGAGGTCCTAAGGCTAGGGACCCGCCCCGGCAGCGATGCAAGGGGACCCGGTCCCGAGGTCATAGCACCACCCGGAGCCGAGATCCTGACCGGCAGCATTGCAACATATATGAGTTGTCCCGATTTTCGACCTCGAATCTGATTGGAGGACGGCAGACCGCAGACCGCGGACCGCGGACTGCGGACCGCGGACCGTTTCGTCTTTTTATATTTTATATTATTTTTGGAGAGTTTGGAACCCAGGCCTACCGCCTGCGTATGTGAATATACAGTGTAACTGCACATAACTTTAAACAAACAAAAGAAAATAAGTTGTTTCAACCTCCACATGTAACTACATGGTTTACACAAGATGAGCTTAGAGAAAGTACTTGGCAAGTACTTGCTAATTACCTGGTACTGATATGGACATTCTTATAGCAATCCTCACTGACATATCTAGGGTAGTCTTGGGATGGAAATATTCCTCCCTCCCAGTATTCATATTCAGCACGACAACACATAGTTCCGTACCAAATCTCTGATACACCTAATACAAGAGAAACAGTATGCCATCACAAATTTTATAAACATTATAAACATTATTGAGGCGCAAGGGGATAAAAAGCACTTGCCCAGGTACAACAGTATAGTGTAGCACATGTATATATTGCTATTAATAATTTATTACAGTATCAAATAACTGACCAAGATAGTGTATTGCCTATATACAGTAGATTATGTACAATGAATTGCATATATATAAACACTCTGTCACTTGTAATAACAAAGATTATAGTGGAGTGCTTTTAATTATTTCAACTTATTAGCTAGTAACTATAATAACTAAATTAACTAGAGTATACTGTATATAATATGTGATTTCACTCAAGTTCATTAATAGCATGTGTGTGAAGATATCTGACTGCCTTGAACTGTCTGAACTGGTATACTCAAGGGTATAGGTGATCCCTATTTATAAATGGTTTATAACTATGGCATAGCTATGAATATAGTTTGATTATATTACATAATATTATTCGCTAATAGTCTGCTTTGAAACAATATTATCACACCAATAACCCATAATTATGGTAGGAGGAAATTCTAGACCAACCTGACTGAAGGTGATGTCCGGGTCCTGAGTCTTCACAGCCAAACATCGGCCATACCAGTCAACAAAAGCCTTGCCAGGATTCAAACCAAACTTAGATATAAGCCTGGGGAGGAAACACAGCAGCTCGCACTTACTGTCTAAAACCATAAAGTCTTGTGAACAAGAGAACTGTCTATTAGTTCACTTGTACAGAAGTCAATGTGTAGAAAATGTGGTGATATCTCACGACTTGTCTTGTAGCACATGGGGGGGGGGGGGGGGGGGGTCACATAATAAATGTTACTCATAGCATAATTTTAAGCTTAACTGTACCAGCATACGTACAAATCAGAGTGAGTAGAATACTTTTTAACATAAAACATATTAGAATAAAGGGAATACAATGTATGTTAATTTGATAGAAATGGCCTCGGAAATTAATATAGCAAAATAATGAGCCAACATGTACATCCCTGCATGTAGTATATTATTGTGTTATGTACTACACCATTGTATTATGTATTACATGAGCATATTGCATGTGAAACAGTGTCTTCTGCTTTTCATCATGCAGTAATTTCCACATGTGGAAATTACTGCATGATGAAAAGCAGAAGACACTGTTTCACATGCAATATACTCATGTAATACATAATACAATGGTGTAGTACATAACACAATAATATACTACATGCAGGGATGTACATGTTGGTGAAGACACTACCATGCCATCAATCACATAAAATACATGTAATATTGATTTACAACAGGTTCTAAGACATAGGATATATTGACCTGTGGGTGTCATTGTTCTATCAAACCCCTTTTAACAGACGTCTTAGTTGATATTTACTTATAGCCTCAGTGCGCTTACAACATCAGCAAGCAACATGGATGGCTGCGCAAAGTGGTCTAGGAATTACACCAACCCTGATGCACATCTTTACATCTCTGAGTGTATTTAGTAAAAAGTAAAATACTGTACAAATGATAATTTCTACAGCATATAAAAATTATTTTTAAAGCCTTAAAAATTTAGCCGATGCACTGAAGAAGATATTCAAGTTAGACTGTTCAACAAAATTTCTTGAAAGAAAAGATCCCAACTGTCAATCGTTTTTCGAAATATACCAAACGAAAATAGTTTTAGTGAATTAGTTACCAGTATCTACCACGACCTGTTTGCTCTAATCTAACCTCGTATAAATATGCTCAGATCCTGGACATACAGGGCAACCATTTCCTCTGCTGAATATCCAACTGCTAAAAATCCGGCTACAGTGGCACCGATGCTTGATCCGGCAAACCGTCTCATTTTGATTCCCACATCATTCAGACACTACAAGCATTATCACCCGATAATCAAATATGAAAACACAACATCGACATTGCATAAACGAAGTGAAATGTGTATTTAAAGAGACGGTCTGTTCATATAAAAGTGTTTCAACATACTTGCACTGCACCAATGTAAGCTATCCCTTT
Source organism: Bugulina stolonifera (assembly GCA_935421135.1). Classification (NCBI taxonomy): domain Eukaryota; kingdom Metazoa; phylum Bryozoa; class Gymnolaemata; order Cheilostomatida; family Bugulidae; genus Bugulina; species Bugulina stolonifera. The sequence goes on from OW285187.1 coordinate 32,528,475, forward strand.
AACACCACCACCTTCAAATACTGCATTCTCAAATGGGAACGTAAAGTTGGACAATTCCTTGAGTCCAGGGAGTTCTGTAGTTTGGTCCAACTCAACCATAGCCTTGAAAGATGCATTCTTCAGTAGCCTACGCGAACCCTCAACTGTAACTGTTTTATCCGCCAGCGGTAAGTCAGCTAGTGATCCATTTGATGATTTCTTTGTACTAAAATAGTTTTTCGATGTTTTGTTGCCATTTTCATCGATACAGCTTCCAGCGCAGCCGTTAGCTTGAGCACCAGAAATTATTGGAGGACTAGCTGTCTTATCTTCGGTTGGGTGTTGCCTAGCCTCAGAACCTTTCCTCAGGCTTCCTCCCATTCTGGAAAATGTGTGTACCTTATACTAATCAGCATAAAGCTAAAATCCGATATGATACATGTACAATGTATATGTATGTACTAATATAATATATACGATGTAGACCATACAAGTATCCCTGTATGCCTGTCTGCATTGGCCATATCCACACCGGGTTAATAATTAGGGTAATGATTTTCTTGCTAAATTTATTGACAAATCCTAACATGACTCTACACAAAGTTAGCTTTACAATAAACTTCTATCAGCTGGTAATGTATTGATCTGTTATACTGTATAGTGCACATTGTATGTCATATCATTGATATCGCAATTAATACTAAGATGAAGGAAGCGATTCATCTGTAGTAATGATATCAAATACGTAGCGAAGTGAAAACTTACTATCACTAGGTGCTAGGTATCTACATAATTTCATTTGGCCGTGCATAATAATTAGTTTTTAATTTAGCAGATTTTTTTGTTTTAATTCATAGTTTCTTTCAGCACTAACTAATGGAAAAATTTTAAGAATGAATAGCATTTTATATATTTTTAAAGCGTTACCACCGCATCTAATTTAATAACGGAAAGTAAAATGATAATATTACTATAATATTATGCAATTGATTTTGGTTCCCAATACGCTTATACATGTAACATTGCACAACATTGCATCATCTGTTAAATGTAACAGTACAAGATGCCTTATTCATAAGATTTCAACAATATTCCATTTTTTATCATCGGAGTTGCTATATTTGGACACATGTAATTACTATCTATTATATCCATCGAATTTGGTGTCATTCTCGGATGTTTTGTAATCAGTGTAGGTAAGCGCAAACAAGTACGTATTCTACAACTTGATACTAAGAAAAGAAAGTTGCCAAAATTGAAAACAAAATATAAATTCATACCACATTGAACTAGTAGAAAATAACATGACCAGGCTATTGCATCATAAACTGGTTAAACTCTGGCACTTATAAAGCACCGTATCCATCTATTGTGGTTAGTACATTAGTGAACATTGTGAACCACTAATTAGTGAGATTAGCAGGAGTTGTCGAATCTTGTACAGTAGAGAGAGAGAGGACGAATCCAAGTCGAAGAGCTAAGTATGAAATACTACTTTGTTAGCCTTTGATCTGACCAAGTATTGGCTTTGATGAGTTGAATTCATTCATGTGCAAGCAGGTTGTACTTATGGTTAGTCCACTGCATTGATACTTGGGGTACAATGGCTAAACACCCATGTACATGCAAATGTACACATGTGCATGTGTATGTATTCGATTTCAGTATTGTACAGATTTTGAGCCACAAACACATTCAACACAAAATATTTTCATATCCATGGAAAGTGTAGAACCATTTCAAGTTCTAGAAACAAATTTATTATTGGGACATATTCCAGTTTGCCATAGAGCAAAGATAATCGAAAAAATAATATTTAGCTGTCAAACAGAGTTCATGGGAAGACTGGGATCAGTGTACTCTATAGCAATTACTTCTCTTCTTATCATCAATGGTATAGATCAATATTTGTAATTAAAGGCTCAACAAGAGAAAGAGCATATAAAATATGGTAATTATAGAGAGAAAATCAAGAAGTATAATAACTCACCGAGATAAATATGTATTCCACGGGATCTTACCAGTTTAAATCAATAACAATATGCATAATTATAATTATCTATATCTAACTAAATGATAATTAATCTCTTCTATCTGCAATTGCTTAAGAGTAGCCCATGTGTAGCAGTAGCTGTGGGTGTACTTTAACATAATTACAACCACATATTATACTGCAGTATGTAATATTCTATAATAATGTATATTATTACATTGTATTATATGACATTATATACTTTCTTAGTTTCTTCATAACCAGCTTTTATGTTTTTAGGCAAAGAGGCTCTTCTAAGAATATTTTATATACTTCAATGGAAGAAGTACTAGCCAATAGAATTGCTGCATTTGCATGCTGCTAATGACTTGGATTCTAATAAATTAGTACCATTCTATCACCATTGACCAATCACTGCAAAGCTATCTAACTTGAAGTGGTCCAAGGACTATTTACCTAGATATTCAAGAAGCGAACTTATTGCAGGACCAATCATGCATGGATAGCTAAGTAAATAGTCGTTGGAACGTCTCATCAGCTGACAGTGATAGAATAGATACACAACATAACACATCTACATTTGCACACACATACATACATACTTACACTATACATACACGATAATATCTGTGATGATGAGAATAGACAAATTGCGAGGTATAAGGGAGCAATCCCAGTATAACGTTGTAGTTCTTGGAGATGCCAAAGTAGGCAAAACAGCTTTGGTAACCCAATGTATATTCAACAGCTTAAGAACGAGTTACAAGCCAACCATAGAGGACTGTTACAGAACCTTGGCTAGACTACCAGGTACGTACTTTAACTATATAAAATAATCTGCCATTAGTATCCAATGTTCAGTAAAACCTTCATTTATTTAGATTGATAAAAGTGAAGACTGCAAAATTCCATGTAATTGTACAATAATACAATTATTACCTTCCTCAACAACCATAATGATAAACTTGGGCTCTCCTATAGGCTATATTAACATGTTGTACAAGCATTATCTATATGTACTATATGTATATGCATATTATGTATATGTGTAGGTGTACATGTAATAATAATGAGATAATATAGGACTGTTAGTGTATTTATTTTTGTTAACGTAGTAGGCCTATTTTTTATTACACAACACTTATATTTTATAAGGACACTTGAGTAGACTAACACGTAGGTGTGAGGTCTGAGAAATGATAAGATTATTATTTTCGAACATGTTGAAGACAGGTCATTGATAGATCCCCAGCAGAATAGCATAATTTGCATGCTCTGAAAACAACAACAGTTTTAATTAAGGGTTTATTTGCAGACTATTTAGTCTCATCAACAACTTAATTAATCTTGTCTCAAGTGGGTTAGCATTATTCCCTAGACACAGTGTCCTTCTACTGTATATTATTACACTCTCCTGCTACAGTTCACCATTATTATAATATTATATCATCATAGTACACCTTGATAATGTTGGGCTTTTGTTACAGATGGGAAATACAAAACAGTGAATTTAGTGGATACAGCTGGAGCCATGGATTTTCCAGCTATGAAAGAGCTGAGAATACGATCAGCTACAGCCATCATTATTGTATACAATGTAACCAATGCTCACAGTATCACCAAAGCCAGCAGCCTGATAAAACAAGTCCATGAAATGAGAGGTATTAATATAAATACTGACACAAATACAGATACATGCATAGATTGCATAGTTTGGCATGTTTATATTATTCTAACTTTAATTAAAATAATTTGATAAAACATCTAGTGTATATACCATGTACGTGTACATACACTACTATACTGTTTTATTAAGTGAAATGTAAGCACATTTATATAAATCTACCTGCAAATATAAGTGTACATCCTGTTCAAATGGACATAGTGCTCGTGAAAATTAATAACGTGGCCACTGTTAACATGTATTTTCATCATATACATGCACAATATTATTGCTAGTGGCTACAGGTATTTAGGGCCTACAGAGCAGTAATAATGTCACATACCACTACATGTAGGTAGCCATATATGATAACACATCTAATATAAATGTCATTACTCTTCTAATATGGGGAGATGATACACACAGGGCATATAATATCTATTTGAATTGACATGCAGTATGTTACACCTATATAATGAGAAGCACAAGACACATGACTACCTGGATTCTACTTGATATGTATATCAACACTATTACAGATTTGTTAGTATTAGATAAGAGGCACGCTATTATACTAGAGTATATATATATATTTCTATCTTTTGTATAACAATATAGATAAGGCACTAAACAAAGTAGGGGTGTAGGGTTCTTGGTGACACTTCACTAGTCTTGTGACTTGAAACGAGTCAATCAGCACGTCGATATGAGTATCATGATACACCTACTGTAGTTACACAATGTCCTATGACACACTCGCTCCGCGGCGTTGCATATACTCAATAAGTTTGCACTTGGGTCTGGTTTCTCTTCCTGGAAGAGCTATTTTAATGTACATGTACATGTAGGTTATTCAAACCTACATGTATAACATTCCTTTGGGTTAAATAACCGATATGATGCATTACATCTCACCAGATTGCAGTGGAGTATTAAATCAATAACTGATATAGCTAAATCAATTGTGGGAGAGGGAAGCTAACATTTTAAACAGCAGGATATTTTATTATAATGCAACGGAAACAGTTTTAATTTTTTTATAGATTATGCTGTTAATACAAAAGTGTTTGCTGCTTAATTAATATAATTTCAATGCAAATTTGTCATGAACAGAATAACTTATTCTTCTATAGCTAGACTGATGGCTTGTTGTTCGTGTACTACAATTACAAAGGTGCAATGAAGTAGCTACATGGCTGAGCTCTTATACTGCCTATTGTGGGCATCAGGCCTACTTGGTAGTTGATGAGAGAGTAATACAATATTTTAGCACTAACTTGGGCACAGCACAACATGAACCATAATAATGTCAAGCACTCAAGACTTTGCACTGTTCCTCCTCTAGTAATATTGGTCGTATGCTTGCCCACATGAGAATTATATTTACTGGTGGATGATGGAAAATATAGAACACAGAAAGTTCAGAAAATACTGATACTGGTTTCCTAGAAATATGTGCAAATGATATCATTCTGTCTACATTTTGTTTATGAGGTGTTTATATAATAATACTTTATCATGTGAATCACCACACAGACAGTATGCCAAGTTACCACTGGTAGGCTATAAGTAGGCCTATATTATACTAATTTACTGAACATGTAATGCTAATTAGGCCTTGTTGTGACTGGATATGTGACGCTTACTCTTATGTTAGGTGTATTTTACTTTATAGAATGTGACGGAGTGCCCATAACAGTTATTGGAAATCTCTGGGGAGCTGAAGCTGCCACCTCTCAGTACCAAATACCTTTTGGCATTAAGGAAGATAGTACTTGTCAACATGTGTATATAGAACTATCTAGTAACTCTCAGTGTAAAGAAATTTTTGATACCGTAATTAAGAAATGCTACGAGATTAATAGCTGGAAAGTGGAAGTGTTATCGTTTGGACTGAAGAATAAAGGTGGCCAAGAGAAGAAAATAGCCTCAAAGAAACGCGGAATACTTTCATATCTCAGTTTTAGGAGAAAAAAGAAATCATCCAAGATGAATCACAACGGCCTTATTATCACCTAGCATTGGGTGCTGTCAGTGTGTGACTATACTTTCACTTTGTGCTATCAAGTGTATGCTACGTGACATATATGTGTGTGGATGACAGCTTTAGCCAGGTTGTTAATAGAACCTATTACTAGTATGGCTAGTGATACTGCGATGCCAACATTAGATAAGACAGAAATGAATGTTGAATGCTGTATAATAGTTTACATTGTTGTGTAGCATTTCGAGGGGGCGACTTACTGACTTATTGTGTTTCTTATCTTAGAAATGATGCAAGAATCGGTAATGTAAAACAATCACTTTTTTACAAAAGAAACTTTATGGTGATGCCAAATTTATCGACTATACATGTATACATGTAGAGCAATTAACTATATTTTTGATAAAACATAAATACTATATATTTTTGATAACATATTATACATGTGATAGGCCTACATAATATTTATTATACTTGATGATTGCTAATAATAGCATGAAACCAAAAGTTTTATTTGTAATTTCACCTTATTTTAATAAATGTTCTATTCATGTATGTGGATATAACAGCACATTCTGCATTACAATGAAACAATGTATTCTACACACCTACATGCAAATCTCAGTGCAAGTATAAAATGGTAAATGAACAGTATTTATAAATGAACTGTTTTTGTATTTTTATGACATTCAATGGACTTGTATAGTACTTGGTAAACAAAACAACACAGTAATAACATGGAGATAGCGGCTATAAAACTTGAACACCCTTTTCAAACTACCCAATAGCAAACATTACCACTAATGCATATTGTACTACTCAAGTTTGTTTGCTACCATCAAAGGCAAAGCTAATGGACAAGATATCATACACTCTCTAGACATGTTATATAGTTTATATTACGTGAGTACTTTTGTAATGTGTTGCATCTATTTGACTATCAGTGGTAACTATTAACATATTCTCAATTTCACTATATTATTTATTGGATGCCATAACAGCAACCATATACATGTAAATTATAAGTTATACTTGTACATCATGTGCATGTGTACGCTTCATTCACCAAATAACAGGAGTGAGTTGTACTTGAACCCACAACCTGACACATCTCTAAATCATTGAGCTAACTGCTGCGCCACCTGATCATAATTTCAACTACACCAATATGAGTAGGATGTCATGTTCAAAAAGTAATAGTTGCAATGCAATGATTCCAATAACAATTCATTGTTTATATCAGACTATAGTCAGCAGAAACTTCACGGAATAGGTCTATATCTACTATCATTGCTGGGGAGTGGCTAATCTTACGGTCAGGAACTTCTATTATGCAGTATTACTCAGGTGATGTCACCTTCATATAGTCAGAATGGCCTGCGTAAGGCAGACTGTGCAGGATCTAGTTATATTTAACTCAAGTTCAGATGGCAATCAATGATTACCGAGAAGGATGAATTGTTATCCCGGATTATTGTGACCAACCACTATTATGTTCCTTTCTCAGAATATTACAATCTGTGATAATAATACATTGTTGCATTGTCACAGGGTATACCTCAGTGCAAGGTCAAAGGTAATGACTGTTATTTATAATACATGTTATATGTTGATCAGATAGTTTGAAAAATTTTTTCAAACCTTAGAAATAACTGCTTGATTAATAGTCTGGTTGAAAACCACTCCCAAAATATAAATCACACGACGATGTTAGAAGCAACATGTTTGTGATAGTGTTATCAATGAAACAAGACTGCATTTAACTTCATTCATAACAATAATGTAGAGATTATAGCACTTGTCGTCTATATATTTACCAATACAGCGAGCGAGCGGGTACACTAGTACAACTATGTGTATAATTATATCATTATGTGTTAGTATTACATATGTTATGTACATGTACACCCCAGTCTACATATATATCCTGCATCTACCTTTACTAATTTTCTATGGATCAAATGTTCTTTCTGACGACCAAACCTATTTTCATTCAGCTTTGGAATTGGCGTATAAACCATTTACTAGAGTAACAGATTTGACAAAGATATGCCTCTATACTAAAGTGCAGGATAAATGTTCATAATTTATTTATTGTTTTACCAATTACAGATGATATCAACAAACAATATACATGTACCTTTGTGTGAATGATGTGCAAGGACTTTGCAAACAGACGACTGAAACTATACAATGACAATGGAAGCACATCATGGTTTATCCTTATCAAATTAATGCAGAAATCTATCCCCTATCTCGAATTTGAGACACAATTATACTGGTTCTAGTTAACAGTTAGTTTATCGTTAATATCATCAGGTAGAGTCAATCAGTAGGTGATTCAATGGTTACATCACTAAGTGGTCTAGAATTCACATCACCAGATGATTCAGTGTTTATATTATTAGACGGCTCTGTGGTTAGATCACTAGGTGGTTCAGTGGTTAGATCAGTAGGTGGTTCAGTGTTTAGATAACTAGGTGGTTCAGTGGTTAGATTACTAGGTGGTTCAGTGGTAAGATCACTAGGTGGCTTGGTGGTTATATCACCGGTTGGTTCAGTGGATTCATCACTACAACTGTCTGGTACATAGTTGTCTTCTGTCAGACCTGGATCGACCTTGGCCTGTGCTCCTTTGCGTTTAGGTATCACACTGAAGAAAGCAGACTCCCAGTCTTTTTGCTCATGATATCTCAATAGAATTTCAAATACTACAAAAAGTGGAGACCATTTAGTAGGAGTAAATACATGCGGCACGTACCTACAAATGTATATTTACCAAACTTTACAATCCCTTATTTCATGCAGTGTAGTACGGTAAGTAAGTACATAAGTAAGCAAGCAAGTACATGTATATGCAAGTACCTTTAGGCAAGTATTATTGTATATGCAAGTACCTTTAGGAAAGTATTATAGGTGAGCACTTTTGGGTGTGTACGCAAGTCTTACATATTCGTGTGTACATACTCTCATGTACCTACTTATACACTCACATGCGAGTACGCAAGTAAGGAAGTAGATATGCACATCTAAGTATTGCATGGAATTAATAAACCTTTGGATATATTCTCCCACTTACCATGATCTATAGTCAACACCTTCCTACTCTTCATGTCTATATACTGAGATATTGGTAGCTGTGCATGGTTGAATCCATTCTTTACAGCCAATTCATGGCACAAGCCCTGAATATGAGCACATTTCATACGTACATGAGTTGTGCTCCCATGTAACAACACTGTACACGATGTGACAACTCTGTATCACTCCACTAATCATTATTGTCTACTGTACGTTATATTGGAAAATTGAATAATCAAAAACAAGAGAAGGCAACTGTGATTACAACTAAGTCTTGAGACTCAGCTACACATGGCAAAACCACACACCGTTTGTTCGTCAACATGTTGGTGCTTTCAGGCTTACCCCTCCCACCTAGCCCTGTTGTAATTGGTTAATACTAGATACAACGGCTCCTATTAATAGAAGTTATTCAAAATAAGCTGCCGTCATTGGCTGCATATTAATCAAAGCCACAGATGGGCTGGTTCTACTCCTAGCCCATGGAGCTAGGCTGACGAACAACTGAGCCGGCCTGCTAGAGCTCACGGCCTGCTAGAGCTCACGGCCTGCTAGAGCTCACGACCTGCTAGAGCTCACGGCCTGCTAGAGCTCACGGCCTGCTAGAGCTCACGGCCTGCTAGAGCTCACGACCTGCTAGAGCTCACGGCCTGCTAGAGCTCACGGCCTCTCATGTAGCTAAGACTTTTACCATATATTTTTCTACATAGTACAATGTAAGTACGATGATAACAACGTTAAATGGTATTTATTTAGCTATATTATGTAAAGAAAATGAAACAAATTAGTTTACCTTTTTAGAGTTATGGTCCACCAGCCCACCAATAATGTAAGCCTTTCCCTCTTCTAAGCTGGTTAGCACATTGTTAGATTCAGCTGAGAGGTACACTATATCGTCTTTGTCAAATAAAGTGCCATATGATGATTTGGACCAGTGGACCTATATAACATTATGAAAAGTACATGTACATATAATAGATGAAGAACAACAGACAGAGAGCAGACAATGCACCGGAAACTAGTTTAGATTAAAAGGAATTGAGGTGTCAGTTGCAGGATCACATTGGGGCGACAATGAACAGTATGATTGTGTGAGAGAAGAGCCCAGGCTAAAGTAACAGACTACTTACTGTAAGTTATGGAATGTGCACTCAAGCTAAGTGATAAACTCTCAGGCCATAATATAGTGATCACTCCGACTATGCAAGAAACACTCGGGCTATGTTATGACACTTAGGCGATGTAATGAATACTCAGGCTATGTAATGACACTTAGGTTATACAACGACACTCAGGCTATGTAATGAATACTCAGGCTATGTAATGACACTTGGGCGATGTAATGAATACTCAGGCTATGTAATGAATACTCAGGCTATGCAATGACACTCAGGCTATGTAATGAATACTCAGGCTATGTAATGAATACTCAGGCTATGTAATGACACTCAGGCTATGTAATGAATACCCAGGCTATGTAATGACACTCAGGCTATGTAATGAATACTCAGGCTATGTAATGACACTCGGGCTATGTAGTGAATACTCTGTAGCTATGTAATGACACTTAGGTTATACAATGAACACTTGCATTCCATTTAGATGTTCCAGAGAGTCCTTCGATGATGTTCTTCATCTTGCCTCCATAACTGGATACATGGTACTGTAATGGCAAATCATGCTATGAGAACAAACAGTAAAATATATTATACATTTTATTCTATTGTATGAAATATTTATATTTAAAAGTTGTTCTCTTTTACCACTTTTATAAAAGAGAGGGAACAACTTCCATAAAGATTGAACGACTTCAAGCTGAAACGACTAATTGTGTGCCATTCAAGTACATGTAACATGCCAAACAAGCCTGAAAAAATGTGTTTAAAAAATGAAACATGAGCGATCAGTCGATTATTTAACATGAGAATTTCAAAAGAAGGAAACTGCAAAAATTATTAGTTGCCATAACTCTAACCGACCTGTGTACAAACATTGTATATTAGGCCTATAACATAATTTACTAACTCACCTTGAAAGGTTGAGAAGCTCGTCTATTGATGGCATAGCAGTGTTGTATTTGCTTCACTAGTTTTTTTATATCATTTTCATTCATGTACTCCTCAAACGAACTGTCAATGACCACGTTTATATCGATGGGTTCAGTAATATTTTTACGTAACATTTTCCTGCATGGAGGTAATACCTGCCCTTCACTAAGAGCTTGTTTCCTCTTCTCCTTTTTACGTTCTCTTTCGAGTCGCCTTGAAATGTAAGGTGGAACTCATCATAAATAATCAAGTACCAGTGGATATAAATGACTCGGTGGAATAAGGTAAACAAGGTAATTGAGACTCTTTTGCACAATATAAGAAATCATTTGAGCTGACTATAGTGGTTCATGTTTACTTATGAAACAAAACTGAACCTTTACTTCACCTAATAGTCTAGTAGGCCTAGTGGTAGCTCTGCGCCAGCCAGGTTCTTATACTAATTACATGTACAAGAGACTAATCTTGTGGTGGTACGGCAGCTTGATTGATCTCTCCTTCATGCTGTTGAAAACTAAAAACCTGGAACACCAAGAAGCTTCAAACAGACTGGATTGTTAGACGTGCTCATCGTCTTGTGAGACCATGACATATTACTGTAACAAATATTATACCGTTTCTCGGGTCTGTACTTTAGTTTTGCCTCTTGTCTACGTAGTTTTCTTTGCTGATTTTTAGACAATGGTTTTGTTTCATCAGGCTGCTTTTCCATTTCCAAGTCATCCTTTAAACCATGCTCCGAACTCGACATTTCCGCATTCATTATCGCTAAATCTGAAGTATCAAATGGAGATTTGTAAGGACTAACAGAGGAAGACAATAGGCATATTCGGAAACTGTACTGGTTCATATAAGACTGCTTTTACTATCGAACACAGCTGAAGTGTTCAGGCGTGACTAATGCTTGATTTGAAGGGAACTCCCTTGCTTACATTAAATATTATTACTAGGCATGCCTAAACTAGCGTTATAGGCTGCCGTGTATTATTGAATAAAATAAATTGTTATTTCTGCAGATTGCTATTTATATAGCTTGCATTTGCAATATCCGAACATGCCTACTGTGTTAATATTGTATGGTTATTAAATTTAATGCTATTTTAAATCTAAATATTAATTGAAGCCAATACTAGGATTAAAATGAGTGACTGATTGCGTGATATGATTATGCTACTTTTGATTTGCTTTGTGTTAGTGTTCGAAGTGGAACAAATGAGGTGGGTACACGGTGCATGCAATCTTACAGATTAGTATTGTAGAGTTATTCACTTAATCTTATAGCAGCTAAGAAATTAGTGAACTACTAAAATGAAAAAAAGGTTATGCTTTGGTGAGATTCGAACTCAAGTTCTTATGACCAATAGTCAAGCACTCTACCACTACTCAATTAGGTCCATAGTGATTGTATGGGGGAAAACTAGCTATTAAAACGAGGGTACACGCCTGCTGGCCATACAACTACTAAAATTGAAGTAGGTGCACACCGTATACTCTCGTATAACAATACTAGTAATAATAGGTATCATTATTAGCCAAACTAAAGAGCAACAGCAATAGTGAACATGAATATTTATTTACCATAAATAACTACCGTAGCTATCGATATAAAATTATAAAATATTTTTAGGCCTATTGCAAAAAAAATAATTATAATAATATTTATTAACTATTGAAGTGATGATTATTATGCTTATTTACTATCATCTAATAAAATTATATATTATTTACTGATATTAAATTTATAGGATAAATACTGTGGGTATTTATTTGTCAATTTCAATTTGAAATTTTTGACTAATACTATACTAATATCCATTTCAAATACAGCATGCTCTACAATACCATTGACCACTCTGGGCTAGAAAAAATTATTAAGACATGGATAGATTGCAAATATTACAATCGAATCTAAACTAAAACTCTGATTTTATAGAGTAGGAATTATCCTTTTCTTTCTAATGACATAATCCTCATCACATCACCAATAGCAAATTATGTCAAATCTCTCAATAAGTATAACAATGTAAACCATCACTCAAAAAATCAAGAATTAAAGTTCATGTACAAAAGAAGGCACAGTTATTAAAAACTAAAGGATAACCCTACAACAGGATTTGAAGTTTGATCAACACATCGCTCAAAAAACAGTCAAAGCAAGCAGAATACTGGGAGCTATTAAACATACTCTACACTGTGCACCGACCAAAAGTCGATTACTTGCATACACTTGTTTGTGTAGACCAATCCTGGAGTATGCAGACACCATGTGGGATCCAACAAGTAAGCAGACCATTGGATACATAGAAAGGATTCAGTGTAAAGCAGTTCGCTTCATCAGTAATCTAAAGGGACGTGAAAGTGTCACTGCAGCCAAAAATCTTCTTGGACTAGTACCCCTCGAGTGTAGGAGACGAAATCATCGAATAACTTTACTTCACAAAATTCTCCAAGATGAAGAGAGCCACAATACACTATCCTCTAGTTACGATGAAATTGTTGAAAGCCGCTCGCAAACAACTATGACAACCAGAGCTGCAGCCAGAGGCGAACTAACATCAATGTCTGCCACAACCAATGTATACCATAATAGTTTCCTCCCTCAAACAATCCGAGATATAAGAATTGGCTATCCCGAGTAAAAGTAAATCAGCGATATGCTGTAGTATTGACCTTTTCACTGTAGCACACTGTTAGTAATGAGGCATTCAACTTGCACAATATGTGATAATAGAATGTTCTATCAACGACGAGTGAGTAACGAGTGAGATAGACATAGAGAAGAAAAGCAAAAGAATAAAAGTTACCTCCTGCTGCTAACATTCATTGAAACATAACATGCAGTCTATTGTATTGTTAATAAAAGACAATACGGTAGGGGTTATCAATTGTGTTACAATAGCAAAGGGATTCTATTCAATAACAAAACAAAAATATTAATGCAAGTTTTATAAATAGGCCTAAACTTTTATTTTCTGTAAACTCAAAATGTACATGACTTGTATTATTAGTATTGTACTTGTGATGATGTACTCCTTCGGTAAAAGCAAAACTGAGCTTCTGGGCAGTTGAATAAAAGTTTAGTTTGACGGGACCTAAATCAAATTGCTTGCATCATCCCTGTAACTATTTGCAATATCGCCCTTAGAACACAGTCTTGGTCTTACATTAGTGAAGAATGGATTCGACAAATATGTCGCCTCAGAGACTAGGTTACCATATGTTTTTCAACTACTTTGGTACGTAGTAACATTGTAATATGCGCGAGGGCCTATCCTTGGTAACTAGAGAAGAAGTCTACGCTCTAATTGGCATGTTTGGGAAATTTGATGTACATGTAATTATTTTATAATAATTATTAATTTAGCAAACAAAAGATCAGATCAGATTCAGATGTACATTAATATTAGCTATCAAGGACAAGTTCTATCAATTCTAATCATTTTGAGTTTTAATTTGAAAGTTAATTTTGGTTTTTAATATATGTATTAAATATTATTATATACATGTATATAATAAATATATAGTTAAGTAATACTTATACTATATTTTATTAGAATTAGTATAAGTATATACTGATATTAAATATAGGTCTACTCAATCTGCATACAGTTAAGTTTATTGTCCATACTTACATGTACTTGCCAAGTGTCCAGAATTTGTCAGGATACCCCCTAGTTTTTGTGCTTGTCCCTACTAATTTTTATCTATGGTGAAAATCAATGTTACCAAACCTCATAAATTATATATAAAACACAAAATAAAAATGAAAATACAATTTAAAACAAGTCATTTTTATTTTACATAGGTAGAAGAAAATATTTTAAATGCTACTAAATTAAATAGCACTAAAATGGATTATTTGATGCTTTTTTTAGTAATAGGTTTTATTCAACTAATAGGCTATACACCTAAACTATGTCCAGTGAGCCTGGTACTTGTCCAGAGATTTTGAGTGGACGGGTCCAGATTTTCTGCTCTTACCCCTTGGCAAGTTACAGTCATGTATGTTACTGTCTTGTGTTTGATACCTCATCAGTGCAGCTCAGACATATTCCTAGGAGCACACCTTGGCAATGCTCTATATTTACAGCAAAGCATATCTAAAAGTTGTGAAATACACTGAGCCTGAGACAGAGTTCTCAAGCTGCCAGAGATGGTGAAAATTGCACAAGGCTAGTAGTTCAGTGTATCTTCCAGGTAGAGCTCAGGGCTTAAAGTGTACCGGAACGCACCGGAACACCGTTCTGGTAAGAATTTATTAGAGCTATTCTTACAGGAACGCGTTCCGGTTGCATTTTCATTTGGCTATTTTCTCAGTCATAGTTGGAAGGCTGTGCTACCCTGCCCAGCATAATATAAACATACTCTGATGAAAATTATGCTATTATGATGAGGGTAGCTTAGGAACTGAGTTTTCATCATATACAATGTATAATAAAGGTATTTCAGTGCCTCACCCACTGGTTTTCTCTAATTCTATTTGCCAGGGAAATAGACTATACTAATTACTTTACAATGAGTGACTTTTGTTAGAGTAGTGACCATAGCAAATGTTATTACCAGTTATTATAACAAAATAATGGCCTATGTCAATGGGGTGCTATTTATGTTGTGACAGTGCTAGCATTGTCTTTGAAGACACTAAGGCATTATTTTTGTAATGTTTGAGAGCATGTGTAAATGCAGGGCAGACAGGTAAAAGTAATAGGTTGTTTCAATATAGATGCCATCTGCTAAATTGTCCATATTCTTCAGGGCTTGGGAAACCTAGGATACCACCAATGACTTCTATCTCTATCCACCAACTAATTTCACATTATTTCCCCTCTTTTTCATGTGTGCACATGTACACTTGTAGGCCTATTTCATGTAAAGGACTACTGTAACAATGGTACTTCATGACCAAGCCAAACAGAGAAGCACTTTTTCTGTAGTGTACTAATTTGCAGTTTACTTTAAAACATTTTGTACTTTTGTACCATCACGCATTGCTCAAATATACAGGTCAAACGCATCAAAATAGCAGTTTTGTGTGTGCATTTTCCAAAAATTTCCGCCCCTGCCCACCCCTTTATGTGGGAGGGAGCTTCGGCGCCCCTCCTGCACCTCTACCCTTAACTAGTCCAGCTCTGGCCGCCTCGCCTTTATTAAGAAAGTTACCCCCCCCCCCCCCGTTAGTTTAAGCTTTCAGAGATTATGTTGGCAGTGGGGCAAAGTTGATTCAGCTTTTGCTTAAAGGAATGATTCAACAAATTCACGCTCTCCCTACAAGCACTGCAGAGTTTGAGCGAGGATTTAGTCGAATGAATCTGTTAATGATTTCTGATAGGGCTAGTACATTGTATGTTAGTTTCTACACTTGCATCAGTTCTAATCTCTTTATTGCTACCTTTGGTCCTGCTCTTAGCCGATTTGATGTGCATGCGCTGACATACCTGTCAACCTGGAGTGAAAAAATATAGGGAGTCCCAACTTCCAAGTGCACAGGTGAAATTTGCAATACCCTAACTACCAACTGCAGAAAATACATTTGGAGAGTTAGAGCTGTGGGGGGGGGGGGGGGGGTTATGGGTGCCAAGGTTCACTGTTATCACAGCACTAATCATTATCTTTTGACATAATCACTAATACATGTAAATTAGCTACCACATGCACATGCAAAATATAAGCCATCTAGTAGCTGATAACTCCAAAGCTGTATCAAAATACCAGATAGAGCGAAATGAGACTAAACAAGGGTATTAATTTGATGCTATTTATTGGATAATCTTGGATATTGGATATTAGATAATACAAAAATGAAAAATACCTATCTGATGTCCTGAAATAGGGAGGATATAGGGATATAGGGAGCTGGTGGGAGTGGGAGTTTGAAATAGGGAGGGTCCCGCCCAAATTGGGATAGTTGACAGGTATGTGCGCTGAACATTTGTGTCGGTCATTTCAGACAATTGAAACTTTAGTTCTCACCAAAGAATATGGCTCAATACCACTCATCTAAACAGAAATGTAGATATAACTATTATATTTATTAAATGTTTGTTTACACACAGAGAACAGGAGTTAAACTAGTACAAGAGTCAAAATATAAGTATTCTAGTTAGTAAGTTCACATTTTGAGCTTCGAAATGATGTGTAACTTGACTTGGTTGACCATGTACAAATAGCTGTATTTGCACCTCAAAAACCATTGAAACAGCGATTTTGTAAAAGCTCAGGAAATTTTGCCAGGAATTCCCTGCTATTCATTGATGTCACTAAGTTTATATGCAATGACTGTGTTATACATGTATTATATATATATTATAAATATAGGCTTAGATATTTCTGTGAACCTTGGTTGTATAGAGTGGAGCTCCCAGGCTTTCTAATCAGGTGGCATGGGTTCATTTCTCCGTTGTACCAAGTTTTGTTTTTATTTTAATCCAAGCCCATTTGTTATGCTTAGAAAATAATTTTTTATATTATTATTATCAATAATCAATTAACCATGTTTTAGTTTTACATTGTGTTCATGTTAAGTTAGATAATGCAGACCAAAATTTCAAAAACTACTAATCAAACCTAGCCTAAATTGTGTCTATTGTATATATGGTCTGGTCACAGTGAGAATGATAAATTCAACACTTTGTTTTAGTCTTTCCTTACTGAGAGTGTACATATGGCCTCAGGCAATTTTTAAATATAAAAAAGTTGTCTAAAAATAATCAAATTCATAACCAGTGTCCAGTTATCTACTGGTAAGCATCCCCATTCTTTTAATTTCAAAGTCCCAGATGATCAGACTTTTATGCTAAACTAATCTTCTCCCATTTCTAGGTTCATAAAGTTGGATGTTATCAACGCCATGCTGTGTAAAAGTACAGTCGTGGGAGTTTGACAATGATTGA
The DNA here is from genome assembly GCA_935421135.1 of Bugulina stolonifera. Classification (NCBI taxonomy): domain Eukaryota; kingdom Metazoa; phylum Bryozoa; class Gymnolaemata; order Cheilostomatida; family Bugulidae; genus Bugulina; species Bugulina stolonifera. The sequence goes on from OW285187.1 coordinate 32,546,113, forward strand.
TAAACACTGTGTTGTGGTGAGTTATATTGTGCACTGGGGTGGGCCTATGGCAGACTGTTTCAATTAGCTGTAAATTTATTATTTTTAAAATGGTATGGAAAACATCTGAATGATGATGGTCTTAGCCTTATACCTTAGCCGAAGACCAGATGGGGAATGTAATGGCTTCCGACAAACACAGATAATGACAAAAAATGCATCTCACAAATTCTACTGTATGGTGCAAATAAGTGACTCCCTTACAACTGCGTTCTCTCAAAAGTGTATAGTGAGGGGGTATAAAGTCTATGAGATAGCTAGAAAAAATGAGGTTGGGGCATAAAATAAATGTATGAAACTTATTAGTGTATTGTCATTATATCAGTCTGACCATATTTATTGGTGCTCGATTGGTGTCAGCTTTTTCCTGCAGCTTATATTCCTGCTGCTTTCTGGGGTACTAAATCCTCTAGGGCTTTAGAATGTTCTACCTGTGGGAGGTTTCCTGTTAATATTGAAACTTGGTCTCCAAAATCAAACCTAATCTCCATTATAGCTAAGCTATATATATTTATATGCATGATAATATAAAAGAAGCTCTCCAACTAGCAAGCTGCTGAAACTAGCTCAACAGGAGTGCAAGTTTCACCAAACCAGAGGTAAGTAACCACAGATATACTCCATCACTTGGATCACAAGATAGGCCTCACATATCTTTATTATATGATTATGGTTATCTGTCATGTACCAGAAAAAGTATCTTGTATTGTAGGCTGAACTGCTGGACTTGTGTGTTCCAGAGGTGTATGAAGAGGCGTGTGGTGTGTATGTGTTGAGACTAAAGTGCTAAGCAATTGGTGAACGTCCTGGCAGTATTACAGTCACTGTTTCAAAGTGATTCAACTGGGGGAGGAGTAAGTTACTTACCTTGACCTGCATGCAACTTTTCATAAACGTTGGAAACTGCAATAGGTGGTAATTCCCAAAGCAGCCATATAAATATTATATGAAATTACCTGGTGAAATACTATAAACATATCATTTGCTCATGTTCCGTAGTATAACACTGTGCATGCAAGCTGACCTGTTCTTGTAGGCTTACTTACTTTACTTACTGATGTTCTGTGAATAACATGTTAATAAATTACGTGTATGTACTATGTAGTATATAATTTATATTGTTTTACAGCAAATGGAAATCCTAAGCAACATAATATAAACGCAGGAGTTGCAGGAGCAGGAGTTGGTACCGTAGTCAGACCTGCTAAGCAGTTTTAACTCACTAGCTCAGAACAGAAGAGGGAGCAGTGCCATGGCTGTCCAGACAGAACTAAATAAGTGAAGAACTAGAACCAATTACTAAGGTGACTTTTTGTATCTTAGGTTGATGAGATGTGGAATTCTGAATTATTGTATTTTTATATCAACTGTACTAACATAATTACAGTATTATAGTAATGTTCTTTTCTTTTTGAAAGGCACATGTGTGTAATGTATAACCAGATAGATAAATACACTGTAGTATAACAACACTTTGCAATGTTGAGTTGGTTTTATAGTGTGGGTCCAGCAGCAGGGAGTATTCAAAACCAAAAGCGTTCACCAAAAGTATTCATTATAAATAGTCCTACATGTAAGATTACTTTAGCCTACATTATGAGGAATCCACTGATAAAACTGGTAAAAGCTACTGAAATATCAGACTATCAGATTTATATTGATCAACAGCCAAGTAAAATTAAACACTCAGCATTGATAAAAGATCATTTTTGGGTGTCATCAGATGAAGCAGGTAAAGGTTGAGTAAGTTCCACAAATGAAGTAAGAGCTCAATAGCACTACATTCAAAGTGGAGTTAGAACAGGGCATTACTTGGTGTGTATTGCGATGACCCTAAAAGTTCAATATGGGCCATCCACAACCTTTATTACATAATGTCACGTAGCCTTATGTTAATTTTATGGAGGATACAATTTTACTCCATCTGGAATTTGAATAAAGACAAAATGAGAGCCATTGCAAAATATGTTCATAAATATAGTCAGCCCTGGAATATTGGGGTTGTCGAATGCTGTCTGTAGCATCAGTAAAATATAAAGAAGAATTTGTTGACGATTGAGACTAGAAGGATTATAGAGAATAAAATTTTAAAGAGAAGACAATTATAAATGAATGAAGTGTAGTGGTTGAGGCCTTGTAAGTGTGCTGTGTTAGTAGTGGTAAACAGAGTATAAAGGGAGAGGAGAAAGGACACACAAGTGTAAAATATCATGACTGCAATGCACTGTGGGTTGACAGAAAGTTCATGTAAACAATTATTTTGCTCTTATACTAATGGCTCCGATACTAATCACATATCTCTGAAAGTTTTAAAGAAACAAGCCCAATTGACAGTGAAGTAAAAATGCTTTGGGCAGGAGATATTTGGTACCTGCTACTTTTTTGGGTCACTCTTGAATACCCACATCAGTGAAATGTTCTAGGTGTAGAATAAAAAATGCCTGCAGTTTCCTTTATCAGTTGCTGAAATGCTCTGTGCATTGACTGTTTTCAAGCCACTGGCTAGAGGAGCTACATGTACATGTAGGTACAGAAGTAGTGAAATTTGAAGCGGACGTTGTTCTTCACTAGAACTGTAGTAGGATAAGCTGTCTTCTCTATAATCTGTGTAAATATATTAGCTTTCATGAGCAGTCATGCTAATGTTTTCAATTCTGTTGCCTGTCACACTAACAAATTTCTGCACAGCTTTCTGATCAGAACTGCTCGGGAGCTCCGCACTGGTGAGATCATAGCGGACTAATAAAAAAAAGACCTGCAACTCTGATAGTTCCTCTTTTCCGCTACCCTGGGGTCTAGGAGCTTAACCAAGACAAGACAAGACAAGTCCAAATACTCCGTTGCTATTAAAGGCGATCTTTCCAGTTGTACACCTTTTAGCCTTACCACAAGCAACACTATTTTGTCTTGGCCTCTAGATGCCTCTTTCTTTTCAATTTAGTTGAAGGTACAACTAGACTGTACACTTGACACCACAAACCTCTGGGTGACCAATTCTGATTCATTCTGACAAGTGATAGTAGTCTGGGCATGCCCAGACCATAGTTTATTGGAAGCTTCCAGCTGCTTAGATAAATCTAGCTGTAGAGTTACTATCAACTAGAGCTATGATCTTGGCTGCTACTGCTACCAATCTAATCCCACTTTACAGCTTAGCCATAGGTCCTTTCCTGTTAGGTGGGTAGTGGAGAAATTTAGATACCCTTAGTTCCTTGTTTTTGGTTGGGGTAAGAGTTGTTTACCAACAAAATATAGAGAAGACAACTTCTCCTGCTTCAGCTTTGGTGAAGAACAAAGGCTTTCTCAAATTTCTCCACTTCTGAACCTATCTCGTCCTTTGATCCCCACATTCAAATAAACAGAAGCTAAGAAGTTGTTCTCTATATTTTAGATTTTTTTATTTTTGACTCCTCTTTTCAAGCTGTGTAAATATTGATGACTGTATTAATCATATTCTCTACCCCTGGTCTATGAAAACGCAAGTTTCAGAAAACTGAAATTGGATTACAGAATTACAGGATTTTCAGTTGAAATATCATCAGATAGTCATAGTAATATTCTGATACGAAATTGTTCTGTTGAAGTCTTGATATGGTATTGTTCATGTATACATGTATCACGGTAATGAAAGTAACACTGCGGGACTCTCTATGTTGTTCATTTTCTCAGAATCCCATGTAGCCTCTGTAGGAGTTGTTTCCTCAGTTTTACTACATTTTGGTCACAATAAGCAAATAGGAAATCAATTAATAGCGAAAAGCTGACGATGTTTAATCTCCGGAAATCTTTGTAAGCTTAAAAAAGCATTCGTGAAAATTCAAATCAAGCTGAAACTAGCAAAATTATTTTAGTTTTATCGGTAGAGATAGCCTATTTCTTTGTCTCTGGATTGTACTGTAGTATATTTTACCATGGCTTCCTTGCTAAAGCTTCCCTTCCTCTCGTCAGATATGTATACTTGCGTGTAAGTAAAAGTTTGCTATTTAAATTGTACATTTTGTATGTATAGGGATTTTGTTTAGTCAATTGATATCTCAGATTGCAGTTTGATTATCGCCTGGTATTTTCTACAGTTACTAAACTACTAATCTGCTTTGCAGTTTGACCACACCTGTGGTAATATCTTTATTATCTTTTTTGACTCCAGAAATAATAATGGGAAAATCATTGAGTCAAAAGTTCAAATAGCACTTTAGTTTTGGCAGCTCGCTAAAGAAAGTAATGAATCATATAGAATTATATATATATTCATACAAATCATTATGAATATGCAATTTTCTAGCATCTAGCAGGGTTGACTATACAATGGGATATACATTCATACCCATATCCATAACTTTTAGTGGATATACAAATATGAAAACTTTTGTGTGCAAAAAGTTGAAATGTTTAAATTCTATTATGGATAGTGGAATAATGGACAATGCAATATGTATTATAAATATGGCTACTCTGAGATGGGATAGTAGAATGTACCCATATTATACCCACAGTGGTTAGCGTAAACTTATTAGGTACAATAACCCACAGGCCTCGTTTTGTACAGGAAGTGCACATAAAAGTAATGTAGAAGGATGATGTTGTGTGTTTTGGCAATATCATAGGCTGCTGTATAAAAACAGCTACTTTTGGTTTTAACTAAAGTATATTATTGTTCTTCAGTTGTTTGGGTAGTTCTGACACACCCTCCAAGGGTAGTATAACTGACTGCTTTGAGGTAGAATAGTTCCACTCCACTCAGGCTTTGTCCTCAAGAAAGGGTGGCTTTGGCCAAGAGTATTGTGACCACAGAAAGTGTTATTACCAGTTATGATGACAAAACAATGACTGCTATAATTGATGAGTAACATGTTCATGTTATGACCAGTACTAACGAACCTGAATAATAATATTCTAGTACAATGTACATGTAGTACCAGCGTTATTTTTGAAAAAAGATACCCCTGAAATTTCGTTAGCTAATTTATATCATGTATACATGCCTTCAAACAATACAAGCAGTGATAAAAGATTAATATATCTCAATATAGATGCCATGTGCTAAACTGTCCATGGTTGCTTGTTTGCAGGGTGTAGGAAACTTCGGGTACCACTTTCCGTCTCTATCCACCAATCAAGTCAACATACTCTCCCCTCTTATATATAGATTTGTCCATGTACAGGGCTACGATGACGCATTTTGGCTTGGTGGCCGTTTCATTTGCTCAAAACCTTTACCCAATGTGCCAGGGTCTAGAGATGGTTAGATGGATGCAACAAATCTATACATATATCCATAAACATGCCTGTATTCCACTATCCTGGCACAGTATCCATCTTTGTAGACATATTCCCTGATAACCGTGGTTATTAACAATCTGGTTTTAAGTTTCATCCAAACATGGATATGTAAAGTAGCCCCTGCAATGTACTCTGACAGTGCCCAAGGGCATACAACATCTAACAGAATCTAAAAAATGTTATACATTTTGCAAGAATGCCATTTTCAAAGCCTGTCACAAACCTCAAAACTGTTTGTGAGTATTTTAATATTTACATGATTGTACATTAAGTATTTGTTCTTCAACACTGCACTATCTCAATACTCTCTTCTAAATTCCAATTAAACAAGACTTCATTTGAAGTTGTGATTCTATCACTTGCTCAAGTTATACTACTGTAAGTCCTAGAATGCTTGCTTTGCACAATGTAGGGTAAATTCCAGAGCTGGGTCCAAGTCATAGATTTGACTTGACTTGCCAAGTCAAGTCACAAGTCGACTTGACTTGGACTTGCCAACTTGCTGACTTGACTTGACTTTGACTTGCGCATCAATGTGACTTAACTTGACTTGACTTGGACACATGAATGACTTGTGATTTTGACTTGGGTTCTGCCAAGTCAATCTGGCAAATAAAAATTTTGTACGATGTTTAACCAACATGGAAAAAACGTCTCAATTGCCTACCTATTTATCATTTTTACTATATCGGTGCTACTAGCAGCACTCAGAGTATATCAAGGTTAGCTATGAGGATACGCAACTCAGGCAATATCTAGTAGGCTGTGTGTACGTGAGACTACACAATGCATAGTCACAAGTACACACAGTGCAAGTAGTGTAAGTGTGGCATAAGTGTGGTGTAAGTAGTGAATACAATGCACAGTGCAATAATTACTAGAGTTAAGTAGTGAATACAATGTACAGTGCAATAATTACTAGAGTTAAATTGCAGGACTGGCCAGAGGACACTGTGCTGTACCTTGTGCTGTTTATATCCTATGTAACACTGTATTACCATTACAATATACAGTATATAATACTATATGACCAGCCTCGACCGCAGTGCCAATAATACTACTTATATAGACTATTCTTTACCATGATTGCATAACATACCTGTACATGCCCTGCTACACCTTGGCATAGGTTTTTCATGGATTGGAATGCCTACTAAAAGAAAAAAGTGATGTTTTGTAAAATGTAAAATTTTTTGAAGTTGTCTTCCACTTGACTTGCATTTCGACTTGACTTGGCTTTGACTTGACTTGACTTTGACTTGACTTGACTTGTGACTTGCATGGCAGCTGACTTGACTTGACTTGACTTGACTGAGGTAGCACTGGACTTGACTCGCCTCCAAAATTTCAGAAATGACTTGACTTGTTGACTTGCAAGTCGACTTGGACCCAACTCTGTTAAATTCTGGTGTCATGGGAACAGTACACCAACATGATATAAGAAAGAAAATATATTTGAATTAATTAATGTGTTCCATTATTACATTGTTTATTGAAATAGTTTTAAAGTAGGCCTACATGGAATTACATGTATATAATATGGTATCATTTGGTATTTCACAGTACCTATTGGCCAATTGATATTGAACACTATAATTGTTAGGTAAAATGTAAAATGAATTGCATTTCATGGTTTACCAACTAAAATATTGAGGGGTGAAAAACGTTTTCAGATGTACGGTCTCAGATTTACCGGTGGGTCAAGTGAGTACTAACTCCAATGCCTTGTATTTATTTTACGGCTAACAGACACTATAAGGATTAGTAATTGATAGTTTGGTAGTGTAATAAACTTCCGCCACAGACTGGTTCCGGTCCAGTCTAGTTTATTTTATCTAATTCAATTTAAGAAATAATTTACAAGTTGAGACAAACCGAAATATGCCCATCTAAACACTTACAATATACATGTACATGTAGATACAATGTACATTATATTCTAAGTATAGGCTGGCACAATCGGTGCTACAACTTGAGTATAAAACTACAGTGTAGAATTTTGCACTAATATTAGGGTAATAGAATAATGAACTAGTTGAGCCTTTGAAAAAATAGTTCAAATGAAACTAAACCAAGATTATGACTGTGTATCTCAGAAATACCTTATCTCCCAATTTATAAAAAATACACATTAATAATACAAATTGATTTCACAGGATATGTAGAAGATACATTTTTTTTGCTCATGGTGCCCAATGCAAACAGTTTGATTGGTTGTTTAATTTTAGCTAGGGCCACTATAATATAGTGCAGGCCTGGCCAAACTGTGGCCCACTTGCTAATTTTTGGTGGCCCACTTGAGTTTTGTGTGAAAATTGGCATTTTTAGTATATTTATTTGATGCAGCAAACAGATGAGTTTATACATCAGAAACCCGATAATATTGTCTCAAGCATCCTAGAACTCTGCACCATGCAACATAAATAGAAATTCAAAACGTGCAATTAGAATTTGAACCGCGGTTTGGCCCGTTCAGAAATTTACATAAGCTAATTTAGCTGATCAAGTGTCCAATGCAAGCTGAACCGCTTGGGGGCCATTCCATGGGGACTGATCAAATTTGCGTGCTGGCCCGACTCAGATTCTTTTGAAAATTTGCAGGTGGAAAGAGCACCCTTGAATTAGTGGAAAACCACCAATTTTTTTTCTATTTGACTCCTGTGGTTCCGGCAGCAGCTCGTTGAAAAGTGGGAAAATGTGGTGGGGACAACTCCAAATTGAGTTTTTTGAAATCCCTGAACATTCAAATTATTACTGTGGCCACTGTATGATACTTAGAGCTGTAATTCTTGTTGCATAGATACTTGTATATATGTGCTTCAGTTTCATTACTCATTCAAGCCTGTATGGTCAACACATTGAGGGTCAGAGGTCACGGAAAACACCTCTCAGAGCTAGTTTGACCCAAATTCACTGAAAATCGACCAAATAGACACTGCTGGATCTGATGAAAAAAAGGGTGATATACAATAACTAAGTATTGAAGATGCTCAGTACAAGGGTAAATAAATTTTTGAGAATAAAAACACTTTCCAGACTGAACCATATGGTGACAGCGGCTCAAATTCAACATGGCCGTCGTCTGAGTTGGCGTTTTGGGGTGTTATTCAAGGCTAAATCTACTAAACTTAGTAGTGAAAATTAATGGTAAAAATGTTGCTATATATACAATTCACACCTGTAGATTTCATTTCTGCAATAAAAACTTTGTCTTTTTGGGTCTAAAAGGCTGAATTCTCAGATTCAAATTTTACATATATTCGCTATATTATAGTGACTACATGGCCATGCAGTTAATTGGCTATTGCCATAGAAGTCAGTCAAGACTTAATTTGAGGTACAGTTTGCGACTTGGCCTGGCTATACAACCTTATTGGTGAAGAAAAATAGGTGAAATCCTTTTTAATAGCGCAAACATGCAGTTTTGGTAACTTTACCATGATTCGTCCTTTCACACGTAAAATAGCTAATCTAAGCAGTATTTCAAGGTGTGACTTATACCAAGTATTGTTTAGTGAAAAAGAAGGTGAAGAAAGTGATGCTCTATGGAACTAAGGCTGAGGAGTTAAAGGTTATTTAAACTAGCTCAAGACAAATTTTGGGGTCACCATTAGTTATCAATTTCTACTCAAATATATACATGTACATGTACACGCATAACTATAGCCACAGCCCTCGAACAATAACTTTTAACATTTTTCATATATATTTACATCTAGCTGACAATTAAACCGGTGTTTGCTAATTAGCTCCAAAAATATCTTTTTAGACCTATATAAATGACCACAACTAAGGTAAGTGGTGCGACATGCATTAACTTTTAATCAACAGAGTAATCAAAAATATGAATATGGTTTTGTGAGACTTACATGTAGTTTAGTTGTACCTAGCAAGTTGAAATTATATTACAAGTGTTCGCTTGTTTCCAAAGGTAATGTTTAATGTACTTGCTAGCATCACCTCGCCAAATTTACCGTTCCTTATACCGACAACTTGATTTTCAATCGAGATAATTTTGACCCTTCGAAAGACAAAACCACTATCTGAAAAAAATTATGCTCAGTGAATAAAAGAAGAGCAGATCTCACCTTTCTAAATGCAGACAACCATATTGACCTGGCCATAATAATTGTTATACTATGGACTGCTAAAATTCAATCTCTTCTAATAAATGCTGTACAACACTTATACACAGGAAAAAGAACTATTCACATATCATGAACAAAAAATATTTTTGAAGCTAGTAAAGACTGGTTTAATTGTAAACTAAATACATGTATATGTAAGTTTGTCAAAACTATTGTTTGTGGGCTGTGGCTATAACTTTGCATGTATATTTTTGATTAGAATTTGATAACTAATGGTGACCATAAAAAAAATACCGAGCTAAAACACCACCTCACCCACTGATTAAAGAAGCCTTAGTTCTATGGAGCTCCATCTTCTTCCCCTTCCTTTTCAGTAAACAATACTTGGTTAAGTCTGACCTGGAAATACTGCTTAGCTTAGCTATTCTGCCTCATTTAACAAACGTGTGAAAGGAAGAGTAACTTTGACAAAGTTAACAAAACTGCATGTTTAGGCTAGTAAAACAAATTTTACCCATTTTTCTTCACAAAGTAGGTTGCATAACCAGGCCCAGTCTCAAATTGCACCTTAAATTAAGTCTTGACTGACCTTTATGGCCATAGCCAATTAGCTGCAGTCTCAAATTGCACCTTAAATTAAGTCTTGACTGACCTTTATGGCCATAGCCAATTAGCTGCATTGGCGATATAGTCACTATATTATAGCGAATGTATGTAAAATTTGAATCTGAGAATTCAGCCTTTTAGACCCAAAAAGACAAAGTTTTTATTGCAGAAATGGAATCTACAGGTGTGAATTGTACATATAGCAACATTTTCACCATTAATTTTCACTACTAAGTATAGTAGATTTAGCCTTGAATAACGCACCAAAACGCCAACTCAGACGACGGCCATGTTGAATTTGAGCCGCTGTCGCCATACAGCTCATTTTGGAGAGTTGTTTTTGTTTTCAAAAATTCATTTATCCTTGTGTTGAGCACCTCTAATCTTTAGTTATTCTATATCAACCTTCTTTTCATCAAATCCAGCAGTGTTTATTTGGTCGATTTTCAGTGAATTTGGGTCAAACTAGCTCCGAGAGGTGTTTTCAGTGACCTCTGACCCTCAATATGTTGACCATACAGGCTTGAATGAGTAGTGAAACTGAAGCACGTATATGAAAGTATCTATGTAACAAAAATTACAGCTCTAAGTATCATACAGTGGCCACAGTAATAATTTGAATGTTCAGAAATTTCAAAAAAGTCCATTTGGAGTTGTCCCCACCACATTTTCCCACTTTTCAACGAGCTGCTGCCGGAACCACAGGGGTCAAATAAAAAAAAATTGGTGGTTTCCCACCAATTCAAGGGTGCTCTTTCAACCTGCAAATTTTCAAAAGAATCTGAGTCGGGCCAGCACGCAAATTTGATCAGTCCCCATGGAATGGCCCATGGGCAGTGGGAGGGCTACATTGAAACTGTTTACAAAGAATTTTTAGTGTCTGCAATGCAAGTGAAATCAGCAGAATTCGAAATGGTCAACATTGAAGACGTTTGGCAAAGGCCACTACTGCAGAAGAGTACCCCAGTTGACAAGTATGGAAAGATCTACTCACGGTGTTTGCAGCCACCTACCATTAAAAATCTGCTTTCTCAAACCAAAACTTTATAAAAAGTAAATTCAGATCAAGTTTCAATCCACAGCCCTTGCATGAACTGCTAAGGATGTCATGTACACACTTAAGAGTCTAACTATGAGGCCATAATGAGTAGTAAATCAGAATTTCTCATCCATCACATACACCTACAGCGACACATACATGTACACCTACAGCTGCCTCCACGCCTTCAGCTACATGCACAATTACAGCTAAACCTACAGCTAAACCTGCAGCTACACATACACCTACTGTTCCACCTACACGTACACCTACACATACACTTACAACAGTTTATACCTACACATACAGCTACACGTACAACTCACCCACAGCTACACATACACCTACAACTACACGAATACCTACAGCTACACCCACAGCTACACCCACAGCTACACATACACCTACAACTACACAAATACCTACAGCTACATGTACACCTACAAACAGCTGCACGTACACCTACCATTGCACGTACACCTGCACCTACAGCTACATGCTCAGCTACACGTATACCTAAACTGACAGCTAAACGTACACCTACAGCTATACCCAAACTCTCGACTGTATGACTGTTTCAAAACAGGATAGTTCGAAACTCCTAACCCCAACACCCAGATTTCAACTAATTTTTTTAATATTGTTTTTTATTTAATTAATTAAATTAATTAGTTAAAATTAATTGCCTGTGAGTTTTGTTCTTCTAAATGAAATCTGCATAGCTTTGAACTGTCCGGTTTTGAGCTGTCCGGTAGTGAAACGTCCTGTTTCAAACTGTCTTTTTCAAAATGTCTCTTACCCCCATCTCTACACCTACAGCTACATACGGATCTACAGCTACACCTACACTGCATTACACCTCCAGCTACATGCGCACCTTCAGCTACAGCTACACCCACAGCTACACGTACACCGGCACATACACCACACTTACACCTACAGCTACATGTATACGTTAACTTACAGCAACATGCGCACCTACAGCTACACGTGCACCCACAGCTACACCTACACCCACAGCTCAACCTGCACCTATACACACGCACAAATGCACATGCACATACGCATCCACTTTTCAGAGCATTCATATTATGTGTACACATATTATTGTCAACACTTCCAGTTACAATAAGACAATAGTTTCATCGTCAATAATTTCAGTGCAGTTGCCATATTGGACATTATACATGTATATATGACTATCAACATGATTGTATTAGATTAATGGCAAAAGCACCTGCAACATTTTTTGCTGGTAGAATTTCGAATAATTAATTAGGTTACCATGGTAAACTGTCCATTACTTGATTTCTTTATAAGTTATCCAAGCCATTATTCAACAAATGATTGGTTGAAACATAAAGACAATAAGCTTCTATTTAATTGCATATCCTTATAATGAGGTTGTGGTAAATAATAATGATCTTGCCTAGTGAACCATGTCATGCCACTGAAGCATATCATTCAATTCAGTAGTATGTTAGTTTATTTATTCAGAGGCATTCACTGCAACAACGACTGGCAATCACATTTTCTACATGCAAGTAGGTTCACTCATTTATAGCTACTAAACAGTATACTATTACTTACTGTCACTTGATGCTTTGCTCCAGTTGGATTGGTTTTATTTATAAAATTTTGCAAAATGTCGTTTATAAACTCAGATATAAGTAAAATAATCTAAGTTTCCACCATAATCTGTTGAAAATAAGTAATCCTGCTATATTCGTAATGTGCAGATAATAACATTTCCAGTGAAAAGACTAGAAGCATTGCGCATTTAACTGTCACAGTTAAAAGGGTAAAAGCTGGACACAACATTATGACAAATATGATTTGACAGCCTCTAATATTCATTAGATAGACAGGGGTTTCATAATCTACAGTAGTTATTGATAGTGCTAGGCAAAGATATTTCGTTAGCGCAGTTCGGAATTTGCCTTTTGCTTGGGGTTTTTTCGGGTAGCGAATTCCTGTAGGAACCATCTTCGTGTGTGTAAATTATAGGTTTTGTTTTCAGAGGTGCTCAGATATTTCGAATGGAGGTCTGGAAAATTCAGAAATTTAGGATATAATATACGACCTTCCCCCCCCCCCCCAAATACCCGAAAGGCCGAAATTAGAATTATTCAGGGAGAAAGCATCATTCTCAATTCCTGTGAGCATAAGAATCCTAACTCAGCACTTCTTATAGCCACTAACTGCTGCCTGCGGTCAGCATAATGTTGCTAAAGGGGATCGGCATCCATCAAAGTCTGCAGGTATTGACATAGTGGCTCAGCAACTGGCTCTTGATCGAAGAGAATGCCACATTTATATTTAACTGGCGTTTAGAACTAGGAAATGGTTTTCAAGCAGAATTGATACCCTACAAGGCTATTTTGCTATTGCAAACCACCCACTACAATGGCCACCAGATCCCAAACTCGTGTACTGCCTGTCATATTCTGCAGGAACCATTCGCTGTTCCACAACAGCTTCCTGCCACGAGCCATTCAGGATCTTAAGGAGAGAAGACAAATGATTCTGCGACACACTGCCAACAATACTGACACATAGAAACAGGGCCGCCACGGGACCTGTGCTAAGGTCACTACAGCATATAAGCTAAAATTTTAACCATACCTCGCAAAGCTAGCACAAATGTTCATACCAAAGTTTTCCCACATGAGGCATGTCCCTTTCAGTCGCTCTAGTGATCTGACCTGATGTCTACTCTAAGGTATCCTAAGGTGATACCTAATACTTGGTGCACGCGATGTTAAAAGTCACTGCAATTCTCATTTCGAATTCTCACAGCTTTTCATTATCTAACTGTTTTTGTCCTGAATATTGCATGCTTAGAATTCTCTAGTGCATGTGAAACATTAGCAAGAATTTGATGGAAAAGGATAGTGTTTAGTTAGCTTTCTTTCACTCAATAGCGACATCATTGTGGGCCAAAGATCACTGCGGTTAGCATTGAGTTTTGCAACAGTTATGGTTGATTGTAAGGAAGCTACCTCAAAAGTAGAGACTTGTGGTTCATCATCCAGGAGGTAGAATGGCAGTCTCTCTGAGTCACATGGACATGGTTTGTGACAACTTCCTGCCAAGCTCTCATCCCCCCCCCCCCGATGTTGTCTAGGTCTGACGAGAATACTAAAGGTTTGGAGAAGACGTAGCAGGTCGGCCGTAGCAGATACAATATATTATTGTAGAGCTGTTCAAGATCGTCTCCCAGTATCTGGTCTATAGTGGCTTTAAAACCATTGAGAATGATGAAGAGCTGCATCAAATGAGTTTAGACATGTATTTGAGGCATATTTAAGGGCTGGATAACTAGTGCCATACCACTGCAGCTGTACTTTTATAGACTGTGGGGAATATAGCATTGTGATGAACTCGTGGAGAGACGAGCATACATGTAGTTGATCATAAATCTCTATGGAATTTCCAGCCAAAAGTCACTGCAGTTGTTTCGCATCCAGCTTTCTTTTACAAGCGTTTTTCTACGGAATGGGGTATTTGAGACCTTTTCTTGGGAACAATTGAGCCTAACAAACAATTGAGGCTCATTGCTGAAGCTAGAAAGCTACCACGAGAAAATCTAAGCCAAGTCATCTCATGGACCATTGATGAGGTAGCATGAATGTTTGTAAGGTTATGAACAGGCTGGGGCCGTTAAATCATCTGAGCTGTTTCTTTCCAGAGGTGAAATGAATTTGAACTATAGAAGTTTGGTGCTCATGCACATGCTGTAAGGTCTAATAATGTCGCAAACTCAAGTTGTGGCATCATATCAGGTTAAATGTATGTCCTCCATTCTTCTAAATGAGAGCTATAGTAGCAGCATAGCACATTCATGGCCAAACCCCCTAACACCCTATATCTAGCAAGGTTGCCATAATATGAGGGGTGCCTTGTGTACAGTTGGCTCAGACAGAGTATGTCTACTGCTCACCGGTGAGGCGGCCCTTTTTAAGGTTGCTGAGCCGATATAGTGGTAACATGTTTTTCTCAAATTCCGTGCATAAATGCGTCATGTATATACATGTAAATGAGAAATGTAGCAAATTCGTTTTTCTTCTGAACCCATGGAGGGAAAGTTAAACGTGATTGTAGTTTAATGCTGTGGGTAATTTGGACATGCCAAGACCTACCAGGAGATCGAGTCTATCACACTTAGATGCAATATTGCACAATTTGATGTAGCCTCATATCAACTGGGTTTGAGGCGGGGTGACACCATGTATAATAGAGAAGACAACTTCTCCAACTGCAATTTCACTGAAGAACCCTGGCTATGCCCAAAAAGTATAAAGTTGCACCTGCTTCGTCTATCGAGGCAGGTGCATGTACATGAACCTGACTGACTTTATATACGCATGCAAAAAGTGTTGACTATTGACCATCACTGATAATTGCTGATTAGACACACACATGGATAATGATTCAAATTCTATACTATGGGCAACTGAAAACTACAAACCAACTGGCAAATCTGCTTGGCTAGTTTCCAATATGAGTACATGTTACTGGGAATACTGAAACCACCTACCGAGTTAGTGTGTATCAATGGGTAAAGTGACATTTCGAAAAATACAGTTCAAAACAGGACGTTTTACAATTGGACAGTTCAAAACAGGCAGTTCGAAACTGTAGATTACATTTAGAAGAACACAACTTGCAGATAATTAATTTTAATTAAATAATTTAATTAAGTAAAGAACATAATATTAAAAATAAAAATTAGTTGAAATCTGGTGGTTGGGGTTTGGGGTTAGGCGTTTCGAACTGTCCACTTTCGAAACGTCTTGTTTCGAACTGTCTTTTTCAAACAATAGCACATTCGTATCAATGGTATAAGTGTCAAGCTAGTCAAAGAGTTTCAGTTCAATAATAGAATAGCAACTATTGCATGCCTAAAGTACTATGCTAGTCTAGGCTATGAATACAAATCCTCTTTGTTCAAAGTGATATGCACTGTATATGCATGTGTATAATGACATTATCATATAATAGTCTTCTAGTAAGTTCAGGGAATAGTGAATAGCAAAGCAACCTCCATTAAGCTGATTACATAATCCTCAATGCTTCCCTTTCCCAGAGTCCTGCTCTAAGAAATGCTATAATTTAGCCCAGACATGTCCACTAATATTGCTACAGTATTACAAGCAACCACAGGACTATAATTATGTATGTGCTTGAGCACATATGACTCCTAGGTGAGCCTCAAGATTGCCCACAAAAGTGGTTTTCTCATTTTGAGCACTTAGGAAGTTTTGTTAGCAGCACATGTGCATGGCCATTGAGCATCCCATAATAGTTGCTATTAGTATGCTATTGCCAAAGAGTGGATTGTCATGAGGTCACATGAAATCTGTGCTGGTAAATGAACAAGAGAATTGATTTGGTAGTGCAGGGAATGAAATGATGGCATAATCAATCCACCAGTACACTACTTGGTGATCACTTTTAATGTAGCTTGTGTCCCTTATTTTAGGCATAACAAAGGATGTGCTATGCCCTCAGCAAAGAAGACGAGCGTTGAAGAAAACATTCGCTTTGAATGGGAACTGCTTGGAGACCTTTACATACCTGTAATCTATCGGGAGAAGAAAAAGTTTTTACCTGTTCGAATAGTAGAACTTAAATTACTTTCCAGGTAATGAAGATATGTTGCTAGCAGATAACTTGTTTCTGCGCGCTGAAAATGGCGAGGGGTTTTATGTAAATGTTGTGGAAAATAAGTTTGCATCACAGTCCTATAATAAACAGTTGTTGCAATGGACGGCGTGCACAGAGGAAACAGTCTAAAAAAACAAGGTTTTTACTATATAGCATAACAACCACAATTTCCAGCCTACCATCCGAAGGCTAATTTAACTGGATCCAACTCGAAAGTTCGTTTCCTATTGGTTGTAACAATGAAATAATGTTTTTCAACTAGATCACATCGGTTTCGAAAAAGACAGTTCGAAACAGAATGTTTCACAACAGGACAGTTGGAAACAGTGTAGATTAAATTTAGAAGAACACAACTCACAGATAATTAATTTTAATTAATTTAATTGATTAAATAAAAGAATAATATTAAAAATGAAAATTACTTGAAATCTGGTGTTTAAGGTTAGGGGTTTCGAACTGTCCGGCGTTGAACTGTCTAGTTTCGAAACGTCCTGTTTTGAACTGTCTTTTTCGAACAGTCACAAATTCGATCATAGCAAGTCAGTCTGACAGGGTGGGACAACCTCCTAAATTTTAATCAGTTTCCTGAAGTGTACCTGGCATAGAATCATTAGTAGGCCTAGACACTAAAGCCCCACTTTGGTCTGCAGCAGTTTAGTTCTAGCTACTAGCTACTAGCTACTAGCTGCAATGAAAACAAAGCATGATGTGTTGTTCAGATTGCAGCTGCAACCTTCTGTCACTAGCCACATGGTTTACTATGCTATGCTACAGGCACACACATGGCTTTGCTTTGGTTTAGAACAAACATTGGTTATTTATAGGTGATTCATCCATAGAATTCTATGGATTCATCAGCCTGGTGAAAGCACCCTAGTAATTTCAGTGGAAGTTACTGTAGAATCTCCTGTATGTCAATGTTGTCAATGGCTGATCCAGGTTATATTGATTGAATTAATCACTTTCTACAATGTGGTGACACTGATCACACCCAGTATCATCACATTGTATTTTAATGTTCTATAGTGTGCCGCTCCCTCTACCTGAGGAGCTGAAGGCATTGAGGAAATGCCCCACTTTCTACCTCACTGAGAAGGAGGCGGCAGCACTTAACGTTTTTAACCTGAAACAATGTAAGGCGGAATATGGTAAGGAGCCGTTCACTACAAATGATGTGCTCTTGGAACTCCGCAAGTTCAGGAAGTTCTTTGACTGTGTTAGCGAGACAGTCATATCAAAGACTGCTATGGATTTGGGGTTGACAGAAGGTGGCTGGCTACAGATAAATAATACAGTAAGCATGTTATGTTACATGTATTACTCAGATTAGATTGGGTAAGTTAGATTGGGTAAGTTATAGCTTTCAGGTTTTAGTCAGTGTCTGATAATCGTCCTGCCAAGATCTGCTGCTGCTAAACAGTGCAGTGCACTATTTTGGTTGATGTTTTGTAATCTGCTTTAATTCTAACAGGAGCCATTCAAGCAAGGAACAAAAGTCATCCAGCACCTACATACCTATTTCCAACTGCAATGGGTATCAAGTTAGTAGTAGCATAGCAGCATACACCTCAGGTGACTACAACGGGTAGCCAAACATAGCATTGCCTGAAGAATGGCTTATTACATGTGTATCTGGTGATTAGCATTGTTCAACAGTTTCAGCCCCAGGCAGAAGTAGAGAAATCTGTACTTCTGCCAAATTGAAGCAGAAATTATTGTCTTCTTTATTAATTCTTAGGTGCCGCCCAACCTGGTGGCCCCAATCTCAAAGTTCTTAGGCTGTCCCCTTCTCCACTAGTGCACCTATTAGAAAGGTTTGCAGTGAACTAAATTGGGCAGTTCCATTGCTCCCAGGATCATTATTTTACTAAATCAAATTAGATAGAATATAATGCAGATACTTGTAGTCTATGCTAGCCTGTATGGCCAGCTAGTGCAGGTGGCCTTTACTGCTGCTGCTGCTGAGTAATTAATCATCATTTGGTACTTACTGGTAATAGCACAACCACAAGAGCTCTGTTTTAGTAATTTAGTTATTCAACTTAGTTATAGCACAAACAAACAGAAGATACATTTCTTGACAAAATAATGATCATTGCTATAACAGACAAGAACCTGAGTGTAGGAAAATTCTATAATATACAGTAGCTTACTGGATATGGAAAGGAAATATTTGTGGCAGTTTAGGTGTGAATCCTATATGCAGTTCTAATAACAGGATGTTCCTGCAAAAATGGATTATTGTCAAGTAATTTTGACCACAAAAACTGTCATGTTGTATATTAATTATCGCAAAAAAAGTATGATTCCTGCAATGCTAGCGTTGTCTGCAGAAATTGCTACAAGTCACGTGCAAGTATACAATGTTACATGCATAAAATGTTTAAATGCATTGTACAATAATATATTAATGCATGGTATTTACATTATGTTTCTCAAAGCTGTTCTCTGCTTGATTTTCTTTGCTGGCCCAAAACTTGAACTGGAGCGTTGGGAAGAATTTGTGGCTTTTCTGGAATGGCTGCTAGAAACTCTTTTGGAAAGTACAGAAACAGCTAATTTGTATAACAGCCTATAAATAGCTCAGTTAAATTTCGAAAATAGAAGTTGCATGTGGTTCCCTACATAATGAAGGCATCAGCTTCAGCATCAATACTGTCGTGTAGTGGTGGCAGAGAGATTATACTAAGATGGTTGGAATTCACAGGTTTTAGGGTTCAGTTTGCCGGTAGTTAAGTCTACATGTAGGCCTCCATGTATGGATTGATACTAGTGAAATTGGTGTTTATTGCATAACATAAATTGCTATTTTAGGTATGTCCTTTCTTATGGATAGAGAAGATAAAGCACGTTCCCCTGGATGTAATAGCAAATGCTGCTGAGCTTGTTGGGGAGAGCGAGTCAATGCCTGCCATCAACGCATCAGAGGCACAGCTTAAGTATTTCAATGATCTCTGCACTAAGTTAGAAATAAGCTTCTCCTTCAGTGAGGAGACGGAGTTGGTATCAGTGAGTTTACATTCTTCATGTACAGAATATATGCCTACTAGTCTTTGCTTCCAGCATTATAAACTCGTATCATAAAACTGTTGTATAAAAATGTTTCTTTATTCAGTGTTTTTGCAACCTGACTAAGGGTACAGTGGGAGTTGTCCTCAGCTGGAGTAATGAAAACCCTATTGTGTTTCTTCTAGTTACTAAGTCTGAAGCTGAATGTAGATCCAATTATAGTTGAGCTACCAGCAGACAAACCATTCGACCATGCTACCTACATTGACCTCACACTCAACAGACAAGCCATTACTCAAATCAAGGTTAGAGCCAGACAAGCTATGAACGAGTACTATAACGCGATTAAACTGAAAAAGCTTGGTGGCAACAAGTTGGGTAAGTTGAGAAAGTTCAGTGTTGATTATAATAATATACTGTGGAGCTCCTTTCTACGCTGTCTTGTTATGTGCTGCCATCGATGTAAGAGTGATGATAGAAGAGCAACTGAACTTTTAGATAACCGCAATTTTACGTCATAACTGCATAACTATGTAAACTATGTAGCGAGAACGTACACAATGTAAACTATAATGAGAACGTACATGTGCATGAAGAGAACCCAAACTTCCAAATAGTAAGTCACTGGAAAGTTTTACTAATGGTTTGTCTTTACAACCTGTATGATTTCAGCCTTGATGTTATGTGGCAAGGCTTGGAGAAGTCTCCCAACGGATGTAACAGTTTAGAAATATCTGCTTGGAAAAAAGATATATTAGGCATTTTAGAAACTCCTCAATGGGGGTCTTTTAAAAAAGTTCTGTTAGCAGAGCGGCGTTGATACTATCAGTCATTACTACTTGATGTAAGCTAACCCGTTTCAAATGGAAATTCTGAGCATGCTATAAAAAGTGGCTACAGTCACATTCACTTGCCCCTGCCGCTAATCAAACTGAACCTATATTTCGAAGCTCTGAAGTTTCGAACGGTGCCGTGTTTTCTACAGGTAATATATCATCTGTCAGTGAAATATCTTGGGGCATTAAAAGTAATTGGAAAGAGGATAGTCGCTATTTCAACGATGGTTGTCTAGCAAAAATTTAAAAAAAGGTTTGTCAACCTGTGGGAGAAACGTACCTGAAACGACCTGAAATTATATAATTATGTGTTTCTGCAGAGGTAATTGCTGTCGACTCAAGTGCCAGCACGGAGGTGTTATCAGATGTGGATGTCGAGTCATTGGATGACGAGGCTACATCTTCAGCAGTTAGCGTTAAGTCCAGTGGGAATCTCAATATTGACTACACGCGCCCACCAACATCTACCTCCGCCTGTCAAGCAAATGAACCAGGTCTCAATATTCCATCAACTGCTCAAAAACAATCATCGGCAACATCCACACCATCTGAACTTGGTAAAATATTGGCAGAGGATCCAGGTAAGTGTATTACCGTTATTAATAATACTTTATTTAAATTGGAATTAATGAAGATATCGTTTTATACTGTTTTCTAATTTCATTAATCGTATGTTTTTGTATTATTTAGTGGCACCAAAGAAGCATCGACCAAGAAGCAAGCGATCCCCACCAAAAGATGGCCCTTCAAATCCTAAGAAAAAGAAGTCTGATGTTTCAGAGTCACCAATGATGCAAACTTACAAGTTGAATAATCTTAATTTGTAAGTCATGCTGGAGTCACGTATCCGCTGTATAAACTATCTGGTGATAGCATGTGGTAGCATTGAGACTAACAATACAAAAATGTTGTGATAATAATCACTTATTCCACAATGTTCACTTGAAACTGGTTATCTTATTTCGTCAAATGTCTTGAAACTTCCACCACCTCAAAATCTGAGCATTTTAGATGCAGAAATGGAGAAATTTAAGATAATCTTTGTTCCTCACTAAAGCTAAAGCAGGAGAAGTTGGCTTCTCTATATTTTGTTATTTAGCCGCCCAACCACAAACGAAAAACTTAGACTATCCAAATTTATTCAATACAGACTTTTGTGCTATTCACACTGTAGTTTGTCACCACCTACGAGCGATGGCCGACCTTGGCAAACCACATATTTATCATGTATCGGCAGGCTGTAGAGACCGATAGGGTCAACAGGTTCAATAAGCTGACCTATTAATCCCATCGCTCAAGCTTACCTGGTGTAGCTACAGATGGTTTTCTTCGACCAAGCAAAATCTTAGGTCAATAGCCTTTTCGGCCCAAGCCGGATGACTATCTGGGGAATTTTATTTGTAACCCAGGTCGTTCTAAGAGGTCGCGAAGACAACAATGGTATAAATAGTAAACTCTGCTGGGGGTGCAGCTAAAGTGTGAACAGCACATTACAGCTGGTCGCCCATTAAATGAATGGTAAATTCCTATAGCCATAATTATTTGGTGAATTCAGATATTCCAAAACTGTGCTGGTTCATATGAGGCTGCATTATTATTAATATTGTTGTTAATATTATTATTGCTTGTTCTGAAGGGGAGCCTCCTTTGTTATAGTAAATATTATTACCAGGCACAGGTAGTAACAAGTGAATTTGCGACTGTTCGAAAAAGACAGTTTGAAGCAGGACGTTTTGAAACTGAACAGTTCAACACAGGACAGTTCGAAACCCCTAACCCCAACCGCCAGGTTTCAATTATGTGTTATCGCTAATATTATTTTTTCATTTAAATAATTAAATTAAGTAATTAAAACTAATTATCTGTGAGTTGTGTTCTTCTAAATGTAATGTACACAGTTTTGAACTGTCCGGTTGTGAAACGTCTTGTTTTGAACTGTATGCCCCTTTCCCGTAACAAGTTGACCTCCCGGAATGGCAAAATTATTATTAGTGCATTATTTAGCTCTTCTGTAATCTATTGTATCAAGTTATAAATTGAGTTGTCTTCTCATTTATAGGCCGATGCGGTACCGCACTGTCACAGAGGAACTGAAGAAGTCGATCTCTGAGTTGAGTTCCTTACTGGTGCCTTTTGCAAAGTCAATACCTCTTGGCATCTCTGTAGACATGGCTACTGTAGACATGATCTCCAAATGTGTCAACATACATGGCAAAGTCTGTTTTGTGTTTAAGTACGTTTGATGGTTGTTCTGAACTAGTAGAACCTATTCTGATTCTTTGTTGAAAGTCTGATTAGACCAAGATTTCCGGTTTTACTTTCTTGCCCTGTTTGAATCTGGTATATATATCAACTTTGTAGTACGAGCTAAAGGTCCGGCTACAAAAGAGGACCATTTTGGGTACAAAGACCAACCTTCTGGTCCTTTCAGTCTTCAGCCCTGTTATACATGTAAATGTATTAATTTATTAGAAATTGGCTTTGGTTATTGGCTGGATATTAATCGAGGCCATCGGTGGGCGTGCTCACGAAGCCTTGCTCACGAAGCCTTGCTCACGAAGCCTTGCTCACGAAGCCTTGCTCACGAAGCCTTGCTCACGAAGCCTTGCTCACGAAGCCTTGCTCACGAAGCCTTGCTCACGAAGCGTTGCTCACGAAGCCATGCTCACGAAGCCATGCTAACGAACAACAAGCCGGGCTTGCCGAAAGCTCATGGCCTCTAGTGCAGCCAAGCCTCAAGTTCTCTAAGAGACAATAGTTTTTACTCGTAGTTGATTTACAGTCTCAACTGTGAACTGGATGGGGAAGCTTACAGCTTATATTTGATTTGTAAAATTTAGCACCAACTGCTACAGTTGGTGTAGGTATTGCTTAGCTATTTGTGAATTTTGATAATTACCTTGCTCTGATTTTTACCATGATTACATCAGTTTTTATACATGAAATATATCTAGGTATTGATGTGTGGTATGTGTATGGTTGACCGTGTTTTGTAGAGAGTCTCTGAGACTCTTGAACCAACAGCTGACAAGTGATAATTCTTCTAGTGGTGTTCATGAAGCCACAATTATTGCTGCAGATGCCGCAGGTAACCCCGATTTCTGGAATGCAACGGCTCACAAAATATCAGTAGGTAAGTCTGTGTAACTCTCACAAAGTATCAGTAGGTAAGTCTGTGTAACTCCCACAAAGTATCAATAAGCAAGTGTGTGTAACTCCCACAAAGTATCAGTAGGTAAGTCTGTGTAACTCCCACAGAGTATCAGTAGGTAAGTCTGTGCAACTCCCACAAAGTATCAGTAGGCGAGTTTGTGTAACTCCCACAAAGTATTGGTAGGCAAGTCTGTGTAACTTCTACAGAGTATCAGTAGGCAAGTCTGTTTAACTCCCACAGAGTATCAGTAGACAAGTGTGTGTAACTCCCACAAAGTATCAGTAGGTAAGTCTGTGTAACTCCCATAAAGTATCAGTAGGCGAGTTTGTGTAACTCCCACAAAGTATCGGTAGGCAAATCTGTGTAACTCCTACAGAGTATCAGTAGGCAAGTCTGTGCAACTCCCACAAAGTATCAGTAGGCGAGTTTGTGTAACTCCCACAAAGTATCAGTAGGCAAATCTGTGTAACTCCTACAGAGTATCAGTAGGCAAGTCTGTGTAACTCCCACAAAGCATCAGTGGACAATTCTGTGTTACATCAACTAACTATATATACCTGTATGACTCTATACACATAAGCATGAACTAGGTACGTAACTAGTAACTAGTTGTATTCACTATTGTAGAAAGCGCACGCTATCTCAATGATGCGCTTGTTTCGGTTGTGCTAAACAGCCCGGTATACTCTGTTCAGAAAAAGCAGGACATAGTTCACTACATGGTTGGTGGTGTGTTTGGTGGCCGCACTGCCTCTGATGCTGCTAACTTCAAGTTTTTGCAGGTATGTACATGTACTCGTATTATTCACTATTGACACAAGTCATGTATCAAAGAGGGTAGAAGGAAAGAGGGATAACTCGATAATAATACCCTGTCCCACCAAATACGCCCAATTCGGTGGTCCCGATGTCCCGCTATTCACTTTCCCGCCATATGCTTTCTGGTAATGTGGATAGTTGTTCGACTTAAACCGCAACTTAACGATTGTTATATTTACGATCCTGTATTGACATCTCGTTAACGTAAATAGATGGTTTATACGACGCCGTTGTAAGGAAGCGCTTCTTATTGGTCTGCAGAATGCCAATAGTCATAGAGGATTTGTACACAAGGTGGCACAACTCCTTACTTAATCCAGACTGCGTTTGGAGGCGGGGAGGGACAGTTTTTGGCCGGAGTGATTCCTCTTTCCTTGTACCCTCTTTGCTTGTAATATATAAACCAAGTCTGCCAAACAAAGGTACCCTAGACAATCTTGACCATGGTTGTGTTGGGCACTGATGTGTATGCCATTGTGTAGTGCCTTCACTTCATATTTGACTGCGTAGACGCCTCGATAAATAAGATGTTTTCAAAAGATTGTGATTGCAATGGGATTGAACATACTGTGACCATTATCTTTTACAATTTCAATATCAAAATCTCTCCATCATTATCACATGATAGTTTGCTAGTAAATCAATTGTAAAAGGTGGTGTTCTCTTGGAAAATAATTATGTTACAACACTGTGTTTTTCTACTGTCTTCAATACTTATATGTCTCAAAACCATGCATTAGTGATTAGTACTACATACATGTAGCTTTCTGTACTGGACACTGCATGTTTACTCTGCCTTTTTTCTTTTCTCTAGGAGGTAATGATGATTGCGAGCTATGCTATTGGAAGCAGCGGCTCAACTCCCTTCCATGCATACAACATTACAATCCACTGTCTGGAAAGACTGGCCATTGTTATTCACAAATGGTGTAGTTTAGTTGAGGCTAAACCAATAAAACTAGAGAGTCGGGTGTTTAGGTCGTCACTGGCTCATCTATACGAGAGTGTTTACGCTCCTATCTATTTACCAAGGCCAACTGATTTGCCACCGCTCACTCGGACAATGGACATGTCCCGTGTGTCATCTGCATCACAGGGACCAATACCAGCAACCCTACCTCATCCAGTCACTTCTGTGCCAGTTGATATGCCTTTACAACATCAAATTCAACCACCTGCTCAGAAATCACCACTCTGCAACAGTGCTAACGTACATATTCCCACTCTCTCGGCAGAAATGCAGCAGTTGGTGAATAAACAGCCACAGATGTCAGCAGTCACACAGAAAAGTCAGTACCAAATTAACCCTACGTTTCAAACGCAATTGAATGTCTTGGCTCAACAAAGGAACTTTTCTTGCATGACACCACCTGTTATCCCATCACCTCCATCTTATGATGAAAGTCGTGCTATGAACAAACTTGTTTCTACCCAGTCTTCTCTCATTCAGCCAGTTAATACTCAGTCATTCACTGCCCAGCGTTCTATAGAACCTTCCACAGAGCCGGCTCCCGCCCAGCCTAGCCCATTACAACCAGACTCAGCACAGCCTAGTCCACTACAACCTGGTCCAGGACAGCCTAGTCCATCACAGTCTTGTCTAGGACAGCCTAGCCCTGTACAACCTGGTTCAACACAGCCAATCCCACTGCAACCTGGTTCAACACAATTTAGCATACTACAACCTGGTCCAACACAGCCTAGCCCACGACAGTCTGATACAACACAGCTTAGCCCACAGCAGTCTGGTCCACTGCAACCTAGTCTAGCACAGTTTCGCCCATTACAAGCTGATCTAGTGCAGCCTAGCCCACAGCAGCTTAGTCCAGCGCAGCCTACCCCAAGACTGGTACAACCCACAGTGCCCAGTTCTATGCTCATCAACCCTTCACAGCACATGACAGCTGTGGCTTCTAGCCTGCCACATACCGCTGTACTGCCTAGAGATGTCCACCTCACCCCAGCAATCCCCTCCTACCTATTGTCTACTAACTCATTACCAGCAACCCTTCCAGCCAAAGTAGACTGTGCTGATGCTATTTCACTTGTTCGTTGCCATGGAAAAAAGATTCCTACCTTTCAAGCCGGTACAGGCTCAACTAGCTGGGTATTGGTGGAAGATGTACAAAAGATATACTATCCAAGATTGGCTGCTGATGCTTTCATTGACCAATTGTCTTCAAATCTTCCTGGAATCATGATTCCCATATCTCAAGAAGTATCCACTGCTTTTAAGGCTCACTATGGAATGGCGGTAACAGAAAACTTTGAAATCGAAATGATGATTGCCTGCTATTCTCTCAGCACTGTGTTGTCTAAACTACAGATTGGCGCTCAATCTGTGCAACTACTGCCCTCTAGCAGTTGAATTGGCATGCGATGGCTACCCCAATACTGAATTTGTACCCTTTTGTAGAATTCTATATCATATAACAATATTATTATAATGTGGCAGGCCTTTTATTTTCTAGTCATATGTTTGTTAGCAATCTCCATCTTTTGATGCACCTGTAAGATGAGTGAGTGGAAGTGAAATCAATTCATTAACATGTTATTTTTGCAGAGAGCTTTACATAATATTGTGTTCAATATACATCTTATCCTACTTTATAGCATTTATACTTACTGAATATATAACAGATTGTTCACTGACTGTAATAATGTAAATAATTCTGTATGCTTACTTTCTCCATTTATATTATACAACATAATCAGTCATTAAACAAGTGAGTTACTGTTGGATGGATACTGAATCTTTGTATTATTACATATACACATACACAATAAAACATTTATAAGTACATGTACCAATAATATAAGGGCCATCTTATTTTATCCCGATCAACTTTAGTTATAGGATACATAAGATCCATGATAATGATTATTGTTGTGAGAATACAGGCTAGACATTTCTTTATGTACAGCACCATCAACTAGAGGAGCTTTTGATATGCCTATTTCCAACACAAGTTTTGGTGTCTCACCAAAACTGGACACCCCTCTCCCAACCCAAATGATGAATCCCCAGATTTTCATCATCTGTGGAACTTGACACACTGCAAAGTGACTACCAAAATGGTTATGTATCATTTTGCACTACCCATCACTAGGCTTCAAGCTGTCTGACTAGCTTCATTTTATTCAGTTCAAATGCTATAAAATCTCTTATGGAGTTGTTGTATCCTGAAAACAGCAAAGCAAGAGAAGATTAATCCAAGTTGTCTTGTTGTTGGCTACTTTGATAGCCTGAGGAATGTGCTAAACTCAATACTTTGAACGGACAACAGAATCCCCGCTAGATTTATACATTATACTTACCACTCTAAGGCTTAAGTTCTACTTCCGTGCAAGGATGCTTCAATAACTGACCATCAAGTTATTCTAAACTTTTGCTTTACTATAGATAAAGATCACCAGATTTTGTCTCTGTGTATGGTAACACCAATGATATTATAATATTAGGCTAACATACATAGTGTGTATTTTATTGAAATTCGTTGCACTGCACATATTGGCTGTCAATGAATGTCTATTTTATCGTGTGTTGGATCAAAACTGAAACAAAAATTGATAAAATATTTATCTTTGTTAATAATTATATTAATATTAAATATACTTGTTCGTTCTGAACAATCAAAATATTTTAATTGCAAGATTATAAGATGAAATTACTTTAAATTTGTAATGAATATCTTAGAAGTGAATTAGCAGTTCAAATATTGTGTCATCTACAGGTAGGCCTAACATACATTGTAAATCTGAGCCTGCATAACATTGTGGATAGCCACCATAATAATTATAATAAATAATAATAGTTATAATAATATTATATAATGACATAATAATATAATCATCAAATTTTACTGGCATAGCAGACATTATGATTAAAATTATCATTATACATGTACGTAATTTTAGTGATCAATTATTTGCAAGCCTAATCAGTTGCCCCTTGATCACGAATAATCTTTAAACTGCTACAATGGTCTCTGTGTTTGTTCAAGGTTTTTCCAATGTGGCATGCTCATTATTCACATTGGACTGCGCAGCCTACTGAGCTGTAGAAAGTTTTGTGAACAAATGTCTAGATTACCAAATTTTCTTTCTTATATTGCAGCTGCAGTTTGTCAACTACTTTGCTGTGTAGTCCTCGAGTGTTGTCATGCCCTTGGGTAAGTGCAGTGTAATGAAAGTGATAGCCTAAAGAGTCCTATGTATGTATGTACTCACTCACCGGCTTATATTCCTTGGCGTGACCAGGCCCTTGCAGCTTGCACTGCCAGGTGCCAGTGCTGGCCAACTCCCTGTGAGAAGAGCCCAAATGACATGGATTTTTTTGGCAGGGGTGGAAGAGTTACCTTGAAGTCATACTGGTTTGCATGACCCCAAGCACTTTTATATGAGGCACAGGAGCAATTGTGGCTGGATGCTCTTCCTAACACCACCCTGATGGGATTCGAACCTGGAACCTTCAGCATGGAGGTTCAGCATCCTAACCACTCAGCCACGGCTACTCCCTTAAAAAGTTATGTGTATGTATATAGCGAGATAATATACAAAAATTCCTATGTATGTATATATTATTTTGTTATTCAATTTTTATTCTTTTGTAGATTGTACAGGTTGCTGCCCCGGTTGTAAACCTAGATGGGTTAACCTTGTCAACAACATCTACCCTGCAAACCCGCAGGTAAGCATCTGCAGAATGCATCACTAACATTTTATTATGGTTACAAACAAACCTTTCACCCTACCATACTATGTCCATCATCTTGTATACTGTCTTGTAGAGTAGATTAGGTAGATTGTTTAGTGTAGAATTTGTTGTTTGTATGAACAAGTATCATTGTCAAGTCTGAAGATATAGTTATGTAGATACAGCCAGTTAATTTGGTAGTCCAGGAAGTCCCGTAGATGATGTAATATGTAGGGTTGCTAAACTAAAGTAACTGTTTAACAGGATGGTCTGGTGAAGAGTAATATGCCCAAGTTAACTTACTATGCCTTATCGAACCCTCAGAAACTAGACAGGATTGGAGAGTATCTGTCTAAGAGGTTGAGTAGAGACCTACACAGAAATAGGATTGGGTTTGTATTGTTCTGTGACTTGTAATGACATAATTTAATGCTCCCAATAATAATTTGAGGGTTCTATTAGTTGTGGCACACATCACATTCCAACTAACAGTTTTGAAGAAAACTCAATTACTGAAAATTAATAATATGTTTGGCAGAAAGAGAAACACATGTTGAGATTCTACAAAAATTATGAAGAAGTGAAGTATTGCGGTTTGTTAATTGCTACAAGGTTTCGTTGCCAAAAGCTCCGCCAATCGTTGTAGTGTTTACCTTTTGCTCAGAATGCGGGTTGCTTGCAATCGCTGCAGGCTCTCCTATGTTTTATTTCAGTGGGCGTGTGCCGAAATGCTAATTAACATTTCAGACAGTATGCTATGCTCTCTGAAATTTCAATCTATCCCTTAGACTGATATAGCTATAAAGCATTGTCTACCTCATTCTAGCTTAAACTATTGTGAGATGTCTTTTTAAGGAGAAGTTGTATCCTTCTTCTCCTACTCCATAAATGAACTAGCATAGTGACGTTTTTTAGGTTTGCTAGTATTGCTATGGAGGCTATGGACAAGTTACTAGTGGCTTGTCACTCCCAATCTTTGAATCTGTTTGTTGAAAGTTTCCTCAAAATGGTGCAGAAACTTCTAGAATGTTCTGACCCGGAGATGCAATGTCTTGCTACTGTCTCGGTAAGTAGATGCCTGCAGAGAGACTGGGTCTCATTATAAATATACATTGTATGTCAGTGTCTGAAGGATGTCCTGAGGAACTGCTGTTAGACGAAAAGTTACACAGATTTTTGTCATTGTAATATTAGTGCCTTTGGTTTAATTTTATAATGAATTGAGCATGTGCAATGTTTGCGTTGCATTTTTAGCACTAAAACATGCTATCAACACAACAGTACCATCAGCAACATGACTTTAACAGCAAAGCTATTCTGTGCAATATGTATAAGCTGAATACAGCATAATATGCTGTTCCACTTTGTAGTTTGTGAAGTTCTCGAACATTGAAGAAGATACGCCGTCCTATCACAGGAGGTACGACTTCTTTGTGTCTCAATTCAGTGCCATGTGCCATAGTAATCATCACACAGCTAAGCAAAGGTAAGTTATTGCTCATGCTCCTATAGTTATACAATATCGTATAATACGTAATACCTCTCTGCTATTTGATGGAAGTACCTAATATACTCTCAGTATAACAGGATCAGATGTAGTACTTCTTTGAATATATAACCACTATTTCGTCTGCTAATGCGTACAGTTCTGTGCATCTATTCCAATGTTTATATACAGTGTACATGTAAATATATTGAAATGGTCTTTGATCACTCACCATGTATGTGTTTCATATATGACAGGTAGATAGTGTATAATATATAGTATATTACATGATGTGTAGATAGTATATAATATATTATATGTTAAATAACGTGTAGATAGTACACTGTATATAATGTATAATTTATTATATGACATGTAGATAGTATAATATAATGTATAAATATGATATAAATGTAACTGACGGTTTACATACGTTACATACTCTCATAGCAAAGTCAACAGGTGAAACATTGTTACAGCAATGGGCATGCCCTTTTCTGTGTACGGTGTAGTTTAGATCTGGCTTTTAGTATTTCACTATGCGCAGGCTGATGATGTTTGCACCTCATTTTGTCTTTTCTTATCTATAATGTCAACTCCACCATTTTATCACCCTAAGGATTTCATCTTGTTGGAAGGTTTGATCTTATTCTATAATATTTGGTCATGCTGTAAACAAAAGTGTGAGTCCCAAGTCCCAAACCCCTCCCTACCTAAGTGTGTTATTGAATATATATGGTACTAGGGCTTAGGGTCGTGACACTCACTTCTGGTTTGGTTTGGCTGGATTCCAAGTTGTGGGTAGTGTTGATATGGACTATATTATTGTCAAGTACAAACTGTGCTTTGGTGGAATTGTATGCATTAGTCAAATATTGGTTAATACTTTGTATATTTTGAGATTTTAGCATGTGCATTTGTAGACACTTTACATAATACATGTATGTATGTATTATTTCTCTTATATAATTTGATATTGCCAGCCTGTAGAATTAATGACACTATTAAATGCTACATGTCTAGCACTAAATGTACATGTATGTGCCGTCAAATTCATCTGTTTCCAGTGATCAAAGTCTAGCCAATGGTTATACAGTGTAGGCATGTTATAAACCAACTGGTTGGTAATGTCTGACTATATCATGGCATAAATGTACATGTAGTCTGGGTGAATATACAATGTACGCACATGTGTTTACCTGCAGGATTCGTACCTCTGGTATCCAAGGCCTACAAGGGGTCATCAGGAAGACGGTGTGTGACGAGCTGCAGCCAGATATATGGGAACAGCATCACATGGACAAGATTGTTCCATCGCTGCTCTATAACATGCACTCAGGGGCTGAGTAAGTGTTGTCTTTCATAGCGTTAACACTGTAATGTTACACCATTCCCGGCATTAATGTTGATAATGTTACACATATGTATGTCTAGTATCACTTGATTCATATTGTAATTCCGCACACTCCTAGTATCAGTACTGTAATGTCACACACTCCTAGTATCGGTACTGTAATGTCACAGGCTCCTAGTATCGGTACTGTTATATCACACACTCCTAGTATCGGTACTGTAATGTCACATGCTGTGTTACAGGAGTGCTGCTACCGAGTCATCCACGGAGGACGAACCTGCCAGTGTAGCCGCAGAGAAAGTGTTCAGAGACTTGATATGTAGAGCAGCCTTCAGTAACCTCAAGTCTGTTCTACAGCCTGTGCTTCTGTGAGTTCCTTCTTTATTCCTTGGAAACACAACTCTCTATGTGTGTCACTTTTCGAATAAGAGTATGTGTGTATTGTGTATATACTTGTACATGTACAATATGCTCTGTTGCTTATTATATGCATTCATCAATTGTGCATATCATATATGTTTATTGTAGTGCTGGGCGGTGTTTCGGTGTCATTCAGTTTTTTCGGTTTTTTTTCATTCGGTTCCAAAACCGCCAAAATTTAAAATGTGAACCGACACCGAATGCGGCGGTGCGGTTTTATTTGGTTTTAAAAGTCAAACCGCGCCTAGCCTCTTAGCGCACCCACTTTCAATAATGGCTGGCGTTGAAAACACGCGAATTCATGTTATGCTTCTTTCAATCCTTATAATTCGATGCCATCCTTGGAATTTAGGCATAGCTGCAGCCATAATATTATCACCCAGTGGTTATTTATTGTAGTTTCACGCCTTTATAGCAGTTACGATTGCATATTATTATAAATAGTAAATATTTAATAATTGTTAACTATTAAACTAAATGAAAATGGCTGCCATTTTAGTGCTTCTTTTAATCCTTATAATTCGATGCCATCCTTGAAATACAGACTTAGCTGCAGCCATCAATGTCACCCAGTAAGGGTTTACTGTAGTTTTCATTTGATTCTAGTAGTCAAACTTGCATATTGTTATAAATAATTAATATTTAATTATTGCAAATTATTGAACAAAATAGAAATGGCGGCCATTTCCGGTAATGGCTGAAACTCCGAACACGTGAATTTATGTTATGCATCTTTCAATCTTTATAAACTGAATGCATATGCAAATCAAAACCGCCCAGCACTAGTTTATTGTATAGGCATGTCGTATATGTATGTGCATGTCTTCTGTAGGCTATATTGTATATCATGTGTATGTCGGATGCCATATTTGCAATAGGCAAAAGCTTTCAGGTTACCTGGATGGTGTGTAATAAGCTAGCTGTGATTTTATTTAATATAAGTTTTGTCCCTTCCAGACACATGGATAGTCACAACCTGTGGACAAGGACTGCCTTCCCATCATCTTGCTTTAAGATAATCATGTATTCTGTGCAGGTGGGTGATGACAGCTGCAGGCAAGTGCTTGCTTGCCTTTTCTGCCAGCAGTGTTATTTTAAATAAGTATAGTATAATAATAATTATCTAGCACTCTGAACCATCTGGAAATGACATGATATTGATTGATATTGTAGTCTTATATAATCTCATTGCATTGGCTTGTTTATAGCAAGTTATATGATGAGCAATACTGCATAATCTAGTATCAGTGTAACGTTACTGATTTTTAGGCCTACTGATAGCACTGTATACATGTGAAATTAGAAAGTGGGAGAGAGAATAGTACAATATTAAGTACATGTATAATGTGTCATCTAGGTTCCTGAACTGTACTGACTGTGTTCTGTAGAAAATACAAATGAGCCAACCTAGTATTTATAGTGTCATATACTGGTTGTAGATATTATTTATAATCTATGTGAGATGTAGATAGTATTATATATTATGATATATAGTATAATCTATGTGAGATGTAGATAGTATTATATATTATGATATATAGTATAATCTATGTGATATGTAGATAGTATTATATATTATGATATATAGTATAATCTATGTGATATGTAGATAGTATTATATATTATGATATATTATAGTATAATCTATATGATATGTAGATAGTATTATATATTATGATATATAGTATAATCTATGTGATATGTAGATAGTATTATATATTATGATATATAGTATAATCTATGTGATATGTAGATAGTATTATATATTATGATATATTATAGTATAATCTATGTGATATGTACATTTATATACAGGCACAGTACGGACATGTTGTCGTACATAAGCTGATGAGTCATCTAGACACACATAGTCAGAGTCCCGCACAGTTAAAGGCTAGTATTACAGATGTATTGGCTGAGACGGTTATCATAGCTGCTGGAGGTTCAATAGGTCAGTGTGTATATTATATAGGTCAGTATTGTGTATTATATAGGTCAGTATGTGTATTATGTAGGTCAGTATGTACATGTATGTGTATTGTATAGCTCAGTATGTCAAGTAATGTACATTTGTTTGAAATAAAGGATTAGCGAAAGCATACTATCGAAAATTTGTCCTTAGTATATAGAAACTCTTAACATAACTAACTACCTCAACATTAAGCAGTTCAGACAGCATTTCCACACATCTCCTGTTTTGTAGTGTAGTATAAGTGTAAAAATAGAACATAACTCCCAAGTATTATGCTTGTGTGGTCTTGATTCTATATTTCTGCTACAACTTAGTGTATACACTTTATAATCAATAGAACCACTTAGAACCTACTAGTAATTATGTAACAGTATGCACATACTACCGAATACTAATACTGAGGTCTCGTACACTACTAGTTCTTACAGATGATGTTTATGACTTACTCTTCCAGTACTGATACTCATACTTGTACTGATACTAATACTTGTACTTATACTCATACTTGTCCTAATACTCATACTTGTACTTGTACTAATACTCATACTTGTACTAATACTCATACTTGTAATGATACTCATACTTGTACTGATAGTCATACTTGTACTGATACTAATACTTGTACTGATACTAATACTTGTACTGATACTAATACTTGTACTGACACTCATACTTGTACTGATACTAATACTTGTACTAATACTAATACTTGTACTGATACTCATACTTGTACTTATACTCATACTTGTACTTATACTCATACTTGTCCTAATACTCATACCTGTACTGATACTCATACTTGTAATGATACTCATACTTGTACTGATACTCATATTTGTACTGATACTAATACTTGTACTGATACTAATACTTGTACTGATACTCATACTTGTACTGGTACTCATACTTGTACTCATACTCATACTTGTACTGAGTCAGGTCCATCAGTTCTAGAAGTGTTCAACAGTTTACTGAGACATCTACGAGTGTCAGTTGAGTACACGACTAACTCCGAGTCAGAGAAGGTAGACAACACAAGGTTTCAGGAATCAATCATAAGTACTATAGGTTAGTGGTGTCTCCTGCACTGTTGAATGTTTGCCTATTATCTGTATGTTTCTATATCTTCTGTACTACTTACTTGTAACTCATATGCTATTAAGTACATATTATCTCATGCTGTGGGAATTAGATGGAAATATACATGTACTGTACATGCATATTATCTATCAATGGTGAATATCGACTACTGATTATCTTAGGTTGTTTACTAATGAGCAAATCCATTACAGTACATAGCATACACTTACGTATGCATGTCCACTATGTAATTGTGCTATTGATTCATACATAGTGACTCACTGAATAGATGTACAGTTTGTACAGAGTTATTATGAAATTTATAGCATGTAATGTATTCATTTCAGGGGAGTTTGCAAACCATTTACCAGATTTTCAAAAAATTGAAATTTTGATGTTTGTTATAAACAAGATGCCATCCACACCTCAGCATGACACGTAAGTAACTTATCTTAGTATTAGCTTCAGTTATCCAGCACATATATTATGCGGAGTTGTCTGCTTTTAACTATTAAAATTACATGCGGAAGTATGGCAAATATATAATGTATTATAGTGACTGATAAAATTGAGGCACTCTTAGGTTACAGTTGATTAGAATTTGAAGTTGTCCACTCTTCCCATGGTGTTTATCCAGACCCAAGTTAAGAAGAGAAGACAACTTCTAATTCATAACTGAGGTTACGTATAGAAGAGCAAAATGTATATATGCACATTACTTTAAGTAAATTGATTATGCGGTATTCCATACTATATTTTTAGAATATACATTGTACATGTATACAATGTATTTTATTATTATGTTTGAATACAAATGACTGATTATGTAAGGCATATACATGTACATGTACATTGTATGTGTATTGGTATGATCAGGTCAGAAGGCTCCACCAACTCACAGCTGCAGACGATGCTACTAAAGACTATATTAAAGGTAGCCACTACCTATAGGACAGTCCTTATGACTAACGCCTTCCCTTCTAGCTTTAAGAACCCACTTCTGCAGCTGTCGGTGGTGAACAAACCCTCCACACGGCTCATGGTACAGAAGATCCTTCATACTCTTATTGACAGACATAACAACCTGGAGAAGTTCTCCAGAATGTGGTTAGTACTCTATGCTAGTGTGTACAAGCCATTAGTGTGTACATACCATTAGTGTGTACACAGGATTATATACAAATATTAAATGTTCTGGTATATTCAAACAGACAGTATCACATAATATAACTCTGTTGTATGTACATGTACATAAACAGCCACAAAAATTCTTATCATTGATGAATAGTTATTCCCTCATTTGATGTTTTCTCATATATATTCATCCACACAGTCATGATGTTCTTGAACCTGGTGACTATGTACATGTACATTGCAGGATACCAGAGGATATAGCAGAGTTAGACTTAGTAATTGAGAAGCCATCCAGACAGGATGTGCACTTTGTTGGTCATGGAGGCCAGCACATCCTCTGGCACCTGATGGAGAGCCTAAGGCTACCTAACAATCAGCAAGCTAACATAGAATCTCTCTACACTACTATGTGCCTGCTACTTGTAGAGCTTCTCTCAGACGACACTCTAGCACACTTTGCCTCCTTTATTCTTAACCTGCAGGTCTGGTCTTACTTCTTATCATACACGATATACATGTACATGTTTCCGCTACATATTGGTCTTTGGAGTTATTCTCACTATCTAAATTGTCTACAGTGTAGTATGTAAAACCTTTCCGTTGCCTTATCCACTGTATGCATATCGCGGGCCTCTGTTACCGTCATTTATTAAAAATGCTCAAATAGGAATTGTATTGTTCCTCTGTACATTATGGATTGATGTAGGAGATATAGTAGCATAGCATTCTCACATTGAGGTCAGAGTGTAATCTAATCCTACTTATGCAGGATATGGCTGTGGCAGAAGACCGCTCCACTACCACCAGCTCCACCAATCAAATACATGCTACAGTTATATCCTTTGCTAATATATACGCAGAGTTGTCTAGCCTTACAGATCTACAGCAACATATAAATCAGGTATAGATTATCCTTGAGGTAGTGGAAGGGAAGACGGGCAACTCAGTAACTGTATAATCAATGTCCCTGTAACTCACTGGGTCTAAGACAGACGTGCTCCACTATCTGCTACACTCTCCCCCCCCCCCCCCCCCATAACCTTGCTGTAATATAATCAGGCGCCTTATTTAGACCACAAAACTCTGGTTGTTAAAAGTAACCAATACAAATTTTATTGCATAACAAGATAAGATCGCACTTTTTGGCAATGCTGCATATTCTTTAAGACATATTTTTCCTAGGGTAAAATTTAGTGACAGAAAATTATTTGTAGTGTGCGAGCTAATGACTTGCTTAAATAGATGATTCTTTCAGCTGGTTTGCTAGTGACTAAGTATGGCAAGTTTTATTTTAAGGTAATTGCTAATCGGAGGGCATCCTGTCCACACTTACTTCCTGATGTCGCTGTCTATGAGCAACAACCTGAAAGGTAACGTACCAGAATACCTCAGCTACTAGCCCTAGTGGCACTAGAGACATTTCCATCCATGACAACAAATATTTTGTTATACTGTTTGTACATGTATGTTTATCCAATGAAAAGAGGAGATAATTCCAAAATGTGAAGGTATTTCCAAGGAGGAAATAACTCCCCATCTCGTTATTATGTTGTGTTACAGTAAGGCATCCGAAGTGCCACAGAACTGTTTGCTGGATGTCGTTGTTTTCCGAGAGACACTGGAGAGCTCAGGTCATGATGTAACTAACCTTACTAAACCAATGGCTACGCCAGGTAGAAAACCTACTCAAAAAGTCTTTGTTTACAAGTCAACATTAACAATAGGTCAGTATTATTCTAATCAACCAATGGGCTGCCACCTTTATTCCTTGCTCTCTCTGATTGCTGAATGCTAACACTGATTGCTACTTTGCCAGTAGTAGTAACCCTCTTCAACCTATCACAGATAAGTAACTGAACCAAGTATCTCACTAATACAGTCTACCAACTAATTGAATGCAATAGAGTTTCTATGCCTACTATATTATATTTAATTCAATTTCATACACCGTTTATATAATTATTATGTTTACCTGCCTCTTCTTTCCCAATAGACTGAATCTACATGTATTACTATACCATATACTTTGGTACTCTACCCAAGATGTATACTGAACCCTACCCTAACAGCCCAATCTCTACAATTATTGTATATTAGATTTGCCAAGTTGGTAGCAGTAATATCAGCTAATTCTGTTGTAGATAGATATGCAATATCAGACTTGGTGTTGCTGTTATTAGTTCCAGCTAGTACATACATGTATGTCTTACATGAACTGTCAATATTTACATGTATATTTTGTATCAAATTGTTGAGCTGATTAAATAAGTCAGTGATGCTACCCTAGGTCTGTATTGTTCTAGATGTAATGTCACTCTACTACCAACTATTGAAATATTTAGTGCCTTAAAATCTGCAAATCCATTTTAAAGTTTTGAAATTCGTTTTGACTGCAGTCTGTGAGTTGAGTAAGGTGCATGTTGCCTACTGAAGACTTCCTCCAGCTCTCTTGGTACAAGTTCCAAACCCTGCATATTACAGTATATACACTTGTGTATATTCTTCCATTCTAGTGAATTCCAGCTAACCTGTTTAGGTTTTTTAATCACCCTTACTGTTATTACACTGTACAAAGACAGGGAGGGGAAAATAGGTAACCTGGTCCCCACGACACCCCCCACCCACATTATAAACTTGGGCCAATGAATGTAATTACACACTGGGATTATAGTATTGTGCTTCAGTTAGCAACAACTCTTACTGATTAACATTGGCCAATGGAGATGCTATTTACTAAGCTGTGTGCCTTTTAGGAACCAGGGAGAACTTTTTTGGGTCAAAGTTGCATATCTTTTTCTCCATCCGTCTTTGCTATGGAAATTAGCCCTATTGTGATATCATTTTGTGCTGGCTTATTATGCAAGCCCATGCTACTATTATATTAAATTTATCTTTGTTCTGTTGATTAGACAATATGGAAACATTCAATGGGAAGGATCATGAGACGACTTCAGTTGGAAACTTGGAGATTGACAGTTTAGAGTCGTCTCCCACACTTAGAAGGGTAAATTATAACCAATAACTTGTATAGTATAAACCTGTGCTGAGTATTACTGTATCTCACAGCTCACTCTGTTTCTGCAGTGAATGCTTTATTAGCTCTAGTAAGTTTCATGTAGTGAGCACAATTTAGCTTTTTTTCAACCACATGACAAACTAGTGACAGTGAGTACACTGCATAGCTGTTGCCAGAGAGCTCATTGTTGTCTGATATTACAGAGTAGTGTCCTCATCCCAGGAGATGAGAAACTAACATTTAGTCAACTCAAAACTGCACTTGATTCTGCTGAAGATATTGCAGCTCTTGAGGCTGTCCAGAGACAAACACGGGAGGAATTTGAGACAGCACCACTTGAAACTATTATGAATAGAGCTCAGAGTAGGGTAAGCAATACAACATTCACAGCCATGCTTGTCATTTCCTGAGAAATGTTGGATGACTGACCAGATATGAATAATAACAATGTTGTTAACAAGGTGTACAACTTACTGCTTTTAGGGTAAACACTGAATTCTCTACTATTCAGGAGACATGTTGTCACTGTTTTACACATTTAATGTTGTATACATTATGCTATGTTGTCTCTTTTAGAATGAACTTCATGATAGGCTATTTGAGATCTTAGGAGATACAAGTGATGTTGATAGTTTGGATGGAACACACCCTCAGGCTGTAGCTATTGATAGCATCAAGTACCCAGCCATGTTTGTCTACTGATCATTGATATATTCTTTCTTATGCCGTATGGTTAGTTATTTATATGATAGTAAAATATTTAAAACTACATGTAGTGTATCGTAGACATGTTATACATTTGATAATAAACCATTAAAAAAAATCATCCAGTATGCTACCAGTCTATAAAAAAAGGAATTAAACATTAAAGTGCAAAACTAAATTAAATAAGCTGAAAGTATTATAGCTCTGGCCATATATTGTGTCTGGTCAGTGGACTAATATTGGTACCATACAGAACTTTCAGCCTTCTGCTCACTCTTGTTTGGTGTTGATGAGCTTGGTGGCAGCCAGTCAGCACCTCCATTCACAGATGACCTTGGAGGGGACATGTTGGAGGAGGCAGCATTACCTTGAGCGGGTTTCATATCCTGTGTGGACATTGTGTCATTATTGAAAGTGTTAGTCATTTGGCTCAAGTAACCAGTGTCGTAAGCCCCACCATGTGTATAGAACGATTGTGCTGTTTGATTTTGTATAACTTGATTTGCTGCTGCCTTTTGTATGTTTCCATCATCAATAGTGCACATGCTTTCAATTTCATTCAGTGTTGGTGTCGCACGTGCGAATTCATCTGACCCCTCATTACCCTTGTTAGTCTCGGGCATTGCCTCGTCAGATTTACACTGTGGAACCACTCCCTCCTTGAACAGACTCTGCTGATTCACGTAGTTATCCTCCCCTTCATAACTATGCTCAGAGTCAGTCACTATCCCGCGATCAGACACTTGAAATTGATCTGAAATTTGAAAAAAATTTCGGTTGACTCACTGCCCATAACGTTTGTAACAGTGAATGCTTAAAAAATTTAGTATATTATATGGTTCAATAGGCGCACCTTGAGATCTGTGACTTGTCATACTTGTAGTAGCAGTACCATTGTAGTGAACTTGCAAGTCGGGAGACGACCTTAGATCTGCTGCAAAGTGAGAGTGTTGATTAAAGTATGAAATACATGTAGGCTGACATTGTACTTCACTGAAAAAATGAAAAGTAATACACACCGTTACCAGAATTGTCTTTACATGTACTTTGAAACAGCTCTATTTACCAAACGCAGTAACATTCTAAACAAAGATCGTCTTTCTGTACGAGTTGCTACATTATTTCTCGTAATGAAAATCTCTTCTCTAAACCAATCAACCATGTGAACATACCTGCAGTTCTATGTATAGTATGCTGCTGAAGAGAGGGCGAGGAGATAGGAGAGACATTGGGAGAATTATTAGACAGACTGCGAGGAGTAAAAGAGCACCGTCTTTGAGCAGAGTAATAGTTACCAACTTGTACTGGACTCGAGGCTGCCAATTCAGTCTATAAAACATAATATTATATGAGTATGCAGTTGGCTTAGAGCATATCTGCTGTTTTAAGGTCGCTGAGCTGGTGTAGTGGTAAACTCTCCTGTTCCCTGTACTAGGCGATTAGGTCGTGTAGAGGCCCCGGGGTTGTCGGGGTTGACAGGTATTTTCGTGGATGTGAAACAAGTCTCCAACTGCTCAACTAACAAACCCCTTGCATAAACAACATATAGTATACCCCCTCTCCATTAGCAGTCTAGAATTAATAAATACAAAGTCCAAACATAAATATTTATTTCACAACCAATCAGAATTCCAGCCTGATGAAGATTTGACAGTTTTACTAACCAGAGGAGGCGACTCCCAGATATTTTCCGAAGTTAGAGGTCGAATTTCTGGTGATATTGCACCAGACACGGAGTCTGATGAAGAGTCATCATTTTCATTGTCAACAAACAGCTTTCTTCTGAGACTAGAGTTACTGAATGAGTCACCTTTATTTAATTCATCAATCTGAGATTCGGATAGCACATATTGTTCTACAGAAACATAAGACCACAGCTCATGTACTACTAGTATACTTTCATATGATACATGTATACTTTGTAGTAGTAGTGCACTACATAAACATAACACTGGACTTAGAACAGCAGAAGTATAACACATGTACTCACTGAGCAGTTCATTGAAATCTACACTCTGTGGTATATGTACGTCAGTTTGACAGGACGCTGTAAAATATACAATACAAGTGCAAAGGAAGGATATGCAAGGTAACATGTGTTGTACATATACATTCATAAACAAATAGCAATCATTTGAATTCTAAATGCATATTATAAAGCTAACTGGAATTGTATATGTGGTTTCATATCTCACATATAACAACTCTCGCCACATGTTTATACTACATTGTGTAGTTGCAGTATGATCTACATGTGTGTTGGTATTCAAACACTGTCCTACCATTCCTAACTTGTTTCTTCTCTTCATCAATCCGCGTTAAGAGGTTGACTTTCTGGACAGGTTCATGTAAAGGAGACGGTGCAATACGGTTGCTATTAAAGAAGTCTTCAATGTACGGCTGAGTCAACTTGGATATTTTCTGTTCTACCCTGTGAATTGTGAATATACATGATTATGATCTGTATATTTACGAGAAGCAGTCTATCAACAGCCAAACATGGAAATTACAGACTTTCAAAATAAATTAATGAATTGGTTAAAATAGGCATCACCACATTATGCAACTGGACAGATGTGACTACACAAACCTATGTTGTCGTTCTAATCTCTCTGTTAAATCACCAAACTCTGCAGGGGCTAGTATTGCCTGCTGCTCAATATCCCACTTGAATGGTTTATTCTACAACATGCATGTTTAGTTTAGTATTGTTACACTAGTAGTACATGACATTACGACTATATGATTTCATCTAGATGATTATTTTTCAAGATATTACCAATATACTTGCAGAATAATTAGTGTTAGCTGCATATGTAAACGCACTACACAATTATACCACTAATATTATAGGATTATAAAATTATGTGATACTATTATATACTTTACTATATTATATTGCAAACTCAATACCAGGTAGTGCTAGTAATTCACAACAGACATTTGCATTGTCCTACATAATATATCATTATAGCAAAACAATGCCATATCATTATTTGCCATGTAGAGACTTCAGTATGTAAATGGCACTGAGGGTCTGCACCACAAAAAATTCAGCTAAATCAGTTACCTTCAAATCAGGAGTGGATTCAACCGTTTTCTGGAATATTCCGGGTGTGACTATGGGATGCTTCAAATGTTCAGGGTCAGCATCAAATGGATTAAACACTGGTGAAGGTGTACTATGAATATTTACATTGCCATTACCGGTACCAGCAGAAATTGATGGGCTAGCAGAGTACCGCTGTCTGCTTAGATTTTGAGGAGTGAAATGTTGTTGTGAGTTTACCGTAACTGACATGCATGTATGAGTACAATCTTTAGCAGGCGAGCGGCAATGTGAATCTGGAGTATTCATACCTGCAACTACATCAGTTAACAATATTGCAGCATGTTGCAGGGAACACAATGATGATTCAAAGTGGCAAAACGAAACAGACTGAAATTTTGATATATTTCTACTATCTGCAACCTATACTGCGACCGT
The DNA here is from genome assembly GCA_935421135.1 of Bugulina stolonifera. NCBI lineage: Eukaryota > Metazoa > Bryozoa > Gymnolaemata > Cheilostomatida > Bugulidae > Bugulina > Bugulina stolonifera. The sequence continues at coordinate 32,590,003 of OW285187.1, forward strand.
GAATATTGCTATAAGACAAGCACAAGTAACCTTGGAATTGCAAAGAATAACTATTTAGCCTAGGCTATTTGAGAGTCCGATTGTTCTTTTTCGGCTGACTGAGCTTCGTTCTAGAGCAAACTGGCCTGCTGATTGTCTGTCTATGCAAAGACCAACATGTTGGTCTTTTCAGTCATCGGCGGAATGAAGCGCTGGTGTTATTGATTAACATTAAATACAATGACTCTAGCTATCCAGCATTGGGCTAGCACACTGCTCTCTAGCCCCGAATTTTAAGCCTAATAAAGACTTGCAGCGGTACCTAGCGCTCAGCTCTCACACCGTCCTCTTCTGCCTAGTTATAGCTTAGGTCCTACTCAAAGTAATTACCACACTGGACCACCCTAGGCGGAAAAAGGGGATGTCTAGCCTGTCTATGTGAAGGTCATGTTTGTGGACCGCTCTATACGCACTTCTTGACTAGATTTGCACATCCTTCACAGTCATTAGACAGAAGCTATAGAGATACTTATTTTTGTGTTCGCCTCTACCAACTGGAGAAAGTCCCGTCTGGGAGCGAATCTGTGTAGTGTGTAAGGTTGGCTGGTTCAGAATACCATCATAAGCTGTGTTGAGAGTGAGATGTTGTTCTTCTTTCGTCAAGACCTTTAGTTAAATACCATCACGTTGATTTTTCTTCCTCAGTTTGAGCGGTTGCAAACTAAGCTTTGCCATGGCTCTCTCTCTTCCAATCTCCTCTTCTATTGATGTCAGACATAAATCATACAGAGTCCATCTGCCCCTTTGCTACATCAGCAGCATACGCTTCGCTTGCTAGAGTCCCTGAAGCGCTAGCATACTCAAGGTGTAGCAGAGAGAGGGCCTTGTAGGAAATCAACCGTGCCAGTTTAGGAGTCCAGCAGAGGGCTCACTTGATCATCCAGCACCTTTTTAAATATGTGCTTGCCAAACTTGCAATCTGGCTGTCGTGGTGAGGGGCTACCCTTCTGAGGGAGGGGGTGAGTGAACATCGATCAACTATAGGTTTAAATAGGGTGGAAGTAATAAACCCCAAACACTTTCTCGGGCTTATCCTGGCTGCTTACTATACTACTATAATAATTTTCTTTAACAAAGTAGATCGGATTCGGTTAGCCTAACTAGGTGGGTTTACTATATATGATAATTATATTCAAAGTCACCCGGTCTATTATTTATTTATTCCCTCGGCCTTTGTGGCTAATTTCGGTCCATATGTTGGTCCCCCTGCTACTTCACCTGGGCATGCTTGCTTTAATTAGAGAAGACATTAGAAAAGATAGCAGATACACAGAGCTTAGTTTTAATGCGGTGCTCAACTAAAACAAAATATAATATACTTAATATTTTTTTAATTCCAGTGGAGTGATAGGCCTAGGGCCTATTCTATTATAATTCTATTGACTAAGACTTAAAACAAGACCGAGAAAGGGCATACCACATGGAACTGCTCAACACAGTGAGATACTGTGGTACTTTCTGCTTTTTCATCAAGTGTCAGAGTACTCCACAACTGTCGGTGACTTTCATTAGTATTTCGTTTTCCAAAAACACCTTTGGTTTTTAAACTTGTTCCAAATTGTGCTTATTCAAAAAACTGACAACCTTGACACCAAGCTGGGCCAATGAAATCAGTTTCTAATAGCCCAATTTTCCACCTTGATACAGAGTCCAAAGATGGTACTCTCTTTGTAGAGCCGTTGATTCAAAACCGCTTTGCGTGGATTGAGAAGGTTACGTTCATAGAGTTATTTCCATAGAGGTAAAACCCCAATAACTCTATGGTTATTTCCCTCGAGCAACTGTAAATTTTGTGATAGCGCTTTTCAACCCTAGCGGCCATCATGCAATGGGAATTTCCGGTTCGTTTATTGCCATTATTGTATATTACAAAATTATTATTATTGTTAGACAGTTCCTAGTTTCTTATTTTGGGCTTTGGCTTTCACTAAACAAAATTATTTTACATAATAGCTCTAGCATTCAGTCACACTTTCACCTTCAAATTACAATACAGTCAAAGCCATTTTAGTTATTAATTACAGTGCACCCAACATCTCACCAAAATTACCACTAGGTACTAGCTGTTTGAACTTTATGCTCATGGTCCATTCTGCTATAAAATGATTGAAACGTTATAAGTACACGCAAATTTCTTGATATTATTCATTAATTATTCTATTCATTTTTCTCTTCATTAATATATCCTTTATATTTGTCCTCAGTCATAGGTGATACAGTCCTGCTATGATGAATGATGTCGAAACACAATTTTTTGGCCACCAGGATCTTGATAGAGCACGGAAAAGTGCATTAATGCTTTTTTCCACTAGCTGTCAACACAGAGTGCTACCTCTATAACTTTAGCTATGACTGCAGAAGCCAAACTTTTCCGGTGAGGTTTTAGTAGTACGATGTTCTGTTTACTATTTGATAGGTGATACAGTAGGCTTTGGATAATGATAGAAAGGGGAAGACAACTATAGTCGTAGCTTACAGACTGTTTACAGTTAAGAATGCTGACAAGATTGCTATTATAAGACATGGACTGATGGACACGTTATAGAGCAGGGCACTCATGATGAGCAAATGTAGCAGAAGAGTTTCTACTACAAACTAATTAATATACAGAAGACGTGAAGTAAACACTTCCTTTCCTTGCTGTCTCAACTCCAGCTGTTTTGCCCTACAAATTTGTAGTACTGTACATGAGTGAATGATATCATTATTTATCAGCCATCAGGCCACTCCCAGCACCTCCAAGGGTTTCTCTTATGGTTTATCGCAGCTACTTATTTTCGTGGCAATTCTAAACTTTCTATTCATGTAAAAATTTTCATGTGCTAGTTCTGTTATTGTATGCTTGTTGTATAATGTGTTTATATATAAAATATTACTTAGATAAATTTACTAATATGCCTTTTAAATGTTTCCTTTTGGTCTATGTTATCACATTTCTATCCTTTACAAAATATTGGTCTATATACTAAATAATTGCTCTTTTGCTCCATGCTACTCTACTCTATTTACTGCTGTTGACTGGATGAGATCTGATTAGGCAGCTTTAGGAAACTAGTAAGTAAAAAGGTTGTCTGCGCTTGCCACCCTAGAGCAGGATAACAACATCCAATAACTAATTTGAGCAACTTGTAGACGCTGTATACAACTAGGAGTTGAATAGAAAGAGCTATTTTAGTACCCCACCCAAATTTGAAATGCATCTCAATTTTTGCATTTAGCTTGACAAGCTGTGTTTTGAACAATAGTAGCAGACATAGCACATAGCTGTTTGATTGATGTATAAATTAAAATTCTTTATGTCGACTTCCTAACTGAACTACTCGTCAACCCTTTCTAGTTATCGTTTCCAAAGTTGTCTCCTCTTGACAAAGAGTTGTGCAGACGAAATTTCTTCAGAAATTGATTTAGTAAAACTATGCGAGACTCTTATATAAGAGAAATATACCAAGTATCGACGAATGTTGTCGGCGGTTATAAACAATGCTCATCATTACCAATAGTAACTGCAGACGCCAAAGCGGAGTTTCGTTTTGACTGAAATTACGGCTGGTCCATGTTGGCCAATAGCATTGGCAGGTGAGGTCAACCCATAGGACAACCATGATCGACGACAATGAGTTATTGTAATTGCTAACCCAACTCACATTGACTAGATCTTTAAAACCCTTCTTAATTGTATTTTAGAATCCTATTGGTGATTGGCCTGAACTGTAGAGTGCAAAGTTACTTTGCACTCCACAGTACAGGCCAATCACCAATAGGATTCTTTGAAAGTACTTCAGTTTTCATGCATTTCCTAGCAATCGTTGCTCCTCTGACTATTGGCTTTTAAGTAATTGGCTTTGATTTGTCATTTACCACTACTAGGCTACGGGCTATATAAATCACAGTAATTGGATGGGGTAGGCCATTAGTGCAGCAGTGCTGGGTTCAGAAAGAAGTAAAACTTAGGTTGAGTCTTGTCTAAGCAAGGTTACACTGAACAGTTGTTGAGTGGAGTTTTAATTTTTGTATCATATTAGATATTTATTATTATCATAAATATTATCAATTATTCCAAAACTATAGTAACACAAATAATGAACTGCTGTACATAATTATCATAAAATATACATTCTAATTATTATGTGAATACTATACTTAATAAAATATTACTTAACTGTACTCAGTACTGTCACAATCCCGTTTGTGGTATTGTAAGCTTTAGCAGGAAGACTGTCTCTTGCAAATGTTCATGGACTAGTTCATAAATTGATTACACTGCATTAATACATTAATATTAAATATTTGTCTCCATTTCAAAATAATCTTTCAAGTTATTTTGCTCCTGTTTTGTGATAGCATTTATGTGATTATAATCTTGATTACTTTTACACAATCTTATTTATTTATTATTTATTGTCATTCACACCACGCTTAATGTATTATTAAACTTTGCAGAAAAATTAAATGTAGTAACTCATGACAAGAATTCTTGTTGCTGAAATGGATAACAACGGCTTTAGTGCTGATGCAAGTAGTGAATCAAACGGTCAACTACACAATGGCAGTATCACCCTCAACATGAATGGAGGTAAGATAGTACGCATACATGTACCTAGCACTAGCACTATAGCAGATTACTTTGTTGTGTAATTCTTATATATACACGTGTTGAAATATTAATATATATAAAACTTACAAATTATATTAATCTGCAACATTTAATCTAATTCGAATATACTTAAAAATTTAAATCTAAAACATGTAATCTACCTAAAAGTCACACCCGTACCATTTTCTGGTATTTTTTTAAACATTTTTATTCAGTGACTTATAATCTACATGTATAATAAAATAGAACATGCATGTATGTAATAAATACAAAGGTGTGAATAGTTAATGTAAGGACATATAGGCCTACATAAATTTTATGTAGGCCTATAATTATGTCCAGCAGGTATATTAGTTGGATTTGATCAACTTGTTTTTGGCCGCTGACGTATTACAATTGCACCTTGGGTGTCCATTGCAAGGTGGGTGGTCCATGCAGTTTCATTGTGTAATGTTTAGCTTACCCAGTTTCTTATCTTTCGGAATGCTGGACTCACAGTCCATTAGTAACCTAAATACAAGTATAATATACCTAACAGTCAGCCTATGGTATAGACTATAGAGTATAGAGATAAGAGTAGAATTTGATACCAGCAACTGGATAGTAAGGCTGTTAGCTATACAACACAATCTTGGTGTGACACATACATACTGTTCATATAGGAACAGACATGGCTAATAAAATATTCAGTCCTGAATGCTTCTAGAAACTCGGCCAGTTTTCTATATTTTAACCTTGATCTTATCTTTTATATACAGGCCTACATGTACATGTACATTGTAGTATAATATTGCTGTATATAACAGCTGATTGTAAGAGTAATAGTTGCTTGGTGCCTTTCCTCCTGTTGCTAATTGATGAGTAGCCTATATTATTGGTTGTAGTTATGTACTGAAGTGAAATATAAATACACACTCAGCATACATTACATACCGACTATCTGAGCTAGACAGCAATATCCTATGATTTAATCAATAGTAGTGATAGTCTAGTAATCATCACAAAGCGTTTCAGTCTGAATCGTCCTAGTAGTAATATACCACTATTTCTACACATTCTCATTTTTAGCTGGTTATTGGGTAACGCCTACAAATTTCTAATCACATACTGTGCATTTTTTAACTAATATTATAATTTTATTCTGAATGAATGTATATGTGTCAGGCGAAATTTCTGAGCGTTCTATAATACAATATGAAAGGACTTTAGTTTTCTTGGTTAGCGGTTGGGGATGTCACCATTTTTGTAGCAAGCTCAGAAATCTTGTAAAGTGTAGGATGTATGAAACAGGCTTTTGCTGAAGTAATATATATTTAGTTCTAATGTATTAACAAGATGAATCTATGTATATATAGAAAAGAATCCCAGTGGATCTGTGGAGATGAAAACCAATGGCTATAACAACAATGCATTGGACGAGAAGGAGGCTGGTGGTGATGAAGAGGGAGGAAAGGAGGAGAAGAGTAAAGAGGAGGAAGAACCTCCCATGGTCAGCGTTACAGAAGTGGTAAGGTTTCACCAGAATCTATGTGCTACATCATCTCTAGTTTGAGACTCGTAGTTTATTATTAGACTTTTGTGCATGTCATAGAATCTTTATTTCTTTGTAGTTTCGATATTCTACTGGTCTAGATATTCTGTTCATGATCATTGGTTCTATTGGAGCCATGGCTCATGGCATTGCAGTTCCCTGCATGATCATTGTGTTTGGTGACATGTTGGATTCGTTCTTGGACACCGGAGAAGTCTGTGACATCTGTGCCAACCTCACCTCTTTCATTGACCTCTTCAATGCGCAGAAAAAATCTGGTGATAAAGACTTTGTCTGTGATACATTCTTTGGTTCTTCACCGGCTGATAGGCAACTCACTGAGTAAGTATAATTTTGTGCTACCTGAATGCTATGAGTAATGATTAGCTAATGATTAGTATGTGGTACATGTTACTACTATGACTACTACTGCTGTTGCGCTACTACAACTACTACTAATACTACTACAATTGCTACTACCACTTGTACTAATTCTGCTACTACCACCACAACTACACTTGTACCACCACTACATTTGTACCACCACTACGACTATCGCCACTACTACTATTACAACTACGACCATCGCCACTACTACTACTATTACCGCCACCACTACTATCACCACTACTACGACTGAGGCTATAACTTTGACTTGAATTATTATTTCACTCAACTGAGACTTTTTTTTTATATATTTCAGAAAATATATAGAATTTCAAGACCAACAACTGCAACTCCTTAACATATCGTCTTCATTTCCCGAGTCCTTTAAACAAGAAGATCTTTTGGCTAAGATGACACAGTTTGCTATCTACTATATAGGTGAGTGTATTCATAAACTAGAGGTAGTAACCAGTGTTACACCTGGTCACTGTTGTAATGAATGTAAAGGATTCTAGAAGCTCTAGCATTCTACCAACAGCTTGTTTCTACATAGATAGCTCTTTTTACATGATGTCTCTAAACGTCCTAGTGAGCTTTCATACATGTATTAATAGTAGCATGTGCATCAATACACCCACAATTTAAACATGTCTACAAAATAATACAATAGCTATTCTTCCTTATTGTACTGGAATGTTGTTCAGAGTAGCCATAATACACATTGTTTGTGATATACTAAATACTGAATAGTCATGTAGCCTAGATGTTGTGGAATGCAGGTGCAATAACCATGTTTGTTGAAACAATTGCCACTCCAGAGTGTATTTTGATGTAGGTGACAGTAAAGGATTGTTGTTACATTACCCTGCTACTTATTTTATACTCAACTTATTCACAGTATATACATGTACGTGTATCTACATGTGCGTGTATCTACATGTACGTGTATCTACATGTACGTATATCTACGTGTACATGTATCTACATGTATGGTTATCTACACGTACATGTATCTACATGTACGTGTAGATACATGTACGTGTATCTACAACAATTTTCTGCCAATTTTCTTTCAGAGGGAAATCCCAAATATTTTATCAGGAGAATTTATAACCTTTTTTTAATATCAAACTTAGCAAGTGCATAAACATCTGCTCTCCAGCATACCAAGTCATCTAATTATAACATTATTGTGCTATTTACGTAATTAATATTGATAGGGAGAATACTATTATAATGTTTATGTTTCTAACCTTTCTGGTGCACTGCACATAAATACAATAAACCATGCCGGACTTAGAACTGCATAATTCAACCTCATGTAGCCTTGTGTGCGTTTGTAAACTGTGTTGAATTTCTAATAGCAGGATAATTGTTATTGTATATTTACATTTTCATTTATACTGATACTGAGTTCATAGAGTAAAACTAAGAGTACTGCCCTGTCTAACAGTTGAACTTAGTTTTATAGATTACCTGGCATAAAGTTCAACTGTTTCACTTTATCAATACATAGATTATTGACCAGGTGGATATCATAGCAGTGTCAGATCAATTAACTATGGCTAGTAAATTAGAATTCCAACCATTCTCAAATGCTAGTGCTTGTCCACGTGCACATCTGTTTTCTAAACTGAAGTTTATGCAACTCCTCCCCTAACAAAGCTAACTACCTGCATAAAGTGACATTTACAATGTTAAACTTCTGTCTTTATTAGGAATTGGCTTCGGAGTGTTGGGATGTGCATATCTCCAAGTCACCTTCTGGGCCATGCCAGCTAAGAGACAAGCTAGAAGAATTCGTCTTATGTTCTTTAAGGCTGCACTAAGGCAGGATATTGGGTGGTTTGATACAAACCCAGCTGGAGAGCTCAGTACCAGACTGGCCGAGTGAGTCATCTGCTATGTGTTTAACCAGTTACACACCATGTGGGGCATACTGACTGCTTTCTGTGAGAAATCTCGTCTTTCTGAGTAAAATACCAACATCTACAACATTGTCATTCGATCAATCGTATAATTCATATGGCTGTATACCTTCGGTTAAAATAGATATCAGTGGAGTTAACGTCCTATCAAAAACAGTCAAAATTTGTGATGTACATGTACATGATGTATATATTATATTTTTTAGTCGCAGACAGGCTATAGGAAAGTAGTATGTATTGTATGTGTTGTTATCTGTTTCAGTGATGTAGACAAGATTGAGAATGGGATCGGTGATAAAATTGGTCTGTTGGTTCAACTTACTTCTCAGACCATCTGCTGCCTTGTTATTGGTTTTGTCTACGGCTGGCTGCTGACTTTAGTAATATTAGCAACCAGCCCACTCATTGCTCTGGCTGCTGCCCTCATGGACTGGGTAAGTGGTATCTACATACATACATATATATTACATTCATATGCATTTCCTTTACTACCTGCATGTGAGGTGTTGGAGTGAATCAAGTCTCCGGTTTAGTTTGGATGGTTTATTGGAAGTTGTCACAGTAAGCCCAGAGATTGCTTTGAAATGTTGTAGTTATTTCGCCTACCTTCTGTGTGACATTTCTACTTGACATACAATATAAAGTGTGAATGGGCATAGATTACTCTGGGAGCACTGGGTTTGATATATACAGTCATAATTATGTGTACATGCAATGTATTGGGGTTTGCATTAGCTAATGTTTTATCTACATGTATGTAGCTATAACATTTTACTGCAAAGAAGTTTTTTTGTGGACAGTCAAGGAGTTAGAACCAAGTCAAGAAATTTCCTTGCAATAAAAATATTATAACAAAAAATATTGTAACAAAGCCTGGTATTATGACGACAATAGGTGAATAATATCCATATAGCTGCCATGTTGAAACTGATAAAATATAATCAATACATATTGAACAATACACAATGTGTATACCTACTAGTTCTCACTAAGTAACCATATCTAATCAGCTAAACTAAATATTAGCTGCCCTCCGTTATCAACCCAAGGTTATGCATGTAGTTTTAATTTCTAACTCATCGTTTTCCACCTGCATTATCACATTGAGTCATGAAATATATGTTGATACGCCATGAAATTGACATCAAAAGTTGTCATTACTCCCTTAGTCATGTAGTTTACCTACATGTATGAGCCTATATATAGCTATTATTTTCAAAACTGAGCATAAAAGTATTGGCAGAATTTTTCTCAGCCTGTAGCCAAGTAGAGCTAAACACCATTGTTTATATAGGCCTAAATATATACCTATATAACATGTGTTGAAGATCGTCTTCCTTAGTTTGAATGGCACATTTGATATACAATGTAGATTGCAATATCTACATGTAGACATAGGTTACAGCAGTTATTGAAAAGCTGGGGATTTGTATGTACATATACTATGTATAACATAGTCTGATGCATTATACATGTAGGTAACTAAAGATTCTACAGTCCAGGAGCAAAGTGAGTATGCAGCAGCCGGTGGAGTTGCTGAGGAGGTGTTATCTGCCATTAGAACTGTGATTGCGTTCGGTGGACAGAACAAGGAATGTGAAAGGTAGGAATAGGATAATGTCTGGTAAATAGGTTATCTATGTCAGTAGATTACTATATGCCAGTAGATGTAGATGTAGGCTCTGGGTAAATTCTGGTGTAACACGTTATTCCTGACAAACCTCACATTGGAAATAATCATGTGATAAGTGATTGCCAGCCTAATTACTTGACATTTTTGATAAAAATATTTCCGCAAGAAAATTTCAATAATTAATCAGTTGACCCCTCGTTATCCTTGAAATGTTTAGTATTTTAGCACATAAATGTGGTTTGGTGTCCAGTAGGCTATCTTGTATTTGCTTATAGTCAAATGTAACCAGTGAACTACTGGTGAACTATGGGTGAACGTAGGCTGATACAGTTTCAATGTTACTGCACTGTTACAGGTACAACTCCAACCTCCACAGAGCAAAGCAATTTGGCATAAAGAAAGGGGCCATTTCAGGCCTTGCTATGGGAGCTGTGATGCTTATCGTGTTCTTATCATATGCTCTTGGTTTCTGGTTCGGCTCTGGAATTGTACTCGGGGACTATTTGCCTAAATTACATGAGAACTTCACTATTGGAAAAATGTTGATTGTAAGTTTAACAGTAGAACAACTACTCTCACATACTTTTATCTGTTTTATCTCAAGTATGTACAATTGCGGTGCCGTGCCATGTGAATCAGCACTAGTTGCTGAGTTAGGTGTTATAGTGTCATGGTTTGAGTGCTGGATTGCTATCTATTATTGCAGGTGGGCTGGCAGCCTGCCTTATGTGACTATATAATAGACTAGTGGGCAAGACTGACTTAGCATAGAATTTTGAAATGTTTTTCTTATCACTTACAAAAATATTATCTGGAATGTAGATAACTCTATGCTCTATGTTCTATGCTGATGTAACTATTTATTGCTGTTCTTTTATTACCTTAGTTACTGCATGACATGACTACAGTTTGGGAATTTCCAACATGACTAGCCAACTGACAAGAAGAACTGGTGCGCACCATATTGTATGACTGGTTGTAAACAACTGCAAATATATGACTGAGTCTACAAGCATTTACTTATATTTTTATTATTTTATGAGATAAAAAGAAGGTATTTTATTACCAATGGAGTAGCCTGACACCCAAAGACTGCCCGGTGGCTGAACAGTGTATTTTAGTTTATTAAGGGTGTATGCGATGTCAAAGTAAATATTAGCCACGCATTGCCCTGCTGTCATAATATAAGTGTATGTACAGCGTATATATACAATAGTATACGTACAGAGTATATATACCATAGTGTATGTAAAGAGTACAATTATGCTGGTGTGTTTACATTGGACGGTATTATATAGTAGCTCTTATCTCCATGTATAACCCTATGCTTTCCACTTCCAGCCATAAATAAATAAACTTATTTTTTAGGTCTTCTTTTCTATCCTCATCGCTTCGTTCTCCTTTGGTCAAGCAGGTCCAGCGGTCAATAATTTGGCCACGGCGAGGGGAGCAGCCCATTATGTATTTGGTCTCATTGAGAGGGTGAGTATAACAGTTACAATTCATGCCAAAATTGATGACAGGCCCAGATGTACACGCACATGTTCTATTGTAACCTATAGAACTGTAATTACAACCAACTAAATTATTACATTGAATATCGGACCTACAAGTAATTCCTATACTCTATTACTTCACTAGTAGATTTCCCACATAAGGGAAATGATCTACTGTAAATGGATTGGTTGAAATGTTGGAATTGATGATGCCCGTGTTGTTATTCAATGAAGAACTGATGACTGCCTTGTTGATATGAGTATTTCACTAATTGAGTCATAATTTGATAAGTAGTATATACAACGTACATGTTTAACAGATTCCCCTGATAGACAGTGAATCTGAAGAAGGTTCCAAACCAACACAAGTAACAGGACAGGTGGAATTTAAAGACGTTCACTTTCAGTATCCTTCCAGACCAGATGTAAAGGTGAGAATATTGGTAGTACCTGAGTTCATAGATTGGAATGTCCTTAGAATGCCCTTAGAATGTCCTTGGCTTGCGCTACAATGGGCTGATTTCAGCTGGTAGCAATACAATAGACCATAACTAATGACATTATTTACACATGAATAGAATCTTTCCATTACTTGTGTTTACCTGCAGTGGATGTATGTATATAATATATACTGTATATTACATAAAGGTGTTACAAGGACTGAATCTGAAGGTAGAGGTTGGTAAGACTGTAGCTCTGGTTGGTAGCAGTGGATGTGGTAAGAGTACAACTGTACAACTTATTCAAAGGTTCTACGATGCAGTAGAAGGATCAGTAAGTTATCTCCCCTGTACTACATGATATGTTCAGCTAATAACATAAATATGAATATCTAAAATATTGGCTGATTGACCTGGTACCTACATGTACCTGTGTACATGTGTATATCCATGTAGGTAGACATGTATGTACATGTATATATTCATGTAGGTAGACATGTATGTACACGTCCATATATGGTATGATCAGGTATTCAAATCATTCATTCATGAGATATCCACCTTAGTCATGCTTATGCAACAACTAGTGTAAATAAACACAAGCAACTTGGCTCTCTACCAGCCACATGATACTATTGATTTTCTCTATAGACTATATTATACTATATAGCCTGCCTACCTGCCTGCCGTGTGTAAATGTCAATGAGGTGATGGGAGGTAGGGCTATCCACTGTGAAACTACATCATATCCATCATTTACTTTACTTTCATCACTATGTACTTCATAAACTTGACTATGTTTATGGTATACGGTATACAGTATACGACATATGGTATACGGTATGCGGTATAAGGTATACGGTATATGGTTTTTGGTATTCCATGTACTGCGTTTTATACTCTGTTGTAAACTGACATACAAGTAGGCCGTCAGCTATGTTGGGCCTCAGTCTATTGTAACAGCGTTGCATATGAAAACTGTAGTTTGTGATCTGTTGGCTGCTCATTCTCTGCCTGTGGACCCCCATTCCATCAAGCAGACAATTTCAACCACTATACCATGTACAGTCTACCTCATATATGAGAGGCTATAAATATGAGGTCTACTGTCACACATCTTATGCTGCCATGTGTGTGTGACTATTACTAGTGCTGAGGGTAACTTGAAATTCTTTGCTAAGTGTAGTTGTGATTTCGGATTAAATTGGATTACTGAGCTAAACATAATTAATAGCCATGTATAAAAATATTATATATGCCTAGTTATGTATTATCTGTGGTTTGTTATTGCCTATAAGTATAACAATGTTTGGTAGGAGTAGAATGTGGGACTGTTCTATGTATATCACATAATAGTGAATACCTCTTTTTACAAACTGCACAAAGCCTGATAGCACACATAACTTAGTCATGTTAGAGTTCTCCATAGCTCACATACCTACACGTGTATCTAGTATTGTCCAATGTTATGCAACAGTGAACTAATATATGTCACTCCTGTTTACAAGAAGTGCTACCATTACTATTGGTGATGCAAGTCTTCTCACTATTTCCATTTGAATATGAAATAGTGATGACACAAGAGTTGCACACCCCTGTTGTACTTATTGCTGTAATTTGTAGATAAAATAGTTCCTAGATTCCAGTATGTTACGATATATACATGTAATATGTACATGTAATATATATATGTAATATGGGTCATATATGAAACTCTGTTGTTACTTATAATGGTGCAACGGAAAAACATGCAAATGAAAAATGATAATTATTGTGGGAATGCTACCTGCCAACTCTGTCAAGTATAGTTATTTTTGTTATGTACTCAGGGTAGCCCTACATGTACATCATAATTAATTATCGTCAAACCCAAACTCATTGTTTCTACAACCCTGGCAGGCTCCTTGTATATATGAAGCAGCAACTACAATGTAGATCTGAGACAGTTGAAAAAATTGTGTGGCATGTATGAGGCAACCCTTGCAGCCTTGATCTCAAGTTTATGTAGTGTGGTACATAGCCCAATACTTAGTACATACAGTGATATTGTAGTACATACTGTGTTGTTGTAGTACATACTGTGATGTTTTTACAGGTACTACTTGATGGTCATGATGTGAAGGATTTAAATGTACGATGGCTGAGGAATCAGATAGGTATAGTGAGTCAGGAACCTGTGCTATTTGCTACGACGATCGCTGAGAACATCAGGTACGGCAGAGATGACGTGACGTATGATGAGATTGTTAAGGCAGCTAAAGAGGCTAATGCTCATTCGTTCGTAGACACTTTACCTGAGGTGGGTATAAGAATATACATGTAATAGAGTGTGAATATGATAATTTATATTAATCTGAGTTAAAGTACTATGAAAGCTTAGTATAAAAAGAATAATGTACATGTAAATGTACATATAATGTGTATGTACATGTATATATAATGCGTATGTACATGTATATATAATGCGTATGTACATGTATATATAATGTGTATGTACATGTATATATAATGTGTATGTACATGTACATATAATGTGTATGTACATGTATATATAATGCGTATGTACATGTATATATAATGTGTATGTACATGTATATATAAATGTACATAATATAGAACATTAGTAAATGACTATAATATCATCTTCTGTATGCTTAGCTAGTGGTAGATGGATGTAATAAATCATAATTATAATTATAATAATATTGCTGTGTTTAAATATGATTATAGAAATATGAGACTCTAGTTGGGCCCAGAGGAGCTCAACTTAGCGGAGGACAGAAGCAGAGGATAGCTATTGCGAGGGCGTTAGTTAACTCCCCTAAAGTGCTTCTATTAGACGAGGCTACGTCAGCTCTTGACACAGAGAGTGAGAAAACAGTGCAGGAAGCATTAGAGAAGGTTTGTTTGTATACATTTCACAGCTCCTAGTAGTCAGTGGGAGTTTGTGTGTAGATCACAGGGTGTGTTATAGGGGGAGATAATATTATATACTGAAGGCTTATACATATTATACTGCCGGCTTATGTAAGGCTATTATTTATGTAAACAGAAATGTCAAGGTGTGTAGTTGCTATATCACCCCCTGCTAAGGCATACCAGGGGTAGTGTTGACTACATGCTGTAGGAGTTATATTCAAGTTTTTTCTGTATTGTTATAATCAATAAGCACGATCAATAGTCATATTATTACTATTGTTATTAATATGATAACGTTTGAATGAAGTTTTCTAAGTGAATCAGTGATATGAACAATACATCAATACACTGAATTGGTAAACTATGCACATTGCAAGCTGTCAGGGGTTTTTACATAACACTCTATAGTAACAGGTAGTAATAGTCGTTCACTACTCCGATTCAAATAAGAGATGTAGTGGAATAATTTCAGTAGCCTTTTACAATAATTCAAATCTGTAATGTTGTTAGTATTCACATTGTACATGTAGGTACTAGAAAAGTATATACATTGTATACATGTACATGCATATATCATATAATGTATATACATTGTATACATGTACATGCATATATCATATAATGTATATACATTGTATATATTATGTACATGCATATATCATATAATGTATATACATTGTATATATTATGTACATGCATATATTATATAATGTATATACATTGTATATATTATGTACATGCATATATTATATAATGTATATACATTGTATATATTATGTACATGCATATATTATATTATAATGTATATACATTGTATACATGTACATGCATATATCATATAATGTATATACATTGTATACATTATGTACATGCATATATTATATAATGTATATACATTGTATACATGTACATGCATATATCATATAATGTATATACATTGTATACATTATGTACATGCATATATTATATAAAGTATATACATTGTATATATGTACATGCATATGTTATATAATGTATATACATTGTATACATTATGTACATGCATATATTATATAATGTATATACATTGTATATATTATGTACATGCATATATCATATAATGTATATACATTGTATATATGTACATGCATATATTATATAATGTATATACATTATATGATATATGCATGTACATGTATATAATGTATATACATTGTATACATTATGTACATGCATATATCATATAATGTATATACATTGTATACATGTACATGCATATATTATATAATGTATATACATTGTATATATGTACATGCATATATCATATAATGTATATACATTGTATATATTATGTACATGCATATATTATATAATGTATATACATTGTATATATTATGTACATGCATATATTATATAATGTATATACATTGTATATATGTACATGCATATATCATATAATGTATATACATTGTATACATTATGTACATGCATATATTATATAATGTATATACATTGTATATATTATGTACATGCATATATCATATAATGTATATACATTGTATACATTATGTACATGCATATATTATATAATGTATATACATTGTATATATTATGTACATGCATATATCATATAATGTATATACATTGTATATATGTACATGCATATATCATATAATGTATATACATTGTATACATTATGTACATGCATATATCATATAATGTATATACATTGTATAATTGTACATGCATATATTATATAATGTATATACATTGTATACATTATGTACATGCATATATTATATAAAGTATATACATTGTATATATGTACATGCATATGTTATATAATGTATATACATTGTATACATTATGTACATGCATATATTATATAATGTATATACATTGTATATATGTACATGCATATATCATATAATGTATATACATTGTATACATTATGTACATGCATATATTATATAATGTATATACATTGTATATATGTACATGCATATATCATATAATGTATAATATAAGTTTTCAACACGGTTCGCAGAGGTTTGATTAGAGAAGCCCTTTAGTGTAGCCTAAATAATCCTGTGGTCATAAATAGGGTGGCTGCTTAAGTAGTAACAGTACACACCATCTCATACTTATCTGCAATGATTTCAAATACACTATGAATTAATTGCTGTGCTTAAAAATATATATGAGCACGAGCTTGATATGTGGATGAACTTTTTCACTTCAGGCCAGCCATGGTAGAACTACCATTGTCATAGCACACCGACTCTCAACCATACAGAATGCTGATGTAATAGTGGCTGTAAAGGACGGTGTAGCTGTAGAACAAGGTACACATGGTGAGCTGATGGCACTAGACGGTTTGTATGCGGCTCTGGTAAAGAAACAGGCTAAGAAAGAGTCTAAACATGCTACAAATGAAGAGGACTCGGATACTGAAGGTACATATTATAATATGAAGTTGTCTACACTTACATGATTGTATATGATCACATTACATAATGTGTGTACATTGTAATGGGTAGTGGCTAGAAGGGGCTATGTGCATTTCCGTATCTTACCTCCTTGCTGCCAACTAAGATTCCTTGGCTTAGAGTCTACCTGATTGATTCCTGTTAGTTTTCAATTTAGTTTGCTCGTAGCACGTGTCTTTATTTTTTGTTTGAAAAGTTTAAATATTAACTTGAGAGTTGTTTACATTTATACATTCAGTAATTAGGAATTGTCTACACCTTCTAAAGTGACAACATTACACCACTTTAAATATTATATCCACTACTTTTCATGTGTTTTTCTCGCTGACCATTTATTTTTTGGATTCATATTCAAAAGTGCATTTCTCAGTCTCACACATACACGTATGTAGCTTAAAACAAATATTCATATCTTTCAGCAGCTGGAGGTATGTATCAGTTATCGAGATAGCGGAAAACGTTGTTATAATTTGTAGTCCTTTTGTTGTATTCAACACTATTATTTGTTGGGGGGGGGGGGGGGGGGGGGTTCACATTATGTAGGAGCTTACTACTGCACATGGTAAAAGCTGTTAATGGGGAGATTCATTGTTAATTGTATCGTTAAAGTAATAATTTATTTTATTTTCTATTGTTAGTTGTTTACTTTACTATCAGTACTATGTGTATACCTGATGATTACACATAGTTAACATATACAGTACATTGAACTCTATCTCCTCCACATTTATGGTTGTCACTGCTCTTGTTACAGTCTGTAGCTTCACACTTTTATTGTCTATTTCTGTTGTTATTTCTGTCCTAATACATCTGAGTTCTGTGTATTCTCCATATATGGTATAAACTTAGAATCACGCTACAATGCATGTTACTATAGATGAGGAAGAAGAACTGGAGAGAGAGTTACAGAGAACCGCATCGATGAAGAAGAAAGACATGGCACAAAGAGTTCTATCTGTATCATCTGCACAGGAAGAGATCGGTGTTGTTACAGAGAAGGGTAAAGAAGAAGAGGTAGGTTCACACTCCTATCATTTCTAGTTTTATTATAATAATCTGAAAATAAAATTGTGTATTTCTGAGGGTTTCAATAACAATTTTGGAGTTGTGAGCCCATATCACATTTTACAAACGGCAAATAGGAGTGACTAACAACCACAGGCAGTTAAAGGTATTCCAATCCCCAACATATACATGTACATGAATGCTTAATTGTTACTTTTATACGACAGGAAGAGGAAGTGACCCCGGTTTCATTCTTAGAGCTTATGAGGTGGAACAGACCTGAGTGGTACTTGATACTCATTGGCTGTTTTTGCTGTTTGATAGAAGGTGGTGCTAATCCAGCCTTTGCTGTTGTATTTACCAAAATTCTGTCGGTAAGATTTTTTATGGCTTTATGACGTTATGTCTCTCTCTTTAAAACTACCGTCTATTGGATATAGACTGTACAGTGTACCTTGCAATAGTAAATCTCTATATAAAATATTATAAAAGCAATCGCACCAATCAAATGTGGAATCGTTGCTACCATTATATGCAGATTATGTAACCTCTTTAAATATATTTGTAGACTTTCATTTCCTGCGACCCAGATGTGATGAGAAAGAACGCCAACTTTTACTCCCTCATGTTCGTCGCCATTGCTTTTGCCATATTTTTTGCCACAACAATCGAACGACTCATGTTTGCTATATCCGGTGAGAGACTAACAGAAAGAGTGAGGAAGAGAGCATTCAAGGCTTACCTACGGAAGGATGTCTACTACTTTGATGACCCTAAGAATAGTACGGGAGCATTGACCACTCGACTCTCTATAGAGACCGCTGCTATTCAAGGGGTGAGTCTGCAGCTACATGTAGCTGTCCCAATATACTCTGGGATCCTGCATCCTTAGGATTTCTATTCCTGTACTGGCTTCTGATTTTACTGTAGGAGTTTTGTTTTCCTGTTTTATCTCAGTTAGTAGGTTTTTAAAACATATATTTAAATGCATTGTAGGCAACTGGTCCATCACTTGGTGCATTCTGCAATGCCCTTGCTAATTTGGGTGTTGGTATTGGTATTGCATTTGCACACAGTTGGGTGTTGACTTTGGCTATCTTAGCCTTTGTTCCATTCCTTGGTCTGGCAGGGTTCATTGAGATGAAGCTCGTCTCTGGTGGAAGTACTAAGAAAAAGGAGCTATTTGAAGCCTCTGGCAAGGTATGAAAGCATTATGTTGTTTAGCATATGGTGCATTTCTCAATGTACGGGTGTATTTACATTGTATCTACTGTACATCATTGCACAGCACAGTGATGTATGGGAGAGGGCAGACGCGTATTTGTTCCTGTATGTGTTTGTGTACGTATAGATACATGTGCAGTACTGCACAGAATACGGTACTGCGCATGGTACAGTACTGTACCTGATACGGTACTGCACATGGTACAGTACTGTACATGATACGGTACTGCTCATGGTACAGCACTGTACATCTAGTGCAGACTAATCTTGTTAGTATTATATAGACTGATGTCCTTGTATATAGTCTTAGTTTCTAACGCTGTGTCATCCACTCAATGCATGCATGTAGATTGCAGCAGAATCGGTGTCAAGCATCAGAACAGTACAGAGTTTAGGAAAGGAGAAGCTATTTTATGAGAAATACAAGGAGATATCTGACCCACCTTACAAGTAAGTCAGTGTACTCCGATTACATTGTGCCATATAGAATTCAGTAAGTTAGTACAATAAGTAAGTCTACTTCGTATGCTTGTATGTTATATACGTGTATCTATTGATAATCTATTAGAACCAATAACCAATAGTAATTCATAATATTTCAAATACTTTTGTATGTTTGCAGGAAAGAGCTGAAGATGGCTCAGGCTATCGGTATTACATACGCAGTATCTCAGGGTATGATGTTCTTTGCTTACGCTGCACTGTTCTACCTCGGAGCCTGGCTTATTGATGAGAAATCTGCGAAGAATCCACAACCTCTAACTTTTGAAGCTATGATGATGTGAGTTGGAGTAATTTCTAAAGATGTACATTTCTAATAGTAATAATGCTTTCATTCATTCTAGGATTTGTGTGCACATGAATCTTTTACCATCATTTATTCATTTGACCTGTGATTCAAGATGTAACTACTGGAAAACAAAGCCTATATATTAATATACCTGTACATAGCTAGGAATTAAAGGTAAGCTTGTCGTTAGTGCTATAAGTAGAGGTTACAGGATACAGCTGCAGTCACCGAGACTTATCTATTTCAGAACATTCTCTGCTGTGGTGTTTGGTGCCATGTCTCTTGGGCAGGCTGCTTCCTTTGGACCAAACTACAATAAAGGTGCGACAGCTGCCGGCCATATTAAGGTTCTGCTGGATACCGAGCCCCAGATTGATGCCTACTCTGATAAGGGCGAGAAGCCTGTAAGTACAACTTTCCATGGCCTACTATATGGTGTATGGCTTTTAAACTGGAGACTACAAATATTGAATAAATCAGTGAATTTTTATTGCACATGATATTTGGAGAACTGGCTTGGTAGTGAATTGTCAATATCGCTTTGATTATAGGCAAGCTACAACGCCAATATAGAGTTCAAGGACACTGTATTCCATTATCCTACTCGTCCAACGGTCAAGGTTCTGAAACAGTTGACTGTTGGTATAGAACCTGGTCAGACACTGGCTCTGGTTGGTAGCAGTGGATGTGGTAAGAGTACCACTGTACAGCTTATAGAGAGATTCTATGATGCTGATGAGGGTGTGGTGGTGAGTTTTACATCCGACATGTTGATAATTCATACACATACATATAAGCTGCATATATTTCTTTCTTGAGCTAAATTGTTTATAATACAGAGCAGTCTACGAAGGTCACAACTTGCACCATTTTGTATTTCACAGAAAGTAGGAGATCATGATGTGAAGGACCTTAACGTGGCATGGCTAAGAACACAGATTGGACTCGTGTCTCAGGAACCAATCTTATTTGACAGAAGTATAGCTGAGAATATCCAGTACGGAGCCAATCACAGAGAAGTTACAATGGCTGAGGTTATTGAAGCTGCTACTAAAGCTAATATTCATCAATTCATCTCATCTCTTCCGAATGTGGGTAACATAGGGGCCAATCACATCATATCTTCTTGGATAATAGTTGTAACATTAGTTGAGTCGCACTTTGCCTTCTTTAAATGTGGCAAATAAATTTTTTGAGCAGGCATTGTGAACATTATTTCAGGACTGCATCTATGAGCTAGCAAACATTCTGTCTTAGCTCAATGCAACCAGTAGTGAAGTGGGTTGACAGAGTTAATAATAACAATGCAGCTATTCATTTATGTGGCTATCATAACCTTGATAACAATATTTTTAGGGGTATGAAACTAGGGTGGGTGACAAAGGTACCCAACTCAGTGGTGGGCAGAAACAGAGAGTGGCCATTGCTAGGGCTATGGTTAGGAATCCAACTATCCTTCTGCTAGATGAAGCTACCTCTGCTCTGGACTCGGAGAGTGAGGCTGTAAGTTTGTTTTATTGTCTCTAATTTAGTCATTATATTCTGTCTTGCAGTATTCCAGCGGAAATGATTATCCTAAGTCCTGCTGATGTTTTACTATTAGTAGTAGTACACTTATTGAAATATCAACTACATGTATGTTACAATGCATTTCTTAATATACATACAGAGAGTAGTACGATGTTCTGTTTACTATTTGATAGGTCGTACAGGAGGCATTGGATAACGCTAGCAAGGGGAGGACAACTGTGGTCATAGCTCATAGACTGTCTACTGTTAAGAATGCTGACAAGATTGCTGTTATAAGACATGGACACGTTACAGAGCAGGGCACTCATGATGAGCTAATGGAGCAGAAGGGTTTCTACTATAAACTAATTAATATACAGAAACTGCAGCAGTAGTCACATGACCTGTGCAGACGTCAAGTTCTCCAGTTTAACACTTGAGCTTGCTTGTGATTAAAGTGACCATAGGGACTGACCGTTAAATTCCTTAATATCCGACCAAATCATTCATGATAGTATTGTCCTAATCTCAGACTAATCTCAGTGAAAGATATATCTTATAGTTGACTGTGATGCTGTTTGTGATAGCCTGTGTGATAGCTTTATACTTATAACACACTATTATATTATTCTTAGAGTCTATATGTAGTGGTTTCTCTTATAATATGGTACATGTATATGATTGAATGCACGTGCTAGAGTGGTTCTATGAAAGTTTGTGCAAGTTTGTTTTCATATACATTAGTTTATTTGCTTGAATCAAAACAAATCATTTATCTTTTTGGCAAAATATTTCATAAGACATTTCTACTTGATGATTAATTAGCACAAGTGTATGTTGCCATTCCTTACCTATTACTCGTGTACCGATGTGAATTCAATCTTGATTTTACTCTACTTTACTCTAGCAAATAGAAGTTAATGCATGACAAAGGCTAAAAGTTGTCTTTTAGTGGGGTACATTCTACAATGTGCATTTTACTTAGGGAAATTTTATTTTTATAATTAATTAACTATTGCCGATTCTCCCTTACATATTTGAACTTACATGTACTTGCAATGAACATGAATATAGCATAATAGCAAAAGATAGGAAATTTGATTTATTTGCATCGACATGTAAATTGCATTATTTTAGGGATGGTTCAATTAGGATACACACAAATAATGTAATACAAAGTAATGCATTTATTAAGAAACAAACACATTCAGACAAATAAACAATCCATGAACTGAAACTTGGTAAAATTTAAAATATGGCATAAACTAATATATTAAGTTGTATATAAAAATTCTATTTGTTATGAAAATACAGCTTTATAAGTATGTGTGTGTAACCCTACCTAGACATATCAACAGCCAACTGGACACAAGAGTATGCAATGAAGCATACAGATCAAAACCCAGAAAAAGAACATTGCTTTCTTCCCTGTGTGCACCAACAATTCTGCTGTTTCATTAGGACGGATATAGATTCTATCACAAAACTTGCATGTACGTATAATGATGGCTAGCATTATAAAAAATATGTTAATACTAAATGGTTTTGTAATGTATTTTATCAAAGCTGAAAAATTCAAAGATGGAAGAATATGTGAATAAAACAGATAAAAGACACTTGTATCGTAAACAGGTTTACCAAAACGCACTCTTGTCTTCATGAAATAATATAATCACAACTGAAGAGATACCCCTGTGCCCTTCTTAAGAGAAGAGCAGTAGAGCAGCTAGACTCAGAACTGTGAAGGACATAGTGAGAGAGCTTGCAGAGCCAAAAGGAATTGAAGTGGTTGCAGGGAACCACTCCAGTACCATGGTGTCATCTTCCACCACTGTCTCCTCTACGGATACCACGGCTACGTGAGCGTCCGCCATCTGCAATTACAGAAGAATAGATGAGACCTTGTTATGTACAATAGTGGAGGAATCTGGATAGCCTGAGATTTTGCGTTTGTGAATGAGACAATTAGCTAGCTAGCAAAATTGTTTATTTTGGTTCAAAAGTCATAAAATTACAGTAGTGCATTATGACATCTATTAAGATTTGTCTTTACAACTCCCATTGCATCCATCTTCACCTTATCATAACAGTTGAAAATATAATTTAAGGGTACAAATTAAAAACAATAATAAGCCCACAATGACAAACAGGAAATAGTTACATTATTATAATACTTACTTCTGTGTCCTCCGTGACATAGCAATCATAGGTACATGATTCTAAAAGTTCAGGTTGGGGCACTTTCTGACAGCTCGCCTCACATTCCTCTTGAGTAGGAGCATCTCTCTTTCGCCCTGAATAACAAATCACATTCTTCCTGAGAATAGCAAAAAATGATTGGATAACATTTATTTAGTAAATTTGGTAGACTACAAAAAGTTAGTACCCTCTATGAAGTTCTGATAATACAAAACTTTCAACACCAAAGAAGCAATTATCTTGATGTAACTTTAATAATCAAGGATTATAGCAGTAACTTAGCACATACTTCTAGCATCACTGTCTGCCCTGGGCTCAATTAAAGCCTCTTTCTTATCAGCACAGCCACTAACGAGCAGTCCACTTCCACTACCTATGTATTCACTATTGCCCCTCAACACCAGGTTGAAGAAATTCCTGCAACACAGAAGGGAAAGAATATATATAAGCTTTAACAAGATGCAAAGTGAGTATAGGTATATGTATATACTAAGTACACTAAAATGTTTACTTGCGCTAAAGCAAAAGTCTATGACTGTGTATGAATTTACATGTTCACCATGTAGTTTTCATTGTTAAGCTCACACTAGCGATACCGTAAATTAGCACGAAATGCATTAACATCAAATGTGTATGTTTCTCTACTAGATCAATGTGGCAAACAGGAAGTAAAATTTATCACAAAAGCTTCTGATTTCCATGTTACTAGGAACAATGAAAACAACAATATTAAATTATTGTCAACTTCTAGGCCTACTAACTTGAATGGAGCAATGGCCAGCATGGTTCCAGTAGCAACATCTCTTACTACAACAACGTTGAGAGCCTCACGATATTCCACTGTGATAGATGCATCATTCCCATCGACTTCACGCACCACATTGTCAGTTCCCTCCAAAAATTTCTTGGCCAGTTTGCCATCACTTGCTTCATATGTCGCGATTGGTTTAGCACCAAAGTCAGCATTTTCAGCGTAGAACTTCACTGTGACCTAAACATGAATAAGAATCGCTTAGAATTATCGTCAGTCAAATATCAGCATCAGACATATTCTTACTACCGACCTTTGGACAGTAGTACAACATTGTGAAGTTGTCCAATCATTCTATGCTGTACCATAGTTTTCACAGCTGTTTTAACAAATACGAGTCTGATGTCATCAAAATAGTTCTAAAAACGCATTTACACTAGATACATCCTACATCCTCCTCTAATCTTAACAGAAACAAACATAAACGTAGGGTCTGCTGACAAGTTCAGATTTTTAGTTCTGTTCAGTCACGGAATGGGAATATTTTTGTGAAGAATTCTGATTTTTTTATTCCATTCAATAAGGAAGACTAGTTGTGGTGACTGATTGTGTAATAATGAACCCAATAGTAAGAGTTGGTTGAGATATTTTCACAAGTTTGTATCTTTCACATCCACCATCAAAGAAAGGTTTGAAGGCATTTGTATGGTAAAGACAAACAGAGTGCTAACATAGAAAGATAACTGGCCGCACCCATCGTATTATGTAATCCATTACTACATGTGCAACAGAAAACATACATATATGTTATGTAACAGTTTTAAACTACACATTCTTGGAAGCAAAGATGAAAATACAATATTGCATGCACATGTATATGTATGGCATGATTAAGATTTGCATGTAGCGCAGTACTAACCTTAGTAATAACCGTAGCATTTATGCCTTCTCTAACTTGAGAGTTGACACCCTTTATGGACATACGAGGTGACTCTGTATTGATAAAGTAGTCCCTCTCTCCTGGTGAATCACAGACTGAGAACTTAGTTTCACCGTACTCCTTGATGTGGGGGTCTCCAACAGCCCACACACTAGATCTCTTCAGGGAACCAAAATTCTACGGCACAGCAACATTGACACACATTGATTATGCAATATGTAAAATATCTACTATTCATGAGTAAATTTGTGTAGTTGTCTTCTCTCTGTCTCATTAACTATGACTCAGAGTCATTCTCTGGAAGAAGGAATAGAATGAATAACTTTAAAACATGAATGAAACCATAGATAATTATTATGTACAGAATTTGTTGAGTGAAAGATGAATAACTCTTAGTTTTTGACTGCACTAGATTGTTACTGATGTTTGCCGAAAGAATGTCTAAAAACAACAAATACAAACCAAATCACATTGTAGGACCGAGCTTGGTTGATTGCAAGATCACAGTGTGGTATCAGGATTGGTTGGTTGTTGGGTACCAAGTTGAAGTTGCTAATCACAAGCTACAGAATCAATGCCTTGAGGCTAATAATGCAAACTGGTAGTTGTAATAAACACGAGACTTACAGGCTTTTTCTCAGGGTAGAAGGTATCCAGGCTGAGCGAAGGCAGAGTATTGGCTGTTGCTCTGTTTATGTGTACAAAGAGGTCTTTTAGAGCAGATCTAACCTCCGTACCTGGACAGAGAGACTCGATCACTCGAAGTACACATCTTCCTGGACCTTTTACAATCCTTTATAAAATATCATTATACATTACTAAATTACATGATGCATTTCATTTATTATGAGTAACTCATTGTAAGCAGATCGTCATAGACTTTGGTTAGTGTGGGAGAGTGAGCACAACTGCCAATAACATCTTTTATGAATTAGACAGCCTACTATAACAGAATATATAAATAAATGGAAGTGCATCGAAATTCAATTTGTAACCGCTGTTCCAATATCCGAAACACCTTCAATGTCAATGAAGGTGTTTAAATACAAAATGTTGAAAAATTCATAATATGCTATTACTACCTCCAAACAACACCAACGAATATTAGTTTAACACTTCTAAAGACCTTAGCAGTTTCTCCAGTGTCTGGAGGACATCTTCTTTGCCAGAATTTCCTTCAAACAATTGAGTGACAAAGAACATGAGATCTTCCACAGCACAGTTATCCACAACCAGCTAAAAAAGAGAGAGAGGCAGCATGATTTCTGTGTAATGCAAACTCTATTTGTTATCTTTGCTTATGCTTCATGTTGGCTTACAAATCATCGAGGAAACCGTACTGTGACAGTGAGCAAAATTCATTCGTTGTAGTTTAATGAAACAATTTATTGTAATACCTAGACAATACAGTCATGTAGATGTAAATGTACATGTAGATACCCATTGGATTATTAGAGAACTCTATCATACTTACTACTTCTGCTCAAATTAGCACTATTACTGATATACTATCCTGAGTGATACTATTACTACTACATGTACTTGTAGTAGTGATGCTAACTATCCAGTACTGTAATGTACTATCCTGTTGAGAACTGAGTAATAATACAAACCTGAACAAAAGTCTCCACTTTTGTAGAGTTGAAATCTATGGATGGTTGAGACAGGTCAAGGAAACATTTTAGGGGGGCAGTCATCTCTTCCCTTGCCGTCATCATAGCTGGAATATTTTCAAATGTAATAAAAAATGACTGGTTTCAGGTGCTATTCTATTTATACACACTTTAAATGATCACTACATTAGTAATAATTAGAAAGTTATATAGATAGTGTATCATCAAACCAAGTTACTGACAAAATTCCATGTGTTTTTAGCAGAGTTACATTGTATACACGAAGGTGATGGTGAGGTGATCCTGGCATCGGATTCCCACATAGATGTGTTTCCCTGATAAACACTATTCATAAGCAACGCCACTTATGACAACGTGAAATTACCCGCCTCCTCATTTTCTCCTTCACTTCTCATAAGAGCAAGGATAGCACAACTACAACTTTAAATTGTAACCGATCACTGATGCACGATGTCTTAGAAGCTCAGCATTCCCAGTGATCACTGGAGCTGTACACATGCATATTACTGAATACAGACTTAGACACACGAGAAGAACATACCCTCAATAACAGCATCTTTAGTTGTATTACCATCAGTACAGTATCTTTGGGAGAGGGGAGCAAAATATTTACTCTTAAGATCGTCTTTACTAGATGGACAAAATGAGTCAACCTCCTCACTCATGCACTGTGTGATTTCCATAATAAAGCTGAAATGACAAATTATACAACTAGAGCACCTTTCTGAGGATTAGGAAACAAGATGTCTTGACTAATTTCTCTCTTTCATTCATCTCTAGAGTTGATAATTATGATATTGGAGTTGTTTGCTCGGTATGTATGGATGACGTGCTATATAGTGGTGACAACTTCATACAGTGTATATGTATGTACAATGTAATATTGACTGTGTAATAGACCAATAAAACGCTATAATACTATTACAGTGTACATTATATAACAGCATAGAGTATCATAAATTTGACCAACACTTCCATTCCCAAACTCTATTCAAATATTTGCCAATGCTTAATTTTTGAAGTCAAGGTTCAAAAATGCCTTTTGTAACTCAGGAAATTAAATAGTCCTGAATGAATAGCTTACACAGCGCATAGCTTTTAGCTTATTGACATACTAATTATGCAATGAAAAAAGTTGTCCGGATACCAAAATAATATAAACACAAATAGTGTTAGGATTGGAGAACAAAAAGTGTGTCACAAAAATCAATCATAGGCTACTTTAATATGCAGAAACTAACCTTCTACACGCATAACCTAACCTAATATAACCTCACCTAATATAACCTAACATAATATAACCTAACCTAATATAACCTAACCTAGTAAAACCTCACCTAATATAACCTAACATAATATAACCTAACCTAACAAAACTTAACATAAGAAAACATATTTATGTTAGTTTGAATATAGCCTACATACTATACAGTGTAGGTCACGTATGCTAGCTATAATATAGCTTACAACGCTGGCTAAAATATACCTGCAGTGTGATTTGAATATAGACTTCATTGTTTCTGGTTTAATCATATTCTTAATATCATCCAACTTGGAATCGTCAAATGCCAGCTGTTTACCAGTAGCAATAACCCATTTCTCGTAGAATGATGCCATAGCATAGAAAGTATATGGTTCCACAATACCCATGTCTGAGATGAAGTCAATAGTCGAGTCATCTATAATTAAAGGTCACAGGTTAAAGGTCGTTGTTATTAAATCTCACTCCATAATTCGTTCACTCAGAATCCCTTTTAATTCTTTTTTTCCAATTTAAAATCTTATTCTCGCATGTAAAATGACAGTACGATGATATAATATAATGCAATTATAAGCTGGTAATAACAACGAAGAAATATGTTTTTATGACGCACGGCCAAAGGTAAGAAAACGTTGGTGGAAAAATACAACAGATAAGTGAGAGCAGATGGCGAATGAGAAATAGAACAAGGGCACCACCTCCAATGGATATCAGAGTGTCTCTGTATTGAATGGTAACAACATGTATGAACTAAGTACTTACAGGAAAAATCTGGCAATGTGCCAGATGCTATACTGCGGATACCACATGGAATGGCTACATTTATTCCAAACCCTAGCATGCCACATGGGTTATATGTCCCACCATCTCTGTTTAGTGCAGCATTTTGTGAATCACTACAACAAATCATTAAGGGTTATCTCCCTTACCCACGAGAAAATAAATATTATTTCTTGTAATAATTGGTATTTGTGATTGTAACTAATATCATTTTTTGGATTTGTATAATTGAAAAGTGGTTTAGTATGTAGTTAAACAATAATAGTTAAACAAGGAGGATGTGTGTGTGTGTGTGTGCACTTCCAACATTTACCATGGACATATTATATCAAATAGAAGGAGGAATACAAAACAAGATCAATGCAAATCACTTCACAACAAATTATGCACTATTTTCACTGTATATGCAAGCACATCATCATCACACAAACTACATTGCTCTCACCTGTCTCTTCTACTGAAATACTTATTGAAAGCTTCAAGTGCAGCCAACTCCGATATCATATTCTGGAAATAGATAATATTATATACATTGTTTATACTATCATTATAAATGGCAAACCTTGCACATCTTGTATAGAACATATTTGATACACAAAAAATATGCATCAAAATGTACTTGAGGCAAGTAATTACTGGAAGGATATTGACAGTTATTGTGTATTAAAGGGGTATTGACAGTTATTGTGTATTAAAGGGGTACTGATAGTTATTGTGCATTAAAGGGGTACTGATAGTTATTGTGCATTAAAGGGGTACTGATAGTTACGTTTTTCTTGCACAATCTAAATCAGCTTTTGTGCTCATTCAGAATTATATAAACTTTAGTGAATTTAACCTTAACTTATTTGACTACACTGTATCAAAGTTAGCAATTTTGAGCATTTTTGTGAAATTTAACCAGGTGTGGTCAGATAAGTCAAGGTGAAATTCACTGCAGCTTAAGCGATTCTGAATGAGCATAAAAAACTTATTCAAACAGTGGAAGAAAAAAATATCTGTCAGTGTTCCTCTAAGCTATACCTTCTATTTATTAGTAAGAAGCATAATTATTACTTCTACCGTGATTAAGGAATATGTAATAACTTACAGCTTTGTTATCTTTATTCTTTGTACATTCATATCCACAGGGAATCTCCAGAGCTCCTGCTGTAGCGCATTTAGTTTTACAGCTAGGGTCTACATCGATAGCTTCTATAAATGTGACAGCAATAATATGCAATTGTAGATTGAATGAACGCACCTCAAATTACAAAAAAACAAAGTGGAAAAATTGTCCAGTTGAGAACTTGTGACTGTAAATGATGATCACCTTTTGCTTGAAATGTTTACTGGTTGTACAGTTACATGTACTTACTAATAGCATCTACAGCATCAGTACTGTACAGTTACATGTACTTACTAATAGCATCTACAGCATCAGTACTGTACAGTTACATGTACTTACTAATAGCATCAACGGCATCAGTACTGTACAGTTACATGTACTTACTAATAGCATCAACGGCATCAGTACTGTACAGTTACATGTACTTACTAATAGCATCTACAGCATCAGTACTGTACAGTTACATGTACTTACTAATAGCATCTACAGCATCAGTACTGTACAGTTACATGTACTTACTAATAGCATCAACGGCATCAGTACTGTACAGTTACATGTACTTACTAATAGCATCAACGGCATCAGTACTGTACAGTTACATGTACTTACTAATAGCATCTACAGCATCAGTACTGTACAGTTACATGTACTTACTAATAGCATCTACGGCATCAGTACTGTACAGTTACATGTACTTACTAATAGCATCTACAGCATCAGTACTGTACAGTTACATGTACTTACTAATAGCATCTACGGCATCAGTACTGTACAGTTACATGTACTTACTAATAGCATCTACGGCATCAGTACTGTACAGTTACATGTACTTACTAATAGCATCTACAGCATCAGTACTGTACAGTTACATGTACTTACTAATAGCATCTACAGCATCAGTACTGTACAGTTACATGTACTTACTAATAGCATCTACGGCATCAGTACTGTACAGTTACATGTACTTACTAATAGCATCTACGGCATCAGTACTGTACAGTTACATGTACTTACTAATAGCATCAACGGCATCAGTACTGTACAGTTACATGTACTTACTAATAGCATCTACGGCATCAGTACTGTACAGTTACATGTACTTACTAATAGCATCTACGGCATCAGTACTGCTTTTGCAGCCTCCAGCTATAGCTCCACTGGCCAACCTGAGAGAATCTGTAGAACCTCTAACAAGGATCACCCAATTCTCTCTGAAATAATTAATAAACATGATCGTATATATAGTATATACATGAATGAGTGCAGACAACAGTACATAAGCATATATTATTTGGTGTGTAATGGACACCATGGAGCAAACCAGGCATATTACTATTAGAGGGAGAGACAATCCATTGAATGCATGCCACTACTTTTGTAATCATTTACAGCACATCTACACTACTTGTATCTTTTTAAAGGTTATTGTTCAAGTCTTCACAGATGTTCGACACCTTTCTTCCAAACTAAATATGCCACTACGCAGCTGGCAACATTTATGGGCTTGGAGACCAGGCTAATTTGGAAATATTAAATATTCAATAGTGTGCATACACAATACTTACCCGGAAGGATTGCCGACAGCAATTTCCAAAGCCAATTCTGACACAGATATGAATATCCTGTTGCTCTCTAGTTCCAGTCGTATGTTCACACTGGTAGTCTAATAATATACATGTGCATAACACCTATAGTAAAGTCAAGGTATGTGTATGTACTGTATAATTAAGGTACGTGTACATGTATGTGCGATCAAAGTATTGCATGCAATGTATTAGACAGGCAGTCACCATCTTTATTGAGGTAAATTATAGTTCAGTAGCCTTCAGATGGTCTATGGAGCTAAGTACAGACAAGGGAACAAATAACTCGATTACTCTGCTCCCACTACAAAGGTGCATAGTGCACCTACACTATGTACATTTTATTGTAGGAATTCTGAGGTTAGATGAATGATTGAAGCAGCTCAGAACCGTGCTTGGCATTGTTATACTCACCAAACCCAAGACCTTTAGAATGTAGCCTGTGTTACTTTCAGTAGTAATGAGCATATCAAGCTTTCCTTTGGTTTCGCTGTCATATGATTTAGTGAGTCTTATATCTACATAAATGAACATTAACCAAATAAAAACATTGGCCTGCAACTACCCGACAAAACCTCTTTGCTAAGGTGTCCAAATCCGGCTATCATTGTGGTGCAGGCTTACCAAGTTGCACTGTTGAAAATCAGGAAGGTTCAGCATTTGGATGTAGGTGTCACTTTGGGTGGGGTACCAAATTTTTAGTTGAAAATCAGGGAGGCTTGGTGAGCCTGTTGTGGTGACATTGCACTTGAAGGTCACTCTGGTTACTAAGAACGTGGGAAATACTATAAATAAATTTTTTCACATCTATTTCAGTTCTGCCTACTACTATCACTACTTTTCCATGCTTCGTATTTTGCTTCGTATTTAAAATACGAAGGATGGAATTGGCACAAAAAACGTATTTCCTGACCTTCGTAGGAGCAAGCTCCTTCGACCGTGAGACTTCGTATTTCCGAAAATACGTAGGGATTTTTATTGCTTCGTAGGATGGAAGCGCCATCCTTCGAAGCTAATGTACAAGCACTAGTTAGTAGTACACTATCTGTGGCTGGCGCAATAGTGTTCACGCTTGAATAACTGCTTGTTGATAACTACATTATGGTTATGACGTCAGTTTGGCTGTGCGCTCCTTGTTGCGGTTGATTTCACATTAGACAACGCATAGCTATTTTTAACTCACTAGGTTATTGTACTATGATGTCATAGGCGGGAAAACTTAAATGCGTTTGCCACAAAACAGTTGAACAAAATACGAAGCATGGAACTGGACTGGAATGGAGCTTCGAAGGGTGAAACAACTCCCTTCGAAGGAAAATACGAAGCATGGAAAAGTAGTGATTGTCAGTATTTACTCCAGAAAAGATGCGTATATTCAAACAGATGTTAAAATTTGTTTCACGCTGGAAATCTCAAAAGATAATGTTACATTCAAAAAGGAGGGATGTTTGCTAGAGCCTGACAGCTGGGCAATGAACCATGTGCGCAGCAAGCTTTCAACTATATAACATAATGACTATGATTCAAAATTTGTTATTAGAAAGCTAATATTGTTCTTGCTGTACAATTCTCTCCGATTGGAGTTGACCTAAAAATGATTGCTTTCTATTAATAACAGCGATGAAACACAAGTTTTTAATACAACTCTTGTATTACATGTAACTCAATCACTAGTTTATAACAGCATGTTAGTTTGATAAGGTGAGGCAACTCCAAAATTTTTCTAGCTTCTGTTAATATTTTCAATGAAAAATACATTGCTATTTTCACTTTGAAGAAATTATTTACCTTGAGATTGTTCTTAATGATTAATATCTTTAAAATGATAATTATGTTAATAGCACAATGTAGAATGGTGTCAATTTGCTAGTAAGATCGGAGATCCCATTATTTGCTTGTAGAAGCAATTGTATTTTATGCAACTGCGTCTCCCACCAAATAGGGCGAGTAGTTGCTAACCGCAAGCATCATATAGATGACAACAAATGAAAGAAGATACGAATAATATACACAAAGTTCAAGATATACATATACATGTACAATGAATCTTAATTTATACTACATAACAATATTTACCAGTCGAATCTGCTGAAAATTCCAGTGTAGCATCCCCCCAAAATGGCTTCAAAACAATCTACAGCATAAAATAAGATTGCATTGAATAATTTAGACACAACAAGTCATTACAATAGTTGTAACTGAAGTTCTACAACTATTTTATGCATGAGTATAAAAATCATAGAGTATGGTTCTACAGATTAACAGCTACATACATGTAGCCATTGATTGCTTAGAACTGTTATACTCACAATCTTAGCACATTGACAATGACTGCAAACTTTAGCACTAACAATACTTGTATTATATAAAAACATTGTTGGTATTGAGTGTCAATCATTTATAACTCCGAGATGATCTATGATTGTCCAATAGCAATGTGATGTCCGTGGTAATTGGCCATTCACAAAAAGTGAATACCTTATGCACGCGGATAGATAGGGTTACTAAGGCATTTCCTCACTGCAGCTATGAGTTTTTGCTGCACAATTTGAAATGTTTTTCATACAGTGCAGATAGCAACCTGCGTGTTCTAATGATCATCACTGTCACTAACATTGTACTGAATGACATGTAAATACAATGTATGCAGCCTACGGTTGTATGTACAAGTCGTTTATACTAACAGTGCCATTTTCGTCTTTGTAGAATGCGAAGTGGTTCACTGCTAGAAGAGGTAGGGCTCCCTTGGTAAAGTCGGAGCAAGTGGCATACCACGTGTCACTGTTTCCATGGTAAATATGAGAGCCGCCAAAGACACCAGCTGAGAAGCGTTTACCACCACCTATATCCTACAAGCATTAATCATACCTTACTTGAAATATACTATATATAACACAGTGCTATACAAGTTCATCAGATAAAATACTATAGTAAGTAGTAGCATGTACATGTAAGCACTTACCACCTTCTCAGGGTTCAGCACCATCTCACCAATATAATCTTGCTCTTCTGTGTAGATGGGAAACATTTGTTTCATTGTCTTCATAAATTTCTGTATCTCATCATTTATCGTAAGTTTGGGGCAGAACCGTTGACCAATGCGTTTGAATTCCTCTATAAAGCAGTCACCCATTGGACGAACTAGACTATAAATGCATAAAATACATGAAATATTAGTATATGTACCTCTCTCTTGCAGTCAGTTGACCTGACTAGGACTATTCGATGATCTAGGCTATGTACCTACATGTATATCAACAAATTTACTTCTCTTGGCTGGTGGGTGTGAACCAAATACATAATTATATAGAATGTCCGCATGCTATGTATTACAAGAACACGATTAGTATGACCAATACATGTAGGTGATATGATATAGGGGGCCTATAGGCTATATACAAAGATATACATACGGAAAGAATTTAGAAGGGATATCTGCATTGACGATGTCCATAATATTAAAAGTCGACATGTTGAAGTTCTCAAAGTCCATGATATCTTTGAGGTCCTCCTCATAAAATTCGACGATTCCAACTGATCCAAAAGCATTAGCATTGCACTAAAATTATAGAACTTGTACAGATGAAAACTCAAGGTAAGTAACACCCAGCCCAGATGTAAGTAAGCACAAACTAGGCAGGTAAGACTTGTATAACACACATAGAAATATGTGGGAGCTACCGTGGCCTAGTGGCAAGGGCTCTGGACTTTCATGTGGGAGTCCCAGAATCCATTCCCATAAGGGTCATTGGTGGTGTTAGGAAGGGCATCCAACCTTATAATGCTCCTGTGCTACTTCACTAACTTTGCCATTGGTGAAATGCCTTCTCCACCCCAAATTAGAAAAAATGCAGATCTCTTTAGATCTTTGCTTTCTTACCTGGGATTAATAGCGGGAAGTAAGTACACATAGAAGTATGTAGATTAATACAGTAATAGTGTTTATCTGTTAACATGAGTGTTTGGCCACCATAACAGCAGTTATTGTAACAACACTTTAAATGAGATTATGTCGGGATAAGATGTTACTCAACTCTAATGAATTAGCTTCTACAAATATCAATATAAGTTGATCAGTATTACTAACATTGCATCCTGACAGGTTAAAATACCTGTATAGGTCAAGATACGCTATGTAGGTCATGACACGTGCAGGTAACCTGAAAATCAATTTATTTTATATTGTTAGTATACCTTTCCTAAGATTCTGTCAATATCGACATTAAGCGTAGCAATTTTTTTTTCAAAGTCAATGAACTCGAACGTTTTTGCATCTGGATCCTTGATGAGGCACCTGAAGGCATTGGTGAGACCCTTGGAGTTGGCAGTAAACCCTGACAATTATATAACATTATAGCATAATTCACGTGTGTGGACTAAACAGAAATAATGCATAAATATTTACTAGAATATGACATGAAACCTTAAGTACATGTTATGTACTCTGAGGTAAACTAATAAGTTATCAAAAAGTTGCTAATCTAAGACCATTGAGCTGCATGTAACCAAACAGTAACACATGTCTAGCTTTACCACGAATAATGCTTTAGTGAGACCTATCTTAGGCCTAGCCAGATGGGGGTGAGATAGTAGAGGAATACTCAGAAATATACACTAAGTAAGGAAATATGATTGCATATATTAATGTGCTGCTCCCCCAAGATAAACAAACAATGAATTCACTCACAGTCTAAGACGGATTGTCTACTAGAATCTCCCGAGCAGTAGCGTTCGTGCAGAGGTGTCACAAACAACTTCACAATATCATCAGCGTCTTTTTTCTTGCTGCACCTGACTTGAAGTTCCGCCTCAAAACATGAGTTAAGATCCTTCATAATACTGAAAGAAATGAAATAATGTGACATGGTCTAAATGTCAAGTCACAGAAAAAGCAAAGCTCTAACTATCGAGTCTTAGGACAAGTGTTGAGTCATAGGACAATAATGATGTCTTAAACATCGAGTCGCAGCACAAGTACATAAGGTTTGAGACGTACCCGCAGTGGCTAGTCATAGCATTGCTGAGCACCTTGTCCATGTTTGTCATGTCACCGAACATGGGTCTTATCCAGGTATCTTTATCACGGCTCTTAAAGTGTTCCACGTAGAAAGAATCCATGAGCCATACAATGGCAGGTTCCAACTCTCCCATATGCTAAATATAGAATCAGTAATGCCAAAATATAGAACAGTAAAGTGGTTGTAGGTTGTACGCATAGATATAATGCATAGATATAAAATAAACGCAATATAAATTATATCTATGATTGTATGTATTCACTCAAAACACAATGACACTCATACAGAGGAAAAAAGACTGCAGATTAGAATCTAGAGATACTAATAAATACTTACATCCACCATGTCTCTGAAAGTGTTAGCATATAGAAAAGCCTCTGCACTGTCATACTTTGACCCTTCAGTTACTAAAATGATAAGTAAATAATACTCAAATAAACCAGTCAACAATTCAAAGTGAGGCTGAAATATGCCTCTCAACTACTAAATTATATTGCCATAAATAGCTACATGTACATGTAGACGCATTGTGGACTCAAGACGGTAGCTGCATAAACCAGCAGGCAGTACATGTAACTTATACTACAGATACTAAAACTTACTCAAGTAGTCAATGTAGGTGAAGTACTTGGTCAGGTTAAACCTAGTGTTTTCTTGAGCACTACATGCAAGTCCAGCATCCATCAAAGCTTGTAGCTCACATCCTTCAGCTGCTAAAATAAACAATTATTTTTCTGACATTACAGTAAACGAATTAATTTTATACCATTCTGGTAAAATTCAATATCTACAAAATATATACGAGCATACATTGCAGTACAGCAGTCGATTTAATAGATGAAAATTTAAAAATTATAAGCTATCTGGAGATAGACTTGTAGACCATAGTGGGCTAACCTGCTAACCTATTGAAGAGGCTACAAACTTTTTATACAATTTGGCAATTACATGATAGTACACTTGCATGTATATTCTACTACAATATACATTGTATGTTACAAGAATTGTTTACAGTCTCTTTTAAAATTCTATCCAAAGTGTAAAAAAATTCAAGTGGGCAGTCACAACCAATTCTAAGATATAACAGATAATGGGTAGTAGGCCTATCTATTAGAGCATATTACATTGAATGCACAGCAAATTATGACACAATCACACAGCTATATTGTAACTGCTAACAATACAAGTCTTATAATAACTAATATTATTATTTTTTACCTGAGAAACTCAGCAGTACAAGCATACTGGGGAGTAACAGATATTTCGCCAACATCTTCACTGTTGAAGTGCTGAGTGACAGGACGTGGTAGATATCGGTAATGCAGGTAGGCAAGACGAAAAGAACAATTTATTGATATGGAATATAATCATGCCATTTGATTGGCTTGATCTTACCTCACGTGCACACTATGCACACACTACAAATGTATTCTAGTCACTCTACACTCCCATGATAGCCTGAGTTCTACGGTCAGGTATGCGTATCCTAGTAGCTGGGTGTTTGGTTGTAAAACCTGGGCTGAAGCATGTCTCAGTCTCACATGACTTATTCTGAACCCAAGTCCAACAGCAGACTACCTCCTATTCATTGTTCTCCATGCTTAGAACCCAGGCTATCACTTTGCTAACAATCTAACAAAAAGTATCATGGAAACCTTTCAAGGCCAAATAATAAAGACAGAAACTAGTCCTAAGTACAATTGATTATTACACAAAAATGAATCTTGAATTGATATTTAGTATGTTTACCTGCATAGAGTTGAAAAACTCTAGTGCACAATTATTGGGTAACATACCAGGAATGTGCAAGTATTTATTTTAGCCATGTGTTCTTTATTACCAATATAAGTGTATAACAGCAGTTGCCTTGTTTACAAAATTTTCATATAAAAGTTACACCATTGCCATAATGCTATTAACTAATCCTCATTGGGCGCAGCATCAGATAAAAGGCGCAATTTTAGTATATGCACAGTGTAGGTATACCACTCACATGAATGGTAGAAGGAAGACATTTTGTACTGAAAGGTTTGAGATCTGTGAGCTCTGGTGATGAGATGAAAACAACACTAGAGAAAATTCAACAAATTTGTAACATATATAAGCCTGTTACTATCTGTTATTATAGATAAGCATGTTACTATCTGTAACTATACATAAGCCTGTTACTATCTGTTACTATAGATAAGCCTGTTACTATCTGTTACTATACATAAGCCTGTTACTATCTGTTACTAGGCCCTATCCCTGTTACTAATACATAAGCCTGCTACTATCTGGTAAAACATCTTTGAGGTCTAATTAGAGTATTTGGTAATTTGGTAAGTGTACAGAACAATTTTTTGCTGAT
The DNA here is from genome assembly GCA_935421135.1 of Bugulina stolonifera. Classification (NCBI taxonomy): domain Eukaryota; kingdom Metazoa; phylum Bryozoa; class Gymnolaemata; order Cheilostomatida; family Bugulidae; genus Bugulina; species Bugulina stolonifera. The sequence goes on from OW285187.1 coordinate 32,629,590, forward strand.
AAACAAATTACAGTGTTGTTAAAAAGGTTGACTGTACTGGAATTTGAGGTTTTAAACTGCATGCACCATTAGAAAGTCCAGTAGCAGTTGGGCTAGTTAGCACAATACTAGCTATACTACATGCCGTCATGTTACGGTTCAGTTTTGCTACAACTAACAAATTACTTGTCCACTCACTAGCTTGGTGTGTTGGACATGTGGCATGTTGGGCTATAAATGCCAATATGTGTACTTGTAATGTTGTATTATTTGATGTATTTTTTAGACAAGGAATTTTTTTGAGCAGTCAGAGACTTGTTTCACATCCATGAAAATACCAGTACCTGACTGGGGTTTGAACTTAGGGCCTCCACGGCACCTCATCGCCTAGCACAGTGAATTTGTATTTGTTACGAAAGCAGTTGTGACTATTTGATATTACGACTATTACATGTACGAGGTAAGAGAGTTCAGATAATCAAAGAAAAGTTGTGCGAATTGACATCAGAATAGGGGTAGATGACTCCTACTGATGACATCTTTGTAGGTATTTTAGTCATTTTGAGGTTACTTTTTTTGCAGTTTAGTATCTATTAACTACCCTTGAAATAGTTTAGATACGTTTATAGAGGTATCAAGCAAAACTAACATCATTGGTTTGTAGAAAAAATTCTAACATTTTCAGTACAGTCCAACTTGAATGCCTCAAAGTCAATTGACTATTTCAAGATATACATGTAAACCAAAATTTAAACACACAATGTTTGTATAGTCTTAGATTTATATTCACAAAATATAATTCGTCACCAAACCAGACCAAGGTATAAGTATAATGACAATACAGGGTAATATTACCTATTTGTGTTGGACATAGCGTAATAATCAAGGATTTAATTCAATGTTGTTGCATGGATGAATAAAAACTGGTTTGAATAGCTTTTGAAATGTAAATATCATGCAATACACTGGTTTAAGTGGGTTCTTGTTCATTTTTCAAGGTAGGCTACATCATATAAGACTGGGGGGAAGTATAGCAGATACCAATCTCACTGCTAGCCATCCCCACATTTCTTGATTCTAACCTTCACACACTAACTATATTATTTGCACAAATCAATACATAATATTAAAATACAGCATCTTCCGGTACCATAAGATCCATCTTTATTCTATTTATAGATAAATGAAAAAAATTCCACAATATAATCAATACTTTGGTAGAAAAAGCACATAGAAAATTGACATAAATAATTAGTCATAAAGGAACTGCAACGGAAGCACCCAAATAAGTACCCATCTGTACATGAAAAATATTAGCACAACTTTCTTATGTTTATGCCCAGTCAAGCAGCAGAAGCCAAAGAGGATGTTCGAAAAATAGCATTAGTTGATATTAAAAAATCACAAAATGAAAATTTGGCTAGAATTTGTGGCTTTATTTTATACACTCAGTTTCAATTACCGGGACTCTGAAGATTTACCACAACACCTGACCACAGTCTACACTCTATTGCACATTGTATATTACATTTTCACTGCCAAGGACATTTTCTGGGCCATATTGATTCTGATTTCCACAAAAGTGGAAAAAACCATCAATGACCAAATTTGAATAGAGTCGACCAGACATGAACAGCGTAGGGTTGCGAAAACATAATCCACGGGTGCTCAAATAAAATTGCGTATAAAGATACACATTACATAACTAGAATATCAGTGTTAGTATGAAGTGTACAGTTGTGACTAGTTCCTTACTGCTGCTCAAAGAAGGCTTTCACTTGATCCACATCTTTACATTCATCTTCTCCCAACCTTTCTGGCTGAAACAGATCAGAGGGTGATTGTTAACCGACATACATAACTAACTGGCCAATTACCACTCTGCTTGCTGGCTATTCGTTACAGAAGCATAGCTCTAATTTTATGTTGTCTTGGAGATGATTTTATTTTTTCTTTTACTTCAAAGTTTTTCATTATATACATGTGAAACTAAAAGCTTACAAAATGAAATATTGTAGGATAAAACAAGGTTAGTCTGTATAGTAACGCATTATAAACCAATATAACATCACAAAGAATATCATTGGGCTACCAGGGTCAGGTGTAACAATTCATCTGAGTGTAATATAATAATTTAGAGTATTGATTTTTTGATATAAAAGCGAAACAAGGTCCTGGAGAATAAACAAAACATTTTTTCAACAGGCACATGTGAAAGTATAATGGAGGACTATTATGTGTGTAGTTGCTATGGCGGTTACAGTGTTGTGATATAAGATTACGTACCTTCAGTGTATTATGTAGGCCTACACTTTACAAGCTGTGCCTGAGTAGGTTAGCCATTTCTATTACATTAGTGAATTAAGTGATGATTATGAAATCATGCACAATATATTCAATTTACACGTGTTTGATAATGCATATTTGTAAAAAGATAAAGTTAAATCCAATATGATCATATAAGTACAAGTCATTAATTCTGTGTTGGATTTTTTAACTTTGTCACAAAATATTGGCCTACTTAAACATAATCAAATATTTCTCAAGTATTTACTGTTAACAGCAGGTACTACACTCATACATGTACATGACAACTCTCCCGGGAGACCGGGACTCCCGTTTTCAGAACCCATCTCCTGCAAACTCCCAAGCTCCTGCAAGCCCTCCCGGTTTGGGATTTTAGTCAATAATAACTTTTATTTGCTATTTTGGTGACTATTATGGACATATAAGCTGACTACCAAGCTAGCAGTTCATACATTAATTGTTTATATGATATAATTTGCTTTGGAGTAATTTTGTTTGTTAATGCTATGCAAGCTTAGTCTCTCCAACTATACAAATGAAAAACTTTTGTTTGTTTTGCAATGGATAGTAAATGGATGGAAGATAGTATCTCATGGTTATACACAGTATTAGATAGTAATTAATGTTCCCTCAAAACACAACAGTGACCAGATTGGTTACAAACAGTCAGGATATTTAATGTGACAGTCACAAAACTAACTGCAACAATTTAAATTAATATTACTTTATCTTATATTATCTTCACACTTATATGAGACATCATGGTTGCCTTAGTCTGAGACCTAGCCTTTCTTCACTAGTTGTGTGCGGGCAAACAACTTCATGTACTAGTGTTTGTAGCAACCTAGTGCATGTACTTGAAGCAAAACATTTTTCACCAGCTGAGTTTGTAACCACATGTAACTGAGAACTGTGTCCACAGCAGACAGCCCATAAAGTGTGGTGCTCATTGTTATTTAAAAAGATTTTAGGCATTTTCTATTTTGGCAGTCAAAGAGTCGGTGAGGGTTGTCTCACGCGTGCAAAAACCTCCCTCTTTGATGTCAGCCCAACTTTTTATGTATAACTACACTGTCTACTGTACATAGATGTAGGTTGTAGGCATGGCATGTGTTTTGGTCTATTTTGTTCCTAGGATACATACATGTATTATTAATATTACTCTGTTGTATAGAATAGGGCCATAAAATCACCATTGAAAAGTACTGCTTGCTTTGTATTTGCTTCTTTATTTCACTTTGGAAAAACACCAGCCTTAATATGGAAAATATACCAGCAATTACACCGATGGCATTGTAGCAATGTGAGAGAACAAAACCAGCAAATTGAATAACAACAACTTCCTAATGGCGCAATCAATACTATACACAACAATACAATGTCAATGCATTTCCATTCCCCTTTTGAAAACTAAGTACAACTATAAATATTAAATAGCAGCTGTGGTACCACAGCATGGTTTTACAGTATTTTATTATGAACTCTGGGAGTTCACTAAAGGATAACTAACTCTTAATCTCATCTATTTTTATCAAATCCATTAATTTTGTTCCCTAACAACATTTCCCAGTAGTACTTCAATTATGCTGATATAATATAATACAATGTACAGTGTATATAATATAATATACAATATACATGTACATACATGTATGTTATACAGATATTCATAAACTAAATGTCGATACAAGTGCAAAACAGATGAACTGATAATAAAGTGGATGATTATTAGAATTTGCTGAGTTGAGGTAACCAAGTACTGTGTATTAACAAGGGATTGTTTACTTACCTTACCCCACCTCATCAGTGTAGGTAGACATTTAACATTGTGCTCATCTTTTAGTATGTTAACAGGAGACTCCTTCCAGCTAAATGTGTAACAACGATAGTATAGATGTATTACAACAACGATAGCACAGTATCGAATGAAGTATAACAACGATAGTACAATATAGAGTGATTTATGACAATAATAGCACAGTGGATAGTGATGTACAACAACAACGATAGTACAGTATCGAATGAAGTATAACAACGATAGTACAATATAGAGTGACCAGAGCATAATGTAGGTTTATCAGTAGTCACCAAGTTGATATCTAATATGAATCAAATTTCTTTGGAGTCTTTCTCCTCTTCATCGTAGTGAATTATTCCAATTTTAAACTAAATATTCTACAAGTACTGTACTACAATATTTGGTCCAAATATACTCTTAGCATGGGCTATCTAGGAAAACTACTAATATAGTGAAAGTAAGATACAACTGTTCAGCATTAATTCCTTTAGAAACCATTAATAAGAAAAGGTACACTGTCTACAACCACTATATATGAATCTAGGATTAACCAATACATACAGCAGATACGGTTATTACATGAACATATGCAAGCGGCTGTAGTAGCTACAACTGTCTATGATCAAAAACCTAGGAATTGTCTTCTTTGTTAATCAGTAGTATGAGGGTAAGACAACTCCATAACGATTTACTTGATTGTTCATGTAAAACTGAATACCTCATTTTTCTGGACACAATATCACATACTGCACTATATCCACGGGATTAGTAAACCTAAACATTATTTATTGTGTAAACAAGTTCACCACACTCTGCTGATTTCAAGCAAAATATGATATGTTAGGGTATTTCACAGCTCTATAGGTCCAAAGAAACCGAAAAACCAGCCCTTTGTTATACTCCTAATGGTCAATTTAGATGCTTTCAATACTTGCAAGGACGACACTGTTTGAGTATTGTTGATAAGAATTGCAGCTTTCTAGTGGTACAAAGACCATAGTGATAGCCCAAGTATTGAGGAAGCTGTTGAAATTTAATCGAACATGAAATTTGAAGTCCATTGTGGTGTCCCAAAAAATATACACTTTAGAAATTTTTAAAGAATTTGAGTGTCCAGTTTTAAATGAACATACCTATGTGCTTCAGTAGCATACTATAATGTCAGTAGATGTACTTACTAAGCTCTATCCAGTCTAACTAGAAGAAACTGCAGTTTACTACTCAGACTCTCTAGCTGTGATTCCACAACAGGGTCAGCTGTAATAACACAGTATTATAATACCATGACAACAGTGTAACAGTTGCAGTAGGCCTACACAATTTAGTCATTAGAAAACTAAAATATTGAATTCATAGATTATATTGAAAAAGTCTGCGGGTAGCCTACACATTTGCTTCACAAATCGAACTCAACAGGTAACAAATGGTGGCCCGCAATAATCACTACTGGCATACCAGGCCCAACCCTCCTTCAAAAAGTGTAAGGTGTTAACTGAGTCTATACTGATGACAACCTTGTTTAGAAAGATATAGACACTAAACAGAATAGACTGAGCTCTCAATCAAAAATTGAGGCAGTCCAACCTTCATCTGAAGAATGGCATTATATCATTCAATATTTTACACTAAAACAGTGAAATTTTGCTTTGAAGTTTGAACTTTCGGTACCCTTTAGTTACAATATTTCACCAAAACTTAAAGAATAGCCCACTAACTATATAAAAAAACTTGAGCTAAATAAGAAAAGAATTCAGTTGTAACTTGCTGTTGATCTAGATTAAATAACTTAACTTAATAGTTAAACCAAGGAGTAAGAGAGCTCCTTGGGTAAACAGATGAAAGCACGTGGAACACAGAGAAAATGGGTCTAGTGACCATACGATATGTTATTAAATGTTTTAAGCTTAGACTGTACAATTTCCATGACTAACATGATACAAACCTTCTTTGCAATCTCCACACCAAGGATTTCCATCATCTTTCTTAGTGGCAGAAAAATAGACAACTAAAGTATCGTGCTGGGCGGTTTCAAGAGCCTTGGTAAAATCTTCAATCCCACACAGCTCTTTGCGTGTTGACATAATTCTGTTGTTATGGTTTTTTACCAATTAAATTGATTTTTTTTATTTAATAATAATTATTATACTGTTGAACCAGGTAGAGGTGGAACGAGACTCGAGATTTCTCGAGTCTCGTATCGACTTGTCTTGTCTCGAAAGTCGTCTCGAGATGGCAATTAGTATTCGAGACTGGGAAACTAATAGCAGTTAATAATTTTTATTTAATATTTATAATAAATTAATAATTATAATACAATTAATTGCTAATCAACAATAAATCTATCAAATAGAAAATTATTATTCAAATTATTTAGTAACACTACCTACATGTACATTCCCAGCACTAATTTCCTAGTAATAGCATTGCAGCTAACGTTGAGCTACTAGTCAATCACGGCAAGTCATACAGAATTACTAGCGACTGTCAATCACCACTCCCATAATGCAATGTCATGTTCTTACCAAAAGTTGTCTACTCATGAGCTTATTTCATTAAAGGAAACATAACTCCATACTAATTTGTCAAATTACATTCTTATTTTAGTACCCATGTAGTATGTACATGCAATGTAATGTGCATGGAATACATGTGCAATATATTTCACAGCCTCCTGTTCACCTTTTATCGAAATGCATAATGATAAAATACAGAGTTTACAGAGTAGCAATTGAAACTATTGGAGTTCTAACATGCGTGCAAATATATAAAATTTGGCAAACTTTTTAGGAAAATTCCCTTGAATCCTAAAACCCAGTCTCGTCTCGTCTCGAATTTTTTGGAAGTAGCATAGAGGTAACACCCCATAGAGCAGGAACTTAAAAATTTTCCGCTATTGAACGCCGATTGGCCACTTGATGCCAGTTTTCCCCACGAGCGGCCATGATGCGATGGGGATTTCGTCCGTTTGTTTACATTAGTTACCATTACAATTATATATAAAACATAAAATTTTTCAACGCTGTTATTTACAGATACTATTTGCGTAAAATGTTTTGAATTTATATCTAAACTGTTTAATAATATCTCTGCTTTTTCACAATAATAGTGATTTTAAAAATCTCTTTGTAAAATAGGACTTTAAAGAAAAATAAGAATGGATGTTTACTCGACCAAATAATACTAGTAACCGACTAGCACGGCAGCGTATATCGGTAGAAAGTCTGTGAATGCGTTGATTGGTCAACCGAAACAAAACCGCATATTATTGGGTATTAAAATGTCTAATCGCTAACATGATAGGCTTATTGTACAGAATTATCTACCCATAAAGGACTTTCGATAGCACGTGAACAATTCTCTGTTCATTTCAAAAAATGAGCGTGGAGCTAATTGTACTAGTGGCATTCCTGGAACAATAATTATACAATCTGACAATCTCATATAGTTAACATTGGTGTGATTGCAAGGGTGTACTTTGGGTTTCTTTGGACTAACAGTGTGGTTAGTAGGAATACAGTACGGTTGTTGTGAGTTAGAACTGGAAAGACAATGAAATAAATTCAATTGTTATTTATTCTTAATATTGTAGAATTATTATTATATTATAATTATTGTTGTAAAATTAAAAAATTACTCAATAGTAAAATTAGATAATATAATAAGTTATAGCAAGTATAATATTGTTTAAAATTAATAAGCACATTCATTTATCCAGTAATAGTGGAATCTCTCGGTACTGTTATTGATTGATTGAGGCTGAGTTAAATTAACTTTGCTCACTGTCACTGCTGTACCTATAGTTATTAATTATAGTAATGATAATAGGCTACTACTACGTTGTAAATACAGTAATACTATCAGGTGAAGTTGTGATCGCGACTCACTAGCAATTTATTACAATAGTCACAGATCACAATCACTCACTCATTAGATCAGTGACTACACTATACCTACTAACTATTATCTTATTAATTTAGGTGATTTCCATAGACTACCTATCAACATGAACATGTTTATCATTGAATTGATTATATTTATATAATTATTTTATAATTAAATATTAATATTTGTGACTGTAAATTAATTTTTTTGTAATAAATAATAATTATAATTAATATAATAGGCTAAAAATATAATAGACCTATCATGATTATAATTATTGTAATTGTGTTGTAGGCCTATCATCATTACTTTGAATGTTAGTATAGGCTAACTTTATATTGCTAGGAAATTTATTTAAGAAATCTATAAACTATCAATGACTTTGTTTCACAGATGTGAACTTTCCTTTGTCCATTCCTGTCTAGAGTTTGATTCCGAGGCTTTGTAGTATCTAATTGCCTAGCACAGTTAGTAGCCTAAGTAGGCCTACATTATAATCAAAGATCTACACCAGCTTAGCATAATCTTAGAATGGTTTCAAGCTAAACTATAACTGAAAGGAAAGATGATGTGGAAGGAAAAATCTAAATTTATTAGGGCTGTTAATTAGTCATTAAACATTATAATGTAGAACGTTGAATAGTCTTATGTAAGTTTATAGGCCTACGTCATTTATTTAATTTCTTGGTAACAGTTTGTTTAACCAAAACTTTCCTGGCCTTTCTACCTACAATAGAATAGGTGCAGATTGAGTTGTAACATTGATTTGTTATTTATAGGTTGGAGATTAAAGTGAAATCTGGATACCACGATGCACATCGCCACAACTCTATGTGTGGTGCTCATCCATCATACCCATCAAGTAGGTTACGTTTATGAACTTTTTTCCTGGGACTCGTGCACACACAAACTGGAGCAACTGCTTCCCAATTAGAAATGGGTTTCACGACTAAAATGAGATGCTTGATTTAATGAAGGCTTGTTGTTTTATATATATGTGTGAGAAGGTACTTGGTAGATTTCTGTCGTCTATTATAGAGCTGTTATGAATTTAATTCATAGGTAACATCCAGAGTGATCAACTATATCAACATATATGTCTTATCGAAATCGTACTTTATTTTACTTTTATATAATGTGATGCCAATTTGGCAAGAATCATGTAACTACTAATAGCTGTACTATTATGGTAGGACAGTAGGCATTGAACATGTTTCGTTACTGCTTTATTATTTGGATCTAATACCTCTTATATGTCTGTAAACTATTTATCTGTGGTAAGCGTGAAGCATTTATTTATCTGGTATCAATTTCCTAATATAGGTCTACTAGACAGAATATTGGTCTGTGCTGATGCTGTGAATTTTGAAGAGCTGGCTGACCTTATTCCTAAGAATGGCAAGGAGCGACTTCTGAATATTGAATAAGAGTTCTTATGCTATTTTTATTCAGTAAATATTTAAAATAGATTTGGTCAAAATATTGGCATTTATACTCCATGTTATGAATTAGTTTTGTTTGTCTACATAAATGTTTTTATTTGTAATATGCAACTTCTGCAAATCTGTTCTACATATAGAAATACATATATTAATACTTATACTCTATCAATCATGTGATACCAGGGTAAACCATAGGACATAGGACAATTAACAACTACAGTAGCTTTAGCTGTATTGTAATTTGAGGTAAAAGTAAAGTAATCTTGCCTACTGAAAGCCAAAATAACTAGAACTAGGAGCTGGGTAATAATAATTTTGTGATGTACTTATATACTAATATACAATATTTGCAATTATCATGCAGTTACTATCAAAGTTACAAAATATAATAAATACAATAATTATGTTGGTCTGAAATAATTGGAAAATATGTGTGCAACAGAAAATTTCAGATTATTGGCAGCAAAGAACAAATTTTGACTACTAACTAAATGACTAACTAATCATAGCAGCGCATAGGTAACTAATGTAAACAAACGGTAACTACCCCAACACATCATGGCCGCTAGGGATGAAAAGTGGCATCACAAAATTTACCGGAGTTCCTGCTCTAGGGGAGATAACTCTATGGGAAGTAGTGTCTCGAATCTCGTCTCGAATGCAAAAATGCTGTCTCGTTCCACCTCTAGAACCAGGTGGTTAGAACTTGAATCCTTTTTTGATAATTTAAAAAGGAAGCAAACTATTGACCTTGAACTTTGATCAAATGATAAGCAGTGCAAAACTGGAATCGTGAAGATTAGCCTTTTTGTATCCACCAATAGAGCGCGATCTGTCACTGGCAATCGGCCAATAACTACTCGCAATAGAAAACTTAATGCCTATTGGCTAGTATTTGCTATGTTTTGTATGCCATGGATACCGGTTGCTAAGCTCTGAAAATAACCGATTCTTGCATATAATTTTTAAAAGCATTTGCATATTGGTTAACTCTCTTTATTAGCAGCCATACATTGCCTCAATCAAGTTTAGGTCAATCTATCAAAACAGAGCGATATCTACCACAACATTGAATAAATTATACTAAAAGTAAGTTTTAATTTATAATCACAGAATTCATTTTATTTTGCAATCACCATGATGATGATAGTATAATTTAAATTTATATCATTGATTGATTGAGTATATAAATTTTAATTTATTAAATTATCCATTTATCTAATGCTGGGTATTAATTAATTTATTGATGGTATTGCAAAGAGCATTCTGATGAAGATGATTATTAACTTGTTAAATGCTTCTGTACTTAATTGTGGCAAGGAGTAACTTACTCCTTGATTGTCGTAATGCCTAATTATTATGAAAAACACAAATTCTCTTTTTTGTGATTTGTAGGATGGCAACAGTACTGAAAGCACCACAGCGATACACACATCCAGAATGGACGCACTCTAACAAGACCAAATACAAAAATGCTGAGAAAGAAAGAGCAGCCAGTGAAAGGTTGGTGGAAGAATCCAAACGGTTGGTCGATGAGACTCAGGATAGAGCTGACAAAGCCCAGGCTGATGTCAACATGAAACTTGGTAAGGAATTGGAATTATAGCAAGTATAATTACTAATATGAGAAGCAGTGTTACTCTAGATTTTAGAACCATAACACATTAGTAGATACAAAATTACTCAACTCCCAGCAATTATTTGTCTATTCAATAATAATAATCGACTAATGTGAGAGATTCTCTTTAACATTTTAAATTCAAATAATATCTTTAGAACAAAGACTAGATGACGTCAAGTACTGGAAAGGAGAGTTGGAGCAGAAGTTGGATAACCTAAAAGTAGAACTTGATGCACTTATAGCATTTAAGAACAGAGTTGCACAAGCATTGGAATCAACAGCCGACCCACTACACATAGCCCAACAATGTTTGGGTAATAGGTATGTCGTAAATTGAGAAACAGAAAGAGATCAGTAGATGCTTGAAATATCTATTGTACATGCACCATAGCATGAGATCAATAAATAACTCCAAATGAAAGTCAGAAATTTCAGCAATTTATAAACTACAATGATGAATTCTATTTGATGTCACATTATTTTATGTTTCATATTTGATACACATTTGCAGGGAGAAGAGAATAAAAATTGATTTGGTACATGATGATGTGCAAAAGAATCTTATCAAAGAAGTAGAAACAATTCAAGGTGTACAGCAAATGCTGCAAAAGACACTGGAACAAGTGACTGAGCAAATCAGGTATCTTGAAATAGGATGTACGAGTATAATACTTAGCTAGTTAGAAACATAAGGACCAACTGACTTGATGTTTTCATCTTTCCTTTTATCAGCTTTGTATAATGACAATTAGTTACATGTATAAAGTTTTTCAGGTTGAATAGAAAGGCGATATACAACCTAGAGAAAGATTTGAAAGATAAATTTACAGCTGAGAGCCTGGATGATCAGTGTGCTCAAATGAAGAACCACATGAAATCTCTGTACCTCAAACCCGACTCAGCTGTTGTTGAATCAAAGTGAGTAAGATGCTTCATTTACTAATGAATATACATAGCTGCGATGCCATGAGTAGAGAGGTGTCTAATGATAGATTGTTAACCTTCGAATAACAAAATTGTATGGTATCATATTTACAGCTCAGTTACCCCTGAGGAATGGGAGGATTATTCCAATGTAAACATAAACAAGGCAGAGCAAGAACGTATGAGCAGCAAGCAACTGCGTTCAATCACTGATGGAATCCTACAACAGGCTGCTAATGATATGAACAAGCAGAAGGCAGAAACAGACCTTTGCTTCGAGAAGAGAATCAGAGAAACCAAAGAGACTAAGGCTAAGCTTGAGGAACACCTGGCTAGAGTGAGTATACATTAACTTTTTTCCTAGTTACACTTTAGAAACAATGCAAAAATCTGGAGAACAAGCTTGGGTATTGACATTATCTAGCTTAGTACAACATTAACTACTTTGTATTCTTAGGTTATCAAGCAGATTCAAGAAATTGAGGAAAACATTGCGCGTCTGGAAAAGGCTATCGCAGACAAAGAGCCCAATATGAAGGTCGCACACACTCGACTTGATACGAGGAAAGACCGACCAAATGTAGAACTGTGCAGAGATCCTGTCCAATACAGACTGATTTCTGAGGTAAAACACTTTTTATGATCACCTGCTAAAATATGTGTTGAGAGGCATTTCAATCTCTCCGTGATGCCAAATGTCTATTTGTACGATTTAAGATTCATAAGGCACGACCTAACAAGCAGATAGTTTCTCCGTACTATGCATGAATCTGATGTATGTATTTGATATGGAATCACTGATGCTATACAATTGTTATACAGGTGAACGAATTAAACGAGTCAGTAGCTAGATTGAAAGAGAGGCTCATCGACGCAGAGACATCACTCAAGGGACTGATTAGAAACCAGTTGGACATTGAGGAGGATATCGAGACCAAGTCAAACACGCTATTCGTAGATGAAGTTGAGTGTATGGGTATGCGTAAGAGCATACACATCCAGGCCTATTAAACACAGGATAATAGCAAGTTACGGTGTTGGTCAGACATGAGCAGCATGCAGCTAATGGTCATCCTAGTTAATAGATAGTAAACACAGGGGAAGCACTGCTGAAGTATTCAATGACAGTGTCAATAAATCAATAATTGCTTACAAAATATTATAGGGCTTGTTTTCATTTACTTTGTGTCAGTAACAGTGGCCATGTAAATACTACATTATGAAAGAAGGACTAACCTTCTACCTGGTTCTTTATCATATATAGTAAGGTTGTGATTATATTGTGTTATTACACCATAGTATTGCAGTTAATAATAATTATATCAAAGCATTTAATATTTTATTCATTTTCTTGTACCACTGTCTACAAAGGACAATAGTATAATACTATTATTACATATAAAACAAATTAATTTAGCTATAAATTTAATATTACCTAAACACAATAAAGAATATATTACAAACAATCTGGAAAACTAATCTATGTAGCAAATTTAATCATTGGAAAGACTTTATGTAAAGTGAAGTCAAATTTCACCGATCGTTTTACTTCCTTCTGCAGACTGTCGGCGAGTATCTTTGTAACGACTAAATTGTTCTTGGCAACACTCAACATGGCTGCAGCTTCGGCATTACCTTTCAGCAAATCAGTATCAAGAATACTGCGGCAATTCTCAAAGTTATTAAACGATTGTCTTAGAAAGTCAATGATAACAAATGGAGGAGTTTGGTCCGAGATGCCAACGGCCTTGACATACGCATCATAGTTGACCATCTGGGGGAAGTTGACAGCTTCAAATGGTGCAAACCTGTGCGTATATCTCACCTGAAGATAAATCAAATTGATATAACGCCATTACTTGACTCTGCTCAAGGAAGAGGTAATATGCATTAAATATTTGGAGTTATCGTCCATCTCTTTAATACATGCCGAGCTGCACAATATTGGGACATTCTCCAAATGTTCTCACAAATAGAAGAAATTATGATGATTAGATTAACAGTATGTTGTCAGGTGCTATCAATATATATCTGTGTATATAATACATGTACGTATAAAAAGCCTGAACAAATGCACATTTAGCAGCTATTATGAGCTAGACTCTTATTGTGAGGGAAGTGGACGTACCAGTTCATTATCATAGGTATAGTCTCCAGCAGTTGGCAGCATGTTAGCCAACTTCAAAGCCAGCAACAGACGCTGCAGACCTCCTGAGATATGCTGCTTACACCGGGACAGCAGCAACTCCTCCTGGTGGACATTTATCACACCCTTAGGTTTCTTCTGTTTACCCTTCTTCCTTCCACTAGCAGCTGTGAGTATACATGTATAACGTGAGCATAATATACATACAAGTTTGTAGCTACTTGCAGTAGGTATTTACATGAGCATGTACTGTAACGTAATGACACAATAGGAAATATCTCAGTCTCGACTACACAAACTATAGCATGATATGCTGCTATAGTAACAGTCAAGTAAGGAAATTATCAACTTTATTATTCTAACATTTATTATCTGCTTGGTATGGTTCAGCCAGTGACTTCTCTGCCCTGAAGAGAGAGGAGGTATTCCAGAGGAGGATAACTTCTGAGAGATACCAGAAGAGGTAGCAGTACTCTCGGATGTCGTACAGCTCCAGTTCCATACCGAGGCTAAGGTAGGTCACCATACACCTAGTCGTGAGGTATAGCGTCCACGTACCTGGTAAATACAAAACATTGCACAACATAACTATTAGTAGTAGATTATTTTAACAAGATGCGTAATATCATCCAAAAATTTCTTTGTAAATCCGCAATATTTTATAAGCCTACATGCAAATATGGTTTGGGTTACATGCAAAGAAGATCAGGAAGCTCAGTTTGTGTCAACATGATGTAATACACAAAGTTCACCAATAAGATAACAGTCAAACTTACCAACACCTGAAGAGAGGTGACCCAATGCCTTATCTCCAAGTTTCTCTCTTAGAATAGAATCTACTACCGAGTCGATCCTCTCTGCCTCAGCCTGCAGAACCCCCAATTCCTCTAGAAGGAAAGCCAACCTCTCCCTCTGTCGTGCTCTTGTGTTGCACTTGGCAGCATACAGATTCTCCAGGACATGAGCAGCGCTAGCGAGGAAAGACGGTAGAACCAATTTGTAGTGCTCATGGTTGGTGAGGATAGACTTAAATGCAGGGTTGACAACTGGAGGGCAACTGAAAGATCGCAGTTCATCCATGATCAAGTCGGTGAGCTTTGTCTTGTTGAAGACCTTACCAGTTCCAGCGGGCATATAATGATAGAGCAGCAGTGACCTCACCAGGATACTTGGATTGTGATTGGCTGTAAACTTATCAAAATAGTCCATAGCTTCAACTAAACCCATCCTCTTGGGAATGTTAACAACATGCTGAAGGTGATCACAGGTGGTATATAACATGTTCATCGTATCCTCTAGAGACATGAGCTGTACGGCTCTGGGAAAACTAGGAGGTAGAAGTCTAGAAGTGGCGCTAATATCAAACATTGGTAGATCCAGTGGGTTCACAACCACCTTACATCTACCACTCTCCAACACAGATGTAATGAGTTCCTTTAACTTGTCTAAATTTGTACTAATACCTTCACTTGTCAGTGGATTACCTATTAAAGCAACACAATATTATAGACAATCAGTAATTCACCAAGCAGGCTGGATAACTGACCAAATCAGCCTTGGCGACCATTGATAGATCACTGTTTAACCAATAAAATTTCTACAATTGTACTTGATCGGATAACAGACCGCGATACTTCGATAGCTACTAAAATGATTTTGATCAACGTACCTGAGTACTTCAAAGCCAGCAGTGTAGAGATAAGAAGTTTGACAATCCTCAGCCTAGCTAGCAAGCCTTCCACGTTCCCCTGCGTCTCACTATCGGAGGTAGGAGTAACACCTTTATTCTTCGCTTCCTGAAGTTCTGACTTTAGATTTCTCAAAATTTTGCACAATTCATCTTCTGCTTCTTTCAGCATTCCTAAAATCACACCAACAATGTTACAAGAAAAGAAATTACGGTTGATTTGGTTTATAGAGTCAATTAGTCCAATATTATTCATAGGAATACATGAGGAACTGTCTTACCAACACATCTTTGATCGGAAAGGTTTTCTGCTAGTGAGAAACCGTGAGTGGAAGGCTGGAAGTGCTCATCTTCATAGACGCATGTTGTGGTGATGATATCTTTACATATCGCCACCAACTTAATGATCCCTATGCAGTATGCCTTCAATATTCTATCTTCAACTCTAAATGAATCATGGAGGTATAAACTAGCGAAAACCGTTTGAACCATTGAGCCGCCTTCTAACCATGATGCCATACAACAGACTGTTCCATCAAAGATAGTCAAAAGTTCAGCATATGTAAAATCTTTAAGCTTCAAGTTTGAAATGTCTTTGGTAGTCTGTTTATTCTCCAGGTCTATTATACCAGAATCCATTTTAGGATCCATCATCTCAAATGCTGACATTGCTTCAAACAGTCCAAAGTGACTATCATGAAGCAGTTCACCAACTTTAAGGTCATTGCATGCAGCCTTAAATTCTTCAGTAATATCTGCCCATGACTCATCCGTATCTCCATTCAACATTTTCCTAAAAAGATGATATCACATTGACAAGGACATTTTAGTAGTCTTACAAAGATACACATATCGTGCTAGAATTAAATCCCATAACTTGCATTTCATTTTTGTATCATTCAATGACCAAAACAAGTCAAATGTTGTGGTATTCCTCAAATGTAAAGAGCTAGCTAACCATTTTCTATTAGGCCCAATATAACTTGGAACGAATAAATAGATGTTGTTATTTCGTCTTCAGTAAAGGGGACCTAACTCCAATCCAGCTGCAATGTCCCAATCACAAGGCTACAAGTCTATCAACATACTTCCACTACTATACTGCTCTATATAAACATTTTCATTAGGCTGATCATAAATGTAATCACTTATCATATTATAATTATCATAATGATAAATAAATTTTGATAACCTAATCATATTCATTTGTCTATTTAATTAAATCAAGTTCAGTAGTTACTAGTTAGTTATAATGTTTCATTGAGTTCGACAGCTCAGTTTTCAAGGAAGAACAGCCAGTAAACAATGCATCAGATAATCATGTCATAATAAAACAATAATATTATTCAACATACGCCATAGGCCTATGTGATATCATTTAAAACATGGGTGGGCAACTTTGTTTGTCATTTGCCACTTTTTCACTAGCTATTTTCAATTTGGCCGCCATCAACAAATGAGCCCAAAATACAAAATCGGAGCCTTGCCCATGATTGATTTAATATATATTACAGTATACCTACAAGTCACCTTTAGTTATTGTAATTGTGCATACGATACTAAATCACATATTTGATACTAAACTACTATATATTATTTGGTAGACGGGCGTGCCTTGGGCTTATATAAAATTAAGTTGGTTAGTGGGATATTATTTTTCCATAAATCGATTAATACAAAGTACTACACGATTATCTCGCTTCCACTCAGTCCACTTAGCTGGTAGGTAATTCCAAAATTATTCGAGTCAGTTCAAGTATTAGCATCAGTGAAGTGTGAGTGATGAGCGGGTACCAATCATATCCTCATCCTGGAATTTGGTTAGCCCTCTTACCTAGTAAATAGTAGGCTAGGCTAAATTATAATTTGCCTCATTAAAGAAACAAAAATCTGAATAATTTAGAACAGGCGAGCTACAATTTATGAGAAATTAGTATCAACAACATCTAGTGAGTAGCTAAAAATGGATACCAGATATTTTAATTTCTTAGCTTGATAAAAGTGTCATTGGGGTGCGACCTAGCTGGCGTCCTTTAAATTACGAACTATTTCGGGTGGTGCACAAAGAGTACCGGAAACATTTTCCGGGCTACAATCTTCGGTTAATGAAATTTTTATTCTCATGGTAGTTATCCTCCCAACCATGGAAAAGGGGGAGCAACTCTTTGAATATCAACTATTATGGGCAAAGCTGGATAGACCCAATGTGACATATATGTAACATAGCCAGACATGTGCCAAGCAGACAAATACTCAAGTCAAGAGTCAAGTAAGAGTATATATTCCCAATTGATAAAAAGTAATTTAGAGTCAACTCATTGGATGAAGCAAGTCAAAAGTAGAGTAAGAGTAAATAAACAGCCATTTTGAAAAGTAAAGTAAGAGTCAAGCAACTAGTGCCAAAATGCCAGAGTCAGAGTAGAGTCAAAAGTACAGCGGTATGTCAAAGAGAATACCAATGGGAATTTTGTATAACACAAATTTCTGATGTATACAAGTGTGACAACACACAATAGGTAATACTTAGTGTTAGATCTGATTTTCTGTCAGTTATAGTATTTCTGAGGAACAAAGGCTACTTCAAGTTTGCACTTGTTATAATGGTAGGTCTGTTTATCTATAAACCTCTCAGCTTCTCTATGGTGGACAAGACTTATTACATAATTACACCAAACCAATAGAATTATCATTGATAGCTGAGAGATTAGAGTAAAGTAAGAGTCAAGCATCATGCTTTGTAGGAGAGTAGAAGTAAAAGTCAATTCCCAGCTTTCACACAATACAAAAGCACAAGTCAATTAAAAGTAATGAAAAGCTGTTGCTCGAGTTAACTTGAGTCGAGTAAAATGACTCGAGTGCCCATGTCTGAACATAGCTATAGTAGCTAAGAAATTTGTGAATTACTAAAATGAAAAAAATTATGCTCTGGTGAGATCCGAACTCAAGACCTTATGAATGATAGTCGAGCACTCTACCACTACACTATCAGTTCCACGGTGACTTTATGGGGAAAACTTGCTATTAAAATGAGGGTACACGCCTTCGAACACTGGGTGTTATAATATAGCATTTTTATTATGATATAATGTTATGGAATTTTGTATAATTTACATGTAATTTTGTATATTATACATGTAAGTACAGGGACTTATGATGAATCCACCGTATTAGTCTGTATATTATAACAACGTACAGTTCCATCCCAATCAAAGCAGAATAGAATTTTTCCTTATTACATGTAATTACAATGCATGTAGGTTTATGGCCCATTAATATACCATATACTGATCCGCTATACCAATATTAATGCATGTACATTATATAATATATACATGTAGTTAATGCTACGTGCTTATAGTGCGTATAATTTGTCATGTGCCATATCAAATAAACACAGATTCTGTACAGGTATATAAAAACTATAATGGCTACCCACAGCCATATTATTTTACAATGACGTAGGTTGTGGAGAGTACAAACTACAAAAACTGGTTTATAAAAACCTCTTTCTCACATGCACACTGACTTTTATCATAATGAATCTGAAAGATTTGATTGCACTCAACACCCCTTGCTGACTGTCTGTAACTATAACACTATGAATTGTTATTGATTACATAACAGGTCCATTTAATAACCAAAAGCAAAAACTGCTTTTAATGGTTATTGTTTACTGCATGATGTGGATTGGTGAACAATTTAACAGTTTAATAACTTATTCAGAATGGCATGAAATTTGATTGGATAACATAGCAAATTATCAGTGGAGCAATTTGTTCAACACAATATCCATTTGCTCACTGCAATGGGGGTTCTATAAGCACAAAAGGTTAGTAGGGATGTAACTAATGTTTTCAATTTTGTTTTCGCAGTTATTTAACCAGAAATAGGAGGCCAGTCTAATGCACCCGATCAAAAATATCTTTACTTAGGGTAGATTAGAGGCTATGGTTGTCCAATCCATGTGTAGTGACTGATTGAAGTGTACCATTATAACCTCAGTCGGTGACATCAGCGGTTTATTCGTCCCATGTGGAGCCATTGGATTAGAGAGCCAGTAAGTGTGGACGCAAAGTTTTGCTGCATTTAATGATGAACAAAAAATTGCTAAAGAACTCATTGGAGGTGAGTTGGATGCAATAATATTGGAATTATATTACAAATAGTATACTAGAACAATAATTATGTTAACTGTATAATTGCTAGTTATGTAGCAAATATTTTCTTTATCTAATGCTTTTCTATCATTTGAGTTTCAACCGGTGGTTTTGATAGATAATAATATATATTATCATAATGTAGTCTACATAATATACAGGTACATGACTGTATGTACCATGACTTGTTAGCCCACATACTACATAATGCCATATACATATTATACTATATACATATACTATATATACAAGATGTACTATATACATATACATATACATATACATTGTACATATACATTGTACATATACATATACATATACATATACATATACATATACATATACATATACATATACATATACATATACATATACATATACATATACATATACATATACATATACATATACATATACATATACATATACATATACATATACATATACATATACATATACATATACATATACATATACATATACATATACATATACATATACATATACATATACATATACATATACATATACATATACATATACATATACATATACATATACATATACATATACATATACATATACATATACATATACATATACATATACATATACATATACATATACATATACATATACATATACATATACATATACATATACATATACATATACATATACATATACATATACATATACATATACATATACATATACATATACATATACATATACATATACATATACATATACATATACATATACATATACATATACATATACATATACATACACATACACATATACATATACATATACATATACATATACATATACATATACATATACTATATACATGTAATATGGGCATACATTATTATGTATGTAAATTTTATGGTTATACAGTCCTAGCACCAGACTAAGTATGTAGCTCTACACTTGTATTACTCCTCAGTGTTTCCATTGTTCCAACTAGTAACTGAACCCAAAGGACTTGAGGTTGTACCTGTATGTTAGCAGTCTTCCTTTGTAGCTAAATAATATCTGCTGTCACTTTCTGCATTGGGTAAATATGAGAGTGGGAGGAAAACAAATGTCATAACCATGCTATAATACATGTACATGTATTTTTATAGAATGCATGTTAGATTATTTAGAAGAATTGCACAGGAAAATGCAGGTACACTCTATTGTGCTATATTGTACTGTACTGTATTGTATTGTATCCCTACATCTCCTTCATACATCTAACAAGAATCAATATTTTTAATGAAACATTTCTATTTATACCTTCAGCAAGAAGCTAGTGATGGTGAAGATAAAGATAATACAGATGCGCTGCTGCCCTCCTTGGCAGATGATGGATTACATTTAGGATATTGCTTCCCCATCTCAGAACGTGGTAAGTTCCATTAATACTGTAATGGTTTCTGTGATTTGGTGCGGTCGTCCTTGGACGACTATCGACCCAGAAATAAAGTGCCTATGAGTGGTAATAGGACTTTGCATTACATGAAAGATCGAGCGGTCTCAGTAGCCCAAGAACTACCAAAGACGACTCATCTGGTCCCAAGTCTGACCTTCAGACTATACAATGAAAGAGAGTGATCCGACCTAGTAGGCGGTTCGCTAAGCGAATGACCTGACAAAAGGAAGTGAAAGTCTCTGTATCAAGTATAGATGTGTCTTTATTGAAAGCCAAGTGTAGACTGAGACAATGAACAGTAAAACAGTGCCCTTTATATAGTATAAGGACTTCCGGCCGACGTGACGTCGGGAAAAGACGACGTGTGGTCGTCCGGAAGTTGCGCAACAAGATGGCCGCCGGAAGCCCGACGGCCGACCCAAAATAGGTCGGGTTCTACAAAAGTTGCTTATAATGGTCCAATTCATGTACAAAATGAATATCAATGGATTCTGAGAGGTCGGGCCTCTGTACATGGGTATAAAAGGCATTAAAAGACTTAGATATAATCATATAGTCATGTATAACAATATAGTGGAGCAATACATGAATAAGTAGTGAGTATGAACACATGGAGACACGTATATAGACAGTAATTAATGGTTTGGACATGCAATGCAGTTGAAGGTAAGTATACGAACACTAATTATGAGAATGTGAGTGTCAGATGAGTAGCGCTATAACAACTACTAAGCACTTAAGGTGCGATGGAGCTTCGTCCGGGAGTTGGAGTCGTATACAAATGTCCTGTACCATCACAATACTTACAGTGTGTAAGCTGTGAGCTAGTGTATTGTGTTCATATTTTAATAGAAAATAGAACATGGAGTTTTCCTATTTGTAGCATAACTGAGTAGGCCTACAAATCAACATTTTAAAGCCATATGATTCACAACAAGTGGTTATAATAGTACAACCTTTATTTTTCAGTTCATGGCATGTGTTGTTATTCATTGCAGGAGAGACGAGTCATGTAGCCGGGCATAAAAGATTCATACATTATACGTCTCCCATACCAAAAACTCGGCTAACGAAAACGCTTCTATCAGACAATGTGTGTGGTGAGTGATAGAGCAATAAAACATTTGCATCAAGAGAGAGGATAACTCTTGGCCTTATACATATTCACCCAAACAAACTGTATAATAATATTTCCATCATTTATGCTTACATCGCGTACATTTTTTGTACGATCTTTTGTGCTGATAATGCAATGCATGCAACACAGAGTACATTTGTACTGTATGCTGTATACTGTACATATATTGTCAATTATTCAATGATATGTAGATGAGAGAAGGCTACAATTACAAGTAAATAAATTATTACATGAAAGAAGGAAGCAAAGTGCCAAGCTGCGCCAACAGCAAACAGCTTTTGAAAATAAACAGAATGCAAAGAAAAGACTGTGGAGTCGAACAGATGAGCTGCAGTTGAACAGACTCAA
The DNA here is from genome assembly GCA_935421135.1 of Bugulina stolonifera. Taxonomy (NCBI): domain Eukaryota; kingdom Metazoa; phylum Bryozoa; class Gymnolaemata; order Cheilostomatida; family Bugulidae; genus Bugulina; species Bugulina stolonifera. The sequence goes on from OW285187.1 coordinate 32,652,445, forward strand.
TCTGCCACAGATACACCTTGAACAGAAAAAGATAAAATCTGCATCACTAGAAGAGGTTCGTAGCTCTAGCTTCTGACTTCACCATCTCAGTTTATTCAGCACAAAAGTATGACAAGTCTGAGATATAATAAGATTCTCTTTTATTATTATTGTATTGTGTATAGGAAAAACAACTCCAAAATATGTCAAAGAAACTTCTAGGATCAGTATTTATTTTACAAATTGTACAGTCACTATAGAAACTGTATGATGTACATAATGCCTACTGACAGTGACATGGAAAAATATGTTGTATAAATAATATAATTTTAAATGCCTTTCATATGTTTCAGGTGTACAAAAAACCCATGCATATAAAAACTGCAGAGTTTACAGTCCCTTTGCTACCAGTTATGGTGGGCGAGGATGTGCAGAAGATAATTGAATACAACAAGCAGATATTTATCACTCGACTACCAACAGTAGAAAGACTGGCCACCAGGCAGATGAAGCGTTATAATGGATACAAGGGGACCCACTTCATGGAGGAAAACCAAGCTGTTCAAGACAAGAGATTTCAACGACTTTCTGACGCACTATCTGAAAGGAAAAGTGCTTCTAAACCAATCAGACAAAAGAAGCCATTGTATATGACAAGATCTTTAACATTTTTATAAGATGGAGAATAGAAGGCCTATGCAGTATTATTTAGTATAATATTATAACACCGTCACATTATGTTTGACAACTTCTACTTGTATGCTGGCTTACAGTTTATAACTTACTGAAACCATATTTATATGTGTATACTTTTTAGTATATAATGTATTTATATAATAGGAAATGTATTTTTTAAATCCATGACAATTGAACCGAAAACTTTTTTACCGCTTTTTAAAAAATAAATACATGTAAATACAATTATGTTTATTACAATATTGACTCTACTAAGTGCTGACTAAGTTGGATGATTCTTGTACAACGCAAGAGGCATCTTTACACAAGGGCACCACTACAATTATTGATGTGGGGTTTTCCTCTTTCAATTGATTTATGTAGAAAAAGAATTGGGAAACTTCTCACTATATTCCATAGTTCAATCATGATTGTGTATTAGCAGGAGAATGACAGGCAAATACAGTAAAGTGTGTTTTACAAATGAAAAAATAAATTCAATTGCCATAACCATTCTGTTACGTAGGGCGAGAGCACTATTTATAGAAGCGTTGACTATTTGTTCACTAAATAGAGGTCACAGAACTTCAGAGAAAGCATATATGACTAGAGTAAATGTCGCATGATAAATTAAACTAGAAGAATGTAAATTACAAATGTATGCAAGTAAGAGCGGGTACCAGTATGTAAGTCAAATTACATATTAGGGATCCCAAGAGTAAGGAGTCGTCTCCGCATTAATAGGATGTTGTGGAGATTTATAGTCTATGTGGTTGGCGGGGCTTATCACTGATTCCGATTGCTTATAAGAGTCCCTGCAATTAACGAGTCTAATATAGAGAGTAGCCTTAGAGTAGACAGGAAGTGATGTCATAGCCGAGGCTGACAATTCTGGTCTGATTGGAGGACATCGAAACTGTACCTTCCATGCTCCACTCAGTAACGCATTCCTGTCGTTAAACAAATCTAACTTGAGCCAAGCCTTAGTTCTAAGATTTTCAGGTGTAGAATCAGAGGTTTGGAGTTCCACAACTAAGCCTAAGTCTTTGGATGGAGGGCATCTGTAAGTATAGTGTATAATCATTGTAAATTAGTTGTATTTAGCCTGAGTCTCAAAGCAATATATACATTGTATCAATATGAAAGAACAGTCAGTATACAGATCTACATTCAATGCCAATAATGCAGCAGTACATATTGGCATAACAGGTACTAGTTAGACACTTACTGAGGAACAGGTTGGCGAGCACCAATCATAGCTGTGTTTCCACCATCTGTCAGCTCAGTAAACACCGTGGGTAGCATAGCAGGCTCCCCATACTCAACAACACTATTATACAGACCAACGACTAGTTTACAGTGACGAGCAGATGACTCTAAGCCCATCACAAAGTCATAGAAACATACAAAGCCTTCTCCAGCACTGTAACTATAATACAATAATGATGAAATAAGAGAGCAAGAGAATAGGAAAGTTAGACGCCAATGGCTCTGAGGTAGACCATAAAGCATCTTGGAAAATTCAAAGTTGTCTCCTTAGTTAACAAGAGGAATGATAACTCCACAATAGATACATCAACCGCTACAGCTTAGTCATGGAGGCGCTGCCCATTCTAAACATAGCAATAGTCTGAGAAACCTAACACCATAGATTTTCCATCATAATAAAGCTAACAGTTTCAATTTGGATTCAGATAAAAGTAACCTTAGAGAAATCACCTGATATTATAGCAACTCGCTACCTATTGTCATGTACTATTACCTAACTAGTTCCTTCTGACTCACCCGCTGCTTGTGATATTAGACACTGGATGATAGTATGAGCTGAACTGATGGGAGTTGTCAGGCCTCACATCTCTCCCCCTAGAGTCCACAAGGGCCTGATGACGAGACAACTCCAACTCTCTTTGTAATGACATTAGCCTGGTCATGTGATCCTGCTCTAACTGTTGTAGCCTTAAATCCATAAAACTACCTGTAATTATCAGCATATAATTTACATTGATGATGTACATAATACAGTTTGTATAGTACACCAAAAGTGTGGTATGTAGAAGCTTCAGAAGAAAATCTTCAGTTCCGGCAAACATACACTGTAGCAGCGGAGAGCATCAATGTTATTTAGAATCTACGTATAGAATCACGGGCGCTAGAATCTCAGAAGGATATTGATTTAATGAATTATAGTTACTGGATGCTTTAGTTTCACTAATATTTTTAGTAAGAAGTTGTAAGTCACTCTCTTTTGGAGTAAAATAACGAACCTGGTCGACTGGTGTTGTCTCCTCTATTGTTTTCCAACATAACAAGTTCTCTTTGTAGCCTGTAGTTCTCCATCTCCATAGCCATAAGCTCTTCTGTCATAGGATAGGCTGGTGAGAGAGCCCCAACTGACTGGGGATGCTGTGTAGTATGATGAGGATACTGATTTCTCCTCTCAAGATGTTCAGCATCCTGGAGCATGTCACTGAGCTCGTCGATGACAACAGGATCCTTCCCACCAGTGTTGACATAGTGCTGACGAAGAGCACGTATCTCCTGAGTCAGCGTACCTGTTATTGACAACTGACCAGATAAGAGCAATAGAGGAGATAACTCTGACTGATCAGGTTGACCATGTCTTACCAAAGAAATATTACAAATAACAATGATAAGAGAGAGCTTTTTACAACAAACAGTTGACTTCCAACCCATATATTTGATTGAATGTGGTTAGTAATGCAATACCTTTTAAATGTGTGATCATGGACATGCAGATGCTGTATACAGTTCATACAATCTCCCAGACTTTCACTACTGCCTACAAATTGGATATGTGTAGGTCAATGCTACAACTTATTGTAAGTTCACCTCACCTCCACTGAAGTTGAATCTTTGGTGTTGCTGTGGTAGGTTAGTTGGTCCACTACTAAACTGATTTGATTTATGCTGTAGTGGATTGGTTGGTTGCATTGTGGGATACTGATAGTGCAGAGGTTGAACTACTTGAGGCTGCAGTACTGGCGGGTCATCAGCGCCCCCACCTCTGGCTAAGTTAGTCCTCAAAAGGTTTATTTGGTTTCTAAGATCTCTAATAGCGATTTGGTCAGTTGGATCAGGTTCTGCACCCCCTTCTGTACTCTTTGACAAAAATTGAATAATGTAGATAACACATAACCAAGATATGAATGATGTGAGATACATAATATGTAAAATACTACACAAAAAGCTGAGCTAACTGAATGCATTAGTACAATATATTAGGTGCAACTAAGCAAGCATGAGTGAGTAACACACCATATACAGTTGACCTTTGACCTCTGAGCCGTGCTTAAGTTGTGCGATTTTGTCGAGAATTTCCTTGCGTGCCTCTCTCAGATTGTTCCGATGTTCTTTCAGGTCTTTGAGATGTTTACTATGTGAACTATTCAGCTTATTAACCTAGGTAAACATCTCTAGAGATCAATGTAGGTCACAACACATGGTAATGTAGTAGCAACTTGAGAAGTCAAGTATAGGTTAAGAAGCAGTCATTATAAATAGCAAAGAGCAAAGGATTAATATCATTTCATATATAAAAGTAAAATATAACTATGCAAAAATTGTTAGATTGTTAGCACAGCAAAATATGCCAGTAGCACTTACCATATCATAAGAAGCGAGCATGATTCATCACTACATACCTGTTGGTTAAGTTGTTGCCCAAGTTGTGATCGCTGAAAATCCTTTTCCTGCTGACTTGCCTGACTAACAACCAGCCGATCTCTCTGATTTGCCTCCTCATTCTGCCTTGCATTGGCAGCCTGTGTGAGAGTATAAAAAACCAGTTATAGAGTAAAACGTATTATATTGTTATGACAGATGTATTTTTTATTGCCAGGAGTCTTTTCAGAGTATTCAGAGACTCGGTTCCATATCTGTGGAAATAACTCATCTCGGACTTGGGTTTGAACCTGACGCCTCTATGTCACCTAATCGTCTAGCACAGTGGTCAGAGCACATTACCACTACACCTGCTCAGCAAGCAGCCTTATAAAAGGAAGCTTCACTGGAGAGCACACCTGTGCACTGAGCCAACCGCTTCTCCATTTTGCTATATAGCGTTAGTGTATTAGTGCTAAGTGGGGTTGGCCATATTTTTTATGTGAAATATTTGATATTGTTATACACTTCCCTTGTGTATTACAATTACACATATTTCACAAAATAGATTGAATACAAAACTTTTATATTACAACGGCCACAACATCATCTGTACAAAATACATGTACATGTAACTGTGTAACTACACTATAATAGTACATATGCGAAAGTACACAGTACTACATGTATTTAGTTTACTTCCAAGTTGTGTTCACAATCACATTGCATGCTGTATGCCAAATGCATCTGAATTTTAGGTTTTCTATCAATACAATCAAACAACATGTAGATATGGGTACAACATAGCTGATAGCTTTACCTTGAAAGACTGGAGTTGTCTGATCTTTTCCTCTGCTAATTGCTTGTCATTATTGATAAGTGTGTACCTTTCCTCGTTATAACTTCCAACACAGAATTTTTCCCTGTGTTTTGACAGCTGTTGTATAGATGTGAAGACCATAGAGCATTGGTGACACCGGAGAGAGTGTGAATGTCTTCTATACTCTTCTATATCCATGACTAGTGTAAAGGTTTGTGCTGTAGCTAGACAAAAGTGAATAAGTTATATATATTAGCAATCTCTTTATGGAGATATTATGTCATGTTATACAACTCAGTTGTATTTCACACATGAATTGAATTACCAAATTTATTTGCTTAGTGCACAAAATAGCAAACAACCTCATTAACAGCTTGACATTCGGTTCATATCAGTGACAACTGATTATAAGATATGGAAATTATTATTTATAGGTCACTGTATCCAGTATTGTGTATCTAAGAAGATAAGTACATTGTACATGTAGTATCTAATGGCAAACAATAACCCTTTAGGTATACAGGATTCTATGGCTTTGAACAAGTCAACTTACATTGTGTTATCTCCTTCCTAGCTTTATGCTGCTACAACTATCAGTTCTACATTCTATAAGAGCAGAAACACATAAAAATGTAAGTATACCAGCTTATACACGGTAATGTGTGTACAATTAAATGAAAAATAAGTAAAGCATAGACCTTCCACAAATTCTACCAATCAACAAGTATATAACCAGGGTAGCGGATCTAGAATTTATACTCTACCCAGGTCTGCCAAACCCTTAGGTAGAATTCCTGTTAGTCTGAGATTTCCAGAACCTACCGGTTCCTTACATTCACTCTGTCAACTACACTCATTTAGTCACTTGTGAGCTTGGCTAGTAGCAATCATCACCCCATACACATTATCTGTACACTAGGGTTGGTCAGTATACAAAATAATAGGAAATAATGTAGGAAATTAGCCACTCACCTATGGTTAGAAGAATGGTCATGAGTTGTATTCATGTAACTAAATGGTTATTATAATATACAAGATATTTATTCATACAACATAGAATGACAATCAAGTATACTCAGCTATATGATTGGTAGCCTAAATTCACCTGTTGCCAAGTGATAGATAAACAATAAGGTTAGTGAACTGAACACATACCAGTGTTCATGTACAACAGAGGTATAATAGGAGTATACAGTACTAACAGTGTGTTAGTGTACCCCTTACTATAGACAAAATGCCTATTCCCCTACTCAGTACTCACAAATATAAACAATTATGTGATTAAAGAGGTGCACAAAAATATAATTTCAGTATAATACAAGTTTTAAGAGCTAATGCAACTTGCGAAATTTGTCAATGAGCTTTGCTGTGGAAACAGTGCTTTCCCACTCTGCCTTTAGACACTCCAAAGATTCTAACATAAGAGAGAGTTGTCTGTTCTGTCTAGCTAAAGTCTCTTTCTGTTGTTGAGCATCATCTTTATACTGTTCAAATGCTATCTTCAGCTTTTCCACTCTTTCCTTTTCTTCTCGTTCACATTTTTCTTGGAAACTAGCTAGATCTTTTTCCATGTTGGTAATTAATTCCTAAAATACGGCCAATACACACTACCATCTGTTTGATGCGGCCAATACACACTACCATCTGTTTGAAAACCTATTTTACTGTAAACATGGATGACATTTTTAAAGTGGAAGTAAACAGCTTTTTATAATTAACTGCAAGTTGAGGCCAAGTTTTAGACATGTAGCAAGCTAGATGTTAATGAAAAAATGATAATATTAGTTAGATTGGACCTTTTACTTGTCTGCTATAGAATATCTATTACAGAATTGGGCTGCATCATGTCAAATACTGGCATAAGCCAGCGGCGTTTTGACAAACATTTAGCCATAATTGAGTGAGAAATGGCATAAATCGCTCAAGCGGATCTATAACGAGACTGGTTCTTTCAGTTCATTGAACGCCGATTGGTCAAACTATTTGTTTGTGGCGCTACGGGTGACGCAATACCACCCGTAAGATTATAACAAAAGGTTGATGAACTGAGCTAAGCCAAGCCTTCTACATGACTGTGTTATAAACAAACTAGTGATTTTATCAACCTTGTATTGGTTATACTAGCTACCCTGGAGAACTTCTAAATACATCAAGTGATAGTTACAGCTCTTCAATAGTGCAATCTCACATTATATAGCAGAACTGGAAATTAGACCACTAAGATATCACATAGGAAGACAATGATTAATCAGTGTTGACATTATGATATTATATACATGCACATGAATTGAAGAAACCATCTGCATAGAAAAACTTGTATAGAAGCTTTATTGCAAGTAATTTCAGACAGTCAGCAACAGAAGTAATTCATTGCAAGTAATAGGGAGAGTGTAATGGCATAATAACAACATAATGCATATATTACATACATACATACATTAATTTGTAACAATTTAAATTTTGATTATAACAGCTTATACAGTACATATTGCAATTTACATACATATTTTCAACTATTGTTCTGCATACAATGTACATGGATATGACAAGTTACATAATGCTAACACATTAATGCTAAGTTACAACATGACAAATTGGTAAGATTCAATCAGTGTTGCAAGGTACTGTGCTATGGCAATGCTCTCAGCATGGTAAAGTGACAATGTCGCATAGCAGAATGCTGGATGCTCTTCTTAACACTACCGCCTTCGAATGACTCACAGTTGGATCTTCCTCATCAAAGTCCAGAACTGTAAAACATATTATGTTATATATCGCAGCCATGCCAATATACATGTAGGGTACATGTACACGTATTACAATATGGAACCCAACACAGAACCTCAATTTAGGAGTACAAAAGAGGTACAACAATATAAGGCAACAATGAAACATTAGGCCTAATAAGGAAGTACATGAACATGTAGATGTCTATTGAGCTTATTCACAATTTAGCAGTACTTTGCACATACTTACATGCTTCAACTGAGATGCATTTCAACAGCCAAAATTTTCGTCAGCCAGCACTCTGTGAGGGGTTAATTAGACTGAGAAATTAAAATCCAAATAGGTGTGAATCTAAAACATTGAGAATGAGTACATTATGTAGATTAAGTATTCGGTGTTTGTCTATGAAGCTGCGTCTAAAGAGGCTGTTGCCTATTTGCAGATATATCACACTCAGCTCAAGGCTCTCGCACAACAGTTATGTGGCTCAGTGAAATTATTCATGACTTGAATAGGCCCATATAGCTATCAAAAGTTTCTAACCTAAAGTATGATATCGTATGAATAATCAGATTGCATATCATCATGTTGAAATATAATATAGGCTTATTCCATAACTTCAGTTTTCATAGAGAAGCTAGGCCTATTGTACATCACTATGAATATAAATAACTAGAATCAAGATTAATGAAATTATAACACATTACATTAGCCTGGTGAAATTTTGCAGTAAAATGTCAACTTGAACTTGTAACTTGTGGCACTACTAACAGCACTAACTTACAATAGGCTTATATACATGTACAATAGTATTTTTATCCTGATGAATCAACAAGAAAAGAAATTTTAAATAAATAATAATGATTATTATTATTATTTATTAATTATTATTTATAGGCCTAACTCTAATAATATAATATAATAGCACAGGGTATATATTTTTATATATATTATATCTAATAATATAATATTACAGCAGAATCTTATGTTCATGTTGGATGTACATGTATGTATCGTATATAAAATATGACAGTAGAAACTATCTTAGACTTGTGTTCAATAAATAGGAAGGAATATAATATTATTACTAATTATATCGTTATTGTATAAAATAATTATAGGCATACAAAACCAAAAATAAAATATTGTGAGTTTAGTTTACTTGGCTACAACAACCTGGTTATCTTATAGGACAATATTATTAGATTATGATAGTATAAATATAACAATGATGCAATGGTTAAAAGTTAAGTATCCCATCATGATCTTTCAACCACTAACATCTGCTCTTTTAACCACAGTTTAACTAACTTTAATTGGCAGCCTGATGAATTGGAGAGTCCTGTCCCTTGTGTCACTGTTACACGGAGCATACAAGCATCTTCCCATGATTAAATTAGAAAATAATTAAATATAACCAAGTATAACAAGTTACCGCTACAGTTGACTAATGCTCACTAAAGAACCGTTAAGACCGCAGTGAATATTCACGACGCTCCCATGCGAAATCCCAAATAATATTTGAGTTTTTTAATTTTCTATTTAGATTATCACCAAAACAAAACTGAGCTTTCTAATATAGATTGGGGTACTGCAAATGACATATTTTTTCTAATGTATACAAATACAGTTGAAAAAGCGTGTTTACTTTCACTTTAATAAAAAATGTCTTAATTTTATTAATTAAACAGGTAGACATCTGAGGGCTGTTCAAAGAATTACTATCCTATCAAGTTTTACAAAGTTAATTTTCTCACTGATGGCCGATGTGTGAAATCCTGGAGATTGAAACCACCACACATTACATACTTCCCAGCTTCCCATACGTCAGTCCAACGACTTCAAAGCAGGGGTTTTTTTCACAGATTGGAGCAAATCTCAAGACAGGGATTCCAAGTGTTGCCCACCAGAGTTAGCAGAGAATACAACAGGTAATCATAGTTAATGCTGCATGGATCACTGCGCTACTAGTAGTGTTACTAGTTCTCATATAATACTAATAAAGTACGACATGTAGGTGGGTGTGGCATATCTGGAAGGCTAGACTTCCACTGCATTATACGGTACATCTACTCCTGATCCAAAATAGCAGAATTCCTAATTATAAATCATAATTTTTCCTAAAAAATAGGCCGATTTAATGAAAAATTAACAAAGTTAGAGAGAGAGGAAAACTCCAAAAGACAGAGCATAATGAACCATAACAGACAATGACTTACATTCCCTTATCAATACCAAACCAGTCCTCGAACTAAATAACCTGCATGATTAAATAGAGTAACATATTTACCTGTTCCTGTTTGACATTATTCTCACTTTCCTCTTTGTCCATCACCAGCTTAGTTACTCGTTCATTGAGTTCATCATGTTTAGCGCTAGCCTCCTGTAACATAAGAGTACATTACACACATGATAAGCTGCACTCTGCCAATGAAGTCAACAAATATAACTAACATTAGCAAGGCAGTAGACGGCAGCTAGTCAGTAGGCAGTAGACAGCAGGCAGTGGCAGGTATAACTAATAGATTGATCAGCTCACCTGGACTGCATTAGATAATCTGTTGAGAAACGAAGAATCTGCCTTCTGCATGACCTTCAACTCCTGCTGAAGGTCATCCAGTACACCTTTCTCTATTTTTAACCTGGTGCCAACTCTCTCTCTCAGCTCCACTTTCTCTCTCAGTCCCTCATCATTTCTCATGGCTTCTCGTAATTTCTCCAAATATGACTGAAACAGATGAATACACACACAACTTCAATGAGCTCACACTGTCCTACAGACTATAGCTGCTAATCTACACCAGCACCACATGAGTACCAACCATAACAAACGATTCTCAACTCACTATGTGGATGAACAGAATTTACACATAACACTGCCATAATTTAGCATAGCTGGAAACTTAAAACCTCCGGGCTCTAATCAGAACAGTACTATTCCAACAATATATACGTACATAGATCTACAACCCATGTACCATTCCAACAATATATACGTACATAGATCTACAACCCATGCAAATACTGTACATTTATACATACTCTATTCTGGTCTTATTCACATCAATTCCGAAAAAATACGTTTTTGACCAATGGATAATATGCATGGTTATGCATTTGAAACTCAAATATCAACAAAGGAAAACTATGCAATTCAATGCAGCCAAACCACCTTTGAGATGGCTGAAGTTAGAGAGTATTCTATCGTATCATACTTGAATTATCTCGTCGAGCTTCTCCTGGCAGGAGGCAGTGCATTCTATACGTAGGTTCTCTGCTACAGATATGTCCATATGAGTGTCTACCAAAATGTTAAACTTTCTACACCATGAAGCGACCTGAAACACAGAGTAGATGAGTTAAATAATACACACATCGTACTACTACCAATCCATATGTTGTAAACTGAGAAGCAAGTACGGTGAGTGGAAGCTTTGCAAATGCTTGTTCACAACTGGATGTTTGGTAACAGAGTACATGTAATTCAAATAGGCTAGCTTACAGCGGTTAGCACCGAGCGTTTCCAAATCCATAAACTTTTTTAAATAATACCAAACACCAACTGGCACGCAGTACATGTAGCTACTATATCAATAAAAACATACAATAATTGTTAATCACAATTCTCTGCTTATTCTTCCCTGACCATGTGGACACTATCTCACCTCATTCTTTAGCTGGCACTGCTTAATCTCTGTGTCACAAATGATTCCCTGCACACCTTCGATATCGGCTGCCAAGTCCTTCCTCTTTCTAATGAATGTAGCCTGTTGCTCGACCATCTTGTTCCTTTCCTCTATGGGCAACTCTTCATTCCTCAGACTGTACTCTGCCTCTGGTAAAATAACAGACACTTCAAGACATGCTGGACGGTGGCTCATATGGTATAAATACTCGCTTATAAATATAAAACAGAAAAGTAAATGTAACAAAATAAAAATTAACATATAGTTCAATGTCCACATTGAAATTGGCAAACAATAACTACTAGATGCATGTACACGCATATGAAAAGAAGGGCCATTAGTACATACATAACTTATAAATAATTTACACAATAGTGTCGTTATTTTAGTTGGTTCTGAACTAACAGGCATCATTACCGTAACTCTTTGAACAAGAAGTGGGTGTGAAATACTGGCAGGGCAAGCATTAGAAGCTTGTCTGACCAACCCTTAACAGGATAGAACACCCAGTGCTTGCGTTCAAAGAGTTAGGTTAAAGAGGAGACACTCTACGTATGAAGAGCATACCGAGCACATCTTGTGTAGCTCTCAGCTCATCATGGAAGTTGGTCAGAGTCTTAAGTTTGGTATCCAGGTGAAGGAGTTGTTCCTCCTTAGGTTTGAGGTACTTTGTACTCTCCAACTTGTACTGATCCATCTTCTCTATCTTACTCTTGACCTCTGCATTCTGCTCAGTCAGCTTCTCGATCTCTTCATTACAATCATCGACCTGTAGCATAGTATAGCATAGCATAGGACTATCATCAACTTGTAGCATAGCATAGCATAGCATAGCATAGCATAGCATAGCATGTTGTAATTTATGTAACAATATCACAATAAGTATATATTTACCAGCTTTTCTCGGTTTGCGAGTTCATTAATGTGGGAATTGAGTTGCTTTTGTAAACTTCGTATCTGTCCATTGCTGCTGTCCAATATTTTGGCACTCATTTCTTCTTGTAGTTTCTCATTTTGGTCTGGGTTAGCCATGGCATGTAAAGCGAACTCCTACAGTACATATAACACATATCACCTAATCCATTACGTACTAATTACTTCTAAGCTATAACAGTCTTGATTGAGATAAAACTGCATGCTGAGAATATAATACATATCATACATTATACATGTACTATAATGATAGAAATGCACTGAAAGATGCCTTTACAGACAGCCAAATCTTAATCAAACATGACTAGCAGAGACTTCATATTATACTACTAGCAAAGTCCCCACATATAAGTTTATCCAGTAAACAATACGCATAGTAATTTGCCGTGGTTCTCTCAACAAAGTTGTCGGTACGTTTCTCGTTGGCGAGCGCCCAACCTACGGCGAACAGCTAGGCTACAAAAAAATAGGTCGAGGTAACGAGCCCAAAGTAGTTGACAGTCTGCCTAAAGATAGTACTTTTACCATCTTTGGTCTGCACTGCTACTCACTACGTGCTCCGTAGGATGACTCGAACTTTTTGGGCTTTTTTCTCATGTTTAAGTTTCTCTAAATGTTTGCCTCTTCTATTGGTGCTATCGGTATCAACATCATGTGTCCTAAAAATAATGGGCTAGCATCATAGGTACTTCTAGCCAATCTGAGGACAATTTTTCGCCAATGTTGAGAAAACTCCATTGTTTTATCGGTAATTTTTCGTTGCCACGCAACTACTTTGGACTAGGCCGTTTATTAGGTCAGGTTTTAGAGCGATCCTATTGGCGCAGAGCACCGTGGAAAAACTTAATAATATATAAACTTTGCTACTAGTAAGATTAACATAATGGGAAAATAACAACGTGACAACACACCACCCCGTGACAACACACCACCTCGAGTACCTACATGTACATACCAATATATGGTTAAGGTGGTCAATGGTAACAGACATGCACAATTACCACTCTACAGCGTAATACATACACTGTGGTGATCTTCACCAAACATAATCTAACATACAACCGGCCAGATATAGAGACCCCAATAACCTATTCAACAGCCAGAATGAGAATGACTCACCGCATATTGATTGTCTAGTAAGTATGACTCACCGCATATTGTTTGTCTAGTAAGTATGACTCACCGCATATTGATCATCGGGTAGGGCAGCAGTAGGCATATCATTGATGGACCTGGTGAGACTAACTAAAGCATGGCAGAGTGTAGGCCATGAGTGAGGAGCAATGGAGAGGATGGATGATTTAGTGATCGGATAGGGATAGCCTACAACAATAAATATATGGAATTACCCTTAACGAGAACACCGACTGCTTATGGGTGGGAGAGAGAATAGTACCTTATTGATAGTATTTGCAACCCAAGTTTATTTTGGTGACAGTTATTGCTCTGAAAAGTTCCAACTTTTAAAACTATTCCCTGCAGCTTCCGATCCATTGCTGAACTTTTCTCTAGTAGATTAATAAGAATAACCTGAACGACCAGATTTCTAACTAATCTTTAAACTCTCTTTCAATGGAGAGAAGATAAATCATGGTGATCTAGTAAATGTTACTCAAAAATTAATCTCTTGTTGTATGCATCATATAACTGAAATGACAAGTTTTATTACCATGCAATACACTATGGGCCAAATACGATGGAATATTGTCGGGCTACAGGTTATAAAGGATACTTGTAAAATGGATATTTATGCTGATGACAGTTCGACTGGTTTGAAAAAAGTGTGTAGCCAGGAATGATAGCATTTATGAATTTCAAAAATAGCAACGCGCAACTTTGAAATTATATACATAGCATGATTATAGTGGTAGGAGAATGCACAGGAATGATATCAGAGTTGAACTTACCGACAGATTTGACTATAAACGGTATATCTTCTTCATATTTATTTGACAGTTGATACCCTGGCATAATAATGTCTAACAGGAACTTGAATATTTCAAGGAACAACTTTGAAGAGGGACATTGCAGGAGCTGTAACGGAAAACCACGAGAGAATAAGTAACGTATCTTTCATGTTACATGTGAGGTCAATTAAATACATTTCTTTAATGAAGTTATCTTCCCAATAAAGAATAGGACACAACATTGCTGTAGACAAAATCAATTTTCAACCCAAAAATCAGAAGAAGTTGATATATTATATTGAAACAAAAATGTCACACTTTTTGCTGTTCAGGTCGCTCTACATTGTAAGCTAAGTGATTCAGTCCATGACATTATACCAATGGGTATGAAGCAGACTTGATCAAGTCCTACCCTATCCACTAGTCCTTAATTTCACGTTATAGAATGTAGAGGAATATTACAAACAACATTGACAGTGGATCTGCCCATCATACCTTGACTGAAAATCGTTCAGGGGCTTCGATATTCCATTTATGCAAGAAGGCGATAAGCTCATTTATATTTTTTTGTTTATCAGCTCGAAGATCCGGGGCTCTCTGCACTGGATCGAGAAGACTGCTCCTTGCCGTCCGGATGCTTTTTCGATCCTGCCTATCACCAGAGCCTGCATTATGTAATAGATATAAAACATTATATCATATGTACCATAGATATCTGTCATCTACACTGCTTACCTAGACATTTAAATATAATAAGAGAAATGAACTTCAACAAATAAAGTTTTCTTGGCAGTATCCTTTTGGATGCTTAGACACTCTTTCTAAAGCTGCCCTTTAGAACTTCTAAAATAGTGTTTGTTTGAATTAATAATTTGATCAACAACTAATAACCCGGAATGAACTGTTAGGAGCTAATATATAAAATAGAAATACAACTTAATAACCATACACTGCTGTTCAAACTGTCATTTACATGTAAGTGACACTATAAGACCCAAATTTCCTATTTATTCAGACATCTCTGACCATACCCTTATAATACTCACTCAGAGGCAAACAATATGATTACACAAATCTTCCATTTAAAATGAAAACGGTAGAGCAATTGCAAAATATTTATTGCACTATTTTATGTAGGCCTACTAATTCCACAATACAGCAGAGCTGCTGTTACGTTCTAACCTTGTCTCCTTGATGGTCCATCAATGATGCCTAAAAATAAACAACAGTGTTCATTAGTTCTTTTAGACAACTTACTGTACGAAGTCCAATTTGAAACAACGAAATCATCATAAAACACAATAGCAAAGTGTTGCCAAATAAACTATATTACTAAAACGGCTTTACTTACTTGATCTCGACTTTCTACCATTGTCCAACGATGCTACAAATACAAGATGAGTCTTAGGCATGAATGAATAATAGGCCTACACGATAATGCATGGATGCATGTGTATGGGAATCAACTTCATGTGAATCTAAAGTCAAGATAATATTCATAATTTCAAATTGATATTTGATGGTCAATGGATGAATGAATAATATAAACAAATTATAGATGCTGCCATGTTCTGTTGATGTGTTTTCTTGAATAATATAATTATATTTAATATTATAAATAATTATAATTAGTAAGTATAGTGTTAATTAGTATAGGCCTACTACTAAATTATATTATAATAATATAATTTAGTAGTAGGCCTATACTAATTAACACTATACTTACTTTTAAACCTGTAAAATGTTATTTAAAATGCATGTACAAACGTGATTTTGCTACAATAAAAGGATCGACAAATGATGTAATTTTAATTAAATTAAATAAATAAATAATTTGCTAATCAACAATCACGACAATGATATGATTCTATTCTCTCCGAATGAATGATAAATAAAATTAAATCAATGAGTTCCCACGCCATTACCTCTTCCGAGGGTCTCAAGAGTAATAGCTACGAGATCGTTTGGTATTACCTGATCGCTTTTTCCACATTGTGTCTATGTTAATTTTCCAAAAGTCTAGTATTAGTATACAAATATTCAACAAAGTGAAAGTATAACTTTTTGAAAAACCAAAGTGAAAGTGGTACAATACAATAACCACTATGTCAAAAACGCGCGTGTGAAGCAATGTGTTGATTGGTCACTCTCTTTGGGTTGGTCTCGAAATAAAAGTAATTATTGGAGAGAGCGAAGTACCTCGCAGAGAAGATAACTCCATCAAGCTATCTACTCTGGGGGAAGATAACTCTACAAATTACCAAACCGTGGGTAGAATTATAACAAAATCCTTTAGCTGCCAACTATTAACTTACTTTTTTTAACTGGAAGTTAAATAAAGTTTGCAATATTTGTTATAATATGAATTAAATTAATTATAACTACATTATTATCATAAAATAAAAATATAAAATGTTTAACTTTACTAACCCCGGGTCTTTCAAAATGGACAAGATGGCTTGTGTCTCCTTGGTTACATAAGCAGTGCAATGGAGTTTAATAAGAGTTCATCATTATTTTTTGTGCTACTAATAGAATATTTACTGTGTGGATTAGTAGGGTACTCCAGTCCCTCATAGCTGCTTCTTCCAGTGTCATAAGATCTTCGCTGAATATAAAAAGAATGATCTCTCATCATAATCATTGTGATAATCATAATCAATGATAATTATAATATCAAGCTAAGGGTAGTACACACACTCATAGGCGTATTCAATCCTTGCCGACCTGGAAATCTTTAATGTATTAACTAATTTACGTTAAGTTATGAGGAAGGTAAAGGTAGAGCATGTTTGTTGATATACTTTGCAACTAGAAAGTTGAAATAGTTGATCTCATAATATCATAAATATGTATTTTTAGGGTGATGTACTCAACTCCGTCTCATCAATTCTGAATATAGTGACAAGGAACATATTATGCACTTCGGTTAGATAATGTAGGTATATATATATATGTACATATTCATATTGTATATATTATACATATATGCATGCAATATTGTTGCAGGTTATTCACTCGGGTGAATCTGCTAACACAGTGTGGATGTTTTACTGTCTCCCATGTTTGCTTACGATTATGTAAATGAAATAAAGAGGTGCAAGTAGAAAATTATGAGAGTTAACACCGAATGATGACTGAAAACATGACATGTGGATGGATGTGTTTATTATTATAACCAGGGCTGATGAAAACTTCTACAGCTCCTTAGCTGCAGGAGTCAGTGATGGCTCAGACTCAGAGGCTGACCCAAAGGAGCTCGCAAGGTCTTTAGGGGTATGTCATGTATCATAGCTCCTGTATTCTGAGTTCAACATGTAATATTCACTCATCTATTGATGTTGATCTATTTAATAAGTTATTTCTTGTAAGGATGACCCTAGAAAGAGATCTTCAGTTTACTATTGTGAGAGTCAGTTCTAAGGCTCTACTTGTGCTTGCCAGAGCAGAAACTGCAGTCTGGTTGATCACTATCTGCTGATATAAATTAGATTTCTGTCTTTACCAAATAAACAATCAATCATTTATTCCCATAATAAAACACTTACATGTATGTATAGAGTATTTCTTGTCAAATCGTTGTTAGCAGTTCGTTAGCTGACTGAATTAGTGATCCATTTTGTTTCCCGGTCTATAGGCTCACAAATGTGTTAGTGTATGTATGGTTGATGTATTGTATCATCTCACATTTCAAAATATACAATGTCATGTGATTCTCACTACTTTTTGTAGGGGTTAGATGATATGGATGATGACATATTCGGCTCTCTCACATCAAAGAAGAAAGCTACTACTAAGCGACCAGCATCTCAAACCTTGCCTGTTAAATCTAACTTGGCCAGTAAACCTCCAAAGAAAAGTACCTTCAACATTGATGATATTATGAATGATGACGATAATTTTAATTCTTTCCTATCGAGTAAGTGAGACATAATATAATAATTTATACATCATTTATACATATATCATCCAAGCAATATACTAGGCTATATATTATACATTGAAGTTTTCCTCTCCTGATTTCGGAGAGGACAACTGCAGATGAAAACCAACGACATATGAGTGCACAATGGTCCTTTGCATTACGGGTTAGCACCCTGTTCAGAACTTCTAATGGTACCAAAAACATTGATTTACGGCGTCATTTTGCTCTGTACAAGCAGTATATACACTATATATATACAATCATTGGTATTGTATCTTGTAGCACGACCAAAGACCACTGATGAAACCAAAAAACCTCAAACTGACTCTGACATCTTTGGAGAAACTAAACCTCGTCCTGCAACTACTGGACAGTCTCGGAAAGTAACTAAGAAGATTGATTTTGGAGGTAAGTTTGTATTGTAATAGATGTAGGAATGATTATAATTTGTTTCTCAATGCTCACTTGTTACTATTGTACTTTTTACTGTACGGTGTTGTATCTATTTTTAGAATTTGATCCTGATGATCCATTGGGTGACCTTGATCTGAGTGATGATGAAGACTTCTCTATGAAGAAGAAGACAGCAATGACCAAACAGACAGCAAGTAAAGGTAAATATATTACTTCTGCTGGAGACTGGAGTCCCATGTTTTTACTCAATTCTTGAACTTGTTTTGGTTACAAGGAGTTTACCTGGAGATTTCTCTCCTTTTCTTGGACCTGTGGCAATGCATATGTATAATACATCACAGGTTGCCATTTTATTTTGGATGTATGAAACTTGTAACATTGCAGATTTATTAACTTAACTTGTGTAGATATTCAGGTAGAATGAGAAGGGGTCAGGTTTTTAACTGATCACCTCCAATAATTATGCACCTGGTAATATATAACTCAAAGCCTCATATTCACCGCATTGTCACAACTTATTTTATTGCAAGTCTCTACTAAGGCTCTTTATTGTGTTTTCACCTCAGAAACTGAGCCATCACCACCAGCCCCTGCTGATCTACCCTTGGATATAGATAGGAGAGATACGTGTAAGATAGTAGATAGTTTCACATTCACACTCATGAGCTATTGGACATATACAGATTTGTCCACTCTCAATTTAAGAGTGACAAATTAGAAGTGGATAACTTCTTACTACAGTGTATATGTAATCAATAGCTTTTTGGTACCTACGTAAATCCCACTTTCAGCTTTCCCACCCTATTCTTTGTGCACTTTTTAGTAGACGGAATGACTTTATGGAATAGCCATAATCAGCCAATTGTAGGCTATAATGTATATCTGTGAGTTTAAAGAACTCCTATCATGTCAAGATATAAGTTATCATGCACTGTCATCTACAAGTGCAGTATGCAAAACACACGAAAAACTTGGACATCTGTTGCAATTTCGTGTTCTGTATTATTCTGGGTGCTGATGACTATCTTGTTAGGGGTTTCGTCCTGCTTTCTGTTTGAAAAGGTGGAGGAAGTGTCAATGTTCTTCGTAGATAGTCAGTGTCCCCCAGAATTCTATACCATAGGCATTATTGTCACATGCATGACATCTCCAATGTGCACTAATTACAGTATTATACTATTCTTTTGAATGCTTGTTTCCCATCGCTTCTACTTCACAGTATCACAATAATAATTAGATATTAGTATTGCTCCAGTAGAAACAAGAGTTATCCAGGTGTTAAATACATGTACATTGCATATGCATCTACAATGCATATATAATCATTTTGTCAGAAATGTAGCAGTACATGTAACATATCAATCGCATTGAAATTAGAATTCATTGCTATAAGAATACAGTTCACACTCTACATAGTAAAAGCATTTCGTACCTGATGAATGTGGAGAATGTTTCCACTCTGCACTCTAGCAGAGGATGGTGACAGTCAAGTTTCAATAACATAGCTAAAGATATTTGACTAAAAGTAAAAATGTTAGCTTATGAATAACGGTCACATATACATGTACATGTACTATAATGCACTTGCTTCGCAATACAATTTGCTATAAGGATATTTCTGCTGCTTCCTTTCACTTGCTTCTTTAGATTATGGATTTTATAATTTAAATGTTGTGGAATTTTGTGAAATCTGATATGATTGTTTACTTCTGCATTTTTTCCACTCTAAGATTTTAAAATATAAAATTATGTAAGAAATAGTCAGATATATGAAGTTGACAATTTTTTGCTAGTATTCTGTCTGTGACTGACTATGTCTATATGTCTGTTTGTGTTTTATAGCTGCCAGACCGGTCACCAGAAGTGGGAGTAGACCAGATGACTCAGTTGAGAGTATGTCAAATATTATTTCTATTTTATAACACATTGCGACAAGATTTACATTTTATTCACTTGCTGTATATCTTTAACCTTACTCCCAATCTCATCATGAACAAACAGCTGGAGCTGATGCATTTGACATTCAATCCATTTATAAAGACGATGCTCCAGACAATATTCCTCAAGTTCAGATACGCAAACATAATTTTGATTCACATGACAAATAAATGTGTCCCACTTTTGTTTTGTTGTAGCTGAGGCTCATATGTCATAGTATATACATGTTTTACAATGTATATACCATATATTGTTTTATTTACATGCGGTGACTTTATTCATTGCTAAATTTAACATTGTGGCATTGTTTAACCTCTGCAGGTCAATTTCCGATCAAAACAAGGGGCAAGTTGAGCAAACAGGCCGATGCTGAGGAGGGAAGTGACTGGGATGCGTCCTCCAATTCATCTACAGCCAATAAGGGGCACACCTCGCAAGAGGCCTCTAAACCGGCTCTGCAAACAAAATCTGCTGAGGCTAAACCTGCAACCAAGAAAAAGGTATAAGTCTATAAGGTAGCTTCTGCTCATTGGTCTTGAAATTGAGTTGAATGTCGCACAGATGTATTTCATGTACTTGTACATACTTAGAATTCAAGCGTAGTTTATTATTACGTTATTGTTGTTTGGCAGGAGACTATAACATTTAGTGATGATGAAGATGGTTTGGATCTAGGTCTAGATGATGCCCCAGTTGCTAAGGCTAAAGAGAAGACACCAGGGAAATCAGGGGGTAGCATCATGGATTCACTATTTGGTAAATCTAATTCTGTAGAGCAGCATCTACAAAGGCCAGGTACAGGTGGCAGTCAGAAGGAATTTAATATCTCTGCTAAACCTGGTACAGCAGGTACGATATAGCATGTTGTGATACTATGGTACCAGATAGGAGTCTGAATTGCTATTGTATTATGCATGATTGTATATAAAATGTGTGCACTATCTGGTAAATCTTTGTTCATATGGATACAGTTTCAAGGTTGCAATTACTGTACTGCTGTATGGTAACAGGTATATCTTGTAAAATACACGTGTATACTAGTGGTAATTAGATTGTTCTGTGTTTTTTTAGAATCAGCTAAGAGCAGCTCTCCCAGTAAAAAGATTAGTGATGACGACGATGATATATTTGGGAGTTATGCCCCCAGTGCCATGTCCTCGCGTCCTGGTACTGGCCGAAGTGTTCGGTAGGTAGCCTCTGCATACAGCTGATGTGCGTAATAGATATGAAAACTTGTCACTGTGAATCTTCATATAGAAGTTCTCCTCTCATGAAAGGTTGAGAAGTGAGAGAGGATAACTTCATAATAATTCATTATATAATGCATACTGTATAATGAATTATTATGAAGTTATCCTTTGTCACTTCTCAACCTTTCATGAGAGGACAACTTCTACATAAAGATGCGCACAGGTACATCATGGAATTACTCCTCGGGATATTCTTGCACGTGTTCTAGGTTTGAAGATGAAGAACCTGTGAGCCGAAGACCAGCAACTGCTGACGCTGCCTTCTCAGCTGCCGATGATGATTGGCTTGGACTGGGTACAGGAAGTGCTAAGCAAAAGAAGCGACCTCTGGGTCTTTCATCTACTGTTGACTTCTCCACAGCATCAGCATCACAGGGTGCCAGTGATGACTGGTTGGATATGGCTGTTGGTTCGTCCAGGTATACTCTACAATATAACAATGTGACAGGTTTGGATTGTGTTAGAGTAAACATGTTTTATATTGCCTTTATGTTATTTTGATGTAGACCAAAAACAGCACCCGCAACAACAGACAAGAAACCACCCCGGAGTCCGGAGAAGAAACCTGTGATTGGTGCAACTAAGATTGGCGGAGGAGATGATTGGCTGGCTGAACTTAGCGCTAAAGTTGATGAAAGTGACGAGTTTGCCCCTCCGGCTCCCAAGCCTTCCAGGCGTATGAGGTATATCACCCTTATCTTTAACTCCAACAGCTGCAATAGTGTGGTACCAGCTCTCTTCATACCGTACATATTTTATTTTGTTTTGTACCACAAAATTAAAAATATGAATTCGTGAGGTAAAATTAAATGATGGTGACATTACTATTTGCGCGGTTTGCAGCTCTACCAATGTTGAAAATGTATGCCTGCAGTATGTGTATACCAGTACTAACATGTATGATAAATATTCTTACTGCACTGCAGCTCTGACAAGCTTTCCAGTAGACAGTCCAGTGTTGATAGCACAGGTAGCGCAGGTAAGAAACCAGCAGTGGTTAGGCAAAGTAGTGCTGATGACTGGTTAGGGCTAGGAGAGGAGAAACCAATAGAACCTGCAAAACCCATAAAGAAGTTTTCTACAGCTGCTCCTAAACCAGCACCAGGTAATACTCATTACATTGACAATTAATTTGTGGAGTAAATGTGATATATCTTCAGTACCGGTCAACCTTATTTCTAAACCTTCTTCTGATAAGTCTTTCTTGTCCACAAGGTGCGTGACTTGTAATGTAATTTTCTGTAAAACATGCACTTTACTCAAAGACGGTTTAAGCTCGCCAACATTATGGTTGTTTATGGTTTTGGAGTTATTTCCTCTCTTCTGTACAGTTATAGATGACTCAGACTGGCTGGGCCTCGGCTCCAGTACACCAACAAAAGAGGACGATACAGAGCAGTGGATAAAAGCAGCGAAACTGAGAAGACAAAAGTCTGCAGATACAGCTTTGGATGATCCAGGGACCTCTAAAGCTAGTGGTACATTCAGGTGTGTTATGAATGATTACCATTATCTAGTAGGCAATAGCAGCAAGACTATTGTGTGCCTTATGCTTCATCCAGTATTCAAATTTCATATGATAATATATTATGGCAGGTAATCTGATGCTGATCGATAACTGTAATGTCATTCTATCAATGTACATGTACATTATTTGTACTAGTTTAAGCAATGGGAAAGCACCTTCTCCCGATGTCACCACAACCAATAGAGCTTCATCCAGTAAGCTTCCTTGGGAGAGAGAAGATAGCCCTGCACCTACCAAGAAGAGTGTATTCGATGTAGCAGCACCACAGGCTATACAATCTCAAACTCCTCCCACATACCGTCCTCCTCCTGCAACTAGTCAGCCTGTCTTCCCGCCCATGTTTACAGCACCTGCAGCCCTTCCATCTCAGACCATTACCAACCTTGACCCTGCCTCCTGGAGCATGGAACAAGTATAACAATAGTCTGCCTTATTTAACACACAGTGTTTCATGTTTAGTAATGTGAGCAAAAATTGTTGGTTACTGCAATACAGACGGTCAGCTTCCTTAGATCAGAATAGACCTATTTATTATACAATCATTAGAGGTATGAATTCTGATAGCTTTTGTAGCATTTGTTTGTGTATAACACCATGTATGTATATAACACTATGTATGTGTATAACACCATGTATGTATATAACACCATGTATGTGTATAACACCATGTATGTGTATAACACCATGTATGTGTATAACACCATGTATGTGTATAACACTATGTATGTGTATAACACTTTGTATGTGTATAACACCATGTATGTGTATAACACCATGTATATATATAACACAATGTATGTGTATAACACCATGTATGTGTATAACACTATGTATGTGTATAACACTTTGTATGTGTATAACACCATGTATGTGTTTAACACTATGTATGTGTATAACACCATGTATGTGTATAACACCATGTATGTGTTTAACACTATGTATGTGTATAACACCATCGTACGCTGTCTTACAGGAGTCACTGGTGAAGCAGCATCAGATGCAGGTAGAACAGATGCAGGCTCAGTTCAATCAGATGATGGAGATGAGACGGCAGCAGCAACAGGCAGCTCTTGAGCAGCAGATGAAGATGGCAGAGGATGCCTTTAAGTTACAGCAGCAGCAGTTACAGGTGTGGTATTCGAAGAGTGGGTATCAGGGCACTGCCTTGTATTTATATTACTAGTTGAAACTACATGTAGCTGTTAGGAACTTGAAGTTGACAAATGGGTAAATAGCGACATTGGGAAATAGGTACAAAAACATGAATACTATACACTAGTACACATAGTAAAAACGAAGGGCTTTGTGAGAGTGATTTAGTCAATGTATATTGTACAGTGATAAATTATATAATAACAACTTAGTGGTTAGCAGTTAGAATGCACAGTTGTAAAACTAGGTTCATGTTGCAGTCGAATATATCCGGAGTTGGTGGGTCTACAGTGTTTCCTTCAGGACTGACACCCACTAAACAGAGTGAGATTCAACTGAACAATGTTGAGCTAGAGGGCCAGGTATGTTCTACATGCACATGTCAATAGGATAGTCTAATTAGCAGTAACTTGACTCCATCTCCTAATGGACTACATCTCTATAGTTGTACAGTAGTTCTGGTGTAGACTGTGTACCTTACAACATCGTTCGTTCAACTGTTGGGTGTTGAATCAGGTGAAGAGATTGGAGCATGAGAAAAAGCACATGGAGTCGTTGGTTGAGACACTCAAGAGAAGGCATCAGGAGGAGATTTCAGCTCTGGAGACGAGCAATAAAGCTCGGATACTACTTGTGGAGGAGTCATACCAGCGCCGTGAGTTTAGGTAGGGTTATAGTAATGCTAAATCAGATAGCTCTAAGGATCCGTAGTTTATTTGAACATGTGAGGCTGTAGTTGGAGGAGTAACAGCAACTCTAAAGCTATTAGACTGTATAGCTTATTTGGTTCATTCCAAAATATAATATTGTGGTAACACGATGATATGACGAACAATAAACCCAATTTGTAAAAACTCTTACGTTTGCATTATAACACTTGCTGTGGGAATGCTGATATTAAAAAATTATTAGTACATTGATAGCTGTAGATTAAGTGTTACTCTGTTGGAAACAGGTTGCGAGAAGAAATTGAACAAATGTCTGGAGAAAATCTTTCTAAACTACGTAATCTAGAAGAAGAAAAAACTTCAATAATGGCGTCGCACTATCGCCGTATAGATGAGATAGAGAAGAGCAAATCTGCGGAAATAGACCGTTTACGAGAGCAACACCGGCAGGAAATAGAAAGAATGAGACAAGATCATCTCATGGCTATTGAAGTGTGCGTTTAGCTTGTCAGTATTATACCCAATCTTCTTCTCATTGAACTGGTCTTAGATATTTTATTGAAGCTTTCAATTGGCCAAGTGCCAAATAGTTACTAAGGCCAAATATCCCAGTTTTGCTTGCAGCTGCGTATCGTGTAATTGAGTACACGTTTGATAGAATTTATGTAATAATATTTAACAATGACATGTTATTATCAATTATCTCCCATGTAAAGTTTTTTTAGGAAGTGGTGGTACTTTGCTACAACTACTCAGAGAAGATCGTGTGTCTGCAAGCCTACGATATATTGTGTATGTAAATCACATGGATGCTATGTGTTATATTATGTAGGTTACGTAAGACAAAAGAGCAGGAACTAGAGGGACTCCTTACTACCACCAACAATCCTCAGTCACTCCAGTTTCTCATGGAGCAGATGAAACAGAATGCTGCTGGACTAACGGCTATGCAGTTTAGCATTGGTAAATCTCACCAAGTCACCCTGGATGAGCGGGAACTAGCAATGAACAGTCGGGACCAGCAACTAAAAGGTACTAGGCACTAGGCATGGGATATTCAGATGCATTTCTAAACTGTAAAAGTATATCATACAAATTGATACTCAGGAAAAAATGCCACAAAGTGTTATAATTGTACTACAATGTTAGTGGGTATGCTGTTTTACTACTTGGTTAAAGACTTAAATTTGGATAAATTGTTTGTTTTTGCACTGGGAATATGGTTTTATTTGGTTTAGTCATTTAACCCACGCCAATGGGCTCTAATACATTTACTAGATATATATTTGATATTTAGTACTACATGTACGAGTATATTAGCTGTGTCACTCATACCCTACTACTTTCTTTTTTACAATGTTATGTACATTGATAGTTGAATGATTGTTGCTTGTCTGGCCAGTTTTGCAAGAATGTCTGCTGAAACAGCAGGAGGAAAATGATAAAGAAAGGTCAAGGTTGCAGGAGTTGCTAGCTAAAATGGAAATACAGTTGAGGGAGCAGGAGAGACAACTCCACCAGGTATTACACTGCAGCAGTCGTGTGTGGGTGACTTTGTTTGTTATGAAGTTCTTGCTTATTGTTATCACGCTATTTAATTGTCATGTCTTGTATCTACCACTTTTTCCTTCAATATTCCGTGTTTTTCATATTCCTGGTCTCTATTATTTTACAGGAGAAATGGACAGTATCACAAGAAAAGAGTAAACTGGCAGCCTTACAAGTGTCTGTTGATCAAGAGAGGACATTACTAACAGATCAGTTGACAAGAGAGAGAGCTGAGTTGAGTCGTGCCAAGGTAAGGAGGTCATCAATGAGTGTTTATTGCTCTAAAATGTGATCGGTCACTATTCTTGAGTTTTCTGAAAACTAGAGTTGACACGCAGCGCAGCGTGTTTGAAATGTGAAAAATGTAGTGGTATGTAATACGCTTATTACTTTTGTAAGGGTTGTGATCTCTATAGGTCAAAAGTCATCTATGGAATTATTTTTTTTTGTGATGCATTGGACATGTTCTGCAACACTCGTGCAGAGATTGTCCATTAGACAGGACTACTGTATGTCCTCAAGCACATGTATGTTATATGCTGTGCAGGACTCATTCCTATCTGAGCAACAGCAAGCGATGATTCAACTGGCCGATGAGAGACGTCTGCTGGCTGGAGAGCGGTCTCAGCTGACCATTAGCCAGCGAATGGCAGCAGAGAAGGAGAATGAAGAATCCCTAAAACAATCTCAGGGTTCAGCTAGATATGAAGGTAGGGATTGGGAATAAAACTTCCATTTCCTTGCTGTTTATTTGTTTTTATGTCAAGCTCAACCCTCCAGCACTAAGCTGAAGGAGTGGCAAATATAGCATATATTCTGACAGAGTAATTCCCAAATGATGTCTTTCAGGTTTGATCAAAACTTTGGAAAATGAGAGAGAGGATTTGGCAAAGAGATCTAAGGCTATTGCTGTGGAAGAAACAAAGCTAGCATCAGACAGATCTTCATTGGAGCAAGAGAGAGAATATGTACACAAGGAACAGGAGAGGCTGAGCGAGTTAGCTAAGAAAATACAAACAGAGATGACAAGTATTGATACTTTCTCAAAGGTTAGCTGGTCGCAGTTGATGTCAGTGTGCAATGCAGGCTGCACATAACATGTTCATTGTATTTGTGTGTATATTAGCTTGTCTATGCCGATCTTATAGTATGAAAAGTATATGTAATAATAAAGCCAGTAATTTACTGTATTATTCTTCTTCTAGACCAAAGTTATAAGCATACATATAGTCACATAGTAGGTTGGTTATCACATTATTATATTATACATTTCTATTGTATAATCACAGGACTGCAGTCAAAAAGAAATGGAAAGCAGACAGGCATTGGTTGAGGCTCGCCGCCTTGATTCAGTAAATCAAAGTCGACTCGCTGAAATATCTTCACGTCTTGAGGAGTTGAAATCCGGAGAGAAGCGATTTGCAGAAGAGCGTCTTCTATTACATAGTGAACGAAAGCAGATGGAGTCACTGAAGAGTATGCAGCTGTGTGCCGGGTGCAAGCAGCCTCTCTCCCGCAACCCTCATTTTAGTTTAAGTGAGTACATGACCTTTCAGATATACATGTAGTTCAACTTTATCTAATCTAAAACTTTGCTGAATATATTGGTTACTTGTTAATGGCGCATACTAAGACTGTTATAGCATGCTGTAGGGGAATACAACTACATATATGCAAGTCTCACATCTCTAGAAGTTGGAGTTGTCTGTCTTTGGTCTATAGTGTGCAAAGGAAAGATGATTCCTATTTGTTTTGTGACTTTCGTGTATAATGTTATGTACATGTAGATCATTTTAATATGGTTATGGGTAAACTGGTAACTAGTTGGTACTGTACGTAATACAGTTATTACGTTTATAGGTACACCTTTAATGAGGACAAGGACCTCTCCTTCATCTGTGGTAGGAGTTGTGGCACCTCAACAGTTAGACCTCACTGATCCAAGTCTTCTGCAGTATAAGATACAAGCTGACCAGGTGTGTATTGTAATGTTTTTGAGTACTATTGCATACGAGAGTCGAGGGCTACAAGTATGTGAAGGGCTTGGAAGGTGGTAGAGACCGACCAAGTATACCTTCTGCTCATTACATAAAAGAGTGAACAGTTATGGGTGCTCTTTATAGTGTAGATTGTAGATTATATCAGACGTAGGCCGATGCCGAGACTCATTGGAGCTCAGGACCGACGTAGGTCATGTAGAGTTTATACTCCGAGGGAGTGTAGAGAAAGAATGTCTAACCTTGAGAACCTAAGTCCGACGCTAGGTTCATTAGAACCCGGGATCGGCCTAAGCCTAAGGGGTGGATAGAGATGTGCTTAGCCTAGGATGAGGTGAACTCGAGCCGTACTGAATCCAAAGGATTCTCAGGTGGAGTTACCCGCCTAAAGAGTAAGCCTCTGTAGGTTGAGTTAGGAGATGTTGCTTTATTCAAACGCAATCAACAACTGAATTACGACACAAAATGCACTGCCTTATATACATAACAAACTTCCGGCCAAAAGAGCCCGACATGGTGTCGTCCATCCGACATGGGGTCGGCTCCGGAACTGACGCAACAATATGTCTGGTTCCGCCCGACTCGGCCACATAAAAGGTCGGCCTTTGCACAAAATGTGCTTACAATAAGGAGAAACATGTCGTATATAATTATGAGCTAAATCTATAAGGTCGGCCATGAAGGTACTATGTAAAATGGCAAAAGACTCTAATAATGCACAATCAAGTAAGAACAGACAATTACTAAATAGGTACATAAATGTGGGAAAAACCAAGTTGCAATAGAACGTAATCCCAAGGCTTGATTGCTAGTATATAAGACACGCAGTATATAAGATAATAATGAATGCATAGATGAATATGGATAACAAAGGATAAGAATAGGTAATTAATGTCAGCTATTATAATGTCAGTGTGGCTGGCCTAGGTACCATTACCACGGAGGCTGTTTCACCACAGTATTAGGGGTGGAACGAGACTCGAGATTTCTCGAGTCTCGTATCGACTTGTCTTGTCTCGAAAGTCGTCTCGAGATGGCAATTAGTATTCGAGACTGGTAAACAAGTAGCAGCTAATAATTTGTATTTATAATAAATTAATAATTATAATACAACTAATTGTTATCAACAATAAATTTATCAAATAGGAAATAATAATTCAAATTATTTAGTAATACTACCTACATGTACATTCCCAGCACTGATTTCCTAGCAATAGCATTGCAGCTAACGCTGAGCTACAAGTCATACAGAATTACTAACGACTGTCAATCAGCACTCCCACAATGCAATGTTATGTCCTTACCAAAAGTTGTCTACTCGTGAGATTATTTCATTAAAGGAAACATAACTCCATACTAATTTGTCAAATTACATTTTATTATTTTAGTACCCATGTACAGTGTACATGCAATGTAATGTACATGGAATACATGTGCAATATATTTCGCAGGCTTCTGTTCAACTTTTATTGAGATGCATAATGATAAAATACAGAGTAGCAATTGAAACTATTGGAGTTCCAACATGCAGATATATAAAATTTGGCAAACTTTTTAGAAAAGTTCCCTTGAATCCTAAAACCCAGTCTCGTCTCGTCTCGTCTCGAACTTTTTAGAAGTAGTGTCTCGAATCTCGTCTCGAATCCAAAAATGCTGTCTCGTTCCACCTCTACACAGTATCACTGCATCCTCCACTCTTACAATTGAAAAGTTTAATATTGTAGATATTGCATATTTGTCCGTGATAGAAACTCTGTAAACAATATTGTATTCTACCATTTTGCAGGACTCGGATTTTCTGAATGAAGAAAGCGCATACTTGGATGCACTCAAATATTCACCGTATCATAACAGATCAGCATCCAGAGTGTAGTTTGGTCACACCAAGCATCTCAAGTAATATATTTGTGGAGATGTTGATACATGAATTTTTAGATAGAGAATTAGTAGCAATAAATAATGTAAATGTATGAACTTTTGTAGTTATTGTTGTATTTGGAATAGTTTTTACTTACATTCGATTTAGAGATGTGATTACTTATTAATTTATTATATCTGTATTACTTTCACCTTGACTTGTAATTTGATTGGCGTGTAGTTATTTTTATATTGTTCTTCTAGACAATCTTCTTTCACCCTCTAAAAGATAAACAAAAACAATAAATAATATCAATACTTGAGATGATTCATTTGTGGCATTACATGTATTTCACCAATTACCACTAGATTTACCAGTTAGCACTTGGCAACTTCCCACTTCCTGGCTCAAACATAGCAAATTGAGAATTCTGAGAGTCTTATGTGAGTTCATTTTCTGATTTATCCTTATTCTTTGTGAGTTTAGTCTAGCTTTCATGTATATTATTCTTACTGAGCATAAACTAACAAAGAATAATGACATGTTAGAGAAAACCGCAGTTTATGCTGTTCTTGCTACACTTGCACAAATATGTAGCTTGACGACAAGCTGCCAGTTATCATAATAATAACATCAACAAAAGTATTTATTCTTTTCCCTTTTACCACGCTGAGTAGATGTACAATGTACATATGTGTATATCTAGGGGTTGTCTTGCCTTTAAATTCATACTCGAAATTCCGCAAGAAAAATTCACTTTTTAGCCTCTACTTAACATCCGGTGGTATTTATCGGAAAAGACTGCTTGTCCGATCACCTATTTTGTATTTCCCAAAAATCCGAGCAGCAACCTTTTCCGGTTTGTCGTAAACTATGGCGAGTATTCATTCTAAAATGTTTAATATCTCTATCACATTTTTTATAAGTGATCTTGCTAATCATCAAGTCAAAAACTATTAATTTTGATGCTTTAAACCTGAAATGTTTGTAACCTATTACTTTGGCTTGGTGTTCAGTTGTAAGCGTGACAATATCGAGTGACAACTTGACTCTTTATTTATTATTCACATAAGTTTTTATTGTCCTGTTTTCATTGATTCATTATGTACTTTGCAGGGTATCGACATCAACCATAAGAACGATCGTAAGGTCCGAAGGACCGAGCCAAAGAGTGAGGATGTATATTTACGTCTCTTGGTGAAGGTAGGTAATTTCAAATTGACCAGTTTGAGTTGAAGTGTTTGTGCAGGCTAGGTCTCCAGCATCGCTTTTTTCATAGACCACAGAGATAGTCCATCCCATGTCCAGTGAGTGACAAAAGTGCAGTCTTAAACCAGGCGATCTTAAAGTACCAGTACGTATATTTTTGTTTAAATTACTTTATTTGTGAAAAGTTTCATGTGATATCATTCCTTATGTAAAAACAAAAGCATCTAAAAATTGCTCAAATGTCATGTGCCTGTGGGTAAAGATGGGTCGCTTTGATTTTAAACTGAAAAATTGTCCAGCAGCCTAAGACAAGTTGAACACTGTTTTTATCTAATCACTAAACCACTAGTTAGGCGCTACAAACACCCTCGATAACGCAACGTCAAACTGCGGGGAATTTTCTATAGGAATGGCGGTCGCTTTTTCGACCAGTTTCAAAATTGGATTTATGGTGTGAAGGACTGCAATTAGGCTAACAATGTTTACATCTCCTGAAACTAGAGATTCTGCGAACGATGTCGCCAGTGCTCTCCACTCTGTTAGTAAAATATCTAAATATTTATAAGCATTTAAACTTGTACTATGTTCAGAGGCCATAAAATAATATAATTCTTCTTAGTTGATCAAGTCTGACCTTACCTGCCCCTGCAGACAAGTCTCCTTTACCATTTCCTAAATTATTGTTGTGATTTGTGGCAAATTCACAGATAAAATGTTATTTTTGTAATGAAAAAATTTTTTTTCGTCGACCATTTTACTTAATGTAACCAGCCAATCAGGGTTCAGAATACTTCGGTTTCCATAATAAAGAAGACAACTCCCCTATTGTTGATGCTATTTATACTACAATACGTGCTTGGATTACACATGTACCTACCTCCAAGCTCCATGCAAATCTTGTATAGTGAGTCATACAAGCAATACTTGCAGTTGCATACTGCTTCCATTGCACATGTACATGTAGATGTACATGACTGTAGGCTACAAGCACAGCTTGTTACTGCTCATGTCATATGACATATGGATATGGTTGTAGAATATTAATAATTATGATATAAGCATATTGTTATTATTAGTACATAGCCATGCATCCAACATATCACAGTCACTGTGCTGCTATATATCCTACATCTTCCATGCTACATTTTTGTCATACTATACATAGCAGATCTATTCTACCCCTGTTACATGTTCTAAATATCTTGGAATACCTTACGGTTTTGCATTTGTAGAATATTTACATTGTACAATCTATTAAATTATGTAGTGCTATAATAAGTATAGTCACCTAAGATTATTACACATTAGAATATATATTACAGTATTATGATGATGACATACATAATAATATACATGTATATAATATATGTGTGTAATTATGTAATGATATAATATGTAGCATAAAACTTGAGTGAAAAGATGTAATCATGTTAGCATTAAAATAGTTTTGTGCTATAGCAGTGGTGTCTAGTCTACTACATGCTACATAGTTCTTGTACAATTCTCTCAATCCACAGTTTTCGCTGTTTATACATTTTCACCAATCTGTGCTATATAGGCCTAAGATTGAAAGATCCATCTCCAGTGTACATCTGTTATTCAGTGGAATATTCTGGATGTCATCTACTGCGTACATCCACTATTCAGCTGGCAGTCACTGCATGCCTCATTGCCTGCAACTGTTACATAGTGAATCATTCATTATAGTAACGTTATGCTGCTGGCACAGTGCCAATAGCCTTCCAGTAAAAAACTTGGGACAGATTACAATGGGATTTTTTGGTTGATTTTTCAAAATTCAATTTAGCATAGCATGCACAGTTTTTGGTCTAGGGTTATAATATGCACATATTTGGAATTCTCATGAAATGGGCTTTATCATGGTGTTAAAATTTATGACATGTGTTCATTTTGAAAAAACAGTTTGTAGTGCCTACACTAGTGATATTTATATTAATTTCTAACCTCCGGTTTCTACTTCGGAGCTCAGGTTTGGTAGTGTTTCGTGCAAATGATCATGAAGCTATATTATCCATCGTCACTAGTAAATTGTTAAGGTCTGATGAAAAGGTATATAGCACTAAAAATTTCTACGAGATGTAGATAAATAAGCATTGTAATGGGGGTAACGGAGAGCTGCGTAGGTCGCAACTCTCCTGTTTGCACACACATATGCTCAATTACTATAGTATTTAATTTACAAAGTTTCTCTCGAATTTTGGCATAGAATATCAGGTTTTACCCAGCATGTTGATGTTTATCGACTATATTTGCATGTAGGACTGTATGTGACATATATATTTATTTTATAATCTGTATTGGAATACTTATAATTATTGAACTTCTATAAATAGTTTTGATCGGTAAGCATTTGATAAATCATAGTAGGCCTACTGTTTGCACTGCATACAGGGTCTATGAAAACTTCTTTTGTGCTCAGGGGGTTTATGATTATGAAGAGTTGTCTGTTTTTTTTTTCAAAAAAAGGTTGCTACAGTCAAACTAACAGGTAAAATAATAGATTAGATGCTAAACCTTGGGCATTTTGAAGATCGCATCATGTTGGTGTCTAGCCAGCTTCTTTTGTTTTCGAGTCGTTAATTTTGTTTATATCACTTATTCCAGCTCTACAGATTCCTTGCACGGAGAACAAATGCCAAGTTCAACAAGGTTGTGCTGCGAAGACTGTTCATGAGCAGGATTAATCGGCCACCCATGTCTGTCTCTCGTCTGGCCCAGCATATGTCTAAAGGAGGCCGTGACTCCAAAACAGCTGTAGTTGTTGGAACCATTACTGATGATGTTAGAATGTTCAAGGTACCAAAGCTTAAGGTGAGTAAAGCTTTGTGAATGTTCATGTTCTACTTTGGGAGTTGTCTTTCATTATAACACAAATTTTTACAGCTGCACTTCATTAGAATTGAGAATTTAGCCTCTTGTTTGAGGGGACTTGCTCCAACAAAACTAAAAATATGAAATTACTGTTAATGTGGTTGAATTTTGTCGAAGATTTTTACCTATTACAATGTACATAGGTATGTGCTCTGAGACTAACAGATGGAGCCAGATCTAGAATTCTCGAGGCAGGTGGTGAGATCATTACTTTTGACCAATTGGCCCTCCGATCACCTAAAGGACAGGGCTGTGTTCTCATCCAGGGTGTCAGAAAGAACAGAGAGGCTGTGAGGCATTTTGGTCCAGCTCCTGGTGTTCCAGGCAGTAAAGCCAAGTAAGTTGCTGAGATTATAGTTTATGTTCATAGGATGGAGTTTATTTCATGCTTTTATTACCAGTAAGCAGTTTTCTGCCAATTCATATGAGAGCAAGTTATGAGTAGATTAGGTGAGATTGTGCTGAAACATCTATTAGCACCTCAAAGAACTAACAACTGAACTTGTGCTACTAGGTAATTATTCTAAGGTTTGTTATGATAAACTTGTAGGCCATACAAAAGAGCTAAGGGACGCAAGTTTGAGATGGCCAGAGGAAGAAGAGCTAGCCGTGCTTATAAGGCTTAAGTTATCCAAGATGCCTTTGCTGTATTCTGTTTACCATCAATAAAGCAGTGGAATCATGGTGCCAACTACTATTTATTGATCATTAAATGTAGAGGCTAGAGGT
The DNA here is from genome assembly GCA_935421135.1 of Bugulina stolonifera. Taxonomy (NCBI): domain Eukaryota; kingdom Metazoa; phylum Bryozoa; class Gymnolaemata; order Cheilostomatida; family Bugulidae; genus Bugulina; species Bugulina stolonifera. Next base: position 32,687,901 of record OW285187.1, read on the forward strand.
GTGGTCTTGGTTGTTCTAATTTTAGAACTGAGAGAATGTTCTGAGTTTCACACCGGCACCGAGGCAACAGGGTTGCCAGAAGAGTTGGTGTGGTGTGGGAACTTGGTCTTTGTAAAGGAGTAGAGGGCCGAACCTTTTGGTCATCATAATTATGTACATGTAGGCTTACACATGTACACTGTGTGGTTGCTATTCGGTAGCTGGTGGTTATTGTTTGGGGTTGTCTGTTCAATGCAAAAAAGAGAGAGGACAACTTTACATTATAATTGTGCACACAAGTACATACATGTACATTATGTTACCTACTTGCACAAAAAGAGAGCTAGTAACAAATAACAAAGTATATGCTTTTATTGCTGTATATTATTAAATATAATAAAAAAGTAAATAATAGTAATAAGTAAAAATCTTAGGAGGAATGTTTTATAAAAATGTCTAATGGAATAATATACATGTATAACACAATGGAATGTATAACTAACAAGCAAGTGACTTTCAGCTAAATTATTCAATGTAGCATTTATCTGTAAACTGGTTCTACAATGCTATCAGTCGTCTCACTAGTAGAGAAATATAGTGAGGAGCAAGAAAGAGATTGTTAGTACAACCACAGATAGGTTAGAGAAAGAGCTCCCATTGCAGTCATCACTTTGGCATGTAAATACACAGGCTCTATACACTCTATCGTGGTCTGGATATGTTATGTATTGACAGACATTGTGCAGATTCCTAGAAGAACAGAACCTCTTTGTGCCAACAACTCCTATAATACAGATTTTAACTAGTATTTGTCTAAATATTATGGGTGTATGTTATTAGTACAATGTGAACATTTTGGGCTGCTAACAATAGTCTGGGCTTTTTTTATCAAAGTTAGTGATGGTTTTAAAAGGTTTTGCACTCACCTCCAAATATACCGGTAGTTTTCACACAATACTTAGCAGCATTAACCTCGCACTCGGTAGATGTCAAAAATCTTTCTTCATTTCCAGTATCAAAATTCTCCATACACTCGGGGTCATTTTCAGATGAGCATTCATAACATTTCAAGGCATCACTGACTACAAGTATAGTTTAATGAATAGAGTTACTGTAGGCCCTGAATCCTGAAATGTATGTTGTAAAAATCGCAAACATCATAAAAAGGCACACTAAAGTACTATTATGTTATCGATCAAACTAGAACGCTATGTAGGGCTTATTAATGTTAAACAGTGAAGATTTGAAAAGAAAAATAATTTGAAAAGGTAATCTACAAGCTATTGCAATAACTGCTTATAATAATGAGCAAAATTTACGGAGCTATTTTGCTTAGAACTTTCGTACTTTTTAACCTCCAGAGAAAATGGGCCTTGAAACAATATTGAATTTTTCATGTTATCCTCTATTCAGCTATATGTATATGATTAATCTATCTTATGGTCGTCCAATTTCACAAATCGGTTTGTATTGCTCAGAAATTGGATCCAAGTGAATCTAAAGGCAAAATAATATTCATAAACTGATATTTGACGGTCAATGGATGAATGAATAATATCAACCATTATTGATGTTGCTGTGTTTTCTGCAATAATTAGGCTATAATATAATTTAGCACATGGCGAGTTCGATTCGACCTGTTTAGGGCCTAAACGACTCAAGTCAAATAAAATCATGCAATAGCTTAATTTTGATTAAAATAAAATGTGCTAATACCTTGAGAAAGTAAGTGAACACGCATTTTATATATATGCATACTTATACTACTGCTACTGTGATTATGTTGTATTGTAGGTCCTATCCTATGTAATAAACATTAAAATTTTAATTTAAAACAAGTATTACTACTATTTTCTGGACTTGGTATGCAAGAGATGGCTATAGCTAATATTTTTATAAATAGAATCGTTATAGTAACTATAACGATTCTATTTATAAGAATATTAGCTATAGCCATCTCTTGCATACCAAGTCCAGAAATTTGAGATGGCCTTCGTTCTTCACCAAAAAAAAGCAGAGAAAGCTCTCTTCCCTATTTATTTTTGGTTGAACTTTCTAATCCCAACCACAAACAAGAAACTAATAGGTAAGTTACTAAGTAGGTCGCCAAGAATTAGAAAATGGGCAACACAAAGTTTAACCATCACGATGTGAATGTCATTTCTTCAGTGAATTGATGAATGCGGCACATAAATACTCACTGTTGCTAATGAATAACAGGCCAAGTAGCACTACGTAGCGAGAATATAACATCGTATATTGCAGATTCAGCAGCCACGAGTGATCAATGCTAAATCACTATCTCAGCATAATTAAATTTCAATCAGACAGTTAATTATCCCTTTTACAAAAAACGTCCTTGACATTTTTGCGAAACCTGACGGCCAATATCTAATACAGTACATGAGTGGCAACTTATAAATATATTGGCCAATGGAGAACTAGTTAGCAATTCTTTCAAATGACTATGACTTGGCTCGCTCATTTTTCTATGTTCAATAGCTTCCGGTAGAATCTAGAAATTCAGAAAAACCAAAGAAAAAAGAGCAGCCTTCAAAAGAGTTAGGCGTAATAGACGCATGGCATGGACATAGTGGTATTGGACCGTATTGCTGTACTAAATTTCAATACCTCTATATTATGCCATAATTATTAAGACGGTAAATTCATCTGCAATGATGTGTGGTTACTTATAATTCAATATTCATACATAGTCGATGGTGCATTAGGTTTAGATTAGCATTACCGCCCAGAAAAATTAACAATGTAATAGAATGTTTATATTAAATATACTAATACTAATAAGTATAATTTAATAAGCATATCAATAATTAGATTATTGTTTATAAATATTAATTTACCTCTGCAACAATAGTTATAGTTAGTAAACTCTTCCACGAACAATTCGTGAGATGAGATCATAAACCAACATCCAATCCTAAACAGTGATATACTGTAAAAATTGCAGACCCTAGTCTAAAATTATTTAAAACTAGAGGCTTCCTTATAGATTTAAATGAAATTGCTGGCGGAGTCCTACTTCATCTGAGGTAGATTCTGAGGTAAGTTAGTTGCGCATTGTCTAAAACACACTGTTAAACTGAGGTACTCCCCTTACTAAGTTCTAGTGTATTGTTGTGGACATATATATTCTTAGCAATTATCCCTTATTTAGTATCAATTATCCATTATATATTCACGATTTGTATAACGGCAGCAATCAAGACAATTAGTTCCTTTTTATATATATTATATTTTATCGTCATACATAGTAATGAGCACACAACTCCTCTTACTGACACGGAGTATTATAAGTACACGGCATAGTCCATTTCGCAATATTATATTAATTAAGTACTTCCGACGGCTAGTATTTCATCACTATTATTCATTAACTGCCGTTATGGTGCAATCCTTTTTATGATTGGTCTCCGGCCTTCCGTTGGAGACACTTCTTTTTCCTATTGGTTCGTCTACAACCAAACATTTAGTATATAAGGCGTGCAATTCTAACTACTTATCAGTCTTCGATACACTGCTGTATTTTATACTCATACCTTTTTGCTGGAACATTAAATATACTCTGATTACGCTACCAAGAATACTGGAGTTCTGCTGTTCAAGCACATAGGTATGCATTTACAATAATACTTACACGGGAGCCGTTGCCGAAGTGTTCATACAACTCTAGGGAGTTGTCGAGGGACACGGAGGGAGACTATCCTTGCTGAAATCCATTACATTGGTGGCAGCGGTGGGATTTGCGCGATCCCTGGGATTTTAGGAGGATAGAGACCCGTCGGCAACGGAGGGCACGGAAGCAGGCAGTCCTGAAAATGGAGGGTAACGGAGTGGATAGGTTGGCAGCTGTTATGGAGAGGCTCTTGCAGGAACCCCGTCCAGCTGCTCAACCGGCATTCAAAGCCCCCCATTTTGACGGAACCGGGGATGTTGAGTTCTTTATCCGTCAGTTCATGATGGTAGCAGAGGCAAATGACTGGGGACGGGCAGCCACCTTCCTCCATCTCAGGGAAGCCCTGAGGGACGGGGCAAGGAACTGCGGGCGTCCGGAAACAACCGAGGGGGTAGTCGAAGCCCTCCGTGCTAGGTACGGAACCTCCCCAAAGGAGGCCCGGACAAGGTTGGGGCAGCTCCGTAGAAGTGATAAGACCACTCTACAGGAACATGCTGCAGAAGTCCAACGTCTGGTAGACCTAGCGTACGGAGAGATGCCAGAACACTACCGGATAACCCTGGGGTTGGAGTCGTTTGTGCAGACCATAGGAAACGGATATTTACAGCAACATCTTCTGGCCGTTGGAGCCGGAGACTTGGAGACCGCCGTCAAGGCTGGTAACGAGTACCTCCAGGTCCGTTCCGGGATGGGACGGTACCAAGGCTCCGTTAGGCATGCTGTAAGGGCAGTAGAGGATGACATGGACTCTACTTCCGTGGCCCGGCTGTCTGAGGTAGAGAAACCGCCCAGTGAACTGGAAAGTCTACGGGAAGCCGTAGAGCAGCTTGTTAAGGAGCTGGCTCAGTTCAGGGCCCTGAGAATCAGGGGAGCTCTACCTCAGGGATCAACCTTCCCGGCGCGGGAAGGGCGTGTTGTCTGCTGGGGGTGCGGACAGGCAGGACATGTGAGAAGGGAATGTTCTGCTGCGACAGGCTCTGGTGGCCTGTCGGGAAACGGGCAGGGCCCGGACCAGTGAGCTATCCCTCTGGAGTCCGGGCCAAGCGGAAACACGGTGGCTCCGTGTCTTGGCCCTCCGAGGCTAGTGTGGCCGTGCCAGAGGTGTTAACACACCAAGCACGACCCACCGGCCTCGAAAATCCTGGACAGGCACTAGCGGTGCGCCAGGTGGAGAGGGTACAACCAAGGCGGCGTGGACGTAGGTCTAGACGCCGGATAGGTCTACGTAGAGACAGCCTCTATGTAGACGGAGAAGTGGGTGGTGTCCAGGTCAGTTTTCTGATTGACACTGGATGTACCACGAATGTGTTATCCCCGAGGATAGTGTCCCGAGTTCCTGTGGTGGAGCAGGACGAGCGGGTCGGGAGATACACAGGTGAATTGGCAGATGGGTCAGTAATTCCATTGACTGGAGCCGTCCGGGTACCACTGGTGGTAGGTGGTTGTGAAGGGACGGAAGAGTTTGTGGTAGGACCCATCAGGGCCGATGGCGTGTTGGGAATGCCATTCCTAACGAGGCATGAGTGTCGGTTGGACTTCCGTCGTGGTACGCTGAGACTCCAAGGAGAGCGTATACGGTGTAGGCGGGTAGACAGAAGTCAGGGGCCTGGAACAGTAGGAAGACCATTGGCTGGCAACCCAGGGGCGGGGAACCAGTCAGTTGGGTACTGTGGTCCAAGGACTTCTGTACCAGGAAGTGACATGGAAACGACACCGGTAGCCAGTTTATGTGCGTTCACTCTGGTTAAGCACCAGAGTTCCCTGAACGTAACCCATGCCGTAACGGTGCCTGTGAAGTCTGCAGCGACTCTGGATAGGGATCAGAGTTTTGCTTATGCGACTGAGACAGCACCAATGCCAGATCAGGGTGTGTGGACCTTGGAGAGACACCAAGACTCCCCCCTTTTCTGGCGACTGGGCGTTAGGGGGATGTCAGATACAGGCATCCTGCCAGATGTGGGAAGTCAGATGGGCGAAACGGTTCACCTTGCTAGACTGTTTTCGGATCCTGCCCTAGAGGGAGAGCGAGTACGGGTTGTGGGCCCGACGGTGGATATCACCTGGCCCACTACAGACCCCGAAGGCAGCCCTCTAGAGCCCTGTGATCTAGAAGGAAAACGCTGCAACGTACATCCAACCCAAAACTCTGACGTTAATCCCAAGAGCCGGCCCTGTGGAGAGAGTTGTGTTGTTCAAGAGAACAGCTGGAACAACTTGCAGGCCACGGCTCCATCTGACCCAGGCAGCATGTGGAGAACTGGACAGCTGGGTAGAATCCTGTCAGTGGTTAGGCCACACCAGGGACAGTCTCGGACTGTGAATTGGAGTCTTTGTGTAGCTGACGGAGGGTCAGCCGGCATACTCAGCAGTGATGACAGTAGAGCGGCGAAATCGCCCAAGTCAACAGTCGGGATAAGACTTAGTCGTTTAGCCAGAATGTTAAGTCACCGACGGAACAAACCGTGCGCCGGGGCGAGACTTGGTTATTGTGAGGAAATAATGAGTCGCCGGCAGGCTAGCACTTGGTTGATTCGCGGAGGCGAAATGCAAGGTAGAGTGGACAGACGCGCGCAACGATCTTTGCCGCGCAACAAGTCAAGGCCGAGGCAGCAATTAAAAGAGGCAATTCAAGGGAACGGAAGTAACCCGACGTGCAACACTTATATAATAATATATAAGGGTAAATTAGCTGAAGTCCAAGAATACAACCCGGAGGGGCCAGATACCCAGAGTTCTGTGCACCGGGCGCGCACCTGCTGCCTGTCATTCTTGTGGAATACCTATGCTGACACGCACGTGCTACATTGCTCTTTACTAAGTTTGCTCATTTACTTACTTGTTTATCTACCTTGCCTAGACCTACAGTGTTGCGTATCTGTCACCATGGAGAAAAGCTCAGGTGAGTGGCCATGGGGTGATAGTTTGTTAAGTGACTTGGACGGTAGCTCAGAGATTGAATTTACTGCTGAGGAAGAGAGGTTGTTATTAGACTTTCCAGCGCGGCCAGAGGTGATCACTGGCAGGGGACTTTCAAAGGGAAAGCTGGTATCAACTGGAGTAGTTGGTATCCCAGACCCGGAGAAAGTTGGCAGCTCTGCCAGTGTAGATACTCTGTCTCCTGGAGAGGGAAATGCCTCCGTAGTCATACGTCTGGGAGACAAGATGGCTGACGGAAGTGGAAAGAAACAAGAGGGCATCTCAGCTGAGGTGTCAGAGCCCTTGGGTGTTCCATTTGGCAGGACAGCCGGCCCAACACCTGACGGGGCCGTCAACTCTGCGAGTTTGACGGCAGGACAGGCGAGGGAAGCTGGCCCGTCAGAGGGAGACGATAGTGTAGCCATGCCCGTGTCAGTAATATGTCCTTGCACTGTTGTAGGGAATCAGGCTGACACCACCCGAGATGTAAGGGTCAACCTGGAGAGGCTGGACCTTCAGTCGTCAGGAGACGAACGAACCCAGTGGATAAGCCAGGGGACGTTGACGTACATTACTGCCAGCATTCTCGGTACCAGGCAGGATAGTGTGTGTGCTATCTGCCAGTTTCCCGGCACCGAGAGACGGGTGAAGGTGCATGTGGGCCAACACTTCGTCATGTGTTATTGCCGCTGTGGGTATGCCAGTGTGTCCAGGGACAACGTGTATAACCACATACACCGTGGCAACCAAAAGTGCGGAAACACTATAATCTACGAGGTAGATGCTGCTCACTTTTCTGATTTCAGAAAAGCGCTTAAGTGGCCAGCTGGCTGATGGACTAACCCCATCCCCTGCATGATGGGACCCAACAAAGTCCATTCTCAGGCAGATGCGGTAGCACCACCCATCCCCTCTATGGCGGAGCTGAGAAAGAGGCAGGGACAAGACTTGGAGGAGTTGCCTACCCTGACGATTACCAAGACAGGCCGAAGGAGACGGGTGATCACGCCAGACATATATATACTTAGCAATTATCCCTTATTTAGTATCAATTATCCATTATATATTCACGATTTGTATAACGGCAGCAATCAAGACAATTAGTTCCTTTTTATATATATTATATTTTATCGTCATACATAGTAATGAGCACACAACTCCTCTTACTGACACGGAGTATTATAATTACACGGCATAGTCCATTTCGCAATATTATATTAATTAAGTACTTCCGACGGCTAGTATTTCATCACTATTATTCATTAACTGCCGTTATGGTGCAATCCTTTTTATGATTGGTCTCCGGCCTTCCGTTGGAGACACTTCTTTTTCCTATTGGTTCGTCTACAACCAAACATTTAGTATATAAGGCGTGCAATTCTAACTACTTATCAGTCTTCGATACACTGCTGTATTTTATACTCTTATACCTTTTTGCTGGAACATTAAATATACTCTGATTACGCTACCAAGAATACTGGAGTTCTGCTGTTCAAGCACATAGGTATGCATTTACAATAATACTTACACGGGAGCCGTTGCCGAAGTGTTCATACAACTCTAGGGAGTTGTCGAGGGACACGGAGGGAGACTATCCTTGCTGAAATCCATTACAGTATTATATTCTTCAAAAGTGTTCGAAAGTGGAGTGTCTCAGCTGGGAAAACAGTGTGCTTCAGTCTTGTAGTTTGTGGTTTCAGGATTCAGCTGTTTTGATATTAGTTATGATCTTGTAGTGTTCTCATATCTCTTATTATAATAATTCAATAATGTGCGTTATAGAATTGATGGAGTACAACAAAGATGAGAGTGCAAAATCTTTGAATATTGCCAGAGAATGCTTATCTAGAGGGGACAAGGAGAGAGCTCTTAAATTTGCATGCAAATCTGAGAGATTATATCCTTCAGCGGAAGCAAAATGTGATTTGTTAATTTGTACCATGTAATGTGAATGTACATTATTAAAATATCATGTATGATATGTGCACATTGAGCGAACATTTTTGAAATATAACCTTTAGTTTTGTACACATTTATAGGCCTATGTTCTAATCTTGTATAGCATATAGGCCTCTGTGTTCACATCTGTTTCTCCAACTCACTAGTTACTATTAAAAAAAGTTTGGTCTGGGAGTTAGAACATACTGAAATTTTGAGCAGGCAGTGTAGTATGTTCTTCGTTGCGACTTTAGTTGTGATGATCTCTGGTATTATATTTCACCAATGGGTCACATACTATACAAAACTGGAAATATCTAGCTGATATTTGACAGGGATTATCGCAGATACTAGTCACATGTGATAGTAGTCTACGTCTTGCTGATAAGCTGATTCATATTTTTCAGTGTAACCCAATGGGAATGAGACTGTCTAGTACATAGAGATTTTGCCATTTTGGTGTCAAAAAATCATCAAGAACTCTCCAATTTTCTGTTGTACCAGAATTATATACTATACAGTTTATGTCGGGTCCATTACTTGTAGCTTTTGTAGAAAAAATTCATAAGTTATGTGATGCTAAGTTTTACACAACCAATGGCTTTCATTATAAAGAGAAAATGAGCAATGCAGATGTATCTCCTGAACAAGGTGAATCTCTCAAATATACCAAAGAGCAAGTGGAGGCCGTAAACAGGTAATGGAGATTACATTGTAGAATAATTTCACTTTCTGTTCAATAGTAACTAATCTGTAGATATTAGTAACTGGTCTGCATGTATGTCAGTTAGGTACTAGTTAGGTATTATTAGCTAGTCTGTGAGTATTGTAACTAGTCTGTGAGTATTGTAACTACTCTATAGGTGTCAGTAACTGGTTTGTCGGCACCAGGTTCTAATTGGAGACCACTAGTAATAAATTATCAGGAAGCATAATCTAAAATGGTTGTCTAGCGAGTCTATTTTCTGGTGTTGAATTTTGTTCCCTTATTGTTGTGTAGAATCAAAGGATGTAAAGATTACTATGAGATACTCGGCATTGATAAAAATGCAGATAACTCGGAGATAAAGAAAAGGTATCGGAAGCTGGCTCTTCAGTTCCATCCTGATAAAAATCATGCGCCTGGTGCTGTAGAAGCTTTCAAAGGTCTGTGTTATGCATAGATATTATAATCTACATGTTTGGTGTTATCTATGGTGTTGTCTTTGACATTCATGGTATACTCTTCGGCAATTAATCAATCCCTCAAGCTTCGACACTAAACTAAACTTCTGTTTCCTCAATATGTTATTTGAAAGGGTATAGAAAACTAGGATTCTATTAGGACTTCACACTATTGTGCATTTAACTCTATAGACCTAATAAGAGATTTTTTGCTGATTCTTGAAACAACAGAAATATTAATCGCATGAAGTCGTAAGAAGTGTGGGAATTTGCTATAGTTGTTATTTCAGCTATAGGAAATGCATTCTCTATCCTGAGTGACTCATGCAAGAGAAGGAAATATGATCTTGCTCAGTCCACTGACTCACAGCACTATTGCAAACAACAACAAAACCAGTGGAACTACTCTCACGGCTTTGAATCTGATATGACAGCTGATGAGATCTTCAATATGTTCTTTGGTCCCAACTTCACTACTGGTAAATTGTTATATATGTTCATGTGTGGTTGTGTTAGTGATATAATGGTATCTTTGTTAATAATATTTACAATATGTGAGATTGTTGTGTGATATAATTGCATATTCTTTGGTTAGCTATATTTTATATAGATTTGTCTGCTCAGTTGTTGTTTATGCTGTTAAGCCAACTCCAATATTAGAATAGAACCTCTTCCAGATATATTGATGCAAATATTTAAATAATATATACCTGTTGTACTGTTACCACACTACACTTGATCATGTTATTGAATATTGTAGTGAGAACTGCAAATAGGTCAACTGATGCAACCGCACACACATTTAGGCGCCATCATCATGTCACTGCAGAGGTAATACTTTAAAAATTACATGTAGTACCAACACAATGTACAACTATAATACATTTGCAATACATAATTATGTATACAATGTGCATTCTACATACATGTACATTATATAATATATACATGCACATATCAGTAACATTTACTTACATGTAGCATGTAGGTAGTCCTCTCTTCAGTTAGGCCAGTAAAAGGGAATCGAGGTTCTTCAACTAACTTAACTTATCACAATTGGTATGTAGAATATGGTCATACGTAGACCAAATTTAGCCGTACTGTTCAATCCTTGAAAACAATGAGTGCTAGAGCTGGACTCCCCTCATACAACAGCAAATGGATTTTGGACTCATGTTTTGTGTGTATCCTGGTAAGTCCTGTATTTTCAAATTTTGCTACATTGCAGCATCTAAATGTATATTATTTGTTTCAGAACTTCCCACAGCTCCTACTACAAGTACTTCCTATAGTCATTCTGATAGTCATATCATTGGCAAGCATGGTTTTCGTTGATGAGAAACCTTACAGCCTCTTTCAGTCTTCGTAAGTGAATATACTTACTATGTACTATTTTTGTTGACTAGTAAAGTGTATTAATGTGAAACTTGCTGCTTCTATGGATTTTACAATGCTAACAACAAATACAAATTTATCAAGAGTTGCAGGAGATAACTAATTTTACTTGTAGTAAATTCTCTCGGCGACTGGAGACCAAGAACTTTAGAATTGCGTATTTTGTGACGGCAGATTTCTCACAGAAGCACTCCTTGGCTTCCATGAAAAGGATCGAGAGGGATATTGAACGTCCTCGGTATAACCTTCTGCTTCAGGAGTGCAGAAAGGAAAGAGCTAGAAGTAGGTTTGCAACATACATGTGTATACTTGCTGTGGTTTGGCCATATTTCATCTTTGCTACTTGTGAGGCCGTCAATTTGGGCCTAATGGCACACCGTTCAGAGTTCCCCAACCAAGGCCAGTATATTAGTCTTCATTGGGAAACCCTCGGTGAACCTAAATTACATACTGTTTAGCCCTTTTGTCACTGGTTCACTTTTGAATTGAGGTGAAGTTGTCCTCACTTCTCTTTTCAAGGGAGGACAACTATGCTTTATAATAAACAATTTATGGACACACTACTATTATTTTATGGGACAGCAATTCACTATCAGAATTAAAATGTTCGCATATCACCAGAGCTTTAAAAGAGTCCCTGTGACTCGAGTTTGGAGTCGAGTACGAGTCTGACTCGAGTCAGACTCTCCATGAGTTTTGAGAGAATTGTGCTGAATTGCTAAATTGTAGGACTCTCATTGACTTGCCCTTATTCTTACCTGAAAAGACTCTCATTGACTCTGACTCTATCAGAACTTAATAAGAAGACTCTGCTCTACTCGACTGAACCAGAAATTGACTTGATTTTACCTGCAGTGCTCTAGACTCGGTCTTTTATTTGTGCAAGAAAAATTTATTTTGCAAAAAATAAAAAGGAAGTCCCTGTTATAATTATATACGCATTGGGTCGTTATATTTACTTAGCCATTGATATGCTATTGTAAACGTCGGGGCGCATAAGTGATATTTATCATATTTTCTTAAAGGCTTCAGTTTAGCTTGGGAAACTATACAAATGTACGAGCTAGGTTACTATTACTACTACTGGTTTTTGTTTCAAACCAAAAAAATGCCATCAAGCCGAATTTCGGTAGTTTTTCAGTAGGCCTGTGTACATACTACTATTTCTATATTTTTTGCAATAACCTAATTAGCTAGCTAGCTACCTCAATAATATAAAGTAAAGATTAGCTACCTAGCTAAGGTTGCTGAGATCTTTGCTTAGTTTACTTATTTATCATACGATACTGTTTCATCTTTTTTGCTGAGCAAATAACAATACGGAGTTCTTTCAATTCAAACAGTAATATTATAATTATATCCATAATTCAATTAGGTGAGAAAGAGTAACAGCAATGGTAGGTAGGTAGGGTAGGCCTATGTAAGAAAGTACGATCATAAAATAAGTTAAATAACATGTTTACAGTTTAGAGCATTTTAAATTGTATATTTATATTTCATGTTGTAAGCAAATATTTTCACTTTTATCATGAATGCAATCTTTCATATGTTCTATGTAGGATGCTGCAAGTACTACTAATACTACCCCTACAGTAACAGAGTCTGAGGTGACTCACTGCTTGTCAAAACTTGACGACTTAACTCGAGCAATTTTTCAGACTTCAGACTCTTGGTACACCGACTTCCTGTGAGTTGTGACTTAAAATACAAAGACTTGCCATTGATTTTATGTGACTTGACTCTTGAAATCAGTGTTGGACTTGAGACTCGTGCTGACTCTTGGGGTGCTGACTCTTGTAGACTCCAGACTCATGACTTTTGGGACTCTTCACAGCTCTGCATATCACCACCCAAAACTTGAGTCACGACCAGTCGACGAGGGCATATACCATTGTTTCGACTCCTACCTTATACCACAAAAATTACTTCCTAGGCAACCAACCCTCCAATTTTCTTTAGAATTCCTGATGTTTTTGAGCTGCATCTTTCACGTAGGGTTATAATCCTAAATTATACAGGTTGGTGGGCATCATCCCATTTCTAATATTGCGTGTATGATATTGATCCTAATCATTAGTAAATACTATTCCCCATCCCAGATGTAACATTACAACAATGTGTAGGTTTATTACACTGCAACACAATTGCAATGTATCCTAGTATACAAACATGTGGATCAAACTATTATTGGTGACCAACGTTACTGCTCTTATAGAGGATCGATTGAAGTGGAAGGCAAAAGTCGAGTATGATGCTAAAGGTTACGAGAAAGCAGAACAGATGGTAATGAGAAGTTGCAAAACATTGGAGAAAATAGATATCAGCTGATGAGCTGGAGTTGCCGTTTAGCTCCTGCATAGTATTTATTATAAGATTACTCTAGTCATATATTTATCGTGCAATCAGCACAGGCTTCCAACCCTTCAGACAATCAAATCTTTGTTTTACATCTCTATTGTAAGATTAGAAAGTTGTGCCAATATAAAACCCATAAATATAGTTGTGTGGAATGTCTCACATTATCTATTACCTTGTATGAATCTCTATAATTGATACTATAATCACTACAATTAGTTTCATGATGCAAATACTCTCAAAAGAAATACTCAAATACTCCTCTCATTTGATATACTGTATGTTCATGATGGTAATTTTGATCTCTTGTTTCAACACCAGTTATATTTTAGGTTAATTTTTTTTGTTGGTATAACTATGAATTCTGCTAATCTTTTTTTGTTATTTCAAGATTTTATTTAGAAATACAAGTTACACATTACTTAGATTTCTGACTTGCTTGTTGTGCCTTTAATACTCTCACAACAATCTTCTGTTCTTCAATAAGGAAGGCTCTTACAATCCTACAACAAATTAATCAGTGCAGTTTGGACTAGGAATGCAATTCCAGACTATCAGTTGAGTAGATAAATATGCTTTACATCAGAATATCTACACAAAGGAAGTCTCTTGAAGGCCATTTATACAAAAATCATAACAAAAATAATTAGTATCGCAGTGATGGTAATGCCAAGGCAATATAATTTCTAGCCAAAATCCTAGACTAATTGCTCAGCCAACTGTCTATACCAAGATCAGGAGAGCGGAAAGTAGCATGCGAATTCAACTTATGGGCACGCAAGTACTCCACATAGTATTTAGCAAATCCACCCAGAAGAAAATAAAGCCTAACCTGGTGCGAACGCATTTGTGACATCTAGATCCTCCGTAAGCACGTGTAACAGTTTTCAAGCGCCTGGACATACGACTCAACTCCTTAGGCCTTGCAGGGGTGATTCCATGTAGTTTCACTTTACAGTCACCACATTTAGAGATAGCCCCTCTCTTTTTGCGATATAAGTATACTAGCTTTCCACCAGGTGTTTTTGAACTGCAAGAGAATGAAAAGTGTCAAAGTATTCTATCATATTATACAAATGACATAGGTAGGTGTTTCTTGGGAGTCAATTATGTCGCGTGAAAATGTAATATTGGAATTGATTTTCATTTTTCAATGTATTTATTTTCAAGCCTGTGGTTGCTATAGGCCTAGTGAAGGTAGCCTGCAACAAATGACTAGTATAAACATTGAAGAACACAACAGCCTAATTTTAATATTTTGTAACCGTACATAACCCCAGACAACTTTTCCCAATACTATGTATGTATTGTGAGGTTGAGGAGATATTGTATTATAATGTTAAATTTGCAATTGGTGATTAAATCGATTAAATGCAGTCACAGAAGAGGTTTGACTCTAAAAATCAAAATTAGGAAAAGTAGAACTTAACAAAGCTAGGGCCTGTTAATGAAACGATGAAAAACAATACTTTCCTTCACTAAAATATGAATACTACACAATACTCACTAATACTCTGAAGATTTTGTGATTACATTGATTTCGTTTGGATTGGACCAACAGGTACAGCTAACTTATTATCTCCAGTAACGATTGAACAGTCAATCTGGTCAACCGCTGTCACAATTTATTATTTTCTGAAGAATCGCAAAAAGTCCTATGGTACTGAATAGACATACTCACATTTTCACCTGGTTGGAGGTAGTATTGTAAGACAATCGTCTTCTGTATTGTAGCCGTTGCACCATCTAAAATTGATACTTATCAGAATTAGTACAACCTAGAAATCCGCATGTAAGTCTACGAATGATTATATTAAGTGCGCTGATGAAGTAGGTTTCTACTAGAAAGCAATACAAAACCAGATGTTGAAAGATTTCCATGTTTATATCAAGAGAAAATATTATTAGCAGCCATATTTACCTTGCTACAGTGGAAAAAGGGATAACACAGGAAATACAAAATCCTCAAACAATCTACGACAATTAAGGGCGATCGTTTGTGCGCCCGCGCTTTCTTTTGTATTTATAGAACCTCACTCTACAATAGCAATATCACAAGATAAAAGCAGAAAGAATGTTATGTACAATAACCAAATAGATCGTTTACCGATATAATTCCTTTTAATTTGGGTTAAATGGCTAGTCTTATAGAATCATATGAGCATCAGTATTCTGGTATAACTTCAGACATAACCTCACAAATTGGTAGAATACCAAATTTGTCGTCAGGTAAATTTAAGCAAACAATATGAATATTATAATTATTATTATTATATATTTATTAATTTAAATTTCTATTTAACATATTTAACATATTTATAATAATTTAATATAAATATTAATAAATATAAATAAGTAAGATTACATGACAGCATAATTGTAGGTACTGTAGTGTCATTTTCATTATTTTAGTTTTCCTCTGAGACCATCGTAAGAGTACCTTTGAATACCTTTGACGTCATCGGACACTCAGGAACACTAAGTGTATAAAGGAGTGCCTCATTTGGCTAACAGTGTGCAATGTGTTTGGCTACAGGGGTTACAGCAATCTGCTGTTGATTAGTAGTTGATGGTGCTACAGTAGTCCTCCTTTACAGGGGGGTTGGACTACAGCCTTCTGTTACAGGTAAATGCTGCGTTCTGCTTGTCACGGTTGTGTTCACTCTGGTGTCTCTTATGGTTCTCGGTAGGAAACTACCATGGTATATCTGTGAGGTCGCGGAGACCGATGTCAACTCGCCACGGGCAGCCGATCTGGTGGTCATCGTCATACTTTTGCGGTCTCTGGTAATCTCATCATATGCCAACGAAAGCGCTGAGTGGCGTTCTTCTTCCTGCAGGATTTTCATAAGGAGAGCTAGCCTGTGGTTCCTACGCCTTTGTTAGGCTTAGGAACATGTTATGTTTTTATATAAATAATATTGAAATATTTATTCAAGAAACAATTTGTTACATTATTTTTAATTTTATTAGCAACCGTATGATATATATTAATATTTAATTTACCTTCACCTTGCTACAGCCAGTGTGTTCATTCTGGCATTGAAGTCGCTGGACCTTTACTCATACTGCGATAGTTAGGCTATATTATAATTATCATGTAGCCCTGTAGTAACTTTCTAAGTAATGCAAAACAATATAGGCCTAATTATAATAAATTATATTAGATTTAGTCTACAATGCGTAATAATTATTATAATAGTATATAATTATAATAAAAATAATGGCACAACAATAACGATAATCATTATTATCGAAAATAGTTATATAAAAGATTATATTTTAAAATAATCAATCAGTGACAACTTTTATATCTTAATTTTTGGACAAAGGCCACAGCTGCTTCCCAGTTTTCCTTTTCTATACCAAACTCTGACAATCAGTGTATTCAAGTGAGTTCGATAGGCTACTACATAGAGGTGGAATGATACTCGAGAGTCTCGTCTTGAGTTGTCCTGTCTTGAAAGTTGTCTCTAGATGACATTTGGTGTTAGAGACATGTAATAGTTTTAATTTATCATAAATTAATAAATACGCCTATAGTAGAATTCATTGTTAAACAGCAATAAATCTAAAAAATAAAAACTATTATTTAACTTACTTAGTCATACTACCTAAATTCCCACTCCCAGCACTGATTTCCTAGTAATAGCAGTGCAGCTAGCGCTGAGCTACTAGCCCATCTCTACCTACAGAATTACTAATCTCGTTCCAATCAACTGTCAACTCTCCCATAATCCGATTTAGTCAGTACTAAAAGTTGTCTACTCATAAGATTATTTTAGCAATGGAAACATAATATCCAGGTAGTGGTCAGTTACACTTTGTACACGTGTACATAGATGTGCAATGCATTACATATTAATATTAAATGCCACTGTTCTTCTGCTCATCCTCTATTGAAGTGCAATGATACAAAACATAGTGAACTGAAATAATTTACTGAGTAGTGATTGAAAATATTGGAATTCTAGCATGCAAAATAAAAATGTGCAAAATGTTTAGGAAAATCACTAAATCCTAAAACTGAATCTCGTCTCGAATTTTTATGAAGTAGTGTCTCGAATCGAAAAATTCTGTCTCGCTCCACCTCTATTACTGAATGGGTATCAGTCTTAGTCTAATTCACATCTCGTAGAACTGATCATCATAAAATGACACGTAGGCCTATCCACCAGGTTTTTCAAACCGTATTTGAAACCTACCAAATATCAAGAAACTTTATATGGTTAGATGGGTGCTGGAATAAGAAACTAATGTTCATCCATTATTCACTGAGCATCTCAAGCTACTGTAACTACTATATTTTAAGAATAGCCCTAGTCTTTGTATTACGAAAATCCAGTCATTTCTATTACTCAATATTTTCTAATACAAATCTTTCCTTTGAAATGCCTATAATACATAATGTATGAGGAATGTTTTAATGTTCTGCAATATTTTAGTATTGATTTAGTTAGTTAAAAGTAAGTAATATCTTAGGCCTGGGTGATAGATAGTGACTGTTACTTAATGATATACAAAGGTGTGGTGGGTCTGCCATGGTTGCTGTTTTTATCTATAATCATATCTTTGTATATAGTCTCCTGTTGTGATGCAACTCCACAGAGAGGCATGCATAAACCTACATGTATTCCTTGATGGGCTCGCAACCAACAGCTCAACCTCTTTTATGTCATTCATGTTTTCTGCTGGTTGTCTCCATTCACTTTCTTCTAGTAGATAGCATACTAGCAGTTGAAAGCCTACCATTTTTATTTTGGTACCTAGCTACGGTGGTAGGATTGTGTCGTGGGTAACTTGCTAAGATATAGACCTGAGTGATCACAGGTTCAAGTTCCACACACTCCTGTCATGCAAGCTGAACTCCAGAGCCTAGCTTCTGAGGCCAAAGTCGATGTGTGGCAATGATATAAACACGAAAATATTAAATCAAGTTAACCACTTTATTTTAATTAGGGGCTAGAGTTTGTATGAGCTGTCAATTGTATTACAATAATTCTTTCTGTTGGTTGTAGTAGAAGCAAAACAGAATGCTATATCCAATGTTGACAGACTGCTAGAAGAAGCAAAGGAGTTGGTAAGTGAGACTTCTGTTGTTTGTTGTACTGCTGTCCCATTTTTGCTCTTGCTCTAAACTTTGGTGTTATTTCTCTGAATTAATATGGTTACCTGGAAGTAGCTTTAGGGCTACATTAGTGGAGGTAACTTCACAGATGTTAGCAGTGAGGTTTGACTTTATTGTACAGAGAAACCTTGTTCGAGCTAAACATCTGTAGGCTAATGGCTGATGGGATTTGATTCCGGATTCTTGCAGATTCTTGCGTCATTGCTGCAAGTGTTAGTTAACTCTGCCATAAACAGTCATTGACCAGCGAGGTACGATGTGGCCACAAACAGTGCTTCTATTAATCGGAGAGCCTTACTTTCAAAATCTTTGCTCGTAACCTGCTGGATATTAACTCATATTAAAACATTAGAGTTGATATTACTGCTGTTTTGCTTCCTCTAGGTTATTGTATATCTAGTTGTTTGTTATTGTTACTGCATAGCTGGAGCAGATGGGTCTAGAAGTAAGAGGCCTTGCACCAGATATTAGACCAAAATATTCCAATAGATTTAAATCGTATGAGAAGGAGTTGCAGAGGTTGGAAAAAGATTATGTGAGTATTTAGAATCTCGTTTATCTCATTCAATACTAACTACACACAGTGTAGTTTCCTCCCCAGGTGTGGCCATGATGCACATAGTATGTGCATGTTGCTTGCATATTGTTGTATTACATGTGGAATGAACATGGCTCCAGATGCATGAAGCCGAAACCTGCTATAATTTACCTTCAAACCTATTGAAACTTGACACTATAAATTTGGTATTATGTCTGTAGATCCTTATTTTAACATTCAGCAGCTTAGAAGTTGGTCAGTTGGTCAGTTGTGTTTACATTGTCTCCCCCCTTACTAGTGTTACACTAGTACTAAACTGTTTACTTGTAAATAAGCTGTTACTCTTTTGTAGCGAAGATCCAAAACTGCATTCAGTGACAAAGTAATGAGAGATGAGCTATTGAATGGTGAAGACTATACACACTTTGAAAATCAAGTAAGAATTGCATGAGGTTTTTTATCTCTATAATGAATTTACATGTCAACTGTCAACCAATCGTTACCTAGCAAATGAAAGCATATTTTCGGTTTGAAGTTGATAGGAGATGAGTAACATGCTTGGAATAAAAAGAAGAGATGAGTTTATTTTACGACTGATCAATGTGTAATCCAATACCCAAATGAACTTATATTTCGGAGTTGTGCCCTCTCCAATAAAGCATTTAGTTGGTGGGACAACTCCAAGTTGTATGACAAAGTATATGGTTTATCACATAGTAATCTGTAGAATACGTTTGCCTTTGCCTGGAACACCATGATGTCCAGTAAGAATCATATGTGTTTGTTTTTGGCGTCATGTAGAGATCTAGACTGCTGGATAATACAGAATCTCTAGAGAGAGTCGGAAATACCGTAGATAACAGTTTCCAGATCTGTGTTGAGACGGAGGCCATTGGTGGACAAATACTCAGCGATTTACATTCTCAAAGGGAGCAGATTAATAAATCTAGGTCCAGGGTAGGTGTATTAACTAATATAGTACGATAGACCCACAACATCTGTTGTGCAAACAAGTACTGTCACATAATAGGTAGTAGGGAACAATTATTATAGGTTCAAGTCCGTAAAATGTAACTAAACCATTTGGAATAGCAGTGGCATAGGTAGAACAGCTCAGGAGATGTCATGTCTTGTCATTAAAACCCCTTGTTTAGGTAGGTGTTCTTGTAGCTATAGAAAGGAAAGTACATCTGGCTAATTCAGGTACTGACAGTTATTTTTCTTGCACAATCTGAATAAGTTTTGCCTCCTCATTCATAATCGCATCAGCTTTGATGAATTTAACCTTAACTTATATGACTATACATGTACTAGGTCAAAATTACCATTTTTGAGCATCGTTTGGGTATTATTATTTTGGTAAATTCACCAACCACGAAAAGCTGATTTAGATAATGCACGAAAAAATAATAGTCAGCACCCCCTTTAACTCTTGCAAGGGCAGTGTGCTGGTGGTATATAATTGGTGGGCACTAATTTCAATGTAAACAGGCATGAAATGTATATGGTAGTATGGTTTACATTTTTTGAGTGGCAGTTGTACTATGGGAATAACTTACTAATCGTTACTCCCCGCATCATAAATTGTTGGATATTATAATTATTTCTTCTGCTAGCAGTATGATCTTCTTTTATTATTGTAAAATTTCTTATTTAAAAGTCCTTTGATTACAGTACAATATAATGGATGCTAACTTTTTTGCAAAGTCATACTGTGGGCTTTTGGCAATAGTCTATACACATGTAGCAGAATAGAATTTAAATTGAGCTCTTCATGGACCGTTATAGGCCTAATTCTTCTTTTTCCACCCAAAAGTTGCACAACTATTACATGATCACTACTTAATTAGAATACAGTCTACAAAAATACCTGAGCGTAACTGGATTATCCAATGTAATAAAAGCCAGAGAATAATATTTAACCTATTTTACAGTGTGGGAACTGGATAGCTGTAATATTCTACAGGTTTATTGATAGCTTAAAAATGATATATTTTCCTACATTTAGGTACATGTAAAAAAAACACTTCGATCAGAAATTGGGAATATAGGACTGTCCCTTTTAATAATTCTAAATCTAATGTAAAAATAGATATAGTGTTGCTGATGTAAGTAATTAATTGTTTCTATGTTGATGTAGTTGATTAGCATCATTTACATGCATCATTACAAGAGTGCTGTAATTATGCCAACTAGTCTAATGTACTTCTCTTTGATTCTAGTTAAAAGAAACAGATGCAATGCTAGGCAAGAGCTCGAGAGTTTTGTCAGGGATGATGAAAAGGTAGTAAATTGTATGATTATATATTCTGCTTTAATCTACATAATTCACTTATGCTAAACTAGTAATTGTCTTTAATGTATTTCTACAATTACTATTTCACTAGAGGCCAGTCGTTTGATAGCTTTGTTTACTGTTACTTTGCATGCCGGGTGGTTTTGGGATAGCAATGATGATGGTATCCTGACAGAAATATGGCGGTTTGTTACCACATGCTTTCCATATATGGATCTCATACACACAATACTACTGGTACAGTTATTCCAGTGCCAATACTTGTACACACTACACCATGTTTTCACTAATTATTATTGGATTTCAGGCATGCCAATCTGACCGTAGCAAATTATGCCAATCTAAATTTAATGTACTTATTCTCAATATGTGGTTTCATTTAAGCAGAATATTTCAGATACAAAATTATATATGGGACAATTAGTTGTTGGCATGTATTGACATAATATTTATTCGTGATACGAAATGCATTATTATCCGTGGCAGTTGTTTCGTGATAATCTGTTGAAACTCGAGTTTTCATCCCAAACCCATTCTATTTGTATGAATTATTTATTGATTTATCCTGTAAAGTGGAGATGATATGCCTATTATCATTCACACTCGTCTCGCAAGCTTATCATTTTAATAAGATTTTTCTTCATTTGCCAGTTGGTGAGAAACCAGATTGTATGGCATACGTCTTTGTTGTTTCCGTTTTTGTATTAAATGTTGATGAGTTTTTATTGATCTTTGGGAAATAATTTGCTTCTGATGACTTAAAACTAATGATTTCAGAGTGTCATTGTAAGGCTAACAGATCATGATATGGCATAAGCTGTCTAACAAGCAGTCATTAACACTCCTCGCTGCCATCTTCTACCTCAATAGACATGTGTCTTCATGTTATTATCCAGCCCTTAACATGCCAATGCAAACCTGCAGCTCTCCTGTATATATTTTACCTTTGGCTGAAGGATGCATTACTGTTTTGGTCAAAACTATCTTCAATATAGACCTATTACATGTGAATCTGTTATAGCGCTTCTCATGGGATTTTGTCTTTGTTCCTTATTTAAAAATGCATATAATATTATTATACAACATATTTCTGTTTTTATACTCTTGGTCAAAATCTCATACCGTTATAGTGGTTTATAGCTGTGATAAAAAAAGTCGTAGGATATAGCTTGCTCACTCGTCACCCCTCTAAACATCAACCATCATTGATAACTTTAGTCACCTGTATTCTAACTATATTCTTGTTAGTAACACAATTTATTATTTCATTTCTGCACAATCATTGACCAACATTATTATTGTGTTTGTAGGATTGTACAGAACAGATTGGTGCTGGTGCTAGTTGTTCTGGTACTACTAGCTGTTATTATAGTCGGTATATATATGGGGGTGAAGAAGGCCAAGAAGACATAGCTGCTACATGTATATTATACCTGCTATAATATACATATATAATAATATATCTGTTGGAATGTTTGTGGGGAATGATTTCTAATAACATTACACACTGTCCATAAGTTCTGGTAATTTTGAGTTGATGGTTTACTGTAACAGTTCGTATCTCTTGGTATCTAGCGTTCTCATGGGTCTTGGATAACAAGCAGCACGCTTGCATTACTCTATTGCACCTGACCCATGATGAATAACACTGCCACATTGGTGTAAGACAATTGTATACTCTAAAATATTTGGAAGTTCAGACCAACTCAAAGTGTGTTGATGTTTTGTGAAGAATCCTGTTTGCCATAGCATTTTCTTCTTCTAATTTATTAACTTTATTTTATATTATCTAGGTCTGTGATGATTATGGTTATTATGTAGCACATTGTTTTCAAACAAATGGCATTTAGCATCCGTTTGCTATTGTTTATGTAGATAGTAATTACAGTGACAATTTTACTTCAGCAATAATAATAGAATTTAATCAACAGTAAGAGTATAGTTTTATATTGTATTGATCATATATTTTCTAGTCCATAATTATCTATAATGCATCTGAGTAACTGTCTATAATTCTTATTATGTCTAAATATTACGTTCCAAGCCGAAGTTGCTTATACTGAAATTACAGGTGCACTCTACTGTATTATGTAAATTATGTGTTACTTATACCATACAACTGCTACAATTTTTTGACTCCTATCGTTTCCATGTTGTTGAAAACATAATATACTGTTTGTGGCAGTTTGAGCATTTTATGCATAAATTTATGCTTGCGTCATGGTGTTGTTGTTAAACCACATTGGTGAGGTATATAAAAATAAAGTTGTATTTTATACACGTGCACTACCAAATTATTTATCTATCCTTTTTCTGGGGGCTGGAATCTTATTTGATATAATAATGTCCCTAAACATCTCTATCAAATAGAAAATGTGTCTGCCATTACAAAATGAGAAAAATTTGTTTGAAATTTCAATTTTTCTATCTTTATGTTTGGACTTTTTGCTAAGCAATGATTATACTAATGAGAGCTTATGTGGGGTGTATATACATGTATTAATTGGCATTTAGTAACACATAAAATGACAGTGTTCTTATGTTCCCAGCCTATAAACTGTTGATACTGTGCAGAGTTTACTGTACTTTGGAATTGCCTCCTTCCTCACTGCAGTACAAAATGAATGAACACCGAAAGTATTCCCAACGGAATACCAAAAATCAAAACATAGTATCACGTGCTAGCAGGTGCAGGTTTATACTCTTCGTTCAAACAATGAAATACTAAAGGCTGTCATTGGCTAATATTCTCTGTAGAAAGGAGATCAAACGCTCCGCTCAAAGGGTATCCTGACCTGTGAATATAACGGGTCATTTATAGTAGAGCACTAGCAAACGTTCTTACTAATACTAGCAAGTGGCAAATCAGTGCACGTTGCGTTTGAACATTTACATTGTTTTGAGAAAAGATCACAAGTTATTTTATGTCTGGAGGTTGACAGCATGCCACATGTTAGTGCCAGTGGTGCGGAGGACTTTGCTTCCACTGATGAAGTTAAAGTTTATAATGATGAGGGTGAGCAAGAAGAACAAAGAACTTCAGAGGATATTTCAGAAGTCAAGCTTGGATTAGTAACTGAAACAGAACAGGTGCTCTTTTGTTTTTATTTGTATATTAATGCTGAATTTCAATTTATTTAATCATTTTGTTGTTATTGTACTTATTACAATAATTATCTTATGTAATGGTTTGCCAGTGACTGTTACAAGGGTGCATTCAAGCTCTTGAATTTAACTCGAGCTGGTCAATGTTTCTTGAATACAGTAACAAAAGTGACTGTGACAGTCACAATCACTTCTGTAGTCATAGTTGCAAGTTGTTTGTTATGTACTCTACTGATAGACTAATAGCTGCTCTGTTATAGTATTAAGTATGTAACAGTTAAGGAGCAGAATCCACAATCATATCATTCGCAAATATCAACTGTCATATTAGTTTGACTCATACTGTAGTAAATATACTCTACTGACTCTGAGTGACTCTCAGTATATTCCTAGTGCTGTAGTATACACTCGGTGACACTTACTATCTTGCATTAGTAGCTGTACCATTGTGGCCAATAATAGTGTTTGTGGTAGAGTTAATTCCAGCGTGGTCATGATGGTGTGGCAACTAATTATTTTATTATGCTATTTTGAGCAGACTTTGATTTTCTATATTCAGTGTTCACTGGGATAAAAATCGGTCATTGTTTTGTGCTATGTAATGTAACTGTTCGGTGGAAGCCATGTTTGCATGTAGTAGAGAACATAATAACAAACATGATACTTTCAAACCGAGTTACAAAACAAATGTCACACTGTGTGATGGGCCAGTAATATAATCCAAAGATTTAGCAGGGTAGCTGCTCACAGTTGAGCTACCACATCATTTAGAGCTGACTGTATTTATTCACTGTTCATGAGAACACTAAAACATTTTGCCAGTTTTACAAAATAATGTAGGCCTAGTACCTACTAGACGCATTTTTGAAGTTTTTTTTTTGTTCTTGATATTTTGATACCAGCTGTCGGTCAGTCCTGGTATTTTCCTCTGACAACAATACCAAGACTGGCATCGAAATACCAAGACTGGCAAAAGTAAAAAAATGCGTCTAGTACTATCTTACATGTATATTGTAAAACTTCTTATCCACACCAACATCTTCAAATTCTTCCAGTTGTTTGTTTCAGTCAGTCCTGGTAATGAGTGAGTGCGACTACTCAGTTACCCCATTTATTTCGTCTGTATTTTGCAATACATATAAATCATTCACTGTCAGAAAATATTTTGCGATTTCACTAAAATTGATAAGCTGTAAAATTGCCACTCTGTATCATTGAACAGGCTTTACTAAGCCAACGTAATAGCTTTTAAGTCGATTTTGGCCATTGCTTGGTTTCCTGTGACACAATTAACTTTACTAAATCATATATAATGTATTGAATCAGTACTGTATGCTGTATAAAGTTACGGTGTGAAGTTAAAGCACACAAATATAACTTTTATGTTCTAACCTGCTGAATAAAATAGTATGATTTCAGAGAAAGTGTTCTTTTAGGAAGAATATTTAAAGACATTTTCATTCAACACTCTTCATATTCGTAACTAGGAAAAATCGACATCTAACTCCCAAAGTATAAACCTGATATAATTGCCCTCCATTCAAATTTTATCAAGTTAGTGTAGTATTTCTACCTTCTATTCTACTACATTGATTATGTTGTGGTATGAAATTGATCTGATGTCAACATGTATTTTTATTTGTTTAGGGTAAATCTCTTGGAGATGATCATAGTTTCAACGGAAAAGACGATGCAGGTAGGATTTATTAACTTACAACAGTATCAGTTTGCCAGCCTTACCACTGGTTTGTAGCCGAGGCTAATACCGATATAGAATGAACACTGTCTGAGCAGATAAACAACAATGTGACCATAGGATAATATTTTAGTCTAAAAATGTTGTCTATGGTACTAGCTGTCTTAATGCAGCTCAATATAAATCATCTCTCATACTTCTATCTAGTTGTACATCAATCAGTGGTTGAAATTTATGGTTATGTTTTACCAAAAAATGGTGAAGATTTTACCACATTTCAACCACATGAAAGACCTTTATCCCTTTCATCTTCTTTCTTCTCATTTTAGGTTATTTCTTGTTTCTTCACTATTCAAACTCAATAGCTCTGATTCACCCTATTCATTACGCTACAAAGACAAAAACAAATACATAAAAATTGAAGATTGTTAACCAGTGTTGTGGCCATGCTGGTCTAATGATCACTTGCTCAGTTATAAACTTTTGGTGGAGTTAGTGAAGTGGTTAGCTATTACTAGGTGTTGGGTGTAGCCTACTGCATACTGTTACTACCACTACTGTGTGATCAGTAGTTGTTTTACAAATATTGGAACTAGCAGATGTATTTGTGCTGCCAGCTCTTATGAAGCACCTGTTTTATTTATCTAACTTCACTAATTGAACAGAGCACAACAATTGATGCATTCTCTGCCCCATCAACTAGCATACTTTCTGTGTACACTATACTCTGTATGTAACTTCATATCACTATTCCAGCTATTCCCAGTTTCTCTCCCTAAACAGCTGCCTCCATATTGGGCTGACTTGGCCTGTCAGTACTCGCTGATTAAATGCCAATGTATCAATTTGTGTTCCAAGCATTTCATGAACAGAAAATAATTGATCAAATGGCTGAACATCTATTTATTGCTGCAGAGATGGGTAGGGGCAAGTGGCAGATGTATTGAAGCACACATAATCCAATTGTTTGAGTGGTGCTTGCTCCCTCTGCACTATATACAAAATTTCCACGTGAAGAGTTGCTACTAGATAATGTGAACAAAAATCTAAACCCAAACAATGGTGAAGTTTATTGACATGTGCATTGTCAGTCGATTAGCGGCTACCTTTGTTTTTATACACAGCTAATCAATTAGACTGACTTTCTATGTGATTTAATTAGCACTTACTCTACCCAGAATGCCACTTCACTTTACTTTACCCATAATGCTACTCTAGTTACTCTCAACTGATGACATTTGTTATTTTATAACATTTTTGTGTTTGCAGAAAAGAATGGAAACACTTCTCGGCTGCCTACTGGACTGCCTGCTGAACATGAAGTTAATCCATTCTACTTCTACCCTTACACACATAATGGTGCTGCAGTGAGTATGATATGGGTGCTTGAGAGTGTCTAACTATGGGATTACGTACCTCTCTCTCTACCTTTATACCCCTTCCACAACCCTTCACTACACTCTCGCTCCACTTTACCTGCACTTCACTTCTCTCTACATTTGTGTGCATAGCATCAAGTATTTGGCATACTAATGTACAATACTTGCCTACACTCATCCTAGATTAGGGCCAGGATACTACTGCTACTACCTGCTAAACTATTTCTTTTACAATATTCAATCTACTTTCATTATTTTTTATCTCCTTCTGAATGGTCTCTAGTGTCCACTAGATGGCTCAGAGCAGTGCTAAATCTCCCACCAGCTAATTGATGACTGTTTCTCTTTCCCATGAAATCCAGATATATCTTATCATTCACAGTGGCAGTTGTTGAAAATACAAGTAGGGACATTAGAAAAACCAATAACTTTTTCAGATTATTTTGACATATTTAGCTAATGTTGTGTCAGTCTAGCTGCTGTAAGTAGTAATCTTTGGTAATGGTCTAACAACTGTCTCCAAGCAATGTGTGTCAGTGTGTGTATGCAATACCAATCCTAGCAAAATGTCTAGAGTCTTTACGCTGCTTCAAGTATCATACAAACATCTCATTTTCAATGTCTCATTAATCTACATCATTCTACCTAATCAGCATTTTTAAACCATTATCTTTCTACTTTCTATGTCATTCTCCCTAATAAACCCTTCACTTTGACACGAAATTAGTAACTCAATCAACTTCAGCCTAGGCTGGTACAGAAAAAATGATTAAATAATTTAATTTTTTCTGACTGACATATTTTTCTCATTACCAGCAATGGTTATCATTGTTATTGGCCAGCAACTGAAAGCTTGCATGTCAATCTAATTCATGAGTCTGAAGAGGGCTTTCATTGATAGTTTAGTTAACTAGGGCTGTTCTCTAGTCGTTTAGTCAACAAAGTACAAGAGCTGTGATTGTAACAACCTTCCTATCTTGCTGATAAAAACCATTTTAACTTGCCACCCAGTGCAGCATATAGAATATCTATGTTTGAATTAGCATTCCGAAGTCATGAAACAGGGTTTAATTCACAGAGCTGATAATGAATTGTCGACAGGCATTGTAAGCAAACGATAACTTGAGAATGGCAATGCTCTACAAAAAACAAACATGGCAACAAAGAAACCTTAGCCGCTTTGTGACTGGACTCTGAAATGTCTAACTACATAATATAACTTTACTGCAGCACTGAAATCCTATATCCTCTATTAATCCAACTTGGCCATGTTATTTGCTATAATAAATAGTTACATGTTTGCAGTCGTAGGTTAGTTTGCTCTGCTTCATATCCAATGCCAAGTTTGACTAGTAGGTCTACAATAATGCTGCCCGCATAACAGCATCTTTTGATGAATCATGTTCTTGAGTTTATGAAGGTAGTTTCTCAGTGCTGCCATTAGATATTTGGTAGTCAGTATGTTGTTGTTCAAAGCCTTTTCCGATTTCCTTAAAAATGGATGTCATTATCGAATACTGGTAAAAATAAACTTGAAGGTTTTATTTAGAAATGCTCTGTACTAAGCCTAAACATAGTGTTAAGCATAAAATAATAGAAAAATAATGATAATTCATCATCTGTGTTATGTGCCATGACCTCAGCCACACCTGTGGTAAGCAAGCCTAGTGTAATAATCTTGTTAGTCTAGTGTAATACCATGGAATCACCATGTAATAGCTCATCTACAACCTCCAGCCATACATGGTAAAATATCTACCACACTTTTAATGGCCTCTTCTGCAGGATAATCCCTATCACACCACAGTCCTGCAGGCCTTATCTAACAAACCCAGACAATGTTTACTGTCAACTTGAATAGTCATCTGCTTGAAGTCATCTGCACTATATCTGGTCCATCAAACAGAATGGGTAGAAAAACAATGTGAAGTTTCAATGTTGTATATGATATTATGCAAGCCAGGATTTATATTTTAAAATTTCAAGAAGTAAGTCTCGGTTATTGAGGATGACTTTGGAAAGACCCATCAAAAGTTAATTTTAAAATTTGAGACTATTTGGAGCCAACCATGGTAGGTAAAGAAGGTATTGTGCTTCAACTGTCTTTGAGGGCAGAGAAATGTTGTACTAATTGGTAGAAGGTAGAGTTAGCACTGAGTGCATCTCTCAACTATAATTACACTCACTTCAGCTACCCACTGCTCATCTTTATAATGGACAATCATTAACCAAATCTTATTTGTAGATTTCAAATAGATTAGTTATTTCACTAACAGAATGTAATACTATATAACACTAGACCATATGTCTGGCCCTTTATCCAATATTGAATAGTCAATCAGCTATTTTGTTACTCACCAGTTTAAAAGTTAGAAACTAGCTCTAAGCAGTTTTATTCTTTCCTCTTCTTGTGATTGATGGCCTGTAACATTAGTTCCTAATAATAATTATATTTTGTAATAGCAAGGTTTTCAATGAATTCCTAACCACCAAATAGATAGAAATATCTCTCTTTTACTCTCATTTTATTGTATATTGCTAAATACTGGAAGATTGATTAAATCCCAGGTTGATTGATGGTGGAATCCACTTGTGGTCTTCCATTAATACACATATTATATTGTTTCACCAGTAATATGGTATCTCTTGCTATATATTATATATCCATGATATCATATTAGCTAATGAATAATCTACATAATATATTACCATTATACATCTTATAAAATATCTACATCTATATATTTTATATTTAGAATTGCTAGTAACCATTCAGTGAAAAAATGATCTCATTTTTAAAATTCAGACAATCCACTTAAAGTTCTCATTAATTTTAGTACAGATAACCACAATATAATTTAACCAGTTCCAGTATTACCATTATACATTGTAGTAGTTAAATTACTCCCATTCCGTAATCACAGGTGATGTAACAGACCATGTAATACCAGGTGATAAATTGAGGCATCATTATCTTGTTCACCAAGTATTTTACACGATATCTTAATTAAATTCCTGTTGAACATAAGTTTATATATTTTATGAAATGAAGAGATTGGTTTCCTATATGCTTTGCTAGCTAAAATTTAATTCAGTTGATTAGTTCTCACACAGATAAGTAGCTACCCCCTACTGGAATTAGCAAATCTCTAATTATCAGTTATTGTTGAAACTGTACACTATTATTAAAATGCAACTGTTTGCATGCTATCATTATCCGTCAATGCAATTTTATTGAACATATAATTGGTATGTAGATAGTCAGTTCATAGAAATACAGTGCGTGACCCTGCCATTTTCTAGAAGTTGTCTGCTTTTGGATGAGTAATACCAAACATTCGCTTAGCTCTGAAGTTCACATGCTCAACATAAATTTTTCTTGTGTAAATTGTCTTCGGTTTATAGCGAATAGAATCTTTTTGTTTCACTTTAAAACCACGTTAGATTTGTTAGGGGGTATGGCCATTTTTTATGTGTAATGATGTATTTATAAAATAAACTCCTTGCTTTTAAAAATGCATCACTTTAAATATATTTTTATATTTGAACAATTTTACTAATTATTTGAAAATTGAGTAGTGAAAGGTGATCACTCACTGACTCAGTTAGCAATGGCTGGCCGAATAGAATGGGCAATGAGTGTGAGAGCAGAGCAAGTGTCAATGTATGATGGATGAAGACTATATATTGATCATGTCAACTCCTTTCAAATCATGGTCACCCATTAGTAAATGTTTTTATATTTGAGACATCAGTAAAACAATGAGATAGCATGTTATACTTGTTTGTGTCTTTGTTTGTGTTCAACTGTATTACAGCTCAGTGCATAACTGTTCAGTGTATACTTAGCATTATAAATTTGTTAATTTGCTACACTGTAACCTCATTAGGCTATAATAATCACCAATGATACAGAAACAGAAGTTCTTTAGAAATAGCAGAAAACCATCTTTTAAACTTGAACAAATCAATTATCATCAGCTACTCCTACCTGCTTATACCTGCCAGCATTGCCAAACTAAACTGTATTCAGTCTCATGAATAACAAAGACAGGAACAGCCACTAGATTCAGTGAGATCACTGCAATGGAATCCACTCAATTAATGAGCCAATAAAACTGCAATAATTTTGAATAAAAAATTTGTCCTCCTGCTCTAAAATCAAGTAATGTCATCAGTGGCTTGTTACTGATGCTAACCCTACTATATGCTTGTGGGATCGACATACCCTATATAATAATGTGTGATGTGGTATATGCAATATTAATTTATACTAATATTATATACATTTCTTTAGCACACAGTACAGGTATTCTATTATGTTCTATCTTAGTGTATATTTGTTTATATAATTTTAACACTGTTATAACATGACACCAACTGGAGTAATAACTAACAAGTAACCCTTCACCATATACATGAGAATAGATCATATACAACAAACTAAGGATGGTGAGGTAGAGTTCATCTTCCATGAAATGTTGGTGGAATGCTGCCATCTTTAAATACAGGAAGTAGTGATTAGTGGGCCAAGCAGATGGTGTAACTTTTAAATTATCTGTTATATAACATAACTGCTTGCACTATTATTATACATACATATACACACTGTAGGCTATGGTATTACATGTAGATATAATAATATATAATAATGAATCATTGGTTGCTCACAGAGTTCCTCAGAATAGTAGGCTAGTGGGTACTGGAAATATTCAGTGGTAAAAAGGTTAATACTTGTGGTTAAAGATCAAAGGAATTCAGTAATTAGTCAAATCCATCAGAATGGTGCCAAGGTTGTCTAACATAATATTCTACTCATGATTGGCAAGTATGTACATATATATCCACTAGTCAAGACTCCACAGCAGGTCACTGTGTAATGAATATAATATCTAATCAATAGAATCTATGGTAAAACAACTCAGACAGGAAATTTACTGAATGTGTTTGCAAATTATAATCTGGTAAAAATATTAATTTAAACATATTAAATAACTGATAATGTAATAGATACATAGGCATGGCCTGCTGAAATATATATAGTTGATGCACTAAGGCAGGTTTTTATCAGGGCTCGAAGTTCAAGATTGAGGCTGCTTTCAAACAAAGTATAATGCCTCAACCAATCTCATGTATCAGGTGACTGGTACCTCTGGTCTGGTTGGAAAGTAGAGCCACTTGCTGGAGTTGGTGTGGAGTGTGAGGGCTAGCTGGAGGAGTGCCGGTGAGATGGTAGCATCTGATTGGGTAGGGTTTTGTGGAGGTCTGACAGAATAGGTGTAGTGCTATGCACAGGGTTAGTCTCTACTCAGTCATCTGTTCCTTTCATCTCTGTAGATGCTAATTATATCAGTCATTATGATTAGAGGGGAGGTGAGGTTACAGAGTGTGTAAGGGTGAGGGGTGTGTGTTGTAGATGTAGATGTACCTGTGGATAGGGAGAAGTAGTGGGGTGCTTGTTGGTGCTTGTCAGCTGGTACAAGCGCTGTAATGGTGGGATATTGTTGTATAACATGTACAGCTGACAACAAGAGTAGTAAATCACTAACCCCTACTCTGATAACTGCCAAATGAATGACTTTTATAGGTTACATAATGCAAGTTGTATAAAACCCAGGGGTAGGCTATGTTGAGTTTTGAAAGTAATAAAATATTGCATTGAATTACTTTTTACAATCTTGATTTGAATGGAGTATTACTTTACATAATGTAACGGTCTGTTTGTTTTGGTTTAAAGAATAGTAGATTAAACATTGTTAAGGGGGCCAGGTTTAATGAATTAGGACCGTATTCTGTTTATTATTTCTGTACAATGTGAAAGTTACTGCTTGTTATTATATCATTTTGATGGTATAGTTGATGCATGTAGGTCTTGTTAAAGGAATGTAGAAATTTGAGTCTTTGTATCAACTTGGAAACAATAAGTCTATTGAAAGATTGTGATTTTGTATTTGATTGGTATTGTCTTCTATAGCTGTGCTTCTCTCTTGTTCTTTATGACTTTATCTTCAGTATCATATGACCTATACAATTTCAAACTCAAATCTGTTTGAAGTGAATGCTTCATCATAGTTGTACACAATATCAGTCAGTCAGCTCTCGAGCTCATCTCTCCCCTCTATACAACTACTGTTTCACTTCATAGCCTTGCCTCCAATACTTGGCTTTCTCACCCCTTTCTACATAGACCTACAACTATGATCCACACTGATCTCAGTCTAGACTGAGATCTCTTCTACTATCTAACCCCTCTCCAACTCTGCTGAATATATTCAGCTACATTATGTTATACGTAATAGTAAGACATTGTGGAAATGTTATTTGGGAACACTGCTACAAATGCATACATGCTGCTTTCATTTTTGTATCCTGTCATCCTTACACTAGACTTTCATGTATATTAGTCTTGCTGATTTTGATAAACTTCTAATTTGATTGAAACAGCAGAACTGCATATTATTCTCTGCCAATGCCTGTTATAATGTGTTTATTGCTCCAGTATTATTGTTTTTGAACCCAAATCATGGGTATACATACATTTGGTATAGAGATCAAGAGTGATAACATCTACTGCCACTCTCCAGGCTGGGTAGGCAGGCTACTAGCTCTGTACTCAGTATATTCACATTTTAGAAATACATGTTGATTCATCAGTGACATTTAGCATTAGTAGGTGTAATAAACATTGTGTCTGTCTGTGTTTTAGGCTAGTAAATTAGGGTTGGGGTCAGCGTTTGACCACCTGCATCCACCCCCAGCACATACGGGTATTCCTGGGCTACCACTCCTTTCTTTAGACAAATCAGGTGAGTGATGCATGCCTGTGTATATACTAATGTATACACTATATTATACTAGATACAGCTAGCTCTGTCTGCGGACCAGTAGCAAAGCAATGTCAGTGCTACTCATCCCTGTTGCTAACCATTCTGGATACTCAAACCATGTAGTTAACCCACACTTGCATGGGCATAGCATGTGGAGATGCTGTATATGTGAATCACAGGCTACTAAACAGATCAACCTTGTTAGCTGCTCAAGTAATGCTGCTTTTATTAATGGTGTCAAAACATAGCACTTAGCAGGTACCTGCCGTACAGCTTCTACCTGGTATTTAATTAACAATAGCTGTTAATTTAACCAATGAACTTGTCACAATTCTGAAGTTAAGAAAAATTCAGTTTCACTCTTTCGACATATCATTGGTTAAATTGGCCCCCATCACATCCGTGATAAAGCAAGCATGTTGTAAGCTTATGCTCTAATGGTTGGTACAAAATAACTTATTTCTTTGTAGAACATAGACATGGCAGCATCTCACCTTTTGCTTGTAAGTAACACATGGCTACAGGGTTGTTGCATAGAGCTAAACCCAGCTCTACTACTAAGTGTTGTAGGAGGTGGTGTGAATGGACCCCTTTCCATTTGCTGATTGTTGCTAAAGACACAACAAGGCTATGTTAACAAACTTATCAGTAATTGTTGATCAATGAATGTTCCAGAATCACAAAATCACACTTTCTCGCTTCCTGTTAATCAATGGTGCGACAGTGTAGAGTCTGGGTGATTATTTTATGTACATTATAGCTGTATACATGTATATGATAGCTCTTGCACCTATTACCCTGTTGAGGTGGGCTTACAGCACAGAGCTTAGATGGTATCAATCCTATGTCTTTGTGCAAGTCCTTGTGTTGTGGGAAGACAATTCTTAAACCGTATAACTGGGATATCACTGTCTTGTGGTTCAAATCCTAGTCTGTCAAAGCATGTACACGTATGTATATGAAGAAGTAATTACATAATTTGTGTGCATTTATTTTTTCAGGGCTACCCAGACCATCTCTATTCCCCTTGCCAGGTGCTTCCGGCCAATATCCACCATTCTACCCAGACTTAGCAGCATCAGTACAATCATGGTGAGTTGGCTATTTGGGCCTGAGAACAGTGTAGTTGTACTGATTACATTTAAATAATTTCGTTTATTGAAAATATGGCCCCCTTAATCAAACTGGCATCTATTTTGGCCATTTGGAATATTTGTATAAAATTTACGTTGTCAGCTGGAAATGTGCCTGTAAATAAGACATATGGGTGCTCACACCTTGCTGCTGCCATGTGATCAAATCAATCTACTGCCGCCCCCACTTCTCCGTCAGTCAGCACAATCCTTCACTGTTATTGGAAACCTCCACCTGGTCACACCTCAAACACAAAATGTTTGAGCAAAATTTGGGAAAATGCCTAATCAATATAAAAATATAGACTCTACAAACACCATGATACATGTATACAATCATATATGTGTACAATTGTGTATGTAACAAGTATTATACAGTCATGTATGTGTACAACTGTGCATATAAAATGTGTACTATTTCCACAACTCATTTATGGTAGAATTGTTTAGTAAATACTACAGGTGGTTGTATCATGTCATAAGGATACTTGACTCACAATGTCATATTATCCTACAGCTATAAAGTGTTTGCTAACATTATATTCACTACTATTTGTTAAGTGCAGATCGCCAAGTGCATTGTAAACTGTGAAAGTTAACATAATCCTTTTAACCAATACACAGCACTGCCGCTACTTGCTTGTGATACAATTTGAGCTTTATAAGACTTTAGGTTCACACTTTGGTGCAATTACACTACAGTATAATCCCTACTCCTCTAGCCTCTCCAATCATACTCACCCATCACTCATCTGACTACCAAACACACTCAGTATTGCTAATGACTGCCTCTACCTGCTCTCTCATTATTCTATAAAATGTAATAAGTTGTTTCTTTTCACTTCTTAGTGCTAAAATCCTCTCAACAATTTGCTTAGTATTACGAATGAATGGAGTTTTAAATGTTGACATTATTAAGTATGCAATAAGTATACAGTAATTATATCAAATTAAAAGTCTTAATTATTGACTCCTGATGCTTTCTGGGGTATTTAAATTTTCCCCTCACTAATTTAAAGAAACTATCATGCAAGAGCAGCCTGCATAATTATTGTATAACTGGCCTATACTTCCACAAATGTCCCATAAATATTAGAAAAACCTTTTGTTTGGCGTTTCTCTTTAACTCTTGGCTACACATTCTACCTACATATCTAACTTTGTATATTTTCTGGAAACTAATTAATTTTGGCCCACTACACCATGATAAATTGACTGTAGTGCATGTCAGTAACTTGTCCTGGTTATATTCAGTGTGAAGTGTAGCCTACTATTCACAGCCTCGGCTCTAGGCCCGCTTTTGTATTACATGATAGGCTTAGCATTTTTATTACATAAATTTATTATTGCAATGAATAACTTAACAAAAAGGAAACATTTAATGGGTATATATACATTTAGTTACATAATCCGATAATGTGCCATTAATAAGTTCACTTGAAGAAATAAATGTTCGACTTTTCTAATGCAGAATAAAACTGGGGAATGAAAAAAACTGAGACGAAAATAGTCAGCACTTGATGTTGTTGAAGCTGCAATGCGTGTACAAATGTAACAGACTATCTCGTAGTCTAAACCAAGTGGACCTAACTTCAGTAGAATATGGTGGCATCTCTACATTGCACTCTGTTCCATCACTGACTAGCATCTTACCAATATCATTCCATTGAGAAGTTCAAACAAAACGCTTAGAGTTAATGGTGTTTTAAACTCTCTGATCTTTGCAATATGTCAATGAGTGGATGATTGATTGACACCCAAACTTTCTCAAAATATTTTAATAATGGTTGTTAATTGAATTAATCCCATTCAGTTAGTAACTGTGTATGAGATGGTTTAGCTAGAAACAAGTTTGATATTTACCTCCTACCTGATTATATTCCTCTTCCAAATTTAATGCGCCATTTCAAATCTAATAATTTCTAATTCACTCTTGGTTAAATGGTTGATCATAATTGACTTAAAAATGAAAAAGATGTAGATTTAATTGAAGTTTTTATAAGCTATTGCTATATTGGGTGACTCCTCCATTTATAATGCTGGAAGTTTGAAGGTGCATTGTAGGTTTGGATGCCAAAGATGTGCTTTTTGAAATTTATTGCTGCCTTTTGAACAACTGGGTTACGTCAATCTCCTGCCAGTACCTGGAGACACTTCTCCCGTTTTGGTTAAAATTCAAAGTCTGAATTCAAAGTATAGTCTCGTTTGATTCATTACTAAATGAAACTAAAATATAATTATTTGTTTCTTGCCTTTTCAGTCCTGTCAGCAATCAATGCCTTGAATGGAATTACAGTGACATAGCTTGCCGTTTCAATAGCATTTAATACTATCTTTCAGGCCGGGTGGTGGTTACCCTGTTACATCAGCAGGTATGAGGTCACAGTATTCAGGGCTACTAGCGGCAGCAAGGGGGTACTCACCCCTGATGAGTTCCCCTCTATCTCCTGGCATGTCCCAACCTTCCTTAGTATCTCAAGCATCCAAACATGATCTACATCCCAGCATGTTGCAAGAGAACAGATTTATGTAAGTAGTACAGACTCATATGTCAATATCTATTATAATACGCTGTATTACTCATTTCAATTGTTTAGATATATTGTTTTTGCAATGTTAAATTTGACGTAGCTTCCTACCGAACTTGTAGTTATTTCATGGTCGCTGCATATAAGTGTGTGTTCTGAATCCGACAGCCGTTGGTTAATTTAAACTCAAGTTGTTTTCCAAGATTCAATCTTCCAGTACATCCTAAGGGAAGTTTGGTAAGACTGGAATGTAGCCACTTATAAATTTATCAACTTATTAAGATTTTCATCAATTTTGAGTTGAAACTAGAGGACAAGGTACACTCTTCATTTACTCAAACATTTTCCCCCAACTTTACAAAAAGAACCAATTAATTTATAATCACAGCCTGTGCTTATCTTCTGTGACCTGGTTGGTGTCTTGACCCTAGGGGTTATAACTTACTGTATAAGATCATCTATTGACGTTTCTTTCCCCAAGGCTTATCCTGCTCCTATCATTATTAGCTTGTAACCTAATCGGGTAATCTAGTATTTGGAAAAGTGGGTCTGTGTATATTATTGTAGTTTTAGATTTGGGAAAGTTTATACCAGTTATCAGACCATTTTCACGAGCCATTACTTGCCATGGTGATGAGCTATGTGCTGTAACCTGGTAATACTTTAATATCACACTCTGTCACAGCTAGCCCCAATCCCCACTCAAACTGATTTATGTTACAGGATGAATCAATTATATCCACTCAAGTAGCCAATTTTCTTTACCCATTAGAGGGTCACATGAATTTGGTACTGCTCCTTAGTTTGGTTTAATTTTTTCTAATTTTATTTTAATATTGCTTAAACCCCTGATGGTCAGTTGAAAAAACAGTTCGATGTTTTGATGTGTTTTAAAAGTTACGTTATATTCCACCTTACAAAATCTTGTCTATGTGAGTGAATGAAGCTACTTGATTCTTCAAAAGATTCCCAGCTACCTATTTGTAGCAGAATTGTCAACTTGACACCAGGTTTTGTTTTATTTTCTCATTTTATGATAAATGGTAACATTATTTAATTTTGTAGCACACATCCATATGGCAATGGAGTTAATGGGCATGAAGACCAACATAAGGAGAAGAAAAAACCTCATATCAAAAAACCTCTAAATGCTTTCATGTTGTTCATGAAAGACATGCGTGCCAAAGTAGTAGCGGAATGTACATTAAAAGAGTCGGCTGCAATTAACCAAATATTAGGGAGAAAGGTAAGCAGTAAATGTGTTGACAAATATAATTGGTCTGATTATGCTCTTAATCTTGTAGGAACTTTATGGAATATATTAGAATAGGTATCGTTAGGTTTTAAAATGAATCACCAAATAACATTATCAATCGATTTCCGTCTGCCGTGCTATTATCTAGACCTAGAGCTTGGGTACTAGTAGTGCAATCTCTGCCATTTTGTCCAAGAACATCGTACAAGGATACAAGTTTTGACTAAACTGATGGTTTTGAAAACTGGAATTCAAGATGGGCGAAATGGGTAGCGTACTGATTTGGAGACCTGCGGACCTTAGGGTGTCATGTTCAGCTCTCCTCGCTTGTGAAGGTACTTTCTGTCACTCGGTGGAGATGCTTCCTCTGGAGGACGAGATATGTAGGTTCACTATAATAGTTGTGGACAACATTCTATTTTCCGTATTCTGTAATATTGCCGACTTAGATGACTCTAGATAGTTCTCAATTGGTAAATGGTGTATATTGGGTCCTGGGGTGAGAAGTATACTGGTAGTTCCTATTACACCACTAACAAACACCACCACAGTACAACACCACAGTGTACAACACCACATTAGAACACCACTGTACAACACCCCAGTAGAGCACCACTGTACAACACCACAGTACAACACCACAGTACAGCACCACAGTACAACACCACTGTACAACACCACAGTACAGCACCACAGTACAACACCACAGTACAACACCAAAATGTACAACACTACAGTCGCCAACTAAACCACCACAGTATGGCACCAGTCAGCTCTGCCATCTCCTTCCGATGTTGTTCCTCCCCTATTATATGATAATGTATACACATGTACATGTAGATGGTGGTATACTTGTATGTAGCGCAGGAGGCATCAGGATCCCAATCACTGGGATACAATCACCTAGGCACTATCACCTTGTGAATTACTAGTAAGCTGGTGAAATCATCTCTTGCTGGATAGATGCACTTGTCTAATGATTTCAAATCAGTTTAGCAAATAATGTTCTTGGGGTGGTTTAATTACAAGAACAAGAACAGAAGAAAATTATGCAACTTTTTCAGTTAGAAACCACACCAATACCACAAATTGCTCAAGTGCACTTTTAAGTTTCGTTACCACCAAGTTACAATTATGCAAAATGACTATGTAGCCTAATACATTTTATTTCCATCAAAATGCAGACAGTTTAAAAGCAATAGCATTATGTGAGTAGCGAAAGTGTTTAAAATACAAAGATTCTCTCTCCTATCATATAGATTAATACAAAGATTCTCTCTCCTATCATATAGATTTTAAGACTGTTTTTGTTGTCTTGTCAAATAAGTTGTTTTGCCTTTGTAGGACAATTTTCAAACCCTAGATGCAAATTGAGGTTTTTAATATTCAATTATGCTCAAATATGAATATAAATCATAAATTTATATATATATGATATAACTGGCGAATCAACACGATAATAAAATATTAGAAGCACTTGCTAGTGTTGACACCTTTGACAACAACCAAACTTGAAGTTGTCCACTATCACTTGAAACTGCTTGATATTTGATCGATAGTGTATAAAGAGCAGATATTGCAATGGTGGTGGGTAGGTAGGCCTTTGTACTCACTATTCTTGTTCTGTGCTGAATATTTTTGAGATTAATTAGTTAGTTATTAGGTTTTTTGGTATAATTGCTATCAAATTTTGAAATTTTCAAAGCTGTGATGTGCTTGGTCAGGTTATGAAAGCTGAAATACTTCTAAAATTTATCTTTAAATTTCACCAACTTGAGTCTTTGGGGATTGGGGTGCTCCAAACTCCACCAAGCTTTATACCAGACAGATATTTCCAGAATGGGTCTTTGAGCTACTTATTCCAGTTTAAGATATACATGTATATGTAATAATATGTGTTTTCACAGCCAGAATGTGCATTGTTTAAATTGCTACAGGTGATTGTAGTATTTTCATTTACATGTACATCTATATTGCTGACACAATACAAACACAGACTAGTGCATACTACTTATTAGTTATTATTACAAATATTAGATTTCACTTACACCAATCTTATTGTTCCAGAAATTTAGGCAGATAATAAGTTTCCAATTATATTTGAATAATTTTAAATAGTACTTATAATTGATCGAAGTTAATTATAAAATATACTCTCTCTCTCGGCACTTTAGTGTCTATCAAAATGCAGTCTATTTCCACATTTTGAATGACTTGATAAATTAATATAAGCTGCTAAGGGTCAGCTCAGCTAAGGTAATCCTAGTAATTACATATGATGTAAGCAATGTAGTATCTATTTGTTGCAATCCACTGCTGCCTACAATAATCCAAGTCTGCTTTTGAGTAAAATAAAATTCAGCTGATGCTCATGCATGCATTGTGTACATTATTTGGTTGAGTTAAAACCTGAACCCGGTTTTATCATGCATATTTGGGATAAGGGAGAATAAATATAGATAAAAATATTTTAATTTTATTAAAACGTTTTTATTACATGAAAATAAATAAAATAATTGTTACAAAGTCGAAACATGAGCACCGGCCACATTTTCTGTACAGATATGTTGAGAAAGCCAATGTATAAGTAAATGGATAAATATGTTATTGTGAATATATTCATCTACATGTATTTTTTACTAATTTTGAAGTATTTTCTAATGGAAATATGGGAGAGATCCAGTGGACCATGGGTGATTAGGCAAGGAGCTAGACAAATTTTAATTAACACAATGGCTATATTAGTCTAGTCTGACCTAGTATGTTAACTCTTAAATTGTGTCCCAGTAGGCTTACAAACATGTACATACGACATTGTATTGCATTGCAGCCTACTATACAAATGTCCAAGTGGTATTCATGACTATCCATACTTTTTTTTACAAATAGCAGGTTGTAAAATAAAAAGTTATTTTTTTCTATCTAACCTTGCAGGATGTTGCGCCGTAGATCTATATTATGACTGAATTATTGTTTTATAAGTACATACGCCCGTTACACACACATAATAAGTGCTATTTCATACTTATGCATCCAATAATATCCACACAATCCCATCACATTGCAGAAAAAAGTACATTGTATAGACAGCCTTGGTTCACTATTAATTGTAACCGAAAATATTATAACAACAAAATAATTTGGGAAACACGTAGAAACATGGAATCACTAATAGATAGTTTAGAAAAAAATTGCCTTAAAAATATTCTGTGTATTGCTGCACAGATAATGTCTAGCAAGGAAATAGAAATGGTGATATAATTAGTACCCAGTCTGTTGGGTAAGAGGTTCCAATGCCCAGGCAATGTGGAGTGTTTAATTACAGATAGAAATTAGGCCGCCCTTCCAACTGTTACGGCCCTCTACTAGTCAAATAATGGGAATGAGGAAAACTGCAAGCTTGACCTGACTGAGATCAAAGGATTGTCAAAAACGTGATCCTCTGGTAGCTCAGTCAGTTGGGCTATTATTAATACACGTTCAGCTAATTTACATGAATTCAATTAATTTGTTCTGAAGGCAAAGACAAGGGAAATGAAGCATGTACTGCAGTAGGGAAAGATTAGCTCATAGGTGTAATGGCTCGTTACTGTGATTCAGTTCACTCGTCTATCTACTAACTCTGACTCACTTTAGTCACACAACATCTGAAGAAGATCACGAATTTGCAGAGTTAAATGAAGCAACCTCGCATTCCAGTAGCGTGAACGCAATGTTCATTATTTCCCACTTACTCCAAAGTTGATCAGTGCAAACTGCAATAATATCACCATTGGGTATATTATTATATTGTTAGTATCTATTATAGTCAGCAGTTAGACTTCTGCTGACCTTGGCAGTGTTCATTGAGCAGACTATATGTTTTTGCTAGAACTGCTGGACAGGAACTGGGCAGATAGCATGTGAGCCGTAGGTCAGGGGTAATGAGTGTAGGATTTAGTTGGAACCTGCTTAACTGTGGTATGATTAATTGGAAGCTGCTAATAATCCTTTGATGTTGAGGCATTATGGATGATCTTAATTAACTGCCTGCAAAAGATGAGAGAGAACAAAGAGGAGATTGCAGCTTGTACAGTGTTTAGATTACACATTGGCTTCGGAGGAAAACACCACAACAATGATATATATTCGCATCAGATGTCATGTGGCATCATATACCTGGTTACCTGCATATAGCAGGTTCTTTTCAGGTTTTACCCATAAACATATGACTTTACCCTATACAAGTTCAAATCTGTAGTATTTGTTATCATTTGAGTTACGTAATTTACTGATAACCTGCAGAAAAACCATTGTTGTTTTCATTTTGAACGTAATATTGTACAGTACATACACATTCTGTGGCATGTATATCGTTTTCTGTTTCCGAATTTTTGCATAGTAATATCCTTATTTTAGTGGCATGCCCTGGACCGAGCAGAGCAAGCTAAATATTATGAAATGGCGAAAAAAGAGCGGGAGATTCATTTAAAATTATATCCTGGATGGAGCGCTAGAGACAATTATGCCATGCATTCTAAACGGAAGAAGAGGCGGCGGGAGCCTAGTATAGAAAATAAAGGTATATATTGTATCTTCCACCCCCACCTGTTTGTCTGTGACCGTGTGTGCTAGCTGTGAGCTTGCCTAACAGAGCGGACTGCCCATCAATCTTACGTATGCTCTGCCATAAAATATGGGAATTAAAGTAATTCTAGCTCATGCAGGTGGGTCAGCCGATGAACACATGGCACAGAATATAGTATGAGTGTGTTTATGAATCAAACGAGGAGATTACTACAATCCATGGGTAAAGCTTATTGGGCCGAAAAATTTAAATCATTTACTGCACTATTAAGGGAGATTAAAAATATTGTGACGGAATACAAAGCTGTAGGAAAATATTTTTGTTACATTAATTCCATGTTGAATGCCCATGGAGTTATAATCGCTTGAATAATGGATATTGTTATTAGTCAGTCTCATTTAAGTTTCGTAACCGGAGGTAAAAAATCATCGAAGACATGGATTTTACTTTAACTCCGAATTTTATATCCTTTATATCCACGACTTGATTTCAGCGACTAAAATGTTTCACTCTTTCTCTATGGAAGAAATTTGGTTCTCATTCCGTTTGGGAGAAGCTTAACTGCATAAATTAGTACATACATACACCTCGCTGGGAATACATAAGAATGTGATTCCCTACTGCCTTGTAGTTGTTTGTATGTATCCAGTTATTAT
This sequence comes from Bugulina stolonifera, assembly GCA_935421135.1. Classification (NCBI taxonomy): domain Eukaryota; kingdom Metazoa; phylum Bryozoa; class Gymnolaemata; order Cheilostomatida; family Bugulidae; genus Bugulina; species Bugulina stolonifera. Next base: position 32,732,450 of record OW285187.1, read on the forward strand.
GAATATTCACTCCACTCAAAGCTACAAGCAGTGAATGTTGATAGGTTAGGTGAAGATGTAATGGGACATATGGTAGATGACTCCATCCCTTGAGGAGTCTCTAGCCCTCCCTCCAGCTAATGACAATATTATGCAGATGAATCTCATCTTTTGATGTCTCTTTTTGAGTAATTGATGAATTTATGTTCCTTTGATGTTGCTGTGATAAGAATGATAATGTGAAGTGGTTGGTGAAAGGGAGCTCATGTTACCTGCCTGCCTGCGTCTAGCAGACATATTTACCTGCAGTATATAGAACAATTTGTTCTGTTTACTTATAATTCTGTAGGCTGATTGTAATACAATACAAGTATTGGGTGTGATCTCAGACTGTTTAATCAGGCACTGGTACCACCCAAGTTAGTTATAGTTCTACACTCAACGCTGCTAATTTATAATCTAGTGTCATTTTGATTTGTAATGGTACGCTCTGTAAATTTTAGAATGTTCCAACCCCAAGAAATGTAGAGCCAGGTTTGGCTTAGACCAACAGAGTCAATGGTGTAAGCCTTGCAGGTAAGTACACATTGTTGGCTTGCTGAATTTTCTCTGCTATTTCACTGCATAATCACACTGGCTCTAGTGTTATTCATGATACTAGCACCACATTGTCTTAAAATGTTTTCTTTCTGAGATTTGTTTGTACGCACCAAGGAGATTATAGTTCCAACTTCTATGCACAAAGTTGTTAAGCTTAGCACACTAACAGGTCACATGTTTGACTCCATAACCAGTTGATTGTTAGCTGGATATTTTATGATTTTTACTTACAATTTATCTGATACACGGAGTATAGCACACACCAACTAACTGTCACACACAAGTTTTCTTGTTTCTAGCACCACAGTAAATATTTATTGCAGAATGATAGAACCTATGTCAACTGAGCCCCATATGGTTCTACCTGAGCACTGCAATGTTCCGACAGACTTGCGTATAAAAACCGAGTCTGACGATTCATTAAATGGTGCGAGTAGTTCGGGGCTCACATCATCGTCATCACATACGCTAGATCAGAGTAGCGCACCAATCACATCACAGTCCATGAACCTGCTAGCAGTTATTGCTGCTGGTAATGAGGCTGTAAGCTCTGCACCAGGTACTAAGCTGCATGCTGCATGATCATCAACCAAACAATAAAACCTTGTATCTACCACGTACTAGCATATAACCCTAACAGCTGCCACTGCCATTCTAGACATCTCCTTAGCCACCTTAAACTTGGTTATTGTAGACCAAATTATTCTACAAATGTAAGGAAAAACGCTTGTGGAAATCTTGGAGTCGCCCACTCATGATTACTTGTAACGGGTGTAGACAACTCTTTGAAGTAGTCTCTAATATGTAGAAAATCTTGTAAACAGCATAGTAGATGTTATAGACATAGAAGGTTGGAATTACTTGTAGGTTGTTATGGTGAAGGGACTAGTTTAGTTAGGGATTCAGAGCAGCTCAGTCTACTAACTCTCTTAACATCCAACCCAAACCCAAAAATTATTGTTGTGACAAATTTGTTCCACGGGAATATCATCCGGTGAAAAGTGATTTGACCAATGATAGTTTGCTGTTGTAAGTTTGGACCCAAGATTTGTCGTAAAATTGTATTTGGTATTGTTGACATCAGTCCTCCTCTTTCCGGTGCTAGAATTGTCATAATCTGACTCATTACGTTAGGCAGCATGGAGGGAACACCTGTTTATATTACTTTCAACTTGGCTAATTATAATGCATGCCTCCTGCTTGAGAACATAACAAACTCTGTACTATACGCTGTGCTATGCTAGGGGTAAAAGGCGGGTGCATGCGGGACCAGGCTTGCTGAGACTCCGCCATACTTCAATTTATTTATAGCTTGTAGTACAGCATGACTCAGCAGACAGATGTAATGGTGGCAGATATACTTGGTAGGTACTGGCTAGCAGTTAATCATCCGTTCGACTAGTAGTCATGTACATGCACTTGTTCTTGTAGACGAAAGAAGAAATGCATTAGATTCATGACAGGTGATCCTGATGCCGATGAGCATACAGACAGAGAGGATGAAGAGGACGATGACGATGTCGACAACACTAATAGTCTGAGTGCGCGGGCTGCAGGGAGCGACAGTGACGATTCATCACAGGCTGGTTATAACTCAGAATGTGGCAGCATACCCTCCACTTCTGTGTTCAATGAGGAAAACAAAGTCGGCATCGCAAACAGTCATAACCATAGTATTGGTGGTATACTGGGACTATCTGGTCCCTCACCAAACAAATTAACTACTCAGTCTTCTCTAGGCTCTCAGCCTACTAGTTCAACCAATGATCCTTCTTCTACACTGTCCAATAGCAAGTCTGCCATACATGCCACCTAAACTTCCTGCATTGGCGTCTACCTGCTTTTACTTACTTTTTTATGTTGTCTTCGTACCTGATGCTGGTGGCTCACTGTTACCTGGTAACAGTGACTAATACAGAGCAGGCTAGAGCTCAATACTACTATTAAGAATAACACTATGATATAATCATAGAACACAGTGTATAAAAGTGTACATACTGAGCTTCTCTCTGTATTCCTTACTATTGTAAATCAATTGGCATCTTTGTTGTATTTATGCAATTTTATCATAGTTATGATTACACATGTATATGTTCCAATTATATGTACAAGTGTGGTATAATTTGTCCCTAGTTTTTTCTGGGGTCTGTATTGTTTATTTCATTTTGGCCCAGTAGCTCAAATTAGTAAGAATATACACAATTTACCCATTTCATTTTTATTATCATTTTAGATTTAGCATCACTTTTGATGTGCTAAAACAACGATTTCTAAGTAATGCAGAAATCTTATGCATATCTCTGAGTATTTGCAGGGAGACGGAAAGAGCATATTTTTGTAAAAACAGTCTTTATTACCTCTCTCAAGTGACAAAGTTGTATTGTATGGAAGATATCATATTTCTTATAAAGATGAATGCGCCAAGATTATCATATCTGTCTACCATTTTGTAGTGAATTGTGATCTTTTTGGTATTAAAGTTTATATTGCAACAAAGTATAAACTTTCCAATTGATGCTAAACTGATATCATAGCTAAAAAAGTTGCAAAAATTATTATGTACAGCATTTCTTTCCACACATCACAAGTTAGTCAGTTCAACAATTCATCATCTTCAACCTCATCTGGCATTTGATCTACTTGGAAATCCACTACAGATCGTTTACTAGTAGAGGAGGACTGTTTAATAAAGGTAGTAGTGAAAGCATTGTGTAACCTTCTGGCTTTTACTGGTCCAATACCTGGGCACAGCCCCAATGAATCTACATCAGCATTGATAATGGCTTTCAGCGTCTACAAGTCAAAATTTTACTATAATAATCATTCAACAGTTTTATCAATGCTACAATACAGATCTAACTCATCTAAACTATTCCACTGGTTCTAAGCAGCAAACCAATATTGACCCATGTTTGGTGCCCAGTGTACAAAGATAATGGAAAGAAAGATCGTTCACTCCAGGGAAAGTGAACCATTGGGTGTATTTGGATGTAATAGGGTATCATCATTGAGTGAACTATCTTTCCTTCGATCATTCTTTGCTGCGCAACCTATATTAGGATATAACGCCATTCCTACAATGTTGGGCTCTTTTAACCTGACATTTTGCCACAACATTAGTTCCATATTGGTATCATATTGATAAATAATGTATGTTATGCCGCAACAAAATACCTAACATATCCTGTGGTGGTGTGTGAGCACACCCCTATCTTCCCTATGTTCAAAATACCTAACATATCCTGTGGTGGTGTGTGAGCACACCCCTATCTTCCCTATGTTCAAATACAGGCAACTCAATTACATATAATTATGCATTAGCAGTCTTTTGCACATTGGAGTTGTCTTCTCTTCGAATGCATCAAACTTTGTTGCTGTTATTATAATATTGCATAAATGGAGTTGTCTTTTCGGGAAATCGGCAGCCACAAAAAAAAACAATGAGAACTCCAAATTGGTGAAACTTTAAATGGAAGTGTATAATCTTAGAGAGTCACTGCCACTGGCAGCACTATTCTCTATTAGTGGTTAAACAAGTGAAATAAAGCTGGACTCACTTTAAAACGAGTTAAGAGAGTGGTAACATCTGTTTTGTTGACCCCTTTCACGGAGGTAAGAAATTCTGTCGCCTACAATAAGTTGAAAAAAGTAATATTTATGAAATGTTTAAAGTTTCAAACAGAAAAATGTCAATAGATTGGAGAGCGTAGCGTCTTGTTACTACCAGTAACATCCTCCACAATCTCTTACTGTTCAAATGCACATCAATTGGAGTTATCTTCCCTCTAAGTCGGCATTAGCTATCAATGATCATACACTTGCAATAGTTGTACATCTTCATATTGACTGCTGATGTTACCATAAATTTCTGAGATGTGCTTTTGCCATGCTGAAGGGCAGGTAATTCCTACTACACCACCCTGGTGACTCACTCACCTTATGATCACAGAGTGGATAGTTTTAGCAGAGTAGCTGGTATATTATATCTACATGTGTATTATACATAAATACTTGTAAGAAAGGAGATCTGACCTGTGATAAAAAGTCTGTTTTAGTTCTGCCCATAATATCTGTGGGTGGTTTGTTCTCATAAGATTTGTAAACTTCTAAATATCTTCCAGCCTCTTCTAAACTAATTAGATAAAATACAGTTCAGAGATGAGTAGTTTACATACATGTACATAATATCAATGAATTTGATGCATATCCACTTACTTAAATTGGGTTAAAATTGGGTTAAAATTACCATACAGCATCACTCAGTGACAGGCACTAACGATGGAATTGATGGTAGACATACAAGGCTGCAATGGCTAGAACCAGATACAAACTATATGAAGTAGATGTATGAATATGAATTGAGTTTAGCTGCCGAACTGCTGAAACGTTATTTTGCATGTGGACTGTGTTAGCCTACAAACTTCCATTCAACAATCAAAAATTTCTAATAATGCTCGAAAGTATAAACAAATCCAGACCACCTTACATTGGTACATGTAAGTTCTATACCTGAAGGCTAGAATGAGGGTGCAATCTGCTAGAATGCATATGCGAGCCAATTGGTTGAGTTCATGGCTTATATCTTGCTGCTTCTGTAATAACATAAAAATGTTTGCATATTACAAATGTATATGATACTGTAAGGTGTGTAAATGTAACAAACAAACAAAAAAACAAACAGCATGAAATATGTTTTCAAGCAATACTATCATTTGAATATATAAATGGCAAAAGTGAATAAAGGTAAGCACAAGTACTCAAAGAGAGGGTATCAAAGAGTTGTCTACACCTAGCAGGAATCGTACAACTCTGAATTAATCTAACTCGAACATGTGTGTGAATGGTGCTTGGTGATGAGATGGTATAATTATTTAGTTATGTGTGTGTGGTGTGTAATGTAAACAGCAAAGTTGTTTCATATATACATGTACATAGTAATATAATAATTAATATATATATTATATAATAATGATTCATATAAAATAATATTAACCGTGTCCACATGTAGAAGAAGTATTCTCAAATCATATGACTTTCCCAGCTCCTTCAGTCTGTTATGAATGTAATTTGGAAATCTGTAATAATATCAAAGCACTGTTATGTAATATGTTAATAGTGCACTGAGTAAATAACTCCCAAGTACAATGAGATAATAGTCTGAAAATCTTTAAGATTGCAGGTGTAAAAATGTCTGTGTCAACCAACCTGCTTGTAAAATCAATGTTTCCTATGCACACATAACATAAGTGTCATATGCAAATACATGTAAAAATAATATGCAAAAGCCACCAATGAGGTTTGAACTCATGACCTCCTGTTTACTAGACAGGCGCTCTGCCACTGAGCTATAGCGGCACATATACACACACTTTTTCACACAAAAAACCTGTGAAATTACCTGTTGTGATATTTGACACTAAGGTAAAGAGCACAGGTACATCTTCCAAGTTCGTAATCTGGTACAATAGTGTCAAATTCCCATGGAACATTCCGGATGAACTTTAGAACAGGATTTCCTTTCTGTTTCTTGTTCACCAATATGCTGTAAGGTGAGGCGACAGCAGAGCTGCAACAACAAACACTGCCTGATATAAGGTGTAACATAACTAGTGCTTACTAGTGCTTACTTTCCAAAGTTCCATAAATTAAACAAAATATCAAATATACAGTGTACATGTATAGTATAACTACCTAGAAGCTGCTGGTGTACCTTCTGTACAAGTCTGGTCAGAAACTGGATGGTCAGTCTTAGACTGGTGGTCTGTATGTACCTCTGTAACACTAGACATGTGGTTTGTATGTACCTCTGTAACGCTAGACTTGTGAGCAGCAGGTGCTGCTTGAGATGCCACTGGTTGACTTTTAAATTCAGATCTTCTTTCAAAGAGAGTCTAAAAAGGTGATTTTAATATATATTTTACTTTATGATACTGTTTCACAAGAGATATATTTCTGAGCAGCCAAGGACTTGGTTTTACATCTATGGAAATAACCCATCCTTGACTGGGGTTGCAAACCGGGGCTCCTTGGCACCTAATCGCCTAGCACAGTGGACAGACACATTAACGACTACATCTGCCTGGCTTCCTTACAAAAAGGAGTCTTACCAATGAGCAACACTTGGGTACTGAACCAACTGCAGATGGGACACTCCTCTATGATCACCTTGCTACACAATATAATTTTAAAAATAAATTAATGAATGTAAGAACTCATAGCCCCAGTTGTAACTCCAACACTCCAAAGCACTGCTTTTTAAAAACTCACTCCTAAGCTACTTTATCTTGTTATTAGTGTATTATAACAGACTGAATTTCTATCAATATCCTACATAATAGGAAAGCAAAATTTCATACAGATACTCATTTTCATGGTTTGCAGGAGGAAGAAACCGAAAGCCTTTGTAGTAACAGTGATAGGTAAACTTGCCTGTTTGTCGCTTGTTTTCGTCGTTGAAGTGAAATCATCATCTGAAAACTCATCATCAGAAAATAGGGGTACATTGAATGCTGCCATTATAAAAAACAATATAAACTGTATCCAAACTTCCCAGCTCGTTTAGTTATAGTTCCAAAATTTGATATCTACAAGGAACACAGAAATAGTCTAGAAAATGAAGGTTTTCACTGTAGCACCACTTTAGTTGCAGATCAAGTACCTACAAGAGATTAGAGAATCTACCAAGGCTGAAGTACAGAATGCTGAGATGAGTCTTGCTGATAACCACTGTACCAATGTGAAACTGTTTTCAAAATTTTTGGGAAAATTGAGCTTGTAGAACATGTATTTTCCAGGATAGGCTTTATATGTCTATCTCTTTCTTGAGTTTCGAGACCTCCAATTAGAGGAAAACCTTCAATTAGTATATATAATATTATTCTACTACCAGTTACCCTAATCAGAAAATTCTGCATATTGATGTTAATTCTACAATAATAAGTTGAAACAGTTAAATTATGAGATAACATTCAGTTTAACAATTTATCAAGAGTGGGATGCAATTATTCATAAACTAGTATATCCTAAAATAGATTTTTAAGATAAGATTAGCACCTCTTTTCTAATGACCCAATTGTGTGCTCTTTTTCGATATTATCAGAGATACCATGCCACATTCAAGTTAAAGACTCTCACATGAGTTAATTAGAGCAGAGTGACAGTTTGTGGTTCAGCAAAAAGGCTCATGACTTAAATACTTGTACCTACAAAAAGCTTGTAACTTGCATTGTGATTTGATTATGACTATAACATTATTATATTGAAATGTTCAATAACTCAGTTGTTCCGATTAATCAATAAATATAATTAACTAGTGACTTGAATTGAAGAGCCACAACTAAGAGTTAGCCTTGCCAGCTTGCAGATAGATCAAATGACTCTATTTTATACAAGTTCTAATTTATGCAAGATGTTTAAAATCATGTTCCCAAATTTAGCATCCAACCTCAACAATTGGCTGGAAAAATCAAGATGAGATGGAGCATCCCACCACCTCGACAAACCCAACATGAAAAAGGTTTTAAAAATTTAGTTTATGTGAACGTCCCAATTCACTTTGTAATTGAAATGAATACCAAGATATTCAATGGTATCTACATGTTCAACAGGAAATTTGCTCAAGAAATAAACACTATGACTACTGAAAGTAGTGGTGTTGTATGTTCAGACGTGAAAACCACTACATTATTTTTTTGGATAAATTAAATTTCATAGAATTTAAAGTATTTCTGAATTCTGTACTGTCAGGGGACTTGCTATGGACTTGAATATTAACGTAGGCCTATCATTATCAGCAACTGCATAGAACTTGATGCTGGAATGTGTTACAGGTTCTACAATAATATAATATAACTAAGAGAGAAATTCAGACCCGGGGAGTACAGTCAACAAATTGACTCCTGTGATCCAGGAATATTCCTATATATGAAACCAAGTGATTAGCTAGCTTTGCTGTAGCTTTCTTCGGAATCTTCAGGCTAAAAGTATGAGAAAATTAAAATCATAATTTATAATAATAATGATAATAACATAATAAAAAGTCAGTTATTGTAATCGAAGTCTAATGAAATACAATATGAATACGAATATCAATATTACATTGATATTCATATTGATATTTATTTATATGATAATTACATCATTTTATCACACTGTATCTGCTATGACACATGACATAACCATGGCCATGGTTAATTTAATATATAAAGGCCTAATATACTGGCATATTATTATTGTAAAGAACATCAATAAAAATAATACAATTTTAATCCTACAATAATTAAAAAGAAAAGTCAGTGTCGAAATGAAATTAAAAACTGTCTGGTATGGCACTCATTTCTAGCCTACATTAGGCTCAGTTCCACTGCTGGAGCTACGATATATATTGTAGATTTATCTTTTGTTTATAACACAGTGACAGTCCCTCTCTCTATTGTGTATTTGTTACATTTACGTGCAAATGTTACAAAATTCCAGAAGAAGAAATTGAGAACTTGGGGAAAATCCCAGGGATGCCGTGTTTCACCTTCATTCAACCTTTATTGTAGCAGAGGTGCTAGCAAACAATTAAAATTATTGTATCGGCGGAATATTGCTGTCGCCCCATTTGTTATTTTCTTCTAAGTTCTAAGGCTCAGAAGTTATGGTCATCGACAACTTAGAATTACATAACATCATCAAACAAATACACTATTGCAAGGAAGAGGGGGAGCTCATTTGAAAAGAAGTAAAGTTCTACATCTAACTGCGAATGTAGTTATATAATTTTTTGCAAAGCAACATTCTACGTTCCAACTATTTTTATAGTTAACTAAGGTAAGCAAAAAATATCCCCAAACATACATACAACTATGTGTCATTAAAAGTACTCCCCTTCCTTCAATATAATCATGGTAATTCATCTACATGGCACAATACCATAACCTGTAACATTATGATGATAACTGTTATTATTGTGAATAATGTATTATATTGATTCATAGCTACTCACCCTGCCACAGACTGAGGAACTATGATCTAAAATATGGAATCTTCAGAAAATTCTTCCGAAATGCATTCTTCAATGGCTACAATGATGGGGATACCTATGGCTATGCATATGTATAACAATAACAATACCTACACTGGTAGTATTCCAAGCAGTACAATGTCGGCAATGCATAACAATTCACCATCAGGAAACTCGGATACCGCTTCCAAAAGAAAAAAAGGTATATCTTACATGCATAATATGAATTTACCTGGATGTTTTAGATGTGAATTGTTAGTTTATGACTATATATTTTGCTGCTGATGCCATTTCTCTAAATGGACTACATATATATAATTTATGTGACACGGCACCCTTCACAAAAACTGAGCTGTTATTCACAGGTCAACACTTGAGGATTGGCACCAGATTTACGTGTAGCTTATATGCTTATATTATATACAGGTAGTTGAATAAAATAAAAATCACATATCATATCACCCTAATTTCAAACTAATGTGCATGTAAGTCTAAGCTTATTTTAACACCCTTTATGGGTCTTATTACCTACAGTATTATAACAAATATTTCATCAAGTAGTGATTTTCTGTCAAAAATGCCATTTTATTAGATAACCTTGACTTATTGCTGCACCCGTGTACACACTACATAGGCTAGGTTTACAAATATATTAGCCAATAAGTAGGCCGTATGTTATAATAGTTAGCATACAATACACTTTGGCCAGTTTCTAAAAACCTATGTTCCTACGAATAGAGCTTAAAAAGATGCTAGCGGATCAGTTATTAAATAAATAATGAGAAAAGTGGTCATCATTTCATGTTAGCATATTTAACAAATTCAGAAAAATATTGTAGAGTAAAAAGTGTGCCTTAAATTGTTAGGTACTTAGAATGAAGTAGTGTCCCAAGATTCAAACCAATGAGAAAGTAGCCCCATCATAGCATATCAATCCTGTTTATTGACTTGTACATGCACATTATAACATTGCATTATGTTAACTTTCTTGCTTGCACATATCTGTACTTGTTGTTACATATGTATGGCCCTCCACATCTACACTGTGCATGCGAGTTATACGCTGGGAGTGAATCAATCAGTCCTGCATAGTAGCAATACATTTGAATACCTCACCAGTCTACTATGTATGTGCATACCTACATGTGTACATAATACATATGTATGTACAGTACATGTGCACATGTGTATGTACAGTACATATGCACATGTGTATGTACAGTACATATGCACATGTGTACGTGTATGCACCCACATATATGTACTGTACATTACATTAGATGGAAAATTCTAAAACTTTGCAACCCATAAATTAGTGTTGTTATATACATATATTACACTGAGGTGCAGGCAAGTGAACTTTTAATTGAGAATTGTCTCATAGGCATTATTTTTGTATGACATCATATATCTCCAGAGTCATAACTCATTTGCAGACTAATATGTAGCTCTAGGAAAACTTTGCCATGTGCAAGTAAAATATTTTTAATTGTTAGTAAGAAATATATTCTCTCTATGATTATTCATTCTATAATTAATGTATTATACTTCATATACAAAAAATTGATTATCAAGGCTTACTTCTAGAAAGGCGTTAGATTAAATGTTCAGAACAGCATGTTTTCAAAGGGTGTTTGTCCCACAATAAAGTGTTTAGTCTGGTATTGTAAAGAAAGAATAACTCCTCACAGGAAAGATGAGCAAATTTTCCGAGACAAGGCAGATTTCTGTATTGTGACACTGGACACTTGATATTTTAGTAGACACTGAACACATGATATTACAGTGGACACTGAACACATGATATTTTAGTGGACACTGAACACATGATATTACAGTGGACACTGAACACATGATATTACAGTGGACACTGGACACGTGATATTTTAGTGGACACTGAACACATGATATTACAGTGGACACTGGACACATGATATTACAGTGGACGCTGAGCACATGATATTACAGTGGACACTGAACACATGATATTACAGTGGACACTGAACACATGATATTACAGTGGACACTGGACACATGATACTATGTAGTGGACACAGGATAGCATATATGCTACCATCAACAACACAAAGAATATTATTTAGTTCAATAGATCAATTGATCGCATGGAGCTCTAGAGAAGACTGCAATTACTGTCTGGCTAATGACCTCATCATTCCAAACTCTTAAGATTAGAGTTATGTAATAGGGGAGGGAATCGCCTGGTAGTGGTGGAGGACTTATACCCACACAGACTGGCATAGGAGCCTTAGGCCAATACAGTGTAGTCTACACAAGAGATGTTTTTTGCTTTCTACCAAAAGTGGCTCACAGCACCTCTGAAGGTGGCTGTGAATGACCCGCAGATCCTTAAATAGTGGTAATGAGATGAATTGGATTTTACTGCGTTGTTATCCTTGTATTTCGCAACTATCTAGCTATTATCTTAATACTAAACAGTTGACGTAATATAAGGATAGTAACGCAACAAAATGCAACTTATACTACTATTCATTTTTACTGCATAAACATTTTCACATTAAATCATTAAACTAATCATATAAACGATTTGAGATCTATGAGTTATTAATATAAATGTACTATATTAAAGGGCTGTCCTAGTAGTGTTCTTTATTTATTTACATGTAAATAGAGTCTACAATTCTATCAGTAATTAATTTCACTTTCATCCAAAGCTTCAAAAATCACTATTGAATTTGAGGCCGTTTTTGGGTTTTAGATGTTAAGCTAACAATAATTGTGGTTAGTGTAAGTGGTATAGTGAGTCCAGGTCTGACATCAATTTTAGACGCGGCATAGCAAACCCCCAAACAAGTCTTTCGCACTGTCTATATCCACCACTGCGCTGTCCAAGGTCACTACCCCAACATCATTCAATATGGTTTTATCTTTGTCTACTATTATATAGATTGAAGCTCTTGACCAGGTTAACACTGAATCAGTATTCAGTATAGACTGTTTAGGTCAGCTGTTGAGCCTCCTACAGAGGGGGTCAGTGACTTGGTCAAGTTAGCTAGCTTACTTTATGGGAATCTCATTAACTGCTGCTGTTAATATGCCAGTTGTTACATAAATCCCAGAGGTCATGTCTAGATGTGGCAAGTATGCTGGTATACCACATTCAGTGTAGTGGTGGTGAAACTGGACAGTTTATGATTGTGATGTATTGGGTTCTATACAAACACTATGACATTATTTGCTAATTTTTGTATTCAAAATACTATTAAATGAAAAGTACACCAGTAGTAAGTCTACAATAGCCAATGAGATGGGGCTTAAAACAACTTTTACTGCTGAAAAAAAACACAACTTAGGCATCTTATATTATAATGTGGGCATCGTGGCATTCACCTTGTATACGATTTATTCGCAAATCAGATGACGATGTACATCAACAAGAAAACGTAGGTCTACTGATTTCTCCATAACACTTTTCCATGATGTCACTGACTATATCTTCCATTACATAGGCCTACTATACTTACATTGTACATAATATGATTAGCATAGGGTCACCTATGCTCACAAAATTAGCTAAGTTGTGTTTGTGAGGACCATCACTTTTTTCAATAGTAAAAATTTACTTTATTTACACCAGCACGATTAACAAATGAATTAAACTTCATGATGTTGATGTAGGAGGGAACATGACAAGTACTCCATATATTCCAAGCTACATGGACCTGAGCAACGGACCAGAGCCTTGTGTTGTTTGCTCTGATGCTGCTACTGGCTACCATTACAGATGCATGACTTGTGAAGGCTGCAAGGTAAACCTGTATGAAGCTGCATGACCTTAATTTATAGACTAGACCTAATAGTTTAAAAATATTGATTTGACCTGAAATAGCCTTCTCATAACTTGCTTAAGTACAACAAAAATTATGATATTACATAGTCATACATTTATACGATATATACCTGCACAGTATATTTGTGGTATATGGAGTATGAGAACTTGGCAATCACATGTTCCATGTCATGCATGCGAAAGTTGGCATTGAAGGAAAGGTAGCAAGTGACATCCACATTATGTAACCGATCACTTATATTTGTTGCGTCCTGTATATTGGATTAACGTATGGTTTCAGGGTTTTTTCAGAAGAACGATTCAAAAGAACTTGAAGTACCATTGCAAGTGGAATGGACAGTGTGTAATAGATAAGAACACAAGGAACCAGTGCCAGCAGTGCCGGTTCAACAAGTGCCTCTCTGTTGGCATGGCAACGGACTGTAAGCTATTAACCCATTATTAGCTAGCCTGTTTGTTTCTGATTGCAGACTGAACTACCTATTAGCATGTCTGAAACTTTGACATCTGTAGAGAGAATCATTATTGTTGCTCCACATTTACCAGTGTATTGGTGTTTTCCTGGCTCAATATTTTGCATATGTGATACCCATATATTTTTTGTCATTGAATTTTTACTAATATATTACATGTTGGTTTTCTCCCCATGTTAAACCTTAATCCTATTGATCTTGTACTACTTACTAGTGGTGCTAAATGAACAGCAAAGAGTCGCTAAAAGGAAGTTGATAGAAGAAAACAGAGAAAGACGAAGGCGTGATATGGAGGTACTAAATACATTGTGTAGCGTCCAATACTTTAATTTTTGGAAATTGTGGTGGGGCAACTCCTAACAGTATTGTGAAGAGTGTGTAGCTTTCTCTCTCTCCGTTAGTCACTCGGCGATGGAATTTACAAGTTGCCCAAAAGGAGAATAGGCGGTATTCAAACTACCAGTTCTAAACAATCTTGCCTCACCTTATATGTGGTAGGTGTAATACATTCGAAATTTTGGTGTCTGACTGAAGTACTGTATTACTACAGGGTTCAAATATCAATGGTACAACTATGAATCTAGCTGTGGTTCCACCTAGTAATGGTGGAATAGGAGAGGGTTGCATGAAGAGGTCCTCGATAAGCCCTAGTGGAAGCACATGCAGTATGCAGTCTACCAACAGCTCTACTACCTCTTCTCTAAAGGAGGCTGACCACTACCTTATTAATGCTATAGTACAAGCCTTTGAGAAAAGTGCTGTTCGAGCCAGAGAACCAATATCTGTGAGTAAACTCATGGGCGACATCTCACAGGACAATGTTAGTGAAAATGCCAAAAATCACTCCACAATTGATACCTGTATGACAACCCCAAATTTCTTTAGAGGACAGTAATAAAATATTTTTCAGTATGTAAAATTCATGAATATGTCAATGACTCCAACATGTAGCGTTATATATGTGTATGTGTAACTCCATCACATCTAATGATCTTTTGTTCTGCATTAAAAGTTGAACAGGGCAAAATCTGACCATGCACCACCTATCATAGTGTTACATAAATAGATGGTGCATTGACATCTTTATATTAATTTTGTCTGCACCTGATAAAACCAGCATCAACTTGAGGTTGCATGAACTTATTAGTGCAAATATTGACCTGGCTATAATTGGCATGTCTGGCTAAATGTAGGTTTCTTACTGGCGATTAATAGCAGAGGAGTGATTTTATTACCTGTTCTCTTATTATAGACTAGTCATTGACTGACAAATCATCTTAATATTATATTCATATATTATTCTACTTGGTATATATTATTCTATTACATGTACGCTCTTATATATGAGCATTACATAATATATAATACATAAACACTTGTATATGGATATGCAATTTGACAAGATGACAAGTTACCATGGAAACAGATGTTACATAACTTGAGTGGAAATTTTTCTAGCTTGAGCACCAAACATGAACAATTTGTTTGCGTGGCCTGATTCTCAGGCTAATACTTGCATGCGCTATGCAAGTAAGTACAAATGCACATACTATGTACCTTGTGTAGATCAAAACTAATAAAATTATCTTTATTTTAAATAAAGAAAGACATAGTGTGTACAGTTGCACATGTAGTTATGATGCACAATTAATCAATTATATCGGTCGCTACTATCTTTGACACAAAAGTGTGGTATATAATTTGTTTTCACTTTTTCAGCCTACATTGCCAGTGGATCCAGAAGATGCCAGCAGTAGTAAAATGTGGCAGCAGTTGGCCGAAGTAATCACTCCATCTATTGTCAAAGTAGTAGACTTTGCAAAGAATGTTCCCGGCTTTGAAACTGTATGTTCAATAGAGTTCATTGGTTCGATAAGTAAATAACTTGGTTTCAAGCAGCTATAATTATTATAGGTTTAGGTTTGATTGTAAAGGTAAAGTACAGCGTATTTGCTGTCGTCATTGTCAGTTAAATATAACTCCCTGTTTGCAGGAGATAAATGTAGTAGTTGTACATGAATTAGACATAGCAGCAATTCTTAGCTGATATTCCATATGAAGAAGTTGTCTTCTCTAGTATCTGTGATGGTGCCTCCCAACCTCACACTCCAGAGACAATTATGTGATTGATGGTTATGAGAGAATATAAAGTGTTGCAATTAACCAGCTACTCCACACATAAACCTGTCTAACCATTTTTGGAAAGTTCAACTTGTTGACTATCAGAACCAATTTACATTATCCCATCCAAATCCTCTAAATTATATTCTACTGTAGATTCTATTCTATTCTACTGCAGATTATATTCTATTCCACTGTAGATTATATTCTATTCCACTGTAGATTCTATTCTATTCTAAGTTCTTAGTTCCAATTGCTATTGCTGAGGTATTGACCCTATAATCACACATTTCCATGTGTATCTGCTTATCTGCTGTGGCGACAAGTTGTGTAATTAATGTCAATGATCTCCAGTATACAGTCATGCCACTTATGTGTATACTGAATCTCATATAATGATATTATGTGTACACATTTATAATACATGTATATTGTATGGTAGACCTATACAGCATAGGACATAGGCATTAGATTTGTCTCTCCAAGACAATGTTTATAATTAATAACGTTATCTTTCCATACATTATATATTACATCTCAAATAAATAAGAATATTATTTAGAGATCACTGCAAGGGTGTCTATCTAAGGTTGTTTAGGTACAAGAGTTGTGTGTATGACTGGCCTAGAGGTATATAATATCATGAACACGTAAGATTGGTCCATGGAGTCAACCTTAAACTCGGCAGTAACTGTGATGAGATATACACCGTATGCCGCACTACTCCAGTAATACTTGACTCACATAAATTCTTAATTATCATCGGCATAACAGGTATATAGTAAGATCATTGTAGGAACGATGGTAACACTGTAGTTTGAAGAACGGCATGGAAACATCGGTTGTACAAGTTCTCTCACCAAAATTGTGACTGTCAAGATGTCTTATTGTAGATTGACCTGCAGGACAGAATACTGCTACTAAAGAGCTGCTGTATGGAGATTATGTGCCTGAGAGCGGCAAGTCGATACAACAACTCTGACCAATCACTTACCCTCTCCAATGGATTCAAACTGTATAAGGACCAGCTGGGGGAGATCTCTCACCACGGAGTCAGCATGCTTATGGCACCCATATTTGAATTTGCTAGAAGCATATCAAAGCTCGACTTAGATAGCAATGAGGTAGCGCTTCTGGCAGCAGTGCTGCTGATGCAGTCAGGTAAGATTAAATTCGCCTGTAAGTTCTATGGAACAGTGTTTTGATCTACATGTACATGTTGAACATAACTACATGTAATGATAATTTCTAAATACAAGTATATTGAATAAACATCATCCACACCCAATCTCAAAATTTACATTTCTTACGGAAATGCTGAATCTTTCCGATTTTTATCAGACGAACTTGATAAGTACGCGTTTTATGTCTGTTGGTACAAAAGTTGTCTTCTCTTCTTGAGAGTAGACAACTACGGATCAACTCTATAATTAGATGATCTATATTTTGCACAGACAGAACAGGATTGAAAAACTCTTCAGAGGTAGAGAAGATACAGGAAACCATACTTGGTGCATTCAGCCGCTACGTCTGCGAGAAAAACAAGCATTCGCTGAAAAGATGGGCCACAATACTTATGAAGGTAGATTGTAGAAAACGTTACGACAAATTTGATATCTTATATTTTCTGCTTGGCTGTAAACTGTCAAGCGCATAACATTATTATTTATAGAATAGCATAATATTAGAGCTAAGTGGTAATATTCTGGTATGCAATTTTACCGCTAGCGGTGGGAAGCTAGGTGTTTTACAACAAATTATTTTTGTGTTCAAAGCAGATACATTGCGTGTCTAATTATAGTATTACTAAACATTATCCAACCGTCATTATGGATCCATTTCCTGTATAGTTAATACTGTAACTAAATATACTGGAAGTCAAGATGCTATGTTGTAGGTAACCGATCTTCGTACTATATCCACCAGACACGCTGAGAGAGTTCTGGCTGTTAAACTGGATAAACCAACTGAGATACCTGCCTTTGTAGCGGAGATGTTTGATGAGGGAGACAGTAACCAGATGCTTATGACTTCACTCACACCACCTGTGGAGATGCCTTCTCTTATCTCCCCAGAACTCAAGTCACCACCATCCAACTCCTACACTCCCATCAGTCTACACAAGGTTCCCAGTCTTAGTGAACTACAAGGTCTTACTTCCCCATTGCTTCGAACACCTAATCTCATAGCACCAGTAGCTCCATTCTGGTCTAACCCAAGTCTCGGTTTTGGCAGTCTACCACCTACCCCTAAAACACCCTTCTCATTCACCTCTGCGCTAGAAGAGCAAACAGGAGAAAATTGTGTGAGCAGCAGCGTATCAAATCTTCAGACTTTAGATTCTATATAATAGACTGAGGTCCAATTCCACACAGCAAGTTGAAGGTAAAAATATTTAGGTTTTGCAGATTAGATTGAGGTCTATACCAGAGCTGTTACTAATAGCAAGTTTATAAAGGTAAACAGATACATGTACATACCACAGCAGCTATATACACTTTCCTTTTCTAGAACTGCAATAGGCATAATAGTTCTGCTGCTTTCAAATAAAAGGATCAAAATATGATATATACATTGTAGCTTACAGGACGGCTGAAGAAGTTAGTTAGTGTACACTATTACCCTTTCCCCAGTTTTAGCCTCTGCACCACAAACATTTGAAAATAATTGGTGGTATGGCACTTGACTATTATATTACATGTATAACCTGCATTGTTCTATTACTATTTCCTCTTGCCCAAGAGACATATTTTTATAATGTTACTTTGATTTATGATATTTTTTATTTTCTGCTATAATTATAGTCTACAACAATATTGTATATTATAAGCAATTATGTCTTATATTAGACCAGTACAACAGAGCATTCAACCTACATGTATCTGCATAGAATTTTTGTTTTGCAGTATCAGTGAGAGGTTGTAAAAGAGTTGTAAGTTGTTGTCTATCTTTAACAATAATTTTGTATTTCTTTTTATGTTTAATTGCACAATGTTACATTTAGGTTAGTAAATGTAATACATGAACGTAATATTGTGGATATATTAATTTCTGTGTTGGCTAAGCATATTATTGCTATATCACGATTGTTATGCTAAATTGTCAGACCACTATAATATACATGTATGTAACGTGTTGCAAATTAATGTATGTTATAGGATCTTTATTCTAATTAATATCAATGTACCGGTGATTATATTATATCACATAATATGTCAACAACATAATGATTTTCAAAATATGGTCAAAAAATATATTATCAATTCCACCCTAAATTTCAGTTTAATTAAATAGTTATTTAAGAAGAGTACATTACATAATTATAATAATATAGCGGCTAGGCAGATTACTTACTGCACAGTCTACATTGTAAAGGTAGACATAAGTGAAGGAGAGAAGGGGAACTGCTGTGGTATGTTGAGCCATGCCAAGCATTATTGTTTGAATAATATGTTACATGAACATTATAACTGCTTACAAATGAATAAAAGCAACTGGGTTATACTCGTATAATAATATACATGTATATACGATTTTATGATATAGCATTGTCAATCCAGGAGCACAGATTGCCTAAGATCGGTAGACTGTGGTAGAGGCTATGTTGAAGATGTAATAATTATTACATCTTCCACAGTCTACCAATCTTACATGGTAGCCATGATTGATTATTATAGTGAAGTTGAGATTTTTATTTCAAGAGTCGCAAACTGTTCCTACTCCAGGAACGGCACTCTCTCAGCGGATCCCATTGGATTGTCCACACAGCAAAATTTACTAAATTAGCAGATTTTTCTGTGAATAAAGATTGAATTTTATTGTTGTAGTGATCAACAATGATATTACACTATTATACTACTAGTAATTGTAACAATTAGCAACACCATTATTGGTAGTACATGTAAATTCTTTGGTATAGCCACCATTATTGTCAAGAATATTTAAAAAATAGTATTTGAAACATGATAATCGTTAGTGACACATTGATTATAGGAAGAGAGATTCTATGTTTATTGTTGGATAAATTACTTGAACTATTATTTACATTAACAACACCACTAAGCAACCTCTAGATATTGGAGTTAAGATAGATAATGGTGTTGTGTGTGTTGTTACCTCGTGCCATCTCATAGAGAAATCTAGCTATTAGTAATAGGATATGATATAGTCTTCAGAATGCAGTACTCTTCCTCGAGACCTGAGACGCTGAGGTACTCCGACCTCTCTTCCGGAGGCAGCGGTGACGATGTCAACTATAGTGGGAGGGAAAGTTCATCAAAGCGAGTGACTATCAGGTAGCTATTTACGTGGTTGTATATCTATCCACACACCAGTAAAGAGCCTACCCAGTTTCAATTATGTAGTGAAATTTTATATTTTGGTTACACTTTCACATAATGTGCATCAGTATGTGTATTACATGTACGAGTATATTGTACATGTACATGTAGCAGATAGCAGTTAGGTTACTCTGTTGTGGCATAAGAGTAGTTCCTATCATAATAACAAAATATAGAACCGCTATTGAGTTGCGACGTAATATCAGGTTTCAATATTATGGCACAAGCCTACGGCATTGGTGCAACACTACGCAACGACTAGGATGACATTATGTAGAGCTTATACCATTGTGTTGCTTGGGCACATCAGCTGTAGCCTCAAAACAAAAATCTAAGGCTCAAATGTTGTGAGGGTCACTGGTGCCAGGCTAAAACATGTCTTAGCAGATTCCCCTGTTATGTTACCAGTATCCTTTCCTACACCAATATTGGGAGGCAGATTAATCTCTTCAAACTTCTGTCATTTACACCTAACTGAACAATTGCAAGTAAAAATGAAAAAATACATGTGGTAGATGTCGTAATTAAACATTAGTGGATCTACACGAAAGAGTTTACAATGGAGTGTACCGCAAATACTGTCTGCCCTATACATGTATAACATGACGGTAACATTACACAATGTAGTGACAGAAGACGAAGCAGAAGCAGAGATAACCCTTTGCAAAGGTTGGAGAGTTATAACATCCACCTTGCCAGAGAGAATGATTTGTTGAAAGAGCAGCTGAGGCTAAAGGAAGAGGCTCTCAGGTTACATGGGCTAAACCTGATGAGTGATGTCATCCATCTTCTTGACCAGCATCACATAGAGTGTGATCAACATCGACGTAAGAATACAAAAGCAGCTAATAACCAAGACACAATATAGTGTGTCTGATAACAAACTGTCTGACATTGTTATGGCGACTATAATCATTCATTTGGGTTCTATCCACAATAACGCTTATTAGATTTTATGGTGTTTGCTTGTTTGTCGGTTTTTCGCATGCTTCACATTTATCTAGGAAAAGTTCTTAGCAAATTGGTAAAATTATGTGATAAGTGTGCTACCATATCACATATCAGTGAGTAGGCCTACGTTTTATAACTGAATATCAATTAAACTGCTATTGTACAATTGAAAGTTCTATACAATTTACATTGTACCATGTATATAATATAAGAATTCATATTTAGGACAAATTTCTATGTAAAAGTTAGTCTTACTTGATATGATATTGTATTAACAGCGATAGACCTTACTACAGACACTGTATACAGAGATCAATCGGCCTATGGGGATGGGAGCCGCAGGGTAAGGTCTAAATATACTGACAAAATCTACATGTATTATCATTCTGTATTGTGTGTTACTGCGTTATATGTATTATGCATATGTATAAATGCATTATGTACAGTCACAGGCATAAGTTTAAGACTGCCTGACATATTATGGTGTATCTTGACATGTCATGGCCAGTGTTATAGCATTGACTGTCACTAGCATTGTGTGGAACAATGTATATGATGTTAAGGGGTTTGGCCACTTTTTTATATAATTATAATGATGTATTTTCCTTGCTAGAAATACATCATTATAAATATTATTATGTATATTATGTATTATGTACGTGCCTATGTACATGTATTATGTATCGGTATAGGTGTACATGTTTATGAATTATATGTGCATTTCTATCCAATGTAAGTATAGGGTGTATCATGTTGTACAATAAACAATGGGCACTAGTAATACTTTGTAGAGAGGCAGTAGGATTATCAACTCTCCCTACGAAAGAGATCTGGAAGGTGAACATGAGCTACTAGCTGACTTAGCAAGAGGAGATAATATCAGAGAAAGACAGTAGGTACCAGCATGTATGAGGGAAAGACAGTAGGTATCAGCATGTATGAGGGAAAGACAGTGGAGGTATCAGTGCGTGTATGAGAAAAAGACAGTAGGTATCAGCGTGTATGAGAAAAAGACAGCAGGTATCAGCGTGTATGACCAAATATTATACCAGATATAGTAATGCTGTGAATGTTGATCAATTTCACCAGCTAAAACTATAATAGGAAAGCACATGTTCCATATCATACAGTGACATATACAGGGTGAAGAGAAACTAGAACATGGCGCTGCTTGTTGAAATATTGTTCTCACTTTGAAATTTACACATGTTCACTGTGTATGATTTAGTTAACTGTTCAGGTATGGGGAATGCAGACAGCAGAGCCCTTCCATGGACAGCACTGAATTGGAAGACATTCTGGAGAGAAGCTGCAGTGCCAAAAAGTTGAGTAAAAAGATAAAACCAAAACCAAAAAATACGAACACTCCACTTCGTAGAGCACCATCTCGTAAGTGTTAGAAATAGTAGCTTACAAGGAGAAGGTTTGGTATTTTAACTGCAGGAATATTTAGTTGGTATGTAACGAGCAAACAGTTACTCTGATGCCTATATGTAGGTAGAGCTATGTGACGTACATGTACACATATTATATACCCATAGTTACAGTGTATGCCCTCGCAGTTCTGCATGTATTGCCCAGGTTCTTTATGGTGAAGTAGAAGTAAATTAACATTACAATTATTCATGGTGCCTTTTTGCAGGTGTCAGAGGAAAATCAGCATCAAGAAAATCGAAATCGGCAAACTGCAATGTTAATGCGAGACATATGTCACCAGACATATCTTACAACAAACAAGATATAGACAGCGGGACAGACAGCGATAGTAAGTTTAACAACCTTGTCCACTAATCTTTCTAACGTAATACGAAGTTAATGAATGCCATTACTCGAGTATAGTGACAATGCTACATGTATATTAATACAGGTCTAAGTCTCGTCACAGCTGATGATATGAATTCCAGTTACTTCCCTACACATCATCATGCCAAAATGGCTGCTTGCCGTACCTCTTTGGTGAAGGAATATTTAGCCCAGTCAGGGCGTGAAAAACGGAAAGAGGTGAGAAAGCAAGATCTATTGTCACATTGGAAAGAGTGTGAACACAGAAACCTGCACATCCCACCTGCTAACCCCGATGCTCAAGTTCAAAACAAACGGCCGAGCACTAAGGTATGTGAGACAAAGTTGTTTTGGAATAGGAATTTGATGGAAGAAACTTAGCCATGACATATAACCATGTTGTATGTGTATACCGTTTGGTTTGTATATAATAAGCAGTTAGTGGTTTATTCTTAGGAAGATCAACGAAAACTACTTAGTAAAGCAGACTTGAACCAAACATACACAGTGAAAAAGGGAGGCAACAAAACACCCCACACGACTTGTTCGCAAGCTCCACCTAGAGTTATGTATGCAGGTATTACAATTACAATGTACACGTATAACCAGCTACCATTGAGCAGGTACCGCTATCTTTGTGGTTACTACCGCTACAATGTCATTTTACGTAAAACTGTGTGTGTTGCTAATATAGCGACTGTATATTTCTGTTTCAGGAAAGTTTAAACCCAAACCTCCAAATCCTAAATTCACCAAAAGATCGTCATCAACAACACCACCTATGGTTATAGATGCAGTTAAAGCTCCTGTGCACAAACCAGTTCCATCAACCAAGTCTTCGTCCAAAAAGCCTGCCATAGCTACATCACCGCAGGCCGGGCCTATTCGAGTGATACCGGCCGTCTGTGTTGAAGAGTTAAACATGGCACCCACAGATTTAAACAAGATAAGTTTACTCGAATCAAACAACAACCGAGTGTTAGGAGAGATAGCTTTTCAGCTAGATAAACGAATCCTTAGTTTCGTACTAAATGGAAAGTTCAATAAGGATTGCAAGTATAAGAGTTTCTATGGTTACAATGTCGTCAACTTACAGCAGCGAATCATAGAGAGGGAGACAGGTGAGATGAAAGAAGTGATGTTAGACAGATACACGTTCCTTATGAGAACATTACATTCTATTGGCTACGCTTTCCCGCACCATGGAAACTTTGCAGCAACATTAGTTAACAAATATGGAGTGATGAAGCAAAGTAAAGCAGATGCTAAGAACATTGTTATATCTGTACATGATGAAGGGCTAATCAGGGAGCTGGCTCGACGTTATGCTACACCTTTAGAGATTAATGATCTACTCATTCTACTACAGTGTCTGGCAGTGATGTCAGCAGATGATGGGCACCCATTGTTTATATGGTAACCAAAGAGACTGATTGACTAACAACATACTATGCAGTACCATACTGCTGTGCTACGCACCATAAAAAATAACCAACATAGTTATGATTGATTGAACTTAACCAAATTCTACCAGCAAACAGCAAAACGGACTGTGAACTGTAGCCTGTATAATGCCCCAAGAGGACTAGTACACATCATTCACAAAATCCAATTTTGTAGCAGAAGATATCACTGTTGAAGATAAGAGAATATTTTATTATATTCCAATCTAAAAATATACATTAATTTAATTGTAGGTTATTTGAAGTATAAAACACAATAAATAACAAAAACTAGGAGACGGCATTCACAAAAAATAAACGTACCCTTTCTGTCTGTTAAAAAGGTCTAGTAGCCTTGGGGCATTTACTAACACCATGAAAAGATGGATTATCACTTTACTGCTTTAGTTCAAACAAATCTGTAGTCCGTAGGAGTGTAAATTAGTTTAGTAGTGCTAGAAGGAAATAATAACAAAATTGTACCATCATAGTCACAAATTCATTTTCAAAATTCATATTTGTAAAATAAGGGCCTATTCATATTTAGTATTTAATTCACAATGACAGTGGAACATGTTCTCTACCAAGAAAGTGGTATACTGACTTCACCTTAGCATGAAAAACAATACAATAAAGTAGAGTCCATAAAGTTATTGTCAATATTAATATGGCCAGTAAAATAAACCTGCATGTACAATAATTTCTCACAAATAAATACAACATGAGCAAAACTCAGTAAACATGAACTGTGGAGCAATAAGTATGGCAGGAGGGAAAACAGCTACACGTAAACAATACAGAACAAGTACACACACACTGGCTAGAAAACTTTCAGGTTTGCACAAACAATGCCATATAATAGCTGTGACGTGTTTGTGCAAGTCTTTGTTTGCATTCTGGAGTAACATACCAGAAAGCACCTTGACTATTTCATTAATAAATATAATAAACCTATTGACATCCACTTTCCTGAGTCTAGATGTCAACAGTCAAGCCTGGTTAGGCTAGCATAGCCTAAGAATGTTGATCCTACTGATAAGTGCATTGTGGACTAGGAAGAAGGGTTCTCTGTAATGCAGCACATTTTTCCCAAACTCCTCTGCCACGAGTTCCTCTCTAGTCACTTGCCTTCTATCCCTTGGAACTGAACGAGGGTAGTTCTTGCTCTATGAATAACAATACACATTGCTGGTAACTAAACACACATCTACTAACACAATAATATCTTATTCGCTGTCACAAGTTCATCTTATGGATATTAGAAAGACCAAACATTTGAGCGATAGGGGGTCCAATTCTGGTGGGATGGAAGTACAACAATCTGGAGTTATCTCCTGTTGAATAGGGAAGGCTGGTTGATGGAAATTGTATGTCTATTTCCAGGGGCGTATTTTAAGGGGCGGCAGGGAGGCACTGCCGCCCCTGTTTTCAAAATAAAGTGGCCTAAAAACACTACTTTTGAAAATTTGACACTGTTTCCCTTAATATTTGCTTCATTTCCGGTTTGCGACCGAAGCGTTATCACTCTAGTTTTAATTCTATGGCGTTATCACTTTACTTATAACTCTATGGTGTTGCTGCGTAACAATAACCAGTAATCTTGGAATAATCACTACATTGCAAGTGGCACACAAAGAGGCCCATAAAACTGTGTACCCTGCTAAAAGACTCTATGGTTATGCCAAGGTTAAAAACTTGCGATCTTGTGAATGAATGAATAAATATTTTTATGGATAGTTATTTATACCAAGGAAAAAATAATAAATGTGAAAGTGAAAGTAGTGAACAGTTGAATCAGGTAAATCAATTTGTAAGTCACTGCTATCAATGAGGTGGTTTCTTCCCTGTCACTGACTACAAGCAGATGCATGAAATTTAATTCCAATATTATCTTGGCTTCTTTTAAAAATATTTATGATTTTTTCTTTTAATATAATTAAAAGTGTTTGCGTTCATTTTAGTTATTTATTCCAGCCATTGCCACTCCACTGACAACTACTACTCTACTGCTACATTCACTACTAACAACTAAATATGTATTGTAAAGGAAAAATACTAATTTAAAAATAATATAATACAATAATAATTAAATATTTTAATTTTAAATTTATATATAATAAATATAATTATACTATTAATACTATCTTAACCACACTTTTCTTGCAAAAATATTTATTTTAAATACATTTTATTTTAAATATTTAATTTATAATGACAACAGTTGTTGATTAGCTACTAAAATTTGAAAATCTTAATTTAAAAAATACACTTGCGCCTATGGACTCTTTGTAAAAATATACAATCATGCAGTATTGTAGTTATTATAAAATTCTACTAACTAGTAATAGTACTGTAACACTTTCACTCCTGTTGCAAGTAGTAGTAACTTTATTAAGCAGAAGTAGTAATGAGTACTTGTTGTAGTGATGCTAGAACTAACATGCTGCTATGTCTAATTTTTGCACTTCAGAGAGTGAGTTTTGAAAATTTTCCGCTGCGCGTGCATTTGCGGGGGGTGCCCGCATCCCACCCCCCACACCCCCCTCCCACCCAACTTTCTGCCTCCCCACTCAATTTTTCTAACCTACGCCCCTGATTTCATATTCCGATATAAACTTCTGCACAGCTGGGTATACGTAAAACATACAATCATGTAGATGTATATAATGACATCACATACCTGTCAGCCAATGCCTTGTCCTTAGAGTGCTCCAACTGCTCTATGATCTTACAGATACCGACCGACTGTAGCTTTTGTTTCCTGTCCTCATAGCCGTTATCGTAGCTCCAGATGAGGTTATTAACACACATGAGGGCCGCAGTCTGTAGCTTTGTGTTCGTATGTTGCTACAAGTACAGGACTGTTGAATGTGAACACTGAGGAGGTTGACCCACAGAACTATAGATAATGTGTTACAATACAAAGTAGCACACTCTACTAACACATACCATATAGTCTAACGCATATCATAGCAGACTAACACATACCATATAGTCTAACACATACCGTATAGTCTAACACATACCATATAGTCTAGCACTTTCTTGAGGATATCATCGTTATTCATTATATAGTCTTTGGATAGATCACCGTCTGCCACATTTCCCAGAATGCAAAGTGTCTAAAACATACAAGGCAGGATATGAACATGCTTATACGATCCAATTACACCATGAGTCTATTGGTCAACACATACAGAATTACACAAATAACCTTTAGCCTATGTACCTGTTCCTTAATCTCTGCACAGTGGTCACTCTCTAGTATCATCACAACTGCCTGTATGACCTGCAAACAGAATATAGGGCTATGTGAGGAGCTGTAAAAAGCTGTAAGTAACCATACTCATACACATTACACTACTTACACCACCTTAACTTAACTTACATAGGTTTGAAAAACTACAATATTATCTATTAATATACGTCACCTGTTCCCCACTCTGACGCATGATATCATCAATATCTCGTTTAGGGGAAAGCAGATTGCGTAGAAGCCCAAGTGTTTTCATAACAATATCAGGCATTGGATCCCTAAGTAGACAGAAGAGCTGTTCACTGCCTAGCTTTTTTATTAGTTGAGCTTTCACCTTCTGGTCTGCTTGGAAGGCCATATTCTGTAAGTATTACAACTCGGTACAAGTATAGTATATACAAGATATACACACAACACTGTTGATAGCCACATTACACAGATATGTCTAGGTGTTTATGCATATGATAGAGTATATAATATGTGATGCATAAGGCAGTAACACGACTGTATCATATCTGTACTCACCATCAAACCCCAGACAGCGTTGAGACGTAGAGAAGTTTGACTGCTGAATGTAAGATAGACCATTAACTCCATAGCACCCAGTTCTAATATTTCCTGTAAATAATTTATATATAAAACAATACATGTGTATTATATCAGATGACAACTTGCTTCAGAGATGTGTGCAAGTTTTATTTTGGAAACTCAGGTTTCCATGGCCAACTCTTAGTTGTGACTCTTCAAGTTACAAGTCAATTCTTTCAGTGACAGATCAAAACTTTCAAGTTACGAGTTAAATATTTACATGTCTCCAGAAACTCAAGTTTTTGTCAAGTTTTCCAAGCTAACTACAAGCAAGTTTCAATTCAATTCTTTTCTTGTTTAACTCGAGTTTTTATATAGAGTTATTGGGTTATTGTTTAGCTTCTGGTGAAATTTAGTTAGGAAATGGTGTTAGAAGTTCAAATTTCAAAGCAAAATGTCACAGTTTTAGTGTAAAATGTGTTATAATTGTGGTTGTGGTTGGTGGTTATAACTGTGGTTATTTCTATTCATTACAATTCACAGCTGGCCAATGAAAACTCGAGTTATTGAATATTTCAACATAATGATGTGTGAGTTGAGAGTCTTTGATCATAGCCATAATTGAATTACAATTCAAGTTACAAGTTTTTGACAGCTGTATATTCAAGTTACGAGTCTTTATAATAAGCCATAAAATGTTGCTTGAATTAACTCGAGTGAGAGTTTTTAACTCGAGTCTGGCATCTCTGACTTGCTTTAGCATAAAGTTTAGAACAAATAAATATATGACATACGTATTGATACAGTGATGTACAAGTATTCTTATAATACATACTTGTACTTGTTCAGATATACAAATACATCAGACGTAAATCAGTAAATATAGAACAATGTTCTTATACATGTACATATATTATTGTAACACATGTGAATGAGGTATATACATGTACATATATTATTGTAACACATGTGAATGAGGTATATATTATATACATGTACATATATTATTGTAACACATGTGAATAAGGTATATATATACATGTATATCATTGTAACACATGTGAATGAGGTATATATATAAATGTATATTATTGTA
Source organism: Bugulina stolonifera (assembly GCA_935421135.1). Taxonomy (NCBI): domain Eukaryota; kingdom Metazoa; phylum Bryozoa; class Gymnolaemata; order Cheilostomatida; family Bugulidae; genus Bugulina; species Bugulina stolonifera. The sequence goes on from OW285187.1 coordinate 32,761,854, forward strand.
ACACATATGAATGAGGTATATATATAAATGTATATTATTGTAACACATATGAATGAGGTATATATATATACATGTATATTATTGTAACACATATGAATGAGGTATATATATACATGTATATTATTGTAACACATATGAATGAGGTATATATATACACATGTATATTATTGTAACACATATGAATGAGGTATATATATACATGTATATTATTGTAACACATATGAATGAGGTATATATATACATGTATATTATTGTAACACATATGAATGAGGTATATATATACATGTATATTATTGTAACACATATGAATGAGGTATATATATACATGTACACAGTAAGTAATGTACCTCTTTCCCTGGAGAGAACTCAAGTAGCAGGTTACACAGAGTTGATGAAGCTACATTCATTAGTTCCTCCCGATCTCCCTTCCGTAATATCTAATAAGTACATGCAATGCTGGTGGTAAAACTAATGTGAATAAATGAATCCGAATAGACGGAGCAATTAGTTATTGTTAGTGTTGGGATTACAATCAGGGGGTGCCACATATGCAACACCATATACCATAAATATAGACACTTTGCCAAGTTAGAGTGCACCAACCTTGCCCCTTATAGCTCACGGATAGTAATGATGGAGATACGTGTAAAGCTGTTCAGAGAGAATGATCCAATGGCAAATAAAGTAGATAATGGACTATATCCAGTATAATACAGTAGATGATTGACTATATATACAGTATAATACAGTAGATGATGATGGACTATATACAGTATAATACAGTAGATGATGGACTATTTACAGTATAATACAGTAGACGATTATGGACTATATATACAGTATAATACAGTAGATGATGGACTATTTACAGTATAATACAGTAGATGATGGACTATATAAAGTATAATACAGTAGATGATGGACTATATACAGTATAATAAAGTAGATGATGGACTATATACAATATAATACAGTAGATGATGGACTATATACAGTATAATACAGTAGATGATGGACTATATACAGTATAATACAGTAGATGATGGACTATATACAGTATAATACAGTAGATGATGATGGGCTAATTATACAGTATAATACAGTAGATGATGGACTATATACAGTATAATACAGTAGATGATGGACTATATACAGTATAATACAGTAGATGATGGACTATATACAGTATAATACAGTAGATGATGGACTATATACAGTATAATACAGTAGATGATGATGGGCTAATTATACAGTATAATACAGTAGATAATGGACTATATACAGTATAATACAGTAGATGATGGACTATATAATATACAGTATAATAATGTAGATAATGGACTAAATATACAGTATAATACAGTAGATGATGGACTATATACAGTAAAATATGGAGCGAATACTGAACGTAGAGAGTTGCACACTACGTACCGCCATAAGAGGTTTCCAGACAGCGTGATCCTGAAAGCTAGTTCTGAGCTGCTGCACAGACCTGGAGAGAGAATGGAGGCAGCGAATTGCTGCCAGCTGCAGGTCATCAAACTCACTACTTAACCCTTTACTTACCTCCTCCATTACATTGTCAGTCTCTATGATCTACAAGTAGTCAAGTGAGACTTTATGTTATCCATGCACATGGTATACATGTATGTTATCCATGCACATGGTATACATGTATGTTAGTCATACACACGGTATATGTATGTTATCCATACACATCTACTCACTCTCTTCCTAATTTCCTCTTCATTAGCCGCTAGAGAGGCGTATGCACTCAGACATGCCTGTCGCAGTCTATCTTTATCCGCTCCCTACAACCAAGCATGTCATAGTTACAGTATGGACATCTAAACTTTTCTGAACATATATGGGAATTCTATTTATAACCACATCACAGGTACATGTACGTGTATATATTATAACAACTACATGCAAATATATTAACGGACGCTACATGAGATGGAAACAGTTCTACACAATCTGCTTTGTGTTGTGGATTATTAATAAACATAATATACTGTTATACTATACATGTCTGACTAACACACCTTTACAGGCTGTCCACTTGCAGTGGTCTTCGCGTTAAAGTATGCAGCCAGTACAGGTATGCAATGGTCTGTTATGCTAGCCTGTTTCTGCAGGTCCACATCAAGCTCAGTGAGGTAGGCTATCATACTGGCCCCTTGCAGTCTTTCATCAACAGTTCTCTCAGCTTTGCATAGTGTTACAAGAGTAGGCAGCACCTGGTAAGTCAACGTACACGACTATTAATATTAAGTACACACAGGCTCTTGGTCTGACAAACTTCACACACCACAATCTCAATTGATTTTGACCTAAAGCTAGAAATCCCCTCTCTGCAATGAATACTATGAATAGCAGATATACTTAATATGAGGCGCTGGATAATACATAACTTGTATTTATACGTCAACCCACATACACACATATATATCTATACTGCTTAGTGTTCTACATGAAGTAATAAACTATAGACCTACAAGTACATGATAGCCGTATGTTTGATAGGAATTTTACCGCTCTGCAGACACGCACTCCATACTTGCCAAGTGTCCCGGGTTTCTCGGGACACCCCCGGGATTTGAAAATTGTCCCTACACTGTCCCAATGTCCTGATTTATACCCCGGGAATTAGGAAATTACTGCTCCAAAAAATTTATTTATCAATTTCTTTGGATTTTCCAAAACATAGGCTGAAAAAAGGTTGAGCGTCGCAAATCCTGGGGAATTTTGCTAAATACAATGCTACACACCGTTTATTTTCAAAGTAGTTCGATGTCTACTGACTGTCGTGTCTATGCCAATTGCCACTAGTGATAGCCCAAACTCTGACTAATTCCAGAGCTATATTGGCAGTGTACTAAAGCCTCCCCAACAGTGGATAGCTCAGTGGTTCCCAAATGGGAGGGAATTCCCCCCAAGGGGGGAATTTTCAATTTTCAGGAGGGGGAATTTCTGATATGCCTTAAATCCCCCAGCTGGCTGCATTTTCAGAAAATGTCATACTAAATTAATATTCAGAGTTATCCTACCATACAACAGCTGCCAGACGCCTTTCAGGATCAGTTTCTTGAGTTGAAAAATGACTCAAGTGCCAAAGATATGTACGAAGAGAAAGAGATTTCGGTGTTCTGGAGTCTCATAGATCAATCATACCCTAAAGTCGCAGAGCTCGCAATACGAACCCTCCTGCCATTTGTGTCTACCTATCTTTGTGAGGCTGGATTCTCGATGCTCTTCAACATCAAAACAAAGCAGCGCAACAAGCTGGATGTTGAACCTGATCTGAGATGTGCCTTATCAAAAACTGCTCCAAATATAAATGAACTTGTGAAGAACAAAAAATGTCACACCTCACACTAAGTTACTTTATAAATTCATGCTGTTCGTTTGACCATTATAATATCTACAGTACATGTCTGCCTATCTACTTTTTAGCATTTGTGTGTAGTTTAAAAATAAATTCAGTTTTTGGTAAATAAACTTTTGTGCTGAACATCAAACTTTTCATAAAAAAAACTATAAAACTGTGATATTTGATTATTTGAAACCATGTAGATTGTAGAACAAGATCTAACACGCTATGATATATTATATGAAAACAAGTTGGGATGGAATAGGTGGGGAAGGGGGGGGGAATGGAGGCCATGGTGGTAAGGAAAAGGGGAAATCATCTAACCTAATTGGGAACCACTGGGATAGCTATTTTATATAAACGCTCTAATGTCAATGACAACCACCGCGCAAATGAAAATTCACTCATTGATATTATAATTATTTGCTTGTACAAAAATAATGTTTCCATTATTAGTAATGTTAATTTAGCTGTTAAGCCAAACAATTCTCACAGTACAGACAAGCAAAAGACTCGGCAACTTTCAAAATTAAAATCAATGGGTCAAATTTATTTATTTTATTTCTAAATGTAAATTAGGTTTTTAATATCAATATTTATATTATAATTATGCCTTCTGCACCTTCTAGTATTACTGATGGTGGTACCAATGACATAGCCAGGCACACGCTGACCCGGAAGCATATCAAAGCTGTTGTCTAAAAGCTGTCACGTCACTTAAAAGCTTAGAAGATTTGTTTATTCTCAATGATTCTGAAATTCACAAGACAGGCTTACATTATGATTATAATTTTTAATATAATAATAATAAACTTAACTTATGAAAATACTGAATTATTAATATTATTATTATAATTCAGTGTTTTCATAAATAAAGCTATTTATATGTTTATAATTTAATAAAATGAAACAAAAATTTGGTTTCTAATAAATTTTTATGTTGTAGCAAGTTTTATAGGTCTTCTTTAGATAATCCAACCTGAAGCACTCTTTGCAATTTCATTCCTATTCTAATTCTTCTCACCATTTTAAAACCATTCCAATATGCATGTAATATGAACATATTTTTGACCACTAGAGCAGCATACAAATACAAGTGAAGTTGCACTAACTACTGTCATTTTAGTGGCTCACAAAAAATATTTCGAATGCGGGATGTGCTCCTCTACCCCTCCCGCACCCTTTCTGGCAGCCCGCTACGCGGGCTGGCATGGCCTGCGGCCATGTCACCCGTCCTCCCTCTGGTCCGCGCATGTGTCCAGATTTTTTACCCAGGTTACTTGGCAAGTATGACGCACTCACCTTTAGTGTGATACCCGGGTCTGTACTAGATAAAGCACCTGCTCTCTTCATGTGAACCAAACTAAAACGCACCATAATATAATACTATACATTAGCAAACATTTACACTGCAGAGAAACCAAGCAAGGTGTATATAGCAAGCAGATACCATTAGGCAAGTATTACACGCTAGTAGGATATAGTACTCATAGGGAAATCATTACCATTTGGCAGCTAGTAGTCTTGTAAACAGAGGTCTATCTCTACCCAAGTGTCGGAGCATGGACTGTTTAAGGTCCACCCCATCCGATGTGGTGGATAACATCTGAGTGGAGACTATCTTATTCTGGTAACACAGTCGAGCATAGAATCTGAGCACAGCCTGCTCGGCCTACAATCAGTAAGTTATTATTATGTAGGTAATGTACTGTTAGTCTACATGATTAGGCTTAGAAGAGATGTACCTAATTGTATAAAAAGTCAGAACATTCTATGCACATGCTCAGAGCAGACCAGATGAAACAGTCAAGAGCTAAAGAGTTAATGTCCTCAAGTTACTCTACCTTTAGAATATTGGTTTGTAGAGAGGGGAACAAGATCTCTACAGCTCTCCGACTGTGCAGAAAGTTTTGTTGCTCTTCTTTCTATAACACGAATATGTGCACATGAATATATCTTGTATGCGTACATGCATATGTACTAACAGTAATATATAATATGTGCACAAGTGTACAATATGACAGATAATAGGGAACAGTGTGTATGACACTTACATTACAGCAGTCAGCCAGTATAGTTGCTACACATGTCAGTGAGGTGACAGAAATATCAACTAAGGAGAGCAAGTGTGGAACAATGACAGCATCAGAGTAGACAAAGTCCTTGGGGCAGATAGGAGATTGTACCAGCGATCTAAGGCAGCAGAGAGACATTTCCACAAACCTGTTGTTATTGTATCCTAATCCTGCAACACAATCAGCACTATTTCCTGTATTTATTGCTGCCAAGATCACCCATCAATGATTACAAAATTGTATAGCTGACGAGATTCATATTTCCCCCCACACACCACAGATATATAAGACTAAAGCTAGGTCCACACTAGAACCGTTTTGGCAACATCTGGTGAGCATTGAGACAAATTAGCTTTTAAACATTCATCTGCACCCCACAACTCGCCTCAAACTTCATCAAAAAATGAGCTTGCATAGGCCAACTACTATTACTATTGGAGAATACTACGTACCACTGAGTAGAGTCTTAATAGCACCAGAAGATATGATTGAGAAGACATGTGCTTCTTTACCCTTTGCCAGACTGCCGAGCACAACAACACACTCCGTTCTAACCGAGAAGGGCTGAGCATCGTCATTAAGTATTTGAAGAAGTTTGTGTACAATACCTTGCTCCATCACAGAAGCTTTCTGATTCTTACTACCTATCACTTTATTCTTAATTTTACTACAACACAGAACAGAGCACACTAATCTAGATGGTAAGGTAGAGAAAGTAGATACAAAATACATCGGATGTAACCAAACGAGTGCCTTACAGAATTATGGAGTCACCATAAAGTTGTAGCACATGGGAGGTTGAGAATTAATTATGTCATAAATATTAATGATTTTAAAAACGATTATGGATATACTTACATAATCTGTTCTATCAATTGATCTACACTGTCAGCTTGCAGCAATGGAGATTCCATTTTATCCACTTCCTATAATAAAAAATAACTTCTTTTGACAAAAAACTCAATTGGCAGCTAGAGACAAGATCGTAACAGAGCACGGAATTAGTCAACAATAGCTTAACACAGTCGTGGTTAGAGGTAAGTTATGGTTGAGTCATGATTGGGTTAGGTGTATCAGAAATTCTCAAAGTTCATGCTTAATATTAATGATTTTCCTTATGACAGATTTACCGAGCTGTTGTACTCACGTATACTTGGTACTTACTTGGGCTTGCTATATAATTACTATATTATTTTATATTTTAATTTTGTATTAAATTATATTATTTTATTTAAATTAAAAACTAAAATAAAAATAAAATAGATTCAGATTGTTCTTATTGCTAGAAATACCAGGCACATGACATTATGTACTCAGCAATGTATAGAATAGTTGAGCTTAAAAAGTAATATAGTTAATTATATAGCATATATACATGTATATAAAGTAAGTAGAAGTGTAGCTACTAGTACTAATTAGTAAATTAAAATTTAAAATTATCTAATTTAATTACTAGGATTAGGTATTTCATTAATTACCATTGTTCCCATCGCAAGATCATGTAGAAATATCTTGAAAACAGCAAATACCTGGAAGCCTGAGGTGTGTGTAATGTTGGTATAAACTCAGTGAGTAATGATAATGAGTCCAAAAATAAATAAAATCAAAGAAGTGTTATTCACCGACAATTTTTTGAAGGGATTTTCGCCGCTAATGTTTTTACCTTGACATTTTAAAAGGGAACTGCTTGCTTTAGACTGGTACAAGCAGTCGTTTACGCGTTGACGCATATTCGTAGTAAAATATATTATTGCTGAGTACGGAAACAAACATAGAGGGGAGATAACTCTATGGACACGAAAAGAAAGATTTCCTCGATTGAAAACCTTGGGGATCTATTAGTCCGAAATTGCAACAGGCAAAATATATATTTGGTTATCACAAGCGGGATAACTCTACTGGTCCCCAAATAGACTAACATTAATTTTGTTGAAGAAAACCTACGTTAAAATAATTTTATTTAATTTATATTTATATTTTATGTTTTCTAAAATTGGTCCTCGTGTCATGTTTACTAATTATATCTGTATTTTAGAAAATTTTCCCGTGCTATAATTTTACCTTGGGCAGGAGAAATCTCTGGTTTGTTCTGTTCGTTCTTTTAATAATGTAATATAAAATAAAAATAATATATTTTTTATATTTTATTACAATTACTAATAAATAAATATATATTTATATTATATATTTACAATTTTATATTTTTATTTTAGTGAAATTTAAGTTAAATAATAAATATATTGATGTTTTATTTAAAATTAACATTTAAGTTAATAAAAGTTCAAGCTCAAGCTGAAAGTCCAAAGTAAAATGGAAGTGAATAAACTATAAAGAATTAGAATACTTTTTGCCATGCTATCGCATTTGGCAAAAAGACAAATCTGCCACCCTATAAGCTAGGAGACACACTTCTTGATTGGACAGAAGAAACTAAACACTTAGAAGTCGTAATGCAAAACAACCTCCATTTTCAAAAGCACATTGCACAGAAGACACAAAAAGCAAGTAGAATCCTGGGTGTAATAAAATATGCGCTCCATGATGCTCCTAAACGTAGGCATCTCTTAGCATATACCAGTCTCTGTCGCCCGATATTGGAATACGCAGACACTGTCTGGGATCCTCACCTGAAAAGTACTATACACAGCATTGTAGTGATACAGAATCGTGCTGTGAGATTTATTGCCGGGCTCAAGGGTCGCGAAAGCGTCAGTGAAGCCCGAGCAGAACTAGGTTTACAAACGCTACAAGAAAGGCGCAGAAACCACAGATTAAACCTCTTAACCCGTATCATAAAAGCTGAAGACAACCACAGTGCATTGTTATCAGCCTATGACGAAATTATTAATAATCGCACTGGCATGACAGTGATAATAAGAACTGCAGCCTGTGGTGAACCCACATCTATCTAAACAAATTCCAGATGCTACCATCAAAGCTTTTTACCAAAGACTATGCGCGAGATGAGAGGTATCTTGGCTGATGACTAAAAAGTAACGTCTAACAGCGGTAATGCTGAAACACCTGGCCAAAACCAAATGCACACTGTTACATTAATGAGGCACTCTACTTACGCCGCCGGTGGTCAAGAGTGTCCTACCTCATCAGAGGTAAATCAGAGGTACTTATTCTTTATTCACTTCCATTTTACTTTGGACTTTCAGCCCGTTATCTATGTATAATAATTTATTTAAATTTAGAAAAAAGTAATACAAGCAATAAACAATAACAATAAATCTATTTTATTTTAAAAATAAACCAGACTGAGACATCTCTTCACCAGTATCACCACTCCAACAAAGCAGTCATCAACAACTACATCCAGAGAGCCAATTTCTCATCAGCTAGAAAACATGTCATACACTACTTCATAGTTCATACTAACTTTGAACACACTCCATTATCAGAGATCATTCTTCATTCGTATGGCAAAAGACTGAAATGCTTTACCTGCTGGCAGTCCATTACTGATCCCTCCGCTTGTTTAGCCCCAAAACTGTCAAATTACTTCTTTTTTATTGCGCACCGGAAACGTTAAACAAATTGCGAAAAACAAATTTCCCCAAGTCACAGCTGGATGCTGGCACTGGAGACTAGGACGACTCAAGGTATACCTCTTTCGCTCATTACAAGTCACCTCGTTAGTAGACTTACGTGGATATTGTTGACGTATTTTCCTAGACCGTCTAGGGGCAGCAGTGGTGCATAATTTGGTCAGGATTCTATTCTTTTCACCACAATCCCATTGCTTATATCTGATTTCTATGCAGGCCTAAGCTCATATTTTATACATAGGCCTAAGCAGTGGACAGATCTCCTTAATATAATATGCGAATGTGATTACTTTACTGAAGCTTTAGGATATATACATGTATATATATATACTCAATCTGCATACAGTGTACTGTTTCGGTGTTTAACACCTCATCAGTGCAGCTCAGAGATATGTAACAGGTTTTTTTCTGCGATGAACTGCTCATGAATTTGAATATACTTCAATATTAAAATGAAAAATTTACAATTTTAGGCACATCTGTAATTGGAACTAGAAGCAGTTTCATATTGCCATGTCTTCATCAGAAGATAATGTGCGAATGATGACGGCTCCAGCTCCTACTCCTGCCTATCAAGATGATAATGTCGCAAAACTTCAACAGGTAGCTTATACAGAGATTATATCTGTCTGGTTGCTAATATAGTAAACAATGTAAATATGTAAATATAGGCCTATTGCTTTCCTATAAGTATACGATGTTGATAAATTTATATTCTGTATCATAGATATTATATGTCTATACGAATATATAATTGACTTAATTGGCAGGCTATCCATACGATGGAGCAGCGCGGCATGCATCACGATACCAGATATCAGCAGCTGGTGGCTATAGCGCAACATCAAGGTATATCTACCTCCCAGCAAGGTGGTCCACAGCAACCAGGAATGTCTGCATCCACTCAACCCAGCAACTACCCAGCTCCTATGCAAGGTGGACAAAGTGGGTGGCATAATGTTCCACCAGCTCAAATGCAAGGAGGGCAACATCCACCCTCTGGCCAGATGATGGGAGCCGGAGTTCCTCAGTCACAACATCCCATGATGTCCCAGCAGCATCCGATGATGCGTGGCCCTCAGGGTGTTGGTAGTCATCACGGCGCGCAATCTCACATGCCACAACAGTATGGGGGTCAGCCTAGAATGTCCACAGCTTCTGGTCACATGCAGCAAGGAGGGTTTCAGTCTAACTCTGGTATGTCTGGGCCACCGCCATCTGGAAGTGGGCAGCATATGATGCAGCAAGGCATGCAAAATATGATGCCTGGACAACAGCCTCCGCATATGATGGGTAGTAATCAGTATGGTATGCATAGTCAAGGTATGATGTCAGGTCAGCAGCAGCAAGCTCCCCCTATGCACCCTAACCAAGGGGGTGCCGGTACTGGTATAATGCCACAGCAGCCAACTGGCCGTGGGCAGCAGCCAATGATGCCACCTCAAGGATCGATGAACAATCAGGCTCCTCCCTTCCAGCAGCAGCCGATGACATCAGGTGCGATGCCCATGGCACCTCAGCCACAAGGCATGTACAACCAGAGTGGTAATCAACAGAACTTCAATGCTGGCCACACAATACCACCTGGCCAGCAGATGTCACAGCTACCAGGTACTTGTAACCACCTGCTACTCTAGTCTCCATTTACAGCATACCGCTAGATGTTGTACACTGTTTTAGTTATCCTTATTATGTTATTTTCGTTGCTCTGTACCTTATTTTACTCTGGTGTTTGCTGTGATTATTATGTATCTGATTGCCTTTATAGGTGGACAGCCAAGACCTGCATTCCCTGTATCTTCAGCTGTACCTCCCAGTGGCCAATCAGCTCCTCCTACACCTGGGTCGGCCAATAGCAGCTCACAAATGGATGTTACTTCTCAACAGGCGCTACCAGATCCATCTAACAGTAAGTAACCATGCTGGATTTGTAGTGGTAAACCTACACATGCAAGGCTCATGGTTGATGATGTAATGATAATATTGTAGTGGTGGCAAGTTCAGGTGGAGACAAGTCCATGAGCCATAATCAGTTGCAGCAGTTGAGGGCTCAGATAATGGCATATAAACTCATCTCACGAGGACAGCCAGTAAATGAAGCACTGATGATGGCTGTACAGGGCAAGCTGCAACGTCAGTATAATAATTCAGTTACACTTGCTATTTATCTACCTACATGTAACTTCTATTTTAATCCAAGACTGCTTTAGATGTGAGCATGACTTGTATAAATTATCATCATAGTATCTTCTTATGCATGCATGTGGTGTTGATTTATTATAGACTCGAAAAGTCAGGTGTCACCTAGATCTCAGTCTATCATGCAAGCCAAAGCAAATAGATTAGCCCCAGTTCCTAAACCTCCTGGTATAGATCCTGTAGATCTGCTTCAAGAGCGTGAAAACAGGTAATGCTATGATAGTAATAGTGCCCGTCAATTTCTTGAGTGCTGTCAAACTTTCTCGTAGTGACAAAGTAATTATGTAGTCTGACTCAATGCTTTACCAAAGTATTTACATATATTTTACCTTTTTACCTAGGCTAGCTAATAGAATACAGCTCCGAGTTAATACATTGGAGAATCTACCTTCAAATCTTCCACAAGATCTTCAGACAAAGGCCACCATCGAACTGAAAGCATTACGACTGCTAGATTTCCAGAGAAAAGTATGTGTAACCATCTTCCACTATATTATTGTAGTTGTCTAGTACATATCTAATGTAAACTGAGCAGGTATGAGCAACTCCATCTATTACACGTATGATTATTGTAATCATGCTGATGTATCTACTCATGGCATATGTGATATGTTTTAGCTGAGAGGAGAGATTGTGAGGCAAATGAAGAAAGACACAACGCTAGAGACTTCCCTTCAGGTGAATGCCTATAAGAGAGTGAAGAGACAGACACTGAGAGAGGCTCGGGTGACGGAGAAACTTGAGAAACAGCAGAAGATAGAACAGGAGAGGAAGAGGAGACAGAGGCATCAGGAATATCTGTCTGCTGTGCTGCACCACTACAAGGAGTTTAAGGATTTCCATAGGAATAACCAGGGTAAGACTAGCCGACTGACTAAGGCTGTCATCACATGGCATGCTAATACTGAGAGAGAACAGAAGAAGGAACAGGAGAGGATAGAGAAAGAGAGAATGCGCAGACTCATGGTAAGCGCATTCAGTTTTAGATGTATCGTCTATTGTATGATGTGATACTAACATGACATGCTATATAGACTCTAGTGAGGTAGTTTTATATCATCATGCCATGTCATTGAGATGATGGTGAAAGTCTGCTACCAGGAAAACAAATAAATATAATTGTTTCCCAATTACCTCTCATGTAACTGCCAATTTATATATGGATCTTTCCAGTCGGTGTATTTACATATATGTTAACACAATGTTGACTCTTATGGGTACCACTTTATCCTGATAATCTAGTGTTAGTGGGACATGCAGATGCCCTCAGTACTAACATACTATTGTATACATACAGGCTGAGGACGAGGAAGGTTACCGAAAGCTTATTGATCAGAAGAAGGACAAGCGTTTGGCTTACCTCCTGTCACAGACTGATGAATTCATCTCCAGCCTCACGTCTCTGGTGCAGGAGCACAAGGCCGAGACTAGGAAGAAACAACGCAAGAAGAGAGGGGAGTCCACAGACCAACCTGACCTCAGGGTAAGTTCATTTCCACCTGCAGTACTGTAGCTAGGCTCTTGTCAATCAAATAGATCATGAAGGATATTCGTTCTCCAGTGAAGTGATTCCGTTCTTATTAGTTGCTTTTCATCCACCAGGTGGCAGTAGTTAACACTGAGACAGGTCAGAAACTGGTTGGAGAGGAAGCTCCACTTGCCAGCCAATTGGAGGCATGGCTGGAAGCTCACCCAGGGTTTGAGGTAGCAGCCCAGGACGAGTCTGGTGATGAAGATAATGAAAGGGTGAGTAGATAAATCACACCAGTAGCTGACTGTATATACATGTATATCAAATCAGCCTGTGAAAGTAGCTCATATTCAAAACACTTCAGGCTGTTAGGGTATTATGCAGCACAGTATAATAATGTGATGTTTGTTGAGAATTGTAACTGAAGGAGAAATACTTTTTCCAAGGGGTGATATAACCTTCTGTGTTTTACCATTATGAGAGTATATTACCAGCTGTGGTCCTTATATGCACTCTTGTGTTTTTAGGACAAGGAGGAGAAGGTAGATGAACATATAGACCCTGAGGAGAACCCAGATGCTATCATTGAGAAGTATGTGATCGCATATACCATGATCATGATGTGATCACATATACCACGATGTGTAATAGTGTACCGTTTTTTCCATATTAATTAAAAGCATGGCTCGATATAATATTGAGCGGTATGCTACTGTATCGTGGGTGCTAAAAAACTAACTGTTGGTGATAATGGGAAGTTACCCTTTGTTTTACATCTTCCTACTTTTTTCTTCCTGTATGTGCATTTGACCAAATAATGCTTTTTTTCCAAAATTATAATTCTGGTATGCCGTTTGTTACAATGTACTGTCTGTCACCTGTAACTGCTTGTTATAATGTACTGTCTATCACCTGTAACTGTTTGTTACAATGTACTGTCTATCACCTGTAACTGTTTGTTACAATGTACTGTCTATCAACTGTAACTGCTGCGTGTGACCATGTAGAGCCAAGTCTAAGCACGATGATGATGAGTACAAGGTGACTAACCTGGTAGGAGGAGAGGAGGCCAACTACTACATGCAAGCCCACTCTGTGCGGGAGAATGTGACCGAGCAGGCCTCCATTATGGTTAATGGCAAACTGAAGGAATACCAGGTGATTGCCCACTCTTCTCTGTGATGTCACATGGTACACATGTGTTGAATATTACCGAGTTACTAAGTTCTGTTTCAGACCCCCAAGAAAAATGAAAGAAGTGTAGTTATATTATTTTACTGGTTTTGGTATTTAGACTCCGCTGTATTGGATATAATCGCATCTACTTGTAACATCCAGTTCATTAAATCTACTCATTCGTAATGAACACAATGGAAGACTACATGGTATATGTACACATGTTATATCATAGAGTGGTAATGCTGTTGACAGATCAAGGGCCTGGAATGGCTAGTCTCGCTGTGGAATAATAACCTCAATGGTATACTGGCTGATGAGATGGGTTTGGGTAAAACCATACAGACTATTGCTCTCATCACCTACCTCATGGAGAGAAAGAAAGTCAATGGACCGTTTCTTATCATCGTACCTTTGTCGTAAGTACCATCAAATTCTGATTCCAGTTAATCTCAAATAAAATCAGCAGAAAACAAATTATATATTATGTACAAAACACAAAATAATAAAAACGGTGTAAAATAGAGTTATACCATATCTAATGTACATTGTACATGTACTATGTAGTTCAACTTGGTTATTGCTGCAAGAACCATAATCTCTAATATAAATTATATGTATGAGTATATACATGTTATTGGTATGATATAGGCACTTTTGTAGTATTAATGCTAATATGTAAAGTCGTGCAGATGTTATGATATGAAGTAGGTAAATATTTTACCAATGCAGTGCTTTTTACTCCCATTATAAGATGCCATTTTTACGTTGTCATTGTTACTAAAGGTTGTATGTGTTTGTTATGCTGTCTACCTTAGAACACTGGCTAACTGGGTGCTGGAGTTTGAGAAATGGGCCCCCGCAGTGGTCAAGTTTGCCTACAAGGGTTCCCCTAACAACCGTAGGGAAATACAGGCACAGATGAGAGGCACAAAGTTCAATGTGCTCGTCACCACCTATGAGTATGTGATCAAAGATAAGAATATACTGGCTAAGGTGAGATTCTGTGTGTCTGTGATGTTTGATTGTGCATACACTTACTACATAATATAATAAAAATTCGTTGAGCATTTTTTAACCACGGACAGCGAATAAGCATTGTATCTGATAGATTGGATAGAGATTTGTGTAGCTACACAGGCATACAGCACATGTACATGTTATAACTGATATAATGGTCTATTCCTAACAGATAAGATGGAGGCTGATGGTGATAGATGAGGGACACAGGATGAAGAACCACCACTGTAAGCTCACCCAGACCCTGAACCAGTTCTACATTGCCCCTCATAGAGTCCTGCTTACAGGCACACCCCTACAGAACAAGCTCCCTGAGCTGTGGGCTCTCCTCAACTTCCTCTTGCCCAGCATATTCAAGTCTGTCACCACGTTTGAACAGTGGTTCAATGCTCCATTCGCCCTCACTGGGGAGAAGGTATGATGTAGTCCTCCACTGCTTCCACCACTGTTCTACGCCAATACCTCTGACTTAAGTTTTGGCTTCGTAATGTATGTATTGAACTAACCATCTCTCCTCCCACTCACATTGATTAGTTATACAAGTATGTTTATTATTTACCCAACAGGTTGAACTTAACCAGGAAGAGACTCTGCTGATTATTCGTCGTTTGCACAAGGTGCTCCGCCCCTTCCTGTTGAGACGTCTGAAGAAGGAGGTGGAGTCTCAACTACCGGATAAGGTGGAGTACGTAGTCAAGTGTGACATGTCTTCTCTGCAGAAGGTTCTATATCAGCATATGAAGAAGAGGGGAATACTCCTTACCGACGGCTCGGAGAAGGGAAAACAGGTAAAGAAAACGCCATAGTCTCTAATAATGTTATGGTTGCATCTATTTATGCTTGGATGATCATTATGCCCACCTGTACTGCAGTCGGGGTGGTGTTTGTATTTGGAGAAACATTGCAATAAGGCCTTGTAGTATCTGTTAAACGACATGTTGACACTCCACTCCACATGTGATGGTTAGTCTGATAAGTAGTAATGCTATTATTGCAGGGTAAGGGTGGTACCAAGGCCCTCCTTAACACTATCATGCAGCTGAGAAAGATTGCCAACCACCCACTACTCTTTGCTCACATTGAGGAGGCATTAGCAGACCACAAGGGACTGGTGAATGGAGTGGTGCAGGGGTAGGTTACAGTACAGTAGAAGTACAGGCATAGGTTACAAAACAATAGTGGTACAGGGGTAGGTTACAGTACAGTAGAAGTACAGGCATAGGTTATAGAACAGTAGAAGTACAGGCATAGGTTACAGAACAGTAGAAGTACAGGCATAGGTTACAGAACAGTAGTAGTACAGGAGTAGGTTACAGTACAGGAGTAGTTTACAGTACAGTAGTAGTACAGGAGTAGGTTACAGTACAGTAGTGGTACAGGAGTAGTTTACAGTACAGTAGTAGTACAGGGGTAGGTTACAGTACAGTAGTGGTACAGGGGTAGGTTACAGTACAGTAGTGGTACAGGGGTAGGTTACAGAACAGTAGTAGTACAGGGGTAGGTTACAGTACAGTAGTAGTACACGGGTAGGTTACAGTACAGTAGTAGTACAGGGGTAGTTTACAGTAGTACATTCATAGTTGACTGAATATTGTAAGCCTTCTTCTCTGTCAAACTTGAAATATTTCAAGGGAAACATGCATCAGACTTGAGAGGTTAAATGCTTTAGTGACTTGCACATTTCAAGTCTCTGGACTTGTTCTTAGATACTGTTGACTTGTGCTTGCATACTGTTGACTTGTACTTGCAGAGCTGACTTGTTTCGAACATCCGGTAAGTTTGAACTGCTAGACAGAATCCTACCAAAGCTGAAGGCTACTGGACACAGAGTGCTTCTCTTCTGTCAGATGACGGCAGTTATGACCATCCTGGAGGATTACTTCAACTTCAGGGGTATGTAATACGTGTGTTTAACATGTCTATTGGTGCCTTCATGATCTAATGGTCTAATGATCTAATGGTCTAATGATCTAATGGTCTAATGATCTAATGGCCTGCGTTGGTTACATATGCGCCAGAAGAAGTGAGTCAAACATTTCTTTACCAAATTGGAATGAGCCCGAAACTTGAGTCACTAAGACACCTAATGTGATAGGTGTAAGCTAACTGTAATCGCCCATTCCTATCATTTTGATTAATTTTAAATTTTCTCTTGAAAGTTGCAAATTTTTTAAGTAACGCTGAAATGATAGATTTCCACTTGTTATTAGATATTATAATACACAATAGCTTACATTGTTACTCCTATAGGGTATGGATACCTGCGTCTAGACGGTTCTACTAAGGCAGACGACAGAGGCTTACTGTTGGCTCAGTACAATGCTAAAGGCTCTGAATACTTTATTTTCCTTCTGAGTACAAGAGCTGGTGGTCTGGGTCTGAATCTGCAGTCAGCTGATACCGTCATTATATACGACTCTGACTGGAACCCTCATCAGGTCAGTAGTGTGTGATAGAATACATAATATTCATAGTGTATATAATGTATATAGTGTATGCAAGGCTACGTGTACATGTACATAGTATATATAGCGTACACGGTGTATGCAAGGCAACGTGTGTATGTGGTATACTAATGTCTGTTACTGCTGCCTTACAGGATCAGCAAGCGCAAGACAGAGCTCACCGTATTGGACAGAAGAATGAGGTGAGAGTGCTGAGACTGCTGACTGTAGGAACAGTAGAGGAGCGTATCCTAGCTGCTGCCAGGTGAGTTACCAACGGACTCCACAGTTCTACACATTTACATTGTACACATGCATGCGTGTAATAGTTATATTGTACAACCTTTGTCTAGATATTATGCAAGCCTAAATTACTTACCTTTCAGAATATATCATAGAATTGTAAAATAATAGTATGTTATGTGTGGTTAGATTCTACTGTGAGGCTGCTAGCATGTTACATGACTCTACTATGGTGTACCCAGTATATAATATGATAAACTGACTCTATACATGTATATACATTCTCTAGGTACAAACTGAATGTTGATGAGAAGGTTATCCAGGCTGGAAAGTTTGACATGAAGACGTCTGCATCTGAGAGAAGGCAACTCCTGCAGGCAATCCTCACACAGAATGTCAATGATGATGATGATGTAAGTAGCATATGCTGCCTACTAGTGCCTGTATGTTCTGTCATGTGTCGCTCAATGGTCTATACCCTGTGCTATTGTGCAGAATGAATCACCAATGCCGTGGACTGTTAAATATGATTCTATACGGAGTTATCAGACCATTTGGTATGTATGTTAATGTTGTGTGTAGGATGAAGATGAAGTACCAGATGATGAGACCATCAACCAGATGTTGGCTCGGACAGAGGAGGAGTTTGAGGCAATGCAGGGCATGGACTTGGAGAGAAGGAGGGTGGAGGCTAGAGAGGTGAAGAGACTGCCCCGCCTTATAGAAGAGAATGAGCTGCCTCAGTGGCTCGTGAAGAATGAGGAGGAGGTATGTCCACATTCTGTGGTTCAATTTATTTGGGTTACGTTAACATGATATTGATGTAATGTTTGGTAGAACCTCACTGTTTTATGTCTTTTATTACTACTGGTTTCATGCTGTATACTAATTTTTTGGTTAAAATTACTGGAATAAAAGATATAGTAATCATCAGATAAAAGACATATTGATGTATTGTGATTGGAGTGTTTAGAACATGTAGTTACTAATTCTTCTGTGTGATCGCTCTTGTCATGTAGGTGGAGAGATTAGCGTTTGAAGAGGAGGAAGACAAGATATTTGGTAGGGGAAGTAGGCAGCGCAAGGAGATTGACTATTCAGATCAGCTGACAGACCGGGAATTTATGGAGGTAGGAGCCTAACATTTCAATAGTGATTATATATTTGGCAAAGTAATATATGCGTATATTTGGTACGTTTAGTATTTCTTTAACGCAATATCTATTGCACCATTATCAGCACAGTATTTACCTGGTCTAAAATGCAGACATTTATAATGCTGAAATTGTGGTCCAGGCAATAGAAGAAGGTGGTCTAGAAGAGTATGATGACCAGAGGCGAAGGAAGGCCAACAAGCTGAGGCCAGACGAAGGGTTCGATACACCACCTGGTACCCCCAACACTGGTACTGGTGGTGATAGCAAGAGAAAGAGACCACGTAACACACCTCTGGTTGACAAGAATATGGCAAATCCCCCTGAACTGACCAAGCAGTTCAAGAAGCTACTACACACAGTGCTGCAGCATGAGGACAGGTCAGTTGGTCAATTTACATTTGCTGGTCATCAGGGTATATAATTGTAGTGAGTTAGTTTAACACAGTAGCGCCTAATTGCAGTTTACTGTTGAGCGTTCAGCATAGGTAACCAGGCTATTTCAGTCACTAGTTATTGTTAGCTGGTAACCATTATACTGGTGATTGTAGTGAGGGACGTATACTCAGTGAACCGTTCTACCAGCTACCCAGCAGGAGAGAGTTACCAGACTATTATGAGGTTATAAGAAAGCCAATGGACTTCAAGAAGATCAGGAGAAACATTAAGATTAGCAAGTATAGGTGTCTGGATGACATAGACTTGGATATGTCTCTGCTGTGTAAGAATGCACAGGCATACAACATGGAAGGTTCCTTGGTGAGTCTATGCCCCATGCACATACATGTAAATCAGGGCTTCCTGTTAGACATAATAGTGCAGCATTAGAATAATAAAATCATGCTGTTGACTCAAATGAAATATCCTTTGTAGATCTTTGAAGACTCGATCAAATTACAGTCTATTTGGACTAATGCCAGAGAGCAGCTGGAGAAAGGGGAGTTGAACACCCCTGAACATTCTAGTGATGAAGAGGAGGAGGAGAAAGCCCCACCCGTTAAGACTCCTGCCCCTAAGGCTAGCTCTAAGAAGAAAAAGTCTAAGAAGGACACTGAAGTAGAACGTAAGCTTACGAGTACATTTTCATTTGTACATGTGACTAGATGAAGGCTCCCCGTTACATTAGCAAATAGCAAGTAGATGAGTGTATAATGTATATGCACATACATGTATTGCGTGATGACGTGTGAATATAACTGTGAGGATTTTCACAATCATGTTCTACGTGTATTTATGTACATGTCTAATATGGGTTTACTATTTCATAACCAACGTATACTATATAGTATATATATTGTACTGTGTATGTGTATGTAGTGATTTACTTTATTATAACAGGTAGCAGTAAGAAACCAGGCAGACCTCGGAAGCAGAAGGTCCTCATTGAATCGGATGAGGAGGAAGGGGAGGAGGCTATGGAACTGTCCAATCAGCAGCCTAGTCAAACATACACTCCCCTGGAAGCTGCCGGAGCTACTGGAGGGAACCCTATGGACTATCAGTCAGCTGGTGGTCTACCTGCAGTACCTTTCCCTCAAGCTACTCCTCATAGCTCCGGGGTATCAGTCCCCCCTCCAGCTCATGTATGTACTGGTGTTGCATAAATACACATTGTAATATTACAGAACATGTATGCAATAGTTATGCACATTCTACTATATCAATGAGCTAGCACTGACTAGTTTATAGAAATACTCTCTTATTGATTCTTGTAACTGTATATTATAGGCGAGTAGCACCTACTCCCAACCAGAGCCCATGGATGAGTGAAAGAGAAAGTCCAGGTGGAGATTACTACTCGGTATAAAAGATACATAATAGTCAGGATCACTGTGTG
Organism: Bugulina stolonifera; assembly: GCA_935421135.1. Classification (NCBI taxonomy): domain Eukaryota; kingdom Metazoa; phylum Bryozoa; class Gymnolaemata; order Cheilostomatida; family Bugulidae; genus Bugulina; species Bugulina stolonifera. The sequence continues at coordinate 32,782,403 of OW285187.1, forward strand.
TAAGGAACAATATTAGCTGTGCATGATCACACAATCGTGACCACTTATATAATGATGTAACGGAGGGTTGTTACCACTTGATGTTATAGTATGGACTGTAGAGAAGTATTAGTTGTTCATGTACATGTAGATTAATAACTGTTATTATGTATAGTCAAAGAAATTGTAACCCAGTAAATCGGCAATTGGTACTGATATAGTAATGCTGTCTTTTTATACTTACTATGCTAATTATTAGGATAATACTATGTTATCTCAATTATTCTATGTCTGTTTAACATATATATCATAATCTTTCTTATTCATAGTATTATATACACTGACATACCTAGCTATTCATTACACTAATTACATTATGTTAAATTTGTGTTTTTATAATCAACCTCGATCTTTAACATTATTTTGTCTTGTTAACATCACTGTTGTATATAAAGTCAATAACTAAATACAGTACATCTGTTGTAGAATCAACTACTATTAGAATCTTATTTTATTTTCACCATGAAGTTGGTTTTTTGTGGCAGTGGTAAAGTCTATAGTTTACTCAGTGATGGACTGCAGCACTGATGTACACTGTACCCTATACAGCAGGTGCTCTGAAGTTGGTAGTAATAGAAATGGGGGTATACAAGCATTTTACTTTACTTTGTTTTAGATACAGGGTGCTCACCTGATTTATTTCTCTTCTAACACTGTTTGCTCAATACAACAACCATGTCCTTGTTCAACAACTTGACACTGCAAAACTGCAAAATGCACCTCATACAAATAAAGGGAAGGCAACTTCAATGAGTTCAACAAAAATAAAAACTAACTTGTATAAAGTTCAGCCAATTATTCATCGGTTTAGGTTTAAAGTATCTACAATAGCAAACCAAATTTTCAAACGTGTCCCAATATTATTTTTGTAGCATTTGTTGCTGAAGTGCATGCACACTATCGCGCCAATATTACTGTGAGATCGTTATAGCGGAACAGTAAGACGGTTTATTCATTTCCGTTATAAACACAAATCATGGCTACTGCAATAAGTGACACATGGACTGCACTCTCCTTGTCAAATACTGACCAGTTCCTTGGTGTTTCTCTTACAAATGATGCCAGCAATGTTATACTCACAGATAGCCAGTCTGTATCTATATATAAGGTGATAACATATAGTAACTTAGCCAGGTGCGACTGGTCTTGTTTACTCATCACACACTCACTCGCTCGTGCTCCTTGCTCTAACTGAGTGTGACTCTCAGCCAGTGGATTTAAAAAACAAAATTGCAGATCTAACACAATTTATTTAGTATCAACTCATTCTCACGGGGAATTGTATTGCACTTACGTTATCCATTATATTAATTGCCTACATCACTCCTGGACATTTCTTTCTCATTCCACAGACAATGAAAATTATTCAAATAGAAGTTGAACTAAAATCTTCATTTTACCAAATTGCACAGGGTGTGGTACTTTTGCTTAGCAACTAAGCAAATTTATTGTAATATGTACAGTGAAGCTAATTACTTGTTGTACTTTCCAGGTCAGTGATCAGCAAACAGTGCAGAGTTTTACACTCAAATCAGATGTAAGCTTCTGCTTGGCCACTGTGTTTGATTATGAAGAAGAGAACTACGTTGGTCTGGTTGAACACTTTGGAAAGAGACGGTTGTGTGTTTGGAGTGATGAAATGTCTGACTATAAAGATTGGAAGAAAAAACTTGTGAGTAACGTTACATGTATTGCTGGTTTCTATTATCTTGTGCAACAGAACAGGTTGAAATAGCGTATTATTGAAAGATCTTTTTATCTGTGTTCTGTTATTTGTACCGATGTTGAACGCAGGGTAAGTTTAGCGTTTGAGGATTCAATAGTAAATTACTTTCAAGTCCACTATTAACATAATAAGCGTAGTGATGTGTGTTATACTGTATTATAGCTTCTGACAGAGGTTACAGCTCTAATAGAAGTTGACAACACAGAGCCATTGGTGGTAAAGTCGGATGATTCTATATGTTGGCTATCAAATGTGGAGGACTCCTCGCACTCTTTCCAGCTGCTGCCAGGGAAGCTGAAAGGGGAGGACGTTGAGATCGATGCATTCAAGTGCTACAGATATGGTAGTCGCACTGATCTGGTCTATGTTGTCCACCACAATGTAAGCAGTGTCTATGTTTATTAGTTCCTTGCATACTGAAAAGCTACTGTACTTTTCTATATGATTACTAGTGCTGAGTTGCATGATTGATTGTTAAATAAGATACTAGAGAGTAGCGTTCTGAATAAAAAGGCTCAACATTGGCGGAGTCAGGCTGAACTTGTGATCTGGTGCATTAGTCTCCTGGCTGCCATACCAACTATGTACTTTTTGTAAAGCTGTCTGAAATGTTATTATCATATTATGTGATTTTTGGCAAATAGAATATGTTTGTACAGTCTTTTGGGCAAGGTTCTGAATAATTCATGCTGTGTTTGTACTCTGTAGGGAAATAGTCTAGTCTACCACCTGCAGTTCAACAACAAACAAGTTTTTGGCGAGCCAACACAACTCTTCACAGAATACACAAACGTCACATGTATTTGTAAATGTTTACCATATTCGGAGTCATCATATCTCGCAACTAGTAAGTAAATTCGGTCACACTAATCTCCATGTGGTATATTATATGATACTCATTCTATAAGACATCATGTTGGTGTGAGCTAGTAATTTGATAATAAACAGCAGTACCAGATGTATTTTAAGATTTCATGGTTTATGCCAAATCTTAACACTCGTCCTAGCGTCATGATCATCCTCTTATGATGGACGCTAGGACTAGTGTTGAAAGATTAGGAATGAATATTGGCACATGATTTGCATCATTGTTCCTCTGTTTCTGAAACGTTACTAAACTGGTGTGCCTATGGTTGAGGCAATGTGTTCAGCAATAGACAATTACAGATTGGATGTTGATTGTTCTAATGTGTTCAGACAGTAGTACAGTAGGTACAATATATATATTATGTAGGTATATACATGTATTATAAAATAATTCAAATTATGAATCACAATTCATGTGGAGTTATTGTCTCCTGTTCTCACAGGGGGTGATAACTCCGCACAAAGTTTTCAAGTAATTTATAATTGCTTGCAAGTGCATAATTTGCAAGTTTGAAAATGTTACCTTTGGTGCCCTGGTCTTGGCAGAGGATATTGGGATGGAAATATTGTACTGTACGTAACACTCTTATTATATTCGGTAGCTGGAGAGGGTGAGATAGTGAGAGCCACATCAACATCTGTAGAGGTTCTGCACACACTGAGCTCTCAACTGTCTACCCAGTCTGTGTTGCTCCAGCTACTAGACTCTGATCAACTCCTCATATCTATGGCTGATGCAACTAAACACACTGGTATGTACGAGTATATGTACAATAGGGATAAAGAGCACAGCTTTTCATATGTGAATGAAATATTCAGCATAGTCAGAGCTATTTGGTTATTATGTGAGAATATTTATACAGACTACACTGATATTTATAAGGTATACCCATTTTACTGTATCGCTGTGCTGCATTATGTTATGCTTGTCCAGTTTGTTGTGTCATGTAAAGTAATCACTCTTCTAGGAGTGCTTCTCATATTCAGTATGAAGTTCAGAACAGTGAGAGTGATCAAGAGACTGGACAGTGAGCTCTGTGGAGACAGTCCACTTACTCTCTTACCTCCATACATACTAACACAGACAGAGAGGTCATTGCAAGTTCATGCATACAAGTTTACTAAGTTGACACTGAGAAGTATGCTGGGTAGTATGACTGTGTCATCAGCTGATACTACGGCGGTAAGAAGACCACTTCCTGTCTGCCGTAACTTTGCCTGATCAATTATACTTCCTTTCTTGTGTTTATGGCTATGCTTTCAGTCCTCTATTTCCTGGCCATTTCCAATATTGCCATTATTTTTATGGGTTGAAATCTCCATGTATTAAACTTTTACGAAGGTGAAATTCAATCTGTTTTCACGTTACACTGTTCCGTTTGTTACTATGACGAAAATTAAGGCCCAAATTGTCTACTATTCACTAGTGTAATTAGGGATGGATGCACTAGTGTAACTAGGGATGGGTAGGCTGGTGTAACTAGGGATGGGTACGCTAGTGTAATTAGGGATTTACATATGTATGCTCTGTGTTTGTAGGCTGACAAGGACCTCGTGGCAGAATGTATGAAATCATTGGAGCTTCATGGAAAGGTTGGAAAATATTATCGGTTTATTTTTGTAATATTTCAGTTAAAGTCAATTTTCACACACTTAGATGTCATATAATGTGTACATATACACATCATACCTACATATACATAAATACTTACTATACATGTACTTATTTTATATATACATGTATATACTTGTACTTGCTATACTATACTTACCTGTAGAAGTCTCCAGATCTGAGTGAACATCTAGACAAGTATGATAAGAGTACACTAATGGATGCTCTCTGCTCCTACTCGTCTATCAACTCTATCAACTGGTCATCAGTAGTGGTTCAACAACTTCTCTCCTCCCTTGTCCTCCCCTCCCAGTAAGTCATCCTCACTGTATCAGTGTACGTGAGCGTGCTGGTAGCTTTAATTTTTACCGGTGAGCAGGACAAATTATATGCTTTCTAATATAGCAAAACAATAAACGGGCAGATTTCTATGTTACAGTGTTATATTGGCTGTGAGTGAGGCAGCCGTGAGACATGCAGATAGTAAAGTTGTCGAGTATCTTATATTTGGGAAAGCTGAGCTACCAGAACAGGCTATAGTTAGTCTACTTGGACATCTTCTCAAGTAAGTTACATTTATTATGTACATTCATTTCGTGTAAATACGTGAGTGTAGTCGTTATACATGTGTGCTGAGTAGATCCATATATAGTATAATAATCGTGCAGCTCTTAGAAGTATCATCATCTTTATTCGAAGGATCACATCACATCACATCACATCAGACATGAAACTAATCTGGATCAGCTCTAAATGTTGACGATTATTTACATCGTACATGTATATGTCCATAAAGCATAAAGTATGTTGTTGTTACTAAATACACTTTCTTGGCAGAAGTGTTTCTCAACCAGGAGACATGATGGATACTGATGATGATGAAATACAGTTCAGTGGATCACAGAGTATTCCCTCTCAGATTTCTTCTGCAATGTTAGTCACACAACTCCTATTTGTAAACAAACTCAATTCAAACATTGCTGTTATAAGATGTTGTGTTCACCAACTTTCTAATATACAGTTCAGTTTAGAACATATATCTACATGACTATAATACATTTATGACTACGTTTACTATTACTAAACTGTTACTGAACCATTATGATATTGGTATTTTAGTGACGCCTTGTTGAGTAAAGAGATGACAGATATTTATGCTACTGAAGCCATTAGGAAAATAGACACCAGTCTAGTATTGGTGAGTCACATTTAATGCCAGCCATTTTAGAATTGTTAGCACTTATTTTACCAAATCGAAGAAATATTATCGTCCTGCAATTTTCCAGGAGAATATTTCCTGATATTACTTACGAATGTCACTTCTGGCATTGAAAAGAGTTTACTTCTTTCTCTTGACCCTAACCCACCACTGAATGTGTGAGTCTATTGTATTCTAGACACTACTCAGGCATCTGAATACTCTGCTCTCAGATGATGCTGATACAAGCAGCACACTGACTGATGGACAGATATGCAAGTGGTGTGCTGTTATTCTAGACGCCCATTACACCGAACTTATTCTATCTAACCAAGCGGAACTTCTCGTACAACTTCATGAGAATGTGAGGCTGCAGGTACGAAATCTCTTACAGTTTACAACGACTTTGTTAACCTGAACATTTGTATAACAGTAGATGGCATACATGTCGGGTTATTTTACCTGTACTCAAGTATCAGATTATGATACATGTATAGTCAAGCCTTGAGTATAGTATGGTGTGGTGGTGTGTGGTGGTGTGTGGTATGGCATGGTAAGGTATAGTATAGTACAAGCCCATGGTACATGGCTTGCATAGCATTTTAATATAAGTAATTTGTTATAATCCAAAGTTGTCTTCTCTAAATTTTTTTTTCAAGGAGAGGGCAACTTCAAATGATATAATAGCAGTTATCGGATAATTGCATGTACAATGTTGATGTATGATTTCTTATGTAGGTTGAACTGCATAGTAATGTTCTGAAGCTAGGAGCCAACCTACTGTGTAAACCTCCAGAGAGTAAGCCATCTACTGGTCCATATTGTATAGAAGCTGTCACATTTTACTACTGAATATTACACCTGTCAGGTGCTGGCTGGTGTTTGACAGTGTATAATGTAGATGCTGCTTATATGAGCTCATGCAGAGAAATGCCCGTTTTTTGTAAATTAGCACATGCATACAAAGTGGAATGGATTTATTATTTATGTATATATAATTGTAATGACAGTTTTGTGATTTTATGTCCAAAGCAGGTCATTATTACAATAAACTCTGATCAGGCTCATTTTACACAGAATGTAGTATTGAGTTTTACAAAGTTAACTTCCCACTGCATGTGCATCATCACTGCTCTATTCATAGCATGTGTATTATATCTCTACACAGTTATACATGCAGCTTACCTCACATTCATAATCTGTGTCAACCATAAGTACTATTATTCACACTGGACAGAAATTCACTCCTCTTCTGTATTCTATAGCAACAGTACTCAAAAGTTGAGTGGAATGGGACTGCATTACTTTATACATATTTGGTGCTGCTAGCCGAGTTCTTTATAATCAGATGACTAAAAATGACTCACTGCTATAAACCTGCACATGAAATCTCAATCTTGCTAATTAATCTTGTATTAAAGGATTAGTTTTAGGGATGTTCTTTATTTACTCTGTTACTAAGTATTCATTACTTGAAGATACTACAACATGTTCAGGTATGTATTCTCTCTACTTTGTGACTCTATATTGTTATGATTGTAATATTTGAATATTTTCTGGTGAATCTGAGCGCAGAAAGAGGAAACCTACCTCTATATTGTATCAATTGATCTGTACCTGTAAGGGAGCTGTGTGAAAGTTATCATTCCTATCCCAGCACCAAATATAAAAGTAAATTCAAGGGAATACTGATTTGTCTTGAATTAGACGGCAGTACAATTTAGTCCTCTAATGGAAACTGTGTTGCAGATTACGTGACCTGTTGGGGCTGATAGCAGTGGTGACTGTCACCTGCTCAGTAGTGAGTACTCTATCATTGGAGGAGTCTATACTCTATGTCAACCAGGGTGACACTGTCACATTAAACTGTACCCAGACTGGAGACCTCTTCCTCTGGACTGTGGAGAGGAATGGAGCCACGACCACCATCTCTAAAGATGATCTGGTATCTGCTACCTCTGGGAACTATCAGGTGTGTAGGACTCAACTTGTTGGCCTGACCAGTTACACAAACACATCATTTCATATATTTGCAAATGGAATTCAAGTGTCTTATACTTATTATCAGCTACAAAAACTATTAGTGGTCGAAATACTGTTATTATGAGCTGAATGGTTACCCTACATATGTCAAGTGTTAATTATAAAATACATATCTCTAGGTGATAAAAGATAAAAGGATGGCCAGGTACAGCCTTATGATATCTGAAGTCCCTTTAACAGCTGATGGTACATACAGTTGCTTTTCTTTCTTCAGTGAAGATAATAAAGACAGAATTCGACTTGCTGTCATTAGTGAGTAGTGATGGTGCTTCACTTAGGAAAGTTTGATGCGTTTATATATGTTACTGGGTCCATATGAATGCAGTCCCATCTATGGATATTATTGTAATACTGACTCAGATTAGCTTCAAGTACATTCATTGTAGATATCTACACCCATACAACCATATTATACCTGTCCACTCATACAATGTATATGCATATTTTATACTCAGTATAAATGCATGCATGTGTATATGCCTGCCTGCAATAGAAAACAAAAATACGTTTCTATGTGTTCATACTTATAGTAAAGCCTGAGGAACTGTTTATAACTGGTGATGAAGAGGGGCTGGATGAGGGCTCCACTGGGCGACTCTCCTGTCAAGTGAAACTGTCTAAGCCAAGACCCAGTCTAACATGGACTAGAACTGGTAAGCATTTACCACACTCCGTAGCCTGTAGGTGCGTGTAAATCAGATGGGTGTAGTTTAATAATGCTATGTTATTGATTACTGCATTTGGTGTAATTTATGCAGCTGATCATAACTTGGACTTCAGAACTCGTTCTTGCTAATTCCGCAGAAATTATTGCATTGTAGATCGAAATGGCAATTTTGTTGCTCTCAAAAATGTGAACAGTCAAATGTTAGAAGAAAACATGGATGGCTCCTACAGTAACACACTAGAATTGGATATATCTGTTACAAGATCTCTCATTGGCTCTGTTTATATATGTCAAGTTACACTAAATGGAATTACATCATGGAATAAGACAAAGGAACATAAACTTAACATCAACAGTGAGTCACAATTATTACTTAAATGACTGTCTCACTGCCAGATACTGACAATGACTATCTAATGAGCAGTACAACTCGCATTCCTCATATATAATAATTCTATCCCATTCTCTTGCTTCAGCATTTCCATCCACTCCTTCATTGACCTTGAACTCTAAGATCATTCGAGCTGGCGAGAGTTTTACAGCTGTGTGCAGGTCTTATGGTGGCAAGCCAGCACCCACTATAACATGGTAGGTTATAAGGGTGTGTACATGTATGATCATAGACCTAAGTACTGCTTTCTATCTTCAAACTCAGCCGAACCAGAGCAATGCTTTATAAACTTGATATTGGGCGACATATTTTCTAGCAAAACAATTTCACTTTGCTATGCGAATATGTTTCGTTACGCTTCTTGCTGCAAATTTTCAACCAATGCCCTGTCCACTTATAAGAATTTCAAGCAGCATTGTATGATATGTATGCACATGTACATGGTATGTTTTGGTGTTTGTCTACAGGTATTTAGGCCCAGTGGATGATTCGCAACATCTGCAAGTTAACGGTACTCGGACGTCAGACCTGCACTCTACTACATACAATGTAACTGGTACTCTACATCATACTGCACAGGTGGAACATAATCTCTGGAGACTGACCTGCAGTGTGACTAACTCTCCTCTAGTGACTGCGGGGTTCACTGCTAGGCAGGCTTATCAAACTCTAGATATTTGGTGTAAGGAAATAGACTATCATTTAGGGGTCTAATATATTGCTTATCCACTTGGAGATTTCCTCAAAAATTTCATCCTACTAGTCGAAAAGACATATTTATTAGTGAGGTGGCCATAGAGGGGTGTATCATATGCAGTTGGCTCAGTGCATAGATACTGATCACCGATGAAGCTTCTTTTTTAAGGAAGCCAGGCTGGTGTAGTGGTAATGTATTCTGTCTAATGTGCTAGACGCTAGAGCCTCAGGCTCTGATCCCCGTCTGAATTATGGTATCTGTACTACTCTTAATGTAACTGTATATCTACAATGTAATGTAATATCTGTCATATACAATGTCCTAAATGCAGTTGTTAATCAGACACCTAATTGAAACTGTGCAACGATTTCTATCTTTAGGTTGCATTACTAGGTATTATTGTAGATAAGCCGATTATAAAGCCATCGGAGAGAAACCTCACGACAACAGAGGGGGAGATATTAGTGTTGCCATGCCTTGTGTCAGCCAATCCTTTACCTACTATTATATGGAGACATGATGACCATCCTGTCAACACGTCAGCTGTATCTAGCTATCAATATGGTATGCACTCAATGGGTCTGTCAACAGGGTGCCGAGTCCTAATCGTGTCTCAATTCTTAAGAAGGGCTGGCAAGATAATCTCATGGTTCTCAAATTTCAACTTCAATACGCTGACAAACCAATGCAAAACTGTCTGACTGTGATTGGTTCACTGGTCTATATTATCATGTTTTGACTTCTGATGTCATGTAAAAAAAACATGGCAGCTTAATGCGACTCCAGTTGAGTTTATGTAACCAACTCATCCCCACTTATAATCCATACGCTGAAAGCTGAATGGTCAAGTACATGCTGTATGTTTCAGGTAATAGCAGTACCCCCAGTCTCTCCATGAGGTATGTGGCCCACTCTGATGAAGGTAGGTGGCAGTGCATTGCTTCTAATGCTGTGGGTTACACCTCCGGCACACTCACTCACCTGGATGTAAAACGTGAGTACTTCAATCCGCTAATTACATTGAGTACTGGTTATTCTGTATGTAATAGTACTCCACCCACCCCTACTCTATGCACACGGATATAAGATTTCACCTACTTACCCTCCCTGTACACACACTGGCATACTTACGCATCTAGTGTTGCTCATATTTGACATTTCATCACACTAATCTCTTGCATCATAACTTTGCTCTGGATATTATTTAATAGCTAAACAATGTGACTATTATTACTATTAGCAGTTGACAGTTACTCTTCTATTTACTAATGTGTTCTGATCATCTCTCTCACAGATCTTGAACTGCCTTTCAAAGCGTTACCTACATACATGGAGGATTGTGCATGCCCAGCTACCATTCTCTAAACTATCACCCTGAAATTTAGCTCTTACACATCAGAACTGTTTCAGATGCTCCGGTGTTCAAACTGGGACCAACTTACCCTGTAGTGAGTGTAGTTGAAGACCAGAGTGTCACCTTGACATGTAAGGTGACGGCTGACCCAGTAGCCTTAGATCATCTCTACTGGTATATTGGAGGTTATGGCAAGATCGAGAAAGACACAACAGAGTACTATTGTAAGTTACTATATGATAGTATGACATAGCCACAGCCATCTAGTACACATGCTGTTCTACTCTACTCTAATGTGTAATGTCTACATTTTTAAAGGGACACAATTTAATTTGTAACGGTTTTCCTATAGTTTAAACTAAAATTTTGATCTACTTTTGTCTATAACTTCGAACTAGAACTAGTAACTATAGGATGTATAATATGTAGGACACAGTTTGCTCATGGCAATGGAGCTTCTCAAGTCAACTGTGCCCAACCATCCTATACCATTAACAGTAGTACTACACTATGTAGTACGTTGATTTATTTCATATTCACACATACAGAATCTCTTGTAGTGGGAATGAATAATGAGACCTTGACCTTTAATAAAGTTAGCCAATCGAATACAGGAGAGTACTATTGCTCGGCACGGAACTCCCTCGGTACCAGGACAAGTGATCGACTGCAACTCCAAGTCCAGTGTTAGTAAATTGTTCAATGTTGAACCAGCTGCATGATTTCATGGCTACAAAATATATACGCTGTTATAAAATTGTACATAACTGTATATTTGTGTGTACAATGTATGTTCATTGTAGATAAGCCAGCTAATATCCACGTCTACTCCAGCGTAACTTACTACACAGAAGGTATGGTCATGTCTAATATTAGCTGTGAAGGAGATGGAAACCCATCTGTTAGCTTCTCATGGAAGAAAGACGGTGTGTAATAATACTATAATAGTATATGAATATCAGCTGTATGGGGTACAACACATTCTGTAGCTTATAGCCTGCATGTTATGTGTATGAATAGTTTGGATGGGGGTAGCACAGCACTACAACTCCTATAGCACTCAAACTACAAGGAGTTTTTAGGTGGCATGCAAACTTCTAGATCTACACTTCACTCTCATTTTCTTGTTAAATGACGGGTATAAAACATGGTGGGTGTTGACCCAGCCATCTTCTATATTCTCCAGGATTACCATATGCAACCGATAGCTCCGTCATACACTTTAATGGTTCAGCGAGACCTGACTACAGAGGTAGCTATGAGTGTACAACATCTAACTACCTCGGCTCCCTTACCAAGGAGATCTACATCAATGTTATGTGTAAGTATGGAGTTGAGTATACTAAGACATCAATGTACTAACAATATCTAAGTTTCAGTGATGTAGTTGAGTTCTGGTGCTGTCAACCCGTGGAATAAGTTGACCATAACTTGATCAACTTGGACTAAGATTGTTTTAGTGCATCCACAATAGCAACAGAGATCATAACACTACATGTACATGTACACTCTAACTACAAATAAACAGGCTCTCCTAAAAGTTGTTCTCTCTTGACAAAAACCTGAAAAGATAGGACAACTCTGATATTGTCTGATATTGTCATGTGTGTTCTTTGTACAATTTCTAGAAAGCATTCATTACCTCAGTGTTAATAGTATAAGATAATAGGATTTTTGTATCATTTTTGTCTAACGTGTATAATTATGTTCATATACATAACTGATCTCAAAGTGCCCTCAGGTACAGACCAATTTTCTGTCGTGAACACACCAGTATAGGCCAAATGCAAAATGCTTATTTTCATGCAAGCAACCTGGGTGTGCTGATGAGCTAAGAATGGTTTCTTTCTACCAGGTAAAGTTCCAGGTCTTTTCAGCATGCGGTAACTTCTTTGGGGGATTTTATTTGCCAGCTAGTTCAGTCTGAGAGATTGCTAAGATACTAATGTTCTATTATAAGTGGTATTTTCAGCAATATGAGTGTAAATTGCTTTTTCGTTCCGTATTATTTTCGTAAAAGTGTTTTGTGATGATTATTTGATTCACGCTGTGACTTGATTCTCACTCTAGAAAGCGTATATGCAACTTTCCTGGTCCACAACTTGCTCTGCGGTTTCAATTTCGTGATGACTCTAGCATTCTGTTTCTTATAATTTAAATGAAAGAATTGAATGCCAGAGTATCACACAGTGTACATTAATTCTAACAGATACACCGAGGTGTGTCACGAGTCAGAGGTTAAAATATGGTGTTAGCCTGGGAGAGTCTGTGACAGTGGAGTGTTTTGTATCAGCGAACCCCCGTACAGACATACAGCTCGATATGGTATACAATGGCAGCAGACAGGTGTATATCGGTAGATACAGTGACACAGAGAACACTGTGTACATCGCTAGCTTGACACATACAGTTAGGTGAGTGCAATGTGATGAGGTACTAGGTATACCTTACCCAGTGTACTTTTGTTTAGTAATATGGTGTGTGTCCTTCTTCCATAGCACAGTGAGTGTTTCATTTCAGAAGTCGTTCTGATTATGGAGTGTATATGTGCAATGCTACCAATTCTATGGGAGCAATGGCAGAGTTGTGTGCAATTGAAGTGATACCACTATGTGAGTATAAATGAAGTTATATACTTAAAGTAATGTAATGTACTCATATACATTCACAAGTATCCATCATACACGTAGTGATCAGCTACTATTTTACCAATGAGGCAAAATACAATGTGTAAACCACGATGAGAAATTCCTCATAATAATGGCAGCTAGCATTGCTGAAACTCCTATTGGAAGTGTAAGAGTGAACCCTATCGAACATTAATACAGATTAACTCCCATCTTTAGTGGTAGTTGCCCCCTCTTGTAGCCGTACCAGACGCTCCAACTAACTGTGCAACTACTAATCCCACTACCACTTCATTCCATGTAAAATGTGAGGAGGGGTTTGATGGTGGCTCTACGGCTATTTTCACTCTTCAGTTCCTGTCTGATGGTGTCTACCATGACATCATCAGCACGTCTTCGGCTGAGTTCAGGGTCACTTCCCGATCTCCAGGAACGCGATATAGAATGAGATTGTGTGCTACTAATAAACAGTCTGCAGATAGAGGGTCCTGCTCTTCCCTGTTTGGTATCACTACTAAAGGTATGTATGGAGGATTTACTTATGCATACACACTGTACTAGTCCGTATAGAAGAGCATATGTGATAGAAGCTGTATTTTACTGTATGTACTATAACAAACACTAGGTTTGTTGCACCTCATACATCCAGTTGTTATTTTATGAGAAAATGGGATGTTTTCATATTTCTATAAAGTCTCAAAACTAGGATATTCTGCATATATGTGTATGCATAACACTAGATGGCGCAATTATCATCTTGATGCTCTAATTTTGCGACCTTGACCCTCTAGGGTCAAAAAGTGGGATAGAAGGTATCTTATAAAATTGCCTGTAGTTGTCTTTTCAGGAAATCATAAAAATAATACTATAGAGAAATAGAAGACAACTTCAAAACCACAAAAGCTATGTTATGATATTTTTTGTGAGAAAACAACTCACAAAAACTTGCAAAACTTAACTTGCTGGCATAATATTCCTTTTTAAGATAGTTCATATTCTGTGTGTTACTGAGACATAGTCTGAGAGACAGACTAAAGTATGTTAACAAGAGTACATACGTATTGTAGGACACGCTGGGTCTGTCAAAGAATGGAGGCCGTCTGATCAGACCAGTTCTGCAAGTACATGTATCTCTTCAGTAACTCTGCTATACTTAGCTCTAACAATCTACATGTACTTACTCTTTACCATGACTGTGTAATCTTTCCTAGACATCTGTGAAACAAATCACTTATCTTTGTCTGACCAACGCTGCTCCCAAGATTATACTTGACATGCTATTTAGATTTATCACATTCATATTGCAATTTTACAACATATTATTAATTATATATTAACACAGTCATATTGAACAAAGCCTTCCCTTCGGCAAAGTACAACTTTTTCTTTACAAATGTTTCTCTAAAAAAACTTTCTTTTCTGACTGCCCAGATGTTATTCATTACATGTGAGGGTACAGTTACCCAAGGAGTTGTCTTTGCTTTGCCATATACTTGTACTTGTTCAAAAACCTCACTCTTTGCATTATGTTATGCATAGTGTCAAACCTCACACCACTCAAATCTCAAAGCTCCTATTCATCAGTTTCATGAAAATAAATTGAGATTTTATTGTAAAATCGCCCATGTGATATTTAGTTGCACTCTATTACTATGAGTCGATCTAGCAGGAATAAACCGAAGCTGAGGGCTGACTATCATTTCCATCAGTTTATTAAGTTGATCACAGAGTCACGACAGTTCGATGTTGCGATCATGTTTGTGATATTTATGAATACTCTCTCTATGACCTTTGACACCAGTTATTATTATCGGGAACGGTATAAATATATCATATTTATTGCTGATGAGATGTTTCTCGGTACGTAGTTCTCAAGCTTTTTGTAAACTCTTACAACAATACATTCCTACAACGTATGCAATGTGATTATCTAACTTGATTCAAATGTGGCCTACAATTTTTAGCACGTTTTTACATTTACATGAGCGATTTTCATTTTAAAATCGTTATAGTCTGGACTCTTCCAATGAGTACTCCTTGACTCACTTTTGGGTGCTAATAATGAGAAAATCGTCTTACATACTCAAAAATACTTTGATCAACTTTTCTCTTCATCTATTATTAGTTACTAATATAGTAAGTATAGTATAGGTTTTGCCTAGTAACACAACTGCAACAGACCATTAAACAAGTACCAGATGGGATCTAACTTGGGACACCAGTTCTATGTTTGTACAAACATCTACACTGTTTTCTCTCAGCAATCTACTGCCTAGAATTTCTCATGAAACTGTACGCTGAACCACTGGGTTACTGGAAGAGCTGGTTTAACATATTTGATCTGGTAGTGCTGTCTATCACATTGGTAGCCAAGATACTGAGAGCCCAGGACTCGGTAGATATTCCCAGGCTACAGGGTCTTAGGGTTCTCAGAGCTCTAACTGCCTTCAGAACCCTCAGAACTGTTTCATTCATCAAAGGACTTCAGGTAAGTAAATGTGTTGGTACTGAGTCAATTCTTTAGCCTGTGGATTCCTTCACGACTGTTTTTTTATGTTTTATTTTATTTATATCTTGAGAGTGCACATACTTGAATTATCTTTTCACTTTGAGCTCATACAGTAGCTCAGGATATTTACACTTACTACCCTAGGTCTTACTTTTCTATACACACTGGATGCATCCATATCATATGTACGTGTCTGTAGTCTATTGCCGTCTATTCCCACATAGACATTGTATTCAGGACTACAATACCACACTCTGTGTCACAACAGGTATTGGTTACTGCTCTCCTGGATACGATCAGAAAGTCTTTTGTCAACATGGTCTTCCTCATGGCACTTCTCATATTTATAGCTGGAATACTTGGCTTCTACCTCTTTGGTACCGGAGAAACTGGTGACCAGGAGAACTGGGGCAGTCTGGGTAGTGCCATGCTTACCCTCTTTGCTTTCGTAACGGTGAGTGTTGAAACAATGGTCAATGGCTCCTCATCTGTTTTTCATCTTCTGTATTAATGACTCCAGAGCATATTATGTAATATAACATATCTGGCTCCTACATAATATACCTGTATTACAGAAACAGCATGTCCGCCTATACTAAAGGTAGTGAATTGTTTGTTATGAGAAATTTAAATCATTTTATCAATCACTACTAACAGGTGGAGGGATGGACAGGCTTACAAGGAGAACTGGATGACAGGAACAAAACGGGCAGCAGGATATTCACTGTCTGCTTTATCTTCGTTGGCCATTTCATATTTACTAACGTGTTTATCGGACTCGTTATCATGAATATCAATGAGGCTACAGACGAATATAAGGTGAGGACAACTCCTATATATGTGTTCTCTGCTATAATCGGTAACTACATGTAAATACATTGTATGCTGCAATCAAGCATTACACTTAAGGGCTATCTACAGATGTAGCTGATGCAGGCCTATTCGCAAAAACTTAGCATAGATACACTTTTTAAATTATTGCAGAAGAGGAGGTCTTCTCCATTACACAGTATTAGACCATCCTATGAGATGCAACACTGTAGTAGAGTTTTAATTCTGACATTGTCAGGTCCATGCAGTCCACATAACTTCATCGTTTTTAAAAAAACGCACTGCAAGGTGCATATGGATGTATTAAGCTGTTACTATAAAAAGATAACATACTGGTGTGAATCATAGTAGTGTATCAAATAAGAGCACACAAAGCTTATGAACCACCACCATTGGAAGGAGAGACATGTATATATTGTATAAATACATGTAGAATAACGAACAGCATTAAATAATTTTTGAGCAAACTTTTTGATTAATATAGAATTTATACTTTTCAATTGCACAATATATTACAATTATAGATGTACATTTATAATGGAGTATATTCGTAGTGTATAGAATACAGAAGCAGCAAATACCTGGACGGAGTATGTACGTGCATTGTATTGTATTGATATACGTGTAGTATCTGTTATTTCCATGATTTTACGGGAGCATTACTGGAGCTAGTAACAAAGCCACTAGGCATAACGTCATTGCTTTACCACCGAATATATAAGGTAGTGACCTTGGTGCTGCTGCCTTGCTTGTAGTTGTAGTATGATGTGTTTCTCCTACATTTTCATGTGTGCCGTCTTCCTGGCCACCGTTAGAATTATTGGTAGAAGCCGACACTGCTTCTGGTGGTGGAATTATTTGTTCTGTTCGCCATGAACACAGATCTTTGGTTGATTTTATCATTTCTGGTATCAACTCCTTCTGACAAGTTGGAAGTGTGTAGTTATCTTTCTTACTGGAATGAAACGTAGCGTAGAGCATAAAGTTATAATTCTAAGGGGTAGAGCTATCAGAGATGAACAGCGTATATTATAATATAATATACATTTATACTAAAGGTATATGATTATACTACATTACAATACAAAACCAATCATATTGACTAGTCTGACTGAATATTATACGTGTACATTGTATACCTGCATATACATTCATTACATACCTGCATAGATGAGTAGACTTGGCTCCAACACAATGCCTTTTGTAGAGGTTCTTGTACACCCTAACACACTTTCCAAACTCATGGTCACACTTACACACCTTGTATAAACATTCCTCTTGGTCAGTAACTGTAATATTTAAGACAAAATATAACACCATAGAATACATAGAGCAGAAATGTCTATCATAATAAGAAAATCTGAAGAGTGCAATATTTTCAAAGCTCTCCCAAATCATACTTGCCCTTATGATGAGATATAATATGATTGCAACCAATCTCTAAACTTGTTCATAAAGAGTCATTACATGTAAAATATTACGGTTATTGTGAGAATAAACTAGACATCGTGTTGTACTCACTGCATTCCATTGTCGTCTTGTTGTATTTATATGTAGCAGAGGTATATCTCTTGTATTCTGCCGGGCATGGCTCCTCCAAGTCCTCTAAACAGTAATCGTGGTGATAGCAGCACCTTAAACACATGACAGTATCTATAATTAGTATTACTTGACTCAGTATTTACACAGTTATCTACTACTCTGTGTGTGTGTGAGCTATGGAGAAGGGTAGCCCTATTTGTACTTACATATCCAAGCAGTCTACTACTCTGTCTGTACCAGAGTTACCAAGTCCGCAGTAGCACCCATATTCTAGTAATTTAGTAGGTTCAATCTGACCTATTTTCCTAATCATGGAGTAGAACTGAAACATACCACCTGTAATAGAGTAACAGGGACTAACAGTAATATTTGTACAACAATTATACATGTTATGAATCGTAATGCCTACATGTACATGTATATGTAGAGTGCTGTACAGTAGATAGCACAGAGCACATCATTATCGTAAGTTATGATAATGATGTGCTCTGTGCTATCTACTGTACGTATAAGGTACCCAGTATAAGGTACCCAGTATAAGGTACTAAGTATAAGGTACCCAGTGTAAGGTACCCAGTATAAGGTACCCAGTATAAGGTACCCAGTATAAGGTACTAAGTATAAGGTACCCAGTGTAAGGTACCCAGTATAAGGTACCCAGTGTAAGGTACCCAGTATAAGGTACCCAGTATAAGGTACCCAGTATAAGGTACCCAGTATAAGGTACCCAGTATAAGGTACCCAGTATAAGGTACCCAGTATAAGGTACTAAGTATAAGGTACCCAGTATAAGGTACCTAGTATAAGGTAAGGTACTAAGTAGTACTGGTAGTAGCTACTGCTTACCTTCACTCAGCACCAGAAGGTTTATCACCAGCATTATTCTGACAGAGAAGCAGCTCAACATGGTAACTGCAGTCTCTGCTCACTGTCTCAGATACAACATACACTGCTACTGCTAGTATAATATGCTTACCACTGGTATACATGTAGTACACAAGTGTACATTTACTAGCTTTAGTAACTAGCTTTAGTTAGTCTTTTTATTTCCTGGCTGTTACTGCGTACAACATACACTAGCAAAACAATCACTCTCTATTCTATAGCATTGTATACTCTGTATACAATGACATGCTATTGAATTTTTACAATGCAGGGAATTGCTGATTGGTGCGTTTATTTGCTATTGCAAGTGAAAGCTCTAGCTGCCTACCTGTATAATATCCAAGTGATGTGCCTGTATTATAATACCTGCATACAGTTCATTCAAATATAGGATTGTGATTGCTACTAGATCTACATGGCTTCTGGAATGATCTTCCATCTTCGCCTCCCTTAAAAAATTGACCTGAGTGCAATATTGTAGCTACAACACTAACATATGTATGTACATGTAGGTGCAAACAAATCCAATATATGAGATACACTCGATAGAGTAGTAACAATTTCTGTTTTAGAAGCAACAAATGGCTGAAAGAGAAGCCATAATAAAGAATAAGAAAGAATTTATGATGAAAAGGCAGCAAAGTGATGTGAAGAGAATGTTGGAGAGACAGGTGGGTGTGTCCATCAAGTATATGTGTTATGCACTGTATATGGTAATTACTAATTCTAGTGCAAGGGTGGAAATTTAGGAGTTGTCTACCTGTTATGCTATCACATTAAGTAGACAACTTCTTGTGCATTTATTACTCTACAGGTAAACTCCAGAGATGTATTTGAAATATAGAATTGTATTGTCTTGTAGAAAATGGGTAACTTCTCAAACTTTCATGACATGCTGCAAGATTTCCAGAAGACACTGAGACATGATGACTATGTGCAGATGACAGACCTGTGTACAAACCTTATCTGGATAGAGACCATGGTCACCTCTCTTGACCATATGGACAATACCATGTTCAGGTACATAATCTATATATATTTATATACTCTAATAGTCTATACTGTACTCTATGTACATGTATACTGTGGTTATTATTATACATACATGTGGGCAAACGCATGCACCATAATATACTATACATTGGTAACTGGTCTAGAGTGGGCTTCGCAAAACTTCTACAAACAACGTATAAGATACTGATTGGCACACCATTGCAAACATAGCGATACTGAGCTGAATGTATTATATGCTGATGGTAATCACTTGTTACAGGCTGCAACAGCTGCACTTTGAGATGGCCAACACATTAGCCGGGCACCTCGAGAGGCAGCTAGCTATGAATGCAGTCCCAGCGTCCAGTATGCACGGTGCAATCTCCTACAACCACAGACTCTCTGATAGGAAGTCCAGAGTTCTTACCGAATGGGGTTCGTATGATAAACACATGTTATTGGACCATACTATGTTCATATGTGTACTTGTAGTGCATACTATTCTATTTACATAATAAATTGGAGTTATCTTTCCTCTTACCTCTATTTCAATGAAACCGAGTTTTATTGTATCAATTACATGTATTATACCTACATTACTGCATTATATACCTACACTACTGTATTATGACCTACACTGCTGTATTACACCTACACTACTGTATTATGATATACCTACACTACTGTATTATAACCTACACTGCTGTATTACACCTACACTACTGTATTATACAGTAATATACCTACACTACTGTATTATATACCTACACTACTGTATTACACCTAAACTGCTGTATTACACCTACACCTTACTGCTGCATGAGCTGTGGGTTTCAGCGCTGCCGTGGGTTGATGGCTTCGGACAGAAGGAGCTCGAAATGCGCTTTTTTGCTCATAGAGTATTCATTATATCCCCTCCATCATGTATTATAATCAAATACGTTTTTCAGGATCAAGATCAAACATATTCCGAAAATGACCGCTAATGGATTGCGAACACACCTGCACCTATACATGTATATAATACTCTATGTAACTAGATACTAGCACGTATGCTCCAACACCATGCAGTACAGTGCAGGAGTTGCCCGCTCAACTGGTGACCCTGAAATTATATTAAAATGTTACTAATACATCACAGAAGATGATGGACTTATTGTATCAAGGTGAATCACACTCACAAGTGTCTTCCCTGTATTTGATTTATAAATCTGCACATGTGTAGCACTTGACCCTGCACACAATAACCTGGAGAGACTGTAAATATTAGAACAAGGGTGTCCACTCCTCCTATTACATCATGATATCATGCTGCAAATGGTATGCCCTCAGGCTATGTGTTCAGTTTCATGTTTTAACAGACATAGTATTATATCCTGGTATAGAAATACAACATTATAGTGCAGTACCTGATTAACTCTTTTCCTAGTTTCTGCTGTAAGTCTGGTATATAATTGTATAATAATTAACAACAGTTTTACTCGGTATTACAACTATAGTTGCCAAATAATAATAAAGCAGTTGACGAAATAAATAAGCAAATTTAATATAGTGAGTGGTAGCCTGAAGTAAACTCCTGTTATAATAATATCAAGTTTGATAAAGATCTCAACTAGATTGGCATCCATATTCATGAAGTAGATACAGTGTATGTTAATTATCATTCTGTTTACTAAGTCAGCGTTTACTCTGCTTATTCAGCAGCATAGTATAGAATCAAGCGATACAGTATAATAATTTATTATTGGGTAAATTGAAGCATAATATAATTTGTTGAACAAAAGGAGCTCATTTGAACATGTGCCCCACAATGACAATTATTTACAATGAGCAGTGACTGCCTTTTCTAGCGTAAATTTTTACCATCTGTTCAAGATTTGGGATATGAAGAACGTGCCCGGTGTTCACTTGCGGGTGAAGTATAGCGCCCCGTAAAATACTCTCTACATGCACATATGTTTCTATGTATCAGTTAATAAACACAAGTTTAGCTAATTCATGGCACACTTTCAAACTAGCTGAATTGCTGTTGAGCCAGAAGGGATAAGAAGGGCTGAAGTAGCAGGTATAGGCACAGATGCTGTCAAAAGATTTCTTAAACATGATACTAGAGTTGATCTGTAAACATGAAAGATGTTACCTACTATCTAGTATCAGATTAAATAGTGCCATTAATGGCCTCTTCAGATCTCTCATTGTTCACAATGGAGAGTGATTCATTTAAATTTTAAAACTGTTGATGATCATATTATTATGATTGTAGTAATAATTACACACTCTTCATAAAAATGAAAGCACATTTACATATCTAGTATCCCGGTAAACTACTATAAATACATTGTATAAGAATAACTCACAATTGCATATATGGAGATTCAAGACTTTGTCTTTCTATATTGTTTATCCCATTAGGTTGCCTTATATGGTAGAATATGTAATGCTTGCAGAAATCCTTAATTAATACTCTAAAATCTCAAGTCAAGTTGATGCATCGGCAGCCATGCACATTATATAAAAGCATCAAGCATTATTAACATTGTTATACATTTTTAAGTAGCTTGTTCAGAGTATTATAAATTAACATAGCTATTCATTAATATTCCTGTGACTAAAAATATCTGCTGCACTTTGCGTGAACGTTTCGTGAACGCTTGAATATCTGTAACAGTAGTAGCACTATATTTGGTCACATATGCACATCTATGTACTGGCTATGTGACCAAATATAGTGCTGTTACTGTTAATCCTGTGTCTAAACTGTTTGAGGTTAAATGGTTTATTGACAACTGCATAAAACAGGAGGCTGTACCCTGCATAAGAAAAGGACATTAGTAAGACACCATAAAAAGGTAACATGCAGGCTTTCAAAGACACCGTAAAAGCACAAAAGGCAAATTTGGTTATACATTACAATAGCATAAAGCAAAAACAGCAACTTTAAGATGAAAATCTAATGGCCTAAACACAATTATGGGGGGAGGGGTTATACAACCAAACCATGTATAAACTATAAGATAGTATCAATAGGAGTGTGGGGGGTGCACTAGGCTTGAAGAACTATGAAAAAATGCTATTATAATGATCAATCAATATCAGCAGTGGAGGAATTGCAATAGCAAAATTATAAGAAAAAAAACATGATGGCAATGCAACACTATTGCAGTAATTGCAAAATTTAGTGGAGAATAGATACATGCATTAAACTACCTTACAACATAGATGTTCACTCAATTATTCAGAGTAAAATTTGAATTGGAAATAAAGGTAACAAAATTCAGGCTGGATATAAAATGTAGATATAGTGAGATTATGCATCCTCTATATCTGACATAGATGATCTTGGTCAGGCTATTGAGCTTTACTTTTTAATGTAAAACACGGACCAGAAGGGCAAGCCATTGGGCACTCTGCACCACCTCAACCGAGTGCCGTGTCGAATGCAGAAAAAGCTGTTATGATATATTGCATCATTCACTTCTAAACAAGACTAACTTTTGACTTATGCAACACTGGGATAGAATTATTTGTTAACACATTTATTGGAAACTTGTTACCTGTGTGCTTGTTTTGCTCGAGTTAAGTATGCCAATTGATGCTCTTCATCTAATCTCATTATTATATTTCATATTTGTAAGCAGTCGAAGCTCTAGTGCTCACATCGGATTTGTATTCTTCCATTTTCATCAAAGAAGGGTGGTAGAAGGGTGGTGTAGAAGGGTGATGTAGAAGGGTGGTGTAGAAGGGTGGTGTAGAAGGGTGGTGTAGAAGGGTGGTGGAGAAGGGTGGTGTAGAAGGGTGGTGTAGAAGGGTGGTGTAGAAGGGTGGTGTAGAAGGGTGGTGTAGAAGGGTGGTGTAGAAGGGTGGTTTAGCGGTTGAATCGTTGATTTGTAGACCTTAGAATCACAAGTTCAAGTTCCCTGCACTTCCGCTACAGAAGCCGAGCTCTTTCACCCAGGGCCCATTTCCAATTGCTCATATCAGCTTCAGTTTGCGAGGTTCATTAACTAGATGTCTAAAATGTGTGACCAAAATAGAAAGTTTACAAAAATGTCGTGATATACAAGGTTTTGGTGCCGCCTACTAGATTTGATGATTAAAGAAGCCCGCTAGCTATTAATGAAATTGTATATTGCATATTAAATTGTTACATCAAATGTGTTAAAACAAGATTCAGATGTTGCATGCAGGTAACCTCTTTCACACCTCTGTAAGTCTCTTTGATCTTGCGGCAAACATATTTGGTTAGTAGTAAATTCTACACAAGAAAAGCAAATTAATTTTATTTATTGTAAATTGCTGCTAATTTGTGTTATTTCAATAATGCAGCAGTTAGAGGGAACTCACACTGTTGCATCTCATAGGCAGAATGTTTGTCACATTGTATTGTCATGTTCTGGCTATGTAAAGCATGCACTCTCGATAATTTCTAGTACCCATCGGATGAGACTAATTTGTTTGAGTTAATAGCTGTATGGAATAATTATCGTGATATGTAGTGTCAAGTAATAGCAGATGCCCATTTGTTTAATGACATTGAGTATATTACTCAATCTAACGGCAACAGTCTCAATAAAACTGAATTCAAACACATCACTGCAAGGTGCAAGGTACTATGGGCTTCAATTCTGTCAATCACGGAAAGATGGCTGATTAAATAGTATTAACAGTGTTAGCTTTGACCCTCCCTTATAACGCCGCTGTTCAGGAGTAAAAATTTATATTCTAGAAGGGATTATTAAAGCTATATAAATCCTGAAGCAAACGAATTGGCGATTAACACGCCTGATTAACGTAAGAAATCTAGAGCCTATATTACGTTCCCACGAAATTATTGTTATAAAGCGTAGGCATTAATATAAGTGTACAACTGCTCAACATTGCTGTGTTGTTGGCAAAATATTTGTTGAGATTGGTTTAGTGTCAGTGAACTTTGGAATAATGTTGAAACTGTTGGTCTACTATTTAATGAACCACATAATGCTGGTGTGCACAAATATTTCAAAAATAGTACAATAGCTACTGTAGCACCTTATATAATATAATGTTTGCATTATATAGCAATATAATATAATGTTTGCATTATATAGCAATATAATGTAATGTTTGTATTATATAGCATTCTACATGTAGGTAAGGCAACAATGTAAACAATACAACATGTAATTTATCTCCCTAAAAACCAACACACTATTATTTAGACTCCTGCAATTGAAATAATAGGATAACTATGCTGAGAGGTACAATGCTACAATTCCATCATAGTTTTCACTCTCACAGTAAATTGTATATTTAAATTTTTCTCACATAAATATTGCACTACAAGGATACTGAAATATTTGTTTAACTTGTTATAACAAATAAAAAATGTGTAAATTGTTGTGAAGTTTGAATGATATGAGTGTTAGAAGTTGACAAGTATGTTAGAGTGAATGATAGGACTTGAGGCTATTTGATTTTGTGACATGTACACCGTGTTAAGTATATTGAATTGTAACACTACTCAACATGACATGGCCATCGCACCTTCAGGCTAGAACGCCACTCTCTCCAGAATCTACGGCCAGCATCCCATGTCCTCTTGGCTGATGATCTTCACATGGTGTGAAGTTGTGAAGGGAAAGTGAATTGCTATTGTAATGTGTTGGAATGCTCTTGGCTATACCACAACCCTCTCTATGCTACAGTTATTGCCCATGAAAGCACTTGGCCTTTGTTTTTAAATTCAATTATGACATGTTTATTGTAAAATATATAGAACTCTTAGCATTTTCTCTGTAAATTAGCCTCGATTTTGTATAGTGTCACATTTAGTAAGGGTGTTCTTATTGAGAGCCCTATTAACAAAATAAGTTCTTTAGGGCCTCGCGCTGCAATATAAACTATTACTGAAAATAAAAAATTGGAGTTCTGTAGATGGGTCTACAAAATCTCCTTTACCAAAAGTTCTAAGAGAAGAATCATGCATTGTCATGGTACAGTTTGATTTTTTGTCATAATTCGGACATATTTTCCAAATAAAAGATGATGAACTCTAGTAATTATAGCTGGTGTGACATACACTACATCGCTCTGAAATCACAGTGCAATTTACTGAAATTTAAAATGGTATATATTTTCATATAAAACTGGGCTTATCTAGCCCAAGGTAGTATAGTGAAGTGTCACTTTTCTGCCCGAGTCTACATCCTTTTCAACTACTGCGCAAATCTTCTGTGTCTATCGAATCACACAAGTGATGTAAACCCATTTGGTAGTGATTATAGTTTAAATGCGTTATGCAACTCAACTGGCGCCTGGTTGCTAAAAACCCCGATTTGTGAGTGTTGTTAATAATTCTGACTGTTTGAAATAGATAAATGAATGAGCAGTGAAGTAATAATTTATTTTTATCAAACAACTTCGAAGCCATGATGTCATCGTAATGACTACAATTAATATATTATACAATTGCAGGTTTAATTGTATGTATAACTACAGTATTTTTCCACGCGTAAATTTAAAGAATCGTTTTTTTATTATAAAATAATACAAATGGAACCCTATAATATCATTATATAATAGTGATACTCTAATTTGTAATGACAGACTAATATGTGTACAATAAAATAGAATAGTCTGGAAGATGTTTTAAGACACAAAATCTCATTGGAGGGTAAAAAATTCAATTCCAAGTGGTTACTCCTGATAGTTTGTGTGAATCCTATTCCACAACTGGTCATTCTATTCTACAACTGGTCATTCTTTTCTACAACTGGTCATTCTATTCTACAACTGGTCATTCTGTTCTACAACTGATCATTCTATTCTACAACTGGTCATTCTATTCTACAACTGGTCATTCTATTCTACAACTGGTCATTCTAAGGAAATTAATATAATGTTGATGTTCTTCAGAGCTGACTGTACGCGGCACTTGTTGAATTACAGCGCTGCTCATTTTAATGTAGGAGATTGTACTACAAGTAGATGTTGAATTATTAAATTCAAACTTTGGAGCAGGTCCAATACATTATCCATAATGGAATATTATTCTAGGTGACACTAATCCTTGCTGTACACTTGAGTGTGGTATTAGTTTTGTTATTTTAACTGTATCTTGGATGAGCTGGGCATGCAGTCAATTCAGTTCCAATATTTAAATAAATTTTAAGTTGGGTAAGCGTTTAACCCCTGCCAAATCTTCACTCATCACTCACAGCTGAAACCATTAGCCCACAAGGCATGAAGTGTGGCAAAGCAAGTGTGCCTGTAATATATCTTTTCATTCTCAAACAGATATTATTTTATTGGGCTAATATAAAACAAGTGTTTGCCTATTTTCTGTAGTCATGGAAGTCAAGAACTGCATCTATGCACATATTCTGTATTATGTATACATGCAATATTGAATTGTGTATGTTACGCCGCAATGTAGTCGCGGAAAAATTTGAGGTAGCCTTTGGTTCTTTGCAAAAATTGAGGCAGAAGGAGTTATCTTTTTCTACATGTATGTATTATTGCTACTGCATCTGCTAGAAAATCATACAGTCAAGACAGTAGTTTAGACTGGTGAATTTACAATAAAGTTTGAGGTAAATGTAATAATATTCACCTGGAAACACATAGTTTTCTGATTTTCTTCATCCTCTAAATCAAGAAATGATGCAACTTTGCGATAATTTTGTGAACATTTGGAGATTTAAAACCTGGGTCTGATCGTCTATACCAATTTTCAGTTATGCTTTCAGTCTATAAATATATAATTATACAAGTCTAGAGTGAACAATTGGTAATTGAACGTTTACCTCCGTTACCCATTAACACTTGGTAGACAGGACTGAATCTGGTTGGTCAGTATGTCTGTAGCTGACCCTTCCATCTCTCTAATCTACTCTAATTATCAGCATAGTAATTACACTATGGCTGACTGAGGGTGAGCCGCTACTCATATTTACCATCTACAGATAACAATTATACCAGTAACTCAATCAGAATATATAAATTATATATTAATAATATAACATTACAGACTATGCAGGGGAGTTTGTACCCAGTCTAGAGGGAATTCAATCTGAATTCTGGCTCCACCAATGCATCTCAGATATTAATAAATGTTAATTAAAAGTCAATTTACTATTCTGTTAGTAGAAAAACAATCTTAGTAGAATAAATATAGAGAATATTATGACTAAAGCTCTGTTTTCCTTCGGCGCATCTTAAAGTTGAATGAAACGTGTAGACTAATTTATTTGAAGCAAAATATTGGCTTCATTTAGAGGTGCATTGAAAAATTTAGTCTCATTCAATCTTGCAATACAGATGTAATATTTACATGTACGGTAATTGGTAGCATTGCATTAAATATCAACTTTTCTTTGTGATTGATTTTACAAGGAATGAATCTGTACCAAGTAATAGAAGACTAGACAATGATTGAAAACCCGAGCTACATATAACAACTTGGCTCTAATTAGAACAGTACCGCCTGACCTCAGCACACTTCAGTTCATAATATTTAAAACATGTAAGACCTGCTGACTCCTATCTTTAAGAGAATGAAAAAACACGCGACATGCTGGGCTGAATTAATTGAGAATGTTTTGAAGTTTAGGTATGCAAAAACGTGCACAGCTTGACACCTCACTGTCTAACTAATCGCTACACTAGAAGCGCAGAATAATATGATTTCATAGTCAAGTATAATTGTTGCAGTAGAGAGATATGAGATATGGTAATTATTAAATTATAGTATCATACTTGATGAGCTGTACTGAGCTCTACTCTGATAAAGAAATTATAGTATATAGACGTGCATGTAACAATACAAATGTATCCATGCTAGATATGCCCATCCTAGGGCCACCCTAGCTACACGTATACAGCGGTTAAACTACCATTTTATTACATTATATGCTGCAGTTTTAAAATTTATCCTTACTAAGTTACAATTTATCCTAGTAGAATGACAAGTTGTTATATAATTAGTATGGTACATATATTTAATATTATTCATGTTTAGCTATTTTAAAATAATACTGCATGTGCATGCAGTATTATTTCTTGAAACAATCTGAGCATGTACAAACTAAATGACAGAGAAAATCTCTATCTGTGCTTGCACGATGAACAAAACGCTGCTTCCTCTTTAGCTGCCTGGATGCCATTTGAGCTCGACTTGATAACAATATTTATATATCGTTGACACCTGCATTTTTCAGGTAACTTCTAAACCTAGAATATAAAAAAGAATTTGAGCTGCGAACACGTAGCAGTTTTCTTTACAGTTTTGGAATATTTTTTTTTATTTTTCCCATATTATTATTATTATTATCTCCCCGTTCTAGGAGCTCGGCTATAGTAGGATTCTAACAGAAATAGAGACTCTCCTGCTTGGGGATATCTCATAACTTCTACCACACCGTCACCCAGATAGTTACGGCCTGCTGATGACAATATCATCAATATGACATACCGATAACTAACCCCCAGGGACATATAACGGTGAATAATCATATTAATACATACATGTACCAGAATGTTCTGCTGCTTGTGTGAAAGGACTGGATTGCTCACCCATTAAAGTACTACTTTATTTTTTATTTCCTTTGTTACATTTGTAATTGTTAATCAATAATTTATGCTATAGATCCTCAACTTGTCTCTAATCTATTTAAACAGTTTCTGTGCTGACTAATACTATTAGATTATTGATTCTGTACTAAGTATCTTGTTATCTTATGACTCATTCTGCCTGCTGACTACTGCTTCTTATCTATAACTGACCTAATAAATGCTAACTTTTACTTCTCGACAAAGCCATTTGGCATCTAGTAACTGCACTAAATCTATATATACATGTACATTTAGTCGCTATTACACCAACATTTGCAACTAACCGTTGGGTGCTTTTAAGTTTTTTTCTTTGAAATCTTTATTCCCTTACAAAAACACAACTTCAGCACAACAATTAACATATGCTTACAAACCAATACTAATGTGACTTGTGTAAAACTTTTAAAAAATGCGTACCTCATATTATATGGCAATATTATAATATAATGATAGGTTACCTGTATAGTAATGTAGATGATATGTTTCAATAAGTTATATATATTATATAGTCAGCTGTAAACAGACATAGTATGCAGTTTGGTCAGATAATGGGGGAATGTAAAATAATATCGTTATATAACAGTTCATAACAATAACAAATTTGAGCTAGACCTGGGCCTAGTATTATGCAGCGTATCTTATAGTACCATTATAAAATTACAGTCTAATCAACTGTTTTTTGTATAAAAATGAAAAAAATTGGTCATTTAAATCCATTTTGCATTTTCTCACGGCATGGCATACGTAAAGTAAAATATTGCACAGTTTCACAGGCATACTAATAAATAACTTAATAGACTTAAAATCATTGGCGGTGAGATGGAGGTGAATGATTGTTGGATGGTGAATGGTTGTTTGGTGATGACTGGCTATTTGGTAGTGACCGGTTGTTTAGCGGTAACTGGTTGTTTGAGTGTGGTATTGCTGTAGACCGTGGCATTGGGTACAGTGGGCTTTCATGTGGCTGTGAGATATATCTGTGGTGGTATTCATCCATGTCAATCATTGCAGGGTTCCAGTCCCCTGCGCTGGCGTTAGACTGTGGACTGCAGGAGGAGCGGTCGCTATAATAGTCATAACTGTCACACGTCCCAACACTTTGCTGTGGAGAATACTGGAGGTAACAGCTAGGGGTCCTTCCGTACAACCATGCTTGCTCCGTCTTGAAAGGTGCCAGTCTATCGAATTCTACCGCAGTATGCATGGAACCGTAGACAGGGTGATCCTGGTTGTGCTGCTGGTGTTGCTGTTGCTGGCATTGCTGTGGCATCATTTCCATACTTTCGGCTTTGGGCATCATATTGGGGACCATTGCTATCAGCCCGTCCTCAGACTCAGCAAGCTTCAGCGTCTCACTCAGGGCCAAGATGTAGTTGTGTGCATATCTGGAATTCAAAGCATGGGAAATATTGAGTGACTATATAAACACTTGATACCAAGCACCAGATTGATGTGTTAAGATTTTAATGTAATGCCTAAAATAAGATTAATATATAATTCGAGAATCTACAAATTGAATAGTTGTATCCTAAAAGGTCTATTGGAATCCTAGACACTACCTCATCTCAATAATAATATTCTATTTTCTGAGAAATTATAAAATTATACCTCAATATCAATAAACAAAAGGTAATAACACAAGAGCTAGCTGCTTACCGAAGTGTTTCTATTTTAGTGAGTTTATTGTCCTCATCACCATGTGGGAGAAGCGCCCTCAATGTGTCCAAAGCATCGTTCAGGTCATGCATCCTGTTCCTCTCACGATTATTAGCTTTACAACGCCTCACCTTCTTCATACTTCTAACAGTTTCTGGGCTCCGTTCCCTCGTTCGTTTTGTACGCTTTTTTGTTTTCTCTGTCGCTTGTGGTGAAGTTGTCGATGTGACTTCTCCTTTGGTCATATCTTGGTTGGGCAGTATATGCCTCATTCCTGACATGCTAGATTCTTGATTGATGTCTACAAACAGTGATGTTTATCTTTGTGTATAGATTATGTTAATGAATCGATACAGTCGTGTGTCCCTGTTATATACCAGTCTACTATGAAATGGGCGGAGCTTGTACTTAGTCCAAGCGTGGGCCCTAATTTAAACCATGTACAAAACATGTATCAGTGCTATGTACTGATATTACATTCTATTTTATTGTTCGCCTTCATAGCATTGTTATTAGAAACTCTGTACCCAAGTCCATTTTGGTGCACTGTTGTAGTCCATTACAAGCATTTCAGATCATTCGAAATGTCAAAGTTTTCTGCCAGTTCGTCCAGTGTTAATAATTTCTACTTTTGGTTGGATCCAGATTTGTAATGCTTTACATATAGATATAACTTCACAAAATCTTTGTGTTCTGTTGCTATGGAAATTTGAACATAGAAAGTCCCAGTATTGTATTTTTGATGATTTCAGAAATTTTATTCATATTTAAAAAAGATGTTTACAGAGAAACATTTTCAACAATTTTCCGAACGTTATTTATTTTTGTGATATGACCATTCTATGGTACAGGATGTCACATTGCAGTTTTTGACAACATGACCCAAGACATCTCGGTAGAGCACCGGAGACCTACACAAACGCTCTTTTAGTAAGGTCATAATATGCAGTCAATGGAAGGAGCCCTGGAAATTCAGTGTTGAGAAAATATTTACTTGTTCAATGTTATGCAGTGTACATAGTGCATGCATCTACAAACAATGCAGGGATCATAAATAATAATATTTAGAGACTAGATAGTGTTTCTGTCCTTGTTTCCTAGGCTTGGGTAGGGCCGGTAGCCTATACGTCTCACCTTGAAACTCTCAGCACACCCATTCTAAAATTGATGCCACCGCGTACAATACATCTATCTCTCACATGAGTATTCTCGCAGACTGGAAATAAAGTAATAATATTTTACGTAGTGTAGATAAGGTTCTTTGAGACACCATTTTGACAAAAGGGTGACATTTCATTGAAAGCAAACCAAGTAATATTATTGTTGTCATGTCTTGTGTAAGTTTTGGCATGTCTGCCATGGTCTAAATGACCTGTAAAGTCAGCTGAGATAATTGGGTTAACTAAGGCCTATCAAGTAGGTAAAAATGACACAATAATGACAATAAAAAACACTTTGACTGACTTGAATTGAAGAGTCAGCTCCATTAGCTGAGAATTAGCTCTCCTCAATTATGCTGATTCCTAATTGACTTCATCCACAACCGGAACCCAAATAATAGCATTTATTTCATTAGCATGTAAATAAACATAACACAGCATCAACTAATCTCTCTATGTCACCGATCTTTTGCACAAAAAAAACTTTCCACCATTTGGTTCTGTTTTGGTGTCACCCATGAGTGAGTGGTACACGAAGCATTCATTCCCTCTAAACTCTTGGTATCATTTTGAACTTGTCACAAATTTAATATAATATCAAGATAAATATATATTTGTGATATATACAAATGGTATACAAACTTAATATATTATTATAAGCATATTAAATTAGGTGTAAAATGCTGTTTTCAATTTACTCAATATTAAACTAGGGAGTGTTGCTGAGACAATAAAATATGATAAAAGCTATTTTTAGTATTTCAACCCAAAAGTCTTCAATTTGAAGTTCGAGTACATCATTTTTTCTTCATTTTAATTCAATTTCTATTATTTTACCATATCTAGATTCAACAAGCTCGTACCCAGAAAATTCCCATGGTGGCAGCTCTAGGTTGGTGTATTTTCCCATCCACAACCCAGTTAGAAATCCTACATGTATTATCCTTTATGGAAGGAGCCCTGGAAATTCAGTGTTGAGAAAATTTCTTATTAGGATTAATCCTACATCTCGATTTTATTCAACAAAATACCAGATAATCCTCAATCCCACACTGCTTAGTCGCAACAAAACAACTCAGAAGGTACAAAGTAGACATATAAACATACTAGTTATATTTTAACATAGTGTCAGTGGAACGGGTAAGAAATAGTTTTTTTAAACTTGTTTATAAATAATACATACAATTATGTATTTGAAATAAGCTATAATATTGTTGTTAATTATACATGTACATAATGTATGGGTGCGGTATATTGGATTGAATGAAGCTATAATATGTAACGGATAATACCAGGCACGTGGGTTCAATAGCTGGCTGAATACTTGCCGCTGACTGTAAACAAAATATAATAAAAAGTTATTACAAAATGGACATTATCCATAGCAAAGGTGGATCAAGCATCTTCCGTTGGGTTACATTGATATCTAGAGTTTTAGCTTTGTACTCTATATTATACTATAACATGTTTTTATAATCGGCTAGTACACTGCATAACATGTACGTGACATTTATGAAAATATAATTCAATTAAAGTTTTATTTTGTGTCATGTATATGCTTGAAAAATAGTATGTGAGATATTCTCCACCACTGTTAAGATATTCTAAAAGAGGCATTAACTTTACTGCTGATCAAACAGTAGTGGAAACAGGATTACAGCTAAATCCTAGATTTTGCATTGTAACTATTGTTATGTTAATATGATTAGAAACCATTTGATACTTTTGGGAATTTCTCCAAGCTCCTTTATAAAGCTAGTTTATGCCAAACCGACAATAAGAAGCTTTGATTTATACGACTTACTATCAGTATCAATAGCTAGAGGTATTAGTTACAAGTATTTAGTCATTATCTTCTCTTGGTAATCTACCCAAACCATTCTACCGTCCTGTATACCTGGATATCATCCTGCATCAATATTAACCTACAATCTATATACTCTGTGTACTATGAAAAATTTGATTTTTGAAAAATTAAAATAGGCTACAAATAAATACCAATAAAACAGTATATTCCGTTCTTCTTGGAATGATTTCTGTCAACCAAGAATTAAAGACACATGAGAATATTCATGCTGTACTAAGGTAGCCATTATAATGAGATATGTACTAGCAACAAAAACTGTGCAAAAATAATTGTTACAGTCTGGACTCACCTTAAGAATTCTAAATAATCCAGTATCAAACTTATTATTGGTTTTTATAGTTTTATTTCTTTACACATGCACTTGTTATCAATTTCATGGACATGAAAGAGACAACTTGAGTATATAAGTATTCAAATATTATGAAGCAGCACTACGGATGACTTGGTACTAGATTGGTATAAAAATTAGAGTTTGAGACAGGCCTAAGCTGATATTTTTTCTCTAATATCTAGTTGTACTAATAATACATTGTAAGTAATGTTGGACAGAGATCCGGTCATGATTGTATCAGCAGAGAGAAATTGTAATTATGTTCCCTTTGACAATGGGTAGTCGACCCATAGAATGCAATTTCCACACTTTATATCTTGACATGTGTTTTGCATGACACACTCGCATCAGTCATTGATATAAATGGTACATTTGACAATTTAACAATAATAAACATGGAAAAACAATAATTGTTAATTCTCTAATGACCCTCTTTAATTGCATGATTATCTTGCAAAGTCTAATCATATTATTAGTAATTATTGCAAAGTACGTTACAATATTTAGGGGTAGTCAATAGTACCCCAAACCTTAACTGCTAGTGGTGTGCCACTCTAAGTCTACTACATTGATTGACATGCTAAATGCCCTGCTCAGCCATAAGATAATGTTATACATTCAGGGAATGGGGCTAACTGACAGTTGGAATGCTCTGGAAATCCTTCTCAATGAGATCAGTGTGACATTTCTAATTTTACGATGTGATTGTATCTGACATCCAAATATATGACATGGAATGATTTTGTTGTTAGCAATAAAATTGGGTATAGCGGCATATAGACATATTTGATTTACTCGAGAATTTAGATTATTATTGATCAAAACTGGTAGCAACCCGTTACTGTTAGATGTAGTCCACTCTATGTGTCCATACAGGAGAAGAGAGTTTCTATGCTAGCCACATAATTAAAAATTTTATCCTTCATAGACTATTTGGTTCATCATTTATATGAATTAGGAATTATATGAATTATAAATATAAATATTCACAACAAATTTGCTCTCACGTTTTGTTGCTTTTATCCAGCTATGGTATAATATATGTATGTGTCGCATATAGAAATTAAAAAGAGATGCTGAAAAAATGACTAAATATTACCAAGCTAGTTTGGATCTACTATTCTTTGCTGTAGAACAGGTATATAGAAACAGAAATTACTCCTTATAGGGGCAGAGAGTTAATTGCTGGCTTTCATTATTTTTACCATGAACGTGTAATAGAATAAGGCGGGTAACTGACATTGACTGATTTTTCTAGGCTATAAATAGTTATTCTAAAATATGATCTGAGATTTCAGTGGAGTTTGACATTCTCTTATTACTATTTATGCTTCTGGTGAAAATACTTTCAGTCAGATTGTGTCTAAATACATGTATGGGAGTTGTTTCCACTCTGTATCTTATTTGCTCAAGATATGCATATCCTAGTATTTTCCTTTTACTAGAATTTAGTTATTTATCCTCTTTTATGCAAATTTCATTGAGACTTGTGGGCAGTAAGTATATTACTTGTTTAAGACTTGTGCACAAGATGAAGTTAAAAATTGACACAATGCATGAATATTTGCTTGAAACATTGCTAAAGTAATATATTATATTATGTTATAAAGTATGCCATAGCATTAGTTGCATCTGAAGCTCTGGAAAAGATTATCTAATTACAATTTGTCTGGCTGCATTATTCTCTGGTTTGGAATGGTTGCTTATGCATCTAGCAGTTACAGTACCAGTGATGTACACACATGTATAGGCCTATATTATAGCTATTGCAAGAATGTAAGAATTTTATAGCACACTACAGTTTAGTCAGAGTTGTCTGTTCCTTTTGTTGAATTTTTAGGAAAAGACAAATCCACATAGCTATAACCGCTCCATTATTTTGTTTTGCTCCAGAACATAGGCCTACATGTACATCGCAATATGTTGGGGAAAACAAACTACCACTACATTTAGTGTATTGGTAACTTCTTGGACCAGCCTAGGTCTCAAATAAAAATCTAAAGATGGCTGCCCGGCCTAGGCCAAAGGGCTGTTGGACCTGCGAATTTGCTTGGTCGGAGAAAACAGTCCCTAGCTCATTGACAAACCCAGGAAGTCACTAATATTGTAGTAATAAAATAATAACAATATACGACGTATAGTGCATTGGAAACTTGAAAAGAGCAAAAACTTATGTCTTGTGCACTTACCAAACAGAATTATTATAGGCCACTGCAAATATCTTGCAAAGGCAAATGAGAAGAACTGAAAGAATGTACAATGTATACATACAAATAGAGTTTTATTGTACAACAACAGTAAAAAGGTTACAATAAGGCATTACTATGGAACATACCATGTACATATACATGTAAGTGTATAATTGTACATAAAAAGTAAGGCCAATAAGAAATCTACATGCATCATATTATTAAGATTGATGGCAAAGTTGTAAACATTCTTGTTACTAGCTGTTGGTTCTCTAACGAAGACAGACACATAATTAACAAAATACAACAATCTATCTACTAAGCAGAATCACTTTTAACAATATACATGTATGATTACTACGCTGTACAGATTAATACATCTTTTCCTGTAGATTAGCTAGTTATAACATCTATATATTATGTGACACAAACCCAGAGTTGTGTCTGTGTAACCAACTTCACTTGGTAATTTCACTCTGTAGAAGGATTTTAGCCGTCAAAGTCAAAGCCATATGTTGTCTTAGATGCATTTTTGACAGCTCCAAAAGCCACAACACCAGTAACTACAAGAGCTATCACTATACCTATCCAGATCAAGTTGAATGCTATTCCAATACCTACAAAGTATCAGTGACATAGTTATAAGAAGAACATAAAATAAATTATGAAATAATTCCTAAAATAAAATAATTGTATCAAAGTCTTTGAAAATCCATCTTCATTTATAGCTTGGAACACATCCTCTTACATTTGTACAATATTTTGTTGCACACAAGCATTATGCATGTAGATGTATATTACATTCATGTACAGATGTCTAACTTGTATAATCATACTAAATGTTCTATATACTCCCTGCCGAGATAATATAATAGGAAATAAAATATAAACAGTGAAATGCTATGTTTATAAATATGGAAAGTCTGAGATATTGTATGTAAATTCATTTCATGAATTGGTATCCACCTACAGATAATATTAAAATATCCATCTTACCCAAAATGTTATGAGGTATTACAGTTTACACCCTTACAATGCGGTATGTAAATGTACATGTAAAACTGTTATTGAGATTTGGCTTCCCCTGCTCATTTTAAATACTGTGAGGGAACAACTCTTAATTTCCTCATATATTTTCTAGATGAGTGACTGCATATTGTACATTCTGACAAGTAATGCACATGGTTGGGTAGACTTCTCAACAGATGAACCTAATGTTACTTGAAATGTGAACCTTACCGAGAGCAACTTTGTTCAAGGTCAAGGCCTCTCTGGACAGAACCTGTGCGTTAGGATCACCACGATCGTTGGCTGACCTCACAGAGCAAGACTTGACCACTGCAGCGATTCCAATGCAACAGCAGCAGCAGAGCAAATTAAATATGGAGAATCCAAGATAGTCTGGGTGATTAGTTCTCTGAAGTATAGAATAAAAGGTACAACTTACTCTAGGATAAGGCAAACATTATAAATACATGTACACTCACATCTACATGTGTATTATTTTGTAACACTGGATGAAATATTCAATTGTAACACAGAATCTATTTACAATAGCTATATCTCAATGATAACTTGTGTTCCTCTGACTATCTGTAGATGCCCACAGTACTATTTTATTTGCTTACAAAGCATTATTATATAAATAAGCCTACATTATTGTATCATGCAATTAAGACGGACTGCAGATTAGGTAATATTTACAATATTATGTTTCAAAATTAATAGAATTCCAATGTTTATGAGTTTGCTTTGCAGAATACCATCTACATGTAGTAGCTGCAGAAGGCTACTACTACAACTCCTACTCACCACTAGCTTACATATTGCAGACAATACTTGAAAGCTCAAATATTAGCTACAAGCTGCTATTAGCTTATCAAATAGGAAAATCAATATTTGAAGTAGAGAGGAGTGCAGTGACATTATGAATAGCAGAGGACTGCAGCAGCGTAGTAGTACTCTATCATTGGCAGATGAGCAATACTATGTAGGTGTGAGCATTATCTTCTACCATAGACTACACTGTGTGTTCATTTGGCTGCAGTCATATTGTATCCAACTAATGGATATATGTAGGCTACATGCCAATACAATGTGTATACATTTTATACATCAGGATATTATTTTGCTGTATAGCATATGCTAGGAGTTGTATGCTCCCAGCTAAATTGGAGTAAAAATTTCATTTTGGCAAAATTTGAACATGATCATTTAAAATGGGATAGTACATGTAATTACTAATCCTGTATCTGAGGGCTATGCAATAGTATAATTTATACATTAGTTAAACCCTTTTTTATTGAATTTTTCATATACAGTAGCAGTTGAGACTTGAGAGCCAGAGCCTGCACGTATGCAAGCTACAGTCTGTGACGTGAATGATGAAAATTGTGATGCATGGTTGGGTGGTTCCAGCCTCCCAGATCATTAATCACAATGGTTTAAAATAGGTAAGATTTATGGCACTTACTGCTGCTCCTACAATCATCACTTGAGGTTGTTGTTGTGGAGGGTATCCCTGATTTACTAGTGGAGCCCCGGCTTCAACATCTTTACCTGGAAATAAATAGTTAAGAACTTAGGCTACCAGCATTCAGTACCAATAGTGCTTGTACGTGTACATGTTGCTCTCCCGCTCAAAAGTGTTGATCTGGAGCAGGTTGATTCTCAATGGCTACAAGTAGGAGCAGTAACTACATACTGTACTGTACAAGCCTACACTGCTCAGCACCTGTTGCCTACTCAATATATGAGTATGCGGTATGCCCAGATATAAATACATTGTAGAGCTGTAGGCCGAATTGTGCTATGTCCATATGCCTTACCTGCATTTATCTGTTTTATTAGTCATCATAGCAAGTAGCTCTTTATAGACCAACAGCGACACATACAGCATAATTATAACTTTGTAACCTTTTAATGACTGTGCATATTCTTACAGAACCCAAAAATAAAAAGTTTATGTTTTACTACATGTAGGCCGGGCTTACCTAGTTTCTAGGTTGCATTAGACTGCATATTTTAACATG
Organism: Bugulina stolonifera; assembly: GCA_935421135.1. Classification (NCBI taxonomy): domain Eukaryota; kingdom Metazoa; phylum Bryozoa; class Gymnolaemata; order Cheilostomatida; family Bugulidae; genus Bugulina; species Bugulina stolonifera. The sequence goes on from OW285187.1 coordinate 32,822,210, forward strand.
CTACCTCAGTGGCGGATCCAGGAATGGACTTAGGGTGGTGCAAAATTGATAATTGGGGCTTTTCTTAAGGTAAAACTTCAATTTTCATGCGCGGTGCGCTTTGTGCCCTGTCACATTGCATTGCGGCGTCTTTTCCAGCTGGGGGTCTGGGGGGCGCTGTAAGCCCCCCAACGGGGTCCGGGGCAGCGCCCCGGCCGCCAAGCAAAATCCTGGCATCTGTGAGTCCAGGAGGACCTAAGAGCCAGTTCAGTTCATTCAGTTAAATGAGTTGGTGGCAAGTTGAGTTAGGTTGAATAGTAGTAACTAACCTATAATTGTTTTGTGTTAAAGCAAAACATTAAATGGTAATACATAATATATTTGTTCAATGAAAAATATAATTATATTAGCAAAATGAATAAAAATATTTGTCTTTTTATCTAGAGTAGTTTCTTGTGACTAAGATTTGACAATGGTGCTCATTCAACTCCGACTTTTAAATGGCAAAAATAGTTGGAATATTTACATGGATCAAGAAATATGATAACATATCACATGTTTTTGAACCCCTATGTGTTACAAAAATATATTTTTGTGCTAGGTTGACACACATACATTTAAATAATTAGCAATAATAATCAACAAAACAAAAAAATTGAAAAAAAAAAAAAATTTTTTTTTTCTGAAATTTTCAGTGGTGCAAATGCACCACTTGCACCACCCCTGGATCCGCCCCTGAGTCCTACAGATGTTTATGCCATATAGTGCACTTGTGAATTTCACCAGGAATTGATATCAATATGGTGGATACTTGGTGATACTCCAGCATACCTCGTCTAGTCAGCTGACCACTTACATGCGTTACAATAATTTTTACGTATTAAAAATAATGATAGAAGAGAAAAGGCCTGAAGGCAGTATTGATTGTAAGTGCTGCTGCCCGTCTATAACCAAAGTTGTTGTGTATTTAGATAGCTTGTATTCCTGTATGTAGATAGCTTGTATTCCTGCATGTAGTTGCCACATTTACCTTATTAGATAACTGCAACAACAACAGCAAAACTATTGGTAAATGGTAGCCCTGAAGCTAATCTGTGTAAATTACTACTTTGAATATTTCTGTTGGTTACATCGGTCATCAGACATTACTGGTGCTAACGGAAATCTCGGAACATAGAAAAATAGAAAAATTTCAATTTCGATTGCCCACAATCACTAATTGGGGAAGTCAAGTGATTTTAAGTTGCATATAGACAGAACAGAGATTTCACAGGATGACCTACATTAATTTCGAATGGCATTGACTCTTTAAAATCTTGAATGCATGTATTATGTATAATAATGATTTTCACCATCAGACCTATATAACAACTTATCCTTTTTGAAAAAAATTTGCTGCACCAATTTTAGACAAGAGAAAAAAAATTTTTGTAGAACACTCAAAAGTTGCAAAGAGGAACATTCTAACATACAAGCTTGCATTGCTAGTATATTGTTTGGCAAACCCAGGAAGGCAGAAAATGAATTGTCTGGTAAATCTGAAAGCAACACGAACTTACCATATGGTGGTGGCTGTTGTTGAGACATGTCTGATGGTTTATGGAGACTACTGCAGGTTGTTGTTGGTACTCCTGTGGAAGCTGTCACTCTAATGGGCCAGTAGAATCTGCTAAAATGTCTATATCTTATAACCGTTACATTAGACAGTCAGTCGCTTAGCTGCTATTGTATTTTCACAAGTATGATTTGCCAACCAATCAACGAAGAGAAATGTTTATATAGATTGCATTGAAATGTAGGTCATCTACCTATACCAAAGCACTAGCAAGAGACATTAGAAATAATGGAGCAGTAAATAGCAATGGTCTAAATATATACAGCAAGCTAGAAATGAGTTGAGCATAGCTACAATGAAGTTATGTAATATTATACCACACTACACACCAATACAAGTCATGTACATGTAGACTGTTTAGATATAATATACATGAAATAGAGTGATATGCACTGTAATGCAGATTTGGGCTCATAAAATTTTGAAGCACTTTTTATGCTGATCCATTACAGAAACAAATTGTGAATTTTTGACTAAGTGTTAGAATTTTTGTGAAACATACCGTCATGTCATAATTGTTCATTAAAATAATAAACGTAAAGCTACTTTTTGTCAAAACTACAGTAATCAAATTGGGAAAGTAATAAAGTCATAAACAAGATAACTTCAACAGTCATTCATATATTTATATCACAGTGCAGTGTAGAATTCACTTTTCCATTGTGTGCAGTTTAACTCCCTCTGTTTAGTGTTTACTCATTACTCAATAGTGGATCATGTACTTGTAGTGTATACTATACAATGTACTATTACACTACTGTCACTCTGTGCCTCCTTTTAATAGAAGTTGTCTCCATCTAGCTGTGATAAGTGCTCTTAGGTGTGATAAGCGCTCTTAGAATACATTTAACTATCGTGTGGGCATATTTTATTGCTTATATTCCTAACCGATGTGGTAAAGTGATTTAAAGCTCTTCCATCGAGCCAAATAAAAATATTGGTTTCAAGTATCCGGTCAAAATAGAAAACTTTTTTTGCAATATTGTAGCTCATAATATGATTGTTTTAGAATGGCATATTCTCTTGATACAGGCTAAATATCACTCATGTATGACAGGTATAGGTTAGGTATGACTATTAATAAGACTTATCAATAATCATACCTAACCAATACCTGTCATCCATTAGTGATATTAATTTTTAATTTAGCCTGCATTTTATTTGTTATTTCATTTATTCACAAATTTAATAAATTTTAATTTAAAATTAATATTTTGTTATTTATATTATAATTATATTAGACCACTTGGCGACTTACTTGCTTGTAATTGTATATTATTTGTAGTCATCATAATTAAAAATAACCTAATAATAATTGTTACAATTAAATTAAGTGTTTATTATTATAATAAATATAATTAAATATTATAATAATTATATTTAGTTATTTTTATTTTGTGCAAATAAACAATTATTACTATACATAAATATGACAATTGATAAATCATAAAGATAATTGTTATCTTATGATTTATCATAAGGATAATCATGGTCATGTATATTGATGGTAACTTATTTGCTTAAAATAAAAATCGAAATAATATAATTTTAATAATGTTGAGATTTACATTACACTTTTCAAGCCCAATGTAGACCTAATGGTGTTAATCAAATATAAATAATCTGAATAGGGTGTAGTATCAGGTTAGACATAATAATAACCATTGCATTAAGCGTACATTTTGTATTATGCAGAGATGCCAGACTCGAGTTAAAGACTCTCACTTAATTCAAGCAACATTTTATGGCTTATTATAAAGACTTGTAACTTGAATATACAGCTGTCAAAAACTTGTAACTTGACTTGTAATTCAATTATGGCTATGATCAAAGACTCAACTCACACATCATTATGTTGAAATATTCAATAACTCTAGTTTTCATTGGGCAGCTGTGAATTGTAATGAATAGAAATAACCACAGTTATAACCACCAACCACAGCCACAATTATAACACATTTTACAGTAAAACTGTGACATTTTGCTTTGGAATTTGAACTTCTAGCACCATTTCCTAAATTTCACCATAAGCTAAACAATAACCCAATAACTCTATATGAAAACTCGAGTTAAACAAGAAAACAATTGAATTGAAACTTGCTTGTAGTTAACTTGAATAACTTGACAAAAACTTGTGTTTCTTGGTACATGTAAATATTTAACTCGTAACATGGAAGTTTTGATCTGTCACGGAAAGAATTGACTTGTAACTTGAAGAGTCACAAATAAGAGTTGACCATGGAAACTTGAGTTTCCAAAATAAAACTTGCACACATCTCTGGTATTATGTTAATTTAACTCCAGCTTTACATTAAAATTGAAGCTACAGTGCATGAACCAAGATGGTCTGTCTACATTTCAGGTGGAGCTATGGAAGGAGATGAGCTGATTGCAGAGAAACTGGTAGACTATGTGTACAACATGATTATCACAGGTGGTATTAAGTAAGTATTGAATTAGATACATCATACATGTATATGTATGTACGTGTCACGTGTATATGACTGTATTACTGATGGTTCTAGAATGTTGCTTACACATCTATGTAAACCCTTGCCTGTGGTATTGTGTGCTGTGTAAAAGGGATATTAAGACCTACAATTATTCAGCTGGGAAACTCTGTCAAACTTTATCCTTACTGCTACTCTATCTAGCTCTAATGTCCATATCATTGCCAGATAGTGCTTCACTGGGCTGATTAGGTATACACGTATGGAGTAACTCCGATTAGCTTTCTCTACTTGTAGTGAAGTTCACATGTTACCAGTAGCTCCTATTGATCCAGTGAGTCCCTGTGAATGTGTACTGTTAGAGGGAAATCAATTAGGATTGCCAGTTAACATATGCAAGCTATTGTACACCTACCTCTACCATACCACACTACAAGCTTGCTTATCTACACAGAGTAGAGGTTGGTTCCGTGTCACTCAGTTAACTTAATCTACAATGTAATTCAGCTGTGTTGAGAATTAATTTTTTTACTATTATATTTATTTCAGGGGAAAATTTCCTACAAAAATTAGACATAGCTGGCTAATAACCATGCACATGTATATGCACATGTATATGCACATGTATATGCACATGTATATGCACATGTATGTGCACATGTATATGCACATGTATATGCACATGTATATGCACATGTATATGCACATGTATATGCACATGTATATGCAAATGTATATGCAAATGTATATGCACATGTATATGCACATGTATATGTATATGTACATGTGTATGTTTATCCTAGCCTATGGGTGCATTTGGCAACATTTCTGTCTAAATGGTTATCTAAGGGAGTTGATATGATATGATGTATACATCATGTATCTATGAGTAGGCTATATTATGTACGTTTTGTATAGATTATAGCACAAATATCCCATCACTATATTGTAGACATTGCCAAGTGGACATGCATCCTGCTGATGGTTAACTCTAGCTGTCCAGTGTTTTGGAACAAGAGGTTAGCACTAATACAGTAGTATCTCTCACACACTCCATTATATTGATAGGTTTCCATTTTAGTTAATTCAACTCTATTGATTAATTTGGATGAACACTCAGTTTGAAACAGTTAATTATATATTTCACACCAGATGGCTAGTGTCTGTTAGTGTCTGTCTGTACTAATGTAATTAGTAATAGAGTAAGTAGGGTGAAATCTACTCTCTTTAGCAATGCAGTAACACCTTACTCATGGACTTAGTTGGTGAACGACAAGGTTGATGGTTGTATTCTCACTGGTTAGGCTGCATTTGTGCAACCATTTTGGTCACACATCATGGCGTAGCTAGGCACCCAGTAGACCTACCCTAATACTGTAGAAACTTAACAGCATGTTAGCAGCCTGTAGCAATGTGGCAAGCATTCATGTGTACTGTGTGCTACATGTATATAATAAACAATATATCAGGTTAAAATTAAACCCACTGTACCAGGGTATATATAGTAAAGCTATGGGGTTTGGGTAAATGTGAAAAGTTACGGTTGTATAGGCTACTTTCTACTGTGTCTACATGTATGTATGGCGTTTCATATAAGTAATGCCTTACGTTACCATAGCTACCAGTAAATACTGTTGTTTGATTAATACTCTATAGAATCCAGTTGACATGGCCCTGGGTTGTGAAGCACTGAGTACATGTGTACTAGGACCAGTGTAGCTGTACTAGCGGTTAGCCTTGTGGGCTCTACATTGCCACTAAGGTCACAATACTACTGTAGTTCTAGTAAACACTTATTCATACTTATTCTACTATACTGGAGCTGTGAAATCGGTCAATCCATTAATTGTAGGCTGTCAATAGCCATTTCTGTTTTTATTAGAAATGACCCAGTAGGGTCAACAGACTATGCCTATATACCTACAAGTATATACCTATATACCGGAACCAAATGCTGTATGTTTACTCTGATAATATTCAGGAAGCACCTGTGTCTAGAAGATACAATCTCATTGGAGGAGGAGATGTGTGTCACCAGGTTGTTCCTGCAGACACATTATAAGAGTGCTGCTCTCTATGAACACAGGTGACCTATTTCTTAGTATACGTTATGTATGTGTCCACCCAGGGTAAACTACAAATGTGAATGTTTTACACTTGACAATGTATTCTGCATTCTAGGCCACCATATGTTCCCCCAGACATCCACATTATAGAATACGATACACAGTCATGACATTGGTATGCGTCCATCCTCTGTTCCCATTCTATTATGTGCTGTATTACTTTACAATCTTATGCATAATTTGTGCTCATAAATTGTAACTGTAAATAGTTGCTGTCAAATCTCTGTGAGAACCTCTCTTTGATATCTGTATAACTGCCCTCTTTGATACATGTAGGTAGATTTAACTTTCTACTTAGTTTTCTATCCCTAGCTCTGGTTGCATGCATAGTGATTGGAATCTGTATACTGCATTGTGAAACAGATTCCGTAGGCCTCTCAAAGTAGGCCTAGCATTAACTGCTCTTGAAGAAGTTGTACCCCATGTTATATGACTAGCCACTTTGATGTCAACTTAAGGTTGGTTAAACGTTTAACCATTGGAATGTTTAGTGGGTACATTGTAGAATGATGGGTGGAATATCTTTAGTCCTGGCATGTTACCAAAGATAGGGGTATTGATACAACTGCTGCTGCAGTTGCACACTAGAATGTGGCACAGTAGATATGTTACATGTATAACCTTTTATGGATACCTAGTAGTCAGTTATGAGTGGTGGCCTACTTTATACAGTGTATGCTCTATTCACCATAATGATGCTGGTTGTTTATCAGACGTTGGTTACTGAGCCATGTGGGCTTTGCTGACACTGAACTGCTGCCCAAAGAATTGGAGTTGTGTACCCTGACTGCTGACAAGTACGCCTGTAATTACTACTCTTGGTCACACAGACAGTGGTGTATAAACCAGTGTACTAATGCTAAGGTAAATAATATTATATGATATACACCAGACTAATGATATACAATACATAGATTATTAAAAAGTGGTTGGTCGTCTGTCAATACATACTATAGGCTAACATTGTAGTCATGTACACATATGCTACAAGCCTGTAGCAGTGTACATGTATACTATAAGCCTATAATACTACAAGCATAATAGTAGTGTACATGTATACTAAGCCTATACTACAAGCCTGTAGCAGTGTAGTGTATACTATAAGCCTATACTACAAGCCTGTAGCAGTGTACATGTATTATACTATAAGCCTATACTACAAGCCTGTAGCAGTGTACATGTATACTATAAGCCTATACTACAAGCCTGTAGCAGTGTACATGTGTACTATATAAGCCTATACTACAAGCCTAATAGTAGTGTACACTATATGCCTATACTAACAAGCCTGTAGCATTTGCATGTACTGTATGTGCTGCAATATAGTTTTGTAGCCTACGCTAGTTGGTAACATCTGACATATACCAACTGTGTTATATCTATGCCCTACATTCCCTACATCATCTACATACATACAGCTCACTGGTAACCAATAGCTACTGCCAATACACTAGACTACACAGGGTGTATTTAATTACCTGAATTTGTAGAAAATAGATTACATCTAGTACTAAAGTGGATTCTTTCACTTACTGGTTTATAGCACTAGGAGACCATCACCATGTACATGTATATGTACAGTATATACAGGATTGATCTGTGTCAAGTATACATTGTACTGACAAATTTTAGACCTACATTATACATGTAAGGCCTACAAATGTAGTTTACAGAATATATGGGGAGTTGGGGCTATTTACTAGATTACAACACAAAGATGCATGCAAACAGGCTTATAACACTGCATACATCTACATGCTAACAGTCTTATAGCACCAGAATACATACAACATATACATGCTAACAGTCTTATAGTACAGCACCTGCATACATATACATGTATTTTGGCATAACCTATGATTTTAATTGTAGTTATAAATAAACCCAGTAAATCTTCTACTTATTCAGTCACCAGCACAGCCATTGAACTTTTACTTTGAAGTATTGATTTATATTCAGCTTCATTACAGATAACTAAGTTTCAACTGTTTCAGATGTGGAACAGTTGAAACTTAGCACTTAGAAGAACAATGGAGATATGAATCTATCTAATCCCATGTGTACTGTAGTGTAACAAACCATGTACTAGATATATATTGTACATGCTGTACATGCATAACTATTGTTATATACAGTATATTATAGACTATATAGTTTGATATATATATATATATATTATATACACTGTAATTATTGTCTATCAGTGAAGTCAATGTACTGTCTGTAGTATAATATTCAGTACTAAACTCTATATAATATAATCAAGTACACAGTGTGAGTGTTACTGAAGTAATTCTAGTCCTTACAATAATGATAATATTACACAGTGGTTAGGCAGTTCTGGTTGCAGTTTTACATATTTATCATTATAATGTATTCCTTGATATTCCATACTTGAATAGCATAAATATCCTGTTACTGATTTTAGCCTGGCCCACATACATTATGTATTTATGCATATACAGGTTGTAGTGTGCAGAAGTGGAGAAATTTGAGATAGCCTTTGTTCTTCGCTAAAACTGAAGCAGGAGAAGTTGTCTTCTCCATATCTTGCTGGTTGACCGCCCTTACCCCAAACCCCAACCACAAACAAGGAACTAAGACTATCTAAATTTCTCCACTACTGCACCTAATTGATTATTATATATTTGTGCATATGCATGTGCTACATGGAATTACCTCCCCACCTAATTCTATGATGTGCTATGCTAAGCCCCAATCACAAACAGGGAACTAATGCACTACAAATTCTCCATTACCTACCTAACAGAATGTGCAAACAGGATCTATTATAATATTGTTACATCGTATTGTATTCACATTCCCTACACATTGTTTATTTATTCTGTGATTCACAATCATAATAATATATTAAAAATATAACTTAACTACAGTTAATAATGTATACATCCTGCTTCTGAATTCCTAACTAAACATGTTGGCACAATTCCCACATGACCCATGAATCAGCAGACGACTCCTAATATCTAGATACTCTATTTCAGGGATGCCCAAACTTTTTGATGGAAAGGGACAAATTCTAAAAGCGCATCAGAGCAAGGGACACTTGGTTTTTGTTGCTGCATTTATTGCGACTATTAAATGGGCAATTTGATTATGATACAAAATGAGTTATTTTATAGTTATAACACGTGTATTTATTGATTTTGTTTTAACCCAAGTACATGTATAATAGCAATTTAGTCATCTACTTTTGAAGTGCACGAAAACAGAATTAAAGTAGAAACAGACTAGCGAATTTCGTGCCGTTATTAGCCGCGAAATGATGGTGGATGGACAGGGCGTCACAAAATTAACACAAATGCCCTGTTCGCCAAATATCAAGCCTGTTTAATATTTTATGTTTAATTCTCAATAACACTGATTTCTGATAGGACAGCAATATTTTACGAGCTCCATTCTACACTTTCGTATGTAAACAAAAATTCCAAATTGAGTCGTTGTCATGATGTAATGTGCGCGTAGGAGTCATGGCATATTGTAATGGTTACGCACAGTCTTCTTTAACCACCTGACATTAACTACAATGTGTACTCATATGTATATCTACTTGTATTCCTTGCTACTTAGTCGAATATTGTTTGTATACTTAAATATGGCATTACTGAATCATTGTACTGCTTTTATACCCATGTAAAGAGGCCCGACCTCTCAGAATTACCTGGTATTCATTTTGTATATGATTTGGATGATTCTAAGCATCTTTTGTAATAACCCGACCCATTTTGGGTCGGCCATCGGGCTTCCGGCCGCCATATTGTTGCGCAATTTCCAGACGACCCTACGTCGTCTCTTCCCGACACTACGTCGGCCTTTTTACCGGAACTTCCTCCGGAAGTTCTCTTACTATTTAAAGGGCATTGTTTTTACGTTTGTTGTCTCAGTTCTTGCTTGGATCTCAATAAAGACACATCTATACTTATATACAGAGACTTTCACTTGGTAGATATGTCATTCTAGTTGTTAAGGTCCTCGACCTTGCAACACGGACTGCCTACTAGGTCGGATCACTCTCTTTCTCAGTATAGTAAACAAGCATAACTCGGAATTACATGGGTCGTCTTTGGCAGTTCTTTGACTACTGACTCCGATCAATCTTTCATGTAATGAGAAGGCCTAGCACCACTCACAGGCACTTCACTTTGGACTCGGGAGTCGTCTTAGGACGACCATACCAGAAACCAAAAACCCTTGTAATATAACAATAATTTCCTGCTTTGGTGCACATGCTCAGACTAGAAAATGTGTTCATGGAGGAAGCATCACTAGCGTGTTGTTCAGCAGAAAAAAGTCGTCATGCTGGCAAAACGTGATGAAACGCGGCGAGGATATTCGCTAGTCTGATTCAGCCAATTATATGAAAATTGTACTGAATATTCAAAGCATGCTCAATGGTTCACTTGTGAGTACAATTATTAGTGGGTGACATGGAGTTGTCCTTTCTCTTGTATCATCCTCAAAATCTACGCCTCTTTTAGTTAGCTGCCTGGTATGTTTGTCAGTCAGTCTTGTCTGATTTTTGCTTCTGATATAATTCAGGTAACTGAACAAACTCTCACACAAGAATGTGCTACCAAAGAGTGTCATCAGCTTGACAGCAATTTTAGATAATTTGGAGTAGCTGCGCTTTCGACCTTATTCTGTCTTCAGATCTTGTTACTGTGGTTAGGTCAATCAGGCCATCAATTTATTGTAGGTTTTGAATCATTGACAGAAATCTACTTGTGTCAGCTAAGAATATTTTAAGATGTTCAAATGTGGGGATTTTTTAACATTGGGATATGCTTTTGAGTGTAGTTTGAGGAGTGCAATTGCTTTCACCGCTCAGGCACAAAAAGACATGTTTGCATGTAAAATTTGAGAAGTGATGAAGGGACACCAAAATACATGCAAAGGGACACTGTGTCCCTTAGGGACACATTTGGGCATCCCTGCTCTATTTAGTCTATTATATGTATAATATAGTCCATTGCCACTGCTCCCTATAGTGATATGATTAGCCAGACCATGCAGCAATCACACATAATTAATGGAACTGATTCTATTTCTAGAAATTAATCATTCTCCTGTCACATTGCATAGCATAGCTGTCTACTTATTACAATACACTTCCATTATGCTGTAGTATGTAGTGTTATGTGTAGCCCTGTGCCTGTGCATCTGTACAGAGCTGATCAGCTCAACCAGACAACTTGGCCTAGTTTAGCACATTACAGTCGGCATCTTTCATTCACCAATAAAATTGCTTTACTGCTGTATACCTATACCCCTGTCTCTACTTACAGATGTATAGAGTTGGTGTATACCTATACCCCTGTCTCTACTTACAGATGTATAGAGTTGGTGTATACCTATACCCCTGTCTCTACTTACAGATGTATAGAGTTGATGTATACCTATACCCCTGTCTTTACTTACAGGTGTATAGAGCTGATCTGAATATTCTCAGGAAATGGAGGGAAGTTCATGTCTCACAGTACTGTGCCTTCAGCTACTCTCAGCTTCTACTTACTAAACTTCACTTACAGTGAGTTACCATGAGCTGGGTGATTACTGGGTACTAGCCAGGTGCTCCTCAGGTACTGCTCAGGTATGCCTCAGTAGACCTACCTGGGTAGCATACTAGGAGCATGATATGGGGAGTACCAAACTAGTACCCTGAATATGAGCAGTACCTGAGCAGTACCTGAGCAGTACCTGAGCAGTACCTGAGCAGTACCTGGGTGGCACCTACCTATATATGTCATGTATATGCAGTATGCAAGAGCTCACTTATCCTAAGCCTATTCCATAGAGATTTAAGGTTGTAGGTAAAACCTTCTTTGGTGACTGGTCTTTAGTTAACAAAGACAAGATTAGATAGATGTACAATGTGTGTTGTATACATGTACAATGTATATGCATTTATATAGGCCTATATAACTCACACTGGGAGATACATAGTAAATAGGCCAATTATAGCCATGACGTTACACGTGCAGATATCATTAAAATCTATAATTTGACATTCAGCATTTGTATACAATAGCAAAGAATTATAAGAAAAATGATAAAACCCAGGGGAAATGATTCCTAGAGCATTGAATATTACATCCATATTATTGTACTTAGCACATGTCAGCATAGCGATGAAAAGTCTCCTAGCTGAATATCTACACAATAACTGAGCTAATCAAGTTTGGCTCCACAATGTATGTAGCATACAAATGCATGGCATCCCATGTACAGTACACTACAAATGCATGGCATCCCATGTACAGCACACTACATATGCATACACTACAGTGAAATTAGTTGTAACATATGAATAGCTTATCTCTATGGAAATCTATACCTGACACAAGCTATCAAGACACAGTAGTCTGTATGAATGTATACTGTAGTAATACTGGTAGTACATGTAGTTTATAAACTGTTATATGAACCCTGATTGTGTCCTGGATAAATAACTTACAGTAGGACAATGAATGGGATGGTATATACTTACACCTAGTGCTACTTGGTACATTTATGGTGACCTACACTGCAGTTCAGTGTGAATATACATGCATATTCTACATACATGTAGTGTATTATGGTACAATGTAAATGTTGCTATCACCTGTGCTAATGTACTACTGCTGATGCGTTGAGAGGGTTGGGGGTTGCATGCAGTAGGTAGGCTTACTATATGTATGTATTATATCAGTGTTGTGGTGGGCTGTGGTAGTGGATATGTCAGTTATTGGTCTGCGGTTTCAACAGTGAGAATTAATGATAACTATTAAAAGCTTATTAGTTGAGTTGGGTCGAGCCTTCCTCACAATAGGAAAGGTAGGGCCTACTACAGTAATACATTATCATGCACCATGGTGATTGTCATATCATCCAACTACTGTGTTCACATGACATCCAAAAGTTTACTAAGGGAGGTATAACATCCTATGATGTATATTTCACAAAACTGCTGGGTGTTACTATATACACCAATCTGTACAAGACCTGTACAACCGTTCTGCAGGATTCAATACTTTGTCTGTCAACATTCACAGTCATATAATATAGTCTACACTGTCATATATAGTCTACACTGTCATATATAGTCTACACTGTCATATATAGTCTACACTGTCATATATAGTCTACACTGTCATATATAGTCTACACTGTCATAAAAATTATATAGTCTACACTGTCATATATAATCTACACTGTCATATATAGCCTACACTGACATAATTATATAATATTGTAGAGTTGCTGATCTACTGTACGAGTATAAAGATGTTACTAGTTTAATAGAACTCTACCAGAACCATCAGTCTCTTTGGTATCACAGGTACTACAATAATGTTATACTTCCCCCATCTCCATAATGCACAGCCCTACGACACCACAATATATCTATATCTACATGTACATGGGGTATACAATGTATACTTGTAATATATTACGTTATAATAGTTGTAGTCGTGAACATAAAAGCTCTTTGATATTTATATATCATTAGAACATTCCATTTTTTTCTGTATTCTAATATATGTCCACACTACACTGTGTATACATTACACATACATGGGTGCGTAATATGTAGTATATAGACATGGTTGTAGATAAAGGTATAAGCTATACATGTATAAAAGTGTGAGTGTGAGGCAAGTAACCTTGCTTCCCATCTCTGACATGAGGATACATGTACTACAAATTCTATATGCGTGTGCCATCATGTAGGTTGGAAATCCAGGGATATAGCTATGCTAGCCCTTATATTTCTTATAGTGACTCATTCATAACAAGACTGTCTTTCGCTGAACCTGTTGTAAGCACCCATGTAGGTCTATACATGCATGGTACATACTACATATTAATAAGCATACACCATATTATGGTGTATGCTTGAAGTAGTCACTATAGGTGACTTACTACATACTACTGTATGACAGTGTGTTGTACTGAATCCAATGGTGCATTGTTACATTGACAGGAAATGGGTGGTGTGGCAGCTGTCCAAGTGTGAGGACCAGAGGGCTAAGGATATAGTATCCAGAGAGCTCCGCCCTCTACAGCATGGGGATGACTATTATACACAAAGATATATTAAAGGACTGAATATTTTGCTAAAGACAGACTAATGCTATTGATAACTAAAACATCTACATGTGATGGATCTAGAGAAGGGAATGGGTAAGTATTCCTTACCCCATCACCATCCTGCTGTAAATTAGTGTCATGTAATATTTAGATGCACAGTTTACATGGTCCAACCTGTTAGAGAAGCTTATCAAGAGATCTTATTCTCTCCCTATTCAAAAATCAACAGTCATTATGATATTTTGGAGTTGTCTTTCTCTGGCCATGAGTGTTAAAGAGGAAGCAACTCCCAAATTATTAACACTACTTCTAGTAACTTGGTTGATATACTGCTTCAAGACAAACATTGTGTGAGAAAGAAGTGCAGTTGTACATGTAGGTATGTAATATATTATTGTATTGTTCATATATCAAGTATATATTTATCTGTGGTTGTATACTCTATGAGTAATCTAACCTAATCTAACTGCTGTCAAAGGGTATTGTTATACATGATGTCAACATAATTGCCTTTTTATTGCCAGCTCTATTAATAGTCACTAGACTAGTCTAATTGAGACTATATTATTGTATTCCTATACAATCGTAATGTTCTTTCTGATCATGTTAAACCTTCTGTGTGACTTCCATCTAAATCAAGCCAATCAACATAGCCGTCTTAGACGAGGTAACTTTAACAATATTCACCAACATGTCATCAAACTCTATTGCTAATGGTAACCATGTGTAACTCTACACGTTATGTATTGTAGAACTGTTTGCTTGTGAGAGCGTACCGCAGACATTTGCTAAACGCTGGCAACTGATTGGACAAAAGGGGAGACAACTGTGGATAGGTCAACATTACTTCAGGATAATTGGTCCAGTGGACGATGTATTTGGTAAATAATGTGTATATAAACTATTACAATAGTTACTATACACAATGTAGAGGCTTGCTGTTAGCTATTATATATGAAACACATACTAATCTACAGTCATGTACACTGTCCATATGCCACTTAGGTACTATTTGTTACCTGTTATGTTTAGCTGGACAATATTGTATGTGTAATAACAGTTATATGTGAAGTGCTGACACTGCTGACATGGATTTTAATAACTGATGATCAAATAAACCATAACAGTACTCATCTCTTTATTATGTAAAACAATTTACTATCTAATACATGTTTCATATATCTTCTAATAAATATTAATTTATGAGTATTGTTAGCTCTTTATGGTCAGTACTATAAAATATGGTAAATATGAAATGATGTAGGCAAGGCAGCTGGGGGTAAGAAAGTACACTGGTATAATATAAAGTGTGATGACTATACCGTACAAATGAAGGCAGTGCTGAGCGAGTCCCGGGCTCATGATACTGGAGAGTATATGTGCCTGAGGCTAAGGAAAGAGGAAGACATTGTCATTGGAGTTGTAGTTAGAGAGAGTAAGTGTTGACTCTGCCATTGTTATTTCCTTGATGCTCTACAGGCTGTTTGTGACTAGTTCAATGAATTCTTGCAAAAATTGTTGTAGAAAAAGTAGAGGCCACAACAGTTGAATATTATATTCTGATGCTGTCATATATAAATATATTATATACGTAGATAATATGATATATTATATACATGTATATAATATATAATACTAATATCATACTTCTACCAGGTACTAAATTAACAAATAAATATGGTTTAGACTGTGAATTTTGGAGCGATGGAAGAAAAAGAAGGGCGTACAAATTCCACCTAACAGGTTTGTCTGTGACCTGTAAATAGTGAGACTATGAACTACCAAACACTGTATGTTTATATGTATTGTATGTAGTAGACCACATCACTACATAACTTGGCCGAGTAAACTCTGAAGATAGCACTAATATAGTACACATTGCACAGTGATGGGTTGGTTTTCCATGTATATCTAGTCTGTGAACTTTTGTGTTGTTGTAGACAAACCAAGTTGGGTTGATTTGCTGAATAAGAATGATGCTGTAACTAAGGCTAGTGGAAATGTGACCAGTATGTACATATACAGATACTCTACAATCTACACCTGATGATAAAATATTCATTTACCAACCATTGCCTATGCTTATTTCACGTTTTACAAGATTCGAAGGAATCTCTATGGTTCTAATTTTTACTGTTTCGTCTCAGTGAAAGTTTGTAAAAAGATTCCTGAAGGATTCCATGGAGAGTGGAAGTTAGTGGGAAGTGATAAGATAGTTGAGATTAGGAGTGAATACTACAGAGCTTACGGGGCGTCTGGTACCGACCCCTTCTGTGAGTAACAAGCATCATACGCTATCACTTATTATGCTATACTATGTTTATTCTAATCGCTGCCCAAGCAACAAAATGACATCCCAAACATAAATATTATTTGCCAATAAACATGTTCCTCAAGGACAAAGTAGTATATACTATTATGACTGTGCTCTAAACTCAGTAAGTGCATGAGGTTAAAATTCACAGTATTTGGGAGTTGCCTTTTCCTACTCAAACTTGTACATTAAGTAGACAACTCCAAACATTTAAACAATAACCTGGCTACTGTGAATACTTTCCACCATAACAATATCAGGATTACAAAACCAAAGAATAGGAATAGTTTCTGCGTTTTGGATAGTTGGTTTTTGTGAAAATCTGGGGTTGTGCTGAATTAAATCTAAAACTGACTTGCATTGTGTGGACAACTTCCAAAATACATTCACTTTTGTGGCACATGGGTCTGTAGTCTGTGTATGTTGGTAACGGTATGTTGTATGATAATGTACAATACTAAGTATTATAATATTGTACTGTATGCACTGATATGTATATTGTATTATGGGTATGCTCTGCTGTGTAGGGAGGACAAATGAAGAGCTTGAGTTCTACTCGCTAATATGTAATCCACGTAGAATTGTACTCCGACTCTACATGTGGGAGTAAGTACTGTACTGTGGTATTAGTTTCCTCATTTGTGTGCATGTTTCCACTTATTGTTAGTGCTGCAGCACCCAAGTATTGTAGGAGATCAATTTTATAAATGTGACACTCTTGCACTAATCTATTGTGAAATGGTATTTCACATAATCAGTAGTTCTGTACCTCTAATGCTTGCATGTAAGTTGAACTGATTTATAAATAGGCATTAGTGTTGTCTTCTCTCATAATGTTCTACATGCAGTGTAAGAGGTTGTACATTTTAGGTTGCCATCTGGTAGTAGGAGCCAGCTGCAATGTTTAGTGCTGGCAAGGGATGGAGAATATGACATTAGTGGCCATGCTGTCAATGTGGGTGAGTATATCTTAGTATACCTATCCTAGTACTGTTGCACCACAGCAGTAAGCAGCTGTGTTATACATTACAATGTTGTATGATAGTATTTATACATATTATTACATAATAACATTATCATACTCTGTGTATCTGAATGGAATGCATTGCATGTTATGCTAAGCTTATACATTCTTGTGAGATTAGTGTTTTGAACAGTGGTAAAAATCAGTAGAAAAATTTTCAATTGAAATTGTCTTGAATCTTCAACAAAACTTAAACCACTACTGTCTCACCATTCAATATTTGCAAAGAATACTGGTCATCTTATTTCATGAAGATTGATGTGCTGTTTGTCTTTGTAAACCTAGTGGCAGCCAAGATAAACTCATTTGAATATTGGCTATTATGACCTCCATTCAGCATTGAGACCTGTTAAGTTCCTATGGCTATGCCTGTCCTAAGTCTATACTTGTAACTTATGTACATAGGTAAGCTACTAACATCAAATAGCCCAGTAATCTTATTGAGCCAACACCAACTGTCATTCTATAAATAACTCTTGTTCACAGTGATGAATAAGTAAGCTAGAGTCATGCCCACAAAAAACAATGCAATGCATTGCAAGTTCTATGGCTATCTCTGTAGCACAGTTTTATATTAGCTGCTTGAGTGCTTCCAAAATTCCCAACATAGGCTGATTGAAGGTGAAATCAGCCAATATTAGAATAGCGTTTCCTTGGCAGCTGCTAGGTTACCAAAGACAAACAACACATCAATCTTACTGAAAAAGGATGAACAAGATAATTTGCAAATATTGAATGGTGCGACAGTAGTGGTTTAAGCAGAAGGATTTTTCTTCTTTGTTACCAAAACACAAACTCCATTAAATAGCTCCAACAACGATCATATAAAATATTAGACACATTGTGACTGGTGCCATATTTTTATTCTAGTTGCTAGCAAATCCTCAACTCAGAAAACGCCAGAAATAGACTGTGATCATGGGATTGGTAATGGCTATACAAGATATCCTCTTCATCTCAGCAGTAGGTACATAGGCTACAATCTAGTGTGCTGTGTTCTACTAACTAGACATGAATATACCTTGAATAATACAACGAGTACATTAGTCGAAGCTGGCACATTTGCATAATATTTCATATGTAATTTTGAAGTGAACAGTGTTAAATTAGGATCATTTTTTGTTTCAACATATTTATGTAATTACTGTAGGGCATGTGACAAAACATCCAGCCCCCTACCCTTCTAAACAGATTCACCCAGTTCAAAATGCACATCTCAGTTTACCTGAAAAACCTGGTCACCCTGAGAGGGCAAATGAACAGCCACACCCAGTAGCACCAGGTAAAGTGGAAGCTGCAAGCTGTGAAAGCTGTGATTATTCTACCTTCATTCAGTACGTTGTATATGTAGGTATAATTACTATAATACCAAACATCTGTCAGACTACATGCAGAGTAAACCAATGGAGTATGATAAAGATCAGGTACTCTCTCAACAATGTGTGCGACTAGTAACACACATATGATTAGGTATATCCTTATCATTGCATCAGCCCAGTACTACTAGTGGATAGTATGGTGTGGGTATGGAGGCTTAGCGAACACATTTCCCCTTCCTCAATATCCAGCAGTTATGCAATTAGTTGTGTATAGGACTGAATGTACAGTCTACATGTTGCATAGATAATCCTCACCATACTGGACATGAAGTGGACAGCTCCAACCAATCAGTCACACATGAAGATGAATCCACTGATGTAGAAGAGGTCAATCTACAGGAACCTAATCGACATATTTCAACAATACACACGACAGCCACTGCAGTGAGAAATCACCCACCTCTATCTCACTTTCCAGAACCCTTACTGAGCTATGCAGTGGGACCCAGGCCAGTGCAGCCTAGTCACATGGTACAGGGAGTTACTCCCCCAGTGATTCCCGAGTATATGGCAGGTGGCCAACATCTTCCTGTTTATCCTCCATATATGCCAAGGTAGGCTTCATGAATACAATGTACCACTATTGGATATGGATGCTGGGTATGGAATAGCGATAATTTCAATCCAGTGTTGGGGGTAGCTGTTATTATACCAATACAGTACAGGACGTGTGTGTCAAATGGCAACTGTTCTTTATTAATTTAATGTTTCAGCCTAGGGACCTTGTATAGAGGATCACAGTGGACTCGCCCTTCTCTGTCCCAGATCTACAGGCATCAATTCAGGAACCAGGGCTATATGCCGTCTTACTACACACCTTACTGGATGAAGAAGAGGACCCTTCTGGGGAACAGCACAGACTCCTTGAAGAGACACCTTGATGACTATGGAGATTATGAGGACACATCCCCAAGTGACAACATTAGCAAGGTACTAGCAGCTATTCATAAACAGAATATGTTAATAGAGGATGGGTTTGCTAAAATCAATGCTTATATAAACAAAGACGGTGTGTCTACCACTGAAGACTGGGACTACGTGAAACCATATCTTAAACAGGAAGTAGCGGAGAATGTTGCTAAGAAGGAATTAGCCTATGCTTATTATGATGACGATAAATAAGATAATGGTGAATTGTAAGCAAGTAGCATGTGTTTCAATATTGTATATATTTATTCAAATACATGACTTTATTAAATAATAAATTAATATAAAAATGTTATACCATATTTTAATATCTTCTTCAGTTTTATTCCAGAACTTGTTGGAAAATACATCCATAGTATCCTAGCACATGGCTTTCAGGATACCACTTCATTGGTCACATCAAGATTACTTGAATAAAAGTGTTGATATTACAAATATGAGACTAAATTAATAATATATCACACAGTGGAAGGAATGGCGCAGAATTTACAGTTCTTCTTTAGATCTGTAGGGACCCTGGAGATACTCCTCTGGTACATCGTCACCCTGAGATTCTTTCTTATAAAACCCTTTGTTTAGTAGTATATCATTGCATTGGGCTCTGCTTCTACCTGATAACAGTACCCTCTAAAACAGATACCATGTGATTAGATGGCTTACACAGGTTGGGATATCTCCTGCAGCCAACGTTGTTGCAGCTGGGTGAACAAAGCTAATCAATAGCATGTTCCTACATAACACCATAGGCAATAGGCAATAGAGTATACTGGTAATGTACTGTAGTCTGATCATGGAGCAGGCTATGCGTTATAAGGTTGTCCTTCATATTTACTCCTTCCATAATTTGTATCTTGTAAACAGTGAATTACTCACCTCTATCTCGTGTTCTTCTAAGTTATAAAATATAAGATGAGGAGGAGCTCCGGGTTTGTTGACTTTTGCTACATTGTGGCTATTAGCAGAGGTGAAGGAGAACATGCACATGATTGCTAAAACTTTGTTCAAAGAGACAAAACATTGGTGTAATAATGATATACTACACCTCCCCTGTGTAACAACAAATTGCCAATTATAGAGGTAGGGTTCCTAATCCTACCTACACAACCTATTTGTTTCTCCAAAGAGAATTTGGCTACGCCCCCTTTGAACATGAGCTGGAAATTTATCCCTCATCCACAATTTTGTACAATTTTAAAACCAGGCCATCAGTATGAGCATACTACTGCACCTCATATACCATGAATGAAACTCCAAATGTAAAAATGATAAAAAATATAGAAAGGATACAATAGAGGGAGATCTTTGTTGATAAAGTCTCGAACCTCTGGATATTTGTTCAACTGTCATCCTGAGCAGCTCTACAAGTAAAAGATATTTATGCAATTAAGCATAAAATCTTTAAACCATAAGAAAACATTTGAAGAGACGTGCACTACATGATTAGCCATTAGCATTGTGTAATCAAACACTTAAAATCACTAAAATACAATATATTATATGTAGACAATAATACTAATAGCACTTTAGTGCATTAGACGGCCCAGTTGTCATTGATTATATTTTAGAGAAAAGATGCGAGATGCTATTGTTCTTTCAATTGTTGTTAAAAGGCCTTGGACTACCTTCTAAGTTCTTTAGGCCTAATAACGTTGGTACTAAAATATAAATATCACCTTTAGGCCCGTTAGCTTTGATTAATTAATAGGCCTACTACAATATTTTCATTCACCATACATTCACTTTAGTCTTTACCCACAGCTAGTATAAGAATTTGCTAAATAAAATACCTTACAATAAAAACATAAAGGTTAAGGTAAGGGCTATCAAATGAGAATAGTAGCCTTTATTATTATCTGTGTATAATAATAATCATGGCTATACACATAATAATTAACTAATTAATAATTACATTGTAGGTCTATATTCTAATATTGATAATATTCATCATTGTCAACAACTAATCGGTCCAAATAAAATGACATTAAATTGTATGATAGTCATAGTGATAGTTATATTTAACATAGTAATTACAATCACAATAATATAAACAGCCCATAATGATAAATATAATATTTATATTAACTACTTTATTTTTCAATAAAAACTAAACTATATATTTTATTTGGCGTTAGTGTTTGGTAAACCACCGGGAATAGAAACTAATTGTTATTCATTGTATTAATTATTATTATAATGACATTTCATTGACTTGAGAAAAGAATATAATCATAATTAATCATAAAAATATTATTTATACTTAACTAATGTCTAATATGCTAATAGCACATACAACATAAAACATACAAAAGAACAATTGAGTTCTCACAAGTGTGGTCTGTGTCACTGTGTGAGAAAATGCAAAAGTGATAATCCAAATATAATAATCTAATATTGATAATTTATAATAATAATTAATACAATGAATAACAATTACAATTATTATTATATTATTAGTTGAATTTCTGTGGCTGTGCTCACCTCTACAACTGCTTTGTAAGCATCAGTCGCTGAGCTTTCAAATATTTCGTCTTCTTCTGTGGCCACTAAACTATACAAAAGTGCTATAAAAAGCACCTGAAGAGGCTTCATTGCAACCTAGAGTTAGAAGTTAGAACCTGAAACAATATTTAAATAAACGGAAAGAGTTGTATTTTCAGAGAAAAGAAAATAAACACTGCGAGTATGCCAACACGAAATCCGTTGATTGGCTAACAGAAAATTTCCCACTGGATATAATGTTTACTAGTTGTAAAAGGGTGACAACTCCGCAACGGTGAACAGTCCGTGCGATTGTGGCGTTCTGAAACCAAGAGAACACAACTTTGGTAATTCCAGAAAAGAGCATGCTCTTTTCATCATGGGAATACTTTCTAAGATTATGGTCATTCAACCCACTATGAAAAACAGTGACAGAATATCTCACTTGCACCATGTTATAGAATACTTGCCAAGTTATTACTGGTACAATGAGGGAGGATTGAGGCAAGTGGAGGGGCTGCCTATGCAATAACGTAATAATTGATATTAACAACAATATTTATAAATAGTTAAATACTTATATCTTTCTAAATATATTTTTTCACTTGTTCAAAGTAGAAATATCCATAATTATCCAGTACTAAAATCCCCTATCTCTGATTTTAGCAGATTGAGTGGCTGCCTCATGCTTCCACTTCTAAATGTACTGTGATATACTACTGTATAATGTAGTACATGTATAATGTACTATACTGTATATATGATACACTATGATCTATGAGCCATGAAAATACCCCATATGCAATGTTCTAAATGACTTCTTTAGTAACTTGGGTTATGAAACAACATTGCTTTGGAATTATATTTATTGGATCGGTTAGCTTTTATGCTAGAAGCCATATTTTTTTAGCGAAAATCAGGAGGAAAATGGGGAGTTTTTAGCTAAGTGGGAGCATGTTTTCACAATCTGGAGTATTCCTCCTAAATAGAGAGACTGTTTATCACTGTTATGCTACTAATTTGGAGTGACCTAGGTAACTAGTGTACATTGTACATGTAATAATATTAAGTTTAATTGCACCAATATATTTCAAAGATGAAAATAACCATAAAAAATCTTTTTAAACAACAATATATAATATACATATACACATGTAGATAACAGTCAACATACAGGTCCTACAATAAACATATCATTAATAAAGAGTCATTACTTCATAAATTAACACTGCTTAACCTGATATACCTCAAAAAATGGAGAAGATCTTAGGAATGAGAAACCAAGCAAACCAAATCTCAACACTGGATGGAGTGCTAGTGAAATTGACTTGCATAAAATCATTGACGTTTATAAGATCTTTTGCCTGGAAGGTAACCATCGTCGTCATCATCATCGGAATCGAGTATTCCTTTATGTCTCTTAGTTGGAGGTTTGCTAGACTTTCCTGAAGCAGTTTGGGTGGCATTAACTACCGTCACTTCTTCGCTGTCACTGTTGGTAACATCAGCTAATGCTGCTGAACCTCGGCTAGACGCTGAGCCTATTCATACAAAATACAAGAACAGGTAAAGTTAGTGCCATAGATTTTATGAGAGGGTAGTACTTCAACTATCCCATATTCCTACTTGAACTACAACAGTAAGTATACATGTACAGAATATGCATGTAGATGACACACTTTCTTCTGCATGTACTAAAAGCAGAAAAAGAGCTCAAACTTTGGTGTATTTATAGAGTTGTGTGCTCATTACACATCTTTGCTATCTATGTACAATCATTTAAAGCTATTTTTAGTTCAGAGTTGTTCGACAATAGGACGTGTGTGATTTATGTGTTTAGGATAGAAAATGTTGTTTACCTTTGCCCTTAGCACCCCGACTTCCTCTACCTCCACCCCTTGATCCTGGACCCCCTCTGCTACCACGCTTTCCCCTGCTACCTCTCCCTCTGCCAGGTTTTCTAGCGCTGGTATCCATAGCTGAAACCTCCTCATCAGAGTCTGGAGGGGGAATGTATGCTCTTGACTGTTGGCTCGCTTCCAACACTTTGTCAAACTACAATCAACATCATCACTATTATAATATGTGTACTCCTAACCAAACTTATGTTAGTAATATTAGCCGATGGGTATTACTGGTCATAACATTGGAATATACTGCAGACATTAATATAACATATATAATATGATAATATAATATAATATATAATATGATAATGTAATATAATATATAATATGATAATGTAATATAATATAATATATATATTATTATAATGGAATATAATAGTATATATATAATATGATAATGTAATATAACAGTAGATACTATTATGTAAATGGCGAATGTCCACACAAGGCATATTTGGTAACCCTGATACGGAGATGTCAACACTTTGCATGAAGTAATAAAACAAACAGATTATTATCTTATAATAATAATAAGTTTTGGATTGCATATTAGTTTGATTTGCATACAAATATGACTATAATATTAAAATAGTACAAAATTTGGCCTTGCTATAACATCATAATAATATACAGCTGCCATGTAAGTAATGTATGCTGTGGGTAACCCAACCTGTTCATCCAGTTCTTCCTGCGATGCTGCTGTTCTTTGGGTTCTCAGACTTTTAATATGATCAAGTATGTCAGTGTCTCTCGCAATCTCCCTCTGCAATCAAATCAGTTGGTACTAAGATAAGTATTTACCCAATCAAAACAGCTGGTAGTAATATACAATGTATGTATTTACCCAATCAAAACCAGTTGTTAGTAAGGTTTGCATGACATTGAGCATTTTAATGCAGCATAAATGCTTTTGGAAAAAATTAAAATATTGAAATCTAGCAAGGTTCAATCCATCTTCTGCTGCTTTCCAATGTATAGGAGAACTAATAAAGTAAGTCTGGCCGTAGTCAGAGCATACATACCTCATTGAGAGAGACATTGATGTCCTTGACCTGGTGTTTAACTATTGTATCTATGGCATCATTGTCGTCTTTTTTCACAAACTCACCAACAGCTCTTCCCAATCCTCTCTCACTCAGAGCTTCTAGCTTCAGCACACCCCTGCGATATCACACACCATAACGTAATATGTAAAAATTGATTGTAATACAGATATTATACTCTAATTAGGAGTTATCATATCTCTAGTCAACAATAGTTTAGAGTTATCATATCTTTAGTTAAACAAGCTTAGGGAGTTATCATATCTCTAGTAAGCCTACATGTAGTTAGGAGTTATCATATCTCTAGTAAGCCTACATGTAGTTAGGAGTTATCATATCTCTAGTAAGCCTACATGTAGTTAGGAGTTATCATATCTCTAGTAGGCCTACATGTAGTTAGGAGTTATCATATCTCTCGTCAGCCTACATGTAGTTAGGAGTTTCATGTTTCTAGTATGCCTACATGTAGCTCGGAGTTATCCTACCTTCAATCAACCTATTTAGGAGTTATCATATCTCTAGTCAGCCTACTTGGGAGTTATGCACAGTCTATCACATGCAGAGGGGCTATCCCCGTTGGTATGACTCACTTGGCTTCAGCGGCCCCAAGGTATTCGTTGACCAGAGACTCTATAGTCTCGTGACTCTGCTCTGAGACGTGGGCCTCTACGTCATCTAAGTTGAGAATATCTCCCTTCACTTTAGCCTGTCTCTTCTTCATAAACAACACTGTATCCTTAGGGTTGGCTACTCGGCCCACAAACTGCTGGCCAAACTGTACCACATTGAATGTATCATAGCCCCCAGAGTGATCGACCCTCAACCTTATGAGGGGTAGGTTAGGTTGACCTCTGAAACATTACATGCAGGTACAACACTAATCATAGTCTCCGAGTGAACTTATTCTTTATGAATAGTAATGCCTATATGCACGCATGTAATACATTGTGTGATAAAAGCACATACTATTATAATAATATGTCCTGATACTACATTGTTTTATATTACACTGCAGATGTACTAATAGGTAACACTGCACGGTATAATACATGACATAATATAATAAATGACACTGTGTTGTACTGGCATACACACACGCACTCCCTTACTGAAGTCATACACCGACATATTAATGTAGTAAATATTCTACACATACCTGTGACCCGTATGCTCTTCTTTAGACAACTCTATTAGTGACTCTACTCTCTCCTTACAATACTTGAGTACCTTCTTCTCATGGAATATCTCTGGTTTTATATCTGTGGAACTGAGTATAACATCTTCAAAGTAGAAGGGTCGCACTGTCTTTAGTCTTAGTTTCTTTACAGCAAAGTTTTTCTTGTGTACAGTTAACAATGCACAGTACTTGTGTTTTGATTCGCCTACGATATAATAGAATTCAGCTCTAACAAAAACGGTCCTAATAAGAATATTACTAAAACAAGCAAAAGATTTTGCCATTAAAATCAAACTTATATTTTGCTCATGCTGGACTTCTGTTTTATCATAGTTGTAATTCATATAAATAATGCACAGCAGAAATATAGTAGAATAGAAGATTACCTTCAGAGAGAGATGTTGCCACACTGCTGCCTGGTTGGGTCACCCAGAAGTTACCATTAAACTCTGGGTCTACTCTACACTCGTGTTCATGTCCCCAGAGTACCAAGTCAAGGAACTCTCCCAGGAAACTCTCAGGTATATAATCTTTGGCAGCGTGCTTAGCTCTGTTCTACAGTCAGAAACAAAACTCACATCAATATACAAGTGGTTAGACATATATAAATTATATGCACATGCTTTTTGCAGCAACTGTATCAAAATTTACATTATTATGTACAACAATCATAGCATTAGCGTGCCAAGTTTAAACAAAAGCAAGTTAGTCTGTGGTGATGGACAGGATAATAGTATATCTATACATATTACTTAGAGTAATAGCTATTATAGTATATAGAAGTATAGCGATACATCTTACTTGGTGTATGGCAAACAGGTTAAACCATAGGTCCATGTTCTCCTTACACTTGAGTATCTGCACCTTCTTCTGTTCAAACAACCGGTGTAGCCGTTCATCCCGAATACACCCTAGACCATACAGAGCTAACCTCGTCTGACCCTTCTTAAAGAGCAATGGAGACACTTCCACTTTGTCCAGGCTGTCACACTTACCAAAGTAGTTGACCAATCCTGTGGAGCTTAGCACATCCAGAGCACACAGGTTACTCATACCTACCAGTACAAGTGAAGGGAGTAGTTTATCTCTTTACGCATAACAAACTATGTTTCGAAGAAGTACACTTATGCGTAAAAAAGAGGAACCACCATCTATCTATCTAAGCGTAAAACAGGACATTGTAAACAAAATACTTACTGGGATCATCATGGTTTCCATGTATAGAGAAAACCGGATATGATATGTTTATATTCGGGTCTTCATAGTTGACTATGGGAAATTTACTATGCTTGAAGTTTACAGAAGGGTCACTCAGGAACTCCATTTGACAAGGTTTGTCTCCCGTTGTGTATTTTCTGAGTAGTTCAATGACAGAGTTCACCATTTTCCTAGAAGGCTTGTTCTCATGAAACAAATCCCCACCTACATAACATGGCCGCTGTTACTAAAGGTGAAGATAAAAGCAATGAATTGAACTGTCTACTAGGGCCAATAGTTTTAGAATTACAAATTTTGAAAATTGTTTCAATAACTGACCATTAGGCTTAAAACAATTGAATGATGAAGAAGGAAAATCTTTCCATTGGCCCTTTCTTACTTCTGGTAGTCTATTCTTTTACCACATTAAAGCTATTGACCAATATTAAGCAATGCATCAGAAGAAAGGAATTACATGCTTATATTTATGTAGTACTTATGGCTATCCATACCTAATAATATCATATCTACATCATGACTCTTAGCCATTTGCAGGACTTCCTCAAAGGTAGTCAGGGAGTCATTGCCCCTCACTTCACACTTCTCATTATAACCTATATGATTGTCAGTAGAGAGCAGTATCTTCAGCGTGTCTTCTTCACTTGCATCAGTCGATATTCCCAAACTAGCAGCAGCTACAGCATCAGATACATCCTGCATTGGCTCCTCTCCATTAACAGACATAACGCCGCTTTATCTGATAAATAACAAAAATCGAATCCGTTTAAAATCGCAAATTAGTGGTATCATTGTTTAGGTGGATGCAGATTCCACTGTTCAAGAGCAGTCAGTGGTAGTAGCAATGGCCAGAATCTAACCCAGTAAACTTTGTTAGCGTGAAAGTTCCAGAAAGATAATGGACATACATATCTATGTATATACCACCAGAATGTTGACCTACAGTCATCACCTGCAGTTTTATGTAGTGTCAGGAATTGCCAAAAATTGACAGCTGCTGTAGATATTCAAATTGAATATATTTATAAAAGGAGCTCTGCTACCCATGTTTCTCAGTTGCTTATGGGACTTGTATAAAGAAACGATCTCTTACTCAATGTGTAATTTTGTAGTAGGCTGATGAGAACACACTGTGAGGTGTCTTCAGCTTGCAACATGAGGGTCAAGAGGTTTAATCTATGGTTTTGTGCATGTTTGTTCAATATTCCGAGACCATTGTGCCCTGCACCGAATATCGTAGCATGATTTTGGATCATTTCTACATCATACATGGTGTTCTTTAGGGAAGGGTCCAGATGGTATCTGTATTTATGCCAACTGACGCCTACCTTCACAAGCATCATGGAGCGTGTATTATATCATGCTCAGTACTCTGCTTGCGTTTTTGTTATCTGAGTGATGTGCTTTCAGAACTAGAGGTTGGTCTGCATTATGACTCCTTAAGCATTTAGTTTTTTTCTGTCTGCTCAACAAGTGTGATCCCCTAGTTGTAGAATAGCATTTGGTGTCATTGAACGGCATTTTCCACTGGCAGGACCAATACCCTACAGAGTCAATGTTCAGCTGAACATTTGCAGCATCGGCGGACAAGTTCACTAATTTGCTGATTTTTCATAGACATTTATATTAATATTGATGATAGATTTTAAAACTGCTGTATTGTTTGTTAGGTGTAGGGAATACATGTTCGATTAAGATTTGCACACCTAAAATATTTTCTGCTCTTGGACGGCTTGAGAGCAGGTGTCTAGTCCCTGTCACTGAGTCAGCACCCTCAAGCTGTCAGCGGAATTAGAATCTCCCTCCTTTTTGACTTTTGTCTGCCTTACTTGGTAAGTGTGATACTGACAATTAATTATATTATTTACTATTCAGTAAAATTTTACAAAAAACTATTACTATATCTAATATTTAAATTAACAATAAAATTAAAAATATATATGTTAATGTTTATATTATAATTTTAATAATAATTATTAACTTTACTCCTTGCCTTAAACAAACGAAACTAAAACAAAAATTTTAACTTGTAGCATTTCATAAACAGAACACAACTATTACTAATAACTTAGCTATGAGTATCCATGATTGCAGTTGAGTTGGTTTAGTGTAGTGCAGACAGTTACTTGATGTTGTAACGTGACAAAAACATGATATGTAGAGATTGACGATGAATAAATAAATATTATTTACTTACTTTTACCACAGTAACACCAACAGTTACGGCAGAGTGAGTAACAGTACTTCAACTTTTTACTATCAGCAGTTAGTGAGCAGTAACCGTGAGACCTCAGACTCCGACTGGGTAATTTTTTCAAATTTTATCCTTGAAATTTATTCCATCGCAGTGCTTTGATTTGTTGGCCTCCAACATTTTTATGTTATTCAATAAAAAATCAACATCATAACATAACTTATCGGATAAATATTCAATATGAATATAAAATTGTATTTCATGCCAGAGTCGCAACGAACTGCTCAAATATCCAAACGTGCGACAGTTTCCCGCCGGTTGCATCATGTCCTTTAAACAACTTCACTTCAGGCTTAGTTTCTCCAAAAATAATTTCTTTCATAAACGCGAATCTCCTCTCCTATTATCCTTCGTTACCACGCAGGTTTGTAGTCAATGTAACCTGTCGATACAATAAAGTTATAAGTAACCACCCAATATCTTACTAAGGCAGTAAAATTAAAAAAACTGAATGTGAAGTGAATGTGATGTGAATGTAATTCACAATTATTTATTTTAAAATTATACACACAACACATTATCGATTTATTGAAGTTTATGTTTGCCTTTTCTGGTTCAAACAAAATATGTTGCCCCTCCGTGTTGCTCACTACTATACTAGGAATGTACTGCTTAAACAATCGGCTCATTCAATAAGTAGAAGTGTAAAGTAAGTGCCGTATTTGTTGAATAATTTAAAAAAACTATCATTTTATTTACATTTAAATAAAAGTATGTATTGTTTTAATGTTGTTACTGTGTTCATTTATTATTCAAAAACTATGGTGTCTAATTTTGATAACCATGCCATAAGCTCATAAATCAGATCAAGGAAATTCAGACGGGGCCCAAATGCTTCCATGTTACTTAGACTTGCTTTAACATATAAATAAGTCATACGATACATGTAGCCTATACATTTACCTTTAGCTTAAAAAATATAATAGTTTAATTATTAGTTTGAATGTGTTTGCATTGACCTTATTTAATTTTTAATTGGCCATATCATAAATTTTATGATCTTGATGAAGCATTAGATTGAGATTATCAGATAGCCATACGCTCTAGTTGAATCTAACGCCGGTGTCAAGCAAAATTTTGAGGCATTATGCAAAAACAGTGACACCCTCAACCCAACTGTTAATCAGGAAACTGAAGTTATTTTAAACTGTAGGCCTATATATAGAATGCTCAGATATTCTGCAGCACAGAAATTTCATAAGCATTAGATTATTAGTTGGATTACTATAAAATTATGACGATGATTAATGGAACAATTTTGACATAAAAAATTCAAAATATGTCATATGGATTTAAATTTTACAATATACAATGTATGTGCTTAAATATTTTATACTCATACTGCAAGCATGCTAGATAGTTATAGTAGCCTATTTGACCATTCATATTTACTCTGTCATGGCTATTTTTTCTAAATACTGTAGGTTGCAGCTCTGCTTATCGTCTGCAAACAAGCAGAAAGTAGACAAGCTCTCAGATGAACCAGTAAAATTCACTGGTAGTCCAGCTGACATAGATGCTATGGACACTTTCTTGGCACCTCCGTCAAATGCCCCTTCCTACCAATCTCGTATTGTTGCAGTTTCACTTTCAGTGTTTCTCATCTATTTTCTGATATTGCGGGAGGAAAACGATGTCGATGATAATTTGACTGATTTATTCTATGCTATAAACCCCACAAAGGAATTAAATCTACTGGAAGCCAAGCTAAAACAAGAAACAGAGCAAGGAATCGACACAAGAGAAACATTGAATAAGATTGCTAAGTATAAAAGCTTTAATGATCAATCAAGCATTGCACCACTTGAGGCTACTTTAACCCACCAAGGGGAGATTCATCAAAAACGAATGCAAATGAGACAGGAAAGGTCATTGTCCAAATAGCAAAAGACTAGCATGCTATATTGGTATATTACCCTGTTGCTCAAGATGAGTATTATGGTTTTTCCACAATAGTTTTGTGTGATTGTGATACTAGTTCAACTCGTAGGACACATTCATTATTTACAAAGTTTTTAAGTGTTACTGGTTTATTAAGCATTAATACAAAATACAAACTATGTGAATTCTACAATTCTCAGATGAACACATGATATACATATCCGTACACAAATTTCAATTTTTGTAGTCATTTTACATAGTTATAATAGTGCCCAGCATCCAAAAAAATAAGTAGTATAAATTAGTCGTTAAGAAATAGATCATGAGCCTCACAAGTAGCATGCTTATAAAAGTCCATAACAATATAGAGTAACTGTCATAAAAATAGCTTCTTGACATTCAACTACCATACAAGCAGCTTCCAAACTTGATAATAGTTATTTTATCACGTTAAGGAAGAGCCTTTGCTTGCTTTGATTGGCTAAGTGAAGTTGCTGCTTGAAGGAATATTTATTAGTAGTTGTATTCTCACTGCCAACTCCATCCTCCATGGTCATAATTGTACTGTGGCTGAACTCTACCCTCTTGGTGTATTGGTCCCCGGCTGTAGGGGTCAAAATGCCTTCCACGAAAGTGGTCATGGTACGCACCATCACTGATCATCTGAGGTTGAGCTTCAAACACTACTGGAGTCTTCCTTTCCATGTACTCGTATGCCATATTCCTCTGACCGTAGCCTATGAAGTATGCCAGAATTTAGACTAAACATCCATTCTCAATGCACTAATTTGACCGTTGTATGTAGCCCATGTTTATCGATCATTCTCTCTTTTGAAAGCACTCTCTGAACTTGGAGTCATAAAAATAGACAGATGATTAGCACAACCCTTATAATCCATTATCGCCAGACATGTTTTTAAATTTAGTATCGAAGTTCTACCCTATACCCGTCTATATTGGCATACCAAATACATGCATGTTCTGGCAATTTTATCACACACTGCTACCTCCTTAAGAAAACACAACCAGTGAAGACCAATTCAATTATTTACAAGCACATTCATACACATACTTTTAGCAGAGTTCATTGTGTTGAAATCGAAGAATTCCTTATCACTTCTGCCCGACTTGGGAGCACAACAAGCTCCACAGAGGAAAAGCATAAGAGCAGCCAGTATTTCAAAGAAAACTGTTAGCCAACCAAGAGCATAAGACCAGGAGTATGTTCGGGAGGTGGCATTCTGTAGCGCCTGTAGCAAAATAATCAGTTTGCAAATAGTACCAGACAATACTATTGTTTTATAGTTTAGTAAAAGAACATCTTTCGACAGCTTAATCAAATTTGAATAGGCAGAAAAGCACGTTTATAAACCTATTACGTTTTACAACCTATTGATAGACAGCACAGACTTCCTCATTATAGTATACATGTACGGGTCTGTGATAGGTACAACTTGAATAGTGTAAGTATTGTGCTTACGGAAGGCTGGGACTTAGTAAAGTATAGAGGATAAGGTGCACCATTGTCATCAGCATCAATGATATTGGTCTCCATGTACTCTGCTCCATGGAAGAAGGCCATTCCAAGGGCAGTGCCAAACGCTGTAATCATGAGAAAAATGTTATAACATTATGTTGTAAAAGTAAGAAACACAAATATTGGTACATGAAATACTGATATAGTGCTTACTTTTGTAACCATAGACTACATACATGTACTATGTACATGTGCGTTTCTACAACACTGAATAATTATTGTATTACCAATCATCTATACTACAAGTATAATTGGATGCATCCTTTTTCTGAGTTTTTCTCTCTATCCCCTCCACCTTGAAGGGAAATTAACTTCAACAGGGAAAAGGTCATAACTTCGTGTGAGAGTTTAGTTATATATACATAGTTAGCTACACACATTAGCTCAATCATACAACAAAACATGCCATCAACCTAACGTACTCTACCTACGCAGTTGCTTATAATACAAATGCAAGGTGAAAATCGTATAACGTCAGTGGTAGTGTTTTGGGTGTAACTAGTATTACATCTTTTTGTATGTAATGGGCATGTTGTACATATTACATGTAAATAATTATAATTCTAATATTCCCCTATTGTCTCTCACGGTTCCTTCGCACAATAACAACAATGCTATCAAATTCATATGCATAATAAATGCTCTAAGTATTATTCAGAGTCATTCAAGGCTCATGCTATCTTTAGCTCTAAAATCGTTGCTCACCGATTATCATGTTATCAAAAGGATTGTAAATCTACGTTAGATATAAATTATGTAAATGAAAGGGCAGACTAGCACTTACCTGCCATAAACAGCAACAATCCAGCCCATTTGGTAGTGAGACTCCATTTTTTTGACATAGTGTTCTCATTCAATGAGACACTGTAGCAAAAGACGATGAATCCCGCTACACACAGTACCAATGCCAGACAAAAGAACACCACCATTGCAATGTGCAAATCTAAAACAGCATTTATAATTAATTATTTTCTGCCATGAAACATTATAAATAACAGTAAAATGTCTAGGAGATCCAATCCCTACATTACATGATTGAACTTCACATAAAACATTACAGTCATGTAGCCTATGTAAAATTACATAAAAGGTCTATTTACATACAATTGTGTCTTTGTTACTGCATATGATATGTTCAGTGGTTCAAACTTCATATAAAATGAGACGAACTTTGTTTTGCTATTACGTTCTATATTTCTAGAGAAACTCCAAAAGGTTGGACCATGGGTTAAACTACAGGGTGGTTCACTACTTTTCTAAATCGTATTGATAAATGGGCACTATTATGGATTTTAATTTTTAACATTGATCTTTGATATCTGTCTGCCCAAATGTGTTGTAAAGTCTGCCTTATATTTTTTCTTGGACTTACCTGCCCTTGTCTTGTAGTCATCAGAGTAGTTTACATCCTTTCGCCGAGTTATGACATAGTCGTTAAACAAGCACTCCTTTAGATCATCCCTTAAGTTATTCACTGCGACATCTGGAATGAGTACAGTATATTTAGGTTCTGCAGGCTATACCAAATTTATAACATTACCTCGCCCCTAGTACTACTAATACTAGCATATATTATTTAGTTACACAATCTTGTCAACTTACAAGGTTTGGTTGCAGTCTTGTCATCGTAGCACTCTTTAAATAGTCCTCGGTATCTAGTAAAGGCAGCAAGAGTTGCAGCGCTGGATGAACCTATCTTGAGACTTGAGTCTTCCGTCCTATCTACTTGTATTATCACCCACTGGTTGGTACACATTGCCACCAGCAAGCAAATCAGGGCAGCGATGATGAAAAACGCTCCAAAACCCAGAGTTACAGTCCTGTAAGTCATAGCTACTGTCGCCTGTAAGTCAGCAGATAGGTAGAAGTATATCTGGGACAAGGGTGTGTCACCTTCTCGGCAAATACTACAGCACAGCCTATACACCACTGTTCATGTGCACGCCCTAGTGACTGCTCTATACTCTAGTATCAAACTATGAATGGCGATCAATAGGTCTTACAATACCTCTGCACAATACTGTAATACTGCTTTATTGTCTGAAACCAACGCTATTGGCTAATATTTGAGCTAAGGAGAGGTATTTTGCATATGAATAGAGAAAATAGTAGAATATCATTTTGTTCACCTGAATCATGAAATAACATGGGTTGTGATCAGTCCTTGAGCCTATTATCTTTTGTTAAAGCAATTCATGTATCAACAAAACATGATACTACAATGATAATTTCATAATACTGAATGGCATACTGCACTTGGGCATTATAGCCTGTTACTATTACCAAAATCAAGGCCCCACAAACCCGCATTTTTTTAACACATAGTTGCATTGTAGTAGGACTGGAGTTGTTTTCTTTTTACAACGTATTGTATCATGTATTGAAATACGTATATTATATGGTCCTGTATTAATATTCTAACATGGTTTTACTGTAATAATATAACATGACCAGGTATTAGTTATTAGACTATGTGTAACAAAACTTGAATTTCAGGTTACAGTTACAGCCTTTGGATCCATGTACTGAGGAATCAGAAGTTAGGGTAATAATGCAGAGAGATTAAAAAGGATTTTTAGCAGGCCTGGGGCAGAGATAGGTCAGTTCAGTGGCTGTGCGTGGGTGGTATGGAAAAGATAAAAATATTGAATAGCTGCTAAATGCAAAATACCCTTACACGAGTTCACCTCGCTGTATACACTAATGAGCGCATTTGTTACAGACAGGCTGACAGTGCCCTTGTGCATAATTATTAAAATGAACAGCATCTGTGTGACAGAATTTATTGAACACCGAGTAACGACTTGACGAAAATCCAATAAATGCTGATAACAAGATTTGTTCATCAGCTGCGTAACAGTTGTGAGGAGTAGGGAATAGGGAGGAGAGATTTTACAAGTAATTAACTTTCTCATAGTCTGATTGGGTAGGAAATTACAGTCAGCTGCTAATGAGGGTAATAATTTGTTGTTTGACACAACCCATAGCACAGACACCTTGTGCTCTCTTTGATATGCTTTATCTACTTGTGTGGAATGAATTGGTAACAGGCATACACGGGCACAGCCTATAGCAGCAAAGTTCAACAAAATATCAAAAACTTGAAACTTGAAAAGTTATTTACATAATACATTGGATTAGACTACAACTTTAACTTTGGACCCATCCGTAGCTAAGTAAGCGGAGTTAATGGTAGTGGGGCCAAACGGACAGGAAGTCAAACTATCACATAGAGGATGCCTTACTCCCATCAGAGGAAAAAACTACTAATGATATCGACTATTATGTGTGCAGGAGTATCCACCATACTATTAGTAATGTCCCTCTCTACTGACCATTGGCTGCAGACGTCCGAGCGATACACCGGAGAGATCAAAGCTCTTAACATTTATCCATATAACCAAACTGATGTTTACACTCTATCTTACTTTGGTCTGTGGAGAGTCTGCTCTCAATACACGGGTGAGTGTACTATAAAGATGGTAAGGAGGTATTACCAGTGATTATATGGCTGTGTGTGATTGTTTCTGTGTCCGATCATTGGATTGTCACAGTTTGGTGTGTGTGATTGCTCAGAGTGGAAGTAACTACTGAATTTTTCCCTTTTGATGAACTGAACTACTTTGTGTATGAGAAATGGTAGTCTAATTAGTGTAGTGTATCTACATGTACTTCATCACACTTTTCTGCTGTCTTAGCAGCAATTAGAGCACAATTACAAGCTATGTGTATAGTTAATAGTGGTAGTTACTTTAAGAATAGGAAAACAACAGAAGGATCTGCAGCTGAGACTATTTACGTACATGTATTATAATTGACTAACATATTGTACGTATGTACATGTATATAACATATTGTACATATGTATATGTATATAACATATTGTACATATGTACATGTATATAACATATTGTACATGTATATTGTACATATTGTACATGTTTATAACATGTAATGTAATATTTCAGGTCACTATTAGGAAGACGAAAAAATGACCAGCATAAACTGTCTTATGTTCACTAAATTTATTTAGTGCATACTTTCCCATTAATGGATAAAGATTAAAGAAGCCTCTGTATTTTACTAAAAATTGTACTACCATAGCTAATACCAGTATACATATTACATGTGCATGTAAATAATAGTGTACTAAATCCCTCAGAAAAAACTATTCTCATACATGTACATGTAAATTGGCGTTATTCTAAAATACATGTAAGGGAACACAACTCCCAAATATTTAACTCAATATTCATATGAAACTGCTACATGACTGTCTTTCTATTTTGTTAGTATATGAATAATTGTACCATAAATTCGTACAGTTCTGTTCTTGCTATACCCTGCAGGCAGCTAAGAAAGGCTCATACCAGTTGCAGGCTATAGTCTATAGTAACTGACAGCACACAGCTCAATGTAGCTGATGACAGTTCATTAACCATAACAAATGCACTAATTGAGTCACAAGAGATTCAATTATTGTATATTGAGATTCACACTTTCCAGCACTACAACCTGTTTCACTCAGTTAGATCAGAATAAGTTGCACTATTATTATTAATGCTTAACATGACCGTAATTATAATACTGTATGCCCTATAATACTGTATGCTCTATAATACTGTATGCCTTATAATATTTGCATTATAATATACTATACAGCATGCTGTCATTAGACACAATGGGATAACTTTATATGTAATGATGTTTCAGATATAACGCTAGTAATAGTGTCAATATGCAAATTCTACTATGATGTATAATATTGTTATGGACTGTGTAGCTGTGAATTGGCTATATAGTAAAAATCCATTATACAATCTACATTATTTGTGGAGTAGTGTACATATCCATCTACATGTGGAGTAGTGTACATATATTATGCACATGTAGAGTAGTGTACATATATTATGTACAAGTGGAGCAGTGTACATAATTATATTATGTACATGTGGAGTAGTGTACATAATTATATTATGTACATGTGGAGTAGTGTACATATATTATATACATGTACATGTGGAGCAGTGTACATATATTATGTACATGTGGAGCAGTGTACATATATTATATACATGTACATGTGGAGCAGTGTACATAATTATATTATGCACATGTGGAGTAGTGTACATATATTATATACATGTACATGTGGAGTAGTGTACATAATTATATTATGTACATGTGGAGTAGTGTACATATATTATGCACATGTGGAGTAGTGTACATATATTATGTACATGTGGAGCAGTGTACATATATTATGTACATGTGGAGTAGTGTACATATATTATGTACATGTGGAGTAGTGTACATATATTATATATACATGTACTAAGTTTCTTAGGTTCCGGTCAACCCTGTAGGATATGCAATGTAAGAGAGAAACTTTCTATTATGTAGATGTGTCACTCCTTACATGTTATATGCTTTGTAGATGTCAATGATACACGCTAGTGAACATCATACTATTGAGTATAGTGTATTACTACATGT
Organism: Bugulina stolonifera; assembly: GCA_935421135.1. Lineage (NCBI taxonomy): Eukaryota > Metazoa > Bryozoa > Gymnolaemata > Cheilostomatida > Bugulidae > Bugulina > Bugulina stolonifera. The sequence goes on from OW285187.1 coordinate 32,861,103, forward strand.
ATATTTTGTAGATGTCAATGATCAAGCATACACTGTAGTGAAATGCTACAATAATGATTTTGGAGTATCGGATAGTGAAGAGGAAGTAGATGAACAAGGAGAAGATACAATTCTTCATGCTATTATAGGTATATAGTAAAAATGTAATCATGCATATATATACATGTAGTGGGTTACTGCATGTCGCTTGTACAAAGTAGATTACAAGCATCTTCTATCCACTTGCGAATACCTTGGCTGGATTATCAACCAAAGTTATACATGTATGTATAGTTTCAAATATACGTACTTGTAATACAGACAGTGTAGTGCCCATTCTGGCAGCAAAAGTAATATGTGCATGTAGAACGGCAGCTTTCTATCCGTACTGTATTTATTCAGAGAGCTTGCAGAAGACAATGGTGTTTCCTCTTGCCAGCATATTCCTGGAGATGCTGGGAGACATATTGTGTTTATTGGCTTACTGTTATGGTAAAAAGAGATACCTCATGTTTGTTACTGGCTGCATATTTGTGACATCAGGTAACCAGCTACACATACTAGAAAATACTACTCTTTCTATTATAATTTAAAGTTGTCTTCTCTCAAAATCGAGAGAAGACAACTTGTAATTATTATAATTCTGTGCATTGTACAATGTACATGTGATTTCTATTTTCGTAACTCTAGCAGCCTCCTTAGAAGAGCTTGATCTAGCAAGGAGTAATGCTACCCTTGAACTTCAAATTCGATCACTTTGGTCAACAAGAGCCATCCAGAGTTTTTTTCTAACTCTGACACCACTAAAACTCCCTCTTCACTCATTTTGAATCCATTGATCATTAGTCCATATCCGATCTTCTGTTGAAGCCGGAGTTTGGAGGACAATGAATTTCTCTACTGCCTTCATGGAAATGTTTATAATATGTTGCTGTATATTGGATAACGATGGAATATTTGTTGATGCGCTCTATGCTATATATACATGCATATGTTGCAGGGATGAGCCTACTAGCGGCCAGCGTGCTATTTATTGGAGCAGTTACGGGGGAGGCAAATCATCAGCCACATGATCCAAGAATACAAAGAGCTGCCTTCACATATCAATATCAATCTTCATTCATTATGCTAACCATAGCCTTCTGTCTTGATGAGATCTCAGGTGTACTCTCGGTCTATCTCTTTATAATTCGCCACAAGGAAACTGTACAGCGTAGGCATGCACGTCTGACGGCTCACAAGTCCAAATCAGAGCGAATTCACAATTATTTCAGACGTCAGTCAAGGAATCACAGTTACAGCAGCTCTAATGCAGACGGACTACTGAGCAGAATACCGGAAGTACCATCCTGCCCTGACTACTCAATGTCTAGAGATGTGACTCAACTGACTCTGTTATCAAACTCACAGTCGTGTAATAATATTGGCAAGCTGAATCCAATTATCAATGAAGAGTTGTCTCATCTTACACCAAATAGTTGTGTTTCCAATGACCCTGTTCCCAGAGATATGACTATAAAACCTCCGATTCAATTTCAAACCTCAGACGATGACCAAGATTGTCACTCTGAGAAAAAACTAAATGAGGTGCCATTGCTGGAAATTAATGCAGGCTGCGGAAAAATAATGGAAAATAAATCCCGTTTTCATAGAAACAACAATAGCAATGAGACGCCCAAAGTGTACAATTGTAAAACTACAGCTGTGTAATTTTTTATTACAAAATTAATGATGTCGGTATTGTGGAGCAAAAGTTTTCATATTTTGTAATAAATGCCACATACACTATTATTTGCTATTGTTACCTACTGGAAATATCCATAGCAAAAATTAGTAACAATATTGTAAACAAGACATGGAAGATAGGTCTACATGGAATGCAGGCTATGCTATCAAAGTTTTATTCCATGAAAAAACCCAAGCAATAAATGCATGTAAAGTACAACAGCTAGTGGCCCTAGTGTTTATGGAGAATATAAATATTCACGTGTATTTATGGGCTATTGAATGTCAGAATTACTTGCATAATTTAGAATGTGTGTAAATGCCATGGACCAGATATGTTACAATGTGAACTGATGTAGTAATTAGGTTGCAAACATTATTTTGACATGTCAAGAATTTACTTTTCACACTGAGGGTACAGAAACATTAGATCTTTTCACTGGCTTTGGAATGAGCCTGTGTCTGGCAAAGGGCCATCAGGAACTGCCTACACCCTCCAGCCCAAAACAATAATAATAATATGATCACTTATGCCAGTATCAGCAATAGGGATTATAAACAATCTATTCAGTCCTAGTGATTGTACAGTTTGGCGTATTTAAAAGGTGTGAAATACACTGAACTAGAGTTCTCAAGCATGTATATAACGTACATGTATACTATTATTTATTGTATGAACATACACCCATGCTACATATCCTACATTTGTACCATATATTTATTACAAGACTATCCCAATTCGATTTAGTAGAATAATTTGCAGCAACTAATAATTTGGTATCGATGCTGGCCAAGGTTCAAATATTCAAGTTGCCACACAGAATTATTGTTATTATGGGTTTAGGTTGCACACCTTGCAGTGACGATTGCTTTTGGCACAACTTCATCTGGATTACTTTTCATAGAAAAATTTTATGTGACAAACATCAAGTAAGTTACAACAAAGGTAGATGACCAAATGACCACTATTTGAAAGGTTTGTACTGGGCACAAAAATTACACAAAATTGAGTTTTTCTCATGATAAATACTGCACTAAGCAAAAGCTGGTAATCTGATAGCTAATCTAATTAGTAAGTTATTTGTAAACAAACAGAGAAAGTTCATAAACTGTAAGCTGATACAGAGTAGGCCTGTACTACTGTTGTAAGTGCAAGGTTGCTGGCATCAGTTCAACTGTATGCGTTATATTATTATGTATAATGTATGTGTATAATATGTACATGTACATGTACACTATCTATAAGAGGTGAAACAACAATCAAATTAAGTCAAAATATAATAGAGAGTATAGATAAGGTTTTGTTTCTATCAGTGTTATTCATAACTTGTAAAATAGAAGTAGGCATATTTGTTATTATTAATAGTAGTACTGTTTATAGATTTATAAACCAATATGAATATTTATGATGAATCAATGATAATTGTAAGTTCAGATCACCTGCATTATGATCTGACATGTAACTTACATGGATATATTCATGTACATTATGTAACATTGTAATACATCTATAGCTAATTAGGTAGGTACACAGCAAACTCACTCTGAAACAGGGGTAGCATTTTTTGGTTTACCAAAAAGAGTTGAAGGAACATACCTGAGGAGTTGCTGCAGTGAAGATTTACTCCAATACCAAGCAGTGCCGCAACTGCAAGCAGGGCAAAAGCCTAGCTATTATTATGATCCAGCTGGTAGCTGTACTAGCACTATACAAACTTTAACAATAATTACAAATTTTGAAAAAAAGTTATGTTAAAATTGTGTTTCATTCTTATTTGATATATAATATGTATTCATGCTTATTTGCTGTTTTCATACTTCTATAAAATTTACCAATGGCAAGGCTAGAAGATCAACTGGGTGACTGGTTGTGGAATAGATACTCCAATGCTTCACTGGTATCTTCCCAACTTTTTGTCCTGCATATATAGAAGAAGTACTACAGAGATATTTTCAAATCCTTGTCTTTCTCACCTGGGATTATTGAGTGGAACTATTTAAATGTATATACATGTAAATATTATAGTGCATGCTTGTATTAGTGTGGGTATTATGTTATTTTATTCTGGCAACTGGCTGTAATGATGCTGGTTCTTCCTTTGTATCTAATGGATGAAACAGGCTCGGTATATAGGCCTCTATAGACACCTGATACAAACAGACATCAATGAATATAAATATAGCCAGTAAATAAAATTTTTACCCTAAAAATAGAAATTCTACAATCATTATTTTTATGAGTATCATTAATTTGTCATTGTCAATATACATGGGAGTAGGTGGCGCTCTTTGACATTTTGTGTCAGGTACTTGACACATGATAATTCAGTATGTACATAATTTATAATATATATAAAGGATGACTGCCAGTATATCATATTTTAAGACATAACATGAGTAGTTCATTTGGAATGTGACGTTGTAGTAAATCACAGATATGAATAATACTGGTGGCAGAAAAACAACCCAAAAAAACAAACTTTGGTACTAAAACTTCAGTTTGGTTCAAAGCAAGATTATGGACAAAAAAGTTTGTTGCAATAGGAAGCTATAAAATAATCACAGGAGTGAATTCATCAGAACAAAGAATGTAACTGCTTTCAAACAATTCCAAATAATTTTTGATGATTAAATAATTAGGAGTAATACCTTGGATGAGGTATGAAAACCTGAATATAAATAAATATGTACACAGAGATTCTTCTACGTCAAAATAGTAGCTATCAACCTTCAATACAAATGTACATGTAGCTTTAAAATATTTTAATCATGCCTCAATATTTATTTGATACGAACAGTGTTTTTCACAGCTCTAGCGTGGTGGGCAAGGTTCAAGGTTGTGCAGATAATGTGTGCAGATATGGTTGCACTACGTTAATTATTGTTATCATTGTTATGTAACAGCATTGTGATTATGGTGTATATAGATTACTATACATGTAAATAATGTATAATGAACATTGTAAAATTATTTATATATCGTAAATATCTGTGTCAATGTTTGTAAGTGGCATTTGTACACTACATAAACTATCTCTGTGTGGCAAACAATTAAATTACAGATAAACCAAAATAAATCTGCAAAATATTTACATCTTCTGAAAAGGTTGAACATGAGCTGCTTAGGCTTTAGTGATGCAGTTCTGAACCAACAGAATTGTCTTCCCTCTAATCTGTAAAGCTCCATTATCTTTCTTTACAACTAACATCTTGGTTTCACTAAGATAGGTTAATAAATGTTGTGAAAGCGTCTCAGTGCCATAATGCAGACAGATCTTTAATTACCACCAATATGTAACACTTATGATGTGTAGTCTTCTATTCAGAATCACTGACATACTCTTACTGAGCAGGTCTGAAATTCAGAAATAACTTTTATAAATGCATGTAGATGTGACTTATTAACATGCAAAATCTATTTTGATTATTGACCGCTGCATCATAGAGCAATCGTAATAATATAATGTAATAGTATATTACAGGTATATACACCAAAATATAACCAGGCACTGCCAAAACGTTGTGGACCACTTCACAGGATAGATAAGGTATCAAATTTAAGGAATTGTGAATAATTTGGAGTTGCTCTCCCATTGTTATCTGTTGGCCGTGAAAAACGAGCTTCTGCTGGAATTGAACCCGAGACTACCTGCACTCACGTCTTGCTGCTATCTAACTGAGCTACTGCAGACCATTGCTCACGGAGATAATAATTATGATGTTATTATCATACAAGCAGAACCATTATAATACGCATGAGTTAGCATGATACACTATATGCTTGCTCATGGTATTTTGTCCACGGGTTATAAACTCGCAGTTTGAGGTGTGCAAGGTATTTGTATGTACATGTATTTCATTATGCTAATTTTATATATTGTAATGGTTTCTGTGATTTGGTGCGGTCGTCCTTGGACGACTATCGACCCAGAAATGAAGTGCCTATGAGTGGTAATAGGACTTCGCATTACATGAAAGATCGAGCGGTCTCAGTAGCCCAAATACTACCAAAGACGACCCATCTGATCTCAAGTCCGACCTTCAGACTATACAGTGAAAGAGAGTAGTTCAACCTAGTAGGCGGTTCGCAAAGCGAATGACCTAGTAAAAGGAAGAGAAAGTCCCTGTATCAAGTATAGATGTGTCTTTATTGAAAGCCAAGTGTAGACTGAGACAATGAACAGTAAAACAGTGCCCTTTATATAGTATAAGGACTTCCGGCCGACGTGACGTCGGGAAAAGACGACGTGTGGTCGTCCGGAAGTTGCGCAACAAGATGGCCGCCGGAAGCCCGACGGCCGACCCAAAATGGGTCGGGTTCTACAAAAGTTGCTTATAATGGTCCAATTCATGTACAAAATGAATATCAAAGGATTCTGAGAGGTCGGGCCTCTGTACATGGGTATAAAAGGCATAAAAAGGACTTAGTAACATTCATGTGACTATGTACAACAACATATAGTAAGATACATGAATAAGGAATGAGCATAAACACATGGAGACATGTATATAGACGGTAATTAAGTACTTTGAACATGCAATGCAGTTAAAGGTAAGTATACGATCACTAATTGTGAGAATGTTAGTGTCAGGTGAGTAGCGCTGTAACAACTACTAGGCACTTAGGGTGCGGTGGAGCTTCGTCCGGGAGTTGGGGTCGTATACAAATGTCCTGTACCATCACAATATTATACTTGGTCATACTGTATTAGGGGGTTTGATAGTGGACAGATACATGTAAATATATCTGTACAAGTGCATGGATGTTGGTTGTGGGTGTAGTTTCAGTTCTTAGGTCTAATAATGCACAAAACCACTACATAATGCAGCAATAAGGTTAAAACATTCACCTTGCCTCTCAGCCTATTATGCAAACAAATAACACACGCAAAAGTATTCATATTTATGACAGACTATTTTGTATAGATTCTATGAGCAAGATTGTCCGAACCACCACAATTTGTACTTGAGTGCTGTGTATAATCTCAGGATCATTTGAATGAGCTGTCGCCTAGTGTGACAGATCCACCTACAAGTACATGGCATCAATTTAGGGGTATTTTGCAAGTAAAATATTCAGCGCTGAAAATCTACTATTGTAGCAATGGAACACAGAGTGCACATTAATTGTATGTCACAACAAGCTTCACCTAAGTTTCACAAGATTTTTCTGAAATGTCCGTTAACTATAATATATATACATGTACTGCAATCTGTTGACTAGATATTACAATTTTCTTTCAAAACAATGTGCCTCACTGTTATGTTATCTTTACATGTAAATCTAGCAGTAGCTTGAAGTCCATGTTTTGCAGTGGTTGCAATTTGGGGTAAACAGATGCAAACAATGAAACTTCTTTACCAGCTAGAATTGTAACATAGAATGAGCTAAGGCTAACTTGTTATTATTCTATTGCTGAGCATCTACTAGTTAGGATGGTAGACAATAGCAGCTGCTACAATGACCATCCTATACTTATTGCAGTCTAATACACATAGGGGGTCAAAGGGCACATAGAGGAATGCAGAATTTGATGAGTGTGGTTAGCAGTAATAATTATTCTAAAAAACTGACTCACTGCCTGCTGGCTGTATAATAGAAACCCACTGGATTAAATAGAGTCCTTACACTTGTACTACACTACACTGCACTACAACACTACACTACACTACACTACAGCGCTACGCAACGCAACGCTACACTACACTAATAACACTACCCTACACTGCACCGCGCTGCGCCGCTCCGCACCACACTGCAATGCACTGCACACATCTGTGAACGTACTTGGACATGTAATGAGCAGTTATGCCAGCATTATGTACAATACCAATATTATAGATGTACCATATAATATGCCTACATGGAGTTTGATGTTAATTATTTACATGTTTTCATGTAGTTTATAACTTGGTGTTTAATAATATTCAGAATCATCTTGAATATGTAATAAAGTAATATATAGAAAGGTTAGACCTAATTTTATTTCTCATATTTTAATACTAATCCTCGCATTGTCATCAGAGGAAAAAACATTGAATATAATTCAGACCTGCAATTTCAACCAGATTCTGCTATGGTGCATATAGTAAAATTGAATATATACAAGTATGTACAAATGAATTTTGCATGCATATACTGTGCCTGTAGGCTACATTCCACACTAGTAATCATTAATCCAATAACGTTTTGTAGTACATGCAAGTCGTGTTGACATCAAGTCTCTGTCTCTCTCTCTCTTGACCAGGTACAAACAGTATCCACTACGTAGGTATTTTACTGTAGAATTGGATCAGTTGCATGTATGTGCAATGTACAGCTAGGTATGGCTATTACAGTCAGTAATGCGGCCAATTATGATCTCCATCTAGGACTGTGTAGCTGATGGTGTTCAAGTTGATTTTTTCACTCAGTATTAGAATGAGTCTGTAAAAAAATAAACATGGCAATACTGTAGAACAAGATAAACACATTGCACTAGAAAAGAAGCATGCATTTACCATGAATATAAAAAATAAAGTGATAAGTGATAAGTTGGGAGGCTCACTAACATATACATGCAACATTTGGTCTTGTAGATAAACTTGCCACTAGACTCGGCATAGTAGCTTACATTTAAAAACTAAAAAGACGAATTCTTGAGGTAAACAAGCTTTTGAAGTAATTGAAGCAAGAATGAGTTTACAAGTTGCTTAGCCTAAACTGGGTATCTATTATACAATATGAACAAATCTCTCATGACAATTACACACTGTAGATCTGCTGTTGAACAAACGATGTGATTCCATGTGAGTTTTTGGTGTAATTAAGATGAAAAGCACATATCATACATATTATAGTTTAACTTTTGGTGGTAAAAATAAAACAAAATACAATTACACAACTAGAATTAACCATGCAAGATTCTCTGCTTGACATTTAATTAGTAGTTACAACCAACTCAAGTATAAGTACTTGTATGTCTTGCTACATTGACATGGCTAAGTGTTGAACAATATGTGTGAAGTAAGGATAATAACACTATGTGTACCAATATATTGGTACACATAGTGTTATTACATTTCCTTCAGAAGTAATACGTTGTCTATTATACTGTATTTATACATGTGCATCACATTATAATATGTATACGTGTATATTACAATGTAATATAATTTAATGTATATTACAATGTAATATAGGCTACATGTAGTACGGTACGTATATAACACGATGGAACAAATAAATGTAAGTAACATGATGCATAATATACAATATCGTACATAAACACGTAGAAAACGACCATGCAGTTATGTGCCGCCTATGCTACATGACTGATACATGGCTTGTACATTTGTTTTGTACACGCTGGAATATGCAGTAATCGTGACAAAAGCTGAATTAAATGACTAATGCCATAATGAAATACTGTAGAGTTCATCATTGTAATTTGTAAGCAGTCTAAGCAAAACTGTTGTAACCACTATATGAAATAAGTAACTCATCTTACCTTATAGACATCAGGCCCACTAGCACAATTACTTCATCCATGCAGTGTTAGCGCTGCTGAATCTAGCGGTCTTTGTTTGCTGTAGGATGCAGTCAGTGATATGTAGAGCTTGGGTCAGAGGTTGATATTTGTGTAACAGCTGAGTTGTTTATTAATGTAACCACAAAGAGATAAGGATGTAAACTGTGCCAAGTGTATGAATAAACAATGCGCCTGGTTTTGGCAGAAAATTTGTTATTGTGCTATTATTCTGCACCTCAGTAATATTATAAAAAGTGGTTGCTGACATTTGGGGTAATACAGTGGATTTTGCCTCTATTGGAGGCTGAAAGCTGAAATGTGTTGCAGTATTCTGACAATGTAACTCTGCAAATGAGAAGTGATTTTATGGATAAGGTATAAGCATTGCATAGACACCCTTGATAAGATAAATATCCAATGTTCATGCTCCATAATATTACATGTACTCCAGCAGTAGCATGGTACTAATCTTCTAGCTATAACTAACCTATCTGGATTAGCTTAGCATGATTAATACATATAAACGATATATTAGGCATCATTTTGTAGAGCACAAAATTCTGCACTTGTTGATAATTATACATTGGTAACATAGCACGAAAACTGATGCTGCAAGCCACTGTAAAAGCCACAAGCAGAATGAAGGGCATTCATATAAATTCACACATAGCTGTAAATGCAATGCAGAATGTACAATGTACATGTGTATCCCACTGACTGTTTGTCTACAATGTATACGCTGTACACCAGCACTGGACATACATGCACATGTACTTCATAATAATATGCAGTAACACATTGGGTGCTAGGTTGGAGTACAGCTTTATGTTATTGTTGCCTTGATGTGTCATCTTCCATAGCTTATTATTTGTGGCATTTAGCCAACATAATAACCTACTGTGATTGGCTAGTTGCTCCAGCTAACTTTGTTGGCGCGAAGCTTCAATGGATGAATGAACTCAATGCAGTGCCCAGCCGCATAGCCTACTATATTATATAAGGAACATTTCATTGTAGATCCAGTGCACTTCCAGCCAAATTGAGAGAAAACTATAAGTTTTATTGCAAAAACTATTTTTGTGTCTTACACAGTAATACAATGGCTAGAGATTAAAGTAAGTTGTGTAAAGATGGGACAATTTTGACCAGTGCTAGGCTGGCTGGAATGGACCCTCTATAATGTTACATTCTTCCCAAAAAATAGACAAAATGCCCGATAATTCAATAATGATGGTTTAAGGAAAAAATCTGAGAAAATCCTCCGGAAGATCTTTTTAAGAGCTATAAAATGGTGTCTATAGCAACTCTCTAGCACTTTTCAAATTTTCTAGAACGTCGGGACAAATTTTGCACTTTTTTCGTCATTTTTGGCCTTAAAACGTTTTTGACGCTTTAAGGAAAAAATCTAAAAAAATCCTCCGGAGCGTCTTGTAAAGAGCTATCTAATGGTGTTTACATCAAGTTTCTAGCACCAGCCAAACTGGTTTAATGAACGGGACAAGTTTTATATAAGCCACAATGAAAGGGCAATTTCCTAAAAGTGATACCTTATCTACACTGTGTTGGTGTCTTCATCGGTCCCATCCTGAACAGACCTGCTTTGCAACTGAAGAGGGGGAGGCTGGTACCAGCTCCTGTCCATGAGTATAGAACACACGGTACAGTGTGGGTACATGCCTATTTTGCATAATGTATCAATACTTAGTTAATAGTAGGGAGTTGTTACCTCTTCTATTGAATATCCGCGAATGGAAATACAACCAAACTAAATGACATGTTTGTGTTATACTTTTTATATTCTAATGTAGAAGTACAATGTACATTGTACATAGCTTTATATGTGAAAACATATACATGTATGTTTACAACACAAGTTATATAAAATTATGCTTTTAAAATGCAGACGAATAAGGTAAAAGGGTTGAAAATAATATTTGTACTAGGTAAAAATTGTCTGTTATAAAATCAAGTGTTTGTGCATGTTCTAATTTCGATAGATAAAACTCAACAACACAGAATCCCACCTGAGTTATCACAACATGTTGCACTCATCTTGGCACACATTTTCTGAATGAAATAAGATGCAGAAAACAATAGTTTTGCCAACATCTACATTGGAATCACCAGCTGTTCACATACACCTCCATCATGCACCTTCAGGGTCAGAGTCTTCTTGCTCACTGAGGCTATCGCCCACGCCTTTTCACCAGGAGGGGTTTCAATCACGCCCCGCAAAGTTACATAGTATTTACCAGCAGGACTGACCGAGTACTCATAGTGGTGGTTATGTCCAGCCAACACCAGGACTACAGATGGAGAGTTTTCTAAGAGAGGCAGCACCTCCTCATAGTTCCACAGCATACATTGTGGGTGAGTAGAGGCAGGCAGCAGTCCACAGTGACCTGTGTAATATAGAGGGCAGTAAAAATTAGACATCATTGTGGGAGAAATTGATTGAGGAGTACATGACTGCATGTATAATATTCATGTACGAGTAGACAGAACAAATATGACAACATGCAACACCAGTTACAAAATAATATATTCACTGCATGGAGTAGTGAGTACAGCTACATGTATGTATAATTATGTAATGATGATATAATTAATTTTAGTTTATAATTTATATAGCCTACTACCATAAAAGGGTATATGCAGACTGTAAACACAATTAAATTAACAGGAATTAATTAAAATTGAGAAATAACTAATTTTATTATATGACATCATTCTACCCTGCATTATGTGTGAAGCAATGATGTAATAACTTAGAATCATTGTGTTTGTTTATACAACCTGCAGGGATGGTACACAATGACACCCACTTTTACTAGTAACCATGACAACTCACAAACACTGCTTATAACTCAACCAATCAGCAGCCAGATAGACGTAACCCTATTGTGATAGTTAGTATAAATACGAAGCAGCAATACACACTGCAGCATTGCGTCAAAGTGAATACAGAGTGAACTACATTTCTGCAAAGACAACAAATTAGCTCTTGGTGAGTACTTTAATATTTATATCTTCATTATTTTTATTAAATTTTGCAAATTTTCTATTCATTTATATATTATTATATAATCACGGTCAAATAGTGATTGGTGTAACTTGTATTATACACGACTTGTAGTACTGCAGTCATGTACAGTTGTATCATACTATATTACCATGTTATAGAGAATGTCTAAGAGAATAGCTACAGTATGCGTTTCCTTGATGGTGTTGGTGTTGTTAGTTAACTATTCCACATGCAACCCTTTTCGAAGCCTCTGCCGTGCTAACTACACACCAGTAAGTATAAACATTTACAATAATAGTATACAAATAGAACTACATGTACATTAAACATCTACATGCACCGTCACACTGCTGTGATATTTATACATCATGCATTAGAATATAGACCTATACCAAAATCCCAATGGCTGTATTTTGCTGTCTAAATGAAATACGTGGTGTAAAGGTGTAAGAAGCACAATGTACATGAAGTTGGCACGTCTACTCCCTGCACTCAGCAGTATGCTGTCAATTGTGTGATTAACTTGCGGGTAGATTTGTGGTTATTTTGGTCAATATAACTTTCCTGTAATAGTGGTTAACTGATCTAATCATCATAATTGATTTGATCTAAAAGAGTGATGTGGTTGTAGTTCTTTGGTTTATTAGCTAAATCAACTAGCATGGTCTTGTTGAAAACTGTCCAGTCAAGCTCTATACCAGAAAATTTGATAGATAAACTTCTGAAAACTTTGGGTACTTTAAATTCAATGTTATAGAAATGTTATTGGAGATTTTAGAGCCAATGAAAATACTGTAGCCTAATAGAAGCATGTCATGGGAACATAATATTGGGGAAGTTTAACTCATCATAATTTGATATGATTTAAACAATTATGTAGTTAACTCCTGGTTAATTAGTTATTGTAAATATTGTACAATAACAAAGTCATGTAACCTGATAGCATAGTATAGTGGTATCAGGACACCCACTGCCTACTGGGCATCAGCTTGCTAATTATAAAATAACTAATTAGTGATTAAAGGTATATGAACACAATTCTTTTCACCGGAAGGAATAAATGTAATCTAGTAAGCTGTGAAATCATTATAATAACATAGACAATTGCTCCAATACTCCATGTATTCGCCTTGTTTGTTTTTTTTTCCAACAGTACATGTAATGGCCACGTATTGTCTACTATTATGGTGAATTATAATACATGTATCTGTACATACTACACAACATGTAGCTACGTCCTACATGTATGTAATGGTGATAAAATAGGCTACATTGATGTTGGAACAGTAGAATGATGAATAGTTCATTAACAGTACAGTGTATGTAGGCTGCTACATGTAATAATATTTATATAATTAACAAATTGTATTACTTCCTATCTATGATGTAACAGGCATCTGAGTCAGCACTCTCTCATTGTTAGACAGCCTTCAAGTTAATTTCTTTTGTTACCAAACAATGTGTATAATAGTACATACATGTATATCACATAAAATGATATATCACATTTATGGCCACATAACAATCATATACACTCACACACACATACATGTCTATAATATGGGTTTATACATAGTGTACATATTATACCATATTATACATAGAACACAATCTTGGAGTTACCCTCTCTGGTAACACTGATATTTTGCTTGTAGTGTGCAGAGAATTGGCACTGCTGCAGCGGCACTTGTATATATAATGCGTTATCCAAAAAGAAGTTATGTAGATCTGTGCCACGCACCATTTCCACAGACAACTGCAGGGCTATCGGAACAAGAGTAAGTACTGAGTAACCTACATCTATGTCTTTGTATGAATAACTAAACAAGACACTATTAGATACAAAGTAGCAGTCTATTAATCTATTTAGAAAACATACTTCATGGGTAGTAATAACACAGACAGGGGTACACATGCTTGTAGTTTCTAGATGCTAATACCGTAGAAGGTAATTCTATGACCACAGCACAGTCCAGTCATTATACAGTGTTTACTGACTGTAGGCAAAAAGTCTGTGGTTTATTGTTATAAAGGCAGCATATTGCTACCTAAATAGTTAATTATCTATGGTAAAAATGCATTAGTGGTGAGCCACAGGTATATCCTATCTTTAGTACTGGAATATTATACAGCTATTACTAGTATCAATTCACTTTTAGTCACTCCTAGTGATTATATTGAAATATTGAACAGCCACCTGCTGCTGTTTATATTGATTATAATAGGAAGTTGGTGTGATGTCATTGCACTATAATGAATATATAGGCTTCCTATCCCCTGCTGATGGGCATCATACATGTATATTCACCACACCCCCATCCATAACTACAGTGTATTATACTACATGGATTACAAGAGTTATTCTTGTAATTCTGATGATGTAATTTAATATTCGTTTAACAAACATTCAATTTCACAACAAATGAATATAAAAGCATTATTGGTAGTAATCAATGATTTTTACTAGTACCATTTGGCAGGCTTGTCCTTGTTGGTGCAAATGTTCTAGCCATGTGACAAACTGAAGGTCACTCAGAATACATGATATACCTAAAGTCTATTTTGTAATATTGAAAGCATAATCTCTATTTTCGTATTTTATACTATTTTGCAGTGTTCTTCGGATCGGCATTGCTGCTCGGCACTATGTTCATTCAGAACCATGAAGTGTGTTCCAAATGAATTTTAACATAGCCTGATTTCCAAGAATCTCTAGTCAACCAATCACTGGTCACGGCAAGATAATCACTACTTATCACTTACAACTATTATTATTAGTAGCAAATGTATTATTATATTAGTATAATCTCATTCCTTTATCCCACATCCCGGATCTCCATTAAACCGCAGTAACTACTGAGACTTCAAGTACAGTGTCACTGTGTACCTCTTGCCAAAAATGTTATGCATAAATAAAATGTATCGAATTTCAGCTTTTAAACTTAAAAAACTTGACATTATGAATTTGGTATCATAGGCAATTACACTCAGCATTAGGCCTACCAATTATAGCATTTTGAAGTTGTCCTCACCACGAGAGAGCAAGTTTTACATGCATATTAACTTATGCTACTGTTTAGTGTTAAATTTATACAAGTTGAATTGTTGATATTTATTTAATTATTGTTGTACAGACATAATAATATATACATGTATGCGCATTTCATTTTTATTTATGTCTAATGTTACATTAATAAACAATACATCAAGGATGCCCAAATGTGTCCCTAAGGGACACAGTGTCCCTTTGCATGGATTTTGGTGTCCCTTCATCACTTCTCAAATTTTACATGCAAACATGTCTTTTTGTGGCTGAGTAGTAAAAGCAATTACACTGCTCAAGTCACAGTCAAAAGTACATCACAATGTCAAAAAAATCCCCACATTTGGAAATCCCAAAATATTTATAGCTGACATAGACGTAGTCGTAGATTTCAATCTAAGATCTAAAACCTACAGAAAATTGATGGCCTGATTGACCTAATCACAGTGCCAAGAGCTGAAGACAGAGTAAAGTGGAAAGAGCAGCTACCCCAAATTATCTAAAATTGCTGTCAAACTGATGAAAGTCTTTGGTAGCACATTCTTGTGTGAAAGTTTGCTCAGTCACCTGAACAATATTAGAAGCAAAAATCAGACAAGATTGGCTTACTAACATACCAGACAGCTACTACAAAGACACAAACTTTAGGATGATGCAAAAGAAAGGACAATTCCATGTCGCCCACTAATAGTTGCGTTCACAGGTGAATCATGTAACATGCATAAAAGATTCATTAAAATTTTCATGTAATTTGCTGACATAAATTCTTTTAATCTTAAGGCCGAATCTGACTAGCGAATATTTTTACCGCGTTTCCACCACTTTTGCCAGCTTGACAACTTTTTTTCCACTGAACAACACATGCTAGCAATGTTTCCTCCATGCACACAATTTCTAGTCTGAGCAAGTGTGCCAATGCAAGTAATTATTTTTATGTCTCCTATGTGAACACTCACATTATATTCAGTTTTGAATTTTTGTTTACAGATGGAAGTGCGGAATGGTGTCAGTAAACACTTTGCTGGCCAATCAGAAGCCAGCGTTATTGAAAGTGAAACATGAAATATTAAACATAGCATGCCTGATATTTAGAGAACAAGGCATTTTCACTCAATTTTGTGACGTTCCACCATCAATTCGCGGCGAATAACAGCGCAAAATTCGCCAGTTTCTACCTTTATTTTTTTCATGTACTCCAAAAAGTATGACTATTGCTGTTATACTTTGGTTGAAACAAATTCAATGAATACACATGTTATAGCTATAAAATAACTCGTATCATGATCAAATAGCCCATTTAATAACTGTATAAATACAGCAGCATAACTTGTCTCTAGGTGTCCCTTCCCCTGGTGCACCTTTAGAATTTGTCCCTTTCCACCAAAAAGTTTGGGCATCCCTGCAATACATCATTGCAAGATTGATGTATGTAAATTACTATTGTACTTACTGAAAATGATGACTTTTTCCCCATGTTGTTTGGCAACAGACAATTGGTCAGATAACCAAGCTAACTGATCCTTTCCTACGGCACCATTGTACTTCAGGAATCGTTTGTTCTCCCCTTCAAGCCCCGTAGGACTGTTCAGATCAGAGTTTGTGTTGACAGCCAAGTAGTCCTTACAGTGTATAAAAACCTCATCATCCTTTGCTCTGCCTAGCATAGCAATGTCATACGAGTCTAAACTGATAATTCTCAAGTTTTGATACACAACAGAATAGTAACCCTTGTTTGAGCCATGAGGAATAGATGGGCGAATAAGGTGTTGCACAGCCTGTTCGTGACTGAAATTATAGAGATCGTGGTTACCAATGGTATGGTGAACAGGTATACCTCCCTTATTAAAGACTTCTAGGACTTTGCTCATAGCTTCTTCTGATTCCCGCCTACTCTTACCATCTATGAGGTCACCAAGCTGTAAAACAAACCCGGCATTGTTTTCTCTAAAATCTGTTAGAGCCTGCTCTATGTGACGGAGGCTGTTTCGGTAGAATCTCTTACGTATGGGTGGGAAAAGTGGTAAGGCATCATCATGATCAGCGTATTGAATATCCGATACAATTCCAAAAGTAAATACGGCAGCTGATGAGTCGTTTTCCATTGATCATACAGTATGATTTTGTCTACAAAATCACGAATAAAGATTCGTATTAGTACCAGTGGGTTAGTCCATATTTGAACTGGAATTGTGGAGTAAAATGATTAATTAAAGCAGAACCTAGTCAAAAAGACGGTCATATAGGGTATCAACAGGGTAAAATTGCAATCATAATAATATATATATATATAATAATAATGCATATCCAATAATGCAATATGCATATTTATAGTCAAGTGGCCCCTCCGTCTCTCAGACTCTACGTGGAGGCAATTTTGTATAAAAAATGTCACATTTTCTGTAGTGAGATATTTTTCGGACTGCAATAAAGCAGCTCTACATCTTTGCTGGAAACCTATAGAACCATCTAGGAATCTTCTAGCCTAGTTCCATGGAGGAACTGAGTGCCTGGAGAATTTAGTGACCAGTGTAATCTTATAGACACATCGGGCCTAGAGCAGAGTCAAGTCTAGCCATGCACACAGTCATATAATTAAATGTGAGGAGCACGTCGGACCTGTTGGTCAGTAGTAGAAGTGGATTCGTAAGACTCTGGTTAGCGATCTGGCATTGTTGAGTTGGCTTTTGGCTTTATTGGGCCAGTACCTAGTGGTGTGTTGGCTGTGCGCTTTATTTAAATATTATGTTTCACACGGTTTTTTACTCTAAAGTTCGGTCTTTGTGGGAATAACTTCTGTTCAATTCTCACAATCGAACATTACAGTACACATTTCGGCGATCTTCATGGATACAAACCAGCAGTGAAAAAAACATGTTTTCAGTTCTCTAGACTCTAGACCAGTGACTGTGGTGTCAAAGATACCTACTTTTACTAGAGTAGAGAGTGATAGTAAGTAATAGTAAGATGGTTTCAACAGTCTGTCGAATTACCTGTCGAATTATCTGTCGATGTTATCATCACACTAGACCACCCTAGAGGGTGGAAGGGGTGTGCCGCATATGGTTAATGGGTTAATCAATTAGCGGACAGTATTCATACTATTGGGGTATGTCTTTGTCAGTATTGACTGAACAGGACTATCTAGCCTGACTGTGTGTAGGTTGCGGTTGTAGGCCGTTCAGTTAGAACTCTTGGGTTGGCTCCAATCCTCATATCTCTTATAGTACTTTGGTAGAAAACTATTGAGATACCGGTTGCTGTTTGCCCCTATCGACCGGGGGAGCCCCAAGAACTGGGAGCGGGTCTGTACCGTTTCCACTGCTGGTTGGGCCAGTACAAACGTAGATCATCATATGCCGCGTTGAGGGCAATAGAATAAGGATCATGGCCTATGGGTGCAGCACTTACTAATAATGGGTTACCTAAATTTATCCAATCAAAAACTTCATGGGATTCATGACAAAACAATAATATTATCAAGCATCAACTACCATTGACAAGAAAAGTACAAATCCTTTTATTTATAATGTATTTTTAGCAAGGAATATATTTATTTTCTTTTGCAAATGTAATTCCTTCATGGGCACAGTCAAAACCATAGAGGTAACTCTATGGCCAAAACAATTGAGGATGTGTTTCGTTACCAACGACCTGTTCTATGACACAGACTAAAAAAAGTTCGGAGAGGTAATTGCAGTTTGGTCAAGGACAAACCTTCAATCATAGCTTCAGCTCTTTACATTATTAGGCGCATAGCATTATAGTGCCGCACCAACTTATCTCAGCTTAAGATCCCAGTCTAATAGTTTTTCCACATTTACCATAGTTTGTAGAATTTCTAGGGAACTTTGATATTTACCACAAAATTATACCGTTTTGATTTACCAGAGTCGTTGATTGTGACACAATCATAGTGTTATCCATGGGTACAATGACAATTCAAACAACGGCTCTGTGGTTATTTACTAAAACGAGTGGGACTGTGATCTACTTGATTGATTTAATAAAAAAATCAATAAAAATATAAATTTTAATTTAATTTCCGAGTTGTTCATGTAATTATTATTATTATCAGAGATGTGCAAGTTTTATTTTGGAAACTCCAGTTTCCATGGCCAACTCTTAGTTGTGACTCTTCAAGTTACAAGTCAATTCTTTCAGTGACAGATCAAAACTTTCAAGTTACGAGTTGAATATTTACATGTTCCCAGAAACTCAAGTTGTTGTCAAGTTATCCAAGTTAACTACAAGCAAGTTTCAATTCAATTCTTTTCTTGTTTAACTCGAGTCTTTTTATAGAGTTATTGGGTTATTATTTAGCTTATGGTGAAATGTTGTTAGGAAATTGTGTTAGAAGTTCAAATTTCAAAGCAAAATGTCACAGTTTTAGTGCAAAATGTCTTATAATTGTGGTTGTGGTTGGTGGTTATAACTGTGGTTGCTTCTATTCATTACAATTCACAGCTGCCCAATGAAAACTCGAGTTATTGAATATTTCAACATAATGATGTGTGAGTTGAGAGTCTTTGATCATAGCCATAATTCAATTACAATTCAAGTTACAAGTTTTTGACAGCTGTATATTCAAGTTACGAGTCTTTCTAATAAGCCATAAAATGTTGCTTGAATTAACTCGAGTGCGAGTCTTTAACTCGAGTCTGGCATCTCTGATTATTATTATACAGAATATTCATATTACTGGTATTTGACATCCCAACCTCAAGCCCTTGATATGTTAATGAATTTTTTTACTAAGTTTCACCGGGACCGTGGGTATGTGTAGACAAAGATGCATTGTATTGTTGTGCTAATTGTGATCTGGAGATATAAAACACCTAATCATACTTTCAAAGCAAGAAATTTCGTATTTAAAGCTTTTTTTAACAGGAATCTAGTTTCCAGGATAGCTAGGTTAAGTTAGTTCCACTGATTGAAATTGGGGAGATCAGCATTTGGGTGGGGTGAAGTACCAAAATTTGAGCTGAAGATCGGGAAGCCTCCAGTGGAATCAGGAAGACTTAATCAGCCTGCTATTTTCTCAGTTAATGGTCAAAGCTGTAATTTGAGCCTTGGTGGTTTTTAAACTTGCAGGACCACAAGCTCTCCTGGCGAAGCAAGCATAAATAGTATACAGGAAAAGATTGGTGACATTTCCTATTAGGGTTGAGGTCAGTCTTTGTAGGTGCCCAATAGCAGGCTACTTTTGCTCATTTCAGGTGCTCCCATTATAAACATCAAACATTATAAAGCGCTAGAGGGATGTGTTCAATTTTCATGTTTTACATATAGGCCCATAGACTGCTGTTGCTAGCAATTTGTATTTTCACAACAAAGTAAATGATACAATTAATATACTGTATACCACCGATATTCATTTAGATGCTGACAAAGCTAGTTGGAAAGATCCACAGCAGGACCCTGACATCTGCCATTAACAAACACATAGTTAGACATGTTGCTAGCTCAGACAAAGGAACCAACCCTTCTAGAAACAGCAATGACAATTACCAGCTTGTCTACAGGTTCCCATACATTCTTCCTGTTCGATTCCTGGCTAGATTCAAAATATATCAGACTGTTGCTACACTAGCCTGTGTACCACTGTTCCAGTCTTCAACTTTTCAAGAGCAATTAGGGTCTGATGTAGTAAACTCTGTGACTGCAGCAGCTGTGCTGGCGTTATGTACCCTGTATTATCTAAGTAATATCGCAAGGAAGTTAGTGTGCATCATTTCAATAGACAACGATGCTGATGTGGTGAGATTGGGTAGGCTGACATTCTGGGGTAACCGTAGAAACATAGTAGTTCCAGTTGGCAATATTGTCCCACTCGCAGAAGTAAATACCTCCCATAATGATATTTATACTGATATTAAGACCTCTGATGGCTCTGTCCAGTTATATTTACCTATAAGGTTTGGAGTAGTGCATGATGTGGAGCAGTTTGAATACATTTTTGGTAGGTTGCAAAAGTAAATCATAATTTATATGTTTTATATTTCAGTTAATGTGTTATTGCAAATGTTATAAGAGATGAAAAATGTGGTTATTCATGTAAAATGTATAATACAGTTTTATATATACAATAAGACTACATGCTCACAACCCCATTGGCATCAAAGTTGTACAATTCCAAACCACTGCCTGTACATGTAATCAATGCAGGTTTCCATCCCAGTAGTGACAGTCTATAACAATACACACATCTCTACAACAGGACATAATACAGTCAGAGATGGGTTAGTGCCTAGTCACTCTCAGATCCACTGCTCACTCCCTCGGCTATATTTAGGGAGAACTTGTACTCCTGATCACATCCCATATAAGCATCACTCATAAAGTAGAGGGTGTAGCTGTGTCTACCAGGTGATGGAGCTACAAAGTCCAACTTGACTTTAGCCTTCTGAGCCAGTGTGAGTCTCTTGATAGAGATTAGAGAGTTGGTCTTTGAATCACCAATAACCAACCACCAGCCTTCCTCACGTTTCTGTAACAATTTCAAATTACCATTTTGAGCACATTACAAAATATTAAAAATAGAGATATCAAACAGGCCTCTATTATGTTCTATCTGCATGTAAATCTCTGTCGTGGCGGTTTACATTTAAAACCACCAATGTGTTCACAGGAATGAGGTTCATGATTAATTAATGACTTTCATTCTGATAAGCTAGCTAAATGGAATGCACAGGTTTATTTAACGAAACTGCTATCTAGTACAAAGAAGAATGATATAACAAAGTTGCAGAATGCAGGGTTGTAACAAGTATAGCTAATGTCATGGTTTTCCATATTACAAGCTAATTTCCGCAATCTCCCTCTATACAACTTGTGTAAAATATGCAATTAATGGCGGCTTGAAGAAAAATTTGTGCTCGAGCAAGTCAGTGCATGGTGTTGTTAATCATTCGGAGTGAAAATACATTGGGAGCACAACTCCGCAATATAGAACTTTGATGCTAATGTACATTCATTTTTCTTTCACTGATCAGGGGCATTAGTGATGGGGATTAGCTAGCTAGTATGATGAGAAATATACATCAATATTGCTAGATGTTCACATAAAAGTGAAGGGCACTATGATAAGGTTGGGAATGTTGGAACCCTGTTTGTTTCAAATTTGTGTAGTGCAGCACTATAACACACAATGAATACATCTGGGTCAGTGGCGTTTTTTCCTACTGGCGCCAG
The DNA here is from genome assembly GCA_935421135.1 of Bugulina stolonifera. NCBI lineage: Eukaryota > Metazoa > Bryozoa > Gymnolaemata > Cheilostomatida > Bugulidae > Bugulina > Bugulina stolonifera. Next base: position 32,883,577 of record OW285187.1, read on the forward strand.
GGTCGCGCGACCCCCCTTTTCTATGTCAAAAAAAAACAGATATTATATTATTGCACAGTCCAATAAAATCAGAAAAGTCAATCAAAAGCGTCGTTTGAATGCATTCACCATCTCTTAGCAATTCATACACATAAGTGTGCCGCGGTGAATAGCAGTTAGCCTGCTAACATTAGGCTTAGGCAGTAATTATGGGGATTAAGCTAAAGCCCCAACCTAGCTAATGCTGATTAACAAAAGATGGGCTATGACTTTATAACATTTCAAGTTAATCTTTTACTTGCTATGGTCAAGGTCAAAGTTAGTAGTCGCGGTTTGTTGCCCAGTTGCCCAAATAAAATAGAAAAGAATGGAACCTAGATGAAAAAGGTAAGACAAACATCTCTAACCAAGTTTTTCAGGTGTGTAGTAAATATTTATTTATTTGTTCAACTTACAGGTAAATATTTTTCTTGATAAGAATCCCAACGGGTAACTCTACAGTTGCAAAAATTTGGAAAAAATCAATATTATTATTAAATTATTATATTATTATATTTAATATTATTGAATATAAATAATATTATTTTATAATGTAGGCCTATAATATTGCTTGTATTTTTATTTATTATTTGTATTATATATATTTATTTATATTGCTAATTATATTATAATTATTATACTTCATTATATTTTTTATTAAATTCTAACACGTCACTTGCTCAATTTTTAGTACTTTACTTAAACCGTTTTATTCACTGTAGTTTTAATTTATTTTCATGTTTAATAAATTTATTGATTGGTTAACTGAGGTTCATTATTAACCAAAATTAAACATAAAGATAAAATATTATTTCATGTTAATAAAACACAATTTTAAAAGATTATTTAATGTTTACCTTTGGCTAATAATGAACCTCAGTTTTATTATTTTTATTCTATTCTACTGTTGTGAAAGCTTTACAATATCAATATGAAAAATGTAGTTTGGTATTTGTAATTTCAAACTGATACAATGAGATCCCTGCATGAATATTGATATGATGCTGTGGAGTGTGGATTATATCAAGAGTTTTATTACTTAATTTTAGAAGCACCAGAATTGCGCTTTGATTTAGCATTTTTATTTTTATTTGGTTTAATTTTATTAGAACTCTAGATGTACTGTAGAATAGGGTTCATTAGTTAGATATATTGTCATGGATGTGAACAATGACCCTCGCTACCACAACTACCCAACAGCTTTAGCAATGTAACAGATGGCTACCTAGCCTTGATTGATTATGCACCACCGAGTCCACCCTCCTTGCAGTTAGGCTCCTAACTAGACAGAACAAGTTCAGAGTGCTCTAGTGCTGGTTACATATTCTATTTGTTTAAAGAAGTGTACTAGTTGGAAGAATAGGGAAAACTGATTTATAAAACAGCCAAGCCAAGCCAAGCCAAGCCCCGTACAACTATCCAAGATCCCATTAGGTAAGGATGACTAAAAATTTGCCGTTGTAATAGTTCTAAAAATGTAATATATATGGGTAGTAAACATTCATAGTAAAAGTAACAACAGTGTGGCTAGTCCTTTACAATGATACGTATATACAGGTATCTCAGGATATCCTTAAGGGTCGACGTTGTTTTGCAAACAAGTGTCGCTGTGGTCGTCCACCACAATATTATAACTAATCTAGGGTTTACTAGGTTTCATTCAACTTCAAATGTATAAAAGTTTCTGTTTTACAAGACTACAGGCTGGAACAGGAGATGGAGCATAATTATCTGCTCCGGATAACACAGCACCATGTGCGGGTGAAGTAGAGATGGTTGTTTCTGGTAGACAGTAGTTGAGGTGAAGGAAACCAAGCACCAAGCTGTGCAAGCATGGGGTGAGAACTTAGTTTTGGTTTAAAGCAATAGCAGTGTCTGGCAACAGCATTATTTTTTATTTACTTTATACACATGTACATTTGAAGATGTTTTATGGTGTAATTGAGTACCAGACACTTTTTGAATTTTACTCCTTATATTTCGATGCTAGTCCAAGTATCACCATCGGAGATGAAATTGCTAATGATGATATTAGAACTAGTTTCGAAACATGAGGAATAAAAATCTTGAGTGATGCAGACTCCCAAACGACTATAACTTCAGATATAATTGGAAGTAAGCATCCGCTATATCCTCTTGCATTGTCTTTATTTGACTGCTTTGTCGTGTGAATCACAAGTATACATGTTGCCCATTTTTGGTTATCTTTTATTACCCTTTCTGTAAACCTATATGATATCGATTATTGCTATGTATTTATCTCTGAAATGTGCCGATAGTCTTTTTGATATGTAGTTATACATTTTATTATACTTGTAATTCGAGACCAGTTTGTACCTATTATAGCTCGGACTCTTTTTGGCTTTTTGATTTATTGCATTTTTGACCTTGTGGCCTTGGTTGAGAACTATAATTCATATATTAGGAGCACAATTTTTCATTCTAGCTTTGGTTTTCTGTAGACTGTTGTTCAATAAAGTTATCTTACTGAAGTTAACTCATACAGTTTCTTACTCTTTCCAGCTAGGATATCAGGTACTCTCTCTGGCCTTCCCAGATACAGTCTCATGACACTAACCAGAACCCCTACACACAGCCTAGCTATAAAAGTCGCACTCACACTTCTGGGTCTTGCATGACTCAGACTCAGTTTTTTTTAGTAATTACATGTACTTTGAATGTACTATTCTGAACTTAATTAAGTTCTTGGATATAGACGCTACCCGGCAATATACATGTAGTTAGCAATCAAACTAATATTAAATATATTTTTTATGTAGTGTGCTATCTAGCTGCAATAAACATGAGATCCAAGCAACGGTGTGCAGTGTTCTAAAACCCTTCTCTTTTTGTGAGTTATGCTGAAAAAGCTCCGGCGGCCGGGGCGCTGCCCCGGACCTCGCCAGGGGGCCTAGGCGGCCCCCTGGACCCCCGGCCTATGGAGACCCCAGTTTAAAAACTTGAAAAAATGCCCCTGACCTGGGTAGGAAAGCAATAGATTAGCAGACGAACCTGGGGGAATAGAGGAGCTATGACAGGTCCAGCTATCTCATCTTCTCTCTCTAGAGCTACACCAACATTCACAGTTGAACCGCTACAACATTTCATCATAATAGAATATAATTACATACAATGTGTACATAACAGTATTATATTTATGTAGTACAAGTCAAGTATGCCATGCAAAACTAGTTGAATCTCAATGATATAATCAATGCTCATGAGTTGAACGAATTAGATGTATATAAAACAGTGACATAACGCCCTGCCAATACCTGGTAATGGAGTCCTTGTCTTCCACCTCATACTGCAGCTCTATGTTAGGGTACCTGTTACAGAACCTGGCCACATCTGCCATCTGTGCATCAGTTAATTGCAGCAGACTGTTCCTCTCATCATCTTCCATCTCCATCACATCAAACACTGTGTCTATTCCCTACAAGACACCAGCACTTGTACTTGTAGTCGTGTAAAATGCATTATGTCTTGACCAAAGAAATGTAATGTACAGACAGCAGATTATCCAAATATACTGACATTTCCTAGTCACAACCACAAAACCGACTAACACCATAATGTCAATGATTATAACAGCTGCACATATTATAGTGTATTCTACTATGTTACATGTACTCGTTATTGCTCTACATGTATAACACATATATATCTACAATTTAGATCTCAATGTTGAAGAGTTACCTTCTCTTTGCTTCTCTTGATGATGTCAGCCCCGAAGTGAGGCAGCTGTTTAAGGTAAGAGTCCTTGGCCCACATAGCCTGTGTCACCATCTGAGCCAACTCCATAGCACACAGGGCAGGTGACAACCAACCGTTGGAACTCAGTACATCAACACATGCCTACAGTAATATGTGTGTGCATCATATACTCACATTCTGGCAAACGAACCAAGGATTCATATATACCATGCATAAGAGTTGCTATATACGATAAGTGGAGCAGTGCCTAATCGAAGGTAGAAGGTGGCACGGGGAGGTAATAGAGTAGTTGAAGTACCTGGATAAGCCTGAGTGACTTGCTGAGGATAATATCCGTGTCGGCCTGTAGCTCAGCAGACAGCTGTATCCTGGAGAGGTGAGCCTGTAGCAGCAGGTTGGTCTTGACGTGTGGGTCATTATACCGGGCATTGGACAGCTTGTTGGGGAGTCTGCTAGCCAACTGTGAGCAGAAACAGAAAACATAGTGCAATGTAACAGCAGACGTCATTAGTTGGTAGCTACTACTATGCTAATTATATTAGAAAGAATAGAGATTGCATCGAGTCAGACCTGGTATGTATAGTTATCAGCCTAATGTAATAGACTGAGAGTAGGTGTAAGCTTACCTGCTTGAGTAGGGAATCCTCATTGTGTCTAATGAGTATACCCTCATACTCTGCTGCATTGCTAATGATCTCTACAAGCCCCTTGGTCTTAGTCTTAGCATTGAGAGACATGCTGAAGAGCTCAATGGTGGTGTAGTTGATGTAGTAGTAGGCAGCTATCATACCAAGATTGAGAGGTGAGGTATCAATGTCCTCCTCTATAGAGATACACTTACTCTGCTCAAGGTCGTTCAGAGTTGTCTCCACCAGCTCAGACATGTGATCAGAGAGATGTCTGTGTGTCACACCTGTTCGTCATATACATATAAGTCTGTTATTATAACACATGATGTACAATTATATGCTGCAGGTGTATATATTAGTAGAGTATTATTAACACGCCTATATACATGCACATGTACACTGTAGTTATAAGATCTTGGTGCACACATGTAGTAGAACACAGGCTAGCAGCCACATGTTTACAGACATGTAGATATATCGGTGGTGATCATCATTGTCTTAGTACGATTCATATATTGGTACATTGATTATATTCATATGTTACATCAATGCCAATCATTCAGTTTCAGTCCTGAGACATCATTGTATGTAGACACTTAACTCTGTTAGTCATTCACTCACTCACTACCACCATATTATATCTAAGACTCTGCACGCACTGTACACTGTACGTACCCTGTAGGTTGTAGTAGTTAGGGTTCTGTGTCATACGCCTGTATATAAATGTCCAGGTAAGGTAGTCCACTGCATCCTGTTTATTCTCAATGGTCTTGGTTACAATCTCAGCGTTGAAGTGATCGTGTAGGTAGTGATCCAGGTGAGACTCAATCTATTAATGGGCATATAAATAGAGGTATGGGTATGTCGGCCTATATAACAATGGAGGGTATGACACTGAAAAATGATTGGTTTTGTATCCCACATGTACATGTAAAGAGTTATGTGCATGAATCAACTTACAGCCAGAGGGTCCTCCAAGAATTTCTTGTAGTAAGCTTTCTTACTAGTCTGGCAGAGTATGACTGCTTTACCTTCCTGTTCCCTTCCTGGAAGGTTAGCCTGACCAATCATCTGTAGAACCTCTGCTATTGGGTAGTCCTCATATCTACAGAAGTGATCGGAGTGAGGCGCTATCAGTCAGGTGACAGCTCGAGTATGACCGTGACAAACAAGAAGAAAATTGTGATGTAATATGGTAATACTGAAAGAGAGACTTACGCATGAACCTTGCCGTTGTAGAACTGCGTATCCATGACGACAACAAGGTAGGCTGAGAGGTTGCTGCCCCAAGCTAGGTTCTTAGACACCACTACCACCTGTATAGCTCCACTGTTGAAGAGTTTAGTGACGATGCTACAGTCTGTAGGTACTAGACCTTCATGTAGGTACGCTACGCCATTACACACTGTCTCCTTCAGAGTCTGTGGGAGGGATCAGAAACAGGAGTTACAGTATATAACTAGAGATAAAGGATATAATTGTACTGAACCGCTTGTAAAAACAATTTGGATACAAAATTATAGTGATATGATAAGGAATAGATAAAAAGCGGATCATACTGATGTACTACTATGTACCTTATCAGTAAGCTGCTGAAGGAATGGGTCCAGATCTTGAGAGGTGACGTGGAGGAACCTAGCAGGTTGTTTCTCAGCCAGCGTGTAGGTAATGATATCAATGGCTGTCAGTCTAGTTTGCTTACGAGATGGTACAAACACTATGGTAGGTTTGCTAGCGGAGTGTCTATTGATGGCTTGGTATACTGGCTTCACCATAGCTAGCAGTCTAGACTGGTTGTGGGTGATGTTAAATCCCTACAGGACAGAAAGATATGGTAAGCCATAGCACATTTAAATTATATTGTGTACTAAAATGATATATAAATACTGTGTGTATGCAGCCAGCATATGCCAACATCAATCAACCTATTATTCCACTTTGAAACATTGTCAGTGATTCTCACAAACTTGATCACAATCCAGAGCTGTAACCACCTTTGTTACTTGGGTGTCTTACGCACAAAAGTTAGTTGATGTTGGGCCTCAATCAATATCCACAGTATTATGTACACACCAGATTGGGGGCATGATGACCCTCAGCTTACCATGTTGGTGATACACTGCTGTTATCGAGAGGATAGTTTTTGAGTTGAACTGACAAATACAATGATGTCTACATAACTGTTACTGTATAACAGTAACCATACACATTACACGAGTATAATGCATCTATAGTATATACCTGGATGTGCAGCTCTAGAGGTAGAGGTCTAACAGTTGGAAGGAAGCTAAAGGTACCAGTAGCTCCACAGCCCAGCCATCCAGCCACATCCTTAGCATTGCCAATGGACACACTCAGAGCTACTATGCGGATATTTCTCTTGATCTGGGAGGATATGTACCGCATACGAGAGCTGATAACCTCTAGCACGGGCTACAATATAGAGTAGTACACAGGCTAGAATATAACATATACTACAGGCTACATTATACAATAAAAAAGATTTCATCACACCACATTCTATGATAAACAAGTGACAAATGAAACCAGAGCACATACCCCGTCAGGCTCAGCCAGAAGTTGAAGTTCATCAACAATAAACAGATCCACATTCTGTACGTTCTTTCTCTGCTTCCATCTTCTAGACAGGACATCCCACTTCTCTGGCGTGCACACAATGACGTTTCCCTAGAGAATGGTATAAAATAGTAGAAACATAGAAACATGTGATATACTGTATTATATACGCATAAACACTTTCACCATAGAACAGGACGGGCAGAGGGGCCACGGTGCAATATGAGGAACTACTGTTTCACCTACCATTGACGTTTTAGGAATCGGGACACATATGTATATTCACATTGAAAGACACATGTACATACACAGGACATACCTTGGCCAAGAGCTTGAGGTCAGCACCAGTTTCTCCAGTCAGCAGTACAACCCTCTTACCTAGTCCATTACCAAACTTCACTTTCCAGTCATTATAGATCTACAGAGCAGAGAGAGGTAATGCACATGTACATATTATACACATTGGAAAAGTTGGAAATACTGTAACATGACTATTGAGAGACTAGAGAAGTTGTACAACAGTTTATGACAGCTACAATCCATCAAGGGATGGGTGAACTGTGGTAAGGAGTTGCACCTTGATCTAGCCTCATGAAATCAGGACAACCACATTATAATAATGCATTGCTCCAAGATGGGCATAAATTTAGTCGATGGCTTCATACCGAAGGTTGACACTGCCATACCATATAATATTTCGGGTACAGTGGGTGTGCATTACTTAGAACCCTTCAAAACCCACTAATAGAGAGATATACCACACCAATGCATTTACGAATCCACTTGGCTAGCAATCTATGCTATTTATTTGAAGCTAAAACCTTGAACAATACAACTGACAACATAGATCTAGCATTGATAGGTAAACAGGGGAGATAAATCAAAATACCTGTTCAGCCAGGGACTCCAGTGGTGTGACAAATACACATCTACCCTCAGGGTTCAGTGTCAGCATCCTTAGGAGAGCAAACTCAGCACAAACAGTCTTACCACTTCCTGTTGGAGCTCCAATAAACACATTCTCATCTGTGTTGTAGAGTGTGTTGAACACTGTAACAGAGGTGAACACTGTAGTACATAGATTTGGTAGAGCATAAGCATTTAACAGACAAAAGAGAGACCACAAATACACTGACTATACTATGTTGAGACTATCTGTATGAGCTAAAATCACCATCAAATCACGTCTGTTCAGTATAGCCCTTTCAATAACAGGTCAAGATAAAGAAGTGTGGGTATGTTGACTGCTTACCCTGTGTCTGTATAGGGTTGAAGAACTGCAAGCTATACAGCTGTTCATATGTGGAGTTTCTAAGAGCTGATACTGGAAGAGGCTGCAGGTCTAGTAGCTCGGTGGGCAGGGGATATTTCTCTGGTAGAATGAGGTGGCGGAATGAAACAGGAAGTTGTGTTTCAGCGGCTATCCATCTGTCGCTGACTACCTTGATGAAGTACTGGGGAGGGAGCGGTTCAAACACAGGTACAAAGAACTTGACCACGTGCTCATCCTGAGCAAACTTCTGTTTGAGCAGGAAGTACTCGTGGTGGAGTATCGTCTCATCATCCACATCGGTCACCCATATCCAGAATGCCTGTAGCACACACACAGTATCGTGTACCACTTGGGCGGGCTTCCCTAACACTACGGTATAGGACTGATTGAAGCATGAAAGAACTGGAGAGAGTACCTGGATTCAATATACCTACCTCCGAGTTTCCATGCACCTTTTCATCCCACTGGAAGTCCGGGGTTATGGTAAGCTCCACTCTCAATGTTGACCTGGTGATTGGCTGCACATGGACGGCTAGCTCCAGCTTGGGGAACTGGTGAACATGCTTGTGTATAAGTTTACCTGCAGATAGTACACACAGAGACGTGTATCATATACACAGAAAAACACACAGTAAATGCTATGCACTACAGAGTACAGACGCAGAAATGTGCAACTAGTGCTACTGCCAAGATACATACCCATCTTGGGCATCCTCACTAACTCTCCGATTTCGTTGTGTCCCAAGTCATAGAACCTCTCCCATGGGAAATTCTTTTTCTCAATTTTCTTGACCACTTCTTCTGGAACTTTCCTGAACTGTCTGAGTGGACACATGGACTGCCACCTAGTGGGACAGAATACAGGATGTACATGTACAATCTGTACATCGCTATGGAATAATTATCCTGAACTGAAAACCAAGGTTTACATGCCTATATGGATAAGAAGATTGTTACGCAGCCTTGGGCCAATAGAACAAAACGTTTAAACGCATAAGAACTTACATGCGTTTATCCACCATCTTGCATAGACTGAGCACCTTCTCGGCAAGGGAAGCCCACCCTCTGTGCAGCACAATTTCAAATATTGCTCTGAGGAGTCGGCCAGCTGACTGAGTGATGTAGACCATATCAGCTACAAGAGCGAACCCCTCCAGCTTCAGGTTGGATATGTATGCCTGGAGGAGGACATTGCATTTAGCCGTGGGTTCCTCAATAGACTCCTTGATTGGTATGGGCACTCGCTCCAGCAGTTTCTGCAGCTCTATCTTCTCCTCCTACAGAGTTTAGTACTCAGTACAAACTGGTACCTCAGACTATACATTCTACACTCAGTTATATGTGATGTCCAATAGCACATTATTGGCATGACAGGGAACCAATACACACTATATAAGCAAGTACATAGTGTGAATACCATGCAGAAAGTACATATTACACTAAGTACATACTCATACAGTAGGTAAGTACATATAATACAACGACTTACCTCTCTCACAGAGATCTGTCTGAATTCACCAGACAAGGTAAACACTCTGAACAGTTCAATCTCACTAAGAGTAGGCTTCAGCAGTTGGTTGTATGTAGCAATGGTGTCAAATGTACAGTAGTAGTGACTCGCAATACGACCTAATTCTGTGACCTACATATAAGCCAATGAAGTATTACAGTGTAGAGAAGCAGCTACGACTGTATGTTACAAATACTCGTTTGAAATCATAAAATATGCGAGTTATGTTTTATGCAGTAATTATAACCCACAGAGGTAAATGGAGCTTTACATCAACAAGAAGAATCAAGATACAAACTGCTGTATATTACAGTAATTCAGTGAATGGGAGTTACCTGGAAATTGCCACTGCGTCTATCATATTTGATTAGGTTGTGTTTATCAAGCTGAGTGGCTGCAGTGTGTACCAGATCCTTTCTCCTTTGTTCCAGCCACTTGTCCTCCTCTATCTCATCCAAAGAGATTCCGTAGAGCGTTGGGTTACGCAGCATTCTGATGAACAGGTAGGTGTAACCTGCAGATGCACACATATACAATGTAATGTGCAAATCTCACGACTACACCCCTTCACTACACCACTCTATCCCTTCAACATACCACTCTACCCACTCACTACACCACTGATATAAACCGTATGTATGCTACTCACCAAGCCACTCCACTGCTTCCTTCACATTCTGTACAGTTCCAAGCACTATCTCAGCATTCAGGTTGTCTGGTAACTTCTTGATAAACTGACTCTCCACTGGCAGCTGCTGGTTCATTAGACTCAAGTAGTACCTCAGTTCACTGTGGTTGGTGATGAGGATTCCCTCTCCCTTAGTATCATACTGGGGACGACCAGCACGACCCAACATCTACATAACATACAGTACAGGTAGTGGAGTACAGGTAGTGGAGTACAGGTAGTGGAGTACAGGTAGTGGAGTACAGGTAGTGGAGTACAGGTAGTGGAGTACAGGTAGTGGAGTACAGGTAGTGGAGTACAGGTAGTGGAGTACAGGTAGTGGAGTACAGGTAGTGGAGTACAGGTAGTGGAGTACAGGTAGTGGAGTACAGGTAGTGGAGTACAGGTAGTGGAGTACAGGTAGTGGAGTACAGGTAGTGGAGTACAGGTAGTGGAGTACAGGTAGTGGAGTACAGGTAGTGGAGTACAGGTAGTGGAGTACAGGTAGTGGAGTACAGGTAGTGTAACAGCGATGTGTACAGTACAAACTATAACACATATGTACAGTGTACAGTATATTGCTAATATTAACTCAACAATACCAGTTAACTGAAATCCTCTGGTTAATATAAGACACATACCTGCATGACGTCCAGGGCACCTAGTTCCACCCATCTACCCTTCTCAGGGTTGTATATCTGAGTACCCTTAATAATGACTGTGTGAGCTGGCAAGTTGACACCCCAGGCTAGGGTTGCAGTAGAAACGAGCACCTGTACGTGTTTGTCGGCAAAGAGATCCTCTACGAGAGTACGGTCTACTCTGGTCATTCCAGCGTGGTGAATAGCGAAGCCATATGGGAGCAGATCTCTCAGTTCCAGGTTCTACAGACAGAGTATATAAATGCACATAGATGTGGCAATGAGCATCTGATTCTACCATAATAATGACACTAATAACTAAACAAGGAACACTGTCACCAACTAGATATCCAATACGTTGTAAATACTGTGGTACATGGCCTGTGTAGACTGTGTTACCTTCACTTGGTCAGCCTCAGTTCTTAGGACTTCTGTTGAGGCACTGCCCTCCCTGAGGAAGGAGCCAAGGGTGTCTCTCTCCAGACACATGTCTCTGATAGCTCTGGCTGTCTTCCCAGTTTCCTTACGGGAGTGTACAAATACCAGCACCTGCGGGTAGCATAGAGAGTTTACATACCGACTAATATGAGTATACATCTGCCTAGGTTTATACTGTAACTTCAATGCTGATAGTGTACAGGAAAGTGTATATGAAATACATACCTGATTCTTTCCGGCATGTTCCATCACCTTGTCATACACACACTCATTCATAATCTGGAATCTTTTCAAAGCTTTCTTCTCAGTCACACCGATGTACTGCTGCTCAAGGGGTACTGGTCGGAAGCTGCAATCAACCAAGTAATTAGAACTCATGCATCTGTTACCAATATATATAGTAATAACACATCATGTATCTGTTACCAATATATATAGTAATAACACATTATGTATCTGTTACCAATATATATAGTAATAACACATTGTGTATCTGTTACCAATAAATATATAGTAATAACACATTATGTATCTGTTACCAATATATATAGTAATAACACATTATGTATCTGTTACCAATATATATAGTAATAACACATTATGTATCTGTTACCAATATATATAGTAATAACACATGCATCTGTTACCAATATATATAGTAATAACACATTATGCATCTGTTACCAATATATATAGTAATAACACATTATGCATCTGTTACCAATATATATAGTAATAACACATTATGTATCTGTTACCAATATATAGTAATAACACATTATGTATCTGTTACCAATATATATAGTAATAACACATTATGCATCTGTTACCAATATATATAGTAATAACACATTATGTATCTGTTACCAATATATATAGTAATAACACATTATGTATCTGTTACCAATATATATAGTAATAACACATTATGTATCTGTTACCAATATATATAGTAATAACACATTATGTATCTGTTACCAATATATATAGTAATAACACATTATGTATCTGTTACCAATATATATAGTAATAACACATTATGCATCTGTTACCAATATATATAGTAATAACACATTATGTATCTGTTACCAATATATATAGTAATAACACATTATGTATCTGTTACCAATGTATATAGTAATAACACATTATGTATCTGTTACCAATATATATAGTAATAACACATTATGTATCTGTTACCAATATATATAGTAATAACACATTATGTATCTGTTACCAATATATATAGTAATAACACATTATGTATCTGTTACCAATATATATAGTAATAACACATTATGTATCTGTTACCAATATATATAGTAATAACACATTATGCATCTGTTACCAATATATATAGTAATAACACATTATGTATCTGTTACCAATATATATAGTAATAACACATTATGTATCTGTTACCAATATATATAGTAATAACACATTATGTATCTCTTACCAATGTATATAGTAATAACACATTATGTATCTGTTACCAATGTATATAGTAATAACACATTATGTATCTGTTACCAATATATATAGTAATAACACATTATGTATCTGTTACCAATGAACCAAGTAATAACTCAAAACCTAGGCACACAAAGTATAGAGGCAATGACTAGTTATACCTGTTGTCGAATGAGAAAAGACCTTTGGCAGGGTCTACCCTCAGGAATGTGGCGACATCAGCAAAGTTAGGCAGAGTGGCAGAAAGACCCACCAGCCTAACCTCTTCCTGTGTGGTCTCTACGTTGCGTATGGTACGTGCTACGAGAGACTCCAACACTGGACCTCTCTCATCATGCAGTAGATGGATCTCATCCTACAGATATATGTATATGTGCAGTAGGTACTACTTCTACCTCAATGACATTCTATAGGGGTCACATACTGCCACATGTAGATACAGTTTAGAACTTGCCATAAAACATATACGAGTACACGGCACTTACGAATATCATGAGACGAACGAGTTGTGTGTAGATCTTCTCCCCTCCCTTCCTGGTGATGATGTCCCACTTTTCAGGGGTACACACAATAACCTGAGTGGCAGTTATCTGCTCCTTGCTAAGCTGGTGGTCTCCTGTCAACTCTGACACTACCAGGCCATACGTACTGCACAAATACATTATACAGTGATAGCGAAATATTATAACATTGGGGGAAAGGGGGCCTACCCTTTACATAAAGAGCATAAAGCAAAGAACCAGGAGGAAACAGAAGTGATAGAAACAATTTCGCTCAAGAAATAAATTAGCACAACCAACACTACAAGTAGCATGTCGAGATTAAACGCATAACGTACCTGAGACGTGAAGAGAAGCTGCCCGTCATTTCCTGTACTAGAGATCTCATTGGGGCGATGTAGAGGATCTTGAACTCATCTGTGTTGATTGTACCATCAGGGTTGATATGTTTACCAACTTCACGTAGTATTGTAAGGAGAGCTACATTGGTCTTACCAGCACCCTACATGCACATGGAGTAATAAGGATGAATGTATACATACATTAGTTGCATGGGGCACACGTGACATAACACAAGTGTGCTAGTATATATCCCACACACAGGATAGTAAGTTACTTATAGTACAAACACAAAATTATAGTAAGCTATACTTACAGTTGGTGCACAAAGCAGCAAGTTCTCATCACTGTCTAAAGCAGCCTTCTGCAGCCTGCTCTGGATCCTGTTCAGGGATTTGTATCCATCAAAGGCTGGCTGAGCATACTTCGGTAACTTCTCTATGGGTATCAGGCTCTACAAATGTTACCAGAGAGGTCTAATACGTATAAATGTTACACCTAGATGCTACTACACTAAATCTCAAAACTTGGTAACAGAAAGTCAAAAAAATCCAAAGCCCTACAAGCAGACTCACCTCTCCTTCTTCAAAGGGTTTGGGTTTGAGGGCGGGTACCAGTACCTCCTCGTACCCCTTTTTCTGTTTCCTGTAGGAACCATTGGGAAGTTGACATGCTTTGTTTGCCATGAAGTGGCTACCTTGGGCAAAGACCAAGTCTTCTAGATCAAGGTTGTTCACATGTCCAACTTCATTCTGAAATAACGGCATGTGTATCATATGTTATAATAGTGGAATGGAGTAAAGGAGTATATCACAACACAGCCAATATTTCTACAAGTTGTCATTAGATATCATACATGTATGAGACCATGTGATATTCTTACGCTAACATCACCAAACTTACTCTGACAGATTCCGAGGTGTCCATAGCCTCAGCTGCATCCATTGCTTTAAGCTTAGTTGAGGCTGCCTTAGTACCCTTCCCCTCATCATCTGCTCCCTGCAGTTGTTTCAGGTACTCGGCTAGTTCTGGGTCAGCAATCATCTCAGACTCGATCTGCTGCCTTTCAGTAGCACTCTGTGCTTGGGTCAGCAGGGTGCAGTAGAGAACTGAAGTCATGCAAATAGAGTAATGCTTAATTTCCCTCAACAATCAAAACATGGCAATATAATGACAAACAGCAAATACAAACAATTATGAAAGGGTGCACTGAGCTGATAATTTGCAAGCAAATGTTTTTACAATGAAGTACTGAAATAATAGAAGCAAAAGATAAATTTAAACAACATTATAAAAATACACTCAACACCACAGTAGACAACATTGTGTACATGTAAATAGTACCCATGTTTCTGTGTTGACGAAGAGTCTTGATGAAGGTGAAGCAGGTCGGACCGAGTAGATGAAGTAGTTTACTCTCCACCTCCCTGGAGTCGAGGGCAGTCTTCAGCACATCCAGTACCTCCACAGCCTTTGATTGAGCCACCATCGGGTCCTCAAAGTACTGCCTTAGATGTCTTTGTAACCAGAAAGCATCAATCTCTCTCGGTTGAAGATTCTCACCAGATTTACCACCCTGACTTCCCGATAGCTACAACACCAGATAGATATATGATCTTATTATCCCTCACCAAAGGTCATCTGTAGTAGTTCACAGTTATATACATGCATTAATGTAAATGTAAATTACATAATTGCTCGGCATATAAGGAGGCCGAGATGGTGTAGCGGCTATTGTTCACTGAACTAGGAGATTAGGCGCGGTAGAGCTCCTCAGGGAAGGATTACTGTCACAAATGTAGAACTGATCACAGATACATTTCCTCACAATGAAAAAAACTGTAAAGGTAGAGTAAGAGGTTAGTGTTGGTGACTTACGACAGCAGCAGCTTGTATAGCGTGTCTTTGTGCTTCCATCTCCTCATCTGTACTCTCCCCCTCTGAGAGGTCTTCGTTCTGCATTCGTTCTTCACCGTAGACATCCTCATTATCCCCATCATCATCGGACTCATCGAACTGGACATTCACTCCTATAGTCTCCATAGTGTCGTCTGTAACATACATATGTATGCCTTTATAGATATTAGTATACAGACAAGCAAACTATTTACCTTCCGTCAGTTGTGCTAGCTTACGTACAAGAACTCACAGATGAGATAACATGATGAGCATATAAATACATGTAGTATCGGATACAAATAAATGACAAACTTTGAGAATTGTTGTTTATTCAACGTGAACAAGTGCACAAAAGGTATCATAATGGATTTAAACATCTATAAGATAAAAAAATGTTTTTGCAGTGACGGACACAGTTAACATTACAGCACTGTTACAAAAATACTGCTATGACCACATCAGTAAACATGAACAACAACATGGATTATAATGTCAGCTACTGAGTGCTCACCTCCGTGTCCTCTATCATCATGGGATCCCCAGTCAGTAATCTTCTTACCCAAGTTCACTAGCAGAGCAAACCTCTCTTCAGCTACAGAACCGAGTAAACTTTCTATCTCCTTCTTTCTCTCCTTGTCTCTCAGTCTGTCATTCTTTAGCACCATTAGAATTTCATCTGCTGCTCCACACAAGATATCTCTAGGCTACATTATAGCAGGTAAACACAATGACCTGGTGACAAAAAACACATGTACATAACCTACACATCTAAGCGAATTACCAATAACTGTAGACCCTACATGCATATAGTTTTGTAATTAGGTGAAGTAAAATGAATACAGAGCTAGAAATGGCTGAACAGTATTGACTGTAGCCTACATGTATTACAATAGCGGATATAGAAGAGCGTCTGTAGCCCACCTGATCTCCAAGGGATGCTTGTATAGCACTTAGTAACACTTCATATGTTTGTCTGGTCTCGGGAGTTTTTGGACGGTACATGATTCCTACCATATCCTCAATTCCCTCAGACAGAAGAGTTTGCCCTTTCATCTTAGCCATGTCATATCGAGCATCATCACGCTTTTTACGCCTAGAGAATAGATAAGATAAATGCTGACTTTGATTGAAACTTTAATGTTTAGGCCTACTGATTGTCACATCAATGCAGGAACCTAAAAAAGTTATTATGAAATATTCGGTATGTAGACAATTAGATAGAATACAAACTTTGCGGATTTCTCTGTCATGAGACTGGGTTTTGTTCGTAAAGCTCTGTCACCCATCCTAGTGCCTTGAATGTGGCCCTGGAGGGACATGACCTCCCCAGTTGCCTCATCTTTAGCTCTTCTTGATGTAAGAGAGCGATCAGCAGTCAACACAAGGTTAGAATTCTACAACAAGTACAGCCATGTGACATTCTTCAATGACTATAATAATTTTAATACAATATAATTTGGAATTTGCCATTGTTCGAAAAAGACAGTCTGGAACAGGGCGATTTGAAACCGGACAATTCAAAATTCCAAACCTCAGATTTCAACTAATTTTTATTTTTAATTTTATTAACTATGTTTTTTAATTAATCAATTAAAATTAATAATCTGTAAGTTTTGTTCTTCTAAATGTAATCTACACAGTTTTCATCTGTCCTGTTTCGAACTGTCTTTTTCGAAATGCCCCTTTACCTATAATTTCGATTTCATTTGTGTATTTAATATCAATATGTATTATTAATTATATTTATTTACTATAAATATTAAATATTAATTTTTCACGTTTTTAGTGAAGTCTTATCTACATGCATCTTGGATCTCTCCCTATTCATCCGGCACAAACAAGTAAAATATTAATTTTATCATGAATATCCCTTTTTGTGACTTGAGGTAATCCCAGCCAGATCTTAAACAAAAATTTGAATCATATCATACTCATTCATGAATGTGAAGTGGAACTTACCGCCTTATATTCATATTGACCCTGTCTAGCCGCAGCATCAGCCATTGTGTTCTATTATCACGTCACCTAAGAAATTATATTATAATTATGTAGTTTCTTAAGACAAGACAGGACGTATTGGGCTTCAGTGCATCATCATAACGGTATAATTATTGAAATATTCATCTCATGTTCATTTAGATTTTTCTTTTCTTCGATCCTAATCGTAATGTCAAGGTTGTTATTATACGAACCAGTATTTATCACCTTGTTTTATTCTGTTGTTTGCGCCTTGAAAATAATTACTTTTGCAATTTTATGACTAAAGATATGCGTACCGCATATTCTACAGGGCTAATTACATCGAACCAAAATAACGCGCTTCACCACTTGAAGCCGAGGCTATGTAAAACTTTGTTGTTGGAGAGCGTAATACGTTTCAGTTAGTTCACAACCGGCTGGTGAAGTCAATAAAAGGTTTGGTTATAAAATTGTTGAATTAAAGTCATTATTATTATGCACTTATCAGTACAGAAGTTATATACTTTTGTTAATCAAAACCTCAAACTTGTGCATGATAATATAGCGTATAAACTTAAAGGTTCAAAATGTCAACACCCATATGTAGCGTTCTAAATAAAATAGATGACATCGACTCATTTTTCTCAGTCCGAGTCTCAGTCTGAATCTCTTCTGTCTTGTTTGTTGACAGTTATTTGAAGTGCAGCCACACTTGTACTAATTTTTCAACATGGTCAAGCAATATATCATCCTGAAGCTAGAAGTGTAATCTATTGAACAGTGCTAACTAATCTTTGATCAGACTGTATCTTTAAGTTTTCGAGTTTGTTTAAATGACCATTATCTTATGATAATGATATGATTGTCAAGTCTTCATCTAATAATTGGGATCTTTATTTATATGATTATTTTTTTGTTGTGAAGTATAATAATGTTATTATTATTGCACAACTGATACCCTGGGAAGGGAGACAAAAGAATGAACTCGTCAAATTACTAACTAATGCATGCTCTTGCTAATGAAGAACCTCACCCAGCCCTATGTACATCTTATAATCCTGGTTATGAATGATTTGCTTATCCAACAAAATTACTTGGATCGCAATATTCAAACACGAACCCAGTCAACAGGACTAAAATTAATTAGTGCTAGCATCACCCAAGGCTACAAAACAATATTTTCCTGCCAAGGACTGTTAGAGATTTGAAGATCAGACAAGTCTGGCTATCAAAATAACACCTAACACCACATAATAGGTGCAGTGTAATGCAGAAACTTTGACAATGATTGATGGCAGTGAAATATGCGAAATTAATATAAATATTGCCTGAGAACGGTTTCAAACTAAACGCACCTACATGTATGGGGTCTAGTCTGATGATGTACTCTGCATAAGTCCATGTAGCCTTCATTCCCAAAATATAGCCCTAGGCCTAATATTATAATATGCTATTAAGTTATGCAATGCAACAAATGTAAACATATTTTCACTGATTGAATTCTCTCAATAAATAATCAACCCTCCCCTGCAACAAATAATTTTATGGGCATATCATTATCATTAAATTTTTATATCCTATGAAAATTATATATATATTTTGTAAATGAAGGAATTTATCAATAAAATACAAGCAGAACAAAAGAGACTTCTCAAAACTCACTGTCCTAGAGCCGCCTACATGCAATGCTATTCAAATATAATTCAAGTGATTGAATAAAATTAATTTACTAGAAACTTTAGTACACTAGGGGTGGCACAACTTATAATTGCGAGACTTATTCTGTTATTAAGTAATAAGTCTAAGGGGGATCCGATCTAAAGCATTTAATCTAATAATAAGTAATAGTATCTTGTAAAAACATTTGAATCTTTGGGAAAATGGTGAAATATACAGTGTATGTTCTGCTTGACCTGCTCATGGCCACGTTTGTTTGTATAAATGACAAAGATTGGAGGGAAAGATATGTAACTTATATCTTCCCATTCACCGTTTCTGTACATAGTCTTTTCACTGCACACATGTTGTGGAATAGTTGTGAGTGATTGTCATTTATGTTTACACAAGTAGAGAATTTGTATAATAGACCTATTAGAAATTGTCCGTTTCAACTCAAATGTTTAGCCCCAACAAGTATTTGACAGTTTTGCTTACATATTATATATACATCTGATTCTCTTTGCTACATTATACAAGTAGGGCCTATAGGAAATCAGTATTTTGACTGTTTCATTGCAGGTCTGTCAATATGTCTGAACAGAAGTTTACTGAAAAGAACTGGCCAGGAACTGTCCCTTTTGATGCTAGGTTTCCTAACCAAAACCAGACCAGGTTGGCTATTTCTTATACTCCTGCAGTTTGTCGAATACTTGTAGTATTCATATTTTAGTCAAACTACATCTACATGTATTATAGTCACACGAAAGCTTTCACTCTGTAAGGATGTTGATGGTTCTTCACTTTCAATACACTGTATAACTCATATATTTTCAGACATTGCTATCAGAACTTTCTCGACTTCCACAGATGCCATGTGAAGTTTGGAGAAGACCATGCCCCCTGTGAATATTTCAAATGGGCTTACAAAAATATGTGCCCACCCCAGTGGGTATGTAATTGATGTTATCTACTGCATGTTGTTTAGTTTATATACACAGCACTCCTAAACATTATAATAATTATTGCAAATTAAAATAGTCTCTAGCTTTCCTTTGAAACAGTTAACTATAATATATGTGTATATTGTATTGTTTTATGTTTCAGTACAACAAGTGGGAGGAGCAAGTTGAAGCTGGAACATTCGCAGGAAATATTAAGGGCTGATAGGAAAGTTTCAATATAGACATGGGTTAACAACTTGCTTTTGATTGTATTTATGTCATGATAACTCACTTATTGTAGGTGTTTCTTTAAATCTATTAAAATAGATATAATTGTAAAATACAGTTTTGTGTAAAAACTAAAATATATTATTGTTAAAGAACTACACTTTGTTGTGTTGTGGATGGACTAATTTGTTGCTTTGAAAAAAAGGTTCTATGCAAAGTTGTTATATACGAGTAGTTGAAATGTATGGTAACAGTACATCAACTGTCAACATGTATGTACAAAATAACACTAATGAAAATGGACTTGTAGCTATCAAATATTGTTATGTCACCTCCTGTTGCCAGTTGGTCTTTTCTGCACACTTGTTTTTGGCCGCAGTGCTACAAAACACAAAAATTTTGTACACATGATGTATTCTACTCAGTATTTACATGTATTACAATAATATTATTATTTAGGTAAATTTTCTGATTGTATAGTTTACGGGTTTACATATCCAATTACTAGCTTCAATCAATATGCAAGCATATACCTTGGTCAGCAGCCTTGTGCAACTTGTCTTCTGCTGGCTTGGACATCACTAAGTTATCATTAGTTAGCTGAACATCCAACTCTTCAGTCCTATTGCTACACAAAGTCAACAGATATTAAAATCAATATGATCAAGAAGTTGTAATGTCAACAAGTACTAAATTGAGCTGATACAAGACAGCCCAAAATAAGATTACATGTACTCGTATATATCCTCAAACAACCAACCTCACTATAGTATGCTTCACTTTGCTCTTTATCTTGGCGTCGTTGGTGAACAGGATAGTGTGGAAGGTCTGAGGTCCAACACTATTGGGTAGAATTCCTTTCCCATACTTGACAGGTCCTAGCATGCCATTGTAGACCAGTAAATCATCTACCAGAAGCTATCAAGTACACAAAATTCACTTGAGCAACTAATAAGCTGTTGGTAGACCCCAGATACCCTACATGTCTGATTATTTTACCTGTGCCTATGAAGCTGAAACCACACCCTGTTATATACCAAACCAGTAATACCTACCACTTGAGTAAAGAGATTGACCTGCTCACTTTAAATACAGCAAGTTGTGATAACAAAATATGTAATGATACCTCTATGATATCTACATGTACATGCAAAGAATACACTCCTTGGTGCCAATAATATTGAAGTGGACACAATCTATGTAGAAGTTGTCCTCTATTTTTATTCAGATTAAACCAAGAGAGAACAACTTCAAAATGAGTAGATTATGCAATTATGTAGCTTTTGGTGTTTCCCTAGTGGAGAGATTCATGATTAAACTTACTGCAAAGTCTTTAACTCCTCTATTTGGAGTCTTGCTGTAGTTCCATATCTTTATCATGGAAATGGTTTGGGGGTAATCAAAGATAATGAAGAGTCGGTTGGTCTGCAACAATGAAGAGCAAAATAATCAATTATTACATGTCTGGCTAGTTACTATCAGGTGCACAGCCTTGAACTCCCTGCTTTCTAAAAAAGTTTTCTGATATCAACGCGGGTCTAAAAGCTATCAATTGACGGCTCTCAAAAACTTACAATTGACGGAAGTATAGGCGCAAGCCACATGTGATCACCATTGTTTGTGTCATTCATCCCATTGACAAGCTTATCAGGTGTTCGGACATCTCCTTCAATTCCATCTAACACATTGACACTTTCAGGATACGCAGCGATATCTGCAGAAATTAACAACACGCCACATAGACCAACTATTATGACAAAGGATATACATGTACATGTAGTACAAGCATGTGTCTACAGCTACCGAGTGATTTGAAGGTACAAATATAGAATGCTGCAACCTACTATTCTCATCTAACTCTATCTTCTTTCCTTCAGAGTCAAAGAACTCGATAGCATTAAGTCCCACATAGTAGAGGTCTGACTGTGTAGACAGGAGGTGAAACTGATATACAACTGAGAGTAGGAGTTAAAGAAATTTCTGCCTCACGTTAGGATGAATACAAAAGTGAAATTTTAACATTCTCACAATCCTATTTATATACAAATAATTTCCTACACGCCAATCTTACATTTTCATGCTAGAAAAGTAAGAATTTTCTATAAATTTGACAACATTTTGGCCTAAGTAGAAGATTAACCGCAATAATATTAATCTTGAAGCTTTATCAAAAATAATGGATAATACCACCCTAACAGTATAGTATAGTGCATATATGTAATAAAAAGGATACAGCCCTTAGGCATATTTCCACTAATCACGTAGTCATCTGAGTCATCTCCACATGTGTCATTGCTACAATACATAAAATAGAGGTGCAATGCATGCACTTATGAATGATACACTTATGGGCACATGTTATTTATTACACACTCGAGTCTGTACCTGCTTGGTAATGTACATGTATATATTTTGTAATCTTATCTAGAGAATTTGATCGTGAAGCACTGGTTACCAAAACATTTTCAGTTTGAGCATGCTCTGAGGTGCATAACAAACAGTATTATGTACAAGTAAATATACATGTACGTGTATAAGCTATTGACCGAAATAAGAAGTTCTTCTCTCTCCAATATTTGGAATTGGGAGAGGACAACTTCTCATGGTGACTGGTGAGCTGTTCATTGTACTTGTGTACAGTATGTACATGCATACATAATAGTTGTATTGCATCTGCATTCTATATTCTATACATTTTATTAGCTGTATATGCTGCTCTGAACCAATATAGAGAAGCTGCACCTACTTGTTAAGTTCAGGAAGCTGGGAATCAACCTGGATGTGCCTCAAAATATCAGAGAAAAGTAATTCTTGTGCAAAATCATAAAAGCAGTTCCCAGGACCTTTCCTGACAAGAAATCCCTGCGGTGGAGATATTGGTGAGTCGTCTAGTAGCACATGCACCGTTTTAGCCTAAAAATAGTAAGTAAGTGAATCACACTCCAGCGTACATGTGCATGTACATAAAGCAAGTCAACACAGCTAAACAGTAAAAAAACATAGTTGCATTAGAGTTGTACGTCACCAAGATCCTATATTTACACCGATGTATGTTATACTCACACCCATGTGTGTACAAGTGCTGTACATGCACATTGTATGTTATACTCACACCCCTGTATGTGTCTTCAGCTGACTTGTTATAGTTCCAGAACCGAAGACCTACAATCTCCTTTGGTTTGTTGAAAGAAATAGTCACAAGGTGATTAGCTCCCTCTGTGTATGGAATCAACCACATGTGTTCATCTGATACTGTTATATTTACACCATCTACCACTCTACCAAGTATATTAAAATGTACATGTTAATATTCCACTTGATCAGTGACAGTTAAACCAACCAATCAAATCCATGCAGATACATGTATGTTGTGATTGCATACAACTTTGTAATACAAATGATTACGTGTGAGAGTTATAGAAATGGTGAAACAATGTGAGCTTTGACTTCTCATTAGCTGGAAATATGACTATTTAAGAGTTGTTTTCTCTATAAATCAGCGTATATAAGAGAAAACAACTCCGAGGTTAAAATATAGCCTTTCGAGCAACAAATAAATGAATACGTAATAATATCATTTACTGCACTAAAATACAAATACAGTAATAAACTAGGCCAACTAGCCATACACACGAGCAGTTTCGTCACCAAGTAAACCAATTAGACGCACTGAACATACGCATACGCACACTCAAACACACACCGCTGCGTATTTTGTATAATATAAAAATCAGTTATCATCTTTTTTTGTATATTAAGTAAAAAAAGATGACAAATATACATAGAAGAACAAGTGATATCCTGCACTAACATTTTCCGATAAAAGAAAATATCACCCACTTATTCATGTTGTATAAATGTATAAATTAGGCTCACTTGTCAAATGTACGATCATCTGTCTCATATCCAGGCAGTATATGTAGGTCACGAGGCTCAGCATGTAGCATGTTCATAGTGAGAGGCACGGCTTCCCCATCCTTGTCAACAACCTCAAAACCTGTGAGTCCAAGATAGTGTGGGTCACCCCAAGTCTCCGTGAAGTTGAACGTAATCTCTACAATCATGCAAGAACATGTTATATAGGCAAGCACAAATGAGTAATATTTAGGTAACGTCCAAGTAGTATAATAAGCATGTCTGCTCTACCATGAATCACATAAAATGTGTAACAGATTATAGGTATTCATTCACACAACAGCTTTAAAATAGAGAGTATTTCTTATGACAAATTTATGAGTTTTCAAGATATGAGTGATTTTGACATATTATTTTAAGATAAATTATGTTTTCTAGAAATATATAATGCAGTGTCTAACAATAGTGATATGAAAATTGTTCAGGTGAAAAACCCATCAACACAACTACGATGTACATGTACTTACTGCTAGCTCTGTATACCAATGTGCTACCATCAACAGCTACTGGTACTGGTGCAGTAGGGCTGGATCCTTTAGGCGTAGCAATCATGGCTGGTGTCTTTATGGAGTGGTGTACAGAGGGCTTCTTATCATCTTTTATCTCTACACTGGTCCTAGGTCTATCCTGTTTAAAAGTTCAACGTTATTTCATGAAACTCTTGTGATTTCTTATATTATGATATAGCACATCATACTAATAATTGTTTAAGTGATGTTGAACTATCTCAGTGAAATATATAACAGGAATAAATGGATTGAACACCATGCACAACCATGTCCTGGATTGTTGTTGAAGATGGTATAGGCCATAGGGGAACACTAATTGTAGTAGTAAACACAAGACTAAGAAAGCCCTGCTATAGAAAGATTGAAACTGAAATCTGACTACAGCTGATTATAATGTAGCTATAACAAAGAAATACACTGAACAATCAGAAAAGAAATTCATAGTCAGCATGCAAACTGCTAAATGTACCTGCTCCGTCCTGCTCACTTTATCCTAGCAATAGTAATTAGTTGTATATCATATATACAGTGGAACTTGGATAACTCAGACTTCAGCGGACCAGCAAAAATGGTCTGAGTTATGAGAAGTTTGAGTTATGTGATCATATATAATGACAATATACTTTCTGCACAGTGACTTAGGAATACATGTATTATAGGCCTAATAAATGGATGATAACTGATAAATAAAAGATGCAAGGATCATGTAGGCCTTACAGCACAGACAGAGAGTTGTGAATGTGGAATTATTTAGTAAACAATTCTTCTGTAATAGTTTATTACTCAATTAGCTTTCACTGAAATAATTGACAATGTCTGCTTGTGTGTTTGTACAAGTGTTTAGCATAATTAGCTAAGCTAGGCCCATCATAGGTTTAAAAATAGCCATTACAGTAGCCCAGAAGCTATAGGACATAATAATTTTATGGGTGTCCGCTTTATAATCCAGTAGTTTATTACTATTCATAACCTAGTTTGCAAGAAATCGTTGAGTTAGAGCATAAAGTCTGAGTTATCTAAAGCCAATTATCATTGCCCAGGCTGGGACCTTGTGGGGGAGGCTGAGTTATCCAATTATCTGAGTTATGCGAGGCCGAGTTATCCAAGTTCCACTGTATATGATGTAATATTAGCAGGTAAACAAACAATATCCGTGCTGTCATGAATCGATATCCTAAAATGATAAAGTTAAAGGGACCTACTGAGTCACCCTTGTCTGCTGTTGCCGGCCGAGCATCATACGGAACGTCATCTTCCCACTCGTCTGAGAAGTTGCCTCCCTCATACTGACCATCATGTCGTGACACAGCGTCCAGTATCTCATCAGACATTGTGAAGAGTATAGTCTAATATAGAAAAGCTAACTGTAACCATTCACAACATCAGTGTCATCTTGATATGTTTCACTAATAGCTAGCAGATAAGTGTACAAAGGCATAAATGACATCCGAGTTCTCCTATGACCTTATGAACTCTATGTCAGGTTAACATTTCTCTACTCTATCACAAAAAGTATGGATGGGATCCAAAGGAAACCTACAGCCTGCTGAGCAGAGGTATAAATGAGAAGAAGGATATTAATTTAACTTACATCTCCAAAGGCCTCGGTACCACCTTGAGTTCCACCACAAGCCCGTGCTATTTCTCCCTTGAATATGTATATACCATCCAATGATATCTCTATGTCCTTAGCCCCTCTGTAGGAGTGTATTCTAGATTTGTTATAGTTCTACAATTACAACACATATTTTCTCATTTAATCTACTATACATGTACACATATTGTACGTTACATAAACCATTAGTACATTACGTTATTAGTTATTACAAATTTGGCTGCATTTAAATAAAAATAGATGCCTACTATAACTTACCCAGACCCTCATCAAAGCTACGTGACAAGGTTCAGTGAAGGTCAGACATATGAAGTGATTAGAGCCGGAAGTGAAAGGAGCTAACCACATATGAATATCATCTCTGGTTTTGTTAATTCCGTCTGTAAGATTGCTGACTACCCTTGGGTCATTCTTGTAGTCGGGTAGCACATTGATATCTCTAGGATTAGCTGTAATCTAACAAAATAGTAACGAAGATGAACAGTAGGAGATAGATAGATGTTGGTGTTGCTAAACCATGGGTGAAATGACAAAGCTAATTCTCTCGAAACATCTATTCATTTTGTCATATACTTGTTGAGCATATTGATTACCAAATCTACATTGTATATAGTATATAAATCGGGTAATATATCATTTAAATCTGTAGAAGAGCAAGGCAACTAGAAGAGCATCAGGGAATCACATTGCTATACTCTACCTTAGATATAGAGATAGGTTCACCATTGTCTCCAAACAACTCCACACCATTCAGACCAACGTAGTACTTGTCTCCCCATGTTGATTTTATGTTGATCACCATTTCCTTTCCGTGTGGCAATTCAGGAATTATAAATGGTTCCCTAAAGTAGATAAACCTGATTTTATCACTAGCATAAGCTCCAAAACCAAATTTATGTTAATGATGAAGTATAAACAGAGTGATGTTGTTACAGTTTTGGAATCATGTTGATGAATCAGCAAAGCAAATAATTAAAACAACATACTCTTCAGAGATTGGTTGGAGAGTAGTAGTAGGAGCAGCGACAGCAGGATCGTCAGCAAGTGCTGACCCTCCTACAGTTATACCGGTACCTGGTGTGCCGACAGTGCGAAGATACTCATCTAAGGCATCTCCTGACAATTAATAATGTGATAAAAATTGAGTTAATGTAGAAGAGTTGAGGTACAGCAATGTGTATTTATAGTGTAGCTCCATACGTGTTTTATGGTTTAGGTGATAGTGATATAGGAGAATACAGTAATACAATATAAATTCGCAATAGTAACAGCGAAAAATCTATGTAGCAGATACTGCTCAGTTGTCCGAATGTATTAGGTACATGTACATGTACAAACATGTCAGATGATTTAAACAATAGCTACATGTACAGAAATGCAGCATGATTTAGGTGCATGCACAGACATGCCTGCTATGCTGCGATTTCAGGAATTGATAATGAGGTCACATAAATTTGTGATTTTGAATAAAAGCATGCAGTGTGTCAACCTTGACCTTATCACTAACCTTCCATAGAGAGTCGACCTTTGTGAGATTTAGCAAACATGTCCAATGACGTCCAGGATGCCTCAAGGTCAGCCGAAGGTTGCTGCCATTTCTTCCTACGAGAAGATGCCAGTGAGCTGCTTGTATTTGACTTATTATGCTCTGCATGATTCATCTCCTTACTTGCTGCCTTCCTGTACACAGCTTCCTCCCGCTCTGATGCTACTGAAGGTAGAAGTAGAACAAGTAATATCCATACTGTAATACAGTACTGTAATTGTACTTTTACTATGTTATACTATAACATATAGCATATATACATAGTAAAAGGATTATAGCGTAAAATATATACATGTATATGTATGTTTATTGAGCATCAGTGCTCCACTTGAGAGTTGCATGCTATTGACCTCACAGTTCCAATTCTTATATTGTGTTAAGCAGCTTGGGATCTCTCGTACACTATACAATGCATCCTTTACAAAGGTATGCATAACCATAGGGCCTTGCCAATGGTTCTTATAAAGTTAATATTTGAGAATTAAATAAATCTCCTGCACTAAATACTTTGATCCACACACATGAGTTAGCATTGTATTGAATACCTTTAGTTGGGATTCCTTCTGAAGGCTGAGGCATAGCCTGAGGCCCCCCAGACTCGTCAAATATTGTCTTCAGCTTCCCCTTTTTACTGAAACACAGAACAATAAAGTAAATGTACAACTTGTACAGTGTTTGAACTACTTGCAGAAGTAGTCATAGAAATTAGCAATGCAAACCAGCCTTGATAAGCAAATCTAGGCTATGAATAATTTAATAAAAAGATCACATGGAAATACTAACACCAGTCTATCTCCTGGCTCCCATTTATCTAGAGCTTCCAGCATATCATCCAGTGAGGAGCGCAAAGGGTCTGATTTCTCGTTCTCCAGCCACTGTGGAAGTGCTGATGAGGACGGGATCACAGCCTCAAGTGATTTATCCATCCACGGCAGTTTAGCCTGTGTACTCTGCCGCACTGGTTTACCCATTGCACTTGTTTTACTGTATGGCCAAAAGTCAATCAAACAAACATTTAATATTATAGTTGAAGCAGATGTAATGTCACAAAGATAACATTTTACAAAAGTATGTGTCAAGTGAAAATACATTTATATTTCTTTCTTCAAAGATGTAGTAGATGGGTTGAATATGTTCAGTGCTGTGTAACAATGACAGTCTACTATCCTAAATTATTATTATGATAAAATAAATAGGGAACATCAGCAGCAAAGTTATATATCTAGGTCTGATATTAACTGACCTTGTAGCACCACTTGACAGGTGTTTAGAGTTTGGTAGAGGAGGTTTGACAGCAACCAAAGGTTCCCCTTCCTCCACATTGGTAGAGCTTCTACCATCATGTTTAACTACAGTGTTTATACTGTTGTATGTTTCTGGTTCTAATAATATACATGTACAACATATCAACTTCACAGTCCACACAACTTTAGAGCATTACCTTACCTTTCGTGAAATTTAGAAAACAACACCACACAATATGTAGCTCAGAAGATAATAGACTTAGAACCTTGGATTCGCTCCAGAACTAACCAACACCATAGTCAAATTCTAACCAAACTTACAAGTAAGAACTTGGAACTTTAAGAAATAGTGATATAGAGAGAATTATAGCACATGGATGCTATTTACTTGAATGCGATGTACAGTGTAATGGTCTAAGTGACATCTTCTCACAGAAATTAGTAATCTAAATTCTCATTATTTACAATCTCATACACACTAATACTCGTATCACACTCGACTAAGGAGAGTATTGAATCAGGAAGAATTGTACTCACCATTGTCTGAGTCACTGAGCTCTATTCTGGGAACATCCACCCCATCAGTAGATCTACACAGAATCCTAGTCTGAGATCTCTCTATAGGGTCAGGGGTGTTTGATAGAGGTATCCACATTTCTGAAGAGTTACGTGTTGATTTCCGAACAGAATTATGGCCAGGATGATGCAGACGCCGTCTGGGTGACTCTTTAACCGACATCTGTGCCTGAGACACTGACTGTCCACTGGATACTAAACAGACAGTGAGATTACAGGAGCATTATAGTATTTATAACTTTGAAAATTGCTTCACTATGAAGATGATAAGTAAAACCACAACTCAGACTATCTATATCATATTCCAACCACATACCAGGATTTTTCTGATGTGGTAGACTTGGAATTGTTTCCACTTTAGCTGTTGCTACTACAAATGATAAGATTGCACAATATGTATAATTATTGAGGCCTAAGAAGGGGCTGTGGGCCATTGAGTAGAGCAATGCACAATCAACAACACTAATAAATAGTATAAATAAATACATTGCAATATTTTAAAGTGATGTGATGAAATAAATACTGGGTTAACATTCTCTTATCAGCCTCCTTTTGATCAGATTCTACGACTCTGTGCAGTATGAGCATACAGTGCATACATGGAGTACAAACTGCACACTATATACTATCTGAGGTAGTTCTGCAGCACTTACATTCAGAGTTGTCTATCCCATCACTGTCAGGTTCGTCAGAGCCAAGTACTATAGTGTGACCATAATCAAATACTTGATTACCACACCCCTTCTCTAGCTCACCATCATACAGGATATCGTCATCTATGCTGATACGTATCCTACGTACTCCTATATTCAGGTCCTGACATAAGTAACATACATGAACAAATACACAAATATAACATAATTACACAAATATAAATCACACATAACACCAGATGAAAAGATTGCATAATACAAGTATGTACCATTATTAAGGCCTAAGAAGGGGCTGTGGCCCATTGAGTAGAGCAACGTACAATCAAGAGTCTTAAGGTTTAAGGTGGTAAATAGAAGGGTATTTGACTCTAAACAGAAACCAAATTGAGACTTTGGCAAGCATGTAGCTGGGGAAAGATCCTTGAAAAGTGGTATCTGGTGATAAATAACCAGTGTGTTATAATAAAGGTGAAAGAGGAATAATTACCGAATAATTAACTTACGTTGAGACTTTTGTTGTAGTTCCAGAACTTGATTTTGTTAATCTGAGTACCAAGAGGTATCTCTACTCTAAATGAAACACTGACTGGTTTTTGACTGGATCGCTGACAGCAGAACATGTTCCTATCTTTGACAGTCTACAAGCACAGGTACAAATATACATTGTAACCTGTGAGTTGTCTTCTTGGGTCGCATTATGCCTGTTGGAAGCTTCAATAAACAAAGCAATAAACATGTATATCTGCAAGCCTACGTTTATGCGAGACAAGCTTTTCCAGCATAAAAAGTTATGAGAAATAATAATGTAATAAAGAGAGGATGGCCAGCAATTTGCCAATATCATGAGTTGATAATAAATAGCACAACTTCATACCCGGTACTTATGGTTGAACATATTAGCCTCGGAACCAACATAGCTTTTTGCACCGTCTATTCTGAGAAAGGAGGTATTAACATCCACCCTTTGATTGCACTCATCTAGTAACATGATCTCTGTTAGACCAATTAGATTCTTATGTCCCCAATTAGACATGAGTTCCAACATCACTTTATGCACTTCTTTGTCTTTGCTCTGCAGTAAAGATATCATTAATTTGCTTTTACAAGTTTATTATAGTATGTATAGTATTTAAATATTTAGTCACATAACTCAACTTTGATAGGGAAAAGTGAGACTGGGAACTAAGGCTGCAAGTCACACTATATAGATTCACATAGAATGTAAAACACTTACATATGCTATATATAAACCACCATTTAGATTCAGGATCAATGTAGGAAATAGTAGTTCTATATACAAAATTTTTACACTAAATTTTGAAGTAAGCACAACCCATCTTTACCAAGTAAACTATAATTAATAATCTTTAGGATTTATCCCCTTTTTACCCAGCGTACCTTAGATCTATCATGTTTGCTCCCTCTGGTGGTGACCGCAGTGCTTGAAGGTCGAACTGTTCTCTCAAGTTGATAGAGAGTCTTTATAAGCTGCCGCTGCTGCCTGGGTTTCATTTGTAGCACCCTATCCTCCACATCTCTCATATCTTCATCTGTGTTCAGCATGAAGCTGTTTATCAGAGGACTGGCCTGTTCTCCCTGCAATACAACTCTTTGAATTACTTTCAAAATCTGTTGCATTAATGAAACAACCAAACCACAGTTTGATGAGAAGGAAAGATAATATCCAATACGAACTCACTCTTTCTCTCCTTTTTCTGTATTCACTGATCTGTTCATTCTCAGTGACAAGAGCAGACAACACTTGACTTCTCTGTTCAGTTGACTCAGTTATACTGTCTTTCGATTTCCTCTTTATGGATGACAACGGGCGAGGAGTCTTGTCCGGAGCTTTGGCTGTGTGAATGTGTAATAATTAATAATAATAATCACATGGCACTTTGTAACAATCGTGTAAGCTGTTATTTATAACTGCACCGCAATTCAATATTCTTAGAGAATAATTGAAAAAATGGTCACTATAAATGATTATATTATACTTCATCAAATAATGAATGTGTGTAAACAGTTTTGCATTGAAGCCATATATACATGGACATGTAATGAGCAGACCAATCATATGAAACCAGAGTCTTACAAGGTTTGAGTTCTATCTGCCGTCCAGGAATCTTATGGTTTCTGTCAGTTTGTGATTTCTTGGGATTACTTTTCAATTTCCGGTTTGAGGATATGTGACTTTGCGTGCTGCTAGCTGTAAATGATAATGGTGAATGTGTGTGATAGAGTGTGAATCATTATAAACAGAATAGTCATTGTGCATAAAAATAACGAAAATATGCCATTGCAGTGAAGTAATTATTTAAAATTATACTACACCGTTGCTTGACACGCTCAAACTAATAGAATAATCATGCAAACACACAAAAAAAAGAGAATAATAAATAATACAACTTTATATTGAATAGGTTGCATACATACACCTAGGTTGCAGGTTGGTGGGTGTAGTAGAACTATGTGATGTGGTAGAGTGGGACTGTTTAGAGGGAGCAAACTCTAGTACAATAGTATCTCCTGCCGCAATGATGTCTCTTCCTGTTACTTCCTCGATCTCTTCATCAACCTCAGAGTCGTCATCATCCTGAATATAAATAATGTATTCTGCATTCATATATTATTTATTCAAAGAATTCATTATACACTTGAGAACAACTATTAGTATAATATAAAATTCAACATAAATATACAAAATATAATTTACATGATTTGTAGAATACGAGTATGTTTGCTCTAGTAGAAATGTAAATTTAAAGTTGTCCTCTTTCCCTTGTGAATGACATCAATAAATATTTACTAATTATAGTATCATTACCAAATATAACTAAATTTTACATGTGTAAGAGAACAAACCAATCAGTTGAATTAGTTCATATCTACCCTGTTATGAGTGTGTGACTTACGGTGTTCTGGCATATGCTTTCTCTCACAAATCTACTAAGTTCCAGACTTTTACGTAGTTTCTAAAACAGAGTACACCATATGTTAAATTTATAAGAGTGAAGTATTGAGGAATAAGCAAGTGCTACATTAACCTAACCAATAAGCAAGCAGATATACTGATGGCAGCCAATGAACTTACAGGAATATCTTTAATAGAGAGAAGCACATGGTCACTAATTGTTGTTGTATCTTCCTCTTCACTCTGGATATCTAGTTTATTACCCCCAGCAGGGTTGATACTTTCTCTTATTGTATCAACATCACCATCACTATCACTCTAAAATTTATTATAATACTATAACTAGAATGTGCAAAATGTGAATGACAGCCTATTCGCACTTTAGGCGTCTCACAACACCAAACATCAAAGAAAAGTTTACATCTAGTCCTGGACATGAGCGCCTACCTCTCTACTGTTGTTATTGTTGTTCAAACTTGCAGTCACATCCTCAAAGTCATCAGAATATTCTCCAGTAAGAAGGTCTGTGTTAATAAAATAACAGAAACCAATTTGATCTAATGTTGTACATTTTTATATTCTGTAATTCTATTGTATTGTTTTGTTCCAGGAATGTTTACACATATCAGACTTGGCTGAACTAACCTGGAGCATGTAAATGCATTTTTTCTCCTCTAGCAGTCTGTATATTGATTGAAGAAGTATTCCAGTTCTTTCTTGATTTCTTTTGAGCTTTCTCTGGAGCTGAACGAGATCTTGAGTTGAGAGAAGGTGTATCCAGTGTGAGATCATTTGGAGATTCCTTTGAGAGGTGGGATAACTCTTAAAATTAAACATATATGTGTATAAGTAATTCCGCTTTAAAATTGTAACAAACCACACATGAAAACTTGGAATTATTATACTCTGTTCTTATTCTAATGCAACACAAGGACAGAATCAAGTTAGATAAGTTTTAACATACAATCTACGATATTAAATCGCTAAGCCACTTCAATGCTAATCATACTATAATATCCATGGTTTGCGGTAAATGGTGTGACTATTCATACCTGCAGCTATTCTAGAGTTTGGAGTGTGTCTTGGAGTATTACGAGGTGTCTTCCTCCGCATATTGTTACCTTTCTTCTCATTAGCACCATTCACATATAGAGTAAAGCCTTTCTCTTTCTTCTCCTTCTCCAACTGTTCCTTATTAGTTAACTTCACTTTCTGAATCATTCTAAATCAAATCATTTATGAATCATCAAATGCCGCATCAATCAAGTAAACCAGCGAGGCATGCGGTATATTATGTATGAACAGGTGAAGAGTACACAAGAAGTAATACTTGTAATACCAACAACTGCTAACAATAGTGAGATAGGAAACTAGCATGTGTTTACCCTGATTTATTGGTCCTTATAATACTAGAAACTAGGCAACGCAACAACCAAATAACTGCTACAGGTTACTCACTTATTTCTCTGCTGTAGTAGAATCAAATACTCATCATACCCAGGAGAAGGCTCCATTTGTTTAGCTACTGGAACCTGTATTTGAACACATAAGCATCCATAACTAAGTCGTACAATACCGGTATCTCTGTGAAGATTTGGCACATCATACAGATTTAATTTCGTCTGAGGCTAGATGCTTTGAAATAAAGTTTCTGATTGCTGATTTGAAAACTACATTACATGTATGACAATATACTACATTAGGTTATGTAGCCAAATAGCAAAAAGGCTAACATAATTAGCACACAAAGCATAATTATTCTGATTACTAACTCTCTCATGACGTCTCGGAGTTATCATAATATCACTAGACCTTTCATGTGACCAACGCTTACGAGCATTGCTCCGCTCAATCTTGACACCTGCAACATAATATACAGCTACAAGCTAAAGAGATGTGTATTAGGTGACAATTTTGTCACGGTCCCATCAGTTCAAATAAGAAAAAACTACAAACACAAGTTACATGACAATTACTGCCATAACAATAGTGACACAGATAAAGAACAATGTAAATCTGATTTAGCCACCAAATAGTACACTTAAAATAAACATAGAAAGTGCTAGGTTAATTTCGACTACCTTTGAATACCTTTGAAGAGATAATACAGTCTTGAATTTTGATAATGGGGGCAGCTTTGCTGTACAATATGTTTAGACAGTAATTTAGATAGTACAGCATATTGCTGTTTAGAAGAGTATTGGTTTGAATCCATAGCGACGTATTTGTAGGCTTTTCGCAATTTTCCATTGTGTTAATCAATTTTGTTCTTCGTGCACATGCATATCGCAGCCAAAAGCTGTCATGGTATTTGAATGTTAAAGCAGCTATTGAGATGATTATACCACCATGATATGTTGTAGCGTCAAGGTTAAATATAACTTACCACTGTCACTCATATTGAAAGATTCATCAACACCATAGATTTTTTATCTGTAAATACAGTAATCAAATACAATATATAATATCAGTTATCAATAATCATTTGTTACATTACATGCAATGACTGTAGAAGCAGTTAAAACAGCTTGACATCAATCTTATTACTTCCATATCCGTCTTTAAGTAAAAAATTAACTGAATGGCTAATGCTATTTACTGGATGATGATGATGGTAAATTATTATAATTTATATATAACTATCAAAACAGTAAACATGCATAACAGTAATATTCGTTCAAATATAAAATAACAGCAATATCGAATAGCCTAATGGTAATAGTAACTCACTAACTTTGATCATAGGATAGTTGTCATAAGGTAATTGACTTTTGAGTAAAGCACTTGAACAAATAAAAATGGGAAATAAAAAGCACTGTAATAATAAAGGAATGAAATAAAAATGTAAATTTATTAAATTTTAATACGATATTCACTATGAATACAAGAAGAATATAAAATTAAATAAAAACTAAAACTTCTACTAATTTAAACTACTGAAATCAAATAAAAACTAAAACCTCTACTAATTT
The DNA here is from genome assembly GCA_935421135.1 of Bugulina stolonifera. NCBI lineage: Eukaryota > Metazoa > Bryozoa > Gymnolaemata > Cheilostomatida > Bugulidae > Bugulina > Bugulina stolonifera. The sequence continues at coordinate 32,919,989 of OW285187.1, forward strand.
TAATTTTATTTATTATTAAACTACAACACTCAACTTTTTACCAAAAACCTGGTTCAGCCGTAAGTATGTCATGACTTACTTGAAGTGCCTTCCTTAACCATATAATATATGACATATACTTTGAACTACATCAACATTGCCATTTGAAAGAAATGGGATGAAAAATTACAAAATTTGTTTAGTGGATTCCAAGGTATCAATATCCGGCGTAACGCGCATGTCCGATGTTTACACGCTTCTTCATTGGCTACTAATTCTCACGATCAGCCAATAACAGAGGCGTGCTATGATGTAGTGGCATAAGGCAACTCCAGGGCAATGATAATATACATATACATGTACATATACATACATGTATATTATCATTGTCCAGGGTGTATTTGATCTCCAAGAGTGGATAACTTCATATTCAAAGTCTAAACTTCATCATTGAATTGTTGGCATAGTAAAAATCATGTCTTCTCCACTACATGTGCATGCAACACAGTAAACGAACAGTATTATTTCATTGCTTTACTTATGGCAATTCGTTCTTAAAAAATACCAAGCATACAGAAATAAGCACACCACATAAACAAATGAGAGTAGCAAAACACTTGACATTTCCCTGTCCTCCACGATTTCAACATGCTAAAACACCCATTTCTGAAATTTGCCAGCAATGTAGTTTATACATATACACATTTCGTAGTTTATTTGTAGATTAATTTTATGATAACTTAGCTAAACTGTACTTTGTCAAAGCCATAGTCCATATCAATGTATGATCATTTTGAGTTTGCATGTGTGACCAGGGCAATTTCCAATTTCAAATGATGCATCACTAGTGTAGCTGGTACCTAAAAAATTGATGAAATTTCTTGCTTTATTTCAAAACTGATGAAAAGATACAATGTTGAGTAATTTGATGAGAAATGCAGCAGTAGCTGCTGCTGTAAAGAATATGAGTGTGCAAGTCATTATTATAGCCTGCAATGTTTGGGAGTGATTACTAAACATAAAATACACAGACAAAAAATTGCTGTGAGTCACCAGATAAGAACCTAAACCATTCATTTGTGAAAAGATGATAACCTTATTTAATGGATGTCACATATTTACATAAATGGTAAGTAACATGTACGTACCACACATGTATTTGCAAACTTTTTAGAAATCTATGTAGCACCAAAATATTTGTACTCAAATAATTCTTGTAGTCCACCAATATTCAAGTAGCTCCATAACTACTGTATAACACATAATTATAATTCTTTTGTTATACATGTATGAGCATGTAGATGTACATCAGCATGTACGTGTAGCACAAAATAATACATATACAAATTATTTACAGAATAATAAAGTTGACTACAACCCCATATCAGCATACACAGGTATGTAACACAAGTTAACGTACAGAATTTGATTCCATCTTTTAATCAGATTAGTCTTGTTTTAATATTTCATCCAATGATGAAACACATTGAGATGTAGCTCATCAAACTTTGGCATAGTAGGAGGTGGCAGGGTCAGGCAGCTGCATCTTGTATAGCATTGGTAAAAACCGGTCTATTACAGTAGACACTTGACCTCTATTGATATCCTGATAGTACATAATATCTTCAATGTGCCTCGTACCATCAAAGTATTTTATTAGTCTACAATGGTGTGATAACTCAAAATTACAACATTTATAATAACACATGTACACTGTTGTGTTTTATATACATGTACCTTGGTACGAATCCATCTGAAATTAATTGAGAAGTTTAATTCCACATAATATTCCTACAGCTATACTGTAACTAACTCAAAACTATCTGGGATTGAAATTAGTGTCCCCATGGAGCATACATTCCACTATTGTCATTACATTGCAGATTTACATGTCATGGAAATATTCCATGTAAATGTACATTATCATGCATGTATACCACAATATAATTATATTATGACTATATATAACTCACTCTAAAAAGGCAGCAGCACTACCACTATCTGCAGCAGCGGCAGCCAATTGCTCTTTCCCAGCTTCATTGAGGCTAACAACTACATGGTGACAATAATAACATATGGGTACATAATAGCACATACATATGTATGCTCATCACAGCATATGTGTAATATGCAAGTCGGATAGAAAACACTCATCCTAGTCTATATGTAGATAGGCAATACTATATTATGTACTCTCTGAGTCTATGGGTGGACAGGCAATATTATGTGTACTCTCCGAGTCTATGGGTGGAATATCATCTTACCTTTCTCCCCATCAGATAACTCATTCACCTCCGAGTATGATGGTTTAAGATATAAATAGTCATGAAGCTGAATAAGCAGCCTGTGCTTCAACAACCAAATCACTATCTTCACAATCTCATTCTACAAATTAGAAGACAAATGTTAACATCTAAGGCTATAGCCTAATATCACAAGTTCCAGAGAGAAATATCCATAGTAAAACTACGACTACACTCGTATGTAGCACCAAACTGTTGATGCTATTATGTACCTTCTTCTTCTTATCGTCTACAATCTTCTGGTGCTCATCCAGTTGGCTGGGGAATGAGAACTCAGAGAGCACCTCTGTCAGGTTATACTCTGGAAACACCTTATTAAATTCCTCTACCAAATGGGACTTTCTGTAATATATACACAACTACATGTAGTACAAGTACATGTGTAACTACATGCAAGATACACCACTATGTATAACTACAGCAACACACATGTATAGTACACACACATTTAAGACTAGCTCCTTTTTGGTGGGTCATCGAAGGGAAATGGATTTAAACTCAATTATACAACTAAAAGTCATATCAAATACAATTCCATTACACCAGCAATACAAAAATTGGATAGTAAGGTCAATATTGAGTGGTCTCACATACAGAATTACTACTTACATTTATGTGTGTGTAGACAATATACTTACAATATATTTACACTACTATATTCCATATACATGTATACTTACATAGAGATAGGTGCATTAGGAGATAGAGCATACACGTTATGTTCACACAGGGGGTAGATAACTGTTGCCTTGGCCCAGTATATCAGATGGCTGACCAGTTTAAACACCTGTTAACAGGTAATATACCTATTCATAAGTTAGGGAACAGAAAACACCAATTTTTATTTATTGTCTCAAAGCCATGTCACATTTGTAGCAAAGATATCATTCTGTTAACAGATTGTGCTGTGCATGTATGTGTGAATATCTGCCACTTGAACTAACCTGGGAGAGTTCAAGGTCACTGTCTGCTGCCAGCTCCTGCAGGTTCTTCTTAGGAGAGTAGACCCTGAGAAGTTTGACCAGGGCAGGGCTGGAGTCTATTGGTAGACTTTTAATTAGAGATCGTACATCTACCAGCAGTAGCATAGCATGGTAGGGTCTGCAACAAATAGCAAACACTGCTAGAGCAGACTAGCTTTAGTTTTTATAAGTAAACATAGATAGGTTCAAGCTTAGAATAGCAGAGTGACTCAACTTAAAAGTTGTCTGCATCCACTCACCTTAGTAAATCCAAACAACTGTCTATATCTTCCTCCTAGAAAACAGTGTAACAATTACATGTATGATAACAGGGAAAATTCCACTTCAAATCAACTGAAGCTACCATAATAAGTCACATCTGTTTAGTTGTTTAGTTCAGCTCACATAACAATATGCAAACTAAAAACAACAATAACTAAAAGTAACTTACTGTGATACAAAGTTCAGAGTCAAATGGCAGATTGTGTGCCTTGATGGGCAGACAGAAGTTGATCTCTGTCCAGTTATTCATCAACTCAAGCACTATACCAGTCTCTGACACCCTGCAGCAAGTTATCTACATGGTTAGCTACATATTACAGATAATATACATACTCAGTTAGCAGCATAATAACAAGACATTAGAATAAATGTCTACACTAGTGCATTGTTGACCTGACTGGTTAGTACCTACTTATCAAATACATTCTTGAGGGTTGTTGGAAGTGTAAGTCCTTGCTCCAACATCAGTAGGGATGGATGCCTTGTAGGATCTGTTGGGTATAATAATATAATATAGGCTATACTTTTTATATAGATTTCTCAATGCACTGAGACAATGTAATTTCATGACTTATCAAGATCTAACCTTCTAGCCTTTTACCTGTAGATTTGAAACAAATCACTCCAGTTGCATTGTACAGTCAATGAACATATATGCATTGATAACATCAACTGAACAATTGTGACTTACTCATATCTGCTATTTTCAAATTGCATGCATACTGTATGTATTGTTCTCCTGTTTGGGACAATTAGTGTGCATGTATTATTGTATTAAATATTGTAGGTTTTTAATAGCAAAATAAATAAACGTGTCCACTTACTTTCATTGCAATCTTCGTGTACCTGTTCCATACGTTTCCTCTGAGAACAGAAGTAACAGCATCTACTTTCTTCATGTTTAATTGCCATAGCAACCTGCTGAGACAGCTGGTGATAGCAAGCTTTAGTTGCTTCTGTCACGCTCTCCTAGTGAGAAAAGAATACAACCGTCATATACTGAGTTGTATCATGATAGTCAAAACAATTTATAACAAACGACCAATTAAATGTGAATTTCATACAAAAATCTGCTGAACAAAATCATACGAATTGCAGTAGAAAAATACAAATTAGGCAACTCTGTACTTTTACTGAAACAAATGTACAGCTAATACTCTTACTGGGAGCGCGAAGACTACATTGACATTAGTTACACTAATATTACTCGTCTCCTTTCCCCTCATCTTGCTGGGGCAGTGCTTCACTGAGACAGGATAGCCTACAAACTGGACATCGTCCACCTTTACGTCAAACGGTTTGTTAGCCATTTGGGAGTACTGTACAGCCAGGAATGTTGATAAAACATTATCAGAGTACCTGTGCAAATAAACACAATCAAAAATTTATTGAAAATCTTTGAACTACTATATTAGTTTATATTCAATATAAATCTTCCCTCCAACTTAAGTGAAAATTCATTATCAATGGCAATAATGAGGGTCGATAAGAAATCTACTGAGGAAGGAGGAATTATACATTATAAAAGCTGGATAAAATGGCGGTGAAAGAGTGGCAACATTTCTTCTTTTGTAAGCGATAAATACATAGACATGTGTAGCAATGTGCGGTAAACTTATAAGATAGTGTTAGTAATAACATGTAGTCACTCATGTGTAGGAGCATAGGCTAGGAGGAGAACTAATAAACCACTTTTAGTCAATAAACTATAGACAAATCTTACATATATACATATACATGTATGAGTAAGAAATAGAAATACTTGTTAACAAGTGCAAGAATCTTTAACAAAAACTGTTATTAGTTGTATAACTAAACATCCACAAAACACAAAAACATCCCAAATGTAAATTTTCACAAAATCAAAAGTAAGTCCTTTAAACCATACTATTGATGTGGTACATTGAATAGCTACTTGTCTACAGATTGATTAAAATTTTGAGCAGTACTCCTAATTAGGCCTACATTGCTGATACCTTGCGATACCTTCAATTTTGCTAACAATTCTAGTGTGAATAGTGCTGATCTCCATCCCTCAGTTCCCAACTTATTTAAAGTATCAAGTAGCATGTGTGGTTGGACAAACTAGTGAGGGGTCTGGAATCAACACCATTCCTATGTGATTCCTCTAGATGTAGATACTAATGCTATCAACTGGCAACTAGAACAATCTGGGACTGTGCATTACCAACACACTTCTGGAACGAAAAGTCGGAAAGCAGGGCCTCACAAGCTTTATACTACAGACATCATGGTGACGCCTTATTTTACGTGTAACATGTAGCAGTCGCCTAGCGCAACATCAACAAGACAAATTCATTTCCTACCATGTTTCATGTCCAGAAAACTCAATAAGATTTGACAAGTGTATACTCATTCAGTTCTCTAATTATTATCATTAAGTATTGCAGGGAAAGTCTTGAGAAGTTTATAAGAAGAAGAAGAAAGGGAATTTCTAGTCTTCCTGAAAGGTGGTGGGAGTTTTGTAAGGCAAGCATAGTGTGATGCAAAACAATTGAATAGTAAATGTATTATCTACACTCCAATGTGTGCAAATAGCAGTCTACAATACCGTCATCTCTTGGTCAATTATACACAACAAACATATATTGTTAAGAAGCAACGAGGTCAGTCGTACGAGTACACTTATGGAAGTCGATTCACTACTTACGTGATCAATCCATTCTCCCCAATACCCAGATGTTGGAAGAATCTAGAACATGGTGTTACAAATGGACAAAAACATTTATGGATGAAGGAAAAGTTTTTACCCCAGTATAGCTCATAGATATTATAGAAATGTAGCAAAATATGCTGCTACAACAAAATATGAGCTGTGGGCAAATACGCCGATTCAGTTTTGGTAAAACTGTATGTATGTTTATGTACAATGTTATATTGGTAGTCAACTGCTGTTTCTTCGAATGTGAATTGCAATAATAAAAGAACGATCCATCTCTTTTAGTTCACTGTATATGTAGATGTGGTTGTACTTTATAGCCCCATAAATAGATATAACCAGCTACTTGCCATAACCCATATAATATATACTGTACATATTATATTGCATACAATATTGGCCTGTATATACTACCAGACAGAAAAACCAAAATAAAAATCTACCACCAGTAAAATACACTTACTGATTTGTGACTTCGTAATAGCTCTCATCATTCTTTACAGCAAACTCATTCTGTGAAACGGCGTCTGAGAAACAATGCAGTGTAATTAAAATGAATGAAATATTCAGCAAGACTCAGAAACTAGACAGAGTAGATCTAGCATTGATTAAAATATGGTTAGACACATGGTGAGATAACGATGGTTTGGTAACTTGACTGTGTAGCCTACCATCTTTATTCATACAATGAATATGGTAAGGGTCTTGTTACCTATAGGCCTACTACTAGCAAGAACAAACTGACAATTTTGAAAAATATTGGCATACACTATCATAATAATGGTGGTGGTACTAGATAGAGCACCGGTCATGACGCATGATATGATAACAGTCAAACTGATGCAATACAATGCATGTAGTTTGTGGGTGTAACTTTAAAATCTACACACACGCACCACCCAAAAACAACACTACACTATTATTTGATACAATAGGCCCACATAAGGTAGAGCAATTTGATTAAAAAACTATATTACCTGTGCTGGCTCCATTTTCTTGCAATTTGTTGGAACTATCACAAGGGTACCGAAACAGAAGGCTATTATTCTTACTGCTGGATGCTGAGAGTATAACTGCAAGCACTTGTCCATGGCAACTTTGAATTTTCTTACCACACTTATTTATTGTCAACATGACTTGTTACTAGATATTATATTACAATAATAATGATTGTCTTATCTGATGATGATGATGGCGAAACAACCTGAACCTATCCACTGGCACTTGTAGTTGCAATACAAATGGATTCACCAATACCCATATAGCTATGCATATATATACATATATGCATATACCAAGGGATGTGGCTAAAATTTATTCAACTACAAATATACAGGACATACACATGCATTTCGAGGCGAGTATCTAATCTGATTATTATCTAATGTCAAAGTTTAGTTCGAAAACTAACTTGAATGTAAATAAGGAATAATTGCCCCTTTTCTACAACCTTTGATGCGCACAAAGTAAGGGCGCCACTGAAGACCCACTAACTACCAAATTGTCCTCAAATCTCAATCTATCAAGTTGTCAAGGTTGTGTATCTAAACATAAACGCTGTTATTATCGGGTTATACCAAAGCTTTACGAGAAATAATACAGGACTTTGTACCACTAGATCAGTCCACTTTTCTAGGTCACCAAAGGTCATGAGATTATTCATTGATCACATTATTATTTGTATACCAATACAAACCTATTCTATTGTAATCCAAAGGTCACGCATGTTTATATATCTACAACTGGGAATTCGTGTACGATACACTGGAATTGGCAATCTCTCCTGACTACAAGGTAAGTTTTATACTTTGCTTTTACTGTTATACTTACTTTTCTATATCTAATCTTACTCATCACCGCACTGTGCTACTGGCTGCAATAACAATACACTACAGACTACAGTTGGAAAGCATCGATCGATAGACTCGAGTAAGAATCAGTTAGAGTCAGAGTGGGAGTGTATGTGAAGAGTATCAGCGGAATATCATAATAATTTTAAATTTGATAATAATCATTGACTACTAACCATGCCTTTTTCACACAACAAACTAAAACCCAGAGGAGGTCTCTCATAGTCATAATCATACCCTTGGAATAACGACTATTACTCTCAAGATTGAGAACACCCTGACTCTTGGACTTGGAAATAACAGTCACAGCGCAGTAGAGTAGACTACTGTACTGTTATTTTCAGGAGTGTTCTAAATCGTGAGGGGTAGAGGGATAATAATAATTACAATTAACAATATGATTATATGATAATGATTATGATATGGAAAGATTATATATACAGTGTACAATAATTATTATTATAAAATTATAGTAATAAATATAAATATATAATATAATTAGTATTACAATAATAATAATAGTTAATATAATATAATAGTTAATTAATGATTTGGTATGATCATCGTGATTGTTTTATATAATAATATAGGTTCTAAATAAATGATGATATAATAGTAATAAGTATAAATATTGTTTTATAGGCAGTCCAAGTTTTCAAATTTATCAAATATAAATTATTAGGAGATAGATGATCTTTATTTATTTGGTTAGATAGGCTAGAATTAAAAAATGAAAGCATTTGGCAAAGTAGAGCTGTAACATTTACCCAATTTGAATTTGAATTTTCACATGGAAATCTGTCCCAATTTTAAAATTTGATTATCTAAGCAGTTGCGTTTATAGCGATTGCTAGGAAACTATAACAAGTCTTCTAAGCTGCATACAAAATAGGAGCTATAGTGAAGACGAGGCCATTTAAACCTATAAAATTATCTACATGGCCAGGATATTGGCCTAATCTGTTTTTAGTAATTTTACAAATACCTAGAACTAGAAATTGTAGTTAGTTATTAATAAACCTCTAGTTGACTGGTAGCAGGGTTGAAACCCACTGATGGAAAAACAAGGGAATGGTCTAACCCTGACTGGTAGAGATTATATTTAGATAATTCTGTCTCCAAAATTCACTCAATATGCTCAATGTAATAACAATTGCAACTCACTATGGCCATCCATTCATGTAACATTCTGTTTCTATTTATCAGATCGCTATTCAGCCTCGGATCATTACAACCATTAACTGACGGGAGAACACTACTAGGCGACTGTATGCAAGCACCTCAAAAGACATATCATTGACGTATTCCTGTCCACGTGCAGACACTTATTAGGTGGACACTGTATTGGTTAGTACTGGAATAGTGTGCGCTCTCCATAGCTGCTTAGACTGTGAACCAACCTCTCACAGACGATGGGGTCACACGTACAGTTGATATTTCTACTCATGGTAAGTAGAGTGCGTATTCATGTACTTGGTAGGCTATGTAACAACTCATAGGTCTTCCTCAGGCCAAGGCTTACTTGTCACAGGCAGCTTCTCATTCAATTTAGTAGAAATCTTGCAGTGAGATAATGTTATAGTACGAGTTGTCCGTTGTCAAACTAGAATGTACAGGTATAACTGCCTAAGTCTATGATGCTGAAATATAATTATTAAACCTCATGTATTTACTTCAGCCACTTTATCTATGTTCGTCTAGGTGTCGGTCTCTATGGCATATGTAGATGGTAAGTGTGTGTGGTATGGTGAGTGCTTTAACAGCACTAACGTAAACTGTCTATATGAAGGAGATCCAATAAAGCTTGTCAATGAGACAGCCAGAGATGTTCTTAAAAACTACTGTCCTACACTGTTTACTTCATCTGGTAAGTACTTCTACTATTTACTCTCTCTGGTACGTACATACCTACACCACTTATACATGTACATATATATCCAATTGAAGGCTGATTTCCACAGCCTTTTCGCATGTTACTATTTTTAAAATTTGGGCTAGCCAGTTTCTACTCCTTCATTTCATACACAGTGAACAGCTGCAGTATAGGCTGAGCACACTCTTGTCTAGCCCATTAGATTATATACAACTGTGCCGTTTATAACCAGCCTTCACTCTGAATAATGTGACCACTGTATTGTAGATGAGCCTGCTCTCTGCTGTGATTCTGGACAGATATCTACATTTGCCTACAACATGGGACCACCCAAGCAGTTTCTCTCCAGATGTCCCTCTTGTTACCAGAATTTTCTAGATTTATTCTGTTATACAACCTGCCATCCAAATGCCTCCTCCTTTATAGCTGTAAGTACAGTCACTCCCTTACCATACCCTACCTTTCCATGTACTAACTACACCTCTGCCACCACTGAGCCAGGTTGTTTTAGTTAGTTCTATTACAGTTTAATTTATTAAATGCACTTCTATGCCAAGCAGGCTTCAGAGTCCAGCGGAATACTGTGCCAACACTAGGTAGAGCATAATATAATGTTATTTCTCCATACTAGTAGTCTACACTCTATAATATACTGTGAGTGCATACTAGAGACTAGTCAGGCAGGTACAGTGCAAAGGTTAGACTTGATTCTAGCCCACATCATTCTGATAGTCATAGTCCAAAATTAGTTATGTAACCTGGGAGATTAAAACTAAATTATCCAGTGATGTGAAAGATAATAATGTAATGTGTTGTATTACATTGAATATTACTTTATGATGGACTGAGCTCAAGCCTTGTATTATATTTCAGTATAGACATGTAAAGAGCAGTGCATTAGCTTACATAGCATAGCAGCTTTTCTCCAAACCCCATTCAGACTCGAATACACATACACTATGCTGTACCCAGCTTATTGCAGTGATAGTCTCCATAGTCTGGAGGATTTGAGTTTACCTTTCATTCTCCAACATAGCCGGGAGATAATACATGTATATGGCACACCTGTTTCTCACCACCAAGTTTGCCAGGTTCCACTGGTGAAAATCAGGGTATTTCAGCATTTGAGTGGGGGCTGTCCAGTTTGGGTGGGATGGGGTACAAAAGTTTGAGTTAGAAATCAGGGAGTCTCCAGGGAGACCAGGGAGACTTGCTAAGCCTGGATACCACCTGTTACATACATATACATGTAATATACTGTGTTATTGATGTTACAGCCCCTTTCATTAAATGACTACTCTGGTAAGAATCCCATTAACGCTACTAAGTCTGTAAAGGAAGTGGCTGTAGCTCTCACTCATAACTTCGCCGATGGAATGTACGAGTCGTGTAAAGATGTCCAGTTCCCTAGCAACAACCAAAAGGTATCATCATGTGCTTGCGTAGCGAACATGATATTGTATTTTACTATTCTATTTTAGTCAATCAGTGAAGCTGGAAAACTAATAATTTCCTTTGATTATGTATTTAGCAAAGCATTCACAGGTCAACTATCGTGATAGTTGACTGCTTACTTCCTAATTCATTTGCGTTCAACAGCTGGTGTGGGTGTGGCTGCATGCATAATTTAGTAGTACATAACATTGTATAATATAATGTATGAATGCATGTAGATGACTTTACTGTGTACAATGTATGTTGGCTCATTAGGGATTGGTGGCAACATACATGTATATGAACTTACATTGCTCTTGTTACTACAGTCGTGTTACACACATATATTTACTTACACCAACAGGCTATAGACCTATTGTGTGGAACTGGCAGTACTGGTAAATGTTCACCAAAGGTCTGGCTGGATTTTCTGGGTCTGGGTAGTAATGCACCGTTCCCCATGCACTACAACATTACGGATAGCCCTTATGTTGTTACTAACTACAAGCAAGAGAAGGTAACTCTAATACCCCTGAATGAGACAAGCTACCTCTGCTCAAGCAGTCCGACCCCAGCTAAACCAAGCTGCAGTTGCCAGGTAACATTTCTAGTTCTCTTCCTCAGTCTATTCACTGGAAAATAATGTAAATAGCTAGGAGTCAAGCTGACAGCACTATGCAGTATTGAAAAGTTTATTGTTAAAAACTTCAATGAAAATATACTAGACAAAAGGATTAAAGTAAAAATATAGTATTTTTAATACAGCATACTGTACCATTCAGCATGGTTTGAGTCACGTGTGTTATTAGTATTATGTAGCCTGGTTTCTATATTGTACTTTCTTTCTCTCATTCATAGGACTGCGCATCGGTGTGTCCACCCCGTAGAGATGTAGTTCCTCATCACACAGAGTGGAAGATCCTGAGTATAGAGGGAATGGTGTTTATAGCTGGCAGCATACTTGTTGGTTTTCTCATTCTCTTTGGTTCCTGCCAAGTCTGGTACTTTGTACATAAAAAGGACGCACTAGGCTTAGAGCCTGAGGTAGGCATAATAACTACATGTATACAGACATACATTTGTTTTTCTCACCTACTGTGCCTTATTGGCCTAATGTAGATAGCATTGGAATGTTGTGACGGACATCACAAGGCAGTTTCATTCTGGTTGATAAAATGTATGTATTAGTCATATATACTACTATCAACATCAGCCCACTGTAACAGCCGATGGTTGTTCTACATTTTGCTACTATTTCATGGATTTGTAGTTCACCAATGAGTGCTTGTGCCAGCTGATATCTACACAGGTATCAGTACCAGTATCTCAGCTAAGCAGGCTGGGCTGGCTTATCTATCTATGATAGGACAGTGTGTGTGATAGGTATCTGCTGTTACATAACTGAAGGGAAGAAATACCTTTGGTAGTAGTCGTTATCTCTCGGTGCAGGTGAACCTGTATCTGTACCAATTTATTCACCTCCTATAGTAATATATCATCCCACATTATATTATATAATACACACTGCAGTAGCTGCTGGGACCTACATGTACATGTATGTAGTAAACCAGTGTAGATAGGCTTATGTACCAGCATTCAGCTGGCTGTATAGTGTTGTTCCTATAGCTGACTTGTGCATTATTAGGTGACGAGGACACTGGGTAATGGGACAGTAAACCATTCCGTAGAGTACGGGGGTCAAGGTAACTGTATAGAAAAACTTGGACTGAAATGGGAGCACACCTTGGAGTCGGTCTTTTCATGGTATGTTGTTAATGCATGCATCTGACTGACTACCTTACACATGGTTCCTGTCATATCTACAGGTCTAGTGGTACTATTCATACACCTAGTCCACAGTCTACATCCACATAATTTATGTTATCATCTATATAATATATTCTAATAGATTATTTAAATTTTTTCATTAGACTTGTAGATTTTTATGTTGCACTGTTTTGTGTTACTTTATACTGGTGTACATTTGTAGGTGGGGCCGTATAGCTGCCAGACACCCGATCCTAGTGATAATATGTGGGGTGGGTGTGTGCGCTGTCCTAACATTTGGTATATACTTTGCTAAAGTGACCACTGACCCTGTTGAGCTTTGGTCTGCACCGTCCAGTACCACCAGAGAGAACAAGAACTACTTTGATAAAACTTTCTCGTAAGTATTTCAGCTCTAGTCTGGTTCCTTGCTTATACCATGGGGAGATTACTGCAGATCATGGTGGACTATTTAGTACATACGCACTGGCATTGAAAGCTTCAGATTCTCGCGTGTGACGGATATATAGAAGTATATAGAAGTAATCTTTGATTATGTTCAGAGCAATTCATTATACTACAATATAGTGCTGGTAGCTGTAGATAGGTACATGTCATATGATAGTACAGTCATTCTACATGTACGTGTATAATGTTATTACATTCTAAGTATATGGCATGGTGTAGAACTACAATGCATATACAGTTCTTACATCTTGGTTCTCTTCTTCCTTGTAGACCTTTCTACAGAACTGAGCAGCTGATTATCAGGTTTGATGAGAACAAGTGGAAGTCAAGCATGCATCCCGACCCCTACCCAGCCACTACCTTCACTAAGATCAGTGGTGGATTTAACAAAGATTTCCTAAAGGAAGTGAGTGCTGTACATGGTATTGTGATTGCATTGTTTGCCTCTTTAGTTTTAGGGGAGATTATAAAGCACTGCTGTTACATAGTTTATATAATATTCATATAGATGTTGTTTGTTTGTTACATAACTGCTGGTAATGACATGTTTTCCTTTTGTTTTGTGTTTGTAGTTGCTCTATCTCCAGAACAACATATCAGCTTTGACAGCCACACTAGATAGTGGTGAGGAGGTCGGTATAGAGGATATCTGCTTCCAGCCTCTCTACCCAGACAATAAGCACTGTACGATAAACAGCGTCCTCCAGTACTTCCAGGTACTCCTAGGTCCACTATCATACATTCCTGCTCTTCCATCAGCTGGGTAGATTAGCCCACCCTATTCCTCTTTCTGCGCCCACCCTATTCCTCTTTCTGCGCCCACCCTATTCCTCTTTCTGTGCCCACCCTATTCCTCTTTCTGCGCTCCCCCTCCCCTCCAAGATATTTGAATGACACAGTAAACATTCTGTAGATTAAGCTTCTGGATTTGTTCTGTTCACTCCTAGGCATCCATCAATCGCTATTCTTTTCAGGCCACCCTAGTATGGAGTTATTTATTTATTGTCAGTTAACTAATGGGTTCACATCTATTTGGTAAACTAGAGATGATGTCCATTTACGACGTATTACGATTTTAGAGTATTGTTATTGTACATGTACTGGTCATATTGCTGATAGCATAGATACCATTGCCAAGTAATCATGTTTGTTACAATTCAGAGATAGCCACTATTAAAACGTATGACCTTTGACCTGGTCATTGGGGTGGTCTCAAGGACTCTGATAAGCTACTGTTTGGTGTTTATGATGTACAAAAGACTAACCCAGGAAATGATAATACATCTAGTGTTATGGTACACTATCAACATTATGACATAACAATAACATGGTATTCCAATAGTATACACTGTGTCCCTTCATCTGCCTTATTTGGTTGGGGAAATCTACGTTATATAGGATATATGTGGGTTGAAAGCAGAGCTCAATTTGAAGTCAATTGGTGTCGAAAAATTATGTCAAAAACGGTCAAACTATAAAATGTTTGCTGATTAGCTTGCCAACACCTGCTATCAACTAGTTATATCACTACAACGTATGTACTAGTGCTAGCACTGCCATTTTCTGTTTAGAATAACGAGACCAACTTGGACAAAGAAGTAAAAAATGATTTCTTTACACTGGCCGACTATGTGGATCACATCAAATCCTGCACAGGGTGAGTTTGAGTTATGCGTGCAATGGCAATGCCGCCTTTATGTTATGTGTGCAGTGGTAATGCTGTCTTTATATCATGAGGTTTACACATGCCCAGTTGCTGGGGCCTAGGAGATAAGGGGGCTAGCTGGCTGCCCTATTGAACCATACCATAGATAAGAACCATCTTATCACTAGATCATCCATAATTACTCTTCTGTAAACATTGTACAACTTTATGTAACAATTTGTAGGTGAATATATAACTGTTTCACCTACCAGGTTCCTAGTGCAATGTTACAGTACTTTCTATGTATAAATGTAATTTTAACTCCCTAAATTAAATTGCTCCTTATGACAAACAGTATGCAGCAGTATTACCAGTCCATGTGTGGCCGCACTAGCTAATTAAAGTCGGTAGTTTATGATAAGATAACCCCCTACTCAGGGTACAAAGTATTTCAGTCAGCTGATTCTCCCTCATATCATACTACATCATGTGCAGTCAGTGACTGACATGTAATCTAATGTAATGTCTCATGTCCTTCAGCTGGTCTATCCACTATCAAGGACAAGCTGTTGCACTTTACACTCCATAACATCGTTCTCTCTGCCAATCGACTACCAACTACTATTATGGCTATTCCCCTATCATATTCTCTACTTTATAATAGGATGATAGTTTACTTGTACATGTACTGCTGTGTTACTTCTATGCCTCACTTATAAGCAAGCTTACCAAATCTCCCTGATTCCACAGGAGACTCCCCACC
This sequence comes from Bugulina stolonifera, assembly GCA_935421135.1. Classification (NCBI taxonomy): domain Eukaryota; kingdom Metazoa; phylum Bryozoa; class Gymnolaemata; order Cheilostomatida; family Bugulidae; genus Bugulina; species Bugulina stolonifera. The sequence goes on from OW285187.1 coordinate 32,935,995, forward strand.
CTAAAAATGGACTCCTCCACCCAAATGCTGAATCTTCCTAATTTTCACCAGTGAAACTTGGCAAGCATGCTTATAAGAGTGCAACTATAAACAACTAAGCTATAATAGATTGTTATTTAGTACTTACATGTAGTATTTCATGTGTTTTAGAGATCCCAGTCAGACAATAGACTCAACTAAATTAAAGACGAGTTGCCTGGCTGAGTTTGGTGGTCCTGTCTCACCCTGGGTGGCACTTGGTGGTTATACAGGTACACAGTCTATGTCTATTTTCTATAGTGTGTACTCATGATACTACACTATTCTAAGGCTATGATTTGGAGTCAGTAAAACCTTTTCATTCAGTTATATACCTGTACTTACACACCTACCTACACCCATACACATGTACTTACACACATACTTACACATGCACCAATATATTCTGCAGGAGACAAGTACCTGGAAGCCGAGGCCCATGTGATCACATTCACTGTGAACAATGTGATTGATCCAACGGCTGAGCAGATGAAGAAGGCGTTAGCCTGGGAAAAGGTTTACCTCAAGTTTGTAGAGAATTATGTTCAGACTATGGCACCAGATAGAGGAATGCAGATTGCATACAGCTCAGAGGTGTGTTTACATGTAATATGTGCATTACTTGGTATTCATTGATTGTAATAGTTTGAGTTTTTGGAGTTGCACAACCATTATATCATATCTTTACATAGTAATACAACACTACTGTATATGTTTGTATTACAGAGATCCATCCCTGATGAATTGGCTCGGGCTAGTAAATCCGATGTCGCTACTATCGCTATAAGTTACATTGCTATGTTTATCTACATAGCCTTTGCTCTTGGTAACTGGTTCCCCTGCTGTACACCCCAAGTACTGGTAAGTTTGGGCTCTAAGGAGAGTAACTCTGAAAACATGCTAATTAACAACATATACCTGTTATTAGTTGTGTCTATAAAATGTATTCCAGTCTAAAATAATGGTATGCAATAGGTAAAACAGTGTAGTTACTAAACTATGGTTGCAGGTACAGCAGAAGTTCTCTCTAGGATTAAGTGGTGTACTGATAGTATTGCTGTCCGTGTCTTCCTCTATTGGTATCAACAGCTATTTGGGCTTCAACCTCACTCTCATTATATTAGAGGTGGTACCTTTCCTCGTACTGGCTGTAGGCACAGATAACATATTTATATTGGTTAATGCACTCGGGGTACGTACCTTACACATACTTACAATGTACATAATATGTTGTGTATATATATCGTAGTACCAATAGTACCTGTAGTACATGGTTTTGTATATACTGTATAACAAATAGGGATGCTTTGGTAAAAATTACAAATATGTTAGTATCAAGGAATTTTGATATTTTGGTACAGTGTTTGGAAATGATACTCATAAAGATGAGTAGGTAACTATGTTAACATTGACCTATAGAGGGACGAGAGACGTGCTAGTGAGACAAGGGAGGAACAGATTGGTAGAGTTCTCGGTAAGATTGGACCAAGTATGATGTTGACCAGTCTTACTGAAGTTTGTGCATTCTTCCTCGGTAAGTAGATATGGTATACACACACATGTACATACATGTACACTGTGATATGTAGATATAGTGTATAAGTAGATATACTATACACATATATACATGAACACAATGTAAATATAGTGTGTTCAGTGTGGGTAGATGGAAGTAACCTCACTATTAGTTTATACTCACTCAGTGATAGAATTGAATGTATGTGGAAGTTATGCTCTCCTACTTACACATACAGGTTATATAATTGACAATGAAGGCCAACAATATTGTTAGGCTAGGTATTATGTAATGCATAGATTGGTGATAAACAGTGAAATCTAAGTAGTGTTGGTATAATGGCTACAAGATTGAATACATAGGCACATTATACACTCATGCAATTATGTTGAATGATTTAGGAGTTGTCTTTCCCTTATCTCACATGAATAGTATACCATAAAGTATTCTACTACTTCCAATACAAGTCATGTAATAAACGTAGTGTGTACATTGCATATTGCTGCATAACAGGTAGTAATATGGTAATGCACATGTATTATATAACAAATGTTACATGATAATACCATTTGTAGGAGGGATAACTAATATGCCGGCAGTAAAGACATTCGCGTTCTACTCAGCGTTTGCCGTCCTGTTCGACTTTTTACTACAGATCACCTGCTTTGTTAGTATAATTAGCCTGGACATGAGGAGAAGTGAGGTAGGTTATACCCCTCCCCAACCTCTTTCCCACACTCGACAGTGCCACAGTCTTCATAGTATATGATATTCGTGTGTACTCTAACATTATACCCATGTTACAATGCAATTGGCCATGTTAGAGTTGGGCATGGTAATATAACTAGTCTATTATAGTAGAATGATATACATGTGCAGTATTATACAATGTGCTTGGTTAATATTATAATACTCAACCTACAACCTACAATGTATGTATTCGCATGATAATACTGTCTGTACTGTGTTATGTTACATTAGTTTAATTGTTAATCACAGCAAAACAGGGTGGATATGGCATGCTGTGTTAGGGTGAACACACCTGAGCACACTACCAAGTCTGACGGAATACTCTACTCTTTCTTCAAGAACTACTTCTCGGCTGCCCTGCTGACCGACTGGGTCAGGGCAGTAGTGGTGAGTACTAACTACATGACCTATTCATATGTGTTACATGTTCACTAGGCCATTTCTTACAAATTATTTTAAAGCCTGGTATTATAGAGGAGCAAAGCCACTATACATGCATATGGTATATCATGGTATATCATGATATATATATGGTATATCATGGTAATGCTGTGTTTTGTAGGTGCTGGTATTTGGTGTATGGTCATGCTACTGTATTGGTGTAATTAATAAACTGGATATTGGACTGGATCAGACACTCTCTATGCCTAAAGACTCCTATGTGATAACCTATCTGACTGAGATCAGCACTTTCCTATCCACAGGTAGGACACCCTTCCCCCCTCCTCCATCCCCATCTCCTTTGTAGGAACTCGTGCAATGTTTGGAATGCATTCATTATATAATATTAGTGTGACTTGTAAATATTTATTCAATATTAATTTATGCCGATATTATGACCTCACAGTTCTGATGTGTTTATGTAGCTAAGATGAAATGCAGATGTGAATTCAAGTTGAATTATATTAGTAACCCTATATATGCTGTACTGTAATGATATTATATGTATGCTGTATGTAACTCTATATATATGCTGTACTATAATATGATTGTATGTACTATACTGTATGACTCTGGTTTGATAGGAGCACCTCTGTACTTTGTGGTAAAGCCTGGGCTAGATTATAGTCAACCGCGTCAACAGAATATTGTATGTGGATCAGCGGGCTGTCCATTTGACTCCCTTGTTGGTCAGATATACCAGTCGGCTGCTCAGTCTAACGGGTGAGTGCAGTGCTCCAACATGTTGAATATATTCTAACAGTTACTGTAAGTAAGAGGGTAGCCATCATATATTGTACATGTACGTATTATATTATACCATAATAATGTATACATATACAAGTACATACACGTACACCTATACATATACTCTTTGCTCTCACAGGACATACATAGCCCACCCTGCCTCTGCATGGATAGATGACTACTTCTCGTGGCTGGAACCTGCTGCCTCTGGGCTACCGTGCTGTCGATACGCTCCACTGGCCAACGGCACCAAGAAATTCTGTCCTTCCAGTGGTTAGTATAGACTGTAGATGATTATAGATGATAAGCATACGTACAAGTAGATAACTAAAGTCTAATATTTATATCCTAATAGTTCAAGGGTCAGTACGCTACGTCTGCTCAAAGTACAAATAGTGGAACCAATATTCCACGTTTAATGACAATATTTATAAATTGTGTTTATTATTAAAAATAACTATTATGATGAAATGTCTTAAACCCCTGGCAGAGTGCCAGGTCATCTACCTTTAGATATATGTATAATAGGTAGTAGTCTAATGTATGATGATGTTACAGATACTATAACTCCTGGGTGTATGAGCTGTAATGTTACATTCAACAATGGTAGACCAGATCCCAGAGAGTTTAAGGAATATATAGACTGGTACCTACATGACAATCCTACCACTGCCTGTTCGAAAGGGTATGCTACTGTACTGTACATAGTGCGTGCGTACTCATGGTATAACGCGTGCAATGCAACTATAGAATACTGTTGTACCTTGAGTAACTATTGTGTTATACACTTCATATTATGCGTACACTAGTGCAGTATGTCACTACAGATGTTCGCTGTCAGTTGCATGATGTAAATTGTATTATTTATTCCCTTCTTTTATTTCAAATTAAGTTATAACCTCGAAGATATCAAAGTGTTTACACAATGCAATACAGTATACTGTAGAATGTATAGCCAAAGTTTATAGAACTAATAAGTTTTTCCACGGCTTTATACACCAATGGGATCGCGCGAAATCTGACCTAATAAGCGGCCTAGTTCAAAGTAGTTGAGCGTCAGCGAAAAATTTCCGATAAAACAATGGAGTCTTCTCAAGATTAGCGAAAAAATTGCCCTGAGATTGGCTAAAAGTACTTGTAATGCTAGCCTATTATTTTCAAAATACATAATGGTTATACCGATAGCATCAATAGAAGATACAAGCATTTAGAAAAGCAGAAATATAAGAAAAAGGCCCAAAAAGTTCGAGCCATCCTACTGATCACGTGGTCTGGACTATTTATGCCTCGTGTAAACCAAAGAGGGTAAAAGTACGCTCTTTGCGCAGACTGTCAACTACTACTGCCGACCTATATTTCTATAACCTAAGTGTCTGGCCAGAGGATGGGCGCTCATTAAAGTGCAACGGTTTGATAATTTTGGCGAGAGAACCACGGCAAATGACTATGCGCATTGTTTGCTGGATAAACTTGGTATATAGAAACTTTGGTATAGCTATAGAGTTAACATGGCTTTACTTTATAACAGGGGACATGCTGCCTATGGTGATGGAGTGAAGCTGTCTGGGAAAGACAACACTACACGAGTGGGTGCCTCCTATTACATGACTTATCACTCTGTATTGAAGAAAGACGCTGACTATATAGCAGCTCTCAACTACTCTCTCGGTCTAGCAAAGGATCTTGAGAGCACTATAAAACGTAACTGTACCACCTGCGGTGACATAGAAGTCTTTCCATATAGGTTGGTAAATATACTCATGTACACCCATATACAAATGTACAATGTACATAACACGGGACTGTGTTATAAACATATATATGTACTTGGGCTATGAATTTCATGTAACCTGTTGCTGCAATATACTGTAAATGATGTGTATATTATACGGCACTATATATCTCTACTTACTATGCTCAATACTTGCAGCGTGTGGCACGTATTCTATGAACAGTACCTCACTGTGGCCACACAGACCTGGCAGAATCTACTCATTTGTATGGCTGCTGTGTTTGTTATGACATTCCTACTGCTTGGGTTTGACGTCTGGTCAGCAGTGATCGCCGTCATCACCATCTCCATGATAATCATCAGTATGTTTGGCTTGATGTACCTCTGGAACATCAGCCTGAATGCCGTCTCTCTAGTCAATCTTGTCATGGTAAGTCCAGTTACAGTAAACACCTCAGTGTGCTACAGTAAACACCTCAGTGTGTCACAGTAAACACCTCAGTGTGTTACAGTAAACACCTCAGTGCATTACAGTAAGCACCTCAGTGTGTTACAGCAAGCACCTCAGTGTGGTACAGTAAACTCCTCAGTATGTCACAGTAAGCACCCTAGTGTGGTACAGTAAACACCTCAGTGCATTACAGCACAGTATGTATAATATAATGCATGTATTCTGTTTACAGACGATTGGCATATCAGTGGAGTTCTGTTCCCATATAATCAGATCATTTGCAATCAGTCATCAGAAAACACGAGTGGAGAGAGCTCGATATGCCTTATCAACTATGGGTAGCTCTGTAAGTACACTGTATTGCAGTCAACAGTACACTGTATTACTATCGACAGTACACTGTATAACTATCAACAGTACACTGTATTACTATCAACAGTACACTGTATTACTATTGACAGTACGCTGTATTACTATCGACAGTACACTGTATTACTATCGACAGTACACTGTATTACTATCGACAGTACACTGTATTACTATCAACAGTACACTGTATTACATGTATATGATTAACAGGTACTGAGTGGTATAACTCTTACCAAGATAGTCGGAATCGTGGTGTTGGCGTTTGCAGACTCCCAAATATTTGTGGTGTTTTACTTCCGAATGTACGTTGGCATCGTATCATTTGGGATGCTGCACGGTCTGGTGTTCTTACCAGTTCTACTTAGTTATATAGGTGAGTAGTCGATGTGTATGTCCCATTGTGTATACATGTATATGTGTATAGATGTATGTTATGTAGAGATACTTGTCTAGTGTAAAGGATTTTTAGGAGCAAAATAATTCAAGTTGTCACACTGTTTATACCTAGTCTTATTTGGTTAGTTATATATTTCCTCTATTTACTGACATAATAATAATTATTGAAATGACTGATTGGCAAAGTGTTGTAGTGCATTAGGAAACATTCTTTCTATAAAGTAAAATGATTTTAGGCCATGATGTTCGCTGGTCGTGTGATAATGATTGTATAATATACCTGCAGGTCCCCCAGTCAACAAAGCTAGACTGGCTTATAAAGAGAACGAGGACAGGCGGCATCTGATGAGCAATGGTGATCTATTCTAACCTCTCACCTACATTAGCAACACATACTACTGTACAGTCCATTAATAAACCTCATCATCACGTCTTTCATGAGAAGGCAAACGTTGCCAATCACCTCTGAATCTGTCTTTCTCTGTATACCACACTGCCCCCTTCACTGAAAGATTCAGTAGTAGACAGCAGCCATATTGTTGACAATCCAATGTAGGAAAATTCCACGGTTCATCAACGCTTCCCTGCCCCGCTAAGCAATGCATCATTTAGGTTACTTTCTGATTGACCAGATTGTAGCCTTGTCCCCTATCAGGGTATGTTTTGTTGGAGAGCTGCTCATGGCTCCATAATGCAAGAATGTTTGATATTTATTGTTTAATATAATTGTGACATGTGCATTTTGTTGCATAATTTTCAGAAGGTGTATCTTGTGTAATGTAGCATGTCAGCATTTTCATTCAGATTGTTTCAAATTTTGCTCAATGCTCAGTATATCCAGTAAACCAATGAACCTGTAAAAAATTAATAGAATTGATATTTTTATAGGTAGCAAGTTTGTTGTTTATGAAATGTATATAAATATATGTATGTTATATTACATGTACTTGTTCACAATAATTATTATTATATTATATTATGTATTATCACCAAATATATTTATAGCACTTTGGACAATTGATGTGAATATTAATAAACTGAAAAGTAGCAAAATCTCTGCTAACAGATTATTTAATGTTATTAAAAAAGTATATTATACGTTGTACCAACGACAGTCGCTGATTGTACCATGAACGTGTACAAGTAATTTAAAGTTGTCCTCTCTCCATAAAGTAAAGAGAGGAGACAACTTATAGTGAGTATGATAATCACCACCTTTTACACTTCAGATACAGTTTCACTTTAGCCACTTTTACGCAGAGGACACAGTTTCACTTTAGCCACTTTTACACTGATGATGCAGTTTCACTTTGGCAGTTCTCCAAGCAGACAATAAATAGTCCCAGTCAGCATACACTCCCTCTAACTGTCTGGCCTGTGAGGTGTTGAATGCCTCTCTAGCATGCATTACTCTGCCATTGTTAAATGCAATGATATCCCCTATAACAATATTGGGCATCTTCTACTCTTTGTATGTAAAGAAGGGCAGAGAGACCATTCCCAGACTCTCCCTCATAATAACAAGTGCACAGAACATTACAATATGCTATAATTATACTAAGTAGCATATACATGTAGTATACTAGCATACTGACCTGGCTCGGACTTGACCAGAATAGAATTATCTTCCAGAATCTTCCAGTAATGTCTGAATGCCTCAAACCAGGCCTCCACTACCTCAATTGGTTGGTTGAAAGAGGAACATCTTACTTCTGCTGCAAATCTGCACAGAGTGGGTAACCCAGTTTTTGGATCTTCTCTAGAAATTTAAAATTAATATCCTTATTAGCATATAGTACACAGTACAGTGTTAGAGGTGGGACAAATCAGGTGGGCATACAGCACTTGTAATACTAAAATAAGGGCCATTGCCATGTGCATCCTTGAATTTAAAAGTGGATAATAATATACTCTTATGTTCCCCTATGTACCCCATTTCTTAGTATATGGCAGGACCAGTTGCTTATACCATCATGTACAAGTGTAGTTTGTATACTCCAGTATAGTTTCACAGGAACAAACAAACATGCTTACAATTACTTCCACCCAATGAGAGAAATTAGTTTAAACCATGCTAACATTATTATATGCACATGTAGTTTCTATGAATTTTATTAGATTTTGTGAACTTACTGGATAACTGGAGCTCTATTACAAATAAACCAAGACTTGTTCTGGTAGCTTTTGATGAACTGAAAATCCACATCAATGGTACTCAACAGTTTGTAACAGTCAGGGTTCCTCTCCTTCAAGATGAGAGCGGCTTTGAGGGCGTCAGACAATTTGTTCTCCCCTCCATCAGCTGATTGTACCAAGCAGTGTAGGAGCTGAAGCTATAATACAAAAAGTAACTGCATTCCTAGCTAGAATAAAGCCAAGGGTTTTCTTATTAGCAAGAGTTGTATACTCAACACAATGTAAAACTAATAATGGTTCGTTCCATCAAACAATGTTATGCATTGTTATTGCTTCCTTATAATTCCCAGTTGATTCATCTGTCAACAATGCATTCTTTCCATTCTAGAACAATCACAGTGGATTGTTACATTAATGATAATATATATAAGAAGCATATTATTTTGTACTCCTCTCAAACATCTCTGCTGCACATTTATTGGCTTCGAATTTATAGAGGAATTCATTTGACAAATCTGACAACATAGACTGGGTGAGCCGTGTAAATATGATAAACCTCATACATATTTTAAAGCCTTTTCCTATCACCATATGACTCAACTACACTGTATATGAACAAATACATAATTATATGTAAAATGTTGATGCATTAAGCCCATGCCATGCAAAGATCGAGATTAAATGGCCAGACTTTTCCACGCATAACATAGAATGCAGTTTTTTGTGAGAGTACCTGCTGAGGTTTGACAAGGTATGGCATGTCGATATGTAGTTCTAGTTTCTTGCTGGAATTGGGCAGGTCCTTGCTGGTTGGTATGTTTTCAACTATCCATTCATTATTACCATAGTGGGTTCCCTGGTGTTTTGCTCCAATAGTCTGAAGAAACTCTACCAGACAGTTCTTGTCAGGAGCTCCTTTTATTAAAAATACACCATCTTTGATGAGACACTCTGTGAACTCTACAACCTTCTGGGGATTGGCCACAATCTGCAATAGAAACAGTAAAACTTAGTCAATCAGCACACCTTCAACTGATATATCAGATTTCAATGAAGTGTTGAATCACGGATTTCATCAAAATTATAAAAAAACTCATTGTTATACCGGAGGCTTGAGCAGAAATTTTGAGAATGGATTTGTCAATCACAGCAGTTTTCAGAGGTAGTTGCTCCCTTATTTTGAGTGAAGTAAAGTTACATGGTTATGAACCTATGATGTACAACCAATTGTTCCATTTATGTTGATTTCACAAAAATCCTCATTTATATACATGTATAACACTTAGACAAGTATTATGTCAACAATAATAATGCACCATTGTATTTTCCCATTTATAATATTAATAATATCAATATTTTTGGTCAGATCAATTGCCAGTAAATGGACATTTTGAAAACAGGACGTTCCGAAAACGTTCGTGTGGGGTTAGGGTTTGGGTTCGAATTCTATCAAGCCAACGCAGTAATAATATTAGAACAGAGGCTATAGTATGTTACCTCATTGTACTGTGCAGATTTGATAATCTCACTAGGACTACTGCTAGACCAAGGGGTATCTACTACACCAGTGTACACACTCTTTAACCTCTGAGTAATGGCGTCTTTCTCCAGTCTTCTTCTATATAACCACTCAGCACTGTATCTACTCTTATGTCCATCTGCCCATTCAACATCTACAGCATCACTCTGTCAAGCGTAAAGTGGAAGCACTTAGCACGTACTATTAAAAAACATTTGCCATGTCACACAGTTTTCTGGTGAACAGTTTAGGATGGGTGTCTTGGTGTGATAGTTTTACACCTTACATCCAAGCACTGCATTGTTAAAGATTGAATATTAGTAAAATCTTTGTCCTCACTTGAAGAAATTGAAAGTTGAATATTAATACTTACCTGATGAGATACGTTAGAGGCAGTACAACTGGCCTCTAGTAGTTGCTCAAACAGAGTAAGCCTGGAGTTCACCACAGGGTTGAAACATTTCTCACAAGGACAGCAGTCTCTGAGCATTAGCATTGGATATAAACTACTCTCTCTACCATTAGTCCATTCAACTGCTATTCTAGAACCTTCCACAACGTGAGCTCCCTTTACTTCTACTCCAAAATCGCCAAACAGAACATCCATGGTCACCTCAGCTGCCATGTTGGAGCAGTTTCTCAGACTCGGCTAGCACTGCTCTTGGTTTGGAATACAGCTTGTAAGTAGACTGCAACATTTGATGGTGTGATGACGGTGTACAATCTAACAATAATTATATAGCACAGTATTGTAAATATTTATTCTATTACTAGTGACACAGCAGCATGCAGCTGGAAGACATTTTCATAAATAGTTTATAATAATCATAATCATGTCAGATTGCTGACGCATTTGTATACATACCCAGCATACCTGTTGCCAGTTCATATACAGTATATTCTACACCTGATGTGTTATCATCATTCTGCAGTGTTTTTCACAGGACCACATATATTTAAATTCAACATTGCCATAATATGGAGGATTTACTGTACATGCTAATACAAACCTTCTAAATACCTTCAGATTATATCCATTCCATCTAGTCAGTGCATATATGTGTGCATGCTGATATACATGTCTATCTGTCTGTATGTGGGGGGGGGGGGGGGGTGTACTGTTATACTAATCTATACCACACTGTAAGTTTGCTAGATAATTGCATTCCCTAAGTTGCATTGAGTGAAATACTGAAATACTACTGTATCAGTGGATAGTCCATGTAGATGTAGAATGCGGAACAAAGTTTGGTTGCTATTCAGAAGAATATTTGCCTGAGAAAAGGAAAAAGAACAGCATTTTGAAAATAGTGGCCAATAAAGCGCCCCACCACCCATTGAATGCAATATGGGAGTTGTTTCCCTTCTCACACAGCTGCAATTTTTTACGTTAATTATATTATAATATTATATTATGCAAGATAGTAATATAATAAAGACTATAATAGTATTAGCATGATAGAGCAAGAGTGAAGCTATAAAATAAAGTGATATACAATGTGTGTGTATAGTAACTAATAGCATCTTATAATATTCAAATCCATCATTATGGGCAGGTTGAAGTTTATTATGATCATAATACAAAGTTGTCCTCTCTCTTTTTACTATTTCTATAAAGTGAAGAAGAAAGACAACTCCTTGTTTATTGTTATCAGCATGATACTTTTCTTACTGCCCCATTGATGATACAGTTTCACTTTCACCACTTTTTGACTGATGGTACAGTTTCACTTTGGCAGTTCTCCAAGCAGACATCAAATGATCCCAGTCAGCATACACCCCCTCCAACTCTCTGGCCTGTGAGCTGTCAAAGGCCTCTCTAGCATGTAGTACTCTTCCATTGTTAAATGCAATAATATCCCCTAAAACATGGGGGAAAATAATGTAGAAGCACAGGTCCTTGAACTGAGATTCAATCCATAGTTATGTAACGAAGCACTGAAAAATACAGATAGATAACAAGTACTATGCCAGTGAGTGTAGGATAGACTGCATATTATACAGACCTGGCTCTGACTTGATCTGAATAGAATTATCTTCCAGAAGCTTTGAAAAATATACGAATGCCTCAAACCAGGCCTCCACCACCTCAATTGGTTGGTTGAAAGTGCAACATCTCATTTCATCTCCATATCTGCATAGAGTTGGTAATCCAGTTTTGGAATTCTCCCTAGAAACATTTCAAGCAGTATAACAATATGAGTTGGGTACACCATCAACTACGCCATTGTCCTGGGAGACATCCTTTCAGCTAAATTAAGAGGAAGAACATCATTTGTTTTACATTTATCCCTAATGTAGTTCATGTCTGTTAGATTCATTGAACTAGCCCATAGATATCAGATTTATGTATGATATTATGTACAGTACTATATTGCCCTAGTGTGAACTTACTGTATTATTGGAGCTCTCGTACAGATGAACCAAGATTTGCCTTGAAAAGTTCTGACAAACCGAAAGTCGACTTCAGTGGTACTCAACAGTTTGTAATAGTCAGGGTTCCTCTCCTTCAGAATGAGAGCGGCTTTGAGGGCATCGGAAAATTTGTTCTCTCCCCCATCAGCTGATTGTACCAAACAGTGTAGGAGCTGAAGCTACAATATTATAAGCAAAGTGACTACTCTTGTCCTGTCCAGGAGATATGCCTGCTGATTGGCAGGAGTTGCTGGTTTGTTAGACAGAAACTGAACTTATTGTTCTACACATCTGCTCAGAATGTACATTTGAATCTGCAAATTTAGTTTGATATAACAACATAGCTCTTTAAGGTACAAAAAATGAAAAACATCAATTGAAATGTATTAGCAATAAATGTACTAGTATTATAATACATGCATACACACCAAAACACAATATGCATGTGTTGATGTACATGTATGTGTCATATGACTATGACTATAACTAAACATCTACCAAGTGACTGAACTACATCACTCCATCAACTAAGTATATTCTCTCCAGTCTCTGGTTGCTACATTGATATTACATATACATGCGTATTGTTGATTTTGATACTGGTGCTACTCTATTACATATAACACGTACATATACATATAGATGAACATAATACATACAAATATGCACATGTGCATGCACACTATAGCACACATGTAACACGTAGCAAATGTCCATATCAGATAACATATTATACTAAGGTGGAATTGTTTTAATTGTACATAGATGATTATGTACGCCGTACTGTAACTATGATTGTGGGAGTACCTGCTGAGGTTTGTCAAGATATGGCATGTCAATATGTAATTCTAGTTTCTTGCTCGAATTTGCCAGGTCCTTGTTGGCAGGTCTATTTTTTACTATCCACTCATTGTCACCATAGTGGGTTCCCTGGTGTTTTGCTCCAATAGTCTGAAGAAATTCTACCAGACAGTTCTTGTCAGGTGCTCCTTTTATTAAAAATACACCATCTTTTATGAGACACTCTGTGAACTCTACAACTTTCTGGGGATTGGCCACAATCTGCAACAGAAACATTAAAACTCAGTTAGTCAGCATAACTTCATATGCTGGACCAGACTCTAGTATTATGTCAACAATAATAATGCATTATTGCATTTTCTCCAAATGATACAATGTATTAATAGTTTTGGCCATACCAAGCCAGCACTGCATAAATATGAGAGCAGATGCTATAGGCTATAGTATGCTACCTCATTGTACTGTGCAGATTTGATGATCTCACTGGGACTACTGCTAGACCAAGGGGTATCTACTACACCAGTGTACACACTCTTCAACCTCTGAGTAATGGCGTCTTTCTCTAGTCTTCTTCTATATAACCACTCAGCACTGTATCTACTCTTATGTCCATCTGCCCATTCAACATCCACAGCATCACTCTGTAAATATATTATGTCTATGTAAGTATGTTATGTACATGTATAGACTGGGGTAATTCGTAAACAAAAACCGGTTTTAAAACATTCCCTTATGAGAAAATGGTCACCACAGGATAAATAGCCCATGCATCTTCCTTACATGTACTTTCCTTACGTAATAAATCACAGTAGTGGAATACACACCTGGTGACAAATTTTAGCAACGGTGCAGCTTGCCTTTAGTACATCCTCAAATAGAATGAGACGGCCATTTATCTCAGGGCTGAAACATTCTTCACAAGGACAGCAGTCTCTGAGCATCAGCATTGGATATAAGCTACTCTCTCTACCATTAGTCCATTCAACTGCTATTCTAGAACCTTCCACAACTTGAGCTCCCTTTACTTCTACTCCAAAATCACCAAACAGAGCGTCCATGGTCACTTCAGCTGCCATATCGTAGTAGTTATTTGGACTCAGCAGTGTGATAAAGAAAGCCCTAGTTTCTTGCCATTACACTATCACATAAATAGGATAGTGTCTATGCATTATAGCTATACTCATTATCCACACAATTGTACAATTGATTATTATCATTATACATGTAATTATTGTAACAGGGCTAAAGCTCAAATGGCCAATATTTTTAACCAATGAAAATTTTAAGTAATAATAATTGAATGATATTTTGGCTCTCTTCTAAATTGTTTACAATTACAGTTTGGCTACATGCCAGCTAGAGGCCTACATCACATATTGTTTTATCTTTGAATACTGCAATTACCAAGCAAGTGAAGTAGCAATATGGCATAGACCCAACTAATCAAATACATCAGAATTTTGCAGTGAAGTGTTGAGAAAGCACATGGCTACCTCTTTCAATTATTCTGCTTGTGGTTGTGCTACATAATTTTTAAGGTTTAAGAATGACCTGAATACATAGAGTTTTATTAATTAGTATTGTAGGGTGTCCCAACCTAAGAGAGATAATGATTTCAGAGCTCTAGAGAGCCCTAGCCAGTAGATAGAATTCATTTCAACAAACTTCTGGCAATTACATGCACATAGTGATACTGTTCTACCAAGTCATCACACTTTTACACAGTTCTCAGCTCTATTCCCCAATCAGAATTGCATGTACATGTACATGTATCTACATGTACTAGACGAATAGATACTGCAAGTTGTAGCTCCAATTGTTTGGTTTGTATGGGGCTGGTGAAGTGATTGAACTAGTATCATAGTACCATTACAACATGTCTATGTTGTAGCCTACAACTTGTAGGCTACAACTTGTAGGCCTGCTCCTACAATAATTTAGATATGATCCCGATATAAAATGTGTCTTTGAGAGTTATTTTTAAGGAATTGCTCATCTAATACTGATGGGTTTCTTTATCTTAAGTCCTACACCAGGTCTACCATACTATAATGATGTACTACTAGACTACTATAATGATGTATATTGTAGTCACTACAATATAGGTAATAACAACATGAATAGGGATTATGTATCTGATTTGATTAGCTGATACACATACTTATAGGAGGTATATATGTATCTTATAGCTATAATGCAAAAGGCTCTCTTTAAAATTAGTAGTTGTCCTCTTTCTATAGTAAAGAGATAGTTTTCTTTTATTATTATAGTATTAATCCTTCTACATGTAGGTTCTAGCCACTTTTAGACTGATGGTACAGTTTCACTTTGGCAGTTCTCCAAGCAGACAATAAGTAGTCCCAGTCAGCATACACTCCCTCTAACTGTCTGGCCTGTGAGGTGTTGAATGCCTCTCTAGCATGCATTACTCTGCCATTGTTAAATGCAATAATATCCCCTACAACAATATTGGGCACAGTAACAAGATAGTAATAATACCTGGGCATAATACTTAATGGGAACAAGCAGGGTAAATTTCAGAAAATCTACAGCACAGTGTCTTCATAAAGGTGTTGAAGAGGCTGTCAAAAGAATGTGCGACATGTCTAATTAATTTTCACAGTTCTGCAAACTGTTTCAGAAGTTAAAACTCCGATGTCCAATATCTGTATGAGATTAATATCAATTTGCGTTTACAAAAATTATTATCTAAGCAAATATTATTATATGCTTAGACTAAAATAAGGGCCCAATTAAGAAAACACCAATCACTACCAGCCTACCAAAGTACCAAATGTTTACTTGTTTCTCATTTTGAGGCCTTTGTGCTCATTTAGAAGTATCATGGAGTGTAGTCATGGCTAAAATATATCTCTACACTGACACACTCAATGATTTTGTGTAATATATACGCACTATGCGGTATATTGACATGCTGACCTGGCTCAGACTTGATCAGAATAGAATTATCTTCCAGAATCTTCCAGTAATGTCTGAATGCCTCAAACCAGGCCTCCACCACCTCAATTGGTTGGTTGAAAGAGGAACATCTTACTTCTGCTGCAAATCTACACAGAGTGGGTAACCCAGTTTTTGGATCTTCTCTAAAATTACAAATTTTGCACTTTCATTGCACATGTCTTTGAATGCTGTGAACATAGAGAAATTTACCTTTGATGTTACTTCGATTAGAAGCTGAAAACTGGACAGGGAAGCTAACTATTATTATACATATTATACATGTATGTACATTGTGCAACACTGAATCAACATGTGTCTGTATCTTTATTTTTCTCTTTTGAAATGGAATTTTGGCCAACTCAAAGGGAGTAGTAGTTTCTTGTTATGCTGGCAACTACTGATGATCAAATACAAGTATTATGATGGCGAATTCTAACCAGGCAGAGGAGAACCATTCCAAAACTGAAACTGGCAGAGGAAAATCAACTGGAGAGAACAACTTCAAATTACAATCAGGAACTTCTTTCAACTCAAATTATTTTAACAATTTGTTTTCAATTTCACCAGAAATCACTATGATCTATGTTCTACACTTAGACTATATTGATATCATATACTACATTCTACACTTAGACTATTAGTGGTATCATATATAACATTCTACATTTAGGCTATATATATTGGTATCGGGCAAACTTACTGGATAACCGGAGCTCTGTTACAGATGAACCAATTCTGCCCTTCATAATTTTTAATGAATTGGAAATCCACATCGATAGTACTCAGCAGTTTGTAATAGTCAGGGTTTTTCTCCTTCAGGATGAGAGCAGCTTTAAGGGCGTCAGACAATTTATTCTCCCCTCCATCAGCTGATTGTACCAAACAGTGTAGGAGCTGAAGCTACAATGTGTAGTCCAAGTAAATCTCTGTACTATCTACGCAATACAATAATATCAAGATAAACTTTATAGGAAAACACTCAGGCTCTGTGTCAGACCTACAACACAGCATAATATACACACAATGTATATGTACAGTTCATGTTCAACCTATGACTTTCCTAACTATTTTACCGCCGTTGGAATCAATACTAACTTAGAGCACGAACATGGAGTTGTTTGATTCTCATCAGAGTAACTATTATACGGCATACAGCAATGCAGTAACAACCTTAATTATGAACCAGCAACCAAATAAGATCACATTGAAAGTTTTGGGTGTCAGTATGCTACTAAGTTAATGTACCATGGGTTACGCTAGGATTGAAGCTAAGACGACTCCAAATTTGATTTTAGTGGGAGGTTGGAACTAGATAATATATAGAGCTACCCCAGGCTACATTATGAGAGTACCTGCTGAGGTTTGACAAGATATGGCATGTCGATATGTAGTTCTAGTTTCTTGCTGGAATTGGGCAGGTCCTTGCTGGTTGGTATGTTTTCAACTATCCATTCATTATCACCGTAGTGAGTTCCCTGGTGTTTTGCTCCAATGGTCCGAAGAAATTCTACCAGACAGTTCTTGTCAGGTGCCCCTTTTATTAAAAATACACCATCTTTTATGAGACACTCTGTGAGCTCTACAACCTTCTGGGGATTGGCCACAATCTGCAAGAGAAACATTAAAACTCAATTAGTCAGTATAACTTCATAATATATGCTAGACCAGACTTCAGTATTATGTCAACAATAATAATGCATTATTGGCCATACCAAGCCAGCACAGCATAAATATGAGAACAGAGGCTATTATAGGCTATAGTATGTTACCTCATTGTACTGTGCAGATTTGATGATCTCACTAGGACTACTGCTAGACCAAGGGGTATCTACTACACCAGTGTACACACTCTTTAATCTCTGAGTAATGGCATCTTTCTCTAGTCTTCTTCTATATAACCACTCAGCACCGTATCTACTCTTATGTCCATCTGCCCATTCAACATCCACAGCATCACTCTGTAAATAAATAAAATGGATGCACATAGAGCATAACATAAAATAACATTACTATATCACACAGTTTTCTGGTAATTTTATGAAAAGTTTTCTTGTACAATTTTACAGTCACCCAAATACAAAGTTGAATATTTACACTTACCTGATGAGATACGTTAGAGGCAGTACGACTGGCCTCTAGTAGCTGCTCAAACAGAGTAAGCCTGGAGTTCACCACAGGGTTGAAACATTTCTCACAAGGACAGCAGTCTCTGAGCATCAGCAATGGATATAAGCTACTCTCTCTACCATTAGTCCATTCAACTGCTATTCTAGAACCTTCCACAACATGAGCTCCCTTTACTTCTACTCCAAAATCACCAAGCAGAACATCCATGGTCACTTCAGCCGCCATATTAGAGCAGTTCCTCAGGCTTGGCTAGCACTACTCTAGCTTGGTTTTAGATTCACCAAGGATCTGCCTTCTGAAACAGAGACTTTCAAGTCTGCACAAAATATAGTATAGAACCTGACGGCTGCCCAAACGACATAATAAAGTAATGAGATGTCTGGGCAGGTACAACTACATGTAGTACAGTAAACAATTGATGAACTTACTACATAGCAGAAGCAAAGTCTCTTGAAATTGTGTACTATTCAAACACAGTTAACTAAAGGAATGTATTACGCTTATACTACAGCTTTGATACCAAATAACTTCATATACTACTACATGTAGTAGTCAGGGTACAATTGGCTTTGTGCTGCTCACAGACAAAATAGCTGCATACAAAAATCAATAATAAGTTCATTCACATAAATAGAACAGCTAATGGAGTCTGCACTGCTACTGGATTTACACATACATAGTAGCTAGGTAATATATGATATTATTAGCTACACGCAGGTACATTCAAGGACTGGGTTTCAACCTATATTTGGACAGAGTTGTCTTCTCTTTGTAAAGAGAAGATAACTTTGTCACATCATTTCTTATTAGTGGCTTGCTGTGGCCTTGGAATACTATCACCATTGGGTTTCTTATCACTTCCAACAAGACCACATGAACTAATAAACAATAGACTGGAGTTTATTTGTGCTATTAAAATTATACAGCATTGGTTGTTGTGTGCAAACTAATTAAATCAATTGACCTTTCTTATCTGTAAAAATACAAGAGAAGCTGAAGTGACTTGTCCTGAAGCAAAGGGTAGCTATCTTGAATGTGAAAGTACTTGTAAATAAAACTGTAGTCAAATAATAATATTTAAAAATAACTGTAACGGAATATGCTGATTTGTGTATATATAACTGTTTGGAGTAACAGTTCACTATAAGGGACCATCAGAATAACACCGACCACAGGCCTCACAACATAACATTGTGTATAACCAGGGGTTACTGCCGATAGCTTATATAACCAGCACATTCAGCAGAGAGGTGCAGAGAGATCAACTTGGATGTTGGGCTGACCTTTTGGGTCATCCTTCCATCCTTTATGACAGCCACAATTATGACAACACTAATGGTAGCCACTGACAAACTATATTAACTTAATTAATGTTGCTGTAATTAGCTTGGCACATGTGATACTGTAAGGTCCTAGTGCCACCATTGTAACATATTTATAATTTTCAACCAACTGCATAATATAAAATTATGTAACCACCCACTTGATACACAAGCAGTAAAGGCCTGCTAACAGTCACATGTATTTCACTAGCAAACTATAGGCAAGTCTGCACTGCAGGCATAGTTTGGTTGGCATTGCCAACATTAAATCTGCATTCATGCAGTTTATTAAACTATTTATTAATTTATGCGTTTTAGTATTAGCTAATCAAATTTTCTACTTGAACACACGTGTACAATTTATAGTTTGTTCAAATGAGCTGAGCTAGACCTATACGCTGTACACTGTACACGAATTACTACCGGCTAATGAGTATTATGTATTATACAAATATAACTATCAGAGCATTACAACAGAACATAACTAAGAATAATATTGTAGATGTCACTTGCAACTGAAGCCCAAAACATTCTGAATGTCTGCTGCTTGGTGCGCCACATCTGATAATTAGGGTATGAAATAACTATCACATTTTCATCCAATCACAATGTATGCTATGCCATATTTTTAACCAATAAGAATTGGCGGACTTTTCATATAAAAGCAAGCGATGCAGCTTTAATAACTTTGTATTTTGTTACCAATTTCTATTTTAGTCTACATTATTTTCTTCTGATTTTTGCTTTATTTAGTTGGGTTCACTGTTTTATAGTATTTCAGATAATTATTTGGCGTGTCTGACATTCTGAATACAAATATAAGGTGCATGTAAGTTCTTATGATATATTATGTACATGTATAGCCTAAATTTTATGTGCTAGGTAGTGTTGGCATACTGCACTTATCTGAGACTTGTCCTGTGTTTCTACGCTCATCAGTTGTGTGTACAATATTATCAGGCTCCACTTTATCTAGGCATACATATATTTAGTGTTGAGCACTATTTAATGTATAATCTTGTAATAACAGTTACGTGTAAAATCAGATTATGTGTACATTATATAGGCCTAGGTATATATTATAATGCATATATAACTTACCAGTATATAGGTATATATACACATATACATGTATATACATGTATAATAATATAATATTATTAGATATATATACTGATACACGCGTACACTAAGAATACAATGTAGACTGATTAGTCATAACTGTAAGAACCAGAAATATTTGTTAGTGCAAACTGCTTGGATGTAGAAATAGCTATTTGAGTTCACAATATACAAGGTTTGTCCATAAAATCCTAATACAACTTACAATATTTATTGCTAAGCCATTCGATGTTTTGTTTCATCAGTAGTTAGTAAAGTTTTTTAAACCCTCTATATAGGCACCATCAGTTGCACGAAGCACATGAAGACCATATTTCATTTCCTGTCGTGCTTGATGTAGGATATCCTCTTCAATGGTGGCAATGGCATTAAAAATCCTTTTTCAAAGCAGTTTGGTCATGAACTCTCACATTGTGTCTGTTTATTTTTCTTGAAAAGTTGCCTCATCACTAAAGCAGACTAGCTTGAGGAATCCTTCATCCTCAGATAACCATTCCCGCATGTTAACTGCAAACTCTATGTATTTGGGTTTTCCGTTTGGCTGAAGTGCCTGTAACGATTGAATTTGTAAGCACACAGCCATAAGCTTTTATGTAAGATATTGTGTACTGTTGTACGTGGTATTTCCAACTTTCTGGTAGCAGTTTGGATAGATTGCCTAGGAGTATGATGAAAGGTGAGTTACACGATCGATATTTTCCTCAGAAATTCTTGGTTGCCCGCTCCTCTGTTTATACAACACCATCCCTGAGCAGGATGATGGATATCTCCCATACTTAGTTCTGTAGTTGCACTGAGTCTGCACAACTGTTTCAATAAACCAGGAGAATCCTATCCAGCTTTTCATCTGTTACCAGAATTACAGTAATTCTAATATCTGAAACCAAGACTGCAAGGGAGGGTGAATTTTCCTCTTTCCCTTAGTAAAAAAACTTTACTAATCGCTGTTTAAAATAAAACAAATCTGATTAAGATATCTAACCCATTGGATTAGTAAAAATTTGTTGTATCAAGAATTATGACACCCTGTATATTCTGACTTTGAAGAATTACCCTACATACATGTATTTATAAGCCAGCTTTTTATCACATCTTGGTATCCCTTTTGGTATATGACTTTCTAGCATCTAGTTTGAGACAGAGAAGTATTAGTATTTATGTTGAGTTGGAGTTCTCCCATGTGTCGGTAGTGCTAGGCTATATAGAGACAGGTGCCATGGTCAGACTAATTAGTAAGTCCTTATGAGTATTTGAGATGAGTCTACAGCTACATGTAGGCTATCCCACATAATATGCTAACCTCTATCAATGCACTTGTACAATCCCACATAGCAGCTTTCATAGTCGTATTATTTGTTTTTCCTGCTGTCTATATCTTGGTTGGGCTCGAAACCAATTACTTGTTAGCAGCTGAGGACATCCTTGTCTACATATAAACAATTTTCTGTCAATGGCATTTGTGGTGAAATTACTGTTTATTTTTATAAAGCTAAAATACCATTCATCATCACATACACAGAACTAGTGTCTCCCAACCTCCCCCCCCTCCTCTTGGTAATTTAATAATGCATGTAGTTTAATTGCCAACTAATATGGTATAATATTGAGTTTTAATAAACATAAAACTTGTGCTTCATGTCTCATGATGTTGTACATTGTATAGAAGTTGTACACAGAAACCATTCTGTCAGTTTTAGACTATTGTTTGCACATGTAGACAGCAACCAGGCAAATCAGATGAGTAAACAGAATGAACAACATTTCCAAATAATTCTTTTGGGTAATCAATGCCAACTACAAAGCCACTACATACAGGATAACCTGTAAAGAAATAGCATATAGGCTACACATTTATAAAGATATGTGATAATTACTGTACCAAAAATATCTATTTATTTATTGTTGCAGTGTAGTTTGGCTTATTATCTCATTCAATTCTATTCTTCTATGTCTAGCTAAGCAGCATACTCCAGAGTGGAGGCTGAACTAACAACTCAGTCTATATTACTGCATCTGATAGCTGATAGACCTCCTCCTCAGAAGTATGCTGCGGTAAAGGGACATTTCGAAAAAGACAGTTCAAAACAGGATGTTTCACAACCGGACAGTTCGGAACAGGACAGTTAGAAACTATGTAGATTACATTTAGAAGAACACAACTTACGGATAATTAATTTTTTAATTCATTAATTTAATTAATTAAATAAAAAAGTAATAAAATTAGTTGAAATCTGGTGGTTTGGGGGTTTGGCGGGTTTGACGTTTCGAACTGTCCGGTGTTGAACTGTCCACTTTCGAAACGTCCTGTTTCCAACTGTCTTTTTCGAACAGTCGCATATTTGAATGCTGCTTAGCTAGGTAGATAGGAGGGGGTGGTGGTGGATGTAGTTAGCAAAAACAACTGCCCTCCTCGGAGTTAGGTGCAGAAGTGGAGAAATTTGAGATAGCCTTTGTTCTTCGCCAAAAATGAAGCAGGAGAAGTTGTCTTCTCTATACTTTGCTGGTTGACTGCCCTTACCCCAAACCCCAACCACAAACAAGGAACTAAGGCTATCCAAATTTTTCCACTACTGCACCTAACAGCCTCCTCGTAGCCCTACTGTTACTAAAACAGAAAACAACATACATGTGTTTTTTTATTCTCCTATTCTGTAGTCTTGGGCTGAATTGGTCTAGGTTTAGCTTATGTAGCTACTCCTACCAGGCGCTACACTGATAGTTCTATTGTAACTTTGTAACTATATTCAAGCAAAGAAAATTTGAACATGATGTGTTATTAGGTGCTAGATAGGCCATAAAATAATAATAAATAATTTTAGGCTGACCATCTAATTTCAGCCTCCCAAACCCACTCTCTAACCCCCAATGGAGTTTCCCACTACACCAAAACCACTGTATGGAGTAGAAGGAGATGTGGATAAGCTTGAAGCTGCTACAAAACTTATTTCACTGACTGTTGACCACAAAGGACCACCAAGTAGGCCAATAGTAACGCCCATATATCACTCCGCTACCTACCATACCGAGTATTGTGAAGAGTTTGTTCAGCAGGTCAAGGATGGCTATGTGTACCAGAGAATGATCACTCCCAACTTTGAGGAGCTGTCAATGGTTATATCACAAATAGAGCATGGTAAAGGTACGGTAGATTTCCCAAGTGGCATGGGGGCTATATTTAATACGTTGGTGTGTTTCCTTGAGCCTGGAGACCACATAGTGGTCCAATCTCCAGTGTATAGCGGAACGTCTTACGCTCTTAGAAATTTAATCCCCAAGTTCAACATTGAAATAACCTATGTGAGTGCTAGCGCTGATGTAGAGTGTTATAGAGAGGCCACCAAAAAGAATACAAAAATATATTTTGCTGAAAGCATCTGCAACCCAATGATGTGGTATTTGGATGTGGAGAAGCTTGGTAAGATTGGTCGGGAGATGGGAGTTCTTACTATAGTGGATGCCACTTTCACCACCCCAATCAACCAGGTAACTTGTTTTTCACCTGAACACACACACATATATATATATATATAATATAGAGAAACTTTTTCATTTATCCTCTGATGATCACGATGATGGTTGGATAAGCATCAAAATATAAGGATTAAATAAAAATATAAAAATTTGTCTTGTTTTATTATTCATTATAAAAAGAAAAGCTCACACCAACATTTTCCAATATAGAGAAACTCTTTTAATTCAAAGATTGATTTGCAACAAAAATTTACATGTTCCATGTATTCTATGTTTCAGACACCTCTAGACTATGGGATAGACATGGTTCTACACAGTTGTACTAAGTATATGGGAGGACATAGTGATATACTTGCGGGCTGCACGACTGTTAATGACCAGAAGCTATACCACAAACTCAAGTTATGGCAAACATTTACAGGTGTTGGCCAGTCAGCCCACAACAGCGTCAGCTTGCTAAGAAGTTTGAGGACTCTACACATTAGGTAAAACTTGGTTAAACAACCCAACAACATCAAATTTGACTCCAGTGGTCTAGGTGGCGAATTTGGCCAGTTTGTTGAGGGAAACAAGTCAATTCCCAGTTTATAACTCGATCATTTACATCGACTCATTGAGTTTGGAACATTGGCTATTAGGAAAACTTAGGAAGTAACAAATTTCCAAGAAAAAAACCACTCTGATAGTGGCTGGACCACAACCACTAAACCGTTGTAAACCAGTGAACATTATATACACATATAGCTATTGCTTGGTGCACTAGATACAGTATAAGCAACTTACCGAATAGTAACTTTTATGTTGAATCCCTAAAATTAAAATCATATTAAAGAAATATTATTAGAATCTGTACATGTACTATATGGATGAACAGGGAATATCGATCCTTCATGCTATATCATACACGTCCGAATATGTAAAACTTATAATACATGTAATACTGCTTATAATTAATTTTACTGATAAATTCTTTAGAATGGAAAAACACAATGCAAACGGTATGGAAGTAGCCAAATTTCTTGAGAACCATCCTAAAGTAAAACAAGTTCATTACCTGGGACTCCCATCACATCCCCAACATAAAATGGCCTCAAGAACTATGAAGGTGAGAGAATCATATTGGACAGACAGAACATACAGTCATGTGTGCTTCTTTGTTCCTAGCAAGAAAATATTACAACATGTTCCACTTGCATGTTTCCATGAGCTCCAAACCATGTGGAGCTATTACCTCCTGTAAGTTAAGGAAAACACAACTACATATTTTACATGACTGCATTATTATAGACCAGATATCACATGATTGCCTAGTACATTCTCTCCTGATGTCTCCATTTATGCATCAGGTATACAATATAGCGTGTAATATTGTGTATTTCACACGAAACACAGGGATTTGGAGGAATGATATCCTTTGAGATGTTTGACAGAGAGGAGAGCATCAAGTTTGCAGAATCAACCAGAATATTCAAACTCGCCGTTTCTCTGGGAGGAGCAGAAAGTCTCATTGAGCATGTGACCTGCATGACTCATGGAGAAGCTTTCACAACTCCTCAAGTAAGTAAGCTACACTCCGCTGACCCCGGGGAAGGTCACAAAAATGCTTAGTGTTGTATTAGTTACCATGGTTACTCACAAAGTGGTGTATTATAGTATTCATAAGCTTACAGTACTCTAACAAATGAGATAGCCCTTTCCCAGGATAAATGTATCAGCGTTTGAAATACTATCCATTATGTTGAATATTGGTCTTTTATCAGTAATATAATACCATATAATAATATAGAGTACAAGCTATTATGTAATGTGTATATACAGTAGGTTAGAGTGAGTAAGTGATATACATGTACAGCATGTCATTACAGGAGAGGGAGGAAATTTGTGAGAATCTAATAAGGCTCAGTGTAGGCATAGAAGATGTCAAGGACCAGATAGCAGATTTACAGCAGGCTTTTGAGAAGGCTGAGAAGAAATGTACTGCAGAGCCCTAACTACAGCTACTGCTGATATTACTGAAGTATAGTGTGAACACAGTGTTTAGAGTAGAGTACTGTAGAAATCAATGTCAACAATCCTTCACTTTTACTTCATTTTCACAGTTTTTCACATACAAGTTCTGTTGGCACGAGTGAGTTAGTTACATGTACAATCATGGTCTAGTATTACTGTCACTTTCATTCAACAATTCAAGCCCTGTGCAAGTCCACCTTTACCTGACCCTATGCATTTAGACCCAAGTAGTTCTGTAGAAGTAGACATTTACACAAATAAATACAATATTATATTGAGTGTAAATACCTACATGTACGCAGTCATGTACCCCACTTCACACTTGGCCCATGTGATAATGAAGCTCTTCATATATTTTTAACTAAAAATTATTCAAAATAGTAGCATTGTTGGACACAACTATAATCATACCAGTCTACTATATTATTGGGCCTATATTTTCACACACTGTTATATTCATTGTTTGCATAATTGAACACAACAATCAAAACAATGCAAGTTGAAAAGTTGTCCTCTCTTTGATAGCCATAATACAAAATTAAAAGCAAGAGGTCACCTTACCCCAATGATGGGCATTCCCAAGAATGTGAAATTCCAGTTATTCAATTCTATACACATCAAACGGTGGTAAAAGAATTAACATATAATTCACATCCCATTTCAAAATGAAAGTATTTTAAAAATAGACTTCTTGCAGAGTTGAAACAGAAGTTCACATCGTACATAGAAGTAATAACTATCACTATCATAAAAAATGAAATGCCATATGTGGTAAAATACTGTGCAAGTTCACACAGCATTTTACAGCCACCACTACATTCCATAGCCTTAGATTCGCTATATTCAACGCTACCCTCCAATTACTATTACTACATAATTATACAAATGTATAATAATCATAGTCTAGAATTAACTGTTAACTTACCTGACATGTCGGGTTCTTGCATTGACATTTTGCTAAGGAATGGAGTAATATAGATCCATGATGCATGTAGTTGTACTTGTACACTGTGGAAATAACAATAACATAAGTACACCCATAACAACAAACAGCACCATTGTTGAACAATGAACATAACAACCAAAAGCTACACCGTCGATTTCAAAGTTGTCCTTTCTTTAACAATGAGTTGTCTGCTATGACAATTATGCCAAATAACATTGAATATTTTCATATTATATTATTATTCATGTTGCAGAAATTCACTTGCCAAATTTCAAATCAGCATAGTAACTAGTAACATGCCCTATCATGACTAGCTACTTGCCTCCAAGCAGTGACTATTACAAACACTGCAAGAGAGAACTGGGTACCTACCTACCTACATCGAATTTCTTCTAAAAGTCTGTGTCTTCTCTTACTCCTACAAAAAATAGATGAATTCACATTGAGATTTCAGTAAAATGATTTTACTGAAAAACTAATAAGTTGTAGAGTTACATTCAGGTATAACTACATGCAGGTTTATTAAGACATTAATTCCTAATTATACTACGACTGTAACATTCTATCTAATATCATGATGACATCTTCTCCACCTCATATTACTTTTATTAAATAATATCAAATTTCTAAGTATATAACAACAATGTATATATTAGAAGCCTGGCTAGGTTAGTCATTATTCTGCTTTTTAACATCATCATGACAAAATACTGTGAAATGTAAACAAATAATGTGTAAAAATTCTAACAATAACATAGCCAAGCTGATTATAACCATAAAATATAATTATGCGTAGGCTACTTATTATAATACTTCATGGATGCACACTTCACTCACCAATACTATTTGATTGTGGAAAGTAAAATAATTCATACCAAATGAAGGTAGACACAATAATCATAATAGTAAAATAGAAAGTGATCAAAATTTTCTCAAAATACACTGTAAGACAAATTACAGTAAGACATATTAGAAATACTAGTTAAAATCAGCTCCAAAAATATACCCAAGGATACTAACTTATTAGAGTCCTGTAGTAAGTACAAGAATGTTATTTCTGAAATTAGAAGATATTAGTTTACTGCAGGCCGATGTAGTGAGAGAATGGGGGAGCTTTGACCATCAGCTCCTCGTATTTCTCTATGAAATAAGAGAGGGTCTGCATGTAAGGCCTCTCGTGATAGGGCAGACCATTATCTAGCATGTACTGCTTTACTAGAGGCCGAATCTTCAGCACCATATAGTCGGAGAGGGTGGGGAAGAGGTGGTGCTCTATGTGACAGTAGACAAGGGTATGGCCCAGGATCCAATCAAGTATGGGGTTCCTGGACAGGTTGAGGACACCGCTGGACATCTGGTAAAGCTTAGATGGTCGGTCTTTCAACGTGTACATGGGTAGCCCGATGTGCTGGAAGATGTTGACATGAATGTAACACAGCATAGTGACCGCCCGGTAACTAAACATAAACAGAGCCGTGTAGAACAAACTGGTGTAGCCTGTGATCTTCATGTGGAACCAGAGATTGAAGGCTATACCGAGAGTAATGCTGAACAAGAAGGCAACTGTAGGCCACAGCCTGCCTTTCAACTCTTTCAAAGCTAAAAATGGTACAATATTCAACAATTATTATACAAACCACATTTGTGTTGGAGAAACCTGTGGGGATGATCATTCTACTAAACAAATGGCACATATTATAATTCTATATATTATACATTATATGCACAAACAATGTGTGTATATACATGCAACATGCTGATTCAGTCACTATAATAACAGAGATCCTAAAAGCAGATAGTATATCATTAGGTCGCCAGGTTGAACAGTACAGTGTACTAAATAATATGTATCTAATAAACATTGGCCATGGCAAAACTTGTTTGGAGTTATCCTCTCATAGCAGGTTGTGCACAGAGAAGACAAATCCAAAGTCGCAATTAGAAGTGCTTTTCTAGACTACAGCTCATGAATACTGAACTTTCTGCATTTAGGGTCTATTCATGAAGTCGTCTTCTCTTTACTGATCAAAGTCAAGTGTGCATGTATTGAATAATGCAATAATAAAGCCTGGTCCATTGGTGAAATTCAGGTACTAGAGAGCTGGTGCATAACATTGTCGTAGTAAGTGACTGTACATGTATATATAATATGGATACATAGGTACAGTAACTTTGAGAGACATGTACAATAAAGGCTTTACTCACCAACCACAGGGGTCAAAACTGGGAAGAGAAATGGAGCAAAGAATAAGTAGACATATCGTGGCAGTAAAGGTAACTTCCAGCTACTAGAATCACCGAGAGCTACAATACATTAACAATGATATATAGTAATAATATTATGTGTACACTGTACAGTATGTTTAATGATAGAGAATAGAAAAAGAGCAAAATTACGTAGATCTAAGTTTAAATAATATCTTACAAATTAGTTGGTCAAGATACAGGTTATCAATTGACCTTTACCAACAGCAACCGCAACAAACAATATACGTACATGTTCATGTGCATTGTATATCCAAATCACATACATTATACTATCATGGTTGTAGTATATCACACTCACCAATGATGTTTGTGTATGGATGGTGCTCTGAGATGTGTATCTCTACAGCTACTCTGTCAGAGAAGAATCCATAGAATTCAATGGTGAGCCATCTGACAAGTCTATTGAGCCACTTGGTCTCAAAAAGACTGTTATGGGCAGCAAGGTGAGTCATACGGCTAGCAATAACTGAATGACAGAACCCTGATAACAGGAACCCAATGATGAAGAGGATAGGTGACTCTGTGCTACACATTAATAGCCCAATCTAAAACAACCATTTTACCAAAGCAATGAAGTGAAGACAACTCCCTGTTATACTATGCACAACACCACTTATGGTGCAACCTCAACTGCATCTTCAGGTATATAAGAAATATTATAATTTATACACGATTAATTTTATATATTAATAATAATATTAAAATGTCTACTACTACGCCATCTTCTGCCACTTCTTATACTAATATTTGCATGATAAACGCATACAAATACACAGTGAACAATAAAATTTATAGTTATTACCCAACTGCGGCTTTGATCTTTGATATCATGCACGAGAAAATCATGAATTCCCATTACGAACTGGCACACTGTAACTTTGTACAAATACTAGGCATAGATTAGAAGGCTATTAAAAGCTGTACATGTAAAAATGATGTTTACCCACCATTAGTAAAGGGAAAGCGGACAGCATCTCCACCAGCCCATAACCGTGTCTCTCCCAATAGGAAGAGCTGGCTACGACTTTCTTAACATCGTCTTTAAGTTCCTGCAACTTGGGAAGACCTTGGACATAATGGTAGATGTCATTTTCTTCATACTCCTTCCTAATAACAACCTTCTTCCTTTGCATTTCACTTCCTGCAGCCATGGGTACTATTTAAGCCTCTGTAACATAAGGTGATTAAACATCTAAGCTGCCGAATATTAGTCGATTAGATTATAATTTTCTGCTTCAGAATTATGTGTAACTTGTCAAGATTGGTTAAATTATCTACATGGATGCAATGCTATACTTTTGGGGGTTTGATATTTCTAAAATACTCGGGTTCACCACCTCGATATCGGCTATAATTTTTTATTATATTTTTCACAATATCATCTGCTAGTCCATAAAAACTAAACGAAGTTACTAATATTAGTAGACCTAACCAATATAAATGTTAATATTATTGCTTTCATACCATTATATTTTTAATATAAATAGCCTCCCCCCTCCCCCCCCCCACAACTTCTGTAAAATTTTGTTGCAAGTTGTAAAGCACCAAGAGATTTCTATAACAACTCAATATTGGAGGAAAAAGGATGACATGGAATATACTCGTATCACAGCATTTCAAAATTCGCCAGTTACCAGGTGAGAACAAAATATGCATTTACAAATAATGTAAAACAACATTCGAAAGCCATTGAGCTAGTGTTGGAAGTAGAAATCAGAGGACATTAATTTTGCAGACCAACCCTTGCAAAATATTAACCTACAATTTATAGCAATTGAATCCTAGAAATTTCTACATAATAGTTGAATAACTTAGACTAAACATCTTGATAATCTGCACCAGAATCGATACCAACTATCATTATACTGTATAATTTTAGATTAGTATGTCATAATACACTGGCCTGTGATTATAACCATTATCTACTGATCGATAGTAGCCGGGTATACATGCAGCAATTTTAGTCATTAGATGACTTGTAATGGTAAATTCAGAAATAAAATTGCGACTGCTGTATCATTTATAACCTATTGATATTGTTGAGATCCCTCCAAGGAAATGCCTATGTGTATATGGTTTCTTCCATAATTTCACAATAATTTGGAAACTACGTTCAATAACATTCTACAACTTTGAGTCTGTAAATGGCAAATACCGATTCCAAAATTCCTCCTGAAAACCATGAGGTAAAATAAATGGCCTGCTCAACTATTTTTACCATTATATCTGACAAGTGGGCCATCGACAGGAAGTTGCAGGTAGTACATGTGTAGGTAGGGAGTAGAATCAAATCGCTGCCAAGCCAGTATTTTCACTGAGATTAATTAAATACAATGGAGAGCAGACTAATAATATTAATCAATTGAACAGTTCAAAAATAAATTATCCATAGATGGTCTTTCAAGAAAAGTTAATTAACTGAAGGTGCAATGCACTTTGTACAATAACTTCAAAGGATGGCAAAGTCATTGGACGAAGCAGCATTGCACAAGAATATAACAAGTACAAATTATTATTTTCAAATGGTTTCTCTAACTGCTGCCTACGAAATATGGTCCCACTAACTAACCTAGCATATCAGATAGCCTCACTAGCATGATAATAAATGTTTAATCTTGACAAATACCATTATCATATTATGAAAATAATGATCATTTCATTCCACATAATATCTGAAGAGGCTGTGACTTTATTGTGGGCCAATAGAAAATTTATTTACATAATAAAGATTGTAATCACACACTAACATAATAGTTATAATAGTTGTGAAAAAACAGATGAGGACTGATGAAAATGACTAGAAAATGAACTATGCTACCAACTACGGTATAAAGTCTGTACAAGAGATAACATGTACTGGAATGTAGAACAGTTATTTACAGCTTTGTGAGTGTAATTTGTTCCGCACATAATGGAGATATACCAGGCGTTGTTACCAATGGAGCTCCATTTGCGACCTGCCATGCATAGAACTTAGTTCTTTCTTGTCCCGAGTTAGAATTGACCCTGTCTAGCTGGTTGTACCTTTCATTTTGAGGTGGGAGACTATACATTGATGAGATAGATGCAGTCCCAACTTGTCTATTCGATAAAGATAAAGAAGCAGCAGCAGAAGAAACTCTGCTTACAAATGAACCCCCAGATTGTTCTTTTTGTCTATCTCTATGGTCTACGCTGCAGCTCTGTGCACGGCGAATAGGAGTAAGCCGAGCCAACCCACGATTATTGATAGTCTGTAGTGCCGATTTTAACTTTGATGACTCACTAGAAGCAGCATTAGTGTTTGTAGGTGACTTGTTAGGTTTACCAATAGTTGTAGTCTTTCGTTGAGAAGGTGGCGTAGGTCGTGGTCTCCGCAAACGAGGTGGTTGTGGTGGCAGTGTTGGCTTACATGTTGTAGAATCTCCATTGTGTGGTAATCTTTTAGGCTTTACGCGAACAGTAGTGTGCCGCAGTACTAACTTTGATATATTATCCATAATGTTGTGACAGCTTTCCTCGTCATCTGATGAGTCATCCTCTGAACTATCCGAATCCTCGTCACTTGAGTCAGAAGATAAACCATTGTCAGAAGAATCAGAGCGGTTAGGACGAGGTGGAATTATACGAATACTCACTAGTTCTGAATCTTTTTTAAATGTTACTTTTTTTCTTTTCTTATTAGGTCGCTTTTCCGCAGTTGTATTCTTATGAGAATCGCTTTTATCCAAGCAGCCATTACTATTTGACGAAATGTCGTGCAACCTAGACGAGTTGACTTGAAAATAGTCGTGAGATTGCACCAGCATATTGTTGCCAACAGTATGCTGGCGATTCTCATACACCAACTGATCAATTTTTGCAGCTGTGCATAACCCAATAAGTTCTAGGAAAGAATATCTTTCTATAATCCTTCAGGTAGCAGCTTATGTCGAAACCTGCTGGTGAACTTTCCTTAAGTGTATGTAGTGGATGCCAATTTACATGTATATATGTATAGTCTTATCCAAGATAAAATTTAAATAATAAGTCCTTTAAAAGGTTTTGTGCAAATATTAAATTTATAGTGGTATGAAGTGTCTTAGCAGTGCACTAAACTCAATACTGCTTTGTTATCATGTTATGGTATATAATTGCCACAATGGCTTAAGAAACTAAAACTACATTTCATCCATTTAGAATATAGAATGATTGATAAGTCGATTTAATAACAATATTTTGTCAATGGATTAATTTAGTCAAGCTGATGCTGACAATTTAGCATTGAATGTAATTTGGTAACCTTAAAAAGCTGCCTCACATATGAATGGGAATTAAATTGTATGTTTTTGAACATTCTCAATGCCATTATTAGCATGATAGATCACATTATTAAATGGTAGAGACTACTGCATGATGAACTGACGCTTTACATGGCAACAGCATTTGATTTCGTCTCTTTGCTTTTGTGTATTGTTGTGTTGCATTGTTACATGCCTGCTTGTTTAAGTCCATACATTTGTTACAGACTGATACACTATTTTGAAGGTTTATGAACCTCAAGCAATAATAATATGTCATTTTTGCCAACCCATTAAATCTATACAAAATAAAGAAGTTCAACAATGAAGCTACAGTGTATACATGTATAAGCAGAAATGCAATTGTTTTGCCCTCATAATATAACAGGCGACTAGTTCCTGCATGCAAATACCTTTGCTCCATTGGAGAAACTATCATACTAACCAGATGATGATGTCCTACGGTTATAATATATGTGTTACTAAAGACAATTTTACAAATGATGTGTTTAATATAGATGTTAGATATATTGATATAGGGCATACATTTATATTACAGTGAGACCAAACTGACATTCTAGCGCCACAAATAACCTGTTTAGGCTACAGTTTGTCTAGTAGTAGTATTTTACATGTTTGTGTAGTAAAAATAGATATTAGTGTACCGTGACATATAGTTAAAGTTTCCCATTTATAGTGTTATAGAAATGAGACAGGTAGTGACATCAAACCTAATTACACTTAGACCTATCACACAAAAAAGGAATACCAATTCCATAACGTGATAATAGTAAATTATAGAGAAATGAGTCAAATAATGCAACTGTTTGATCGTATCTGTAAGACTTTACATTCATATTGTATTCCCACAAGTTACTATTTCACAATGTGTTACAATATCAATTTAAGTTTCTAACAACGAACAAGCCTCAGTTTGGAGTTGTCTTTTCGAAATGGACAACGAAAAAGAAAGCAACTCTAATATTACTTTGCTTATATTACATTTAGTCATTTGGGTACTTGACAACTGATGTATAAGAAATTGAAATCTGTCCTCTTGCTGAGCAATCAGTAAGATAAAAGCAGTTTGTAATCTACATGTACATGTATGTCATCACCACCAAGTGTTAGCACCATTGAGACTGAGACTTGTATGAAACCTAGACTGCTTAGAGATCCCTATTTGTGGACTGTATTATTATCCATGCAAATTTGGAACTGAGTAGGCCTACATGATTGTATAGTAACTAGGAGATTGTGTAGCCACAAAGCAGTTGCCAATAGAAAAATATTTGTAAGCCTATAATATGCATTGTAGCATTGCATGTATGCCTTATACACTTCAGTATTTTGATGCAACATAAGTCAAGCCACCAGACTATGACGTGCACCATAGTCAGTCCCACCTAACTACCTTTAGAATTTAGCTCTTTAGACTTTATCAAAAGATAGTAACTGAATAGATAAGGTATAAATAACAGGTGATTGATCAAGCATTGCCCATAAAGCATCGGTATCAGGAATAAACTTTTTGATAAAATCAGAGTTGCGTCTCTTTGATAGAATAATAATATGCCCTATCCCCTGTCATACATCTCCGCCTATTGTCTAAGAGGTGAGATGAGACACCATGCGTTGTTTACTATTCACATGGCACTTCAATATAAATAACATAACAAAAATAAAATGATTATAACTTATCATTAACTTACACTTTATTATCATATAATTGATTGCATAATAGTATAATCCAGTATAATGTTAAACCTGATTTGAAGTATAAATTAAATCATAACAAGCTTTTATACATGATTGTATTATTTCTTTGTTGGCCCATTTTTCACTTTACCGGTCAATTCATGAGCTTGACTGCAAATAATGAC
Organism: Bugulina stolonifera; assembly: GCA_935421135.1. Lineage (NCBI taxonomy): Eukaryota > Metazoa > Bryozoa > Gymnolaemata > Cheilostomatida > Bugulidae > Bugulina > Bugulina stolonifera. The sequence goes on from OW285187.1 coordinate 32,971,655, forward strand.
ACTTCCATTTTAAACATCTTATAATTAAGCTAGATCTTTTACAAATAGAGTCATCGTATTTATCTACAATCTAATGAGTCAGGATGTCTCTATCAGTAATCTGCCAAAATGAGTATCAAATTGAATTATTGCATCATACTCTTTATGAATTATTAACTGCTGGTATTACTGTGGTGAACAGCCACAAACTGACTCTTTTCTTACAAAAGGACCTACTGAGTACATCAAGTGTTGCATTATACCTGTAAGGTAATAGCTATCTTATATCAATGGTGTGATTAGTTGTTGATTCTATCTGATTTGCTAACCTGATTGTGCGACTTCTTGCATTTTTACTTGAAATCCGATCCATATACATGTATGTTTAACCCTTGGGACCGATGTCCCTAATTCATTATTATACAGTACATGCATTTTATACCTTTTGTTAGCCACCTTATTTAGCCTCAGAAGCTCAAACTCGACAGGAACTGGGCTCTGAGTAAAAGAGCTCACCTTCCGTTGGTCCCCACCTATCACATGCTATATACATGCATATAATTATATAATATACATGTACATAATAGATAACTACTATCCATCACAGTGCAAAAACTCTGAAAACTAGGTTGGCCCAGTTCTAGTGCACTTCCTAATCAGCAGGCCCTATGCTACCAAGGATAATTATTACATTACGTCATAATATGATCCAACTATTTCAACTCGTTCCAAGTCTTTTAACTCTTTGTACTCTAGAACTAACATTTATCTGCTGAATAGTGTAACACTAACTGAACTGTTAACAGGTAGTAAAATTAAATAATATAATATACTAACAAACTTTTCTATAATTGGAGGTTTTGAGACTAGATAGGCAAGCAGGCAGACAGATGAGAGAGCTAACCCAACTTGTCTCTCCTTTCAGCTAAAGACAAGAGTGGAGAGAGACACAGTCAGAGTCTCTCTTTGGCATCAACAGACAGAACATTACACTAACGCAATGACTGACATCAGACATCTTACCTATAATTACATCCTTACAATTGCGATAAACTCTACACAACCACAACATTGATTTTTCTGGGTTATAAAGATTGCCATTTCCAAAAGCATAAACCATACTTGCCAAGTGTTCAGATTTTTTCAGGACACCTAATTTTTCATCTATCTGATTTCTATGGTGAACATGTGATGTTACCAAATCTCATAAAGCATAAGATACAATCTAAAATAACTTCTTTAAACTGAATAAAATACGTTGAAAACCACCAACTAAATATAATCTCTCTAAAAAAAAGTAAAACAATAAAAATACCTAAAGTAAATAGATAGAAAAGAATGAATTACTCAATTACTTAGCAAGTTGAAGTTTTAGTTTAAATTTTTATTCAAATAATTATAATATACCGTCGGACTGTGCCCAGCGATGTTGATCAACCGAAATCAGATTCTTCCTGATATTTTGTTCCAGTTTCTTGGCAAGGATGGCATAAACTACAGTATCCAGTTATATTATATATTCATTTTATTTACAAATACATGTATAATCATGTCTGCACGTATATTGTGACCTTTGGATTTTTGCCTAGGAGGCCAAAATTAAGCCGGGGTTTGGTTTAAACCCCCGCAATGATTGTCTGTTTACATTTCTATTATCGTAGCAAGGGCCAAGGAGATGCTACTAGCCCGTGCTTTTTACATTTATGAAATCAACATGAGTTATAATAGCTAGTAGATAATATATCTTTCGTGTCTTTTAAAATCTAGCTTGCTGCAAGGCTAGGCTATTTGATTTCTAAAGGGTTTCCCCACACATAGTGAATGTAGTATGCGCACACTACAGCAGGAGACTTCCTAACGTTCAACTCAAATTTTGGCACCTCACACCACTCAAACTGGACACTTCCAGCTCCAAGTCTCCAACCCAAATGTTGAATCTTCTTGATTTTCACCAGCAGAGCTTGACAAGTCTGTACTACACTGAGTGGTTTATCGTCATTTATAGAGTCAGAAAAGAGCTTTTTATTTTACTTTACTATACTATTACTATAACCAAGGAAATCCCTTGCTATAGCAGTATGAGCGTGAGTGAACTGAATGACAGTTTTTTTTAATTTATTAGCGCAAAATCATAGACTAAGAATAATAACCTGCAATGATTTAATACCAACAGTATTAATATCGGAAAATAAAATAATAATAATAGTTACAATCATTTAATTTTTATAATAATAATAAGGGAAAATAATTAAATCAATGAAAAATTAAAAAACTGATAAGAGAGGAAAAACAATAAATTGATTTAAGGTTCGATTTTATCAATAATAAAATTGAATCTTGAATTTATTTATTTTTTTCTTTTAATCATTTAATAATGTAGTAATATAAAAAGAAAAAAATAAAATAATGAATTGATTTAAGGTCCAATTTTATTACTAATAAAATCGGACCTTAAATCAATTCATTATTTTTTCTTTTTATGTTGTTAGTAATAAAATTGGATTTTAAATAGCCTTTTTGTTTTTTTCTTTTATTATGTGACGATATTATTTTTTCAATTGACTTTCACACTGCGACATAAATTACACTACATTTTTTATTCTGTATCTAATTATCATTACTATATTATTTGTACTAAATTAATGATATTGATTTATAATTTTATTCAATTGTTTAGCCTAATATGTCAAGAGTCACAATACACATTTCTAATCGTATTTTGGAGGTTTCACGGAAAACAAAACAATTAACCTACATTGCCCTATTGGTTCATTGAATTCTAAAATAAGATGTGCTTATGTCTATTTTCTAAATAGCGTTTTGATTGATCACACTACAGCAAGCTCTCAGAGGCTATTACATAGTCAACAGAGTGTTGAGGAGATTTTTATCAGATCATTTATCTTTAAAATTACAAGGAGAAGTTGGTATTGTCTTACTCTGCACTAACAGTTAAACTGTTGCTACATTTAGAATTGTGCCGTACTGCAGCAAAGTGAGTTTGAACTCATTGATAGCTGTAGAGCTAATGCCCAGTATTATCTAAATACAGGTAGGGGATCTGAAGGTCAAGCACTATTTGATGTTCAACTAATAGTAGCAACATGTAAGTACATGATTATAGTAACTTGACCGTTTACTTCTTAGTTTATAACATATGCATGTAAGCCTGTGTACTTGTAGGTCTAATCCATATTATGCATAAGGCTCATTTTAGTGGCTCAACCCTTTAGTGGATATCTTGCATACTATAGTATCACTTTCTGGGGAGATAATTGTATGTATGCTACATGTAGCCTACTTGTTTTAGCTTTCAAAGCTTTATCAGCATGGATGGCAACATAGTAGAGAGTCAATATTATACTGTCAGCTATAATTATTATGCATGTATTATGTAGTTCACTATCTAGACTGTTAGTAATAGTTAAATCAATAACTCAACTAGAGTATTGTGTTCATATTCAAAAATCAATACCGGCGCTAGCGAACCCTCAGATGATGTCAATATTAGTGCTGCTCTAATTTGTAATAAAAGCCAGGTCTCTCTATCGTTTTTATGTGGCATATTGATCTATACTCAAAACCAAAACAACTATTAAAGGGGAAAATCACAAATTTTGAAGTGATTCTAAAGTGATAGTTCAAAATCTGGCGGTTCCAGACGTCATTTCCACAAATATCAAAATCCGCGTTTTTATCCAAAAAATCGGTTTATCTGATTGGTCATGGGCGCATCCTTATTGGTAGTCTAAGATCTGCAGACTTACACCGATATGCGAGATGACTAATATATGCCCCGTTAAAACCACTATATTGCTATAGCCGTGCTGTTTCCGGTGAGTTTGCGCATTCGCAGTTTAGTGGTTTGCTACGGCTACTTGTGTTTTTTTTGTAATTTCCAAAGTTTTATGCTACTTACACTTACTTGTCTTTTATACCGACTAATAGCTCACGGCATATTCTACAATGCATATTCATTCATCGGTGAGAAATCAAATCAAGTTATATTATAATAAATATTTGTTCATTCTTTTCTAATCCTACTAGATTATTTCCCACCGACTCTCACTCTGACTGACAGTCACTGCAGTTTTACTGAACTATAAAAAACGCTAGTTTCAATTTGTTTAAAATAGTTATTTATCACCAATTATGTTAGTTCTTATTTACTTATGCACGTAATTAATTAATAACTGTTATACCATGGGTTTCATTGGTAGTTCAGCGGAGCTAGCAGTGACTCTCAGTCATATTTGGAGCTAGCAGTGACTCTCAGTCATATTTGGAGCTAGCAGTGACTATCAGTCAGATTCAGCTAGCAGTGACTCTCAGTCAGATTCGGAGCTAGCAGTGATTCTCAGTCAGATTCAGCTAGCAGTGACTCTCAGTAAGTTTCCGTGGGAAATATAACATGAACTGAAGCTGCAATAAAATCACTTTTATTTCTTTGGCATCAGATTGCTGTTGACTAGACACAAGACAAATGAATCACCAGTTACTGCTTCCTTGCCGCTGTAAATTAATGATTATAAGTCAAACAATCAATTGAAGGCAATGCAAATCAATATAATAATATATCATTCAATTTATTTAGTGTGTTGCTTTTACCAAAACAGGCTAAATATAAATGATTAAAGCTGTTAGTTGGAGATGGTAAAGCAACATTTCCAAAAAAAGACAGTTCCAGCAGGACGTTTCTCAACTGTGTAGATTACATTTATTAGAATACAATTCACCGATAATTAAGTTTAATTGAATGAAAAATTAGTATTAAAAAGGAAAATTAATGGGTGGGGTTAGGGGTTCAAACTGTCCCGGAGAGGTTTAGTTTGGAACTATCTTTTTCCCATTGTATTGGATTGCAGTACATCACTTCACCTCCATACTTTCCTGGTGTTCTATTTTTTCCTTTACTGCCTATTTTAATTTTATTTTAATCTTGCTAATTTTCATTTCATGGCGTGCGTTCAGATAAATAAAATTAAAATAAGCAGTAAGTAAGCCCAATGACTGAAAGAAAAAAACAGAGATGCCAGACTCAGTTAATTCAAGCAACATTTTATGGCTTATTAAAAGACTCGTTTCCAAAATAAAGCTTGCAAACATCTCTGGAAAAAAACTAGTATCCTATGTATGTTTGTGCAATATTATGAATCTGTTTGACAATACTGACCATTAAGAAATTTACTTTAGCCTCAGTGACTGTGACAAACCCTATTGATACTCTTAACTATTCTCTAAAATGGCATAGGCCTATGTGACTAAAAGTATTGGGCCTACACTGTGGTGACTTGGTGACTACTATATCTAACTACTACTATTACTATTGATAATTCAACTTCTGTTGATTCTATTGATACTGTAGCTACTACTGCTACTACTGGACCCCCTGGTACTACTGCGACAACTTACCACTTTTCTACGACTAACTATTATTGTAACCAACTACTACTATTACTACTGCTGATTTTAACTACTTGCATGATTACTACTAATGCAACCATAACTAACTACTGAAATCATCGTAACACTGCTACTACACTGCTATCACTTCAACTTACTACTAACTACTACTATAAGTAACTACTCCTACTGCTAATACGAACTACAGCTAACACCACAAATGGTTCTTTTATTTTGCTAGTAAACTGCTGCTGTGACTACTAATACTGACGATAGTGGGCATACTATCAATGTTGAGTTGATACTAACACATACAGCTTGTTGACTTGTGTTGTAGGATGTTGCAGTGCCTGCTGCAGTTGGGCCACCAGATGCCGATATGCTCTCTTACTTTATTTTATGAGTTTGTAGTACTGAAGCTCTAATGAGTTTTACCATGCACTAGCCGATGCTTTCAAGAAAATGCAGTTTCATATCCATATAGCTCTTGGGGTAGGTAGTTGTATGAATAACTACTCGGAATCCTGTATCTTAAACATTGATGCTTTATCGGCAAAGAAGATTTAGAATCTGATACTCCTTCAGTCTCTAATAATTTTAAATTTGGTTGTTATAGTAATTACACTTACATGAATTATCCATTGTTACACATGAAGACTGTGTGTGTAGGCAGATCTATGTGCAAATGAAAGTAATACACGAGACAGTCATTTCTTGGTTGCAGATAAATTCTGGTAAGATGTTCCAGACAAAATGTTATAGCCTTGGAATGTCGCAAGAGACACTGATGGAGGGTAAACTATCCAGTTCAACAGGAACAACTTTAGGAAGAACCCTCATTCATCATTGCAGTTGGTCTGGTATCATTGCCGGCAGTCTCCTTGAGGTTAAATATTTGTCCATTGCTTTTGCATGTAGGTGCAGTAGTGGTGAAAGCTAGATAGACCTCCTTACTCCTTAGCTGGGGTTTTGGAGAAGGAGAATAAATCTAGAGAAAGCGATTTCTGTTTAAGTTTTACTGAAAAACAGAGGTTATCTCAAATTTCTCCACTTCTGCATCTAAACAATTATTGACCTCCATGGCCTGAATCTTGCAACCATTTGCTATCAGCCATTATGTTAGCTGTCAACATCATATGGTCAACAAGGTCAGTCTATAACTGTAGGGCTTGCCAGTGACCTCTACCTCACCAGCTATGCAAGTGTTCAACTGTTGAAATCCTGGCAGTGAAGTTGAAGTTTGATCATAACACAGTCCACTGCACTCTGCTGGAACTTCCTCCACTTGTACACCTCTGCTCTGACTGCTCAATACTCTCTAGCACAATCTGTTGGCTATGTTATAAAACCATAGTATATGCTATATGGTGGTAATCATTAGTAGTGCTTTGCCATAAATTCAGCAGTTGAAGCTATCCTAGCCTAGCCTAGCCACCTGCAGTATAATATTTTAATGTGTACTTTTAATAATACTATTACCAATGTTTTTCATGGGTAGCAGAGTGTCAGAAATTATTTCTAATGATATTGTGTAAACCTTTTATACATGCATATGTATAAAATATGTATATGTAGATATAATATAAAGAATTCGTGATTACATATAATGTTTATAAAAATACAGTGTGTTGTGCCATATGGTACCTTCAGCATGTACATGCACGTTCATTTGTCATACATAAGTTTTATAATGATAAAATGTATATTATATTAGTAATATAATATTATATTACTGATACATGTACAGGTATAAATGCATTTGCATTGTTGACAGACGATGCTAAGGTCTATGTGATTGCACTGACAACTCAATTAATCCACTCAATTTATAAATGCAGTCAAGAAATTGAAATGGAAGTAAGGAAAACAAGTACATGTATAATTAGCATAGCATTATATTATACGGATAATAGTATAAAGTTATCTCCCCAGGAATGGTCGATCGCCGGAAACCGTAGTCTCACAAAATAGAATGCCGAAATCTAAAAAAGGAGATAACTCCTAATTTTTCAATCGTTTAGAAGGAGTTTTAATTTCACTAATTGAGGCATAAGAAGGGTCATAAAATACAAATCCTTTGTTATTAATAAGAGAACACATGTTGATTTAGTATACTGTACAATAATTGTTTGAATATCTTGTTTAGAACAGTACAAAAACTAACTTCAAAGTAGGGCACAATTTGTGAAATTCTCCTTTAAGCTGCCTACATAATAGTCTCTATCATTGATTATATAAAGTAGGCCGGCACCGGTGTTGCCTCCCCACTGATATTCGGTTTTTGGGGTGGTGGTAATCAAACACCGGTTGACACCGGTTCTCTTGTGCCTAGTCTCATTCGGTGTCAACCGATGCCAAATTTGGATCGATATACCGAACCGCACCGGACCCCATTGATCTTGGTCTTAAGCGGTGTTAGACGGTGTCAACTTTGGTTCGATATACCGGATTGAACTGGTCCAGGAGCTAGTTCGCCTAATAGAGTTGTCCCATCATGACCGTTCAATACAAGGGAACAAAAATCCTCAACACTTTCTTGCAACATGAGTTCATGCCAATCATTGTTTATTTTATCTTCAGATATGGCTTCATTAAAACATAGTATATGTATATTATTTTATTTAAGTGGCTATTGGGCTAATGAAAGTAATCAGTGCTTACTCCTACCCCCAAGATTTTGTATTTGCCCATGTAGTCTAGTGAGTCTTAAGTTGCATTGCGTTGGTTCAGTGCAAAATTGTGATAAGTCAACTTTTCTCAAAAACTGAGCTATATGGTCCACCATGGTAAATATTATATTTTCCATGCCTTAAATAAGTTTTGAATGCCATTTTTTCATATTTTGGGGCTCATTTTCACTACCAGTTTGTTATAAGTGGGTTGTCATTTAGTGCCATATTGTTATAACTCAACTTACAACAATTTCGTGCTTAGCAATATTTCATTGTTGATAACCTATGTTGAGTGCCAAATTGTTATAACTCAAATCATATTAATTTTGCTCTGAGCATAGTTTTCACATAACATTAACACATTCAGAGCATAATTGTTATAACAACAATAGGAATGTCACAAACTTTGCTCTCAACATTAAGTATTAATACCATAATACTAATTGTTACTACTAACTGTATTGTCAGGGAAGCTACTCATTAATAGAATGTCACAAGTTACTTACACTGAATAAATAATAGGCTACATGATTCATTAATAAACAGTATCTCTAGTCTAAAGTAAAAAAGCATGACCCTTTCCACTTCATTTGTTTAGTTGAAGAGTGTAATTTATTGCAGTATGAATACACATGCTTTATAGCATAGCTTGTGTGTTTATGATCACCAGGTTAAAAAAGAAGATGGCGTATAAATTCAGCATCAAAATAAATATCTCCTTAAATCTGCATCACGTTGGCTAAAGTTGACAATAAGTGCATTGCACTAGCTACAAGCAGACCAGGACTGTAGGTCTGCACTTCACTTACATAATATGCCTACATTCAGCTACAAACATTATATTATATACTTGATTTAGTTATTTTACTGTCAATACTACAACTTAACACAACCAAAACTGTTGAGAGCGAAATTGTTATAACTGCTACTATGGACAAAACTGGCAAACTTATCTACCTCTTTGTTGAACATGGTGTATAGCTAATGCAAATATGGATGTATGTTTGATATATTTGATTTATAATCAGTCTGTTTAGCTTTTAAAATATGTACATTATATTGATCAGTAAAGAATTGAGAGCAAAATTGTTATAAGTGCAGTTATAACAATATCACACAGATTACAGTTTAGCGCAAAATTGTTATAAGTCATTTTCTGGCAGCGCTAGCTACTATATGCCGAAAAGAACTTGGTGAGGAGTTGCAGCATGGCATGAGAAGTACACTGTGAAAAAATTGTGAAGTTAGGTAGCAACAGAGATTTACAATAATAAAATATACACTAAAATGGCCATAACTCAATATCAACTAATGGGGACTTATCACAATTTCGCACTAAACCCACGATTGGGTCTTACTTCACCTATTTTATGTAATTTTAATAAATATATTAAATATAAAAACATGAGGCTGAACACACACCCAACCGACTACATATAATTTATTAGATTTATTACTGATTGTGACCAAATTACAGAAGAAAACCAGCAAACATTGTTTCCACCACACTCGTACCATTGACACAAAAAGATAACGAATTTAAAATGACATGGGCTAACTTCATATCACAAGAGAAAGAAGAAACGCTAGCATAGTTGCACATGATGTAATGATAATGTAGGGAATCTTTCTTGCAAGCTTTCTTGATAGATTCGATTGCTGATTTGGTATAATTCAGTGTGTCCACCGATTGAATCTAGCAGATTTGTCTTTAGATGGGATATTACGATGGCTCAGTCCGATGAATTCTACCTACAAAATATTGATTGAACATTAGTATCAGCTTATTTTAAATAAATAAAGAGCTGGTGCTTACCAAAAGCATAACTACACAACGATTTTAAATTAAAAAGCCATAATTAATAATGATTAACTATTATAAGCATTGTAGCTATTCTTAGTATTAGTTACAAGCGAATATAACCAAACTTAAACATTAGTAGTAGATTAATTATAATAGAAATAATTAATCCAATGGCATGTTTAAATTTAATTATATAATATTAATATTATTTATAATAATATAATCCATTATATTCGATCGTATACTACTGTTCTATTTCAGCACACTATTCATGAACAAAGCAATCATATGCAAACGATAGAATATAATCTACCAGAATCTGCTAAGTTACGTAATTATGAATCAATTTAGTATAATTTAATAATAATTATTAATTACTACCTCCACAACATTGATAATCAATCACAGCCACGATGGCAGTTAATGTTGAAACGGATTAGCGAAGGTATGCAACCTAGTTTGAAGTGAGGTAAACAAGAACACGTGATATTAGACCGCATGAATATTGAATGACTACTGGCATAGCGGTCCGGTTCGATAGAATCGAACTACACCGAACCATCGATATATCGTTTGGGCACGGTGCCGGTGCGATTCGGTGCATAAAAAAATTGCCGATGTGTAACACCGAGGGTTCACACATCGTTTACATCGTTTGAAACCGAAACACCGTGCAGGCCTAATATAAAGTACTCGGAATTTTGGACCTAGTAAACCGTATGCGTATACATGTACAATTATAAGTGTACAACCTTTATAAATGGAAAATTCATCACTGTCATAGAGACAAATGGTACATTGTACATGGTTTAGGGTTTTGATTCAACTAAAGCAACTGTTTTCTACCATTGAGACACCTTTGGTATCTATTTTCACGAAGGTAGTTGTTTATAAAAATGAAATAATTTGCATTATCAACCCTATCATCATGCTAGATAGTACTTTCCCAATGATGTTGTTTTTGTGTGCATTGCATCAGATGTAATATAATTACATGTATCTACATAATATACATCCTGCCAGCTGGGAGTCGTTCTCTCCCACCAATGCTATTATATAACTTGGAGTTACGCTCTCATTAAAAGGAAATGTTGGTCTAATTAGTGTTATCATCCCAGTCCTACGCTCAATGATAATTATTACAATGACATTAATATACACTACTATATTGTTACTTATGCCCTATCCTATATACTATTTAGTAATTTGGTTTAATTGTAATGACCTAATATTTGTGTTTCAGTCCCTATAAATCTAGTCCGTCTCTCCCCATGCACGTGTCTGTAATTGTGCATATGTTATATTTGTAATTGCGAGCAAGTGTGACATTAACCCGTAAGCTATTTATTTATGGGAACCTATAACATTTATCTTACAATTACCCTGTATCGTTTACGAAAAAATAATGTTTATGGCCCCATGCCCTGCACTCAGTATGGTTGTATGGGTGCGCTATTATTCCGTATAATGGGCCTATATTATATGCTTACATTACGCGTACTAGAGCATTAGGGAGGGGAAGGAGGTGTTTTATCTGCCAACGTTACCAACATCAATTTTTACCATGACAAAATCGAAACTCCCATGAAAATTTTGTTGACACAGTTTAATGAGCGAATAAATGATCGTTTTGACTATGAGCGAATGCTCGTGCGCAACTTCTGTAAGGTTTGAATTCGCTCCAATTTTTTTTTCGATAGTAATAAAATGGAAGTATACATTTAGTTGCTAGTTAGACTACATGAACATACATTTGATAATTCAGTTACAAGAAGAACTTGCTTGAATCTCTCACATATATTTAGAATAATCTAATTTACCTAGAAATGCTCAGCAGAGTAATATTATGGTTATTAAAAGGTGAGTTAAGTGATATAGAGGCTGGCTTTAATTAATGGTTGCTATGGAGATAACCATTTATCCAATTAACTGATGTCTAGTCCAGCATGATGTATTATTGTTATTATACATACCAACACATAAATAACTTATAATATATAACACAATGTAGTGTACAGTAGTGTTAGTTCAGTTCTGTATTGGATGGATTAATGAGATATGCTTTGCAGGGGTTACTGACTTCCTTGGCTCACACTACAGGATACCAGTCAGCCAGTCAGTCAGTCATGGAGTGTAACTTTGTGTAAAAAAGGTTCTACATAGAAGCACATGCAGTCTGTAGATAACAATGAATCGTGTGAAATGTTCCAGGAGTGCGTTCACACCTCCGGAGGTGTGGGCAGGCAAGACTGCGGAAGAGCTGAAAGAACTTGCTCTAGATCATAACTTGCTGTCATCAGAAGTATTTTCTGCAGCAAGTGGTCCAGATAATGGTGTGGAGTTTGCTGCTAAACTACTCAAGGGACAAGATATTACCAACAATAACACTGACACAGAGTCTAGTGAGTATATCACTCTCAGTGCTCTTACTGTTCAATGTTACCTCTTGGTCACAACTATGATATTAACTGATATGTTGTTTGTTATTATTTGTTTTCACATCTTGTTATAGCCATGTAGCACATTTCTGCAGTGTGTAGGCATTGACTGCCTTCGATTATTATATTTTTGGACCACTAAATAAATGGTTCTAAACTTTCCTGTGTCACTGCTCTATATTGTACAATGTAGGCCTATGTAACCTCTTGCCCAAGCCTGAGCTTCTAAACAAACTGGCTTTGTAACACGTAGATTCCAGGCTACTTTCACACCTGGTTTCTCAGAAATAATCACCACTTTGTAGTTGCCACGGTCAGTTTTCACATTGTCAGCTTGTAAATTGTAAAAAGGTATTTTCACACTCAAGGGTCCATGACAAAACCACTTTCTATGCGTTTCATCTACCCATCTAGTAGTAGGCTTATAATAGCATCAACTAGAAGAAACCAGCTCATATTCCCCACCTGACAGCTGTAACAGGTAATACCATGGTGTAATTATATACTGGCAGGCTGGAAATACCCTATCACTTCTCTAATGTCAAATTATTATTGCAAAAACTGAAATTTTAGTGAAAGTGCAGTGTGTCCACCCAGTACACTGTATGCCCATATGCAACCTTACACGCTAGATTTATGTGGGCCTACAATCCCTACTACTTAGCCTATACACCTCTAAGATTCAATATACAATCTGCATGGTAATACCAATAAAATGTTTAGTACATCAGTAATGTTCATCTAGTCATTTGACCTCTGGTTTTGCATTATTGTTTTTTGTTTGCTTGTTTTGGCAACCCTTACTGTACCATATAATGGATCATTAGGTTCATGATTGGGGTTATTATAGGCCATGTTATAATATAATGGTGAAGGGGTAATGTAGGCTAGAGTCATATAAACTTAATTACTCATTTGGCTGTCACCCATTAAAATGGAGCAGAACTTGCTACTGGGAGAACAGCAAACCTGGGATGATTTATGGATTTACTCTATTTGAAGTGCATCCCATTAGGATGATATATATTCACCAGGTACCTACAGTACCTTACTGGGAGGCAGTATTTGCACTGTCTAGAATACAGATGTAGGTAATACAGTGTTAGTACACTGTATAGATATGGATTAAGCCATCTAAAACCTGATTAACTGGTGATTACAGGGATTATTGTACACCAGTCCCTATAAGTAAATATACAAAATATAAGTGTCCATGTACAGGGACGGTGGGCTGGGGTCCAGTCCAATATAGACATTTATGGTAAGATCAAGGGCTCATTATGTTAGCCCTTAGCCCCTATGAGTGAGTAGCCCCTACTAAAAGCTCTTACAGCAGACAGTAATTTGTAGGGCCTGAAATACTGATATACTCCTCTAGTTGTGTAATTAAGTAATCAATAAGCATGGTTTATTTTATCCTTGGCCAACGTTTTCCTGATCAGTGCACTTGTTGGTGTTAGAAGGCTCAAAGCTCGAACCATCTAGCTACTAGCTGGCATTTATACACTAGTCTTGAATAGTAAATATAAATAGATACTATTAGTATTAAAATAGAATAGATTTGATCTATTTTAGGGCCTACCTTATCCTGTTGACCTTTTAGTTTGAAGATATGGAATTGTCCCTCCCTGAAATTGTTTGCTGGCATACATTGTATGCGCAAGTACTCACTACTCAGTACTTAGTACAAGAGCTATAACAGTGCCCTGGTTTTTTCACTACTTGTTCTGTTGTGTGGAATTTAGTATAATGAGAATATTCCAAATATTTATTATTATTGAAAATATTTCAAGAAGGCATGAATTTGTGTTGCATTCTATGCAAGGGGGTGTTTCCAACAGAATCAGAAAGCTGACGGCGCAGTACTTGGGGTTCAAACCTGGAAATTATTGGTTTGACCCGTTGCTGGTTGGCAGAATATGTTGTTGTATATTTTCCACTGTAGAACTATAATATCCCAGTCACTATTCAGATGTGTTGTGGGTTGGCTACTATGTACATGGTAACTTAGGGAGTAGGTTATAAGAGGGATGGGTGATAACACATTATGCAAAGTATGTCTATCCGCTGTCACAGATGATTATAATTATCACACTTTATACTTGACCAGTATATTTGACTATGCCATTGAACCTCCACCAAACTGCTCAAGTATCTTGTATCCAGGTTATGGACTGGCCACTTCATCTCTCTCCCTAGCCGTGAAAATGAGTCAGGATCCAGTCATTTCTGACTCAACTTTTATCTTTTTTGACACATTTCCAATTTACAAGTCATACAAATGTTCACATTTACATGTACAGTACATGTAAATTATAGTGGCATATAAATTAATAATTAATCAGGATTTTTCCAAATAATATTGCAAAATATACTGTAGAGTCAGAGCATCATTTAGCCCTTCTGTCTGTCAGCCGCTAGCTGCTGTAGCAGTTAGTCAGTGTATCTGCTATCTGCAATCCTACATCCTTCCCTGCTTTCTATACATGGTACACTAGATGTCTAGTAGTAGCAGCACAGGGGAGTTGTTGACAGGTGGAAACTCGTAATACCAATCTGCCAGTGGAAACAGGTGCTTGGTACATTTTTTTGAGTAAAAAAACCAAACTCCATGTTCATACAGCATATAGCACCTGCGTAGTACCTACATGGTGCAATCTGCCTCCAGAGTATATTGATTTGATGATAGATAGACCTGATATTGTTACAGCCGAGAGGACACCCAGCAGCAGTACTGGCAGCATAGCATGGAGTCAGAAACGTAACAGAAAAGCCTATGGTACTTCTCTCTCCTTGTATGATAAGAACCCAGTAACAGGAATAGTTTCAGGTTAGTAACCTCAGTCTAATACAAGGCAGTGAAGGGGGTGTTGCACTCTTCCAGGGTCATATGCTGGTGATTTTCAGCCCAGCAGCCAGTAATTATTTACCAACACACTCTTTTCCTATTCTTTTGGAGTACTTGGAACTCAGATCACTGCATGATTGTGTAGTTATTCCAACTAGTCAATATCCACATATATAACTAACTCTTCTACTCCCTTAGAGATAGTCATATAGAAGTCATAAATATATATTATAGAAATGAGTAAGCTATGGATTTGATTAGAGACATTCATAACATAGTCATGTAATATGTGCTTACTGTACTTGAGGGTATAATATAGGTCTAATCAATAAGTGATATGCAGAACTATAATATACCTGAACATTGTACACAATAAATACAAATAATACATTAGGGTTTCAGGCAGCTGAGTCATACTCAAAACTGCCAAGCATACAGTATCTCTCTTGAGAATACAACTATTAGTTCTACCTTCACCTTAGCAATTAATTATAGATGTAATATTGTTATAGCACTACCATATGAGTCATAAAACTGATGTTCAATCTCAGTATCATCTCATCATAGCCATTTCCTACCACCTGCAAACAGGAACGACTTTAACTGGGCTGTGGCCACAAATATTACATATATGTCAAGGTGTTGATATATACATAATATACTCCACTCAACCTATCATCATTTACAGATTCCGACTGTCAGTTACTGCTTACTGTAGAATAGTAAATATACCAGCGAGGGGAGTTATCTGCTTTCGTAACTGTACCGTTGCTGTGCAGCCTACTAAGTACAGCGGATGCTGGTAGTTGCCAGTCATATGAGATCGAATTTGGTGTTAGAGTTAGACTGATGTTGTGCTAGTCATCCAACTGATGCTAGTAGCCTTTTACTATAATATACATGGAGTTGTCTGTCCCTGTTGTACTCACAAGAGGAAGCAACTCTATGTAAACCCGTCACATGGTTTGGAACAATATTGCAGCTAACACCAAATGAGAATATTAACATACAGTGCTCATGTGTATTACTATTAGAGTGCTGGCACTAATACAGTTATATAGTCACTACAATGACAGAACTTACCATTACATGAGATATCAATATTGTTAGTACAGTGCAAGACAAGACACCTGTTAGATAACATTTCAACATTGGAGGTCATGTTGATTGTGGTGGCGACTTAAACCATATAAGACATAGTATTATAATAATAACATTGATAACAAGACGTCTATGACTTGATGTAATGTCAATATACAATCATGCTTTTCTTGGCAAGCTATGCCCTCATGAAATTGTTGTGCAATCTTACTTTATTGTGCACTGGTAATTATTGTTTTTGAATTAAATATCAAAGTCTTCAAAACAAAAATCTACTAATGTTCTCAGTGGCATGGCATACAATCCATTCGATGAAGAGTACAATATACTATGGTCCCATATGCTACAGAGAATAGCTCTCTTGGATTGGATGAAAGAATAGTAAGGTGCATGGGGTCATCATGTCAGATTTTTGTGTTCCAACTCAGCAAAATTATAGGAGGGAGGCATAGGAAAATTTGGGCTTGACTCTCCACCTCTAAAGAAGTCATCTGTTCCATTATTTTGACCCAATAAAGATTATGCTAGGGTGGGTGGGGCCAGGACAATTCTTGGTGAATTTATTCTTGTTTTCTTGAGCTTTGGTAAGAGAAGTCATAGCTCAATGTGTATGTTGTCTCACAGTACTAGCTGTTAATACTTTGGTTGTCATTAATAATATTTGATATTGATGACATCAAAATGCACAACCATGTGCCATTTTGCAATGTGCACATGAGCTGCTGTAGTCAATTTTTGATATTGGAATTGTCTTCTCTCGAATTCTGATTCAAATGAATAGGGAGACAACTCCAAAATACAGTATCATTATTTGTCAACCAGTGAATACACTATACTTTTGTTATAATTGACAGGTGATCCAATTGCTGACTCCTATGCATACATAGCTAGAAAGAACAGCGTGATTATGGTAATAGCTGATGGTGTTAACTGGGGAGAGAAGTCAAAGATAGCAGCTAGATGTGCAGTTTGTGCCGCCATAAACTTTCTCCATGAGGAGGTGTTTGTCAATCTACATATTCTCTACTCCACAAAGGTAAATTCTATAGTGTGAGATCACAGATATGGTATAGGTACAAGCAGAATCGTGCAGGAAGGAGGTTAAAGCTAACAATATGGCTTAGGATAGTGTGCATATGTATATTTTTTATAATAGTTTATATTACAGTTTAAGTATGTGCTGAGGGCTGGGAAGAAGGTAACATAAAATGTAAACTTCTTATTCAATGTAGTTTATGTAATAAATGATGTTCTACATATTTTTAGAATGCTTTGCTGCTCATGAGGAAAGCCTTTGATATTGCTCACCAATCTATACTAGAACACAAAGGAGGGCTGACAACTCTCAATATAACTATGGTACTTCCTATGAAAGACTCTAATCACTATGCAGTGTGTTCGGTGAATGTGGGCGACAGTCTGGCATATGTGTTTAGTAAGCGTTATGGTATGAATGAACTCAGCATTGGTTCTCATGATGTCAATGAGGCTAGGAATATGAAAGATGTGGGGGGTGCTATAGGACCAGTCCATGATGATAAGCCTTATTTGACCAATCTAACATTCTCCCTAACTACTTGCGAACCTAGTGACATAGTATTCCTAACTACAGATGGTATTAGTGATAATTTCGACCCAGTGGTCACAAAGATTGCTGTACCTGGACGCAAAGACTCTCTACTGACAAGTGTGGACCATAAGGCTGAGATGTTACCTCATGAGAGACATTTGTTTGCTATGAAAGGCATGGAGAGAGTTATACATGAATATGAATTAGAGACCGAGCTGGACATATCTGCCAGAGAGCTGTGCAAGGCTCTCAAGCACCATGTCATTAGTGTCACTGAAAGTAAACGTCTAGTCATAGAAAATCCGGCCTATTATAATCGTAGGTACAAATTAAAGGAGAAACAGAAGATTGAAGAACATATAAGGAAAGCTGTAAAAGCATTACCAGGTAAACTTGATCATGCTACAGTGGTCGCCTATGAAGCAGGGGTCTACAGAGATGAATGCTCTCCTAATGGTAGCTATGATGACATCGTAGGTGCTGACACTAGCTCCTCCTCATCACACAGGAGCAGTATCAGCAGCACTGGCGAACCTTCCACCCCTCCTACATGTATATTAGAGTCAAATGTTTAGTCAGCTGCTTGCCAATACCACAAACTCATTTCATCAAATTTAGATCTGAAGTTATAATAATTGAATATCATTTATATTGTGTTTGCTGTTGGTAGTTGAAACTGTAAGCTTATTCTGCTGTTACTGCTGGTATTTAATGTGTAAATGAATGAATATATTATAGAGACTATTTTACAAATATATATATTATTATGTCTATTTTTTGTTGTATTTTGAGATATCACAGCTTCTTTGTTTTATATTGTACATGATTGTATTATTCAAAATATTATACTCAATTTATAACAAATAAAATTTAAGAGACAAAGCTATCATGATTGCGAGGGATTGATTTAGACACAATATATCAATATTACCATAACCAACACTGTCTATAAATAATAATAGTGACTATAAAAACTGTAGAAGAATAAATCCATAAAACAATTCTCTGCATTATTTTCTAAATTTGGGCTAAAGACCAACTGTTTATATAAATTACACATGCATAGACATGGAATGAGGCATAGACTAGGAAGACAAGCTATAATGGCACAATAATTAATTATCTTTGTATTAGCTTCTGTAGTCTATAGTAGTGTGGTGCAACGATGCTTTGGCTATCTCTCGAAGTATCTACAGCAATAGAATTCAAATAAATATGTACTATCATTATAACGATGAATCTTTAGCCAACATTCTAATGGAATAAAAGCTAGGAATGAAAACATCAGTAACAATATTATTCTAATACTGGCAGCTAACCTGTGGTTTACAATATTCCTCCAGCCAGTTAAAAGCAGTCGCAGACAACTCCGCAAAGTTAGATGCTGAAACAGAGCTGTTGAAAGGAAGAAACAGGTTATCCATCATCTGCTGGAACTGCAAGGATTGAGAAAATAAGATGGCTATTGACATTGTATAACCTTATAATGACAGCTATTGATATAGCACAACTTTATATTACAGCTATTGATATAGTACAACCCTATATTACAGCTATTGATATAGTATAAACTTATATTACAGCTATTGATATAGATCTATTGATATGGTATACCCTTATATTACAGCTATTGATATGGCATAACCTTATATTACAGCTATTGATATGGTATAGTCTTATATTACAGTTATTGATGTGGTAGGCCTATAACCGTATTATATTACAGCTATTGATATAGTATAACCTTATATTACAGCTATTGATATGGTATAACCTTATTATATTACAGCTCTTGATATGGTATAACCTTATTATATTACAGCTATTGATATAGTATAGCCTTATATTACAGCAGAAATATCTCAATTCAATTGATGACCATGAATCTCTAGCCTACGTAACATAATACAGAAATGATAATAAAATTTCACAACCCTGCCTGGACATGATGCTGGTGTAATTTTAACCCATGCATGGTACAATGTACATGTATGACAGCTGGATAAAGGATACTATTGAAGTGTAGACAGATTGAGTTACTTACAACTCTGAACTTGAGTTCGTCTGGGAGCTGATCAACATCCTCCACAGGGGTAGCCTGGTGTAACTTGACGATATGCTCATAGTTTCTATAATATTACTATTGCTTGTATATCAGCAAATCACTATGGTGCAATGGGGCAATAATTTTGGAGTTGTCCTTTGTGGGAATAGGGTACATGTACATATGAAAAGTACAATAAAGCCTCACTGTTACAGCTTTAAATATCACAGGTGCCAATCAAAGTTATTGAACAGATTGTAGCAACTAATATCTAACAGCATAGCATAAAATATTTACTCAGTTGCAAATATAACAGGATTTATAGGATATAATCCTATGAAATATGGATAGAAAGCTGCAAAGGGTTTCACAAGACACTAGCCTATTAATAGTCACTGTTAGCTATTATACTAACGCAGTGAAACAGGGAGGGTAGTTATGCAGCTACACACTTTAGTGTTGCCCAGTAACATTTTGCTTATGCTATATGTTACATAGGCTAACATGGTATCTCTAGACCATAGGATGAACTTGGAGATTATATTTGTGTATATCCTGATAGTATTGGTACATTAGTAGATTTAACATTTTGAACCCAAGTATTATATTTTGTTATGGTGTTTTATTCATGCCCTGGGCCTATAGTTACTCAAATATAGAATGTCTTCTGATATTAACCCAAAAAATCATGACAGATGTTATGTCAACACAACAAAATGTTATTGGTACACATTATATAGGTTACACATACAACAGTACGTGGGATCAGTAAGTACATGCTGCATGTGCCGAATAAAAGGTGTACTTACGCCTTCATAATCTTCAGTGCCATCACGTCTTTCCTCAACCTGTCCAACTGCTGTTCCTGTTTAGTTTTATGTTGGAGTAGAAACTGGACATAATCGATGGCTAAAGAAAACAGTTTACTTGTCTGATTCAACTAATAAAACAAACTTCTCAGTGATAGACCTGGCTCATTTCATTCAACACACTTTGAATAAAGAAATAACAACATAATTATGACAAATACCATGACCAAAGGCCTTACAATTAATTAATACTTTTATGTAATATGAAATTTCTTGCCACTTACATCTCTGTAGTACTGTAGCTTTGCTAAGTTTACTAGCACCTAATGTATCAGCTTGCTGACAGCTTGGCACTATCCTTTGTAACTCTTCATATCCCCTCTTTATTGCATCGCGTCTCTTTTGCTCAGCATATGTATGAGCTTCCCTTCGCCGTTCCTTGTAATTAGCTGTAGACCTCGCATCACTATCATCATCATCTATAAATTGTGAAATAATTATACAGTGTAGATGATGCTCAGTATAGCTGAGAATATTAGTCATATCAACTATACTTTGCCGTAAGTTTTAAGTCTTAATGTCATTGACAGTTTGAGCTCTTGAACACATGCAATTGCAATTCATATACATGTACACATAATATGCACATGCACAACAAATTTATACACACATAATTAATCATATTAACTACATCAGGCTCATGCAAAAAGTTATTATATCTACTAAGTGGGATAATTTTAGAAATATATAAATTGTTGTGGGCCTACAAGAAAATTTTACCAAGCTCTAAATCCAAGAAGTATTATTGTGATATTAGTGAAGAGTGGCTTAGAGTATAATATCATGGCTCTGAGCTTGAATAACCTACTGTCACTGTTTTGTGCAGATGAACATGGTGAGCTGAATAAATAACCAGTGCTGCCAGATCTACAGGAACCAGAGACTTTGTCTTTCTCTACTTTTGCACTCAGCATCTTCAATAGTCTGCTATAGGAATCCCTATTGAACTCAACATCAAAACATGACTTAGATTGAATAAACTGGTAATTCTCAACAAGTTATTACAGTACTTATGCTATACAGCAGTAATTAATTAAGTATTGGACATGGCAAGACATGCATGAATATACAAAGTAATGCAAGAATATAAGAGGTAATTAGCGTTTATACATGGTAGGTCCGCCAAACCACATAACTGAAGCTTAGGATCCGAGGTAAGTCATAAGTTACAATCCATGATAATATTCATATATGAATATTATCAGGAATGTGCCTTAGACAATATTATATGTATTTTATATATATACATATTGTCTATGGCACAATCCTGGGTGAGACAGTTAGGGAAGCACACCAAGACATAACAATATGAGATCTAAGGCTCGTGTTTACCCTTTGACTGTCCAGAAAACAACACGACAGTTGACAGACCATGACAATCAGAACAGCAAAAATGGTCTACTCATCTCGTTATCATCGCCAATCAGGCTTACCAAGTCTCCCTGATTCTGCAGGAGACTCCCTGATTTTCAGCTCAAATTTTGGTACCCCGCCCAAAATGAACACCCCCACCCAAATGCCGAATCTCCCTGGTTTTCATCAGTGGAACTTGGTAAGCCTGTCGCCAATGACAATACTGATCCTAATAACACCATCTCCTAATTTTATAGATGATTATCATTATCACCATTATTTTATTATTCAAGTAGCATGGCATAAGTTTGGTTAGCCATTTCTGAAAAATTTAAAATAAAAATTTAATTTAATTTAAAATTTCGAACTACTTAGAAATTAAATTTGAGTATAATAGTTATAGTAACGTTAAAGCAAAAGTAGTTTATTTTTCGTGTAATTTACCATTACTATCTCTTCTTGCTTCTTGACAAATACTGAAATACCTAAGCAACTGCAAGGAGTAAGCGCAGAGTCGGGATCAGGATGATACATCAATCATCATGCATGCATTATTATAGAATTACTCTACGCTATACATGTATCTCCCTCTGAATCTCTGCATGGTTGCAAAATAAATGTAACATTTTGCATAAAGTTAAATATTATCATTTTGCATGTTTTGTTTGAATCTTATGTTATAATATTTAATACATTGTTATTGTAATAATTATTACAAGTGCAATTATGCAATTTTAATAGCCTGTGAGTAATCACGATCTCTTTGCATTTTTTGTTTTGTTATCATGATTGATGCTGCGATATTGCCACAGGATCTTTGATATTGTTGCAGAAAGAATCCAAAGAACATCGACTGAGGGATTTCTAGGAAGGATATTCAATATTTGTAAAGAAAAGACAATTCCCAACGCAAATGCAACGGGGAAAATGACCGAGGAAGAACAACTTCCATTTGCAGGTATCCACTTCTAGTGGGATGGTGACGGGGTGTTACAAACCACTCTTGCTCTTGGCAGAGGTTAGATTGATACAGAGTTTGAAAAGTGAAAAAATTCTACAACACTAGCTACTGGTATCTTTTTACTTATATAGTAAATCTTTTTTTGACAACTGTAAAACATCTCCTCCAAGATTATTAAAAGTGATTAGCACATATTAGCATCAATTAGCAAGAAATTAAGAATATGCTTTAATTAGATATCTGGCATTGTGTACAAAACCATGTGGCAGTTATAAATCCCAAGCAGCTGTACTACTGTAATACCAGTTGACATTTTATAATACTGAGAATGGGAACTTAGAAATAACATAGCTTTCAACATTACAATAAAGGACTGTGATAGTGTATTTTCCCAAATCACATGTAAATCTATATAAAAAACAAACAAGGATACATAACAAAATGGATATAATGGGGGAATACAGTCCTGTTTCCTCAGTTAAACCACAGGAAGATCTGCTTTATTAATAAGATAATGAACAATTTTAGAGGGTGTGTCCATATTCTCCAATTCAGCATCAGGAATCTCAACACCTAATAAAACAAATTCATATGATAATTCGTACATTCATTACATACCATGGTTTTCCAAACATCAGACACAGTTTAGATCAGAAATGAACTAAAATTGGACCACTTTGTCACAGGGTTTATTAGTGACCAAGTTAGGGTTCTATAACTTACAACCACCATAAATGTATTTTACCTTTAAATACTTACCAAACTCATCCTCAATAGACATGATCATCTCAACGTGGTCTAGGCTATCCATTAATAAATCTTCTTTAAATTGGCTTTCTAGTTTAATCTATAAAAGCATGTCTAATAATTAATATCGCAGTAAGTAGGAGTAAAATTTTAATTTATCTGTTTTATGATCACAACCCATTAGCACATCTATAAAATTATTCCCTAGAAAGAAAATGGTTCAGACTAATTAAAAAGTTTATTTTGCCACATAATACCTCAGAAGCCTTTGCTCCAAGCTTATCAAAGTTACAAATACATTCCAGTACTCGTGCAGACACATCTTGTTTTGCGTCGGAAGAATAGAAATTTGCTGATTGGATCCATTGAGTGATCTAAAAAGTTAATAAGTTAATGTATACATGTACCTGCCAACAATTCAAGAAAGCATAAAATTCCCTGGAGATGCAATTTGAAATAAATTTTTTTGCATGCAATATTACATGTAATGTGTGATGGAACTGAGAATAGGAAGCACATTGCTTAAATAGATTTCTACAAACAAGCCAAATCCTTAAACTGAATTGTTCGTATCTTTAGACCAAATTAATTGGCATTGAAACAAAAGGTTATTAAATAGGCCTATGTTCTTCTTTATAACTTGAAGTCAAATAAAAAAGGGCACTCCACCGTGCCCTAGTTGTTCACTTTTAAACTCACTCCAGTATTCCACTGACAATCATAGCGATAGTGTTACAAACGACAATGTGATGACACAAAAGATCCCTTATTGTCATTGCGTCCCACAAGACAAAACACTCTGGTGGTGTAGGTTGCTGCTAGCTCATAAGGCACTGCTTATGCAATCACTTTGGGAGATAAAGTGTAATAACGCAACTTGATAACCAATCAAAGCTACTCTAGTTTAAATGGTAAAGAATGTCACAGGTGCATTTACAATTATTCACATATTATCAGATATGGACCATAATAATGAATATACATATAGTAATAGGCAGGGGCGGCTATAGGCACCCACGCCACCATCCTAGGCGTGTGTTCAATGAAGCATGCAATACTAGCTGTGCTCTGTAAACTATTAATACTATGCATGTCCAGGCTTCAATTCATTTTCTATTCACTTGTTCAGGCAGTACAGTCATTGTATAGTACTGTAACAGTCATTTTATGTGTGTAGACTATACCCATACATGTTCATGTTTCACACTTATCTTGTATTAACTCACTCAGACATGTGAAATCCATGACTTCTTGAAAAAAGGCTGGTGTTGAAATTTTTCCTATATCCGCCCCTGGTAATAGTTCATTGTTCTACAGTTTTATTTTTGTTTACATATTCTATTGAATATTCGATATTAATATCAAGACAAATGTGGTTTAATCAAGGAGTAAACTCCTTGGTTTAATCAACGTACTAAACCTTTTTTAAGATGGGAAATTTTAGTGCCAGTTATCTCAACTCTATATATCATATCCATATACTTATAATCATTTCTCTATTCTGAACGAACCTTTGGTTGGGTGTATGGTTTAGCCAAAGTCAGCGATGTTTGGGTGACAACTTGTTGGTTAAATTTCTTGATATCTGGCAATTGGCATACGCATAATGGTCGTGAAGTCCTGTTGATATTAATAGTTTTTCTTAGCATTGCTGTAAATTGGTTGAATACATTTCTGCAAGCCATAATAATCGAATATCAGTTCAATGCCAGTTGGAAGAAATACAATCAAATTAAAATTAGGATGGCAAAATGATTCGGCCTTGAATTGAGCAACAGTCCAAAGCTTTAGTTCTTATTGGGTAGGGTGTGCTCAATGAGCGCCGTTAACTCAAAAACTACCAATACCTCTAAGCTAAAACATGAGTTGTCTCCCATGCTCACGCATGGGTAATTATTGTAGCTTGAAGTTGTTCTTTCACAAATCATGAGGGGACAACTTGTATGTACATGTATGTGTTTTATTCAACCAAAACATCGCCCCATATGGAGTGATAACACTAGGTTCTTACAAAAGGTTATTATTGCAATGGTGCATAAAAAAAGTGAAAAAACTACTCTTTCGCTTCTCAGTTCTGCATCTGGCTGGTCTAAATTTGACAGGCCTTCGAGAGGATGTTTTAAATTATTAAAACTGATCCTACTAAAAAGAGGGTGGCTCTGGTCCCCAGTAATCTTATTAAAATAGATTTGGGCTGTAGAAAGTAAAAAGTCATTTACAATAGGTAGGTCAAGAACAAATAGACGGTCATCGTATTACTCTATATTACTAAAAATCACTTTGGTTGCTATCTCCTGAAATCGCTCTAATTCATTCCTGTCTTTTTGCGCCAAAAATGTATACCAAGCAGGGGATGCATATGAAATAACAGGTTTGAGGTTGGTTTTGTAAAAAGTTAAAAGACCATCAGAATTCATCCCCATTTGTTTGAGTTGTTTCATCAAAAATATGCGTCTGCTGCACTTTCCTATAACATCACTGACATGAGTAGAAAAAGTCAGTTTAGAATCTACAGCAACACCTAAAAATTTGGCACTTTGGGATGGCGCTATGGTATGGTTAGAAAAAGATATGTCATGGTCAAAACCATCTTTATCAGAAAAAGCGACATTTAAAATTACTGTTTTATCATCATTTAATAGCATATTATTGGCTATTGATCAGTCCATGGCTTGTGTGATACCTGAGGAAACGTTATCTTGTAAACATCTCACAGGTTTGTAAACTTCAAACTACATGTACATGACTTGAATGTACAGCAGTCCATGAGCCTGGTTGGGCCCCCTTGCTAGTTTCATCAAACCCTCCACTTTTTGTGTAAAAATTCGAAATTTCATGCAAATTCCAATAAGTTTGTTTGGCAAAGGATGTGCAAGTCCTTGGTTTGCTAATACTTTAGTCTTTTATTATACTGTCATAGTCTTGGCCAGTAATTTGCAATTGTCAGTAGATGTTGACATTGTGAATGTTCAGGGGAACAATTTTATGCATGTTTGCACATTGAAACAGTCATGTAAACACACACACATATATATACCTGTTACTTTGTATTAATACTTAGCCCCGCTTGGGCCCCAGTCTCCTGTATGCCCCCCTACCAAAAATAATTGAGCACCCCTGGTGTATAGCATAACCAATTTCACTGTTCAGGAAGTAGCAAATTGATCTATTCAATCCAGTGTTATAAAGTAATCGATTGGTCTAAACTAGTTTTCCAAAGCACTGAAAAATAAACTATTTTGGGACCCTGAGCAATTTATTGACATAGTTTGATTTAGTCTTCAAAGGGTTTGTTTATATACATACATGTATGTATTGATACCCATTGCAATTATGCGCATTTTTGGGTACATTTATGATGTGATTGAAATATTATGTTATAGAGCCAATACGCATAGTACAGTTGCAATGTTGTTGCAAATTGCTGCAAAGCATGAAAAACGTATTATTATAGCAGGTGCATGCTCTTCATCACTGTATACAGGGTATAGTATTGTTAATGCCTGATATGGTGATGGAATGCTATCATATATGAGTATATATGCAGGGCATAGGCTCATCCATTTTCTACCTGCAGCTATTGTTGTGGTTTTATGTATACTTTGTGTGGTGATTGTACAACTGACACAAGGTGTGTATTTGGGTGTCCAACCAGGCAGCAAAAAAGGTAAAAAGACTATAGTAACTACTAATTATTGCTGTAAAGTTGTGTAATTTATATATGTATTTGAGTGTGTGTGTGAGTGTGTGCCTGTACATACATAATTACATATGCGAGGCCAGGCTTTGCAGACTTCAACATTATTCTACAAAATATAAATTATAATTATCCAACATATGATATCATGATTTCAAGTAGCCCTAGACATATTTTATTTGTTAGTTTCTTGATAATGATTTATAATTAGCAACTAAAGGAACGGAAGTTGTCTTCTTTTGACACCAAATGGGAGAAACATAGAGAAGACAACTCTGTGGGGCAATCTTGATCCGAAAAGGAAAGGGCTGACAGTCGTAATTATCAACGATAACTGCGTTGCAAAGATATGTTGTGTGCGTTGGACAGAAGATTGATCCACATAATATTGTATACAAATGAAGAAGCAAGTTAATCAAGCGCAAAAAGCAGCATGCAAAACATTAATGATTAATTAGTAATGTAGTTAGTTATTTTGTGCAACTGATTTTGTTTTCGTATGGGGGTGTCCCCAAATGAACATGATTAACGGGCGAAATATTTAGAAAGTAAAGGGACAGTTTGTACTCGTTCTATCCCCCACACTCCTCTGCCCGACTGCCCCTCCGACACAGGCAGTCACATTGACGTGATTGAACCGTTTAAAATTATCATTTTGATTTTGTTATACTAAGTAATACTATACTGTAATACTATAAGTCACTAAGTAGCACTCGGTCACTGTCGATGAGTGACTCACTGACTCTCAATCTTACTCGGTTAGTTAGGAGCAGTACAGTACTCAGTACTGAGTACTGTACACAACACTGTCTGACCGAGATAGACTTTGAGTTAGCCTTCTGTAACTCTTTAGGCGTAATTTGAATTTATTATTGTATTCATGAGTCAAGTCTTGGAACAATCTAATTAAATGATTTCAAGCTTGTCTGCATGATGGGTTACAATGATGCATTTTTAGCAAGGAATTTATTTTTGAGCAGTCAGAGACTTGTTTCAAATCCATGAAAATACCAGTCCCTGACTGGGGTTTGAACCCGGGGCCTCTACGGCACCTAATTGCCTAGCACAGTGAACAGAACATGCTACCACTACACCAGCTCAGCAACATAAAAAAGGAAGCTTCACCAGTGAGCAGTAGACATGCTCTGAGCGAACTGCGCACGAGGCACACCTCTTTTTATGGCCACCTTGCGCTTTATATGATGTTAGGGGGTTTGGCCATTTTCTATATATAATAATGTATTTTTGAGCAGTCAGAGACTTGTTTCAAATCCATGAAAAGACCAGTCCCTGACTGGGGTCTCCTTGCCAAAATACATCATTATAATATATAAAATGGCCAAACCCCCTAACATCATATAAGGCGCAAGGTGGCCATAATAAGAGGTGTGCCTCGTGTGCAGTTTGTTCAGAGCATGTCTACTGCTCACCGGTGAAGCTTCCGTTTTTAGGTTGCTGAGCTGGTGTAGTGGTAGCATGTTATGTTCACTATGCTAGGCGATTAGGTGCCGTAGAGGCCCTGGGTTCAAACCCCAGTCAGGGACTGGTATTTACATGGATTTGAAACAAGTCTCTGACTGGTCAAAAAGAAATTCCTTGCTAAAAATACACCATTATATATAAAAAAATGGCCAAACCCCCTAACATAATGGGTTACAGCGCAAGTAGATTTGAAGTTTGGCAAACACATAATAATAAACAAGTCCATTGAGGCTAGTAAAGTACTTGGGATGATTAAATATACATTCCATGATGCTCCACATAAAAGCAAGCTCCTAGCCTACAAAAACTTATGGTGCCGTCTGTTGGAATATGCTGACTGTGTCTGTTATCCTGCACAGAAAAACCAAATAGAATAACTGGAACAAGTACAGAACAGAGCTGTCCGCTTCATTAGCAACCTTAGAGGGAGAGAGAAGTGCAACCGACACCAAAACTATGCTAGGATTACTGGACCTCATGCAAAGACGGAAAAACCATAGCCACGCCCTGCTGACAAAGATACTGAAGGATGAAAACCGGCATGGAGATCTGACGTCCATGTATGATGAGATAGTAAATGACAGAGCCCATACTACCATGACTACTCGATTAGCTATAAGGGATGGACTTATCTCAATAGCTGCTTTTGCACGCAATCACCACAACAACTTTCTGCTGCATACTATAGGCGTGTGCACGGAGAATAAAATGGATTTACATAATGAAAATCATGACAAACCAATGAATACAGCGCTGTGAATTTAAACCAATATTTTTTAAAGGTAGCAGTACGCTGTAAAATTTGAATCATTGTCTAAGCACGCTGTAACACTGAGGTGCTCCCCTCATCAAAATTTGAGAGCATACCGTTTATTCAAAGATATGATAGTGCGTAAGTCAGTTGGCCTTTCTGAAGACTGGCATGTTGCATACATGACATGTTCCTCTGACAAAAAGAGGGATATGAAAAGAAACCCAGCAACTTCTTGTATTCCACTTGTATTCCATTCTTGTATGCCACTTCTGTACCTGACTAAAGAATAGTGAAAAGCCGACTATCTAATCTCAAAGTACACATACAATGTATATCTATAACAAGCGGTAGGTTCTCTCTAACATTGAAACTCAATGCCCACTACCACAGTGACTTTGCGACGCTACTTAGTAACCATGGGCTAACATAGACCGTTACTGAACTTAGTGCCACCAGCCTTTGAGATCAAGTTAATCTACAATACAGATGTACTACTTGTGTTTAGCAGTCACAAAATCTCTTACCTGAAGCTCGGCATCAAACTCAATACACCCCATCAAAACAGACGCCACTCAGACTACAATCGGAAACCGGTTGCGAAACAATTTAACTGACAGCTAGTTTATGGATACTGCGGCCTTTTTTAATCCCAAATGTGACTGTCAAAAAAGAATTCAACCCCTTTGAAGTTTGACCAAAAGCTGAGATCAACTGTACTCGACCAACAGCATCAGTGGCAATGCAGTATCTTACGGGAGGTCTCTAACATGTTTAAGGCGAGACTACCTTATTGGTCCACTCAGCCACTAGGTATAAATTGAGTAAAATGCTCCGTGTTTCAGATTGATGATGACTGCTATAATTTAGCGTGCCTGGTTTAATGCAGGACAATTGAGAATGCTTTTCTAGCAGTGAGAATAATGGGTAAAATAGAAAATTGGGGAGGACAACTCCTATGCACAACATAGATAGACATGACATATAGCCCACATGCATAAAATCCAAAACTACTCGGTAAATTCAACACTGTGAACTGATATAACATACATGTACAATGCACAACTAGTGTGCGTGTGCTGAAGGCCTCAGTAAAAACAGATTATTAAATGAGGTTACACATGTGTTAACAAAACTCCTCATGATGCTTTTTCTATCCTTGTGTGCCAAGGAATGAAGAGTTCTCTCTCAAATCAAAAGTTCTCTCTCTATTTGTGAAAATCTGGAAGTGAGAAGTACTGGGCTCTTGACTATTAGTTAATCACTAGTTCTTCCTTCGCCTGTCATGTGCTCCTTTTAGCCTACATTCCTAACCCGCCTTGTACAGCGGCACCAGGTTTGCTGTTATGTAAGTGAAGCAGAATTTATACTCCCCATGGCCTATAATGTAAACTAAGCTAGGTTTTTGTTTGGTATTCTGGTATCAACTTGCCTCTTTTATATTTCCTTGGATTTAGTGATCTTGTTAAGTCGAAAAGCTCGCCTTTTACAACAGCGGTATGTGAGATGTAAGCGTAAGTTCTTCAGGTTTACCAATCAGCAGGTTAACTTATGGCACCACCCTGCTACAACTTTCCACATTTTTCTTAAGTAACTGATAAAACTAGCATCCTTTATCAACTTATAGGTGCATGTTGGCATGACTATTACAATGGGCTTACTATGCTAAAATCCTTGATGTGTTCTTACCTTGTACAACAAAAGATAAGATGAAAACGTTTTAAAATGTGCATGACTGTGGAGCTACTAGTAGTATACTATTTCTCAGCATTGTGCATTTTCCAGAATTCTATAGAATGTACCAGTGTATGGAAGTTACTTCTTAGAAATTCAATTGTGCCAGTAGTTAGTGCCAATGCACTCCCAATGTGTGTCACACTAAATAGTGCTATAGATATAATAAACCATTTTAGATTAAACTCTAGTGCTGTTATGCAACGAGGACAATAAACTAATGTCTTGGAGACTTCTGTTTTTGTAATGAACTGACATCTGGTATTGTTTTAGCCTTTGCATTATTACATATAATTTCTTAGCTAAACCTAGAGGCCCATTTCCTTAGTAACTCAAACAGCTTTACCAGGTTTTATGATATAATATACATACGTATAAAATAATATTTTAAAAAAATTCCTTGATCAAAATTGATTTAGATCTCCTACTTTTGCTGAGAACATTTTGTCATTGTTAGTGAAAATTCCTGCTCCCAGATGGAGTGAGAGTGCTTTTTTCTTGGCTATTAGAGTTCCCAGCTTACCGTCCTTCCAAATTTTCCACTACCTCGCTCTTGTTTTATGCAGACCCTGAAAAATATGTTTGAATGTGGCATGGTAGTGAATGCTATGCCTATTACAAGGCTAGGAGCTTGAGACAATTTAGTTTGTTGATTAGGAATTATGTTCCCTTGGAATTCCCAACATTGCGGTGCTATCACTTTTCAGTATGACTCAGGTCGAAGTAGCCATCGGGAGGTCAAATTTTTATTGGAAATTGTTATTGGAGGTGATAAGCAGATTTGTTTTATGCAGTTATCAATACTTGGAGCTAATAGTTTGGGTCTACGATTATATACATGTATATCTGGGTTATTAAATCTCAAAACTCAGCAATTTTGTTCACAATATCTATATATATGAACCATTAGTCACGAGCTGTGCGTGGAAATAAGTAGCTGCTAGCCATTGATCACTTGACTGGTTCCTGGGCCCCATTGATGTTATTAATACCACACTAAATTACTATCAATACCTTAGATGTAAATATTATATGTAACAAAATATGGCGGGAAGTGAATTCCAAGTATTGAAATTGAAAATAATAGACTATCATCTCAAGCCAGTAAAGTGTGTGTGAAGTTATACTAGTATGATACCTTACCTGCTAGCTAGCGTATTCCAGTGTGTAACTTACTTATATGTGTACTTATACGTAACATGTGCATACTATATTGGAATGTCTACATTATGTCAGGTTAAATTATATATTATTCAATTTTATTATTATTATATTACATGTACATTATGATTGCATTGTGTTCCACTATAACTATTTTTGTAATTGAGTGAGGATAGTGTATAGTATGATAGTCCATATTACAGCTAGGTTGCATGTGACATAAAAAAATATTGTAATCATATCAAGTCAGGATCAAAGATCACTAGAGTAAACTGTGGGTAATATGATTTGGTAAAAACACCGACCACTTAACATTGTCAACCAGTATCCAAAACATGTGCATGTAGAGCATCTACCAGCATTCATTGCAATAATATTAAATGTTTTTTATTGGTGTATTAGTAATGAAAGAAAAAGGCTTTTAGTAGGAAACAAAAGTACTGATGGTCCACGTGCAAATATAATTCTGTAATATCTAAATTTGCTTTCAACACACCCAGTTCTGTTGCATTCACCTGTTGAGTTATTATGCTCGTATAAATACATAATATACGTTCATGTACATTTGTACGCATATATTACTAATCATTTTATAAGTGATTTTTTAGCGTTGTTTTATTGATAAATACTCAATAATTGATTTGCTGATGTGCATATTTGATATTTCTAATGATGGTTGATATATTCACAAATTTTCAGCATCAGTGTATTTGAAAATTAAATGATGCCATAGGATGGAGTGTATATGAATATTTTGCACTGTCAAGTATAAATAAAATCTGACAATAATGTGGACGGTAGTTACTATGATAGCTGTACGCTGACTAATTAGTTTTCTGTCCCATACATCCATCCTGACTGGCAACTGCTAGTAGACTTGGCAAACGCAGGCATTAGGAATAATAAATGTGCTCTACTTATAGTATCAGCAATTGGTTTTTTGTCATTTTTACGGACAACTATGTGCTCAAAAGTTGCACTATTAATACACTTAATCCGAATAAATTACAATCACTTTTTGTGTTTTGATCATTTTTGGTTATTTGTACGATTTGTACTTTCTTTGCTTCAGTTAAGCTTATTGTGATCTCAGCGATGAAGGTAGGGATATTACTGGTAGAAGTTGTATTCAAACAGATAATAATATCAAATTTTTAATGTTTATAACTAATTTCAACAGGTTCCCATCAACCTAGTAGCTAGTACTAAGATGAAGAATGTGATATAATGGTGAACACAGCTTAAGAATATGGAAAATAAATCTTCATCAAATGTAAATATAGACTCTCCAAACAAAGAGTTGCTCTTACAGGAAGCTGCCAAAAAGATAGCATGTCTTAACAAATGTAAGTAAGGTCATCTATAATTCATTAAAACTATGCATGTAAAAAGTGTACTTACCACATAATATCTAGGGTAGGTACTTCCAATTCTCAAATGTGTTCCTATGTATGATGTCATCAATACTGTATGTGGGGACTGGAATATCTTGTAGTAGTTATTCACTAGTAGCAGCTATAGTATTGTTATTGTTCAATGTAAGTATTACATGCATTTACACATACATTGTACATGTACATGGGTACATGGACTCTGTTCATTGTACTTTTAATGGGAGGGAGGAACCATTACAAAGAGTAGATGATGGTTCAGATAAATTAGTGTATATAATTATTCTATCAATCCAATATTACCATTCTTCTAACTAATACTATTTGTCAAACTAAGTAGATCAGTTGTACTTGTAAGCTGAGAGTTTCCTTGGCCAATGCTATGGTTGGGTCTAGCTTTATCTACACAAAGGCTGGTCATATTCTGCAATGTTTGGGGCAATAAGCTACACATTGACAAGCTGGGCAACACAAAATACTTCATGTGCCTGCTAAAGGGGAATTGTGTCCCCCTGCAAAGTATATACCAATTCACTAAAATTGTAATTGTTTTGTTCACTTGTGGTAGGGCTTCAACGTTGACATTTCTTCCCTTACTGGGTAAATTTTCTTGCTCAGGGAGATCTAAAGGTGAGCACAGGTTATGGTGAAACACTTCTATGGTATAATTGCATTATTTTTCACTGTATGTGCATGTAGGTAACTACTGTTACTACTTGCACCTAGTTTTGGGGATTTTAATTTTCTCTTTACCTGGTTTTGTCCATATTCAACAATGAATCCTTATTGGACTATCCGGTTTTGTCATAGCCTGTGTCACAGATGCACCATTACAAGATGGGAACGTGTCATCAAGTAACCCACCTGTTTTGGCTACAGAATTATTTGGACCTGCACTAGAGGTAAGTATGAGGTGATCTACTTATGCACATGTACATGTATCTTTTAAAGGTACCAGTATGTGCATGTATATCGTAGTTAAGCAAATTCTATCAAGCAAGAGCTCCATGCACTGGTAGGCCTATCAATAGGCCTACCAGTGCATGGAGCTCTATGACATGTAAATGTAATAATTGTTTGTGTTGACTATACAGCCTGTGTTATCATTGAGACTAAGAATGTCTATATTATATACAATTGTACGATGTATGTCTGTACAAACTCTCAGAATTTGACTAATGTAAAAGGTATTAGTTGATTTTTGTGGTAAAAGTATAAATGACTGATATGGTTTCATGGCTGTCAAACCTTGGAATGTACATGTAGTGTAGATTATCTTTTTCCAGTTCTAATAAAATATATCATTATTTTAATACTAATATATTATCATGTTATGTTGTGATTCTTATATCAGATTGTGTCTGGAAATAACAGTAATTTATTGTTCTGCTTGGAGTATATAAATATTAAAATTTTTATTCTATTTCTCTTGCAGGAGTTGAAAGCATTTTTGTTTGTGGTGAACTCTCAAGGTAAAATAGTCTCTGTGACAGATAATATTACACAGTATCTGGGCTACCCACCCTCTGATTGGTCAGACAGGAGTATCTACAACTTCCTTCACGCTGCAAACCATGTTTCCTTTGGACAGAATCTCCTCTCCATAGATAGCGGTTTGTTACTACTGTCTACCTCTTTACTTTCCTGCAAATTAGTAGTTATCTGCTCTCCTGAATATGCTGGGAGATTCCTGAATGTAATTACCTTTGTTTCTAAGTGTAGTGTTCTTCTCTTTGGGTTTTGGAGAGATCCAATAATATTGTTATTATGAGTTCATGGCAATTCTAATCGTACGCAGTAGCTGTTGAGTTTGCAGTTGAAGTCAAGATAATAACTTGGAACCTTTGCAAAATACACTAGGCTATAATTATATATATATACACATATTATTATGTCATACACAGTAATATTTACTTTACAGTGTGGTCTACATTACATACTTGATTGTGTAGGTGTACATTCACTTTATCAAATGTATAGACTTTTAACATTCAACATAACCTACATCTATGCACCATAAATCTGTAGGCCTAGTATTAAAATCTAGTATAAATGCTCTTAAAACTAGGCTAGCTTAGGTACATTACATGTATGTATATCTAGCAATATAACATACTGTACTGTCATTGTGAGAATATGTATTAGTTTTCTTGGCTAGAACTAGGGCTGATACTAGCTGACATATTATTTTATTATATATATGATATATATGTATGACAGGACGAGTGCGTGTGTAGAGGGAGAGAGAGAGAGCCTCCATTTGTTATATAACTAGTACTATGTAAATTAAATTCAAATGGCACTTTTTGACACTACTACATTACTGTAAGTTGCCAAAATATCTTGTAAAAAATTGTATATGTTATTATTCATCTTCAAAATTTTTTTGGTATTTTGGTGGAGTGAAGCTCCATTGTCATTGTTGGGTGGGGTGGGGGCGTATCCACCCGGTAGGGCTAGTGGTTTCTTGGCTGTGTCGTTTATCCACTCTGACAGTTAAAAGACAATAATGTTTGTGGAGCATGGATGTGATGCGTTTCTGTAATCCTTTTACCAACATATTCCATTATTTTGTAGACCGGAAAGAACAGCATGCCAAGTTTGGGAAACCCTACCCATTTCTATGTAGAATGAAGCAATGTGCTTCAGGTATACTGTATATTATACAGAAATAAAATATATTGTTTATTATGGGTGCTATAGCGTTTGCGTACTAGTATAAAGTTATGGTATTTATGCAAGGAATTATGTGGAACTGATTTACGTTGTTAGCCATATCTAGCTGAGGTAGTATATAATGGTGAAATGGCTATAAAACTGCCACAGTAGGCATGATATGGGTACATATAATTCTGATGGTCATGTTGAAATTGATCCTGTTAGGCTATTTCATGGGACCCACTGCAAAATTTTTTTTAATATGCTTTCTCTTGACTGTTATTACTGCAATGGCTTACGATAATGTATTTACATTACAGTACCCCATTGCATCTACCCAAGTTTGTTTTAACCATTAACTATTCCAAGACACACCAGTTTTCGACAGTCAAGAGTTGTTCTGCCCCCAAACAAGTTGTAAATTACACTGATTTTGCTTCACCAACAGCTTCCAAATATGGAGGCAAATGATGTAATTTTTTGTCAAGTTGAAGAGAAGATAACTTCAGACTAATGACACATTTTAGCACTAGTGCACAGTCATTGGTGAGTTATCGATTACATTTATTTACAAAATGTGACTGAACATATGCATATGTAATTGACAGATGGTGGTGAGAAGAGAGATGTGCATATGATGATATCAAGTCTTCCGTATCAACTAGAGGATACTCCCCCACAATGCAATTCAGGTGTGTGAACTTGTAGTAGTGGTTCAATGTACATGTAGATACATGCTACACGTCATATATCTGCACAACATTATATAGACAGATATAACTGGATGTAGCTAGTTGTGGACTGAAATTTCAAGATATCTGCTCAGCCGAGGTGATTTATACACTGGATTGGATATACAAAGTTGCTATAATGCAACGTACTTGACCACATCGCCTAGGCCGAGCAGCCATCTTGGAATTTGAGTAGTACTTGGGTGTGTCCTAAAGGTCAAGGGTTGACCTGTCTTATAATGTATAGTTTGACTGCATCTAACCACATAGGCCTAATGCAGGCCAGGCCTAACATTGGTCCATAGTCACTACATGGCATGTCCACTACAGATTTCCTATATTGTCCCGACTGTATGACTAACTTGGAGTTATCAATCTTACTTAAGTTTTTTTTTACCCCATCCCATGTTATGGTCACTGTAGTAAATACTTTCATGGTGGGAATATATTATTTTCTAACCACTAGATTGTTTTTGTAGATTGGTAACCCAGATTAGTATTGCCTAGAATTCAAACCTTTGGTAAATGCAAAAAATAGCAATAATATATTAATTGCTGTACACCATTCCTTTTTCATTGGTTATTGTTAGTTTAGTGGAACTATTTTACCATAATATACATGTACATGTAGCTACAACATGGCATATTAATACTACTAGGAGTGTTATGGTCATAACCTACTGGTATACTATTCTGTGCTATTACAGGCCCCAAGATGTATCTCATATGCGTGGCACAGAAGGTGGAGAACCCAATAGCTCTCTACTCCAGTTCCACCCACAGAGCAAAGAGAACGAACCCACAAGCTTTTGTTTCTCCTGATTTTCACAAGTTCTTTCCTCCCAAGACTGTAGAATTTACAACACATGCTAATGCTGATTGGGTTGTCATCTCTTGTGATATGAGGTATGGTTGGTGGGTAGAGGTAGATCCCCTACGGCCTACAGCTCTGTTTGTCGGGCTGATATGCCAGTGGACCATTACCAGTTAGATATCTTATTTAGTACTTGTTCAACATGTGATTGTTTCAATTATTTGATCAGCACTGCCTTGATATATCTTACTTTGCTGGCCTTCAACAAAAGAAAGTATTATTCTAGTATTCTGACCCAGTGCTACTTTGTAGTATACGTGTACCCATGTATTTGCACTCTAATATAGGCCCTCAAGTGTGTACCTGGGGAAATAGTTTAGATGATCTATATTTCCCCCAGATTCTCATCTTTCTGACAGAGTTGAAGGACGTGTTCAACTAAAGAGCCTGTCAAGTCCCCACCTCCCCTAACTTTAGTATAGATTGCATCTGCCAACAGCTATTATTAGAATATTAAATACCTCACAATATTAATTATTCTAAACCTCCTGTCTACAGATGCAAGTTGAATGCCCTAAATATTATTTTGTCTACCTGGTAGAAAATGCATTCGATCTTTATAAAGGAATTTTTCTCATTCCTTCTAAAAATAATAGTAGTCACTTTATTCTGCCATCAGTGTATGATAGCAGGTATCAACACTGTGCACCTTACTGTATGTCTGTCTGTCTGTCTGTTCTTCAAGGAAATATTAGTTTTGTAATGTTATAAAAATATGTAAAACCTGTTAGTTCATTTACCCTATACCTAGTATGACTTGTGGATTATAGCATTAGCAATATTTCATTTTTTTTATTCCTATTTATGTGGGCTAAGTTGACAGAATCGTATCATCAAATCTGCATTATAACTATGAGGGTGACTTAGCTATATTATCCATGGCACTTGTTTTAATATAGATATTTTTTGTCTTACAGTGCTGTACCATTTCAGTGTGATACTCTAGTGGGAAAGAAGTTCACTGACTTTGTCTGTAGTAATGATGTTGCACGATTCCAAACTCACATGGATGCTGGTAAGATAGCAAATGACTGGGCCTATAGGCTAAAAAACTTAGATTGTTTAAATTATTCGTTGCCAGTATTTGTCTTAATTGCTGTGCACAAACTTGCTATCGATGCCGGACAATGAAACCACCGACGACTGTATTACCCTAGCCGGCGGTATATTACAGAAGTGTTTGCTGGTCAACCGATGTCTATGGATAAGTTTTTTTTTTGTGACTAAACAAGTTGCGCTATCGGCAGTAGACCAGTGGGTGTTTTCATATTAAAATGTGGTCCTACACTGTTACTAGAGAATTTGTTTCCACATGGCCTCTCATAAAATATGTCCACTTTGGTAGTTTTACTGGAAGCTTAGCTCATCTCATGTGCAGGATGCGATTTTTCTCTAATGGTGTTACCTGGATATCACCAGCGTAATAAACAGGTATAACCTACCTGTCAACAAAGGAACAAATTTTATAAAGCAACCAAGGCATGGTTAAAAATGATTCTGTAGAGGGCTCCAATGGCACCTGTACCTGAAACAACAAGTTGATCTGGCTTGTATTTTGATTTATGCTTTACGACTTAACATTAATCTAAATAATTTGTAGATTAATAAGAATTATGTTGGCTTACAATTTACAGCTTATTTATTAGTAAAATAATTTGTTGTAAAAAGTGTGAGTGTAGTGGTGCGTAATCAAAAGAGTGCAGTCATCACGTGGTGATTGTATAGATGATGAAATAATTCTGTGACCAGATCAGACTGGATAGCTACATGTATATATTCACCATTCAGTAACTAACAGGTCTCTTTCATTATCTATAATATTATAATTTATGGCAGTCCTATAATAACTAACAAGACTATGACCTGAACAAGAAATGAAGAGTTTTCTTTTGGGTTCAAAGATTATGTAATACATAATACATGTTGGTGGCTAGTCACTTTGGTCTTGCAGCAATGAAGCAAGTTATCTGCAAAGACGTGGGCTAGGGTCCCACCAATTACCTGGAGGTTTTCGTCTCGAAGGTTTTCCCTCCGTGCCATATCGGACTATAATAATATCCAGCTCTAGGAGCCGTGGTGGCCCCTCAACTAGCTCTGTTATTGGGCAGCCACGTTAAAGATTTGTGTTTAGCACCACAGATATTATTATTATTATTATTAATACAAATGGTTGTTTAGAAAAGAACTGAAGAATAATAGCCCACTATAATTGCAATATACATTGCAAAATATGCAAAAATATAAAAAAGTTAAAAGGTTTTGGGTTAAAAACGCGATCTGGGATATTTGATGTTTGGGAAAAGATTTAATGACACAAGAACACAGAACACTGCAAAACACAGAACACTGCAAAACGCAGAACACTGCACAACGCAGAACGCTGCACAACACAGAGCGCTGCACAACGCAGAATGCTGCACAACACAGAACACTGCACAACACAGAACACTGCACAACGCAGAACGCTGCACAACACAGAGCGCTGCACAACACAGAACGCTGCACAACACAGTTTACATACACTGTATGGGTAACCTGTAATGAAGCTCATTGAGTTTTCGTGGAGTTGCACTCTCACAGTATCGGAAGGCGCAGTCAATCGGGCATGAGCAAGTGAAAATTTTGGCGAAGCATTAGCCGGCTGCTGCTGAGAGAAGGAGTACACATTCTACTAAGGGACTACTTAAAGCAGACCATATATAGGGTGGCAGGCGACAGTTGATTGCCCAAAAGTACTATATTATAATATACTATTTTTTATGACTTCACAGTCAACTGCTGGTAGAAGCAAGTTGGCCTACGCTATTATTCCTATGTGAAGAACATGTAACTGTTATCTTCTGGGTGTATTGATGTTATTATCTAATGATAAAGAACACCATAACAGCAAAGGAAATTCTAGAATAGAGTAACCTCCAGCTATGGCCATTGGTGTTGCACAGCCAGAAAACAACTTTCATTATTTCTAATCACACCCACCAATCAAATTTAGCTACTTTTGTCCCCCTCAGTGGTCTTTCGGCAGGGATATTATTTTACTAGTGCGTTTTTTAGGCTAATTTCTCATTTTGTTTACCATATATATCTGCCATGGTGTATTCATTTTTGCATTTTTTGTATTGAAATGTAGACATATTTATATTCTTTTGGAGATTTAGTTCTTATCTGGGAACTAGGGTAGCCATCTAATAACTACAGCTGTCAGATTGGACTGTGCGCTGGTCATGGTTAGCAAGTGTAACTGGTTGCAAAATAATAAATACAATGCAATACTATATCACTTTATGGCTTCACCATTATCTGCAGCAGTAGTATTAGTCTAGTGATTGCTGTGTGGAGTCTGCTCTACTACTGCAAGCTGCAGCTACCAGACACTGTAGTACTGCTGTTCTCAGTTCTCTCTGGACTCCCTCCCCCCCCCCCCCCAACAGCTGTAAGGTAGGCCCTAACCTTTTTGGATCACAAGCTAATTTAGTTTTGTATAGAGGCTCTATCTTGATGTGACGATTACAAGATAGTGACTGTTTACGACCCTGTCGGTTTGTCGTTTCTAGATCACTGTGATCTGATCTTTGTTTGATTCCGACTTGGTTGTCCCTTCGATTGTTCTCTTGTTCATGGTTCTGTAGACTGTGAGGAGCTCAAAAATTTTGTGGTAATAATCCACTCTACTTGGCTCCACATTTTTCTAATTTTTGAATAGACAGCTTTTTTTCCATATTTTCAGCAGTCATCAGCTCACTTCAGACATACATTGGCTCAGGAAAGGATGACAAGCATGATTCTTCTAATTTTCAACTCCTGAATGGTGGTGTATTGGTATAGCATTGTAAATGACATGTGCTTACAGTCATTCTATGCCTTGCTCCTATATCTGGTATAATAGTATTGGAATTTGATGAGTGCATAGGTGGCAATTGTCCTCCATCCATTTCTTCCGACTACGGAGAAATCTCTACTGTGATTGTTATGACTGTCACAGATGTAATAGCTAAGTTGGGGTCACAAGTATTTGTTTATTTTCCC
Source organism: Bugulina stolonifera (assembly GCA_935421135.1). NCBI lineage: Eukaryota > Metazoa > Bryozoa > Gymnolaemata > Cheilostomatida > Bugulidae > Bugulina > Bugulina stolonifera. The sequence continues at coordinate 33,013,949 of OW285187.1, forward strand.
TGTTAGATTTGTAGAACTGGTGGATTGTTATAGTTGGCAGTTGTAGTTGGAGTATGTTGGCAGGTCATAGTTTTCATTGGAGTCTCTAATGGTTTGTGTTTGTTGGTGTATTCCAGCACCCAGTCAGCTTCTTTATTGTGTATCTTTGTGGATATTGACCAGTTGACCTTCCTGCTCTACTCCCTCATTTGAGGTAAAAATTTCCAATTTACATTCAACTGGAGGCATTTTCACAAGTTCACCGGGTTTTGGTGAGCTGAGTACATAACGTTTTATCACTAATTGATCTGTCCATTAGAATTCTGATGAGTGTGGGATGCATCTTGGAGTTGCTTCCTCCATATTGGTCACAATTTGTACTACTGCTGTCAAATCCCAAATGGAGAGATATTTTGCATTTGGCAAGTTGGAGAGGTGTACTGTGCAATTCATAAGGGACCAGGTATTAAAATGTCCTTTTGTATTGGTCAAATACCAGGGTTCTAATGCTACAGTGCATTCCCAACACAAATACAGAATTGCTAATCCCACTTTTCATGCAGGAATAATAGTCAGTGTTGCAGTGTGAATACTGAGAATGGTTTTGTTGAATTTAAATCTGCTTTTGAAATGGCCATTGTGAAAACAATGTGTAGTGTATTCACCATGTCAACACATTTCACACATCAGTAGATTGGACACAATTACTTTCTTTGTGGGTACTATAATATGCATTATATAAACCAACCTTGATAATAATAATACTATTATTTAGTGCATTGTGTAGCATTGTATTACCCAGTACCTATGGGCTACAGGACTGGATAACACAGGTTGTTATAGTTGAATGTGTAAACTTTGCGTACAGCTGTGTGTGATTGTCCAGTCCGCTCTCTGGTTGGCTACTTCCATGTATCATTATCATCAATCATATCCTGCATATTTTACTGCATAGCTAGCTTGCCTAGCATGTTAACTTACAGCACAGCATCAACTGAACAAGTAGTAAGTAGTTTTAGTACTAGTGTGGTAGTCGAAAATAGATAACTTACTCAAACCAATATTGTAATTATACTTGTGATTGTAAGGCAGCTATCATAGGTGGGGAGAGCAGCATGCTCATATACATTTATTTATTTCTTTATTCCTACAAAGTGCAGTGCAGTGCATTGTATGTATGTATGCATGTAGACTGTACATAGTTAATCCAGTGTGGGTATTAGACTATTAGTAGATTTTCCTTGTACAAGGATTATAAAACATCCTGATAGCTTTGGGACTTTACTACTTTGCTGGACACTGGAAGCAGCGAAAAGTTCTACTTGGGCAGTTGTTAGGATATCAGCAGCAGCAGTTACGTCACTGCATAGCTTATATAATAGTGTCAGTAAGTTATGCTAGTATTCTAGGCTTTAAAATGGCAACAAGTAAGAAGATTTAAATGTAATGACGACTAGCCTATCTTAGTAGTCATTGTGGGATATAGAGAGTAATTGAGTATCTCTTGTTCTTCACTGGACGTTCAGGTGTCTCACTTCGACATCAAATGGGCTCCTTGGTGACCACTTGGTTATTGTCGCAGTTCTGTTTCTACCAACATTATACTACAGCATGTATAGTATGTTTATGTGGAGGAAGTGCATATTTTTCCATTGAAATCGAACGACTTTTTGAGAGACATTTCAGTTACGATTCTCACTGGCCGAGTGTTAGCAAGTCAATACCGCCAGAGTCATACAGCTATTTACCACTCAGTCAAGCTGTGAACTGCATGCTGCATAGTTTGTCATAATAACCATCGTTACTTCCATAAATTAGTGATTAGTAATCAGTGCAGCAGCTATTTAGCTACTCCTTACCCTATTCATTCTGGCATTTCTTAGGTATCATCAGATTCAGACCAGCACAGGAGTTGAATAAGTACGATTTATTCATACTATGAAACCTCAACATAAACACTATTGTGTTGCTTTTGTACACCATTAAATGTATACATTATTGCAGCTTTTTAGTTGACCAAATGGTGGACCAACTCTTGAAAAATTTATTGAAAGTTTAGAAATAGGCTCTCAGTTTGAGGTGTCCAGTGTTTATAACTGTCTAGTTTTTTATGTAGTATTATTGCCAATATTATTCATAAACAAGTAGTTGGTTTGATGTTGGTAGTAGATTAGATAGTGGTATTGGTTATGGATTCTCCATTAGGCTCTGGTAAACAGGTTATTTTTACCAATGGACAAGTTGTTTATTAATGATAGTTTTCCTACTAATAGATTTTGTAGTAATTTTAGGTACATGTATAACTAACTAGCTATCAAGAATTTAATCCTGAACTGTAAGCTCAGCTTATTCTCAAGTAATTACAACTACCTCTAATCCTGGATAATATTGTAGGATTCATCTGAATTTCAATAGCTTGAAATATTTGCTAATAATGATATTTTATGCTGGATGGATGTTGTATTATAACATGGACTGTATAATGCAGCATTCAAGTTCAATCTTTTGCCTAAGCTTTGATGGTACTGAATGGTTGAATTCATTATAGAACTTCTAAGTCCTGGTTTTAGTGTTGTACTACAGCTATTATAATTTTGTATGATTATTGGTATTATGGTATGACTACATGAAATGGCAGCTTAATAATCAAGAAATGGTATGTTGACGGAAAGGAATTTGCAACTAATTATCTGGTTGGTTCTTTGGTAAAGCTCCATTCACTATGGCATTTCTATCGATCATGTGACCAACCTAGAACTTGGAAACCATTTTAAGAGCTAAATCTTGCCTAAATTGTTTTTGAAAGCTTGTTTGGAATATTATTAAATATTTACAATGACAGTGTAATTTTAAACTAAAAATTAAGGGATACCATTTTTGGTGACATTGGCCTAGCTATTCTAGCCAGGTTGCCAAGATGCTGATGGCTCTGTGAGAAGAGCATAAACATTATTTTCACAGATCCTGAGGGCTTGTGTAACTCATGCACCATCATTTTGGTCTATAAACCTGTGCAAATGGCATCCATGACAGTATTGTCAACTGCAGTATGGCCATATGTCACTCTAACTGTTTATATTACAAGGTAGGCCTTTAGGCAGGCTTATAGTAGGGTATTGGGCTGGCAGGCTAAAGCTGATCAACAGTGTGTCAAAAATTGTATGAAGTTTACATATCAGATCAATTTGCTCAGTGAATGGGTTGTGTATATTATAATTATACTGATATACCAACTGGGTATAATATTCAGGTATTATATAACCCTTTCAGTAATCAACAGTAGCATAGTATCGTTAGCCTTTGTACTAAATGCATCTCATGATATCATGTGCATTGTAATAATCACATGCACTAACCAAGTCTTTATAAAAAGTTAAGCACAGAACCTTCTGTTCAGGTACTGATTTACCATACTTGTGTTGGTGCAGTAATGGCCAGTTGACTTGTAGACTAAAATATTGGCTCAGTGGTCAGTTGAATTATTGCTCCCTCCAGCAAAGATAAATATTTGTATTGTTACAACACCAGAGTGATAAACCCTATCTGTCACACTATCACATAAAATCTTGATTCATGACACTTGACTGGTTTCCCATTAATGTTTATTTACTTGTTAGTAACTAGTAGCCAGAAGTGACTGTCCATCTCCAGCCTCTCCCCTTGCTCCACCTCTTTCTGTCCTCAACTCATAGTTCTAGCCAGTACTAACCAATAGCTCATCTTGTTATGATTAATAGCCTTGTGGTTAAATGATGGCTAAAAACCTTCTTATGGCCAATAAAGCAAATTGTCTTTGGCCAGTTATCTTTAACATAACAAAATTAATAGCCATTTCTTTTGGTATGGCATGGGCACCAGATAATGATAACTAATGGCTTAATTCTGCTTGGTGGTAGTACCACTACCGCGTCAGAAAAGAGTACATGTAGATAGGTTGCTCCATGCAGATCAGGCCTCCTTTAAACTGGAGGCAGATTTCAGACTAACTTCATGAACCAAAGGGGTAGTTCCATAAGCATAGGCCTACTACCAGTCATGATAATAAATAATTATATTGGTTAATAGTACTAGTATTATTGGTTTGTGTGTACTTGTAAAATCAGTATCGGAAGCAGTGGTTCATACTGTATGGAGTGCTGCTGGTACACTGTAGTAATAATAGGTTAGGTAGACATAACGTTGTCTGATGCTACGGTGTGAATGTCTAAACTCTGTGGTAGAGGTACCCACACCACACGGTGTTTAATGTTAGAGCATTAATTCACATGTAGATACATTTGACCGTACATGTACTTACATGTAAGCGTACACGTAAGTGAGCGTTGGACATCTGGTCTTGTACAGAAACATGCACAACTTACAATCCTGCAACTTATGATTAGTATTGCTGTTTGTCCCTTAGGTAGTCAGTCTGCTGCAAGCTCAACTCTAGGCTGTACATTTTATGTTTATGGAAATATGTGTTACACTACTAAATGACAGATGTACATCAAATATGGCATTTGTTTTGACTCCCATCACAGGAATGACGGGCAAAATGTTGCAGATGTGGAAAGGTCTTGTTAAGTAGGTGGAGTGACATAGAGGAACCGTATATATATTTCTGCTCTCTCCCTGCTAGTCTTAGTGCAGTGGTCATCGATTGTAGCAAGTATGCAATACGTTTCTGCAATTCATTGCAGTGATCAAGAGCAGCTGCATATTCCCTTGCCATTGCTGATGTTAGTACAAGTACACTAAGGTAGGCCAATATCGGTGGTTTGTAGCTGCCATATGCTAGGCATTGGTCTAAATACATTCAGCTTTAACCCAAATGACATTTCCCATCTCCATCTTGGTCACAAGTTTTCTCTCCTTTTCCCATCAACTGACTAACAGATGAACGGATTCGGAAATGAGTTGAGCTCAGTATTGACAGTCAAGTGATGATATGTTTCGTATCTGAAATGGTTGTCCAATATTCTGGTTGTTAACTACACGTATAGGTATGTTAATCTACCCTGTGAGGTCACTCATGCCCAATCCAGAGTGCATACCTCGGGTTGACCAATTTGGAAAAGTTATGCGGACAAGATTTTACGGAACAGTAATGCTCGGTGGAAGTCTATTAGTCTCAAGAGATAATCTCAGTGGGTCATGAGACTATGGCTCTTGAAATGGCAACATGTTGATCATGATCAATGGCTGCAAAATCATGGAGCCATTATTTACTGTCGTATGAAAATAATATACCAATGAATGTTAGAGCACTAAATAATTTGAAGTAGGCCTATATGTATATTACCATACTGTATTGCAATAATGAATCGAATGTCATCGGGTATCAGCACCAGCAGATTGAATGGGTTGTTTCATAATATTGTACCATTTTGTCTAGTCAAAGATGAACACAATGCTATATCCCTTTTCTTGCCAATGTTTTTCCTAATCAATCATCAAGTCAATTATACAAGCTCCACTATTTTGCCAGGAAATTCGTCGATTAGAAGGTTTTTCGATGCCAAGCAGAGTTACTACTAGGGTCTCTCTCTCATGTATTGCGAATGTGTACATGTAGCCTATATTAGCCTAAGTTATCTGGTCCCACACGCTACTGCACTTTTTGACGTCGTCACCTACATGGATGGTTCAGTACTGGCTGGCATGTTGCAGAACAATATTATTAATAAATAATGTCCATACTTAGCGTGTTGCTATGCGATTTCGCATTACATGCCTTGTAGTATTTCCAACTCTGGTGTTTCATGTATATTTCCACCCTCTTCCAGCAATGCCATAATAAATTTGTTTGTTGTGTTCGTTAAAAATGTCCTTAACCCCTTCGGGGACTGGTTGAAAATAAGTGTCAGAATTTTGTGTTTTGGGAAATTGAAAATAGATATTGGTAACTGGATTGAATATTGGTAACTGCAGTACTAACGGCTCACTATATCAAATGTATTAATCGATCACTTGGCAATAGTTTATTAATGCATAGGACTTCAGAAGCTTCAGCATTTTTCTAGCAAGGCTACTTAAATTGTGGCTTGGCGTTTCAGGTGCAGGCCAACTTGCTCAAGAATTTTCCGGCCCACTTCTTGTCCCAGGGTCACGAACACATCGGCCTGACCAAAATCCTTATTTTTGTGTGAGAAATTTCCGGTGTTCCGATGAGCTAGGGATTGCTTTCTCCAACCAACCAAAATTCCAAGTCAATAGCTCTTTTGGCCTAGGCCGCATGGCCAACCTTGGAGTTATATTTGCGGCCCTAGTACTAATAGGAATTGACCAATCACCACAGGACTCAGTTTGGTATACCGTTGGTCTTCTCGCAGCTGACATACAGGCACAGTAGCACCATCTGGACCAAAGCCTAAACAATCAATTTTAGGAACTCATTGAAAACCTGGGGTCTACGTCTGAATATCTCATTTTGTTTGTCTTAAATTTTTACTGGTTCCATGCAATCCACAGACCTTCTATACACCTGTAATGAAAGCCTATGTTGATAAAAATTCTGTTTTCGTTGCAGTCAAGAGTAGTGACTCGGCTGAACATAGCAGCAGCATATATCGATTCAAATTGAGTAGCACTCGCTATGCTTTCATACATACCAACAGTCATTTAACTGCCGTCACCAAAAACTCTAAAGACTCCAACAGAGTTATCTTCTCCAAGCATTCCATATTGAGGTAAGTTGATGTTTTTGCCAAAATGACTGACATTAGTACTTGTCACATACTTGAGGGTTGAGATAACTTATAGAAAAAGGAAATTATTGTCCATTAATGTCCTGTAATATTCTATGTAATGTTAGTAGTTGTGATTCTTACAGCGAATGTAGTGAATTGTCAGCCCATGTCTTGAGTACCTGTAGTACTAACATTAGCTGCCATGGAATATGTTAGATGAGTGTACATGTATATAATATTATATTCCGTGAAGTGAACTGGTGGTGGGATTTACACCATGTATTACCAGTAGCCAGTGTAGTGTGGGCATCATGTCCTCCATTCAGAGGCCCCACCAGAATCGTCTACCCATATGGTGCAGCTGATGGTAGGCCGGCTGTCTGATGTCCAGGTTAGGTATCCTTCATAAGCTCAAGTATGCAGCGATGAGTTGACAGGCACTACTACAGCTGTTAATAATGCATGATAGGGTGCATCTACACAGGTGATGGCGACAACATTAACATCAAGTGTCAACTCTAGAGAGATGATTATATTTTCTGTTAGATAACTGGCCCTCACTTTCACTACTACCTCTTCACACTGTAAAATACAGCTGTTAACTTGTAACATTATTATTACCATGCTGAGCATTACACAAAGTAATGGATAGTAATTTATCATTTTTCACCCTCCCTATCTATCAACATGTATCCATCCTATCTACAGTTGTATCTAGAATGTTTGTATAGTGATCATTTCAATAAATCTGTAGCTTTATATATGATATATATTATAATAGCTGCTGCTGCCAATTATTACAGCTGTAAAATAAGTGGTATAATTATAACATATTATGGAATGGGTAGTTGGTGGGTTGTATAATCTCTGTAATTAGTAGGTGCCAGTTATAATATCCATTTATATCTCTAGTAGTGCATGTAGCAATAGTTGGTGGGTACATACAATTATATATACCTACCTGGTGTACATATATACAGTGTATGTAGCTGCTGCCAAAGAGTACTAGCTAATGATTTCATTATTCCAAATTCAGCTGTACTTCTTGTTAGTAGCGAGTGTGAACATCACTTGCTCTGATCACTTACATTTATTTCTGGATGGAATGGCTATTGCAATGTCCCCTAAGGCTATTTCATGCTGATCGAATTATCAGCTTAGTGCATATGCAAATACATACATGCAGGTACAATAGACCTATACCTGATCAAGGTTACATCACTATGGGGTAGGTAGGATTGTCAGTGCAAACAGGGTAGCAAGTCTATGGACATGGTAAACTTGTGCACAGAAGTTGCTCTCAATCTGCTTTTAGCATAGTAGCTATTAGTGTAGGGAGATGTTTGGTTACTGTTGCATATTATTATCTATGGTGTGAGTAGAAAGGTCAAACTGATATTTGAACTGCAGGACATGGCCAAAGTGGCTAGCTGGAGTATGACTGGGCCCTGTGATCAATCACTGTTAGTAATGTTGGTATTATACTACTATGTAGTAATAATACTAATATACTCGGGTAGGAAATGTAAGCTCTTAGTCTCTCTCTGTAGGAGAACTAGTAGAGGAACTGTACAATCTACACAGTAGCCTGTGGTACACTCTAGGCAAAAGGGTGCTCTAACACAACTTCTTTTTACACAGGTGCAGTGCTGCTACATTCACATAGTATTAACAAAACCAATGGTATCCTTTGAAATGAACAAGCATATTCTATCAAAACTACCAAAACAAAAACCACTACTCATGTAATTGGCAATGTGCCAGACGGTTGTGTGTGTGTCATGGTCATGCATGTGGTGGACAGGTTCACCCCCATGGTTCACCTGGTCATAATACTGGCTGTAGTCCAAGATAAGTTTATGACTGCTCTGGACATGAACTAATCTTCAAAATTCTTCCGGTTTCTTGTAAAAATAATGCAATGCTCCTGTCAGCAATATTCATTAGTCTTACTGCTGTTGTAGGTCAACTGTTCTATGGGCAGGCATGGTGATGCTGCCCTATATTATTAAGCAGCAGTGCCCATTTGGTTGTGGTAATCACAATAGTCACAATCAGTTAACCTGCAGTGCCTCCTATTTTAGAATGTTGAGTTTTATTTATCATGTTAGATCCCATGATGTTCCATTATACTAGCCAGTCAGTATCCCAGTAGTAGACCACTGCCTATGACATCATACATGCATGTCCCGACCACACATCGGAAACAGGCATGTGACACTTGTCAGAGCTGCCAGAGTTTAATCCAATGAAAATTAGTTTTGTAGACTGATATTTAATGTTATTCTTGAAGTTATCAGCTCAGTTTCTGTTGCTTCCTGTGTAAACCTGGTTGATCTAAATATATTACGCAAATAGGCTACATCTAAAGGGAAGAAAAGTACAGAATTTTCTGTTGCTATTACTTAATAATAGAGCATACTGCATACATTCTACATTGTACATGCGTAAACGTATATTATTGGCAAGCTGCCAATGTTCCAATGTAAGTTGAATAGAATGATTACAGTGTAAATGCAAGTAATCCCTGTGCACTACGCTATATGATGGATGCACATGGATGCATATGGTAGAGAAGTTCACTGGTGAATGTGTTTTGGCAGTCAACACAATATTTGTTCTGATGACTGTCAAGTTGTGAAAAACTATAAAAATGGCTGAAGTGATTCATTGATCTAGGTGCAGTAGCAAAAGGAAGACAGGCATATCTAGGCCTGCACCGGTGTTGCCTCCCCACTGGTATTCGGTTTTTAGGGTGGTGGTAATCAAACACCGGTTGACACCGGTTCTCTTGTGCCTGGTCTCATTCGGTGTCAACCGATGCCAAATTTGGATCGATATATCGAACCGCACCGGACCTCTTGAACCTGGTCTCAAGCGGTGTTAGACGGTGTCAACTTTGGTTCGATATACCGGATCGAACCGGTCCAGGAGCTAGTTTGCCTAATAGAGTTGTCCCATCATGATCGTGCAATACAAGGGAACAAAAATCCACAACACTTTCTTGCAACATGAGTTCATGCCAATCATTGTTTTATTTTATTTTCAGGTATGGCAGGCAGACAGGGCTTGATTAAAACATAGTATATGTATATTATTTTTATTTAAGTGGCTACTGAGTTAATGAAAGAAACTCCTACTCCAAGATTTTGTATTTGCCCATGTAGTCTAGTGAGTCTTAAGTTGCATTGGGTCTTACTTCACCTATTTTATATAATTTTAATAAATACATGAAATATAAAAACATGAGGGTGGACACACACCCAACCGACTACATATAATTTATTAGATTTATTACTGATTGTGACCAAATTACAGAAGAAAAACAGCAAACATTGTTTCCACCACACTCGTACCATTGACACAAAAAGATAACAAATTTAAAATTACATGGGCTAACTTCATATCACAAGAGAAAGAAGAAACGCTAGCATAGTTGCACATGATGTAATGATAATGTAGGAAATCTTTCTTGCAAGCTTTCTTGATAGATTGCTGATTTGGTGTAATTCAGTGTGTCCACCGATTGAATCTAGCAGATTTGTCTTCAGATTTGATATTTCGATGGCTCAGTCCGATGAATTCCACCTACAAAATATTGATTGAACATTAGTATTAGCTTATTTTAAATAAATAAAGAGCTGGTGCTTACCAAAAGCATAACTACACAACGATTTTTAATTAAAAAAACATAATTAATAATTATTAACTATTATAAGCATTGAAGCTATTTTTAGTTACAAGCGATTATAATCAAATTTAAACATTAGTAGTAGATTAATTATAATAGAAATAATTAATCCAATGGTATGTTTATATTTAATTATAATATTTATAATAATCCATTATATTCGATCGTATACTACTAATCTATTTCAGCACACTATTCATGAACAAAGCAATCATATGCAAACGATAGAATATAATATACGCAGAATCTGCTAAGTTACGTAATTATTAATCAATTTATTATAATTTAATAATAACTATTACCTCCACAACATTGATAATCAATCACAGCCACGATGGCAGTTAATGTGGAAACGGATTAGCGAAGGTATGCAACCTAGTTTGAAGTGAGGTAAACAAGAACACGTGACATTAGACCGCATGAATATTGAATGACTACTGGCATAGCGATCCGGTTCGATAACATCGAACTACACCGAACCATCGATATATCGTTTGGGCACGGTGCCGGTACGATTCGGTGCATAAAAAATTTGCCGATGTGTAACACCGAGGGTTCACACATCGTTTACATCGTTTGAAACCGAAACACCGTGCAGGCCTAGGCATATCCCTTCCAAATCTGGGGGCAATCTCCTTGGGTAAAACAATATTATATTTGTAAGAGGCGATAATCTCTATCTGTCCAATTCCTAATCCATAAAAACAAATGACAATTATGTTGGCTCATGTTTACCATGTTGCATCCTGGTTGCTTATGGTTTACTTACTGATAGCTTCTATCATAATGGATGAACCAAATACATCGGAAATAACATCTCATGGAGGGCTCCAGGCTTAGCCATACTATCCCTCGATAATGAGATATCTATGGTAGATTACTGGGAAGTTGTACAAATTGTAGCCCGATTTGCAATGGCAGTTGTAGGCATTTTGTAATTATGTGTTTTACAAGTTTTGTGTCTTGCATTGGGGTTTGGCCCATCCTGCTGTGTGGAGTCCACTGTTAGTATAATTATGCCTATACTTCTGTTGTAGAGAGTGTGATTCAAGTGAGTTGAAAGGTTCAGCCTCTACAAGTTTTATGAAAGCTCTTAGCAGTCCACCTCAGGTTCAGTCAGCACTTGGAACGGGTCTACTGCAACCACTGGAGTTTGCCAGCCAAGTAGCTAATGGTTTCATGCCAAATTCCCCTCCATACCAGTCCAAGTCTGTACGGCTCACTGGAAGTGTTGGTAGCAACCCACCACCGTACCATCAGCACCACCACCAGTTACAGCCCCAACAGACTAATGTAAACACATCAGCTGCCAGTACAAACTTGAACATGACTCTTATGTCAGGTAAGGAAGGCTCTATGTGAATTGTGAATCTTCAGATGTAACAAAGCTATACATCTCCACCTGGTATCTGGTGCACTGTGTGTGGGAGGGAGGTGTAGGAAGGAGCCAGGTCTATGTTAATATATAGATGTACTAATTCCTCCACGGGCTGACTGATAATTATGATGTTTTGTGTGCTTAATATCGGGAGGTCAGCAGATATTTTTTATTTTGCAAGCAACAGTCTTGTTGCTCCTGTAGAATATGATTGAGAGGTAATGATCCCATTGGTGGTGTATTAATTGGACTGAACTCTTGCTAAATGAAGGTTGAACCTTCATACAAACTGCTGAGCTAATTAGGTACCAGGTGTTGTGTATGTTTCCCACGCCAACAACTCAGTGACTGAAGCTTTAACTTACACAATCTATCTTCATTCCATCCATTTGAGTGATTTTGTTTCTACAACATGGTCATGATGAGCTGTACTATGCAGTGATTTTAGGTTATATAAATAGCGGGTTTCCCTGGGTTCTGTTCTAGCCGTGCTGGCCTTTCCATACACTAGAAGTTTAAAAAATCAATATACAATGCTAGCTACAACTTGTCAAGCTCATAATATCTATTCACTGCCATATCCCAAAGGAATTATAAATATTTGTATGTTTAGTGCTCAGCATCTCTATGTATAATGGATAATGTAGTAGTATTATTATTGTATGATATATATTGTATTATAGTGTGAGGGTTTGGTTTGTATACTTCAACAAGTAATAGTTGACTGGCATCCTAAGTTAAAGTACAACTGAATTTCCCAGGGCATTCCGCCAACATTACATGTGCTTCTGTCATCAGTTGCAGCCATCCAGGTGAAACACTGTATTGTGCTGCAGTAGTAGTGGTCCTAGTAGTAGTTGATTTTGATTCACTGGAACAAACGCTACCATTTCCTCATCATTATAATGATATCCATGGCAGTCATGACTTTCTCTATTCATAGTGCAAGTCATAGGTTGTAGTTGCCTTCCTCATCTAAATTATTCAACTTGTGATGGATACTTGGAGGGCATAGGTGTTTGTAAGGTGGAACTGTCATAATACTTGCAGCTGTAATATCTATGCTATTACCTCTATACTTAATTTATTGTACTCTCTGCTGTTTGTTATATAGGCATGTCACAGCTACCTGATATGAACTTCAATGATTGCTATCCTTCGCCAAGAATTAACTTCGGAGGCTCCAATGCTGGTAGCTTTGACTCTGGTGATAGTGGGATGAGTTGGCTCGGAACTGTACCTGGCTCAGCAGGGAAAGTGAGGGGGCATCACATGGCACCCCCTAATTCTCAGGGACATGGGATCAGACTTTCCATACACAACCAGAATGCTGGTGTTGCTCGTATGTGTACTATGCTATAGCTTGTTATCAATTCACATCGTAATATACATGCTTATGTTTGTGTTACAGTTAATATACTGCTCACGGTAAGGGACATTTCGAAAAAGACAGTTCAAAACAGGACGTTTCACAACTGGACAGTTCGAAGCAGGACAGTTTGAAACTGTGTAGATTACATTTAGAAGAACAAAACTCACAGATAGTTAATTAATTATTTATTTATTTAGTCATTTAAATAAAAAAATGATATTAAAAATAAAAATTAGTTGAAATTTGGTGATTAGGGGTTTCGAACTGTCTGGTGTTGAACTGTCCGGGTTGAAAACGTCCTGTTTCAAACTGTCTTTTTCGAACAGCTGCAAATTTGCTGCTCACGTTATCACTGGTCACCAGTGATGAGCGACAATGTGCACAGCACATAATGTGCACACAAGGCTGCCCAGGTGTTTTTTATACTGCGTGCACACAAGATACACACTACACAGGCCGCATATTTTTAGCCTTATATTTTGTCCCAAATGTCAGCCAAGTCTTGGGGGTGTAGTCTAAGAGCCTTGCCACTAATCAATTACAGTGTGTGACTTGCTGTGTTCATTGCCATCCTCCCAAAATATTCAAGACCTAATTGGGAACTATGAAAACTACTGCTGTTGTAGAATCAATGTATTTATTTATAGGCTAACCTTTGTGATGTCATAGGGAGTATAGGTAGCTCACGTGATGTCACAGATATTTCGTGGTGAATTTAAATTAACTATGCTGACATATGCCTCATGTTGATTAATTATAAACATAGCCAGTAATTTAGTCACCTTTGTGAGGAATAAAATTGGGGCTGTGGTAAGACTTGCCAGGTTCAACAGGTGGCTAAATTATACTCTAGATTAATAATGTAGGTTATTATTGTTTGGGAAGAAGGGGGACCTACCAACCCATACCAGCTGTCAACACACCTAGACAATTTTGCATAATATTACAGTCAGTGATGTGTCAACAGATGTGCGTTGCATTTCACTGACTACTGGTCTAGAGTTCTACAGTTGGAACTAGTTTTATTCTTACACACAAATATAGATATTTACTATAATCTTTATTGGATTAGTCTAGTAAAGACTGTGCCACCATCTTTGCCCTATCTAACATCATTCTGTAATACCTGTATAATCTGTCATAATTGTTTGATGTAGTCCTACATAAGAGTATACTACTAACAGTGCTAATGTATAGTGGTTCTCTGTTACAGTTGATAGTACTATATCTACCCACACTTCAAGCACAGATACATATACTAGCCTTTCTTACGGCCCGCTAGACAATGTTAGCCTCTCTCACTCACTCTCCTCGGCAGGTATGACGCACCTACTGAACTACTACAGCTACTACTTCCATAGTCATCCTGATGTTATAGTCTTAGCTATTGTAATATGTCACTTTGTTCTGCTTCGCACTGACAGTCATTCTGTCTACTTTTCTAATCTTCAAGAGGCGCATTTTATTTGCAGTTGGATTTATCCTCCCTTGAAACATTGAGCCATTGCTATGCTCTCATTTCAAGTGTAAGCTTTATTGAAAGCTTGCAGTGAGTAAAAGTTGTCTTCTCTCTCTCCTCTATATAATTATTATGCATAAATGTGCATATATTGTATATTATTGGTATTATTATTCTATAATGATGTGATGAGAGTTATCTCCTCTCTTGCTATCATCTGACTGGAACTAAACTACATATAACACTAGTACGTATTTACTATCCACTCCATTCTACTTTACCAGCATCCATACCTATAAGAAGATCAGGTTCACTCAATTAACAGATCAGTAATGTTGTTGGATGGCCGAGGTTGACTCAAACTGAGACATGGAAATGTTTGAACTGCTTTTTAGAACCAAGGCAGAGGTTGATTGAGCGAGCTATATTTTCTTAGCTGGTTGCCCCTCTTTAACCCCTGTCTCTCTCTCAACTACATATATGATCCTGTTAGAACAAGGGCCGTCTCTCTCTCTCAATATGTTTGTTATACTTGCCATTGTTATAACTGGTTAGGATGATAATTGAATACCTTTGATGTTCAGTTTTTAGCAACTTCTATAATAAATGTTTAAGGACTTCACAATGTGTACAAAGCTATGGCTCTATCATTTGTGGGCAGTCTGTTTGTTGGCTGGAACCAGGCTTACCAAGTTCCACTGGTGAAAATCGAGGAGTGTTAGCATTTGGGTAGAGGCGTGTGGGGGATGTCCAGTTTGGATGGAGTGGGGTATCAAAATTTTCGTTGAACATCTGGGAGACTTGGTAAGCCTGACTGGAACAGGGAAGGCGGAAGGGTACCACTTTATCAGGTCTACTTGTACCTGTGTGTGCTGGATATATCAGCTTGTGTTGTTTAGATACAACCTTGAATGGACTGCTGATGTCACCAGCAGACGAGAAGGTGGAGCTACCACCAGATACTGTGCTGAGGAAGCTGCTGCAGGCAAAGGATGACGAGGAATACCAGAGTTACTGTACAGCCAGCATTATATCACAGCAGTCATCCTCTGTGAGTAGCAGTGCTGGTGTCAGCAGAGGTTCTGATATCACACAGGTATCTCCAGCTTCTGCTACCTCAGCCTCCAAGCCTTCAGAGCACCAACTTCTCAAGGTACGCCTATCAGTAAATCTGTATTTCTGCCCTGGCTGCAGTCATGTAATACTTGTTCTAGTCAGATTTGTCTTCTATACTGGGAATTCAGGCTTATCTCCCCTTTGCTGTATTGTTGCTGTGTGATTTCTATATTATGGTGTGTTGCTTTACTATTATACATGTAGGACACTAGTCAGTATAGTATACTCTTGATAGTATACACCTTGATTATATTGGCCCTAGTGGTCTACATACATTTGTACAATACTTCTATTATGTACATTCATGATTCATATGCTTGTAAAAGTGGTGTTTTACATGATTGTATTGTACTATCACTACATTATAGAATATTAACTATAATATAATTCTAATGGTTATATTTTTATAAATTCACTTAGTTTATAACAAACCTATATTCTAGTGCTTTCAAAGTTAATTTCTTTATGGCGCTCCTGCTAATGTTGAAGTTGTCCCCTCTCCACAGCTGAATGCAATGATTTTGAGCTCGGGACTAGTTGAGAACTATTGAAATACAATGTACATGTAGTTATAGTGTAAAGGGATGCATGTTGTTATATAAAGTACAGTAAGTGGAAAAACAAATCTTGCTGGTCTCTTGATAAACAGTTTATATGTTGGCAATGGACTTCTTGTGACTTGGTGTTGGCATAGATCTGAGACATACAGCTCTCAGTATTATCACTGACCACTGACCTACTTGAGTTTGATGTTCAACCATTACTGCAATCACAGAGCTACTGGTGGGTGCTAGGGCTACATAAGTCATAGACTGACCAATGTCCACCTCCTAATGTTTGTGAGAATTGGGCTATTAGATAGGAACCCTGACTACTGGTGGATACAGTAGCCTGTAGAGCCTGTTATGAATTTCCGCTGCCAGTATATGCTGTGTAGAGTGTCGAGTCTTCCTAGGTGAAGTGGGTAAAGGTAAACTTTGTACACTCAGTCTTGTTGTATTGACAGACAAAATTTGAAGTAGATGAATTTTTTATCTTGTGTTGTGAGCAAAATATTATTGTAGGTTTGTGTAGGTTAAATTTCTTGTGTTTGTATTTCCTGTTCTCAATGGATAATAGTATCAGTTATATACACTAGTGTTATATTGGTCAACAACACTTACTGTAATAGTATCTAGTATATACATGGATCATTATATACAAACTATAACTTTACCAGTTAGTAGCAGTTGTTGTTGTTTTTGTTGTTGTTGTTGCTCGGCCACTTTAGGTTATCATGAGGTCAGTTCAATTTTATTATCCGGTAGTATATTAAGCTGGGTACTTGTTACTCCATTCCAACCAGTTAATCCTATTCTTCAGTATTATCTACATTCTACAACTACATGTACATGTACACATACACATAGGTATTGGAATAATTATAATCTCATTGGGTTCCATTATATAAAAACCCATCAAGTTGTTTGGATATTTTTCTTAGCTGATGGATTTTATTTGATTCCTTGATCTTTTAATGCTAGTGATTCACTGGTCTGTTGTGTTAGTTCAACTGCTGTTGTAATAATAAATAATGTTTATTTCAATTCCCTTCTTTACTCTGCCTACAACTGCTCTTCTAATGCTGCTGTGGGGTTTTAGGCAGCAGTGGGAACAGTGTATTATATGCCCTTGGTATGTGTTGGACAAGTAGACAATGATCTAAAAGTTATTGGAAGGTACTAGCTAATTGTTATATCAGATTAGTTGTGGTTGGCAAAGTTACCTTTTTCTAGTCTGTAGTCTGTAGGTACTGAATGACCAGGTAGGCTACTCTTTACCAGAATGGTCATGTCAGTAGCCAAGGCTATTTAGAAAACATCAGACAGACAAATTTGTCCACCTCCGCACCTAACTAGCTTTTGTACCTGCGTTGGTTCAACGTTGATGCTGTCTGTTTTTCAGAAGTTACTAAATGACGTGAGGCCGAGTGAAGAGCACAAATTTACTGAGCGTGCATCTGGCGTTCTAGAAAAGCTATTCAAAGATGAGGAAAAGGAGGTAAGGTCAATTTGTATCTGTAAGAGACTCGCATTATGGGGCCTGTCCATGAGTCCCATGACCTACCATTGGCTTATTCCGAGCCCTACATACAATGAATGATTTAGGCCCTACATGGTACTCTGGTTAACCCACACATTTCATGATATACCAAGTTGTATGCACATTGATGTGAACTGGACAATGGCATGATAGCAGGTGAACTGTTGAGAGCCATTTCTAAGGAACTATAATACAAACCAGTAGTTGCTTTGCGCTGAAAATTCCAATACATGTGTCTTCACAGGCAGAAACCTGCACAGTAAACTGCCAACTGCTGAAGTGGACACCTTGGTGAACATGTCTCATATTAGCTGCTGATTTTTGTTCCTCCAAGTTCTAGGCTACATAGATCATAGCAAAGAGTTTTATGATATTGATACTCACATGTGCTGGGAATTCATACAATTGCCCCACCCTAACTCTGCAGCAGTGGGATACTAAGATGTGTGGAACTGAGTCTAGTAAATGTCTGGTCATTCCATTATCTGAGGGAGCTTTGCCAACATGTTTGTGAATGTGAGGTGCATACAGACAGTACCTCACCTATGCTAGTCAGTTTGTATTATTAGTATGCAGTAGCCGTGGTGTACATGGAGTACTACGCACTGTTATGGTGCTGTGTAGGGCTGTGATGTAGTGTTGTAATGTGTGTGGTATAATGGCATATTATGGTTGTGTGGTGGGAAGGTACAGGTGCACTACTGGTATATATGCAGTACCTAGCCATCCGCTATTAACAGTATATTAAATGTGAGATGGCCATCATACCCTACTCTGCTACATAAAAACTTACCGATTTTACTTCCCGCTATTAATCCCAGGTAAGAAAGCAAAGATCTAAAGAGATCTGCATTTTTTCTAATTTGGGGTGGAGAAGGTACTTCACCAATGGCAAAGTTACTGAAGTAGCACAGGAGCATTATAAGGTTGGATGCCCTTCCTAACACCACCAATGACCCTTATGGGAATCGAACCTGGGACTCCCGCATGAAAGTCCAGAGCCCTTACCACTAGGCCACGGCAGCTCCCTACTCTGCTACATGTACATGTATAACTGTACTATCTTACAGGTCACACCTATAAAGAAATCACCGTCATCACATTCTCCTACGACTAGCAATACAAGCAGGAGCAGGCGGCATAGCAGTGGCGGATCTAACGCTGACAACGCATTGGTATGTGTATGTTGTGTGCGTTAGGCTATGCATCCTAATAGTCGCAATATGGTGTCCGTGTGGTCTAATTGTTCAGGATGGTTATCGTTTCCAGACTACAGTAATGTGCACCTACTCTGTAGGCCTATTTATCATTTGGTTTCATCCAATATAAGATAGTAGGGTCTATATGGATTATTTTAATGCTGATAGGTGGTTAGTGTAAAGTACATCAAGTTGAATTAATCATACTTACATTCTTCTATTTAAAAATGTAATAATAAGTGATAGCATTATTCCCCAAAGTGCAAGTAGACAGGTCCATTGAATGTATCTCAACGACTGCAGCTACAGCTGCTGTGCACACTATACTACACTATACTACACTATAATACTAAGCAGCTCATCTACTGTGCATGATTACAAAGATAACTGGCTAATCACAAAAATGTATCACCTTTATTTAGTTATGTAACAGCTCAATGTTTTA
The DNA here is from genome assembly GCA_935421135.1 of Bugulina stolonifera. Classification (NCBI taxonomy): domain Eukaryota; kingdom Metazoa; phylum Bryozoa; class Gymnolaemata; order Cheilostomatida; family Bugulidae; genus Bugulina; species Bugulina stolonifera. Next base: position 33,033,341 of record OW285187.1, read on the forward strand.
TATATATGCACTATATTGGTCTAAAAATAACACTGGTTTGTGATATTATTAGGCCAACATGTGCAATCTGCTGTATGAACAAATCTGAGGCAGCAGGTAGCCATGTGTACTCCTAGTGACATAACTACCCTAGTCTCACAGGATGTACAGAAAATATTCGCAACGAGACTTTTAGCAAAAGTGCTCTTTGGAAATATCAGTTATTCAGGAAAGATTGGAATTTGGGATTTTCAAATTTTTCAAAAATTGAATATACAACTTTTTAATATTAGACTTTGAATCAAACTTTGTTGTATCATACAGCCCTGTCAAGAGACCCAAGCATGCACCTATACACCTTCTATGCGCATACATTTTCTCTCAGCATACACTTCTAGTCAAGCTTGGCTTGGCCGCCCAATCACATTAAATAAGAGTTGCGTGCTCACGTGCTAAAGTTGCCGTGAGAAGGAGGTTCTTTACATACCTACTCAGTCAAATTTATGCCAGTGTCCTACACTCTCAAACAGAAATACTAGTTTGGTAAGTCAAAAGTGAACATGCTGAACATCAGAATCCAACAAAGCTCTGCAAGTCTTACGATAGTCCAGCACAGCCTTTACAATTTAGTGTATAATTGTAAGTCTCTGTGGGCTTGTAGCGTATACCATTCCTGCCTCATTTGGTCCATGGCCAGTGATGATTTTGAATTTGCCCATTGACAGTAAATGCACCATACGCACCATACCATAAATGCCCTACGTAAATGCATCATACTGTATTGTCCTACCCTCGACTGGGATTGGTCAAGTTCTGTGACCTCGTGGACATACAGTCAAAAAGTTTAGTGATGAGCACCCTGGTCTGGTCATAACCATTACATAGGTAAACCAATGTTTTCATTAGGTAGTTACCTCGCCCTGATCTAGCTGTGGTGTACACACCAGCGTGTGTATCAGTAGATTCTCGGGCTATTTATCATCCTTATAATACTAGTATATATTTTTTCTCTCTCTTGTAAAGAACTGTAAATTTTCCCATCATCTTATTGGACCTACATGCAGGTAGTAGCAGTAGTGTAGGCCTAGCTCATACTTGATATTGTAACGTTGTCAGTGCAAAATTATCATCTCTCATCATTAGCCAATCGACTCCGTTTGATTTCATAACTCTTCAGATTATTGGTTGTCCTGTTATAGCAGTGTTATAGTGAAAGCAATTGGTTGCTTACGATTGCTTAGGCCACTGCAAGGCTTGGTTTGCTATAGTGCTGTCCAATCGATAACTATTATGTTAGTGCATTGTAATTTTGACTAGTTGTAACAGTTGATAGAGCTGAATGCTAATGATAAGCGTTCTTTCACTAGCTGTCATAACATAACCCTGGACTGCATAATATTTACGTAGAGCTTACAACCATCATACAACCATCGGTAGCACTGCTCTGTATACTCATGCTCACACTACACAGGTGAGTCTGAACATCTTACTAGCACTGGTACAAATTCCACTGGCGGATTTTCTATTACAGAGCAATAGATCAGATGAGAGTGGTCGAGGTACGAAACGTAAAATAGTGTCAAGTGCAGTCAGCACGAGCGTTTCCTCCACCTCATCGCTGTCGACAGCTGAGGCTGACAGTACTGCTGCAGCCCTTGGCAACACTCACCTTCTTAGTCACTTACTGACTAAAGCTGCGGACACATCAGCCAAAGTAAGTATGTTACAGATCTTATGGGTAATATTGAGCATGAAACTTGTGGATAGGATAAGATTAGGCAAGATCAGTGAAGTCTATTTGAGTAAACGGTATACGACTGCTACATACATGTATGTTTGGTCTTGAGTAAATTAATGTCATTGGAAACACATTAACAAAAAAAATTGCACTAATTGGAGTTGGAGCAGAATCATTTACTTGCAAGGACCGAGTCCTATCCAGGTTCCAACTATATGTAGGTAATAAACAGGGAGAGACAACAATTTTATCTGCTAGTAGATCCACACTAGTTTTCTCTCATATTATACTTAGTGCATGTAATTTGGGATTAGTAATAGTATCGTTCCTCAGTGGGACCAGTGTGTACTGTCAAGTAGTGCACATCATGTGGAAGTGACAATGTTACCAAATGAGTGATAGACAAATAATGTATAATTAATAAGCAGGTTTATAAATCAGTGGAAGGTTTATCAGCTTAGTACTGTCTCTAGTCATGTGACCGATACAGATACACTGCTAATCTTCACACTGATATAATGAGGATAGAGTGGCATGTAACATGTACATAGTATAATAATACCATAATGGTCACATCCTGTCACACTACCAACTCATGTGTTGGCCTTTGGTAAAAGTCACCTTGCTCAGCTTGAAGTGCGTATGAGTAGGTAATGTAGGTAGCTATATCAATAATATATAATGCTGTGTACACATGGCAAAACACATGTGTTTGGGTAATTATATTTTACGCTGTCGGCTGTAGGTGTTGACTGACACTGCACTAAGCACCAGTTAACACTCTGTTTCACGCGCCTTCGATATTACCAGTCTAGTTGTATTTGTTTTGAATATCAACATCGTTGACTCTGCGCCATTACTTACAATAATTGTGCACTGCTGCCTCTAAAGCCTGTACAGAACACAAACTACAATATGGATGGAGATGTAGTTACGCAGTTGATCATTGTTAATTATTGCTATCAAACAACCACCAGCTATGTTGATAATGTGCACAATTGTAGTTTCATTAACCAAACGGAATATGAAAGAGTAAAAAACAATGGCGATTAGTCTATCCCATTCAAATTCGATTACATGTTATCAGATTTTGGGTGCTTAATATGAACAGTATAAGCTGGTATCAAACAAGGTTTGCTGTATTCATCAATGGTTGCAGCGAGGGGAAGGGGAAGAGAGTGTTGCTGCCGTAGGCTACATCAGTACTAATCAGCAATGCAGGAGTGTAATATGTAACAGATACATATGTATGTATTTCTTCTAACATGAGAGCAGCCTGTATTTTGATAACTAACTGGCGCAATGTGTGTAGGCTTACACTAGTAGATGTGTATAAAACCTCTCCAATACTGAGTAGGTGTATTACTGTGTCATGGTGTGTTGTAGGCTGAACCACAAGACATCACAGCTACACCGCTAGAGAAGTTACAAGCTCAAATAGATTCACAGCGTGGCTCCTCTGGCAGGACTATCCAGCAACCTAATAACATAGTAGATGTAGTCAATGACAAGATCATGTTAGGTGCAGAGCAAATAGACCTGAATAGGTTTACTTCTCTACCTGCTAGGACTAGTAACTCAGCTACCTCAGGCAGTGCGGGTGGGTTGTATCCTGCCCGCCATCCACCCAATTATATGAATGGCAATATGTATGACAGCAGGCTTCACATGCCAAACTCGATGGAGAATAGTAATTCAATTATGCGCTCTCAGGGAAACACAACTATGATGGGTAACTACCATGGTTTAGAGAACAAGGACTACTATGGTATGTTGGGGTCCGAACACCCCCACCCGCCTCAACAACAGCCTCCACAGCAACAACCCCAGCCACATACTCACATGGGCATGAGGAGTGAACCTCCTCTTAGCTTTCAACAAGCTCTCAAAATGGACCATAATAGCATGATGAGCCTGAGTAACCGGCCGGGTGGCAGCTTGTCCACCCCTAACAGTATACCAACTACGACCAGTATGCTCTGCTCTACCAACGCTTCTAATGTACTGGACCACTCGCTAAGTATTAATCATGACCCCGATGGTATTATACAGGAACTAGAAAGTCTACTCGGTGAGTTATAGTGTTAACTGTGCAATCTACGTTGTATTTTATTTGCTATGACTGTGTAACATACTGTATATGAGTTATATACATACAGTGTGCTATGTAACGCTACTCCTAAGGCCCCTATATGTATATGCAGGACGTGCTGATCGGAATAGATACTGCTACATTGGTCTGTCGTCAAGTTGAAGCAGACAGCCATTTCTCCAACTAATATAATTTATGGACAGTCTCATAGAAGTAGTGCGGAGAATATTATATTATAGCAGAGCTATTTATTGACACTGTATCAATGTACTCTTTTACAAACAGCAACAGCACACATATAGGCGCATGGGTTGCAGGCAGTTTGCAACCTTCGGCCATAGAGTAATGCGTACAGCTACTGTGATCACTGCCAATAGAATATGTAATTAAACTATACGCGGAGAATGTAATGGGTGGAAGGCTGGGGGGCACCCAAGGGACTTGGCATTGCTCTGCGTCTCCCTATATAGTATATTGATATAACGTACATGTGTATATACATGGTATTTACACTCCACGCTAACCTGATCCTGTCCTGTTGTATGTGTATACTGTTACCAGTCCACTGTGAGAATTACATTTCAGCACATGACTGTCTACCACAGATCTACATTATACTTGATTTTGTATGTACAATGTATACTATATGACATATGCTTGCCCTTGCCTTCGTACTTGGCGCAATTAAAAGTTAATTCACAGCTGAACAGCATCTACAGTACATGTACATGGTATGTTGTTTGATGTGTCAACTTGGAAAACATTTTTGCATCATACTGGAGTTGTCTGTAGTTATCAATTATTGGTTGTTAGAATAATCTGTAAAGAGGGGGTTTCGGTGAATTGTAAAGGTGTACATGTGTGTCGCTGACGAATTCAATGATTTTTATCTAGTCATTCACTCGGTTATATCTGAGTAATCTGACAAGGTACATGTAGAAATGTGTATATTTATGTACATTGGTGTATTAATAGGCCTACATACAAACTATAATATAATATATTATATTATATTACATGTATGTATGATGTATTGCAGGTGATAATAGTAGTACGGTAAATCTCACATCTCCAGAGGATGAGTTAGCTATAAAAGATATAGAAAAGGACTTATTAAGCAGTATAGGGAGCCTGTCAAATGGAGGTGATGTAGGTTATACACCAGTCATTGCTCCCAACACTGGCAATAATAGACCAGAGACACATAGCCCTATACCTAACATGGGTAAGTTACATCCCTTGTTGAAGTACTCACAGGCTTAGACATGGGTGAATGGAGTTGTCTTCTCTAATAGCTCGAGTGCACTTACTTTGCTTACTGCATTGTATGGCAATGCATTATTGCAAATCCCCAAGATTACTGGCTAATAATTAATTCATGCAATAAGTTTATTGCTACTTACATGTATATCTACATGTAGTTATTAGTAGCCTGTTAACTGTAGAATTTATTAAAACTAGGCTGTCTTTATTGACCACCCGTGGTCTGGCACTATCTTTAGCCCACAGAGCCAGGTCAACCAAGCTTGGCGAAGCCCACTGTGGGTGTGTTTGTTGTACACTAACCATACTGATGTGTGAACAAGCTTTTACATTGTATAATAATATAATACTAATAGCAGGGATGGCATGTTGAAGTGTTATATGGTCTGTGCTGTCAACTGCACTATTCAAGTTTGACAGGTGAACATATCTGTCAAACTTGCTCCTGTATACACTCTTATAGTACATTATATAGAATAGAATAGTTTACAGAAATACTATCCTAGATTATATTGTTCCTGGTGTAGTTAGCATCAGAATGTATAAAACTGAAATTGGCACCTGAGCTAGAAACTAGTTATTTTATTCGTACCCATAGTTGAGATAATTAACTGAACCTATAATTGTAATAATATTAATAGGCCTATATGTGACATGCTTTGTGTTCGTACTCATGTAGCAAGAAGAGGACAACTTCAAAAGTAATAAACCAACACCCACTATTAGATACATGTATGTAAGGCATGTACATGTATACTTATGTTGTAGATATTCCAGCATCAGCCAGCAATCCAGTGCAGTCAGCCAATATTAATATAAGTCACAGACCCCCTCATCCCCCTCCGATCTCATCCTCACACATGACTTCCTTCAACTCGCAGGATTCGAACAACCCACACCTACACCAGGCACTGAGGGGACAGCTTCCCCCAGGTGAGGGAGCACAACTCCTTACAACACCAGAATTGTAGTGGTGTTATCAATGATTGATAATAAGTAATTGATATGATAATCTTGCTGGTAGTGTAGCCAGGTAATGGAGTTGGCAGTAGCATCTGCCTACCCTAGCAATGTATAATATCTCAACTGGATGTTTGATGGATGGATATAACAAAGCTATGACTAAGCATTAGAATAATATTATAAATGTACATGGCACCTAACATGTTATTCCTCTTTGCCAGTGGATCTCTCTCACCATAAAGGGTATAGTGTTGGTGTTATTGGTACAGTGCCAATATACATGTAGTGTAATGTAGTGGTTGGCCACTCATTTACACTGGGCTAATGCGTCTGTCAACAACTAATATTTATTAATATTCTACAGCTAGACACCTGGATGTTCGTATATTCATGTAAAGGAACTACACTAGTCTGTTCTAATGGGGTTTATTACTTGTGTTGTACAGGTCAAGGTGCTCTCAGAGGTATGGCCATGTCGTCCATGAGATCTGGTCACAGGGCCATCGGTAGACAAGCTAGTGGCTCTGGCCGGTCAATGCCACTCTCCCTAGATAGTAAGATGAGGCATCACTCAGGCAATTCCCCGGGCTCTATGATGGCCCCCTTCTCCCCCATCGGCCACAATTTGCAGGTACATATCCACACTTACGCCCTCACTATCAATGCTCTGATAATGTATTATCCACTATTCATTTGAAATGTCTGATACTTTGATTGGTTCACATGATGTAGTGTAGTCTGGTACATAGAAGTATTAACTGATTGAGATTTGGCATAAAGATTACAGGGCCTATGCGAATGGTACTAAAATAGCCCCTTGTCGAATTTTATCTTATATTACACTGGTTGATGCAAATATTATAATATATTGATCATCAATCATCTTCTTAGTATTATGTAACTCAAGTTTTGATTTCCCTTATATAATCTCTTTATTATACAAAATGCTGGAATATAATTAAAGTTTATCTGTCAAGTTCTTTTACTTGGATCCTTTTTGAGGATAATAACATGCTAATGCAGTTAGTTTTGAAGATTGGGCCAACATGTAGTTATCAAATTCTATCATTCAACCCATTGTTTCACATTTTATTTATTATCTGTATGTTTTTAGGGAAACTTTACCTTGCCAAGCAACTTTAACGAAATAATGAAAAGTACAGATGCTCCGCCTAATAAAAAAGTTCCTCAGGATGTAAATAGTAACTCATTTGCTCACCGACCTTCACCTGCTGAGATGATGCACATCAGCTCACCTCGAAATAACAGGGTGAGTGTGGGGGTCAGTCAGTTGACTCTTCAGTTGACCAGTCAGTATATCATCAACACCCACCCATGCATTGATTTCTCAATAATATTTTTTGAATTTCACTTGGATTATCAGGTTGCTGTCTGGCATGTGCAGTTTGAGATAACGAATTCCTTGCTAACTATTGTGTAATTAGCGGCTATTTTGCTTTTGGCATGCTGCTCTGTGGAATGGTAGGAGCTAAAATAAAAATATGTGCATCAGAATAATAATTAGTGGGTGGGAAATACTTCTATAGATCACAAATTGTTGTTTGATTATTTCAGGTTCCACCACAGAACTTTCCTCCAAGTCCTATGGATGTAGCATGTTCACCTCAACACTTCCGGTTTCCTGATCAGTACCAACAATCTCGGCCAATGGTGCAACGGCAGCCGATGATGCGACCAATGGCACCTCAGCAACAATATAATGAACACATGGCGATGCACCAGCAGTCACTGATGGGCGGAGCCAGTATGAACTCACCGCAAGGGATGAGAGGGCCTCCGGTTGGCTCCACCCCTATGGACACTCTACCTACATTACCTCCTGCCTCTAATCAATCCAGTGTACAGCAGCAGTATAACCAGGCAGAACAGTAAGTAGTGTATCAAATGTATCAATTTTGTAACGATATGGAGTTGTCATCTCAATACTGAATAAGTGGATCAAAGAGACAACTCCAAACTTCCCATAATTATCTTATGAAAGTCAAGTACATTACTATATCATCAGATCAGGCAAGGGATTCAATTTGTACTATTCTTGTATAAAATCAATTTTAGATGGATCCTAAACCAAAGGTATATTATAAATAACTAATATATATTTCTCACTGTAGCTTTTAAGGTTGCAGCAGAGAAGATTATTTGTGCAATGGATTGTTCCTGTTGGCTGCAGTTAATCCGGTTGGCTTTTTATCTCTCTGTTCCTGTGCACTACTGCTGTTGCTATTGTACTTCTGCTTTATTAATTGTGTCTAATAGAGATGTCCTGCATCTATATTCAATTGGATAGGCCCTTCATCTTTTTTTCATGTCACTGCTAACATCACTGTAAATGTTGGCCACTGTTTCTGAAAATAAAATGAAGCACTAGGTCCTACATGCTACTAATGACATGCCGAATCCAAAACATAGTATGCCTGTGACGGCAATCAACCTTTGATTTTCCAATGTGTCTAAGCATATTTATGTTGTATTAAAGGATGCATGTAGCTTGTATATTAATGTATTTGATCATATATGGCAGCGCCGGACTAGCATAGGCAGCATGCATGCTAGTTATAGTTGGCTACTGCTCAAACTTGCTGATGCAACCAATATTGTGATTGGTATATACTGCTTTGCTCTTCTGGTTTAAAGAAAATGCTTTTACCTCAGAATTGTCAACCCAGTTTTCTTTCTTTCTAGGGTTTCCAACAATTCAGTAGGCTCCTCTCAATACGTGAAACAGGAAGTTAGAGCTAAGATTAATGCTAAAAATCTGCAGCACAACACCTCACCACAGCATCAGCAGCAAAACTTTGTTAGTCAACAGCAACAACTGCATCAGCAGCAGTCCATTGGGAGCCATCCATCTCAGCACATGGGTATGATGTCACCACGCTTAGCTCCTCCTACTTCCACACAGCCCCATCTCCAGTCCCACAACTCTGACCCATTTTCAGCTGCGTTTACTACATCTACTGGTAGTGCTGATCCAATGTCTCGAGACCCTCTGGCCGACTTTGAAGAGAGTGTGCTGCCCGATGACATTCTCAATCAAAGTACGTATCGGGGCAGTGTACTAGTACCATTATCTATATGCTTGCATATATAGTTTTATTCCCTGTTAATATTGCTGTTAGCACAAGTTGATCGATGGTTTCTTACTAATGTGTCCTCCCTCTCATTTTAGTTACAGAATTAACGGACACTCAGAATGAGATTCAACAGCAGAAGATGGCCAACTCAAACAACTTTGGTGGTGAAAGCATGGGGTTAACTGCAGAACAAGATATAGCCATCCAGAAAATTAACCAATCACAAAAGGAGACGAGTCATGTGAGAGCCCAGCTTCGAGCCTTAGCTGGTAAATATCTAGTCTAGGGCTATAAGCAATCATATTGGATAAAACAAGATCTGCTTTTGCCATGGTTTATGTGATGTAAAATATATGATCCAAATTACATATTGGGTATAGATAGTGCAGGTCACGGAGCTGATATGTGTATTGCCAGTGTACACCTTGCTGTTTATTTTCTTGTACTTTGCTTTAGATCCATGCGGTGCATGTTTATTAATTGAACAAGTGTGCAAGCAAAGCCAAAAGTGTGTGGGTGTTCTTAACTCTCAGATGCAAGTACTGTATTTTATTATTGTACATATTTCTGTTTTGCTTTAGGGCCCCCTTCTCAGCCGGATGGTACACTGGTAAACGTATTTCGTAGACAGCTTGCCACAAACCCTCCTGCAACATCCAAATCCAAGAACAATGCCAAGTCATCTGAACCACTGGATGTTGAGAAACTGAAGCACTTGGCTCAGAACCCGAATAGTGTGAACATTATTAGCCTAAACCCTCATGTGAGTAACACTACAACATTGTTATCCATGAGGTCGAGATGCTTATACTACTACTACCACCACCATCACCACCACCACCACCACTATTACTACTTTCCTCAGTTCTGAGTTCTACAGTTATGTTGTGCATAAAGATTTTTAAAAAAAACTTTATAGCACATAATAGGCGTATTCGGAAACTGGTACTGGTTCATATAGCACTGGTCTAACTATCTGAATACAACTTGAGCGTTCAGGCGTGACTAGTGCTTGCTCTGAAGGGAAATTCCTCTCGCTAAGTGAATATACTTTATATTATTATTGCCAGGCACGGCTTGCCTTGCGTTATAGCTAGCGCTATATTATTGAATAAAATATATTGTTATTGCCGCAGATTGCTATTTATAAGCTTGCACGGTGCAATATCCGAATATGCCTAATATGTGCGACTAAATAAAGCCGATCTGTATCGTGCTGATCTACAACTGTGTGATATACATATTCTTAATGTCCTTGTTTGTTTCAGCCACCAGTAGAAGAGCTGGGCCCAACTGACCAGACTGGTAGTTTACTGCAAAAACTCCTTACAGAAGGTTCATATTAGCTTGGCTGCTCTCTTCTTTGCAAGACCATCCTTGTGCAGTATTGCAGTATACTTAGTAGCAGTTACTAGGAGAGTAATTGCATAAAGTTTTGTTACTGACAAAGATAATGACAACTAGATAGCAGTATTTGACATAATTTAGCTGTTACATAACTACATTTATTGGCATCCAATACAATTATATTGTATTTTTTATATTTTATAACTTGGTGAACTTGCTCTGTATTATTGTAAATAATTTTGTGTTTGTATTTGCTTTAAGACCACAGCAGTATTTTGATGCTAACATGTCTATAGTCTTATTTGTATATATTAATATCGCAATATTTTAACATGTTAATATTGGATAGTTACATGTACATGTTATACATGATGTATTGATAAATAACAAAGTATTTTTTTGATTATTTTTGGTATAAAAGCATTCACTTAATATTATTTTGCCGACAACTACTATTTTGTACGTTTGCCACATTGTCTTGTTTTTGTACAGTCCCAAGTTTGTAATATAATGGATTTGCAGGACAAGTCAGAAATATATTTTTCTGATTCATATGTTGGCCTGGTATCATCATTTTAACAACATCGGTACGGTTGCATGGTCACTAAGCAATGCTGTGCAAACATGAGAGAATTTACTTGTCATAACTGAACATTCATAATTGTGTACCTAACATTTATTACAAAATATACATGCCATGTCACCTTACAGTTGCACACATTAAACTATGTCAAGATGAAAATACTGAATATCATACAACTTCAATAAACTGCGATCATGAACATAAATCATTCATAAATAGTATAGTAAAATAATAATATAGAAAATATATGAATGCCAGCTATGCACTCAGTTGGGGGAATAGATTAGCAAAAGAATCATTCCAATCACAATCAAGTCCAAAATCAAGATCTGGCTTTGGACTGTATAGCGAGGGTAATGAAACTATTGCTGCTGGACTATACAAAGAGGGTGATGAGATGTCACTATAACATGGCGATCTATTACCATCAGAACCCAGTTCATCAAAGTCAATCAGCCTGGTTGGTGCACTACGACTATCAAATCCATTTGGACCAAGTTCCTTAGTTTTTTGTGTGGCATTCAGATCCAGTTTTGATCCATAGCCCAAGTCAATTATTGCATTATCACTCTCTTTTGTGAGATCAATGATGTCAACATCAACTGTGGATGCAGTTACAACGGGAGGTGACTTAACATTTTTGTGATAAATGTGGTCACTGTTTACATTGTCTTTGTGGGATTCCAAAAGCTCTGCTGAGGACCCCACCACGGTTGGAACATATTCTGCGGACTGTTTTTCGTCTTCGTATGTGATGCTACTCTCAAGTCCAATGGTTGGGGTTGAACTGGACTCCTCGTCTTGCAAGAGATACTTGTACAATTGCTAGAAAGAAATCAGTAGCATAATTTTACTAACTGAATGATAATATTCGAATCATAGTTTCTGAATACAAATGAAAGGTAAAATACCACCAACTTTAAAAATGAAATTTGTTAATCAAATATGTATATTAAGCAAGCCTAATAATTTTTCAACATACTTGCAGTTCATCAGACAAGTCAGTGTGTAGCATGTCATCATCAATACCAGTAAGGTCTGAACCTGTTCCTTCTGCTGAGGACTAAGTACTGCTGACTTAGAAGTAGATTCAGACTTTACCAAGGTGGAGATGCTTGACTGCTTGGGCAGGGCACTGGGCATGACTACTGTTGTATTTGCACTGCAATTTGGACAACTTTGTGCTTCTCTTAACAATTTATTTTCCTCTGAGAGTCGTCTATTTTCAGCTCTGAGTTGTTCTGTCACGAGTTCTAGTTCATCCATATAGGCTTTCTTTCGGTCTCTGGCAGCCTGCGCAGCCACTCTATTCTTTAATTTCCTAAAAAAATGTTTGCACTAGGTGTAAATTTTTTTGTAATAGAAAAGAGAACAGGACAAATTGAAACAGTCGATTGAAACACAGGGCAGTAGCCCAACAGTTACCTCCGCTGTAGCTTTTCACTGGGTGTTAGATGTGTTAGTCGCTGTCTTTTTCTGGGTCTTCCGCACTCTCCAAAGTCATACTCTTCATCTGAATCACTTGCTATATTAACCATGATTGCGGAGTCCAAGATGACCAGAAATTTCACCAATCAATTCTTGCTTTTGTGTGGTCACCTCTATGTTCTAAATTTTCTGAATGTTTCCTTTACCTTGTTCCACTACATCTGAAACATCAATTAATCGACTCATAGCAAGTTGGTTGAGTACAAAAGCAATAATAGAACATTTAATTTCCAGTACAGTATAATGGTTAACTCACATTCAGAGTATCGTATAAGCACACACAACACCACACTAGACTATGAATGTTATGTTCTACTAAATAGTAAATAGTAAAATATAATATAATATTAAATACACAACAATTATCAATAAAAGAGAAATTATCTTATGCCATAAAATATGACTTAACATTTAATTTATCAAAATTTGAGTTCAAATGGAATAAACATCGACTCCTCCTGTGATTTTACTTACTTACATAAATATAATATGCCAGTAGAGAAGAGTGGGTAGGCTAGATATAAAATCAGTTTGAAGCTTGCTAAGTTATCGGTGATTTATTTTAAATTAGATTATTCTTCTAACTGTGACTGTCCTAATATAAACCAAAAGAAAATTAACCAATTTTCCTAGCACATCTCTTCCTTACCTACAAAATGGAATAATTTAGAGAAATACCATTTCACTCACCATTTTATCAACAATACTGTCCCATAACATACACTGAAATGCATGATGTGGATGTCGATCATTGGTTTATGCGTCGATTTGGCATTTACTGATTGGAGGTTATTAATAGTTTAGCGTCATGTGGTACGTAATGTTGACGCAAGCTGGAAAATCCAACCACATGACGCAATAGAGCAAACAACTTCTACAAACATGTGCTACTTGAAACAACTGGATTTTTGCTGGTCTAGTTAGAGTTGACTAACTCTATGGTCTAGTAGGAATTTTATAGGTTTTATTTTACATAGGCATATTCGTTGGTATTAAAAGATCTAATGTGATACATGTATATGTGCAGGCATTCCATACACATGTACAATACCTCAAAGTAAAGTGCAAACTTTTCCCTTGTGGTGTGATCAAAGTGAAAACAATGTGCTTCGACATGGCCACAAGACCGTTCAACAATTAACATGACCATTCCTTTTGAACCGCTTACATACACGTATATATGACATGGTAGAGCACATGATCGCAAAAGTTGTAATGACATCAAATGATCAAGTATTATATACTGTATGATTAGATGTAAAAGTAAAACATATGGAATTTCAAAGCATTGCATCAGACTATTGCTTGTACAATGTATGTTCAACGTTTGTTCCAAAATATCTGGTGTTTTAGTGCTTGGGGACTAAATTATATCTAGTAAAAATAGTAATAGTAATCATTATAATCTACTCTGTGTACGAAACATCTACCAACTATCACAGTACTATTTGCTATTCTGTACATATGTACATGTATGTATTGCAACGGCATAATACAATACGATAGTATAAAATAATTATACAATACCTTCATACATGTAGCCTGCAGGTTTAGATGTCCAAGCACTGTAATATACTTGCCCATAACTGTGAGCCGAATCTAGTTTCCTGCGCTTTGTCAGTCATACGCATATGCATGTATATCAATTAGGTTTACAAAAGATGAAAAGCCATTAAACAGAATGTCTACTTAACTCAAATCAAAACCATTATAAGTTTGAAGGAGCTACCAATGAATAGGAAAACCTCTCAAGCATGTTATATTCAGTAAGGTTGGTGTTTACAGCAATGATGCAAGTTATCTGCAAAGGTGCACCTATGTACCCAGTTGCACCAACAGGGATAAAGAAGGTTCTACGGTACAGCATCGTCAAACTACATGTATGTACATGTACATGTACGTGCACCTGTACCTCATGTTACCATATCTGTTAAAATAAATACTTGATATAAATAAAATAAGGATCTAATACAAACATGTAAGATCACTAAGATGATGATGATGCTTGGATGAGAGTTGAAATATGAGGAACAAATCAAAATGTAAAAATGCGTATTGCTTTACTATTCATACTGCGTGTAAGGATATAATATATGAACACTGCATATTGAATGCTGTATACTGACAGTAGATAACTGATTGATACAGTCTGAGCGGATCCCAGGCTCTAGGGTTCCAAGCACAATTACATGCACTATAAACTATAATCTACTATTAATAACTGCACTATAATCTACTAGTAAAAGTAATTATAGCAACAGCAACTGGTTCACTAAGCATGTGATTCATATGGGAGTTGTCCTTTCCTAAAAAGTCACTACATTGGAGTTTTCGCAAGCATCCCCTACAAATATCAGCTACTTACACTGCCACAATATATAAGTAACACAGGGCTATATTATACAAGTCTATACTGGGTTGAGGACAAAGTGAAAGCAGCATTTTGTATTATTTTGCGCTCAGAGCCATCAATTATATTATTATTATTTTATTTTTTATTGGATTAATCAATAGATGACGGTGGCTCTGTTGTAATTTTTGTCACAGGTCTATAATTTACACAATATATAATTCCTTAACTATAAATTTGTTATAACTGCATATGATTATAATTAACCATGCATCTGATCTAGAGTTTGTGGAAATAGATCGATGTAGACAAGACTCGTAACAGGTCCGGTTGCAGAATTAGTTTAGATTTGGTTTTCAACGACATATTGTTGTGCCCGGCTGGGTAGCTGAGGAGTGAGGCACAACTGTACAACATTGGAACATACAGGTCAGAGTGCGGGGAGGGAGCCAGAACCGGCTGACCAGAGCAGGGGGGGCTAGGAGGGATCCAATCGAACGGTGACTCAATTACAGTGTATGCACACGGCGAGGATTGGGCTGACTAGAGAGACACCCAAGGGTGCCGTGAAGGCATCAGAGTCAGCGCAAGACTTGGAGGTGTGGGTGCTACTCCTATAGCTAGGCTGGGGCTAGCGGGAGCGGGACTTACACTTACACTGTGAGGACTGCTGGGGTCCTAGTACTAGTTATGAGACTGTACCTGGGAAGACTCAATGCCATGGGAGAGCGTCTGATACCCTACTGTCAGCAGTAAACAGTAAGGGGCTGTATGCGTTCAGTTCAGTAAGATAACTTTATTGGACAACAGTCTACAGACAACTGAAGTTGGAATGCAAAATTGAATTGTCATTGTGCTCCTTATATATGAAATCTGGTTCCGGACCCAAGTCAAAAGGTTAACCAATACTTTAAGTCGGTCTCGAACCAAAAAAGGGGTTCAACTTACAATATGTATAAGATGATCTCATATCACAAACGTAATAATAGGCATAGTTCTAGCAATATTGAAAGTACAATAACTATTGAAGGTACGCAAAAGCATATAATAAATTCAATGACATGTCAAGAATAATTTGCGCATTTCTTTTGGGGTGCAGGTTGGTCCAGGTAGTGTTGGTGAAAGATAATCCACAGTAGTGTGAACTGTACAGTACATAATTATATGATATCACTGCTTGTAACAATATTGCATATGTGACCTCGTTATGGTTCACTGGTTTTCTTTTTCATTATACAATGGTTTTGGTACTGCTGTGTCTTGGTTCAGTTATTACATTGCTATATGCATGTCATGTCAGTTAGAGAATAAATTACAGCTACTAACAGGTAGGTCGGCCTCCTGTGTAGGTATATGCTTCCTAGTTGAAGATTAAGTCGGCTTCAGGATAGTCCTACGGGTTGGGAGGTTTAGCCTACAGACCTTTCTTGTACATGTAGTGTTTGCTGAGCTAGTTCAGTGTGGGCTTCACTGACCCTTTTGTCGTGAACCCTTGAGCCCTGCGATGAATCTCAAAGCGCAACTTTGTATCATTTCTACATCATATATGGTGTTCTTTAGGGAAGTGTCCCAAAGACCCAGACGGTGTCTGTGTACTCTAATATTGGGCGACAGAGACTGATATGTTATTGTATCTGGCTGGGTAGCCGAGGCACAGCCGCACAACATTCAAACCAGAGCAACAAGAGAGAGAATCAAAACTGGCCAACCAGGCAGACGCTAGGCAGCAAGTTGAACCAAACCGCTCAGCATATATTGACGAAAGGGTGACGACCTCCGGAAAGCGGTCCTATAGTTGCTGGGGAAGAGATCTGCCAACCAATGAGGAGAGAGACTCAGAGGTAACCAAACAGACCGGGTTATGTGGGTACGACTCTTATTGCCAGACTGTGTAGGGTCTTGCGACTCAGTATGGCATGGCAGGAGCTGCACCTAAGGCTGTGTTGGAGTACTGGAACGTTGGGACCTAGTAGCAGTCATGAGACTGTACCTGGAGGGTCCCAAGTTCAGAGAGACTGCCTGATACCCTACTGTTAGCAGTAAACAGCAAGACTGTATAGTTCGATTAGTAAAAGTATTTTATTGATCAACAATCTACAAGCAACTGAACAAGAATGCGAAATAGCGCTCCTTATATGTGAAAACCAGTTCCAAACTGAGATCAAAGGGTCGGTCTTGGACAAGAAAAAGATCTGAGTTACAAGATGTATGTAACAGCTTTGGAGTACAAGAGTAAAAAGACACTGTTGCATATCAGACCAAAGAGGACTATCAATACATACATGTAGTTAAAATAGACATTATAGGAATCATGACATACAGTAATATCCAAGAAACAAGTAAGGACATGTGGGTTAAAAAAATACGCGATAGCAGATACCAATAAAAACATACAATTCACATTGTAGTGCATGGATGTGTGATGCTATATGCAGTAGCTTGCTAGTTGTTTTCTAATTCCTTCTTTTTAAAGCTGATGAGAATGTGTTCTCATTGACTTAAGTATTCTTGTGATTTGAGGGAGATTTATTGTTAGGAAAATGTTTATTGCAAATTGAGTGGGGTATCTAAATCGGAGTTGATCACTATTCTAATTTTGAAGTCAATATTTTTTTATTTTGCTATCTAGTTTTTAAATTCTAATTTGAAAAATTATTGTCCTAGTTAGTTCTTTGATGTTTGTTACTCCTTAGGCAGAATGTACCATGACACTTATGTTGCTGTTTTTAGAGAGGAAGTTATGAATCGCAGAGCTTTGCACTTTGTTCTCAAAATAGGAAATAGGAAAGATTCAGTTAACTTCTTTCGAAATGTTCTGGGGATGAAGGCAAGTATAATTATTCTGAAGTTATACAGCATAGCATACTAACTATCTGCTGTCAGATACATTTGGTTATAAAGTATTGCTGTCTAGCTTTCATGTGAAGGTAGATATAGGTCACTGACATGTTCTGCATACATGTAGATACTGAGACATGAAGAATTTGAGGAAGGATGCAAAGCATCATGTAATGGGTAAGCTAAAACACAATTTTATGTCTATACATTGTAGCAACTCAATTGAATTGTACTCGGAGCCCAACTCTTGTTCTTTCTACAATCGTCAATTTGTTCGAGACTGGTTAAATGCGCTACAGTTTAGAAAATAGACTGAAAATAGGCAATCAATATAATAATTTTGAATGGTCTAAATAGGATAGGAACAATACATTGTACTTGCAGACCTTATGATGGGAGATGGAGTAAGTCAATGATAGGCTATGGCAGCGAAGACAATCACTTTGTTGTAGAGCTTACATACAACTATGGTATTGGTAGCTATGCTCTTGGTAATGATTTTCAGGTAACTGTTAGACATACAACTACAGGATTACAGTACATGTGTTTACTTGACTAGGAAGACATAGCAGGTTTACATGATCAATATATACTGTATAACTCAAACATTGTAATACATTGACCATACACAGCTTCGAGGTAGCTTCAACTCAGATATGGAAGCCCTGTGCATACACATGTCTTACATTGTCTTCAATTGCTACTGTGGTGTGTCAGGTGAATACACACATATTTATACGTCGTCAATAGTGTTTTATTTTCATTATTACACATATATATGATTTAGGGTATCACAATACAGAGTAAACAGGCTGCACTACAAGCAGCTAATGTAGAAGGTAGAGTCACATCTGACTCTGTAACAACAGTTACTGACCCTGGAGGCTATCCATTCCACATTGTTGATGAAGAAAAAGATGGTATGATGTGAGATTGTTTTTTCCATTATACACATTTGTATTTGTACATGCATATATATCTGTGAGTACACGAATGCATGTGTACATCTATGTGTTGTGTAGAATATGTGTGCACTTAATATATATTCGTTGTGTATATGCGAATGGTAATAGTGCATTGTAGTGCTTTTACTATGTACATGTTTTAGTGGTAGTTATCTGTATATATGCTTATAGGTTATATGTGTATTGTACTCTCTGGTTCTGTAGGTGACCCTGTTGTGAAAGTCTGTCTATCTGTCTCTGATATAGAAAGATCATGTGGTAAGTCGTTGAGCTGCTTTGAATATACTGTCACCGTGACTACCAGTGCTATCACACTGTAGAATTGCTATAGAAATATACTTCTCCTTCATACACTTACATGTATTACACACTGTACTACACACTTACATGTGTTACACACTTACATGTATTACACACTTCCATGTATTACACACTTACCATGTATTACACTGTTTTACACAGGGTTCATCCTTATTGCGTACGTATGTGCACTATTATAGCTACTACTGTTATATACAATTTATTTTCTGTCTGTCTGTAGAATACTGGGTTAACCTTCTGGGTATGAAATGTTATCACAAAACAGAAACCAGCCTTCTGCTAGGCTATGCTGATAATCAGGTGAGCACAACTCCCAAGGAAATGGTGTACCTAACCAGAGCCATATTAGCCTATCCGGAATAATTATACTGATTAGATGATGGTACCTGCTTGACTAGCCCAAATCCAATTGACCAATATGCCATGTCTGTATGCAGCAGACCAACATGAGACACCATTACTACTCTGGTGTTCTTTACTTTCTGTATTGTAACGGTGTAGTCAATATCTTATGTGCTGGTTGGATTAATATTGGTGGCAGGGTATCGTTATGACAGGGTATTTTTAAATGGCAGTTTAAATGACTTGCAAATACTTTTTTAGTTTTGATGCTGAAGATAGTAAAAGATTGAATCTAGCAGCATTATTACTTTACTAAGTATCTGTTTATCAGGAAAGTTTAGAATTTGCGTACTTTTAGGCACAGTTAGAGCTTATAAAGGTAGATGGTGTCGTGAACCACGCCAAGGCATTTGGACGGATAGCTTTCTCATGCAATCGTACGGAGGTGGGATTGTAGAGATTATCCAATTGTATGTAAATCTTTAGATGTTAGTGTAGGCGGAAGGTGGTATGGCTGTACTGCACTCACGCCGAGTCCAGTTTATCCACCCCTCTCAATAAGATGGCTGATCACAATGTACTGTCTATCAAATGTTACAGTTGCCAGAACTAGAAAGGTTGATGAAAGAGAAAGGGCAGACAATTTTAACTCCACTGGTTAGTTTGGATACTCCTGGTAAATCTACAGTCGAAGTTGTCATCCTTGCTGATCCGGTAGGTTATCCGATTAATTGTGTACATTTATATTACATGTACAAGGGCAATATTAGTGAAGGAAAGTCAGATGCAATATTCACAGTGACTGACCGTTGTAACTCTGCGTCACATACAAAGTTTGTTGTTTGACTGTTGGTAGGATATATTTCAGTCTGTGTTAGGATGGTTCAATGATTGTGCTGCTTCACTATACTGCATTACATTTTTCTACTGTATCTTATTGTATGTACTCGTACACATATTGTACATACACATACAGACATTGTATATACATGTATATTGTACATACACGTATTGTATGTACATGTGTTTTACGTACACATACTGTACGAACACAACGTATTATGCATATATGTATTGTGCTTGCATTGTGCTCGTATTGTATGTACATGTATTGTGCATACATGTATTGTACTATGTACATGTGTTTTACATACACATGTGGTACATACATGTATTGTATGTACACTTTGTATGTTATAGGATGGGCATGAGATCTGTTTTGTGGGAGATAAAGCTTTTAGAGAATTGTCTCAACTGGACCCCAAAGCTGATGAACTGTTAACACAGGTAGGTAATACAGCAGATATGAGCAATATCAGAATAGTTCCTATTCATATTATCTGGTGTAGCCTAGCAGTGATATCAGTATAGCTATAGTGGGATCTATGTTGTAATAGATATTATTCTGTATACAGGCAATGGATGCTGACAAAAGTGATGAGTGGTATTCCAAAAAGGGTAAAACTAAAGATGAAGCCTAAGAGAAGTGCATGAAACAGACAAGTAGCGTACGTGGGAGGAGAGTCTACTATTATGATTATAATGATATTATTTATAGACTTGGTGCTTGCAATAATCGCCCTTATTTAATTAGTTGTACCAAAGAAGCGGTTGGTTATATGGTTATATGGTTAAAATTTATGTTACATGCCTAATATACTGCTACCTTTAGAGGGACCAGAATTGATTGGATATTATTGGATAAGTTATTGAACATTCTATTCTATATACATGTATAAGATGTATAAGCTATTCATTATCTATTTAACCCTCAAAATATTACTATTACTGTAGTTCATATTGAGTCACTGGTCAGTGGGGAAAATACAATTTCTATTTACTAGCTTCAAAACGAAGAACAAAGTTGTTGCTAAAATGTGGTATTGTTCTCAATTAATGCAGCATACAATACTCCAGGTGCAGCACATTATTTATGAAAGAATGGGTTTCTGGACCAGTATAAATGTTTTACATCTGGTGAGCCAAAATTATAAACACGGTAACTCTATGGTTGAACAAAGTTGTTGCTAAAATGTGGTATTGTTCTCAATTAATGCAGCATACAATACTCCAGGTGCAGCACATTATTTATGAAAGAATGGGTTTCTGGACCAGTATAAATGTTTTACATCTGGTGAGCCAAAATTATAAACACGGTAACTCTATGGTTGTTATAATATTAATTGAGAGTTATTCCCTCCCTCAATTGTGTGCGCTATGAGGGAAAGATAACCCTTCCACTATCTTTGACTCTGGTAACAATATATTTGTGAAAAAAGTGTAAAAGCTGGACTCGACATTGAACAATAGCCTGGCCTAGTTGCGGAATATAGGACAGGCACATTGTTGATTCTATATAGTTGTAATAAGTGTGACTGAGGGGAAGCCTACAATTCATGCTAGTCTATATACCGGAAACATCCTGGAATTCATTGAATTCGTTTTTCAATGACAAACTAACATGAACATAGGTGATTATAAAAAATTCATTATATAAGTCACTATGCGAAACCTGCTGTCATAATAAAACAACAGGAATTCTATATTTTCCCTCATTTTACACTGATCGGTGATGCAGTTATAAACACTACAGGGCAACGCCTCTGGCTCACTGGCTGTCACATCAGGTGTCCCACAGGGATCGGTCTTGGGACCGGTTCTTTTCCTCATCTTCATTAATGATCTCCCTGACTGCCTAGACTGTTCTTGCGCCCTGTTTGCAGATGACACACTTGTTTACCAGGAGATAATCTCAGCCGATGACTGCCACAGCTTCCAGAGGAACCTAGACTCACTAGGCGCCTGGTCAGAAAAGTGGGGTATGTCATTTAACACGTCCAAAAGTAAAATAATGAGCTTCAACTCTACTACCAGTACCCCTGACTACACGCTGAATGGATCAAAGCTAGAACATGTTGACTCAACTCGATACCTCGGTGTAACGCTACAGTCAGATTGCAGATTCGATAATCACATATCCAAGAAGGTACTAGTTGCCAAAAGGCAGTTAGGAATGATTAAACGAGCTCTCTACTGGGCCCCCGAACGTGCGCGTCTAATTGCCTATAAGGCCTTGTGTCTTCCGCACCTGGAATATGCAAGCGCTGCATGGGATCCAACGAGTAAGAAGGAGATCACTGACCTTGAAAATGTTCAGACTCATGCTGTTCGATTCATAAGCCAGCTCAGAGGACGAGATGACATTGAGAGGGCCATGGAAAAGCTTGGCCTACGGCTACTAGACCAGAGAAGAAGGAACCACCGAGTAGGGCTTCTCGTGCGAATACTCGGGAAGGAAGAACAGCATCCCGCTCTAAGTGCAGCCTATGAAGATCTGCTAGAGCATCAAACTGTGGGAACAATGCAGACTCGTTCTCAGACCATCGGACTCCCCCGTTCAGTGGGAGCAAATAGCAACAAATACCTCAATAGCTTCTTACCAAGAACTATTAGAGATATGAGGATTGGATACAGCCCAGAAGAAACTGCTGGACGGTTTTCAACCGCAACCCCTACCCAGTCAGGCTAAACAGTCCTGTTCCGTTATCACTGCCAATTTATTGCATTATAATAAGTTTAATACTGTCCACCCACTGACCAACCCATGTACCATATGCGGCACACCCCTTCTTCCCTCTAGGGCGGTCCAGTGTGATGAAGAAGTTGACAGTAAGTTGACAGTAAATATAATTTGATAAAATCGAAATCTTTTTAAGTACCTGTGCAACAGCATGAAAAACATGCAAAAGTTTTCAATGTAAAAAAAACAAAAGCATGATGCTGATATTCATACATACTGTATACTATATATATTGCACATTAACTAAAGTTATATATATATATATAAAGATATATATAATAAAATAATAAAACCTAACTTTTAAAGTTTAACTTACTTTACTTACTAACTAACACTATAAAACTTGACTTTTGCTTTACACTTACTAACATAGTTAACCTAAATCTTACACCTAACTTGCTCTTCAGTCGCAGTATAAATATTCAGTAACTGTAAGCTGAATGCATGTATTTATCACCATATATTAATATTGATATATACTATTAGTGATAGTAAAGTAAAAGTAAGTTAAACTTTAAAAGTTAAGTTTTATATCTTTCGATTTTATCAAATTATAATATACAGGGTTTACAACTACATCACCGATCAGTGTAAAATGAGGGAAAATATAGAATTCCTGTTGTTTGATTATGATAGCAGGTTTCGCATAGTGACTTGCATAATGAATTTTTTATAATCATCTATGTTAGTTTGTAACGCAGGTTAGCATTCTTGAAAAACGAATTCAATGAATTCCAGGATGTAGGCCTATATGATATAGGCCTACAATACTTACTATAACTATACCTTAGTGTTGAAGATATAGGCTTATTATTAATAGGCTTACAAGTATTTTTATGCTTGTACCTACACCTAAACTACATTCTTTTAGATTTTAAACTTTAGAATTTAATTTATTTAATATATATAATAACCTACTAAGTGAAAATATATATTTTAACTGGAACGTAAACTACTATAGGCCTACTATTATTAATACTATTCATATGGCTACCTAAACTAATGTGACTGAACCTAAGCCTATACTAATAGACCTACTTTTATTTAAAAATTAGCCTACAGACCATAAAGAGTAATCTCTTATCACTAGCAACAAATAATGTATAATATGTTTAATTACTAATTTGCAGAATGAAAACCTTGAAAATTTGACAGAAACGTGATTTCGAAGAGCTTTTCAACTTTTTTTGTTGTGATGTCACATAATCGATATAGGCCTATCTAGGTTTGCCGCGATTTAGTGAACCAGGATATTTTAGGACCAGGACTTATTTTAGTTGTAGAAGTATATTCTATACGATCTGGTAAGATTTGAGTCTACGGAATAGCCTAATAATGTATAACGGGATAGGACTTCAGACTGCCAGGGGAAGTGGTACTAATGGCTATGTGCAGAAGAACCTCGGAGCTATTAGACACCACAAAGACAAGGTTGGTATATATTTAGTTGGTTTCAACAAAAGTGAATACTAAAGATGATAGAGTTCAGGCTTGCTTATTAATGCCATACTCCCACTTGCCAGCATATTGTGGAATCAGTATCGTTTTAAAGGCTACAACACTGTAGTTTATTGGAATACATTTTAGTCAAACTATAAAAGTGAGGCACAACTTCAAAAGCTGGATGAAAATATTAGTAAAGGACCGAATATGGATATTTTGAATCATGAGCAGAAAAGGAAGGTGGAGCTGAAATGTTTGGAGATGCAGGAGTTGATGGAGGAACAGGGGTGGGTATATTACAACACTATAGCTTTACATGTATATTGTCAGTAAGTAGGGTGCCCATGCTAGAATATTACTCCTCATGTACAGGGTCATGAGCTTGTAGTTGAGCTATCCACTCCTCCCTATATGGATATAGTATTATATTCTGGAAGTGTAATATATGCTATGCAAGCTGTATAGTAGGTTTGTATTAGACAGCTGCAGTAGTATACGTTGTACATGTAGGCTATGTAAGTGTTCATTTTTCTAATAAAGGTATGAGGAAGCAGAGATTGACGAGAAGGTTTCCATGTTCAGGAAAATGTTGCTGGATAAAAACAAGACCTCTGGAATTCTTCCAGCGCTAGATGAGGCTGGCAGGCCTGTGTAAGTCTATACTCTGTTGTTTTTACCACTGGATTGTATGTCATTCCCTGTAATATATTATGTGTTCTATGCTAGGTACATGTACATGTCGGTAGCTCTCCAGAATGCTACATACATTGTAGAAAGTATTTTTTGTTTCAGTGCTAAAGATACTCATCAACTGGCAGAAGCTAACAGAGCTAAAAATGCCAAGCTAAGAGAAGCCTTTGGTCTTAGTGATTTCTATGTGGATGGCTCCTCTTTAGATCCCAACAGAAAACACAAAGAATTGGAAGCCAAGGCTAAGGTGATGGCAGAGACTAAATATAAGTAAGATGTTACAGCTCACATGCTACGCTTGTATCAGTTAATAATATGTTGACTTGATAACCTACTTACGTGTGTACATATAATATGATGACTTCATATATAGTGTACATGTACTTTCCATTGTGTATCGTTGATCAAAGAGTATTGCATGTTGTCTGTGTGCAGTGGCAACGAGTTTCAATTGAAACGTAATCTTCTATCCAGCGTGTATCATTTTACTCATTTGATGTTGGAGCAGGTTGGTCACGAGTGACTCTGAGGAAGAAGTGAAAAGCAAGAAAAAGAAAAAGAAAGCGAAAAGGTAAGTAAAGACCTGACACTTGACTTCTCTGTATGGGTTGGTTATCAATAGATGTAATGCATATTTAATGCACTGCAGGTGTATGCTGTAATTTGTTGATCTAGGATACTAATTATTTGTTAATAAAATATTGTGTTGAATCGTCGTGTGCTGTGACATGCATATACATGTATGTACAATTGTCGATAAATAACTGATATGTTATATAATTCTCTTCTGGCAGTGAGACTGAGTCCAGTAGTTCCGACTCTGATAGTGAGGATGACGAACCCCAGAAAAAAAGACAAAAAAGGTAGTCTACCATAATGTGACCAATTTCTCAAATCCTTAGAAGTGATGTTACAGTAAATGTTAGTTTACAAGTAGAGTTTGGGTTATATCCACCTGAAACATATAGCATTTGGGTATGATCATATTATATACATTGTAAATCTTAATTCTTGTTTTGATTTTGAAGGAGCAATGGTGATACAACAAAAAATGATTCATTGTCTCACAAGCGTACTAAGTCCTCAGATGCTGAGATAGATACCAAGAGCAGAACTAGAATTGAAAGAGAACAGAAGAGAGAGGATAGAAACCACCAGAAAAGAAGATCAAGATCACGTTCAACAGAGCAGAGGCTAAAAGAATCTTCTGCATCACCATCGAATAGAAAGAGCAAATCTCACAGGGATTTCTCTGAAAAGAGTGAAAAGAAATCTAGGTCACCCCTCAGCTCACAAACTAGGCCGAGGTCAAAAAGAGGTTCGCATTCTCCAAACAAAGAAGACAAATATTACTCACAGGGTGGTGACAGATCACGTCATGAAAGGTCAAGAACCAGTCCTGAATACCGCAGAGTAAAAGATGAGACAAAGAAAGAATCACATTCTTCATCGCGCAAGACTAGAAGGGAGCATAGAGAGAGCAAAAGCTCTCGGTCACGAAGCCGTCAACGCGATTCTAGAAGAGATGCCTCTTCACCACCTCGAAGATCAAGAAAGGACTCCTCATCACCACCCCGTAAATCCAAGAGAGATTCTCCTTCTCCAGCTTCTAAATCCAAGAAGGAGTCCTTATCACCACATCACAAATCCAAGCGGGATTCCCCATCACCACCTCGTAGATCAAGGAGAGATTCTCCATCATCACTTCGTAAATCCAGACAGAATTCCTCATCACCATCTCGCAAATCTAAACGTGATCGCCTATCGCCTTCTCATAGATCTAGAAGGGATTCTCCATCACCACCTCGCAGATCCAGAAGGGATTCTTCATCACCACCTCGCAGATCCAGAAGGGATCCCCCATCACCACCACGAAGATCCAGAAGGGATTCCCCATCACCACCTCGAAGATCCAGGAGGGATTCCTCATCACCACCTCGTAGATCCAGAAGGGATTCCCCATCTCCATGTCATAGATCTAAAAGAGAATCCCCCCATCGTTCAAAGAGACACTCTAATTCACCTACTCACAATTCACAGAAAGGCTCATCTAGAAAGTCTAGTTCCCTTTCCAAATCGACCTCGCGGCATGGACCAACTAAGAAAAATCCTGAACCTCAAAAGTCGCCAACTGCAAGTCAAGACTCTAGTGGATCATCCAGCAGTGATTCAAGCGATACAGAAGCATCCCCGATTAAATCATCTTCTAAGAAGAACAAGATTAGGTTTGTAATATAATATATTTATTCACCTTCTACTGTGAAATTCTAACATCTGATACGTTGCTTTGACACATGAATACACAGCAGTAATCGTTAACCTAAAGTGTGTCCACTTTAGGAGAGATTCATCAGCATCGTCTAGTGATAGTCGCAGTGGATCTGATAGTGGCAGTAGCAGTGGTAGCAGCTCCCCATCTGGTAGTAGCAGCAGTGGTTCAGCCTCATCAGACAGCTCGGATAACGAAGAAGACACTTCTCGCAAGGCAACTAAAAAGTATGTTAACTGCCCTGCCTGTCTGGAGGAAATGTATTCTTGTAATACCTATAATGAATTTCTGTATGCATTTATCGAGTACTAATAAGACTATGGGATAGTATTTTAATTATAAATAGTAATACAAGACGCATTTTAATTTTTGATTTATTAGGAAACACATCAAAAATTAAAATGCGTCTTATATTATTTTTTATAATAAGACTGTGCACATATTAGCTTACTGATTGGTTTTAGACGGTCCAGCAGGTCTCCTGACAAACACGCAAACAGTAAAAGCTCAAGGTAGGCGCCATATGATAAACCTTTGATGAGACGCATTTACATACATGTATCATGAGCTATATTTAATGATAGCCTGTCTCTGGTTTAAAAGGGTACTTATTTACAAGGAAATGAACTTCGATTCAAATTTGAAACGATTTCACATATTGCCACCTTACACCCCCCCCCCGATTTTCAATGGTTTTGAGTATTATTTAAACAAAATTGCTCACTCTGGATTACTGCAGCAGAATAGTTGCACTCGAGATTAGATCATGTATTTGTAAATGAGCACAAACATCTCATTGGTGTAAGGAAGGTAACTGTGTGTTGCTTGTACAAACTACATTGTATTGAGTTTACCTCTTTGTATTTGGTAACATGATTAGTTCTCCTATTCAGGCACAGTAGTAGCAGATCAAGGTCACATGGAAGAAGGTCAAAGTCACGTGGAAAAAGGTCACCCCCACGCCGAAGATAGATAACTGATGTTATGCCAGTGGGTCTTTGCAATGCATATGTAAATACTGTGAAGTGTAAGGTAGTATGCAGTAGACCTTGGAAACCTGCACATGGCTCTATGCCTGATTTAATGTATGCTTCAACATTTCATTCACTTTATTGTACTCTGTATATAAATTATTAAATGATTTTACTGCAGGTGAGGTGATGAGAATATTTATATTGTCTATAGAAAACAAGATTTTGTTTTTTTTACAATTTTAGACTAGACTAGAGTTGTTCACCAGACTACCAATTCAGGTTGATCTAATAACAGTTCAACAATGTGGTTTAGTGTAAATAGATTTATTGCAAAAATAATTTCAAAACAATAAAATAATATTCTGTAAAGAATTTCCATATTAATGTAAATAATCCATCCTAATATGTTAAATAAAGTTAGTATTACTCTTAGCTCAAAGGCGCCAGGCTCTTTTCATATAGCTCTAGACTTGACTTTAGGTTTTCATCAAACAGATCGCACCTACAGAAACGTGACATGGTTGATTGGCATTGTCTTGTATGTGCAGAGATAGCACTACACTGCATGTACAATGTAGCTTCCATTATGCAACACAAACATTGTGGCACAGTTACCTGTACTTGTACAGTCGAATACTGTAGGCCTACAGCAGCTGTAGACACTTACCTTATAGGCATGTCTATGGAATAGTAAGGATTCTTGAGAGCATAGTCAGAGTAGAGCTCGTATAACTTCTTCAACAAACCCTCCACATACTGTAGTCTAGGATCAGTAAGAACTATAAACTTTATACCTGCAATACAGTCATATACATAACAGATATAAAATGTGTAGGTGGGCACTATGTACAGGGAATACATATGAATATGCACATACGCGTGATGTTTTGGTGCAAAAGTAATTTAGCAGCATGAGAAAAGTACTGAGATGGGCCAGATATGAATTACTATAAAAGTATATACTGGCACGAGTATACTGTACCTCCATGGCTATACAGCAAGTACTATAATATTATACTTGCAAGAATGATATACATTACATGATTATATCTACAATATATATTGTGTAAATGGATATGAGCATGTACTAATATTATTAGATGAATATACAGCATATACTTCTTATTTACATGTAAATCCAGTAGTTTTAGTTAAACCACAACATTTTATAAAATACTCCATCTTCAAGCAATACCTGTCAGAGTCTGTCTGCAGTGTAGTTTAAACGTATCAGCTTCCAAGACCTGTATGCCAGATGACCTTTCCTCAGGTGACAGCTGGCACCCGAAGGCAAATAACCTAAAATAAGCTTGCAAATTCAAATTTCAACCAATATTATATTATGTTTCTCAACCTATACTACAAGTACATGTATAAAGAACGCAGACGCTCATGTAACTGCATATATTGAAAATATTATAAAACTGTGCAAAGTCTATTTGCAACTATTTAAAAAGAGTGATATTGTGTAATTGCTATCAGTCAGTGATTTCAGATGGTCATAATTTGACAACTTACGAATGGAACATGCTTGCAAGCATTATCTTTTCGTTGACTGTAAGTTTCACCCTTCCAAATTTTAAATTGATTGGGTAGTTTTGTTGTTGACTTAAAAATTCTCTTACATCTGTTTGATTATCTTCAAACCTGCAGCCTTGGACAGTTCTACCATTTACGGCCAATAGGTAGTGACCAACTAAAAACAGTAAAAGAAATTGTTGATTACGAGATTCATTAAAAATAAAGCAAACTATGACACAGTAGAAAGGTGTACTCAAACTGGTTTCAACAATCTGTAGGCCTATGCAATATTACGATTTTCATCAAACAATTCACTTACAGTAGTACTACACTAAGTGTGATTGAATATTGTATTATACAAAATTTGAACCAGTAAACAGTTTGTGGTGGAGATTCTATTGCGTCATATTGAGGTTCTAGCACACGCAGGTTTTGAACCAATGACAGCTGTGGTTTATAGTGAGCTATAAGCCATTCTAAGAGCTTGCAGTAATTTTCAGTATTTAGCAGCTCACATCACCGCATACACACTAAGCTCACTAAGTAGGGCAAGCTGAGCTCACATTGTATGGAGTTGGAGCCATGGATGCCCATTGATGGAGCTTTCTTAGCGGCTCTTGCATTGTTTAGTTGTAAGTCCATTCTTAGGGTCAACAAATTAGTCGATTGTGTGGACAACAAATGCACAAAAGATTTCTCTGACCAGCATACTAGCAAACTTCGTAAATGTAATGTACTTAAAAGCTTGCTAGGTAGAGTTGACAGGAACTTCTTTTAAAACACACACCTTTAGACTATGCCATTCTCCAGACCATCACTAAAGTTGTAGCTAGTTATTGCATATGAGTTTCCATGCAAATTTTCTCAACATGGAACATGCATTTAGCAAGAGTGCCCCATGCTATATTAATATGTAGGCTTAAACTATTCGCAGCAACACTCTAATATCCACAAATGCCTGGTAGGCCAAAAGTAAATGATGTCTTTAAAGGCAATATATTTTCCCGCAATTCTGTGACATCTGTTCCAACTCCATTTTGTTCTCTCCGTCAAACATGTACCGAAAAAAACTATTGACTATTATGATGCCTTTTCGCAGATGATACCCTAGTTTATTAAACTTCAAAACTATAGACTCATGGGCAAATAGATGTGAATGGCGCTCAACTATGTTAAAAGGCAGATATTGGTTTTCAATCATTATTTGTTCTGATATAGGCCTAGCCTGCCTATTTTCTTGGACCCGTTAAAATGTAGTAAAGATAGCCAGCTACAAGTGTAATAAACATTTGATAAGGTATGATTAATAGATTAATACTGAGGAATATATTCTCCCTCTAGTTGATGATTTTATTTATCTAATATTATCGTGTTTAATATATTTCTATTTTATTATATAATTATTACTAATTTTTATTATTTATATTCAACATTTAGTGATTTACAATTTCCATAGTTATTACTACCATAAGTTTATCCGCCTATTTTAATTTTAAAAAACAGTCGCAAGAAGTTCATTAGTAACTGAAAAACTTGATAATCATATATACAAAACTACAAAACGATCTTGACAACCTCTATAAATGGAGTGTAATAAATGGAATGAGTTTTAATGCATCAAAAAGCAATGTTATAATCTTTGGTGGCAGAGCAAATACAACATTGTGGTGAAACAGCCTCCGTGGTAATGGCACCTAGGCCAGCCACACTGACAATGTTATTAGCTGACAATCAATATCTTATCCATACATTGTTATCCACATTATCCATGCATTCATTACCTTATTATCCACTGCGTGTCTTATATACATGTCTGTACTAGCAATCAAGCCTTGGAATTACGTTCTATTGCAACTTGGTTTTTCCCACATTTATACTTATTTAGTAATTGTCTATCCTTACTTGATTGTGAATTCTTCGAGTCTTTTTGCCACTTTATATTGTAACCACGTGGCCGACCTTATGGATTTAGCTCATATTTATAGACGACATGTTTCTACTTATTGTAAGCACATTTTGTGCAATGGCCGACCTTTTCATATGGCCGAGTCGGGCGGAACCAGACATATTGTTGCGTAAGTTCCGGAGCCGACCCCATGTCGGATAACCGACACCATGTCGTCCCTTTTTGCCGGAAGTTTGTTTGGTATATAAGGCAGTGCATTTTCTATTGTGAATCAGTTGTTGATTGCGCTTGAAGAAAGCAACATCTCCTAACTCAACCTACAGAGGCTTACTCTTTAGGCAGGTAGTTCCACCTGAGAATCCTTTGGATTCAGTACAGCTCGAGCTCACCTCATCCTAGGCTAAGCACATCTCTATCCACCCCTTAGGCTTAGGCCGATCCCGGGTTCTAATGAACATAGCGTCGGACTTAGGCTCTCAAGGTTAGATCTTCTTTCTCTACACTCCTTCGGAGTATAAACTCTACAAGACCTACGTCAGTCCTGAGCTCCAATGAGTCTCGGCATCGGCCTACGTCTGATATAATCTACAATCTACACTATAAAGAGCACCCATAACTGTTCATTCTTTTATGTAATGAGCAGAAGGTACACTTGGTCGGCCTCTACCACCTTCCAAGCCCTTCACATACTTGTAGCCCTCGGCTCTCGTATGTAATAGTACTCAAAAACATTACAATATTATAATGATTACTTCTTAAATAGGGTACTTTTAAAAAGGTGTGAATCGGCCAAATATTTAGGGGTGCATCTGACCAGTGATATGAAATGGGGAAAACATATTGATTTTGTCACCAATAAAGCACTGAAAATCCTGGGACTAATTAAATACACATTATACGATGCTCCCGAACCAATTAAATTACTAGCATACAATACATTATGCAAACCAATTCTAGAGTATGCTTGTGAGGTGTGGGACCCCACTGCACAAGGATTGATACAAAAGCTGGAGGCTGTACAAAGCAAAGGTATACGTTTTATTAAAAATCTTAAAGGTATGGAGGTTTCAATCACTACAAATAAAAAAAATTTACACCTCAGCTCACTAACTAAAACTAGACAGAGTCGCAGATTTGCCCTATTTCATACTGTCGTTGAGCATGAGTCTCTTTTTCTTGATCTTGTGTCTGCTCTCGAACTAATGAAAGTCTCACATGATATTAACACTAGAAATGTACAATCTTTTAGCTCTGTTGTCTGCAATACTAACATTTTCTTACACAGTTTCCTGATCAGAACTGCAAGGGAGCTCCGCACTGGAGAGATAATAGCGGACTAACAGAAGACCTGTGAACCTGATACTTACTTACTTAGCATACTTAGAGTAGTCATCACGTTAGACCACTAGGGCGAGTGGAAGGGACGTGCCTCATTTGAGTAAACTGTAGTATTAAAATTTGTGTTAGCTTTTGCTAAATATGATTAAGTGTCAATTTTTTTGCTATAGTCATAGTGACCTCAGCACAGGTCCTGTGACGGCCCTGTTTTTATGTATTGGCATTGTTGGCAATGTATGTTTCAGAATTATTTTTCTCCCTTGAGATCTCGAATGGTTCGCGGCAGAAGGCTATTGTGGAATAACGAGCCGTGTTACTATAGTGTTACTATAGTTCCTCTTTTCCCCAAAAAGGGGTCTAGGAACTCACATCAAGACAAGACAAGATCACTTACTTACTTCAAGTTTAATATACATAGTTATATCGCAGACACACTAAATCTAAATTATCACATACTCTTTATGCCATCTCTAGCACCAAAGTCCACAGCAAGTTTTTCATCAAAAACTTTGAGAACGATGTCCAGTGGATACCCAAATGTTTTTTCCACATCTGTTCTTGGAACATTGTAATCAATGTCATATATTAGGCTCCCACCTCTACTGACAACGAACACGGAATATAGTGCCATTAATATGTCTGTTTCACCCTTCAGACGATTTTTCTACTTTTTATTTTAGTTCACAATTTACTTCTTGCGACCAATAATAATAATAATGAATTGATCGCCTTGAGCATTCTCTGTACTATTAATACATTGCTTGATTTATTCATACGAAGAGGTAAATGCACTTAGCCTTTTTTATTTTAAGTAACAAAGTTATATTCCGAAAGATGCCGCTCAACCACCCGTAAATATATCTCCTTTATCGTAAAAGTGCTTAAGCAAAAGCCTTGACAAAAGAAGGGCTGAATTTAGTAACTTGAAATAATACATCCCCATTATATAGCCGTCATTCTCACAAGGCGGATAACGGCATTAAGCCGATTACCACGCCCTATTCTATATTTAAAAACGACAGCCACTAGTCTATTGAAATATCAACACTGATTAGTTGGAATGGGTAGATAGGCGTGGTTTGATGGTCGGCTTTCGCCATTTTGAGAAAGACTGACAGCGTCTGTTGATGTGAAACCTGTCCATCATTACCAACGTGTTGTCTGCTAATCCATCCCATGTGTTGTGCCTGTAGACGATACAGCTTGTAAGCACAAACGAATCATAATGGAATTAATAGCCATGCAAGAGCAATATTATGATAGTCTGTTGGTAAAATGGGTAGCATCAAGTCATTGGCTTTGACGAATAATTATCTATGATTGACCATCGTTAATTATGATTATTATAATTAGTAAATTAGTAATTACAGTATTAGTGTATACTCATACTCTACTGTATAAGTATCTCATTCACTCCTTGATTAATCATTGTTATATATATTACATATATATAATATAATGATTAAGGTCTTGAAGAAGTCCTAGAACTGCACTTGGACACCTAAGATTTTCTCTCTGACAGACAGCAATCCGTTGTGCTCAAAGGAGCTAGCTCACAAAAGTGCACAGTAACTCGTACAGTAACCTCAGGAGTGCCACAGGGTTCTGTACTTGGACCGACTTTGTTTTTGTGGTATATTAATGACCTTCCAGACCTGCTGTCATGTAAAGTTAGCCTTTATGCTGATGACACTCTACCAAATTGCGAATCAGAGATGTGTGCAAGTTTTATTTTGGAAACTCAAGTTTCCATGGCCAACTCTTAGTTGTGACTCTTCAAGTTACAAGTCAATTCTTTCAGTGACAGATCAAAACTTTCAATGTACGAGTTAAATATTTACATGTCCCCAGAAACTCAATTTTTTTTTGTCAAGTTATCCAAGTTAACTACAAGCAAGTTTCAATTCTTTTCTTGTTCAACTCGAGTCTTTTTTATAGAGTTATTGGGTTATTATCTAGCTTATGGTAAAATGTTGTTAGGAAATGGTGTTAGAAGTTCAAATTTCTAAGCAAAATGTCGCAGTTTTGGTGTAGAATGTGTTTTAATTGTGGTTGGTGGTTATAACTGTGGTTATTTCTATTCATTACAATACACAGCTGCCCAATGAAAACTTGAGTTATTGAATATTTCAACATAATGATGTGTGAGTTGAGAGTCTTTGACCATAGCCATAATTGAATTACAATTCAAGTTACAAGTTTTTGACAGCTGTATATTCAAGTCATGAGTCTTTCTAATAAGCGATAAAATGTTGCTTGAATTAACTCGAGTCTAGCATCTCTGCTGTGAATGCAAGTGAGGGCGCAAAAATATTCCAAAATAACATCAACACCGTACATGAGTGGTCTACAAAATGGAAAATGCCATTCAATGAAAAGAAATGCCTAGCTATAAACTTTGGAAGAGTAACACCCATACCTCAATACAAACTAGCCATTGCATGTCTTGCATGGACAGAAACCGTCAAATACCTAGGAGTAATAAATCAATCAGATCTTGAGTTTAATCAGCACATACATGAGAAATGCACAAAGTCTCGTAAAATACTTGGAGGAATCAAACATTTAATGTACCATGCTCCAAAAGAGGCCAGGCTACTGGCTTACACAAGTATATGCAGACCTATACTTGAGTATGCAGATGTAGTATGGGATCCTTCAACTAAGAACAAGATTCATGATATAGAACTCATCCAGAATAGTACCATACGGTTTATAGCTAACCTAAGGGGGCGTACTGACAGTGTATCAGAGGCGAGAGATCAGTTAGAGATCTGGACCCTGGAAAATAGAAGAAAAAACCACCACCTGTGTCTACTGACCAGGATTCTTCAGAATGAAAAACAACATTCTGCTCTATTCGGAGCATATGATAATATTGTGGGTGACAGGGAGATGATAAAAATGACCACTAGAGTAGCTGCCAAAGGAGAGCCAACCTCAATATCAGCCAAAAAATGTATTTACCACTCTAGCTTCCTGCTACAAACAATTCATGAAATAAGATGAGAAACCGACCTCCAATCCTAAACAGTGGTATACTGTAAAAATTGCAGACCCCTAGTCCAAAAATAGTTAAAACTAGAGGCTCCCTTATAGATTTACATGAAATTGCTGGCAGAGTCCTAACTCATCTGAGGTAAATAGCGCTTGTGTACTAACTGTTAGCAGTAGGCCGAAACAGTAGAAGACTGCAGATTCAAGAGTACATAGACACTCCACCATTGACATCTGTCCGTCATGGTATAGGCCAGGGGTTCCCAACCTGGGGTACATTTCAGAAATCTAGGGGTACAACACATTTTTGACAGTCATTTCAATTACAGACTATCAACCTATTGACACTCAGTCTCCAATGCATAAATATGTTGGAGTTGAGCTAAACCGGTGCGAAACCAATAAAAAATTACAATCTATGAAAGTCATGCAGTATATACTAGTTACTTATCATTAAACATTTTAATAAGTAAACATATCTTGGTGCATGCTATTGAAACTCTAAGCCTATTTAGCAGTCAACAAGCAACCAATTTACATGTACAATGCAAAAGTGTGCTGCTTATAATTATAGGAAAACATTAAAAGAGGGTAGCACTCCCCTTACTTTACCTCTTAATGTTCCAGAATATTCTACGCGAATCTATATCTTCGCAGGTATTGAAAACTAAATCAAAGGTTGGTCAGTTCAAAAGTGCCCAAGTAACCAGAGACTATTTGTTATGCATCAAGTTTCAAGGTGAAGATGGAAGATCAGTATTTGGGTGAGGCTGGTGGTGTTAAATTTGAGTGGGCACTGCAAACTGGGTTGAAGAGGGGAAAGGTTGGCCGATAGTCAGATTATCCTGTGAATAGATGAGAGAGTTTGCGCATGGGGTTGAACTTTGCCCTCCAAGCGCACACTTCCAAAAATACTTTCAGTCTTTAGAAGTGGGTTTAATTTGTTCGTTGAGCATTGAATTTCAATGGCACACACTGTACATTTTTATGATATACCATGACAGACAGATGTAAACGGTGGAGTATGACTATACTTTACCGGGGGAGCCTTCAATGATAAACCTTTGCAATCAAGGCAAAAATAGGCTGATTTGTGGGTAATCAGTTTCAACATCAAAAAATCAGAAGTAAAATTTAACACAAAGGCCCGTTTTTCACAACTATGTCTTGAATGGTAGGGACATGTCACGCCAGTAATACTTGTCAACTTAACATTTTGCTACAACCACAGCTTTTGTGGTGGGCTGTAGATTTTGTGTAATTTAATTGACATTGTTTTTGTAATAATTTTGGAGACGCAGATTGCATTTAATTACACTTGATGAAGTTATTATTTGATGTATACGCATACATGTACATATGCAGAGTATAATTTAAGTTTTGGGGTTTCTTCTGCAGTTTGCTTATACAAGCATGGCACTGAATAACAACAATCAAAGTATGGTCTTTTCTCTTGGCTTGGTTTCCGGAATACAAAGGTAAGCGATTGATGACCTTCACTTGTCTCTTCCCACTCGGTTCACTGAAAATTCTGGCTCACTTTCAACTTTAATTTGATTAAATTAATTGAAAAATGTAATGCCTTCTGGGGAATGTGGTAAAAAAAATTATATAAGTAGTCATACACTACCAATTTGCAATATATTGAAAATATGAAATTATATTTTGTTCGAGATTTTTATATTTTCCATATTGCAACATGTTTAATGACCAAATTATATAATTGGCTTTATTTTTGATGCAATAAAGTACAAACAAACCCTTTTTGGGATTTCATGTATTTACTTGCGTATATGCCTAGCATTGCCTACTTTTCTCTTATTCATTCTGTCAACTTTCTTGCTACTTTAGTGGCTTGTATGGTTATAGTTCAATGACCACTACTGGTGGGCCAGCCAACTCTGGTACAGATATTCTTTTGGATGCTGAGAGAATTATTGCCGAGAAACAGCAAATATTGAGGTGAGTAGAGATGTCACCGTTCAGGTTACAATGTAGCTCACTTGTAAAAGAGGAAAGTTATTGGATACGTAATTGTACATTGCTGTTGTCTTGCTTTGGTTAATAATTCAGTTTTGAATATGTAGTCAATATTATTGTAGACACCCGCTATTTCCACTCCTTTCTATGTTGTTTGAGAAGTGTGAGGCAGCTACTGCTAATGTAGACAAGGTTACAGTCACTGAGGTCTTCAATGCTGAGATGTCCGAATTTGCTAAAGCTATGAAAAACAACAGAAGTTGCACATCAGGTGTAGCACCTCTGGTAACTGGAAATGAGGAACTTGACAATCTGGTATGCGATCCAATTCATATTTCTACCATTCCATTCCACTTACTCTCATGCATTGGCATTGTGCGAGTCAAATACAATATACAATTATACATCTGTGTATACTGTAGATGGTGAAAGCCATACAAGTGTTGAGAATACATTTGTTGGAGCTGGAGAAGGTGCATGAACTTTGTCTTGACTTTTGCTCACGATATATCTCTTCAATTAAAACTAAACTGGACAGTCATACTTTACTCAAGGGAGATGATTCCGATAGTGACTATGATTGTGACATGGGTTAGTACTTCCTCAACACTGTGGAACCAGTGTCAACATATTATTTTAAAAAGATATATAATCATGACAGAGTATATAACTACCTCATGCAAACTGAAGAATATGGATGAGAGAACTAGCTTCAAACTAGGGCTAGCTGGGTGGGGACCCGTCCCTAGCGTCATGTACATGCATATGTAATATTGATATAATCATCTGAAATGCCGTTTATTCAATACATACAACACACAAGTTATTACTGTGCTATATGACATATTGTTAAGGAGTGAATACCACATGAATAATATGTAGTACAATAAGGTACATATAACTACACGTTATTATGTTACTGTAGATTACTACTACTCACAGCAGCCATCGGAGTCAGCTGATTCAGACGTCACAGCATCTGCTCAGAGAGAAGACAAATCCTACCAGAGTGGCAGCTCCATCACACATACCAGGTTGACTTCACCGGTATGTAGTTACATGCATCGATTGTGTGTTTTGTATGTGTTATACATGGGCTTCTCGTCTATCACAAAAACTTGGTAATTCTACAAAAGGTTAATCACTCAGTTTGGTCATAAATAATAACGGTCTGTTGTGTCATTGCATACAAGGGGCATACATGTATATCAATCAGTTTTAGAATAACTTATATATAACATGTTCGTGATAGTTAATGGCGATTCTCTATTGGCCCTGGGGATTACCTCAATGTGCATGCATGCACACATTGATATAATATAAAGTGGTATAAAACCACTCAATCAGAAGTCAATGGTACTGCTATTCTTGTATTTGCATCTGTATGTTTATATCTGTACATAATCATACTCTTGCTCGCATTTCTTAGACGCTAGATGAGACGAGCAAACCGTCTGAGTTGTTGATACATGGCAGAACTCCCTTCTCACATATAGGATCCTCTTCAGCCGTCAAACGTCAGCACTACGATGCACGTATGTTCTCTCTTTGGGCTACTATTTAGTGATATCTGTTAAATTGTTCATTTATTTACGAGCAGCCAGGGACTTGGTTCCACATCTTCTATATGCAGTGGATCTTCACCGAAGTCTTATTCTACTCTTAATCTGTTTTATGCATTTAATGCCTACTCTACTAGAAGAATTCTTATTTTAATAATTCTCATTGTTTTGTAGACATTTCTAAATCGGATGGCAAGTCGCCATACGTACCTGTAACATCAAAGAGAGGTGTGCTGCCTAAACATGCTACAGAAGTGATGAAGTCTTGGCTATTTAAGCATGTTGTGGTAAGTTCAAATATTGCACTTGTAGTCTCTGCGTTGTACATGTATATCCTCTCTCTTTATGCTGTTCTTTCTAATCGCTAAATTAGCATTCCATGTAGCAGTCAACGTTGAATGGAGCAAGATTCGCGAAGCCTAATATATTGTTTTGTACATTTATGCTGGTTTACCTTTTCATTTCCTGTGAGAGAGCAGCTCAAAAGTCATTTCTTGTTACCATACAGACTAGAGCACTAGACTATGAACAATAATATAATAGTCTGTTGTTCAGCCTCTCTCCATGTAAATAAGAGTTGTCCCCTCTCTGTATATTATTATGTATGTGAGAATTGTCCCCTCTTAACACAATATGCTAATTATTCCCTCTCTATGTAATGGGAGAGTTGTCTCCTTTTATTTGAATACCTTTTACAGTGTAGATCTTATTAATTCACCTGTTGTGCTTGTGCCCTGTGCTTACAACCTCTCTTGCTCTCTATAGCTCATAACATCACAGTGTCAAGTCTTTTAACATAATACACTATTCCCTTTTCATACATGTATATAACCAC
This sequence comes from Bugulina stolonifera, assembly GCA_935421135.1. Taxonomy (NCBI): domain Eukaryota; kingdom Metazoa; phylum Bryozoa; class Gymnolaemata; order Cheilostomatida; family Bugulidae; genus Bugulina; species Bugulina stolonifera. The sequence continues at coordinate 33,073,800 of OW285187.1, forward strand.
AATGTTACAGCACCCTTACCCTACAGAGGAGGAGAAGAAAGTTCTATCCCATCAGACAAACCTTTCTATATTGCAAGTGAATAACTGGTTCATCAATGCTAGACGTCGCATACTACAGCCTATGCTAGATACATGTACATCACCAGAGCAATCCAAGGTTCTTACATGATTAACTTATCATTCTGCATGTATAACTACATACTCTTCTCTAGTCAGTCCAAACATGTTTGCAGATTACTCTATGTGTATATTATAAACAATTATGCAGTATATGGATTGCATTGACTACATTCTCATGATCTACAACTTTAGTGTTTATATGTTATAGTCTCGGAAATGCAAACCACAGATAAGGCAAGCACAGAGATTTTGGCCGTTTAGTCCAAGTGATGATAGTGTTGGGAAATCATCCACAGGTATATTTTACAGTTATCTTTTTGTTATCAGGTGGCTGACTCAACATTTGTATTTGGATGTCACTGTGTTGTGATGATAAAGTTGTATATAATGTAAATAAACTATAAATGTAGTACGTGACATGTGATATGTATATATTATATACATGTGTATATTGGTACACATATTATCTCGTTATTAATGGTGATAATATTTTGCATTGTCATGGTTTACAGTTGGTCTATCAGAGCACTACAGTACTGATTATACAGGAGACAAGTCACTGATGGTAACCCAGTCTCCTATGCTTAGCCAAGCTACAGGTAATACGTCTCCTACTTTACTCCAGACTAACTACACAGGATCTAACTCTAACTCTGACAGTGGGGAGTGCCTAACTGATGCTGCCTGCAATGAAATGAATGAAACTGGTGGACACAATTTAACTACCTCAGCATCAGAGATAATACCTAGCCAAAGTGATTCCCATCTACCCACCCTATCAGCATCTAACAAGTTAGAACCTGATTTGGGTTCTGTAGACTGAACAAAAGTAAATGTAGCTAATATTTATTTTATAGACAATCTAGTAGATAAGTATTATGTGTCTTATCTTATAGCAGTTGTTTTTGTAGATTAGAATGGTGGAAGTATACAGTCCTGTAGTGTTTGGTTATACTGTATATGTTCCCACTCTACCTATCAATCACTCTATATTTGCACTGTATGGTCCTTTGTATAATCTCAGCCATTTTTTATAACCCACTGGTAATCTCCCCATGACATTCACTTTCACACCATTTTATTTTTTGTTGGGTAAAGTCTACTCACTATAGCACTTTATAGTTTTAGGGATTTTGTTAATTATTAGCTTCTACAAATATATATCTAATCTGTTTTTACTCTATGCCTATCTGTATCTGTTAAAAGTAATGGTTTTAGGAAGCTGTGGTTGTTTGTTAAGTTGGGAGGGATCTACACTAGATCATTTTCACGGGCTGACTATGTGGCATGGCACTGCTAGAGGTTACCTTTATTGCATGGTTACTGACTATTGAAAGTATATCAACTGGAATAGATAGATGAAAAATATACCAACAAAATCTAAGAGTATATAAAAACAGATTGTCTCATATGATTAGAAAGAAAATGTATAAATTGTATTTGTTTTTCCTCAACTGATTTTCATTCAATAAGCTAAAATTGCCTAAAGTTACTGTACAAGAACACTACTTATTTTTTCACTACTACATGGATGCCATCCCCTGCATTCATCATGACTGCAGTTACCCTGTCATCTTTCCTGATCTTCTCATTTAGCTGACGTATGGCCACAGTTTGAGAAGAATTATCATTTGCATCCATGCACTTTCCCCTCCAATACACCTATAATAAGAAAATATACAAACTATTTACCAAGGATCCCTTTTATAATGACATTGTACACTCCCTAGGAACAGCTGAACCTCATTTCAATTAAAGTTGGACTGTACTGAAAATTTCAGAATGTTTTTCATCAAATTAACTATGTTGGCATTACTTGATACCTCTACAAACATATCTAAGCTGTTTCGGTAGTAGCTAATAGATGTTAAACTGCAAAAAAGTAGCCCCGAAAATTCTAAAATAACCATAGTGATGTCAGCATTAGGAGTTATCACCACCTAGTTTTATGTCAATTCTCAAAACTTCTTCTTTGGTTATCTCAACTCTGACTCACTATATGGCAGAAATATTGAGTTGTCACAACTGCTTTATAAGAAATACAGTGTTCATTCAATAAAACAGATATTAGCAGTTATAGCACTACATGCTACAGGTTCAACACACCAGTCTAGTGTGTTGGCATGTTATTCATGAGATAAACAAGTAGCCTATATTGACCAATCAAGTTGCAAACTCAAAAGTCATTTGATAATTTTTTGCAACAAATTGTGCTTTTTGTTGTCTAAGAATATTAACTAGCATTTGTTCTACATACCCATTTTTTCGTTTTGTGATATTCCTAGTACAACAACGATAAAAACTCAATTGAAGTTTTCTGTTTATAATAACATAATGCGTGGTCTGGCATTCACTCCCTGCAATGATGTTATTCACTAGTTTTAATAGAGCTGGGTACCATGATGACATCACATATCCCAGCTGGTATTGTGCTAACTGGTTCAGCTACTACTAGGCTTTCTAATGGTGTATTCAGCTTATAACTCCAAAATTTCAGTACAGTCCACCTTTAAAGTCAAGTTGATTTACTCTCCAACAGTGTGCAGCAAATGTGCTGAATAATTCCTGTTGGGTAGTATGACTGATTTGCGGGGTTTGGCCATTTTAGCTGCTATACGATATTATTTCCGCAAGGAATTTGTACAACTTTGCAACTCACATTATCAATGGCAATCATTCCTCCAGCCCGGATTAACTTCAGTGCCAGTTCATAGTATGTATCGTAGCCCTCTTTATCAGCGTCTATGTACACAAAGTCATGTGTTCCACTCTCGCCAGCATCTACCATTGACTCTAAAATAAATAAATACATATGCAGAGTTAAAGGGCTTGGCAATTTTTTCATACATAGAATTTATTATTGAGCAGTCAGGGATTCGATTTCATAAAGAGGAAAATAACCCATCCCTGACTGAGATATACATGTATCACTGTATGTAGCAAGGTGTTCATATGAGTGCCTCGTGTGCAGTTGGCTCAGTACACATGCTGCTGCTCACTGTTTTTTTTCCTGAGGTTGTCAACTTGGTGTAGTGGTAATGTGTTTTGTTCACTGTGCTAGGTGATTAGGTGCCATAGAACCTCGAGTTCAAATCCCAGTCAGGGATGAGTTATTTTCATGGACATGAAATCGAGTTCCTGACTGCCCAATGATAAATTCTAAAAATTCCTTGCATAAACAAAGATCAATAAATGAACACATGGTGGAGTTCATAATATAGGACCGTTCAATGATTTGTCCTAAAAAATAATATCAACCCATCAGGGCATAACTTAAAATAACACAGTCTATCTAAGATTTATTGAGAGGGAAATCAATATTTCATTAAAACTAACTTTGAAAATTTTTTATATAAATGATGATCTAAATTACTTAGTGTTTCAGCCGCTGGTGCAATACGGAGATCTATTTTATGGTCAACTCCAGCCTCCTTCCAGAACGGTTTACCAACATCTGTAAATTCACTTGACACATCACAGGCTATCAGCTTACCATCGTCTGGCATGCTCAGGGCCCAGGCTAAACTGGAATATCCAGTAAAAACTCCTGTATAAATTAAAACATATATAACTATTATGTATCTATATATAATAGATATCTACATGTATATATAATTATTATATATCTTTAGTCTGAACAAACAAAATGGAATTTTATAATATAGTTATAATACAATGAGCCCTAGTTTATATGTAAATATATACTGCATTGGTGTTCTCATGTTTCTATAAGATATGTAGATGATCGGGTACAGCTACACCACATTAAGATTGGCATTGACTACAAAATATTGAACTCCTGTTACAAGTGTTGAACAGCATTATTTACTCAATCAAAAATTCAAGAAAATTAAAATTACTTACCAACTTCTATGCACTTTTTTGCACCAGCAAATTTGATGATATTAGAAAGCATTACTGTGCAGTTACGGTCACTAATCATCATAGCTCTACTATGCTTTGATGTGACCTAAAACAACAGCAGTGAAACTGATATACATGTAATATACAATGTACATGTATATACGTGTATATAGCATGTGATTGAGAAGACTACTGTTACTAAAATTGTTAGTAGTATTCAATGCTCACCTCTCTCAGCTTATCCATGACAGGATGAGACCTAGATATTTGTTCATCTATGTACACCATACGCTGGGCTGCATTCTCTGTCATTTGTTTTGATGCTTTCATATCCATTTTCAGCAGAAGGTACTGTATAATTACAACATGCAATATAATAGCTGGTGTATCTTAAATGCTAACTGATCACGTGACCTACGCTAATAGTTTACATACACAGATACAAATTTTCTTTGGTGAATTTGACCCACTCCTACTAATGTACAATGAAAACTACCTTGAGGAGGTTACCAGCTACCTTGCACTATAGAAGTAAACTGATAATCATGTTGGAAATCATAATGTACATCACGCACAGTAAAGTGTATCAGCACTGCTAACTGTTGAAAGGGCGGAACATAATGATGCTAATAAGGTATGTTTATATAAAACCAAATAGTATAGATTTCTTGACACCGTTACTCCCCAAGAAAATAAATACACTTACACAGTAAATACTTTTAAAAAAAGAGCTCCACTAACTATGCTGGTTTTGAAAATATATACATGTACATGTATTACATGTATATTATGTGAGTTCATTCAGCAGAAGTTGGTCTTATCTCCAAAGCAACTGCTTTTAACTATCATTGATGATAACTTAATTATACAAATTTTAATAACGTTCATTTAAAAAGACGTGTCCTGTGAAAGTGTTATGAAGAATACTTTAAATTTTTTAATGTAAATATTGCAGAACTGCTTGAGATGTTACAATTTAGTCTAGAAACTGGGTTGTCTTGTCTATCCATACAGGACTACCGCTCCTTGTCAAATAGCGGTAACTCCAACTCTCCAAGGTATTTACTGTAATCTGTGTGCTCCATGATAGTGTTGTCTAGAGGGTATTTTGATACATCATTTTGAGGTCTGAATAATTATTTCGCATTTCCAGGTGTTGAAACTCAGTCCAGATCCTGTCTGAGATTTACTCAGCAGCAAATCATGAATCCAGTCACCCAGGTAGTTTTCCATGCCTGGTAATCAGTGAGAAGAGTGTGTGGAACTGAGTCAAAGGCTTTGTTTAGGTTGACTACTGCAGCATGGACACTCTGTAGCACTGAGTATCTCATGCATTGTGGCACACATTTGTGTTTCACAAGACAGACACTTCATGTTGTCTGTCATGTAACCATGTGTTAATCTTACCAAGTAGGTCTCTAAGTATTATGTGCTCTAATAGTTTACAGGGTATACTTGATCCAGATTTGTGGATTGGGGTCATGCTCGATGTTTTCTATTCTTCAACCTGCTCTATATATCGGTAGTAGATACATTGTATGTGCTAGCAAGTAGTTTGCTCTACACTGAGTGTGAGGTCTTCTTTCTTGAGTACATCTGGGCCTGGAACTTTTCTGGAGTTCATCTCCTTTAGCAGCTTCTTAATACCATGTATTTCAATCTTTGTCCTTGAGCCTCTCAAGTAGAGTGTGTGCGGTCAAATTGTTTTTAGCAGTGCTCATTCAACATAGAGGCTAAGTAGAGGGGTCTGTAGTAAGAGTACCTTATCGAACTCTAGCATCATTCACTGATCGGGTTTTTGACCATTGAGGTGACGGAAAAATGGTTTGCTGGCTCTTTATTGTAGTGGTTCACATAATTCTACGTTCCACTACACAATCTCTTTTGGTCTTCCGGAAATATTTTATGGCCTCTCGCCACTTCCCTTTGTAAATTTTCTCACCAGCACCATCCCTATTTCGTTTCGATTTGTTATACAGTTCTCTTTCCTTCTCAACAATTTTGTGACATTTCTTATTAAACTAGACTTGTTCCTTTCTAGGTCCACAGTAGTGATTCTGGTAAGCACACATTCATGCAGTGACCTTTGTAGAACAGAATATAGGCCATAGAGCATAGCTTTCATTTATAGAGATATTTATTAATTTAAAGATTTTTATCAGAAACAAGGGATTTTTCAAGAGTATTCACAATAGTGTACGAAAGAACATTGATAACCAAAGAACATAGAAAGATAGCCACACAAAGAGCATTCAGTTAGTTCACTATCTCATAGTGTTGAATGCATACACACAAGTATTAATAAAAGCCAGCGATTACAATCCCTATTCTGATTCTCTGGTTCAAGTGACAGACTCAGACAGTCACACTACGAGTAAGATCAATGATACAGGGTTCTAATCACAGGGTTGACTGGGCCTTCTTACTTTTTGTCCAAACAATGAATAACACAAATGACTAAACCTTGCTTATTTATTAAGTTCAGTAAACCAATGATAATTGATAATATATTATCATTGAGAAAACAGCACCGCCCATTCAAAGGATTTGTTGTGACCTTAGTGACGATGACCTAGCCTCAGTTTTGCTTTGCTTCTCCTTTATAGCTTGCAACTATACAATTTTATGGTACAATTGGCCAAAGTTTTGCATGAATTTAATAAAATCTGTTACGCACAGGCTTGAATATGAGTAATGATATGTGAGGGGATATATGCCGAGAGAACTGTTCAATGTCAATTGAGAGGTCAGTGGTGAGAAAAAATAGCGGCACATGATTGTGATTGGAAAGAGTAAGTTGAATCAACAGTCCCAAGCTCCTACTACTAAGAAGCACTTTTAATTATAATTTAGATAAGATACACAAAACAAGACAGGCCGTTAATACATATACACCACACATCAGAACAAATATCTTTTATTCCTCATTTTGGCCCAGAACCCTGAGAGAGCTACGGTCTGAATGAATGACTGAGACTAATAATAACACATATAATATATCACAAAACATAAAAAAAATACATACATATATAAATATCATATAACAAAGAAAAAGATTACAAAAATAGCACTTTTAACATAAAATTGAAAAAAACAAAAAAACAATTGAGTTCTCACGACTTTACGCACTTTTAAGTGCGGTCTCTGTGAGAAAATGCAGGTGTATATTAATTGGATAAAAGTTATCTCTAAAAAATCAAGGTTATGAACATCTATGATAATCATAATGATACAATAACAATTACATCACATAGCAAAATATTCTTAATTTCTTCTTCTAATGGCAGGTCATAACAACCTGCACTGCCAAACTATGAAATGATTCCCTGGTCCATACCCATCAAACACTGACAAAACCATGCACCACTCCTGTCCCATATGAGGCATACCTCTTCTGCCCCCTAGGCGGTCTAGTATGACAACTAAATCCACGTGTTACCTCAGAATTACCCCAGATGAGGTAGAACTTCTCCAGCTATTTTGTTTAAATCTATAGGGAAGCCTCTAGTTGTTTAACTATTATTGATTAGGGTTTTCATTTGTTACAGCACATCGCTGTTTAGGTTTGGTGGTTGTTCTCTCATCTCACGAATGGTTCGTGGTAGGAAACTACTATGGTAGATACACTTGTTGGTTGATATTGAGGTTGGCTCTCCTCTAGAGGCTGCTCTAGTTGTGACTGTTACTGATTCTCTGTTGTTCACTATGTCATCGTATGCTCTGGACATGGAGCGATGCCGCTCTTCGTTATGGAGAATTCTGGGGAGTAGAACTAGCCGGTGGTTTTTCCGTCTTCCTTCCAGGGTTTGGAGTTCTAGCAGGTCTCTTGCCTCTGATATACTGTCGGCACGCCCTTTTAGGTTGGCTATGAACCTTATGGCACTGTTTTGGACTAGCTCTAAGTCATGGGTCTTGTTTTTTGTTGAAGGGTCCCACACCACATCTGCATATTCCAGTACAGGTCTGCATAGACTCGTGTAGGCCAGTAGTTTAGCTTCTTTTGGAGCACGATACATTAGGTGCTTGATTCCTCCTAGTATCTTGCGTAATTTTGTGCATTTCTCCTGTATATGTTGATCGAACTTAAAGTCTGCCTGGATAGTCACTTCGAAATATTTGGTGCTACCTGTCTATTCAAGAGATGCATTGCCAAGTTTGTACTGGGGGATTGGTGTCACCTTGCCAAAGCTTATGGCTAGGCACTTCTTTTCATTAAATGGCATTCTCCATTTTGTTGACCAATTATGTACAGCGTCTATGTTATCTTAGAACTTCTCGGCATCTTCAACAGTGTTCACAGTTTGGTAGAGTAGTGTGTCATCAGCATAGAGACTAACTTTGTATGATAGTAAGTCTGGTAGATCATTAACGTAGCATAGAAATAGTGTGCGTCCGAGGACAGAGCCCTGTGGTACTCCTGATGTCACTGAGCATGTTTGCGAGCCTGTCCCACTGAGTACTACGCTTTGTTGTCTGCCAGAGAGGAAATCGTGGATCCAGTTCAGAAGGTATCCATTTATTCCTGGTATTTTTTGCAGCTTTTGGAGCAGCATTAGGTGTGGCACTTTGTCAAAGGCTTTTTTGAAGTTCATTACTATGACATGTGTAGTGTGACCTTCATCGGCAGCTTTTGCCAAGTCATGGTGGGTAGCACACAGCTGTGTTTGACATGATAGCCCTCTCCTGAAACCATTTTGTCGGTGGTGAAGTACATCATCAAGCACCTCATTAAGGTGGTGTAGCACTATGTGTTCCATCATTTTGCATGGTATACTAGTCAGAGATATGGGCCTGTAGTTGTTTGGTAACTCAGTATCTCCTCCTTTGTGAATAGGTGTTACATTAGCAGTTTTCCACGGTTGTGGCAGTCTACCAGCGTTCAACGAGCTTTTGTAGATAATCGTTAGACATCTTGCAGTGCCCTCCAGATCTATGAGCATGTCAGGTTTTCGTATGCCATCTGGTCCAGGGGATTTGCCATTTGGCAGTCCTTTAATCAACTTGGCAACCCCATCTATTGATATTTCAATCTTATCTTGATCATTGGTTTCTACCTTCTGGAAGTCTTTTGCCAGATATCCTGTCTGAAACTGGCTCTGGAAGAAACTGTTGAGTAGCTCTGCACATTGTTTCAGATCATCTGTGAGTGTATCTCCTATGTTTTTAAGCTCTGTACGAACTTGTTTGTTGCTTTTGTCTCCTCTGAGTAGCTTGTAGAAAGGCTTTGAGTTTCCTTTCTTCAGTGGTCGATATATCCGGTTTACATAGAATGCTTTACGGATACGTTCTAGTTCCTTCTTGCCATCCCTCCTGACTTGTCTATATTGTTCTCGATCAAAATCATCACAACTGATTTTTAATTTTCGGTGTGATCTCTCTATCTTCTCTCATATCTTTATAGCGCGTTTGTTGTACCACTCCGGAATTGAAGGGTGTCGTGGTTTCACTTGTTTGGTCGGAACATGTTGATCAAGCTTACTGTGAAGACTTTCCACATTTCTTCTAGATCCTCCATTTCCGCCAGGGTATCTGACACCCTACGCATATCTTCCTGGAAAGCTTCTTCGTTGGCTTTCCTATACAGTTTAATTGTGCATGGTTTATTTACAACAGTGGCAGTTTGTTCCTTAATGTAAGTGATAATCAGTGAATGATCACTAAGACCTGGGGTTACGATCTCAGTGTCATGTATGGCTTTGGGTTGGTTGGTGCAGATTAGGTCTAGTGTGTTACCAAGTATGTGTGTTGGTTCGAAGACTAGTTGGGTCATGCTATGGCTATGTAGTGCATCGAGAAAGTTTTGGTGTATCCTCCTGTATGCTGCCGATGGGCATCTGTGAAATGATGCAGTCATGATAAAATATTTTTAATTTCTCCAAATGGCGGGTCAGGACAACCTCACGTCCTCACCTGTACTTCCAGACTACGTAGTGACCCGCTGGTCCATACCCATCGAATACTGGTCAAACCATGCACCACTGCTGTCCCATATGAGGTATACTTCTTCTGCCCTCCTAGGCGGTCTAGTATTTTTTAGAGCTTTTTTAAATGTCGATTGGTCATTGGAAAAAATTTTAATTTTAACCTTAAAATGTCCCCAAATCTCAGCAATTCATGAAAATAAGTTGCATTGGTTGAATTATAACCAGGCCAGGTTAACCTCTAAAAGGGTTGTCAAATTCTACAAGGACAAAACTTTATGCGGACACTACTAGTATATGCTTGTATATATAATTTAGTTTAAAAGAGCAGTAAGGTTGTCTTGGAAATATTTCAAACCTCATGCCCAATTGGTCACCTTAACATCACTGTGTTAATCCTTATTACGCCATGGCTAAGTTGCAAAGAGCAATAATCTAAATGCTTGGATATACATGTAAATATGAAGACATCATCGCTAGACCAACTCATTGAACAAGTAGGATGTTTGGAATATGTATCTTAGAGCCCTTTCAGATTGCTGTTTATACCAATTACTAGCAGCGAGCGACCAATGCTAACTACAAATGTATTATATAATGATGTGCTCTAGTGAGCGGTAGGGGTCAACGAGTTCCACAAGCTGAACTTTAAACCCCATCACTAATTGACACGTGCCAGCTATAGTATAGTAATAGCTAACCAGAGTATGGTTAGCGTTGGCCGCTTGGCGCTAGTAGTCAGTATAAACGTTATCGTGTTGTCAGTTCATATGACAGATTTATCATGACTCACCTGTGAACATGTGAACCAAGGTACCCTTACTAAATTTGTTTTATGGGTGAAGTTGATCAAGTCAAAATCAGGCCACAATTCTTACAATATAGTGTAGTAGTTTTTTTATGTCAATCCATTGTAATCAATGTGATTCCATATTCTCTTCCATCCAGTGTGATTCCCCTGTAGTCAAAATAAATTCACACACCACTTTTGTTGAGGAGTTATAAATTGTTTATATATTTACAAGTCATTCATAACTTGCAGTAGTGATTAATGCTTCCACATCATGATCAACTGTTATTGGCTGTTTACAAGCCACTCTCTACAATAGCTAAACAAAGGATGTATTGTATTTACTTTCATTACTAACCGTTTGATACTGAATTTAAAAGCTGTGTACAACTTTATTGTAGCCCATAAAAGCTAAGAGAGAAGCACCCCTCTGTAGTAGACTGTCTTACTCCTCAAGTTTACTAGATAAGCTGTCTATAATGGAAGGTGAAGGTAGGTTAAGGGTTTTATATTAGTAGAAACTTACTATTCCACTGCTTGGAAGTGTAGAAACGCTGTCATGCATCTTACTTAGTTGGGGATTGCAAAATAAAAAAGTACTGCCAATATTATACTGTATATATTAACAATGCATATACATTCAACGGTGATGTAAGTAATTAGGTGCACATAAGATGGGTATTATTAGTTTAACATAGGTAGGCCTATAACATACATGTAGGTATAACATAGAGTACTTGCAAATTGTGATAAATGAGGGGTCAAACCAAAATCATCACTGTGTTTACATGCGCAACCAACCAAAAATTTATTTTCTTATATTAAGTGTACAATGTGTTGTGCAGTGTTGATTGTAGATAAGACCAATAGATATGTATTTGTAGCACCTAGAGCAGTGGCCTTCCAGGTCACCATCAAGGAGGCTGAAAAGAGTTCTCCATTCAAACCTATTGAGAACAAAGATCCAGTTACAGAGTCAAAGATTAAACAGAAGCTGGAGTTGGCAGAGGAAAGAAGGCTTGTGAGTATTATGTAACTGACTGTAACAGAGATTGTTGGAAATATGGCTATGGTGGGGTCAGATCAGTGTTTGCCGGCAGCCCTTCTGTGCTAGGATTATATTGGGGTCTGATGTGGTAAATCAATACATTTATTGAGTATTTTCTCATACCAATAAGTTGAAAGTTCTCCTGCAATTACTGTGAATATATCAATTAACCCTGATCAATATATCAGACACAGAAAAATAGATTTTTTTATACCTGATTTGATCATTTTTCCAGAATGAATGGGTCAAAACGCGCTCTGTCGAATATTGACCAGTTGAACTGTTTTCCAGGCAGATCAACCTCAATGACGTATTTCTGTTATGCAATGCGTACACTGCATATTATGTGTGTATACTGCATATTATGTATGTATACTGTATATTATGTGTGTATGCTGTACATTATGTGTGTATACTGTACATTATGTGTGTATACTGTATATTATGTGTGTATACTGTGTATGATATGTGTATGCTGTATATTATGTGTGTATACTGCATATTATGTATGTATACTGTATATTATGTGTGTATGCTGTACATTATGTGTGTATACTGTGTATGATATGTGTATACTGTACATTATGTGTGTATACTGTATATTATGTGTGTATACTGTGTATGATATGTGTATACTGTATATTATGTGTGTATACTGTATATTATGTGTGTATACTGTGTATTATGTGTGTATACTGTATATTATGTGTGTATACTGTGTATGATATGTGTATACTGTATATTATGTGTGTATACTGTATATTATGTGTGTATACTGTATATTATGTGTGTATACTGTGTATGATATGTGTATACTGTATATTATGTGTGTATACTGCATATTATGTGTGTATACTGTATATTATGTGTGTATACTGTATATTATGTGTGTATACTGTATATTATGTGTGTATACTGTATATTATGTGTGTATAATGTGTATGATATGTGTATGCTGATAGATGTACAGATATATTTTTGTGCAATGTAGTAGGCTATATGCTGTGCTTGGTGAACTTAATGTGTACGTGATGACTCATAACTGGTTTATATACATCTGACTTTAATCAACGTGTCAGTATGTAAAATGTATACTTGCCATACAATCTGAATGTTTTTAGAATTTAAATATTTATTTTAACAAAGAACATGCAGGCCCGTATGCACATTGTACTATCTATTACCTCCAAGTAATATTATACAGTGTTTATTATTCACACAGATTTCTATGACTTTCAGCACTGCTCAAGCCTCAAAATAACAAATACAGCCACAGTTGTAGCCAACAAGTATAAAACGCATTCCCTAATGTCATAATTCTACTAAAATGTATATTTCCAGAGCCTCAAATCTCAGAAACAGGAGCAGGCAGCATCAGAACTAAAGAGAGTTCAAGAGAAAGCGCAGAAGGTTCAGGAAGAAATTGAGAGCAAGAGAAAGCGCATAGAAGAAGAGATGGCTGCAGACCTGGAGGCCAAAGAACTGAATAAAAAGCTACTTGTTGAGGAAAAAAGAAAGAAGCTGCGAGAAAGACTTGAAAATCATGTAAGGAATTCTACAATAATGTTATGATTGTTTGGTTAGACCAGTTTCTATCTATATGATGGACTGAAATGCTGCTTATCATAAGATGATAGTATTTAATAACCATAAGGTGGGGTGAAGAAGTATAACTTCTAGGTGAAAATATGTAACACTTGCTATGCATGTGTAGGTTTCATGTTTGCATAAAGGTGGCCTCCTCAATCCTTATCCGATTAGATAAATAAATGGAGTAAATAGCAGCAATCAACCTACATGACGGTATATCATGTAACATAGTCTACTCTATGGACCTACATGTGCATGTATGTAACACAAGTTACTTGTGAATTCATGTATTTTGTGTCCACATTATTATACACGTATATGCTACATATTTTATGTAGTACAATGCTACTCAATATACATTATGTGACGACCCAGTGTAACCTACAAAGAACCAGCGACATGATAACAGTCTATTGTAAAATGTTCTCTTTTGGCAGTCCAGGAAGGTTGAGGAGATGAACCGGGTGTTGACTAATGCTAGGGAACAGCTGAGGGCAAGAATCGTCTCAGAACATGAACTCGCAGTAGACAGAAGAAACAAACAGCTAAGTGGACTTCTGGAGAGAATTAAAGAGCATGTAAGTATTGGAGAAGTGTTTACATGTGACTACTTGTAAGTATCACCACCAGTAAGTGTTTGCATGTGACTACTTGTAAGTATCACTACCAGTAAGTGTTTGCATGTGACTACTTGTAAGTACCACTACCAATAAGTGTTTACATGTGACTACTTGTAAGTACCACTACCAGTAACAGTGTTTACATGTGACTACATGTAAGTATCACTACCAGTAAGTGTTTGCATGTGACTACTTGTAAGTACCACTACCAGTAAGTGTTTACATGTGACTACTTGTAAGTACCACTACCAGTAACAGTGTTTACATGTGACTACATGTAAGTATCACTACCAGTAAGTGTTTACATGTGACTACTTGTAAGTACCACCACCAGTAAGTGTTTACATGTGACTACTTGTAAGTACCACTACCAGTAAGTGTTTACATGTGACTACTTGTAAGTATCACCACCAGTAACAGTGTTTACATGTGACTACATGTAAGTATCACTACCAGTAAGTGTTTACATGTGACTACTTGTAAGTACCACTACCAGTAAGTGTTTACATGTGACTACTTGTAAGTACCACCACCAGTAAGTATTTACATGTGACTACTTGTAAGTACCACTACCAGTAAGTGTTTACATGTGACTACTTGTAAGTACCACCACCAGTAAGTGTTTACATGTGACTACTTGTAAGTACCACTACCAGTAAGTGTTTACATGTGACTACTTGTAAGTATCACCACCAGTAACAGTGTTTACATGTGACTACATGTAAGTATCACTACCAGTAAGTGTTTACATGTGACTACATGTAAGTATCACTACCAGTAAGTGTTTACATGTGACTACTTGTAAGTACCACCACCAGTAACAGTGTTTACATGTGACTACTTGTAAGTACCACTACCAGTAAGTGTTTACATGTGACTACGTGTAAGTACCACTACCAGTAAGTGTTTACATGTGACTACTTGTAAGTACCACTACCAGTAAGTGTTTACATGTGACTACTTGTAAGTACCACCACCAGTAACAGTGTTTACATGTGACTACTTGTAAGTATCACAGGTGAATCAACATCACGTTAACATCATCTGCATTACCATTGTGTAATAAAACATGAAACTACACAATAGTAGAGAGCCAGACAACCCTGATGAGTTAAAGGAAGGCAACTGATTTTAGCAACAGTGTGGCTGCAAACATTTCAATACTTTTTCTGCAACTAATACATGATATTTGGGATTTTAGGATGCCAAAATCTCTGAAGCAAGGAAGAATCTAGAAGAGGCGAATGCAGCTTATGCTGGTCAGATCGAGGAGAAGCATATGGACAAGTTAGAAAATGGACTGAAGAATAGACAAGAGCAGTTGAATCAGCTGATTGACCGGCTCAAAGAACACGTAAGTAAATACATGTACACTAGATCAATTGATAAATAAAGTCCTCATTGGAGTTATTCCATTTCTGTTCATGCAGTGAGAGAGAATAACTCCAAAGAATGCTCTATTTTCTAGGCAATTCATGTTGAAAATGTTAGAAAGA
Organism: Bugulina stolonifera; assembly: GCA_935421135.1. NCBI lineage: Eukaryota > Metazoa > Bryozoa > Gymnolaemata > Cheilostomatida > Bugulidae > Bugulina > Bugulina stolonifera. The sequence continues at coordinate 33,089,249 of OW285187.1, forward strand.
ATAAAAAGACATCAGGTGGTGATGAAAATGGAGACAAGTGATTGCATGTGCTGTGCTGTAACATTATTACCTCTCTCATACAACGATCTCATTACATGGCGTTAGCTACTCAGTATTAGAAACTTACATTTCATTCAATATGTACTTAATTTATTCTTGCTGGTATTTTATTTACTCTATTATGTTTGTATTGTAGCACTAAATATATGTACATTTTAATTGTTGTATCACTCCATTTCAATCATTAAAATTTGACGCTATATACATAAATGTACATTACAAAAATCTAAAATATCTAATTACTCAAAAAGTTTAACAGACTACATCCAACATCATAATGACTTCATATTTATATCTCATAATAATAATAGTATCTAATAGAGAGGAGCTCCTCATTATGCCAATACCATGTACCAGTGGCCCCCACATATACAGTAATGGGAGTTGAGATTCACTCTGGCTTTCTGTGCCTCTGTAGACTGTCTAGTCAGGTTAGTCATAGCATGACATCTACAAACAACAGGAGACTATCATGATGATGTTAATTAATATCCATACTGTAGGTATAATATACATGTAAATAAATTTTATTCATATTATATCTATGGTAGGCACACTACATTTTTAAGTTTTCGGCTTGACAAAATCTTAAGCTGTCAGAGTGGGAGTGTTTTATATAACCCTCTCAAGCAGAAGTCTCCATTATCTTGCAGAGAGATGTTGAATGGAAATCATAGGCACTCCTATTGATCAAAATTAGAAGTTGCCCTCTCTCAATTTCTGTTCTTCATTTTCTCCCATGATGTAACAACTTTTGTAATTAAATATTTTTTATAAGACTGTAGTGAAAGTCAACGCAATGATTTTGAAATTGTTTTCAGGCCCCAGCTGTAATTGTAGAGATATCACCAATTGAAAATTCCAATTTAACTACATGATTGTATTAATAGCCTCACCTCACACATTTCTTATATTCATCCAGACTATTTATAGTTATCTGTGTATAGACGTCTTTCCTTCCATTGCTAGTGTATTGCCCAAATGGTAGCTTGAGGCAGCCAATGCTGCCCGCCCCTTCACCAAATGTATATTTGCTGTTGGAGTCTAAGCCTAGAGTTACTGGTAGCTGACTCCAACATATACTCTTCTCAAAAGGTGGAATCACAAGCTAAAACATCAAACAGAGAAAACCAACTAGATATGATTATTATGTACAAAATGTTTCCTTGAATTATCTTACACCTCATGACTACCCTGTCTACTCTGATAACAGTTGGGTCACCAGTAAGGTATTTTGGTAGACTTGTCTTCTCCTCATGTTGGTGCACCAAGTTTCAAGGATATTTAGTAGTCAGGCCATTTTAATAGCAGTGAAAGTCTTTGTTCTCAGCCAGAGTTAGATATACATGCAATACAATTGATTTTCAAATTAGTGACGTTTTCAGTTGGAGTAGCATATTTATATACATATATGTATATAATACACAGATATGGTCTGGCAGATCATATTATTTTATGTGAGATACACATGTAGATGAGAATTATACCTGATTAGACAGTAAAGTACATTCCTCTATCAGGGTATCTGGTAATGACGTTCCGTCTCGTATAGCTGTTGTCAACATAGTCAGTAATCTAAATAGTTTAGCAAGAGCATCAAAGCCCACGCTGCATGAGAGTATGGGGCGTATCTTGGGAATTGTGTTCGTATTGCACCACAATCTTATAAGCAGAAGCAAGTCCCTCAGGCTATTTAAAGATTTGAGGTCCTTGGCTAACCATGAACCACTGGTAGTTGGGTAGGTGTATCCTGGTAAACTACTTAGGATTGTTATTGCCAGTTCACAAACCCACTGCACCAACGGCTGGAAGCTCACTCCTACAGCTAAAATACATAGGATATTGTGCATGTTCACAACATCAAGAATGGAGTTCTGTTTCCATGATTTTGGACATAATTACAGTAAAGACAACTCCAATTGTAAACAGCTACGCTGTGATGATCATAGTAAGTTGTGATTATATGAAAGTACATGTAGATGATACTAAGGCTCACTTTTACAATGGTGAATGATAGCACAGTAAGGCAGCAGTTCATTACTTACAATCATCAGGAAGGAAGTCAGAAGAAGGTTCTAAAAGAGCAACTAGTTTCTCTATATCCAGCTCAGAGCTGTTAGCTGATACTGAGAGTAACTCATTGAACTTATCTTCTGCATTCTAAAGCATATCAGTCAACTATTATAGTTCAACATTGTACATGTTGTGTAATTATTTCTTTCTATAGTAGGCCTACAACAACATGGAAGGTAATCAACACCGTATCTACTGTGTGTAGTTCTCACTTCTCCTACCTGCTCACACTCCTCATACTCTGATGTAGACAGTAGTGAGAGGAAGCAATTCCTAACATGATGTAACAAGAGAGCAGTAAGTTTATCCGCACATACGATGTAACTTGACTCACTAGACATGGAAATCCCCACCTGTCAAACAAGATACAGTATTTATACAATGTATGAGAATATAGCACTAATATTACATCATAAATTCCAAGTAGGCCTAATGATCATCTATAAAAACAATACATTGCTGGTAAGCACTTAGTCAGTGTTGCACATAGATATAATATAATCATATTATATTATACCTATCTGGTGTTGCATTGTACAGAGAAAAAAGAGAGGATAACTACAACATTATGATGTTGAACGCACCACATTACCACTGCATTACAATACCGCTACTACAAATATGCCTGGAATCCATGACTCATACTTTTGGAACTCACTATAATTAGTGTAATTAGAACTAATAACAGCTGCTAAAATGTTTATTTTAGGGAAATAATTGTGGGGGTGTCCCCATTGTTGTGGGGATGCCCCAATTGTTTGGTTCAAAAATAGGTAACCTAGTAGATGACGGATGTATTTTTGTGTTACACAGTCATACCTGTCACTCAGAAACACTACAAATGGTGCTTGTGTTTTTGAAACATTGAAGTACAAGCGTGTGAATTATAACACATAGCTTTCATATGCATTATACAATTATACACAATAGGAATTTTTACACCTTCTTACACACACAGAAAGTGAACAGAGCCAAGTTAAGAGCCAACTTGTTGTTTATGAGATGGGGATATTTTTTAAGAATGGAGTATGGTAGGGCAAACAAAAGACTGCACAGTTTGGTGAATGCCTATTGTGTTATCACATACAATGTACATTCCTCACAACACTAAAGAAATATTTTGCAATGTTTACTACTGGAGAGTGCAGGGGGCCAGCACGAGAAATCTGTGGTTACATGGCAACTTATTATCCTCTAAATAGCAACTATACACAAAATATAAACAACCATTTCCAATATCACCACACCTAACCACCAAATCAAAAGAATATAAGATATTATAACACATAGGGTTAGTAACACAGTATTGCATAACCTGGTTCTTCCCAGCCCCACTGATAACCCCTCAGTATATGAGGAGGGAGAGGCATTGTGACGCTTGTTGCTGTCAAATTTTAACTCAATTCAGATAAATAGCTCGAATCGCCCAGGCATGGAACAACCTTGGAAATTGATTGGTCTGGGGGAAGAGAGCAGAGAAAAGAGAGGAGGGAAGAGAGAGCGGGCAGACACAATATAATAATGTAGGCTATCTTACTCTACCTTCAATATATCTAGCTTGGTTCTGCACTGAGCTTGGATACCTGCTGACTGATTCATCAGACTAGTCTCTAGTGCAGATGTTACCTTCTCCAGTAAAGAGTTATCTGTGGAAAACAATAATTTAAAATTATTTTTTCTAAAACATTGTAACATATCTTTAATAGCGAAACTATCCAAATAATATAAAGCATATTATTGCAATTAATAGCTAACAATGTTAATATATGTATAGCAAGCCATAATAGCAATGTCTGTTACCAAATCCTTTGAAAGTCACCAAATGGAATGAATCAAATTTTTACAAATAAGAAATGCTGGCCATTGGAAACCATCTGAACTGGGTGCCATACTAAAATCAGATGTGAATCGGTTTTGGAAAAGGTGAATTATTTTAACTGCCAAGCAATTTCTGTTAAAAAAAGGTCATATTCATGCACAGCACAATGCAACAGGCTTTTTCGCTGGACTTGGACCAAAATTCAAAATATTATTTTCCAACTGCATGGTTGCAAATACACTTAACATAGTTAGTTTACAGTCCCAGTTACAAACTACTATCAATTCTGCAATACTTGTAAAGGTGATAAACTTTAGGTGTGAATTTGTATCACAGTTCTGAGAGACTGGAGTGCAGGTGGAGGTAGGCATTGTTTAGAGATAATGAGTATCACCAATCAATGAGGAATTGAATTGATCGATTGACAAGCAGTGTGTGGGAGTGGTTTGAATGAAAGTTAATTAGAAACAAAACAATACATACAATATAACATAAAGCAACAATAAATATTTAGTTAGGATTAATATGAGAAAATTACATTGTATGTCATATGACATCTCAAATAACAACTTGTGAGATATTTTTAGCTCCACATCGATAGTTCAAGAAATGCTCAACTAAACCGTTTGCATTATATACTTATGTAGGCATATATATTACGCTTTGAGAATTCATACATGTAATGTACATGTACATGTATATTTGACGTACACATGTTGTAGTGTAAAATATTATACAAATAGGCCTGCTGCCTACATAAAATAACTTGCATCAATTTGTCAAGAGTCAATACATTACAAACATAAACACAAGCCATGTACATGTACATTGTACATGTACATACATGTACATAAATGCAATGTAATGTACTTGTAGTCAAATTGCACACGTTTGTCTGAAAAAGTACTTCTTACGTCAGTCCTCTGCCCCACCCTCAAAGGATATCTGGTTAATTACATTATTTAAATTATAACTACAAGGTTATGCAATGTGCAGTCTATTAATAACATGACACGCTGCTAAGAGAGGCGTGGGTGAACAGAACTCGTGCTGTAAGATATATACATAGGCGTGTGTGTGGATAAAGAGATGGTGTGATGTCACCATAAACATATTTCAAAGACAACTGGCAGAAAATAAGTCACGAAATGATGAAGGTCTAGACTACACAATTAATTATCATGATTAGCAAAAATAACTCCATTATAACAAGGTTATCAAAGAAGAAGCCATCTGTGGCCCCACCCGGTCAGGAATTATGTCTTTAAAAATCTTAATTTCCCCCAGAGAAAAAAGACAATTGATTTTGCATTTAGTTTCTGTACTTTGCATGAGGAATGATAGCTTTGACATCAATGTTATGTACATGTAGACATCAATGTCATGCACATGTAGACATCAATGTAATGCGCATTGTATATCTAGACATGGTAGATGCCTTGATGACAATCGTGACTCAGGATTCCAACTAGCCTGGAGAGAATGAACTACAGGGAGTACATATGGAGATAACATGCTCACCAGATCTGATACAGAGGAGCACATCTTCCCAGGTAAGACCAGTCATCATGTCATACTCTAGCAGTGTGCTCAGGTGCTCCACTGTCAATGTACTCACACCAAACACTAGCATACGCAGCTGAGTCGTCATAGCAACGCATACACAGCCATTTGGTGAAATAGCGAGGGAGATAATCTTCTCACCATCATTAGTTAACTGAGATGGACACGAGTGTAGGTCACTAAGAGACTGACGTGATGCAATACGTAATGTCTGGTCATCACAGGCAAACGCAGAGCCGAGGGAGAAGAGAGAGGTATTTTCTGTGAGGAGCGGGCTCGCAGCAAATGCCGAGACCGCGCTACTCAACTGGGCAGACGTTTGTCTTATCCAATGAAAGTTTTTCTCTGGTATGATAGTATTAGCATGGAAGGTGGTGTGCAGGCCAAGGGTCTCCTCACACTTAGTCCACTGTTGTATTTCTGTACCATGAGCTTTATCAATGCCCACAAGGACAATGTGCCCGCTCAATGGCTGCACATACTGCACCCAATTTATGCTGTCATTCTCCGTGCATTTGTCGACAAAAAAGCACGAAAAGCAGTCAGATGTTACCAGACAGCTGTTGGCCTGTATATAATACCCATTCGATGTTATCTAAAATTGGAACATCAATCTATATATAACCTCAAGAAAACAATATGGCCACTACCAACGTTTAACACATATAATGATAAATAAATCAATTGCACTCGACTCCAGTTAATAAATGATGTCAGAAGCTAAATATAAATGACAACATACACTCAATTAGCAGTACAATTTCATTCAAGTATTGCTACAATAGACTGGTCAACTATATTAATAGTCCTATCTGCTTATTGATCCATGTGCAAAGTGTATATATAAGTGTACATTATATACAGCATATTATACATGTACTTCCGTATCTATTCCCAAGGATTCCTCACTGAACATAAACAAAGACGTTCTACGGTACAGCTTGCCCCTATTTAGGAGATCAACACCACCTGGTACCACACCCCGACCTACGCTCTCCCTCCTCAAGTACACGAGGGCTGAAAACGTGACAAATGGTGTTGTTGATAGATACGTTGTTTTTTGCATGAAAATATTTGCTCATTGGGTCCATATTTGTATCACTTGTTTAGCCCAAGTCGGTATTTTCACACACATATTTTTTTTGCCCATAGTACCTCTGTACAGACCTGTTTGATAAATACGCACACAGACATACTAATGCATTACCTCAATAGAGAGCTGGTGCACCCTAACGGGGTCCTTCGTTTTCCCAGTTGTTGTTAATATTTGTATTGCACCATTAGCTTCAACTACTATGTCAGCACACTTCAGTCTCCGACCTTCAAAGCTCTCCAAGGCCACGCGTGACACGACCATGTCGGCTTTCTGCTGAACTACGCCCAAACCCACCTTACAAATAGTAAGTACGTTATGCATCACCATAAATATATAAATACCTTACAGTGTAGCATTATATAGTACAGATTATACATGTACATGTAATATACATTATATACACTTACACTGTACATGTAATATACATTATATACACTTACACTGTACATGTAATATACATTATATACACTTACACTGTACATGTAATATACATTATATACACTTACACTGTACATGTAATATACATTATATACACTTACACTGTACATGTAATATACATTATATACACTTACACTGTACATGTAATATACATTATATACACTTACACTGTACATGTAATATACACTATAAACACACATACTTACTACGCCAGACGATGTGACAGCTACCCAAGCATCAATAGACCTGCCCCCAAATGAACCGACGGCTGCGTTAGCGCAGGCTAACGGGAATTTTTTCTCATAGGTCGAATGTTCTCTCACATCTTTAGCTACAGTGAACTAAAATACACAGTAGACCATATTTCTATGCTAGTCCACAGATTGATAGCATTTGGTGATAATGTTATCCTGCGTCACAAAGGTAGGGCTATATATATAACAAAACTAAATCATGTAAGAAGATAACACTCTGTTCCACAATGTTACACAAGTATATTAGTGGACACGGCCATTTAACATAATATTGTTGACTTGTATGAACCTGGTGGGTTGAGTTAATCCACTTGAGAGCAATGACATCATCCCCGTACATGCTTCTGGTAAAGTTGCTGTATGTCCACTTATTAATGACCGACTCATGCATCTGCCACAGAAATATCTGACCACTGGCATCTGCAGTCAGGAGTTTAGTGCCTGACGGGTCCCACACAATCTGTTTCAATTCCGAGTCCATTGGTATGAGAACATGCACATTCCAGGGAGACGACAATGGGCACACAAATATTGTATCAGCTACGCCACCAAAGTCCCCGAAATCACTATAAGTATACAAGATAAATAGCGAAGGTTCTATAAGGCATAATATACATTTTAGTTTTCACAACTACAATAATCACTATACACATCATATTACATGTATATACTCATGTGTACTATACATATTATAAGTACATGCATATACTCATGTGTACTATACATATTATATTACATGCATATACTCATGTGTACTATACACATTATATTACATGTATATACTCATGTGTACTATACATATTATAAGTACATGTATATACTCATGTGTACTATACAATTATTATATTACATGTATATACTCATGTGTACTATACATATTATAAGTACATGTATATACTCATGTGTACTATACATATTATATTACATGTATATACTCATGTGTACTATACATATTATAAGTACATGTATATACTCATGTGTACTATACATATTATATTACATGTATATACTCATGTGTACTATACATATTATATTACATGTATATACTCATGTGTACTATACATATTATAAGTACATGTATATACTCATGTGTACTATACACATTATATTACATGTATATACTCATGTGTACTATACACATTATATTACATGTATATACTCATGTGTACTATACATATTATATTACATGTATATACTCATGTGTACTATACATATTATAAGTACATGTATATACTCATGTGTACTATACATATTATAAGTACATGTATATACTCATGTGTACTATACATATTATATTACATGTATATACTCATGTGTACTATACACATTATATTACATGTATATACTCATGTGTACTATACATATTATAAGTACATGTATATACTCATGTGTACTATACATATTATATTACATGTATATACTCATGTGTACTATACATATTATATTACATGTATATACTCATGTGTACTATACATATTATAAGTACATGTATATACTCATGTGTACTATACACATTATATTACATGTATATACTCATGTGTACTATACATATTATATTACATGTATATACTCATGTGTACTATACATATTATAAGTACATGTATATACTCATGTGTACTATACACATTATATTACATGTATATACTCATGTGTACTATACATATTATATTACATGTATATACTCATGTGTACTATACATATTATAAGTACATGTATATACTCATGTGTACTATACATATTATATTACATGTATATACTCATGTGTACTATACACATTATATTACATGTATATACTCATGTGTACTATACATATTATATTACATGTATATACTCATGTGTACTATACATATTATAAGTACATGTATATACTCATGTGTACTATACATATTATAAGTACATGTATATACTCATGTGTACTATACATATTATATTACATGTATATACTCATGTGTACTATACACATTATATTACATGTATATACTCATGTGTACTATACATATTATAAGTACATGTATATACTCATGTGTACTATACATATTATATTACATGTATATACTCATGTGTACTATACATATTATATTACATGTATATACTCATGTGTACTATACATATTATAAGTACATGTATATACTCATGTGTACTATACATATTATATTACATGTATATACTCATGTGTACTATACATATTATAAGTACATGTATATACTCATGTGTACTATACACATTATATTACATGTATATACTCATGTGTACTATACATATTATATTACATGTATATACTCATGTGTACTATACATATTATAAGTACATGTATATACTCATGTGTACTATACACATTATATTACATGTATATACTCATGTGTACTATACATATTATATTACATGTATATACTCATGTGTACTATACATATTATAAGTACATGTATATACTCATGTGTACTATACACATTATATTACATGTATATACTCATGTGTACTATACATATTATATTACATGTATATACTCATGTGTACTATACATATTATAAGTACATGTATATACTCATGTGTACTATACATATTATATTACATGTATATACTCATGTGTACTATACACATTATATTACATGTATATACTCATGTGTACTATACATATTATATTACATGTATATACTCATGTGTACTATACATATTATAAGTACATGTATATACTCATGTGTACTATACATATTATAAGTACATGTATATACTCATGTGTACTATACATATTATATTACATGTATATACTCATGTGTACTATACACATTATATTACATGTATATACTCATGTGTACTATACATATTATAAGTACATGTATATACTCATGTGTACTATACATATTATATTACATGTATATACTCATGTGTACTATACATATTATATTACATGTATATACTCATGTGTACTATACATATTATAAGTACATGTATATACTCATGTGTACTATACACATTATATTACATGTATATACTCATGTGTACTATACATATTATATTACATGTATATACTCATGTGTACTATACATATTATAAGTACATGTATATACTCATGTGTACTATACACATTATATTACATGTATATACTCATGTGTACTATACATATTATATTACATGTATATACTCATGTGTACTATACATATTATAAGTACATGTATATACTCATGTGTACTATACATATTATATTACATGTATATACTCATGTGTACTATACATATTATATTACATGTATATACTCATGTGTACTATACATATTATAAGTACATGTATATACTCATGTGTACTATACATATTATATTACATGTATATACTCATGTGTACTATACATATTATAAGTACATGTATATACTCATGTGTACTATACACATTATATTACATGTATATACTCATGTGTACTATACATATTATAAGTACATGTATATACTCATGTGTACTATACATATTATAAGTACATGTATATACTCATGTGTACTATACACATTATATTACATGTATATACTCATGTGTACTATACACATTATAAGTACATGTATATACTCATGTGTACTATACACATTATATTACATGTATATACTCATGTGTACTATACATATTATAAGTACATGTATATACTCATGTGTAGTATACACATTATATTACATGTATATACTCATGTGTACTATACACATTATATTACATGTATATACTCATGTGTACTATACATATTATATTACATGTATATACTCATGTGTACTATACATATTATAAGTACATGTATATACTCATGTGTACTATACATATTATATTACATGTATATACTCATGTGTACTATACACATTATATTACATGTATATACTCATGTGTACTATACATATTATATTACATGTATATACTCATGTGTACTATAAATATTATAAGTACATGTATATACTCATGTGTACTATACATATTATAAGTACATGTATATACTCATGTGTACTATACACATTATATTACATGTATATACTCATGTGTACTATACATATTATATTACATGTATATACTCATGTGTACTATACATATTATAAGTACATGTATATACTCATGTGTACTATACATATTATATTACATGTATATACTCATGTGTACTATACATATTATAAGTACATGTATATACTCATGTGTACTATACACATTATATTACATGTATATACTCATGTGTACTATACATATTATAAGTACATGTATATACTCATGTGTACTATACACATTATATTACATGTATATACTCATGTGTACTATACATATTATAAGTACATGTATATACTCATGTGTACTATACATATTATATTACATGTATATACTCATGTGTACTATACACATTATATTACATGTATATACTCATGTGTACTATACATATTATAAGTACATGTATATACTCATGTGTACTATACACATTATATTACATGTATATACTCATGTGTACTATACACATTATAAGTACATGTATATACTCATGTGTACTATACACATTATATTACATGTATATACTCATGTGTACTATACATATTATAAGTACATGTATATACTCATGTGTACTATACACATTATATTACATGTATATACTCATGTGTACTATACACATTATATTACATGTATATACTCATGTGTACTATACATATTATATTACATGTATATACTCATGTGTACTATACATATTATAAGTACATGTATATACTCATGTGTACTATACATATTATATTACATGCATATGGTGAATCAATCAAATCAAGTTTCCATGTTCAAGTTCAAACACATGTTGAAATTCTAACGGGATCAAGGTTGTTATGTTCCAGGAAAATGTATTTGTATGAAGCTACAAGATTGATCTGTTCATAGAAAAAGATGTACATGCAAAGTGCACAACGCAGATTAAAATCCCACGTATACAACCTGAGATTACAAACACTCATTTATTTTTGATACAAAGGCGTCTTTTTACTATCATTGTTTCTTGATGATTTTTTTCCCATTTATTACGAGTGTAACCTAATAATTGTTACACATATTCTAAATAGCTGCATATGAGATAAACAAGAGTTACAAAAATACACTCAACTGAGTAAAACCTCCACACAATGTTATCCTTTCGACCATTGTGAGCAACCTGACTTTTCCAGAAAAAAATTACACTGAATAAATTTAGCAACAAGACCTGTGCAAGTACCAAGTAGGTTTACCAGATATTTACCAGTCAGAAGTTTTATGTGAGCCTTGCTGCTTTCCATCACCACCACCTCTCTTTAGCTTGTAGCACCTTGGAGCAGTGAAAGCTACCAGATTCTTTCGTGAGATGGTGCACAAGTTGATCCGGCGACCAATAGTAGGAAAGGTTTCCACATGATTAAACTCAACAGATGAGATCAGTTCCATCTGGAAGTTTTATTCATCTATTTATATTGGACAGTCTGAAACACAATTGACTTACGGACACATTGCTAATACACTTGCTAATAAAGAAAATATAAGTAAGACGGTCATATACAAGTATGTGCAGAACTACCGCACAAAACCCAGGAGTTATTCAGTTGTGCATGCCAGTAGGCTTAAAAGCATAAAAATGGTCGCAGTACATCTAATATAATCATACATACATGTATAAAAAATATACATATATACAATAGTTACAAATTGTAATGATTTATTAGTTATCTATTCTAACTAACAATAGATACCTAATAAATCTCCCCATGTAGGCCTAAATATACATTTACATGCAATAGGTCAATTATTTGCCCTTTTTATTAACAATATTGTCACATAGAAGATAAAAAATAGGACACTATTTGTTTGCTGATCAGGTAATGTAATATCTCTGTCAATTTTGACCATTCATTTAGTATCGCTAATTCAATACAATTTAATTGAAAACAAAATTTTAATTTCTGGTGATAGGGTATGAACAATATTAAATTCCACCATTGTAATGATCACGCTATCGCTTTTCCATTTGTAAACTATTACAGCAAACAGTGATATTTATGGCAATTTAAAAGCTGTTGTCAGGGTTAAAGAGATCTGAAGTATCCATAGATAGAGAAGCAAAACTCATAAATATACCCTAGGCCAGGTGGCACAATGTGACCTATTTAATATCTATGTAACACTGAGCAGAGTTTCCAGTAATCAAACAAATTCAGACTGAAATCTCATTCCATGCAATATCCTTTTTTTTAGATCTTGATGACCTTAGCTGTACACGCCTGCATATTTGTTGTCATATAATTGCTATACCCAATACTGTCAGTCGTTGTATTAACTGTTGTATTTTTGTCCACTATGACTTAGCTGATATTAGTGGTAATGTGTCTTTGACAATGCATTCTCTCATCACCTCTTACTGTGTAGCGCTTATGAAACTACTGTATAACCTTCATAACGCTCTGGGACCTTTTGGACCTTTTGTTATTGTAACACAGACCTTTTCATGTCCAAGTCCGGATTGTAATTGCTTATGTAACCTTTGGTTTTGGTCCGGAAGCAGGTTTAGTATATAAGGAGCTTATTTTCACTGTGGTTCTCAGTTGCCTGTGGGCTGCTAATAAAGTAATTTCTCTTACTCTATTTATATGCGGCCTTGTACTGTTTAGGCTAACAGTGTACGTACAAGCTGCTAAATGGCCTTGAGTACCAAGTCCAGTCCTAGGACTTCCTGGGATTGCTACGGGAACCCATGATAGCTCCACAGCATAATAGGTGCCACACCTGCCTGTATTACGTTGCAGAGTCAATGGTCTCAGACTCATGCCACCCACAGTCTAACACGGGATCTGTGTCCACAGTAGTCCAGTGTGGAATTCCGCCATCCATTCCCTTTGCAGATGCCCATCAGCCAAATTGAGTGTGAGGCCATCCTGCTAGCAGAGCATTAGACTTGGCGATAAGTACACATACTCAGCATCTGCCTGGTTGGCCTTGCTCCCTGATAATGATGCTCTGACCATGGCACATGCTGTGCAGCTGCACCCTAGCTACCCAGCCAGACACAACAACCGTTGAATATAATTATTCATTTCCACAGGTTTTGTGAAAAGTAAAATAAATTAAATTCAATTAGAATTTTATTCAATCTAATTAAAAATGGTTGTAGTATGGTTATAATATAATTACTATATATATACCAATAAAATAATATTAATTATAATATATTATAGTATATTAATATTGATTAAATTAATTTAACACTAATAGGTCTATAAGTACATAATATATATAATAATAGAACAAACAATACAAAATTTATAAATAAATACATTGTTCGATTGTAATTATATTAGTAATTATAAATTTAAATTAATTATTATAATTTAATAATTAATAAATTATATTTATATTATAAAATAAATTATAAAAATAATAATAAAATATAGCAAATAATCCACTGTTATTACATGAAATAAATAAAATTGTGGTCAACCTATAAAAGGTTGTTTATAACACTGTGCACTATTATTTCTGCTGCAAAATGAAAATCAGCAAAAGAAAATTAATTAAAACTTCTGTTATGGAATCGGGAATGGGAGAAAAATTCATTCTTATTTTTTTAAAAATTACGAAGTTGTAATCGCTGTATCGTGTGTTAATGTAGTGTCGCCACTAAGAACGAGTTCTTTAGAATGAGCGCACAACTCCACTCACCAACTGCACTCATCAAATCGACAGTTCTGCATTGTACTCATAGTCATTGTATCAATAATATGTCATAGATAGTCATATAATATAAATGTGGTTGTACACATATTGCATTTGTACTTCTATGTTATGGCTTATTACAGCACCTGAGAAGGCCTACAGACGTGTTTGTACAAAGACATGTATAAGTGTTGTGTGTAATGTGTGTGAAGTAATGCAGCAGTATTTTAGGCAACATGTAAATGTACATGTGTGTGTTTTATACAAGGTTTACTCCTTGGTTGTATATTACATAGAAATGAAGTATATGCAGGCCTACAACACACTATTTGATTATATATCACATTTATACATAACACACAACACACCTACATTTGTATATGACTGTATTGATGCTACAGTTTTCAGCATTTTGATACCACTGGTGTCCTGACTTCAAATGCTGTGTGATCCAAGATCCCTTACCAATTACTAGTGTAGCAGTAGTAGTCCCTGTACTAGCTAACCCACTACTCATGTCATGTACGTTTATAATATTTCTTTAGATTAATGAGGACTTCTCCATATAGATTATAGCATGTCATCCAAATTATGATCCTGACTATAAAAAAAGCCATTTCTGCGACTTTTCTAACTCGGCTAATATTTCCTACTCTTGGTGAACCTGAACCTGGTAGAGGCAATGTAGTGTGTACTATAAAGTCTATAATATATTTTCCCTTCTATTACATTCATGTAAATCTTGATAAATACTCCATTAATTTTCTAAAATTGTGTCATATACAAGAATACATGCTGGCATATAGTTGAAACTACTAACTGTTATAAAGAACTAAATATAATTATCATGTTGTATCTGTATTTTAGGGAGCCACACAAGCCAAGTATCACAGTCATGGACTTCGCTAATACCAAAATCACTGAATATTTTCTGCATTGTTTATTTTCCTGAACGAATGCAATTAACCATATTGTCTTAGTTTAGATTAGCACTAACAGTTTTTATTGAAAATACCAGGTACAACTTTTAAAAAAGAATATTAGCAGTCAGGACAACAGAGTTTGATCGTTAACCTATACAACTTATTGTTTAATATGATGTGAATAAACATTGATACACTAAATATCATTATGGTACAATTTTGAATAGTCATAAAAAGTTTAATTGATATTTTAAGACGTTTGTCTAATCACATTTACCTAATGGTGTGAACATGTTACGAGTGCAAGTTAGATGTTATATTATTACACTACCATAATAACAAATTTGTTGTATGCAATTATTTGAAATACAAATATCTTGTTAATACACATGACTCAATCTGTAAAGTGGCAATGGATCACATACAAACAAACTAATACAAAAAATAAATGTTTAAACAGTTTGCTTAAAGATTGGCCGCAGCTGTGTAACTTTCTTGTAACAATATTGATTTCTGTTTTTATTTTTCTTCATAATACGAGATAACCAAGTTTCAGCATTCAGCAATTCGAGCAATGTCTATACAGATGAGGAATGTTGGCTTACTCTACAACATATTACACTTCCCTGCTCATGCGCATGTAGATTGTATGCCGGCATATTGAAATTACGTTATAATGTATCACAGATTGTAAATCATTACAACTTAAAATGATGTCAGGGGGTTTGGCCATTTTTATATATGTATGATGTATTTTTAGCAAGGAAATTATTTTTGAGCAGTCAGAGACTTGTTTCAAATCCATGAAAATACCAGTCCCTGACTGGGGTTTGAACCCGGGGCCTTTACGGCACCTAATCGCCTAGCACAGTGAACAGAACATGCTACCACTACACCAGCTCAGCAGTGAGCAGTAGACATGCTCTGATCGAACTGCACACGAGGCACCCCTCTTATTATGGCCACCTTGCGCCTTACAAGGTGCCTCGTATGCAGTTCGCTCAGAGCATGTCTACTGCTCACCGGTGAAGCTTCCTTTTTTAAGGTTGCTGAGCTGGTGTAGTGGTAGCCTGTTCTGTTCACTGTGCTAGGCGATTTAGGTGTTGTAGAGGCCCCGGGTTCAAACCCCAGTCAGGGACTGGTATTTTCATGGATTTGAAACAAGTCTCTGACTGCTCAAAAATAATTTCCTTGCTAAAAATACATCATAACTTAAAATGACGTTTTGAAGGATAGCGATGGATTGTCGTAGGACATTGATTGACTTACCTGTAACATTAGCCTAGATGCTTATATAACATCTTACATGCCTATTGTATTATTGTCTTTATACTGCATTGTTCCTCTTAAAATGGGCAGCAAGAAAAGTTCGTAGATTTTGGCAATGTGCCAACTACATTAAGCAGCACCCATGTGGTCTTTGTCTAGAGGGTAAGTAGCAGCTTGTCTTTAATGAGGCCAACTTGCTGCATATTTTTAGAACTTGATTTTAGAACAGCAGGAATGGTAATGTGATTGAAGATAGACAATTGTTTGGGGTTAATTATCTGCCAAAATTAATTAATACAGCAATCCTTGGTCCTAATATAACCGTCATTATCTATTTATAAAGGTCCTGCATTACTACAGTCAATTTACTATCGATTTAAACCCCTAATAGATATATTACTAATTAACAGGACAATAGGTTAATTATTGATATTTTGTTTTTAGTAAATAAATGGTGTAACCAATTCACAGTTGTGCTGTTCCAGAGTCATTTCCTAAGAGCTTATTAGTTTATGTCAAGTGCGTCACATAAACATGAAAATCTGTGTTTTTTCTTGAAGACGTTGTTATGCTGGCGCACAAGTATGAGCAAACCCTAAGTGTTTTCCTCCGGGAGGTTTGACTATAACGTGACATTACTTTTTAGCAGATTATAGTTACTGTCTGTCGTGAAATAACTTGATTAGCTGTCTGCTGACATAAACAATGCCGCTCAGGAGTAATTATTCTTCTTGCAAAATACAGGGAATGTATTTTTATATCCATGTATTTCTAAATTTACTCTACGACTTTTCTTATGTAACAAATTGCATAATATTTATAAATCTTACCTAATGATCGCTTTAACATACTAATTATTGGTTATATGCTGTTAATGATTGCAACCTACATGATATATATCTGTCACTAAAACAATACAATATCCATCAGTTGACGTGATAACTGATTCACAGACAGCTGGAAGCCGTGCTGCACTCAAGGGCAGCAATAAATACAAGTATCTACGATTAGCAGTTACATGTTAAAAGTACAGACATGAGACCAACACCACTGTCTGTCAAAGCTGCCTTCGGCACTAGAGAATCACGTTTATTTTTATCCGTATATGTTTTATTTTGGTACAGTTTGCTGTAGTCAAATACGAAACATGTAATATGTCAAGTAGCTCAAAGCCAATTTTACCGGACACAAACTTGAGTTCTTTCTCCTGTTGATTTTGACTTTCCAGGGGTCAAACCAGTACAAGGTGAATATTCATTTTTTAGGTAGAGAGTGAATAATATCCAAAACTATTTCATAACATATACATGTACATTGGAGATCTGAGGCAGCATAACATGGAGAATTAAAGAAAATTTGAAACTTATTTATTATCATCAGTGAGAGCTGTTTTCAAGATTTGAATACATTTGGTAATAGGATTGGGCCAAGTTATAAATAGGTCCATTCAGTAAACTTGTACTTAATTACTACAATAATATTATGTACAATAGATATTGATAGAGTAAATCCTTGATGGGTGATTGTGTGCACCTACAACAGGCAGACTATTCACATGTTCATTACTGTCACAGTTTGAGTCTGGTGCTTAAAATAGTCTTATTATTATTATTTATCTTGTTCTAAGAAGGGTGCATAATTGATCCCATGCTTGTTATAACCTGGATAAACAATTATATTCTTGTGTCAACTGTACAATTTGTTTAGATGCCTTAGCTTATTCCCAGAAAGAGAAGCATTTTACTGTGTTTGTACTATGAAAGGCCAGTAACAGTTTCTTGGAGTTTTTGCTTGTTAAAGTACACAATGTCATATTTTATGTTGAATGGTTGGCTACAAATTGCAATGACACCAAGTATGCAAAGAATTTACTCCACCTAACAATCTAGCAGAGGCTTCTTTGTTTCAAGGCAGTAGCTAATTGTAATTACTGGCTGATGACAGCAAACATTTCCAGGAAGCTCATAAAATGACAAAACTATGACCTGATGCTAAGGTTGAGCACACTTCCTTCCTTATTCCTATAAAACATAGCATTCTGAATGCCATAGTAATACGAGTGATAAATTCATTTATTATTTAGGGGGGGGGAGACCTCTCCTCAACACTACCAGGCAGTTTTATGACAGGAAGTGAGGTAAATATTGTAATAAATACTGTGAGAAATATTGCACAACTGAGTCGTAATTCATGAAGAAATTGTGATTATGTAATGAAGTTACCGAATGCAAATAGCAGAGGCAACGAAGATGTTCAGTCTAGAAAATATTATAGCAAACAGGAATTTGTTACGACATTCAAAGCTATGCTGGTTTGTCTGGAAAATGAATTTTATAAATACGTTTTATTGGATTAGCTGTTATGTTTGCCAATTTTTAACACATTTAATTGTCTTCCAGGGGCTGCTTGGATGAGGTTTATAAGCAGGAGTTAATCTCTCGCCTCCATTTGTGGTACCTTGCAGTTGTTTGTCTAAGAGGACAGTCTAATACATCTAATAACGACCATATTCAGTATCAAACAAAAACCTAATTCGATTTTGTTAAATTTGCAATTAAAAGGAGGAAAATTGTTGTTAACTAGACAGAGATGAGGCAACTGTTGGTATACATTTCAACAGGAATGTTAGTTATTTTATTTACATTTGATATATTTGCTAATCTAGACTATAATAAATGTCACAGTCTCATTTACAGGTACTCCAATGTTCTATCATACATATATACTGTAATGTATAACCATTCTTGATTAGACCATAATAATTATGCTCCTACACCATGACAGTTTCGTGAGTAAAATGATAATTAAACTGAAGTTAGGCTGTCATAAGTTTATGTGTGTTAAATGTAGATGTGGCACCATAGCGTAACACGCTACAGTATCGTCCACCCAGTCTCGTCATTCTTGTCGGGTTTATACAAGCACATGCGCTTGACAGAAGAAATGTGTAATATATATCAAAATTAAAACTGATGCAACAAAGTCACAGTGTGAACTAATTTGAATAAATATTTCCTTGTTTTCATATTTGTTTGTGAATTGTATTCCATTTTAATAAGGGTTACGGATCATAATAACATAATTTCTTTTAAATATTATATGACTGATTCACCTTGTTATGATAGAGGTTCTGATTACAAAAATGTAACAGTCGTAGTAAATGTGAAGAGTAGGGCAGCACCGTCACAACACCAATATGACTTACAAACATAACAAATAATTACAGGCACCTCAAATGAAAATAGAATTCTCGTTTTTACAGCAGGTATTCAAGGTTTTTGGTTGATCAAACGGGTTTTTGCCCCAGATGGATGTATCGATACATAAACCGTGGCGTCACCCCGAGTCTGAATATTTGTACTCATTATACCAATTGTTTCCTTTGGATTACTGAGAATTGTGATATTAAGGTCAGTTGCAGATAGAAATAGTCAATTTTGTTCTTCTGCATAATGAAAAGGTAATGCTACACCCGGTTTTGTCAGCCTGCATTCTAAGTGTCAATTCGGTGCATGCCCTGACTTCTAGTCAGGTTGACTGTGTTCTAAGATGCCCAAAGAATTTATACCTACAATATATATATGATACTAACATTAATGCAAATATAATTTATGCTCCTTCAGACCAAACTTAGCAAATTATATAATTTATCTAAACTTAATTTGACCTCAAAAACTTTGCACTTTCAATCGGAATTATAATATTTAGATTATGCACCTGCAAAACTTTAGTCATGCACTAAAATATAATTCTAGAATATTTTCTAACCTTCAATAAAATGTCAGACTACTGGTTGAACATTAGAAAGTCTAGAAGACTGGTTTGTCACGTACCCTGGGAGACCAAAATGCCCAGAGCAGTTTCTTCTACTCCACTGCTTGACCCTTCAACTCGGGGTGGGCATCCCCCAGGGTGTCTATTGTTCTCAACTTGGGCTGCTGCTGGCTGCGAAATAACTTTCATCATCAAATTTTGTATCACCAACTTGTCATCCTATTGATTATTGGAGAGCACACCTTTGTAGCAGCACATCATCTATTCAATGTCTTAAATCACATATCACGCTAATTTAGTGTTGGCCTTAATTATATCCACTGTGCATACTATATATAGACAAAGCCGACTATGAAATACCTTGTGTTCAAGTAGAACTATTAATATTTTTTATTCTAGATTAAGGTGGTCACTGGGTAGTTATTGTAGGCTAGATTGGTGAAGACCACAGCACAGATGTTAGCAGTTCCTTTTAGGACTAAACCTTTGTAGTTGTTGGAGATAGCTGAACGTGAAACTCTGTACATAATGTGTAGCCAATGCTAGCCGACTGCATCATAATTATACAGAATAGTTGGAAACAAGTCACCCAAATTTAATGGTCTCTCAGATATAGTATATAAAAATTGATCTGCTATAAATTATTTTGTTGTGAGACCACTTTGAATACAACTCTCACCCCATTTATGGATATGGAGTAGCCTCGTGTGGCCAGTTAGTACCAACACTGGCCTAAGTACCAATGGTCAGCAGAATGTAACAGGATACTCTAACAACCAAACAACTGGATAGGCCTAGTAAGTGGTGGTCATCGCTGGCCTGGGGGCAATTCAGGTAGGCCACTCTCATGCTAGCCTATATACAGGTTTTTGCAGACTCCAAATACCATTACACTAATATTAATACGCCCACAAGTTTATCTCCCTCACACACTTAATCAAATAAAAGAAACGATGACTGACTAGCCTGTGGCCTATGATACATGGTATGTGGTATTGTTTTAAGTTATCAATATGGTATCAGTATTCTACTTGCAACTCCTCAAAAACAAGATGTCAGGTATAATAGACATGTACATGTATTAGATGTGAGGGTAGATGTAGGTGTACATGTATGTATATCTATGTAACTACGTACGGCGTGCCTGGGATGTGTCTAATATATGAATACATATCTACACTGTATGTATAATAATGTATAATAGACGTAGAAGTGTTTAGATCAAATGTAGCCTACCTGTAATATTTAGTGATGTCAGACCAGACTCAAGGCTGTATGATTTCACCCAAATATATTGTGTTGATGGCCATGAGTTATTTAGGCAGGTGGTTACATCTGTAATTATTACTCATGCTCTTAACTTGTCAACAGAAAATTTTTGACAGCTGCCTACTCTCTATTTGCAATTAGCCCACCAGTCGGGCGCTTGTTAGAAGGAGTTGGTAAGTGCTTCAAGTATCGGATTAGCTTTAGGATTTCAAATGTATTTAAATTTTCAGTTCTCTACATATGCAGATAGCTAATGGAAGTACTGCTGTGTATATGTATATCTCTCCAGATGTATTAACTTATACAAGGATGTTATATGGTTTCCTAATAACACACCTCTTAGATCTATTAGCATATTTTGTCAAGTTCTTCAATAAAGAAAAGATTGTAGTTTATCATTAACAGTTACTTGATGCTATATTTGTTTGACCTTCTGCCAACATTACTCTGAATCACCTACATCCAAATTGTACAATCATTTACATCACATGATATCATGTAGCATTACGATAATCATATTGAATCTTTGAACGGAAGTTATCTTCTCTCTATCATGAATGTGCTGTGCTGTTTAACTAGAGTATTTCAGAGTTTTATTAAAATTATCTCTAATAAAGTAAAAAAATAATAAATAAAAGTCAATATAGCTTGACACATTGATTGGCAAAAGAAGCTACAAAAGTCATTAGACAACTCTTTGGCATAGGAAGTGCAGAGTGGAGGTATGGGCCGATTAGAATGGATTCTCTCTTTTCAAGGTTTTTACTTAGATATAATATTAAAAGCCTTCAAAAAACAGGAAAATACCATAATGATCTTGTCATGAGAAAACATATTATTACAGTAACTGAAAAAGATTTGGCTACCCAAGCCTTCGTTACATTGTGCAGGTACGAGGTTAATACTGACTGCAAGAGTGCCTGCTATACACAGGCACATTTGCTTACAATAAACTCTTCGTATTCAGTGACGGCTACCTCGTCTGTTTGAGTATCGTGATATATATAGAATAGTTTGTCGTACTCCACTGGTGCGCATCGTTTCTCTAAACTTAAAGTGTCTTTCACACGAGCCCAGAATGTATGGAGCTTGTGATTGTTAGGGCATCCCCCAGTACAAATATATGCTCTAATATATTCACCGTCGAATAAATGATCGGGAAGACCGACATCTGCAGCGCGTATATTAACTGGTTTACGGCAGCATCCACCAGGACTACAGACCTCCTGACTATTTATGTCTCGACGCTGCCTTCTTTTGACTGATATAGATTTTTCATATGTGACTACATTTAGAGAAGGTAGAGTAATACTGTCAATGCTAGTAGGAGTCAATATTTGAGAGATGTTTTGAGTGGTACACTCTATTTCTATACCCTTGTTCATGCCAGGCTCAGTTACCCAGCTCTGTACTATATCTGTTACATCTATTTTAATCCAACCAGATTGTGCTAAGGATATGACTTTTGAAGTGACGAGACGTCTTAAGCCTCCAGGCAGTGTCTGGTATACTAGCAGCACCGTATTGTAACCAACATTTCTATTTGGCAATGTGTTCAAGTCTTTGGATGCTAATTCTTTCTCAGTTGATTGAGCTAATAATAAATTCTGTCGTCTGTGTAGACTGAGGGTAGCTGATTGCACTTTTGTCTCCTTAGTGTAATCTGTAGGTTGAGCTATATTTACAGGGAAGGTATAATATCCAGATTCTGCACCTTTCTCTAAAACGAAAATGAGGCTGCGATTGTAAATATGCAATGTAACACGAAATGAAGAAAAACATAATGTAAACAGGTAATATGGTAGTCAAAATTGAAAAACAAAAAGTTGATTTATGCATTTATTGACCATAAGTTGACAAATGAGTGTAGAATAATATGTAGCTTATGCTAATGTTACTGGTTAAAATACATTTTTCTTTCACCTCAAACTAGCATAGGAAACCAAGCACCGAGACATTGACTCTCTAATTTGTATATTAGTATAGATAATGTATACACACTTGCTGTTTTACTAGTGCAAGTTGTGTGTATATAAAACCTTAATTTATGGCATTTCAGCAGAAATGAGTAAATACCAGTAGTATCTTATATCTACCTCAAAGCCTATTTCTAGTATACTATAACAAAATAATTTATTAGTTTTGCAAATGAATATTATTTATCAAAATATTAGTATAGTGAATTTCCAAATGCACATAGTTAGCTTGAATATATTTATAATATAAGCAGTGTTTTGGCAACACACCTGGCAACTTTAGCCTTGTTTTTATATGTTTCGGCCTTTTCTATTCAATGAAATATCAATATTTTGTATCCAGTATCAATCTGGTTTAAGGTGGCACATGATAAATGAACAGCTCGTAATTTGAGCGATCTATTGGTTAACAAAAATCTCAAACATCCAGCTGCTAAATTTATATTAATGAAGCTTTTGTCAAGTGGTTAGCAATGAAATGGATATACCTTAATTACAAAATATATATTGGTTTAAAAGTATACAATGTTTACTTGAGAAAACAAAACACTTTATTTAATATGTGACATAATTTGTATCACTGCTATTGTGCGTGGGCAAGTTTAGTTTATTATGCACTAAAATGTACATGAATATATGGAGATCTGAAGAATTAAGTAGGCCGCTTGAACAAAAAAAATATGTTATTCTGTAAATGCCTGCTGATGAATTCTCCAGCCTTATCTAATGTCATCACTAGCAATAATTACAACTTAGGAGTTATTTGCACCTGCGAACTAGGTCATAATGTAGGACATTATTACTTACCTATGGATTTGTAGGAATGTATATCCCGCCTATATATAGGCTCTTCTTTTTCCTTTGTATTGTCTAGTTCGTTTAGTTCTTGCAACTTCTCTCTATACTGCCGGAGTAACCTTCGTTTCTCCTCGAGGGTTACGTTTAGTTTTGATAACGAATTGTATATATTAGGATGAGTCTGAGCATGACCTCTCATCTTTTCCTTCAGAGCTTCTATTTTATACGTAATTGTGTCTACAGGTGGCGCCACCAACGGAATAGAGTTTTTATCCAATATAGAGATACTTTTAGAGATTGTGTTAGTGACGAGTGATATTAGTGCTAGTACAATAGTCCAGGTTGAGATAAGCATTGTCAGGACAACTCATTCCACAGCATACGCCTATGACTGTAACAGAGAATATACGTATGATCACTCTATGCACTAAAATTATGCAAATTTGAAATCTGTTGTGGAAAAAGTTCTTTATATGCTGCGGAGAGCACGTGTTGTAATATTGTACCTGATTTTGATTGGCTAAAAGCAGCCAGTTCTTTTGAATCAGTTGAATGGATCAGCTGCTGCTGCTAATCAAAATTAATGCAAAGCAACATTCTAATAGTAGTTCCATACACACCGAACAATAAGCAACAAGGTTGTACAATACTTGTAAATAATAATACACATTTACCAAGCAACCAAAAACTGTTTACATTTGTTTTTTTAAAACCAACTTTTAAGTAAATAAGCCAACGCTATGTTGCAATTGATGATTGTACACTTTAAATGGAAAAATTTTCCAGCATAAAACTATAAAAATTCATTCAGAAAATCCACATGAATTGTTGTTCTACAAAAATGTTAAACAGCTTCAGATCGCATGATCATAGGTGTGGCATTGGTCAATATTTGTAAAGCAAAGCTTTTGAAAACTGTACAAAAAATATTTTCTTGAACGTTTTTAACACTAGTAATGAAGCTAATTATGTAAAGAAGATATTCGCTAAGCTTGTTATACTGATGAGAGGTACACTCTAGCAGCACATGGCCACATGCATACACATACTCTATAAACGTGATCACTCAAACCAACATCTCCAAAAACAATGATGCACAATTTTAATGTTGAGTGCTATGCAAATCAAGTATTCTATAATCTCACCGTTTTAGTAGAAAATGTTTATTTATCCTTAGGTACGGCAGTATAATATCTTAGAACTGTCAGCTCGGTGTAATATAGAGTACTGTTATTATGTTTTAGTCCGATGTTGAGCAGTGACAAAGAGCGATGTTGTCTGTTACGCATTGATATACCGTGTGAGCAGAGTGCAGTCAATGAGCAGTCTATATATTCCACACAATAATATTATCTAAGGACTTTCTGTCCAATCAATCAAGTGCTTTCATACAGGCTACAGCACAGTGCACATCACACATTAGTTACACTACAACATTATTATAATTTAGTGGCAGGTACAGTGTAGATGTAGTCGTATATACAACATACATGAAGCTACAATTATATGGTGATGCAGTAAACACCCTTGCATTGTCTAGGTCTAGGATAGTCTCCTACAATGCATTGTAAAGTAACCCACTGTTTGTTTGGATACACAAATAATTACTACCATAAATATAACCGGAAAAATCTAACAACTGAACAATGGTACTTTTCATACCCTTGGATCTGGCAACTGTGAAAATATGAGTTTTTTCCAGTTAATTGTATGAATGGAAACATTGTAGGCGAAGAGTTGCAGCGTTTATGCCTGGCACAAATCATACTAAGTACTGTTGACTATTTTCTCAGATGAAGATCTTGTTTGTTTACTTTAATATCTATTATGTTAAGGAGAAGAAGAAATGTAAATATTATTTAATTACATTCGAAATATACACTGTGGATGCCATAATAGCCATAATATTTCAAAAGTAAAGAAACCATACTATAAAGTGAGTTTGCTATTGTTTTCACTGTATATGATAATAACATTATGCTGTAATTTTTCTGGTTCTGTCAATAATAAGTAAACAAATGTGTAATGCAATACTTTACTATTGTGGTGATTTAACACAAAGCATGATGTGGCCCCTTTCATCAAATGCAAGTCATCCTGACATGTCCGTTCATTATTTAGACAGCCTTATGTGTACATATTACATAGTAATGACATAAATTCAAATTTACAAACGGTAAAGGTTAGATTACAAAACAGCCCTCAAAGCTTAAATAATAAATTTGTATATTATTATAAATAAAAAAACTTATAAGCTAGCATCGATAAATCATGCAGCTATTAATGGGGGAGTGGGCCGCTGTGAGTGGGCAGATAAATGAATAGTTTTAATATAGGAACTCCTTGTGAATCTGACATCGAACAAACTAGGACCATTAAGTTCAACTTATTTCACTACTCTCTGTCTCTTACATTACCATGTTATTAAGTTATTACGTACTGTAAAGTTCATTGGCTTCGAAATGCATTTGGCATGTATAAGTATATACCAACAGATATGCTTATATTATAACATGTACATGTATATCTCTGTTACACAAGTTGACCTAGTGATAATAAACTAATTATATTTAGAACTGTCTGGAATGACCTTCACCTTGATAAAATAGCATGCCCAAAGTGACTGTCTACTTGCTAATATAGGAAATAGTTGCACCTGCAATGCATATTTTATTTTCGTTTATTTGGTTTTTGTATCCACCAGCATATCTGAGGTGAAAATTGGAATTATTATGTAATTAGTCTATTGCAGCAAATGTTGTTACATTATTTCCTTAATTAAACTTTCTACATTATTTTAGGTCATGGGTTGCAAGCATTTGTCTTGTTTAAGAGGCTTCATTACTCATGAAAATAAAACTTGAAAATATATTCTTATACTGTAGGATGTAGACTATTGTATTATTATGTTGTGTGCGGTAGGTGTAGGTGATTGTTCCTTTACAGTGAATACATGTATATTCTGAGTGTCTGCCAAAAAATATTACCACTTATTTACTGTTGTACAACACTTAGAAATTCTATATAGGAGTTATTACAATTATACTTGATCCACCCAGGTGCCTCAACAGGCCAAAAGATTCAATGTTGTGACTGTGTATCCTAATACACAGCCAGCAATAACTTATTATAGAAGAAAGACAACTCCGAGTGAAAAGTCGCCCAATGAGGCTACCAAAATTATAGATTTATGAATATCAAATAAATAAATAGTACACGTAAATAAAATTGATAAATTATAAATAATAACAAAACAAATATTATTTCAGAATACAGTTTGAATTTTTAAGTGGTTACTGGGGCGCCATATTGAATTTTGTTTACGGTGTTGTAGCGCCACACTATATTCAGAACAAAAATCCAAGTGCCCTTGCTTGAATACTTGTATTTGTAGCCTAATTTCACTATTTATTTGATAATATTTACTATGATATTTTTTATGTTATTTACAAAAAGTACAGTAATGGAAATGAAAGCGGCGTTCGTTTTTTAATAATAGCTATTATTCACAATGTGACAATTGAATACAAATTTTAAATTAAATTTAATAATAAATAAAATTAAATATAATTATTATTATTAATAATAATATTAATTATTATTATATTGTTAAAAATTTAATTTAACAGATGTATAAAAATAAATAAAAATGCAAAAAAATCTCAGCTAAAATCCCAGTGAGAAGACTCTTGATGAAAAATATAGCGGATGCCATGTGAATGCTAACAACTTATTGTATGTGAAAGTACTGTACTTGCACTATAATAGCTTTTTGGTTAGGGCAATTAGAAGTTGTGAAGTTTCAGACTGAACAAATCTAATTTGCATATGGTGATTATTCAATAACGTAACACAATATGTTGGGTGTATTGAAGTGACCCGTGAAATTCTCCACACATCATTGCCATTACTCCATTTCCATATTAGGAAGGGCGCATCCCTTCTGTCATTGTATTCTATGAGCAAAGTAAAGTATTTTATATTTAAGCTTAATGTATTTAGTGTATATGATGTATGTACTATCTATTAAAGTTCCTGGGTTGCTACACATATCACCTGCAATAGGTATAATGTTATGAAGAAATTAAGTCAGAAATTCTGTTTTTGTATGTATACATATTGAAACTATTTGTAATGCTATATATCAGTATGAGCTGAAAATCTCCCAAATTGTGATGCAACTAAGTGTAGACCACCATTTTTAATATGACAAATTTGAAATTTAGTACTTGAACTAAAATATTAATTGATTATAGAAGTTATCTTAGTGTGCTTTACTGTGACTCAGGCCTAATTCACTTGAGAATCATTTGATAATGACTAGTTGCTACTACATTATCTTATTGATGGCATAAGGTCCAATGTGCTTATCTATTTAAACTGATTCATGCTGAACAGCAGAACTCATTTTGACAATGCCAATTTTAGATGTCCAATTACAATAGAATTATTTTTGAATTTACCAAAGGTAGTAAACAGGGCTGCAAATAGCGCTTTCCATCTCTACCTGGTCTATATTCTAGGCAAAGAAATATGGTTCATTCCATTGCCATGTAAATTTAAATTAACACACTGGCCATGGTTACTCAAATAGATTTCCTTACAATGAAAAAAAATATCTAAATTGTAAGGGCTGGTTCCCATTCAGCCTAGAAAGCTGCATTTAGTTCAGCACTTAACTGATAATCCATAGCCAAGCTTTTCTTTTTCTGAAAATCAAGTAAGTGTATTTACGTAGTTCAACATGATAACTGTACAACGCTAGTCATAAATGGTTTTATATGCAGTAGAGGAAAGACCGTTCTGATTTCTCATAGAAACGCCTACTAGTGAATCCTTTAATGCAGTCAGAGTCAACGCTGCATAATGTTACTGTAGATTTTTATGTTGTATCTCTTTAGATTTGGAGAAGCAATAGCTCAAGCTGAGTGATCATTAACTTAGCAATGATTGATTCTATATTCGGTTAGTACAACTTACCTGAGGTAGGCATCTCTAGATACACAAACTTCATGAATATTTATATTTATTTCATATCTTTCATTACCTCGGCACCTGCAGTGTTACTAGCATTGTAGTTACTAGCTGGTCTAACTTTGGCTTTTAGCCAATCCACTCCATGTATTTACATTTTAGTTTCCTGATATAGCTCATTATATAAACCAATTTAGAAGTGTTACTCAACCGGAATGGCTACTAAAAGGTGAGAGTTCTCCATTTATTCCAATTTATAGGGTTGCATACCTAATTTTTTGCTTTTCCACAATTGTTGGTAGAATAAATCTATGATGCTACTTTTTTATACGGCATTTCTAAATAAATTCGTTCGATGCTATATAGTGGGATATCTGGCAGTGTGTGGTATTCAATTTTTTGGCTTGTGAGTAGTGTGTCAATACATGAGATAAGATTGGTTAATGTTTTTTCAGAGAAATGATGGAAAGGATGAAGCAGCGGAGAAGGGCCATGCAGGACACTCAGGAAACAAACGCTGACCTCAGCGAGACTGCTGCTTCTGCTAACTCTACCTGGGTATGAAAGTAAACTTATTTCCATTCATGAGTCAGCGTAATTTAAGCCTACGTAACGACACATCATTCTGATAAAGTATTGATAAGTAATCTACTACTGGCATCCTACACTGCTAGAGTACATCCAGCTGGGGAATTTACATTAGGTTAATATTCTAGTGAAATATCGGTATGCGTAGGTCTATAATCCATATTTTCAATGAAATTTAGATTTAAAAATAGATTTACATGCAATCTCCCCATAGTACATGGTGGACAATAATAACACTACTAGATGCTTGGCAGCCTTTGCTCTAACTGCAAAAAGTTTAACTCATAATAATAGCAATTATGTAAATATTGTCATAGTATAATTATAGCCCAAACATTGTTTTGTTTTCATGGAACATAAATAGTACATTGACTATTCCCTTAATGGCTCACCAGTAAAAGAGACCAATTTTATTTACAAGTTCAATGTCTTGTATATTCTGACAGTGGTGTAATAACTTAGTATTAAATGAAAGGATGCTCTACACCTACCTACCTAGTCGAGGCTGGTTACAGATTTCAGAATACACAATTAATCTTGATGTACATTGGAGATAAAATTGGGCTTATAAGTTTTTATTTAGAAACTTTTTCTGTAGATGTTTGCTATCAATCTTAGGTAAATTTGACAAAAATAGTAATCACTTACATATACATGTATATACAGCATACAGACAGCAGTTTTGTTGGAATTCGTTTTCTACAAATGTGGTTGCTTTTTATCAAAATATGTAAATTAAGTAGCTTGTTTCTGTGTTGTCTGTCTAATAGAAAATACCTACACCAAGATAATATTTACCATTATTTTCAAGTAGACTGGTGAGTGGTGTTTGTTTGGAGAATAATTGTATAATAATATATTACCTGGATGTGTATTTGATATACACACACATGTGTGTTCAATCAGGCAAACATGTTCTACAGGACTGAAAATTTAAAAAAAAAGTACGAATGATGATCATCTCTTCAGATCGCCCACTTAGTCTTACCTCAGGTTACACTGCTTGACCACTAGAATTTTCAGCAATAATACTATAATAGTGCATTCTACTATCCCTTAGTAAGTTAGTATATACAAGTACATAGTGCAAGTATGCTATGATAGAGGCTATACAGTGCTGTAGTCACTCATTGTGAAACTGCAGACACCTAGTTTTTTGCATATTGTGCGATAGATTTCTATTGGATGCAGACAAAATCTTCTCTGCTGTTAAACAATACCTTCCCTGAGTAATGTTGCACTTACAAATACATGTACATTATGTTTGTGATGAAATTATGTCTTACTTTTAAGCTGTGGGAAAGAACACTTTCGTAGCTGCAGTTGCAATAATCAGTCATGTTTATGCTTGGTCTTGAATCAATTGGTTAGAGAGTGCTGTCTAGCTATCCATTAGAATATTGGCAAGTGACAAGGGGTGGACACGGTAATTTTGCCTCAAGCTATGGCTGTCTGTCGCTAGATGAAAGGATTTGTATACAGGAAGTAAATTAAGCATGTGTGTCCCTGGTGTACTCTTCTGCAGTGCATCGCATATCAGCCACGTGCCTTGAGTGATATTCTGCAGCGCTGACACAAAACTTTTAATATTTTACGTCATCAAGTATAAAATAATAGTGTCACCATAAACAACTCATTAGTAATTGTTATCTCTTACTCATAATATGATAATATGTAAATAAATACATATGTATACATGTAGTAGCGGGTGATGTCAGAGGAACTTCCATGTTATAATATAATAACTGTATATTAGTTTTTAATTAGAAGATGCCAGCACTTTAATAGTACAACATAATTGTGTACAAGTTGTCATATAATAGTTTAACTGTTTGTATACCCTGGTGAGCATTGAAGTTTTACAACTATTAGCTATTTTCTGACATTTACCTCATGGGGTTGCTTACTTTGCTAAATCTACTTGAGGGCTACATAGTCCATGTATGTGTATAGTTTGTAGTATACAGCTCAGTGGGTGTTAATTACAGTAAGCTTGTCATTACTGCCTACTTGCTAGCATCTACGCAAGTCTAATTTCCAAGTAGACTTTACACATATTTAATATATTCAAGTGGAATATGAGTTTTGGTGTCATAATTATGTTTTATTGTAATTGCTTTGAGTATTATCCTGCAATGTTGTTATAATATTACACTGGCAGCAATGTATTGGCTAATATGTGGCAGCATTTTACATTTCCGATTGGCCGTTAATTTCATTGAGCTAGTGGGGCCCTAAAGTGTCGACTTATGTAATTATAATGGACTCTAGCTGTGCATAGGCTGTATATTTGTAATATTCTAGCTTACTTAGTGCTGAACTTCTTGGACATTGCAGAACAAATTATATTTCTATATTTAACCCAATTCTGTAGATGACCCTGGTCAGTTGTAAATAATTTTACAGGATATCCTTCCTTCCAATTATGGTGATGTAATGTTATTATTGTAAAGCATGGTCATGACAGAGTAGCTGACCAGCTTCATTATTACTGTGAGATTAATTTAACTGTAGGTAGTGTGTACTGCTGTCACTGTGTGCTATGTATTGTGTATAGTAAGGTTATTATCTCCCCTGTAAATATACTCTCCAAACACCATAAATTTTTTATATAGTTCAATAGTTCAGTGTTAGGTTCTGTCTGTAACAATAACTATTAAAGTTAGAGACAGCATCTGTATGACTCTCATGGCACTACATATACATGTATTGTAGGGAGCTGCGATGGAAACTACGAGTAACGTTCGACATCAGCCAGGGGTCAAGGTTAGTCACCGTAGTATACGTAGTAGATGTACGTATTGTCACATTGTATTCGGTGGGCAGCTGAAGGACGCGTCTACCTACTGTAATGATTAGCCCACACATTGTTTCTTGTAAACCCACATGGTCTTGCAGCAGAGAGCGGCAATCTCTTGTACATAGGTATATTATCTTCTTGGTATTGCTGTAGGCGGGATTTCCTCCAGAGATGATTTGTAAAAATTGCATTCGGATTCGCTAAGAGGTGGGTTATATAGCATTGATTAATAACAGTTTCAAATGTTTTCACAGATGTTGGAAGACGTGGACAGAGCTGATGGCATGGTACAAGAGCTGGAAGCTAGGCGTACTGAGAAAAAGAAAGAGGTAAGGTACTGCGCAACATGTAGTCTACTAGCTACGTTGTATGTGTACGTTCGCCTTGGTGTAGCTTGTTACTAATATCATAGGTATGGTGACTGATATACCTATAAATGAAATTGGCAAGCATCTATTTTTTGTGAAAAAAAATTGTGTGTTGTTATAATAATATTGCGTTTTATTAGTATTATACATTTTTGGATGTGTGTACTTATTATTTTATCTATTATCAATTTATATAAAGTTAAGAATTTTTCATATCCTGTATTTGCGGAGTACTATGGTACTAAGCTTATGCAGTGTATACTATGTATATCTATATTCTGAAATTGTGTACTGTTCTATGAATAGCTTTTTGTTATACTAGTTGTACTTATGTGGTGTATGTGTAAATGTATATGTAGTATATGTGTATTGTATGCGTAGTATATGTGTATTGTATGTGTGGTGTATGTGTAATGTATACATGTATGTGTAGTATATATTATATGTGGTATATGTATAGAATACTAGTAGTGTATGTACAGTACATGTATGGTGTAACTTTCTAACTCTAGGCTATTATCTATTAGCTACTGTCCTTTTTTACACCTGCTGACTGTATTATAAATACTCTGTAGCTGAGTAAGTCGCTACGTACGACTAGCACTGACGTAGCTGCTGAGATTCGTTCTGCTCGAAAGAAGTCATTTGACAAGGTGAAACGGTTCCCCGATGCTGACACAATAGAAGAAGATGAGGAGATTGAGGAGACAAACCTATTGGACCCGTCGACAGCAGAGCCAACTGACCCTGAGAGGTTAGAGGAAGCCGGCGGTAGTCAAATGCTTCGTATATCACAAGGTACACACATTTATATTCACATGCAACGGGCATGATTTTGACAATTAAAAAATTGCTCAGATTTCAACATGAAGAAAGTTAGTAGCTAACTCTTTTGAAACGTAGAATGTGATGAAATGGGTCTATAATTAGTTCTTATAAATTGATTGCTGGAGGAAATGACGTTATGCTCTGCACTCACTGGACACAGCAGACGTATAGGTTGACTTAAAGCATCCATCATCCCTGCTCCTAGTTTTTGTAGCAATAGCTGTGATGCGATATGCAGCGATATCCGCACCATGTTGCTATATCACACTCCGAGTAGCTGCCAGGAAAATGGCGTTACTGCCCTCTTATCACTGGCACATCTTAATTCATTGAAATGCTAAATTCATTTTTTAATTACTTTTTTATCGACAAACTTGT
Source organism: Bugulina stolonifera (assembly GCA_935421135.1). Lineage (NCBI taxonomy): Eukaryota > Metazoa > Bryozoa > Gymnolaemata > Cheilostomatida > Bugulidae > Bugulina > Bugulina stolonifera. The sequence goes on from OW285187.1 coordinate 33,124,162, forward strand.
TTTGAACAAGGCCGATGGGTTAAAAATGGCCAACTGACTATTCACGGAATGGTGATATGTTGGCCTTCGAGTCATGGACACATTCTTTTAAAAATATTCTATTAATAGAATGAAAAATATTGTTGATTTGAAAGGAAAAATATATCCTGTTGGCCCCATTATACTTGTGACCAGACGTTGTTGGTGCATATTATGGCGATGATCCTTATCTTGGTGATTAGCCAGTGGTCAATACTGGACCTATTTACCAACTCCTCCTATCTGTGACAGAATGGGGTGGTGAGGTAGCCAAATTGACTGGATACAGTGTTTCACTGTTACATTATTACTTGTTCAGGAAATATAAGTTTTTCCTGAGTATTGATAAAGAGTATTGGTCTATAATATTTTCAGATAGAATTGTAGAATGTGATTGTATTCTGTCACACAGGATCGCTAAGGAGAGGTTCCGAAGGTTTTAATACACTGAGGGAGAAGTTAAGAAGTAAGGTGCAGTCTGGAATAAAGGTAAAAACTTAGCCCCACATACAGTGTACATTGTATGTTCCATTCCATGCTAAACTATTTATATTATTACATTACTACTACTCTTATAATTCCCCAGATCACACTTTTTGCATGATGTTTCCTTTTTTTCAACCGGATGATGTTATCTGCATTTAAATAATATTTTTCTGCATTATATTTGCTCAATAGTTTATAATTTGTAATCGAATTGATTTTCCGCTTGTTAAGTGGATAAAATTGCAACACTAATTACACAATATTTGTAGAAGTTGTCCTGTTAATATTGACTGCTCATGTAGTCTGTTGTGTCATTATTTGTTAGATTTATTAATACCACATTAAACTAGACGGATGTATGTATATATCTGTGCATCATAAGGTGAAGTATTGGCTATCGGGGAGTAATGAGAGACTGGACTGTCCAGGATATAGTGTAGTTTAGAGATTACAACATGTGTAGTGATTAACAGACCTCCCACCACTCTCCAATTAAACTTATAAATCTTATAAATAGATTAGCTCATTATATTGGTCAATCAATACAAACTTAACACAGCGTCCATGATGCATGTTATAATTATCCAAGCGGCACCAACTGGACACAGCGTAGCGACAGCAAATATGCACACTGTAATAATACCATATACCTCCCAGACTGACTGCCAATGTCTACCTAGATCCTATATATCAATTCATGAATAGGAATGTGTGATACTGAAATATTATTTTGGTACAGGGTAAGATGGAGGCAAGCAGAGGGAAAGAGGAGGACGTTCAGCCATTGAGGACATTAAAAGGTCGTAGAGATAGACCCGCCACTCTCACAAGATTTGATGAGGGAGCACTGAACAAGGAACAGCAAGAGATTGAGGATCAACTCTCTAGGTCTCAAGAAATGAGGAGCAAATGGAAGAAGGTCATAGACAAGAACAAGAATGAGGTAAGTAGGATGTCTAATACGCTAGAGGTGAATACTTGGGTTTTTCTTAAACACAAAACTTACAATGTAAGTGAAATTATTTTAGCTGATGCCAAACAGAGAGGAGCAGTTTGAGTTCTTCACAAACACGTTTGATGATGAAGGGGAAGAGGATGAGAAGAGAACCTCAGCTATGAAGGCCGGTTTCAAATTAGACGCACAGCGTCGCGCTTCACTGACACCCGCGGCAACAGCGGCGGGTTCATCTGGTGACCAGCCAGAGCCACAGGAAGTCGAGGTGAGTATGTACAGTCGTGGTAGTAGTAGTGTTAGTCTACAGCTTATAAATTGTGGTTACAGATCTCATAACATTGCATGTAAATGTATTATAATGCTCATAGTAATTAATTCACTACTTGCTTAATCTTGTAATTTTTCTTCTATCCATGTCTAACAAGATGCGGAAATGTTATACTAATTGCCTCTTTAAATATATTATAATGAGTGTTTGTTTTCTCTAAATAACTAAACGCGTTTGCACATCATCCAGGTTTAAGATTCAAAATATTTTGAAATGCAATATAGTTTTGGTTGATTTAGGATGAAGATAAAGATATCGACACGACGGCGGACACCAGTAGACTTATACCTAAAGGTGAGTACATGTAGAGATCACGGTATAACTTACTTGTGAATTTGAGGAGTAGACGTCCTATAGGTTCTGTTAACTGCTGTAATATTCCGTATATTATTGTGATAAGACTAAGGTGGTCGGCAGTAGACTGTAATACCCTCCTGTTCCAGTGCTCTTCACCTTCCTAAATGTCTGCTAGATGCTTTGATCATCTCAAATTGTTCATCCAGGGGTAAATTATGCTCCTGTGATGATAAAAAATATATAATATCACTTCAAAAATATACACCAGTTGAACATCTAACGGCTTGAAATAATGCAATATCACTTCTGCCAAATTATTGCAATTATGGAAAGTAACAATTGATTTTTGAAAGAATCTTAATTTATTTAACACTATTTTCGCCAATGACAGTGTTGCTAAGGTATGCGCTATGTTTGAAAGTGGTACGCATCCAACATTCAAGTAACGCTAAATATCTTAGATGAGATGTCGTCCAATGCGTATTTTGTAATACTATTTTGCTTAAGATATGTTGGCTAAGTTATGTCATATATCATTGATATTCCCTACCTGTGATTTATTACAATACGACTTCTTTCAAGTGTTTTCTCTTTATAGGCATAACCTGCCTGCATCATCGTTTGCCTGTTTCCTACACATACCTCCCGCTGTACACCATTTACCGTATTAATACGTTTAATTCGCCTACCTTACAAATCTTAATTACAGCAAATGCTATGTTGAACTGAGCTAACATCAAAGTTATTGAAATAGTTGGATAAGCGTAGCAGTATGTGGAGTCAACAGTGGAGGTGTCTCCAATATGTCTACTTATCTCTTTTATATTTGATTTATTAATTATCAAATGTTGATATTGATTAAACACGATTATTCTGAATATTTTAAACATTTGTATATTTTTTGTGTTTTTTGCTGTTACATAACCTTAGTTCCTGACGATCCAGAGATGGGGCTGTGGTTTATGTCTGGAGCTGAGTATATACCGAGTCAACAAAAGATTGCAGATGAGAGGAAACAGTTTTACGTGCCATCTTCAGCTCCTGGTATATTATATATATGCATATATACTACATTTACAATGTACAATGTATATATATCACTTAGTCATGATTATGACAGATGATTGTGCAAAATGTAGACTATTTACTACAAGTACTTCCCAGATGACAAGAGATGTTTTTTCTCCACAAAGTACTCTTGCTACTAGAATTTGTTCTGTATAGACCTGCGTGTGGGAGTCCGTTGGCAGACTATTTACTCTAAGAAATATTTATATCAGCTTTCGTAGACTAATTAGTGTTATTGCTGATCAATTTACTCAATTGGTCTCGGGAGAGAGAGTGTCATTGTTCATGACCTTGCTGCCTGCTCTTGCCTCTGGCGGCGACTGACTATCTGTATATGCTTGTATGTCCTGTCTGGTACCGCGCGTTATCGATTGTAACTAGGTACACGGTTTTGTCTGTTTTATGTCGTAATTAGTACCTGGATGGGTTTACACTTTATCTCTCATGTTGTGATCAGTTGAAGTGACCACCTTGTGAGGCTAATATTATCAAGAGATCAAAGTGAGAGAGGGATGATGTTAACATTACTTCTGCTTTATCAGCCATATTTTATTTAATTACTATGCTAAATGATTTCACATCTGTCGAAACAGATTTATCATCAACTTTTTTATCTGAAATTATAAATTATTCTAAGCACTTGACATTTATATAACTTGTTCTGGTGAATCCTCTCTAATTACCATTTGGCCAATTTAGACCGGCTAATAGTCCCAATGAGTTATCACAGTGCCAATTTCTACCTCCCTCTTGTCTGGTGAAAAGTGGCGCATACTTCCTATTTGTATACTCTACAAGGTTTGCTACATCACTTCCTAATTTGTATTTCTTCTTATCTTTTTTGTTACCAAAGACCTTACTGATTATTTTGTCATATATGCATGTATCTTTGACCTGCTGCTGTTTGTAGTTGCTGTAAATGATAAGATGGTTGGAGAGGCGGAGGCCAGAGATCTGGCAGAAGAAGGTCTGTATGTGGGTAAGAAACCGATGGTAATGGCTAGAGAGAGATACAAGATGGAGAACAGGTTGCTGCATGAGCCCGATGAGCAGGTTGTATTAGCTTACATCTGCAGTCAGATCATATAACTGTGCATGTATATGTTACTAGGATGATATTACCTGACTGCATGTCATTACACGTACTATCAAGGTATGGGGTGTCTACCTGTTTTAGGGCAAGAAATGGTTTGGAGAAGATGGTGAAATACTAAGCCTACCAGATCCTGTCAAGTTGACACCCTCCCGACCTGTTATACCTGATGAGTTAGATCCAGCTATTCAAACATTCTACAGGAAGGTAGGGTACAAATACCCACCCCATCCAATTTCTTCCACTTTAATGTAACTCAAGCTATGACTCTGTTAAGTTATGTAACCAGAAATTCTGTAACGTAGGTGGTACACATCTACTGGGTGGGGGGAGAGAGTACATTTTTACTGGTCAAACTTATTCTAGTCCCCTTGTATCACACAGCACTGCTGCAGGCGTTGGTCACTGAATGCTCCTCCTGTTATCATCCAACATAATTGGCAAACATTTTCAAATGATGTTGAGTTGAAACTAGGTTTGTTTAGCTAATTGTTAATTTTTGGGTCCTGCAAGGGGACAGAATTGGGTTTATGGGTATTTGGAGAAGGATGACAAGCAGTTTAACAACTTATTTAGAGTCTTTATCAGTAAATAGAGCTAATTAATGTACACTTATACCATATCAGTATAGTGTCATATTCGTAAATACTACAAGCTACACACATAACATACATAACCTGACCCTGTGAATACGGGCCCCAGAGACATTATTGTTTACATTAGCTGTTTTCAAGTAGTGCTCAGAAAACCTCCAAGTGATAGGAAATCTGTTACAAGAGAATTAGTAGTTATCTCTCTCCGTCCCTGTTAATTGCAATGGTGACTTGGGTTGGTCAGCTAAATTAGGCTTATCGCCAAGTTAAATACTTCAGTACTAATGGGTGATGCTCTTTTACAGCTTTTGCACCCAGTACAAGGGATGTAGATGTAGGTAAATGTGCTTTAAGCACAAACTACATACATACGTGTACGTACAGTACATACAGTACGTACTGTACGTACAGTATCTGTAATATTGTACTTGCTCAATGAATCTTCCCCTCCAACAAATTATAAAGTTTGTTACCTCTATTTGGGATGGAAAGGAGGGTGGAGAGCGGACCATACACAGAAAAATGGCTGATTTGTTTATTTTTCGTTGAAACTTCTAGGATGTCACTATCACAAGCTACATGTATACCTACTTTTTGGAGTACCTGTTGTACAGGTACCAGGTGCCTATTGGTACAGCTACCCTTTGCTATATAGGCTACCATTTTAGATGTAGATAGACCTATTTTAAAGGGATGATAGAGCACTTTTTGCTTGTCTAGCATAACAGTTGTAGCAATTATAACTAATATATTATTCTCAAGAACTAAAAATATCTTATATAAAGCTATTAATTTCTTACCTCAATATATGTAATGTTTATCCACTTTCTTAAATCTTGTTGTAACTAATTTGAATTGATGCTGCTTATCAGCAGACGTCTCTAACAGAGTGATGGAACACGTCTACTCTACTTTCTTACTCTTAGTGTCTGTACTAGCTGGAATTTAGTGTTACAGGCAAACATTTGCCTAGAAACTGACAAATAATTTCAGATAGTTGGAGGCATTAATTTGGCTACAAAGGCACCTTATATGCTATTAATCATTGATTATAGGTTGAATTGGTGGATTGATGATATGCTATAAATTAATACGTATATATTTACAACTTACAAGTAATGTTGGATTAGGATTTAAAATCTAGTCTAGTATGTTGTTGTGGTCTGTCCAATTAATAGCTAGCATTAGAATATAACTGAAAGTTCAAAGTGTTATGCTGTTATGAGTCAAACATAGATTATGGTAATGCTTTTCATACCTAACCATGTAACTGTGACAACATTACTATCTATTTACATTGATGATAAAATCTTCTTTATTTTGGCCAAATTTTTACTATTTTATTCCGATGATTCAGGTTGTTTTTAGATGCATAAGTTTCCTGTATGTTTCATTAATGAGACAGACACCTGTGGGCTGGAATTTATGTAACAGCACTGTGTTTATTTTACTACACTGTCGTGTGTAGCTGGTGAACCACAAAAATGATTTTAGTCTATGCTAACATAATAATTGTATGCTAATTACTGATTGCTGTATGTGTGTCCTGTATACACGTGTTTTCATGTATAATAATGATAATATTAGTCATCAGTTAGGTAGAGGCTACTCGCTGCTAAATTTAGACTGATTTTGGGGTGGGTGTGGGTTAGATACCAACACCACCCATTCCTAATCAAAATAGTACATAGTACAAAATAGTACTTAAACTTTGCATTTGTCAGTCAGTTTTTTCTGCAAAAAGTATTTCTGTCGCACTACATGACACATGTCTTACATTTGTAGGCAATTACTAAAGAGTTTGATAGTCGATACATAGATGGCACGATAGATGCTGGTGGTCAGTATAGACTGGACGTGGACGTGAATACACTGACCTTCACCCACCACGAGCTCATGAGTCGGGAGCATGTACTGGCTAGTAGACTGAGCGTGCTCACTACTCAATACCAGGAGAGACGCAAAGTCAGTGCTGTCAAATATCACTCGGAAAAGGTGCATATGATACCAATGCTCTATATAATAATATAGGTATTAGCACTAAATGTATTATTTATAGCGCGTCCATTATAGCTAATTTTCCTGTCGGGTAGGGAAGATGCAATGAGCACTAAGTCTGTTAGAACTTGGGTGCATTGAGAGATAATTTCTCACTTCTTTCGTAAAATCCTTTTGAGGATTAATGCAAATGTTTCAATTAAGATGAAGATAATAGTTTTTGCTGGCGAACAAAATTATTTGAATAAAAGAAATTGTTGACCATAAATATTGTGGATTGCATAAATGTAGCTCCCTTAGGGCCCTAGTAGGTAGCTACATGTAGCGGTGTGTAAATTTCAAGGGATAAAAATTCATGGTCACACACTGACTCAAATATTGGGAGGGGCTACTGCTATCGATATCAAGTAAAATAAAATATATATGCAATGCTCTTTTGTGATATAATGAGGATGTTATACACACAGTCATACCTATTCTTGTATTGTCAAGTGATACCTAAAATAGAAGACATACTCACCTAAGTATTGTTGTATCGACTCTCCGTACACACGTCCCTCCGTCTTTATGACACTACAGTGATTGCTATCTGCAGGTATTGCTTGTTTTGAGCATTTTCTGCATTAATAATTCAAATATTCTATGAATTTCATGAGTGTCTAAAGGCTGCAACCCCACAAATGGCCATTCTACAGCCATTAAACCTCTTGAGATGAGCAATGTAGATATGTAGCCTTCTTATCTACCTATACACATTATGTTCTATTTACATTTTAATACAACTTAACACTTTAAAGTAGGGTGCCATCATCATATAATCCCATAGAGTAGACCACATTGATGTTGCATACAATGCACTACTAACCAACCTCCCAACTCTCCATCTGTCAGTATCTGCCTAATCTCTTGTCATCACTTGCCATGTGACGCATAGTAGCAGGTTCTCTCTTGCAGCATGACATATACTTGCAGGTTCTTTCTTGCCATGTGACACATAGTTGCAGGTTCACTCTTGCATGGGACACATAATCCCAGGCTCTATCTTGTCATGGGACACAATGCTCACAGGTTCTCCTTGTCATCCAACACATTGTCACAGGCTCTCTCTTGTCATCGGACACAATACTTGCAGGTTCCCTGTTGTCACGGGGCTCAATACTCACAGGTTTTCCTTCTCAAGTGACACATAGTCGCAGGTTCTCTCTTGTTGTAGGAAACATGTTCACAGATTCATGCTTGTTTTGTGACACACACTTGTAGACTCTCTCTTGTCACATACTCTCAGGTTCTCTCTCCTCCATCTCTGCAGGTACTTGGTTTGCTATGACCTCTGCCTACATGTACAATGAATAGTGCACACATAGGTTTCCTATTACATTATATATACATATGCATGTGCTTCTGTGCATTTGCATTTTATTATTTTTGTTATATGATTTCCTAACTTTTGATTATTGTATGATGTACTGTTTTAGATAAAAGCACTGAAAGCTGCCATAGTCCATCTGAAAGAGACGCTGCTCAATCACAAGGTCAGTGAAGGTTTCATCTCTTCTCTATAACTTGAATAAAACATAATTGTGTGGTTCTTGTGCAGTTAAAATTAAACTAAATTAAAATTTAAATAAAATTGAAAAATGCTTGACTAATGCCAAAAACAAGGTTGTTGACATTTTCATCACAACCAAATTAATTAAAAAAAGTGTGATCTACCTATAAAATATGCAGCAATTTCTTTTGAATGAGTTGGATGTTTGGCCCTCTGATCAGCTCAGGCAGACTAATTATAGCACGGTATAAATAGACCACCATGGTTGAGAAGGCCCCAGACAGTTCACACTTCTTGCCTATCATTTAGTCTGAAAATTTGGATGGCATACAACTCCCTGTGCTTAGTGCAGCTTCGACATCATGCCAATGTTATTCACACCTTTGACCTCTTACTCAATAAATGTTGTTTTCAAAACCTTCAGTATTATTGAGACATTAAATAACCTGTGATGGTGAGACTTCAAAAATATTATTTTCAGTAAAGGGAATGAAAGTGTTGCACAGTTTGTTGTCATGGGTTTTACTCAATTTCAAAACATAATTTTTTCTTTGATTTGATGTATTGGCCCTATTTTTTAATTTGATATTGCGTGTTGTTGGGTAGAAGGAACAAGAAGCAGGCGCAGGGTGATATATACATGTCTCTGGCTATGCTGTAGCACAGGATGATATGTGTGTCTATGTATATGCCGTATTAATACACTACAAACGTTCTCAACAGCCTTGATTGTTCTGCGTGTTGTAGGTTTTAAGTGCTCAATTTAGATCTACCTGATAATGTATAATAGGACATTATGTTTAAGTATTGTATTTCCTATTTTTAACAGAACAGTGACGTTGAGAAAGGTGATGACCATTATGTGAGCAATTTAACCAGAAGATTGAAGGACTATACCAGTGAACTGTGGTAAATACACTATAATTTCACCAAACACTAACTACCCTACATACATGTACATGCGCTGGTCTACCACACTGCTCTGCACAGACTCTATTTACATGTACATGTACAGACACATCACTTATCCATATCAGTATATCATATCAGTATATACACTGGACAGTGTATAATGTACATTTGAAACTATATCATACCCAATTTTCTCTAATCCCCACTTCAGAAGCCCATGAATTTCTTTATTGGTTACCAGTGCTTCAGAACAAATAATGGTAAACGGTAGGTGGATTGGCCTTCAAGGTTGGCTGACTAGAGTAGATGGATAGTGGTATACTGCCATCTACTGCAGGTGCTCTTTCCTTTGACAGCACTAGGGTTTGGTCCACATTGTAGAGTAGAGCAAATGGCCTGAGGTTGTTTAGCAATCTAACGGACATAGTTTGTAACACTACAATACATTCCATTCCAGTTGCATCCATCAATGTGTGGAGTATATCATCTTATTATTCCATTGTTTCATAAATAGTTTAGGTTTGATGCAATTATCAATAGCCAGTATATGATTTATGAATACCCAGCTGTGAAGAATATAGAAGTAGAGTATGTCCCCCACAATGCCAATTACCATTAAAGTACAATGATTCTATTTCTATGTAACGCCTATGGCCGACGCTTCTATTTAATTCGGTTCCAAAATAGAATTATTAAAAGTCCAGTTTCTTTTCTCTCTTGGTGGTGTAAACTAAACCTAAAGAGAACTTTGACCAGACATTGAGTACTTGAGCTTTCATTGGTTAGTGTAAGGCCGCAGTGTTCAGATGTACGGTCTCAGAAATGTAGCTTCGAGCTACTATTTTACCGGAAGTTTTCTACATGTATATAACATAAGGGAACTTCTGTATTTGTTTGAACTTAGGTTTTACTACTGTCAACAACTGATAAGGCAGTCGTTGATTCATGTAGCTATCTCTTTACACTTGTTACTAAAATCTGTTACTTTGTTACCTTCTACCTGAACCCTTTGTATCTAACGTAGGCTACACGTAAATTCAATCTCGTCACAGACGTATTATCTCGGGCTGACATGAGTTTTATGGGCACATGGCGTCTTTTTACTCATTGGTATATATGTGCTAATGTATATGGTATGCAAGCTGGAGTTCAACAAAGATGTGTAATTATCTCTCCTCATGCTGTTTGAATTTACGTGATTGTTCTAATACGGTGGGTTGTTAATATGAAAATTGATTGTGTACGTGTGGGTGTACACTCATACAACCATAGCAGGTAGACTTGAGCCAACTTATATTGTATATACATTGTATTTCTTACTATTCCTGTGTAACTTATTACACAGAGTATTGTAGTGGCAGCTCTAGTAGAATGTCGACAGAGCCTCAAACCCAATCTGTTTGTTTCCATATACTAGAGGCTGTATGTTTGCTGTGTGTTGATAGATCCAAACTCCATATTTGTGTAAACTATATTTCTGCATATTGCACATTCCAATGTCTATATTTAGCCTCGTGGCTTCACTCACTTCCAATGTCAAAACTTTGTCTTAAACCATCGTAAAACTTTGATGTGCATAGCGCTAGCGCACATGTGTCTCATGTAGGACTGTTACATGTCCAAGCTGTTCAACTTGGATACTTAAGTTTTTGAGCCTTTCTATGAACTATAAAAGAGTGTTAAATATGGTAAAAATATAATAATATATATTCATTTTAATAGTCTGTGGTCTAATCTAACATGCCCATGACTTTGCTAGCTTTATGAGGAGTTACGTTCTCTTGATTGTTTATGCCAGGGTACAAGCGTGTGAAAACATTTTGACACTATATTGGAGTTTTATTGAAGTACAGAAATGTGCAGTAAACAGTACCAACAATAATAACCCAATATGGGAACTGTTTTGTTGATCTTGACTGGAATATAGTTGTGTTTGTTTGTATTTTATTGTCTAAACTAATAGGAATGGCAGTGTGTGCAGCAAATGATTTGTATTAGTTTGCAACTTGTAGTAGTTTCTATAGTAGATAGGCAAGATACTGCATTGCATATACTGTAGAATTACATATTGGTAGATGAGGTTCTGTGCTGCCGTAGCTGCTGAAAATTTATCAAAGAAAAATGTATCCTCGGTTCTTGAACTTTCAACTATATTTTGCTTATGTTGGCATACATATTATTTTATATTGAGCACCAAATAAGTGCGTGTGGTACAACCTACCTTGTTATTATCTTATGGTTTGTACCAAAGCATATGGCAGGGAGGAAGTGTAAGCCATAGACATTAATATTTGCTATTGTTGGGCAATGTTACCTTCTCCAGGATAAATAGATAAGGAATAGGAAGTGAAAACAAATGTATCCTACTGGGGTATTATGTTGTTTGTGTTAAGGTACGACTAGTAATGTCTACTCTATCATCATATATATAAATATATAAACTATATTCTGTAATTCGCATGGTAATATTTTATTTGCTTGCCCCATAGGACTAAAATAGAAGGAAATCCGATGTACTTTAAACTTTGACTTTCTTCTCTTCAATATTTGTAGCCTTACAAGTCTGATATATTTGATTGCAAGGTTTGGGTGGTACATGAACACCCCTTCATATACATGTACATAGTATGGTTCTTTACTAGGGACTTGAGAAAGACGTGTGATGCCGAAGAATATGCTGACCGAGAGCTGCTAAGGCATATAACTAAAACATGGACCAGTTTGAAACAGCTCCGCACCTTCCAGAACTGTACCAACACTCCAGCTAAACTTAGCTTTACCAAGTATGTTAAGTAGTTAATATCATATCGCTTTGTTCACGACTTGACCTTGTCTATCTGTACATCATGCGGTGACAGTATATCATGTGTGTACGTGTTGAAAGTGGACTCTATTTCCCTAAGGTCCATGGGCTAACAAGGCCATGATACTGTGCACAGTATGTTGGGGTTTAAACCCCTGGCGCTGTCAGCTGACCCTTGCTAAAAGACACTGTATAGGATTCGTGATTAGAAGATAAATAAAACAATCACGTCACATCTTCTGACTGGATATACCGTTCTCTAGGGGCGGTGATGAAATCAAGTCTTATAATTGGCTTGAGACAAATAGCATATATCAGAGGGTGGCTAATGACGTAGTGGGTTCTTGTGTACCGAGTACATGCAATTGTAACATACTGTAGCTTATGAATCGGTAGTTAGTATACATGTGTGCTAACTCGGCGTAGACAGGCCCAACTGACACGATTATAAAACATCTACTAGACTTACTCACCATACTGACTGAGTTTTCACTCTTTGTGGAAATGTTTTGGTTGAAATATTAATATAACAGTTGGCTTTACCGAGTTCATTTTAGATTTAGTTGTGATATGACGGTGTTGCACCAGGATTGGCGTTAGCTCCACCTTGTGATGAAATAAATCTCTAGTTGGCTGTTTCCTCGTACTTCAGATAATATCAAGAGGCAATAGAGTAACACTGTATTAGCCTATAAGAGTGTGTCAACTCCCCACTTACCTGTGTTAATGGTTCAACGGAATGCTATTACATAATCGATGCTGTATAGATAATGTTAGGTGGTGTCTGTTAGATGCGGCAACCGGTGGGGCGATAGGAGAATGGGAAGCTATGTATTCTCATTACGTAGTTTTAATGACATATTAGTTGAAAGTTTCTAGGGTTCACAATTAGCCAGCTAGGAAGTATGGAGGAAGTGTAGCAATTTCTTCTTATGGTTTCAAATTTTCAATATTTAATTTAATTTGAAACATTTTAGTAAACTTCAGGAGTTGTCTGACTTCTGTCTTTAGAATTGAAACCAATAAAATTGAAGATAAGAACAGAATAAAAGCTGAGATCTCAGATGAGGTGGAGGAGCAGAGAGAGCAGTACCAGCACACTTATAACAAACTAATGGCAGAGTACGAGACCGCTGTAATTAACTACAAACAGCAGGTTAAAGCTAAGGTACACAGGCTTTGCCACTATCATGTTCATAGGCTATATTATATTAACCGCTATTACAGTATTTTCTATACTCGGGTATTAGCACTATTTCAACACTATAAAATATTCATCAATTACAATTACAAAGTGTGTGTTTCCAATACTCAGGGTGTTCACATTCAAATTGACACATTTTTAACACAAATAGAATGAGAATCACTTTTATGAATTGAATTAAAATTGTTCTTTTGGTATATTTATGCATTATTGCAAAATATTTGCACCTATTTATAATGTTTAATAGTGAGTTGGAAATATACATGCATATCCAACTTTTTAAAATATTTCTGGCAACGTAAATGGCATAATGATGCATAACACATAATTTTAGAATAAACATAAATAATTTGGTCGCATCAATCCATTAATCCCCTGAATACCTTGTATGATTGGTTGTTTAATAGACCACCTCAGCGTACCTACACCTTGGCTGTGTTCAGCAGTTTTGTCCACAGATTATAGCCTATGAATCGTAAATCAGTCTGTTTATTAATACAAACATAAGAAGACAACTTCCAAATAGTGCCCACTGTATACGTAGTACAGCATTGTCCTCAATATGAGAATTGGCACACCACTGGAGTATTTGTTTTGTTACTTACTTGGACATTGAAGATACATTGTAATGAAATGGACGATCAAAACTGTTCAGCAATTCTACCCACCTGAGAACGTCATATGCCATGTCATTATTTGTAAAGTTGATTACATGGTGGGTGTAGACAACTCCAGGTGAATTTGATCATCTTTGAACACATACATGTCATACATATCATATATGCCTGAGTTGTCGGTACTCACATCCATGTTTTGTATGTCTGTGGTGGGCTGGGCTAGGGTGGGACAGAATTGTGATCAAGCTGCCTAAAATATTCTTCACTGTTTCCAGTGGATAAAATAGTTGTTTCAGGACTTTTCATTTGTTTGCCCAAATTTAATTCAAAATTAAATAGGTTTCCATTGTTCACTTCATTTCAATTAATATATTATAATACTCTTTATTTATGCATGTATATGTAGATACATAAACTGCTTTCAGAAAGAGGCTGCGACTAGAATGAAACGCAGGAAGCATCAGAAAGAGAACGAAGAAGACCTTGATGACGATATGATAGTGGAGGCTGATATGAAGGACCAGGCTATCATTGACCAGCCTGACTTGACCAAACCTGAACTCCCCAAGAAGTTTGACGAGAAAATAGTGAAAGCTGAGATAGAAGAAAAGTTTAAACGGATAAAGAGGCGGCCTGGTGAACCCATTCTAACAGCAGAGATGTCTTACACTACGAATGTAACGAGCCTCCGTAACTGTCCCATGTAAGTGTCGGTGTTAGCAATTTAAATACTATTAACATGTTCATCTCTTGATTTTTATTCTAAGTCAATAGCCAATTAATAGTCAATGGTAAATCTAGTTTAAGTGAAAGTGGACAATGATGACTTGCATGATGTTATACATGTACTGTATTATGTAATTAAATTTTGACTATAGACACCCATGCCATTACAGCACAGGAAATTTGTATTGCAGCACCCAATTCCGTTATCTCAAGTATTACAGGCATTGCTAATACGTAGTTTTTCCACATAAATCTGTGACATGTTTCCATTGCCCTGCTGCAGTAATGTGGCTGTGTTTTCCTAAGCTGTACTGTACACATAATGGCCAGCCTAGGGATGCTATCTTACAGGGTTTACAGTGCAGTGGGTGAAGTTAAAAGCCTATTTGATGTACAGATGTGGAATGCTAGTGGCACAGAGCTACTCTTCGGTAGTCTATGTCATGATACTATTTATTGCTAATTTTCAAATAGAATTTAAAATTCCTTGAATTTTAATCACAATTTATTGACACTGTATTTGTGAAATATATTTATTGAAATTATGTTAATACCTGCCAATGCACTATTTATGAACTGCCAATGTGTTGATTGCTATCCATATTAATGTGTGTAGCATGACAAGACAACCTGCGCATTGTGGTCACAAATGTCTGCTGTAAATACGTCAGCATGTCTATGGAATACATTAATGTTCTTACCTCTAGGTAGATGTACTGAGCTCTAACTTACCAAGTATTATGTGATCACACTGTACAATCATGTACATGTAGGTCTGTATTGTCAATTTTAACAATTGAAGGTTTGAATTTATACTCAAAAAATTGATTTATTTTTTTTCCTATTGCCATATTTTGATGTCATGGGCTTCAAGCACTAGATCGTAAAAATAACATAATTATTAATACATACCATAGTCTACATATTACCACTACACCACCTCAGCAACCTTAAGGTTACGAAGGTGGTGAAGTGGTAATATGTTCAAACCCCAGTCAGAGACTGGTATCTTCATGGATGTGAAACAAGTCTCTGACTGCTCAAAAGACAAATTCCAATATACCCGTTCGTTGTGTTTACATCGTATTTTACTAACTATCCTCTTGACTTGACTTGTGTTGTAGAGGTGAGCAACAAAGGAGGGAGGCGGTTCAGAGTTGTCGTCTCTATGCTAAAGTTTTCTTCAATGGAAAAGAAGTTGCTAAAACAGATATGAGGTACAATATAAATTATACTATGGGATTATAGGCTGTATGTTAATTTGATAATTATACATAATATACAGTGTATACCTAGGATATCTGTATAATATAAATATGTTTACTACATGTGTAGCATAGTTTACCAATATACCATTCACAGTATACAGTTCACCTTACACAGTATATTTATGTCGTTGTAGACAACTCAACCAGAATTTTTCCGTTTCCTTTGCACAGATTATTCCGATCCACATCATTCAGTGGCCTGACAATATCTACATTCAGGTACATCTACCTCGCATTACTAGTGTACATGTACATGCCTTCTAGATATTATTGTGGGTGTGGTTAATGCATAAACTCCATTATTGAGATGGAGAGATGACTCCACATTTAGTTGAGCCATGACAGTGTCATTACGAGCTGAAATGAACAAGTCTTTTGAGGAATGGGAGAAGAAATTGTGCTAATGATCCTTATTAGTGTATTATTTTTATATGATGCTATATTATACTATGTGTATGTTATATTGTATTACATGTATATTATACTCCTGTCTTAAACATAACCTTGAAACTTTTCTAGCTACACCCTGTCAAAATTTGCAACGGTAAACATCTACTAACATACCTGTTGTATATTATATCCTTAGCTTATTTTGGAGTTGTCCTTCTTATGGATATGCTGTAAATAAGGTGGACAACTCCAACTCAGATTCATGAATTAAGTATTATTGCTAATAATAGGAGTTGTTTTATGACATAGATATATGAAGTGGGCCTACTGAAAGATAGATATGTAGCTACAGTGTATGCTGCTATTCCCCCCACCACGCTCACTGCTTCCGAATCTGTAGAACTCGACTCGCTGGAGTTTGCTAATGAGCAACGTAAGACCTACACTCACGAAGCTGTCGGAGCAGGTATGGATATACTGTTAACCTTGACCTTTTTCAATGTCCATTTTGAAAGTTAAGTATATAATAGTAGAGATAATAACGCAGTGTGATCAAGTGTGGCACAGGTATGTAGACATGTTCATGTCTGCTAACTCTTCTGCCTTCTGATAATTTCTGTCGAAGTTCTTGGAGTTGATGCATATGACGGTACAGTATACTGTGTGATATTGTATAATGGTGGTAATGCGTATACATGCATTATGAAGATATATACCTTGTAATCTGTAGTGTATTATACTGTACATATACGTTTGTAGGTTTACCAATAACTTTGGAGGCAGAAGATGGTACATCAGAGACACTAACGCTGCTGACGTCTGGTCAGCTACTGGTGTCAGTAGCGTGGGGTGTTGACTCATATGGCAACCCTCTCATACCTGTAGCTCCTCCCTCTCAGATGAATCAAGGGTAAAACATATTAATGCACCATACACCATACATGTGCATGTAAATAGTTATTTAAACAATATAGTTATATGAAATTTAATTGTCTAAACATGCACAAGTAACTCTACTCTGTTGTGAACATTATAGAATGGCTAAGGGAAAAGATGCAGTCACAGAGATTGGTGCGTCGGCCATGATGGATATGGAGAAATTATCAAAGTGGCTGAGCGACAGCAGAATAGACCCTAATGACCCCGCTAACAGTGAGCTAGTCTACTTGCTACGGGTATGTTACTCGTATCCATTAATCCATTGGTTGATTGAGAACTGTTCCAGCAATCGTTATTGGTTCTTGTTTTTGTTGTAAAATGTGGTTGCTGTCTTCTATAAAGTGATCTTCTTTCAAGAGCTAGTATTTTATGCATGTGGAAATGAGAGAGATGTTATGTGGGTAATATGTAAATACAATATAGGTTCTGCTACAAGCCTCAACTGTACTGAAGTACTTCTACCATTTCCATAACACACGTTATGTAAATGAATATCTGTAGCCAAAGGGAGGTGGTGATAGAATATCGGGACCAGAGTACTTTCGCCTAGAACAGCTGCAAGAGGAGTTCAACTTTGCTACAGACGAAGAGTTGAACAATGATAAACGTCTGCAGGTGTTAGAGCTGAGGGAGAAAGAGGTCCTAGAGTTTAGGAACATGAAGATGGTTCCAGCTAACGCACAGGAACTTCCTCCTGATATTTTCAAAGTATGTGAATTTGTGGACTCACTGGAGTACATCATATCATATTGCTATCAAACTTTATTCTTTTCTCATTCTTCTAAAGCCAGGCGTTAAAAGTCTGAGAGGCTCACGTTCAAAGCACAGTACAGGAGTGTACATTTAAGTTTGTCATTTAGCTGGGGTGGTTTTTTTTTTGTTTAATTATAGACTGTAAAGTAGCAAGTTGGTAAAACAGTGTTTGATTTAATATGAACCTATGAAATATCTGATAGCAAATATAACCTTCAACTGTGTAGTGTATTTTATCTATGACACACAAGACTAGTAGCTTAGCCGTGTACCAACATGATGGTGAGGTATGGGCATTAAAGCTGCTGCCCATAATACAGGGTTGTCCTCTCCCAATTAACCCATAATAAAAACTGTACAGTGGTTAATGAGTGTAAGAAATGAGGTCACTGTTTGATCAGGAGTACAACAAGAGGCTAGAGGAGGAGGCTAAGGTGAAGGAGACAGCTGGTGACTCTCACCGAGCCATAGTTACTCGGTTCATGCAGAGGGTGAGGGAGCAGGTGCTGGAGAGGAAGAGGGCGGCGGCTCACCAGAAGAGTCTACAAGAGATTATTATAGAGGACAGTGTTCCAAATATAGCGTAAGTTTTCCAAATACAGTGTAAGTACGCTAAGTACAGTGTAAGTGATGTAAGTATAAGATTAATGTATCATATACAGTGGAGTATCAGATGTGATTATGCTTATGTACACAATGGTATGGCAGATATATGGAGCATGCATATGATATTTACTATTCTGTGTAATTTTGTTACAATTCTATTATATAATTTTATGTTATAAATTACTTTTAGGGCCATTGTGCTAAACCTGGGTAATGTGCTGGCACCGAGACGACCTCTTAGACCAAGAAGGAAGGAAAGAAAGACAGTTAGTGGTCAGAACCTGCAGGACAGAGAGGTCAAGGTTATGATAAATATCACCAGAGCTTATAATGTGCCATGTCGAGCAGGTGCTGACAGACAACCAGCTGATTCTCGTACGACTACTGTAGTCAACGGGTCAGTCATTATACAGGATATACATAGGGTCATGGTGATTGTATAGTAACGCTATGGTCATAGTAGAGACTGGTTCACACATCTAATAGTATAATCATGGCTGATAACGACGGAGCTGAAGCCTAATGAAGTCATCAGAATACACATTTTCATAGTGAAACAGAGGTCTAAAGCTGTTGATGTTCACACACAGTTGTTCATTTATTCTAGAGACCTGAAGGTGAGACCTTTCTTTGAGGTGATGTTCCAGCGGGAGAAGAAGACAACGTCAGTAGCTGATGGTCCGAATCCCAGCTGGAATGAAGAGTTGAATCTCCCATTCAGGTGAGTTAAGTAACTTGTTAGTGCACTACGATCTACATTGATACTATTTTTCTCTATTGGCTTGGAGTCTGTACATCAATATCATTTTAGTTTAGTACATACGACGTACTATATGCATGTATAGATAGGGCTATTTATATGCAATGTATTTAATTTATATTAGTAATAACATCTGTTAATGGATATGAAAATATCTTATAGTTTGCATGCACCTGAACTGAGAGGTTATGTTTGCCTGTTGTCATACCAACATTGCTCTATATTTTTTACTTCTACAGTTTTGATAACCTACAATGGTGGTATGCCGACCCCACCCTCAATTACTGTAAGAAGTTTCTGGATAAGAAACAAAGGCAATGAAATAATGTGTTGTGTTTGTTACTTTTTTGCTGTTGATGTTCATTGGTTTATTATACTGTTAGTACTACATGAGTAGTCTATACTCTATATACTCTGTATGATGGTATGGTGTGATGTAGCTCAGTTCTGCAAATAAGCTGCATGTCTGGTTACATCAAATATATCATGATAATAATGTGAAGCTGCCAATCCATTGAAAGAGAGGCTGTATTACACTGTATGGTCTACTTTTGTTGCAGAGCTCCAAATAATGACTACTCTTCTACCAACCTGCAGACGGTAAATGACCTTGTCTATGTTAACCTGTTTGACGAGCATGTAACGGACGTTCTACAAGATGATCGGCAGAGAGGTCGGGAGGTGCACAGACGTCTTGACAAAAAGTGGCTTGGAGGAATCCAGATACCTTTTGCTACGCTGTACTCTGATGGTGTGGTATGTACGCATGTATTTACTGCTGTTATTCAATGATAAGCTGAGATGTGGCTAATACTACATTCCACCGATTATAAAGAGTCATTATGTACTATTCAACAAAACTGTAGCTAGCTGAAACATGGTTATGCTTCTTTTGAGTACTAATTACACGGTTATGAGATGGCTCAGCTGGCCTCAAATTCATTTGCATAATAGCATTGTTACTGGATTGATAAAAAAATTAATTTTTTTACAAAAGTGAAATGGAACGGGAGATACTAAAATGAATAAATGTAGACCAAGAGTGATTATTATGAGCTCTGTAGTCGAGACTTTAGTCTAATTATAATGTTGTAGATTGAGGGTACATTTAGATTAGACTCTCCAGCAGTGCTGCTCGGTTATACCAGAGATAAGGGGAAGAAGAAAACTCCAACTGAAGGCCTATCAGCTAACGCTGACAGCACTTACGTCAGCCTCTTTATGACAATTGAACCTTCTCTAGGAATTGCACCCGATATTAAGGAAACGGTTGGTTCAGTAGTGATATATATTCTTGTGAATTAAGTCATTCATATAAAACATAGAATTCTTGTTGGGTTTTACACTGGTTTGTATTTAGCACTCTCTAACCAGAACTTCTATCAGTAATAGTAGGTGAGCTTGCCTGCTATTTTCAGGTCTGCAAAGTGGAAATATCTATTTGTTTCTGTATTATTCAAATTTTGTGGTATCTTAGCGTTACACTGTGTACCAAATAACATATCATGTAAATTCTACCTGTATATAGGCCTTGCATGAATGTTCCGTACTAACACACTGACGGTATGTTGTAGGCTGCAGATTCATTGGTAGGCGTGTTTACAAAGTACATGTATATGTAGATGTAATGAACCGAGTTTCTTACAGCAATATATATTATTTGCTTTAACATATTTCTATAGCTGCTCAATGTCGCATACATTGTTTAACTGGCTTTGCTAAATTGCAGTTATTTTGTCTTAGACTCTGTATGTATAACTATGCCTGTCCACTAGATGGCAGTGTAGTACATTATGATGCCCGTACAGGGAATATCATTTTCTGGGCTACAAAATAATCATTAGTAATTACTGTTTGCACCTCACAACTTTCTCATCATCGCACCTAAATAAGTTTTGTAAGTGGCCCCTTCGTCTGTGTTTCTGTGACCCCATTAAAATTTTGTTACGATTTGTTAAATTTCAAATTCTGAGTTTCTGCTAATCATAGTTGTAGTCTTTATATATACAGTATTTTGAGCAGCAACGGATCTTTTGCGAAAATTTGTTAATTTATCATTCTGTAGCATATAATGGACAAATCAAACCTTTTACATGTATATACTTGTACTTGTAGTTTCGTACAAGTGTCAGATACAATGTCTTACATCTCATGTAGTTTGAGAGTAACGAATCAGAGGAACTGTTGGATGCAGCAGGCAAGTACATGGAACAGCTAGAGAAATCCCACCCTACTAGAACATATACTACAGCAGCTATAGATATCAATGGAAAGACTGTGTTTGTAACCAAATACTTCAAACCGTTAGCTCCACCCCCATCTGTTCTGGAGCTCGCTACAGATGTAAAAACACAGATGGTAGGTAAAACTATTGTTATTAGCCTAATATGGTGCTTGTATTCGTCTGCCAAGAATATGTAGGATGGCGATTATATAAACAACACAGACTGAAGTAAAATTAGTATGCTAGCAGACAACCTCTCTATTGGGGCAGATGATCCTTTCTCTTTATTTCTAAACTAGTAGACTTCTACAATGTTATGATGCCAATGATAATATGTTGTGGATATTGCAGGAGAACGTAGCTCGATATGTCTCTCTCATACCCTACATCTCTGATTCAGTGACATTCCCTGGCATGTGTGACATATGGAGCACATGTGATGTGAGTATAGCCCTCTGTGTCTGTAAAGAAATTTGTATTGTAGAATTTAGTATGGCCCTAATGTCAGTTCTAGATTTTACACGCCAAGTAATATAAAACTGCCTCTGTTATGTAGTTGTAGGTTATGGTGGTTACAGCAGCTGCTATCATATTATGTTAACACTATTGTTTGTTCGTACTTACAGCAATTCCTTCAGATGTTAACTGGTGATGAGGAAGAACATGCTGTCCTTCTGACTAACTACTTCCTCCACCTCCAACAAGATGCCTACTTGTGTGTAGGTGAGCATGAGAACCAACAGTTCCGACTTTTCATATAATTTTTATGCTTGAAAACCAGGCTAAATAAAAGATGAAAATCCTTTGTTTTCCGTAATCGACTTATATTTGACGAATCTTTATTTGTGAAATTATTAGTAATGTAAAATCTATGAAGAGGAACTATTTGCTAGCAGTTGTAGGTCTCATTATTATATACCGTGTCCTGATTACACTGTTTGTTAATTACTCTTCACTCATTGCACTAATATTGCATACAACTTGCATTATACCAGGTACTGCCATCCCAGAAGGCATAACTGCATACACATTGGTCAAGGATGGCAATGATATCTGGATATGGAATGCTATGAAAGGGGAGAGATACAAGTCCACTGATATTTTCTCTCCTCTACTCACAATTGGCTGTCTCATCAATGATAAGAACGTGAGCAACTGAAAATACAAAAATTTAGCTATAATGTATATTATGTCATTATATGTAGAATATTCTCTGTTCATATAATAGTGGTGAGCCTCATCTCTTCCAGGGTTCTGATGACCAGAATCTAACAGAGAATAGAATTCCAGAGTTTTTCAACCAGAGGATTTTATTTGATTCATTTATTTTAGATATGGGGTAACATTCAACGGTTTGACAAGCCTAGTCGTATGACCTTTGACATTAACAATGCCAAGGCCTGGAAGCCTTTCTTCACAACAGCATTCCCTAACCCTGGACTCCCAACAGTGCAGGTAGCTACTCTGCATAAAGCACATTTACCTACGGTTAATTTCAATTCATTTTGAAGAAAACTAACATAGACTCTGTAGTTATCATACAAGTTTTCCCAACCACACATTGCAACGCGCCACTTGGCATCAGCTCATTTTGAATTCTGGTCTTCTTTGAAAAAGAGTATATTCTTGCTTGTTTCAAACATAATCATTGGTTGGTAAGACAGCCAGTCGAAAATTATTTCTATTCTATTTACTCGATGTCACACATTATATAGAAAACACTATCATAGAACTAATTCTACAACATTCCGTATGCGATATTTTTGTTGCAAGGAATTTAGTTATTATGTTATGTAACTATGTAATTATTACCTGTCATTTTGTAGCCTGAGAATTTGATATATTTTGAAACCGACAAGGAATTCGTTCGTGACCTACAAGAGCGTATTGAGCAGTATTTGAAAGACAAATTTGAAAAGAGTTGGCGACCCAGAGATGTCACTCGCTGGAACAGAAACAACATGCAAATATTCCGCCATCTGCTTACAGGGTAGGTACTTGCCCCTATTATGGTCTAGACTCGAGTAGTTGAAAAATCTACTTCACCATAAACATTATATTATTTCTGCAATCCTGCGTTTGATACCACCGTTTCAATCCATGCATTTCCTTTACAATACTGAATGCAGATTAAAAGAAAGCTTATCAAATTTATCAGTCATATTTAGAGTTGTGCCCTCTTTGGAAACTTCAATTCAAAATGTATTATTGCACTAATATTCATATATATAATATGTGCCTCTTTATACTATTTCTACAGATTGGAAGCTACCAAAGGTAAAGAAGCCAACCACCAGCACGGCAGAGAGTTGGAAAATGTCACCAGTAATTATAAAGTATGTATTTGTACATGTGCCATCAGTAAATTGTCAAGGTGCTTTCTATAATGATATATATATATAATTATATTGTTAGCAGTTATTCTAAAGAAGAGGAAGCAACTCCAAGTAGATGGCATACCCTAGAATATTGTAGGAGTTGTTTACTTCACTGGTGTAGGAGTTCTTTTGTACAGTTTGGACAGGCAATTTTGTATTGACTGTCCTGAAGAACAGTCTTATGCTACATTCACATTGCCGTTTATACCAACTACTAGCCACAATGTGGTTAACTTTACTATCATACTTGCCAAGTAACCTGGGTAAAAAATCTGGACACATGCGCGGACCAGAGGGGGGACGGATGACATGGCCGCAGGCCATGTCAGCCTGCATAGTGGGCTGCAAGAAAGGGTGCGGGAGGGGCAGAGGAGCACCCTCCCGCATTCAAAATATTTTTTGTGAGCCACTAAAATGACAGTAGTTAGGACAATTTCACTGGTATTTGTATGCTGCTCTAGTGGTAAAAAAAATATGTTCATATTACGTGCATAGTGGAATGGTTTTAAAATGGTGGGAAGAATTAGCATAGGAATGAAATTGCAAAGAGTGCTTCAGGTTGGATTATCTAAAGAAGACCTATAAAACTTGCTACAACATAAAAATTTATTAGAAACCAAATTTTTGTTTCATTTCATTAAATTATAAACATATAAATAGCTTTATTTATGAAAACACTGAATTATAATAATAATAATAAAAATGATAATAATAATAATAATAATAATAATAATGACAAGGTCGCACAATTAGTGCATTGGAATCTGTGCAGGAGATATGAACTTCCGCATGCTAAGAACTGGTATGAACATAATACAGAAAAAGTGACAGAGAATGACAAAGTAAAGATTTTGTGGGACTTCAACATTCAGACTGATCACGTGATACAAGCCCGCAGACCGGACATCGTTGTGAAAGACAAGGATATGGACCACACGTGGATTATTGACATCGCAGTGTCTGGGGATGCTAGAGTAGAAGAGAAGGGAAAAGAAAATGTTGAGAAATATCAAGATTTGGCGAGAGAGTTACAGAGACTTTGGGAAACATCTGTAAATGTGATCCCTGTTGTCGTAGGAGCACTTGGAGCAGTGGTGAAGTTAGAAGAATATCTGGGGATGATTGATATACAGCGGAAGGAAGTAGACAGGATTCAATTTTCTGCTCTACTAGGAATGGCAACTATACTGAGGAAAGTGTTGGATGTCTCAGGTTAGGGGTTCTAACCAGACACTAATTCACACCAGCTGCAGAGCTGAGGAAATCAACATGAATAATAATAATAATAATAATTCAGTATTTTCATAAGTTAAGTTTATAATTATTATTATAATAATTATAAACTTAACTTAACATTATGATTATAGTTTTTAATATAATAATTATTTTATATTAAAAACTATAATCATAATGTAAGCCTGTCTTTTGAACTTCAGAATCATTGAGAATAAACAAATCTTCTAAGCTTTTAGATGACGTGAAAGCTTTCAGACAACAGCTTTGATATGCTTCTAGGTCAGGGTGTCCCTGGCTATGTCATTGGTACCACCATCAGTAATACTAGAGGGTGCAGAAGGCATAATTATAATATTTATATTAAAAACCCAATTCACTTTTAGAAATAAAATAAATAAATTTGACCCATTGATTTTAAATTTGAAAATGGCCGAGTCTTTTGCTTGTCTGTACTGTGAGAATTGTTTGGCTTAACAGCTAAATTAACATCCAATAGACAAATAATGGAAACATTATTTGTACAAGCAAATAAGAATAATTATAATATCAATGAGTGAATTTTCATTTGCGCGGTGGTTGTCATTGACATTAGAGCGTTTATATAAGATAGCTAACCACTGTTGGGGAGGCTTTAGTACACTGCCAATATAGCTCAGGAATTAGTCAGAGTTTGGGCTATCACTTGTGGCAATTGGCATAGACACGAACTACTTTAAAAATAAACAGTGTGTAGCATATTATATTTAGCGAAATTCCCCAGGATTTGTGACGCTCAACCCTTTTTCAGTCAATGTTTTGGAAAATCCAAAAGAAATAATAAATAAATTTTTTGGAGCAGCAATTTCCTAATTCCCGGGGTATAAATCAGGACATTGGGACAGTGTAGGGACAATTTTCAAATCCCGGGGGTGTCCCGAGAAACCCGGGACATTTGGCAAGTATGTTTACTATACTATAGCTGGAGCGTGTTAGTTAGCGGCGGGTTTAAAGTTCAGCATGTTGAACTCGTTGACCCCTACGCTCACTGGAGCATGTCACTAATGTAGTTGTGTTTAGCGTTGGCTGCTCACTGCTAGTAGTTGATATAAACGGCAATGCTAATGTAGCATAATTCTGTTTTAGTCTCTTTGTATGGCAAAGACTATACCTTTATAGGGCATAATATACTGAAGTGGTTGAACCATACAGAAACATTGTCAATAACATGAATATTTTGTAGTTGTCTGGATTTACACTGAATATGCCTTACACGGACCAGGAGTCCATAGCCAACAGTGTATATGCCACAGGTGTATGGGAGAATGATAGCCCTGGAGTTGAGTTTGCCCTGGCGGTACATGTACACCCTTACCCTAACTCAGTATATAGTGTGTGGATCTATGTAGCCTCACTGGAGAGGCTGCGGTATTAATCAGTCTCTCAGTCCATATAGCTTGTTTGTCAGAGAGTGAGGTTGTGCCATAGCTGTGCTCTCAATATCTTCATCATAGCCTAGTAGTACAACTGTTTACAGCTTACACAATCATAGATTTTTTATATACACCAGATATATTGGATATATACACTTGTATGTTGGATATATTGTCCTCTGAACGCTGGAAATTTAGACAGTACACATGGATATTAATTAGAAACATATAAATTTAATTCACAGCTTACACAAACAGTGATTTTAATTTGCTACACCAGAATTATATTTGGAGGTATTGTCCTCTGAATGCTGGAAATTTAGACAGTACACCTGGATATTAAATAGAATCATAAACTTAATCTACAACTTCGCCAGTACGACAGCCATCAGCCATCAACGTTACTACTATTACTGAGCTCATACATGTCAGTTATGGGGTTGTCTAAAGAGATGAAGCAAGCCATGGATAAATGGTTAGAGTCAGCAAAATTAGAGCTCATCGACAAACTGGATGCTACTAAAACTGAGATCAAGACCAAGTTGGATTCAATGTGTTATGGCCTGGAGAATAAACTACTGAAAACTGTTCGGGAATTGGAGGCTAGAGTTCAGCAGCTGGAAGGTGAGAATGGAGAGCTAAAACATCGACTGGACGCAATGGAAAAGTACAATAGAGGAGACAGTCTGGAGATCCATAATGTGCCGGTGACGGAGATGGAGAACGCTGAAGACATTGTGGTGAGTATAGCCAACGAAATGGGTATAGAATTGACATCATCAGATATAAATACTGCCTATCGTCTCCCACTGAAGAAGGAGAAACAGGGAAAGACAATACCACGACTATATGTGAAGTTTACTAGACGCAGTATGAAAAAATTGCTCTACTCAACTCGAACAAAGAAGGGAGTAACACACCAGCAGCTGGGACTTGGAACCAACGGTAAAATTTACATTCATGAACACCTCTCTAAACCCCAGTTGGACTTGTATTATAAAACCAAGGATAGAGTGAAAGATTTGGGATATAAATTTCTTTGGACACAAGATCTGAATATATATGTACGACACAATGAGAAAGCTGAGCGTATCCTGATCAGTAATATAGCAGACCTGGAGCATCTACAAGAAGCGCAAATGTCAGTAATCCATCAACAACAGCCACCTATACTCAGATCAAGCCGTAGGCTAAACAGCGCGTCTAACACTACAACGTAATGCATTCACATGCAACAGATCCCAATATTCTAATACTCCCATCATTATAATGATAAGTATTATTTATCTTAATATTAGATCATTGCCTAAACATTTTGACGAATTTAGAATCTCTCCTGAATTAGCCATTAATGACATCATTTGTTTTTCTGAAACCTGGTTCAATAATTCACACTTTGATAATTTCTTCCAATTACCAGGATATGTTTTGATTAGGAAGGATAGAGGAATGGTTTCACGTGGGGGTGGTTTAGCTATATACATAAGGCAAAATATAAAATTTGAAAAGATTGACTTTGAAAAATGTGGTGAGACGGAAATTCTGGGCATTGAAATTGTCATGGCCGATTCTGGATTTTGCTTGGTGCTTGTTTATAATCCACCTTGTGCTACTAGCAAATTGAAAAGCAATTTTAAAAAGCTACTTGAAGCTAGGATTTTAAGTAAACCGACAATTATGGTTGGTGATTTTAATCTGGACTGGTCTTGTAACTCTTCATTGAAAGAAAGCTTTGAAACTCTCATGAGACTAAATCAATACAGCCAGCTTGTCACTGAGTACACACGGTGCTTCAAAAGCTCGCGTACCTTAATTGATATGCTTTTTACAAACGTTCCAAGTCTAGTGCATGAACACCAGATCATCAAAACAGATATTAGTGACCATTTTGCAATTAAACTCAAAGCTAGTTGTAAACGTCCTAAGCCAGTCTTTTCTTATATTACTAAAAGAGACTTTAGAAAGTTTAATGACCAAGAATTTTTTGATTTTGCTAAATACGTCGATTTCCATTCCATAGAATATGTAAATGATGTAAATAGAGCAGCAGCGATTTTAGAATCAAAAGTGGAAAATCTAGTGGATCAATTTGCACCCTTTAAGACACAACGTCTGAAGCAAAAGAGTAACCTCTGTTGGCAATGCCCAAAGGCATCCAAACTTCTAAAATTAAAAAAGAAGACATTTTTAGATTTTATCAATAGTGGCTATGATAGAACGTCTACAGCTTGGGAAAATTATCGTATTGCTCGTAATAAGGCTAATAACGCTGTTCGAGATGCCAAGAAAAAAGCTATGAATGCTGTTTTGAATGATGATTCATTAAATCAATGGCAGAAAATTAAGATCTTTCAAGGTAAAAATCTTCAATGCAATAATGTTATCCATGAAATTGATTACTTGGGTACTACATCTACAGCCAGTTCTGACATTGCAGAAAAATTGAACAAGTACTTCTCCAGTATCGGTGCAAAACTAAATAAGGAAGCTAAATCAATGAAATCAAGTGGCTATGAGACTGAACCAAAAATAGCCATACCTTTGAATTTTGACAAATTCAATTTTCAAGAAATTTCAAACAGTGAGGTATCAAAGTATCTTAATTCATTGAAATCACGGAAAACAGGAGGACTGAATCAAATTCCAGCTTTCATATATAAAATTTTGGAGCCTCTGATACTCAATCCCTTAACCCATGTCATAAATATTAGCCTTAAATACAACAAATTTCCAAATGTTTGGAAGAAGGCGTTAGTAATTCCTATCCATAAAAGCGGAAAATCATCACTACCGAACAATTACCGACCAATCTCTCTACTTCCAATTCTTAGCAAAGTTATGGAGAAAATTGTTAACCACCAGATCCGTGATTATTTAGATTTCAACCAACTTATTGCTCCTCGACAATTTGGTTTCAGAAGCGGTGCATCAACAGATCAAATTTTAATGCAACTTATAAATAAAATTCGGTTCATGATTTCTAAACCCGAGTCGAAATTTGTCACTTTATCAACACTAGATATTAGAAAAGCTTTTGACTGTGTCAACCATGACATTATTTTGAAGAAACTATCAGTAAAATTTAATTTTCATCAAAATGCTTCTAGTCTGATTCAAAATTATCTTGCAGGTAGAGAGCAAGCTATGAAAGTCAATGGACACATTTCAGGCTGCCAAAAAGTGACAACCGGAGTTCCACAGGGGTCTGTACTTGGACCCCTGCTTTTCATAATGTTCATTAATGACTTGATGATGCTAGGCAATTGCTATTTATTTGCTGATGACTGTTTGTTAGTCACTAGTGGTCAAAATCCAGCTATTTCTACTGGATTATTGGAGAAAAGCATTAAACTTGCTTCAGATTGGTACAGTGAAAATTGTCTGGTTTTAAACAGTGCCAAAACCGATGTCATGACTATTTCAAATACTAGTGACATACAAGCCCCTGACCTAAAATTTGACAATCAAACTTTTAAACAGTCCTCTAAAATAAAATATCTTGGTGTTATTCTTGACAGCCGGTTAAATTTTAAGTCTCACACTAGCAAGATTAAACAAAAGCTTTATCCAATAGTTACCAATTTCCAGCGCAATCGAAAGTTTTTATCGCCCAAATTAGCTGCTCTATGGTATGTAGGTCTTATAAGAGCTAACTTAGAATACTGTGCCCCACTGTTATACACCACAACTGATTACGTTAAAAATGAGTTTTTGTAAATTGAAAACCGGTGTCTAAAAATTATAGACATTAACAACTCTAAAAAAAGCACCCGCCGAGCATTCAACATTACAAAATTAACTTTTCGATTTGAATATCTATATATGTTGTCTTTTTATAAACTCGTTAACCACCTAATTCCAGTCATCGATTATAACCTTTTACCTGTGAAATTAACTAGTGAAACGCGCTTAGCAAAGAGCCAAGGTTTTAGACTCTCCAGGGAGAATTTCAGATTTGCCATTGCCGGTTTTGGTGCCGGGAGGTTTAACGTTCTCCCCAACCACATAAAGATGAGTCAATCTTTGCAATCTTTCAAAAATGCCATCAAAAACCATATTCTTGTGCTTCCTGATTAGAGCTCATTTTATCAACACTCTGTCTTGTACTTTATTAGTTTTATTCTACTAAATGCTCAAAATTTTATATGTACTTCTTTTAGTTTATTTACTCATCTTTTACTCTACTGGTTTTATTTACTACATGCTAGCAATTTTTATATGTATTACTATAACTAATTTACCGGTAGTTGTTTGCCTTTGTAAAATCCAAACTTTAGCTTTTTTTTCTCTACTTTTCTCTTTTTTTCTTCTCACACTGTAATCTTATTTACTTAGTGTACTTAAACTTCTTGTTTTCTGGACAAAAGTCCATTGGACTTATTCTCTGCCAGAATAAAAATGGAATATATATATATTTAGTTATACATGTAGTTCTAGTTATACCGTCCAGTTGTTCAATCCATCCAGTGAGTGGTGCTTGATAATATTTGCAGTATGTGTTTATTATTCAAAAATAACAGTAGTGACTTTATACGATCAATAGTAGCAGAGTAGAACCTTTATACAGTTTTATAGAAATGGTGATTACCCATGAGTACTGGTGGAAATATTTTTCATCTGTATCTGTCATTATAGTAATATTTAGTCTTTGAAATGGCAGTAATAAATACATATATACCAGTACCACTCCCAAGTAATTCCATATTTTCACAGCAATAACAGGTAAGGAATTTTTATTTTATTGCTGTGCTGATGAGATTTGACCAAGCAAGCCACTCCACCATATATAATTTTAATTTTTGAAAAAATAAGCCATAACACGCAGTTATGAGTAGGGATCTAAAGGCATGCAGATATAGTAAATATATTTCTGCATATGGCTATAGACCTATCTGTTGGGCTTCCTTAAATTTTTTTATTCTTCGCCATTCACCAGTTTGATAGTTCATTTGGAAGAATGTTTCGCTCAACATTTCTCTGATTGAGTTATCTGGTAGCCGTACAGGTTCCACCTTCTCACTCAGCCGTATATTAACAATATGTCCCTGCTGTGGGCATGGATTCTCTACAATACAACAGAGTGTCAGGGTTAACCCTAGCGTTTATTTTTATTCTACACCCAGCTACTGTGACTGCTACCATTTCCCATTAGACGTTATAATGTACATGTACATGTAAATAATGTACATGTATATGTAACATAAAACTCATACAAAGTATCTAAATACATGATGTTAAACAATTTATCCGTACCTCGAGATCCTGCCATGAAACCCAGTATAAGAGCCTTCTCTGGTCTGGTGACTTTATTTGAATTTTTAAACATTTCCTGAGCTTCAACCATTTGTTCTTTCTGCAAAATAAAACACTTTAATCAATTTGACAAAATTTTTGTAACACAAAAATATTAGCTAAAATTATTATTCCTACATATATACTAGACAATGTAATGGAATGCACCAAGTGTCCGACTTGATAACAACTGACCGTTAGCGAAAGAGGCTTCTTTGTAGATTGAGGGGCAGCTGCTGAGGACGGCTGTATAGGTGTGGCGGGAGCTGAATGTACAACAGGTTGCTGCTGTACTGGAGGGCGTAGGATTGGCTGCTGCATAATAGGCCTAGGCTGATAGCTGGGAGCAGGTGCTCTTGGTCTCACAGTTATTGTAGGTTGTGTAACAGGTGCTGTATGTAGTACGGGTCTGTGGGTATGAGACTGTATGGCAGGTGACGTGGCAGAAGAGCTGAGCTCTCGTGCATACACAGCTAAAACATATGACAGCAACAAGTCAGTGATTGTCATATCAACTTCTGACTTGACAATATTATATGTAATGTATGTGATGGTCTATGCACAGTCCATAATAATACAAATAATATGATAGAAATAATATAATATAGCAAATGAACATATGAACAAGAATTGTGACTAAGGGAATATGAGAGACCTGAGTTAAGACGATCATAGTATGGTATCATACTATAGTTGTATCGGTGATAGTAGTACGGCTGATAATGGCCGTCAGCTAGAGACAGGAAATATTACAAGCTAAAGAGTAGGTGATGATGGAAAGCTTGTGTGTAGTAGTATATAACATCACATAATATAAACTATAGATTGTGCAATGATATACATGTACAATATACAATGACCGTATGTGCACAAGTATGCTAGTATTATATACTGTAGTAACAGGTGTAGCATATTGTGTATAAGCAGTGTAGAGAGACATGTCCATGTACATTCATAAGCTATTGATTATAACATAAAGTTGGCATCTCTCTTCTCATCCCATTCTTCCAGGGTTTAACATCATTATTGCTCAACTTTTGCTAGTCAAATAATTTTTGTTCAAAACTATTTATATTCCCTACAGTCTATATTCATTTCCCACCTATCCTCAAGTTCTAAACAGCCCTACTGGCAGAGATGTGTGTCAAACATTGGGAAAGAGGAAAACTGCATTGGTTAAAGGGAAGCTTCCCATTTTATCACTAGGTTTTGAATGACTGTGCTTTCATTGGAAAAGCCAACATGGTAGAATATGAGGGATGCAGCTTGTGGTGGTGCAGATAAACGAAAACTAAATGAATGACATAATTCCATATTGATACAGGTAACAATCAGTTGCAGCTAACCGGCTGTGAAAGTGTGTTGTTGCTATGCATCAATATAACAATGTCATTTACAATGCCGGAATTATCTTCTCTTTTCTTTCAGTATTAAGGAGGAGATAACTCAACAATTAAACAATTAACACTATTACTAATATCCAAGTTGAAAAATAGGTGTCATTGAGGAACCAGATTACTAAGGTAATAGGTTATGAGGGAGAGGCATAAATTAAATAGGCGAGTACTATGAAAATGTGTGCATAAACACCCCATACCTGTGGATGGTAGTCGAGGAGTAATGTTTGGTAAATATGATGGTGTGGTGGTAACAGCTGTTTTGGGTCTTGGCCCACGGGGCATTGCCGTCTGTAAATGAATGATCATATCTATGTACAATGTAGCCGTGACATAGTTCATTACAATACCCTAACGCACTTATGCTGTAAATATACTGCCGCTAGCAACTATAGCATTGGCTGTTAATCACAGTTCAATGTATCAAACTTTTGAACCTCATTGCTATCTGAAGTGTAAGTACTACATGCTAGTATTAAACCACACTATAGCTTCTAGTGACAGTTTGTATTTATTGCAATCTTAACTAAAACTATATATGCAGTGTAATGTATGGTATATGCAGTATATCGGATAACCGAATGGAATAATACACTTCTTGACCCAAAATGTATTTGATTTAATATAAATATTTGAAATGAAATCCTAAACTATAGTTTTTCCGATGAAACTGCATACATGTACCACTAACATGACACTAGAGATGGAAGACACAAACAGAATAGAGGTCATGCTTATAAATGTTGACACAAGTCGCGACATGAACTTAGCTCCTACCTTCATAGCTGTATTTGTTCCCAATCCAGCTGCATAGTCAGGAGTGGCTTTGGCAGCAGCTGCAGCTTTCTCCGCTGCTGCTGCCTCCTCCTTTTCTTTTTTAGCCTGAGCTGCTGCTTCTTGTTCTACAGACCACATAAATAACCAAGTAGTATACAGGCTGATAGGGAACTGAGCCTACACATACTAGTATGCTCACATCAATTAGATAGGAGTTATTCCCTCTACTATTTTATAGTAAACAAGAAATACTGAAGACCCACCTTCCTGTTTCTTTCTGCGCTTCGCCTCCTTCCCAGTTGGCGGCATTTCCGATATGTCCAGCATCTGACAAACAAAAATTCCACTCTCAATATACACATGTGGACATACTGTAGCAAACTATAAGTTGCAGTGTAATATCAGATCAAAATTTGATGCATTCAGTATGTACTGATGTATATTATATGTGCAATTAAGATGTGTGTATAATTATAATGCATCAATTCAAATGTATCATATATCATTTAGCACTATGACTATATGCTCATGGAACATGGCCAAGATACATTTAGTTTGAATTGCAAAGAATAAAGTGGTGGTACACTTACTTTAGCTCCGCCTTCTTTCCGCATTGCCAGAGAGGAAGTATTACGCTGAGCAAAGCTGTATGATGAGAGAGTATTTGCCTTGAGAAACCCAGTATTAGATCCTCCATTTCTCATTGATGAGTTGTGATTGGCTAGCATAGCAGAGTATAGGTAAGTGGTAAAAAGACAGCCATAAACAGATACAGTATAACACATATCTCCACGACATCACCCAGCCTCAGCATCAACTTGGGGCATTTGCCAGCTGGGGCTGGATCCACATGCAAACTAGCGTTTTGAGTTAAATTTGACAGGGTTCACTAATATGCATCTTGTAATGAAAAATGAAATTATTTCAATTTGATTGTTGAATAATACAAATCAGCTTTCTCTACAAGATCACACAATTCTACTGTCGACTGGGATCGCCTACTGACATGAAATATGTACATTTTATATTAGTAGGCAGACTGCTGTGATGGAAAGATAAAACAAAGACACTGATATCTGTAAAATATAATGAAACCAAAGAGTGCTATAAGAGTGAAGTAATGGTGAGATTTATCTAGCTACTAGCATTATAGTGTACAGTATGCTAGGCACAAACCTGCACTAATTTCTTCATCCATCCGTTTAGCAGTGCTCCTAATTTTCATTGGAACAGAGCCCACCTGTGAGCCCTTCTTTTTTGTATTGGACTGAAGTTCTTCAGCTAAGGGAAGCAAACACAACATTCGCTTTATTTCTAATTAATAAACACATTAAAATACCACCTCAGGAATCAGCCAAGTGATGACAGGATAATATCATTGCAATCGGATGGTAGTTTAAGGTATTGTAATAGTAGATTATAAAGAGGACCCGCAAACACAGAGGCA
This sequence comes from Bugulina stolonifera, assembly GCA_935421135.1. Classification (NCBI taxonomy): domain Eukaryota; kingdom Metazoa; phylum Bryozoa; class Gymnolaemata; order Cheilostomatida; family Bugulidae; genus Bugulina; species Bugulina stolonifera. The sequence continues at coordinate 33,159,685 of OW285187.1, forward strand.
CCAGTTCTACGTGAATATATAATCAAAGAAAAACAAATGTTCGTTCTCCTCAGATAAGATTCATTGAATATAACATTGAAGTTGGAGATGAATCCACCTGAAATGAGTAAGTTTACTTCATATCAGAATTTTTGTTGAGTGATTATCACAAAACACTTGCTGATATGCGACGGCATAAGATGGTACCTGGCGACGACATATGATGGTACCTGGCATGATGAGAAAAAGTATAGACCATAAAACAACCATCTTACATTTTGCTAGTAATTCTGCTCTAAGAGCTGTTGATTTTGGTTCTGCTTTCAAAGTAAAATGGTTAGCAGTTTGAGGTGGGTGTGGTATTGCTGTAGCGAAGGCTGTCGTTCCCAGACATACACTTTCTAATGGTAAATTATGTGATTCTCCGGATCGTCTCACTACAACAAAAATGCCTGCATTCTTTGTAACTGAATAATATGATCAGCTAATACAAGTATATCTCACCAAAAAGGTGGTTCTAATACAGCAAAATTAGAACGTGATTCCAAAGTAGAAAGTACTACACTATGACAATATTTTTCAACCATTGTTTGATCACCAACAATGAAATCAAAAACAGTGAGAATGAGTAAAAGTAGTGCAGGAGTCTTTTGCAATAAATCTCTCTACAGTGTGAACCAAGGTAGTACTCACATCACAGATAACCTACCTGCTTTTTTAAGATCAGTGTACATAGAGTGGAATGTTGAGCTGCCTGATAAATCTGTTGTGTTCACCAAAAAACTACCTGGGAAAGTTTTTAATATCACACCAGTCATGGAAACCCATTGGTCACGATCTGCTACTGCAAGCTCTAAGATTTCTGTCAAATCCCCCTTCCACTGCAATGTATAGAAATTAAGTTAGCCAACAGCCCAACACTTGGTATATCATACATAACAAAGCTTGCTTTGAAAATGGTGACTTTCCAACCCAATTGCCCCAAACACTAATCAAGAAACTGAAGCTATACCAAATTGAATATAGAAGGCTCAGAAATGCCACAGCACAAAATTCCACATGATAGCAGCAGCCTGAACAGGCTCAGAATTGCATACTGTCAAGTAGCCATAGAATTAGATTAGATGCAGAAGAGTTCATATTGAGGTAATTTGGTTTAGGGTGCTACCATAATTATGTCTATGATATAAATATTAGGCTTTTAGTTGACAAGGCCACCGTGATCGTCATTGTGACTAACTACGGTTGTTTCTAAATAATAAATAAATGGTTACAGTATAGTAATAGTTATAGGTAATAATATTGTAAAACATGACCGACTTCATCGCGAACACGTATAGTACTTCTACTGCTAATTGTTGTTGATACTAACCTCCTCAACATTTCTTTTGATGATGTGTAAAAACGACAGCAATAACTTGACTTTGACATGGGGTTGTAAACTTCTAAAGCAACCTATGATGTCATGTAATTTATCTTTATTGATTTGTGAGCAAATAGAGCGGCCAGACCATAAATCATCGGTTGACCCTAGCTTGTTATGAAGCCAAAGGGCTGTGTCGTTTTCTCTGCTACCCATCTTTTTGAGCTGCAAAGAAATTTGATTTGAAAATTCTATTTCTCTGGCCTGTGTTAGTTGAACTGATAAAAACTTGTTGTTATTATTGATAAAACAATATTTGCATTTATAAATTTAATACTAGGTCCACAGGCTAAATAACTTGTTATGCGTTTAAAAGTAACTGCAGGTATATTCCTTTAATGGACAAACATGTTAAAAAGCGAGCCTGTACCGTAGTGTTTACAACTACCAGCTTTATGGGCTCCTAAAGAACCATGGGTTACCTTCGATGCAAAGGGATAGATATATATTATGTTTTATATAATATTAATTAATAAGATATAAAATGATGACAATGTCATTGTAATTAAAATCAAATGTAATGAAAAATATAAATATTCCATAAGGTAAATATTATATTTGTAATAGACTATGTAATGTTGATATTCTTCTAATTCTTTTTCATTTTGATTTTCAAAATAACTGTTCTGTAAACATCAGGGGTGGGAGTCGATAGTTTTAAAAATAGAGAAATATGTGCTATTAGCTATTCACTACAAGAATAGAGAATCTGCCTATGTGCTAGTGAAATTTAAATATAGAGAATAGCTTTTATATCCGCTGAATCGCTATTAATTAGAAGTTGTCTTCTCTCAAATTAGATTTGAGAGAGCAATTCAAAGGTGCCCATTTATTTCCATGAAAATTAAAAAGCACAACACAGTGATTTCTTGTTTACTTCTCTTCAGCTACATTGTTTTGCAGAGTTCATATTGTGTTTACATGTATATTATTTTCTACAATGCACACTAGGGCTTCGTCATGGATTTGAAACATCATTGATAACGTGATAAGAAGGTATCAGGGTAGCAGCAACATACTCAATGTAATATAGCCAAGTCAAATGCATGTGTATTAGGCATCACATATATAGCTTTCAAATTGTGTCTGTGGAAATTGTAGAAGCATTAGTGTTGTACAATTGTACATGTACTATTGGAGTAGTAATACATGTACAAAGTAAAATTTAGACTTATCTCCCCATGATTTTCTGTCAATGTCTAAAATATTATATATTTGTGGTTAAACCGGTAGTATTTTAAACTTCTAATATAAAAGTATTCTCCACACATACTATAATCTATTCTTTGTATGTTTTTTCTTTGTGTAGACTATGTTTTTGAAGTTAAAAAGCTTTAAACACTCATATAATCCTGATATTAAATTGAGTTGGTTAGCAATTTCACCAAGTGTAATAGTTAAGACGGCCAGGAATGGCTGCAGCCGCAATGGCACTCGTTACTAGCTACTAGCTATTAGCAGGTTGGGCTGAAAATAAAAGCGTATTGGTTGAACCGCTATTAAAGATTGACAGAAATTGAAAGAAGCGTGTCACAGCAGTTCGCTGCTGCAAAAGAAGAGATTAGCGCAATCGAATAGCGTTTCAACCGCGCTAGTCCCACCCCTGGTAAACATTCATCAAAATGATTTTGACAAATGTTTACAGTTATTTTTAATAAATCAATATTAGTTGAACTAGGCTTATTGATCCGTAATCTACCCAATGGAAAACCTAACAACAATAAAATTAAAGAGCAAAACGTCTCCAAGAAGCCTTTGACAATAGTTTCCTCACTCCCTTCTGCTCCATCAGATTCCAGAAGTTAACCTGCAGATCATTCATTGGATACGAGACTTCATTCATCACCAACCTTAAACAAAAGGTTTTAATCAAAGTACAGTATTCCCACTGAGCTGCCAATGATATCGGGAGTGCCCCCAGAGCTCCATACTAGGACCAACATTATCTATTGTTTACATTAAGGATTTGCCAAGCTCTGACAACTGCTGTGTTAGTCTCTTTGTTGGACCTGAAAATTAAATCAGCCACCGATGCTGCAAGCTTTCAGCTTAACATCGACGCTGTATACAACTGGTCCTGCCAGCGGGAAATGCCGTTTAGTAACACCACATACCATGTATAAGACTCGTGGGATACGCTGCTCCAGAAGCTAAATGTGTAGGAGTCGCCATGCTGACCAGCCTTCAGTTCTGCAAACACACTACTCTGAAAGCAAAAATTAGAGTCCTGGACATGATAAGATGCACGCTCCTAAACGTGGGTGTCTCTTGGCAGTCTCTCTTGCCAAATATCACAGTATGCAGATACTATCTAGGACCCCTCTTTGCAGAACACCATGCTTAATGTAGAGATAATACAAAATTGTGCTGTAAGATTCATTGCACGGCTTAAAGGCTTTGAAGGTGTCAGTGAAGACTGAAGTGAACTAGATTTTCAAACACTCCAAGCAAGGCGCAAAATCTTTATTCTGATCTGTATCCTGCAAGAAAGATGACACCCACAGTGCACTCTCGTTAGCTTACAATGAACTTTTCAAAGATCATGCAAATAGGTAAAGATTGCCAAATCTGCAGCCCATGGTGAACCTACATTTATTTACGCAAACTGTAGATGCAGCCACCGAGGATTATGTGAAATGAGAGGTCACACTGCTGATAACTGTTAAAGCATAACAGAAGTGATGCTGAAACCCTGGCCAAAAAAACTAGATGCATACTACAAAACCAATGGTGGTCAAGAGTGTTCTACCTCATCAGAGATACAGAGAGATTTAGATCTCATAATCGATGTTGAGAGGATGGCAATTTATCACAATATCTTCCAAATGTCATTAGCTACTAGGTAAAATGCCATCATAATGGAAACTGGTCTATGTTGCTCTTGTACATTTTAACTCATAGCATCAACCGGTATCCTGTGCTCTGACCAAACACTGCTCAGTGATTTTTCAACTGTAGTCAGCTTTATTGGTATTCTATGCTGATTGCACCCTATCGTAGCAATGAATATCATCCAATGCTGATGCTACATTTTTACAAATTAGCATTGATTTATCTTGAAATTCTTTCAACAAAACACTGTATGCTAGTTATTTCAAATCCTTATAAACCAAATTTTTTGATAAATAGAACATTTCCTTCTAGTACCTACTATTGAGTCCATTGCAATTATTCCTGATAAGCATGAATCAGTTGCTATAACCGGAGGAGGAAAAAATGGAAACTCCGCCATTGCACTCCAGCTGGATGACCAAGTCGTGGTCACTAACGCTGAATGCCCCGGGTTTGATTTCCAGGGGAGTTCGCTTTTTTACCAATTTTTATAGCTCCTATATTAATAATGGTGGGCCTATACATGTATACATAGTTGACACTTTTTAAACTGAACTCATCCTCAAAGGGTTAGCTGGTCAAAGCAAAAGTACAGTAAAATGTAATTCATAAATTGTCAATTGCATAATCATTTGTGGAATTGGCCAAATAAACCCCTCATAAATGGAGCAAAATATTATGGTCTCTAGGGTTTTTTCCTGACAGACGTTCACTGTAGCTTATACATGTACATGTATATTTCAATTTAAGCCTATATGTCATAATATTTCACTGTAGGATGCTGCCTTACTAGTCATTTATGATGAGAGTTTACCTGTCAAGGGGTTGGACATATTTTGCTGGCATAAATCTAGGACTTGTTGTATCTTTCTATACCTGGTGGCCCACTATAAAGGCTGATCTTGATCGAAAGAAGCACACTGCTCAGGAACCAGAAAGAGGTAAGCAGTACCACGTATCTACACTCAGTGACCTCATATTTTCTATGGGTTGCTAGCTTTAATTGTTTATATGTTTATTTCATCCGACGGTGTGTCATAACGATGACAAATGTGTTGGTAACCATATTGCAGCATTTAGTATTTTACCCATGTCCTAGCAAATTCCTATAGCCTACTCTATTATCACAAATAGTTTTCCATGTGTTATATGCTTGTCCATTGTTATAGAACTGCAGGTATATGTGCATGCGTAATGTGTAGGCTATATACTTCAGTCATGTACATTTCAGATGCCAAGTGACGGAGATGTACAGCTGGCCAAAGAAGAGCTTAGCACCACACAGGTAAATCTTATTAACTTTTAATTAATAAAATAAATTACAAATCCTGGTTGTGTCCTGTGTGTATACGCACTATATACAGCATGCTACTTTGTCTCACTGTATCTCTTGCACTCGGTACACAGCCACCACAGTGTACTCTGGCAGTATCTGGCTAACTTCGCTGTCTTCACTGGGCAGATCAGACTGATATTGTATATAATGGGCTTTATCGCAGTCTTATACATTTAATATGCTCAGGGTTGAATAGTGTGATAATTACCTTCTAACAGTCTGCCATTAGTACTTAGCACAATGTGTCTTTGTCATTGATACGTAGGGTTGTAAGGATCACAAATATGCCATCACTTATCTATCTCCCCATTTTGTAGGATTGTCGGGCAAAGCTTAGAGAAAGATATCTTAGAGTTTTAAAACACTCAACGGGCAAAGCGTGTACGGTGAACATGTATGAGTCTACTCTTCTCCAATGTACGTTCACCACGGCCGACATTCACGGCTGTGAAATTCTCGTTGAAGATTTAACAACTCCAACTGGGGAAACTTACAACTCTGCTGTTCTGCGAGCTAATGACATTGTAGCTATTACTCTGTCGGACTCTAAAGTAGCCGTTACATAAGTGCACTGTGTCCCATGTTAGAATAATATAAGTTCTAGAAGACTATACATGTACATTTGGTTAGCAAAACTATGTGCTCAAATTTTAGAAGTCTAGTTAACTGTATAATTTTTTCAGGTGACTAGTCATTGATGAAAACTGTTTGTACTGCAGAAAATATGTAACAGGTATTATAGTGGTTTTATGTTTTTCAATTTTTACCATTTGATCAGTTTCTGTTGTGATATTTCATTACACTGACAGTTATATCATATTTTATAATTACACAGTCATATATTCCATGTTAAAAGTTGTTCAGCAGGACCCAATTTGTGTATGATGATTCTACCTTTGTAAATAGTAAAAACTGAAATGGTAACATATTATTTACAATAGTAACTGCGAAGTAACACTACACATAGCGTAGGACAGGTGCAGATTTTATTCAAAGGTATATGAACATGTACATGGTGTTTATAAAGATGCATAATTTTGGTAGTTGTCATCTCCTAGCAATTCGGATCTATTTGTTCGATACATCTTTGAGCGGCAATATTTTACAGCAACCTTTGCAATTTCCGGCGCCATTTTTGTTGGGAAGTAACTGGAGGTTTTCGATTTACAAACACAGGGTGAAAGTTGTTTTGTGATCAGCAAATGGCCGATTCCGACAAACTAAGCATAGATAGTATTATAGCGCGACTTCTCGAAGGTAATAATGTGATCCTTCTGTATGTGTGGTCGCTATTATAAGTTATAATCTTAATACAAATGCACTTCCCACGAATCATAATTTGATGGTGGGTGAATACATCGGGCTACTTGACGGTATAATTGATATTATTGTATTAATCGCGTTGTTGTTTGCTAGTAGTATTTATTTTGCTGGGTAATTCATCTCGTATATGATCTGTTGTTAAACCATTAAACTTTGCCGAAATTGGTAGGTGTTTCGTGTTTGTTAAATTCTCTTTTAATCTCAATCTGTAGAGCTACTCATAACTGATAACTAGCTCATTGGTGGAACTGTTTTTTTTTATAGAAATTAATTTAGAATTGACATTCACAGTCAAATGCCATGGATTTTAGTTTTTTAAACAGCCGATATACTATGGGCGTAATAGCAGAATAAAAATTAGATTTAGGTACCAGATTTATTGTAAGTCCACGTAGTAATATTGACAGTCTTGATCAGGTAAGACTTGTGCTTGTTTGTTTTTCATTTTTGGTAAATGTAAAGGCCTATTTTTCAAAAAAACCAAAGTTACGGACTCGTTATGATTCTGATTGTAACTGCGTAACAGTATTGTATGGATAGCGTACCTATCAATGGTAAAAACATAGCTACAAATTTATATGACTTCCCGATTAGCAACTTGCTAGACATACCAACATTCTCCTATTTTACGTGTAGGCCTGTACATTGAGCTTTACTCATGTTTTAGTACGAGGATCAAGACCAGGTAAAAATGTACAGTTGACAGAAGCTGAAATCAGAGGTCTATGCCTAAAATCTCGAGAAATATTCCTGAGTCAACCCATTCTTCTTGAGCTGGAAGCTCCATTAAAAATATGTGGTAAGTAGATGAAATACGACCTGATGACGCGATTTGTATAAATTTATACTGTTAGTGTGCTGTACTGTAATATATGGTTGCCCGAGATGCTTTATTTAGTCTTGAGGTCCTTTGTGACCAATAAAACTTGTTAAATTTGCATTAGACATTGACACAATTTGTAGCATCATATAATCTGTTTACAGGTGACATTCACGGCCAGTACTATGATCTCCTTCGACTCTTTGAGTATGGTGGCTTTCCTCCTGAGAGTAACTATCTATTCCTTGGTGACTATGTGGACAGAGGCAAGCAGTCACTGGAAACCATTTGTTTACTCCTAGCCTACAAAATAAAATACCCAGAGAACTTCTTCTTGCTGAGGGGAAACCATGAGTGCGCTAGTATCAACAGAATCTATGGATTTTATGATGAATGTGAGTATTAGATTAAAGCGTAGTGGGAAATGTTGACTCTGGGCTATATGGCATCTAACTTATCGCCAAAACAAGTGCTAGCATGAGTCAGAGTTATGCCTCGCGAATGCAGTGCACTCTAAGTGAACCATAATTAGGGAGATAGTAGAAGATAAGATAGCTATTATGTGACCAGCCAATCAATCTACTGTCGTTGTGTTGCTGTGAAATTTAGTGTTGGCCATGACTTGGGACGGAATTCTTATCTCTTGTGATGCTTTGCATATACATTTGCCTGTAATATAATCTTCTACAATTGTACGTATGTAAATATAGAAGTTTAGGATCATCATGGCATTTTTACGCTGTTGTAAGTGAAGCTATGTTATTTGGCAGACCTGGCAGCCATGGCAAGGCTCAGCCAGAGTTAGACCTATGACCTTCAAGCTTATTGTAGTTTAGCTGAATGGAGGGACTTTTTTCAGTAAACAATTAGTATGTAGTGATCATTGTTGTAGTATATTAATGTAATAATGTACCATCATCACAATATTGTCAGTGAGTGATGTTATATATGTATATATGCAGGTAAAAGAAGATACAGTATCAAACTGTGGAAGACCTTCACAGATTGCTTCAATTGTCTGCCCATTGCAGCTATCATTGATGAGAAAATCTTCTGTTGCCATGGAGGTATGTATGTTTAATGTTGCCCCTCGTCGCCCCTTTCCCTAATAGACTAACTATCTATAGGTGCTGTACTTAGTGATATAATGTGCTTCCCAATATTCCTGTTAACCAGGCATGGCAGTAATTGTTATACAGTTACACTAACAGTCATAATGACTAATTCTGTAAACTATACTCTCTGTCCTCTGATATGAAACCTGAGGGGGTACCAATTGCAACTACTAATAGGTTTCCCTTACCAAGATGAACACATTGTTTGTATTACAATGAATATTGTATTCAGTTCTTTAAAAGTTGATGTTGTTTCTAGTGCTAGCACTGCAGTGTGTCATATTGCACTGTATTATTGGAGTGTAGTGTTTGAACCTTTCATAATAGTTAGTACAATAATATCCTACATACACTGTGAATAGAAATCTACATGCATGTAGTATATATACACCCACTAGTCTTCCTAGCCTCCTTCATTGAATATACATATAACTGTCAATAGCAACCAGTACACACTAAATCAATATGCTGTTATTTACCCACCAGTGTGTCGACATCTTGTTGCATAATTATTAATAATAGAAAGGGATTGCTAGTCCAAGACTCCACTAACTACCTTGTTTCCAAGTGACAGATTTATTGCATCCCTGTACTGTGCACCCAACAGTGTGCATATCATATATTCTGTGCTCTAGTTGTCTAGTCCATGTTCCTAATGTGTGAATAAGATGGATATATTTATGCTACTTGGTCCCACTATGACTAAACCTGTATATCTACCTTATTAGTCTACTAATATATACCTCAGTGTAGTCTACCAATTTCTGCCTTATTTCAGCTCTATTCTGTTGCTAATTGCTACTAGCTACCGCACGCAGGTCCAATATTGCAGGATGATTGGCATGAGAGGAGCTGAATTCTAGCTCTGATATCGGCAAAGGAGGCCTAGCTATATCAAATTCATGTCAGATTATGGTTGCCTCTAGACAGAACAGTAGTTGGTCTAACAGAATTATAATTGTTAGATAATGTTCTAATACTCTCCGTGTTCACATGTTGGTTTCTACACTGCATACAGGTCTAAGTCCCGACTTGCAGTCAATGGAGCAGATACGTCGGATCATGAGGCCAACTGATGTACCAGACAACGGTCTCCTCTGTGACCTCCTGTGGAGTGACCCTGACAAGGAGACAATGGGCTGGGGAGAGAACGACCGAGGTGTGTCCTTCACATTTGGAGCCGAGGTCGTAGCTAAATTCCTACACAAACACGATCTGGACTTGATATGCCGTGCACATCAGGTTTGTCATTTCTACACAATGTAGTGTCTACTTCACCCACTCTACCTTAGGCCTAGACTACTTGTAATTGTACATGTATGTGTTCCAAGCTGTAGGTGAACCAGACATGGTTATGCAACAGTATTCAATGACCAGCATGTCACCCCTACCAAAGACCAAGAAGTAGTAGTCACTATTTCATTTTCTTCTGGATAGTGTATTAAATAATCAGTCAATCAAGAGACAAGCTGGTCACCAATATAGTGGCCAACAATACAGTCATGTTGTTGTTGCAACAGCTTCTTCTTAGCCTCGCCCTATTATGATAATGTAGATGGTATTATAGTATACAGGTAGATGGGTTGCTCTGGTAAACCTACCCTACAGTTTCCCAGTGCAATGCTTCATCTTGTCTTGTTTACTGAGTATTCTACACAATATATACACATATATAACCAGATGGGATATTAGTACTGTTACAGTGTACACTATCTCAACCATTTCCTACTCATCCCCCATGATTCAATTATAGTAACTACTGTATAGAGGTTAGTCCATATTCTCTGAATCAGATTGCAAAAAATTGTTCGCAAATCATACTTTATGAGGCCATGATACATAATGCATGTAGAATGGGTGATGTATCCTACATACTACATCTCATGTCCTACCTACTACATCATGTATCCTATCTACTACATCATGTATATATCCTATCTACTACATCATACATGGTACATCCTACCTACTACATGTTATGTATGACATAATGTAAAATAATATAATTAATAAGTATTTGGCTGACTGAAACTTCTCTTCATACAATCGCGCAAGCGTACATGATATATCCAAACAGTTATATCTAGTATTATGTCAAGCTTAATTAATGGCCATGCGTTGTAGCAGATACATGTGTTAGTACCTACTACCTACACTATGCTTACACTGTACTGTAGTGTGCAGGTCACCTCAGGGTAACAGTATTATAAACATACCACTAATCCCTTAGTGGAAGGGATTGGGTCCTTTCATCTCATTTCTAGTACAGTAAAATCATTAGTAGTGCTTATACCTTCAGGTACAGTATCTACACTGATTAGCCTATGATCTATCTAGGAAGGGAGTTTCTCCATTTAATCTAGATTATTAATTTTTATACCCATCCAATGCATGTACACTGTTGAAGTTTAAACAACATCAGCTGTTTGTAGTATCAGTTTCAATTGTAGCATAAAATCTCTACAGTATCAGTATGCAATCCTATTCTATTAGGGAATGACTATGATGTGCATTGTATATAGGCTGTTTTACTATGGTAATACTCCCAACAGGTTGTTGAAGATGGGTACGAGTTCTTTGCTAAGAGACAGTTGGTGACCCTCTTCTCTGCCCCCAACTATTGTGGAGAGTTTGACAACGCTGGGGCTATGATGAGTGTGGATGAGACTCTCATGTGCTCTTTCCAGGTAGGTGCTACTCGTCACACTTTACTAACTGTGGACCACGCATTAGCTGTAAAATATAGTAATACACTAGCCTTGCTAGCTACATGTACATGTATAATATATATATATTATTTGTGATACTAGAAATGGTATATTACTGTACCTAACAACTTGTTCTGATTCAATCTACATGAATATGAAAATCTCAACGACTCGCTCGCTGCCATCTGCGTTCTTCCATCAATCGTTAGTCAGTCTGTCAGTCTCCCAATTCACTGACTATATCTAATAATATACTTCAATTATTGCATCAGAGCTGCTGTTGCTGACAAACAAGTAGTTCATCAATATCCCCAGGGACTTGGGCAATGAGTTAGACTACATGTTGTACATGTATCATCATGGGTTGATTATGCTGTAGGTGCTTAGCTTACTGAAGCATATTATATTATATTACACCGTGTGGGTAGTTGGACTGTGCTCAACCCATCTAGACCCATACACTGCTAGCTTACATGTGTATTTACTCTATCTTAGATATACATGTAGTTTATATAATGTCTGTACTAATAAAATACTTCTCAGACTAATGTTAGACTAGGGTGGAGCAACCAATAGTACCTATACCATAAACTACAACACAGTGAGGTCATTTTGTAGAAGTAATCATACTCCTGGGTCAATCTCCCTTAGATAGTATTGGCATTAGTATAATAGTAGTAGTGAATAGTAGTCCAGCAACTGACTGATATACTGGCTGGTGGAACAATACTTGCTAGTTAGGATAGTAATGTAATTTGAATGGTGAATTGTACTGATACAATACGCTAATAATTGACTGTCAGGGGAACGCTAATAATTGACTGTCAGGGGAACGACTTATTTGACCTGCAAATTATTGTATGAAAGTTCAACATGTGGGCAACCATGGGGATAACTCCGGCCCTCATGGTGTACTATGTACTTGTATAATACATGCTGTGTTATGGTGGTGGAGAGGTCTTCTTACTACCAACAGGAGAGCACAACTCAATAATTGAACTAGCAATATCCACTGGTGCTATGTGATAAACTTTCTAGTATTATATTAGAGAGCAATAGATGATAACTCCTGAATGGTTTTGTTTGGCTAGATTGCTTGTGAATATGCACTGCAGCACCCATCATTGTAGAAATCCCATACACATGATGAGAAAACAACTTTCTGCAACAGCGTGATATATTATTTTATGCTGTAAGTTTGTAATAGTTATATTATTATGACTCTTGCAGATTTTGAAGCCAGCAGACAAGAAGAAGTTAGGATTTGGTACATTGAGTGGTCAGGGTAGACCCCTTACCCCTCCAAGGAATGCAGCACAACAACAAAAAGGAAAGAAGTAACAAAATGCTTATACGCAAGCCTATTTTTATGTTCATAAGCATACTATTCCCAACAAGAATGGCGGAGGAGATGACAAATACCTAACATAATGAACACTAAAGGTTTTGTACATGAAAAGTAATTTGAATAGTTGTTCTATTGTAAAGTCATGATAAACGTGATCTCTATTTGGCACTGTGACATGCACACAATACTACCTTGGTTGCCTAATTCTAAAGCTGCTTGTAGTATTGTTAGATGTTGGAGTTTCATATGCGTGCAGTGGAACTGTACGTATAGAGGCAGTAAAGTCATGTATACCTGTGTAAAGGTTACCTGCACAAGTATAATACTATATGCACTTCTACTGACATCTCTGTGCTGTATTGTCACAATTTAAAACAGTAAAACACATTGTTATACAAATATTTATAGTTATCAATTCTAATTGAAAACTAAATTTTCTTAATACTTTCCATTGCTAGAGACCCGATACTGTATCACAGTTGAGTGTACCATATAATAATGGTCTAGTTGTACCAACTGATTATTTCACTCATTACTCCTCTCACTGTTACTCTAATCTAACACATCGTTGTCAACTTTTCTTAGGTTTTTGTATTGAATACACACAGGTCTTTTGATATAATTTTGCCCAAATACTGTGAACAAGGGAACTTTTGCATACTATATTTTTCCTTCTGTCAAATTACTGGTAATAATATCATGGTTCTACTATATCAGCTTTGTAAATAATAAAATAATGGTAAATTAATTCACCAATAGTATTTTATTGGACTTACAAATAGGTATAAGGCGGAGACTTTGCAGTTGGTCACATGGAGAGAACTGAGGCTAAGATATTTTTTATTAACAGGCTGTTTGCAATAAGTGCCACAGTACCCATGTACATGCGGGATCAGTCGTTTGTTGAACAGGCGAGTTTGCATTTTAGAAGGAAACTCTATCTTTCCTATCATGGAGTTATGTTCTCCCATTAGTTCTTATTGAGCAGACAACTCCCAAGTTGATTCGCTCAGCATGCAAATTGGCCTTGATCCTATCTATTGTATGTAATAGCCATAATATTTAAGTGAAATTAAAGATATATTTGACCAGGTTGGATCTCATAAGAATAGTACGAATGAACACATTTCTTTACTATCTTATTATTAATTTATATTTGAGTAATAAAGTTCACACAATGTAAATTATATTATTAATCTATATTATAGCTTCAGCAAAAGTTTAGTAGTAAATATATGAAATACGGAGTTTGAAATATACAGATATTCCATTATTTCTAGAGTTTTAACCAAATAATTATAACTAGTCCATTTCAGATATAATATTGAGAATGTACAGTAAGTATAACATGTCATTTTATACTACAAGTACATGTATATTACCGTATGCTCAGTTTGACAATTGTTTTCTACAAGAAGGCTATTCCCCAGACAATTTTCCCCAAACCAGATTATTCCACAGGATGATATTCTATGTGTGGAATGTTATGAAAGAAAAAGGTGCCGGGTAAGAAAACGAACAGATATCATTTTATGCACTTGAATATCAGTGGACATGCACAAGCAGAATTATCATAAGTTATTAAAATAATATATTATTATGGTTGATAAAGATGAACGTGTGATAATTGGTATACTTGTCTACTACCAGGGCATTACAAGAGAACACAAACCTTGACATGAGGTCTGCAAAAAGCTGGAACTGAATAATTACAAAACAGTAATCATACAAATTAAATCCATGATATTATATATAGGCTCTGCATACTAAAATGTATTAGTTATTATGGTCATATATATAGAAATAGGCCTATGTAAATCCACAATAGCAAATGTGCCAAGAGCCAAATTGGGGTCAGGGCAGAAATGGGGCACAATGGAATCCAATGATCGCGAGTTTAGGAGTGACAGATCCAGCTTTATTTAGTGAATGCAGCAAAAACAGCCCACATGAGTTCATTGGTGCGTTCATTCATAGACTCCTGTTCTACGTCAAGATCAAGCAAATCACGGGTACGCTTCATAGCGACTTCGTAATCCTCATCAGATAATGGAGCATAAGCATTTTCTAGAACATCAGAGCTGTGTGATAAAACAAGAAGAGATAGCATTCTTTTGTCCATACGATGGACATCATTGACCCAGCGCGAGAGCACAGCATCTTGTACTCTCTTCACAAGTCTCTGTTTCATTGTATTGTCTGTGAGAGGGTGAACGGTCATATCAAATAACAGAAAATTCTGCTTCTCTGTGGTACACACTCCTTTTTCTACGAGGCTCTTGGCCAGTCGTTCAC
This sequence comes from Bugulina stolonifera, assembly GCA_935421135.1. Taxonomy (NCBI): domain Eukaryota; kingdom Metazoa; phylum Bryozoa; class Gymnolaemata; order Cheilostomatida; family Bugulidae; genus Bugulina; species Bugulina stolonifera. The sequence goes on from OW285187.1 coordinate 33,174,864, forward strand.
GTACATTTCTCAGTTGATATCCCAACTTCATAGGGTTCCAGGTTTCACCTACAGTTTCATTATACATGAGAATAATAATAATATCTATGAAAATGATGACAAGCACTTCAACCTAAGTCAATTATTCCATTTACAATTATCCAGTTTGTATTACTCTAGCGATCTATTGTTGTCGTTTAATTTATACAATAGGCAACTCAACAATTGACAACATTATAATAAACAACAGCTTGTGAATAGGACTGCAAGGGTGGGTGCACCCAGTACAGAGCGGGAGTCTAACCTATAGTAGAGTAAGGTTGTAGTAATCTGCAGCACATAATATATACACATACTACACCATAAGATCCACCATTATAGCTTATAACATCCAATACATACTGTACAATGTCTATGGCTACACCTACATGTCCATGTACCTACAACTGTTTGCTTACCACTGAGATATTCAATCCATGTCTGTACTGTCTCTCCAGGGTCTGTAGCCTTGATATGCTTGAGTGCCTCATCAAGCAGCACATCACCAGTCAGTGCGCTGTTCTTCACAACAACCTTTCTGTTGAGTAGGCTCCTTCTTCTCATACCTGTCTTTTCTAACTCGACTCTGCCCCTTAGAGCTAACTCTATCAGTATACAACCTCTCAGCCCTGATGATATGCAGTCATTCCAAAAGGATGTGTAGCCCTGTGATGTCACAAGATTATACTGCATGTACATGTATCTAGCATATATAATGTAGAAAGTAAGTCATACAATGCAATATTATTCAATGCATAGAGGAGCAGAGAATGAAATTACACGTAGGTGATTTGTGGACAATAGCTACTGTGTAATTGATATAGTCACATTTGGGTAAATTTAATCATATTCTATGCACAAACAGAGTAAACCCTTTAGAGAGCTCATGTCTGTGGACCAATCCTATTTTGTACACGCATATAAAAAACTAGCAAACTACATGTATAAGTAAACTGCCAGCAAACACAACGTATAGAGGTGGGAAACCTACAATAGCAAGCTCCAAACTGCATTTATGATCAAAATCATTTCAACAAACAATTTTGGTTGTAACCATCTTGGCTCATGTGGGTATAAATGACAGTGTTGTCACTTTTAACCATGTAAATAAAATCCTAACAGTTAAATAGCCAGTTTATATAGCGATAAGGAGCACCAGAAGGGTGCAACTGCAAATATGTCACTGATATTAACTAATATTGAAATATCTAACCAACTATTGAATGAACTAACTCAACCGAGTCCTACTAAACATGAATATATGTAATATGGTGAAGTTAGGCAATAATTACCATATGGTGTATTATAGTTACAGTCTGGTAACACCTGCTATATCTAGTGTATCTACTCTTACAATGACCTTGACCATGTATTAGCTAGTAACTGTGAGTATGTCTGATAGTTGCCAACAATTCAGAAGTTATATTATTAGCACTAGCACCCATTATAGTAATATCAGGGCACTGAGCTTATGAAGAGTTTTTTGCCAAGGTGGTTTATGTACACATAGTTTCCACTTGTACAAATGTATAGCCCGCCGAATTTGTTCATTTAGTTTCAAAGTGAAGGTGTTTATGTCTACTCATTAAGTTAGTAGTGCATTCTATTGCTTTTTTTGTGTGTGACCGATTCACTAGTTAATACATGCTTAAAAGCATTCTTTCATATTTTACATATACAGTAATTTCATAAAATAAAAATGTGAAAACACAACACAGCATAGAGCTGTCAGTACTTCGTACAGCCTCAGGTGCTCATGGAAATTGTGTCATCCTAGCTTTTATGAGCATTGTATTTTTCAATGGGAAGTTGTTGATGTTTAAAAAGCTGCTAAGCAGAAAATGTTGCTATCACAACGCTCTAGTAGCTTTACGGGCCCTATATACATGTAGACATATTACCTTAATAGAAAACACTGTAATTTTTTATGCAAAAATCAGCTGTTTTTCATCATTTTGAGCTATTTTACCAACAAACATTTTAACTGAGAATACAAGGTTAATAGGTTACTTATAGGCCTACTGTTACTAGTACCAGTACCTAATACAATCACCAGCTTATTGGTAGCTAACACATTGCAGATTGCATACTGAATTCTTTCCTCTCTTCTGTTATTTAACCATCTTCTATCATTTATGGTAACCTAGTAGGTGTAGGCCTATAAGAGATTATATCATTATATCGAATAACAAAATAGTATATAGGCCTACTTACTATCATGATTATCAATATGAATATGATCATCATATCATGTTGATTTTGATTGATTAGCTAGTAGAAGTTGGTGGTGATAAAATATACGTGGGCCTATTATTAATTATAGTTATTATTATAGTTACAGTAGAGTAGTATTAGTATATTATAGTACATGGGCTTATGGCCTTTGCTTTTAATACTTTACTAAGTCTAATACTTATACTATAGTAACATTGTTACTAAACCAGACAATAATACAAGATTTTGTCTACACTATTAATACCTCTCTATCTTTTAAACCCATTAGAAGAACTTCCTCCATGAGAGTCAATTTCATCTCTTTAGACTCGTGGTCATCCTGATCTTTATCATCTTTGAAGTCTTGATCATCAACATGGTCCCAATCACCCCAATCACCTTTGTCTTCCGATGACCCAGAGGCCTCATCCTTCTTTTTACTCACATTACGTTTCGTAAGTCCTCCTGTTCTATCCATATTTTTAGTGACAAAATATCTTTCTATGAATATATGTTTAATATTCAGAATTTGAAACGTAAAAATTTTTATAATCCTCTGGGTTAAAACCGGATGTTTCTAATATTTGTGGGTCTTTTGAGACAGAGGCTATAAAGCAAGTTAACCATTGACGTGTGTAGCAAGTTCCATTTCTTTGTGCTACGTGGTAAACCTGTCCGGGCTCGTTTTGGGTGTCCGCGGACTGACGTACGTCAGCCCGGACTGTAGCACGCCAGTCCGCGCTTACCACTGCGTCGTCCGGACTGTCATATGCCAGTCCGGTCGCCCACAACACTGTCCGCCCGCTCTTGCGCCAAGTGGCGGACGCTCTGAAACACTGACCTCTCCAATGGTTTTCGTAGGCAGCAAAGGGAGTTATTGCAAAGGGGACATCAGTGGTCAAACAGGAGTGTATCATGTTATTCATTCCAAGTAGTTATAATGTATATGTAGTTGATAAAAAGGGGTTATAGTAACGATTTTGATTACGCTCCTCTTTCTGCGCTATTCAGATAAATAACTCTACGATATACATGTATAATTTCATACTAAACTAGGCTTCAACAGAAAAAATATTCTAATCAGAATTGTATTTATATTTTATATCATTCCACAACAATAAATGAATAATTAATCTCTAAATACCGATAACACTGACTTTACAATTGGAGCTTAGAACTACTGATTGCCACTGTAAAGTGGATAATAATTAATAATCATAAGAAAGATAGATAAAAGATAAGATAAAATATTTTTATTACTTATTTATGAAAATTTCAATTATTATTATATTATAATTATTTACTTTTAGACCTAGTGATATGATAATGATTAATGAAATTTTAATTTCATTTCTTTTTTATAAATTTAAAATAAAACTTAAACTTAAAACTAAAGCAGAGTTTACTAAAGTAACTTGTAGGTAAAATAAGCAAACTAAACCAATCATTGTGATTATAATTATTAATTATAATTAATATATTATTATTATTATATTATTATTATTATTGTTATTATTATAATCAATAACAATAAAAAATAAAGCCACTCGTAAAGAATAGAGTAAATAGCAGGTTGCTGTAACCCCTACCCTAGCCTATGGCCAAACACACCAAGACTGCAAGATCATAATGGTAATTGAGGCTTTCCTGAGTGTTAAATGCTATGTTTGTTATTAATCAAAAGAAAGGTATTTAAATATTTAAAATTTCAATAGTTAAAAATAGGGCTGTGCAGCTTCAGAGGAACAGAGAGCGTGACTGCAGCCAAAGCTGAGCTGGGACTACAGAATATCTATGAAAGGAGAAGAGACCACAGACTAGCCCTTGTGACATAAATACTGCAGGACGAGGACCAACACGGAGACCTGACGGCTGTCTATGATGAAATATCAAATGGCAAAGCAAATTTCACTATGACCACCGGCTCAGCTGCAAGGGGAGAACCTATAAAAATAACTGCCTCAAATAGTACCTACTAAAACAGCTTCTTGCCGCTCACTATATGTGACACAGTGAATAAAGGCTAAATTAACCTGATGAAAAGAACACAAACCGACGTGCATGTCTCAACGATTTATCCAACTCAATCCCAATCGAAAACAGCAGTACGCTGTAATAACATGAATCACTGTCTAAAACACACTGTTAAACTGAGGTACTCCCCTTGCTAAATTCAAGAGTATTCTATTCTTCAAGGGTATTCAAAGGTAATCATTACTATAGTGTATACTGTATAAGTAGGCCTATTTAGATTAGTATTACTATTTTTAGTTTTTTCTCATGATATTTTATTTTGACTGATACATTATCGATTATGCTGTTCCGATTTACTGGTATAAGAGAGGGACCGAGAGTGGTCTATTAGCTCTCAATTAAACGCACAGAGTGAATACAGACTGTTAGACTGACTAATTCAACCTTTAGTTTGTGAGACGATCCATTGGTCCAAGTGTTCCTTGTGTGTTCTGTCGTGAATACATGGGCTCTACCTTACCCTAGCTGCTCTAACACGGTCAGTTCCCGTAGGTTAAGGGAAGTCAATTGATATAAGTAAATAGATGTGACTTTATTGGATGCTCAGGAACTACTGATTAATACAGAGAACGCTTTTTACTTTTATACTAAAAGCACTTCCAGCTGGTTCTGATATTGGTCAGGACGACTAGGACATAGAAACTGGCAGCCGAGGTACGATAGAAAAGGTCGGTCCCTCTAGGTTGGATGCAGGAAATTTATACAAAATACATGTATGCAACTATAAAACAACTAGGCTATACATTATGCGAAAGAACACTGTGGCCTATTACACAGACTATGCAATATGCAGAAAGTAGTTATGTGGAGCTACAGCAAACTATATGCAAGTGTATAGGCTTATACACAAGAACTACTAAAATTGTCTGGATCACCAGAATGTTTTGAACTAGTGTGTTGCAATCTTGTATTTTTTGAAATAGTTTTTTCTGGTTTTAGGTTTACTGAATCACGCAGCAGAATTAGAATAACATCAAGCTAACCGGCCTTGTTAGATGTTATTGAGTACGCCTCCACATCTGTATGCATGTATATGTGGATAATTACAAGAATTGAAAGTGCAACCCAACTACGAAGACGATAATTATATTATGTACTATTCAAATTTGTGTATATAATGGTACACTGCTGTAATGCTATCATATTGACCTATTTGAAGACCTACTGAATTATTGTATTTCATTGATAATGTACAGGCCCTGTACAACCAATTTGATGTTGTCGACCAATTTGAGGTTGTCTTGTCATATATTTCTGTATTGTTCCCTATAATGTATGCACATTCTTTCTTACACTGTTGTATTAATCTGATGTTATATTTTTTTTGCTCTACCTTATACTTTTACATAAAATGTGGGCTTATATAGGCCCATGTCGGAGTTACCTTGAATGTGAATTAACAATATAAATATTCCAATATTCTATAAAAATATTGTTATTCTCTTGTTGTGCATAGTGGAAATATCCATAATAATCCAATACTAGACTGTCCTGTAGCTTATCACTATCCGTAATGCTAACTAGCAAACTGAGCAGCCATCTCACGGTTACAGGTTTGAATGACCCACAGAAATACCCCACTTGCAAAATATGCGGTGTTCTGATTGAAACACCGTGGCTGTGCTCATAAAATTTGATAAATTGCTTAGTCTTTATGCTAGAAGTAATAAATTTAGTGAAAATTTGGAGGAAAAAGGGAGCTTTTGGCAATATGGGAGCAGAGTTTCAAAATCTGGAGTATCTTTCTGGAGACTTGGCAAGTTTGGATGTGGATGCTGTATTTTTACATGAAAGAAGTCTCGGGTTTTTTTGTACCATTTGTCTTTTTGTTGACTTGGAATAAAATTGTAACTCTCACTATATACATCGTACTTTATACTGGCTGCAATAGTAATTTAAAAGGGATAACGTATTATGTTTACATGTATATTTATTCTATTGTTAGTGGTCTACATGTAAAAGCATTAGAAATCATAAGCTATCGATCACGATTAGAAGTTGTCCTTCCATATTTGGTCCACCTAATAGAGTAAAGTGTCAAATACCAAAGCCATCCAAATACAGTAATTTTAAATATAAGAATTGTATGGAATTATAGAAAGTGGATCAAGTGAGGTTTATGTATTCAGGCTGTTACATTGTTTCATCTGACTCTGTTGCTCTAAATTGTGATTTGTTGCTAAAATGATATAGTAAAATGTACATTACAAATATCTTTTCACAAAGTTTAGTATACTATTAATCAGTTATTATAATCATTATACTGGTTTTGAAGGTTTTATATCATACAACTATGTTTTAAAAAAAAATGAGCATAGATATAAACAGGGCCGTAGCGTCCTAAGAAATGTTGGTGGGGCCAAAATATTAGGCCGGGGGTCCAGGGGGCTGCCTAGGCCTCCTGGCGGGGTCCGGGGCAGCGCCCCGGCCGCCGGCGCCCTGAGAGTGTTTTTCAGAAAAATAGAGCAAATTTGAAGCAGTTCAGGCTTATGAAATATACCTGTGTAATAACCCAGCCTCATACATATATATGCATGTACATGTATACATTGTATCTGTTCACAGTTATGACTGAACATAATCATTCAACTCTAACGACATTTACAAATACTTTACTCCTTTACAATGATGAAAAACATGCAATGAAATGAAGTAGAGCTACGAATCTACAAAAAGCGGCTGAAAGCATGTGTTTCTTTCTTACCATAGAGATATTTCTTATTTCTCCCTATAAGATTGAATGCCTAAGTAAATATATTGACAACAATGTAGGGCAGACAAATAGCCGAATCCAAAAAGTTTGTTCAATTGAAAACTAATATAATTGTTTAGATTTTCAAGGTTTATATTTTTTAACACACCCAGTACATGGACTGTGTATATGGTACCTCTTATACTGTATACTGAAATAATCTTCAAATTTAGAGTTATCTCCCCTGACAGGTTTTCAATATCTAAAATGTTACATAACTGCAGTTAAGTACAGTAGTATTTAGAATTTTCTAATATAAAAGTGTTTAGCACACTTATTATCACCATATCCTTACATATTTTGTAAACCCCGCAAATAGGAAAGTAGAAGAAACTTTTAACACTTATCGGACCAGGATAATAAATTGACTACATTTCGACTTTGCAATGCTAAAAGTTGAGACGGCCAGGCCGCACGGCCGTATAGGGCACTACGGCCCTGGATATAAACGTAGTAATTGCACCACATTCTCACGAATAAATAATGTACGTAATTATAAAAACAGGAATGCAATAGAACTGTGGTAGATTCTAGAAGTGTTTTTGCAAGCTGGTGTTGTAAGGCTAGGGAAGCTGTTGCTTTTTTACCTATATAATAGGAGTTAGCTACATGTAGCTCTAGCTGCATGTAGCTATTTTAGATACTTATATATAAGGGATTTTTATATACAGTAGAGAGAAGGAGTAGAGTAAGTAGAGAGAAAGTGGAAGAGAAGTTGAAGTGTTAATAAAAGTTAGATCTGCAAGTGTCTAGACAGATCCCGGAAAAGGTTATGGAATGACAGTTGAATGAACAGTTGAGAATCCATAACAGAACTAAATAACACTATGACATTGATATTGATTAATAATATTGCTAATGGAAACAGAAATGGCGCTTATCTATTTCAATGGCCACACTTAGCTTTTGTATAGCTTTGGGAAACACCGCAATCGACTTCATTTAACTCGATGTGTATCATAGTAAAACTGAAATCGCGTCAATGGACGCCCTGGTGTCAAGTGGCCACTGTGGCGTCAAAGAGTGGATGCCGTGGTGCCGTCCGGACAAATCGGACAGTCCTACAGCGGACGATTCTACGTTGCAACATTTGCAAATGTTTATGTTATCACATTAGTGAGAGCTCATCAGAACATAGCACTGGACTAACAAGCGCAGGTGGCTCTTATTACATAAGCAAACAATGTATTTTTTAGTAGCTGCAGTGTAAAGTAACAGCGCTATAGTAATTTCTCCGGACAATATTTTTTCAACGATTATTACAGTAGCAAAGTTCCTAGAATTCTAGTAACTTTGATGTAAGCAGCATAGTGTTACCTTTCCAAAAAGTTACTCTGAAAACTGATTAATATTGGCATGCTAAAATATTAAGACAAGGCTCAACTGTAGTCATTTATTTAAAATGTTGCAAATGTCAAAACTCGGCGCAATCGTCAATTGAATTTATTTGCAATGTGAATGTGAATGCCACTTTAAAATTAAAGTTTATTATTTTAAGACCAATACTATACTTAAAAATCCAATACCAGTGCAATGCTAAAATTCGATGTGCGCATCATTGAGTAAAAAACTAGACATGTTAAAAATAGAGTCTAAGCTGCTTGCTAGAAAATGATTATGTTGCCCTGTTGGCTTGGAGAAAAACGTCATTTCATGAGCAGTACCTTTGTAGTGAGATGTATTTTGTATTTGTGTCTTGTATAATATGAACTAATAAACTGTCAATTAAATCATTTCAATTGTAGGAAAGAGCCATGCTTGCAGAATTTGTCAACAACCTGTCCTTTGAATCGTCTCTGCTCATTAAAGATTCAGTGGATAAAAGTGCTGCATGTTTGATAGAGGCACTGATACAACAGGCTTTAAATCAGGGGAGACAAGTCATACGTGTAAATACTGAACCAACATTTGCTCATCATCCCACTATACGCCATGAAGTTACAAATATTGACGTGTTTGATCGATATGATACAATGCAGGAGAAACTATCAGATGCCATTACTTCTGATTCCTATGTAATCTTCCCATCATTGTCTCTGCTTCTCTTTTCCTATCCATTCTCGCAATTTGCCCAGATGTTACGTCTACTTAAAGAAGATGTTAAAGTGAGTGGTATAGTAGCCCTAATACATACTGATGTGCTACTCAAAGAGGAAGTTCTACCTATGACAGAGTATTTGTTCAACTCAAAGATTCATGTCTTGGCTCCTGAGCATGAACTCGCTGCTACGTATTATGCACAGGTGAAATGCTTGAGGCGTAAGGCAAACGGTAAACTTGAGACTTCAGATGAATACTTCTCAATTGATGATTCATACAGCTTTACACAAGTACATGCATCATCTTCTGCTATAATCAAATCATACACAGAGGCAGAGTCCAGTGATATAGTATCAAATCTAACCTTCAATCTGTCGCTTAGTAATAAAGAACGAGAAGCAAAAAACAAGCTACAGCTTCCATATTTAAAGAAGGACTCTGAGAAAGCAGTTTTGCTTTCTAAAAATTCAAGGTATGAGAGACTTACACTCTTGATAAAAAAATTTCAATTGAAACATTTAATGACTGCTAATTACACTCGTGGTCTAGTTAAATCTCTTTCTTCTTTTTTAAACAATAGATCGCTGTGTTTCATATTTTAGCATAATGGGTCATCCTGCAGTATCGATTGGTGATGAAAGGCTTGCAAGCAGTGCTGGGGGAAAAATATATTATCATTATGATGATGCAGACGATTTTGATGAAGAGGATCCTGATGATGACTTGGATATTTGAACATGTTATTTTCTATCTGTTTTAAATTATGCGCAAAAAGGAATAGTGCTTTAACATTATTTTGGGATAATGTTTTGTAAATAAATATTAATATCAATGACCCTCAAAACTCAGTCAAAACATGAAAACACCTACAACTGGCGTATGCTATATACATGTACCTATATACCGTACATGTATGAAATTGAAAATTGAAAACATGTACTGTAAGATGTGCATGTACATGTCATCATGATTGTACAGGACACATTATTTTGTAATGACATTCACACGCTCAATCGCAAACTAACAGAAGTTGTTTCCCCAATATTTGTTCAGGGTGGGGCTCATAACTCCCAGCCATATTTGTAACTAGTCCAGTTTGTTCGAAATTATGCCGGCTCTACCAGAATCGATATTAAATTGGTTTGTAGCTATAATAGAGAAGACAACGATGTTACACTGACTAAAAGCAGACAACCAGCAAGTATTGAGCAGTAAATATTCTAAATTGATGATGATTATTATTATCTATTTAATTATTAATATGATTTCTACATAACTTTATAATTCGGTTGAGGACTGGGGTACCTGGAAGTTTGAAATAATTAGTTACTAAATACATGTCTGTATTTGCACTTGCTGATTGAAGTATATTATATTTAGTAAAGTATAAATATAGTACAGTATGAGTATGATCGGAGTATGTATAGAAGAAGAATTAGAATAGTATTTTTAATTCTATATTAAAATTATAATTATATTATTATATTAATTAATCAATTTAATGTTTATTATTTTATATTAGAAGTATTTATATGCTATTTATATTCAATATAAATAGCATATAAATATTGATAACACAATGACAATCAGTGATTGTCAAGTCATTGTGATTGTGTCATCAATATTTATATCATAATTATGAATGATACATAATTATCTTATGCTCTTTATATTCTTGAACACAAATAGCATATAAATACTTATAAATAATAATATTTATATTTATATGCTATTTATATTATACTATTATAATTATTACCTATAGGAAAATCAAAATCAAGATGATCTTTTTTGTTTGTTACAATAATTAATAAATTAAAATTGATTAACTATCGAATTATTATTATGTATATGAAATGATATGAATGATTGAGCAGTTGAGCCAAACGACAGATCTTAATGAATCATTGTCATAGACTATAGAGCAAGGAGTAGAACCAATGAATATTTATGTGGCATTCATTTCAAATTGAAATCCATCCATTATTATTATTATAGACTATTATATGCTTATATTATTATTATTTTATTATAATTGTTTGATATTGGTTATTGACTAAATATTAGGGCCCATTTGTAATCAAATCATTTTTGTTATATAGTTCATAGTGACTACATAAATTATGACTTGTAAATGTATTTGTATGTGTATAAATTATATTAAATAAAGGATGATATTATATTAATATCAGCAGTTAGTACCAGTTGAATGTTGGTGTCATAAAATTTAATTATTCATGGTTTGCGTCTGCCTTTGTTATGTGCTCTGGGATATATTTGTATCTACAGCTCTACTATAATCATAATGGAAGACGCTGCAGAACTGGCTGTGCTAAATGAAACTGAAGTGTCCAACTGCACAGAGCTGAAGGCTCAATCAGTATTGGAGTATGACAAAGCAAATGAGCTTGTAGCAGAACTGCAGCAGAGAGTACAGCAACTTTCATCTGATATGCTAGACCTTCAAGGTAAACACTGTAAATTTAAATATTTTGACCATCAACTGGCTATTACAATAGTACAATTTTTAGATATTGGGCATCAACTAATTATTGCTATTGTATATATTTCCAGTCAAGTGTGTGGATTTCTTGGTTAATGTCTCATCCGAATGGGGTCCCGAGGCTGACATAAAAACAGCAAGCATAATATCAACATGTGCAGACTGTCAATCTTATTACACTGATGTTGCATGCAGAATGAGTACCTTAGAAAAGGATTTGATGCCATCTATGAATAATATGTATGATGCAACTGAACAGAAGAGCCAGCAACTTTCACAATGAGTTGTAAGGCCTATGGCTCCTTTACTGCTTTGTATATATTCTTGAAGATATTTTACTTATATTGTTAACAATACAATATGTAATATGCATTCTCAAGTTATAATAATAGTATTTGTCTATAGGTTGGTTGTAAAATGTTACCTTAAAGTCCAACACTAAAATTGATTATTTCAATGTAATATTTAATATAATAACGTTGAGAAGTTACTGCAATTATATAAAAATAGTATTAGTTCTCTGAAATAAATATAAACAATCCTCTTGCTTCATTGTATTCTTACAATGTTGAGTGCAACAGTTGTACTGCAACCTTTCTATCTGGCTAATACCTCTCTGTATTGGTCAAATATGAATGTAGGAATGTGAGCTTCTATAACCTGAAATAAAATATGTATGATAGACTTAGCTTCAAGTAAAATGTAGATTATATTAGTGAGCATTACTACAAAACTTGTTTCGCACAGGAAATATAGTATTATATCAACAAATTTCTCTATCAGGGAAACTAACCAAAGGGTTTAGCTTTACATGTTGTGGTCCAATATGAAATCATTGTTTCATGGTGATTTATTACTAATCGATCGCCTCTATGATTTTTGCGTAGTTGCGTGTGGGAGACAAGTTGAAATGGGTATATTTACCTTTCGGCGGATTCTTCCATGATATATATACTCCTCTAAAAACAACATTCCACTAACGGCATCGGATGGAAGATCTTGAACCTTTTGACTAAAATCAGATGGTATTTATAAATAATAAAATTACCAATATACAGCAGATTTACAATAGTAATAATTTTACGATAAACTGTGATCCAGTGAAAGTCAGTTAGACTGTATCTGATCCAAACTCAGTAAAGTCATTGGTAGTATTAGTGAAATTCTGCTGTCATATGTTTATTAAAGAACCTCTTACTTTGAGGAACCTTCCAAGGATAGAGACTTGATATACTGCGACATGAGCTGGAAGAATATATCTGTCAATGATGAGTTGAATTGTTTAAGTACCGTCAGACATCCCACAACAAATGGTGCTCCATCTAAGCCATCAGCCATACGCTTTGACATCATGGTACCTGGTCAGTCGAAATGATAAACATGTCATTACCTCAACACAAAATTTTTTATTTTAAAAAATGAAATGAACATAATCCAAAATATATTTTATGCAAAATTTGTGATGCTTACCAACACTCTTGATGTACTGCAGTTTTGGCAGCTGAGTGATGACCAGCATGAACATAGCCAAGGGCAATGATGGTATATTTTTTGTTGTGATATAAATCTGTAAACAGAAAGTATACAAAATGTAACATAAATACAAAACAAAGTTCATCGATCTTATCACAACCTTTTACACATAAATGTATACTACCTTGTCAAGAGGGTTAGATATTCCAGCAGTCTCTAGATAACTGGTCAGCTCGTACATGAGAGGGTTTTCTTCACTAGGGTATGGTAAAGCAGGATCTTTGTAATGCTTTTCAATATCATTCAGCAAAGCCCTAAAACCCATTATTCACAGTTGGTCAGACAAATTATTTACCTTTGAGTAGGATATAATATATTAATATTTGAAGATTTGAGAAATTTAAAATTATCACACGACTTCAGTCCAGAATTGAACTTACGAATTCATGTTTGATAAAGCACTCGCTAGAAATTTAGAGTCAAACTTGGATGATGTAGCCAATTCATGTGCAATGTGTTTCCTCAACAGCTGCATCTGTCCAATCTGCAATTGAAATAAACAATCTGTAATTGCTCATTGCTATAAACTGGTAAACTAGTTAATCCTAGTTAATTAATGCTACCTTTGACATTGGATAAATTATGCCGAGTATCATTAGAGTTTGCATTAGCTGCAAGAGAGGACTGTTCTAATAATAATAATTTCGAGGTTGTACCTTCAGGATAGAGTTGACAAATGGGGTCCAAAGACGATTGCCTACTTGAACTATCTGCTGGTATGTTTTCTGTTCCGGAGCTGCAAAATGTAATTGATTTTAATCCACCTGAATGAAGCTGGTCACACTGATTTCATTACTGAAATAATATGCTTCAATACAAGTAGCCAATATAGAGCATATTCCCCTTGCTGGGATTTTACAGTGTTCGTAGAGCTTGATAAACGTTCACTCACATGGCAATCGGTCAATAGGCATGAGATTTGACTCGGCCATTGCCTTGACATCTAGCCAAACTTTTTCTTTCGTGACAACCTTTTCCAGGTACTTGACTAGCTCTTGCAATTGCTGTACAATCATGAAGGAGAACAATCTGTCCAAACCCGTCAATCCCATTACGTCAACACTTTGCTGTGAAATAAGGTAACATCAGATAAAAGTCATTATTATACAATATACACCTAGGGAATTGGAACTACTCCAAGATGATGTCACAATACACACACATGTACATTGTACTATGTACTTATAAAAGACAAGTTTACCTGCAATTGGTGTGCCAGCTTACTGTTAACAACCTCTTCCTTAGTCTTGTAGTCGTACCATGCACTCATTGGGTCAATGTATACAGTGAGCCTAAGTTATATATATTTACAATATCAGTTGTAGAACCAAGAAATACAAAGCTGTGTTTGACTAAAAAGTGTACATTGGACAAAATATTATGGTAATAGAAACATAGTGAAAAAGTGATTATTTACCGTTACCAAGAACAATTGATAGAATGTCATCAGGAATATATGCAGTGTAAACATCACTAACCTAGGGTCTGTAATCCTCAGTATCTCTTGGGCTAATCGGCCAATAAAGTTAACAGAGCTGTCCACTGGTGGAAACCTTGGTATAGGAATGGTTTTGCTCTGATGTATGCTTTGGAAATCGAGCACCTGTGAAATAAAAGAACTTCAATGTAACTCTGTGGAGCAACATAAATTTCGTAGCTAGCTCTGTTCAATCACCTGGCTGGTTTTTGTTTATAAGCAAACTATCACAATAATAGTGAACAACAAACTATAGTGAGGATAACCAGCGATTATGTTATGTACTTGTTGATGTATTTGTTGGTCATCTTTCATTGTGAAGTATAAGCATCCTAAATTACATCTACCTTTATATCATACTGTTATACCGCTAGCCAGCTATAGAAATGCCTACCTTGGTTCTCAGGAAACTGTTACACTCCTGCTCAACATTGTAGTTGACAATACGAGACAACTCCTCCTGCCATATCTTTAACCCATAGATGTCCACATAATCCTGAATGTACTCAAATGAGCGTCTGAATCCATCCATCCTAGAGCCAAGCTCACGAAGCCGAGGCATCAGCTCGCTAGTCTGAACAATAAATTTTTGTTGTTGATAAACTAAATCTTGGTGATAGTTAAACTGTTTTACATTGTACATTGCAGATAGATTTTGGGCCAGTTTTGTGTATAACAATAATACCTTTGCTTTGGGGTTGAAGATGAGTCCTTTGTACAAGGCATAAGCAACTTGTTTAACCAGCTCCTTCCTGATCCCGTCCTCCAGCAGCTGTTTAGGGTCCACCTTTATAATGCCCATTAGTGTCGTCTTCATCATGAGAATACCCTCTGTGAACACTGATATTGCATAGGTAAGCTCTGCCACCTACATATTTATATACAGCAGCATACTAATGGTGAGTGACAGTTGATAGTTACTATTAAAACAGCAGGTATTTATGAATATAATGTAACCACATATACACACATATAAAACAGGTCTTACTTTATATCTCTCATCTAATTGGGCAAACTCTCTCATCTTCTCTTTATCCAGTCTGGTGGGAACTTCTCTAATCTTACTAGTTTGTAGTCTAATAATCTGATCCAGCAAAGAGAACATAGTCTCTGGTATAATCTGTAAAGTTCACTTACCAATATTACCAACATTAACATCCCAATAGCACAAACATATTGGTAAATACTGTACATATTGCAGCAAATACTCTGCGTTACAATATCACCTACATTACAGATGTATGTAAATTATACCGACAGTGTTAAACAACGTAGATGGACGTACCTGCAGCACTTTCCGCACGTAGGACACGAGCTCTCCAGAGTAGTACTGTGACACACTAATTAGATCTGGACTCTTAGCCTGACTGATTCTCATCAGTGGAAGATCAAGAGCTGAAGCAAGCTACAATGGATTTCATTGACACTGTAGCTACATGTACATGTATATTGGCAAACACTATAATATACAGTACAGCTATATGTAGGTAGGTTATGTAATAATATGTGCAAATTCTGCAGCAAATAACGAGATACTGATATGAGAAATATACCTTGAGAAAAGTAGCTCGCAGTTTGATGACCAGATTAGCATTCTTCTTTACTCCTTCCTGCATGTAAAATGTGTAACTACAACAACACCACAGAAAGCTTTAATGCACACATACATGTACATGTAACTACACGTACTACTACAACAACACCACAGAAAGCAGTAATGCATACATAACTATATCAACAGCAACTTGTGTGGCATGTGCCCCTTTTAGTTCCAGCTAGAGTGTGTGAGGTGTAACTGTAATTATTACTACACAGGCATAAGTGACAAGGAGATATTTAGTGAGTTCTGCAAGGATCCACCTGTCTATCAACTGCCAAGCATAGCTCAGGTCTGACACTATCTGCAGATTTATGAGGACTTCTTCTTTGATGTTGATTGTTCTGATCATCTGGTGCAAGTACTTCCTGGTGTCTGCTAGAAACTGCTTCACTTGTAGGTTTGAGTCTAGCTGGTGGAACTCTTGTACCTGTTACAGCATGCACACACTACATAACTATAATAATACATGTATATAACATCCAGGTCAATCCAGTATAGTAACTGTTACAATACTGGCACTATCTGGGTTACAGTGTAACTTATAAAGTAGATGTAGATGTATAATGAGACTATTAGTATGCTATTTCAAAATCAAACACCAATGCTAGGTTTATCCAACTAAACAATGTACAATATGCTCTAAGTGATGCAACATACCTCTTCCAGGGCTTGCATTAGTTGTACAATTTTACGGCCGGCCGAAGTGGAGTCTTCATAACTTAACGAGTCCATTTGTACACTCATTGTGGAGAACCAGGTTTGTAACTTGTCTATAAAATATTGCTTTAACAGTATGCAACACTATAAATCATGCCATTATATCCTAGATCTAGCTAGAACAATAGTCATTCTCTAACACCTTTGAATTTGAAATTAATTTTATTCAAGTGGACAACCTGCATAGCCACTTGTCACTTGCTAGTCACTATCAACATCAAATGTTAAGTGTACATATATGTATATACACATGTATCTATAACTACATTATATTTCCACAACACAGCCAATCCTACCATTCTTCTCGACTCTTGTGAGAGGTTTAGTTCCAGAGAAAACATCTGCCAGTTCCTGCATCCTCTCTTTACACTCTTTCTTACAACTTTCCCATTTGTTTTGCTTTTCATCCAACATTTTCTGGAACATCTAAAATAGTGGAACAATATACATTTACTACTCACTCTCAATGCAGAAACAGGAGTCTGCCTACTTTATTGCACAGATGGCAAGAGAACATATGAATACGCAACACTATTCAGAAAGTTTGAAAGGCTTGCCTCTCTTAGCTTGAGTTCCAACTTGGCCACATTCATGAGAACCTGAAGAAGTTTGAGGGGGTCATTCTTACTTTCCTGTATAACCTGCTCACGTATTAGTCTACACCTTTTATTAGCTTCCACCACTACAACATTTAAATGGCACAATCATCTCACCTTCGTGTTCACCAAATTTAACATGAAGACTGTTTACATAGATACATAGTATTCGTTGACCTTGTATCTAGTTTTTTTGGAACAATCAATTGGTTTTAGTACCATTATCTTTCATTGAAGAAATTCTTGTATCAGTTATATTACTAAACTCTTATCATAGATATAAAAGAGTACATGCAAATGGAGTACTCACATGGATTTAGTATCTGTGTGTGTAGCATGACCCATCTTATGGAGACATTTGATTCTCTGATCAGAGCCATGAGTTTAGATATGTTATCCAACACATACACATCCTGCAGCACTCCCTCCTTCAGCATCTGTGTCAGCTTAGGCTGTACTTGAACCAACTTCTTAGCATGCTAAAATTGTAGGTAAACATGTAGACAGGAGAAAAATCATAATTATACAATGCATACAGTTAGACTATGCTAGAAAAGGTTGCATTCACAGTTGTCTTCTCTTCAAAAAACGAAGAGAAAGAGGCGACAACTTCAAACTAAAACACAATTACCTGTAGGTATGCTATGAGTTCGTAGGATTTGGGATATAATAACGATAATATGATACGAATATATTTATGTGTATATTGTATATATTTATATGTACATGAATATATTTATGTGTACATTGTATATATTTATATGTACATGTATATATTTATGTGTACATTGTATATATTTATATGTACATGTATGTATTTATATGTACATGTATATTATCACAACCCCATGCAGACTCTTTGTATAGAGTTCAGTTACATACTTTGATCGACTGCTCCTTCACATTGTTCACATCTAGTGTATTGTTGAGTGCTGTTGAAGCTGCCTTGAACTGCTGCCATGCATCTAGTAGATTCACAGTGATTCCCATGTACACATTTATCACCTGGAAATAAAGATATCATGGAACAGTATAACAAACAACCGACAAAGTGCAGCAGTTGTAATATGGACGTCTAGTAAAAAAGTGGTGCAAATGTTGACACACGTACATTTTACATGTATATAAAACATACCCAGTTGTCTGGAAAATGCTTGTCCACTATCTCTCTCATTTTAGCAGGCTGAGTATGAAGTACATCAGGGCAGAAGAAGAGGATAACATAGAGCATCCCAGCCTGAGTTCCTAGAGCTGTACTTCTGTGTTCAGGGAGGGGGTAGGCAGCTATCTGATTGTAGACATCATCCGACCTCAGTCTTCCTATGACCATGTCCACAAACTCTTCATTGATCGGTATTCTCCTGTTCATTACATGAATTGAGTTCTTCACTGATTGAGTCACATTCCATGTTATCACTTTAATTGTATTACTGATTTAGAGAGACAACTCCCAATCGAATACAGATTATCCGTGTATGCAGTTAGTTTATGTGAAGATATTTTTAATTTTTGATTGAGCGGTCAAGGACTCAATTTCACATCCATGAACATGCCCATCCTTGACTGGGGTTTGAGCTTGAGGCCTCCACGGCACTTAATTACCTAGCACATTAGACAGAACATGCTACCACTACACCAGCCCGGAAGCTTCTTCGGTGAGCAGTAGTTGCGCACTCCTCATATTATATCCTGCATGTGTAGATAAATCACAACTATGTAATAAATAAGAACAAATGCTCACTTGAAGTATGAGACAGGATAGTGAGGGGGCTGCTTTGCTCCAGGCTGTAAACTGAATCCTGTACTTCTCATCAGCTTACAAACGTCATCTATGTTAGAGTTGAATGAAGCATTCTGTGCGCTGGAATGCAACAGAGAAAGAAAATTATACAGTGAGCGAATGCTGTCACTAGTTTCACTTTCCACAGCTATTCCCTGACAGGAAGCAGGAAGGTGCCCTTACTGACCCGGTAACAAGAGCAGTTTAACCCGGGATGTCCTTGACCATTCTGACGGGGCTCAATCCCTAAATCTTTTGGTCAGAAGTATAGCACGGTGTATAGGTACAACACATGTAAGTAAATAATAATCCATACTCATATGTACAATATCAGAAGATATCTGCTACTCCATCATCATATTGCAATTTTCTACGAAAATTTAATTCAATGTAAAGGAGGGCTTTTGTTCACAGTACAAAGAAAAGTCGCAATTCCGTCATGAATTTAAACTATGTAATACATTTCATATAGTTACAGTGTACCTATATTCTCTATTTGGGTATAAAAATACCATAATAGTCCGAGCTACCTGTATCTGTGGTAAGAGACGAGCATCCTCTCCCTCACTATCCCTTCAACTTTGAGATCCACTACCAACAGTATCACACCATAGAGATACAGAGCCTCACACTGAATAAGGAAATCATCAATACAAAATTGTCATCCAACCAAACAGCAACACAGGTCAACATATTTGTGCTCCTCCAACAGCTAGTTGTATAATATTCATACCAGTTAGTGCTTAGACTTGAATCAGAGAAATCAAATATAAATTTACCCCACGCTAATCATCTAGAATGAATGTTCTATTAACTTGGTTAGACTACTAGACTTACCAGCAACTGTTTACCGTCTCCATTTAAAAGGACGCTTTCCAAGGTCTGCTGTATGTATACACCTTCCTCTAGCTCCTCTAAGAATCTGAATAAATAATAGACAATGACAGAGAATATCCAATCAAAAGCAACATGACATAGAATATAAGTAAATGTAATGTAAGTAAAATTGGAATAACCAATATTACTCTAAAAGTAGATATTGTTAGCAACGTTTAACTTTCATGTTTTTCGTGTAAGGCAAAATTGCCAATAATTTCAATTGATATTATATGCTTCCGAATGCATCTTGTGGTTATGCTATAGAATTGTAGGTAAACTAACTATAACTGCCAGAATTAGGAAAAGAGTTTGTTAGAATTGCTTTGCAGCATGGTAACTAAGTTGCCAAGTGAAGATCTAATCACTATATAACACTTGACTGCAAGCGGCGAACCTGTTTAGGTCTGTAACATATTTGTGAATTCCTTCAAATGCCAAGTAGAACCTATTCAGTATATCTATGTGATTCTCTCTGAACTCGTCATCAAAATCTTGAAGATCCTATCAAATCAATACAAGATATAATTATACAGCAGGCACACACGATAAAAACAAAAAGTAAGTATAATTCTCTAACAAACCTTAGGCGGTGAAACAAATGCTTTAGCAACAAATAAAGTCTTACCACATTAGATTCTATTCTGTTGTCATAATACTCTGCACTGTTAAAATAGCTGAAGTCAAATATAATATCAGCATATCTGCCTTGTTCCTGTTTGCCATCTAGTCGAAAGGCAGGCGGAACAAACTCTGAGAGTCGTAATATTTCAGCTATGATAGCATTTCCTCGAGAGACCAATCTCAACAAGGTTTGTCCACACGCATTATTCTCCGCCAAAAAATCCATGAACTCTACAAGAAACAAAGAACATAGTTACAGAGGTTTGCATTATTCATTGCTAGTAATAAAGCTTGCAACTCGTGTACATCTGTTGCAGATTTTTCCTTGGAAGCAATATGGTCTTGAGCAGACCTCTGGCACTCCGCCTAGCATGTAACTGATGCTGCAATCACAGCTACCTCCGCTACCTTCAAAAATCAATGCCTTAAAGGCCACACGTATAGCGGCAATCAGTCCGCAAACACGAATGGACAATTCCACAAAACGCCTAAATCCAGCCAAAAACCCAACAGTTTAGGCTGCATACAAGAAAGGTAGGCTTATTTAAAATCTATCTGAAAATTTTAAAGCCCAAAGGCAGATAAATATTTTAATCTTTCACTATAATAAATTACTATAATGACTATCACTACACAATAACGATAGTCATAATCTGAATTATTTACAGACAAATTGATTCTCAAAACAACCAGGTGAAATTCCAGGAAGATTTAGGTGGTCTTCCTAAATGGGAAGAAGAATGGAAGATGCTTTTCTATCTCGAGAAATGTGCTCAACTGTAAGTAACTCAAAAGAAGAAGCATCCAGGGGCATACTATAACATGAGAAATCACCAATTGAGCAAAACCAAAGATGCTAAGTATCTCAGTGTGACCATAGCTTCAAATATATTATGGCCAACCCACACAAATACTATAACAGCAAGAGCCCTATATAAACCGGCTTTTGTTCAACGTATCATTGCACACTGTACACAACATACCAAGATTTTTGTCCACCAGTCCCTGATATGCCCCAATTAAAATATGCTGTAGATATCTGGGATCCCATACCTCAAAAGAGATAACTAAATTAGAGTCTGTTCAAAAAAAGGCAGCCCGCTGTGTCACTGGCGACAATGAAAAAAACAGTTGAGTAACCAAAATACTCCACAATGACAGTCTTGAATGGCCACCAGTCAAACAGAGGAGGAAAGAACTCAACTTGATCCTCTTCCACAAAGCATACCAACATAAAGTAGATATAAAACTTCTACTGGATACAAACCCACGCAGTTCCCATCAAAGATTTCTCGCTCTGAGCTCCAGAACAAAAATCTTACACACTGACACTAACACACACTCCTTCTTTCCTTCAGTAATCCGTGCATGGAATAACCTGCCAATCAGTGTAGTTCAGTCAAACACTGCTGACTTTTTCAAAAAAAGCTGACACTGACGTAAACCAAGGCCTTATTTACTTAAATTCAGCCAATACAGTCTAGAGATACCTGCAGAAAAAACTGTCCGGACTCACCAGGAAAGGTAAAAATCAAAGGGCAGGCAGTCTATGCCTGACTCCCTTCGACTTCCTTTGTGTTCCAAACTCCGCGAGACAATTCTACATATTAATAATACAAAATATAATCACTAACAACAACAATGCCAATAACAATATAAACAACATTGTATATAATAACTACAATATATAAAATTAATAATAATAATATAATTGAAAAATAAATAAAAAACTCCCCTCGAACCCGGAAACATTAACTGAATACCAACGAATAGTACTCGCTGTCTGTTGTCACTATTAACCTGTGCTCCACAATTGTGCAATGTTTTTAAAAATTGTGCTTCACAGTATTATATGGTATCAATGTTGATGGTATTAGATACGTGTTGGATTTTAGGCTTTCGACTAATTTGCCAATAGTGATGTACAAACATTATGATTATAAAACCTTTAGATGATTTTTACTTTTCTTTGGAGAAATACTATACTGCATTGCACACTCTTGAATTTTAATAAGGGAGAACCTCAATGGTGCAGGTTGTTTAAACAGTGGTCGAGGTTGTACAGTGTACCGCTGTTTTGGATTTTAATTTGTACATACATACGTGTACCGTACATGTACATGATGTACGTCTGGCCTTGTCTAAGCAAACAATTAAATGTGGTTTAATTACATAAAAATAAATATTTAGTAAGTCATAACACCCAATTGTAGCACCACATTTTTCTGCCTTTGTCCGCTCATCAATTTCTGCCACAACCAATGTATACCATAATAGTTTTCTCCCTCGAACAATCCGAGATATAAGAATTGGCTATCCCGAATAAAAGTAAATCAGCGATACGCTGTATTATTGACCTTTTCACTGTAGCACACTGTTAGTAATGAGGCATTCAACTTGCACAATTTGTGATAATAGAATGTTCTATCAACGACGAGTGAGTAACGAGTGAGTAGATTCTGACAATCTAAAGAACCTCGAGTTAGAAAATAAAAAGTGATTTGTATGACAATGCATATCACTTGATTATGACATATGTAATATCGTATTAATAATAATAAGCTGAAGATTAGAATGATCTAGTGCATTTGTGTAGGCTAGTGCGATGTTTCAGTTATACTATGCCAGAGATATGGGGCAGCTCCTATACCACACCTACTGTTTGACCCCGTCAACAATACATTTGATTTCTGTGAAGAGAACCTCCTTTTAATCTGCCTGTATCCATCCAGGCCCAAAAGTGGACAAATTAATCCAAGCTGTGATCATGCCGGAGAAGACAGGAGGTCTAAGCTACCCCCAAGTAGCGTAAACAGAGACTGCCACTGAAGCAATAACAGTAGATAAAAGCAAGAGCATCAGGAACTGATTTCTGGGCCTAACTCACTTCCTTCATATAGTATAACAAGTGAAACCACACTTTTCTTACTTTTATACTTGAATTCCATTTAGTGATGTGCTGTCAACAAAGCTGGTCAATGACGGCAGAGAGAGCTGGTCCATAACTGGGTTCATGGCGCCAAC
This sequence comes from Bugulina stolonifera, assembly GCA_935421135.1. NCBI lineage: Eukaryota > Metazoa > Bryozoa > Gymnolaemata > Cheilostomatida > Bugulidae > Bugulina > Bugulina stolonifera. The sequence goes on from OW285187.1 coordinate 33,198,652, forward strand.
TGTTTTCTTACTACAAGGCATTAATCAGTCTAATAATTATATTTTAGATTGCTAGGGAACAGCCACATGACACCTCAACCATGAGTGGAACATCTGCAAAGCCTAAATCTGCAAAGTCAAGCAGTACAAGAAAGGTAATGTCTCTGAGCATTCCTTTCTTGACGCCCTTTATTACAGTAAATCAGCAGATCTTTAATAAATATACATTATAAATGTATAATGATTATAGCAGGAAATATATTTAACTATACTGCGTAGGGTTCATATAGAGTGGTCAACATAACTACGCCGTTCTGTGATGTCTGTGTATTTGATGCTAGTCCTATAGAAATTGAATTTTATGAATTTTAATACATTGTTAATGATCAATGATTTGTAGGCACCGATACTTACATGTGGATGCATAATTTGTTATTAGACAGCACCACCAACTAGTGCTACCAGGTCAGGTAGGAATGCTGGTAAATCAGGAGCAATAGCCAGAAGAGCTCCTCCTGGAGGTCTAGTTCCTAATATGGATCCAATCCCTATGGATAAGCTGCCTGATGGTACACTGGCACCTAAAGGTCTGTATATTACATACATGTAATATGCTCAAACAATGTACAATGTATGACGTTGTGTGTTAGCGGTTTTTATACATTGTATACTCTATAGTCTATACATACACTGTATTATGCACAACACTTGTGCCAAGGAAAGAATTGTTTTAAACTAATGAAATAGCAGCTGGAATACATACATGTAAGTGGGATACAGTTGGAGTTGTCTTTCCTTAACTTTAGTGTAAACATGACTCCTAAATCTCCAGTTGTCGGTAGTAATTAACGGGCAATGAAGATGACAACTTTGATTTTAAACCACAGACAAAAACTTACTGCTGAAAATAATTTCGCTATTACGTTTGCTTCAAACAGTGGAGATGACAACTTCAAATTGATCATACAATTCCATGAGAGGGCAATTCTAAAAGAGTCAAATGTTCACCTTACTTCCAGTATGCTGATGTTTTTCTTACATGTGTATATAATTTATGATCATATTCACCATGAAATTGATATGGTTTGGCTAGGATATACCATGAGACCAGTTGTGGCAGCAGAGAACTATGATGTGGTGAGCTTTGCAAGGGCTATGAATGACGACTTTGCTCCTCGAGTCAAGAAACTGTTTGACCCTGAGAGAAAGGCAGCTGTAGAGGCTCAAAAGACAGGTTTGTTTCACTGTACCTATTTACATTAATGAAGACCAGGTTCGACTGTGATCTTTCCAGTAATAACAAAATGGATGCATAATTTTGAAATTGTTTGATCATAAGGAAGAAGATACTAATGCCAGCTTTACCATAGTTCTATATTTGCATAGAAGTCATCGCTTCTCGGCATTTTCCTTGATAAGCAGGTTTATGCCAGCCATTTAGTCCTATCTTTGTGTTGATATTTATTTTCATAGATGATGAAATAAATAGCCTATGAAGATACCCATATAGATTACCCATATAAATGAAAATGATATACAGTTTCCACTTTGATACTTGTAGGTGTCTACATAGGGTGGAGACTACCAGGACAGAAGTTTGACTGTCAGAGAGTGAGTGACACTTCTCTCTGTTTCTGTGGTCATCTGCTAGGGGAGCATGCTCAGTATAATGGTATGTGTTAGCCAGTATAACCCCTGTGTGTGACCACACATCCATTAGACTTCTTCCATGCATAGTCCGATAGGGCCTGATATGTATTATAGAACTATTCAAACTAAAGCATCTTTCATCAGGTGATACATGTGTATATACATGTACAACATCTACATGTTATACATTCATATTTGTATATGTATGTCTAAGACTTGATACAAGCTGCCTAATCCTCTATTTGGTCTCCCACAGGTCTATTGCTTATAATTTGTGTGACTGCTTTCACATTATGGATGCCCTTGAGTGGTAATGTGGTTTCATATTCAGGACGCAGTGTGAGAGTACCATGTCCTCAGATGGGCTGTAGCTGTAAGGCTTTCCAATGGATCCCATCAAGACCTGAGGATGTGGGAGAGTTCTGGCACCAACGCAGAAGGAACTTTGATCCATCAACATGGAGAGCCAAGTGCCGCTGTAAGCACACACATGAGCAGCACGACTGTGCTGGAATGAAGCGGTGCAAGGCCAAAGGTTAGTTATTATTTATTGGTATCGCTAGTGCATATCATGGTACATGTTGCATTCATGTACATGACTTGTAATACACTCTCACTATTCTGTGCATATTAACCCTTTTTATAGCATTGGTTGGGGGAGGAGTTATTAAATTAATTTTTATTTTTATTTTACTTCTTTTATGCTTTAGTTGCCTATTATAGTATATTGTGTATATACAGTATATTATAGTATGTTGTGTATATTATAATATTAAAGGACTGTATAAACTAACCATATTGTATACAGGTTGTCCATGTTCAGCCTTTGATTCAAACTTCCTTTGTGCTGCCTGTGATAAACACTGGGAACAACATGAGACTTTCTTTGAAACAGAGGCTATGAGACTAAAAGAAGGGTTGCCTGTTGGTAAGGACATGTACATCATATTTATAATATAGTACATAATATATAAGGCTAACTTCAAAATCTATAGAGTAAAATATTGTACAGCATGTTGTATTGTATAATAGTGTATAACAAGTCATGTAAAAGTGTACATTGTGTATAGTGTGTACGACATTGTGTTGAATATAGTCTACTAACATCATGTACTTTATATAGTACAAGATTACCAGTCACTTAGCATGTTGTTCTTACACCATCAATAATGAAATACTTGGGATAAGAGAGGTTAATATGTGCATTTATAGATCACCACTCTCACAATAACAGCACAATTTCTGAATTAAGATTTCTAGCTACATGTTGGAATTAGCAGTTCTTGGTTTTGTTCAGCTCACTTGCTAACTAACTTTATTTAACATGATATGACTCAAATTACAGTTCAAGCCATGGGGGCTATGGTGAATCAACTGTAGTACATGGATGTTTTGCTGCAATATTCAACACAATCTAATTCAATGTCTGTTTTGGTTTACATACATGTACCTTATATGTGTAACTAGTTTTAGTGGGAGTAAATACATGTTGATGTTTTAGATAGATGTGACATTTCAGTGTTGTTTTTTTGTGATATTGTTTAGAAATTGTGATTACAAAAATGCTTACAGTAAGTGGATTGTGTATTGCAAGCTTTTTTGTTGTTTGGCTTTTTTCTCTGAGCTGTATTTGAGTCAGATCGTGTTAAACAAAGTTAGTTAGAAAGTGGGCTGAACAAAAGCAAGAACTGCTAATTCCAACACTACAAACTAGTTTTGATGTCTCTTAATGAAGCCGTTTCATTTTCTCATCTACTTTATTAGCTCTGCATTGGTCCATATTCACATTTCCTTCAAGTTGTCAAAGTATAAACATTTACTTGTAAATTATTATATGGTTTGCTCACTATCACATAGGCGAGGCTTATCTCCCCTTTGCTGAGATGCCAAATCTAAGAAATGCCGTGCTCACAGGAGATGAAGCTGATGACTCCGCATACTTAGCGCTAACTGGAGGTCAAGGTCATATCCCCATCTCCAACAGACCTCATGGTAATGATGCAGTGTTTAACCCCAGGGGAGGTAATTCTAGATTTAAACCAGTTTATGATTAGTTGAACCACAATCCTCGATGTAGTCTTTGTTGACCAGTGAAGTTATTTTTCTAGTTGTGTAAGGTATGGTGCTTCAGTGACGCATTATATAATATAACAGTGTGCTGTTGATGTAACACACTGTGTTGTGGAACAAATCAACAGGATATTCATCTTCTTTAGTGTATTTCAAATACCAATATCGTGGAGTTTAGTTGTATCTTATTGTGTTATGTATCACGTTATGAGAGTGTCTTTTACTCTTGACACAATCCGTCCATATATTGTTACATTATGTCTCTGCTCAATCTCAAAATATATTTTTTCATATTTTTTTTTGCCATGAATTTATATGAAACAAATTTCTTTTTGAAGCTTTTAGCTGTTTATTTTCATCCTATTTTCAATGAGCAAAGTAATACAGATACTAAAATCATAGATTGAAACTATACAATATCTTAGTACGATTTATACAATGCCCATTTAAGAATAATCTATGATAAAGAGTTATGTCACATAGCTTTTATTCCCCGTCTGATTCCTGTAGCAGACCGGTACACTCTCCAGCCGTGCTCCAACAAGTGGGAGAAACATTGATAGACCAAAGTTATAATAAACATGAGTAATAGCATATCTTTCTTACCTAATTTTCGACTACCTGTTATTCTGAATTTCCATAATAATATTTTTCTTAACATGAGCTTCAAAAAAATTCCAGAAGCCACTGCTATGCCACTTTGTGCTGTCCTTAACAATTGAGTCATATCAAAGTCTTCTGGGTCCAGCAGAGGGAGATTTACTTGTTCTGCAGAATCTTTTTTATCTAGAGGTGATGTGTCTCCTTGTGCAAAGTGGATAGGACTCGTACATTTAGAAATATATCCACCGTGAGGCCGACTTCTAGCAGGTGTATCCTTTTTATTCGCCGTTGAGTATACTGGCTCTGCTAGTTTTATTAAATCAATCTTTGGGGTCTCAGCAGAGAGTTTCTCCTGGTTGGAACATCTTGGAGTATAGTAAGGTGTCCGGGGAGTCTCCAACTTTTTCTCTGGTATAATAGGTGTTGGTGAACGTGCTGCTTTGTCTAACATATACCGGGTGAAGGAGCTATTTGATTCGCTAGTGATTGTAGAGAAGGACACGTTCTGTACACTTTCATTAAAGGCCTTCTGTAGCTCATATTCCTTTTTCATCGAGCCTAAGTTCTCCGCATGTAAAGAGATACGAGATATAAAACCAGGCAACGGTTCAATGTCATTTCTTAGATAATTGACGAGTCTCTGCAGGTGACCTCGTGACAGGTTCTTTTTTATCACATTGTCTGCTTCTGTTAGGTTCTTAAGTAGTTGGTGTATTAGTCTGTTTGTGTGTTTAAGCACAGATTTTTGGAGATCCTGTCGCTGTTTAATTGTTTCCTGTGTAATTGCTGATCTTTGCAGACTTAGGTTGCTCCTTCTCTCATTCTGTTGATATTGTTTACTCACCAAAGCATATTGAGACATACTTGAAGTCACACAACAGTCTTAATTACTACAATATTAGTACATTATATTGTGCATATTCAAACATTCAGGAGAAATGGATGGATAGTATGTGCCTTGAAATTTACAAATAGATATGAATGGTTTATAATACTATCTAGTCTAGATTGTCTCCACCAGCATCAAATTAGGGAATATTGTGTATACTATTTGTGCCATGTAAATTATGTAACAAGACATTTCCTTTATTACATAAAAACATGTATGTTAATGCATAATGTTTAGATACCTTCTGTTTTTCCTAACGTCTCCTCATGTTATGTACAACAATTTACTAGTCTACTAGCTCATCATGATTATAGTTACTCAATATTAAGATAATATCGGCTCTTCAGAAAAGTTTCAAGTTAGCTAGTTTAATAATTCTAAAAATGCCAACTGATATGTGTGGAATCGATACCATTAATCCTACACCAATATTTCAACCTGGAATTTCCAATAAGGTAAACTAAGAGAGTGTTGCTGTTCATTGAGCTATTGGTTTTACACCCATAAACAATATTGAAGATGGCCAATTTAGGCAGCTATAGTAATTCAATTGATGAGGATACCAAGATTGCCATAGCTAGTTCCAAATCCAAGAAAAGTGTATCTGGAGTTGTGGCAGCTCGAATAGACCACGCTCTTGAAACAGCAGAAAAAGATTTAATAGAGATTGAAAGAAAATTATTACTAACATTCGAAAATCTAGAAGAAACAAGAGATAAAGAAGCTAATGTTGCTTCTATTGACTTTTCTTCTGCTCCCAATTATTTTGAAAAGTTGGGAGTAAATGTACCAAAAATAACATTAAACTTTGGCGAAGTCAAAACCAAAAAGGTAGAGCATGAAAATTTCAATGTTGAGGGAAAATCTGACAACGATACTGACTTTCAAGCACCAGCCATTCAACACACTTCTCACAAATACAGTAGAAGTGAACAAGAACTGGTTTCAATCTCTCATTGTCACGATGAATGTATGCGTAAAACTAAATCTTTAACTAACATATCTGATATGGATAAACATAAAAATGATGAGGGCACACGTAGTGAACACATTCTAAGATGTCAAAATGCTAAAGTATCCAGTCATACATTGATTTTAAAAACTCCATCATGGAAAACCTTAAAAACTAACACTGTGAAGTCAATGGTGAATACAAGCATCAAGAAACCTCAACCCATACTTAATCAAGACCATCTCTGGCAGCAGTTAGATATGTTGACTGAAGAGGTCAAGGCTGCCAACTGCTCTGCATTACATGAAATCTCTCAATTAAATAGAAGTATTAGTGGTGAGCACATTTCAACTGGCATACAAGTACAACCGAAAGAATATTCAGCTTTCGAAGCTTATGTCGCTTTAAAGAGAGAACTCTCAAAAAGTGGCGCAAACCCAAAAGAGTTACTAGATAAAGAAAGAAAGTATACTTACTTAAAAAATGTTTCAGTAGCTGAATATATGGCATACAAAGACCATATTACGCCAACCGAGAACCAACCTGTTGTGCCTTTAAACAATTCTCCAGAGAAATACAAATTGTTTTCATTGCAGCCAAATTTGAAAGTACATGCAAAAACACTAGCTAGCACTCCTAGTAGCTCAATCCATGATCTCTACAATATTTCTAGCAAGCAGTTTAAAAAAATTAAGCACTCTGTGAATGGAAACCGAATGTCTGCTGCCAAACCTGTTACTGAGTTTAAAGGAAAGGAACTATACATATCTAAACATGTTAAAAGTTCAAATAGATCGATTCCAATCACAAATTTGGTCAACAAAGCTACATCATCAGACTTTAATGTGACCAGACCACTATCAAACCTAAATATAACAAACCCAGACATTATAAAAGAGAAAACTAAAGAATACCTGTATTCTTCAAAAACCAAACCTGGTGAGGTAAATGTAACTTCATTGAAGAGTAAAATTACTCTAAATTCTTTGTTGACAAGTGCAGACCATATTATGCTATCCTCGCAAAAGGTTGAAAACGTACTTGCTGAAGAAAGTCCACAACTAGTATACACAGTGAGTCAGGAAAGGTATAATAGCAAACTACCAAAACTGGAAAGTGTTCCAAAACAAGTAAAAAGTTCTGATGCTGTTAAGTTCTCCACAGCCAACCAAACAGCTTCTTTTGGATATCAACACTCACAGATAATGCATAAAATGAAACCAGTTGTTGTACCATCGGCTGTGTTCAACTCCCCAGAGTCAACAAAGTTTAACAGGTAAGACTACTTCCGATCTGCATGTGATGTTGATCTCAATATGAAATGTACATGGTTATGTGTTATAAGTCATTGCTCTAGCACTATGTGTGTAATACATAATAAATATGCAATATAATACACATAATGCATTAGTCTACATAAAATTTTATGTAGAGCGATGCATGAATTATATAAGACTACAACAATAAGTAGTATTTATTTGTATTTGTAGTTCATCAGCATCTTCATCCAGGTCTCCCAGTAGTACTGGAGCAAACCGTCAATTTGCCAACTCCACACGATCAAATGTCAATATAGTTGAGACGTTAGCAGGTGGTCAAACTATAACCTATAGCACTTCAGCAAGGTCCAAACACATGTTGGCTCTGAGTCGCTCTATGCAATGATTATGCAGAGCTGTGCTGTTGTAGTGCAAACATATCATTATGAGTAAAAATTTATATGTTGTAGGCTAATTGTAATACATGTTGTATATATTATAATATATATACATACGCATAATTATATTTGAATCTATTATTTAATACTAGACTAATTGTGTAATTCTGTGTATCATAAAAATAAAATATACTCTTGGAGTACATTAAAAATACTTTTATATCAATGTTTGCATTTTATTATGTAGTTCTATTCACTGTGAAGCTGTAGGCCTACATTTCTTGTAGCAAGAAAATGATCATCTTATTTGTTATGTAAGATTATGGGATATATGTTGTATAATAACAAAGAATGCAAAATGTGTCTAATAATATAAAAATGGAAATATTATAGGGCTTTGCCAATACCCAAAGCAGGATTAGGATAAATGAAGTGAAGGTCACCTAAGAGAATAACTGCATGTCATTAACAGAATTTTATCAACATTTTTAGTAGTATGGTGTAGCATGTATTGTGTACTATGTACTGTGATTGTGAACTTTACAGTATGCTATGCAATGAGCTAGCACTCAGCAGTGTAAATAAATTTGTACAAAATACATGTACGGTACAGTCATGGTGTACATGTATAATGAATATGCTAAAAGAATAAGGATTGTCTGCTCTTATTTACCTGACCAATGGGAGTTGTGCTACTAAAAATGTTTTCGAGTATTAATCGTTAACAGGCAGATTCCACCAAAGTCATCGTGATATTTTGAATATATTACGATAACCTTCAGGTAAAAATCCTACTAAAGTTGATATGCAAGTTATGAAGAGATCATTGTGTAGGATTTTTGATCATTTATTTGACTATACTATTTACTATTACTGCAACTGGAGACAATAATGGTTTAGAGTTGTTTTATTTTACTATAATGGTTAGTTGATGTTTGTTTTGGAGATTTGGTTTCATACAATGAATATTTCTTTTACTGTGAATTTTGCTTCATGGTCAAGATGAGTAGGAAACCAACTAACACTCACTAACAGTCCAGTGGTGTGGAGTAATAATAATAATTTCTTTACTACAGTCACAGTCACAGTGTAGTTAGTACTTAGTACTACTTCTGTAACAGAGTTACTGTAACAGTTTGTTTGATTGAAGTGGTAATAAAGTTTTGTTTAGGTGCTATAACTGTTGTACTTGTGTATTACTACTTGTAGCTTCAGTGGAGTGTAAGATAATTATAAATTAAAATTAATAATAAGAATTGAATATCAAATCACAATCATAAGATAATCATCTCATGAAACAAGATCAGATGAGCAGAGCAAAGGGCAGAAAGTGTAATTATGAGTATCAGAGGACATACCTAACGCTCTATTTTACTTTGTTCATATTTATGTTATCTTATTAATATTATATATAAGAAGTAAAACGATTTTATTCTCACTTTTGGTTGAATTAAATAAAAATTAAATCTTGTCGATTTAATGTAAAAAAGAAAAATAATTATAATAATATAATGAAAATAAAACTTAGTTTTCTATGTTTAGCCTACGTTAGGTTGATCATATTGAAAGTTTTTTTAATTAAATTATGAATAGTGACACATTAGGCCAATGCTAATATTATAATTATTTCATACTTTATATTATAAATAAAGGAAAAATATTTAAAATTAAAAATAATTATTTTATACATTATATAGCTATGAATTATGGTCCAAATTATAGCGTAGTACTAAGCTCTAATTTGGCTCATGAGTAATAAAATATATAAATTATTATTTTGAACTTTTAGTTACTTAATTAAATATTAATAATCTTCTCTTGTGTTATTAAATTATTGTCTAATCGTAAAGAATAAATCGGTTTGCGCCTTTGTGGGAGAGCTTTTGCGTTCTCCTGATAAAGGTCAGGGTGGTGGGTGGGTTTAGCAATTGGCTAGTCTCTTGCGTTGTCAGAGAGACTTGCCATACTTGCTGTGGGTACAGTGGTAGGCTAATATGATATTTTGAAACATGAGCCATGATATGCAATCTTTGGAATTATTTAATTTAAGTATGAGTCATAAGGTGCTCTCATATTGTAGATTGTTCGAAGTAGCACTTGTTGTGCTAAGCAGTGCTTCCTGCTGCAATAGTTTGACTATCCTTCTGTGATCTGGTGGCGATGGTCCTTTAGTTTCTATTTGGTATCTATTTACATGCAAGCCTATGTCTCCACAGTCTTTGAGAGGCTTGCTTGTTACTCCTCATATAGGAGGAGGCTGATAGGAACATTTAGGTGGTGGTCATGTCATTCGATATTGGAAGAGGTATCGATATGCATGCATTCTAAATTGTCAAGTGGTGACTTCGGTGAATAAATTTCAAAAGTGGCTGCAGTGTGTTCTAGATGTGCAATAATAGGTTGAGTTTCTACAGCTCATGCTGTTCAGTGCCTTATAAAACTTCAACTGAAAGGTGCTTAATTTAATTAGCTGAAGGGAGCATCTGTTCTTCATGTTACAATGTAATATAGGCCTACATGTATATAAATGTAGCCTACATGTATGTGTATTTGGAATAATTAGAATAATAATATTACAATATAATAGTCATATCGAGTACCCACATAAATACTGTATATTGGACAAGATAGCTCTTCGAAATTGATAGGTCAACAAAATTGTTATACTGACCAATTAAAATGATAGGATGTGATACTGATAAGTTTTTTTAACACATAATATATATGTAATAAATATAAAATACAGTGATTTCATCTAAGGTTATAATGTACATTAAATACAGGGTTGCTTTGCAGACCAGAATTTTATTATACAGTTCTGTTTTCCCACCAATTCTCTTTGGAATGTCATATGATCCATGTAGAAAATACAGTGACCAGATGTGAGTCATCATGACAATAGAATTTGTAGCTGGATTTATTTAAAGGTGACATGTAATAATCATGTCGGGTAACTGAATTTTATCTTTTTATTGTCATATTTATAAGTCTAAATAGTTGAATTGATACAAGTGGAATTTATATAAAAGTTCAATTTGTTGCAACAGTAGGCTGTATATCTCACTCCCTAGGCTACTCACATTGAAAATGCCAAAGTTGGTAGCACTTGACACGACATTTCATATCATTTCTCATTATGGCAATCCTATAAATACTAAATCAGTAACAATTTTTGTATTGGATGATTTTGGTGAAGCATTGCTATTGAACTCTAAGTTGAATATAGCATTGCATGTATTATGTGTTTGCATGATATATGCCAAACTATCAAATATGCATGTCATCTTATTGCAAGAATGGAATTACAGCATGATAATATATCAACATGCATACAAATAATATGATATACAAGCTTAGTGTAAACAAATATACACAATATTACCATAAATGATTGAGATTTACTAGTGCTGATTGGATTCCTATTGCAGTAAATAGCCATCGCTTACTTGTGGCTGCTCATTACTATGGCATATCACAAGTTTTTATATATTGAGCGTTATTTATAATAAATTATTTATCATCCTAGTAAAAGCTTTTCATTTACCTTTTTACAATTCAGTAGTAGACATAATGCATGAGATCAATGAAGCAGGGAAACCTAGATTTAAATGAATTTGTATTATGTTGTGGGCTCACGGCATATCATGTAAAGCTACTAAAAACTAGAGGACTTGTTGTATTGTAATAATCGTCAGCATTGTTACCACCATGTCAGGGAATCTGCATAAATTGAATTTTTCCTTGTGAATAGATACAATGTAGGTAAGGGGTACGGAGGTAAATCACCTTACAGGTTTATTTCAACTCTCTCAGTGTCAAGTATAATAGTAGCATTACCTTGTAATAGGGTTTAGAGTGTATTTACATAATATCACAAGTCTTGCAGGCGCATTGTAACCCCCAACTGTAACCAGCTGACAAAGTAAAGCACACACATGATATCACATGTTTTTATTGATTTAAAATTGTTTAAAATTTAAATGCACTCTTTTGTTTGCCCAAATATCATTAATCGTCCTGTCTTCATGAATTTTCAATTGCAATATAATTAGTTTAATATAAAATAGTAACTAAAAGCAAATGAGGGGTTCTGCTACACTTCAGCAAAGAAGAAACCTGTAATCTTGTTCGAATATAACTAAACTGGGTGGCTGCCTGACGTAATATTAATAATCATCACTAATATTATAAAATATTAAATGCAGTACTGCAGGTAGAAGTGCTTTACTAGGCTGCTGTTGTTGAGGGGATCATTGACATTTTCTGGCAGGTAAGGCCTGGGGTTACAGAGGAAGAAAGTAGTAGCCCAGCTATCAGGCAGTAATATCGCATTACAAGGTCCTATTAGTAGTACATGCACCACTGTAGTTACATTATTACAGCTTGTGTGCAGATTGTACTAATCTGGTTATTGGTATGCCAGCTTATAATTTGAACTTCTAGATATTGTGGTCAAAACTATAAAGTACATGTACATACGCTACGGTTTGCTGACTGTTTGCTGACTGTTTGCTTTTGATATTTGAAGCAAATTAAATTTTATTTTCTCAACACGGAGCATACTTTCATACTAGTACTGGACTAGGATAGTTGTAGCTGTTGGAACCAATGATAACGATTTCTCTCTTTAAAAAGTTTTAGTAATTTTGAGAATTTAAGATAAGGTTAAAGGTTTTATGTTAGGGTTTGTGCTAACCAAATATCCTTGCCATGTTTTGAGATATTTAATTAACGCAGTACTTGCCGCAACAATTGCCACATGTACTAGTTGTTGTACTTCTCACATGTACTAGTTGTTGTACTTGTGGTTGTACATGTGGTTGTACATAGGGTTGTACATGTTGTTGTACATGTTGTTGTACATGTGGTTGTACATGTGGTTGTACTTGTTGAATCTAGGTTGTGGTTGATCACGAGGTGCATGATTGGCATTAGCTAGTATTTCATATCTTCCGGAATTTTGCTGGTAGAGTTGATTGGTTGGTGGAATTCTTTAATTGCAGGGATACAATTTATTCTCTTTATCTGATGTCCATGAAGACCAGTAGAAATACATTGCTTGGTGGTCGTGGGAATATATAAAGTTGATGAAGAATTCCTATTACTACTCTAAAAGTTGGGAATGCTTCATTTTCTCTGATTACATTACCACATACAGTAGAACATTATATACCATGTATCTGCTCTGCACTTGATATCTACTTAAATTATATGACACATAGGCATACAAATATATGCTATAATTATTATTTTAAGTGTTTCCTGTCAATAAAGTCGTTATACCAGTTGTCATGGTAACTGAATATTTAAATTATAATATAACATTATATTGGTGTTACATAAATGATGTGTTACTTACTTACGTACTCTTTCAGCTCCTGGTAACTGTAGGACTAAAGACACTATCTAGTGCTGTCAGCTGCAGCCTTTCTATAACTTATACCAGTATCTAACTCACCATTCCTTACTCTTACACTCATCGTCAATAGACTAAAACTGGATACCCAAATGGTGAGTAACCTATGTATACACAAGTATGCCTTTTCTCTAATAGCCATTTGTAAATGTTAATAGTTGGTGGTGATTTATACACAGTAGGCTTACACACAGGGGAGATAATTTTCAACATTGAACAAGAAGAGTGGAGAATTGACTTAGATTATTACATAATATAAATATATACATATTGTAGTACATATAATATGGTATCAATATTGATTATTGCACATCCATTCAATCAACACAGTTATAAATCATATTAATAATCATATATGCTGGGGCTAGCTACTTTTGTGACATGAAGGGTGTGTGTTATAGTTTATGTGCACCCTACATACTATATGTACTACATGTACATGTATACAGTATTATAGTATAACGAGTGATAGACTAAAAGCTGACTTTACTCTCTGTGCTGACAGTAAGCAACAGCTACAGCATACTGCTTACTGCAGCAACTGATGTTTTATTTATTAGTCTAGCTATGTTTGAGGCTTAATTAGAAGAACAACTGCAATAGCAGCTCTTGATCAACTGTTAGTGCTATCTCTCTACTGTATATATACTTACTATGTTATATGTTATACAGTGACTGTTACCTCCCTACTTACCTCCCTATCTACCTACCTAACTATTCCTAAGTTATACATAATCTTATTCTGTTATGTTCAGTTGGACAACAATATAATATACAAATCTTTGATTCATAACTTTGATTTTTACAGTTTTCATGACATGTTTGATTTTATTTTATTATGCATTGGCCTATAGTGTGTATAGTAGCTAGATGAACACCCTGCCTGTCAACCACTGCAGGAATTTGGTGGCAGATTTATTAGCAGGACTGATAGATACATGATTATACTTATACTTACAGTAAAAAATTGACTTGTTTTCTGCAGTATGTTTAGTAGCCTGTATTAATGTACAACAATAAAATATGTGTCTTACATGCAGCAGAAAATAACAATTACACATTGTATGTTCATTGTAGTCAGAAATAGGAACAACCTCTGTGTGCATTCTCTATTACATACAGCACACATGTGTACATCACAAAGGTGGAGCTGGTAGCTCTACTTCATAATATTATATGCATGATAATCAAGTGCTCGTCTAATAGCATACACCACCTCATCTGTACCTGACACCACATTGTATATGCCTGTCAAAATTCACAATCATAATGATAATATACTTATAATAGGATAAGTAATAAGTAGGTATATACACTGTACATGCTGTGTGAATGCCTATATCATCAGCATCTAGGAATATTGATTGACCAGTGGGCTATAGCGCTACACTCAACACTATACTGTTATTTTCTGTTTTGAAGCAAAATAACTTACATTATAGTATAAATAACATTTCCAACTGCATTACTTATTAATTATGTTATTGCTGTAAAAGCAGAGCATACTTGCGTTGAACCAACAGTACACTGTGCCAATTATTTACACAGCTATGTGACATTGGATGTTTTTATATCCCTACATTTTTGCTAAATTTTTTTATATAATATTTTACAAATTATATTATAGAAAATTAACAACATATTGTGCTCAAGTAGCCCACTGATGCAGTGGATACGGAATTGGATGTAGGTAAAATGTTATACAAGCGCAACATGCCATGTAAAATATGGAAGATTCGGTAACCCATAGTTTTGTCATTATATAGTTAGCTATGACATTTATTTATTGATAATATATGTAATAGAGTAATAGAGTTGCAAAATGAAGTTTGCTGCTTGGGTAGAGTGCTTGTAGCTGACCTGGATATACCATGTATGTGTATGTATTAGCCTTTGCTATGCGTACAATTACAAGTGTTTATGTCTATGCTCTGCTATTTCTGTAGTCAAACTCGAAGCCTGTGCGGAGAAAAGGAATCGTTAGAAAGTCAGATAGGTCAACAAGCAGCGTATCCGATAGTTCTAGCGGCGTTGTACGACAGGTAGGTGATAGTGGTATAGCAGGTAGCCTAGATGATAGTACTACGACAGGTAAGTGATAGTGGTACGACAGGTAGGTGACAGTACTACGACAGGTAGATGATAGTGGTACGACAGGTAGGTGACAGTACTACGACAGGTAGATGATAGTGGTACGACAGGTGAGTGATAATGGTAGTGGATCATTTTTACATAATATTTACCAGCCGTTGTGATAGACATGTAGGCCTACACTATGTTGGAAATACTCTATTTAGGTTTACTATTTCATAATATAAACCTGTACGTATTCGTGTAGCTGTAACCTATGGAATTAATTAGATGTATAACTGGTAACAGTGCATTGTAGTCCTACTATTGGGTTACATTATGGTTTGCTATGAACAGTTAAGGTATAAAATGATACCGTATACATCAATGGAATATCTTCTGCACTATTTATAATATATATAGAGAGAGAGCATAACTCTCAGTACGTGAACTTGGTCGCTACAATACGACAACTGCATATATATGGATGAAGGTTTAGAATAGTGAACTGATGCATGCATTACCCACTATGCTGTATAATACTCTCACGTGTGTTGTCTCAAAATCCAGCTGATAGAATTAGCTGTTTATTGCATAAACAATGGCAAAGTTCACAACAAACTTTTTACTGTAGTTGCTCCATTATTGGATAATAAATAATAATCTTTAAAACTAGTTTATCAGGAACCACTAATAAGCTGATATGCAGCTCTTTCCCTTCCCCCCTCCTATCCATGGGGTTAGTTTTGAGGACCCTTGGCTATGTGAACATTTCTAAAGAACGGATGGAGGCGTGGGAACTCAGTAGAGGATGAACGCCTACGCACTGACCCCTGCAGGTTACAATGCCACATGTGCCAAGCAATGCCAACCTAAGTACTCCGAGACTTATCCAGTAGCCTCCTCCAAGGCAACTATAATACATGTTCCTCTAGCGAATACACAATTACCACTCAGTAGTTACCAATAGGTAGCTAGCATCTGATCCCATATTCACTAACCATAATACTACACAGAATACATGAGCACCTTGCATCCTAAGCTCTTAATATTATATAATAATATCTACATAACAAACACTTGTAACAATAGAGACATGTACCTTAATCTTCGCAAACTATTTGGTTATGAGATCAGGAGTGGAAGCTGAGATATCTCTATGTATATAGTCACCATAATACACACAACCTGCGCTTGTGCCTAGATTTGGTTTGCGCTACCATGGGGGGGGGGGGGGGGGGGGGCTCATGCTAATATTCAATCATCGCTTCCATTACAAGAGTGCATGTCTTCCAGTTTCTCTTCCAAATTTACCCATAAAACATGGTTTACCGAATTTAGAATCTTGTTCCTTTCAATCGGGTAACAATTATTACTTGAACACATACATGTACATGTACGACCATGTATATACAACCAACAACTTTTACAGTATGTGTGACATTTCACATCAGCTCCAGTGTGTTCTACTGCTTATACCAGTGAAGCATTGGAACACCAAATCTCAGATATATGAAACTTTAGTATATTAGATTCCACGTAGGTGGACAGGAGCAGTAATTTATTGGCTTTCAGTGTGTATACATGGAACTGGTGCATGTGAGAACTTCTCGATTCTCTGCTCCTGGTTTAACTAGACGAGCCTAGGTCTGCTGGTGGCCATATTGATGATACTATACATAGATGTAGACATCTCTGCACACCAGCTTCTCGATCTACAAAAAAAGAATCGTTACTGTAATAGAGCAATAATTATTAAAGTGTGGAACTCTTTGGGAAATGATAAAGGTTGTATAACTAAAGAATGTGCATCAATCTTATTGCCTGTGATGTCAGAATGCCAAGGTAGACTAGTGTAGCATACTATGCCCAACACACACACTGTGCATAATGTGTTCCAGTTCACCTCTAAATTGGTGATAAAGAAGATGCAAGTACTACTAACTAGAGCAGAGGTAGCGTAATTAGTCTTTCTACCTGCATTCGCTGAGCTAGATGTTCACCACATAGTAGGTTCGGATTCTGCTGGAATATACTACTCCAGCTGACTGTGCCGCTCTCTGCACTATATAGCAAGTCATTTGCTTCAATTACGACCTACCAACTCTTCGGTCACCAATTTGATTTTAACAGTTCGATCTGATCGATTGATTTACTAAGGAGTTGGTAAAAGAGGATCTAGTAGGCTCAATTATGAGTGTAGCAGAAGGACAAGTTAATGCTGGTTTTGAGAATGATGAGGGCAGCGAGTCAGCTGATGAATTTGTGATGTCAGAGGAAGTCGTAGATGAGGAGTTTGTACCTGCTAGCACCGAGTTTCAGAGAGAGACTCTTTCTCCGTACGAAGAAGAAGGTTCCGAGTATAGCCCCTGCAGCTTTACCTTACCAGTGATACCGGGTGCTAATGTATTTGAGGATGACGCAATGGTAAGAGTCTCGTATGATGGGTTCCTGGGTTGAATTTGGCCCTACGTGTAAATGTACATGATAGGCCTTTTAGAGTTGAATTAGGTCCGGGGTATAAATATGCATGGTGGCCTTTCTGCCTTGTTGTAAAAATTAATCTCCAGAACGGATGTCCAAGATGCAATCATGTATTTAGGTTTTGAGTTACATTTGGTGGTTATAATTTTTACTCTGATCAGTTGCAAACCTCAATGATCATGTATGAGGTACATTAATGCCAATTATTCCATATTGTTTTTCTTATACTGAGGATTTGTCAAGGTGTGAAAAGGAAAATAGCTGTGCGTTGATTTGATTAGGCTTGTTAATTGTACAGTTTCTATCTAGCAAGGGATTTGTAAAAGGATTGTGTTTGAAGCTTTACCATTAGTCTGGAGAACGCTGACCAATTTTATTCCGCTAATGGAAATTATTTCCTTCACGATAACTATCTATCTCAGGCTTCTCTTAGCCATTTTATTACACAAAGTGAATCGGAATGGACGTCGTAGAGAGACTAGCGCCAGGGCGTATTGTTAGAGTAGTGCGAAGGCTCAGCGCTAATCAAGACGATATCGAGCAGGAGGTGCACCGTCCTCAACTTAATGAATACTTTCAAGAAATATATCAGGCAGAACATCCAGAGCTCCAGCTTCATCATCCCACTGGGATATTCCACGGTATCAGAGAGAGGCTCAGTCCAGCTGGAACAGCCATTGGAGAGGTTATCCGTCGCCTAAGTCACACTGAAGCTGACTTGCGAGAGACATTACCACAGAATGAATACCTTAGACAACTTCATGAAGCGGCAATTGCTAGTCAGAACCAAGGGCGAGATGACGAGGATAGTGGATGTGAAAGCCACAGCTTTGTCTCGGAAATGAGGGAACGTATTGGGTCAGCAGTTAGACGTCTAAGTGGTTATGAGGAAGACGGGCATCACAAATTATCTGCTATTGAAACATTCAACTATTTTCTGCAGCCCAGTGAGGAGAAGAGTGAGCAGAGCTCATCCCACACTGGACTAGTATTACCAATGCTCATTAACAAAACAGAGTTAGCAAATTTATTTTCCAAAAAGAAGAAAAAGAAATCTTTTCGTGATCTTTTCATACTCACCAAGCTGAAGAGCCAGGTTTTATATTCCTACAATACTGTTATCTATTGCTATCCTATGTGTATACTTAGATAAGGCTTAGATGCTAATGTAATTAATTACTGCTTTTACATGTGATAGTAATTTAACAGCTCAAGATCTCCATCGGCTTGCTCTAGGTTCACAGGAACCAGATGACCAATGAGCTACCAAATCTCCTTGGCTCTTACACATGTACTTCTTGGAAAATATCCGTGTTATGTCTAGGTTTGCCCAATTGATGTAGAAAATTTCATGTCTAGAGTTGTGTATCATATGCCCACCATGGAACATATACGGTAACATATCTCTGTAGGAATCTGGAGATTCTAACTACAGCCATCATTCACATCATTCTTCAGAGCTCTCCTTGGACGAGGATAGGGAGGCTGCCAAACGAGAGAATGAGAGATTAGCACTTGCTCAGCTGGAGAAAGCAAGGGTATGTTCAACTTGTTAGCAGTTTCTGCCAGACAGTGTCTGCTGGACAGTGTCTGCTGGACATTGTCTGCTGGGCAGTGTGTACTGAGTAGAAAAGGGAATATTATGTTTTATACTAAGTGTTAATTAGCACTAACAGTTAACCTTGCTTATTAGCTGTTACTAATCAGCAATGCTAATGTTTTCCCTATCCAGGACTTACATGCTGCAAGCTATCTATATTATTTCCTCTGCCAGCTAGCTTAATGAGGATCTGGTCAAAAATTGATCCTTACAGTGAACAAAAGCTCTTCACCTTCTAGAACCTAGACTATTCCTAAGCTAGTCTACTTTGTTTCATGTGGGCCGACATACTTATGGACATATACAATGTAGATATGACTTTGTGATGTTTGTTTCTTAGTCTACTATGTATAGAGCCATACCCTTCCTTGGGAAACGATCCCAGTATTTCACTTCTGACTTTCATCTCATCTGACTATTAGTTGCTTCATCTTCACGTTACATGTATGTTTCCTACAGACATGTAGCCTATGTTTCCTACAGACATGTAGCCTATGTTTCCTACAGACATGTAGCCTATGTTTCCTACAGACATGTAGCCTATGTTTCCTACAGACATGTAGCCTATGTTTCCTACCGACATGTAGCTTATGTTTCCTACGGACATGTAGCCTATGTTTCCTACGGACATGTAGCCTATGTTTCCTACAGACATGTAGCCTATGTTTCCTACGGGCATGTCAAGTTGCAAACAATTTCTGCTTTGTTGCTATTAGAAGTTTGAGTGTCGAAGTCAACCATTTCTTTGATGGGGAGTGTATTATAGTGTATTATATATTCATGTTATATTATATACAATATAATACATGTTGTACTCTGTATAATATTATATACTATGCGACTAGATTCAGTATATAAAAACAAAACTAATTAGAGATATGATTGATTTTTTATCATGAGTAATGTGATTAGATTACAGGATAGTGTGATGAGTTTTTTGCCTTACAGGCAAGGATGAGCATTCTAAATAACAGTTTGACTTGAAGGCAGCAATTCTATCTGCTGCCTTGGTAAATAATTTATAATAATATTACCTTCTGTAATTACAATTTAGTATATTATATACTGTATGTGTGTTAGTGTATATGGTTGGGAACACTAACTGTTATACTCTGGCCGGAACCATTTATTAAACTTATCTGATGATATACTGTACATTGAGTACTTGAAGTATCTTATGAATATTATATATATTGTTTTAGACTCGGAATGTAGCGTTTGCGGTGCGTACTAACGTGGCATATGACGGGTCACTTGATGACGACTCGCCAGTACATGGCTGTGCTGTTAGTTTCAGTGTCAAGGACTTTTTGCATATTAAAGAGGTATGTACCCAGTTTGCTTATACTGTGTGCTTACGGGGCTACCTGCTGGAAATATTGATATACGTGTACCACTATATAATGTATATACACCCAGTATGTATTGCTCACTGTATAACATACACAAGTATCGTACTAGTATAATATATAGTGGGGGCTTAGCTCATGTTATATCATCAGATATAACCAGGCCTTCCAAGAACTGACTAAGTGCTACTATTTCTATTATCCAATAACTAACATGTAGGACGATATACAGTAATGGCAGCAACTACTACCAGTAGCCTATAAGGAGATTATGGACATAATATCAACTGGTAAAAACTGTTTTACTGCTGAAATAAGCCTGCTGTATATTGGCAGCTGTGTGTATATGTATGTGTACAGCATATATGTATAATCAAGGTTCCATTATACCCTGTATATACATTCCTCGAATTCCTCTGTACACTACAATCATAATGTATACATCTACACATACAGTATGTATATGGTGCATGTAGTAATAATATTACCTAATACCACTTACTATTAGCTAACATTAATATTAATGACTTGTTTAATTTGATGACCATAAAAAGAATACTTTGTAAAGGGTTGCAAGTGGAGATGATGTTTACATAGTAATCTACAGGGCTCTAGGGTTTCACTGCTTATATACATGTATGTACATAATACTGTATATAATGTTATACATACATTCACACATAGTATATTCTCTCCTATATACAATGTACATGTATATACACTGTATATATAGCATGTACTGATAGTATGATAATGTATCCCATAGTAGCCTATATTACTTCAACTATGTTCAAGGTGGTAAAATTCATATATTTTAATGCTGTGTAAGCTGTTGAATTGAACATTTCATTGAAAGTGAAACAATCTAAATTTTTTTCTGTTTTGGTAGCAATTCTGTGTTGTGTGCTACACTCTACTTTATGTGCTGATGCAATGCTATACCTACTTAGTAACATGGTGAGACTTTATGTGCTGATGCAATGCTATACCTACTTAACAACAAGGTGAGACTTTGTATGATTGTAGAAATACAACAATGACTGGTGGATTGGTAGGCTGGTGAAGGAAGGCTGTGATGTGGGTTTTATACCAAGTCCTCCTAAGCTGGAGAGTATAAAGATGCAACAGCAGTCTATGGGGGCCCCTCGGTCCACCCCTAAAATGTTAGTATTAGGTGGATACTCAGCTATACTAATACATCTCTGAGCCCAGACACTCTGGTCTGATGACATAGGGACATACTAGATCCACTAGTTCTGTGTGCTTACAAGTTACCTGTAGGATTAGGCAGCTATGCTGACTAATATGTAAAGAGAATGAAACTCAAGGGAGTGTGTTACCTCGGACACAGCTGCAGCTTCATTTCATATACCCGCTTGCATTGCTTGAGAGTTTATTCAAGCAACCAACTATTAATGACCCTACTCTGTTTATGTAGGGTACATCACCCCATGGTGTATGTAGGTTATATAAATACTTGTAAATAAAGTACATGACTTGTGTTTTTGCTGCAAGCATAGGTTATGTTGGAGTACAGTACCTACAGTGTGATATTTACCATTGTCAATGTAGAAAGGTCATCGGCTTGTCTATGCTCTCAGCCAAATCATCAAATCATATGTTTATCTTCAGAGTGTAACAATAGCAGTAGTGTGTTTACTTCCAATTATTCACCAATTAACACTCACTTCCTGAACATAGTTAATGCTGACATCATAACATTGTAATAACATCAGCGTACATAATTAACACATGTAGGCCTACATACCAAACACTGTATGTAATGTACACAGTATGTTAGCTTACAACCCCAGTTTCAATGAATATGTACAAGTTTGTATCATTACTATTCAGTATAGACTAGATTCTATAGTAAATGCCTTCTATGGTTTAGATTGATTTATAATTCTAGCAATCAGGGTCAATCTGATTTGCTTTATATGGTGGTTTTGTGGTTATGGTCTATGGTTATATGGTTATATTATGGTGGTTGTATACAACCTGATTTGGTGTTCTTCTCTTTTAGCAAAACAAGTTCGTCTTCGAATCTCGAAACGTTCCTCAACAACTCCACTAAGTCTACAAATTCTCGGGGCTCAACTCCTCCTACACCAGGTAAGTTTGATCGCTACAGCTAGGGCTAGTATACATTGATTTCTACTGCTGAAAGCCACACCTCTAGTCACACATACTATCTAGGGGATACATGTTACATCATAGCATATACATGTATAAAAGAACAGCAGACTGGCTGCATTATTAGTGCTGATAGTTTTAAACTTGTCGCTAAATGGTTGCATGGATGGAAGATGAGATAATAGTGGTAGGCCCTATTCAGACATGACTGTATAAGTACAGAGTATATGAGAGTCTGCTTCCACTTCTGGATGTAAACTCTTAAATGATTAGCATACGTATGTGATGTACCAGTATAAATAGTGTATGCTGTACTAATATGTGTGTCGGCATGCACCTAGCAAGTAATAGCAACTAATAATAAAACACTATACGCAGTATTTCCTGATTGCCTTCTGCAGTTAACCACCTACATTTGCAGACGTGTTTACTTGTTCCCTAATTTGTTACTTAGTACATGTACTACATGTATAATGGCTACATGTATTATATAGTAGGTGGGTACATGTTAACAATGTAATACACGGAGTTGTCCCCACTTGAGCTGCAAGAAAAATAGCAGAGATGTGGAGTGTAGCAAGAATTTTCTAAGGTGTATGTTTGACTAAACAAGGTGTAGATAACTTGCTAGGTATATTATATTATGTTGCTCTTCTTTTTGTTGAATGATCTACATTTAGTTGAACTACATTTTATTTTATTTATTAGTTTGTTGCTGACTAACTTATAATTTAATTTTCTTCATTTAGTTTGTCGAGCACCCACTGTATTATTTGATGTTTGATTAAACGTTAATAGGCACCGACTTGGAGCCAGCTAACGTTGATGATGAAGACATGAATGTGGCTCAGAATAGGGCTAGTAGAATGAGCAACACGCCCCCTGTCACCAAAGACAAGCAGCGTAAATCAACTTTCTTTAAGAAGGTAATCAATCGTGTCCAGGAGGGCTGGCTGCCGTCTCATCCCTTCCATCATCAGACCTATGTGCCGACCTGGGATGCTGGTCTTATGGAATATTAGTATTATATTGGCCTATGTACATGTGTATGCGTGTACATAATATGTTTCACACTCTCTTGCTTCTGTCAAATATGCACAATTATACTTTATAAGTTAGGCCTATATGTTACAAGTCTTCTCTTGGTAATCAAATCAGTTGTATCCTCTAATAGCCGTGTATATAATGTCACCAGAGGGGGACAACTCTGGAATTCACAGTAATATAAGGTTTCAACCTGTGCTGTGCAGCTACATGATTATTATACTACTAGTATTGTCTATAGACAGTAAATTTCCTGTGTGATGTAATTAGCCATTAATCTCTTACCTAATTAGTCTAAGATTCACCTAGGTATCGCATTATTTAATCATGAATGCTCTACAGGTCATTGGTTGGCCACTTGCCCTACATTCCTATATCAATATCTATATCAATATACACATAAATATGTTATGTAATTGTATCTGTATCTTATTTTCATGTATCTGATTCATGTTTCAGGCTGACAATATTCCTCCATATGAGGTTGTACCATCAATGCGACCGGTAGTGCTTGTTGGACCGTCACTGAAGGGCTATGAAGTCACTGATATGATGCAGAAAGCACTTTTTGACTTCCTGCGAAAGAGATTTGAAAACAGAGTTGTGATTACACGTGTGACTGCAGATATATCTATGGCAAAAAGGTCTACATTAAACAACCCATCTAAGAGGGTGGGCGTGGAGCGATCCAACAGTAGGACAGCTGGGGGTAGGTTCTCATGCTAACTTATGCAAGCATGCTTCTTCAGTGTTAGATACTTGCCAGAAATAGCCTAGTTTCTTCACCAAAACCGAAGCGAAAGAAGTTTTCATCTCTGCTACCTCCACTTGAGTGACTCAGTCACAATTTTAAGACCTAAGGCTGCAAAAATGCCTCCACTACCCCAGCTAAATATTTCACCAGACCTTTCTCTACAAGACCCTCAGCCTCACTGCATGTCCACTGATTTCATATACATTGTACAAATGTAACTGTTATTGTCTTCCCCTGGTGATATGACAAAGTCTGAAAAGGCTGTCATGTATTCTGTCCCCAGTGCTAGTTAAACATACTATTTTAAACTATAGATCAGCAGGCAGAGAATGGTTAGTATGACATCATATCCTGCTTAGAACATTCCAGACCTGCTCACTGCTGCCTATTATTTCTATTTGCTGCTATTGTTCTTCATTATTGTTGGTGGTGACTGTCTGGGATTGTGATGTTATATTATACCCATTAGGAGATGGAAAACTAACTTTATTCATATTTCATTTCTATCAATCCCATTTAGTTTGCAAACTTTGTTTGGTATTGGTTAGAGTGGGTATAGCTAGCTCTTCATGTTTAACTACCTTGTTATATTAGGAAATCATGCTACTAGCTAACTTTAATATTAGGCCTACATGTAGCGTAATAAAATTTCATGTGGTAGTACTGTAGTACATGTACTGTAAATATTGTAAATATAGTATGTACTGTAAGTACAGTAAATATAGTATGTACTGTATGTACTATATGTACTGGAAGTACAGTAAATATAGTATGTACTGTATGTACTATATGTACTGGAAGTACAGTAAATATAGTATGTACTGTATGTACTATATGTACTAGAAGTACAGTAAATATGGTGTGTACTGTATGTACTATATGTACTGGAAGTACAGTAAATATAGTATGTACTGTATGTACTATATGTACTGGAAGTACAGTAAATATAGTATGTACTGCAGGTACTGTAGATACCTCCATTAGCGTCCATGCTAGTCTCGTATTCAGCTGGTATATCATTCTTCTATGCTCTGTGTACATTTATGCTTGATGTATCAACATGTATATCAAGCTACATGATGGGCCTGCAGTGTAACATACAAGACTATCTGCTTGTCAGTTCCCACTGCCTCACTGCT
This sequence comes from Bugulina stolonifera, assembly GCA_935421135.1. NCBI lineage: Eukaryota > Metazoa > Bryozoa > Gymnolaemata > Cheilostomatida > Bugulidae > Bugulina > Bugulina stolonifera. The sequence continues at coordinate 33,224,444 of OW285187.1, forward strand.
GCCTCATTCCAGAGTCCAGTGATGTATGTTGTTGGTAGGCTTATTTGTGATCAGGCATCTAAGTATGCTGATACCGTAGTAATAATGTTATGTTACTCATAAATTCGGTTTTATACTAGTTCACCCATTCTGTATAAAGTCTTAATGAGTGTCTATTCTCCATGCTGACACCCCATGCAGACACCCCTGATGACATCCCTGATACCTTTACTAAGTCAATCCTGTAACACTAATGTGAGTGATTACTTATTGTAGTGGAGGTACAAGCAGAAATAGAGAGAATATTTGAGTTAGCACGGACACTACAGCTGGTCGTACTCGACTGTGACACAATAAACCATCCCTCACAGATCAACAAAACTTCCTTAGCTCCTATCTTGGTCCACCTCAAAATTTCTTCCCCCAAGGTATAACGTATACACACACTTGTCATACGTGTATGGTAGATACATGTGTATATGTACACATGCATATATAATAATGATGTACTTCCTTCCTACCTGTTTACATTCCATTCATAACCTAATGAGATACATACACATATTTATTATTTTATATTTCAGGAAAATAATATGTTTATCAAATGGTAATGATAGAGTATGATTATTATATCAGTGTTTGGTTTCCATCAGTGGAATAATTTACAGTAGGATAACCAACACATGGTTGCATTTAGCCTAGATAAGTAAATCTAGCCGGTGATGCAGTTCCTGTATGAATAACACCTATTCCAGACATCACTTGCCATGCTATGCTAATATATTGCAGACACAATATCCAAGTACAGGGCAGCTGCAGTGCAGTAATATAATGTGTGCTGCTAATTAGTTATAAGAACAACAACCATCAGCTGATGTGCGTTATAGCATTTTACGGAGTTGTCTTATCATGTCAATAACGTGCATAAAGAGAGGATAACTTCTAATCGTCATTGTAATGGTACATCATGACGACATACAATGTATGTACACTACATATTATAATACATGTAGGTGCTACAACGTCTGGTGAAGTCAAGAGGCAAATCTCAAAGTAAAGATATGAATGTACAACTTGTGGCAGCAGAAAAACTCAGCCAATGTTCTGTGGTGAGTTACATGCACACTATATTGGTTGTGTGACCAGTTGGGTCTGTAGTAGGCCCATGTGTAGTTGGGTCTGTAGTAGGCCCATGTGCTGTTGGGTCTGTAATAGGCCCATGTGACCAGTTGGGTATGTGGTAGGCCCATGTGTAGTTGGGTCTGTAATAGGCCCATGTGCTGTTGGGTCTGTAGTAGGCCCATGTGTAGTTGGGTCTGTAGTAGGCCTATTATAGTTTAGTTTGCAAATTTGAGTTCTGAATTGAATGGCACTATTGGATGGTCTACAAAGATGTTGTTATATCTGTAGGACATGTTTGATATTATACTGGATGAGAATCAGCTGGAAGATGCTTGTGAGCACTTAGCAGAGTACCTTGAAGCTTACTATAGAGCCACACACCCCCCTTTACATATTCCACCCTCCCCCTCCAATCTGAGACGACAAGGACACGACTATCCCAACCATTCAGCAGCAGCACATCAAATACACGGTCACTTGGCCCCGCCTTCCACTGACATGCCTTTGCACCGACACAACACAGCACCTCCTAGACACAGGACGGCCGGAGGTAGTCACCATCGGCACAGTCCTTCTGCATCCCCTTCTACGTCTCACCACAGTCAACTTAGCTCACACGTGTACAATGACGAGCGACTAAGGACTATGCATGCAAACAACTACAATGGTACTGGCGCAGACCACCACTACCCTGAGCAGTTTGAAATGAGGGAGACTTATCACAGGCCCGACTATGCAGCTGCTAATGACCATAGAACGAGGGGAAGTATAGCTACATAGTAACATGTACATTGTAGATACTGTTGGAGGTTTATGAATCCACTGGTAAAGTTATGACCAGTACATGTACTATAACTTCTACTATAACTACTCTGGATTTATACTGCTAGTAGAGTATAATGTGTAACTCTACTCCATTATACCTAATGTACCCACAGAGGATGTGACATCACTAAGACTTATTATCTGCCCTCTACTAGATCAGTATAATATTATACTAATTGTAACGCCATGTAATCCCCTAACCTACTGTCCCTAGGTACTGTTCCAATATCTGATATTAATGGTGCAAGATTTACGTGTCTATTTATAACTGCATGCATTTTTATTTTATGAAGTTGTTTTATATCTGTCAAGCATTTGGTGTTCAGATATTGTATTAATGAAAATTTGTTTTTAGTCGTGCTATATATTATTTTATTATATTGATTATGTCTATTTAACTATACAGAGAGACCTGTGCGGAATGGTAAAGTTTCTTTGGTCTGTTCATTCAGAAGGTTATTTTTAAAATGTTTTTGTGCAATTTAGATCAGGGTGTGATCTAAAGAGGTTCCCCTATTTTCTCCTGTAGATTTACAATGACAGGCTTCCTTCTAACTGTTTGGAGCAACCAAGTCCCACATTCTAATGTTTTGCCATAACTAGAATTACTGCATCTTCTATTTGGTATTTTGTTATACTGGGGGTGAGGGATTGAGGTTTTATTTATCCTGTAATTTTTTATAAATAAAGTTACTACCCTAGTCAGTAGCAAACGGCATTCACCCTGTATAACTTTCTATACTATATTTAATGGAATCACTTGACTATAAACTGCAATAATATACAGTGTTCAATCATCCCCTATAGTCATCTTGAATTCCTGTGTTCTTGTATATTTTATATAAATAATAAATTGTTCTTCCACCCATCTTCACAGTTACGTAGTAGATTACACGTGCCCACAGCTGGCACACTGTATGTACATGAATTATATGCAATGCATGTACCCTTGATAGTATGTATACTATATAATTTTATGCATGTACATTACCTGACATCATTGTTTTAGTATTATGGGAGTTATTCTCTCTTGTATCCCAAACCTGGCTGACAGCTAGCTAGCTATATTGAGCCTTTGAGAATAACAGCTAGCTCCTGTAGTTGTGGATTGTCACACTCACACTTGATATTTTATTATTCATTCCTGGATTTTACATGTACATGTACTATACATTTGGTAGCACTTTAGAGGTCAGGTAGACTTTAAGTCAGGTAATCAAACCCAAAGTACTTTTCGCCTCATTGACAGATAAAGACAAAACACAGCCCTGGTTTTTTGATCATTTCTAACAACAGAATATATTATGTATCTCAATTTTTACACGTAATACAATGTGCAAGACTATTGCACTTACATTGTAGTAGACAGTGGTATATATAATTATATTATTTCTGACATTGAGCAAACATAAAAAATTATATAATTATGAAAAAATGACATAAATAAGCTGGGCAATGATTACACTACCATTTTACAATTTTAATGTGTAACCATGTACATTGTTTATGTAACTGGGAATTGTCTCTTCACTGTAAATGATAAGATAACTCCTGACTAGTGACTTAAACTATTTTGTATATAACTGCACTCCAAACGTGCTAGTCTCATCTTTTCATCAAGATCACTAGTAGACTGACAAAGTTTACGTACTTTGTCTTCCAATGCCTCACATTTTGAAGACCTTGCTAAGGATGAAAACATACTTTCAGAGAGCAAAGAGTTCATGGAAGGCCAATTACACTCTGACCTTGCTTGGAAATCTTGCAATGATGGAGGGCATTGACTGTGAACTATCATATTATGCCTACTAGTGTTCAATGATTCAGAATATTTGGATAAGTCAGTGTTAGAAGAAGCCCTGGAGTCAGTTAATGACTCGGTGTCAGCTAGATTGAGATCGCTACTAATGCTGCAACAGGCAGATTTGTATCCCTCAGAAGGGGAACCCAAAGTAGTATAGGTGTCCTCTCCATTGTAACTTCTCTTTACAGCAACTTCTGTAGCTGTGCTGCATGTACTGGCTATAGATTCATTGCTTTGACTCATGTTACATATGCTGGCAGTGAAAGTCTTGTCTGTATTGAGGGTCAGCTGTTCTCTCATCAACTCCTCAACCTAAAAATAAGTAATTATATTATAATATTCAGAATTACTAATCAGCTCATAATTATTTTACTTGTTTATCGACTAATTAGATTGTCCAGTTTGTATGGGCTGTAAAAGTACTATAAAAGTACCACCATCAGGTTTAATGGTGTGGTTTGTGTTCTTTGTACAAATGCATTATTATTATATTAATTAGTTTACACTTTGTATTATCAACAAATGAACAGAACATTATATCTGTAGAGTTATATTAATTCTACTATTATACCTAGATTTCTATCTACATTAATTCATGCCACTAATTCAAAGTGTTCTGTCTAATGTTATTACATATTGATTTGTTGCAATTTACATGAAATTTACATAATTCCAGGATAGAACATCCTTCGTGAAGAAGGCAGGTACTGCTAGCTGAACTTTCAGCATAGTGTGGTAATGTACACTTTATAAAAACCACTGAAAAAATTATTCAAATATGAAATAATCAGAATATATTACCATAATCGAAATTAAATTAATAAATCTATTTTCGTACATGAATATAAATTATTGTAATGATAAGGTTATATTCATTTCCACAAAGTTGACTGCTCAGGTTTTGTTCAGACTGATTGACCATAATGCATTTGAGCCCATAACTCACTAGATTATAGGCATGTAGCACTCAGGCTTGCATACATCATGTAGAGCTGAGGCTAACTATTACAGACATAGTAAGTTATTCTATACTTACTTCTGAGAAAAATCGTGAGAGTCTTGGTTCTGCTCTCTTATCTACTCTTCTCTTGCGTCGCAATGTCTCCTCTGTGTTCTCACTGGGCAACGGTAACCAAGGGTTAGTTTTAATTCTGCTTCTTCTCCATCGGTTGGAGCATTCGTGAGGAGCATGCGATGCTTCTGAAGTTGAATGTGTTGCAGAAGAGAAGCTGGAGGGTAGAGAGTTGTAATAGATACTGTGATTATACTGAGTCTGACTAGAAGGGAGGGATTGATATTGCCAACAAGTACATGATCTACATGCATTACAACCACAGTTTGTTACTACTTGACCATTGCTGCTACATGTACACGCCTTCTTCATGGAGTTTTCCCATTGGAATTCTAATGGTGGTTGTGAGCATAGTTCTACGTTATTGATATTGTCCTTATATGTACAGAGTGTCACTGAGCTTGCAATACTCGAGTTGCTGGCATGGTATGGAATCTCATAGTTTATATCCGTCTGCGACCCGTGATCTACAGTCTTTGGCTGCTTATCTATGTCTATGTTTACAGTGTTAAATGGTAAAACACCAGTAAAACTTTTCGCCATATCTGCACGGATTGTGCTTCGTCCTTCTTTCTTTGGCCTCAAAAACATATCATCTTTAGAGACCGTTTCCTTTGGTTTCCTTTCGTTATCATTGTAATCCGTGAAACTTCCATTGTCATTGCAGTGAGTTTCAGTTACATTAAACTTTGAGAGTTTTCTCTTCAATTTCTTTGCACTCAGATAATGCTTCAACTTCATATTTGAATCTGGAAATAAATAATCAAACCCAGAATTAGTAACGACTATAATTAGCAATTAATATAATTAATAACAGTGTGTGACTGACACCTGTACATTCTATAAGGTGTAAGTTATAAACCATTTGGAAGCCATATTATGTTTGTAGGTACCATAGAATGGATTCACCATTTACGTGTCATTGCATATACATTATTTTGCAGGTGTACAGAATGTACATTGTAGATAATATTATAGTTTATTAGTAGCAATGATTTGGACTACCATGAGGGCTTCAAATGAATGATTTATATTCTATGAAACACTGTGTAGGCCTAAACAGCGCTAGTAGAGTATCAATTTGGTACTGAGTAAATTACTCAGTAGTTTCAAAAAGAGAAATTATTATTTATCTTTTAGCAGGATTTCTCTCCATGCTAAGATTTAAAGTACATTTTCATAAAACAAGAAGTTCTCAGAACATATGAAATACCTCTAACCCATATTCAGTAACAGTAAGTATGAATTTTATTGTTCTAAATCAGTAGAAATCATATGTAATTACCTTTGACAGTTGACAGAACACTAGAGTAATAGTAGCCGATTCAGGGCAAGGCAAAATTAAAATCTGAAATCATTACCTCCAATTATTTACTTTTAAAATAAATGAAGCATTGAAATGGAGTCTAGAAATCAAATACCTGGTCAATGAAGTTTGCGGATACACAATAGTCAGGCAGCTAAATATACAATATTCTGTTGACATCAAAAATATTTTTCACAACAATGCACCTGGATACGCTGCTGGTTTGACTGTTGACTAATGACTCATGAGGTACATTGTGAATTGTTACAACTCTTTGTCAGAAGTCAATAAATAGTTTTAAGATATTATTGTAAATTTGTATGCGGGTCGGAATAGAGATTATGTTACAATATGGGTCTAGGTTACATGTAACACTGGTTGTGCATACATTATAATAGATACATTTCTTGTGTTACTGTATCCATTACATGTACATGTACATGTAATGGATCACTATGTTTTACCATTGCTTGCTATAGGCTTTAATTAAAGGTGAACAACTTCAAGGGTATTTAATTGCTAACTGGTTAAGAAAATATATAATTACAAGTTAGGGGACAGGTACCAGAGCTTCCACAAGTAATAAGGCTAAATATCGGCAGAGCACTAAAGCTATTCTGAACTCATCAATTGTACACTAATTGATAGCAGGTTGTAGGGGCCTAATTAGTTTACATATCATTCATTAGTGTCTCTAGTATGGCCAGTATTATAGGGCCCAACTTGACTAACCTTGCTGATTGTTAACCAATAATCTAATGATAATCTAATCACCAAGCTTTGACTAAATGAATGATCCTATTCAACTCCTATCAAGTAGAATAGAAGAATCAATACTGTACACTTTCTATGCATTCAGTCTGCTAACTAATGTAAATAACTATACCATCAATTACACAGCAGTCAGCTCTTGCTAGCCAATATTTACTATACTGTATGTGAATCAATGGTTACCTGCAACACGATGCTAAGAATATTATCTTATTCCACTTACACCTGTCACTCCTGGTTGGCAGTTGGCACACAGTGGCAGGTGCTACCAGGGTGCTACCAGTGCAACTGCAGTCAATATGTATATCATGCCTTAGATATTCACTTTATATTCAAATAATTTTTGGTCAAGTCTTATATTTGGAGCCAAATAAGTAATTCAAAATTCATTTTTCAAATTAACGTGGGCACATAACTACTATTTCATAATAATTATTTATAACTACATGTATTTGTATGTATGACGTTAGCATCAATGAGTATACATACAAAACTACTGGACATACTGTACAAGCACAGTTGTTATGTATATACAAACAGACCTACAAGTACAGGGCCTGTAACACAGCACTTATCGGGTCTACCTATGTACTATATTTATATACATGTACCTGCATATTTATTATACCAGCCTCCTGGTATAGTTTTCCCATAACATATTATGCAATAAACGCAGTATATGAAAGCGCTGCACTACTATGTATATTTTTATAGCATATTACATAAATATATTTATGTGACTATAGATAAAATAGCTTAGGGGAGTATAATAGGATGTGAATAACCTGCAGTAGGTTGAATCATGCTAGAACAATTAACTACACATAAACACAAGGGAAATGAATTGGGATTATGTATTCTGTACATTGAAACTAGTGAAGCCTCAACACACTGCTTTACCCCTGATTACACTCTTTATTCTTAAATATTTTAACATGTAAATATTATTGAAGACATCGATTACCCTTTCTAAATGTAAATAATGACTTCCGAACGAATCAACAGTAGACCTGGATTCCAGGTAACAACCTAATCAACCAGTAGCCCCCAGGGATGATTTCTATTTATTTAGTCTACAGTCTATAATCTATTGTATACATAAACATTCTATAGTCTAATCTAAAATCTAGATTTCTACTCTATATATATGATAATTATATACATGTATATTCCAAAGTTTATAATCTATTACTGTAATCTACATGTTGTAAAATATATCTTCACATTCAAGATTAAAAACTGGATTGGGTCTACATTTATCTACATTTGAACACTATTACTATATATTATATGTTTACATTGTACATCTAATTCTATACTAACTATTTCACTAACATGTTTGAACTGGAGTTGACTTTCAATAATTGCACTCCTGCTGATAGCCTATGTGATGGGTTCTCATATTTTTCACTACTAGCCACCCTCCCCGACATGGCCTAGTATTATATTTTACCTTTATGTAGTAGAATACAGTTACATTACTTACGTAACTATGTAGTATAGATAAAGTAATAATACAGTTACAAGGTAAGCTGATAGAGTAAAAGTACTTACTGATAGTTTCCACTGATGTGTTACAGGAGACTGTCTAGCCGCTGTACTACAACGTAACTCGGTGTGTAAACGATATAATATAACTCCTTCGTACTAAGAAAGGCACATCATTAATAACTTACTGAATAATGTAAAATCATTTATATACCAGGACAGCTTTTGAATAGATTACTAGTGCGGTATTAGCCAATCACTGACCCGTTTAACAAATATAGCCAATCAAATATCGTTTACAACCACTGTTTACCTGGGTATAGTAGTTGTATACTAGGGATACACATGTATACTGGAGGTAAACATGGGTAAACAATCTAACGTTTCATTCATGATTTTGGTAGATATACCAGATGGGTTGATAGTAAAAGTAGAATGTGATCAACAAATACTAATACCAATTTATTCTCCTGAAAGAAGGATATAGCTATGTACAATGCTGGCGTCTTACACACTCTTTGTCTATTCCTGATTATCATATTTCACCAAAGAATACCTTTTTATTTAAAGGATCGGTTTGTTTGCTTAGAAACAAAAGTAAAGACTCTTTACACGATTCACAACCCTATCTAGCCTAGCCTAGACTTGTATCCATATTTCTTAGCCTGTTCATTATTTGCTAACAGTCATTATGATCTGAAAACTTTGATTAATTCATCTTTTCATAAAAATAGGTAGACATTAGTGCCGACTGCTTTTAATACAACATCAATGACACTGTTTTTGCAAACAAGCACTACAAAGAACATGTTATAAATGTCATCAACTAGTGTTTAGCCCGTGTCAAACTTTGTTTACCATACAGCACAATTAAACTGGTGGCAGTATGTATTCTATATCTAGAACGTTATTTATTTATTGGAGACATTTCCAGGATTAGCTGTATATAATGGAGTAAGGACGTCTAAAGTGTTGATACTTTGCTAAGTTATAAAAACTAATCAGTTTTTGATGACATAAACTGGAAGGCAATCACAACATCCGGACCCATGTTATCAAACTAAACTGGTACTGCAATAATATACAAGTAAGTGGCCAACTGTACGCCCAAAGAGAACTGATCACTATTTGATGTAACCACAACCACAAATCATTTGTGGATAGGGTAATAAATGGACTTTTCTAAATCTAGTAAAATTGCTAGAAAATGTAGCATTGCTCTATTTATGTGATCATTTAGCTATCACATTATTTTGATGAAAGCCTGCTAAACAGACTACATCCTTGGAAGTTGGCGATAGAAATTTTAAATTGAAGAATAATTTTTTGTTCCAATAGAGTGTGAGACAGGCAATCATAAACACTGACTGTTTTAGGTTAACCAATAACTAGTCTACATGTAGCTTGTAGCATGTATATCACTGTGATCAATGCAAGTCAGTAATTTAATTTTCTTACATGTTTGTTTCATTAAATGATCAGAGAAAATCATTTCTGTTTTGTTTTACTGCTCAGCCATTCATGTGACAATAATTATTATTGTTATTATTTCACTGGCAGAAGTGGAATAATGTTGGGATAACTTTCCATTAGTGACCTCACAGAGAGACTTGAGATAGTGACCTAACACCTCTAACAGAGACTTGAGATAGTGACCTACCACCCCTAGCAGAGACTTAAGATAGTGACCTAACACCCCTAGCAGAGACTTGGGGGGATAACTCAAGTAGCATCCTGCAAGGCTTGTAGTGGGTTGCAGCTCTCCTTTACAAGCACTGTGGGTCATCAGCACCACAACAGCACTCCAAGAGTTAATAAGTAAATACTAACATAATAAAATGAAACCTCTCCAATTCGTCCACATCAAACAAAACTCTGCTCTTCATGTAGTTTCATCCACTGACATTAGTATAGGCTTTCAACTCACGAGGTGGAGAATCAGTCAACAGGATCAAATCAATATTTTAAACATCAGAAATCTAAATAAAAGGCTGCAATCCATAAATATTGCATACAAAAGCACTTGAGGACCAAACAAAGAGGTCTTTTAAATGGCCAAACTCTAGAGAGAGAGTAGACCAGAATTTTTCTAGACTAGAGCACTAAAATAATAGCTTACAGAGAGCTGATCAATATATATTGTGTAAGGTTTTCCTCTTTTACCATATATCCATGTATATGTATTACCACACCATTCACAAAACCATATAAGTTATAAGTACAGTATTATATAATGTATTATATTTGTCAATTGAGTATATATAATCAATAAATATAATAATATATTAAAGTAATATAATATTGTGGATTCAAAGCCACTAAAGTGTACTTGAACATAAGCTAATATCCTGTTGTAGACTAGTACATCAGACATAACACGATGATAAAGTCTACTGATTATAGAAACCTACATCTAATGTACTGTATATAAATATGAGTTTAATTACTAAATAATAATATAGTCTGGAAGTTCAAACTCCTGATGATGGGCATCAGAAGTGCTGTCACTATGGTAGACTTGACACACAGTTGTAGGTACTTGTAGGTACTTGCAGGCACAAACAGTGTAGATAAAATCTGACAGTTTATCAAATTGTAATACTAGAATTGGCTGCCTCATGCATGCAGATATTTTACTGTCTAGTGTCTGGCTACCTGCCACCACTTGTCATGCAGTTTAATCACATTATGGAACACTGAGTTACAGTGCTTGTCACAATATCAGGATACTAGTGACAGCTTCTCATCAATATCCCTACAAATATACAACATAATAATATTGTGTAACATTGATATACAACGTCAGGTAAATATAACCAACTTTTGAAACCAGCAGGCGATGTGTTTCTCTTATTGAGTCATTTTAAAACAGGATGTGACTAGAGAGAAGATAACTTCATGTATATCACTGTGAATTGTTTATGGCCAGCCTACTACTTATGTATACACTACAATACAATGTCTACTAGTATAAGTGCAGACATGTAGACCAATACTAGTAGTTATTAGATCACCAAGGTAGTGGACAAGTAGGTAGACATGAGGTCTACAGACAGAGGAGAGCAAGGAATTGGAAACCATAGCTACAGAGTCTCCTGTGTCTTGGCAAGGCTCTACATTAACTTAGCGTTTTATCAGACATAAAGCCTTGTATAACCAGACAGCATACTCTACACTTGTATTGTAATACATAGTGTTATAGCCTGAGTGAAACTAAGGTAATGCTCTGATACTATCTGTCAGTATAATTAGACCCCAGTCTATTGTGTATTGCTTGTATACTCAGTGTGCATGGAGACTACTGATAGCACATAATGTAATTATTATACAAGCATATTATTTTATATCAAAGATTTTAGCCAGCATAACGCTTGCATACTCATGTTACACCATCACAGCCATCCCTCATACAGTTTGCCAACAACAAGTTATACAAACGTGCCATACTCTACTCAATTACAAACCTGAGTTGAAGACAAATATTTTTAAATTAAGGCGCCTGCAGTCAAAGTGTACAATAGACTTGAGGGGTATATAGTGTAGTATATTGTAGTGTAGTATTATAATACATGATAAGGATAATGCATGAGTGAGAGGGAGAGTAGAGGGAATATTGAATAACCTGTTGTACTCATTTCAAATGCTGTAAATAACCCCAACACTACAAAGCTTTGAAAGTGGAGATCTGTATTGACACAGTTACTGAGCTGTCATTATAAACTCATACAATGGGAGTTAGTGTAGTTACATGTAGTTTGTAGTGTAGTTACATGTAGTTGGTAGTGTAGTTATATGTAGTTGGTAGTGTAGTTACATGTAGTTGGTAGTGTAGTTACATGTAGTTGGTAGTGTAGTTACATGTAGTTGGTAGTGTAGTTACATGTAGTTGGTAGTGTAGTTAAATGTAGTTGGTAGTGTAGTTACATGTAGTTGGTAGTGTAGTTACATGTAGTTGGTAGTGTAGTTACATGTAGTTGGTAGTGTAGTTACATGTAGCTTGTAGTGTAGTTACATGTAGTTGGTAGCGTAGTTACATGTAGTTGGTAGTGTAGTTACATGTAGTTGGTAGTGTAGTTACATGTAGTTGGTAGTGTAGTTACATGTAGCTTGTAGTGTAGTTACATGTAGTTGGTAGCGTAGTTAAATGTAGTTGGTAGCGTAGTTACATGTAGTTGGTAGCGTAGTTAAATGTAGTTGGTAGCGTAGTTACATGTAGTTGGTAGTGTAGTTACATGTAGTTGGTAGTGTAGTTACATGTAGTTGGTAGTGTAGTTAAATGTAGTTGGTAGTGTAGTTACATGTAGTTGGTAGTGTAGTTACATGTAGTTGGTAGTGTAGTTACATGTAGTTGGTAGTGTAGTTACATGTAGCTTGTAGTGTAGTTACATGTAGTTGGTAGCGTAGTTACATGTAGTTGGTAGTGTAGTTACATGTAGTTGGTAGTGTAGTTACATGTAGTTGGTAGTGTAGTTACATGTAGCTTGTAGTGTAGTTACATGTAGTTGGTAGCGTAGTTAAATGTAGTTGGTAGCGTAGTTACATGTAGTTGGTAGCGTAGTTAAATGTAGTTGGTAGCGTAGTTACATGTAGTTGGTAGTGTAGTTACATGTAGTTGGTAGTGTAGTTACATGTAGTTGGTAGTGTAGTTAAATGTAGTTGGTAGTGTAGTTACATGTAGTTGGTAGTGTAGTTACATGTAGTTGGTAGTGTAGTTACATGTAGTTGGTAGTGTAGTTACATGTAGCTTGTAGTGTAGTTACATGTAGTTGGTAGCGTAGTTACATGTAGTTGGTAGTGTAGTTACATGTAGTTGGTAGTGTAGTTACATGTAGTTGGTAGTGTAGTTACATGTAGCTTGTAGTGTAGTTACATGTAGTTGGTAGCGTAGTTAAATGTAGTTGGTAGCGTAGTTACATGTAGTTGGTAGCGTAGTTAAATGTAGTTGGTAGCGTAGTTACATGTAGTTGGTAGTGTAGTTACATGTAGCTTGTAGTGTAGTTACATGTAGTTGGTAGTGTAGTTACATGTAGTTGGTAGCGTAGTTAAATGTAGTTGGTAGCGTAGTTACATGTAGTTGGTAGTGTAGTTACATGTAGTTGGTAGTGTAGTTACATGTAGTTGGTAGTGTAGTTACATGTAGTTGGTAGTGTAGTTACATGTAGTTGGTAGCGTAGTTATATGTAGTTGGTAGCGTAGTTAAATGTAGTTGGTAGCGTAGTTACATGTAGTTGGTAGTGTAGTTACATGTAGTTGGTAGTGTAGTTACATGTAGTTGGTAGTGTAGTTACATGTAGTTGGTAGTGTAGTTACATGTAGTTGGTAGCGTAGTTATATGTAGTTGGTAGCGTAGTTGCATGTAGTTGGTAGTGTAGTTATATGTAGTTTGTAGTGTAGTTACATGTAGTTGGTAGTGTAGTTACATGTAGTTGGTAGTGTAGTTACACGTAGTTGGTAGTGTAGTTACACGTAGTTGGTAGCGTAGTTATATGTAGTTGGTAGCGTAGTTGCATGTAGTTGGTAGTGTAGTTATATGTAGTTTGTAGTGTAGTTACAAGTAGTTGGTAGAGTAGTTACATGTAGTTGGTAGTGTAGTTACATGTAGTTGGTTACAGTATATAATATACAGGAGTGGAAATCAGGTGACAGGACGGTTTCTACATTGCACATAGGCCATATCTTAGGATTATAATAAATAGACATGTAGGCTACATACACATACAATGTACATTTGTATAGATTATATTAGACTTATAGGGCAGTGCAGGGCTATTTTTAACTACATTTATTATATTTTTTCTAAGCTCTTTTTGGCCAAGAGACAATTTATGTCCCAACAGACAGGATATAGGTCAGGTCTCTACCAGAAGAGTGTAGTTTACCACACTGGCCAGTGGTCACTACACACTGGCTAGTGGTCACTGCATACTGGTCACTTACTCTAATTTAGACACAAGTAGATCTCTCCTCTTCCTCAGCTCTACCAGCAGCTCATCACCTGCAAACTCTTCATCTGAGCATGTTAATAAATTCTCTGCTGTAAATATACAAGTCAACAAAATGTAAATTAATCAACTGCACCCAAACCACTCTGCCAAATACACTACAGCTTGATTCATGATATTCCAGATAATGTGACAGGTTGGGCTTAGTGCTTGTCGACTGGGACATGCTCAACTAGTGCTACATGTATTAATGCAAAACTGAGGTATATACATGTACATATATACATATAATAATAATAATACGTACACACATCAGACATGTACTACTTGTACTATGACTACCAAAATACTTTCTGATATCTAAGCAAATGGGACAAGGTTGTACAGACTATGTGCTGGTCAAGTTATTATCAACATATGGAGTGTTTATGTATTATGATCAGCTTATTCTGCAGTGTGTTGGGTTCCCACTTGATTCATTAGAAATACAAGCGACAGCAGATGGTGGAATAAAATTATTACCTATCATTACCAGCTAAAACCATTTGTTTGGATTTTGTTTAGAAATACTGCTGTGTTTTGTATTTAATTACACCTTAGACTTACACCTTAGACTTGCTCTGAATTGTAGGCCTAAATAAGATTATGTAAGACTGAAACCTTTCACAACTAATCTGACTTAATTATTTACTAAATAGTACTTGTATATGACTTAATTTATGTAAATCTTGCAATTTTATCATCTTTCAATTGTTTAGGTGTTGAGGTAACATAAGTTGTTAGTGTAATGAGATGCATCATTTGGTAACTATCATGTGTAATTAGGGTATTTGATGCTGATGTTGCATGACATGGTACTGGGTCACATCTATGAGGTGCTAGATATACCAGATGATAAGTTTTCTCAACAGACCTACTCAATATTAAGAATACAATTCCATCCAACCATATCCTCTTCAAATTCAGAATTACCTTCTTCCTGGTTATTTTTAGAGTAGTGTGACATGAACAGCTGGTTCTTTTATATCAGCCAAAGTACCTGTGACTGCCAGTCAATGAGTAATTAAAGAGTGCCAAACATAATCATATCATATTCATCAGTTATTACATAGGCCTACATACACAACATAATACAATATGTTATATGCACTAAGCTTGCATGTGTCGTATGCATATCATATTCTACAAGTTATTGCAATAGACAGATCTAAGTCTACTAAAAGTGCTGCCATGTCTATAAAAGATTTCCTGTAGTTAGTTTGCTGACTTGGCCAAGCTGTATATACTGTATGTATATATATATATATACAGCTTAAACATGTACATCATGTACATGTATATAGGCACTACACTATAGTGATTCACCTGCCCATCTGATTCACTACTGCAGAAGAACAGGCAGCAGAAGGCTGTCTGATTAGCACATGTTCATTTCAACAGTTAAAAAATTAGAATGACATTTGAAAATCAATAGCTGACTAACTATTACATGTATATTATCATGGCTGCTGAAAAGTATTATGAATAATTAAAAAGGTATTCATACACAGCACACTTATATCCTGTGTATTACAATATACACAACATTATATCCTGTGTTATACATACTTGCTGGTATTGTAAAAGATATGTGTACTTATGTATTATTTAGACACTTGTATAATATTGGAAAGGAACAAATACCTCACCTACCCCTGATAGGAAACAGGCAAGTTCAGATTTCATCCCAACTGATTAATATTATGAACTGAAAACCATATTATTATACAGTTAGTCACTTTGTCATTATTTCCTATGAGATGGGATGTTCTTAGCCAAATCCTAATGACAGATGATGATTTGAATGATTTGGCCGGTCACCAAGTTATTGGAAATAAACCCAGGACATAGGTGACAAACAGACAAAAACTGTACATATTTACATATTTATGAAGAATGACGAATACAGTAATCTAAGTGTCCTCAGTTGGTAGGACAAGTACTTCAGCTACATACAGTCTAGTCGAACACACTACTACTAGGTTAGGTACACCAATATTTAGTTGCTCACAGGTCCTGTACCCTCCCTACTTGTATTAGCTTGTGGTTTCCAAATGTATATTTATTAGCCATAAAACCAACTCATTAATTATCCCTGTGCAGGTTGACTAATGAGCCAGAGGGTTGTGCAACTGCCTGCCTATGATGTCAATTATTTTGTGGGTTAATATTCTCTGTGGTGAGTTGAGCTGTTTACAAGATAATAGCATTACAACACCCTGTGTACAGACCACTGACAATAAAACCTCCCTCCTCTCCTTTCAGATGTGTGACGATGCATCAGATTGCATATTCGACTAAATTAAGGTAAAAATAGAACAGATAGCAAAGGTGTCATAACAATACGTCAGCTAGACAATAGGGGCATAAAAATGGGTATAAAGGGGGCCAGTGGGGTATTAAATTATGTAAAAACCATTAACAGTGTCAGATGAAGAATTTAAATGGAATCAAAACGGAGTAGACAACATATCACACCTGCGATCATAAAACTAACTCAAACATTTACATGCAGCATCAAATTTCACTTCACACCAGACAAACATACACACATCAATATACGCCTTCTACCTACATATACACTGTAAGTATGTGTGCATATGCCATTCAATGCATGTATGTATGTATGTATGTATGTATGTACACACATTGTGTATCATATTATATAGACCTATCATGCATGTACATAACATTATGTAAGAAAACGGGGAGTTAAAGGATTACCATCAGGCACTGGATTATCTGCTACTGTGGGAGGGATAATCTCATCAGGGAAAGTGGTTAAGCTGCTGACATGTGCCAGAGTATGGGAGCTGCTTGTCAATGTAGACTCATGATCAGTAACTGTTAGCCCTGGATCAACAGTCTTCTCTTCCACACCATCCCTTCCATCAGGTGGATCACTGAACAGCCTCTGTGTAGCTACCTGCAAGCACCTTGTATTGTAATGAGTAATCAATAGTTCTGATACAGTGATACATTCACACACTGCCACAGTTAATGTAATACTATATAAGTACACAAACCTGCTAATTTAAATGATATATTTAACATCAACATACATAAGAGTGTATTATTTCCTAGTCATGTAGTATTATACCAGTATACCACCCACAGACTATCAGCAGACGAGAGCCCGTGGGTGGGTGGGAGGACAGGAGTTGTGTTTATAGGATGACGAATCTATGAGAGGCTGATTCTAGTCCGTGAGGAAGACCTGGTGATAAGCACAGGGCTTATACATGTATGTACAATTCTATGGTACATTCCATAGTCACAGAACAGCTGAGATATTAGGAGAGAAGGAGAATAAAGGATAGAGATGTTGAAGAGATAGTGCACCAACCTCTAGCCATACCATAAACAAATTATCAAATATAGCCCAGCTAAACTAACATCACTTCTATCACATCCATTCACTTACAATTATACTTGCACAACAGTAAAGTTGCCTTGTGAAGTTAGTTATTTTTAATTACAGGGACAATAGTAAAGGGGTTTACACTACTGCAGCGGTACCATAAAACAAAACTTTGATTTTGGGTCTAAAAATACAACCACAAAAATGTATTGTGGTTGTTTATTAAGGCAGAGATTCTTGTGGCCAGATATACACACATCATACACATGTAGTGTATGTATATTATATGTGTATGCCTATCTATCTCTCTTCACACCTCCATAGACAAACAGTCACAACAAATCAGTATTGCTGTATAAGGCAGGGGAGTAGGGATGTGCTGGTATCATAGAAGAGGATAGAACATTAGAAGAAAAGTAAAGTCTTGTAGAACACGAAGGTCAATGAATACTAATTTTTGTACACCCCTAGGGATATGTTGACTGACTTTCAAACTATATTTTTTCAGAGGAGACACTTTCATTAGTCTGCTTAAGATAATATTTCATCCAATTAGTTTGACAAAGAGACAATCAGTGTATTCATTACAAGAAGGAGCCATTATCCCTCTACCTACACACTATTCCACTGGACATTTACTCTCTACTATTCCAGTGTATAATTACTAATATTATACAATATTATCCATCTAACTGTCAAATGGTACAAGAGGGAGCAAATCATACCACTTGACTAAGTTCAGGTGTCACAATATTATTTATATGTAATAATACCAAACTGTTATGTCACTGTAATATATTACCATGCAAAACAATTCCATACTGAACTAGGTGACTTGTGTTATACATGTATATCCTCAAACTGAGGTCCAACTAACTGTCACAGCTACTCCACTTAAGCTGGAATTGTTTTGTATGGTGATAGATTACTCATGCTTGCCTATTAAGCCAAGTATCATTAATTACCATTTTTTACAGATCTAACGCCATAATTCGAGGGTTTGAGACTTGTATGATCCAATAGAATTATCCAATGATGTCCTATATGTGGTGCAAACATTACACAGATAGAGAAATTCAATTCTTCATTCATTGCTGCATGGTAAGTTATTATAAGCCAATGCTGACGTATAACATATTATATGCTGTCTCACTATACCTGACTGATGAGTCTACTGACTGGTGTACTACTAGACTGTCCCTGTGATGCCTTGTGACCAGACAGCTGGCACTGTGATCTCTCTGGTAGCCTGTGTCCACCCCTTAGTCTCGTTCTCACAGAGGATTTTGGAGTTGTCACCTCACTGCCCTCGTTCACCTCTGTGTAGCCTACTCTCTCAGCACAGGATGGGGCTTCTGGGTGATCTACCAACTTTGGACAGTTAGTTCCAGCTTTGGAACACAGGCAGCATTGACTACCAGGACAGGATTGCACATGCTGCTGTCTACAGTTATACATGATATACCATGAATGTACAATGTAACACACTTCTATCTACCAACAGGTGACAGTTTGCCAGCTTTACAACACATCCTACAGCAGAGGACCAATTCATTGTATACTGGTACCAAGTTAGCTCTGAAATTGTCAGTAATGAATATATATAGCCTATAGGCATCCAGTATACTATACAGTCAATATATACAACATACATAAATGTAACACTACAATTACATGTACACGTTGTATATAAGTCATAGACCGTGGTATAAGCAGCAGTATGGTAGTAGTGAGTAAAGTGAAAACAACTCCAAACTTGACTCAACAAATGCTATAATTCTACCTATTACTGCCACTACTCTACCTACCCACAATGCTATAATAGTTCCACCTACCCACAATGCTGTGTATGTTGACAGGAGATACTCTTGCTACATCTATGTTGGTGACCTGTCACGGAGCTAGTGACATCACAGACAGCTTTACTTGGAGATACACAGCTCTGTATCCTGTTAGATAGAGTGTGAGTGGGAAGGGAGACAGAAGAGCCGGTGCAAGCAGCTATGGGGTCCACCTAGGCAGCAGAACACAGTGTATACTGTATAGGAATCACAAATCAATTTATAAGAAATACTTCAATTACATGCCATAAATAATACAATAAAAAATTGTGTATTGAAAGGAAGTATTAGTGTGATAACACAGCCGATTACCGAGGTGAGACTATGTGTATGTATGCAGTAGTTTATTCAAATTACATAGACCATTACATTGTGTGACAAATACATGTACATACATGTATATAATTGTTAGGTACATGTAGATTGTAGCAAGTAAATAAAGATTACGTACTGTTGGTGTAGTTTGGGTGGCAGACTGGGCTAACTCAGCATCTGTTTGTACTATCTTCTCCACTGAAGACAATCTATCATTTGCGCTTTGCTGTGGCGTTGCAGTCTTACAGCTATCAGAATGTGGCGGTGCAGTTTCACACTCATCATGCTGTGCTACCACAGTAGCAACTCTCACATGTTGTGTAACGGTTGAATGTGTCTGTTTATTTCCTGCAGCTCTGGCCAAGTCTCTCCCCGCACCAGATAACAGATTCACCTAAATTCAGACAGCGAACTGTCAGAGTACTGCAGTAAATACTTCCCTTGAGAGACTTTATGTATATCTACCCATATAACTGTAGTTGGTGAGAGCTTTACCTATATACATGTATGTATAGCCACTGTATATCTCTAGGCTATGAGAGCTTAGCCTATAAATGTATACCTACCCTTATATCTGTAGCTCGTGAGAGCTTAGCCTGCATCTCAGCATCCTTCACCTTTTGCTGAGCCAATTCCATTCTTCTCTTCAGCCTCCACTGGTAAAGAATGTCATTCTCTGGATTCTCTCCATTCCTGGTTTTGCCAGAATCATCTGCTGGTATTAGATGTCTCCTCCTATCACGAACTGTGTGTTATAGAAATAGCTAATTAGGAGTTGTTCGCTCATGTTGTTCAAGCTGATTGCGGAGAAAAAGCGGGTCTTAACAGATAAAAATAATGATTCAACTATTTACCACTTTTGTTGCTGTTGCAGAAAACAGAGTGTTTCTTCCCACAGTGTCACCACAATACCAACTATGAGAATATTATCTATTTAACTGCCGATATTTATTAGACTACAGAAAGTGATTCGCAGAATCTTGAATAAATTGAAAATACTTCCACCATGCCGAGTATGGCAATGTATGAAATATTATAATAATATACCTATGTTGGAACAGGATGAGAGAAAGGATGGATACCTTTGGCATTGCTACGATGTAGTACCAGTCTTACACTATACCTTTGGCATTGTTACGATGTAGTACCGGCCTTACACTATCCTCCTCTGGGGTGCTGTGATGTAAATGTTTATAATCGCGCAATCTGTGAGAGGTAAGAGATGATTGGTCACTGTCTGTCATACCTTCCGATGACACAGGAGGAGTAGCGTTACTTTCACTATTTGTATCACTGCAACAAACAATCTACTAAGTACAGCCATATACCCCAGATATACATGTATAGTATGTTTATTACCGGGACTTGACATGTTGCATGAAATTGAAAATTGCTACCAGGCTAGAAAATCTTCTGTACAAATTATTAGACATGGTACCTCTTCCCAAGGAGCTCATTGGTTCTGTCCATGAGTGCTTTAGTCTTTGGAGTTGTCGGTTCAAAATGTATCCTTTTACCGGTCTATAATACAAGAGACACTTATTGGTAGATACATTTTCTCATTTATATACTCCCTTAATTCTTTCACTCCTTTTTTATACATGTACATGTATATTATATAATATGACTTTTTTTTGTGTAAATGCCATCAGGCTGTGGCTCATCAGTTTGAAGTTGTCCTCTTTTTCAATAGAAAAGAAATTGAGTATAAAGAAAAGACAACTGTGAAGAATACATATTAGAAACAATAAATTTACAGCTCTACAGGAGCAGACAACACCAGAATGTGGAGAATGCAACATATTGTGATGGTCTGGACAACTCCTAAAGGCCGACCCCGATGGCCGAGCCCGACCACCTAGGAACATTAACATTATGGTGCTGTGTCTAGACTACTTGCTAGAACAGCAGAAACCAGACTCTAATTCCTATATGGCTCCCGGGATAAACAATAGTCTTAATTACATTATCAGGCCATAAGCCGACCCCGACTGTTAGTCTAAGTGTCTATAATTAGTTAGGCATTGTTATTGTATACTTTACTGTACTTTTCCATGACGTATATGTCTGGCTTTGCTTGTACTCTGTACTACTTAACCTTATACCATTGTACACTCATGTATGGCATTTACTGAGTCATTATGTTGGTCTACTATATCTATAATTAGCTACCCATTGTTATTGTACATTACTGGTATTTTTCCATGACGTATATCCGTGTTATAGCACTCCTTTGTGTCCTTCTGCGAAGGTTAATGGTATTAATAGACCTTGCGCCAGACTTGTTTTGATTATAACGTAATGCTCTAGTACCGTTGTATATATATGTCGGGCTTCCGGCTGCCATATTGTTGCGCAAGTTCCGGACGACCTCATGTCGTCTTTCCTGACACTAGTCGGGCGGAAGTTCTCCTACTATATAAAGGCCACTGTTTTTACTGTTCATTGTCTCAGTCTACACTTGGCTTTCAATAAAGACACATCTATACTTGATACAGGGACTTTCTCTTCCTTTTACTAGGTCATTCGCTTTGCGAACCGCCTACTAGGTTGAATTACTCTCTTTCACTGTATAGTCTGAAGGTCGGACTTGAGATCAGATGGGTCGTCTTTGGTAGTATTTGGGCTACTGAGACCGCTCGATCTTTCATGTAATGCGAAGTCCTATTACCACTCATAGGCACTTCATTTCTGGGTCGATAGTCGTCCAAGGACGACCGCACCAAATCACAGAAACCATTACATTGGTGGCAGCGGTGGGATTCTAAGGTCGTACTCTTACGAAGCGAAGGAAGGTGACCTCGGGTAACCCGACCGACCTCATTCTTCAATACTTCGACGGCGATTAAGGACTCGGACCCGGGAACCTTGGATACGAGAAGGTGACAAACGCTAAAGTGCACCCATAATTCTCGTGGTTCCGCTGGATGTAGCCCGACCTACGCCGGATCTTCAATCAAAGACCGACCTCGGATCCAGAACAGATTGACGGTACTCAGTATGTCATACTAGGCCGACTCGGCCTACAAACTCAACTTATCTACTACCCAGACCCTACTATACCAGACGTCGGGGTCGGCCCTCGGGCTCTCACAGAATACAGTATCAGTACTCCTCACACTTCAAGCCCTCTTCTAAGGAGATGAAAAAGGGGCAACGAAACAAGAAGAGCAAGAAGTCCAAATGCCCAGGAGTCGTACCTTCCCCTGGAACCCTAGACGGACTCGCAGGACTCAAGCAAGCACCTGGAGCGACCCTAGATGAGCACGCTGGGGTGGTATGGCAGCTGGTCTGCCAAGAATACGCAGGCATGGCATATGCCGACCGAGAACAGGTCGCCACCAAGTACTTCTGCTCCTCCCTAACTGATAGGCACCTACGCAGACATATCGAGAGTGCCGACCCTCAGGATTTAGATGAGGCAATGGAGGCAGGGAATGAATTCCTTAACCCAGAAGATGTTGTACCACAAGACTTCCACACGATCACCGACCCTAGAGCCCGATATGAGGCTTTCCTGATGAACTTTGAGTCCCTACAACAAAACTGTGCCCGACTTCCCAAGGAAGATGATGACCCTCTTGCCCCAGAGGAAATCACCAAGACACCCGACGCTGAAACCCAGCCTACCGACATGGACCGAATAAGGAACCTGCTTCAGCAGGTGATGTACCAAGCCGAGCAGGACCTCAAAACACTCAGCTACAACGGACAAGAGGACGTGGAACTCTTCATAGAAGACTTCACCGCTATGGCAGAGCGTTGCAACTGGAATGACAGAGCACGCCTCATACGGCTTAGAGCCGCCCTACACGGGCCCGCACAAGAATGCGGCCGACCCCGATCAGTCGAAGAGATATTTTCCCGACTGAGGGAACAGTATGGACTATCTGCCAGAGAAGCCCGATGGAAGCTGTCCACCCTGGAACAGCCAGCCCACACGTCACTCAGAGACTATGCAGCTCTCATCCGTAGACTGATGGCAACAGCCTTTGAAGGAGCACCCCCTGCATCTTTGGAAGAGTGGGCTGTAGAGAAGTTCTGCCTCTCAGTCCACGACCGCGGCCTACGCTGGTACTACACATGGTTACAGCCCGATGATATGGAGGAAGCCCTGGAAACCGGAACAGCCTTCCAGAGTAACAAGGATGGCAAGGCCAACCCTCCAAAGCCACAAGAGGAGCTTCCCGCCGACCTCCTACGGAAAGCCCTACATACCCTCCTACAGAAATGTCAAGATGCGGATGACGGACCATCGGTCACACCGGAACCCGTCCCAGTAGACGACCCCATTCCTACTGTAGCCGACACAGACAACAACCCAGGAGAAGGTGGACTAAACCACAATGGTCGTCCACAGAGGCCGACGGACACACCAGAACCCGTCCCAGTAGACGAACCCATTCCTACTGGAGCCCAGCAAGGAGAAGGTGGACCACCCCACACTGGTCGTCCACAAAGGCCGACGGAACCATCAGAACCCGTCTTAGTGGAAGAACTCATACCCACTAGCCCGACAGGACAGTCAACCTGTCTACAGAAATCAGGACCGACCCCAGAGGACGGCCCTGCTCCATTCGACATTAAGATGGACTCACCCACAGCGGATCTACCCACAGAGAGATCTGAACCTTCGACACAAAATTCCCTGTCAAAGCCCAAGAAGAAGAAGAAGCGGAAGACTAGGAGCCAGCCCAATTTGAGGCCACCGAAACAAACAAACTGTTTCCAAGGCCCAGGGTCGACCCCAGAAGATGACTCTGGCCTGTCCACTCCCAAGGTGGACTCGCCCCCACAGGATCTGACTGTAGACAGATCTTACCTTCAGTTGCAGCAAGAGATTCCGAAAGAAACCCAAACCAGCCCGACGGACGACGTATCGTGCGGAGAACTGCCAGCCGATACAGTCCCAGTCCGCGGACTACCGATCTACACGGAACAACCCGTGGTGAGTCAAATATCGGAGCTACCTCTGGACCTCTCAAAGGAAGTACAAGTTTTAACAGCCCGACCAGACTCGATCAGTTCAGTGGAGACCTTCCCAGCAAAAGAGGAACAGTCTACACTCCTTGCAGTTCAAGAAGCGGAATGCTTCTCAACGGAATCCAACAATGCCGAAGGAAATTGGCCAGAAGTAAAGATTGCTGAGGATCTAGCACTCCTAGTACAACCCGCATCAGAGGACCTCGTCGGCCAGGCCGACCCTACAAGGGATCCTCCTCCTAAGGATCAAGGCACTACTTGGTCTGACCCTATGGCAAAGGACAGTGTCTCAGAAGAGACAAAGGGAATCACCTGCGATGACGAGTCGTCATCCCATTCAATGACTAAAGATGTCATCCCAGTTCGTGAGACACGAACCGACCCAGCAGAGCTCTCGCTGGACGAAACCAAAGACGAGCCAATGGATTTGACAGCAGGACTTCAGATTATGTCTGCAAATCCAATCCCAGGGAAATCAGAACGAACCACGACTCCCCAACAAGAGGCAGAAGTCGTGACACCCGACTCGGGGTTGCAACCCGCAGATGGCCAAGGCAAGCCTACCCCGGTACACAAAGAACCGGACAAACCCTCTGACGGGAAGACCGACTTAACTCACTCCCCAGATGGTGCTGACGACTCTTTCCAGCATCCTGAATCTTGGCCTTGCGACAGACAATGGACCAAGGGAGAAACAGTCTACCCAAGGACACAAGAGTCCATCCGCCAGGGACGAGGGACCCAGTGCAACCCGACACTTCCAAAAAAGATGGAAAGTCAACCAACCTCACCAGAACCGCCAGATAGACCGAAGTCGCCAATCTCCTTTCGGCCACAGGCACCAAGAGGGACGAGTCACCTGATGATAAACCCAAGCAACCTAAGGACCCAAACAGTAACCATTGCTGAGCTGTTGCTGAAAGAAGTCATTAGCTGGATTACAGGGAAGAGCATGGTACTCGCCAGCTTAGTACACCCGTACCTAATGGATTGGAAACCTGGAGGATATTGGACGCAGAGTCGACCCCCAGAAAGTTGTCTTCCCATGGTGTATTAGTAGTCCCCTGTACCACTAATAGGGGGGCTATGTGATGGTCTGGACAACTCCTAAAGGCCGACCCCGATGGCCGAGCCCGACCACCTAGGAACATTAACATTATGGTGCTGTGTCTAGACTACTTGCTAGAACAGCAGAAACCAGACTCTAATTCCTATATGGCTCCCGGGATAAACAATAGTCTTAATTACATTATCAGGCCATAAGCCGACCCCGACTGTTAGTCTAAGTGTCTATAATTAGTTAGGCATTGTTATTGTATACTTTACTGTACTTTTCCATGACGTATATGTCTGGCTTTGCTTGTACTCTGTACTACTTAACCTTATACCATTGTACACTCATGTATGGCATTTACTGAGTCATTATGTTGGTCTACTATATCTATAATTAGCTACCCATTGTTATTGTACATTACTGGTATTTTTCCATGACGTATATCCGTGTTATAGCACTCCTTTGTGTCCTTCTGCGAAGGTTAATGGTATTAATAGACCTTGCGCCAGACTTGTTTTGATTATAACGTAATGCTCTAGTACCGTTGTATATATATGTCGGGCTTCCGGCTGCCATATTGTTGCGCAAGTTCCGGACGACCTCATGTCGTCTTTCCTGACACTAATCGGGCGGAAGTTCTCCTACTATATAAAGGCCACTGTTTTTACTGTTCATTGTCTCAGTCTACACTTGGCTTTCAATAAAGACACATCTATACTTGATACAGGGACTTTCTCTTCCTTTTACTAGGTCATTCGCTTTGCGAACCGCCTACTAGGTTGAATTACTCTCTTTCACTGTATAGTCTGAAGGTCGGACTTGAGATCAGATGGGTCGTCTTTGGTAGTATTTGGGCTACTGAGACCGCTCGATCTTTCATGTAATGCGAAGTCCTATTACCACTCATAGGCACTTCATTTCTGGGTCGATAGTCGTCCAAGGACGACCGCACCAAATCACAGAAACCATTACAATATTAGTAGAAACAATACCTCCCCCAATTTTACAGAAGCAGACAACACCAAAATGTGGAGAATGCAACATATTAGTAGAAACAATACCTCCCCCAATTTTACAGGAGCAGACAATATCGAAATGTGAAGAATACAGCATTTTACCAGAAACAATATATCTTTAACTTTACGAGAGTAGACAACTTCAAGAACCACTATCGTGATATAGTGCA
Organism: Bugulina stolonifera; assembly: GCA_935421135.1. Taxonomy (NCBI): domain Eukaryota; kingdom Metazoa; phylum Bryozoa; class Gymnolaemata; order Cheilostomatida; family Bugulidae; genus Bugulina; species Bugulina stolonifera. The sequence continues at coordinate 33,251,532 of OW285187.1, forward strand.
ATAGCCCACACAGTCATAGCTGCAGTGTTATCCCTAGCTGGCCCAATCATTATTAAATAGACTTAGAGCTCCCTACGACAACTGGATGGAATTGACTACGACATATTATTATTAACCAATCACAACTAGTTATCTCTTTCAATAATGGTACTATTATATTATAATATTATAGACTTTTGTCCTGGTATAAATACCAGATGCATGAAGTTTTTAAACGAGTGGGATTTAGGTTTTCTTATTAAGTAGTAGTATTATTTGTGCGTATTATATAGTAATTGTATTAGTATTTTCTAAAGTATCTTGGGTAATTAAAGTAAGTGATATTGAAGATATACGTCATCTTGGTTGTTTACGCCTAATAAGGAACATTGGTATATTCGTAAATCACGCATATACATAGTAGTTTGATCCACCGTAGACTTGGACCATTAGGGTTAATAGTAGGTTCCCACAATTTAGATTGCATATATATATATCTTTATAGTTAATTCTTATCGTCGTAGTATACTTGCACAATATTTAGGCTGGTCAGGTTGACAAATTTCATAGGGACATAATTATTATCTTCTCGCTCGGTTGATAAATATCCTGCCAACAATTCTCGGACCTCCTGATGGAACCCACTCCATATAAATTCTGAATATAGTTTTAAGACATAATACTAATTACAAGAAATCCAAGAGGCCCGGTAGCCTCCTCCATCACACAACTCCTAATATTATGCATTTCCAGTCAAATTTTTGTTGTACTATTGGATACACGCTGGACTCCAGTTTTATCCAATAGTATTACAAAACTGTGAATATCAGGGGTTGAGTGCAGATGCTAACCAACTAATTCTTCTAATTCCTAATTGCTATCTGTATCCAGTATATTATAAAATACATGCTTTACGCTGACCAAGAGCAGCAAACTAGAACTGCCTAATGCCAGTTTGGTCTTCCACAAATTCCACAAAACAAATGACATCAGCTCAATAACAGTTCTGATGGCTAAGCTAGTGCTGCATGTACGCACTCTTGATCTTACCTCCGAGGTGTACAAGGACCTTGACCTGCTAGGTGTGCCGCTGCTAGACTCCTCAAAATCCCTATCTCCACTACTATTGTCCGTAGCTCTGTCATTACTATGGGAATTTTCCTTAGCGCCTGAACCACTAGTCAAATCACTTTTGGAAACTCCACTAGCCTTTTGTGTGACAATGCTGCTATTTTCAATAGCACTAGACTTAGACGAGGTTCCCCACCAAAACTCACTGAGTGAGGGTGCTTTACGTTCTTCCCTTCTCTGAGGTGGAGCATTGCGAAAACGTCTTAAATATCTAAGCATAGTATAGCAACATATTTAAAGTCAATAATCTGTTTTATGATGATGTAAATAAAGGAGAAATAATTTATTAATTGTAATGTTCATTAATTAAATACGACTATGATGTGTATACAAATGAATAAGAAGATGCCTTACTTAGACAGGACACTATCATCAGTGTTAGGTGAATGATAGTAATTTGAACCATAGTCACTCTTGTTCTGAGTAGCTTTGGATTCTTCACTGCAATAATAAAAAAGAAAATCTAAATTTGAAAAGCTTAAATTGAGTAACTTAGATTGTTTGTGAGAAATACTGCATAAATAACTTGCCAAAAATTACATAGACATACAGCCCATTAATTCAATTAATAGTACAAGTCGATGTACAGTACCTTAAAATAGATGGCTTATCAGAAGATGGCCAGGATTCATCAAACTGCAACGTAGAAGGAGGGCTCGGGGTTGAATGACTTGGCATTCCCTTCTCTGTATTATAAGCATAGTCCACTTGTCTCAAGTATGCCTGGGTCTCGGGTGTTATTGGCTGTCTAGTACCAGATTCTTTTTCCGGAATTCTGTGCGGACTCATAGCTAACTGCTCAAACCAGAACAGAGGTAGAATACTTACTTGTAAAGCATGGTAGTAGATCATCGAATATTTTGTTGTGCCCGCCCGTAAAAGGATAAAGACATAATTGTCAAATTTAAATAGATTTAATATAGATTAGAATGGTAACGACAAGGGTAATAGTATCATCAATTATAATTATTCAGCATTGGAAATTAATTCAACAAGTCTAAACAAAAACTAGTAACACTCAGTAGCTAGCTTTTCGGCAGATATTCAAGTGACTGACAGACTACAATTAGCATAATAAATCAAAACTGCTCTACTAGAGTAAGCTAACCAATTAGGTAGTTACTTCAACTTAACTTAAATAAATTAAAATCATTAAATTATGAAATGAGTTCCACACACCTTCTTCTGCTTGCCAGAAAGTTGTATAGTTTCCGTTGGAATGTAGTAAGCTTTGGTCAATGCAGGGTCGCAAAAGTACGAATCATAACTAGGTTTTGATTTAGCAGAAGCCATCTCTATTATATATCAGTCTAGGAAGAAGAGGATCAATTGAATTTGGATTAGAAAAGATCAAGGTAAAATGACATGGTCATAGGATATATGAAATACATCGATGATAGGGCCAGGGACATTCAAGGTCAGTACTCAGTAAAGCGTTGCAAATGAAAATCACAGTTTGAGTTTTCACTACAGAAGTTGTTCCAATTAAAACTTTGGTAATTTAAAATAAAATATAATATTCTATTGTAACAGTAATCTAATGTTATGTAATTGTTAGTAAGGAGCAAAAAAGAGAAACAGTCCATTCACAAAATCTTCTCCCAGCTCCATTCTTTATTATCATTATTAATTATGGTATTCAAGTCAAAAATAGATACCTCTGTTCAAGTCATAGAGTTAGAAGATAACTCTATGGTTCAAGTACCAGATATCAAAGTTTATATAATCTATCTAGGAACTTTGTTGATATAATCTTTAAACACCAGAAGTAGTTTAAATTCCGAGCGTGGCCAGCAGCAAAGTTCCCCTTGCAAATTAATAAGTTAATTACTATTACTTATTTATTATTTTACTTTCTAAAAATTTTTAGTATTTTTAAAAATTTATTGCAAATTGAATTTAAAAAATTTTTTATATCTATGAGCTCAGCATAAATTTAGTTGAAATCAGCTATATAAAACATATATTGTTAGGTAACACTAAAAACTATCACGAAAGGTCTATTGATAGACTAGTTTAAAATGTACATGATTGGTCCAGTCGGCATTTCGAGCGGCGATCAGCCGACAAAAATACAAACCTTTGGTGAAAAGACCAATCAAAAGCTAGAGATGCAGTTAACACAGTTTGTCCATAGATGAATCCCCAAACTATTTCTATGGTAAAGAAATTTGTTTTACAAATCCAGTTCTAATTAAAACTAGTATAACCACAATGGCCACTGAAACAAAAGGAAAGCAACTCAGCCAAGAGCAAATTGCTAACGGTTTCAACGAATTACGCAATCAACAGAGGCAGACAGTTCTAAAGATTTCTGAGATAACTGACGAAAAAAAAGAATACCAGTGAGTAGCCAGTCAAGTCTCGCCTACTTACTACATGGGCATTCATAAGCTACTGAGCATTATAAAAAGTTAAATTGAGTCACTAAAAACAGGCGACTGCTTTCTGCATTAATTTATTTCATAACATACAAGCTACTGATTAAAATATTTCAACTCGTTCTAATTCCTCTAACTCTTTGTACTCTACTCTAGACATAACATTTACCTGCAGAGTTTTCTGATTAGAAATTTTCAAGGGCAGATAGCTCTGCCATTAGAGCGATTTGGACTTGAAAACAATTCCAACAAGACTGTGTTGACTTTAACTACAGAAAATATTTGGCTAGCAAAAGTTGAGGGAATTATGTCACACCCTGGGCGAAAATTAGAGGAACAGAAACTGAGAGAGGACAACTTCTTATTGTGATTAGTAGCTTATGAATGAAGTTATAGCAGATGTTGCACCAAAGCAAGGATATTCTGCTTTGGAACTTGAACTTTTGATGCCCAGAGCCTATGACTATTATGTCAATAATAGAGATTCAGTATCACTATAATCAGTGACCGTTAGAGTAGCAGTCAGAGGAGAGCCCACTTCAATATAACAAGCATCCCCCACACAAGTTTCTTACCAGGAACCATTCATAAGATGCACTGTAACAATTGTAGACCTTGGTTCAATAATATATAAAAAAATGAGGTTTCCCTATAGGCTAAACCATAGTTGCTGAGGGAGTTTTACCTCAGCTGAGGTACATGTGGGAAAATATTTCACAAGAACTCCAATAATAGCTTTATGACTTGAGTTGAGTTATACAAGATAAGAATTGAGCTGTAACTTGACTCAAAGTCTGTCTTGATAACTTGATAAAGACTTGAGATTTGGTGACATCGTAGAAATTTAATTTGTAACTTACTGCTGCAGAAAAATATTGTATAATTAACAAGTTATGCGCTAATATAATATTTATATGATATTAAATTATAGGCCTATTGAATGATTGGATCAATAATATTCACTGTTGATTCAATATATATTGATATGTTTTTATTATGTAACCCATGGATAGGTATGGCTCTCTGATCAGATAGGTCGGTTTCAGTCGAAGCTACTGTTTCCTATTGTTCAAATTATGTTTTCTAAAAGTAACATCTTTACTATTAAGGAAAGTAATTTAAAATTTTGTAATTAGGTCCGAAAGTGGTTTATAGACAGTTAGAGTGAGGATTTTTAATATAGTTTGTATCATTATATGCAAGTTATGTTATTTGTAGTAAGCTTATGCAATCAAGGGTATAAGAAACGAAAAAGTGAAAGTCTTGTATCCACTTCTATGGTATATGCTTTATAATATGCTGATGGATAATTTCAGTCTTAGTTATCTGGTTTGACATTCCATGAGTATTCTACTTGAGCAGTAAGTCTGAGCACTATTAGTACTCAGTACACTAAATTGCTGTGCTGTAGGATGGTATATGATACGTTAAAAGATACGGAGAAAGACAGAGCATGTTTCAGAATGGTTGGAGGTGTGTTGGTAAAGTTAACAGTTGGCGAGGTTTTGCCCCCTCTGCAGCATAGTATGGAACAGGTTTGTACTACTACTACTGCTACTACTGCTACTACTACCGTATTCTTACATGCATGTAGTTCACTCACTCAAGTTAGTAATTGTCTTATTCTGCAGTCAAGCTTGTTCTTTACTGAACTGTTTATACGAGTACAATGGTATCTAAAACAAAGGCAACAATTTTTCATATTGTTGAATTTCTCTTATTTCTCTATCATAGTTGGAGTTATCTACTATTGATATAATGTATTATAATATAGGAAGTACAGAGTAACACTCTCATGCTCTAGTATTTAGTCAATTGCTGCATTACTACTATGATGCATGTAGCTGATACTAGATATATTTACACCTATGTTGGTAATATTTACTATAAAATTACATTAGGCTATAAGCCTATGTGTATGGTCGGATGCATGTCTCTAGTAAACGCTCTGCTCTGTACCTTGCAGATGGGTAAACTGCTGACGGTGTTGGAAAAACAAGTAGAAGATAAAGGAAAGGAGCTGCTAGAATACAAAGAAAAACATAATATTAAGATTCAGAGTGACGGTCCACCAGCAGTAGATAAAGCCGAAAGTGGAGGTCGGCCCGCTGGTGATAGTTCAAAATCATCAGGTGTTCTTGTCAGTTCATGAGGTTGACTATCTATCTGTCGTACTATATCTGCTCAGTACCGTGCCCCGATATGCAATCTCACTCTCAGTTATAAATACTGTAGGCCTATGGGGGCGTAGTTTAGAGTGGACAATCTTAGGTTTCACTTAAATAATTTATATTGAATTAGCTCTTTCTGGTCATTGGTTTAATAATCACGGCAAGTTTCTTTCTAAGTAGTGAAATCTTACTACTATGAGAATGGTGTGATTTGGGAACTGAATAACTATAATACGTTTGTGTTTGCCACGACTAAAATAATAAGCTATGTAATGCTCTATGTTGATCAGATGGTATTAGTTATCGAGAAAATTGTAAAGGACATTATTGATCTTTTGTATTGTTTAAACCAAAACCAATAAACCTTTACTGACACCAAGGCTAGCTGCCATACCCTGTTCTGCAACACCAGTTTATGTAGACGCTGCCTCTGTCAGTTTACTATTGAAATGGATATGTTGTCACTAACTGTGGAATTATTATGACAGATCCCAGATTAGAACATTGATTCCTCTAATATTTTCCTTTAGATGGGAACTGTGCCAAGTAGTGGTGTTTCTACATCTATACCTATTGAGTTACACATCGAGGATATTTTATGGTCACTTTCATTTTTTCATAATAACTACCAACCAATGGAATTAATATGACTTTGTCTCCCCTTTCCATGGTAATCTCTAACGTTTAACCAAGATTTAAAAAGCTATAACTCAGCTAAACCACCTTCCCATTGACCTAGAGGAATGTAACTGGTGCTGATAATTCAGCAGTGAGAGATATACGTATGTATTACCAGGATAATGAATCATAGATGTGTAAAAGGGAAATGCCATCCTCAGTTTTAAATTTTTACGATGGAAATGAACTGCTTATAAGTGTAAAAGCACCTGGACAGTGAATATTTTGTTGGTAAGCACTCCGTTTTTATAATACTATGTAAAGTGTATTTTATTTCACAGTGTATACATGAATATAGGATTACTGACCTAACTAAAAAAAGGAATATCACCACATTGTATAATACAATCAGTTTCATTTTATTAAATAAACATATCTTGATTACTCAGCAATGAGAAGTTTGTGGAGGTCTCTATTATGCATTTTTAGATCACCTAAGAATACAACCAACAAAGAAGTACGTAATAGGTGGTTATACATAACCCATGTTGCACTAAAGAGCCTCGGGTTTGTGAGATTGGAGCTACTGCTGTTTAGCTGGAGCCTTGGCTTCATCGGAGGCAGTCAGTAGTGGAAGAAGGATCATTCCAAGAAGGAGCTACCCACTACAGGTAAAATATTGTTGTACTGTACATGTAGCATTTATTTACATGTATGATATTAATTATAGAACGTGGTATTGTTTTGTGAGTAACACTGCATAGTTTACTATGTAGTTTATTACAAGTGCCATTTTCTATTTTGTTGTAATATTATCTGATCTGTCCTGCTTTGGACAAATTTTTTTACTCTTGTGACCTGATGAGATGCCATCCTCATCGAGTGCTTAGTGTGAGATATTGAAACTTTACACATAATACAACTGTATTATTTGTATGCCTTGGTGCAGACAGCCTTCCCCAATGTTGGGTAAGATTGGATTCACAGTTTATTATTCTCATTGTCATGGTTACAACATAACAAGGTCAATATGTTTAAAACTGAACTGTTTCAGTATTAGTCTGACAGACTATTCTCTGCATAATTCCAGGGGAAGGAGATACAGAAAGGAACTAAGGCCTTGCTTACCTATAAACACTAGAATCACAATGAAGACTTATATTGTGGTCTTAGCATTCGTTGCGTGTTTCTACTACGTGCAGTGCAACGAGCAGATGAAGCCCTTCGTCGTTACCGACTCTTTCGGTAATTATGCTGACAAAAATAGTAAGCTGACGTACGCGGAGGTGCCAGCAGGGGAGGAATATGTAGTCAACCCAGAGGAATACAGCTATGAGGGTCTATTACCTCTCATCAAAGGCATGCAGGGATTCGTTAACATTGCCTTCGGAAAGGATACTCCATGGGGTGAGTGGTACATGGTAGTCCTGGCATGAGTAATCTGTAAGATATGATGGTATCAGGGTTGGGACTAGCACGGTTAAAACGCTATTCGCTTGTACTATTCTCTTCGTTTGCACCAGCGAATAGGGGTAAAACTATTCTTTCAGTTCCAACTAGCGAAAGAGCTGATTCGCTGCTTTTTTTAACCTAGTTTTATTTCGCATGTCATAGCCTACTAGATATTTATAACAGTAATGTGTGGTACTTGAACCTGTGACCTTAAGGTGTGCATATCAGCAAGTTCACCACCACACCATCCTGCCACCCAGCTCCAGTATTTAGGTAAAAGACCCCCCCCCCCACCCGCAGTCATACAACACAAGAGTAATGACTGGCTGCTGGTCGAAGAAACTGGTTATAATATTTCAGAGAACATGCATCATTTTATCATATCACATCATTTCACATGTAATATCATATCATAATATTTCAAATAAGGCTTATCATATCGTATCATTTAATTTTGCTAATAATGATCTCATACCTCATAAATGTATATTATCAAGGGTTGGGATTTCACCGGAACCAGATTTTGTATAAAGACGAGGCCTTTTGCCTCTTGTTGTCAATAAATACACTTCTATTACTCTATATACAGCTTGCGTGATTACAAAACTAGAAGTCTCTCAGCCGGTGTTCCTCGGGGAACTGACGTCAGAGCACCTAGGTTTAGGTCAGACTCATGCAATTATAACAAGTGCAGTCAGTATACTCGGGCCTACGGGTCATCTATCAAGGGCAAGTTTACTTGCTAGTCGTACTCGCACCTTCTACTTAGTACACGTGATAATAGGTTGATAGACCACACTCGACTCACTGCTCAGCTAGGCTCTAGCAAGCAGGAAAACATTACAATATTGTGCTTGCATTATATTTCTACAATGTAGAAAGCATTGTTGGTTGTACTGAGTTCACTGTGAATCTCTATTCAATCAAACTCTTTCAAAATTACAGAATAGGCCTGCTGCACTGATTCAACGCACCAGGGAAAGTTATATCGCAATGCATTCATCTACATCTAAAACTAGAAACTGAAGTGAAATATGTGAATTAGATTATTAATAATCACAGAAAATAATCTATTATTTTATTTCATTCAACGCTGAATTTTACACAATATGTCTTAGGCACTAGAATTGGTTGGTAAAGTGAATACTAGTAATAAAATTCACCACAACCACCTGTTGGAAGCTTACATAATAATGTGCTGAGAGCTAACATGGACTTTGTGCAAATTTATATAACATAACCTACATGTATGTACAAGTATATCCCTCTGATATGATAAAAAGGCATTATATAATATGGTGTTTCCCCAACCACAAACAAAGATCTAAGGCTACATCAAAATGTGCTATATTACACCTAACTGGATTTAACATGCTGTCTTATTTTGACATCATACTTTTGTAGTAATAAATTTACTTTAAATCCATCATTTGTATTTAAAATCCAGCTGTTGGATTAAGATCACAATGTAGCTAGTACATCATCTGGTTCTACTGACTCTAAGTAGTTCCCTGTCCAATGAGCTGGACAGGCTCCAGCGTAGTTCTAGCTAGATGTATCTTACTAATTGTTCGTTTTACAATCCAAATAAAACATAGATATTTTTAGGCTGTTATCATTTGCAACAACAATTGGGTGCTATAGCAGATTCTGACTTCTAAGCTAACTTTATTACTGTCTCTCTACCTGTAATGCGATTATTCCAATTTTATTAGAAATGTCTCAGGCTATGAACTCTATTGCAAAAGTCAATAATGCACCCAGTTTCTAAAGGCATTATTTTCTATAATACGAGATCGTAGATATGAATTAGAATATAGACTTTCTCCACTGAAATTTATTTGGATAGTATAATATACTATCCAAATAAATTTCAATGGAGAAAGCAGACTGGCTACCTTGCTACCCTGACTACCTACTATACTATACTATATTATAGTATAGTATATGTCAGTGTCTATATGCCTAGAGGTAGTAGGTAGTCAGTGTTGCCCCAGTAACTCTATGATAACGCCTTCCAATGATTTAATAACTTTAACTTAAAAATTGAGCTAATCTCTTTTACTCAGAGCCCCTGCTCCTGTTGCTCATACAAGCTTCAGCTCCTGAGGTCCATGAAATAGGATGGCTAAATGCATGGCAGTAGCACCTGCAAGGGATTCATCTGGTCTTCTTTAGTTGCTCTTCCTGGAGTTGTCTTCTCCATTTTGCCTGCTCTTGGATAATCGGCAGGGATGTAGGCGGATGAGTGGATTTAAGGTGGACATATTTGCATAAACTATTAGGTTTAACATAAGGCGAGTGTTTTTCAGTGTTCAGGTTAAATGTGGCTTCAAGAAAGTAGGCTATGTTTGTTGGCTTCAATAGCGATCTTGAGGCTTAACTCATTTAATTAGTGAGCACAGGTCTTTCCTGGTTGATTCAATTGTCTTGGGGTTTTCCTTAATAATGGTCCATGGTTCAGGCATAAGTCAAAGATATTTCCATCTTGTTTGACATTAGATGTAAGTGCCACAAGTTTCAGTGCCATCATAGCTTCCCATAGTAACGTGGAACAAACCATCAGATGACTTCTTGCCCCAGTATTCACCCTAGTATATGAAAAGTGATATTTTAGTATTTTGCAATTTGCTACAAATTAAGAGCTATTATTGAAATTCACTGCAATGTAAAATAATATGACATGATAGGATATATTTATGATGTGGTGTGAGTTTATGATATCATTTAACCACAGCTCTACTCTTACTACTGTTAGCTGTTGCTTTTTTATTGTAGATATTTTCCTTGAGCTGATGACAGGAAAGGTAGCATTTGGCCATGAACATGTTATTATCAAGGTAAGTGCAAGCCGATGTTATAGTTCATTCGATTACTAATCCCATTTTTAATTTTTACACATCCGTTGCCAGGATTAGTTCTTGTGATGTTTGTATTTGACCACTTATTGTAGATAACAAAATGGGGCAGAGGATATACAGCCTGCATCGTAATTGGTCTACTCTTTTTCCTGATTTTTCCAATAGTAGCGTGTTGTTTCCGCTGCTGCCGAACTTGCTGCAATAACTGCGGTGGTAAAATGGTGCAGAAGAGGAATGATAGCACGCCTATATTTAGAGCTTGTTACATCATCACTCTATTTGTTAGCTGCACATTCCTCGGGTAAGTTTTCTTGTATATTGTAAAACCAATATCTATAATAATTATATTACATTGCATTGTTAATTGACAAGCCCGATAGGACCTAGTTGATTTTGGAGCAGTACCTTTGTTATTTTTGTTTCTTGTTGACACTATGTTCTCATACTGCTCTGATGCCGTGCATTATTGTATTGTAATGGTTTTTGGTTTCTGGTACGGTCGTCCTAAGACGACTCCCGATCCCAAAGTGAAGAGCCTATGAGTGGTGCTAGGCCTTCGCATTACATGAAAGATTGAGCGGTCTCAGTAGTCCAAGTACTACCAGAGACGACCCATCTGGTCCCGAGTATTGCCTGGGTACTATACTTAGAAAGAGAGTGATCCGACCTAGTAGGCGGTTCGTGTTGCAAGGTCGAGGACCTTAACAACTAGAATGACCTATCTATGAAGTGAAAGTCTCTGTATAATAAGTATAGATGTGTCTTTATTGAGATCCAAGCAAAGACTGAGACAACAAACGTAAAAACAATGCCCTTTATATAGTATAAGAACTTCCGCCCGATGTAGTGTCGGGAAAAGACGACGTAGGGTCGTCCGGAAGTTGCGTAACAACATGGCGGCCGGAAGCCCGACGGCCGACCCAAAATGGGTCGGGTTATACAAAAGATGCTTAGAATCATCCAATTCATGTACAAAATGAATATCAAGTAATTCTGAGAGGTCGGGCCTCTTTACATGGGTATAAAAGGCATAAAAAGACTTAGTAATGTTATACACAAGTATGTAGGTATAAACTGAATGGTTAGACTTGCAATATAAGACAAGTATAAGTATACGAACAACTAAATGTAAGAGTACAAGTGTTAGATGAGTAGTGCTGTGGCAACTACTAGGCACCGAAGGTGCTAAGGTCCATCAGGGTGGCTGGAGTCGTATACAAATGTCCTGAACCATTACAGTATTACTCCGATATTATAATATTTTTACCTAGCCAAGGATTTTTACATACTTATGGTTCGGGCTTATTTATGTACAAGTCTGCCCAGACAGACTCCACCTTGGACTTGGGGGGAGCAAAATTAGTATAACAGGTACTCAAATATTCTACATTCTTTAGTTGCTTGTTAGCTTGTAATAAAGTACCATCTCTTACTACATGTATACGTGTATGAGGCATTATACTGGTAACTGCTAATAGTATAATTTGACAAAGCTTCTTACACTGGATATGAATTTTCATAATAATAACACCAAATCTTTATAAGACATTTTATGCTACTGGAAATTTCAGGACATTTATAACAGCATAGCCTATATACAGTAAAACAATGTTCCCTCTATATCAAAGTTGTGTGCTTCTTAGCTTGTTATTATGCTGTCTTGATATGGGTCTTATAAATTGTACAATGTATAATGTGTGTGTATATGTGCTAATTGTACAGGTAATGATAATTGTTATTGGCAGATGTGGGATGATATGTACATATGTTACCAATGAGAGAATGACCACCTTGTTCTCAGACATTGCAACGACAGTTGATAACAACATCGCTTACCTAAATCGATATGGTGACAATACCCTAATGGTAAGAATCCTCATTTTATTAACATAGATACATGTATGTTACAGGGTGCTGTGCTCACTCCCATATTACACCACCCAATATGGTTACTCAGTATTATCTATATAGGAGTAATGAGCGGTATTACAGGGATGGTCACAAAACGGATTCAGATTAACATTTTCATTTGTATATTTTAGCAAGTGAATTATGTTTTCATTTGTATATTTTAGCAAGTGAATTATGTTTTCATTTGTATATTTTAGCAAGTGAATTATGTTGCAAAAGACGGCTTCAATTTCACAGCCAAGGTGATGCTTTGAGACCTCAACAGTAAGTATTTCTACTACTATATGTATATGTATTTCTACTCAGTGCTTATGAAGGTTTTTTATTATCACTTTGCCCAAATTATCACATCCAGTTCATAGCATCCAACTCATCAATTCATTCCAGTTTTACTAATAAGGGAATCACTAACTTGGATGAAATGGTCTAATTGTGAATAGCTGAGACTCCACATCACAATTATGCATGTACGAGTACTGTATTCTACTGCTATAAACAAGGTGAACTTAATTACTATTTATTACAATGTTTATACACATGTTTATAATTCATTTATTATTTCTATAGATATCGGACCAATAGTTGGAAGTGCAGTACAGGACTCTCTTAATAAGGAAGCAGGAGTTCAAGATGCATTTGATCAACTCCTAGCTATGGATCCATGTAGGTTACTTATATATGCACATGTCATGTGCTGTTCTTTTATTTGCAGTAAATGTTGTCATACTAATCATTTAAAGTAGCGACTTGTGCATTCATATCCTTAGTGTTTGCAACAGGTATAACCAGTTTTCATAACTTTGTGCTCCAAGAACCTTTGTGCACAGTGATTGGCTGGTTTTGGCATATTAACCAAATATAAGAGCAGACAACTCTATACTATATCACACTAAAGGTGGGTGAGGCAAGGATGTTTTCCGCCACTAATTTTGTAAGTTATTATGTATATGACACATATCATTGTTTCTCTGTAACGGACTTATTTACGCGCTTGATCTAATCATACACACATATGACATATAAGCACACGTCTATAATTATATATGTATGTACATAATTATGGTATACACATGCACATGCATGATACATGTTACATGTACATGTATATACATATCTTGTACCCACATGTATATACCTGTTATGTTACCAAGCAAATACATAAGAAATAATATCACCATTAGTATTAGTACATTTCCTCTCATGTATGCCAACGACACTGTTGTGGAGAATCTCTGCTTACATAGTCTAGTTGAGCTAGCCAGCACTACAGAAGCTAGCTGATAGCTAAAAGCTATCCATAGCCATGTTATGCTTTAAAATATCATATCAATACCCATAAATAAACTTTTGTTGTAGTGTTGGAGTCTTTGGTTACTGGGTTAACTGATGTACAAGTTGCCAAGAATAAAGTTATCACCTCTGTAGACGACTTGGAGACTGCTATGAATAGCGTAGCTACTGATATAGACAATACATTCAGCACATGTGGTAGTGCTTGTGGTACTGCCCCTGACACATCCAGCCTCAAGAAAGGCAGTAACTTTGACCCAATTAGTGTAAGTGACCTAATTACATATCTACCTAGTGTTACTGTATTTCACTGTACGATGTGATGTAGTGAAGAGTATAAATATTTTGACGCTTTTAGCTTCTAACAATATAAAGAATATCAAAGTTTTATATACAGTGTAGTTGACGACTTTGCATACATATAGCACGAATCAGTTTATGTGTATATTTATGGTGTTACTACAATAACATTTTAATATATCCAAATGTAGATGCCTGACTTCACCCCGGAGCTGGCAAAACTGAAAAAAGTGCGAAGCTCAAATATCACTGGTCTGGTGATTGAAGGTCAACAGGAGTTCAAGGACATATCAAAGACTGTTACAACAGAGTCTGCAGGTGTCGTAACAAGTATGTAATATGTATTGAGAGAGGACAACTTCTAATTACAATCAATATCTTATGTGTGCCCATGATCTAGATTGACTGACTGTGTTTGAGGATTGGGTTGGCTAATTGTACTTGGACAGCAGGGCTAATGACATGTGTTGATACAGTGTAGTCATATACCAAAATATTATCATCTTAGACCCAAAATCTCTGGTATTGACAAGGCAAGGAGTAAGGTAAGTCAAAGTAAAGATGTCATAATTGAATGTACAATAATTTTTTTTGTTTTTTAGCCATCACTAGGACTATTGATACCTTCGAAGGAGTAATTAATGACGCATTGAGTGGTATTAGTGACATGCTTTCGATCGTTGACTCCATCTCTAACATCACCGGCCCCATTGGAAACCTGGGTGATACAAAGATAGGAGGGTCTATGACCATTGATGACTTGGAAAATTATCGGTGAGCATGTCTGTACCATTGCAATGTTATTCCCATTAATTTGCTTCAATACTATGTATTTCTAACATTTTTTGTGTATACGGGTTTGTCTTTATTCAGATAATTTGGGTTGTCTAAGATTTTGTCGAAACTGAAGCTTACCTAATCTTTAGTCATAAGTAAATACTTGTTGTCTACAGTATTTTTAATGTCCCCAATATCTAGACCTGGTCTCATCTTTGTCAAGAGTGTATTCTAATTTACAGTAAAAATTTATGCAACCGGGAAGATGGCCGTCTAATACGACGAATAGATAAACTCTCCTTACTTGTTCTCATCAATTAACAAATTCACCATTAGATATTAGACTTTATATGGTATGTAGTATCAGTATATTATATATTTACAGTCATAGCACCTGTTACTAGTGTCATTGTTTGCAGGTGGATGGGAGGTGTAGTGTTAACATGCTTTGTGCTTCTCATCCTTGTACTACAGCTGGTTGGTCTGACACTTGGTTTTCTTGGCTGCTACTGTTGTGGAGACCAGAATTCTCTGCCCACAGAGAGAGGATCTGTCAGCAACTGTGGTGGTCTGCTGTCAATCATGAATGTATTTTTATGAGTTTAATAGTTCTAATCATAAATTATGTAATTATTGTATTCAAGTCGCTGTCTATATTTTATAGTTCTGTGGGGTTCGTATTCATTTTTGGAGCTCTGATCATGCTACTGGTATGGCTGACGTATCTAGTGGGAGCTCCTTTAGAGAAGCTTGTCTGTGTTAACCTGAGAGACCACGAGTACACAATATTTAAGAATGTAGGTATCCAGTACCCACCCCTCTCCATTCTGTGGTTTTTGCTATGAAATAGGTATATCTTATTATTCATATTCTATCTATTTTATCTATTATACTTGGGATACAATGTGGATGCTTACCTTTTGCTGTAGCTATGAGCATGTTTAACATAATTTACAACCACCCAACTTTATAGTTGTGAAGGTTCTCAAGCTTGGATTTTTCTATTTCAGTTGATTGATGGTGGTGACCCAGCCTCAGGCCCATATTCTACTATTATGGGCTTACAAGAGGGCTACCTTCTCGGTGAAATGGTGTTTCCAGACAGCTCTGTGCCTTTGACCGTCTCTGGACTGTTGACCGCTTCTGACGATGATGCACCAGCTTGGAATGCGCTCTACATTGATCGCTTCTTTAACATTAGTGAAGTGTTAGATTACAAGTCGGTTAGTTGCCTTACCTGTCACATCTATATATTTGTTCCATATTGGGGGGGGGGGGGGGGGAGTGAGTGAAACATGAACTAAAGATATAATTTTAGAATTTCATCTTTTGAAAGTGTGACATTATATAACAATTTGGTTTTGCCTCTTTTGGAATTTCAACAAGGAACCCTCCGTGGCTATGTGATAAGTAAAATTGCTAGTCCCAAACTAAGGGTTGGGACTAGCCAAATTGGATTGGATTGGATCTCTATTCTTTATTCATCACAGAACCAGAGAATTGCCATTTTCTCTAGTAAAATCTGAAACCAGGGAATAAAGATTGTAGCCGCCGGTTTTATTTAAATATTTACCTTTGTACATGTACATGTATATTGAAGTGACAGAGCAACTTGAAGTTGTCCTCTCTTAAGATTGAAGCAAACAAAGAGAGGACAACTTTGCTGGCTAAAAAGGTGGCCAAAGGAAGCAGCTTGTTCATTGTGGGATTTCTAAGATTATTAAAATTATAGCAAACTCAAGAAAATTTAGGAACTTTTAGTAAGCATTATGTTAATAATGGGCTAATGGCTCAACACAAGTGATTAGTATTTTCGAGCAGAAAAAAGCCGTGAATAGTCACAATCACTTGCACAAAACAAAAACAGTGCATCGGATCTATTCGCTGACTGAAAGCTGGCGAAAGTGCTAATTTGTAGAATGTGGTCCAAGGAACAATGTATTGAATTGTGTTCTGAATGAAATATTGTTTGAGGTTGAGGTAATGCGTACTTGTAGACGATAGATATCGATGGAGAGATAGACAAGATTAATGTGGACCTCTCTACAATCGAGATAGTCAGCAGTGATACCAAGACGGAGTTAGGTGATATGAGAGACGCCATACTTGGTATTGACTTCAAGGGGCTCATCGATGAGTTGTCCACCCAAACAGTTGATGCTGACTTTGCTGGCATGAGAAGTAACCTACAGACAGCTGCCGATAAGATTGATGGTCTGGCAACTCTTTCCGCAGTGCATGTAAATATTTTCGTAACATTTCATTAGTTCATGCATGTGCTTTTGAAATAGTTTAAAATAAAATATCTTTCACTGTGTGCTTTGCTTAATATTTTTATTATACAAGGTTGCAGCAATTTGTTGATACTGAAGTTAATTGGCTCTCAATTGTAGGCCAACCTCCTACAGAGTATAACCGACCTGCAAAGTATTGAAGATACCGAGTACCCTGCCGTCAAGACATCACAGGATGAGATGCTCGTCACAGTTGTAGAGTTGAACAGGATATCAAATCCTGCTCCCAACCAGATCGACACTCTCCTTGCCACGCTGGAGAACACCCAAACACAACTACGTACTGAAGGCGATGCTATAGTCAAAAACGTAAAAACTAGCTCGAAATGTGCTACTCCCAAGTTTTACTTAAAGATGTTTGTGTGGGTGAAAATGTTTATGATGAAATAGGCAGTACGAGTTTTCCTGTTGACCAAATTTGGAACTTTGCTAACCTCTATTTGGATATCTGTAGCTTGCTTGAGATTACTTTTAGATGTCTATGTTTATAGTTACTATGTCTATGTGTCTATGTCTATGTGATTACTTCTAGATGCATATATTTATAGTTACCATGTCTATTGTTAGGAATCCAAAGTATTTGCTGTCCGAGTCTTGGCGATTGCTGACCAGTTTGTGACTTTTGTGAACGGTACAATTAGAAATGATCTGGGTAGGTGCAAACCCATCTCCAACCTCTACCAGTCT
This sequence comes from Bugulina stolonifera, assembly GCA_935421135.1. Classification (NCBI taxonomy): domain Eukaryota; kingdom Metazoa; phylum Bryozoa; class Gymnolaemata; order Cheilostomatida; family Bugulidae; genus Bugulina; species Bugulina stolonifera. Next base: position 33,269,384 of record OW285187.1, read on the forward strand.
GTGCTGATCAACACTCTGTGTGGCTCTATTATTAACTCATGGGTGAGTAACTAATTGTATCTATATGTCTGTGGTAAAGTGATCTCTCTTCATATTTATGTTGTATGTTATTATAATAACTGACTTGAGTCTTGATTGGCTGAGTGTTCGCAGGGTGTACATAGTAGCTACCTGTTACAGGCACATTGATATAACAATATTAGCCAATTGAATTCAGGTATGTGGCATCCTACATGGCCAGTCACAAGAAGTGATTGCCAAGTCAATCTTTTTTATCCCGTATTTGTTCTCTTCCTCCATGGGTAAGATACAAGTTTTCCAACTTCGTATTTAATTGTTGAAACAGAGAGAGGACAACTTTACAATCATCATCACCAATTCTCAATGTATTTTAGAACTGTGTGTGGTTTTCTCTGGGTTGGTGTTTGGCATTTATGGTGCTTGGAATTATCTTCTCTATTAAACTGGCTAAGCACTTGAGAAGAATGAAAGAACTCCACTCTGATGAACCGTAAGTAGGCCTACACATGCTACAACCTGTCACAATCGCCGGCAACCTGTCACACCCTATAATATAATATAACATAACATAACATAGCATAACATAACATAGCATAACATAACATAGCATAGCGTAGCGTAGCGTAGCGTAGCGTAGCGTAGCGTAGCGTAGCGTAGCGTAGCATAGCATAGCATAGCATAGCATAGCATAGCATAACAATATAACATAATAATATAACAATATAACATAATAATATAACATAACATAATATAATATAATATAACATAACATAATATAATATAACATAATATAATATAATATGACATAACATAATATGACATAACATAATGCGATGTGATATGATGTTAGGCAATGCAATGCGTCGCAACGCGACTTGACACGACATAGCATATAATATAATTCATTTGTAGGCATAAATATATTTTCTACTATACATGTGTATATATTTTTTTTTCAGAATGGATGAAGACAGTGCTAAAAGTGACCCATTTGAGGTGGGTAATTTCCCAGTTCCTAATACAACACCCCCAAGACAAAATAGAGAAAGACAAGATAGCTGGCCAGAGCCTGAAGCTATTGAATTGGTTTTAGCAAGTACAAAAAATTTACTTCTAGCATGATCCTTGTCAGCGGGTAGCTTATGTATTGACACTAAACAGTTGCAGTTGAGAAGGCATACATATCACTGTTAGCTGATTTTGCTGTTGCATTGTCTTATAAAATTGTTTGTGGAGCTAGGAGTGTCTGGTTTGGTTAGGATCACACTTGCTAAGATAACAGCTAGTTAATGCTGGTGTCTAATTAATTATGTCTATAGAAAAGATACTATGCTTTTTTCTATTTCAAATTAAAAAATAGAACATCTTATAATAAAATGTTGTGGTAGTCTGTTCAAAAGCCAACTTATTCATCATAATATGGACAATCACATATACAACGTACATGCTTATATGGATATTCTTATACATTTATTCCTATCCTTGCATAAAAACTGGTGCTGTAATTAGATTGCCTTCACATTATGTTTGTATCATTGTGTCTAATTGTGTTGTTAGAAATTACCTTTTTGAGTGAACTCTTTTTTGTTGTAACACCCTCCCCCCTCCCCCCCCCCCCCCATTGAATAACATCAACTAAAACTCAATATTGCACCAGCTAAGGTGCAATATCAGTCAGGTAGGCTGCTGATTACTAGGCCTTAGGTAGCCTAAGAGTTCAATACTAGTCCCAGCCTAAATACTTGGGGGGGGGGGGAGGGGGAGATGACCCTCCACTTGTGGCTAGGCAGGTGTATGCACTCACTGCAGAGAGATAGCAAGCTCGCCTGCAAGGTTCATACCTAGCTAGGCCTGGTGATGTATGGGCAGTCTACTAAATTGTATAGGCTGACATCCCCAGGTGTAACACCAGTGCAGTAGGTCCTAGTTTATAGTCTACTGTGTTTGATGAAATGACAACTTGATTAAAATAATAAGCTAAAGTATTGTTCTCTATGTGCATGTTAATTAATTGGTATTAGAAAATTGTAAAGATCATTTAATCTTTTGTATTAAACCAAAACCGATTAACCTTTGCTGACACAAAGGGTGTTTTATGACCAATAGGCTACCAGTTTACATAACTGCTACTGCCTACGTCAGTTTGCTATTAAAATGAAGAAAAAGCAAACACACCAGCTGTAGACAAATTTCAAGCTATGCTGTCCAAGGCTGGGCCAAACAGTTCTGCGACATTCATTATACATGTAGGCGTGTAAGGCCTATCTATAGGTATTATTCTCCACTATTGCTGAGACCATCAACTGTCAGCAGCAGATCTATAGAGATATAGAAGGGGGTAAACACTGTGGCCATGTAAATGATTATAATAGTTACTGGTGCCTGAATCTCAGTTTGATGAGATTTGTTGAACTGCTGCTGCATATAAACTAACTGGGATAAAGTTTCATACTAATATCCAAAAATCTGTAAAAATTGTCCTAAAGACCATAAATTTATTGGTAGCTCTTGAAAAATCTCAGCCTTGTTTCTGTAAGGTAAGCTTTGGGTATACAAGTACAACAGAAAATGTTCAAATCAATACTTGGAGGTATGCTTACACTTGCATTGTATGTACGACTGTATATATTATATTGTACATGTAGTTAGAGGGTATTGATTGCATTAGGTTAGCTTTAAATATACCACTTTACAGTTGGTCACTTTAGCTCAATTTGATACATAACTTGTTTCTAGAATCTTGTGTATTAGTTACCCAGCAATTAGTGGTAATTGGTTGAGGTAAGTTTCTTAAACAAACAATATTCCTTTTAGTGTGGTTGGCCATTCTCTTCTTCTAAGCCTCATATACATTGTACATCCCTATGATTTCTACCACATACCATGTGACTGTCATAAAGGAGCAGCAATCAGATTAAGAGAGGAATCTGCCAGAACTGAGTTCAGAATGCCTTGATCAGTACATCTGTATACATGTTGTAAAGCGGTTTTCTGGTTCCCTGCTGGAAGGTGAATGAGGTAAATGTTGTCAACATTATACATTATGCAACATCTAACAATATTGATAATCTATAACAGCCTCATCAACTGCTAGTGCTGTTTTAGTCAGATATTACCCTGCTCCATTCATGTGCAAGCCTATCACAATACATGCATGCTATAACAATAGCCTCTATTCAGAGCTGTACAATGCACTGTCATGGATTATTACTTTGTTGCTAGGTAATTGTATCTTGCCGTACATAGCCCTACATAACCCATGTTACACAAAGAGCCTTAGAATTTGTGAAACTAGAGCTACAGCTGTTTATTCAGGATCTTGGCTTCATCAGGAGCAGTTGGAGTAGTAGAAGTATTAACATCACATTCCAAGAAGGAAATACCCACCAAACCAGGTCACTATACCCACAATATTTACGTATCATATGTGTAGTCTATATTGTTTTATAATATTAATTATAGGACTTTGTGTAATTATTTAGTAATCGTCCATGGCTTACTGTGTAGTTCATTATAAGCAACATTTTTTGTTTGATTGATATGTTATCTTGCTCACACTATTTTGAGCTAAATTCTGGGACCTGAGATGGCCGATGCCATCTTCACTGAGCTCTGAATTTAGGGCTAGAATAAATGCAGACACTAACTATCCAATACGTTGTGCTCATCTAGTGGTCTCCCTTTTACTTGTATTTCACAAGTTTGGGTTAATTTCTAACTGTTGACATGTGAGAATTTCCTCTTGGAATCTTCACCGGTCTGAAAATCAATCACTCTCTTAGATTCCAAAAATGACATTTTTCTTTGCACAACTGACTAAAAACTGTGTCATCAGTATATATTATGAAAACTCAAGTCCATTTAGGGGAATAAAGGAAATGAAAAAATAAACCGTAAAATAATACCAGCACTTACTGTTCTAATTAAATATTTGCTTAGCTAAAACGATTGAATTAACCTATTGTTTAGTTAAGGCTTTGGATTCTGTAGTGTTTTGGAAACCGGTAAACAACCTTTTGCATGGTAATGTCCCTTATATGTACATTGTGTAAGTGGAATTCAGTTCAATGAATAACAATGTTATTTTAATTTCTACTTTTCCTTGTTCTATGACATGCCTATATATACACCTTTTCTATATAATATTATATTTTGTTGTTGTGGCTTGAATATATTTAATTTAGCAGACTAAAGTTATTATACTGTCAAGTGGCTATTTAGGCCTCAGTTCTTTATCAGCCATGCAGTGTAGTTAACCTATAGGATATTACTTACATAATTACAGGTGATAGGTGGTGAAGGACATATCAAAGGGAACTACAAGGCCTTGCTTGCCTTTAAACTCTAGAATCACAATGAAGACTTATATTGTGGTCTTAGCACTTGTCGCTTGCATCTGCTACGTGCAGTGCAACGAGCAGATGAAGCCCTTAGTCGTTACCGACTCTTTCGGCAATTATGCTGACAAAAATAGTAAGCTGACGTATGCTGAGGTGCCAGCAGGGGAGGAATATGTAGTCAGCCCAGAGGAATACAGCTATAAGGGTCTGTTACCTCTCATCAAAGGCATGCAGGGGTTCGTTAACATTGCCTTCGGGAAGGACACTCCATGGGGTGAGTGGTACATAGTTGTCCTGTAATCTGTATGATAGTATATGATATCTCTACTGTGCTCTTACTACTGCAGCTGTTGGTTCTTTATTGTAGACACTTTCCTTGGCTTGGTGACAGGAACGGTAGCCTTTGGCCAAGAACTTATTATGCAGGTAAGTGTACTTCAAGAACTTATTAGGCAGGTAAGTGTACTCCAAGAACTTATTATGCAGGTAAATGTACTCCAAGAACTTATTATGCAGGTAAGTGTACTCCAAGTCCATTACCATCCTAACAGTACTTGGTATTGTTACACATTGGCTGCATGCCATGATGAGTTCTTATTGGTGGAAGTTGTTTTGTTTGTACCTCTTACCTTGTCATATGGTAGGTTACCTGCTTATTGTAGATGGCAAAATGGGGCGGAGGATATGCAACCTGCATCGTAATTGGTCTACTCTTTTTCCTGATTTTTCCAATAGTAGCGTGTTGTTTCTGCTGCTGCCGAACTTGCTGCAATAACTGCGGTGGTAAAATGGTGCAGAAGAGGAATGATAGTACACCTATGTTTAGAGCTTGTTACATCATCACTCTATTCGTTAGCTGCACATTCCTCGGGTAAGTTGTTTAGTCTTATTTCAAAATACCCAATTGGCAAACTTGGCAAAGACCTTCTCTTTTGATGTTTTTGCCAGAACACTAAGGAAAATTTTTCCACATGACTATATAGCAAATTCTGCTAACAATATACTGTTATTCATAGTAGAGGTTGGCAGAGAATTATCCAAGAAGGTAGAGGGTAGGCTCTATGCACATTGTGTTAGTACGACTTAAAACCTTTCTTCAGTTTTTAATTACACACTTGAAATGAATAAAATGTCAATATATTTTAATTATGTTTGCTGACTTGAGCAGAGAGAGGCTATTGATCAAATACACATCGTACATGTGTGTCGGTAGTACACACCATATAGGCAGACAGGCATTAGTCCTCTTTCATACCGTTATTGGAATAAGTGATTTAGAGATATCATGACCTGCTACAATAATATGTCACCATACAATCATTAATAAACTTATTTCCATCCCACCAATATGGCATATTTCACCAGCATCTACATTCAAGGCGTTCACAAGCTGCATGAACTACTAACAGATATAAGATGCTTCACTCTGATGTAGTGATGCACACCAAATTACTAGCGATGGCAGTAAATTCACTGTATATCAAAGTTTGCATCCTTAGATGTAATGTGATGTGAATTGAAATCACTACACGTGATACATATACACTCTACGTTATAATTATGGTATTTTACTTGTACTTATCTCCCATTTAATCTAAACTGGGCAGGAGAGCGTAACACAGTCTTGATCAAATATATCAAGCAATGAAATTACACTTTATATCTTAGAATTGCCAGATTGAAAGCGAAACAATTTTAGCAGGAGTGGACAACCTTGACTGCCGGTGTATCAAGTAAAATTTCTCGCTAGATAAAAAGAGGAAATTCTTTCAACTGCTGTGTGTTGTATTATGGCATTGTATATACGTACATTATAATATGTACATTTTAATGTGATATCGATTGTTACTTAACTAAAAGTACTAGTTGACTACTGTGTACATGCATACATCTATATGATCAATGGCCACTTGGATATTATATAATAATCAATATTACTTTGATTCACAATAATAGACAGGTAGGCTTACATGTACATCTAGTATTCAGCTGCAGGCAGCTAATCAAATATTGTTGAAGTAGAATTTTAATTCCAGGATATTTAAAGCAGCATAATCTGTTGGATGTACAGCTAGTACAAATACAATTTGAGGTCCTGACACCAAGTCATGATTCCCTCCCGCCATATCACACTAGTGTGCCACTTCACTTTATATAATATATGACGTTAAGCATGAAAATGAAGCCGATTGTACTACAATGTATATTATATAGGAGATTGTACAATGTATAGTGTGCATACATGCGCATACACATTGTATATGTATAGGTGTGCAGATATTGTACAAGTATGATAAGTGTTAATATTGTTATTGGTAGATGTGGGATGATATGTACATATGTTACCAATGAGAGAATGACTACCCTGTTCTCAGACATTGCGACGACAGTTGATAACAACATCGCTGACCTAGATCGATATGGTAACAATACACTGATGGTAAGAAATCTACATTAATTCAGTTTCCCTCCTTGTTTTAAGGACATAGATGTCTTACAGGGTACTGTGCTCACTTCCATGTAAAGCTTATGAAATAAGTATAAGTTGGTTCAGCTGTACACTAGATATTATGATGTCTGTGTTTAATCAATGAACACGTGATACGTATTACACCACCCAATATGGTTACTCAGTATTATCTATATATGAGCAATGAGCGGTAATACAAGGATGGTCACGCAATGAATTCAAATATAGATGTAGATGTTTTATTTGTACATCCTAGCAAGTGAATTATGCTTTCATTTGTACATCCTAGCAAGTGAATTATGCTTTCATTTGTACATCCTAGCAAGTGAATTATGTTTTCATTTGTACATTTTAGCAAGTGAATTATGCTTTCATTTGTACATTTTAGCAAGTGAATTATGCTTTCATTTGTATATTTTAGCAAGTGAATTATGTTGCAAAAGACGGCTTCAATTTCACAGCCAAGGTGATGCTCCGAGACCTCAACAGTAAGTATTTCTACTGCTATCAGCTGTTAACATTTCACAAATGCCTATCCAGTTCAGCAGTGAATTTATACTTGGTCTGTTTACTATAGGCCTACATATGTGGTCCAGTGTTGATAGATATGTAATTTCTTTGATGATGGAGGAAAAGTCTATGTGAACTGCAGCCATGACGCTGAAAGCTGTGATCCTGGGCTTCTGGTCCAGGGTCTGTGGTCCTGGGCCCAGGAGACAAAAATATCTTAAGGTCTTATCTCCAAAATATTGTTCAGCTGGACAGCGTCACTTTCAGAACTATCAAAAGCAACAACGATTTAGGTTGACAGGGTGTGACACCCCATTCAACACCATTTTACATTGATTAAGATAGGTTATAATGCTCCGTATCGCGCCATTTGTTGTGAATGCAGCGAAAACAGAAATAATTCTTTTTGATGAATAAAATTGGAATGCAGTTGGAGTCTGTACAAGTATACTATCTAAGCTAAATTGTAGTTGACCAGTTTTAGGGACATAGTCTACGACTAATCCATGTGAACACAGGGTGGTACAGCCAATCTCCCTGCACATCAGCTTGCTCATATTGGCCAACACTAAGCGCAGGATAGACCTGGTGTAAACAGCACTAAACCCTAAGTGTGCTTTTGGTTTTTAAACTAGCATTTTTTATAACAATCACTTCACTAGTAATCACCCGAGTATTATTTCATGCCAAGTCATCACATCCGAGTCATCTCACCAGTGGTTTCACTAATGAAGGACTCGGTAACTCGGTAAGTGATCTAATTGTGATTGGACAATTGTGACTCCTCCATGCTTGTATGGTACACATCACAATTATGCATGTACGAGTACTGTATTCTGCTGCCATAAACAAGGTGGACTTAATTACCATTTATTACAATGTTTATACACATGTTTATAATTTATTTATTATTTCTATAGATATCGGTCCAATAGTTGGAGGTGCAGTACAGGATTCTCTTAATAAGGAAGCAGGAGTTCAAGATGCATTTGATCAACTCCTAGCTATGGATCCATGTAGGTTACTTATATATGAACATGTGATAGCTGTTCTTTTATTTGCAGTAAATATTGTCATACTAATCATTTAAAGCAGAGACCTGTTACCTGTGTTTGTAACAGGTATTACCTTGTAATGTTCTATGTATAATATAGTCCATGTACATGTATGCTTTCACACACCTATATACATGCACATGTATTATGATCTCTTATATTTATTTTATTATACATGGAATTACAACCTCACAATGTGCAGCACAATAGTATGTTAGTGTTAGTAATTAGAAACACTTACATACGGTCACACCATCAGGAGAGGGTTGATTGCCAATGGTTATAGCAGTAACAATGGTAGAGAAGATAATAACACTAGCCCCCTTGACTTTTCCACTCTCAATGTGAAGACTGTGAGATTTGTCCGCTCTTTATCATTGTAATGAGATCATCCTGCCAACTTTCCCACTTTACTTCACCACGCACTTTTGTGTAAAAAATTCAAAATGTAATCTGTGCACAGTATTGGCTGATTTACTAATACAAAAAAAGTCCAGGCAGCTTGGTATTGTATCACCTTAGGTGTCTTTGCAGCTTGGTATAATTGTATCACCTTAGGTGTCTTTGCCTTCCTCTAACTTTGTCCATATGGCATTATTATATGATAGTGCACATGATGCATGATGCGATGTATACCTACACATGTACACACGTATATGATATACCATGTACATATTCCATGAACAAACTTATGTTGTAGTGTTGGAGTCTTTGGTCACTGGGTTGACCGATGTACAAGTTGCCTTCCTCTAACTTTGTCCATATGGCATTATATGATAGTGCACATGATGCATGATGCGATGTATACCTACACATGTACACACGTATATGATATACCATGTACATATTCCATGAAAAAACTTATGTTGTAGTGTTGGAGTCTTTGGTCACTGGGTTGACCGATGTACAAGTTGCCAAGAATAAAGTTATAACCTCTGTAGACGACTTGGAGACTGCTATGAATAGCGTAGCTACTGATATAGACAATACATTCAGCACATGTGGTGGTGCTTGTGGTACTGCCCCTGACACATCCGGCCTCAAGAAAGGCAGTAACTTTGACCCAAATAGTGTAAGTGACCTAATTACATGTCTACGTAGTGTTACTGTATTTCACTGTACTATGGTGTGTGTTTCTCTCTTTGCTCATGCTTACATGCTTACGTGTGCTGCGTAATGTTAAATGTAATCTATACCATAAACCATATAAAGAATATGAGAATTTTATACATGTATTTTTGCACTAATAGCACGAAATAGATTCTGAATTTATGCACACACTTATGACGTTACTACAATAATATTGTAAACGTATTTGTGTATTTAGATGCCTGACTTCACCGCGGAGCTGGCAAAACTGAAAAAAGTACAAAGCTCAAATATCACGGGTCTGGTGATTGAAGGTCAACAGGAGTTCAAGGATATATCAAAGACTGTTACAACAGAGTCTGCGGGTGTCATAACAAGTATGTAATATGTATCACTCTACCTTATCTACATTTCCATCTGCATCTACATGTAGATCATGGGCACTCATAAGCTATTGATTATGATTAGAAGTTGTCCTCTCTCAATTGAGAGAGGACAACCTCTAATTAAAATCAATAGCTTATGAGTGCCCATGATCTAGATTGAGTGACTATGTTTGAGGATTAGATTGGCTAATTGTACAGGGACAGTCGGGCTAATGGCATGCGTCCATACAGCGTAGTCCGTTATATACCAAAATATTATAATCTTGAACCCAAAAACTCTGGCATTGACAAGACAAGGAGTAAGGTAAGGTAAGGTAAGGATGTTACAACTGAATGAACAATAATTTTTTTGTTTTTAGCCATCACTGGAACTATTGATACCTTCGAAGGAGTAATTAATGACGCATTGAGTGGTATTAGTGACATGCTTTCGATCTTTGACTCTATCTCTAACATCACCGGCCCCATTGGAAACCTGGGTGATACAAAGATAGGAGGGTCTATGACAATTGATGACTTGGAAAAGTATCGGTGAGCATGTCTGTACCATTGCAATGTTATTCCCATTAATTTGCTTCAATGCTATGTATTTCTAACATTTCAATTGATATGGGTTTGTCTTAAATATTCAGATAATTTAGGTTGTCTAAGATTTGACCTAATCTTTAGCTGTAAGTCTATACTTGCAGTCTACAGTATCCTTAATGTCTCCCGTCTCTAAGATCGGATCTCATCTTTATCAACATTGTAAATTAATTTACAGCAAAAATATACCAGAATAATGTTGGTCCAAAAATATGATGGAATAGGGTAAATACCCCTCACTTTGTTCTCATCAACTGAAAGATTGTCTTTTTTTCATATTTATGTTTCAGATATGAGACTGTATATGTGTATTATATGTAGTGTCAGTACAGTGGAACTTGCTTAATTCAACCTTGGATAATTCAAAAACTTGGTTAGTTCAAACTGTTAGCCATGGTCCCTGCTGAGCACTATATAAATGGCTTCAAATAATTCAAATTCATCATCTGTAATTCAAACTTAATTTGGCTTAGGCTCACACTATATTCAATGATAATACTCTCACAGCCAGCATTAATCACCTAATAATCGTTGCTAGTAGTTAGTAGTAGTTACTACTGCAATATGTTTCTACTCAAACCAAGCTGGGAAAACCTAGCTTTACTGTTCCTTAGCTAAATGTATTTTTATACTGTTGTCCTGTACATGTGATGCATGTCATTATATAAAATGAAGGGATCACATAATTCAAACCAATTATGGTGGTCCCTTGGAGTTTGAATTAAGCAAGTTCCACTGTATATTATATATCTACAGTCATAGCACCTGTTACTAGTGTCATTGTTTGCAGGTGGATGGGAGGTGTAGGGTTAACATGCTTCGTTCTTCTCATCCTTGTACTACAGCTGGTTGGTCTGATACTCGGTTGTGTTGGCTGCTGCTGTTGTGGAGACAAGAATTCTCTGCCCACAGAGAGAGGAGCTGTCAGTAACTGTGGTGGTCTGCTATTGATGGCGTAAGTGTTCTCTCTCTCTAATACCTCTCTATAGAAATACAGATTATTGAGATGCTGTTCTATATTATGAGATCTGATATTTAAACCTATACCTCCATCCTACTGTACATACTATAGCTATACTTCTACCTTACATACTATACCTATACCTCTCAGTGGCGGATCCAGGATTGGTGTAAGGGTGGTGCAAAATTGATAGTTGGGGCAAGACTTCAGTTTTCATGTGCGGCGTGCTTCGTGCCCTATCACACTGCATTGCAGCGTCCCGGCCGCCAAGCAAAATCCTGGCATCTGTGGGTCCAGGAGGACCTAAGAGCCAGTTCAGTTCATTCAGTTAAATGAGTTGGTGGCAAGTTGAGTTAGGTTGACTAGTAGTAACTAACCTATAATTGTTTTGTTTTAAAGCAAAACATGAATGATAATAAATAAAATATTTATTCAATGAACAATATAATTATATAAGCAAGCGAATAAAAATATTTATCTTTTTATCTCTTTTATAAGCCGGCCTAGAAATAAATAGAATAGATAAAAAGTTTCTTGTGACTAAGATTTGACAATGCTGCTCATTCAACTCCGACTTATAAATGGCAAAAATGGTTGGAATATTTACAAGGACCAAGAAATATGATAACATATCACATGTTTTTGAGCCCCTATGCACTACAAAAATATATTTTTGTGCTAGGTTGACACACACATTTGAATACTTAACAAAAATAATCAACAAAACAAAAAAAATTAGAAAAAAAATAATCAAAAAAAAAATTTTTTTTTTGAAATTTTCAGTGGTGCAAATGCACCACTTGCACCACCCCTGGATCCGCCCCTGCCTCTATCAATACGAGGAGAAAGATGTAGAGCATAGAGTAGAATCTGTTAAAGGTCAATCATGAATGTATTTTTATGAGTTTAATAGTTCTAATCATAAATCATGTAATTATTGTATTCAAGTCGCTGTCTATATTTTATAGTTCTGTGGGGTTCGTATTCATTTTTGGAGCTCTGATCATGCTACTGGTATGGCTGACGTATCTAGTGGGAGCTCCTTTAGAGAAGCTTGTCTGTGTTAACCTGAGAGACCCAGAGTACACTATATTTAAGAATGTAGGTATCCAGTACCCACCCTCTCCTTTCTGTGGTTTTTATTATGAAATAGGTATATTGTGTCTTATCATACATTTTCTGCGTTAAGAAGACAATGATATGCTGTTGGTGCAGCAATAGAGAAGTTGTGTGGGTTAGATGGGCTGCTCAAAATAATGAGAGAAAAAAACTTCTCTTGCTCAAATCATCAAGGCTATCACAAATTTCTCCACTTATTCACCTAACTCACTCTTATACTTGTTGATTATTGCTACACATCTGCTCATCCATATTTTATGTAGCAGTATTAGTAAGTATGTTGCTAATAAGTAACAACAACTACTGGTGAGTGATAATGTATATAGATGATGGCTCTGTTTAGTACATTGTATTGTATGAAATCCCTTGTGAGTTAGAATGAGTGTCCTCATAGTAGACTGTTCAATGTTTATGCTAAATGATGTAGATTATACACAGCGTCAGACTGCTAGCGTTTCTTCATCAAATCCAGTTTACTAGTCCGGAACAAACAAAAGTAATAATTATCACACCTTCATGATACTAGTGATAGACATGAATACAACATGGATGCTTGTCTTTGGCTGTAGCTACACTCACCTGGCATATAACATGATTTACAACCACCCAACTTTATAGTGTTGTGAAGGCTTTCAGGCTTGGAGTTTTTTATTTCAGTTGATTGATGGTGGTGACCCAGCCTCAGGCCCATATTCTACTATTATGGGTTCACAAGAGGGCTACCTTCTCGGTGAAATGGTGTTTTCAGACAGCTCTGTACCTTTGACTGTCTCCGGACTGTTGACCGCTTGTGAGGACAACGCACCAGCTTGGAATGCACTCTACATTGATCGCTTCTTTAACATTAGTGATGTGTTGGATTACAAGTCGGTTAGTTGCTTACTTGTCATATCTATACATTCGTTCTACATTGGGTGGACTCGCATACTGAGTAATATTGGAGTTATTACTCATAGGAATGCCTTCAAGGTTAAAGTAAAGTTCTGAATGAAATATTGTTTGAAATTGAAGTAATGTGGTACTTGTAGACGATAGATATCGATGGAGAGATAGACAAGATTAATGTGGACCTCTCTACAATCGAGATAGTCAGTAGTGATACCAAGACGGAGTTAGGTGATATGAGAGACGCTATACTTGGTATTGACTTCAAGGGGCTCATCGATGAGTTGTCTACCCAAACAGTTGATGCTGACTTTGCTGGCATGAGAAGTAACCTACAGACAGCTGCCGATAAGATTGATGGTCAGGCTGCTCTCTCCACAGTGCATGTAAATATTTTTTCTTGTGACCTTTTATTAGTTCATGCATGTACGTTCAAAGTACAATGTAGTTTTAAACGACTTTTTTGCTTCGCCTAATGTTTTTATTATACAAGGTTGCAGCAATTTGTTGATACTGAAGTTAATTGGCTCTCAATTGTAGGCTAACCTCCTACAGAGTATATCCGACCTGCAAAGTATTGAAGACACTGAGTACCCTGCCGTCAAGACATCGCAGGATGAGATGCTCGTCACAGTTGTAGAGTTGAACAAGACATCAAATCCTGCCCCCAACCAGATTGACACTCTCCTTGTCACGCTGGAGAACACCCAAACACAACTACGTACTGAAGGCGATGCTATAGTCAAAAACGTAAAAATTAATTTGAAATGTGCTGCTCCCAAGTTTTATTTGAAGATGTTTATAGTTACTATGCCTATGTGAACACTTGTACAATGTAGATGTCCATGTGAATAGTTACCATGTCTATTGTTAGGAATCCAAAGTATTTGCTGTCCGAGTCTTGGCGATTGCTGACCAGTTTGTGACTTTTGTGAACGGTACAATTAGAAATGATCTGGGTAGGTGCAAACCCATCTCCAACCTCTACCAGTCTGTGCTGATCAACACTCTATGTGGCTCTATTATTGACTCATGGGTGAGTATCCAATGATATCTACATAGAGCAAGCAGTCTGTAGTCAGCAGTCTGTGGTAGAGTGCAATCTCCCTTCGTCTTTATGTTGTGTATCATTATGACTGGCTGACCGGTGGTTACCAAGTCAATCTTGTTTCTATCGCTATTTGTTCTCTTCCTCCCTGGGTAAGATGCAAGTTTTCCAACTTCCTACTTTTGCAAGTTAATTATTGAAACAGAGAGAGAGCAACTTTACAATCATCATCACCAATTCTCAATGTGTTTTAGAACTGTGTGTGGTTTTCTCTGGGTTGGTGTTTGGCATTTATGGTACTTGGAATTATCCTCTCCACCAAATTGGCTAAGCACTTGAGGAGAATGAAGGAACTCCACCCTGATGACCCGTAAGTACATGTTACAATCTGTCACACCCTATCATACATGTATAATATAATGCATTTGTAGGCACATATATATTTTCTGCTATATATACATGTACATAGCATATATAGCTATATACATGTATGCTATATAACATATAAGCCTGTATACATATAACTGAACTATATTTTAGAGATAAAGAGAACAAAAAATACAACATTATGGACTCTGGAAGGTTCTCTTTTCATTCTAATAGTTATATTCACCAGCTAGCTTCTTAACCAATGTGGACTTTTAGCTAACCCAGTAGTTAATGCTTTTGATGCATGCTAGTGATGCAATGGGTATAGAGTTGGACTCTTGTATGCAGGTTTTACTACCCATACATAAACAATGTATGTACATCTAGCTAGTTACCTGCAGATCAGCTGTGAGGATTGTGATAGGTGTTAATCCTTTCAAACTTCTTTGCAGTAAAACCAACATAATATTTCAGAGACATTGTTACCAGCATAAATTTTGAAGACATATGTGATCGGTAATTTCCAGACAATGGTTAGACGACTCCATAATACAATCCAGGTTCCACTGACCCTCACTATCAACCCAATCACTGTCAGCACATGAGTGTAGTGATCATTTGCTTATCTGTATGCTGTACTATATGTCATGTACAGATAACATCTTCCACATAAACTCTATCTACAGCTAATTTTTATAGCGGGCTGAACTACCAAAATAGAGATAATATGTCAAATAAACATCCACCAGAAATAATAGACAGTCATCAGCGCACAGACAACATGGAATATAAATACTATGCAGAGGCCGGTGTAAGCCCTCTGCAGATGGCAGCCCAGCATATACTCAGTGACTTAAATAGTCTCTCTGATAGGCCGTAAGATTGTTTGGGTTCAGTGGACGCTTCAAATTCTATTTCCTGGCTTTGAAGATTTCTTGATAAAATGGCTGCAGCTAATGAAGGCCATGGTTTCATTCTCTGCATTTGAGAGTGAACTCCCTTCTCCTCTGCTTACTCACTGTACATATCTGCTGTCGAACTGTACATCTAGCTGATCAATTCACATTCCATGAATTCAGTATGATCAGTCACCAGCTTGCAATACATGATGCCTAGAGTTTAGACAACATGATTTCCGTGGGTCAGCATAAATTATACAGTATAATAGGAAATTAAATAGCCAGCTAAAACAATAATATTAAACAATAAAATGATTTCAATGGATTCACCGGCTTTGGAAGTAATAGGGACACCTGAGTGGTTGTGTAGTGCGTTGCTGCGTAAAGCCCCATTTCTAACATTTTACTAGGTGGTGTTGGATGCGCCATCTATGCCTTTACAGAACCCATACTTAGTGTGTCGGTAGTTTCCACTCTTTTTCTTAACAAGTGTAGGCTGTGTTATGTCCTTGCTCAGTTTGCTATGAGCTACTTCATTTCTCCACATGGTATACGCTGTACACATACTACTACAGATTACAGTTTAATATTTGTTTAAAATTGAATGAGAAAAATTAATAGAGAACTGTGGGATAATTGTTATATTTACTCCAACTGGCATGTTACACGGCATATTACACGTACATGTACATGTACAACACTATATTATACTATATTATTTTGTAGTGGGACTGGCACGCCCTATGGTGGACCTGGAGCGTGAGTTATTATCACATAATATGTATTATTATTCCTTTACCAATGCTATGGTTGATTGTATATGTATATTATAACTACATATTTGGTTATGTACTATACAAATGTGCTTTAACTGGTTGGAGTTGTCATCTTTCCACATATGGGGAACAACTCCAATCAAAGAGCTCACCCAGTCATAAACTGCAAGGAGACATTCATGACATGTTAAGTAGGTGAATAGTGTTGATTCTGGTATAATTCTGGTATAATAGCATTCTGGTATAATTCTGGTATAATAGCATACAATTAAAGATGTTTTTATTTATAAGTGTATACTATACAATCATTCTAAGAATAGAATGGGCCCAGGGATTCTAATGATAGTATTATATTATTGTAGAGGGAAGGTTCATCCGATCTAGACAAGGAAGACATGCTTTTCCATGTACCTACGCCAAGGTCTTGCTGAAAACAACTGGAACACAGAGACCTCTGTTTGGTGCCCTGGAAAGTTTCCCACTATTTTATTTAATTAATAATTGCCTGTGCTAGTGTAAGTGCTTGAGCCTTCCAGTCCGCTTCTATTATTCATACTAATATTTGTTGCTAGTTAAATAATACTATCAATTGTCACTATTACAACTATAGCCTATAGTTATTCAGTTACCTGTTCAAGTGGGACTATGTACGTGTACATGGTATTGTAATAGAAACAAGCTATAATGTTAGGGAGTTGTATTTTCTTCGCACAGAAAGGTGGGATATGATAACTCCGAATTCCAAGGTTGTCTACTAATACTTTTATACCATGATGAATAAATATATTGTTATAATGAAATTTCTAGATATATCAATTTGCCGTGTTTTGACGAATATATGTTATAATTATTTTGTAATGTCTAACTTTGCAGTTCTATATTTCCTGAAATGTTTTTATTTTATTTTCTGAACTTTTATAAATATTTTGCATCAGCATGTTTGCCTCGCTTGCTCAATGTTTCATCTATAAGATTCAAAGATTAAAAAGATTCAAAGATTCACATCTAAATAAACTAAATGCCGTGCCTGGCACAAAACAGTGAGACTTGGCTTATTCTAATTACCTACTTACATTATATCTATTGATATGAAATTAGGTTTGGCTAATGAGCAGTCACAGAGTTTTTGACTGAACATGGAGAAATCTCTCCTATTCAAAACACTGTATGCAAAAATGAAATAGCTTTTAGCTGGATGTATAGCTACCTCTTGTGAGTTGGAAACATCCAAATGCTCAGCTTCAGACAAGCTGCCCTAGCTACAAGGAGATGCTGACACTGAATAAGCTTTTATTCTGAAGTACAGTGGTTAACGAAGAAGTGAAATATCTATTTCATATAACAAACATATCACGATCTGATGATGGTCTGTAGGCATACAGTATTGAAATACAATACTCAATATATCAACCAAGTGTTTCTACCGGCTGTTCTAATGTATGTTTTGTTTCTAATTCTTCTAAAACGAAAAATAGAAAGTTGAGAAATTATTTACAAATGAAGTTTACATAGGGTTAAGATATGCTTTATCTTACATTATTATATTCACAGCTAAAGAATAAAAATTAGTTTGGTATTATACTTGGAAGATTAATATGGAGGTGGAAAGGTAAGTAAGTTAGTATGTGGGTGGAAAGGTAAGTAAGTTAGTATGTAGGTGGAAAGGTAAGTAAGTTAGTATGTAGGTGGAAAGGTAAGTAAGTTAGTATGTAGATGGAAAGGTAAGTAAGTTAGTATGAGGGTGCACAGGTAAGTAAATTAGAATATTGTGAGAAGTTGTTCAATGTATAGGCTATGCAAGAATGAGTAAGAGCTTCAGTCACTAATCAATGATTTTTTCTAAAGTGTATACTATATGTACATGTGTATATTATATGCTGTAGAACACATATATACTACGCTACATATCACATGTATTTAATGTTAGATATGATAGTATAGATATTAATTAGTACATATTGTACATATCATGTGCTACAAATGAAGTGTTATCTATTGAATAAAGATCATAAAAAGTCCCTTATTTCACTGGTATATACCTACTTGTAGACTTTTATATTATACCCATACTAAAATATCTAAAAGTACTCCACAACAGAAGTAGTATTTTCCAGTTTCTCAGCTACCTGACCTGTTAACTACAATACATCTCTTGAGCTCTCTACTGTCACACAATTCCTTTAGCTCACACCTAATTACCTGCATCCCAATCAATATTTGGATGAGATGGGACAGGTTAACCTAACAGAGAATATAGTACAATATTAAACCACTACTGTCTCACCATTCAATATTTGTAAAGAATACTGGTCATCTTATGATGTGCTGTTTGTCTTTGTAAACCTAGTGGCAGCCAAGATAAACTCATTTGAATATTAGCTATTATGACCTCCATTCAGCATTGAGACCTGTTAAGTTCCTATGGCTATGCCTGTTCTAAGTCTATACTTGTAACTTATGTACATAGGTAAGCTACTAACATCAAATAGCCCAGTAATCTTATTGAGCCAACACTAACTGTCATTCTATAAATAGCTCTTGTGCACAGTGATGAATAAGTAAGTTAGAGTCATGCCCACAAAAAACAATGCAATGCATTGCAAGTCCTATGGCTATCTCTGTAGCACAGTTTTATATTAACTGCTTGAGTGCTTCCAAAATTCCCAGCATAGGCTGATTGAAGGTGAAATCAGCCAATATTAAAATAGGGTTTTCTTGGCAGCTGCTAGGTTACCAAAGACAAGCAACACATCAATCTTACTGAAAAAGAATGAACAAGATTATTTGAAAATATTGAATGGTGCGACAGTAGTGGTTTAATACTATTATACTACAACTTATATGTAGGGCCTATGTATGTATGAACCTACATGTACTACATAACATTCTGTATTGTAGTAAAATATGTGTAGAATTTATTGTATCAAAAAACACATACAGCAGCAGTGTTACACTAACATAAAACAGAAGACTGGATGTTAATGAAAATATCCAATATTTATATAATTATGCTCTATGCTGCTATGTTATAAGCTTCTATAATATATGCTGCCATATTATTAGCTGCAACAATATAATATATTCTAGCAGCATAATTATATTATATGCTGTTATACACGTTATACATGTACTATAAGTATGCTGCTACATTATATGCTGCTATACTACGTGTTGCTATACTATATGCTGCTATACTACATGATGCGATACATTGTACCATTTGTTGCTAAGCTATAATATGCTACTATACTATATGCTGCCACATGTATATTATACGCTGCTATAGTACATGTATGTACTGCTATATTTTTGGCATTTTCATGTGAAATTGTTGATAAATAATTTGCATGTTCATTACTGATTATTTGTCAAGCGAAACACGTGTTCTACAGTAAATAGAAAGTATGTTATTATTGGTGTTGCCAAGTTGTGTATTTGTTTTAATCAGTCTGCATACATGAAGGTGTTGTTTGCCACAGCTAGCTTGACATAAAGGCTTAGAGTATACAGTTTGTAATACTTTTAATACCAGTCCTAATGTTATTAGTGTTAGCTGTGCTAAACTAAAGTAAAAGCAAATAAGGCACTATTCTCATTAAATAATATCCCTGCTTGAAGAGAGAGTCCTTTATATTTGGCTTAATAGGCAGCATTTACCCAGTTGACAGCTTTCAACATAACTCAATAATATTATTTATAGTAGGAATTTATATATACAAGTACACTGATATAGGTAGACAAATCAAATCTTATGATTTGACCACAAATGTTAACTTGGAGCTGCATACATCAGGTAAAAGTTATTGCTTATTAAATTAGTGTACAGTAATAGAAATCCAGTATTATTACACATGTAAGGGTAATCCTACACCATATTAGTTTGGTGTAAAAAAAGATTATAATAATATGATTTGGTGGCAAAGTTGTTTGGTAGTTTGGAAAATTATTCTATTCACATGAAAAGAGGCATGTATATAAAACCAGTGTTACAAACATGTAGATGTAGGTGTAGGTGCAGGTGTAGGTGTAGGTGTAGGTGTAGGTGTAGGTGTAGGTGTAGGTGTAGGTGTAGGTGTAGGTGTAGGTGTAGGTGTAGGTGTAGGTGTAGGTGTAGGTGTAGGTGTAGGTGTAGGTGTAGGTGTAGGTGTAGGTGTAGGTGTAGGTGTAGGTGTAGGTGTAGGTGTAGGTGTAGGTGTAGGTGTAGGTGTAGGTGTAGGTGTAGGTGTAGGTGTAGGTGTAGGTGTAGGTGTAGGTGTAGGTGTAGGTGTAGGTGTAGGTGTAGGTGTAGGTGTAGGTGTAGGTGTAGGTGTAGGTGTAGGTGTAGGTGTAGGTGTAGGTGTAGGTGTAGGTGTAGGTGTAGGTGTAGGTGTAGGTGTAGGTGTAGGTGTAGGTGTAGGTGTAGGTGTAGGTGTAGGTGTAGGTGTAGGTGTAGGTGTAGGTGTAGGTGTAGGTGTAGGTGTAGGTGTAGGTGTAGGTGTAGGTGTAGATGTACATGTACTTGTAGATGCCTATACATACATTGTAGTTTCTAGACAATTTTTCTAAATTATAGCTTTACTATCAAAACATATTATCATGATCATGTGTGATATATCACACAGGATTATTATATCACATATTGATAGACTGGCAGTGTTTACCATTAATGGCACATCAAAATGTTACTTTGAAACCAAACCAAAGTATTAATTTTGAATACATGAATACATGACTAATAACACAATTGATTCCATCAGATTTGTAAAACAAAAGTCACACCTCAGTCTGCTGATAGACTGAAGCCTTATAACCAGGTATGGCATCATGTATCATGTAGGTGTTTATGCTTGTTTTCCTTCTGAATATGGTTTTGAGTTTGCTTTATTACGCTATATCAAGGCTCCTATATTGTCATGATAGCTAGAACTATCAAATTGTCAAGGTAGGTTATAGATTCCGTAATGCAGCTACAAGTGCATTTAGAATGAATTCCCACTAGTGACTTTCTCTAAATTTACCAGACAAGTCATACATGTAGAATGAGTTTAGTTTGACTATCATTTTGCTGTATATTAGTAAATGTGTTGATATATTGATAAACACGCCTACAATAACTTAGAGGTTCAGACTGTGACCTGACATGCAGCAGCGTTATCCATAATGGCAGCATTCAACTTAGTTTGATACAAACAATGCATTTAGTATTGCAAATTATAATTTATTCTATTGCAGCAGCAAAAATTAAATTGAAATTACCACTTCTTAGACAGTAGTGGCACGATGACTGTGTTATCAATGTTTGTGCACAAGCACTATTATTGATTACCATGTAGTTCAGTTCCTTCCTTGCACACAATTCAGTAAGGTAGACAGCTATGTTTGTGTACTGATTATATTTAGATCAATATTAATTTATTGCTAGCTCACTGTTTCCAGGTATTATGGAAGAACCAGCTCAGGTTTGGCAGCCAAAAATGGCGCTGCACAGCGTCGATCAATATAAAGCACCTGTAGCACTTGCCACCACCAAGCTGAGGCCACACACAGCGACCTACACTAAACAGAGCAGTAGAGACACCATGATGCTCGGCATAAGAAATGGGAAGCCAGCCAGTAGACCTAAAACTGCTGGCACTATTGGTAACTCGTATACCTACAGCATAGGTAACAGAAAGGGTGAGTGCAATAGTAGTAAGTTATCTTCTATATATTCCAACTCGATGCCAGAAAATCCTAAGCAAGATCTGGATCTTAAAAGAAAGTGGAGAAGCCAGACACCCAATTCACACAGCAGGTGAGGCATTGCAGTACCTTAGTAAGTATTGGTTACTAGAGTTGGTCATGGCAAATTAATTTCATTTTATTCGAAATTTCAGAATTTGTAAAGAATGCATCTATTCATTCAATTCTTATAAATTTAATTCGAAAGAGCTGATTTTATATACTATTTGCAGCAATTCTACTAGAAGGTATTCGTTGTTACGACCCATGTCTGCTAATAACATCCTGTCCTCCAGGGGAACAGAGTACACTGAGTAAGTGTATAGTGAACATTTATTTAGTTAGAAAGTAAATTGCAGTTACATGTACACCAGTATGTAATATTATATTAAATAATTCACATGCATTTGCCTACCCCAGTGTAAGTTTTTGGCAAAAGCGCAATGTTATCATTATTATTCTTCTTATTATCCTGTATGTGCTAATTGACTATACATATATATACATGTACATTGTCGTAGAAAATTTTAAAGAGACAATATTATTAGCACTCTGTACAAATGTACATTCTTTCGAGCTCTAGCCCTACAAGGGGTAGGTGTAGTGATATAGAGCCTACACTTAGTCTAGACAGCGATGTTTCACCGACCTAACCACCAGTCTATTGAATACTTTACCTGTTTATGTAGAAGAAACACTTATGGTGTTTTGAGCAAAGGTTTGACAACTCCAATGCTAACAATAGAAGCTTTTATAAAACAAGGATTAGGCAGACTACTTTGTGTAAAAGTACTTGGTGGTTGCAGCTTCTCTGGGAAAGTGGACATTGTAAAGAAGGTTAGAGCACAGAGTTGCCGAAGACGCTCAGCCAGACTCAGTTCAGATGTGAGAAGAAAGATAGTAGAGACACACAGACAGACCGCCAAGGAGCGTATATTTGCTTACTATCAGTTGTTGAAAGAAAAGAAAGCTCAAGAAGTCGATCTTCTGTTGAAGAAAACAATGGTAGGCAAAGATAATATGCACCTAAAATAGGTTAAAACATTGGTTGATTTTTAGATGGAAGTGTAGTACATGTAGCACATCTAAGTACAAATAGGACTATTACATGAGCTCATGTGATTGAGTTACATGACAGCCTATGTTTGGGAATGTTGCTCTCACCAAGGTCTATTCTCCTACAGAATGTCTCTGAAGTCTGTAGTTAACGATATTAGGAATAGGATATGCAAACACTCTATAACCAGCCATTTGTAACTATGGTAACTAGATATTCTACAACTAATTTCTAGATTAGAATATGTGCGTCGAAGGTCTTCAAGGTTAATTTAGCAAAATTGTACTTTTACCTTTCATAGATATAATGATGCAGCTCCTTTCACCTAGATTTTCTGTGACACAAATGGTTATATTTTTTTGTACATGCATTATGTTGCGATAAATGATACTTTAGGCTGTTAAACGCTTCAGTACAGCAATTTGGAAGGTTCGGTGGATTATTCGATGGAAGAGAGCAATGATAGCTATAAGTATGGATAACATAAGTATGACAGCCATGGAGATGGACTGGCACACCAGAAACACTGATTCATCTGTTTCACAGTTCAAGAGGGAGGACTTCAGTAGGTCAAAGGTAAGTTGAACCATAGATACAATTAATAATGATTCCAAAGGTACATTTTCCAAATGCACGTTTACAGAACACAGGGTTTCTCGCTGACAATTTTGAGATGTCCCTTTGCCAAAATATAATATACATGTATGTTATCTTTTGTCACCAGATGAACCCGTTTTTCAATATTCTATGAAGCTTGTAGTATGTGCAGCCTAACGCTTCACTCGGAAATGGGTTTCATTATGTCTAATAAAAAATGAGAAGATAGACTGTAGCTTGTGTTTATTTTCCGTGTAAATAATATATAACTAAACATTATATTGAATGAAATATTTATATTTTTTGTTATACATGTACATGTATGTATGTTTGAATATCTATGGTTAGCAATATAGTAATATTTTATGTATAATTTCATGTAATTGTATCTCTACACTCTCTAAATCTTGTCTAACCTCTAGCCCAGAATTGGAATACTAGCTACTAGTTTGCATTTCTTAATTGTCTTCTCTTGACTGAGTTATAATCAAGTGCTTCCCCTAACGCATTATAGGCATTACAACTCTCCATCTGCTTGCACACAGGTAGCTTCCAAAGTCCCTACATGGGCAGAAAAGATCCTAAGAAAGCCCCCAGAATGGAGGACTACGAGCGATTGTAACAGACTGCACGCCCTCATGAGGCCTCTCAAATCTTTTGAAAAGTTCACAGAAAAAATTCAAAAAGCAATGTGCAGAGCTTTACGATATGAATTGTAAGTAGACAACTCCAATAGACAGATATAAGCAATGGATGATGAATACTTCTCTATAACAAGTTTAAATATTGTTATCATAAAACTTATTACAGATTCTATAAGATTCTATAGATTCTATAAGATTAGAAAATTGACGTTGTTCTCTTTTGCAATAAAACAACGTGAGAATTATATAGGCCTACTAATATTATTCTGTTAGATCGTACTGGTGTGTGTTACTTTATAACAGTGTGGATGCAAAGAGGATCATACTGAGGAAAGGTCACCCTGGACTGTGTTTTTACTTCATATACAGTGGATCCACTTTTGTTAATGTGGAGGACACCAACACTGATAATGAGACATTTGTGAAGACTGCTACAATACTCCACAGGGGAGAATCATTTGGGGTGAGTGCAATTCTCCATAGGTGACAGTTTTTTGGGGTGAGTGCAATACTCCATAGGGGAAAATCACTTGAGCTAGCATTGACCAAAGTAATTATAGGACAACTCCTTATATATGGAAATCAAGCTAGTATTGTAGAGCCTGGATACTGTTGTTATAACAATTATGATAGCCAAAAATCAGTAGATAGAGACCATGCTTGATTAAGCTATATAACCAACCACCTTGCTATTTCAACATCCGTCATCAGAAATACATGTATATAATATAAAATTTCTTAATTTACTTGAGAACAGAATTGAGATATAAATATATATTTATTATATATAACTGTATGTGAAAATGTATATTATTATGTACTTTTTTCCATGGAATCGCATACAGTGTAAGTATGTAGGTGTATTATGCATTGGATATACAAGGTGCTTCCACAGTGACCTGAGGTTGGGCCACAATCCCTCTGTGACCCACTCCCAGAGTATTGTCACCAATACACTGGTTCAAGTCACTATTTTTAAAGTGCATCAATGAGCTAGGGATGACTTGCTTTAGTCTAGGCAAGGACTCATCACTCTAGCATGTACCAGTTTACCTTCACTATATATGTTCATCTACATATATATATTTCACAGAATATAGCTGGAATTTCTGTAGTAAGTATTAATGCCACCCACGTGCTTTTAATTTGGTATTTCTCAGCATTTCTCATTACAGTTCATTTTGGACTTTGCTGGTGACCATCGGATGTGCTTAGCTTTTAGCCTAACCTGTATATTCTATGTGCTTTTGTAATTGGAGGTCTTGCTGGTTTTCAAATATTAGACACATTCAATGCCTATTGCTTATATTTCATCTACGTGATAAACATGCAATTCTTTTCAGTGTTTGCATCTGTGTGCAAGAATATATTTCCTTTATGAAAACTCAGATTAATCTACAGCAAGGCGTGTGTATGCCAACAAAATATAGCCCAAGTTCTACAGTCTAGGTTAAACTTCATCTGAATAATCTGAGCACAGGCTAATATTTTTATATATTGAGAGAGAAAGGTAAACTGGCTAAAAACTTTGATATAAGTCCATTATATGTATACATGTAAAAACAATTCTTCATTTATGTAATAAAATAACTCTCACACTACTTATATATGTATGCAAGTAGTTATGCCAATGGTATGAAACTAATCCTTATGTAAATGTAGATAAGGCAGGATAAGAACCACCTCAAACTAACACATGTTATTGTGTAATGTAGGAACTGGCTCTACTTAGAGATACAAATAGAACAGCAACGATCACTTGCAGAGAAGACTGTGAACTGTTGACTGTGGATAACGAGGTGTTTGCCAAAGCTTGTCCAGCCATATTTGAGCAGGAAATGCATGAGAAAATCCACTTTATCAAGTAAGTAACATGATATCAAATAAAACACCGGCATTGATCTGTAAACATTCGTCAATAGTATAGATTACCATGTGACTGGTTTGAAGTGATAGCAATATCCGCAAAGGGAAGATAATTCCAACAAAGTATGAGTAGCTGCTAGTAGAAATAAACTCTTCTGTGAATCTTTTTATTTATATAGAGAGTTGCCAATATTTGTGACCAACTTGTGGGGAAGTGAGAGTCTACAGTCCATATGCTTTGAGGGACAGATAAAACAGTACAAGAACGATCAGGTGATTGTAGCGGACAGCACTGGTGATGACTGGATGTACATATGTATGGAGGTAGGTGGAACGTACGAGTTACTAATACTATACTTATATTATACCAACGCTGTACATCATCCACATGTACTAAATATATATGGTTCGATGTATATTATATGATGCATAAAATGTACATGTAGGATATAATATATTCATGTAGGTATGTGTGCTGGATACATGTACACACAGTCTATTGTCTATACCATATAGGTATATGCATTGTATATTATGTACTTACATGTGCACATTTGACCAAAATGCACACCGTGTATGTCTTATATCTATATTAAGGTTTCATGACAGCAGGTTAAAGCCAAGCCCACAAAAATATTAAAAATCTACAATCATATCATAAACTTAGGAATAAAAGTTAGCAAAATAGAAATTTCGAAGCTTTAGTCTGGCTATAATACTTACATAAGTTAGCAAGTGGTGCTTGTCCTTACAGGGTAAATGTAAGGTAGTGAAGAGTCTAGTTCTAAAGAATGAGCCAGGGGTAGACACGTTTATTAAAACAAAGGGAAGTGAGCAGGAGGAGACGATCTCAAATCTCTTCTCTAATATTACTAATGAGAACAGCTATAGAGAGGAGGACAGGAAGTCATCAACAACATCCGAAGCTTCTCGAGGTTTGATGCTGCGTGTTCAATTACTGTACTTATTACTGTACTTATATACAAATTTGAAAGTGCTGTTGAATTAGTTTGAATTCAGAAATGGAGAGGTTCTGGCT
Organism: Bugulina stolonifera; assembly: GCA_935421135.1. Classification (NCBI taxonomy): domain Eukaryota; kingdom Metazoa; phylum Bryozoa; class Gymnolaemata; order Cheilostomatida; family Bugulidae; genus Bugulina; species Bugulina stolonifera. The sequence continues at coordinate 33,296,800 of OW285187.1, forward strand.
CTGGTTCATTGACTCTACTACTATTTAACACAATTTCTAAGCAACCACATTTTATGTAAGGCTTATCTCTAATTTTATTGTGAAATGTTGCTAGACATCATGTTTACTGAGCTGCATGCTATGTTACAGGCAGCAACTTCAAGAGTATGCCTAACACTTCACAGAACAAAACAGCTCTAAATAAAGTTCAGATGTTGAACTCAATGGCAGTAGAGTGGTTTAGAGTTCATGAACAGGTACTTGCTACATTGCTACACATCATGTTTAAATAATCGTATGACTAAATCCAGCAGGTGTCTGCCTGGCTTGTAACAGTGCACAATCTTCCAGTACCTGATCCTTTGAGAGTCTGCTCTACCGATTTGGTTAGTTGCTCTCTCTGTTGCTGGTGGCTTGATATATACACCGTATATATACAGATTCTACAACCAGTCAGTCTGCCAGTTTGATTCCTTTATTCATGGATATAATAATATATTATATTGTATCTATGCCTCTATTTATCTCACACTCTGTGCTCTATCATGAAGACTAAAAACGGACTCATGTATATGTACTAGCAAGACCTACATGCACACTAGAGGCCAAAACAGGCACATACAAAGAATAAGGTTATAGTTATACTCAGAGGTTGTCCTCTCTCCTTTCCCAAACTACAAAGCATCAAATTATACTCCATAGCTGCTGCTGCTGCTGCTGCTGCTGCTGCTGCTGCTGCTGCTGCTGCTGCTGCTGCTGCTGCTGCTGCTGCTGCTGCTGCTGCTGCTGCTGCTGCTGCTGCTGCTGCTGCTGCTGCTGCTGCTGCTGCTGCTGCTGCTGCTGCTGCTGCTGCTGCTGCTGCTGCTGCTGCTGCTGCTGCTGCTGCTGCTGCTGCTGCTGCTGCTGCTGCTGCTGCTGCTGCTGCTGCTGCTGCTGCTGCTGCTGCTGCTGCTGCTGCTGCTGCTGCTGCTGCTGCTGCTGCTGCTGCTGCTGCTGCTGCTGCTGCTGCTGCTGCTGCTGCTGCTGCTGCTGCTGCTGCTGCTGCAGTGACAGTGTGTATATCAATTTAGTATACATCCTGCATGAGTTATATATTACATGTAGATGAAGTACATTGTATTACAGGCAGGTATTACTGATATGATATATTACATATAGAATAAGTATGTTGTATTACAGACAGGTATTGCTGATATGCAATTCTATGAGAAGGTAAGGCATGTTGTAGCAGCTTCTGCTTTTGCTGTAAATTATTTTGTTAAACAAACTACATGATTACATATTTTCAAGTCTCTCCTTACGATTATATATTCCGTTATTCTTAATAGAACTACGCATTTCTAAAGACAACTCTTACTCCTAATCATCAGAAAGCCTTTTAAAGGTGTTTTCCTTGCAATAACAACAAATCTTCTACTAACCCACAGTAGCCGAACATTATTATAGGATACAGTGTGATATATGCAGTAAATTACATGTAATTCATGTATGTATGTGCTACACAGGGATATCAAGATTGCCTGTAGGGGTGAATTTACATGCACATTGTATTATTCCACACCGATACCAGTAGCTTATGTATCCTGTAGAAATATGTGAAAAATAATATTTCCATCACTTTCTTAATAATCATTGCTTTAGTAAAATAAGATCAAAAATGCCCGGATGAAATTATATACCTGTTATTTAGATCTTCTACAATGCAAGGCTTCTAATGCTATACCATATTCTAGTTGATCTATATAAAATTATATGGAATTTTCATGAAATTAGCTACTTAATTCATCAAAAGTTTTTCCACAGTATGTCTACCCTACTTTGATGTCTACTTTAAAAAGGTGGAAGAGATAAAGCAGAGGACTAGAGATCAGTGTGCAGAGAGTAACAACCTTATTAGCGGTATGAGGAGCCTGTCTTCTCTCATGAGAGACATCAGTGCCAAGGCTAGAGAGACGGGCGATGAGGCAGTATTCATACAAGTCGCAGAAGTTCACCCTCAAGACATATTTGTGAGTCATCAGTAAACAAACTAAATTAAATTAAACTTATAATTGTTTGCAGAGTTGCATTAGCAGGTTTGATGTAACAGCTTCCAGCACAAGATCAGAATACAGGCCTAGTGGCACATGTCACCAGTGTCGGCCATTGTATGAATGATATAAAATATGAAGTAAATAAAAATTCTAGGATCTCCAATCGATTTTATGGAGAAATGATAAAAGTACGCAGCAGAGACCCCTGATGTTGGTAAGTTGTGGAGCTAAGATGCTGCGATTAAAGAGAAATGAATTCTTCAGATCTGCCAGTTTTGAGGCTTTGGAGTATATCAAGACAATAACGGCTGGAGAAACGTATGTAAACCACACGTTGCTTTGAATTCTAAACATACATGTAATATGTTCTCATCTTCATAAAGCAGTATTATATAACTTCACCTAGGCGTTGGAAATGACGTCCTATATAAAGAAGAAAGCATCTTTTCATTCAGGAATTGCCATGAAAAAACACGACCTAGTACATTGTACTTACTACATGTATAATACAAGTACATTGTACTTACTATACAAGTACATTGTACTTACTATACAAGTACATTGTACTTGCTATACAAGTACATTGTACTTACTATACAAGTACATTGTACTTACTATACAAGTACATTGTACTTACTATACAAGTACATTGTACTTACTATACAAGTACATTGTACTTACTATACAAGTACATTGTACTTACTATACAAGTACATTGTACTTACTATACAAGTACATTGTACTTACTATACAAGTACATTGTACTTACTATACATGATGAGATTAGAGTCATGCCCATATCTATTATGATAGGTCCGGCAGTATAAACCTTTTCTCTTACATAGTATTATGTAAGAAGGTACATTGTGAGGTTTACCATCTACCCTGGACCCAGTGGGAGCCTGAGGTGGGGCCCGAGGTGGCGGCCGAGGTGGGGTCTGAGGTGGGGCCTGAGTGGCTCCTGAACCCATAACAATTTCTGATTCGCTATGCAAGATTGTGCCTACCTCATTCCATTCATTCATTCATACCATTCCATGGCACTTTATGCAGATACCCAAGTGATAGCGAGATGCTACAAAAATACAAGGTTGTACATGACTGGAGGAGGTATAGACAGACCACCCTTACTAACACCATGATAGCCCAAAATTCTCCATCTGACAAGAAAAGGAAGACGAGAATGGAGTCAATACACACAGAGAGGCATTTCAGGGATGCCAAGGTTCCTATTCATAATACATATTTCTCATGTTTTTGGTAAAGCTGGTTTGATGAAACTTGGTTTTGGCTCGAGTCATGGATTCATAGGGAATCATAGGTACTTCTGTGATATAATAAGCCATTGATCTTAATGCAAAGTGGTGCTCCTCTGCATCTTTTCCTGCTGCAGTAAAGTGTACCTCACCTACAATGTATAAACACTTGAGGGTGATCAGCTACATATTATCTTGTTTAAAATATGACTGTAGGAGAAAATTTGTAGTGAGAATGTTGAAATACAGATACAGCTGTGTGTTTCCCAAAATTGCATTCTTCCATTCCGTGCACATAATTACACGATTATGTTACTTGCAGCTGTTGAAAGCTCTGAAGCGAAATGAGGTTCTGGAGCAGAAGAATCAGCAGGAAGCTGAAGTTTGTCAGCAACGAGTTACCTTCTTGTTTGAATTGGAGAAAGCAGCAAAGGTACACAGTACTCTACAGTGCATCAATTTTTGTAGAGGGTTACATGTAGAATTGATGTATTTTTGATCTCTAGTCGTAAAGTTTGAAATGTTACAGTTTCATTCCCTTTCATTCCCTTTCATTCCCTTTCATTCCATGCATTCCCATTGCTCTTAAATATCACTTGAAGTCCACTTCCTCTAATTCTATTAATTTTTTGACATTGCCTCCAATTCTTTAGCTATCAACTTGGGTCTATTGCAGCACATCTCAGTTCTTGGGATGTGAACTTTGTTGTATTATTCAGGCAGGTACTATACATTTGACTAGAGAACTTTTGGTATCAATGACATGGCGCAGACTCTCTACCGTTTACCATTACAACAAGACAAACTTTCCTCTCTATTCTATAGGCTGAAGTAGATGAACCTGACAGAGATTCTACGTCAGGAATCACAGATGGGCTGCAGATGAGACGAGCTAGACGACTAAGTGCGGAGGGGCTCCTACCCAACCTTGTTGAGCAGATGGTACTGGATTCGAGCTCTAAGGTTGAGCTAACATGTCATACTGGTACTGCAGTAGAGTCCAAACACTAGTCCAAGATGTACAATGAGAGATAAAGTGGGTGCTGGGGTTGACCACAACTCCCACTCCCATTTTATTTTATGAATAGCACAATCATGACTGTGCGATTTAGTAGGTTACATGTATTTAATGCTGGACATTCTACATGTATATTTTTATTCATAACCAGAATTATTATTTTCTATGTTTTCTGTAATAAATCACCTTATGCAACATGAAAATTAGTTGGTTTAGCAAATTATAAACTGCTACCTCATGAGATGTTGATGCCACACAGTAATATATATACACACACCGAATGTAGGTTGTTTAATATTTTCACTGATCATTGGTGATAGTGATACCTAAGTAGCTGCAGGTTACAGCACAGCGCAGCACAGCACAGCACAGCACAGCACAGCACAGCACAGCACAGCACAGCACAGCACAGCACAGCACAGCACAGCACAGCACAGCACAGCACAGCACAGCACAGTGTGTTTATCATGACCTGTTCATTCAAAGCTTGTCACAGTATACTGGCCCAGGTAAAAGAACATTTTGAAATAGGCAGTTTGAAACCGATCACTAACTAAGTAAATTGCATGTCTTACAGTTATAAGATACCAGTACCTTCACCAGTGGTTGAAAACATTCTTTCTACATTGACATGTTCAACAATATATGTCATGAGCTATGCTATATAATATTTTATGTAACTGTGATGTGTTAGTCTGGTAAAATATTTTCATAATAAGAGATAAGAGCCAGAGTAGAACATGGAACATGAAGTGGAACATGAAGTTAGGCACTGAACTCTATCTATCTATATCACATCCGGTAAGGTAATCACTGAGGGCTGATAAGAATAATCTACACGTACAATCATGTAGCAAACCCATTTATTGTCATTTAGATTACCAGAACAATTATATAGAAAGTTATGAGATATGAAATATAATGTCTACAATGCAAGTGTTATAACTTTGTTTAGATAACACAGTTATACTTTATTGTTTTATCCCATTTTACTCAGTTATTCACAGAATCCTTTAGCTTATCTTTATACTATGTACATCTGTTTGGTCTGTTATCTTACATCTCCCACCAAACAGAGGGCAGTATTTATATGTACATGGTGAGTGTACATGTATGATGTTGTAGTAACATACACATCTATATAACTGTATATTACAAGTACCATGTTATGTAATAGACATTATATTATAATATTAATCTGGAGATAAGATAAACCTGTCAATTGAATATGTAGCCTGCACTCCAAATAAAACCAAGGAACACTGGTTAGGCAAAGTGTCACCAAGCTTGTAGTGTCACTGATATGAATCCAGCTGTCCAGCTTCTCATGCTGTCAAAGTATTTTGTTGTTCCTATTTATTTATATCCTATTTATTTGTAAATTTCTGTAATACTTATTACTATAGAATATTGCTTGTAGAAGTACATGTATATATTAATGTTGCCATAATAACTGAAAGTACCTAACCAATAGGCCCTAGACAACTTTTAGCGTGCAAAGCAGATAGTCAATCCAAAGACATTACTATTACATATTATACATATAGGCCTACAAAGCCCTATAGCACATTTGGTTTGCTTGTAAAAATTTTTAAAATAAATTATTTGGTCACCCTAGTAAAGAAGTTTGACTGACCTTTGTATAAAAAGGATCTACTGTTGAGGTCTAGCTCCCATATACATGTAGAGTGTATTATTTTCTGGTGGTTTACATTTCTATGTACATGGATATGTGCACTCATAAAAGTCTAATACCATAATTATATCTAAATTCTAAATAGTTGGACGGCCATGCATATAGCATAGCTGATCACATGTATTTACACATACGTACCACATGCATTTACACATATGTACCACATGCATTTACACATACGTGCCACATGCATTTACACATACGTGCCACATGCATTTACACATACGTACTACGTGTACATGTATTTACACATACGTACTACATCTATTTACACATACATACTACATGTATTTACACATACATGTATGTAACTATGTAACACATGATTTACACATATGTAACACATGTATTTACACATACATACTACATGTATTTACACATACCTACTACATGTATTTACATGGTATTCCCTGTGCTATTTAATTTATTGGTTAAATTATCTTACAGTATTTAAAATTGTTTCCCACCGATTGGTTGGCGACGACCTAATGAAAAATACCGTCCACAGTGGTACCAAACACAATGTACATGAATATCTCCACAAAGACTAAATAAATGATAAGAGACAATGGGTGGCCCCAATTGTGCTACAACATATAACACCATATTACCTGATTAAACCATCACATAGCACCTGTTCTGAGAATCAAGTGGAGTCAGGGCAGGCAGCATCATGGCTTCAACACTGCTATGGCTGTTTATAGCTGTAATATTCACTAGTTGTACTCTGGAAGGTAGCTATATTCATTCCTTCTATTTGCTACATATTTTAAAGGATGATCAATCATCCCAAAATGTTTGTAACAATTTGATTAAAATTTTGGTAAAAACTTAATGGCTACCTAAATAATTTTTTATAATATTATTATATAATGGTTATAACCTAATATGTAATTTATATTGTTACATAAACATAGGAACCCTTGGCGCATCTGTATGGAGCTGTGAGTTTCAAGGTGGATTATGTAAACTTAATGTGACTCGTTCTCCTGACGGACTAAAGTGGAATCGAAAAAATGGAAATATTCAGTCAAGTTTGAAGACAGGGCCAGCCGCAGACCACACAACAGGCAAATATTGTGAGTCAAAATCAAGCTATCAATAAGGGTTATATTTATTACAATCATCATTTTGGTATCTAGAAATTTTCTAATTATTGGCTACAAGTAACCAAGTATAATATTATGTGCATTTGGTTTTACTTTATATGTGCAGTTGCAAGCACATCTGTATGTGTGATGGTGATAGCTATTGCTTAGCTCACTATATTTGGTAACATACACTGAATCTATTGACCTACATCTGCACTTCACTTTTTTCACAACTAATTTGGGACTGACAACCCCCTATTAGAGTCATACATTTTGTTTTTGAGCTTCATTATTACAAGTTGTTTTACTAACTTTTTTGCAATTTTGCGTTTTGCAACATTCAAGACACTTACATTGTATATACTATATATTGAAAAGTATTTTATCAAACTTTTAGCTGGTAAATACTTGTTGATGGACTCAAGCTATGGTAGATTGAATTCCTATACAACGATTACCAAGTACATGAGTGCAGGGACGTACTGTCTCCAGTTCTGGTATCTTATGTATGGTAGGCACGTGGCCACCCTTCAGCTCACACAGAGCCACCCTTCCAACAGAGCAGGAGAGAATGTCATCTGGGAACGTAAAGGCAGCATTTCTAAGAAATGGCGGCAGGGTGTAACGACCATCTCATCAGATAAAGACTTTCATGTAAATATCTTTGGATAGTGTTGATCATAATATGTATGTTTGTTAGAAAGCAATGTATATGCACATCTTGTACTGTATATTAATAGTATATTACATGTTCAGTATTTATACAAGACATTTGTACATTTATGTATTTGTTTAGATATAAATATTTTATAGTCTTAGCATTAGAATGCACATTTTGCAGCTTTGCAGTAATTATAGGCTACCATTTTAGTGTTCAGGTTGACTTTATCCATCCAAGTGCTTAAGCTCTTCTTCATATTCAAATTTTGTTATTTGGAAAAATAATTTTTCCCTTCTGCGCCACGGTGCTTCAACATGTTGTCTGGCATTGATGTCTGGTTTGTTTCAAGGCATTGATAAACTTGTACCACTATCTCTATGTGTTTTGTAGCTCTCGTTTAAGGGTACTAGGGGGAAAGGTGCCAGAGGAGATATAGCTTTGGATGATATAAATATAGACAGTGGTCCTTGTGATATGGCAGTAACTAACGCTGTCAGTAATTGTAACTTTGATACAGACCTATGTGGCTTCCAACAGGTAGATCTTGGTACATACAGTATTGTCCTTCCTCCATCTACTGTTTCAGTAGCAGAAATTTGTGCTAGCGAAATAAAAATTGATCTAAACTTTAACATTGTTACTCAATATTAGGTGATGCACCAGATTAATTCTAATGCTATAACAACATTTGCTTTAATATCCCTATAATCACTTACATGGGGAGTTTGGGGTTTTAGTGTATATGCATATAATATAATATACTGTAAATGTAGTTTTTAATTACATAGTATATTACAATGCAATAATAGTGTAATTGATACCATTATATTATTAAGATGATGTATATGTTTAACAACAGGGTACCGATGACAAGGCTGATTGGACACGTACAAACGAGAGAACCCCGACCACCTACACTGGACCACTCACTGATCACACAACTAAAACAGGTGCAATATATCATAATGCAATAAGCTACTTTTGAAATGCTAGAGGTGCTTATATTCTTTCTCACTAAATGTTATGTACATTGTCTAGATTAGGTTATATTATATTGTTCTATATTACATTTTTTTATGTTGTGTTGTGTGGCGCTATGTATGGTATTATATCAACATATTATTTTATCAGTATCACACATTACTATTATGATTGTCAGTAGGTCTCTACTTATTACAGTATGCATGCAAATCAGCAAATATAATATTTAAATGTTTCAAAATTATCATAAAAGATATTATTTTGCCAAAAATATGTGATGTGAATTTTCTATGAATTAAAATGATGACTAATAAAAAATTAAAAATAGTCTTAGCTTACATGTCTTTGAGCAGGAGTATAAGTACATGATATACAATGTACCTGGCCCCATGTCCTACATGTGTGTCAGGTGTTGATTAACTAGTTTTTCCTTGGGTATGAGGCCCCACCTCACCATGTTGTTGTTTGTCTTCATAACCTTCAATAATACCACTATTATAGGATACTACCTGTACCTGGAGACAGATGGTCCAAAGAGAGATGACCATGCTGACCTGTACTCACCGGTATACAAGTCAAGTACAGATGTATGTGTGAGTCTGTGGTACCACCTTGACTCAAGGTTCTCTAGTGACAATGCAGAGCTAAGCATTCAACTTACTACTAATGATAAGAGAGTGATAAAGGAAGTGTGGTCTAAGTCAGGTATGTGTATACATTTTTTTGTACAGCTTACATGTCCCATATATGGTTGCAAAAGTCTCAGGAAAGGCTGCTTGCTACCTCCAATATTATATTCTAGAGGCTATTGTCAGCTTTTTACAGAAACTAAACTCAAGACACATGAGAATTCTAAAATCTTAACTTGGTGCAAGTAATTGTAGTAGAAGTATCATTCTATTTGAAAGAATCCAAGATGCAAAGTTATTCAAAGGTTTTATCACTCTCCAGTCCTATATGCATGTATATACATGGTGACAAGAATTCTCTTCATAAAATTATAACAGTGATTCTCTTCTTGTAGGTAAACAAGGAAAAGACTGGATTCAAGCATTGATAAAGATTTCCAAATCTTCACTCAGCTCACAGTCATCTTTCCGTTTGTTGATACAAGCAAGGAAAGGAAACTCCAAATATTTAGACGTAGCTATAGATGACTTTAGCATCAGATCATGTTCTGCTCCTGACACCAGCTGTAAGTGTGTTTAAATTTTAACTTGTTGATGTATAGTCCATGTAAGTATTATCTCTACTGTAGAATGCTGTAGGATTACAATATTTAGATATTTAGATGTCTGTTTTTCAATTACTACAAGAGAACAGGTTTGTTTCGGCTTTTTTTGTTTCTGTGGTGCATTTAGCTATCCTATTTATCGGACTTGGAAGCTGAAGCTTGTCTGAGTGACAAGAGTTGGGTTTTGAGTGTGTGAGACTTAAACTTGTGACCCGACATTTTACAAATCAGTGACTTCATCACTAGACCATCCTGCCACCCTAAGGTCCTTATACATTCACATGTAGGCTACTACATGAACATTTATTTACATGTACATATTCATGACACTCTAAACATATAAAGGTACAAAACATATAAGGTATAAAAATATTTTATTGCATGTTTAGTGCATGTCTATTCATTGAGAACTACAAAGAAGTTATCTTCTCTGTGGTACCAACACTTTGTAACTGTGTCAAGTAGGGATCACACTTTGCTTTAGAATTATTTTGGCTTGAAACAGCTGGATAGTTCTACATATTTCCTGAGAAAAGTATATTGGTATATTATCATTATATCCTGATCTTTAGAACAGTGGGTTATTATTTTGACGAGTTAAATTTTTAGACGATGCCCCTGTAAGTGGAATGGTTTGATTTGACTCTATGATGGCTTAGCAAATGGTGTGCAGCATTAAAACCGAGAAAATATCATGTTGTAGCAAATTGTGATTTTGACTCAAAGAGCACCTGTTCATGGACCAGTGAGTTAGCAGAGAAGAGATCAGATTTCATGTTCAAAACGGCCACTAAAACACCTACATATAACACAGGGCCTCTCAAAGACCATACTTCTGGGAAAGGTAGGTAGGCTACAGTGACACACTACAGTACTGGCAAGCTGCAAGCTTTTTTTCTCACAGGAAAACTAACTTTTATTTCAACTATTTACTGCAGCCGACATAACGCAACAAATAGCTCTTGTAAATATATACATTGTATAATATGTAAAGTGTGGAGCGGACAACTTTAGAAACAATGAATAACACTGCAACCACATACACAAATATTATACATGTAATAGTAGGCTACATCTCATCTACAAGTATGTGGTGCAATCTTCACGCATATTACTACAGTAAGTTGTGATAATGTGTAAAGTTCGGCCCTCCAATTTGCTGCTCATAATTCAAGACGTAATTATGATGAGATTCTTACAACCGTATGATTGGTTTACTGAACAGGATATTTTGCTCACATCGAGGCTACCGGAAACAAAGGTAGGAGGGCGTGGCTAGTATCTCCACAGCAGCATACACCCGTGTGCCTACAGTTCTGGTACCATATGAATGTGGATAATGAGGCCAAGCTGAGTGTACATGTAGTGAGTGGTGGAAGCACAGGCTCAGAGAGAGAGGTGTGGGCACTTCAGGGTCACCAAGGGACCGGATGGAAGAAAGGAATTGTCCCTCTCGCAACCCATCTAAACACATTCAAGGTAAAAAATTTTTACAGCTTTTCAAGAAGAGACAAATATTTGATAGTAGACCTACTATATTATGTAAGTAGGGTTGTAGAGGGGATGCCCATCTTAGCAGGATGAAATAGTTGCATTAGCTACTTAATGGTAACATACATTGTGAAAATGAGAATAGCGTTAGCTTCTGTCTAGAGGTTTTATAGACCCTCTAATACATTCCAAACTTTTCTAAATCTTATAATGCAAGAGCATGAAATGAGCCCCTTCTTTCTAGAATAACAATAGCTCTTACAATTCTATGCTACAGATTAAGATAGAAGGGTTGGTAGGCAGTTCAGCTAAAAGTGACGTTGCTATAGATGACATCAAAGTTTTGAAGTACACCAACAACTGTCTAGGTAGGTAATTCTAATCCTGGTCAACAATGAAAACCTGTGTAGGTATGGCTAACTGGAAGTGGATAATGCTAAAGGTGTACTGACGGCATTTCTTTCTTGCACTATCCAAGTCAGTTTTTATACTAATTTAAAGTCACATAAACTTTGGTGAATTTAGCCATAACTTATTTGACTGCACTATGTGAAAGTTAGCGATTTTGAGCATTTTCGGATATCATTTGAATAACATTTGATGAAATTGCTGACTTTGACCTACAACCTCGTGCAGTCAAACTCACCAAAGCTTATATGATTCCAAATCAGCATAAAAATGACTTGAATAGTGCAAGAAATAATAACCGTCAGTATCCTTCTAATTAGAACAATAGAGCACGGAATGTGCAGACTACGTATAGATAGTGGAAAATCACACTCTTGCTACAGGTAGTAATAGTTCAGAGTCAAAACATGAACTGATATCATATAATATTTTATAGTATCCCCAGGCTCGGCAAAACCACAAGTCCAATCGTATTATGACAAGTGTGACTTTGATACCGGCATGTGTGGTTTCACAGAGGTGAGTACTCCATCTGTTTTATTTTCCATGATTTCATACTCAATATGACTAGACAACTGGAACGTTGTAATGTTCAACTGCAGGTAGCTCACTTTATACCGAGACACTCTACAGGCTTATAGAAGGTCGGCCCTCTATAAGATTACCTCACCATACTATTATAAATTGTCAAAGTTGACCATTTGTTGTAACTTGAGGACTATTAAATTCAGATGAAAAAATATATTGTTTGCTAGAAGACAATAGTGTTTTGCATTGGAACAGTACAATAGAAGAGTTGTGTGCTCATGTAAGGTGTGCGACGAGTTTCAGTACAGACACGCCCATGTTAAATGGGTAGACCTCACTGAATTTTACCTTGATGTCCAGCTGTATAAGGGCTGCTATGTGCAATAATTGAGAAATTTTGATAACCTTAGATAACCTTAGATCCCTGTTTGTGGTTGGGGAAATTGGGTTGGGGTTACAAGAAATAGAGAAAACAATTTCTCAATCTTCAGTTTCAGTGAAGAACACAGGTATCTCAAATTTCTCCACTTCACCAATATGCACCTCTGAAGGTAATGCCAAAATAACACTAACAATGGTATTTCCTTTAGAATCCTAATGAGCTAAATCACTGGCGAAGACAGAGTAAGACAACTTCTACTCAAAATACTGGTCCACCCAATGATCACACCTCAGGTCAAGGTGAGAGCAGAGAAGAATCATAGCCTAAGTGCTATGAGATAATAATTCTGTACTGCAATATAGAGTTGTTCACTTGAACACCGAGCCACATACATACATGTAAATATATTGCTTAGAGAATATACATGTGTTTGCAAGAAAGTATGCAAGTATAATATAAGTTACACGTTGAAATGTCACTTACCCTGTTTTCCGATGTCTAGGACACTACATGTACACAGAGGCTAGTTTAATCTATAAGACGGTTACACAGAGCTTACATTCCCCAGTCTATCCTTATTCTGGGGACCTGTGTGTTAACTTCTGGTATCACATGTACGGAGAGCATATCGGTACACTACAAGTCTCTACACTACATAACAACAGAAGTAGCATTGCTTGGAGTGCTCACGGTAGGCAACCTATTAGTTATGCATTCAGAGCATTCAATATTTACACTTGTATGCATGCAGGTCACATTGACTGCAATAGCGAATAGAGAGCGGACAACTTCATATAAGAGTTGATAGCTTTTAAGGAATATTCAATAACTACTGTAGATTGTGCTCTACTGTATGGTGCAGTGTGGTCAAACTTAGGTTAAACTTAAGACACTACTTCTAAGAAATGTGCTCTGTTCTGGCACCATGAGGCTCAGCAGTGCCCAATTAGATCGCATGAGTGGGTCGATATTAGCGATATAAATTTCTAAACAAACAGGTGATCATGGAAACAAATGGATTGAAGGGAGAATATACTTACGCCAGCCACAGGTTCCGTTTCAGCTGATTTTTCAAGGAATAAACACGAGGCCCGGTCGACTTGGAGATATCGCCATAGATGACTACAGCATAGGCTTGTGTAAGCCATCTCCAGGTAATGTAGGTCACGCTAGCCTGAGATCTAGCTCTCAACTGAATATAGAATATAAATATAATATAGTCACAGTTTCATAGTCATAGTTACAGACTATTCCACATGTTTTATAAACACAGTTGTACCCTTTATATCAAAACATGTATATTGTAGGTACAATACACTACATAATATGAGTTCTATTTTAAAGATGGTAATAGCAGAGAATATTTTAATGCAGCATATCTATGGGTTTCAGTTGACTGTGACTTTGACAGTAACAGCTTTTGTTCCTGGGAGCATGAACCATCTTCGTCTGCACTGGAGCTAATCTGGGGAAGAAGTAAAGCATTGGCTAACACTGTTAAAGAAGATCACACATCCTCACAAGGTACACGACATGCTAGTAGTTATGGTAGTGAATGCTGAGCTAATTACTCCGTAGGTATAGCAGTATTCCTCTGCTTACGATGTGCATTGACCTAACTCAGATGCCAGGTTCATGCAAGTCTAAGAGATCTAACAAAATAACAACTATATTAATAACAATGTTCAAGGTGATGATACACGTAGACAGAAATTATACGTATAACCCTCTAATAAAGTTTACTTATACATGTATAATGCTACATTATAAATTTTACAGGATACTTTGCTTACATTAGAAAGGTGGCATCGTCTGATAACCTGGTTTCCTTGAAGTCTACATTCATAAATGGCAGCGGATGTTTTGAGTTCTGGTATAAACTATATGGCAGCAAATCAGAGCTGAGTGTAGTAATACAAGATAAAATGAATCACCACCAAGAGAGAACTCTGGTATGGAGTATAAAAGGCATGAGGCAGACGCAATGGAAGAAAGCCTTAGTTCCAATTAACCTTCCTGATAATCGAATGTTTCAGGTAGAGAACATAGCTAAGATCTTCTCTGAACTATAAGTTTTGTTTGATATCTTGTTAAAGGTTGAAGTGTAAGAATGATGTACATGTATATACAAGTAGAGTCAACAAGCAAAGCTATCCATTGTGAACTTGACAAAGTTACATGTAGCTTTCTTTCTGCTGTCCTAATATTGTTTTACACAGATGATATTCTGGATATTCAGGTACACGTGAGGCTCATGTGAAGCTGCTGTGATTGTTTTATGATAAAATCACATGATAATATACACATAAGTGACAATTAGGCCCCCTCCTCCCTCATGGTGTGAACAAATGCTGTTGACATTTACCACTCTCTGTGATAAACTCTTGTAGATCGTCATTGAGGGGAAATTGACCAATAAATATCGGGATCGAGTAGCTGTTGATGATCTCAAATTAAAAGATATTTTTACGGAATGCCCAGGTGAGTGTTAGACTACACCACGTATACCACGTGTACCACGTATACCACGTATACCACGTATACCACGTATACCACGTATACCACGTATACCACGTATACCACGTATACCACGTATACCACTAATACCACGTATACCACGTATACCACGTATACCACGTATACCACGTATACCACGTATACCACGTATACCACGTATACCACGTATACCACGCATACCACGCATACCACGTATACCACGTATACCACGTATACCACGTATACCACGTATACCATACATACTACGTATACCATACATACCATGTATACCATTACCATACATACCACGTATACCGTGTATACCACGTATACTGTGTATACCACGTATACCATCTATACCACGTATACCGTGTATACCACGTATACTGTGTATACCACGTATACCGTGTATACCACGTATACCGTGTATACCACGTATACCGTGTATACCACGTATACGTGTATACCACGTATACCGTGTATACCACGTATACCGTGTATACCGTGTATACCGTGTATACCACGTATACGTGTATACCACGTATACCGTGTATACCACGTATACCGTGTATACCACGTATACCGTGTATACCACGTATACCGTGTATACCACGTATACCATGTATACCATGTATACCACACGCACCACGCACAGTACAGTATTTATATACTATACAATGCATCTTGTCATTGAACTGCAACAGACCATCCCAACCTATTGGTTCATGCCTAGCGATGTTTGGTTGTCATCTGCTAAATTGTTGATGGGTGGAGCCTGTCTGAGCACATCATCTTTTGTTTTAGTAACTCCTACTAGTGCCGTACCAACCACAACTACTTCAACTACAACTACCACAACTACAACGAGGCCCACAACTACAACAAGACCCACAACTACAACAAGACCC
The DNA here is from genome assembly GCA_935421135.1 of Bugulina stolonifera. Classification (NCBI taxonomy): domain Eukaryota; kingdom Metazoa; phylum Bryozoa; class Gymnolaemata; order Cheilostomatida; family Bugulidae; genus Bugulina; species Bugulina stolonifera. Next base: position 33,312,962 of record OW285187.1, read on the forward strand.
ACAACTACAACTACTACAATTAGGCCCACAACCACAACAACACCTATAACTACAGTAAAGCCAACAAAACCAATGACTGAATCAACCACTATAGTAACTACAAGTACGAAATCATTAGGTAAACCGTTACCCACCAAGGACAGCTCATTGTCTTCTGTGCTCACTATGACCACACTCAGTACAACTACTACACCCACAGTGACAACCCCAGCACCAGGTGAGTTGCACTATTAGTCTATTATATTACTACAACTTTTCCACAGTTGTCCCTATGTACCTAATATGAAGTAATTTAGTGTCATTCTCAATACTTGAGCCACTACTCAAATTATACAGGTTAAAAGAGTAATCGCACAACAGTCTACAACGCAACGACACTATTGAGCAACAGAATGTGAAACGAAAATTGCAACTGAATGATGTCATTAAAGTCCCGTTCAAAAGCTAACACCGATAGTTTGGGACCTAGTTCCCATTTCATTAGCTCTGTGTATTTTCTTGGAGTTGTCCTCCCAAAGGTCATTTACCAGTTTTATTTTCTGGTAATTTACTCCTATGCTCTAACCATATATGCTATTAGCTACTTCTACTGCAATAGGTAAAGTAAACTGTATGTGACAAGACAGGAGCAATTTTACATGCTGATTGTTGTGATACTTACAGGTACTATTGTGACATCGTGTGACTTTACGACTTCCTTGTGTGGATTTATCATTGAATCTGCAGCAGACACTCGACAAGAAGTGCATGAATTTGAGACTCGGGTATTGACAGCTGAATTTGGTGAGTATCGTACATTCCAGTGCAGAAATAACCAGAAGTGAATTAGGTGACTTACATAATGGAGTGGACTGTCTTTGCTGCAGTAATAATATCTTATTTGAGCATTAAAGAGTTACAGCTATTGATCATGGTTTGCAGTTCTTCTCTACAATTGTAATTTACTCTCTAGAAGTACAACGAAAAAATATTTTTTACCATCACTACTGTTTCTTTTGTTATTCGTGTATAACAATCCTTTTGAGCCTGATATACAGTTGTGTAGTAGTGGCTTAGCAAGTAAAGATAAAAAGAGAGAATATAACTACGGTATAACAAATCAATGTGGGTATTTATTATCTGAATGTCTAATGGCCCATTAAAGAGAAATATTACACCAGGATAAAAACTAACTTGGAGCTTCAAGAAGATTCTCGATAAATGAAAGAAACTGAAAATAAAGTCCAAGTTTTCCTTCTCAAGTGCTCATAAGAAAGGTTTCACCATAATTAAGGATGAAATGTATCTGCATGTGTACCCTAAAAGCAGAAATATTTCGCGGAAGAAAGTTTTGCGAGTTTGCTAATCCTGGAGCAATTTGCGATAGAAATATTTAGCGAGTTTGGTCTATCGCGAAATTTGTTTAAGTCCCAAAATTGATGTTTAAGCATATTCTAGCATTAAAACCAACCTTAGCTAAGCTCTATGTTTACTCAGATTTAAACCCCACTTACATACAGTACAAAACTACAGCTGACTCCTATATAGTGCAGTAAGCCCACCTGTGGGGGTAAAGTAATTACCATAGCTTGTTAAAAAATCCTCTGATTAAGCTCCTACTCTAGGCTACTTACCAATTATGTTATAGCAAATACTTGCTGCTTTGTAAAATATTCAACTATGTATCATATAGCTATATAGCTGCATGTATGGTCTGTTTAAACCAGAAATTATTTAAATCAATTTGAAAGCAGATATTAATAGCGATGGATATTATTTGCGAGTTTGTCACTCGCGAAATTCGCAAAAGTTAAAACTCGCAAAATGTATCTGCTTTTAGGGTATTTACTAATGTATGTATACATGCTGTACTACACTCCATGTCTTGTATTAATAACCACTACATTTGCTGGCATCAAACAGCCTCCCCCCCCCCCCTCCATAAGCTATTATTATTTTACATTTACTATTACTAATATAATATGCTTTCCAAAATTTCAAAAAACATACATATACACGTATATAATAATTTTAATATAACCAATTAGGCTCTAATTGGCGCAATTAACAATATTAACACAAGACACTAATAGTTTGGAAACTTCACTGCTATTATTAGATGTCTCAGAAGAAGAGGAAACAGATAGTCCTACAGGTGAACGGAAGGAGTTGTCTATACTTACACCAACAAGCAGTTCTCCAGGAACCTACTGTTTAACACTCACATTTGTTGAGGATAGGAAAGTCAGGGATATTAAAGTACTTGTAGCATCTTCTAATGGTAAAGATGAAGATAGGCTGGTAGCAGAGACTTTTGGTGAATATCCTGCAACAGCACCAATGCTGACCACTGTCCACTCCGGTATCAATTTCAAGGTCAGTATAATATAACTAATAATAATACTGTGTCTAAACTAATTACTAATTAGTAGCTAGTTGAGATCATTTTCCTCCTATTGTCCTATTGTAGTATCTGTTACTGATTCTGGGATCAGCTCAGGTTTGGATGTAGTGTTGCCAACACTGTGTTCACTTACTGTTAGGTAAGGAAGATAACACCCAATTAGTGGCAAGTTGAAATGGTACCACAAAATCAGTAGTCTAGCAGTGGGGCCTATTCCGTGATGGGTATCAGTGAGTCTACATCACTGTTGAGACTGTAGGGATGGTGAGAGAGCCTTTCGTCAAGGTTTGGCTACCTTAAGGCAGCACGGAAGGGAAGTGTTTTGCAAGCACCATTACACACCTCTTTTATTTCTATAAGGAATTTTTAGCCCTTAACTCAAGTCAGAGAGACTGGATTACGCTTTACAGTCACATGTACATGTACAATCACTAGAATATCCATAACTTCAAAAATACTAACAGTAACTTGTGTATTATAGATGTTTAAAAATGATATTCTAAATGATTTAACAAAAGTTGTAATTCAGGTAAAAGTGAAGTTCACCAACGACGAGAATATCCCAAAGTATGCTATCCCGTTCCTTCTCTTTCAACTGGCTAAGGGCTCATGTGCAGTACAGCCTGCACCCAGTATGGTCTCTTGGTTAAAATGTAACTTCAACTCTGACATCTGTGGTGGGACATCAAGTTGGGCGATAATCGACACATCTGGCGGTTCTCTACACCCAACTGGAGATCATACCACAGGTTCAGGTAAGTAATTTCACTCAGTGACAGAAATCACAGCTTTGAATATACAAGTTACACAATTATGTGTATACACAGTTATAATTGTTAATTATTGGAGTGTTCAATACCTACCGTATAACATGTACAACAATATCATACTGGTTTACAATACAAGCTAAATTTACAAAACAACAAAATATCATTATGAAGTGTCATTGTCTTTTGTAGGCTACTACCTGTACGCAGGTACTCCAGATGTTCCACTGCCATTCATATTCACAACTCCTGGTATAAAAGTAGAGAAGCAAACTAACCTCTGTCTAACATACTGGACACAGTTTAGAGGAAGTAGAGTTTCAGATTACACGTTGACCATATTATACAGAAACCAAGGAGAGAGGATTCATCAGAATTTAAAAGAACTGAAAGGTAAGCATGTCGTTCTTTAGTCCAAAGTAGAGACTCTAGTAGCAGGAGGGGATAATCCCAGTAGACATTCTGGTAATGGGAGAGGATAACCCCAATAGACCCATAATTAATTTTTCATGTAAATTAATGTCTTTCATTGCATGATTTGATGAGGAAAAACATTTTTCTCCTAACTGTGACATAATAAAAAATAAATGTTATCAGGTACCCAGGGTTGGGAACTTTGATCTACTCTTGCATTCGATTTCCGATTTTCGATTACGCTGATTAAACCAAAGAATACAAGCATTCGATTGTTACTTTACCAAATCAATGATTGTACTTCAATCGATTTTACAATCGATGACGATTTTAGAAAATGCACATGTATATGGGTATAATTTTTGTAAAAATGGAGAAATTTATTGTCTTTACTAATTTTGTCTATTACTTTAAAATGTTTTAACAACTGTGCCTAATATTACCAGTTTTATTTGCATTTTCTCATAGTTTAGAGTTATCTCCTCTACCTTTATGTTTCTTTTTAGCCTCCAAATATTTATATGTACAGCAAATCTTAGCCAGAAATTCCAGGCTATTATTTCTTATCTATTGCTAGCCACTCACATTTCATCCTAGCTTGCAAATAGAGGCTATTATTTTATTATTAAATAAAACAGCTCATCATCATTTTTTTTATTAAAAGGATAAGAACTAAGCTCCGAGGCTTTTTATTTATTTCCTGTACCAAACATTACTAGCAGATCAATTAGCAACTTAGTGACAATCGAATGCAGCTGTAACCCTATAAAACCAACGAATACATGCATTTCGATGGCTTTGTTGGAAACCAACGATTAGGTGGAATCGATGGTGAATAGACCAACGAAAATCGCCATCGAATATCGAATGCTATTGGCGATTCCCAACCCTGCAGGTACCATAGCTAATTACATGTAGCAGCATAAAAATATGTTCTTAGGCAGTAACATTAGCAAGTGGGTGAAGACTACAGTTGACCTAACAACATACTACACGAAAGGTCAAGAATTCAACCTAATATTTAGAGCAAACCCTGTGAGAGGGAAGGATGGAGCTGTAGCCTTAGATGACATTATGGTGTCTGAATGTCCAGTAAGAAGGATTGGAAATGGTGAGTTTATAATGGTTAATATTACATACAGACAGATATGCATGATGTCTGCAGGCACATGTACATATAATTGTCAATCTATTAAAGAGCAGAAAACACGGGCTCCATGTACTGGCTAAATTTTAAAATGCATCTTTTGTCTATTGGTAGTCATTTTTTGCTAGATTTTTTCGCAAAAAAGAATAATTCAAACTTTAATTAATATAATATAAAACAGCCATTTGACAGCATATTTCTAAATGTAGCTAATCAATGTACATGACTGTAAAGTAAATGCATGACATAGTCACACCAATATGCCAACATACACCATTAGTCTGCAGTTGACAATTTCTTGCCATATTTGAAGCATTTTCCATTTTGTGCAAATTCCATGAGAATGGAGTTTGTCTACCACAGCCTATAATTTGTTGATTAGTATTATTTATGGAGTTATCCCATCTCTGCTTGTATTTTATTCCAGGTGAATGCAGTTTTGAAGCAGAAGGTTTTTGTGGTTGGTCAACTGATCAACAGTCTAATGGGTGGAGACTCAGTAAGGGAGTCCCCAATGGGCCTTCAGTAGACCACACAACCAGTCGATGTAAGTTGGGTTTGGTACATTTACACTATTGAATAGATGTACAGTGTATTTGTGTTCACCTTTCACTGTGCTTCAGACAAGGGCACTAAGAAGCTATTGGTCATAATTAGAAGTTGTCCCTTCCCAACGTAAAGACAAATTGGGAAGCGACAACTTCTAATTGTGATCAATAGCTTACTAGACGAAGTGCTCATGGTTTCAGAGACTAAAATCACTAAATACTAAATAATGTGTTCTTGTACCAAGTTGGCAAATATAGAAATACTTACAAATTTTTAAAATGTTGCATAGGGTAGCTTTATGAATAGCTAGAAACTTCATGTTGTAAAATATTCTCAATAAACTTTTAGTCAACACTATGAACAACTTGGAGTAATTACATAAATTATAATTATAGTGATGCATATTCATTTTGGGATTACAAAGCAGATATATAGAGATCTCACATGTATAGTATTATATAGCCTGAAATAAATGATATCTGTTTCACATGTTTCAGCTGATGGAGGTTACGTCACTGCCACTAGAGGTACAGCTGGTTCAGCACAGCTCTGGTCTCCGGTCTTTGGAGGAACCAACCAGTTCTGCTTCCAGTTCTACTACTATTCTGCTGTTAATGCAGGTAGTATGAATGTTAAACTTCGTTATGCTGACAGAAATGTGAACGACGTCTTTCTGTGGCAGCTTGATCTCTCCGATGCTAAGCAGTCAGCTCGGTGGGAGAAGGCACAACTCCCGACAGCAGACATCAATGGAACCTTTCAGCTAATTATAGAAGCCTCTCCACAACAGAATTGGCCCATCTCTGTAGATGATATCAGAATGCAGCCTTATGACATCTCTGTTTGCAAAGACTGTATGTACTGTCTATATTATTATGATTACACAGCTTCATACCCCTAACTTCTTTTAGAAATTTTATACATTTGTCTACTTACCATCCAAATTTATAAGTTTACCAAATATGTACAAATATGTGAGCCTAGATTTAACATTATAATTGTGTTGATAACCAGTCCTAATCGCTTTCAATAGAATATGGTGCAACATAATTCAGCGTGGCCTATAGAAGCAACTAATATATATTTATTATTTGGTGAGGAGCATAAAATATGTTCCAAATTTACATAATTACAGATAGTCAGTAATAATAAAAACAAATGGTAGTACCATATTCATTTTCATGTGCAACTTTTGGTTACAAAGATTCCTACCATGTCATAATCTTATTCTGACTTACCAAACGACATTATTGCAGCCACACAAGAGATGACAACTACTACAATAACCACACCAATACAGCAGACAACCAGTGACCTAGTGACCACAGGAAAAGAGAACATGACTCCGTGTCAGCCTGCACCAATCAGAAGATCTCTTCCAAGAGATAACAATTTTGAGAGGAATAGAATCAATACATCTGGTACTAAATGGAGAGTAGAGAAAGCTAGTGAATCATCAGATGGTCCACAATATGATCACACAACGTCAACAGCTAATGGGAGTTATCTGATACTGAAGGAAGCTGTGGATGCAGAAGATATACAGATTCTCTCCTTTGTAATACCTCCTTGTAGGACTATTTGTATGTCTTTCTATTATTCAATGTCAGGGGATGACTCTGTAGGTGGTACAGAGTTCAGTATCTACAAAACAGCTTTGGGAAACACAGGTGACAAAAGCCCTGAATGTCTTGGGAGAGTAAATAACTCCACTGCTGGAAGCTGGGATGTTCACAGAGTAAATCTTGGGTGAGTTTACATCACCAGTTATAATAGTTTACACAACTAAGAGTTGATTTGTACAAGTATTTATGATTTGTAGTTGAGAAAGAATAAATACAATATTGATTTGTTGAAGATGACGATGATAACAGGAGTTACAGGACTGTCTAGATTTGCTAGAACTACTTTTCATTGATATGAATCTTGGATGAATATGTTGTAGGTTAATAGATAGGCCATACCGATACACTATAGAAGGCAAAGTAAGGGGAGATAATCACTATATAGCAATAGATGACATCACATATAGTTTAGAAGCGTGCGGTTCAATTGATAACAATACGTGTGAGTATGAGAAGACGACGACTATATCTGGAACTACCACAGTAAATGTGGATGAAAATACGAAAAGTGATGGTAAGAGTTACATGTAATTGAATTCTTATATATCTATCATTGTACATACAGGTAGAACAATATGATCACTTTGTAAAATTTAGCTATTTCAATGAGTTTAGAAAATACTTCTCAATACTAGTGCTACTACTACTTGCCATACACAAGAGAATACAGAGGGAATACACTGATTTAGGTAACCCTCTTATCGATTTGTTTACAGAAAAACGGGAGAACCCAACGTGCCGGCCTGCACCAATCGGCAGATCTCTTCCAAGAGATGAAGATTTTGAGAGAAATAGAATCAGCACATCTGGTACTAAATGGAGAGTAGAGAAAGCTGGTGAATCATCAGCTGGTCCACAATATGATCACACAACGTCAACAGCTAATGGGAGTTATCTGATACTGAAGGAAACTGTGGGTGCTGAAAAGATACAGATTCTCTCCTTTATAATACCTCCTTGTGGGACTATTTGTATGTCTTTCTACTATTCAATGTCAGGGGATGACTCTGTAGGTGGTGCAGAGTTTAGTATCTACAAAACAGCTTTGGGAAATACAGGTGACAAAAGCCCTGAATGTCTTGGGAGAGTATATAACTCCACTGCTGGAAGTTGGCATGTTCACAGAGTAAATCTTGGGTGAGTTCTAAGATTGTGCACATAATATGAGCATAAAAATATAATCTTATAAAACATAGTTTATATGTACCCTGTTTCACCTAATGTGTTTGTAGGTTAATAGATAGGCCATACCGATACACTGTAGAAGGTAAAGTAAGGGGAGATAATCAATACATAGCAATAGATGACATCACATATAGTTTAGAAGTGTGCGGATCAATTGATAACAATACGTGTGAGTATAAGCAGACGACTACTATATCTGGAACTACTACAGCAAATGTGGATGAAACCACATCATTGTTTTCACGTTCATCAACCACTGATCGGGATACAACTCAAAGCAGCATATGGGTAGAGCTCAGTACTGAAGGTGCTACACAAACCCCAACAACCAACATTGTAGACAACCTCACTGTAAGCACACAAACCATCGTTATTACTACCAATGGAACCTCTAATAACATTTATACATCTGACATTTCGATTAGTTCCGATGCAGGACCCACAATGAATGTTGGGACATTTACTATAACAACACCAGACAACGCGACATCTACCATGACATCACTGAGCAATGACACGTCAAATGTGACAATGAGCGACATGACATCAATGAATCCAATGGATGTAACATCAACTGAAATCTTCGAAAATATTAGCAGCAGTATATCTGCTACTACGCCTGATAATATAGATAATAATATAACAATCACTTTAGAACCAACCACAACTGCACAAATACAAACTACCACTATGACCGCCCCGTTGACAGTGACTGCAACAAAAGCACCAACCACAGCAAGATTGATAACAAAGGAGACAACTCTAAGCAGGGAATTAACGACTACATCAATGTCAACAGCCACAGCTTTTCCTGTTTCATATTCGACTGCAACAGAAACAAATGCTAAAGCGACAGCTACCAACACGATAACAACTCCCACTGAGGTCACAACAGCTTTTGTAACATCAGAAGTGACAACCGCACCAACTACCACGACAACAGCTACAACAACACAGCTAAATATGACATTAACTACAACATCCACACCAACTACCACAATATTAGCTACAACAACACAGCCAGATCCAATACCAACCACAGCATCACCAACTACAACAGATGCATTAGTAACTGCAACCGATTCCAGTTCAAATGTGAATTCTAGAACATCAACTTCTACGGAGCGGCCTTCTACTATAGAAGTCAAGCGGACGACACAGAAACTGGTGGCATCGACAGATGGAGAAGGAAGTAGATTTGGTAATCAAAATGCTGATGATGATAAAAGTAAGTTCTACTATGTAAATGTAGCATGTAGTTGGTACATCGCCATTAAAATCCACTGATTAAATGTAAATATGCCATTTACATCATGTAATGGTGTGAGACCTAATGTACATGTAGTTCTGTCATTGAGCCCCACATAGATGTCACATGTTGACCTGTTTAAAGATCTTCTTCGACCAAGTCTAAGAGGTCATTAACATACATCAACATAAAATGAATTGCTTAAAATAGTGCATAGGTGTTGGGGAGCCACTGTAGAATTTGGGTGTAACATCACTGAGCTCAACACTCATTTAACAACTTGTATTTGTACAAATCTGTTGTAGCCAATGCAGAGAGTGGAACTCCATGGTATACATGGCTAATTGCTGGCATTGCTGGTCTCTTGGTTGTAATGCTGCTCATTATTGGGATAGTCATCTATAAGAGAAGGTACTGAGTACAAGTGTACCTGTGTATATGTGTATAGTATTTGGTCCAGTGTCATAAATGTCATAAAATTTACCATGTGCAATAAAAAGCACTACTGCATTTGTGTTTCCTCTACTTAGATATGTTCATCTTAGCCCAATTACACACATCAGGGCTGTGTAATAACCGAGTTGTAATCTTATAATTTTAGGAGAGCAGGTAAAGTGCGTGTTGAACCAGTGAGGTCTCAGAGTATTAGCTTATCCTCCCCATTTGAAGACGTGGGCTTCAGTAACCCTGCAGCACAGCCAAGCACAGACCACGAGCAGAGCGCATTTTAGAGAGTAAGGAGCAGGTCTGTGGCCACCCTATCCATAACCATATATATAATACTAAACAGATGTCATTATATACGTGTGTATATTATACATGTGCTAATATGTTGTGCAATAACTCTCTACCGTACTATTCTCATGTGCATTAGAAAAGCAGGAAAAACTCTATATTTTGCAAGTATTATTATTTTTATTGTAAATTAACAATGACTATTACACTACGTTCATGTAATAGCTACTGACTAGCTATAATTATAATACATGTCCAGATATAATAGTAAGGAGTGCTAGTATAAGACACCAAACTTAGGATTTCATAGGAAACTTTGATATCAACCAAAAAGGAAAGCTTGCAATAAATAATCTTTGACCACACAGCACAGGCAATACTATCAAGAAACCAAACTTCTTATAAAATCTACAGTTTTGACTTGTTCAGATTTTTTATAATTTTTTCCAGCTTCATTGCCATCATCATATCTCCTTCAATCTTTAGTCGGCCTGTCATGAAAGCCGTCGTACTATTTAACTGACCTTTGAAGATCTTAACAAAATTAGCAGAGGTCATTGTTAAAGTAGCATTAGCCTCTTCGTGTCCCCCAGGTCCGATGCTTCCAGATCCGTGCTTTAAATCCACAAACCAGCTGCCACCATCTACAAGCAAATCAACAAGGTCTTTGTATTCAAACAATGAACATGTAGTTGATCTAAGCATCTATAACGATTTAGTAGTGACTTGTCAACTACATGTAACTACACTGTTGTATTTCAGCACTACATCATCTAAGGGTTTGGGAGCGAATTGTTACTTTAAATATTCTTCAGCGCTAATAAATAGCCAATGATGCTACACTCAGATCTTCTCAGTAAAGCTATCATAACACAAATAGGCACACTATTAGGCTACAAACCTTTCAACTTGAATACAAATATAGCACCGACTGTTTTAACATATTCCTTGCTCATAATTCCTTTAACAGCCTCCATGATGGCCTTGACCTCGGGCGTATCTTCCCCGGTGCTTTCATTGGCTCCTTCTGCTGCCTCCACCTTACGGTCTATCGACTTGGAATGTTCTAGTTGAGCATCAGGGTCAGCAGCTTCCAAGAAGAAGTCTGGCATCAGTTCATGACCTGAGAACAAAATGAATATACTTTATCAAAATGGTAATACATGTACGTACATCTATAACATGCACTGTACATGTCCAGTGTATGCACAGACATAATACATGTAGCTAAATTTGTATATACATCTAAGCTGTGAAGTATAGAAAGACTACCATATGCATGGACACCCATGTACTACAATGTACACAAGCACAAATAATAGTAACAGAGCATTTAGTTTTAGCAGCTATTCAACATCTGATTCAATCAGAACTATTCAGGGAATTAGGAAATGACAATTTTGCTAAAAGGAAAATGTGTGATAACAGAATACAAAGTAAGAAGCCGAGGAGCTGCTGGTAAACCCACCAGGAACACAGGCATACTGCTCCAAGTCCTCTACTCCAGCTTCTCTCAGCACTTGCTCATCTATTGCAAAGTTTCCAGTGTAAGATCTGCTATTCTTAGTGAACACAGCGTAGGCAGCGTCTGCCATTATTTCTGGTTTCCTGCATGAGCTGGCAATCTCCTCTCCTCCAGCCAGCATCTCCATAGCAGCTGTCATTATAGCTGTACAACAGATAACAGATGGCATTACATGGTAAACACTGAACTAAGGCTAGCAAGCCTCAAGTTGTGCCATGTTAGTAAGTGGTTCTCACCTAATGAGTGAAGTTGGTTGGTCATTGTAGTAGATCTGAGAATAGTTACAGAGTTGACTCATTAGATAGAGTAATATACATGACCCCTTGTCTTGTTGGTATTCAAGCAATTGCATATCACAAACCCTTACCATGTAGTTAATATGAATACTCAGATTGACTGCATGTTAGACCAATCAGAAATTACAGAACAATCAACAATAGTGCCAAGCGGGTGTAGATAATGTCAAGGTGATTGTAGGTACCTGTTTGAGGCCATAGAGCATTCACAGCTACTCCATCCTTTTTAAACTCTTCAGACATTCCCAACACGCAGAATGACATACCATATTTGGCTAGGGTATATGCTACAAATATATAAATATATAATATAATATTTACTAGATCTTGTGAGTTGTGGCAGGTAATTGACAGATCTATTAGTTTCTACCTGCCAGCATAATTATAGAACAACACGGACTGCATGAAATTTTCCTAGTTTGTTCAAAAATGCATTTGTCTTGGGGAACAGATTTTCACGTCTTCTTACCATTATGGTTCTTGAACCACTTGGGATCCATATTAAGTGGTGGGCTAATGTTTAGAATATGTGGATTTTTTGCTATCTTCAGGTATGGCAAAGCAGCTTGCGAACTACAAATTATATACAAAACAAATAAAGGCTACATGGATAAACTGGCCAATTGTAGACTTAGTAATCACAGGTGATAATGATGCCATACTGGTTTCAAAGTACTTTAATATTATGTATGGTCTTCCATCTGTCGTTTCTAATTTTACTTGAAAAATTTACAATAAGGTAGAAAATAACATGTATACATATGTATATGTATATAATGTATAATATATGTACAGGTATATTAGATTGAGTGCCACCAGTCTGCTGATCTCATTGAGAAATAAGAATTGTCTACTCCTGGCACAACTACATATAAACATGCATCACATTGCATTGACTTACTTACCATAAATAAGTTCCCCTGGCATTCACTCCCATCATGAGATCATATTTCTTCATGGGAGTTTCCAGAGTACCAGTTAGAGAAATGGCGGATGCATTGTTTACAAGGATATCTATACCACCAAATCGTTTGACAGTAGCTTCAACTGCATCTCTCACCTGCTCCTCTGACCTCACATCTACTGTGCAGGGGAGACAACCACCTCCAGCAGCTTCAACTGGGAACAAAGGTCCATTATATTACACCATATAAAAATTCATGCGTGTAATTGTTTGTTCACTGTGTTTGCCTCATGTTACATTTGATAAATGAAATTGTGCATCATTAAAAGAGAATCATGTGTGCAAATGCTGCTACAAAGCCCTTGTACATAGTGAGATGATGCATCTGTAGATATGTTAGTAAGATTGTTAGATCGCGAGATATAGTGTTAGATAATCTACTTACTCTCTTTAGCTACTGAGTATATAGTACCAGGTAGCTTTGCATGTGGTGTCGCTGTCTTAGCAGCTATTGTAATATTTGCTCCATCTCGGGCACATTTTAAAGCAATTGCTTTTCCAATACCACGGCTAGCTCCAGTAATGAATACTGTTTTCCCAGCAAGTTTTCTAAAATGTGTGATATGTGAGGACTGGTATGGATCAAACCGATTAAATGTGGTAAATGCACAAGCAGTTAGTAGCAAAAATGGGTGAGTGTAATAGTATTGGGGAATTACAACATCTGGAAAATATTTGATTTAGAGCATTATGTAGGCCTACACAATTCAATAAGACCAGTACTTACCCAGTATTAAATGCCATTTAGACTAAATTTCCAATTTAACAGTATTACCTACAACATGACAGAAGAATCATAAACATTGTTTAAATATATTGTAGGCTAAGCCTATATTTTGATATCCTGTAGCTTGAGTCTACGCTATGTGGTACACGGTCAATTATTTGGCAAAACTCAACACTGCAACATTGTTCTGCCAGTGTACTTGCAGATTTTATGAGGTGTAGTGCAAATCTAAGTCTCACAAAGATAGGCCTTGGCAGAAAGTCATGCTATCTCAGCCAGAATGAGCATGTAACTAAGAATCACGATTTACGTGCTCAGCAAATTCATTTACAATACATGGTTGTAAGTGACATCGGTCTGGGACAATTTTCATACACGTATAGCCTACATAACAATAAATATTGTATTTTATTAATATAGCCTTAATATAATAATTATTATAATTATTATACATGCAATGTATATTATACAAATACAATAATATAAATAATTACAATTAAACTCATTTGTATTTGTTGACACAATTATGATATAAATAGTATTATTATAGTGACATTGTTGTTATTCGTGATTACATTATTTAATTTTATAACAGTTTTGAATGAAACTGTTATAATCATGTTACGTTCGTTCGCTCAGAGCATGTTACTGCTCACTGGTGAAGCTTTCTTTTATGGGGTTGCTGAGCTGGTGTAGTGGGTAGCATGTTCTGTTCACTGTGCTAGGCGATTAGGTGCCGTAGAGGCCCTGGGTTCAAACCCCAGTCACGGACTGGTATTTTCATGGATTTGAAACAAGTCTCAAAAATAAATTCCTTGCTAAAAAATACACCATATGTTATAATCATAATGTAATCACGAATAATAACAATGCCACTATGACTATAATAGTACTATTTATATCATAATTATGTCAATAAACACAAATTTATTACTTTATTGTCAATTGTCATGCATAGGCGTAATTTCAGCAATAACATCTTTATCATTGATATTCACGTGTATCTATTGCTATTAATTATGCATGCAACATTTTAGTTCAACTTCAGAGTATTTTAATTATATAAAACAAGCCAAAATGAAAATACAAATAACAAAATCCAAAGGTCGTTGGATGACCTCTTCTACTTTGATTCAATATAATAGTAGAAAAGCTAGAAAAGACATCAGATAGAAAGGCCAAGGACGACAATGGAGTCCTAGAGTTTTGAGTAGCATTTAACAGAAAAACCATTGTTATACAAAGAAGAGGTAAAGTTTTAGCACACGCTCTTAATATATTTTCAGAGATACGCCACAGTTTAATTAATTATTTACTCACATAGGCAGCGGGTCAGAGAAGTATAATGGTATGTAAACTATCTGGTCATGTGACTTAAACATGCACAAACTGTGTAGTGTGTCATGCTATGTTGTTGTTTTCATGGTTGCATAACTACTATTAAATAAATTAAATTATTAGATACTTCCTATACTACTAATGCAAAAAAGGGAATGCTGCAGATGCATATTGTATTTCTGAATTAGAATTGAATTAACTGTTGATGCTGATGTTAAATAATGTAAGTGCATTTATGGCCAAATAAATATATGTAGATTAGATAGGTCCTATACATTTGTACATTCACTTTGTAATTGTTGTATATAAGTAGGTCTGTAGTAAGTATTATATAAATAATTATATATTTATATATAGGCCTATATATATATGTAATTATATAGCATCTTCTACAATCTGTTCTATTGGCTTGCTGTTAAATGTATATATATAATATTAAAATATAATTATTAAAATAAAATATCATGATGTCGGGGTAATTTCAAATATGAATGTAATGTGTATCAGTCTGTGTAGTTGTTAATCGCCATAGGTAGCCATCAGGTTAGCAAGCATCAATCACTGATCAGGTCAGGTTAACTCACTGCCACTAGCTCGACTGGTAGTCAGTCTTAATGAATCTCAGTAAGGGTAACGCTCAAGTGATGACTTTAGCTTTGGCCTGGCCTGTACGTAGTGACTACATGCAGGCCAGGCCTGAGCTAGACCTGTGATGTGCACCTAATGATAGAAAGGAACTGAACTAACCCCATCACCATTGCTATCATGGTCAGTGAAGGTCATCCGGTGGGTCTCTTAATGGAGACTGCTGAAGACATGGAATTCATATTATTGGAAAGAAAAAGTAGTTCTTCCAATGTCAATGTGTCACTGCATCACCACAATATTTGATGTTTTCGGGTCTAACCGTACTTTAGGGCATAGGCTGAGAGTTAGCTGTTTTTCATTAATAGAAACATCATGTTATTGTGATCGGTTTGCCAAGCTTTTCTGAGTGCCTTCTGTCAATACAACGGCACAGAGTGTAGCAAGATTTATTGTCGGCATCTGATTCTCAGACTACATGTATGTAAAACTTGCGGGGTGGAAGACATGGTTCTATTCACAAACAAAACTAACTTAGCCAGTGAATATGGATAAGCCGATATTTGACATTATTATAGGCCTATAGTATGAAAATAAGTACAGAGACCTGCACCGTGTTCATTGTCTAGTGGTGATCATAATAATGGGTGAAGATCAGGATCAGAGTAGATCTATAAAAAGTCACTTTTACATGATGCATATCGATGTAGATATAGAAATAATAGCTGTATATATGTGATTTTTATACTAATTTATATTATAAAACATAGTAAATAGTATAATTTTTAAGAATGGCTAATATTCTAAGGCTGCATTTAAACTCAGTTGTTCGTGTTACAGGAATTATCTGCGCTTTAATTGTGGAGGAGCATGAGAAGATGCTGGACATGAATTAGTAGCACTATACTATATTGGATAGGAAACATGGAGGAAGGGTCAGGTGCTGTGGCTGCTGCCTCATCAGAGGTAGGTAGTTTGAGCAGATTTGTATGCGCTTTAGAACTAGTATCCAGTATGATGATAACTTGAAATTTTGTATCCTAGTATGGAGGCTAGGTCTAGACACACATGCTGTTGGCACAGTGAATAGGTTTATTTACAGACGTCAGTTGCCTCTTTCAGAGAGTCTTGAAGTCATGAATGTTTAGGTCAGCAATGATGATTGAGAAGGAATTATTCTGTCAAAAATCTAACATCAGAGTCAGATCTTTGTGGCGCTGATGTCTTTTTGTATAGTAGTAATGTCCAGTTTATAGTAGCTCACGGCCTCTCGTGTAGCCGAACCTTAATACTGTACATGTGGGTCAAAACAAAGAGTACATACATGACATGTAGCTGTATCTTTGCTTATAGGTGGTGGTAGCTGAGACTGTTTTCTTGCTTATGACCAAAGAGCATAGAATATCTAAGCATCTTAGAGCCAAGTGGTATCTCAAACACGTCAACACTATCATGCACTTTCCCTACTCTGACGTAAGTCTTCTACAATCATACGTATTAGGGGCAAATTATTTTTTATTATTTTGTTATTGAATTATTATATACCATAGCGATAGCACCTGTGTCAGTGATGTGTCTCATTCAAATAATCCCTTAGCTACTAGTATAAAGTAATGATCTTACAATTGGCAGCAATATCTAAGGCCATCTACAAGTTTCATAGATTGTTTACTAGTTTTTTATGATCATGAGCAAAGATTGTGACACTTTGTTGGCTATGGTATTACTCTTGACATGTTTATGTGTAGTACCTGTTATTAGTCTTATGCATAACCTTTGCACTATTACAAGTTTAAAATAACAGTGTTGATTACTGGCATATGGTTGACTTTCCAACATGCTGGCAGCCTGGCACTGCCAATAAAACAGTATGTTCACTACCTACTATGTAAATAGTTATCTTATTGGGAATTTGCTACTAATAGTGATGCACAGATTATAACCATATAGACTACCAGTAATCCACCTTGTATGTACATGTATTGAGTATGTAGGCCTATGTTAGAGTACAAATGTATGTTTGCCTTAGCTGTCATGAGATACCTAGAGTACATAAAAGTGGGAGTCGTACCCCCGATGTTGTCGGTTTTTGAAATGTTGTAACAAACTACTTTTTGGTATTCACAACAATATACTGTACTGAGGTAGAGTGCAACATGTTGGTTGATCCCATTACACATCTTTTGTACATTCGACAATATAGTACGCTCACTTTGCCAACTCTTACTAGATAGGGTTGGTGTTGAGACACCACAGAACCAACTCTGACTGGTAGATGTGTAGTTTGGCTCAACTGGTGCTTAGGCTACATTACTGCATTGTAGCCTATATGCTGCTATATTCCAACATATAGGGACTGTACGCCATCACTAATAACTAACTGTTGCTTTGAACACAGGAGCACCTCTTAGATTTGTTGTGTTAGTAAATATAGCTTATGGACTACACTGTATATATGGAAGTACACTTAGTGGTGTCTATAGAATATATGGATATATCCTGGTAGATGCAGAGTGTAGACCTACTTACTGTGTTAGTAGGTAACCATGTGGTGTTTGTCAGTGTTGGTTAGGTAGCAGGTAATAGACACATCATAGTGATAGATACCTCATTGTTCCAGGCACCTAAAAATATCACAAATATTAATTATAATTATAGCAAGCCTGGCTGTGATGAAATCTAGCTTACATAACATTATAACACACAATAATATAACCATGTGTACATGTACAGCCAACAGTGGATTAACTTGCACTTCACTTGTCTAGAATAATTTAATAAGTGAATGCTGAAAACTTAATTTTGAAACTTAATGAATTTAGCAATGAAACAAATTTTTCCTAAATTTCCATCAGACTCACAAAACTTTCTTTCACAAATAGTTTCTGCTTTAAGGGTAGTGATATGCGTGTAATCTTTGTGTTATGTTATTTGTTTCTTGTATACTACCATTGTTGGTAGACCTTTACGGTGATCTAGATTGAGTGTATAACTGTATATTTTCTGTAGAATACCAAGGGACACCCACAACTTTTATCAGTGCTGGTGAATGGGGGTAAAGCCCTACGCCCCTCTACTGACGGGACTCCAGTCAAGTTTAAACTTGCTACAGACACGACAGTCAACTTTCTCTCCACTCACCATGATGTTGTATTTGCTGTTGATGTCAGTTTCTCTACTATATCCAGTGTAAGTTACACCTGCTCCACTGTTACTGTTTTATACTATATAAGCTACATGTACTTGTACATGTATGTACCATATTCTACACTCCTTGATTTTATAAACCGAAAGGAAGATGATGCTGTCTATGGAAAAAGGAACTAAAATACCTAGTAGTACACTACAATTGGAATGGTGGAGTAACTCCTAACATTAGAGTTGTAGAATGAGTAAACATATGAGATATGTATTGATATTTTGTACAACTCCACATTTTACTGTGAATGGGTGAGCCTTTATGTTGCACTAGTTACAGAATATAAGTACATGTATAATACATTGTACATGGATATATATGTCACTGTTTATACAGTAGGAAATTGTGGCTATTGCTTGGGTACTAGCCTAATTACATGTACATGTACTATATTTCTGGACTCAGTGGAACCCTTTTGTCATTGCTTTCAATGACAGGTGAAGTGATAGGGAAATGCACACAATGTAAAATGTAGAGTAACATGTAACCCTGGTTCCAAACCTTCCAGATAATTTCTGGGTATGCTGTTGATTGAAATGGAGAACGTAGTGTAAGGAGTTGGTGCTCGCATAAATGCAGTCAATCATATGCCCATCCATAGCTGTTTATGACTTGGAGTGTACACTGTAGGCTACAATTAGCAGTAAGAGAAGATAATTTCACATGACATATGTTCATCGTCTTGTAGTCAACGGCTGACACAGAAGTTTTATTTGATAAAATGTTCGAATCCCTGCAGAATTGTGTTATTGGACTCACTAAAACTGTAAGTACATAATATTATTCAGTTTGTTACATGACTGTGGTATCAAATGGCCTAGATAGGCCTATCATGTAATATGTATGTACACACTGCACATAATACTGGTAGGTACAGTAATCTTGCTCTACAGTGTTTATTCTTAGTCAAAGTTCAATGTTGACACGTTAGAATTGATAAATAAGTAGCCTATATATTTTAAGTTGATGAAGAATCAACTGGAACATACAGCGTTGTACATTACATACGAGTAGGCAGTGTGAGATGGCTTGTCATCGTGGTTATTGTGGTACTTGATTTTACACCTAGACATGCTTCTAGGAAAATATGTGATGTTATTTATAATAACTGTGTGCTTGTAGTTCATAATCCCAGGGAGTGACAATGTGGAGTTTGTGCCATACTTCTATGCTACTGTGATAGCTTACTGTCCACTTGAGGACTGCCCTGTGCAACAGGTAAAACTGTGGGATAGCAATTCACACAACTACCTGCTAGATGAATATATATGATTATGAAAATGGCCTATAGATGTATGTATGATGCATTAGTAACTATACATGGTACACACAAGTATATGATTGTATACTTTAGAAATGGTTTGTGGAGTGTGATATTATTAGGTGTCTAACTTGGTGTCGGCTAGCACTCCGTGTCCAAATAGCATATTACAGTATTTTTACTAGGCGAATATTCGTAGAACTTTCATATAATGAGCAGACAACTCTAGGCTTTATTCAATGCTGTACAGGTACTGACCCATGGCTATCTAGTATCTCACTACAATGTCAGCGAGTTCCTACAATACATCAGCTGGGAACTAAACAAGTTCGAGAATGGAGTAGCTAATTATATGAACTCTCTTTTCTCTGAGGTAAGAATGTTTATTGTGTGCTGTAGGCTACTAGTTATCAAGTGCTGTGTGTTGTAGGACAGTGTACTGTGCGTTGTACTACAGTGTACTGTGTGTTGTACTACCATGTACTGTGTGTTGTCCTACCATGTACTGTGTGTTGTACTACCATGTACTGTGTGTTGTACTACCATGTACTGTGTGTTGTACTACCATGTACTGTGTGTTGTACTGCCATGTACTGTGTGTTGTACTGCCATGTACTGTGTGTTGTACTACAGTGTACTGTGTGTTGTACTACCGTGTACTGTCTGTTTTATTACCATGTACTGTGTGTTGTACTACCGTGTACTGTGTGTTGTGCTACCGTGTACTGTGTGTTGTACTACCGTGTACTGTGTGTTGTACTACAGTGTACTGTGTGTTGTACTACAGTGTACTGTGTGTTGTACTACCGTGTACTGTGTGTTGTACTACCGTGTACTGTGTGTTGTACTACCATGTACTGTGTGTTGTACTACCATGTACTGTGTGTTGTACTACCGTGTACTGTGTGTTGTACTACCGTGTACTGTGTGTTGTACTACCATGTACTGTGTGTTGTGCTATCATGTACTGTGTGTTGTACTACCATGTACTGTGTGTTGTACTACCATGTACTGTGTGTTGTACTGCCATGTACTGTGTGTTGTACTGCCATGTACTGTGTGTTGTACTACAGTGTACTGTGTGTTGTACTACCATGTACTGTGTGTTATACTACCATGTACTGTATGTTGTACTACCATGTACTGTGTGTTGTACTACCATGTACTGTGTGTTGTACTACCATGTACTGTGTGTTGTACTACCATGTACTGTGTATTGTGCTACAGTGTACTGTGTGTTGTACTACCATGTACTGTGTGTTGTGCTACAGTGTACTGTGTGTTTTAGTCTCCAGGCAGATCTCGCAAGAATTCAGACATGAGTTCTGTGGACAGAGAAGAAGAGACGGGTGGGGCGTCTGACTCTATCAAACAGCTCATTGGTAAACACCTGAGTCCAGAGAAGGGATTCTTTAACCTGATAAAGAATGCTATGTTAGCTATTCACCTCCTGCCAACTAACTGTAGCTCAGGTAAGCCACATGGGAACAATAAGAAGTTGTACTCTGTTTATTGGGAGAGGACAACTTCTTACCCTTGACTGTGGTGCTGCATTCCATGTGCATATAAATATGACTCCTATTGCAATTGGCCACTAGTTATTACTTATATGTAGATGTATGCTACTACACATCAGGTGACACAGGTTTATCAGTAGTATATAGAATGTACATGTATAGAATTCTAAGGATTGTAGGTCATATTACCTGCTGCTACTGTGTATAGTTATGCGTATTATATACGACTACGCTTGCACACAGTGTTGTATATTCTACATGCTGTACACTATATTCACTAACCACCTGGTTTTTGGACTATAGCCTACTATTCCCTCTTGCAGGTATAATTGTTATAACAGATGGTAACGTAGGTATAGGAGACGTAGGTAGATACGATAACCTACTGGTACAGCTGCTCTCCCAGTCATGTACCTGCAGTATTATAGAAGTACAGTGTAGTCATGGGGAGAAGAGAGGTCTGGGTCGGATCCCTCACTCTGAGATGTTACAGTTCATCGCTACAGCTACATTCGGTGCCTACTTCGATGAAACCCCTTGCATGGTACGTGTCACTTCTGTTAGGTGACATTTGTATTTATTTCAGGTTACAGTTTTAGCAATATTTGTGCCATATACCCGATCTAACTGTAGATTCAAAATTCATTTCATGTTTAGGTTATGATATTACAGAGGAATTTCGTGTATTTTTGAGAGCAAAAATTAATGAAATTATTGGCAAGTGGACCCCTTGATATTTATGATTCTACTGTTCAAACTGGCAGATGGCCAGAGCTGACAGTGGTTCCTATATACAAGTAAGTACATGTAGGTATAGGTGTGATGACTATACATGCAGTTGACTTTGTGTTATACAGAAGAATGACAGCAGTCAAGAGATGAATGCATACCACGCTGGCATTCTCTGCTGGGACTTCAAGAAGAGTATCAAAGACCTTCAACGTATTGGGCCTGTAAATACGTAAGTGTCTTTGGGTGGTGGTTTTATCCCAAATGGTGCTGTATTGTTACTATTTAAACCTGATTCTATATTACAGTATGTGTTTGATATACTTATCTTCATATGCACCATAATCGTGTTATATGTGCTGAATAATGTATAAAATGTAGGTAAGGGTATAGCATACTCTATCTAATATGCAACCCACTGTACATATATGTATATATGCACCGTATATGATTTTACTATGCTATATATACATGTAGTATATAATATCTAACATACTGTACATGTGTATCCTTAGGAGCAAGGCTTATGAGAAGACCATGAGGAAGAGAGGTATGGACTACAAGCTAACTGTACCAATCAACTGTGTAATCACCACCAGACTCAAGGAGGGATTTACTATCAAAACTGTAGATGCTTCTAAAGGTACTAAATAATGACAGACTTTGTGTAATATACAATCATGTACATACACTGTATATATACATGTACATGTACATTGTACAGTATATGTGAGTGGGCTTATTTATGTCTCTGTGTTTTGTGCTGGTCAATATCTCAATGGAGTGGAACTGCTGGAATCTCACATATTACTGTAGGCTATAGATTAAATGCACCATCTTGTTTCAGATGCAATGAGACGTCGGTTTTCTCGCACAGGTTTGTTCTGTTGAATAAGGTTTCAGCTGTGCTAAGCTCCAGTATTAGCTTATAAGCGGAATCCTATAGTAGCGTTACTAACTACCAATTATAGATCTAATATGCGATATACACTGTATATACATGTATGTATCAGAGGTGTGCAAATCATCAAGTTCCAATCAAGTTCCAATCGATTGGCAATAGCTTGCAATCCTAATGAGTTCAGTAAACTGCATTATAAATCTAAGTCTAAATTTATTCTTCGAGCTCTCAAATTAATCTTAATCTTAATTATTTGCTTTTGGCTCATCAAATCTGGAATAAATCATAATTCATTTCCTTGCTTGGGATCATTGAGATTAGAATATAATATAATATAATACATGTACAATATGATGTAGATTCAGGTTTTAAACATTATAGAGAAGATAACTCCATGCTATGAGCAGACAACTGGTTTTAAGTTGTACATCTACTTGTGTACAGGAGTAATCATGTTGTAATTGATTTGAAAGATGATATTTTTTTCATCTAGGCGCCTTTACCACATGGGATACACTTACATGTTGCAACATTCAGCACTCCAAAAATCTAACCTTATTTTAATTTTGATTAAATCTAGCAGTATGACATAATCAATCTTGATCAGTTTTTTGCATCTTACTTAATCTTAATCTTGAAAAGACGTACTAAGCCAATCATCGATCAATCCTAGTTTTCAATAAAACAATCTTAATCAACCTTAATCTTTAAAATCTGCTAAAAGCCCACCTCTGATGTGTATTACATCTTACATGTATATCTATGCTAACTATCCATTGCCCATTGCTTTCTAGTCGCCATGTTAAGGAAGTGACTGATGGCTTGTACATGACAGATCAGTTCTTTGTAGCCTTGTTTGCTGTATGTTCAGTGGAGGAGGTTAACGGGTTTATTTACTACTGGACTATCATTTAAAGCTCACCAGTGGCCTTGATTAATATTCAGCCAATGTAATAATTTATATAATTGGAGCCTGAAAAGACTAACATGTTGGTCTTTAATTAGCTGAACAAATGGCCGCCGATTTGCTTTAGAACGAGGCTCCGAAGTCTGAAAAAGAACAATCGGCCTCTCATGTAGCTGATGAGCCTTTAGTTGTGCAGTTAGATAGTACACATGTCCTTGCAGATAATGTGCTGTAAGGATATTGATATAATTATATGTATATGAATGATGGTAATGTAACCCATGTGCATGCACATGTACATGTGCAATTTAGCAGCATGGCAACTGTACCTGCTTATATATCACCTGCTGCTATAGCTACTGGGCAAGGATCTTACTGTGCATGTTATACATTGGATGCACTGGTATCTCTGTAGAACACTTTATTGAAGTAATAATGGTGCTACCATGGAGAAAGAATATCTGCATAGAATATAAAGCTGGCAGCGTGTGGCCTGTACCAGCTACCAAGTAAGTGTGTTATTATCTGGTAGCACATGACTAGTTGTACGTAGTGATAACACAACACTAGTTTGTAATATATGTGTTAGACAGTGTAATCCTCGGAGTAGAACAGCCATATCATACATGTTAGTTGATATCCTACATGTAAATGTTTTCATGTTCATATTTTGGAGTTATAAACTCTTTATTTGCTACTATTATAATAATATTGTATATTTAAAATACTGTATGGTAATATGAGGTGATTAGCTTTATTCCTTTAGAGCTAAGAGGGTACAAAGGCTAATGCTGAACTAAACCCAGCCATGTTGTCACTGCTTTGGGGTTAAGCAGAGAGAGGACAATTGCTGATAGTAATACTTTTATAAAATAATGAGTATACATTTGTATATAGTATATATTGTACATGTAGGCATAGTATATTATATTGTATTGTTGTGTGTTTGATAGTCCAGTGACGAATGTTGATATTTACTATGAAGGAAACTACCACTTCCTACACGACCTTACATGTAAGCAGTCTCGTACTCACCTGCATACGGCTACTAAGTACCGACAGACACTTGTTGACAGGTTTTGGAAGAGTATTGAAGGGTAGGTGACCTTTATTCATTGAGTTTCTCTTTGAACATATACTAAAATGAGAGCTCTCTCCTACAATATGGCAAAGTATTGCTACGGGTAACTCCTTGAGAAGCGATGAGAGGTACAAGTAAGCAAAAGATGTTAGTATTATATTGTGAACTTTGTTGTTGATTTAGCCTCAAGTTGACAGATGAGTCACTGGTTACAATGCAGTCCTTCCATACCCAAGTAGACTTCTCTAGAATACCAGACTCTATCAAGAAAGGAATCGCTCTATTCTACTGTAGAAATCGGGATAGAGGCCCGGAGTTTATTAGTCACAGGTGAGCTAAACTACCACATGGTTGGCATGATGACGTACGGCATATCATAGTTTAATGGTACTAGTATTCTAGGCCATGGAGAGCTAAGTCCCATATTTTGACTGCTATATGGCAGTCTGCCAGGGAATGTTCTAATGATAAGGATGTGATGTTGCAGTACAGAGACAGATGTGGAGCAATTCTCCAGCTACTGGAGGAGAGTCCTCTGTACAGACTTTGGTATGCCCCTGGATAAGTCTGGCATTTCCTTTGACAGATCCTCCCATATCATGTGAGTGTTGAGTAATACATTGTTTACAGTTTAGAAGAGTTTATTATGATATAAACAAGTTGTTATACTAGTGTATTATAATAAAAAAACTCATAGTAATAGTTTAGTTTTGTAAAAATCAGTTCTATTATATAATATCTATGTATCTATATACATGTATTACACATCTACATGTATGTATGTTTGACTACCTATAGTGTCCCAGATAATGACCTGACTCTGCCATGTTGCTGCATAATCTGTATAGTCTAATGTTACGGTCTACCAACAGGGAGAAGTGGTTCCATATAACTAGAATATACCTGGTACTGGAGCATGACCCCAAGCACCCAGAGATGCTCAACATACCAAACCTGCATGACAGGTTCCATGTGCTGCAGTGCAGGCAGGCAACACAGGCACTTGCTACTAACCTCAGAGAGTGGAGTGACTTTGAGCTGCTAGAGAGCAGCCACTATGTCAAATATATATACAGGTAGATACGCACACTGTAGTAGATACACACTGTAGTAGATACACACTGTAGTAGATACACACACTGTAGTAGATACACACTGTAGTAGATACACACTGTAGTAGATACACACTGTAGTAGATACATACTGTAGTAGATACACACTGTAGTAGATACACACTGTAGTAGATACATACTGTAGTAGATACATACTGTAGTAGATACACACTGTAGTAGATACATACTGTAGTAGATACACACTGTAGTAGATACACACTGTAGTAGATACACACTGTAGTAGATACACACTGTAGTAGATACACACTGTAGTAGATACATACTGTAGTAGATACATACTGTAGTAGATACACACACTGTAGTAGATACACACACTGTAGTAGATACACACTGTAGTAGATACACACTGTAGTAGATACATACTGTAGTAGATACATACTGTAGTAGATACACACACTGTAGTAGATACACACACTGTAGTAGATACACACTGTAGTAGATACATACTGTAGTAGATGCACACTGTAGTAGATACATACTGTAGTAGATACACATTTTAGTAGACTGTGTTTGTTAATCGTTAGGCACTTCCAGTTGGTAGACTTTATTTTGGGAGTTGTTCCCTTCTGTTAGATGTCTACAGATTGTGTAGCTGTTTTAGTACTAAATAATATTCTCAGTTTACAATGGTCAGCATGAATAATTACTATTGTCATTTAGTGAAGACAGATAAATGATGTATGTTAATATATCATACTAGTTTACTCATACAAGTATGATATGATGTACTGCTGATCCTATGGATTACACAGCAATACATGTAGTAAGTACCTCTATTCTTATATCATTGTGTAAATGTATTGGATAGGCAGGACAATGACACGACCCCCATCAGTGGATACCATGCAGAGAACTGGTGCTCCTTCTGTATGATTACACTGAATGTCAAGGGTGCTTGTGTTACCCTTAGGCTCACCTTCCTCGGTGGAACTGACAGCATATATAGAACAAGGGTGAGTGCTACGTTCTCCTGTCACCTGTTGCTGATGGTCAGTACGTGTTGTGAGATATAATCAATAACATAGATGGATGTGGTGTTCATGCAGTCTGCTAGTACTGTCTAGAGGGAATGAAGTCGTCCTCTCTATGTAGCTTTATTAGATAACTAGAGATTGTTCACATGTAGATCAACTTGAAAAAGATGACATGTACATTTTATACTTACATGTGCGTATATGTAGCTAATCTACCAACAAGCAGCATGTTTCGGCTTTGAAGAGAGCATACGTTCCTATATTATGTTAGCATACCTTCCTGATAAGACAAGTCCACCACTTGTATCTCTTTAGCTCATCAATGAACTGAAGGAGGTCGTACAGAGTCTTCACTTCCAGAAGAGACCAGAGAAGCCAGAAAAAGCCGCCAGATCTGGAGCTTACTCTGCTGTAAAGATTGATAGAGCTAGTCTGGGACAGGGAAGCTTTCAGCACATACCGCCCCTGCAGAGGAAGTGGGAGGATAGGCAATGCTGTATCCTCATGACCAAACCGTTGGATAGAGTGCTAGTCAGGTATGATATGTATCGTGTATCCATTAGGTGTATTGTTTTAGTTGGTGCCCTAGTTTAAGTATGTGTTACAATATGTGCCGAATTTTATCTGGAAATAGGTATAGCCATGCTACTCATGTCATGATATGATGTTGTGGAATATGATATAGTATGCGCTATGCAGACCCAATATGCAGTGTTGTTAAAATATGTGTAACGATAGAATACCAATGGTTGTGACAGGTACGAACAGGTGCCCAAATGGTTGCGTACCGTAGACCAAATTACACAGGATATCTCACCTATGCAAGGAGTACCTTCACGTCTCGCCAACTACCTGTATCACCAGAGATGGATATGGTACCTTCATCCCTCCAATGAGAATGTCCAGTTCGATACCTTAGAACCCAAATCTATTGGCTACATTCTCAATATCATCTCCAAGTAGGTCTCATCTGATAATAATATTTAGTATGAAGCAGTTTCTTTTGTACATTGCACATGTATATGGTTATATACTTTCTTAATGAAATTCAAAATATTTTATGGCTACATAATTAATCAATTATAAATGTATAATGTACAGCATGAAACTGGAGTATCGTACTTGTACCAGATAAGTACACTTTATAACTGAAAATTTGTTTTATCTTGAATAGTTTATAATAATGTTAACACCACATACGTATTATAATCATAACTCGTTCCTACGCTATGCAATGTGATACCTGCAAATCTGGACTTATTGTATGCCATTCAGGCTACGTCTGCAAGAGGGGTTCCACTTTGCTCACACAAACTCAGGGATAGTCTCCATGATATTAGAAGTAGACATGACAGTGAGTAGCCACTCTATGATCCTGTAATAGTATTCAGAGTATTCTATATGCAGTATAGTTGGGGATGTGGTTGACATGGCAATAGTACCAGTATGTACTAAAGCTGATTTCTCACTTGTGTAACAGCATGTACTATAAGCATACAATGTGAGTGCAATCTACTAACAACTAGGTACTTTGAATTCATACACTGCTACAGGATATAACAATGTTCTTGTAACTAATACATAATTCTGTAATACTGCACCAAAAGAAGACAACTCCGGTAATAGACTCTTACTATCATATATTATATAGTATTAGTAGAGGTGTATGTTACGTTTATTGCCCCATTTAGAACATGCCGGAAGGTGTTGAAACACAGATACCTAAAGAGGATGAGGAGTCTCTGTCATGTCTCGTTCAGTACATTACATTCCCTCCTCAGAGGAAAGTGAGAGCACCAGAAGGGTGGGTACTTCCTGTTAGTCTGTTAGTATCTCTTCTAGCTCTTCACTGATCTCCTCCACTCAGTAACTTCTGTTACTTACCTAACTATTCCATGTACTTACCATTTGCTAGATATTTACATGTAAATACAAGTTGCTACACATAGCGGTATACAATCAGACTGGTATGCTGACATTATCGTTGATAGAAATGTCCCCGTATATTAACATTTAAATGAATTTAATGGTTTTGTTAGTTTGCCAACGTCAAGTATGATTGAGAATGAGGTGGATGAAGATATGGTAGAGAGCAGTGTCTCCGAGCTCTACATGGTCACTGAAGTGTGGATAGAGCCTCAGCATGGATTTGTTGCTAACAGCACCCCTGAGCGAAGTCATTATAACGGCTGCAAGTTCTCTGATTGGCCGGAGAAGGTGAGCTTCTCACTATTTAGCATAATCCTACTAAGCAGAGCCTCGATACAAAATACCTTGCTCTAGAATTTTGCAAGAGCTGCTCAAACTACCTGCAATGTTGCTGCCGTTTTATGCTGCCGCTGTCTCACGCCGCGGTTTAATAATTACCATAAGGGCTAGAGTAAAGCACGCTATCCGGAAATGGTTACCGGCGCTACTAAAGCAGCATGTTGAAATTGATTCTAGCAATGGCTGAAATATATTGTGCAACGGGAAGATAGCTCTGAATGAATGTTAAAATTGGTAATTCACAATTCACATCACCTCAACCGGTGAAACTGACAGACATCAGTCATCGACATCCCCAAAATATGATATTATATATTGACATGCAAGTGTCGAGTGTCTATATATAACTGGAATACATGTATGGGTGATTATGCATACCGACAGAGCATGTGGATATGTAAACTAACTCTCACCCACTGTAGTGTTATGACACCGAATTAATTAACAATTAATAACAAGAGAAATTCAAATACCCTAGATGTAATAATCTACACTAGAGGTGTATTTGTTGTACATACATGTACGAGTATATTATGATACATATAATAGTTAATTAACTGTGGATTAGTGGAATTTGTATGTTGAACTGGAGTTGATGGGTGCTTTGAGTCAGTCAGTCGATCTATCGTATCATCTGCAGTACAAAGTCCTGTGTTGTTTGTGAACATGTGACCTCTTCATTTGATAACGTGCTGTATCTTTATTCTAATATTAACTGTCAATATTGTATGAAGAGCTAAGATAGATAAGACTAGACACCAATGGACTGTCAAGCTGCATGCTTTCACCGCTTAGATAGAATTGGCTCTTATTTGTTTTTAGACTTCAAATCTAAGCTGGTCAAACTGAAATCTCTACTTCTTTGCAATATCCTGACTTTCCTGTTCTTAGGAGGTTGTATTTGGCAGAGATCCAGGAGAAATTGATTGGATAATTGCGTTGTTCTCTTTCCTCTGGAGTCACTATGTGTCACTTTGAGTGGTAACTGGTGTAGTAGTTCTGTGGCGTTTGGATTTGATGTTCTTTGCTTAGGGTTCGTCTGGAAAGGCACATTTCGTTGAAGGTTATATAACTGAATTATACACCCATAGTGGATTGATGTACACATACACATAATTACATTACTGAAGTTTGGGAGTGTAACAATCTTGTTTTATGGCTCTATATACACTACTCTGATGCTTGAGGTGTATTAATACTGTCAGTAGTCTCAGCATACTCTAGGCTGCAATAGTACTCACAGTGAGACAGGTGAAATGTGATACTGGGTGTCTAATTTAATTTGTTGAAGCTAATGCTATGCTAGTGCTATGTGCTGTTGGCTGAACATCTTGCTAAATCTAATTTATCTGAAAGTGAATTAAAGCAGAGTGTGTGAAATGTAATTCTTCTCATATCCGAGTTCTCCTTTTCTGATGTTTGGGGGTGTGCTGCAATGTTCGCTCTCGCCGTTGGAACTTAGTCTAAACTGCTTGTATCCATAGGTCTTGCAGGCGAGGCAACCTGTGAGCTCAGTGTATAATATTTATCACCTGCTTGGCTCTGTTTAAACAGAGATAAAAAGTTTGTACACAAACTGGTGACAAATTTGACCTGGATATGATATGTATTATCATAGCAAGCTCATCTTGTTTGATATAGTGTATGCCTTAGCTACGACGCTGTAATACCTTTTTAGTTCTAACAGAGCATCACTGAGAGTGCAGAATAAGAGAGAGATACCGGATTAAAATGAGATAATCAACATTTTAGTTGTTGAACCTGTGAAGAATGTTTGAATTTGATTTGAAACATACTGTAATATCCAATGTCGTGTCCACATCCTTAGGTACTATCTACTTCCTCTCTAGCATCTTCTTAGTTTGGATCTTCATCTGTTCTGATATAGTCATCTGGTTCTTCTCTCCAAGCATGCAGGTGGCCTATGATAGGATTCATAATAGGCCAACTGCTGGATTTCTGCGTCTTTAACAAAGTAGGGGTATCTACTTATAGGCTATGCACTAGTCGGATTTTGTTCATTAGAAAGCAGGTTACTATTCCATAGAGTCACCTTCTATGGGTAAACTTGTCACATGACCTGCTACGTATTACAAGTGGTTAATGTTAATGGTTTGGATATAAAATGAGAAAATTTTGGGCAATTTTGTGACCATCTGCTCATAGTAACAATTTGTTTGTACCATTGTGTTGGAAAAACCTAAATATTGAAATTCCCATGCAAACTGGACCAAATCCGCAATCAACTAATAACTGCTGAAGTGATGTTTCTGAGCATGGGTAGAAACGCTGGTAAATATAAGACAATAATTATTATGTATTATTATGCTCAGGTTATGTCAAGAATCTGCATACTGGAGAATTTTATAGAATTCCTTCGAATCATTAGTACGACTAGTTTGATGTCTAGCAGCCTCTTCCTCAGTATAAATATTATTGTAAATTTTGTCTACTACTCCTACTGGTATACCTACATGTATAATACACTCTGTGTAGCTGCGCTAATTGTCCAGGGTTCAGTTTATCGTCAGGTATAAATAAATAGATGACCTTAATTCTTAGTTTATTTATCATTCTTTTCCTTATTCTTATAATATTTACAAACTGAGAATTTGTTTGATCTTAACATTTTACACATGGCTGACCTACATTGTACATTTGGAGTAAGTGTCACATTGTAAAGGCAACCATCATTAGGTTAATTGTGAGCACGACTCACAGGTAGATCTAGTAGTGACATAATTGGAGTAATCATTTACAATTATTTAGTCAGAGTTGCATTAGAGTTATGGAGTTATAGGTGAACGACAGACAGGTGTACTGTACTTACTTTACTGCTACTATATGTAATGCAGGTCTTGGGGAATGTGAAGTTCATCAGATACACTTTATGGCAAACATGAAGAAATATTAACTTACTGAATTGATATTATAAGAAGAATTTGTATACATACATTGTACATATATGTACCATATTGTGAGCGCCGAAACATGTTAAACAAGAAGGGAAGCCGACAAACTTCAGTTTCTTCCTTATGTGCTATAATACACTGTAGCTGCTACTGAAGTATTTATCATTATTTTTGAAAACTGGTATCTCTAT
Organism: Bugulina stolonifera; assembly: GCA_935421135.1. Taxonomy (NCBI): domain Eukaryota; kingdom Metazoa; phylum Bryozoa; class Gymnolaemata; order Cheilostomatida; family Bugulidae; genus Bugulina; species Bugulina stolonifera. Next base: position 33,345,524 of record OW285187.1, read on the forward strand.
CCTTGTACATTAATTAATCTCAACCAAAACTCTTTCTGACAGCACAGGTAGCTGAAACAGTTATGCAATATGTTTTCATATTGAAAAAAATACCCCATGTTTGGCACACACCCGATGTAATGATATAGTTGGCCATTTATAACTGGAATTGACCAGATTGCACTAATCAATGTATGACATAAAGTAGACCCTTGGACAGAAAGTCATCTACAAATACCACCCCGTGTGGGCAGTGTTTGTGTAGTGAATTGTGACATAGTATTACTAAACACCTCAAACTTGACTGGCTGTTGTGACTTATATCTATGTCCACTTACCATCTGCAAGCAATGTTAATTTCTGCTCTGGCGGTAAACATTCTAAAATCTGAACTGTTAATGCAGCATATAGTCTTTCTCTTACAGGCTCCACCACAAATATCTGCTACAGGGTTTGATAGGGGAGACAAATCTTAATGATGTTTGTTTTAGACTATCTAGACAAGAGCATTGTAGCTGACCCTTTTCTTGCAAGCACACAGCTTAGTCAGTTCGATTCAAATGTCACAGAAATGTTGCTTACCATAATTATGAGATACAGTAGCATTTATGATTTGATTTATTGTCTTGACAATTTCCTCAATGATGTAATAAGATGGAGTAACAGTAGGTTTAAGCTCATCTAAATAATCTATCACTAGTAGCTCAGACCATAGAGCCATCACAAGTCCCAAGATGTTGTCATAATTTCATATTTTAATAAATCTCTCATCAATTAATAGTCACTAACGATAATTAGTAGTAATATTTGTATCAGATTACATTCTCACATTTACACATAGGTGGGTGCGGTGAGGAAATGACCTCTTCATGGTTGTCTGCATACACCTCTACAGGTTTCAACATCTTCCCATGATCCTGACAAGGAGTGATAGTTGCTAGTAAAGTTAGATGATAATAGTTTTGTTGGTAAATAGATTGAAGCAATAGACTCAAGTGAGACTTAAATTTTTCATGGAACATTCTGAAGAGCAAATATGCTGTGCTTTCCTTCACACTCGTTGTAAGTGTAAAATCTACTCTTGGTTTTAGTAGGTGTGCGAGGTTGTAGTATGGAGGTGTCAACACATTTCATCACATAATTCTATTTTGACTGCTGATATTTTGTGAACTGAATCCATTGTCACAGATGTCCCTTCTGATCTTCTAGTTCTAAATATATCTCCATGCTGTTGGTTGGTTGATTGATGTCTAACCCGCTGTGATGTGTGCTGCAGTATTAGACGAAAAACTCTTTGGGAACTAAGCGCACAAGACAGACTATATGGAAAATATGGGCTGATAAGTATTGTTGTACAAATGTTCAAACTTCTATTGTTGGATCACCAACATTACTCATAAGCGAATACAAATCATGTGTTTGAAAGTTTCGTTATCTAATTATAGGATATCCTTGTTTTTCAATTTTAATTTAACATGCTACAAGTAAGTGGAGTAGCAGCTGCAAGGGGGTGTGTACTGTGATACTCTGTTACTCTGCAATATAGTGGTTTGTTATCATGCTTGTCCTTTATCTCGACTTCCCAAATCTGTTCCATCACTTGAGAGTTTATCTGGGTTCCTCCTCCATTGTGCAAATAAGGGGCGTTAACTGATAGGGCTCCTCCTCTCCCCCTATCTTTCTACCATATCAGCTAACCTTTACACCACCCCCTTTACCCCTTCATTAACTGTGATAATGTGGTATTCATTCAACTACCATAGAATGGTGACTGCCCCTCACTTTAGAATTTAGACCATCATCTACTAATCATCTTATACTAAGCATGACATGATACTGCTGTTTGTTTATCTTACATTCTGTCAGCATTCTAGGCTCCAGTTCTGTGCTATGTTAGGCTACAGTATATTAGAAGTAGGTCTGCCTTGAAACTATGAGCCACAAGTTGAAATTAATGTTGCTGGAAGGCAAATAATTATGTAGTAGTTATCTGTCCTCTGTGTACGTGTGAAAATGATAAATTACAGCTGAGCACTACCCTCAGTTCTATCTGAAGATATGAAGGCATGTTAAAGTGGAATGAATATGTGACCCGCATAACATAGAATGCTTCCAGTATGTGCTGGTGCTGGCATCTCTTGTGGAAGAGATGCAAGCCTTTTCTTGCATCAATTGAATTCAAATACCTTGTAACTGAGACCTAACCGAAGTGAATTTCACTTGGGAAAGGATGTGTTTTAACCCTGAGCCACCCACCCCCACACCATCACTGTTAGATCTCCATCTGCGATTTGAACAATTAGGTTGAGGTTGCTCAACAGTAGATGGAACTTTTGCTGCTTCATCTATTGTTTGTACACCATTGCCCAAACACGGAATCAGTTGCTAAACATCAAGTTGCTAACTGATTTTCATGGAAAGTCCCTTGTCCTTTACCGTCAGAAGCCTACCTACGTAACTCATTCAAGAGTCTGGTTGGAAGTTGTCACTGGATGTTTTGCAGATGAGTTTACATTTGGGGTTTACTAATTTGCTGAAGTTTAATTTAGAGAAGTCACAAACCCTGACCTGAGGAGAGTAGTGAACACTGTGGTTATTGTTAATGTAATTATTCTGTACCCTCGGTGAAAGGTAGACCACTTGAATATTAAACATTGCCTATCCAGTGCTTGTCCATCATTGTTTATAGTAGAACTTCTATCCCATATCTCATGTACTCACTTTGAATGGGTTATTGCCTCTTTGGCCTTGTCACTTTGTCAGGATGTCAATGGCTCTCTATACTCTTAACCTAAGGTATCTATCAGGTATTGTTGGGTTTGTGTACTCTATATACAAGTACAGTCTGTATTAGCATAGGAGTTGGAAAGTTGTCACTGATTAACATATGAGGCAAATAATATCCCCTCTATTCACTGAGATGATCCATTTTGTTACATGGCTGAATGGATTTGAATAAGTTATGTTTTATCTGATTGTGAATGACAATAATGGCTAATGGTTTTCATCCTCACTCTGAAGTTAAGTTATTCCTCTCTCTCTCTCTCTCTCTCTCTCTGATTTGCCTGCCAATAGCCAATTCAGGGGAGAATGTTACTCTGTCATCTCTGTTGGTATGAATGGTTCTTATTTACCTTTGAGGCCATCTGCGAGGAGACCGGGGTTTATCCACCACTTTCAAGCACTTTTTCCGTTTTTTGATCATTTGGCCTTCATTTGAGTTCCCAAAAAAACATACATATATGTTGTTGATAGAGTAAAAGTGAGCCCTACAGCTGCCCATTCCTATTCATGAATACAAGCTTGCAGCGGATGTTTGGCAGAAGCTCTCGGTAATTTGAAAATTTGTTGAGCATTAGTATTGATGTTATTCGATGTCCAAAAGATATAGGACTACATTAGGTTGTTACTAAATATTTTGCTTTGCAGTGTTATTTTATGAAAACGTCAATTCAATATTGCTAAACACAAAAGAAATCAAAGCTGGTTGTAGGTTTTGTTAGTTTTATGTATGGAGGTCTAATTGGTTCTGCTCTCAGGTTGTGCCTACCAGTAAGGTGGTTTTGCTCTCAGGTCGTGCCTACCAGTAAGGTGGTTTTGCTCTCTGGTTGTGCCTACCAGTAAGGTGGTTTTGCTCTCAGGTTGTGCCTACCAGTAAGGTGGTTTTGCTCTCAGGTTGTGCCTACCAGTAAGGTGGTTTTGCTCTCAGGTCATGCCTACCAGTAAGGTGGTTTTGCTCTCTGGTACTTGTGCCTACCAGTAAGTGGTTTTGCTCTCTGGTACTTGTGCCTACCAGTAAGTGGTTTGGTTGTATCTGATGGAGGAGTGATTTGTCTAACTAGCATTGATTCATCAAGGGAGGCGTTAATGTTGAACTTTGGATGAAGAAAGCCGTTTCAAATTGTGTCAGTAGTCTTTACCCACTCTGCTATCTTAGGGGGTGTGTTGTGCAGAGCAGAGTGCATACAAATGTTTAGTTGACAATGCATACATAGGTGAAGTATTAACGAATTTGTTATCTCAAATGCCGCACTGATTGCAGATAGCAAGCAGAAAATAAATAGGCAACATGCTTGATCATAGCTATCATTCGTTGCCCAGGAGTTGGGGGCTAATGTGCGACACTTGGCCAGTTAATAATACTCGCGTGCAATATATTCGCTAATAATAGTGGAGTTCGGAGTGGCAGTAGTAAGGATGTCGAGTTAATATGCTGTGGGAGTCAGGTAATTTATCGTTGTTCTCTTGGATGGTCATGCTGAGTTGGAAGATTGACTCTGCCAGTAATACTCTACATGTCAGATCTAACTCTTCCAGCTTACCTTGACTTGCATTTCCGTCACATCTACTAGCTTATTTTCACAATTCAAGAAGAGAAAAATTTTAACAATTTGTGCCATGATGTTTTGCTCGTGCCATGTTGGGATAACAGTAGTTGGGATTTGGTTCAGTACCATAAGTTGTGTTGTGCTATTTATTTCCATTTTGTACACAGTATAAATATTCATAATGGATATTATTCAGGATTATCATAGTGCAGGATTTACAATTCAACTGTTAGTCATAACATAACACTAGAATTCCAATATAGTGCTAATTTGAGTCTTCAGCTTGGGAGTAGGTCGGTATTAGATTTGTACAGATTGGCTGCAATTTAATTGGTTGGAATGTCTCTATTCATAAGGTCAAAGTTGAATCACATTATAATATAGTAGTTATTGTATGCGTGATCTATCTTGTGACAGTATTTCTCTGCGACCTTCACAGTTTACGCTACAGTAGTGCTGAGAGTAGAGAGGGCAGAGTAGAAAGTAGAGCAGAGACTTGCTGTCTCATTCAACTTGTGACCTGCAGCTAGATAGGTTGAGTATACTTGATATAGCTAATAGTAAACTGAAGGTGGTAACCCTGTATCAGTGGCTCGAGCCTTTCTGTTATGTAATATCAGATTTTGGTGTTGTACACATCTGTTGTGGAGTAAAACCTTGATATACTAAATAAATGTTAGATATTACATAGATGTTACACTTTTTATACGCAACTTGAAGCAATGCAATGATTATGTAACATTTTTAATGAACTACTTAGCTTTATGGAATAATTTTATTTAATTTAAAACATACACTTTTGGGAATTCAGATTTGCGTTTGCAATCATACACTGTAGTTTTGCATTTTACCCATGTTGTCATGTAAAATAATTTTACATGTTATGGTCTTGATGGTTTGTTACTATGCAATCGACTCCTCGCTCGCGTTGATTAGGTTATAATATCCTCTGATTTAGGGGATTTGATCTAGAATTTGTTGCGATCAGTTTCGTTGTTGATATTTGGTTGTAATGTTAGGAGAATTTTCGTTTTAATAGGCAACAGGGCAACCACTTTATCAGTCAGTGTAAATGCTTTGTTTAGCCCTCTGGTTTGATATTCACCAAACTACACCACAGTTCTCCCAACACACAGCTCTTTGAGTCTTATCAGTGTGTGGTACTTGGAAGGCTTCAACCCTTATCATTGTTCAAATTTAGTATCCTTGGTGAGAGCTGTCTCCATGAAATTCCTTATCAACTCTCTACTTTATAAAGTGGTTTTCTGTTTACTCATATAATATTAGTATGTGCTCTAACAGCCATGTCATGTGAATTAGCCCATAGGGTGTGTTCACAGTCACTCACACACCATATGCTCGGATACAGTGCTAGAGGTCGGCCCTCATTTCATACTCGCCTCCGGTGGTGGAAAGGAAGGTGCTCTGCACAGTGCAGGGCATTCACCTTATTCCAGGGACTGCGTGCGTATGGCAGTGGAGAAGTTGGAACTCTTCATAAAGTCTATAGATGAGATTCAACTCCTCCAACTGCTTTATGTCTGCACTCGATACTCCAAGCCGCAGCTCACTGGTAGCTACAACCATAGATACAACAGTGCAGCATCAACAGTAGTGCTTTGTCTGCTGCGACATACTGTGTAGTACAACCAGTATAGTACAACCAGTAGCAATCTACAATAGCAGTGTGAGTAAATCATCGCTGGGAAAGAAGTCTGCTTAGCTCAGGCATAACAGCGTCCTGACAGAGGAATGTGGGCATAACCTCATCAATCTACTAATATTGACTTTAATGTTCACTGTGGTACAATTTATTGACAGCTACCAAGACTATTATTCACTTCTGGTTTTATGCTACCGATTGTGCTGTGATAATGCATTCATGTTTTACTATTATCGTATTTTTAAAAAGAATTTATGCTGTACTTTTTAGTGTGAAATAGAATTATTTGTTTGAAATATATTTGAAATACACCTCACCACAAATGTGTTATAGTGGATATCAATGCAATAGGCCCTAATGTTGGAGTTGGGACTGTCAAGCTATAAACCGATGCTGTGATATATTGTTGTAGGCCTACAATATAATTGTTACTACACCCATGCTCCATACTAGAACTACTAGATCCCACTACTACCTCGACTACTTATTATTACAAAGTGAAGCAATATCATTATAATAAAGGAATTAATCACCCAAGCTTCAGATATAATTTCCTTATAAAACCATCAGCCTTTTTCTTGACTATATTGTCTGTTACAAATAAAGTGATACATAAAACTGGTATCATTATGGTGTCCAAGATAAATAACCTATATACCATTATATATGCAACATTCTCCAGCCTATCATAATAATCTTATGTAACCTATGACACAGCTACATGTATAATACTTTATTGGTGGTCAATTACTATACAACTTGTCAGTGTTCTCTTTGAAACACAGACCAACATTACATGGAATTTGATCAGTCAACTTGGATACTTCATCTGAATTGATACTTTCAATTTGGTGCCAAAGTTCCATTAGACTGTAAAGCATAGACTGTGATACAGCTATAATATTCTTATGCAATATATAGACTTGTACATGCAGTCAGGTGAATGTCGTTGGGAACACATGCTACTAGGAGGCATGACAATTGACAATGTAGTTAGAGAAGGCTCAGCTACAATTCAATGGTCCTGTGTTTATAATAATACCTCTTATCTGCAGAAACTTAGCATAGCAATGTTCCATAAATTAACTTAATACAAACACTAGTAAGATAAAAGACTAGGACAAACTGGCCTATTGAGTTTGAAGTAGCTGGCTCAATGTGATAAGCTAGACATTGTTACTAGATACTCGTTTGTAATGGAATATTCTAACTCATCCTGTACATGCTAGTAGAAGAACAGCCGGCATCAGAGCTTGTGTCAAATATACACTGTAGGCATAATAGCAGTATGAAAGAGTAAATTATAAGGGTACCTGCATAAGCCTATTCCTATGCTAGCTAAAATATCAGAGTTGTAGTTTTATCTACAGCAATAATGGCTTGTCACCACACACCACTGTCACCATTGATAGCGACCTATGCCACATGGACAACTGTTGCATTACTTTAGCTTTAGCATGTCCACTCTCTTTGTGGACTTGTTCATCACTTCACCACTCTCACTACTACTGTTTCGCAAAATTGTTAAAAATAGCTCCACATAAGCAAACTGATCATCCTACAACTACGGTCTGCAACAGGTGGATTATTCTTTGCATGTGAAAAGGCGTGCAAATTGTTTATAAATAGCTGTTGGTATCAGGGTGCTTTACATTTTCATTTATGTGAAATGTGACGTCTCCTCAAAAAATAAATTCGAATCAGTTTGTGTTCAACTTGTGACCAGGATGACTGGGATAAGAAAGTGGTAGTCTGTATGTGGTTGTCCTACTTTGAGAGTTTAGTATGCTAGTACTGCTCCCATTCCCAGCAGGACCATTTTCCTACTCATCAATCAGCACAAGTAACTGGAGTCAGTGAGTTGTCACTTCATCCATATAATTATTCAGTGACAGTCTCCGTAATATACATTACATGTACATTCTGTTAAATAACACACATATGTTGTACATATTATCACAGGCCTACATGACATTACAATCGTATAGATTACACAGATTTATGTAATAATGTGTTTTCAAGCTGTTCTGACATTCAATTAACTGTCTGTTGAATGAATACATGACTGAAATTCAAAATTGCATACAAGCTAATGATATAAACATAGCTTACAATGTAGTAACTCCTTATTTATGGGAATAGAATAACATTAAATATATATAATGTATGGTTATCCAACAACTGGTCATGAATTTCATGTAAATACTAATTATAGAATGCTGCACAAACATGATGAGGGGGGCGTTTCTCTGGGTGAGGTATTTGATATACCACTGACTTGATGTTCGGGATTTTTAGGCAGTGGTTTCCCAAGTGAAATTTTATAAGCTTAGTTGATAAAGAAGTAAAAGGAAACTGCACAATGAACTTTTGTGTTTGCATATAGTATAGGGTCTATCTTTGAAAACAAGGACTACTTTTATCAGCTACTAAACTGCTGTGGCGTTGTCCTGGTACTATTACTAACTCGGACCTTGTAGTTTGCAGCGAGTCCAGTCCTGGTGGTTGTCTCTCATGCATTTTCAAATGGCTCATTGTCATGGCCTGAAAGTAGTAAATTCTTTTGTTGGAATCATTTTTGCTTTGATGAAGCCATTAGACGTCCCAAAGCCATTAGTAGCCAAGTTGAGATACAATACTTTTACTGTCTGTGACAGACTATGATGCATAGTCTGCTTTGTAGTTGGGGAACATAAATAATATTTAGGACATGTATACATACATAATCCTTCTATTCGCCTAACTGCTTTCCACCACTCAAAAAATTACTGCTGCTCAATATACCATGCAACCATTATTCTGCCTTGTAACTCTTTTGTGCTAGCCAAATTTTAATTGATGAATAAGACTGTTTCTGTTGTTGGATGAAGTTCGTGCTTCTAGTCGGTTCCGATAAGCGGTTCCATAGGAGAGAATGATGTTTGAATGAAGTATTATAATCTGAAAGAGAAAGTTGTTGGTCCAGGTGGTACCAATGGATTATATTTAAGATTGTAATGTCACAATAACATATTCTCTTCCCTGCCTTACCATGCCATAAAATCCCTTGAGATAATCTGGCTAAGGTTTTGAAACAGCAGTGTACAGCAGTGCATAAAATTTGCATTAGACAAACAGTTACATGTTCATCTACAGACTGTAAGATCTCTGAAGGCGTTCATGCTGATGTAACAATAGAACAGAAACAGTATTATTTTATAAGTTCAATGATCTCTAATAGGATTGATACTGATGCAGCTGTGTATCCATCGTGACTTAGACACTGAGTGGTGATGATGACATGGCATTATTTTAGTATAATGTGGTGATAAGACAAGTTTTTACTAGTCATGGGCTAAGTCCTAGTGACCATAATCAGTGATGTAACATAAATGAATTTATATCGCATAGTGTAATGCCATTATAGAAAGGTTACCATGTGGACATGTACTAGTTGTATGTATCTACACATATGTAGAGTATTACACACTGCATCAAACAGTTGGCATATATAACTTTTATGCTCTCGTTTATTATTGTAAAACTATATAATGTCAAATTTGCATGTCTGAAAAGTCAATAAATCCTTGTAACTTGTCCAGTCTAGACAATAGGAGTTAGTAACAGTCGTGTGAAGTAGTGATGTCTAGATAACTCGATGTCTCTTTTGAAACTTAAAACTTTTAGGCATAATTTTTTGAGCTAGGTGGCTAGTTTCCAATCTTCTTGATAAAACTACTATTATATAAAACAGCACCTCAAAAAGTACAATTAAAATTTTGGGCCGACTTTATTCAAATTTTTTAGCCAACCCTTTGAGCTTGGGCCAAAGATCAATAATAAACAATGTCCATATAATAGTTAAGAAGTTGTCTGCACTATACTCAGATACACATAATAATACATGTAGGTACATGTAGGTAGCTAATAAGAAGGTTAATAATGCTGGAGGTCCTGAACAACTATGACTAATACCTCATTTGGACTCTTTCCAGCTTAGAAATTTCATTTTTCCGCTCATATGGTGTATTGTATGAGGGATAGCCCTATTGATCACCAGCTAGCTCTTTCTTTCCTATCCTACTAGAAATAGAAACTACATAAAGTAGGCAACTTAGTTGAAAATACAAAGGAGTTATATATATTGTACATTCTATTCTCTAGTTGTTCTTGTTGCCGCGATTATCATCCTATGTCATTTGTAGTGTCTCCTCGCCCCACTATATATTACATGTTACTCTTCTGTAGCTGTTCCCTGTGGACAAGAGATGCATTACTTTACTGGTTACCCTGGACCATCTACTCAAATACTGTACTCCTGTGAACAGAACTTCCATGTCCAGGTAAGTACAGCATATCCACTCCTGGTTTACTACTATGTTAACTTACTACTGCTAGTATATGGTATACCATGATCTGCTACGATATACAGTGCTATTATACTAGACCAAACTACATTCCAAATCTACCAGTGAGTTGTAGCTAGGTTCACCACAGCTACTAAGTCCAGCTGCTGATGTTTAGACAGAAACCCTAATGGGTCACACATCTGAGGCTAGAGACTTGAGAGTTTCTATGTGTAGTCCATTTACATACATATACTTTTAGCTTCAAGTCGTGGTGATAATGTTTTGCTTCAAGTCGTGGTGTTACTGTTTAGCTTCAAGTCGTGGTGTTACTGTTTTGCGGTGTTTGTAGCTCTCTGGTGTCGGGTAAGCACGAGAAGCTGTCAGGCAGTGAGTATGAGGATACGGCACAAGATATGAGTAGAGTGAAAGAGATTCCCTTTACTTTCTCTGTAATAGAACTGCTGCCTCTGTGTCAACAAGTGGAAATACTTCTGCCTACCTACCACCAACTCAATAGTATGTATGATGTTTGGTAATTTTGACTATCATTGCATTGCAGGTATATAATGTACTGGTAAATGCATAAGTCATTCTAATATTTTTCCATTGTGATCTCATTTCGAGAGTTATGTTTTTCTCCATATTACTGTAGATAGTGGAGATATTTTAAAGACACCAAGGAGCATGCCCAGCACCACTAGCACAGCTAGTAGTTTGTGTGACGCTACTAACAACATCCTGTTTGGTCTCGTCACTCAAGAGCTAGAGAAACACTCGGAGGCTTACGAGATGGAGCTCACTGCAGACGAATGTGCTAAGTTTATGGAACAGGTAGCACTTTCCCTCTACATGACTTGTGTCTCTGCACATGCACGGGCTGAGCATGTGCCACCTATGGCTCAGATACCTTGTCACTGCATTACCTAATCGTCGGTTTAGATTCTTGAAAATAGATATTTTTTGTATATGTTATGTATAGAATATGCTATTGAACTGCAACGAACATATTGTATTTGCATTGTCTCTGGTAGTGACTAGACTCAAGTCATTGTCTTGTGTTCAGGTCCAAAACAGACCAAGAGACATCTCTTCATCAGGATATTCTCTACCGTTTGAGTGGAAAAGAGATGAGCACATTTCACAACCGGAGCCAGCTCTCTTTACAGACAGGGATAAGGCTTCTCCCTCCGTCAACAGCACTGCTAGAAGGTATGTTTGTCCATGTACAGGCTGACAATTAGAAGGTATTTGCATGTATGTACATTGCATAGGCTGACAATTAGAAGGTATCTGCATGTATGTACAATGTATAGGCTGACAATTCGAAGGTATGTTTGTCCATGTACAGGCTGATAATTCTAAGGTATCTATGTCTCATGATGTTTGCATACCATTATGGTTGGTCAGGATTGTGCCATATATGTACAGTTTGGAAAGGTTCTGCTTGTGAGCCTTTCAGACAAGGAAGCCTTCCTTCATCCTACATAGCTATGCTCCTCAATCGGTGCAGACAGAATACTAAAAGGTGGTGTTGGCAACCTTGAGTATACTGTATCCTCATTCACTCCTTTAGCTCAGCTGAGACGAAAGGTTCGTTCTCCGACAGGGGTGGATGTAGTCTAATCGACTCACCGACCACTACTCTGAACAGAACTAGTCCTAACACAGAGTTTGATGAACAGGAAGGGGAGGAGATACCCGACTGGAAGTGCTACTGTTTCCCCGACACCAGGAAAACTGACAAGGGAGGAGCCATCAACACTGTCACGATACTTTTCCTACCCGCTTCTTACCGAGACTTATCTATGATATGTCCACAAAACCAAAGACGTGAAGGTCAGTCTATTCTACTTGACAGTGTGTGATTGAATCATTGAGAGTACCAGCGGTTGTGGGTTATTATTATATACTTATCTTCAAAGCAACTGTTAGAAGTAGTTAGTTGTTTCTGAACCCTAATGTTCTGTAATGCACCTGTCTATGTGTTTGAATTTGGATAAAACAAGATTAAATATTTTGTTTCATTTCTAGACAACAAAGAGAGAGTTGAGGGGGAAGCAGACTCCACCGATGTCCAGTCGGGTACTGATGTTCCTCCCCTCAACCTGGATGAAACATCATCTTGCTCTCAGTCTACTGATTTGGCCCAGCAATCACTATCTCTACCCATTTATATATATCGCTGCTCTAAGTCTCTTCTCGTGGAGAGACTTGTAAATAACAAACCACACCAACCTCAGCCTGATGAGTACATTGTAAGTTATACATCGTTGCCTAGGTAACACATGTATGCTGGAAATATGTACATGTTTGGTGTGTAACTAATTGTGCAAATCAATCAACAAATTTACAAATGAATTTTACAGTTTTGTAGTTTTATTGTATACAACTGTGCACTTTATATTTCAACAGTATAGGCATAGTTTCACCATTTAGAAGTTGTGCTCTCTTGGTAAAACGACTGCAGAGGTGGGTAACTCTCATTAATAGTGAATTCGAAATGGTTTTTATTCACAGGACATGAGGCAGACCTCAGTAGGAGTGGTGGGTCGGGAAAGTAAGCTATCGTACCGTTCTGATAAATCCGATGAGAGTGAAGGGTACAATTTTTCACCTCCCTATAGGCGGAGGCACCGTAATGAATCCAGCGGCTCCAGACCCTCCTTCAGCAGAACTCACTCCGTTGACATATCAAACACCTTGCTTATAGATTTTTGTGATGATATGTTCTATAGGAGCTTTGTCTCAGGTAATATCCATCTTCTCTCTAGCAGTCATTGGCATTTTTCTAACATTGGATTTCATCGAGCTATATTGTTTTAATTAACAACTAACTCTGTGTTCCCAGTAAGATATTCTCATTAGTAATAGTCAAATAATAGTTCAGTTACTAACAGTAGCAGTGCGACTGTAGGACCAATTCTTAGCTGAAACCACTTGCATGCGTTGTATGTTTACAGGTGTGTTCCACAGTTTACAAAGGGGCTACCATATAGCCAATAATGACATTGAGTTGGCAATCAGTAGGTGTATACAGAGTAACATATGTGAAGTAAAGCTCACCGACTTCCTCCGTCATGTCTGCTCTCACATGTGTCCAGCGAGCCCCACTGACAACCACCCGACAGACCAGGTGTTTGCTGACTCTACCAGTCAAGGTCACGGTCATGCTACTAAGAGTGTCACCTTTCAGAGCAACACTCCTCCACAGGTGCCAGTTGGGCAGGCTGATGTGGTAAAACCAGATAGGAGGTAATTACTACTTCACAAAGTTGCATGTACTATTTACTTTTGTAATGCAGAGTTATCTGCTCCTTTTTATTTTTTCAGCGTCTTGGGGGTGAATGGCTGGCAATGCCAGGCCATTTACATCTATGACTATTTTGCACTAGTCATAAACCAAACATATTTTTGATGTATGTGGTGGGCGACTAGAACGCCATTATATTTTACATTTATTATTTTTTAAAATAAATTATTTTATGTGATGGCACCTAGGATGCAATTTCCTCCCACCAGTGTTTGGTGTGATGGCGCCTAAGACGCAATTTCTTGCAATTTCCTCTTAAGAGTGTTTGGGAGTGTTTGGGGAGAATGTAATGATATCTTTCTTCCTGCTGGTGTAAAGGAGAAATGACCACTGTGGTGGTCTAGTTGTGGGCTAGCTATACACATGCAAGCTAGGAAAAAAGCCTTGAAACAAGCCGAGGCCTACTCAATTGTTTCCTTATCTTCACAGAACAAGGAGACATGACTCCAAGACTAATCAAAGAAAATATAATTTTGGAACAAAATTGTTGCATATTCCTTTTATTTTCCTTTCATTTCACTAACTTTTGTCTCTGGTCCTATATTGGTTGACACTTCCCTGGCTCTATTCGTTGTCTCCAGCTACAGACAACTGCATATACATTATATTAGCTGAGTCCTGAAATAATTTACTACTTTAATTTAATAACTTCCAGAGTTACACCCTGTCTCAAACTCGGAGATTTTACTGAAATTTAATTCATCGTATGGAAGTTTCACAACTAAAAAGAACACTGTCCGTATAAACATTCTATTGTATATCTACCTGCAGTTGTTCACCAGATAACGCTAATCGTACCTCCAATTTACGGTCACCTGTGACTGTCAGACTGCCTATCTCAGCTCTCAAAGACAGGAAGTGCACCTCTATGGCGTCTGCCCAGAGAATCAAGAATAAATTTGCAGATGTCATGGACAAATGGTTCAAACCCATATCTACTTGTGGGGACGTGTTCTACTACTGCCCTCCCCAGTCACTGGATGTGGTAAGTGTACTCAGTCTCTGGAAATACTTACTAGGAAAGCAGGGTTACACATATACTTTATGTACTCATGTACATGTACTGGTTTTATTCTTTACCTCATATTATCAGACTAATGGTGGTAATCACTTTATAGATGTCTGGCTACATGTAGGTTATCCTGCTTACAATTCAAAGAATGCCAAAATGGCCAAGTTTTACATTACATACTTCATATGTCTGTCTAGTATTTGAACCCACATATTTATACTAAGTTGGTTGTAATTAGCTGTGGTACTGGTCCAATGGGTCTGATGATGTAAGTATGTTTGGTTGCTGCTCTTTTCCTTAGTTTCGCCTTTATTTTGACTTAAACTTCAACACAAGCATATTTCTGTTAAAACGTCTACACACACACACCAGGTATATGGAGTACGAGTATATACACAGTATACGGTGTGTGTTGCTGTGGTATACATGTTATGTACCTTTTAGCTCTTACATCAATCACATACGTGTATTATAATCTGTTTCACTTTGTGTGCAGACGCATGGTGTCTTGTTAACACATTATGTGATCTTGTTACTGTATTCCACACCTGCCACTGCATCATAACCGTTGTTTTATTACAGCTGTAGCAGGGAGAATTTCCTAATTCCACTTCAGTTATTTTCATACATAGTATAGTACAATAAATATATACATGTACATGTGCATTGTATGTCACTAGCCCTAAGTGTATATTTTTCAAAATTTGTGTGGTTTTGTAGCTATTTTTAGATGTTAATTTACCTTTGTATTAATTTTAAGTGGTTTTTGTGATATCTGCTATTTTGTGTTTTGGCTTGCTGTGATTGTATAGGAGGATCCGAAGACGGGTGGCTTACAATCTGATGAGTTCTTTGGAGACATGGAGGATGACGCTCAGCAGTTGAACATGAGGCTATCTCACTCGCTTTCCATGGAGTCTCGTGATATGACAGACTCAATAGCCAGCACTAGACCTCTCTTTGTCTACCTAACAGCTACCATACACAATGAGAGGGTGCACCAACCCGTCCCCTCTATTCCAGTCTGTCTGTGTAAGCTCTATGTCTGTAATATATTATTTATGTGATGCATCATTGTGTTATACTAAGGTGTGTGTAAAATGCAGCCCAAATTGTTTAGCTGCTTGTGGTTTTGACTACTAGGTGATCTGGAGGAAGCGTTCGCAGGTAAAGAGGCCATCGATGTTCGATCAAACACGGCTAAGATTACACTTGATATTATCTGCATGACTCTGTCCAATGAGGCTAGCACGTATGAAGATACAGGTGAACAGTACAATGAGGGGGGCGTCAGGCAGACTAGATTCAGCACAACCATCAGCGAGGACGGCAATGCTGAGCTGGAGAAAGGTATCTTGTCTATTTGTAATTTTGTTTAGAAAACTGCGTTTTGGATTCCATTAAATGCAGTCTTTATTCTGACCGCTTTCCAGGTTTGTTACAAAATACATGTATATCAAAAGATATACACATGGCATGTGTTATAAGAAGGAGTGCATAGGGAGCCACATGAGTTATGATCTCCTTATTCCAGAAAACTCATTGACTCAAAGTCTCCTTAGTATTTGCTACAAAAGGATAAAATTTATACGAGTCTGTTACCCTATTCACATGGTTGGTATGTAGAAATGAAGGATGCACTGGCAAGTTGTCTAGAAGGCATTGAGTGGTTGGTTCGAGATGAGATTGCTGCAGCAATGAGAACTTCCAACTGTATTAACAAGGAAACGTTGAAGATGGTATCAGAGCATGTGAAAAACAGCCCGAACGAGAAATCTTGTAAATATGCTAAAGAGAAGCTGAGATATGTGTTTGGACCAGAGACTAGCCATCCAATGTTCCTTGAGGTACTCCTACTTGTACTATGATAATATCTCTCTTGAGGTACTCCTACTTGTACTATGATAGCATCTCTCTTGGGGTACTCCTACTTGTACTATGATAGTATCTCTCTTGAGGTACTCCTACTTGTACTATGATAGTATTTCTCTTGAGGTACTCCTACTTGTACTATGATAATATCTCTGAGTTCTACTACCATTATTTACTGTTCCACATATTTATACACCTGGACAACACGAATGCAAAAATTCAAGTCAGGTAATATTTAGAGGATTGTAGTACGCTACATGTATACACCTATAATACATGTATACATGTGTGTATATGTATGTACATGTACATTGTATATGTGCATGTATGTACATGTACATTGTATATGTGCATGTATGTACATGTACATTGTATATGTATATGTATGTACATGTACATTGTATATGTATATGTATGTACATGTACATTGTATATGTATATGTATGTACATGTACATTGTATATGTATATGTATGTACATGTACATTGTATATGTGCATGTATGTACATATACATTGTATATGTATATGTATGTACATGTACATTGTATATGTTTGGTTGTAGGAGTTTGTAAGGATGAATGTTACTGGTTACCAGCTGATAGAATGTGCAGACTATTACTATCTCAGCATAGACAGGGCTAGACTAAAGACTGTTAATTCACAGAATCTACAGAGTCTGCAGAATCTGGAGAATGTGGCTGACATACTGCATGGTATAAACAAACACAGTTCTCCTGCTGCTGATGACCGCTCTACTTCTAATCATATAGGTAGGTCAGCATTGTGTCTAAGGTATCATATAGATAGGTCAGCATTGTGTCTAAGGTATCATATAGATAGGTCAGCATTGTGTCTAAGGTATCATATAGATAGGTCAGCATTGTCATTACCATGCATATAGATAAAATTAGTGTAATTAGTTATCTACATTTAGGATAAGAACTTGGTATATATATTGTATATTATATATACAGTGTATATATATATATACATGTAGCTCAGTCTCTATATTCACTCTGCATGTTATTAGATATGGACACCAGTGTAGAAATACTTACATGTTATTAGATATGGACACCAGTGTAGAAATACTTACATGTTATTAGATATGGACACTAGTGTAGAAATACTTACATGTTATTAGATATGGACACCAGTATAGAAATACTTACATGTTATTAGATATGGACACCAGTGTAGAAATACTTACATGTTATTAGATATGGACATTAGTGTAGAAATACTTACATGTTATTAGATATGGACACCAGTGTAGAAATACTTACATGTTATTAGATATGGACACCAGTGTAGAAATACTTACATGTTATTAGATATGGACACTAGTGTAGAAATACTTACATGTTATTAGATATGGACACTAGTGTAGAAATACTTACATGTTATTAGATATGGACACTAGTGTAGAAATACTTACATGTTATTAGATATGGACACTAGTGTAGAAATACTTACATGTTATTAGATATGGACACTAGTGTAGAAATACTTACATGCTATTAGATATGGACACCAGTATAGAAATACTTACATGTTATTAGATATGGACACTAGTGTAGAAATACTTACATGTTATTAGATATGGACACTAGTGTAGAAATACTTACATGTTATTAGATATGGACACTAGTGTAGAAATACTTACATGTTATTAGATATGGACACTAGTGTAGAAATACTTACATGTTATTAGATATGGACACTAGTGTAGAAATACTTACATGCTATTAGATATGGACACCAGTATAGAAATACTTACATGTTATTAGATATGGACACTAGTGTAGAAATACTTACATGTTATTAGATATGGACACTAGTGTAGAAATACTTACATGTTATTAGATATGGACACTAGTGTAGAAATACTTACATGTTATTAGATATGGACACTAGTGTAGAAATACTTACATGTTATTAGATATGGACACCAGTGTAGAAATACTTACATGTTATTAGATATGGACACCAGTGTAGAAATACTTACAAGTGATGCGAGACCCAGTCCTAAGTTACCAACAGCTCGAAGTAACTCACTTCCACGACAGCAACTAGACACTGCTTGGTGTCCAACCTTTATGATGCCTGCTGAGACTGTAGATGCCCAATCCCTTGATAATGAAGAGGACAGTTGTAGTGACAGTGTGGTGGTGAGTACTAGCAGGTGCTATAAATAATAGTAACAATGTGATAGTGGTAGTGTGGTAGGTCCTATAGGTTGTAGTGGTAGTGGCACTGTGGTTGGTACTATCAGTTATAGCACGGCAGTTTCTGATGTTATTAATTTTGATCATCTTGTAATTTCTAATTTGGCTATGAAGGTGTTGAAGGATGATATGGATGAGGAAGACATGACTAGCCCCATCCCCATATCAGGTAGAAGTGGGAACAGCCATGCCTCTGGTGCTGAGGCAGATGACAGTGGGAATCCCTTGGAAAGGGAGACAATCCTGAATAGTCTTCCTCGGGGTAACCCCATAGATCACTGGAACAGGTGCGTGATGAACCACGACATTCTAAATGCTATCATCATATTCTTATATGTTATTCATAACTGTGAATTTAGAGCATACACATATAACCTTACATATTATGTGCTGTATGTACTGTGTACATTGTATGCTCCTTATGTACTGTATATGCTCTATGCACGGCAAGTACTGTATATACTGTATGCACCGTACGTACTGTATGTACTGTATAGACTGTATGCACTGCATGTACTGTATATAATGCATGTACTGTATATACTATATGCACTGCATGTACTGTATGTACTGTATGCGCCGTACGTACTGTATATTATACTGTATGCACTGCATGTACTGTATGCACCATACGTACTGTATATACTCTATGCATGCACTGCATGTACTGTATGTACTCTGTTGTTGACAGAGATGAAGATGAGTATGGAAGTAAGTGTGGATCCTTACCGAAGGCATTCAGCTCTTGTAATGTCAACAGTGATTGCTCGTCTGGCCGTAAGATATTAAAACGTGTCGCAAGTGGCCCTCATGACCTTCACTCCTCAGATTTCTCAAGTAAACCTAAAATCAGGTTTGTATATCTAGTCACATGACTTCCTCGTGGTGTATAATACATGTACTCAATATAAGGATCATTGCTTGAACCGGGTAGGATACAATATAACTAAATGCTACCAATAAGCATACTGTCCTGTTCTCTATACATGTAAATGGTATATGCTGGGATTCCATTGCAGACATTGTAGCGAAGACACAGGAAGAAGTAAGAGAGCGACATTTGCTGCCAATGTACGTTCCCCTCCCACGACCTCCAACCCTTTCATGATGTCTATGAGAGAGTCAAGTGAACCTGAATCTGGTAGCAGATCACGTAATCCATCCGGACCACTCACTCCTGTCAGCATGAGGAACAATGGCTCAATGGGCAGCGGTACGTTTATACATGCTCTATTATGATACAGCTATATACACGTTTATATTGTATATACAATGTATACTTGTATATACACTCATATTCAATGTAATGTTATGTAAATGGTTCGAGGTTTTACGCAGCTCAGTTTCAGCTTTCAGTTTCAGTTTTCAGCTTAGTTTTCAGTTTTCTACTCTAGTCAAATAGTGTCAACAATGTTATGTTATATACTAAATAGGTTTCTGTTTAGCAGACAGTCGCTGATTGGTTAAAAATGAACTATACCAGTTTTAATAGACAAAGAATGTGAAATTATGCTTATTTTCTATGTGATCGATGGCCATAGCTTCAGCTCATTTGAGGGTGGGACAACTCCAGTGAGTCGCAAACAAATATCACATGTAGTCTTCAATGGGTGGACAATGTTGGGGGGGGGGTCATTGGTTTCAGTTCTAGTGAGTAAAATGATAACAGCTGCATTTACCGACTACTATTATGACATATTATATACTATTATATGTTTGGTATCTGTTCCACATTGTCCACAGCTTCAGATTCATCCTCATCTTCGGAGAGTGATCCAGGTAATGACACCCCTAGACTGCATTGTGTTGGATAAGCACAGCTTCATGTAAATTGCATTGTTTACTTACTGTGCCGTATTAGTACATCCCTGTAGATATGTGATGCTCCGGTAGGGTGGATTGTTGCAGGGGTGGCTACATATTGTTGCTTTTATTTAGTAGACATGGAGGAGCTGAATTAATATTCTTCGAGAATGAAAGCAATTGTCTAACCAAGTTGTAAATTTTGTTGCATTATTCATAGTTACACATATAACACATTTCCTTATTGAAAAACATGCAATAATTGTGTGGAATAATATTTATTAGCAATGAAAGGTTTTGCTTCTATTTCTGTTTATTCCATCCATAGACAACAGTAACACCAGTGTGACTGCAATTGCTGTGGTAGTCAACGATAACATATTAACTGAAATTTTATCTGTGTAGCTTTTAGTTAGTCCATTTTCCTGTTTGATGTTTGATGTTAATATAATTTTGTAAATGTTGTTGAATCAATTCTAGCACATGACACGAGATATTGTTTTTACGTGTGTCATTTTAATATAAATAGTTCTCACACGCCAAGCACCTTCATCAGAGCTCCCTTATATGGGCATCTTCTTTTCACATGCATGCATTTCATTGGTTGTCAGGTATTTGGTTTAAAATTGATAATAATAATATAAGTTCTTATACAATGCATGAGTCTGTAGAGGTAAAGGGCTGGAACTAGCTAACTATGATAACACTGATAATTATATGTACATATAAATCATGTTCTATCATGCACTGTCTACTTGTGCTATATACTCAGTCTAACATCAATCTAGGTGTCAGTCGAATGAGACTAATTGGTCATTTTGTGCCTATACTACATGTATATATCAGACTATCAATATTTCTCTCTCTGCACACAGGTTATGAGGCTGACTTTAGTGATGAGGAGGGGACTGGTGGAGGACTCTCTCTTGTTGATATGGGAACGAGAAGCCATCAGATGCCCGATTTCTGGCTTATCATGCAAGTCGTATCAAATGACTCGGATAGTCACACGCAGGTAAACAAACCATCTAACCTCAGGCCAGCCCAAGTAGACGTAGACACTGACTACAGAGTTGATGTGTTCTTCCACACTAGGTAAGCTGAAATGGTGGTTTTAATTAGTGGAGGAGGAGGTATATTTCTTATTTCTATTGTGTGTTTTTGCCCAAATATTGTATAAACTATTATATCAGAAAATTACTGTGGCTGATTTCTGCCACACAGTGTAAAACTAAATTGCGATTTACATGATACTGAATCCTAAAATAAATGAAATAAAAATTAAATTCACCTGAAATAAAATAAATCATGTGAAACTAAACTGAAAGTTAAATAAAATATGAAGTTCATATGAAACTGAAAGTGAACTCACATGAAACGAAAACGAAAAACGCCTGAAACCAAAATGCCAATTCACATGAAACAAAATTTATGGGGGCGTTACTTATTGTGGCAAAACGAAACTACACCTCCACCTTGGCGTAGAGATACACTTGCGTCTTTGAGATTATTGGGTATCATTAATAATTTGATATAGCAAATGTCATCAATTTAGTCCATTGATTTTTATATTTTCACATTATTATTGAAATACTCAAAATAAAGGAATTAGCACAAAATGAACAAATGTAGCAGTTAGTAATACTCTTGCAGTACTAATAAGATCAAGACTTGAGAGTATGAATGAATGAATGAATGAATATTTTGTAATAGTTTTAATGTAATATTAATAGTGATTTTGTAATTTTGCAGCAAAATTTATCATTAAATCACAAAAACTTTAAACAAGTTGTAAATATTTTTGATAAAATGTTATTATTTTTTTCGAGACTATCAAAATGTAATACTTATTTTTTATTAAAAATACTGTAAATACTCTCATAAAAGCGTGTTGTTACTAATATTCGCCTTCCTACAAGTAAGTTGATGAAATACATATTATACTTTTATTATTTGCATCTAAAGTAAACACCAAAATGCAATTAAAAATACCAAAATAATGGACTATTTTCTGTCACACCACTCATGTACTAAATGCAGTTTCGTTTTGTTGTTATGAGTAACACCCCCAATTTTCATTTCAGGTGAATTGCAATTTGGTTTCATGTGAGTTCACTTTCAGTTTCATATGAACTGCAAATTTTATTTAAATATCAGTTTGGTTTCACATGACTTATTTTATTTCAGGTAAATTTAATTTTTATTTCATTCATTTTAGGATTCAGTATCATGTAAATTGCAATTTAGTTTCACATTGTGTGGCAGAAATCGGCCACGGTAGAAAATTCTAATCATGCATGTGCATGTGCATGTATGTAAATAGTAAGCAAGATGGTTCAGCCAAGTCATCACTGATGTACCTGTACAATGTGTATTTATAGTTCAACCATGTACAATGTGTATTTATAGTTCAACCATGTACAATGTGTATTTATAGTTCAACCATGTACAATGTATAATAATCTAATAGATATACGTTTTTTGCTGTCAAATTTATCAGTGAAGAGGCGGAGAGGCACTTCTCAGATAGTCTCAAAGGTAACATACCCAAGGACCAGGTGTTTAACCGTGTCCTCGGTGAGATACGAAAGACTTGTAAACTGGTCAACCAGCGCCTGCTCCTCCGAGACCTGCATAACAAGCGAAGGTGAGCAAGGAAGGCAGAGATATGACTATACAATAAGTGTATTTGAATACACTTGTTATATATTTTGATATCAGTTAGTCAATGTGGTCTTCAAATTATTTTTTCTCCCACTTGCGTAGTATAATATTACTGTATGTGGTTTTACTGCATTTAGATGTGATGTGTTGCTGGAAGAGGATTGGGATGATGAGCTCATCTCTAATGAGAGTAAACAAGGCAGGAGACCCAATGACGGTTTGTATTATATACCTGTATATGTGAATCCGATATTTATATATACAATAGATGTAGGTCCAACTAGCCTTTTTGTCTACATGGAGATTTTCTAATGGTTTATAACTATTAGCAATTTATTCACTGTTGAATCTTTAAAATATGATCCACAGCCCTATGATAAAATCCTGCTCTGTAATAAACCCAGCAGGTCTCCTGTGTATATCATGTGTAATGGTTGTATGTCTTACCTGTTTTGTGCTGATTCTCAGACTCGGACGGAGACACTGAGCATGTGTCTGAAGAAGAATATCTGTATGCTAGGACAGAATTTCCACACGGCCACTTCAAGTGTGATCTGCAGTGGGAGAAGGTCTTTCATCTCAACCCGAGACTCAAAAGTGGTAAAAACAAAGCAAACGCTAACCGAGGTAAATGAGATGCTCCTGTCAACCTTCTACTTTAATATGTATCAACTGTATAATGTTGGCCATTTCGGTGTGTGTACATGTACCTGGTATGTATTTCAGGATTCCTTGGACTCAAAGCTGTGTTGAGTAATCTAGCCATCACCAACAGAAGTAACATGTTTGTCCATAAAGAGAACCAGACAGAGAACATCTTCTACCTGAGGTTTGCCTTTCATTCACTCTCACACTACCGTGCTATTTATATACTACTGGGCTGTTTCTTCATTCATTGACACTGTCTAAGTTGTCTTCTCATGTTATGTATATAGATTATCCGAGTGTGGTGATACCAAGTCAGATGTCTATGATGAGGCGAGGAGCTCAATGGGAGATTCCCACATAGCCTCTGCTTTGCTGTCTAGAAGTTCTTCTATAAGATCTATGTCTAGGTACAAAGAAGATAGTGACGTAAGTACCCCCTCCCACTTATACTCGTATAGTATGCTGTTTGTCCCTGCAATGGACAGACAACTCTTATGTGCACTATCAATTACGAGCTCACCTCGCTGTTTCATCTGCATGCTGTAATTTATAAAATTAATTTATAAAATTTATATTAATTTATAGAATTAGTAGAAACGCATCTGTCACATATCAATTTGACTCTGTATCGTCTCTTCATACCTCTCACACAGATGCTGTGAATTTTATCAATCTCATATTCTAGAGTTCACGGAGACAGTCTGTAGATGAGACGGAGGATACTCAATCCATGGCGTCTGGTAGGACATCAGTGTTCAAACGCCACCATTCCACTGATGATGGCATTAAACTCTCAGTCTATGGCATTGACCCTGTTGGTACGTCGGCTCTCCAGTGCAAACATAAATTCCTTTCTTTCATGATTCACTGTTCTAGGACTTGTACACAGTTGTATAAAGGTGACTGTGTTCCATGTATTACTGAGTGAATGCATACTTCCATTCTAGGTTCTGATATTAAAGTCGAACTGGTGAAGGTTCTGGAAGCTCGGCTAGACAAGACTATACTCGGAGAAATCGGCACTCTTCTATTTAGAAACCCAAACCACATGCTCACACCCCAAGATGTACAGGTTAGTTATAGTTTGTGAATGGAAGCTGTCTACTGCATCCAAATACACGCTACTACTAAAGTAGACTAATATATTTATATGCTTTGTAGAAAGGTTTACCAAAATTCCAGTCAATTGTATCAATATCAGACAATCATGTTAGGTCATGTTGCTTACTGTAATTATGCTATTTGTTATTGCATCACAGGTAAGTTGCACTTGCACAATCATGTAGTTTGTTATGGAAATTGTACATCTGAGTGTTATTGTAATAATATGTGTGACTGTAGTTTGTGCAGAAGAAGGAAGCCCCTACGGTGTCGCTCACTCTCAGCCTACCGGATGATGTGTTACATCATCAGACTGCAGTCCTGCACTACCTGCGCCAAAACCTGCTACTCCCTGACATCTTCTTCCATGCCAAGTACCAGGACAGTGACTACAAGTTTATGGACTACACTGAGTCAGTAGAGGGCGCTAGTCCTATGTTAGACTGTAATACTTTCCTCTTTAACAAATCTCCAGCCTATCAAAATGCAGGTATGTGCTGTTTGTACTGCGTAAAGATCCTTGTACATGCCTATGGAGTTGTTAGTTCTATACGTACGTTCCCTGCGTGATGTGACTATTGTATATGTGTCACTGCTGTTCACATGTAGTGTAGCGTATGTAGTGTACATGTAGTATCGTGCATGCATATAGTTTAATGTTAGGTGGTAGTCATGCCTGTACATGGTACAGGACAGCGTTATGTATACAGTATGTTCACGTCTAGGTCTCGCACTGATATATCTCCAGCTCATAGACAGCATGGGTCACCCTAAGAAACTTCTAGACTGTCCCAAACCAGATATGGACGGTTGGAAGAAGCTAAGCAAGTCTTCATTTGAAAGGTGAAAATTTTCTTCCTCTATTAATGTATTGCTTACATTGATATTCGCATAGGAAATTTAGAGAAGAACGTTTGCGACTAACCATAATACTGTGGAGCACTATTTTTCCTGTAGTATATGAATACATATTATTGTGTATAATACATGTACCATAAAACTTGTTTATGACCAAGAAGCGATTTACTGTATCTCAATTATATATGATAATAAATTAACTCTTGTAGACTGACTCAAGTGTGTAAAGTTCCCAGTGAGAAGTCGACTCCTAAATCAATGAGTACTGCTGCCTACATCAGGTTCAGGTAATGCTGGCCTTACTTTACTGTTATGATGCATCATACTCTCTACCTCCTGTGCAAGGTACAGATATATAACCACATGTTTACATAAAACGTACACCTACATGTGTGTTTATATTATATTACAGTATATGGTCGAGGGGAGAGATAGACATTAATGCACTGGAAAATCAGCTGACCACATGTGTTCGACACTCTCTATGTGACTTTGTGTGTGAATACTTTGCCTTTACAGCACCCCTGTGTGCTGTACCTGCCGACCTGCTAGCTGAAGCTCATAACTCTAGTCAACATTTCTCTTTACCCACCAAAGGTATACCTCTCATAATATGTACATACTACTCATAATATGTACAGCTACCTGCACACCAAAGGTATACCTCTCATAATATGTACAACTGCCTACATACTGGATAAATGTTGGTTTCAAATGTCTAGTTTGTGTTATTGGTGTGGGAAAAATATTCTTCCCTTGATGAACTGCAGAAACGTTGGTTCTATTGTTTCCAGTGGAAGATGCCCTTGGTTTAACATTGTGATTTTTGTTAGTTGTCTTCTCTTGAGAAAATTGTGCTAAAGGAGTTTTCCTCTCTTTCTCAACGCAAGCAACTCTTACACTTCCAAATTCTCCTTTTCTGGTTTAGGGTGTAATTTTTTAATCTTCAATCTTGAATCTGTAAAGTATTATTTACTGTATTATTTATTGCTTTATGCTGTATTTGTTTTGTGGTGTTGTATTGAATGTACTTATTCAAACTTCACATGAATTCTGTGGTTTTCATGTAGGTAACACAACTCCAAAGAACATGTCTAGCAAGCATACAACCCTCAGTAAAACTAAATCAACCTCCACAAGTGCTTTCTCATTCAACTTAGACCATGTGGCCATGAGGGAGCAAGTGTCCTCACCCACTCTTTCTGTAAGTAAATAACCCTTTGATCAAGGTTACCTTCCTCTGCTGTGTGCTGTGGTGAGAGGCAACATACATGTAATGTACTTCACTGGCGTTAGTACTCGTGAGTTAGTGCTGTTATGTATCATTTGTTAGCTAAGGTTTCAGCGTGCACCATATGGTAGCTAAGATGTTCGCGTCACTGTATGATAGGTAAGGTGTCAGCATCACTGTATGATAAGTGAGGTGTCAGCATGTATTATATGCTCTTACTTCAGGTTACTGACAGTATTGGTGATACTAGTAAGAGTAGCGTGCAGCAAGAGGTAGACAGATACATGTTTGGAGAGAAGGGGCACCTGCTACCATTCTACACAGATACCCTGATAGACTGGCTAGACTACTGTACTGGTCTGGGTAAGTTATCTTTCTTTCTGAGTCATGATGTACATGTATGTGCATTTATGTGATGAAATATCAGTAGATATTGCGTGCTTTCCAAGTCCACTGGCTATTTTGACGTTGCCATACCTTTACTTTCCAGTGTACCCTGTGAGCCTAAGTTAGACATGCATGGGTATATCTATATGTTACTGCCAACATATCAATTCTCTATTCCCATGTGTAACCATGTTGTAGGTATGCCAGCGCTGACTAAGGTATCGTGCGGTCTGCTCAATGATTGTATTGTTGACCCTGTCATGATGGAGTTTGAGTCAGTAGTACGAGATTTACCTGGAGTTAGTATTCAAGCCTTCCGGCTGGTGGAGAACCTGTATGTACCTTACCAGACATCAAAGAACCCTCTAGCTGTAAGTTCACGGTAACTGTTGGCACTTGACCAAATATATCTCTCTGGACCTGTGCGTATCAATGAAAACTAACCATAATAAAATGTGTGCTATTATTAT
This sequence comes from Bugulina stolonifera, assembly GCA_935421135.1. Lineage (NCBI taxonomy): Eukaryota > Metazoa > Bryozoa > Gymnolaemata > Cheilostomatida > Bugulidae > Bugulina > Bugulina stolonifera. The sequence continues at coordinate 33,373,407 of OW285187.1, forward strand.
ATTTTGCATCATAGTAAACACATGTTGCTCTGGAATACTTTAGAAGATCTGGAATTCATTTTTGCTGTGTATATCACAACATGAAGCATACCGTGCATTTGGTTGTATGTACCACTTGTTATGCACATTATATGTACCACTTGTTATGCACATTGTATGTACCACTTGTTATGCACATTGTATGTACCACTTGTTATGCAAATTGTATATACATGTACTATTTGCTATGCACATTGTATATACCACTTGTTATGCACATTGTATATATACATGTACCACTTATTGTGCACATTGTTGTATATTTTCAGGATAAAGCGGAATCTGAGGGTAATGAAGCTTTTAAACATCTGAACTCTCCGTACTCTGATCTTTCTGGTGGTCACATACTTACTGTGAGAAACAGACAACTCTGGATAGACAGTGTTATAGATGGGATGGATGATGACGGGTTCGGTATACTGACGCCCCAACCTAACTCACTTCCAAGAGGTATAGATCTAAGGCTATTGAGTTATGCGTGCACAATTGATATATAAATTTTGAGTATTGTGTATATAGATATTATTTTAAGAGACTGCTTAGTTGGATTATTAAACATATTCCTATGTTGGCAGAGAAGGCTACAGATGGGAGGGAAGGAGGTAAGTGTTCGTGTTTAGCCTAATACACAGCTATGTTTGCAGGCTATTCACTGCGGAGTGTTATTACATATGCTATATCAATAGGTGTCTTCGCGACCTCTTGGACGGACCCGGGTCGCAAATAAAAATTACAAGATGGCTGTCCGACCAAGGCCAGAAGGGCTATTGGCCTAGGATTTTACTTGGTCGGACGAAACCATCCCTAGCTCATCGGCACACCTGATTTCTTCGCGCGAAAACGAGGATTTTGCTTTTGGCCCAGGCCGGTGTGTTCGCGACCCTGTGACAGATGTCTGCCGGAAAATATTTTCGTAAATCGGCCTGGGTCTGAAGTTTAGGTCGCGAAGACACCTCATGTTCATTTACTAGTAGACACAGTAAACTAGATGTTTCAGCTAGCCTATCATATTCATGTTGAGTGAAGAGCCTCTATCTGGAAACTGCGCAGGCACAAGTCTCATGCTGTTTCTCATAGTTAACGTATACACGTAAACCACACCCACCTTTTCTCCACCATGGTTTCAACAGCTGTGTCAATTACTTAGTGCGCTGTGTTATCTCTCACCCAGCTACTGCGGACACCAGTTCATTCAATGTGTTCTAATTGCTGTTTGTTTGGCCCTTCAGTAGTGACACTGCCCTCATTAAAGGCAATGTTATTCACACAAACTTTTGTATCTTGTTTCACTGAAATTCAATACATGTTATTCCTTATGGCTTGAATGACTATCATTTTTTGGATGTAATTTAGGTAATAATTAGTGTATAATATTTTGTTATTATTTTAGCATTCGAAAATATGTGTATCACTTTATCTTAGTGTAGTCAGATGATGAGTTAATGTATATAAGTGTTTGTGGTGTTCTCTAGCAGCAAAGAACAATCAGAAGTTTCCCCCTGCTTACACTGGTTTAGACACATCACCCAATCTCAACAGCTCTCAGCCCTCTACCTCTTTCGAGAGACAACGTCTTCCCAGACAGCAGTTCCTCCTGCTGGTGATCAAGGTGAGTGGAATATTAAGTGCTATTCTAATAGTTACTACTGGGGATTCTATACTTTGTACTGATTATAGTTTCTTATCTGATTCTTCTCTACTCCAACACAGAATGGTAACCTGGATCTCTACTCCTACAATCTGGCAGATGGTAAGGACTCCATATTCCAAGATCGCATCATACAGAGTGCTAAGAACATACCACGCTGGAACAATGCTCGCTTCCACCTCCTCAACTCTGTGGCCCACCAGAAGATGGGCCTGTTTCAGCATGCCAGTATACAGGATGTACCCAAAGAGAAGCATTGCACGGTACTTCACTCTATTATTTACATATGCTCTCGATGGCAATCTATGTCATCATGTACTCTAATGTATTGCCAGCATGATTCTATATATTAGTTATTACTAGTTCAATAATTTTTATAAAGAGAGAACGTTCATTCATATACATTAAGCTGTGTTCCAGTGGCAGATGTGCTTCCACATAATATTATGATTGTTATTGTTATATCTATGGTGCAGCAGTTATTATGGAGACAGTTGAAGGAAAGATGGATATTAACGCTGTCCCACACTAGTACATGTACATGTATATCATATTCACATGGTGTTGGTCGAATTGCTGCACCTCTCACTCGTTGCATTTCTAAATACATGTAGCTACTATACATACATGTACATGTATATCGTATACTATATTATTTTCACCCACCAGGATAAAAACTTGTACACATCAACATGTGAAGAGACACGTCTGCTGGTTAAATCCTCTCGTCCTACGCTGGATAAACAAAGACCAAAACCTTCAGTCTTGCCTCCTGGTAGTAGACTGAGCAAAGCTGCACCAACTTCAACACCAGCTGGCTCCCTGGACAAAGTGTTTAGGGGGGTTAAACCTACCCGCCCCATGCATCTGAGTAAGACAGGACAGGAGAAGGATCCTATAATCAGACATGGCAGTCAACTGCTTGAAACTCATAAGAATGAGATCAGAGGTTAGTTGGGAAGTTATATATACACACCATATGCATGCATATCTATATACACATGTGCATTGTATATACATGTATATACAGACATGTATTCTGTGCATACCTACATATGCATGTACATATAGTACATATAATACATATAGTACATATAGTACATAATTAGTACATAGTATAGCACATATAGTACATAGCATAGTACATATAGTACATATTATAGTACATATTATAGTACATAATATTATAGTACATATTATAGTACATATTATAGTACATATTATAGTACATATTATAGTACATATTATAGTACATATTATAGTACATATAGTACATGTATAGTACATGTAGTACATATAGTACATAGTACATGCACGCATACTGTCAAATGTTGCCCTTTAGATGAGGAGAGAAGAAAAAATCTGGATAAACTGTATAACAGCTGGCTGGACAGACCAACTACAGAGATCAGTGAGGATCATTTGAACCTTCTCAAGCAGTCATCAAGGTTGGTGCACCATGTAGCCACCCCTCTTCTGCTCAGTCCTGCTTGGAGAACCAGGGCTATGAATCTTCCAAGAACTGTAGAGGAGCTGGATAGGATAGAAGAGTCTAAGATAGCAGCCTCTGTGAGTGGATATCAGTGTTCCTTTGGTAAAGCTGACTGCAACCATTAGCAGTTGGTGGCATCACAGCTTATTAACCTATTTAAAATTAGTCTAAATATTTTATTAGTCTCATGTGATTTTTCTAGAAGCAGAGATCAAGAAATAATTCTGGAGCAAGTGTGCGAAGTGGAAAGGCTGCTCTGGAAGCGAGGTCATCATCTGCAGGTGCCCGTGATTCACCTATAGTTGCAGTTACGCATAGCTATGAGGAAGAGACATGGCACGAGGAGATGAGGAACACATTTGTTAGCAACTACATGGACTATTTGAGAGAAACCCAGCAACCAGAGCAAGCGGAACAGTTTGACACGACCCTAGATGAGCTGAGATTCAGTACTATCAAGATACTCAGCCGACCACCTAGCAGGACGTATGCATTACATGTGCTCCTGTGTTGTTATTTGTATCATTTAGTATCTGACTTTCCATAGCAGGAGTTAGACACTCTCTAACTGGTAGAATTAGGCTGCTCTGTACATGTATATGGTTTAATATAATGTATAACTTAATCCTCTACACACTTGTAGATTTGCATTGCACCACAGGAAGCACTCGTCCGGAGGGTCGGGTACAGAACAGTTGGTCAGACGTCGTATCACAGATAGCCTGCAGATGAGCATGCATGGAGGAATCTTCCTTATAGAACTTTCCTTCCAAGAAGTTTACTTTGTGGTGAAACTCTATGCCTTCAGTTCTCCTCAACTTTCCATCTATAAACAGACCTACCACGCTGCCAAAAAGGTAGGAGTATCACGAGTCAGTTAAAATATACAAAGAAGATTGTGACAGTTCATCAAGTTAGATGCATTCTATTAATCTTTTGAAACTGATATACCTGATGACATCGTGTTGTAACATGTATTGTAGAATATGTACATGCTGAACTTCATTGAGATGTGTGATAGAGTGAGAGACAATACTCACTGCCACTCTTTCTCACACGACTTCCATCTCAGATCTGTACACAAGTTTGTGAAGAGTAACAAGGACTTTCACAACACTTACCATCTTGTCAACATGCTGCAAGACTTTGCCACTTACTACCAGGATGCTCCTCGATTCGCACGTAATGCTCTAGCACATGGTACGTGATTGGCACATACCTTTAGTCTGTTGTCTTACCCAGTGCTTATTAGGTCAGAATTGTTTGTGTCTACCAACTAGATGGGCATGTCTTTCTTATTGCAGATGTGTTAATGCTCAAGTCGACTAACAATCCCTGTAAGAGGCTGTACGACCATATACTGAAACATGAGAGCCCAGCCTTACTGACCATGAAGAAGATTGCTATGTGTGACGAAGATGAAATCGATAATAAGGTTTGTGTTCCTCTGATATTAAGCTGTTGCATTTATGATAATTATATCCCTACCTTGTCCATTTTTACAAATAATAGGCACTTATAATCTGTCGGTCTAAATAAAAAGTTGTCCTGACCCAGTTGTGATTATCTGCATAAAATGTGATTAATAACTTCCTAGTTCCAGGTGAGCTTGTAATTCTATAGTTACAGGAGTATTAATAGCCTTTATGAATCAATGATTTTCGTTGGCCAAAAATTGTCTAAAATTTGGAGTTATCTTTATCGGCCCTTTCACGCTATGGCTATCCGGGATTTAACTTTTGTGAAGTTATCTTCTCTCTTTGTTAATTGGTTACGTGGTGAATTTCAAGTGTTGCTAAAGTAAAAGTAGATGTCTTGTTTTTTATTGTTGAGTGATATTTTTAAAACGCTTTATTCTAACTATATTTGGTTACGTGGTGAATTTCAAGTGTTGCTAAAGTAAAAGTAGATGTCTTGTTTTTTATTGTTGAGTGATATTTTTAAAACGCTTTATTCTAACTATATTTGCACACTTTGACGAAGTTTAATTTTCATGTATAAATGATTTAAACGACTGTAAAGGTAACGGCTGAAGTCTCCACTCCTAAGGAAATAATTGCCCATTTTAAATCAATCAGTCGATTAATTTTTTATCATTCCAAACTGCATCTTTCAACTCTTACTCAATATTGTGTCGAATTAGTCTGTGTTTGGTTTTAAATTAAAATTTGAATGATCAAACTTAGCAAAACAGTGAGTAATCTTTAATGCTTTATTTATATTAAAGTAAAATTTAAACGATACGATAAAACAAATACACAAAATCATGTAAATCGAAACCATCTATTAGAATAGCAGTGGTAGGAGTAGCACCTGCTTTTGGTTTTGATTGTTAGCAGTGCAGTGTCTAATTATAAGATGCTTTATTGGCCAAAGAATTTAAGGATGTTTTTAATTTTAAAATCATCGACCGATGTTAACTACATCAACTGATAACACATGCCTTGATTAATTGTATTACTACACAATTGTATACTTTGTCATTTAGGAGGAATCGTGCGAGTACGCTTTAGTCTACCATGTTCTTATACAACATGGTAACCAGTCTCACCTGTCGAATAAGAAGTTACCCGAGTATGAAGCTAGTATTATCATTGCACACAACCATCATCCAGGTATTCCATGTTATGGCTCTAGTATTAGTCTGCAGGTTTATCTATGCCACCTCCGTGTTGTGTCAGCGATTAATAGGAAATGCGATTCATAGTTTGTTACCATTTGATTTAATTTCATTTCAACGTTATTATTATTTCGAGTTAGAAGGATTAATAGTGTAATGATTCTTCTTGCAGCTCAGAAACATCAAGCTGTTAAGAACAGGTTACATCTGGCATACTTTGTCGTACTTATCAATAAAGAACAACAGTTCCCAGTAAAGGTGGCGCCTCATCTGGTAGATAACCACAGCATGTTAGACATCAGTGTAGTTGATAGGCTGTCAGTGGACTCGGCTATCTCGTCTAGTGAGTCAAATATATATGTAGTTGTTGTCTAGTAGTACAGTGCTCTAATAGGACAAAGCAGGTGTACAGGTAGTTGTTGTTTACCAGTACAGTATTCCAGCCTAGGCAGGTAGACAATCTCATCGATAGTACAGAATCCCCAACAACTGACTGTCGAGTCCTTAAGAGCTTATTAGTGGGTCCATTAGAGTGGGGGAGAAACGTAGATCTCTCTCTCTCTCTCTCTAAGATAAATTTTGGATGAAGCTCTGAAATGTTACGATATATTTATGGACATTCATATGCATTTTAATATAGTGTCATTATTTTGCTAATGGTTTAGTTCGTCTGTCTCATCTTGGTTTGCACATATATGTTATGAATATCTGATAAACGCAGGTCCTGTGGGAATGGGCTACCTGCCAGAGAGGAGAGCTTCTGAACAGATCAGTGATACCTCACTGTATGCAGGAAGTCAGCCCTCTGTGTTCCACCTCCTGGCCACCCAGTGCAATAATGTCAAGTGAGTTCATATGGATTTATACAAGTATATGATTTGACTTTGTCATCTGTACACAAAACGTGCTATTACGCTATTACAAACAATCTGGGGCTATGTCATAAGGAGTTATATGAACTGGGGTTTTATTCTGTAGGGAAACACTCACTGAACTGGTCCAGGAGGCGAGCTTGCAATGTCGTAAGAACACTCTCTGGTCACAGATGTTACACTCTACTAGAGAGATAGTCAAAAGGAGTGGCTCAGATATCTCATCTCTGGCAGATAATGTATGTTTGTTGTTTAGCTGTTCTTGCGTAGCATAATCCGCACCTCATATACACCCTTTGCTTATTAGCTGGTCAACTTGAACATGCACAGAATTCACTCACATACACTACATTGGTAGATGGAGAAGCTATCATTTGAAGAATTTGAGGAGCTACTACATCGTTCTATGAACATTCCAATACACCTGAATGAGAATATCCTCTCTCTGATCTATACCCTTCCCCTCTCTTGGTTCCTTTCTCTTACCAAAGTCCTCAGTGCCAAATACAGCTCACAGTATAAAGAATTCACACGGCTTGACAAACAGATCACCCATTCAGTAAGTAAATAGCTAAGTCAGTCACCCTGCTAGCTGACAAATTGGAACACATTCGGTAAACAGGACATGTCAAGGTGGAAAAAGCAATTTGTCTTACAATCATCTGTAGACATATTTTACACACTGGTAATACATGTTAATGTACAATTCATATATAGTTCTATACCCTAGTTTTTTTTGTTTGTAGGTGGTTCTTGTACCTAGTGCTACCAAAGTAGCCATATTGCTAACTGTGGATTCTGAAAAGAAAGATTCTGTAAGTACTCATTTACTCAACAAGATGTTGCTGGAGCATTACAATGTATTGGTTCAATCTTCATACAGGTACTGTGTACGTGTACACTGTACTGTAGTGAGGAATAACTGAATATGCTTTGCATTTCTCTTTCAATCTCCAGAGGTTGGTGTTGATGGTGCAGGATGGAGACCCAGAGGCTGTGCATGCTGAAGAGAGTTTCAATGCAACCCTATCTGAATATGTGAATACAGTTCTCTTTCATATGTGGGCTCAGATGGCTGTGTAAACTATTCCACTGCTACCAGTGTACCCACACTCAACTAACTCTATATACACTGCATTCTATACCCCCTCCCCCCCACTAAGTATCCACTGTCAAGATTTAACAAATTTAACTATTAACTATAATTATTAACTTATGGCATCCACAAAAATATGTAATAGTGGAAAGATATGCTCAGGAATATATTGCCTCAAGTTAGTGAACTAGTAATATATAGTAGTGAGTATCAAGCATCGTTTTATTTTTACTATAATATTGCTTTTTATCGGACCCCCCAGGAACCACTTAGTTAAGGCATGTAAGGTATTCAATTACTTTTACAGCTGGGTTACATAACATGTATATTGTACATTAATAGTATATTGAAGATACAAAGTTGCAAAATGAACTTACTTGTAAATTTTTTTGTGCAAAGGGATTTTTGATTTGATCATAGAGATGATTAGCTTATCTTGCACATTATATTATAATATATATTTAGAACTGTTAGAATAGTAATGTTGGTTGATCCAAGGAATATGCAATGGTGTGAGATGTACATGAATTATAATATATATATATATAATTAGATATTGGGCACACCTTATTTGTACAATCTTTGACTTTTTGAAATATCATTATATACATGTTAAGTTTTACAGCAACAGTTTACATATAGACAATAAGAATTATGTGTCATTGCTCTCTATTTACAAACCTAGTAATGTTTTAGCCTCTTCAGCCTCGGCACGTAATGTGTCACTAGCATATTTTTGTAACAGTTCCATTTTTTTGCGTTGTACTATAGCCTGTTCTACCTCCTGTTGGGAAGGTACTGGAACATGTGAGATGAACTGCTTAGGTCCATCTGCAGTGTTGAGAACTTTACTATTCTCATCGTCAGAGTCAGATTCGTCTGACAGTCGATTGGTTGTTTGACCACCATATATATCATCCTCGGCATTCTCTTTCTCTTCCCCTCCTTCAGATTTCCTCTTCTTCCACTCCTCTATTAGCTTCTGCTGAACCTGCACATTAATTGCCTGGTTACTCATACTGACACTGTTGGACATTATATCTACGTGTACATCAATATTTACATTGTATTCGCTATAAAATGATAGGTGATCGTTGGTTCATTACTACTGGTTTGGTGTTCACAATAGCACCTGAGATGAAACAATTTAGTGTGGTTTGACCTATCATAATGTGGCACACACTGCTAAACTAGTAAAGGACGCACCTGCTTCTCTATATCCCGCTCTAGTGGAACTAGAATGCCATCGTCCTCATCTCTGTAACCATAATAGTCTGCATCTATATCCTTCATCAATTCTGCTCTAGTCTTGCGGGGAGGTGGTGGAGGTTCCTAACAAAGAGTGAAAGGTACCATGTAAACTTGTGTTGATTGCTTGCTTCCCAGATTCAATATTTTTTATGGTCAAAGTTATGTGAGAGTGAATGCCTCAAGTTGACAGCACGGTACAGACATCCCTCAAGTGCACGTTCTTGTTAAACCAAAATAATCTCACCAGTTCAAACAACTCCTTCACTCCAGGCAAGTCCTTTGCAGCACCAAAGTATTTATAACCTCTGTTGCCTGGTACTTCTTTCCCTTCATAATCCAACATCTTTGGACCAATTTTTTTGTAGTCTGGACCGCCAAGATCTTTGATCTGGGTAAATACATTAGTTAGGGCTGGAACGAATCCAAAAATTTTCGAATCTGACGATTCCGATTCCTGACACCATGCAGATTCTCGATTCCGATTCCTAAACGATTCCGTGTGGAATTACTCGTTTTAACAAATTCAATATCTTTTGTCACCAAATAAACCATGTAATCAAACTGTATAAGCATATTTCATCTGCTATTCACTGTTAGTTTGTAGATGAGGACATTTTGTTCAACATTTTTTATTAATAATTAAATAATTTTATAAATAATTGCTGCAAAAAATAACAAAAACTTTACAATGTTGGATTCGAACCTGAGCATTTTGGAACCGAGATTCGGAACCGTGCCTAAGGATTCGGAATCGGATCCGGATTCGTGGATTTGTCACAGCCTTAACATTAGTAAGCAGCTGGCAAACAGGATACCCATACTCACACTGCTTAAATCATGGTATGGAGAAATAATAGGTGAAGCCTAAAAATTGCCCTCAAATATGCTACTAGGTTGTGGGCTAGTTAGGCTGTATCGGTGCAGTGAGCACGAAGTGGATATTATAGACCTGCTATAATTGATAAAGAGGTGTACTCTAGCATACCCTATCTTCCCAGTGGCCTTTCTCTCTAAGAAGTTTGTTAATTTCATCATTTAAATCACGAAGTTTGAATTCGCCAAGTCCAGCATTCTGAATCTGGGCTACCTTCTTAGAAATTTCACCTAATATTTGCCGTCGCCATTTCTCTGCTTTTCTCAAGTCATCACATTCTGTAGCCAGGTATGGCCGTCTCTCTTTATCTTCTAAATAAAATATAGATCAGCGATTTGAACCACATAACAATGATAAATTGCTCAACGCCAGCCCGTAAATAGAGGGAACTAAAATTCTATTGTAACAATTATGAATAACACACTAACTAATAAAGTTTATTTACATAGTTTAGTAATTATTTACATTCACATTAATACTAACTATAACCATACGTCTAGTACCGGCCTTTCTGTAATCTCAAACATCAATTTGTGAAAACCTTTAAGATTTTTTTTCACTAAAGTATGTTATTTGTTTTGGGGTATACTATACGAGTATATAGTAACAACATCACCATATTTATATATGCTCTGAGACCCCCCCCCCCCCCCGAGCCAAAGTAGTAAAATTGGAGAGTAGCACTAAGTCATGGGTAAAAAAGAAGGAATTTTCAATTAATTATATTGTTAGTATTGTATATCTCATTTGTGATTGTTGATAAAGCCCATACCTCCTTTCTCTTCAAATGCCGCTCGCCATCGGGCGAGGGCCGTCATTGCCTTTTCAGTATTTCTAGCCATAGTCTCTTCACTGTCTTAGCACTTTGGTCTAAAGATCACACCACATATTTGAAGTCTACAAAAATTAGCACAAGTTTTCAAACCACCCTACGTCAATCAATTATTATTTATATTATATAATATAATATTTATAGCCATAATTAGAAGATAATAACACCCATGTTCGTGTTAATATTTAGACTACTGGCTAAGGACTTAATCTACATGAACCATACCCCTTGCTACGCTCTACTATGTTTTAAGGAAGAAGAGTAAGAGCTTTGCTACGCTCTAGTATAAGAGTAAGAGTTTAGGGGTCCTACACTTTTTACTTACGAAGTAGGCTACGGTTTCGGTGAGAACAATTTTAATTCTAGAAGTGTTTTTGCAAGCTGATGTTGTAAGGCTAGGGAAGCTGTTGCTTTTTTACGTATAATTATAATAGGAGTTAGCTACATGTAGCTCTAGCTGCATGTAGCTATTTTAGATACATATATATAAGGGATTTTTATATACAGTAGAAGGGAAAAGAAGGAGGAGGAGTAGAGTAAGTAGAGAGGAAGTGGAAGAGAAGTGGAAGTGTTAATAAAGTAAAAGTTAGATATGCAAGTGTCTAGACAAACCCTGGAAAAGGTTTATGGAATGACAGTTGAATGAGAATCCATAACATTGGTGGCAGCAGTGGGATTCTGGTCTAAACACTCTAACTGCTCAACACTTACAACTCGTATTACACCGACTGACTTGGACAGTCATGCTTAGATGGATAGGGTAGACTATCTTGTAAGAGTCCAGCGTGAGCATGGTGTTTATGCCATAGCCTATCAAGCTGTGTATAGCTCATCAGGATCTACACCTAGGAGTAGTGAGCCAGGAAAATGGAGGATACTTTCTCTCTAATGACAATTGGATAGAAATTATTGTGTATATGCATTTATTTTAGTTTTTGTAATTATTTTAATTGCATGAGTACTGTTTGTTGGTGCCTGTTATATCTCGTCGTTCAGATGGTGTATCCAGAATCTGCGGTAGAATGGTATAATGCGACCTATAGGAGCCTCTAACCTTCTATTTGTGGAATCAATACTACTAACATTGAAGTGAGCACAGGTGTGATGTTCAGATGGTGTATCCAGTGTCTACTGTAGAATGGTATAATGCAACCTATAGGAGCCTCTAACCTTCTCTTTGTGGGACGTATACTACTAACATCGAATTGAGCACAGGTGTGATGTTCAAACATATTGAGGAGACACGAGAATCACTTGTATCTACTAATGGTGCTAAAGACAAGACAGGACAATGGTATAAAACGGAGATTTCTAATTAAGGAGTACTTGTCTGTTGCCTACTATATATTGATGCTCAGCTGGCATATCCAAAGTCTACTGTAGCTTAACATGGTTTAATGCAACCTATAGGAGCCTCTAAACCTCTTCTTGGTTGGACTGATACTGCTTGCATTGAAGAGAGCACTGGTGTGATATTCAAATGGTGTATCCAGTGTCTACTGTAGAATGGTATAATGCAACCTATAGGAGCCTCTAACCTTCTATTTGTGGGACGTATACTACTAACATTGGAGTGAGCACAGGTGTGATGTCCAGAATATTGAGGAGGCAAAGGAATATCTTTGTATCTGCTACCGCTGATGCTAAAGACCAGACAAGACAATTGTGTAGAAACTAAGTTTTAAAACTAATGGACATATACTAAAACTTTCTTCTACTTTTCATGATCAGGTTATCCATTGTGTTCATCGATGTAGGTGTAGGTAATACCCACACCTCATCTAGGAGAGGAGAATGTGGTAGATTCTAGAAGTGTTTTTGCAAGCTGGTGTTGTAAGGCTAGGGAAGCTGTTGCTTTTTTACGTATAATTATAATAGGAGTTAGCTACATGTAGCTCTAGCTGCATGTAGCTATTTTAGATACATATATATAAGGGATTTTTATATACAGTAGTAGGGAAAAGAAGAAGGAGAAGTAGAGTAAGTAGAGAGGAAGTGGAAGAGAAGTTGAAGTGTTAATAAAGTAAAAGTTAGATCTGCAAGTGTCTAGACAACCCAGAAAAGGTTTATGGAATGACAGTTGAATGAAAAATCCATAACATTATTATGTAAACATAAAATTATAACGTATATGCCGAATTTTATGCTTTGTATAAATATTACTGTTTCCAATTATTTACGTAAAAAGTATGGCTTTAGTGGAAATAAATATCTTTTTAATTCAATCACTTCAACTCAATGGCCATGGGAACAACGACCATGGAATATTTATACGGAAGTTGTGTGGCCTTGCAAGACGCTGCTTATATTGTGATTGATTTATTGAAAAACGTATTATCATGAATGTAAATTAAAGATTTCAACCCTGTGATTACTATCTTTGTAACATATTTTAGAAAAAGTTAACAAAATTACAGCTGCCATAAAATTTGAAAAAAAGAAAAATCAATAGGAACGCTATTGTTTTTGTGTGTGCCAGTTAGCATGAGATCTATTAGACATTAAATCATTGGGTGGCAGTGTAAGAGGCCATAGTTATGACATGTGCTAAATTGAGAACACTGGTTATGTGATGACAGATAAAAGAACTTTTTATCAATTCAATAGCATATTATGTTGGCACCCTACCTCAATTTCCATCTTCTGTTCTGTTTTAAACTTTCCTGATTTTGATTTTCGCTCACAGAACAAACTCAAGTGGAGTTAAAATAGTTATTAATTATTTTCTATCAATATCAATATGAACATGTGATTTATATTTATATTAAAAAACATCATTCATAAGATAAAGATTAGATAAATCAAATAATTTATAATATAATATTATATATTTATGTTAAATTTAAATATAATAAATGTTAATATGATAATCATGTTGATATTTATTATATTATTTGATTTATAATATTAATACAAAATAATAAAATATTTTGTATTAATATTAATTATAAATTATTATTTTTATTAAATATTTTAGTAGTAATTTAGTATTTACATTATGGTAATCAAATGTAGTGGCAACAGGTTCTGACCACTGTTTTAGCGATTAGATACTGTAGAGGTCCCGGGTTCAAATCACAGTCAAGGATGGGTATTTTCATGGATGTGATAGTGAGACAAGTTTCTGACTGCTCAATAGACAAATTCCTTTCATAAAATTTAAAGTGTTATGCTGTATTGAAACGTGTCCCAAACTTTAAGTTTAGCAATATAATTATTAGCAAATATATCATATGAAGTTGTAGCAAACTGTGACAAACTATTACTATATATTTTTGGACCTGTGAACTCTGCTTGATATGAATATTTTTATTTTTAAGCAAAGTGATGAAGAAAATAAATCTTTTAAATGTGTGCATATGTGCGACTTTTACCAACTTTTTAAACATTTCATGACATCTACATGTATTTTCAATCAGTCAGTGATACCAACACACGACTCAGGCTATGTGGAGACTACTTGCGGGCCTGCTTATTCTTTTTATTTATATACGAATTGTTAGTCTGGTTGAAAACTTCATGGAAATTCCAGCCATTTCAAAATTTCCCTATGTGAAGTCTTACCCAGTTTTACATCACATCATGTCTGATATTTAAAGTCTTATATCTCTTATTACAATTCAAATTATAGTAATAATATAATTACTATAAATATTAATATGATAGTCATTATTTAAATATAGGCCTAAATGTGCAACAAAGTACCTCCAAGACCAAGACAATATAATGGCCACCAACTACTATCAGCGTAGTTGTGTCATGTCAACTTGTAGGCCTACTTGTCATATTACTTGCACTGAAATACAATAATGTACTCTTTATATATTGGTTATTACCTATGATAGATTGACCAAAATATGTATTCTGCTGCTCCACATAGACACGCCCCTTCTGCCACCTATATCTTTTGTTGCCAGTTTAATACGAGTATTTATCAATGGAATACATTACGGAAAATTGGACGAACTATTAAATTAGTTGCATAAAAATTAATTTAAAACCCCTTTTCAAAAAGAGACATGTTCTTTCTACCAATTACTAGCTGGTTTACTAGCCTGTTTAGCATGCTTATGACCGAAAAAAAAAAACTTTCCGGTTTTACTTCCCACTATTAATCCCAAGTAAGAAAGCAATGATCAGAAGTAACATCTAACTGCAATGAGATTTGGATCAGTGTTTAACTAATAGATTTTACTTGCCGAAGCAGTCAACTTCTCTTTCACAACTAGTTTCATTTTGTTATTTTTCCTGTTTTGTAATTACATATTATGCACTCACCACTTTTTCAGAAGAAATAGAATGCCAAGGCTGCAATGGAAGCGGAAAGTAGTGACAGCATTAGTAATAACTGTTGGATGTACAATTTTGCTGCTCTTCAAGGCTTCAGGCTATGTTAGATATACTGAGCATAAATCTGCAAACATGATGAAAGACAGGACTCATAAAGTGACTACATATCTCCCAGCACAACCCAAAGGGCATAAACTCGCAATCATAGTACCGTTCAGAGATCGATTTGAAGAACTGTTGGAGTTTGTACCATACATGCACCAGTTTTTGACAAATGCCTCTATAGATCACAAAATATATGTGATTAATCAAGCTGACAAATTAAGGTTTAACAGGGCAGCATTAATTAATATAGGATACAAGATGAGTGTTATTGAATGTGATTACTTAGCAATGCATGATGTGGATTTATTACCTGCCAACCCGCTTCTGGATTATGGATATCCCAAGGATGGTGTGTTCCATGTAGCCTCTCCATATCTCCATCCAATCTATCATTACAAGACATTTGTTGGTGGCATTCTAATTCTTACTCATCAGGTCTTCCAAAGCCTCAATGGGCTGTCAAACAGGCAAGTTTAGCTCCTTATCCATGTTCTTGAAACTGCTAGTGTGTTGACCAAATTATACACTCACTATTGTTCTGAAGATATGAATGTACATATTTTGTAGAATTTCTCAGTGGTTGTGTCACATTTCGTTTATCATTTTCTGGCTTCTCCGTATATCCTAGAAAGTTACTATTTTTATTTTAGATACTGGGGCTGGGGTCGAGAAGATGATGAGTTTTATGTTCGCATGAGGGAAGCTGGGCTAACTATACATCGTCCAGACCCGCAAGTAGTAAAAACTGGCTATAAAACATTTATTCATATCCATGATAGAGTAAAGCACCCCAGAGATAACCGGCGTTACGGAGATCAAAAGAAGTCTGGCTCGCACAGGGATAGGAGAACTGGGTTAGCAAATATAGGTTTTGAGTTAACAGAAACATACACCGTCACCATAGAGAAAGCACCAGCCACAATATATAATGTACAGTTGCTGTGTGATAAGACAGATACTCCGTGGTGCGAGAATCCTAGTCAAGCGTAAACACCCGTCTTTATAATACCTATGTTTACCTAATATTTGTGATATTAGTATTATTTTGGTGCTTGCGATGCTCAGGTGGATAGACATGATGGGTCATCTATTACTTCCATTGTTCTGGTTGTGGTGTCCAATTGTATCAATAGTCAAACCATAGAATAAACTGTCTGTTACGTCATAGACTACTACTTAATCATGGAACCTACTCGAGCTATATATTTTCATTTGTGTTATCAATTTTTTTACAATCATGCATTTTTCTTTATGATCTGAGTTGTTAATCAACGAACTCATTTTTATTGAGTTTGTTTTTATATGTTTCATTCCTAGTTTTATTTGTTGAATGCTCTAAATACTACAAAAATGTAGTGCTAGTCATATTTAATGAAAAATTGTGTTTTCAATATTCATCATCAGTGTACACTGTATATGGTGTTTGTCCATCTTTGAAAATAGAATGCAGATAGGTGATCTATGAAAATACAGATGGGCGCTTTCATTCCACCAGCACACTTCCATGCTTTCATTCTACAATCACTTCCTGATTCTAGAGGAGATTTTCAACTCAAATTTTGGTATCCTACCCCACAGAAATGTTGGATTTTCCCGATTTTCAACAGTGCCATTATATATACATGTATAATTATTATATATATATATAACTATATTTAATGTGCAATATAACATAAGTGTACATGTAATAAATCTCAGCATTATGTTTTTGTTTTTCATATTGAAAACCCTGCATGTTTTTTATGCTTTTGTACAATAGTGGAGTCTGGCAATCCAGAGGGTTATTATAGTTGTGTGATGTACTAATCCATCAATCATGATCACTCTTTTCTCTGTTTTTGCTTTGTACATAGCATTAGATCTCCCCATCCTAAATTTTAATAAAGGTAGCTGGTTGGTGGCTAAGTAACCTCTAAAATTATGCAGTTGTACAAAATGTAGATGTGTCGAAAGTGCTAACTTGAAGTTAGCCTCTCTTTGTTAAACAATAGAAGACAACTCCTTAGTAACCTAATTCTCGCAATTAGATAATATAAGGGCTGGCCTCGAGACTCGCCATGTAACGGTATAGATTCGCAACTAATACTGCAAAGACATTACATGGCTGTTGAAGGTGTTTTTTTTTTATTGTTTTCAATGGAATGAATGTACTTTGTGAATGTAATAAATAAGGATGCTAAATCATAATTATGTTATTTCGATGCCTTAGCTGCGTTCTATCTCTATGCATATTACTATTGACTTTAATTCATATTCAGAGATCTGTTTTCAAGATGAGGATCTAGGAGGATACTCACTCGTCGTTGATCGAACATCAACATGAACATGATCATATCATTCTGTTATTTATTATTTTAATTATTATCACATATTCAGATATTGTGCAAATTGAATGCCTCGTTAATAACAGTGTGCTACATTGGATAGAATTATTATGATTTTATTACAATAATAATTATTATTAAATTATTATATTTTTGTTATAATTATTATAATATTTGCATTGTTGATTGTATATTATTATAATAATTATTACATAACATTGTATATTTATTTTATTATAAATATATTATGATAAAATGATGTGTAGTTAGTAAAGTATTATTTATTAACATCAGTATTTTATTTGTGTGTATTTATATTATTATAAATGTTATGTAATTATAATAATAACATTGTAGGCCTATCTATTGAAATGTAATAAGGAAACTCCTATATATTAATATTCATTGTATTATCTGTATAAATTATAATAATTATTATTATTGTCCTTAGTTGATTAATCATATTGTATAATGATATACATTTGTTAGTTCTACACTATTTCTAATCCATTATGATTATTACAATTAATAAATAGCATTATGATTATTATTATTTATTATTAATAAAATATTTGTGTTTTACTACGGATTTTCACTAATTAATAGTATAGTTGTTTTAATTTTTGTATAACACTTCAGGCTACAATATGAATATATACTAACAAATTTAATTTAGTATTATTTCCATGCGAACAATTGTTGAGTTTGGCTGGGTACCTGGGGCATAATCACACTACATGGAACCAGAGAACCACTATCAAGAGCAAGGCCTACCAAGTAGATGCTGACTACAACATGTATTTATTGCCTAGCTCTAAGATTATCGCTAGAGGGAGATTAGCCTTGTGGCTTCCACACATGGTACCTATTCAACATATGGTCCTCGGGGTATGTGAGGTGCCGACGTAATGTTGAAATTGTTCAACATGCCATGGGGCCCTAAAAGTAGTCACAAATTTTACTGGACTGGTATGGTTACACTGGCACAAAACTGTTGAAGTGGAAACCGAACTTTAAACAATAAGAGAGATGAAGGTATTGACTGCTCAAGAGGTTATTATTAGCCTCACTATGTAGTCCATGTACATACTGTATATATGCAACTGTATGCAACTAGGTTTATCAAGATTTACAGGGTCATCACTTGAGGGATGTACCACATAATACATTTGTAGCTGCTATAGAATAGGCCTTACATAATTTGTATGATTGTAGCATATTCACGATGGACAGTCGGTAACACTCTATTACCTGCAGCTAGTGCTTCATTACAAATATGAGTCAACCATTTGTAAACTAGTCCTACAATACATTTAATTTTTGATAGGTAGAATCTCATTTCCTTCCTGGGCAATATCTCATTAATGGCGGCGATGAGATGAATGCTGAAGTGCTGATTGATGCACTGCCTTTGTACTAGCCCTGAATAATGGTGAGTGTGCTCCTCTTTACACAGCATCACATATCGACATGTGCACAACTTGCGTTTTGATGTTTATAAAATGAAGTACCTGCATCATGAACTTTGTCATTGGAGATGTAGTCATGTACTTTTTACTTGTAGGAAACATTATCATTCTGTAGTAAAATTGTAGTATTTAGAATATATAGCTATATTATATAGGGAGCTTACTACACTATTATGATTAGTTCTACCTAACATGTACTTGTAAATATCTTGTAGATTCGCATTGCTGCTCTGAATGACAGTGATGGCAACTCTAGCGTAGATAGTGCTGAAGGTTTTGCTGCCCAGTCAGGTGTTACTAAGGAGGCATTGGTAGGTATTCTCTAATATGTGATGTGTAGGCTTCGCTCCTTTATTTCCCAGTTACAATATATGGAGTACAAATAGAGTTTCATATATTTTTATCATGAAAACAACAATAGCCCTAAATGCCTGTGGTATGTGACAAGCACATTACAGGTATAGTCAGTCAGTTGAGATTTTGAGAATATTGAACATATTGGTGTGCGTGGCAGTGTGATTAATATACTGTTACAAAGTCAGATGTTTGTTTGCTGTGTAGGAGAATGCTGCCTACTCCCTCTATAATAAGTGTCTGGGTTATGAGAGAGCTGGGCTCTTGGATAAAGCTGCACAGTCCTTTGAACTTCTCCTGGAGAATGAATTTCTAGCACAGGTGAGGCTGGTCTGGTCTATTCTCTATATAACTAACTAATCAGATATATGTGCAGCCAACAACTTGAGCTATTTGTTTGAAATTGCTGTCTTGTTAGTGAAACTCTGTTGAATGAATCATTCAATTTTATGTACATGTATATGCGCTGAGGAGGTCCTAAAGTGAAATACACATACAGTGTGTAATGCACCAGTAGATATAGTGGGTATTCTATCACTGCTATCTCACCTATAGGACACCTCTAAGAAAACAGAAAGTGGACAACTTTTCCCTTGTGCTATACTCAAGTACTCTGCTCTCAAGAATTTGGCTCAGGTCTACTCCAGGCAGGGCAAGAACCAGCAAGCTTTTGAATCCCTACTTCAGGTGCGTGCAGCGAAATAAGTTTAATTGTATATTTCTTTTAGGTCTACATATACCGTAAAATAATAATAACGGTGTACTCAGGTTAAAGTATCATTGAGCAAAGGTTGTATTGTCATACATACATGTACACTATAATATGTACCAACATCAGTGAGCAAAATTTGTACATGTACTAACTAAACTATGCATTATCAAATACACATATACACATATATGTGTATTATCCATCTTAACTCATGCTATGAGGTTATTAAATTGTAAATAATCATACATGTACATCAATGACTCACTCCAAGACGATCTCTTCATGTCAACATGAGTCACCGATTTGGTGTTGTCTAGCCTTTACTTCACTGATATTATGTTATGTTGTATTTTTATTATATTATATTGTATTGTATTATATTATTTTATTTTATATCAAATTATCTAGGCTATAGAGATTGACTTCACAGATGTCACGGTATGCTACAAACTCGGGTTGATAGCTACCAAACTAAACCACCTAGTACTGGCTAGCCGAGCCTTCCAGAAGGTGTGTATACTAAATAGTGCTTACTATGATAGTAAAGTATAGTGACCCACTAGTGGTAGGTGGAGTTGTTTACCTTTTAGTGCTAGTAGCCATCTCTCACTCCAGTGTTGTATAGTAGTTGAAACATGTATATGTTCTAGGCACCACCTGTTAATGCACTATGTGTTGTTATATTGAAGCAGTATGATAGACATAGCCATCTCTTAATGCACTGTATACATTGATATGTCTGATACCATACAGGGGTTAGAGCTCAGTGCAAGCCATTGGCTCTGTTTGGACAATCTGCTCACTATACTATACGCACTGGATAACTATGAAGGTGGGTTATGTACCTTGTATTACATTAGTGTGATGTCTAATATATACGCTATATTATATAGTGTATATATATATACATGTACATGTGTATATAATATTGCTGCTCTAATAACCGTGGCTACTGTTTCCATATAGGATGTCTCTACTACATAGCAGAAGGTCTAAAAAGGGACTCAGGCTATGTCAAAGGTCTAGTGTTACGTAAAGCCATATACAAGGAGCAACCATGTCTAAGGAAGCTACATGCATCGGCATTCAGCCATTGGTTTGTCTACAATACAGCAATGAGCATGTATACTGACTACATGTATACTAACTACATGTATACTGACTACATGTATACTGACTACATGTATACTGACTACATATATACTGACTACATGTATACTGACTACATGTATACTGGTTACGTTTATACTGACTACATATATACTGACTACTTGTATACTGACTACATATATACTGACTACATGTATACTGGTTACGTTTATACTGACTACATATATACTGACTACTTGTATACTGACTACATGTATACTGACTACATATATACTGGCTACATGTATACTGACTACATGTATACTGACTACATGTATACTGACTACATGTATACTGACTACATGTCTACTGACTACATGTAACTGACTACATGTATACTGACTACATGTATACTGACTACATGTATACTGACTACACGTATATGCAATTCATTGTGTTCGGTCTTGTAGTACTCATAGCGTTAGCTATCCACATACATGTACATTGTAGCTATATAATAGCATTGGTACTTTATAGTAACATGGAAGAAGTGGAAGAATACACACAAGCTCTTGATCCAACAGATGAACAGGAAGTACTAGCTCGGTCACAGAAGCTCCGGGATATACAGATGGAAGCCTGTAAACCTAAGGCTAAACCTGCTATAGATCTCAGGCTGTCTAACCTTAGGTAAGGAATACTTGCCAATGGATTAATTTGTTAACGATCTACTATTACTGCTACCGCTGCCACTACCACCACTACTATTAGCTAGATGTCCTGCTAGCACTGATTAGCCAAAACATGTACTGTATTCATGAACTGATTATACGGTTTCAGTGCACAATAATAGGATCATGGATAACGAGTAGCTCAGCTCACGTATTCTACTCTTTATACTCCCATGCTTGTTATTTTTGTGGTTGATATACACATGGGTTCATACAATCTGTTACAGGTGGTCAGCTCTGGGTCAAAGGTTACTGGACATATATGCGTACATAGAGGACCAAGCACCTGCTCTGGTTAGTTATTGCCTGTCTTATATTATATATGTGTACGTCTGTCTATAGCATTCTATCCTGTACATGCACATGAACATGTGATGTGCTACTATTACCGGTGTAACATGTGATGTGCTACTATTACCAGTGTAACATGTGATGTGCTACTATTACCGGTGTAACATGTGATGTGCTACTATTACCAGTGTAACATGTGATGTGTTGCTATTACCAGTGTAACATGTGATGTGCTACTATTACCAGTGTAACATGTGATGTGCTACTATTACCAGTGTAACATGTGATGTGCTACTATTACCAGTGTAACATGTGATGTGCTACTATTACCAGTGTAACATGTGATGTGCTACTATTACCGGTGTAACATGTGATGTGCTACTATTACCAGTGTAACATGTGATGTGCTACTATTACCAGTGTAACATGTGATGTGCTACTATTACCGGTGTAACATGTGATGTGCTACTATTACCAGTGTAACATGTGATGTGCTACTATTACCAGTGTAACATGTGATGTGCTACTATTACCAGTGTAACATGTGATGTGCTACTATTACCAGTGTAACATGTGATGTGCTACTATTACCAGTGTAACATGTGATGTGCTACTATTACCGGTGTAACATGTGATGTGCTACTATTACCAGTGTAACATGTGATGTGCTACTATTACCAGTGTAACATGTGATGTGCTACTATTACCGGTGTAACATGTGATGTGTTGCTATTACCGGTGTAACATGTGATGTGCTACTATTACCGGTGTAACATGTGATGTGCTACTATTACCAGTGTAACATGTGATGTGTTGCTATTACCAGTGTAACATGTGATGTGCTACTATTACCGGTGTAACATGTGATGTGTTGCTATTACCGGTGTAACATGTGATGTGCTACTATTACCAGTGTAACATGTGATGTGCTACTATTACCGGTGTAACATGTGATGTGCTACTATTACCAGTGTAACATGTGATGTGCTACTATTACCGGTGTAACATGTGATGTGTTGCTATTACCAGTGTAACATATGACTTGTAGGATCATAGCTGTAAGCTGGTAATGAACACAACTACTAACGAATCTCCTACCCATATGCAACCATCAGCTGGGCTAAATAATACACCTCCAGCTTCTAGTGAGCTAACTGTTGATAGACCAGCCACTCACTGCCCCATGGATACATCTGAAATACTTGGGGCTAGGATACAAGGTATAATATCATATCTACACGTGGCCTTATTGCATGTTGAATAGTTTGGCTTGGGTGGTTCCTCCCAGCTGTAATAACTCCAAAAATATGTCTACATAATATGTGCTATCAGTATTGGTTGTTATAAATAGATATGAAACGCACTACCACTGTTGTCCTTGCATGTATACTGTTTGCCCTTCTTTTTCAGCTAACAGCACCAGCTCTGGATCGGATACCCTTCAACATGCCACCGCAGGCATGGTAAGTCTCAACACTGTATACATACAGAATTGTAGATGTTTGACAAATGTCCCAATTCATAAAATAACACACTGTACCACCTTCTATTTATTCAGAAAGAACTCCTTTCCAATGCTTTGATCTGTATATTGTATATTTTACTACACCGCTTAAGATTGAGTCAATGAACTGTCCTTCAGGGTTTACTAGGTTGTTGGCATTTCTTATAGGTGGCTTCAGATTCTGATCAGAGCTTGAAGGAAGTGCCCAATATGTTTGCTAATAGCAGTAGTGCCAGTGTCAGCGACAGCAATGGACAGGCACCTGCCCCTCGGCATGATGTCACTAAAAAGCACATAACTGCAGTGTCACCGGATGAGGACTGCAATACTGTCGTTACAGAGTTAGTGGAGAGTCTGGTGGGAATGGTGAGTGGTGATTCGAGGGAGGTGGAGAGTGTGGTGAATGACTTGGTCAGCAAAGTGAGTGAGAGAGAGGAAGCCGAACGCATAGCTGTGAGGATTGTAGGCGAGCTATTGAATAAAGTGGTGGAGCAAACCACAGCACCCAATCCGCATAAGAGTGCCAGTGAAGACCATATATATGCCAAGCAGTCCGTTGCTTCAACTAATGCAGCTGTAGAGACAATAAAAAAGACAGCACCATCTCTTGCAGCTGATCGCAAGCGTAGGTCAGCAAGAGTGAAGATCACAACGGCTAAACATGGGACAGCAGAAGATAAAAAGAAGAAAGATGGGGTAGATCACATGGGTGAGTTGGAGCAGTTAGTCCCGGGAGTGCTGAGAAGTGAGGAATCTGGTGAACACAGCTACCACCAAGTGATGATTGTCAACGATGAACCCTCCATCAGCTACGCTCTCCCTTCCACTACTGCAGCAGACAACCCCTTCACAGATGAGGCAAACAATGTCAAACACTTTCTGGCCAAGTTTGAGTCAAACAGAGGAGTGGTCCATGTGATGAGAGAGTGGGTGTACGCTGTATGTGACCAGAGGAACTACACGTGGACATCTGACCTGATTGACACTTTTATACTTGTTTATGAAAAGCATAGCAACTCTTACCAAAAACCCAACATATTCACCAGTCATCACATTGAGAGAGACGCAATGGCAGCTCTCGTGTGGATGGAATTATATGTGGACCAATTATCCGCAGGGAATAAAAATCATAATAAAATGAAAGAATTAGCTTATCTATTTACTCAGGACTTTCCGTACTGGAGAATGGTTGTTAATAACAAATGTAAGCTACTCAACTATTGTGAAGAGTATAGTGTACGTTACTATTACATGGTTGCACAATACTATACGTCGACCCATGAGTCAGCCCTTGCAGCCAATGTTCTTAGAAACTTGCTAGAGGTCATTGGCGAGAATTCAGAGTTAAGTCTATCATTGCACAACTCTCAATCTAGGACTATTATACAGTATAATTCAGTTTTGGAGGAGCTGACTTTGTTAGAAAGAGCTTTGTCTCTGGACGAGTTGCAGACAGTGTATGACAATGGCAATAATCTCAAGGTCATTGACCTACTTTCTGTCTCATTTGAAGTTGATATTAAGAAACGCTACACTGATTCAAGATACTCGCAATTAGGTATTCTACTCAAGACTGTGGAGAGAATGCCAGAGACTGTGGATAATATTAAATGGTTGGCCGAAGCTTTGCAAGAAGCTATGCATCATTCTGACACTGGTCGTCATGGTAACTGGTCCTCACTAATATGTCGGACCTTAGCACTGCTGTCTGATAGGCTGACTGTAACATCTGCAAGAGATTCCTTGCCATCAGTAAGGGTAAAGGTAGTAAAGAACTGTCTAACGGTAATACGACTCAACATAGAGAGTTTAGAGGCGAACAAAGATATGCTAGTGAAGACAGTTCACCCATGGATACTGTTATCTAAGCTGATTCAGTGTGTACAAGGCTATCTTATCTCCCCTAGACCGTCCTCATCTCCATCTACCGACTTCCCTCTACATCTACAGTTAGTATGTCTATTACTTTCCCTCTTATAATAGTAGCCATATTGGTAGGCTCAGATTATTACCCAACAGTGAGTCTAAACCTTGTGCACCTTCTAATATACATGTACATACTTAGATGGTAATTCTAGCATTTCGCATATTGTCTGTACGGCACTAATGTACATGTATGTCCAATGTACATTATATTGTATTCTCCGTTAGGGTGCTGCTGAAAGCCCACTCACTGTTGGCTAAGTATAGCTTGTGTACCCGCTCAGATGGTCAACTACTACTATACACTATGAATGAGTTACAGGAGCATAGGCTAAGCTCTGAATGCGGTAATCAGCAGCATACAGATCAACAAATTCATCAGTGTATCTACTGCCTTTATGGCCACCCAAACAAGAAGGTAGGCACCTGACTTGAGTGTCATACTGTATAGCAGGTGGCTATCGTTTCTTAATTCTATGATCCAGAGTTAACAGGATTAGTGTGAGTGTGTAGTTGTCTACACAAACTCTTGGATAAACCGGGATAGAGGAGGCCATTGGTATCCAGTTCTATCTATCTATCTCAACGACTCGACCACCTGGTGCTAGTCTGCCCATGTCCTGTACTCTATCAAGTTATTGTTTTAATCAAGCTAACTGAAATCGTTGTCATGAACATACAGTACATGTAGTACAATGTACTTTATCTGTGCCCTGTTTATGGACACCTGTTAGTACCCATCATATTATTGAACTTTCAGATAAAGGCAAAGAATCTGACAGATCATGGTTCACCTACAGTCACCATTAGCTGGTCAGTTGCCCAACGGCTCTTTGACTTCTACAAACCTAAGTCAGTACCAGAGTTTGACAGCTATAAGTCTAGTACAATATCAGCTGAACTGGAGCACCTGCTAAGGAGGCTCGTAGCCATTGTGCCCCAGCAATGTCAACCCGATCCGCACACCGAGGCTACAGTCGATTCCTACCTCACCAAATCTTGTAGTCTGGAGGAAGTTAATAGGCTCAGTGTGACTAAACTAAAGTAAGTAATCCAACCCTGGCACTCATGCTTACATGTAATACATAACCATACTTAAACTCCTCACACTGGTACTCATACTTATGCTTCTCACACTTGTACTCATACTTATACTCACACTTGTATTCACACGCATACTCACACTTGTACTCAGACATACTCACACTTGTACTCATACTTATACTCACATTTGTATTCATACTTATACTCACACTTGTACTCATTCTTATGCTCACACTTGTACTCATACTTATAGTCATATTTGTATTCATACTTATACTCACACTTGTACTCAGACTTATCTACTGATACTCATTTTCTCTTTATCACATGCACCTTCTAGAATTCAACTTTTACCATATTATTATGGTTTAGGCTGGTGGATGCATCTTGTTTCAATAACCAAAGCTCTGTTGAAAGGATATGACCATGTAGACCATTCAGTTACTGTATCATATTTCTGCTAGTGGAGGCAATTAACCAATCAGTTTATTACCAAGATACTACATCTATTCTTACAATACGATCTACTAGTAAATGTTCCATACATTGTAGAAATCTGTGCAGTGAATGCTTCTACCTACTGGCTGACTACTACTTTAAAAATAAAGAACCATTGTGAGTATGCAATGTAGCGGGTAGTTGTATGTATAACATGATGTATGGTATGCTTGTCAGATTGGTTGAATGTAGAAATGGAAAACTCCACCCGTATTATCCACCAATACTCTTGTATTAGATCTGTTATACTAGTACATACATGTACCGGTTTGTCTATGTAATGTACCTCTATTTCATATTATTCCAGGAAGGCCATTAAGCATTATGTTCACGATTTGTACTACAAACCTGACAGATTTGATTCGTGGGCTGGTATGGCACTGGCCAAGAGTAGTAAACTAGAGTCAAAGCTTAGCTTGGTGAGTCTTAGAATGCTCCAACCCAAGGTGTATAACAACCTTCTGAGAAAGAACGCAGAATTATTTCATTGTTACTTTTTGAAGTTATTTTGCTCAGTCAGAAATACAATGTGTAACTGTTTCTAGTTCATGACGTTGTGTAATTTGTAGTTAGGTGTGTTACTTGCAGTATATCTGAGCTTATTAACTGGTCATGTGACTTACTAGTAACCAGTAATCAATTCGTCTCACAATATGAGCTCAAATACCTTAACTAAACATATACGTACACAGCAATGTTGTAGGTGTCGATGAAATAGAGTCATATGCACATGGATTGCACGTTAATGTTATGTAATACATGTTTAGATGGAGAGGCAGTGCTATGATGGAGCCTTCCAGAAGCTAGCTGTCAGCACCATGCAGTCCTTCCGTAGAGCTCTGCAGCTTCACCATGACAACGCCAAGCTGTGGATAGAGTACGCCTGCTCTGCCTACCAGCTCCACTCTTTTGCTTCTCGGGTCATGAAAACGGTATTTCTTCATTTCCTTGAGTATTTTTTCTATATATATAGTCACTAAATGAAAACCTCGATTTTCTGCTATTCACCTCCCAATTTAGGTAGATGTTATGTTGCATAATTTTGACCTTGTCAATTTTACCCCCGAATAGGAAAGTTTGGGTCTACATCCAGTCATAGTTTAGTTTAGTTTTTGTTCTAGACGTAGTGAGGTCTACTAAATATTAACATTGTATATGATCACTAACTGACAGTGAGGTCAATGGCTCAGTATGAGGTCAAGTATCTGAGCTCCCACTCTGATATAAGACAAGCATGATTTATGTGTTACATAAATATAAGATTGTGTTAATAGCAGTAGGTTCCCAAATCCCATTAATAACATAAGTCTGTATAAAGTTTGTATGGAAGAGAAGGCAACTCCTTGCTGTATGTTATATATAGAAAAAGTTGGAGCTATCAGAGACGGAGTTATCTACTTTCACACAGTTGAAAAGTGAAATGCTGGAGAAATCTAATCACTGTTATATGGAAGCTAGCGGGTGTGGAGGAGAGGAGGGGTTTGAGGAGGCGTGGCTATGCCATTATATGCTCGGCAAGATCTGTGAGAAGACTAAACGAGACCCTCATGTCTATCTCAAACATTACACTAAGGTACTACATGTAAATGTTAACATATTGCACCACACTAGGTACAAAATATGACATATTGCACCACACTAGGGTACTAAATATTAACATATAGCACCACACTAAGTACTAAATATTAACGTATTGTATCACACTAGGGTTTTCGTTGTGCATAGAAATTATCCTTATTAAATATTAAATTACATAATACACATAGCCTATGTAACATGAAGCATATACATGTACATCTATTTCCTCAGGCTACAAATACTACATTATTATATATTCACATGTATATTCACACATACATGTACATATATTATATATGTGCCATAGATTAACTATTATCTCATCAACTAGTGTATTTGCATGTGATCCTAATATAATCAAAGTTCCCAACCCTCTTTCCTCAGGCAGCCAAGTGTTTACATGAGGATGGGGCACAATATCCAGGGAAGATAAGCTACATGTATAACCCACCCTACTTGGCAGTGGAAGCCTTAGAAATGTATTACAGGGTCCATGCTACCATTCTCAAGTCTTTGCAAAGGGATCCTTCTACCCTACACTATCAACTGTATACAAGGGTATGTTAGTTGCGTTCATTTTTAAAGTGATCCTGTGTGCTTTGCGTCATTTTTTAAAGATCCTGTGCATCCTTATGTATTTTTTAGATTTGTGGTAATATTTCAACATGAAAAATAGTGTTCTAACACAGTGCATGTATATCTAATTGTACATAGGCTTATTCACTCTCATTGTACAGTTCTTGCTATGTGAAGTTCATTCAACCTCACTGTCCACTATACTTGCACTGCATTGTCCACTATACCTCCACCAGGTCATACTGGACATGAAACAGAGCCCATTTGCTACTGCACAAGTGTCTTTACCTCCCACCCCTGTCTCCAAGAGGAAGAGGACAGCTGCCACTGCTGCTACTGTTGATCCTGTGGATAGATCCACCCCTAAGAGAAGGAAGTCTGAGACGGAGAACTTTACTTCCGTTGGAAACGCTGCCTCGATAACCACCAGGAGGCAGGGCAAATTAAAACTAGATGCTGAGGTTATATCTGAGGTTAGTATGTTTATGAAATCTCTGTCTTTAACTTAACGTTTTGTAATAATAAAAGTGACTACCTGATAGACAGAGAAGAATGTGCTACATATAACCTGATGAATCCTTTGAATCACCTCTCTGAGACTAATGTATGACTAGTGGAATACTTTATCCATACGTATATGACTGCATATTTAAATAGCACTGTTAAGAATGCAAACCCTGTGCCATATGTGCTATATTATACTATATGCCTACATGTACTTGGTAACTTCCAGCTGATGGAAGAGATTCTCTCAGATATTACTACTAAAGATGGTGGTGAAGAGGAGGCTCAGCAGACAGTGACAGCTGATACAAGCTGTACCGACAAGGAGAATAATGTGCCTGTAGGCTGTGACGATGAAATAATGGAAGATGTGAGGACGCTACTTGGTGAGGCCCTAGAGAATTTAGGCAGAAATATAGACAGACTAGACAGTTCACCTGAGGGAGAAGAGAACTTGTCTATGCTACCAATTTTGAATTCATCGCCATGTGGAAACAACTCTCCTGATTCAATAAACACTGCGAAGATTGGTAAACTAATCAAAGACCTCCCACTGAAAGAGAGTGAAACAGTCAGTGCTCAAGAAGATCAGTTGCTATTGGATAATTCGGGAACAGCTGTGGATGCTGTTGATCCTCAGATGGAAATTGATGCACAGGATGACTCATCCTCCTCACTCTTGATTCAGAAGATTGAAACGTTCATGCAGGATGTTGTGCCAGAAGTGGTTCGCAGTAATAGCAGCATTGCAAGTGATGCTGCCAATGCAACAGATATCAAAGAGATGGCAGAGGACTCGGACTGTATGATCATAGAAGAGCATGTGTTACAACCAAAAGAGGTGTTTTTGGGTCACACTGGGGGAAGCTACGATTCTATAGTGAAGAACTGTATGACTGGGATACTAGATAAACTTGAGAGCACGGATGATTCTATTATAGTCTTAGACAACACAGCACCCTCTGTTGGTAAGGCTGACCACTCCACGGATTCTTCCATTGAGCTGTTTGATGTCAGTGGAAGATCTGGAACTGCTGAGGATAAAACTATTATCACCGTAGCAGAAGCTAATGTGGCAACGACTGTGGATTTAGGAATTGAGTGTAGTTTAGTAAAAAGAAAGAGTAATTGGGACAGCAGTAGTGATCGTCGTCTAGACCTTGGGGCAAAGTCTGAGAATGCAACACTTCTTAAAGACAAAGAAATTCTGAAGGCAGAATTAAGAAATACTGATCCCTCAACTTCTTCACCTGGGCAAGCTGACAATACAGTTTGTCCAGAGAATGAACTCTCTAGTCTGGTTGGGAAGGATGGTAGGAAGTGTGATTCATCTGATCTCAAAGAGCAAAACTTGAACAAAGAAACTCGAGACGCCCGCACTACGGTTGAAACTTCTAGGACCTCTGTCTCTAACGAAACTCGTGTAGAAAGCTCGTCTGATGTGAGGAAGGCTGGCTCTACCAGTGCACCTGAGAAACCAAACTCCTCCAGTAAAGAAGTGGAGGATACAAATATTGATGAGAAATCTTCAACTCCTTCTGTCACAGTTATTCTGTCTAAGGATGAGCTGATAGAGAGTTGTATCAAAGCACTGAAACTGTGCATACTGAGATATCCCCTCCACTACAAGAGCTACTTCAGGCTTGGCAAGACATTCCTCCATGATAAGCAGAGAAAGGTGGGACAACTTCTGCTGTTAAAATTACCAGTGCTTGCTCTCTACATGTATGTGTATGGTGCTGATGTGCCTTGATAGTAGATTTCCTAACTCATAGTTTCATTTCCATCAACTTGGCTGCTCAATATCTGTAAACATGAGATACTAATGGTAGTGGTTACTACAATAATAAGTACAATACTATTTCAGGATGTAGATAAAGTACATGATTTACTGCTAGGGA
Source organism: Bugulina stolonifera (assembly GCA_935421135.1). Classification (NCBI taxonomy): domain Eukaryota; kingdom Metazoa; phylum Bryozoa; class Gymnolaemata; order Cheilostomatida; family Bugulidae; genus Bugulina; species Bugulina stolonifera. The sequence goes on from OW285187.1 coordinate 33,405,024, forward strand.
ACAGTGCTAAGAGGAAGGAAGATAAGTTTGTACCTCAAGGTCTGTTTCAGGACAGAAAACACAACAACTTCTTCAATGTATGTTTCCCTTGACAACATTATCTTACTAGTCTCAACTGGCGCAGCAATGAGCCGAGTATCGTTCACATGTAGTATAGCTAACAAAAGGGTACTAAAACCATGCATTCTTTCCCACTTTAGTGATATATCTATATGCATCACAATTTGCCTTCTTTCAAGGGAGTAGGCCTAATTTAGCCTTATAATAATTATTGCCTTGATTAAAGGGGGTGTGGCGTAACCCAGTAGAGGAGATAGAGAGAGCAGGTAGCTTTGGTGCTCACCTCTATAAGACCATCCACCTACTGCTACAGTTTCTACATGAGAAGAGAGACTACCACCTCCTCTACCAGCTACACACCCAGTTACAGAGAACTCCTGAACCAGAGAAGTTTGTATATACAATTCACTATCTACTACTTATACTGTAGCTTCTTACTCCTTTAATATGTAGGTACACTATCAGTTTGAACATTAGCAATGGTAATAGCTACACCTTCAATGCAATGCATGGATTCTTTCATAATAGGGTTAAGTGTTAGTCATTTGTGTACCTGTATATGTTAGGAAGTTCTTGAAGGATGCTGATAGACTTAGCCTGTCTAGTAAAGCTATGGAGTTTGCTATCCATTCCCTGTACAAGGTATGTATATAAAGTATTCATATAATGTGATAAGAAAGCACTCACTATAGTTGTGACAAAATAAAGTAGTAGTGCTATAAATAGCACAGCATTTTTTATGCAATGAATCTCACAATGATACTACATTACTTACACAAATAAGATGAAAGCCTATGTGCTAATACTGTAGGTATAAAATTACTTGTATAATGTTATTGAAATTCATAACCAATAGTTTATGGAGTATGTCTGCTACAGGTGATTGGTCTAGATGCCAGCTCTAAGGTAGAATATAACTATGCTGCTTCCCTCCACCAGGCATACAAGTGGTACAACTACTGTAACCGTACATCTATCTGTGTGCCCAACTCACAGGTGCTGCTCATGAAAGCCTACAAATCTTACAAACTTGTGCTAGATAAGGTGGGTCTCCTGTTCTCTACCTCCAATAATGTTAAATCGCTCACTTGGTGCTACGCTATCTAATATATACCCTATTTTTCTCCACAATATATTAGTGTAAAGACTGTGATCTTTACTTGTAGGACTATAACACTGATATGAAGATACCGGTCTCTGAGGCTAAAGAATTCTGTCAGCAAATGTTCTCAAATCGCTCCAAAGACAAGAATAAAGCTGCTGATCCAAATAAACAATCCGCCGTAACCATGGAAACCAGTAAGACTCAGAACTCTTCTTCTACAAAAGAGCGGGAGTCATCAGTCGCAGTTGCGAGCCTACCGACTGTTAGAGGAAGTTTACAAACTTTTGATAAATCTAAGAAAGCGAGAGTGGTGCTGTCAACTGTTCGGACGGAGGCTGCTGTAACAGTCGAACACGCAGCAGAGAAAGATATCAGCTCTATTACCGAGGTCAAGTCAGTCAATTCAGCTGATATCCCAGTCACTTCCTGGTTGCATAAGGCCAAGGAAGGTACTTCAGCCCTCGCTAGTATGTTTGAGAAACCCAAACCCACATAATTATATTCAGAAATTTCTTTGAACACTTGTAACCACCTTTTGCTACTTGTATTGTTTACAGCTTACTTAACCATTTTCTGTGGTTATTACTTCTGTTTGAACATATGACCACGTGAATTAATTCTGTAGTTTAGAACAGTTATACATTGTACTAGCTCTTTGATTGTTAATTGTGTATATCGTATATATACATGTACATATATATATAACATGTATATATTATATAAGCATGTATATTGTACATAAATTGGCATTCTTATTAAGTTTTTATTGTAGTGAAATAATTCACTTAAAAATATAGTATAGCTCAACTACCTTTGATTTCTCTACGTAAGCAAATATTAGAACTATTCTAGAAGGAATCGTACCATCACCATACTGAAATAATATCATCATAGCAGTCACAGATGCACAAGTCATACACTTCCAGTGTGATAACTCTTGGAAGGTTTCTGACACAGTGCTAGATTTACTAAACACTATGTTATATAGCAACTGTATTCCTCATTTTAATTTTTACATTATGTGTTGTAACGCAGCATTAACCTGGTGCTTATTCTAGTTTCTGTTGCATTCTACGGAGCTAGGCATCCAAATGTTTGCTGCAATTAGAAGTTGTCCACTCTTCATTTAGAGAGCACAACTTACATGTATGTGTGAGATGTCTGCTGTGTCATTAGTTGTTCCTACATATATTTCGATTATGGTTTGTCAATAAGATCTCAGAGTGTGGAGGTGCAAGGGCCACTGTCTTGCACATAGTCATTGTGATGCCTGCCTACCTGGTTGTGCATATTCTATAAATCATAATTTTTACTTACTACATGTATATTATTAGCATTATCATCTGTTTTTGCTTGCTGTTGTTAAACACTATTATCAAGCTTTTATTTGCTCTTTTATTTGGTGATATACCAGTTAGTGAAATGATTACTAGTCGCTCGCCCTATTAATAGCCTTTCCATCAACTACTGTACTGGGTGCAATATCCACAGCCTCATAATATATACCGTGTAGGAATACAAACGATGCTAACACATAGAGATGCTGGTGTGAACTGAGGGAACTATGCATTTAATTTAGGTTGGGGTAAATATTGCTTCTACTGTGCATATTGTAGTTACTTTGGCAGACTTTGTCGCTTGCGTGATTGTAGATGAACTGATGAAATACCTCCCATTCATTTGGCACATGTGATGGAAGAAGGAAGTACTGTACAGTCTAACATAGCTGCCCAGGTAAGAAACTTGCCTTCAGTAGAAATGATGATTATTTTGAAGCCTAAATGCTGGCTATTCCACTGTAACGTTAGTTTCATGCCCATTCTAGGCTGAGGAAGTGGAAGCTTTGTGCGCTATTTATGGTGATGATTGGAAGGTGGAATCTGAGGCTAATAGGAAGTATGTTATCCATATAGAAAATGATGTGCGGCTGCAGGTAGGTTTGCATCTCCATCTATAGTTACAGCCCATGTTAGTGTCTACGCCACCTAAACTTAAGGCACGCGCCAAGTTGCTAAAACATTTTACACCCCACTTTCGTCACGGGGTTGTGAGCACACCGGCCTGGGCAAAATCCTCATCTTCGCCCAAGAAACTCAGGTTTGCCGATGAGCTAGAGATAGTTTTCTCTGGCCAAGCAAAATCCCAGGTCATTAGCCTTTGGGCCTATGCCGGACGGCCCTCATTGGTTTTTTATTTATGACCTGGGTCGGTCCAAGAGGTTACGAAGACACTATATATTGAACTTCTAACATTATAATATGGCGAGCAACTTGTTATCAACATCGAAAATGAAAATTTTTTACTACATGTGGTGTTATTGCATGCATTATTTTACGCTATAGTAGATATGGAACGTATAATTAAAGTGTTCTGCATTTGTAGGGATCATGTCATTTGATTGGTCTGTTCACACTTGCATTGAGTACACTGTGTAGGTATGATCTTATGGTACTTAAGGTGAGACTCCCTGATGACTATCCCTCTAATGCTCCTCCATACTTTGAGTTAGATGCGGTACAGCTGTCAGGAGAAGATAGGGCTATCATAACCGATCAGTTGAACATCCTATATGCAGAGAACCTGGGAGAACCTGTTATCTATATATGGTCTGAAGCCATCCGCGAGTACCTCTCTATCATTGCTAACAAAGGCTCGGAAGAGACGTCTGAGGAAAGTGATGTAGGCAATGGCGTTACTGAGATACCAGCCGCATCTGCATCAGAGGATGTACCTGTAGGTGAGTATTAGTAATTCGATATCTCATGTCAAATGCTCTATTTCGACAGCTGCTGTCCCATAATACATTGACAGAAGTTCTTGTTATATTTTTCACTAGGAGAGTTTGGTTTTCTGCTGCTAAATTTACCAAATAGTAGTTTGTGGGCTCTCTCAATGCACTTTATTAAGCTTTATTTTATTACATTCTAGTAGAAAACTGCCCAGAAATTTTTCATGATGAACCAATCACAGACAGGAAGAGCACATTCCAAGCACACGTTGCCATGGTGACATCCTTAGCACAAGTATCATGTGTGGTGCGTACACTGCTGAGTAACAAGAAGATATCGCAGGCCACCCATAATATACAGGTAAGTACGACAATCTCCTACATGTTATTGGTTGGTGATTTGTTGGTTTCTACTTAACCTATTATACGAGTACACTGATGTTTACAGGCATACAGATTTAGACAGGGTAATGGTGCTATAGCAGAGGACTGTGATGATGATGGAGAGACGCATGCTGGAAGCCGGGTTTTACATCTGTTAAATGTAAGTCTGTAGTAGCTAGTGTGTATCCCTGTAGTAGCTAGTGTGTACCCCTGTAGTAATTAGTGTTTACTCCTGTAGTAGCTGGTGTGTGCTCCTGTAGAAGCTAGTATATACTCCTTTAGTAGCCAGTGTGTACTCCTGTAGTAACTAGTGTCTACTCCTGTAGTAACTATTGTATACTTCTGTAGTAACTAGTGTGTACTTCTGTAGTAACTAGTGTATACTCCTGTAGTAACTATTCTATACTTCTGTAGTAACTATTGTATACTTCTGTAGTAACTAGTGTGTACTTCTGTAGTAACTTCATGTAGTGTGTACACCTGTAGTAACTAGTGTGTACTTAGTAACATACTGTAGTATAAACTTGGTTAGCCTATCTCAGATTGTAGGTGCAGAGAATGTTCTGGTAATTATCTCCCGATGGTATGGAGGAATTCAACTAGGACCTGATAGGTTTAAACACATTAACAACTGTGCTAGAAATATTCTGGAAAAACACAACTTCATACCCCATGACTCCAGTTCTCAGACTAAGGTACACTTAACAACACATAAAAGTATTGCATAATGATCCCTGTATTTGTGTGCTGGTTGCCCATGCCATAATAGCTGTTCTTACAGTTGTAAGTGGATTCACTATGTTATGTGTTACGTAAATCAACATGCCTCTGCTATATTATTATTAGAACTTTTATTTTATTTCTAATACAATTTTAATTTTTACGTCAGGGTTGTCCAAAGAAAGGAGCACATCATAGAAAAAGTTAGAGCTGTGGTTGGGTGTGTGTAGTAGCAGATGGTGCAGCTTGTAAGCCAGTAAGTTTTTAATTTAGAGGAATATCAACTCAATAGAAACATGTTATTATTTTACAGAGACGGTCTTGTGTGTTTAACTCTATCTTTCATAAATCAAATTGGTCAATTCAATATAATATTATTCAGTAAAAATGTATTTACCTTCACCAGATTTTCGAATACCTATTTTGTTGTTTCTGTTAATTTTTCTATAAATAGTATTAGTTATGGGCATATATTTTCACATTATATTCTCATATTTATTTGGAAATTGAAATAGTACAATAATGTAGTCAACTGATTATGTTGAAATAATTTATTTCTACATCATCTACATGTGCATGTAGACATACATGTACATGTATGTTTATATTTATTTATGATTGTAATAATGAAATTAGTGATGCCATTTGGTAATAATAATTATTTGAAAATATTAGTGTGTATAAGAGGTTTATATTATGTAAATTATGATAATAATTACTTAGCTATTTTTATTTTATTGAATAATTAGCATTATCTGCTAAAAAGTTGCATTATCCATTTGAGGTACTGTAAATGTTGTGCAGTTTTCTGGGAAGACAATGTTGCACTGTAAATCAGATATCAAATTCAAATAAAACTAAACTGTGCTTCTGGTTAAATTCGTCTATTTTTGGTGTTGTGCTGTGTTCCAGTGTATTTTAACATTTTATATAGTGTATTGTATACAACTACATGTTACAGATTATTTAGGTGACTCCTCTGAACTTATCACAGTTAAATTCTTTGAAAGCCATTAAATATGTAATATGTAATTTAGATAATATTATATTATTGTTTTCGGGTCTCCAGAGCCGAGTAACCTGACCTTTCTGCCACCATCATCTGCATTCATACAACATCTACACTGTATATTGAAACAAAGTGCAATATTGTCATTACAAGTTTTACTTTTCTATATACTGGTTACTTGAAATGAATTTTGGTAAGACAGTATTACTATTGTTGAATTGCTGTTTGCCTGTTTGAAAAATTTTCATAAGGGAAACTATAACAATGTAACAATAGTCTGCCTATCAATGACCATTGGGCATTGACCATAAGTGCTTTACTGATGTGACATGAAAGGGATATAACCTTTTGACGGTGTGTTGTACATGGCGTATTTCATTGCGCTCAACTCTGTGCATTACCATCAGCTGCAAGAAAACCAGAAGTTCTGTAAGTTCATTAATTGTGTGAAGATTTGTTTATTTTACCACTGTTGAGATGCATATAAAACTGTTATGTATAACATCATTGATTTTCCTAGCTTTTCTCAACTAGAATAACGTACATCTACAATGTACATGAATGTATATTCTTTGTGGACTGAATAGATCAACACATACATTGGTCCTCAAGGTTAGATTTCTTATGCTTTAATGCTATGCTATTTTAATTTTATTAGAAAATTTGATTACGCTTGTACAACAGCAATGTATCATATTAATAAATGCTCTTCTTCTTCAAAGTCCTCCCTAATTAGAGATGGAATATCCAAGTTTCATCCAGGATGTAGGTCATATCCTTACTCTTCCTCCTGCATCTGTAAGTTGAATCAAATACAATGTAATGCATGTTATAATTCAAACTGCTACAATACACAGCCATGCAGCATTATCTGAAAATACTTGGTGGATGCAGCTATTATAATTGCCATCTCAACTGACTAAAAGTTGCATGTTATAGTGTAATGTGACTGCATAATATCACTAATATGAACTCTGTATTGCATTGTGATACCCTCTAAGGTAACATACATGTAGTAGCATGCAGTGTAACATCGGGCCGTGGTCTAGTAGTCTATATTGTACATGAATGAATATAATAGGTTAACCATTAATTTCCAATTTTAGGTTATCGTACTGGGGTGTCACTTCCTATGCTTTCCATTAGCCATATTGTTTGGCAGATTTCAGCCATCGCTGAAGAATACATGGTTTACCAGAGACAATGTTAGCTCATTTATAGGTGTAACCCTACTTATAGCCTGTTTTCAATGGTAAGTTTCTACAATAAGAAAAACAACTCCTCTTTTTTGCTCTCCTGCAGTCGCATACTGTGTAGACTATAGAATATACACACTACTCTATATTCTATTGCAGGGAGTCACTGCATCTATTCATCCAATGGTTCCTCTCTTACATCACACTCCGTATAGTATCTCACAGATATCTTGGGTTGTAAGTTATATTACCCATTCCCTTAGTCTTATCTACATTTACTAATATATTGCTGAACAGGGTACTTTGAACAGCACATCTAAGAGTACACGTTATTACATGCACATAATGCAACAGCATGTACACCTACATGTATGTGTACATAATACATGTACACCAATGCATTCAGAACCAAATGCACTCGGAACCAGTGCTGTGAAGTGAAATATACTATATACTTGCATGTACATGTATATATACTATTATAATATATTATTATGTTACTACATGTATGTATTATGTTACTGTATATAATAATGAACAGCTATTTAATACATAGCCTATATATACATGTATTTTATATTATTTTATAGTTTTTCACGGTTATTGTAGCACTACGTTTGCTGTGACATATGGCCATGTTCTCATAGCTAATGTGTATAAATATATATACCGTTATGGAGAGTACCATCTTGATTACACAGGGTAAGTGTTGCCAACTAACTTATATAATGAACATGCAACTGAGTGGGATGTTATACATTGTATATACACTGTACTACAATATAATATGTAAACAATGTGCTATTTCCGCGTTTTCCACCTCCTCTACACAGCTCAGAGATATCTCTAAGAGCACACCTTGGCAATACTGTATAGTTATAGCAAAATGTGTTTAAATATTCTGAACTAGAGTTCTCAAGACTGCCAAAGACATTACTACATGTACATACACTGTACTACTTGTCGTACTGTGTAGGACACATATAATTGTATGTTTCATGGAACATACATACAGGTACTTGTATGTGATACTCATTATGATTAGAGAAGAGTCTATTACTATACATATAATGTGTATTCTCTAGAACATTGATGCTAGCCACCATGAGAATGTCATCCTTAGCATTCGCTGTTGCTGATTCACGCAAACCTAGGGAGATGTTGACGCAGTTGCAAAGGGAACATATCATTGAGTATGTACCTTGCTGTGTTCTCTCTTCTAATACATTGTACAATTATAACACACATGCACATGTAGATGTACATGTAGATATATAGAGGCACATTGCTAGAATTTAGGGTTTTATTTCGTGCCTGACCAGCAAACTAAACAGTAGCAGTCTCTGTAGTTGAATTTACTTTGTTCTATTTTATGTAGTAAGTGTATCGAATTGTATGTACAGCCTACCCTTTTTTTACTTGTGTTTTTTTAGGGAAACAGTGAGTTTGGGAGACCATTTCAATTACTACTTCTCCTTTACTGGAATTCTGTTTGGTCCAATCACGTTTTATGACGAACATAAACGGTTTGTAAATAAACACCCAACAGAACAGCATGCTAATTATAAACTGGTAGGTAACATACGAGTGTACATATATCATGTTACATCTAATAGCAATACATCTTTAGTAAATTGGAAATTTAAAATTTTGTTTTCTATGATGGTTGTATTTAGAAATCCACTGATACATGCAAGTAAAAGAGTATGTTACTGCAATTTTTTCGAACTGCAACTTGTGTTTTCTCTTTTGCAGGCAATATTCAAATTTCTTCAAGGAATAGCAGCAGTGTCTATAGTCATATATGCCACTCCTTTTTATCCGATGTCGTTGAATTATGGTAAATCTATATTTAGTTTTCAATTTCTTGTGATCAATATTTTCTGTTATAAACAACTTTATTCTGTTCGTATAACATTGGTGAGATTGTACATGTACACTCGTTTGTTACAATATTTCTGGTTTACTACATTACATAATGAAAGTGCAGTGTACATATACTATTTTGCTACTAAAGAATTTACTTGTGTTATAGTTATAATGTTTCAAATTTGTATCAACAAAATTATATAATATTATTACTAAGCATTTATTGTAGAATTGAGAACACATATTATGTATTAAGATGATGCTGTTATAGTATATACATGTATATATACTATGCTGTTATAGTATATACATGTATATATACTATGCTGTTATAGTATATAATGTATATATACTATGCTGTGATAGTATATACATGTATATATACTATGCTGTTATAGTATATATACATGTATATATACTATGCTGTTGTAGTATATACATGTATATATACTATGCTGTTATAGTATATAATGTATATATACTATGCTGTTATAGTATATACATGTATATATACTATGCTGTTGTAGTATATACATGTATATATACTATGCTGTTATAGTATATACATGTATATATACTATGCTGTTGTAGTATATACATGTATATGTACTATGTTGTTATAGTATATACATGTATATGTACTATGCTGTTGTAGTATATACATGTATATGTACTATGCTGTTATAGTATATACATGTATATATACTATGCTGTTGTAGTATATACATGTATATATACTATGCTGTTGTAGTATATACATGTATATGTACTATGTTGTTATAGTATATACATGTATATGTACTATGCTGTTATAGTATATACATGTATATGTACTATGCTGTTATAGTATATACATGTATATGTACTATGCTGTTGCAGATGACATGGTGATTTCAAAAGGATTTCTCTATCGGAACTGGATAATGCATATTACTGTACTTGTTGCCAGGTGGAGATACTACTTTGTATGGTTGACATGTGGGTATCTATTTATTTATGTTCAGTCCTAAATCACTGTGACTGCACTAGAAGATGCGTGTGCTGTAGATATTTCATAAAAACAGTGTACCACAAGTGTATTAATGCAACAAACTAGCTGTCGGGGGGGGGGGGGGGGGCTCATTGTTTGCTTTAAAATAATATAAAACACCCCTAGACTTCATGATCACTTTTTAATCTTATTTTACAGTTATTGATGAGATGTTTATAGTGTTTATAACTTGTGTGAGAATGTAGCAACTTGAATATTAGAATATAATATTATTATTTTAGCTTATATTGTGTTGTAAACTGTTTATTAGCTGAGTCTATGTGTCTATTCGCCGGCTATGACAGTGATAAAAAGGAGGGTGAGAAAATGCTGACCGCAGCGGTCAACCCTGTTAAGATAGAGGTCAGTCTGTTTAATAAAGATAATACTGTTGATACATGTATGTAGCTATAAGTATAAAATATATACACGCGTATAACTGGTTTTGTCACAAATGCTTCGGAATATGAGATTATACTGAATGTATCCTTTGTACTGATTAATTATACTGCATGTACTTATACTGTATGTACGATATTCATACACTTACCCTAATTCCATAGGTTACTATTGCGTGAGCAGATGATATACATGTACATGTAGAATACATTGTAGCTAGCAACCAGTCTGAAAACATTTTTTGAGAACTGGAATATGTTTGCTGCAAGATGGCTGAGATACACATGCTATGAGAGAGTACCCAAGTATGCCCTCCACTTCACCTTCTTTATCAGCGGTTTGTGGCACGGTTTTATGCCTGGTTATGCAATCACCTTTACTCCCCTTATCTTCTATTCACTAGCAGGTAGAAAGGTGAGTGACCTAGGGTCTGGTAGAACATTCTATACCATTACATGTATGTACATGTTGTCTAGTGTATTTACTACAGTAAACAGTGCAAGTACATATGCAATTTTATTACAACTACTTTTTTCTGAATTTTTTTTATAGTTAAAAAGTATTATCACTGGTTGGTAAAAGCCTAATATTTACGTTTACCAGCCAATCTTAATGTTATTATAATGTACATGTATATATATACCTATGTTATATAATGTACGTGTATATATACCTATGTTATATAATGTACGTGTAAATATACCTATGTTATATAATGTACATGTATATATACCTATGTTATATAATGTACATGTATATCTACCTATGTTATATAATGTACGTGTATATATACCTATGTTATATAATGTACGTGTATATATACCTATGTTATATAATGTACGTGTATATATACCTATGTTATATTATGTACATGTATATATACCTATGTTATATAATATACGTGTATATATACCTACATGTATGTTATATACATGTCGTATATATACCTACATGTATGTTATATACATATTATAATATTATCCGTTTCTGTTTTAGCTGCACAAAGTCATCAGTCCAAAGTTTCAGAGTAATAGATACCTATCTGTGCTCTATGCTTGCATCACATGGCTGGGTACAATGCTGGTGTTGGCATACAGTGGTGCTTCTTTCTCCATTTTACACTATGACCGGATTGTACTAGCTCAGACGTGAGTAACACATGCTCTCCTCTTCTCCTCGGCTAAATGAGGCAAATGCTTCCTGTTTAGCCAGTTAATGCTTTACATTTTTACATCAAAGTATCTATGGTGGTAGAGGGTTACCTTGAATAATAGAGTAAGCTTTAACTCCTACCCTGCCCTATGCCCCTGCCCTATGCCCCTGCTCTATGCAGGTAAACTGGTCAGTGTTGGAATAAGGATTAGCAGTAATCACTGGTGTGGTACAATTGGAAATTCTAAGATAATAAAATCCTCAGGCAAAATGTAGTCAGCTGTGAAATCCATTGCGAACAATGAGTAAGACCTATTAACAAGGTATAAATATGGTTTACTTTCAGGAACAGTGCTGTACTGCATATGACTTCTGTTGATATGACATACAGTGTGTCGAATATACAAGTATTGGGTAGTTGTCTTTCCTTTTTTGTGGCAAATGAAGTACAGTGTAATTCTACATGTATATCCATTGTACTTGTACACTGTACTAAAAGGATGTAATTCACTAAAATATACTTCAACGATGAATCGACCCTTTAGCTTAATTTCTATAAATTTTGAGAGATTTAGAGATCAATGAATGATGAAGTTTACTGAAGTTTTCATGCAAAAACAAACTTTTATGACTGAAGAATATATCAATGTAATTATAATGTGTTTCTATTTATTTGTATTTACAGTGGCTTGTACTGCTATCCCTATATTATCACTCTGGCAGTTTTACTGTGCATACCGAAGCCTGAGAAGAGTAATAACAGCACTACAGACTCTTCCAGTACAGTTAACACACCAAATAAGGAATATCTGGAATGAACTCTCAAATTCTACACAAAAACTCTTAATTACAGAGATTTTATTATTTACTCGAATTATGTAACTAATATGTTGTTGTTTGTTAATATTCTCAAAACAATATAATGTACAGCGATGTAGTCAACAGGTCTAATAGTACACAAATCTAACAATGTTTTATGTAAATCGCTGTGTTCTGTTTATATTGCAACATCCCTGGTTATCCCAGCAGGAGGCATTCACTAGTATGGGAGAGAGAAAGAGTTGTTTTACATGTCTTTCTACATGAACTTCAACAGCAGTAAACCTGATTCAGTAGCACAAACTGTAGCTGTAGCTGGACACCCTGTAAGTTGGTTCTGTATACAATGTTCCTATGGATACATTGTGTATCCATAGGAACATTGTATACAGAACCAACTTACAGCACGCGTTTCTAAGTATTTACAGGGTGTCCAGCTACAGCTACAATCATATACATTATACTCCTTGATTATACAATGTAACAACAATGTACATCGCGTAATACAGCTTAGTAGCATAATATATGAAAGTTGTCATCTCTCTATGACAGCCGCACTGTGTATATCACGGACGGACAACTTCACCAAATTTATGTAGTACTCTTTTCGAAAACTCTCTATATGGCGGTGTCCTTATGGAAAAAACATTGTAAACGTCTGGTTTAGGCTCTTGCCACCACGGTTTCTACATGTGAGATTAGTTTCGTTTCACATTATAATGGACCTGAACCTAAAGGGGTATATTGATATACCCCTTTGCCTGAACCGAATCTAGTTGAGTTTTGAAAACTCTTGTTAGTGCGAGTTATCTGTTATTGCATTACAAAATAGCATCTGGTGGCGCATATTACTGTGGGTGGTGTGATTCAACTGCCAAGCATTTGTTTAATGGATAAAATAAATTGAATGGAAGCTTAGCTTAGCCTTTCATTTTGATTTCGTTTTTCTAGGGTGTAACTAAAACTAAATTTCAATTTCAATTTGATAATTAATATTCATAGATAACTAATTTGAGTATGTAGTTATATATAGTAGTGTTTTTATGACACTAATAAAATGAAATAAATGCAATCTTCATTTTGCATTTCTTTTTGATTTTGTCTTGGCATGTTTGTTACGTTTTATTTAGTTTATCAATCAATGAATTTAATCATGGTAGACATTTTTGTTTTTAATATGTTTCACCAGAACACTTCAATTTCTGTTTTAAATAATAAATGATTGTGGGGTGTTGAGGGGTTGTTTAGTTTGGTCATTCTAAGAAATTTGCTACTAAGCAGACCTGCTGAACTAATCATCACGTATGAAAAGAGTGGCCAAACTCCTTAGCATGGTAGCACCCCATAGGCCTACAGGCTACATAGCATAGCAGGCTGGTTCAGTGCACACGTGCTGCTCCCCGGTGAAGCCAAGTTTATATTAGTCTAGTAGTCATGGTTGTATTCTGTCCGCTGTGCTATTTGAATGGGTCCCATAGATGCCTCCGGTAGAACCCCAGGCGGGGATGAGTTATTTTCACAGATGTGGAATCCAGTCCCCTGCTTCTCAGTGATCTGTTTTCTTCCGAAAGAAAGAACGGATCACATATAATTGTAATTGTTATTATAGTCTACTAAATGAATACAGGCGTTAGGCCTACATAACTCACAAGCGTAGGCCTATGTCTCATTAAAGTGACTGAAAGTGAATGTAAGTTAGTTCTATGATCTGCCTTGTTATGGTAGTTTGTTCATCCTAATTATTCGCTTTCTCAATTTATGCGCTTTGTGCTGCTATAAAGGATTGTAGTAGGTCTAGTAGACTACTAGTTCCAGTTCTAGTAATCAGTAATATTGATAACTCATACATGTAGAAGCCACATCAGTGTACTATAATTCAGAAGTAAGGTCAAGGTCTCTCAGATTCAGAGATTTGTAACTGTATTAGGGCCCTGACTAAAATTGGATTGCTCTTTGTCAACTAGTAGTGAATTTCATAGCAGAAACTAATTGAGGCTTTTCTCATTTTCTGATGATCACCATTATACTTGCATCTGGCTACATGTTGCTTATTATAGTCAGGTTATGGATCCTGGTGTCAAGTGAACTTATTTTCATTTTGCAATAGGCCTACATGAACTTTTTGATAAAGATATTGCAAATAGTTTGCCTACCTGTAGTAAACTTAGGATAGTTAAAACATCTCCGTGAAACGGTTATTTTATCTCACAGCGTCTATAAAATTTTATAGGTATTAACAAGTAATTTTATTTTTTGCAGAATTGTCTGGAACAATGGCCTCTAGTTTTAGTCCTTCTGAGGAACTTTTTGCAGAGTTGCTTTGCTGCATATGTCGAGACAGTTACACCGATCCTGTGGATCTACGCTGTGGACATATATTTTGTCGTCAGTGCGTTTTATCAATCTTCAAAGCAGTTGTCAAAGATGAGAGTCCTACCCGTACTAGTACTATTCATTGCCCTGTCTGCCGGCGTAATCATCGTACAAGTGTGTCTGCCATTTTACAAATGCCTGTGAATCTCAAGTTGCGTAACATTATCTCAGCATTTGATGACAAACAAAAAATGAAGCCAGCTACCTGTGATGTCCATAACAAGCCTCATGTAATATTTTGTTTTGACTGTGATGTAGTCAAATGCTTATCCTGCTTTTTACAATCATGCCCTCCATCCCACAATACCGAAGAGCTTGATGAAATGGCTAAACAATTAAGATCGAAGATCGAAGATAAAGTGAAGGAGTGCTCAGAGGTGAACCGTTTGGCTGATGCAGAGATCAAAGATCTCAAATTGGTTACAACTAAACATCTGAGTTGTTTGTCAATCAAAATGGAATCCTTGCGCATGGAACTCGATGAAGCAAATTTCAAGGTTTGTGCTATTTTTTCAACCTTTTGATAACAAGACAAATTTGTATATATTTAATTTGAACAGCTGCATTGTATACAAAATTAGACAGGTTGTTGCGTATTGTATTTGGATTCGAACAGGTTATGGATTTTGTTTCAGGAAAGACAAACATTCAAAGATAAAATGGAAGATCTTCTAAAACTCCCTGATTCAATGTTGGTGGTACAGAAGCAGGACGTAGAATTGGCTCATGTGGCTTACGGTGATGATGTTAGATCAGTAGATGATATATGCAAGGTGGTACTCGAAGATTTACATAGGTGTGTGAGGAAAATGGAAGATGTCCTAGAAAGTTATGGGAGAGATTTGGTTTGTGCAGGTGACTGCCATCCAACGGTAAAACAAGCTGCAGAGGGAAACCATCGGTCTACCCATGGGGATGTATGCTGTTCCCCTGATGCTGATCCCGCTTCTTCAGTTTCTCCTGATGTCTGTACAACTGTGAGTATGGCAATAGGTGGGGTTGAGAATGAGTCGGGCTTATTGACAAGTCGACCATTGCCTTGCATGCTGGGTGCTCAGAGCAATAGTCAAGAACCTCTGGCTCACACCTACAACTTTAAGGACTTCATGATTAACAGTGTTTCCACCATTCAAGGACGGTTTACTGCTAGTACTGGTATGGGATTGCACCCAGTTTATCCACAGTTTGGCCAGTGTTTACCTCATGAATATGTACAAGCTGCATGCC
This sequence comes from Bugulina stolonifera, assembly GCA_935421135.1. Lineage (NCBI taxonomy): Eukaryota > Metazoa > Bryozoa > Gymnolaemata > Cheilostomatida > Bugulidae > Bugulina > Bugulina stolonifera. The sequence continues at coordinate 33,421,095 of OW285187.1, forward strand.
AAATATCTCCTGATAAAATTCTTCTTATTACATCAAACATTCTGAAAATACATAAAATTGACTCATTGCCAAGAAATAACCCAGTCTTTGTGATTCCTCCACCACTTGGATCACCAGAGGAACACCAATTTGATTGTGTTGCAGTCGCCGGTTCTAAGTCTGCGTATTACCTTGCATCCGATGTTAGTCGTGCTGAAATACAGATATGGGACTCGACTCCTAGAAGATGGCTGAAAGCTATAAATGTTGCCTTACTAGCTAATTGCGAAACGCCACAGTTCAAGATGTGTGCACGAGAAGATGTAGTCTACATTTCACTTCATGACCAAAATGAAGTCATGGCAATAACTATACAAGGTGGGGTTATATGGAGCAACAAATCATCTGTTAGGATGCCAAATGGTATGGCTGTCGACAACAATTGGCTGTATGTCTGTGATGAAGCTGCCCAACATAGCATTGCCTTAATTGACCGTGAAGGTACCCTTCAACTGCGTGTTTTTGAGTCTCTTGTAGAAAAGCCATGGTCGGTAGCTGTGATGAATGGCTGTTTTAGAACGATACCACAGACATTATCTTAGAATGTCTCCTATCAAAATCAAAGTATTCAATTTTCATCTTGGTGCTTAAACTTTTACATTTTTATACTCCAATATTTTTGTGTGCAAAGAATCTCATGTTTTATGGTGAATGTCCCTCCTGTCACATTGTGATATATTTGTAATTGTGCTGCAAGAATTCATAGAAAAGAAATTTTATTGCCAGATTTATAGTCAATTATCAGCCATATACACATATTTATACGTATATTCTTTGGTAAACAAGGTTTGTGAGCAGTGAATAACTTGGTAATGAGATTAATACTAAGCTCAATAATTTTTAACTGATGTGCTATACTGAGCCTCACTCATTGTACAGTATATGCTATGCAAAGTGTGACAAAATAAATATGGCTTAATACTATTGAAAGTTACTTTCTGCTATAAAAAGTGATAGAAAATATACTAGATGAGTAGAGTCAAAGTTATCTACATTTTGTGTAAAATAATAGGCCTACCAAAAGATAATTTTACTCATGTCATATAGTCAAAGTAATTATAATAGTGGAACTATTTCTATTTATGGTATGAAAACATATCTAGCAATTCAAAATAGAACAAAATAACTACAATTAATGAAATATTAAAATAAATATTTAATAATACAAAACTAGTTATCACAACAATTGAGATTATCTGACTGAAAGCTAAAACTTAATAATGTATACCCCTATGGGAGGGAGGATACCCTCACCGAGATTTAATTGGTATGGATGATGGTTATGCTTATCACAAATGAGTAATGTATACAGGGGGTGTTTTATCTACCTCCCCACTCTTCTCTGCGTTAGCTCCTTTCTCAGAGTCCTGTAAATGTGAGGTATGAATGAATCAATTTGGAAGGCTATCATAACATTAGCCCCAATATGTTACATTGTATTACATTTTAGTATTACAGTCATTATTTAATGCATGCTGGATGGCACCACTTTTGTAGCAGTTCTCAGTGTACAAGTTATATTGTATATCTCAACCAGTTAGTGACCACTGCAACTGCTGACTGCAGCACACTGTGATCCACACATTTACAATACAAAATCCTACTTACTTGTTTGTCCTTCCTTCTCATTATAAGCCAGGTGATAGTAAATAGAGCACAGGCTAAGAGATTAAATCCCACTGATGAGCCTACAAGTAGAATTATATCTTGTAATTAGCATCTTCATTGCATATTTTCAATCTAATTATTGCCATTCAGCATATATATTAATTATCCACTGAAAACATTTCAGGTGGCCAGTCTATGTACAATGTATATGGAAACATATGCCTGAACTTTCGTTCACTAGAATTAGGATATTTACCAAGGAATATATATCTGAACTTTGAATTGTTGTACACCAGACAATTCAATTGGTTTCCGCATTCTTCTTTACGCCATTGGCAGCTAGCATCGATGATAGCACCATATATGATTGGAGCAGGCAGCAGTGCTACAATATTACCATAACACTAGTAAAGAGCAATACACGCCTCTACTAACAACATAACTGTAGATATCACATTACAACTAATTAGCAGGACTAGGATGATAGTTGCAAGAAAGTCACTGTATCAGTAGATCCAGTGATACAACATGTGCATCTGTATAGATTACATTACAGTATAATATATACATGTATATATGCACTTACATAACATGCAATGTGTATGGTCCATGTTAACTTAAGGTAGGACAAATCCTAATACTTACCCAGTAGTCTTATTATCACAATCTGGATTCCAAGTGCGAATGATTTCAATTCATCACTTACACACCTAAAATAACAAATTGAGCTTTATAAAAATATGGAGTAAAACAAGATGTCTTCCCAAACAAATGACAAACATTGAAACATGTACAAGTCATTTAGCTGTTAGTAGTTAATTATATTTTCAATATTAAACTGACAAATTAGACAGCTATAGACTTGAAACATAACACTGCTCTACTAACTAACTTCTACAACTAAAGTATATTATAGATTGATGTTTTATACTAACCTTAGTGTAATGATGGCAATAGGTGTCTTTGCAGCAGCCAAGTTGAAACTGACCAAAGCCAGGACCACAAGAAATGCCGGCAAGAGTTTACAGTCATTGTTACATTTTCCATCCATAACCGAGTGATTTACTGAAGATATGTTGGCAAGTGAAATATCTGAAGCAATACCTGACTTCTTACATGAGCATAATCCTGCCTGAAAATATAGAAGCTTCTTTATAAACCTGCGTGATTTATTTGTTTACTACATGTAGAATAAACTGCCTTGTATTACTATTACTATATCAAGAATATTGGAATTGTCTTTTCATACATAGCAATTTTGAAGAAAAGAGAAGACAACTTTATCAAACCTGTAGTGACTATTGCAATACATGATTGTATCTAAGGATATATGTTTTGATAGTTTGGGTCTGAATATACATAAAAATAACTAAAGGGATTATTAAAAAACACACAATTCAATATTGCATTTAATGTGTATACTGAAATTAAAGTATCAAATCCACACCTCAAAAGAAAACAGTGGAATTTCAAGTTTTTCTACCGCGGGTCCAGTGCTAGTCACAATTGATTTTGATATTTTGTAGCTAATTTTGATTCTGAGCAATTTACAAACAATGTTTGGAATCAAAGAATGACTGATGAAATCGAAATGACCTACACCATTAAGTCAACTCTTTATACTGTGTATCTACCGACTGTCTAGACCTGTGAGTGTGAAAGACCTCTCCATAGTTAACAACTTAACATGTCAATATGTAGGCTACTTATTGATCATTTGCTATAATATCAAACAGGGGTAATTGATTTTGTTTGTTCTGTATTGTAGCAATGAGCGTCGCAACTAAACAAAGCAAAGACAAAAATAGAACTGGCACGATAGAAATGATAAATTTCACAATAATGCACCAAATAATTCCAATAGATGGTATTTATGGTTACAATAATAATGCAGGACTTTATGTAGAATAAAGTGTGTCATAGACTGATGGGCCAAAACATTAAATGTATTCAGTACCACCTACCTCTTCATACATATCGTTGGGTGAACATCCGATGTGGCAGATATTGGGGTAGGTGACATTCGTACCAACACACACAGGTTTATATATGGCTGGTTTACAGTTACAACTCTCATCACAACTCTGCACCCAGTTTAATTTATTTTCACTCAAAGTCTGGTTGCTAAAACACAATACATTGCAGTAACTACCATAGTAACTACTACAGTAACTATCACAGTAGCTATCACAGTAACTACTACAGTGACTATCACAGTAACTACTACAGTGACTATCACAGTAGCTATCACAGTAGCTATCACAGTAGCTATCACAGTAGCTATCACAGTAGCTATCACAGTAACTAACGTGGTAACTACCACAGTAACTACCAAGGTGACTACCATAGTAGCTCACATGAATTACACAAATATGTACCTAGTCATATCTAATCAGTCAGACTGGGATTCAAGTTTATACATTAACATGAATATTATTACATAGAATACAGTTATGATACGATAAATATATTGGGATTTGTCTTCTTTTTAAACATATTGCGTTGGAACTGAGCTTTGGTGGCTAGCGGTAGTTCAAACATAAATGATTAAAGATAATTTTTTGCTAAAAGTTTTGGGCAAGTACCACTTATCACAGCGATAAGCCTCTTTGTTCATGTACACCATAGCTACAGGCAGTGGGAATACATACTTGATATAGTTAACTCCAGCCATATTGAGATTGTCGCATCCAATAAACATGCCAACTACTATAAGAAGCACTGATATAACATTCAACAGCACCACCGACTTGATCACAGCTGTAAAAACAAGGATATAAAATTTCATCTGACTAGATGAGCCACTGCATATAATCAAATTCGTACTTTGTATATAAGCAAGGAACCACTTTTCAACTATATAAATTGCAATCAACATGGTATATAGTACAGTGTACACACAAACAATGTGTAGCTATGCAGAATATGTAGTATGTTTACCTAGTTGTCCCATTTTAAACCTTTTGATCAAGTAGCCAAGAAGGACGACTCCAATTACAGCTGGTGGAACCGCAGTGGCCCCTAAAAGAACGCAGTCAGAATTCAAAGTTAAAAGCCCACTCTAAAAATTACTCTTCTAAGTAAAATAATTTTAAACATGTACATAACATCAGACTTGATCTCTACAAATACAGCAATATGCTTCGATAGTAAATTGCACTTGCGAATGTTTATATGCTTAACTTGAAATAGTGGAGTATATACTTAGCAGAGGAGCTCACTGACCTGTAATGAGACTAGCATTAGTCTTATCAATGAAGAACTGAGTCTCCAGATACTTGGCAGCGAATGTAGTGAATCCAGTTACTATTAGCATCACAAAGACGGAACCAAAGTTCAGCAGCATGTATACAGGATTCTTAATCAGTTCCAGCAACGCCTTTGGCAGTTCTATACAGGTAAGTGGGATTAAAAGAGAATATTGACAATTTCTGTGAGACAGAATGCTATTTATACAATCATGTAGATGCAGTATTTAGTATGGATAATAACTACATTAACAGTATTGCCCCTCCAGTAAGACTAATGGTTATTATTATTGTGCAATACATATTGTAATCTTTCACAAACTGTTAGAATATTGTTTTTACATCAATAGAAATACCTTCTAGTAAATCACACAAAACGGCTAACGTGTAATGTATGCATAGGCCAGCGTAATGTTTTTTGGTGCTATTAGGTGAGTAATGACTGGCTCCACTAGAATTGCTACCATTATTGTGAATTCCCTCGAGCATATAAACGTTATTTATCATTCGTAGAAATGGTTGTTGACCCACTCACAGCTGGAGCATTGCCAAGAATCAGTGGCCAAGAGAAGACAATAACAATATTTTTCACGTTCGCATTGTTATTTCAGGGTCCACAATTGGCTGTGTAGAATGTATGTACTTCATTCATACTAATTAACACATGACATGATTGTGTCTAGATGACCAGCAGTAAAAAGCTTGCCACTTACTTGATATTTTGCCGAATGCAAAGTCAGCTGATGTGTTTATATTTTGATCATCTTCTGAATCAGCTGAAACAGTTATGGTAGATTTGCTGTCTCCTAGATCAAAACTCACACTGGCCTTTGCCTCAGCAGCTGATTGAGGCGGATCCAAGGTCTTAGGGAACAAGAACAACCAGGGAGCTATTAAACACATAGAGATGGTAAAGATGACGAATCCACCCCACCAAGCACCCAGCCACCTGCAACACAGAGCATATTGGTTGGAGAATTATAGCTTGACAACAGAGACAGGTAGTAGTTGGATAGTGGGAGGCAATATGGTTCAATGATAATAACCTGTCCCTACGAAAATTAATTTTCCATAGCTGTCAGAATTGTGCGTCCTCGATTGGTTCAAGATACTTCAATAGGAATAGTGCATTGCAGCATAGGGTAGCATAACTCCTTGTCTATTCGGGACCTTGTATGTGGGCAGAACAGGGCGGTTTTTTTTATTTAAGTGAACCATCTTTCCTTCCACTATCTTCGGTAGTTAGTCATAAAAATGCATTGAATGTACAGGAAGTGTTAGTTAATAGTATAACTATAGAATAAGTTACATCATTTTACTTACAATGTATATGCACATACACTGTACATGTACACACCCAAATAATTCATGTAGTAAATATTACACCACCACATTACACTTTAGTAGCGAGTTGTAGGTTGTGGCACTTTATTACAAGGTGGTGCAGACACCCAGCCACCCATATCTTAATGAGTTGGAACCTTGAAACACAGACTAGGTGAACAACTTGTTCTGGTTATGAATTTCTGGAATGTTATGCTGATGTAATCAGTAGAGTTTGAGGAAATTTTGAGTTAATTTGTACCAGTTGATTATCATGCTCAGGTAGGGATGGGTGATGCATATATTTAGTATGTACCATAATCTATATACTAACAGGGTATCCTTGGATGTGAGTAGATAATCTATTGGGTTATGGGTGAATACGTCCACATATACTGATATCATTCCAGCCCCTCCGACGTATCCTATAACAGCTCCTAGTATAGAAGCTGCGTACACTATACCTGTGAATAGTAAAATAATAATGGTAGTATTCTCATACATATACATGTGTTATCTCTCATACTAGTCGTAGGAATGTTAAGTTGCCAGCTCAAGATTAATATAGTCTCTTATCTGAAGGGTTCTGTAAACAATAAGATAGTAACGTTACACTATGATCTAGTAAAGTGAACACATCATAATATACATATATATACAACATGTAGCACATGAGCATGTACATGTACAACCACATTATGTATATGAAGTATATAAGCCTATATATACAGTGTATACATGTAGCCATAGTACATACAATGTAAGTGCATGAAATGTAGGCCTAAGCTACAGGTCTACATACACACACACCTACTACAAGGCAGCGGACAGGAAATTATGTATTGTTGTACTAGATGAGTCAGAGTGCATATATGAATAGAATTTCATCATGCAATTCATTCAAACCATAACAATTCTATCTCACTAGGCATCAGGTATTACATAATCAATATTATTGCAAAACACAATTGCCTGCCGATTAAATTTTTATTAAGTAGGCCAGGAAAAGCTCTTACCAATATATTGGCCTGAGACCTTCTGTTTAACTGCGTTGTCTATGTAGGAAAGTGCTATCGTCATAATTGGAGAGCTTCCAATGCCGATTATGATCTGAGCAATTATAAATATGGCGACGTACAATGTACTTCCAGAAAACTTGTTCTCATTGGAGCATCTTTCTGACAGTGATGAGTTGGCTGTCGGGTCCACGAGACTACAACTCGTTGTTGAGAAGTTAGCATGTCCTTGACCCAATACGACCGTCTTTGTGTAAGAAGGGGATATCCAATGAGGGATAGTAAATACTAAACATCCAACGCCAATAATGAGTGTCCCAATCCCGAGTATCCTTGGAATATGACCATAGTGTCCAAAGTAGCTAATAAATATGACGGCCAAGACTGCGCCTATTTCGTACGACGATACGATGAGTCCAGATGTGGCACTGCCGAGCTCAAACATCTGTTCAATAGTAGTGAGAACGGCTGGTAAATAACTGGCAGCGATTGCCCCATTTATCAAAGATAGAATGCTAATCACCACAGTGAACACTTTGATGCTGTGAAAACATGAGCAACTGTTTGTACTACTGGATGAGCTGACGGCAGAACTAGACGTATCAGTGTGAGATATGATGTCCGCCGTGCTACTGCTGTTGTAGCTAATATCCAAACTACTGTTGTCAGCATACTTCCCCATGATGACGGACTGGTAAGCTATATTTATGTAGAAGGTAGTTGATGAAATTTTTTCGATTTCTACAATACAATTGTAAAGCCTAGTAGTACTCATATATCATCTACTACAGTAAATGAAGCAATTGAAGTTGTTTAGGAAAGTAAACTTTATATCCCTTTATTATGTCAACCATATCACTCTAATTATACACTACCTAAGCACACGTACATATCCATATATACCAATGTATAACCTTTACTCACTCTGGCAATATAATTGTAGTCGGCTATATTTCAATTAGATATTATCTGAAAGTAAAATATCTACCTTTCCTCCTTGGTTCCTTTCTCTTCACCGTTTTACAGTCCACTTGTAGCAAAGAATCAATTCCAATAATCTGAATAGAGAGAGAGTTATGCAACGTGAGCTGTTTACCAGTGCCAGGCTGCTTTCTCTCTGCTATGATGAATTAATAGTATAGTGAAGTATTCAGTACTGTCAGTAGTGAATATAACAAATACCATTACCTACATCTCTGTAATAGGTGCTTTCAATATGCATTTTTCGCTTAGTAGATAAGCACAAAGGAACGGGTCTTTTGTTGCAAATGCGTAGAATTACAGGTTAACTTCCTTAACAAATGATCTATTATATTCATCGATTCAACTAACAAATATGGAACTGGAAATATCGAGCTTATAGGCTTATAGAATGACGTAGGCAATTTTTCTATCAAAAACCTAATGGATTCTTCCACTACGTGTGCTTCTAAGTTCAATAATTTTCAATTATAACAGCTACAAAAATTTAATTGGTATACAATGCTGCTTATGATGTGATGCAGTGTTGAATGCATAGACAGAAAAGAGTACTAATTATTCTGAAGGAATATGTACATTGTACAATGTAGGTCTATTTGCAACAAGCAGGTCAGTTTGACACAACTTATAAACTTCATTAGCTACTTTAATCAATCTATACAAGTTTGAACTATACTTCATAGATTGTATAGATATATAGCTTCATTTAAATTACATCATATTTAGAGTTTCACTGCTATATCAGTGTACAGTACATATATAATAGTTAGTATTAAACAGTCATATTATATAGCCTCTCTGGGAGTACAGGAGTTGTGAAATTAAAATATATATTTCAATGACTATTGATTCATAGAGACAGATAATTACAAACTATAGATAACCACTACCCCATAGCACTCAACAACCAACTAGCTACACTTTATCTCTGGTATACAGTGCATACACGTACATCACACCATAATGTTACATGTTTACTTTTACATAATATTATACAACTTGTAGCATACACCACACAAGTAATAATACATGTATCCACATGCTTTATTAAGCAGACAGCACTATTATTGCATGTGAATCACATAAAATGCTTTATCCGGGGATTCTATAAAGCAATAGCTTCAACACATTATAATAATTTATATGCCTACAGTACATGTAGGTATTTACTTTTCGCTGCTAGTACATGTATCTAGTAATAAAAGTACAAGGTTATTGACTATGTCTAATACTTATTTTATGTAGATGTAGCTAATAAGTTACTTATATTCCACCATTCCTTATTTGCATACCTGCGTATAATAATGGCATATTAATGACACTAAAGTGTAGACCTATGTTACAAAATGTCAGGGTTGCCTACTCCTCAAAGTTTGGGAACAAGAGGAGAAAACTTCAACATATACGCTGTTATACGCTGTTACCAAAGCCCTACAAAATTTAAGTCTGGCCAGTCACGATAATGCGTTTCTCTAAGTCACATGTTTTACGGCACCATTTTCGTTTCCACTGTGCAGACTTTAGACATTGCTTGCACCAGAAGTTTCAGTCGTTTTTTAGAATTTTGGACTATTATACCTTAAATCATGAGCTAAAAGGAGTATATGAAATTAAAGGCAATAGAAATACATGTAATTTGTCAAATTGTTGTTAATTGAATAGGCCCTTAAATTAAGTCTAATTCAATAATTAGATTATTTTTTGTTGACAGGCTGAATTGTATTGCTATGTCCTGAGCCATATTGTATCATGTGTGTTACTTTCTCTCCCTCTTTCTTTATACATACACGGTATTATGCAAAAACATATAATCAATTATATACATCTTTGCCTTACCAATGTATTTTACACACGTTATTACAACACAGGCTTATCCATGCTTTAGCTGTCTGCCTAGTTGGCACTGCACTTGAGCTGGTATAACACTCTACTGTGGTATTTTTCCAATACTATTCCTATAACAATCAAGTCCACAACTAGTGGAAAAGATGTCTCATTTTTGTATACTACACGGTTGCTTGTGGGACTCTAATCAAGATAAATCTCTTACCCTATATGAAGTTCCTTATGCTGCTTTGTTATACCGCATATAATTATAAGCTCTTTTTACCAAAACACAAGTCCAGTCCAGATCATTAATACGGCGTTGGCTTATATTTGCACAGTTAGTTGTTGAGATATGCTTTTGGGATGCTCTGTCTAATGTTAAGAAGGTGGCCTATCTATTTTTCTTTGTGCTGGTCAGTACTTGAGTTTGGCTGTGAAGTATGAAATCATTATTCTAAGCGTTTTATAAAAAAGTTAGAACTTTTGCAGAATATATTTACTAAATTTATCTATAATTTGAAAAGACAGGATGCATCTAATAGTTATAGAAATCCATGACATCTAATGATTCGAATGTTTCAACTCATTCCAATTCCTTTAACTCTTTGTACTCTAGAACTAACATCTTCTATCTGCAGGGTTTTCTGATCAGAACATGGGAATTAGTAGCGGAATAATATAATATACTGAAGGTCTCAACTTTCCTCGGATTGGAGATCACAAAACTCCACAGACAACAGACAGACCGAACTGTTACCTATGCTGTAGTTGAAGCGACAGCTGAGCTGAGTGCTGTAGTGATAGCTACAGCCGATATTATTGTACACATGATGTACATTCTTACAGCATTTTTTAATTGTAGTTTGTAATTACAACACTGAACTTGTACTCCTACTTGTACTTGACCATTTTTACTTGCTGCCAATGTTAGTCATACAAAAGCATTACTTGTATTTGAGCTTGCACCTCTTAGTGCAGAACCTGATACTTTACTTGCACTTGACTTAGCTCAATCCGCAAAACAAAAGCTTTGTAGATCAATATCAACATACCAACTTTCCGCTTTATATCAATGCGTACGTTAGGTTTACGTTTGAAAAAATAGTAAAGTATATCATCCTTGAGTTTTCTTTGATTGAGGGGAGCACCTCAGTGTTTACTGTTTAGACAGTGATTTAGATTATTTCTACATGACTACCTAATTAAAAATTAGTTTTCGTATCAGTTAATGTTATAGTTGTAAAAAAATTAAAATTTAAAACAATGAATAAAAAAGAAAAAGGTGAAACGTGAAAGCAAAATTAATTTCCCAAGAAAATATAACGAGCTTGAAAAAACATGTACCATGATCATCACGTGGTACAAATAAAACTAGTTGTTTCCGCTGTTATGCACAATGATCTCTCAATCGTGTTAATGATGTTATAAAAATTCGTCCGCTGCAGGACCGCCGGTTTTGTCTCGATGGCACCATTGATAGCGTCCACCTGACACCAGGACGTTCATTGACTGACATGTTGCAGTTCGAACTAGTCCGCTAGTCCGTAGACGGCCCAACACTCATCCGGACGGGTTTACAATGTATAATTATTTGTTAGATGTTCAGGTAGAACTTTCAGCTAAAGTGGCACAAGGTCATTTAACTTCAAACGGTGATTGGATTAAATTTATCTGCTGGGAATTTGTATGGAAATGCAAACTATAAGCTGTCAGTGACACCGAGTGAGAGAGGAGCTGTACAAAGTCAAATCGATCTAAAACAGACAAGTAACTGTGTTAAATGATAATATAATGAACTCATGATTATAAAGGATTCACAAGCGACAAATCATTATCATATCAAATGCAAGGTTAGGTATTCACCAGTACAGTAGTTTCCGAAGACGCCTTATGGCTGTATCTTTTCTTATGTTCATGCTGTATGATACAGCATAAGAAAAGATAATATTTATTTTAATATATTATTGTTTGATACTCTATTGATTAAATTGATATTCTAGATAAGTAATTGATTTTCCAGGAATTAGAATCGGGATAAATATTAATATATAATATTTACTGTAAAGTAAAAGTTATATAAAATAATAATTATTATTATTTAATATAATTAATATTGATATAATAATTATTATTTTATAATTTAATATAAATTATTATTATGTATTTTTAATATATAATTTTAATTGATCTAAAATTTTAATTTATGTTTTATTATAATAATTATATTATATATATTATATCAACATGATTAGTATTTAGAATTTCATTAATTAATATTAGTATCGTATGTACCTACATAGCGGGTTGGATTAGTATCTATAGTCAGAAATACAATGTCGCGTGTAATAGCATATTAGTACAGGCTTAGGCTATATCTATAAAACTTATACCTGTGAATTAAGGCCTATTGAGTATAAATAATATGTTATTTAATTTTATTACATCGGATTATTATACATATAAGCTTTTGTATATATATTGGTATCTAACTACCGTTGAATGTTCTATAGATCTATTGTATAAGTATGATAAACATGTGACTGTAGCCTACCCTAATTCAATTTGCTTATGCTTGCTAAAGTTGTTGATTTCTTTAATTCAGCAGAAGGTCTTAACCTTTTTCCCTGCATCATATTTCACACTGATTTTGCCACATCTCTGACACTGAACTTGTTGATATTAATACTGTGCTGTTGAACAATTATATTACATAGTAGCGTATTTGGGTATTGCACGTGCACGCTAAATAAATAGCAATATGCAGCAAAGACAATTAATTTTATTCAGTATTACACTGCAAGTCATGCCTGGTAATAATAATGTTTATTACAAGTATCAGTAACACCGTAATGCTCACTTTGCGTTCAGTTATTAAATGCAGCCTCATATGAACCAGTGAAATATCCAAATGCACCTAATAGGCTATTTCCGTTGTTTTATTATAAAATTTTTATATTGCAGCTGAACAATGGATATACTGACTGGTGATCAGGCACAGAAAAGTGACACCTTTAGGCAGCCCATCGGGAATGAGGCTCGGAGTGCTAATGGTACTCATAGCAACAGAGACTCAGGCATACAAGATGGAGAATTTACTGAGCACCATGTTAGCGCTGAGTTGAACAAGAAGTCAGTAGAAGGATTAGGTCTTATAGCTCATACACCGAATGCACCAATATCTAAACTATCAATGGAGAAAGCGGACCCTCTAGATGAGGTTACACAGGAGTTATCCCGTAGACCTTCTATGATAAGTAATCGTTCTGCAAGAACTCCTAATGACATTGAGATTCAACCTGGTGATGAGCTTTGTGGATGGGGACCATTTAGTCCACACATATGTCAGCAGTTTAGAAATCCTAAGTGGGTGCTGCTCTGGCTTAGTTTGGCAGGTGTCTGTCAGGTTTGTGTGCTCCAATTACTCTGCTAGTAACTGTACATGAAATGTAATTGGCCTTATTTATTTTGAAATCACTGGTTTCTGCTGTCACCAGTTTATACTGTCTCTACCTGGGTTGGTATGCATTACATTGGCAGCTGCACATAATTGAAGCAGGCCTAACTGCATCAGCAATCTACCCAATGGGTTTATACAGTCTGTACTGATAATTATACTAGTCCAGTTACTATATATAGCTAATTTGATATTCTCAAATTGTCAAATGAAAACTATGTCACACCTGTGGCAAATTGGATAAGCCAATTGGCTAAAATGCAGAATTTCAAATCACCTGATGCCTTATAATGGCAGCATTCCAAGGGTGTGTGGATTGAATAAATAACAAGAATAGTTATTTGGCAGTTAGTCTGTAAATCATGTTACACAAACATAGAAGTATTTGGAATATTATGCTTGTGGATTGACGCTGAGATTTCTGGTTTGTGTCAAGTACTGCATCAATGTCCACTAAGTTGATCTAAGGGACACCAGATCTTAGGACTTGCAGTAAAAATGATTTTATATGATTATCATACATGTAGGAGGTGTTAGGAGCTGTGTATTCATTGAGTTTCCATCTGTTTGGTGTCTGCACATACATGTGCATGTATATTATAGTGCCCTGTATTTGGGTTTGCTGCTATGTGTAATCCCCTTCACCCGAATTGCACTAACTTACGATTCCGATAATGACCAATTCATGACAGAATGATGTTGGTATTGGTATGCTAACTGCTCATACATGCTCTGTTACAGGGTATGATAGTTAATGGCTTCGTGTTGAACAGCATCAGCACGTTGGAGAGAAGATTTGACCTCAAGAGTTCTGAGACTGGTGTCATAGCCAGTGGTTATGACTTTGCATCCTTAGTCTGTCTCATCCCTGTCTCCTACTTTGGGGGCGTCGGTAGAAAGCCCCACTGGGTAGGAATTGGAGTGCTGATTATGGGCCTAGGATCCGTGGTCTTCCTCTTGCCACACTTTACCACAGGTCAGTATCTACTACCTAAGCTGCACAGCCTCGAGTAATATAAAATCATGATTTGTTAATTCGAATGCATTGCATTTGCCAACTTACCTATAGAAATGGCTCATTTTACAGCTGAGGAAGGCAACTCCTAATGGTGTAAACAAAAACTTATTCGTATCACATTTGTGTGAGTAGAGTGATAGTATAGTAGTACAATGTAGGGTGATTGTGGTGAGGTGTTGCAGTCAGTGACACTTGAATCTCCTGCTGGTATCATAGAAACGTAATCATAGTAAGAACCAATAGTTACTTTACATTTAGGAGTTTCTGAGCATATCGCTGTAAGTCAGAGAGTCTGGTGAGTGTGAATTATGCCAGTAGAGCAGTGAATGTGTGTAACTTACTTATATGAGAATTCAGTGTAAGGAGTTGAGGACACAATCATTAGAGGCTGTGATTTTACTTATCACTAACTTGTTTATACAAACAAACCAATAATGTTTATTTTTGGACTTGAGAACTTTTACTAGCTAATGTTATTAGCAGACTATAAAACTGCAAGTTGAGGGGTAAATATATACTCATCTTCAGTACCCAAGTACTATAATACTCTCTCCATTAGCTTCTCATTATCTTTTATTAGGCTTCCTAATACCTTTTTCTATCTCACTAGGCATCCTTTTAGTTGAGTGTGGATAACATTCTAATAGAATACATGTACATGTTATTTTATTTAGCACTTAATAATGTATGTGCTGCAGTACAGCACTTTGCACAACCTCATGTTTTATTTCTTGTCCAGTCTTTTGGTCAGCTTGCAGGAATGGCCTGCTGAAATGTATATACATCCATCTCTAATCATTTCACATACTCTCTATGATGTTTACCTTTATAATATGGGTGTACATTTCTTCTGATGGTATCTAACCAGCTTATACTGTCTGTCTGGTGCTGATTATAACATCTACATTTAGAAGATGTTTACTGGTAGTGTGGTGTTCATTTTGCATGTATATAGCATAATATATAGCACAGCGATATCCTTGGGATGACTGGCAGCTTGTATGGGAGTGTGATTATCTCCACATCTCTCTAAATAATCATAATGATACATCTAGTGTTATGTTATTAACTACTCACTCTTATAGCATATTTCTCTTCTAGAAATATTGTGTTTAATTTTAAATTATAAACCTGTTATATCGATCTGCAAGCACCACTAAGAACATGTGTTTTATTCCCAAGTATGTTACAAAATAATGTTACTGTTTTTACAGATGTGTACCTTCCGACCAGTAATGGCATAGAAGATACATGTCTAAGAGCTGTCGCAGCTAATATATCGACAGCAGACTGTGACAGGGGTCTCCTCAGTAAATATAAGTATGTGTTTATACTGGGGCAGCTGTTACACGGGGTAGGGGCCACACCTCTCTACACATTAGGAGTGTCGTACCTTGATGACAATCTCTTACCCAGCACCACGTCCCTCTATGTTGGTAAGTGGAGGCAGGGGCTAAGGCTAGGCTCCTACACTAAGACTATACATGGGACATTTTATAGTAGATGTGATTGGATACTTGAATTTACTGTTACAGCAGATGTGATTGGATACCTGTGTGTACTGTTACAGTAGATGTGATTGGATACCTGTATGTACTTCGTTATACCAACCTGTAATCAGGTAGATATGGTAATAATATTAATTACAAAAATGAGATGCAAATACATGCATATATACATGGTGCATTGCATCTGCATATCATCTGGGAAATGTTTTGAAATTCATAAATTGTGTGAAAATTTGTGGTCAGTGCAATTTTATGTGATGTGTAGGAGGGATGTTTAGCAGGCCTACTTCTATTATACTAATGTGCCTCAGGTGTGCACAATACAATATATAATATAATAGGTCATTAAAACATTGTATAGCCATTGAATATCATTGCACAATATGAAGTTCTATAAATTGTAGAATATGATATCAAACTGGTAAATATTATTTTGCTTCTTTATACGAAATGATAGTAGAGGAAATGAGTTTGGGTGATGATTGCTAGTATTATTTCTCCAATGCAGTGCACTTGGAAATATTTCAATACTACACTAGATAGTTTGGTTTTGGTAACGGTTTAGTTTTCAGCTAGAGTGTCGAATGAGATACTATACAATTACTACATGGATATGTGACTACCCAACCACTGCCTTCACAACTGCCGATATGTATAATATTAATTTATTTCAAATGATCTCATTTCCTCCACCCCCACTATTACCATTTGCTCCCTTGCCTAGTAAAATCTTGCTGTTAACCGTGTTTGATTTGTTTGTTTGATCAATTTTCAGCCATATTTTACTCGCTGTCAATATTGGGACCTGCTGTTGGCTTTCTCCTTGGTGGGATCTTCCTGAATATATACACTGATGCTTCCTCTGTAGATGTGAGCGAGTAAGTCACTGTAACAGTTCACACCATGTATGCATGTAATGTATTATATACACACTGTATACTATACTGTTTATGGTGATCTTTGATCCATCTGTCCCTACAACATGATAATAAAATGATAATATAACCATCTAATGAGAGAATAATTATCTATTCACTTGTTGGTTTTGTTGATTGTGTACTACTGAGATGTACAACGTGTTATCTAGTAGTGTGTCAAAACAAAAGAACCAAGCCTTCAGTGTTTGCTTTTTCCATCAGCCACAACAAGCAGTCCAAGTTCTACAATGTATATACTATCAACCAGAGCCTACTCAATGGCTCTGCTATCAACTAGGAAGTGGTAGCCAAGCCCTTCCCTTCTATCCATCATGTATATGAATACACTGAAAATATCCAACAGCATGTGGATACATTACATTGTATTATTCTCATTCTGGAGTCTGAACTAAACAAGTTGATAAGCTAAATAGCCATTACTCAGACCTTTTATATGTAAGTAAGTAAGTAAGCATGCATATTGTATACAGTACAGCATACCTTATCTCCACATGTCATCAATTACTAGGGATCTATTTAGGTCAGCCGCTGACTAACCATTAAGCTCCACCTTGTACAATGGTGATCATTACATACTTTTTTTAAAATTTGGAAAATAATTTCACACGTATTGCTAATCTACATGTACAATGATACATATAAAGTCATATTAATACTATATAATACAGACACCTACATGACTGTATATATGTGTGCATTTATTACTTTCAGCCTGCAGATAAACACAGACAGCCCTAAATGGGTTGGAGCATGGTGGGTGGGCTTCATATTTGCTGCAGTTATCAGTTTCATAGTGTCGGTGGTGCTGTGTGGCTTCCCAAAGTACCTGCCAGGGAGGGAGGCTGTCATGAGACTCAAGGTAACAAGGTCACCTAATCAAATCTTATGCCATGTTTGTCACTTTGTTAGATTACACAAGGAATGCTGGAGAGTTCATATAGGACTACATGTGCATGTACATGATTGTATAACATGTAATTTACAAAAACATTCTTTCAACACAATGAGTTTAAACTTTAAAATGATGTAGGACTTTGAACCTTAGTGCTGATATTGTTTTGGTTATTTGAATTGAATCTTGTTAGACATACATGGTTTGTGTGCATGTAGGTGTGCGGGAGTGCTACGGGAGTGCTACGCTGATGTACGCCAACCCTTCCTAAGTCCATCACAATAAACTGAATTCCCAAGCCAAAGCTGTAATCTAAACCCAATCCAATTTACTAGCCAGAATGAAAGACTATCGATAAACCGGCCCAGACACGTGAATTACTTTATGCCATAATTATCTTCTGTTCAGGTATCGGAAGCTCATGCCGGTGGAACATCAGGGGCTTTCACTGGAAGTCTCAAAGAGTTCCCTGGGATGGTGAAGAAACTATTGATGAATCCAACATTTGTGTTTGTGTCTTTAGCTGGTACAATGGAAGGTGGGTGGAGTTTATAATATTACTAACTCACTCCTCTGTTGTAACTGTGTGTAGATAATACTATGCTGATGTTGTAGCTGTGTGTAGGTAACACTATGCTGATGTTGTAGCTGTGTGTAGGTAATACTATGCTGATGTTGTAACTGTGTGTAGGTAACACTATGCTGATGTTGTAGCTGTGTGTAGGTAATACTATGCTGATGTTGTAGCTGCGTGTAGGTAACACTATGCTGATGTTGTAGCTGTGTGTAGGTAATACTATGCTGATGTTGTAGCTGTGTGTAGGTAATACTATGCTGATGTTGTAGCTGTGTGTAGGTAATACTATGCTGATGTTGTAGGGCTTATACTGAGTGGATTCGCTACTTTTGGACCAAAGTTTGTGCAGAACCAATTCTCTGTTTCAGCAAGTAAAGCTTCTCTGATTGTAGGTAAGTGTGAGGACTTTATGATAATATAACAGTATGTACGCATGCGTGTTTGCGCATGTGTGTACACATGCGTGTGTTTGCGCATAGGTATGTAGCTGAGTGATTGCCTACGGGTATGATGGTGGGTCTATGTAATCTAGTTTATATATCTGCATACATATATTTACTTGTGTTTATGCGCTAGTGTTCATATACTTTGTCCGTGTGCGCCTGCTTATGTTTGTACATGTCTATGTATAATTAATGTTTCTAATGTCAGGTGCTATCGCCGTACCGGCTGGTGGTGGAGGCACGTTCTTTGGTGGCTGGGTTATTAAGCATAGAGACCTGAGGCTAAGAAGTATTGTACGCTTATGTGCTATATTTGCTGCTATATCTTTCTTTCTCTGCCTTGGATATCTCATACAATGTGACAGCTCTAAGTTTGCTGGAGTTAACCACCCTTACAATGGAGAGTGAGTATTGAGATTCTCAGGCTATGGTTCATTTTCATGGTTCATTTTATATACGTGTACTGTATTATTATTACTATATTTGACAATCTTGTATTTATATATTTACATACAAGTTCATACATGTGCTAACACAGTGTTGTTAATATGTTGCAGATCAGCAATAGGACTGAATGCCAGCTGCAATGCCGGCTGTTACTGCTCCAGGGACATGTATAATCCTGTATGTGGTGCAGATCAGGTCCTCTACTACTCACCATGCCATGCAGGATGTACTGGAGCTGGATCTTACACTCCATCAGAGGGCAGGGTAAGCTTTTCACTTGCAGTCCTAGATTTGGCTATTGTACTGTTTTAGGTCTTCTTATGCTAACAGCTGCTATTCTACATATACACGTCTTCTCTGTCCACCAAATGATAATTGACCAAATCTTTATTTATCTATCCGCCGTGTGTTTGGAGTTATGCTACCACTCCCCCTTTGGTTACTTGCTAATGGTGTTTTTATTTTGTACCCTCACAGGACACTGCTAAGGTAACCTCTGTACCTGCCTTGTATGACCCTGTAGAGTAGTACTGTATTTACTCTCCAATAACACACCTGTGTAGTGTGTGCGCGTTTGCGTTTCTGTATGTATGTCTGTAGGTGTGTGAGTGCAGCCTAACTAACAATACCTATTAGTGCATGTTGTAGTAGTGACAAACTACACTGTATCCATATACATATACCGCTATTTTACGACTGCAACTATCATCATGACAGTAGTTATTACTGTTGCTACCTATCACTTTTGTCATGCAGTTACTACTACTACTACCACTACTACTACTGCTACTACTACTACTACCACTACTACTGCTACTGCTGCTACTTTTACTACTACTACTGCTACTACCACCACTGCTACTGTGTAAATATGTTCCACCTGTTACTGAGATTTAAACGCTGACTGGCCTCTGACCTGTAACCATGTTAAGCATTACGGTTTTGTTACCATTATTAGTTATCATGTGCAGTTGTGTATAGAGAAGATAACTTCTCGTGCTTCAGTTTTGGTGAATATCTGAGTCTATCTCAAATTTCACCACATCTACACTTGACTCATACTACCAGCTATTAATACCACTTGGTGTATCTACATGTATATTAGTTAGAGTGTAACTAACCATCTATTTGATGGTTGCTTTTTACACTCTTCATTATTATTCAAATATGATTTTGTAACACAAGGTACAATGCACTTCCTTATATTTTCAAACTGTCAAGCGTGGGAAATTACCTCATGTCTCCATGTTTTGGCCCATCTTGCACATTTTTGTTGCATCCAGATAGCACACATGACAACCATCGTAACACTTTTGAATGAATAATATGCTTTGTCACACTAATCTATGTATATGTATATGTATTGATATAATTTATTCTGTTCCAACAATACCCATTGCTAGATTTCAATTCAACTGCATGTTTATAAACACATAATTATTAATATTTGCATATGCAGTGTATATGCATGTATGTGTATTACCTAAATATATTAATATCTTTATACATGGCATTGTTAGCTCCCATCTTTCTGTTTATCTCTCATTGGGTTCTTTGTTACATATAAAATAATTCTTTAATTTATTAGTTGCAAGAAGTGTTTGGTAAAGACAAAATTGTATGTCTTGACTAACTACAGTCTCCTCAATAATGCATGTATCTCAATATGGCACTAGTACTAGATGTTATACTCTTAAAAATCACTGTAAATGGTTGCTCGCATCTACGGACATGTGTATTATGCTGTAACGCATTTATTTTCTATTGCAGATGTACGGCAACTGTTCGTGTATAGGGACCAAATACATGCTGAACATGGATACAGGACACCAGGTACAGGAAGGACAATGTACCAGCAGTTGTAACCTGCTCCCTGTCTTCTTGTTGTTCTTCTTTGGTGTCACTGTGTTCACATTTCTAGCTAGCATGCCTGCACTCTCAGCGACACTTCGGTAAGCAGTATATACAGTAACTTGTACTGCTCAATCATGTCAGTGTACATATAGCCATGAGCCACAGATCACTTATGTTATATCTGTCTGTTTGGTATCTGGTCAACTGTCTGTGGAACAGTGAAGGGGAAGATAGGTGACCTGTGCCCCTCCCCCACCACCAGTTTCAAGATGAGTAACACCAATGAGCAACAATGAAATGGTTAAACAATGTCTTGGTCATCCCTATTGGTTGGTTATTTCTTGTGGGGTGGGTACATAGTGATTTTGAGTCTCCACTCTCTCTGCTTGCTGCTTCAATGTTTTCGG
Organism: Bugulina stolonifera; assembly: GCA_935421135.1. Lineage (NCBI taxonomy): Eukaryota > Metazoa > Bryozoa > Gymnolaemata > Cheilostomatida > Bugulidae > Bugulina > Bugulina stolonifera. The sequence continues at coordinate 33,442,675 of OW285187.1, forward strand.
TATAATCATTTACTGGGTTTTCAATAGGAGTGTGCCAGAGAATCAGAAGTCGTTTGCTCTTGGTATTCAATGGCTGATAGTGAGAGCGTTTGGTAAGTCTGACTTTATAGTTTACTAAATTAAAACATTTAAGTTTTTCAATGAAGAAATTTAACTTGAAATACTTGTACATGTTGTACATCGCACAAATAGACTAATTCTATCTCTTAGTTGTTCATATGATCTTAGAATTGCCCTCTCATGACCAAGTTGTGAAAGGTCATGACAACTCCTAATGTTTAAATGTTTTATTGTAGCATTATACTGTGATCACAATGCGCTTTGTTATAACTTTAGGAACGATACCAGCAGCTCCTATTATTGGGAGAATAATAGACTACTCATGTGTGCTCTGGCAAGATGACTGTGGACTTAATGGTTCCTGTTATGCATACGACAATAAGAGAATGGGTAGGGAATACATAGCACCATTTTACAAACAACTATTGCAGTGATAAAACAAATACATTGTACATGTACTATATTATATATTTATTGTCTTATGAAAAATTATGTTAAAGTTGTGTCCTTGATACATACTGTATATTACATTGTATATATCATATTAATGTATAAAAATATAGGTATAATATATACATTGTATAGTGGTTTTACCCAGATCTTATGCATTTACAAAGCTTGCAGCCCTAGTCCTACTGTAAGCACTATTCTTCTTTGCAGGTATATATCTCATGTCTGCAGGACTAATAGTCAAATTCTTCTCAGTCTTATTCTTGGTGCTCACATATGTCGTCTATAAACCCCCAGAGGAGCCAAAGCCTGACCACACAACTATGGCACCTGACATAGTTGCCGATATTGTAAGTGCCAACACCACCTGTCCTTCATTAGCGCCTTCAGTCATGTCATTACCAATCCATTTGATTAATATAAGCATTATATTGTGATGTATTTTTAGCAAGGAATTTATTTTTGAGCCGTCAGAGACTTGTTTCAAATCCATGAAAATACCAGTCCCTGACTGGGGTTTGAACCCGAGGCCTCTATGGCACCTAATCGCCTAGCACAGTGAGCAGAACATGCTACCACCACACCAGCTCAGCAACTTTAATAAGAGGGGTGCCTCGTGTGCAGTTCGCTCAGAGCATGGTATTTTCATGGATTTGAAACAAGTCTCTGACTGCTGAAAAATAAATTCCTTGCTAAAAATACATCCTTATATAAAAATGGCCAAACCCTCAGAACATTATATTATTTTTCTGTAGCAATTATTATACTGCATTGAGACTACATGTATGTAATGTACAAGTATAATCCATTTCATTTTGTATTGGACAATAGTTGGATATAACAGGTCATCAATGCTGAGTGCGAGTAGTGACTCAGCCTTTTCATTGGTTGATTACTTGTAGGATTTCATGACAACTCAAGAGGATATCAGAATGCCCTTAAACACACACAACGAAATAACAGAACTTTGACATTTCCTTTTACTATGCAACAGTTGGGTATGTCGCATTTATATAGTAGTTATATATTCTTGTTATACAATTAACAATATTACAAACAGGTTTTACTCCAAACATAGAGGTCTGTCACAGGCCACAGTATTGTTGTACAACTTATTAAATTATGGCAAAACAATCTTTTTGCTTCAAAACTGTCTATTGTACTGTTTTTGAGGGATGGACTGGTCGTTATAAATTTTACTTTTCATTCATTTCCTCTACAAAATAAAATATAATTGAGATAAAATTTTTATACCAGTGGGGAAGGTAGGATGCCAATAGTTATTTTTACAGATGTATATATAATAATTATACGTTGTTAAATTATAGGCCTATGTGCTGTCCAAAATAGTAGCTTTTATTATTTTATTTTGACCAAGTTAGATCTGTTATATTGTTCTTATGTTACTTGGAAAATATTTTGTTTCAATTGGTGCCATGATCCCGGCTTTAGTCAAAAGTGTTGAGAGTATTACAACTAGTCTTTATCCTATACATTGAGATATATTTATATAGAGGATAGTTAACGCTCAATGCTTGTTATCTATGTTATACTCAGTTGTAATTATATATGTTATGTTACAATCAATCCTCCAGTATACAATCAAAGTAATATAATATATAAACAATAAAACAATAACATTTACAAATCATGTACAGGCTCCTCATCTCAAATAGAGTGAAATGAAAAAAGATACTATACAAAGTATTTCTGTCACAAGCTACACTAAAATAAAATGCTGTGCAATGTTCTAAAAGAGTGCCAATGCTACCTCTAAGATGCACAACTGACTATACTTACAAGCAATTCAACTAGCAGAAGTAAACTTATCCACACTAATTACATAAAATACGCAAACCATATTTTACAGTGTCAGTGAAACAACATATTAAATTAATTATATTTATACAAAACTATACACACACGAGTTACAAAGAAATATCACTAAGCTCATCCTCTGCATCGTCGAGTGCTCCATTGGTATAACCAACATTCGGTGTTTGGAGTTGTCTGCTCCTTCCACTACTTTTTCTATTGGCTCTCCTACTGGAACCTTTGCTATGTCTTGAAGAACTCTGAGTTTGTAGTTTACTGTGATGAGACGGCTTGCTGTTTGAGTCATCATGTTGGTTAGACAGCTGGTTAGGCAGCAGTGAACTAGCTGTGAACATAGAGTATGTGGCTAGTGTGAGGTGTTCAAGCTGTGCAGTGGTAGTCAGACCGGCTGCTATACTGCTGTCATTACTGCCCCTCCTACTCCCTACCATGTACGGCTCCTTCAGATCCTCACAGTCTAAACTAATATTGTGGGCGGATGCATTACTCACACCTGTTGTTGATGCGTCACTCATTTTACGGCCCAAGTGGGCTTTCATTTTCTCTACACTAGCCTGACTCAGGCTACTACCTCTTCTACAAAAGAGTAAGGATCACATGGAGTTTGATAGCATGAAATATGCCATGTGTATACTGTTATAATTACACATGAATTGATATACTGAAGTATTTACTACCTTTTGGCATTGAAAGCAGCGATATCTGCAGCGTTGACTCTACCCAGTCCCCTGTGGTTCCTGTGTGTACCACCATCACGCTTCCTTCTGCTCTTCCTAACTTTCTCAGCTTCACTTAACTGAGAGTCTATTGAAGCTCGTCTTGATGCTATTATGGATGATATGTCTGCAGTAAAAGGGGAATAAGGCCTATCATAATGTAGTGTAGTGCAGAGTACATTGACAGGTTGTAAAATTCTAGACAATTCCTACCCGACTGTACCATCTAACATACGTAAGCCCCCCCTCCCCCAGTAAAAATAATTGGTTTCAACTAACCTGAATCTGAATATCTCCTAAGTGTTCCAGCTACAGGAAGTGCCACTCCTCCTCTTCTCCGTACTAGGTTTGGTATTGCCTCTATCCACGCAGATGACATCTCTTGGGATGTAACACTGGCCAGATCCATCTTCATACCTGAACAATAGACTCAAGTTAGAAGTTGTATATTATATTACAACTGGTAACAGTTTGAATGTATGTAGATGTGTTATACATACATGTAGCTATACGCACCTAAGGGGTCATCGTGAGAGGTATGGAAGTCCAAGGATAGTTTTCTCCCATTCTTTTTCTTCTGTTTCTGTTGGAATGCTAAGGCTATCATCTTGTGTTTGCTCTTCAATTTTACTGGCTTATTTGTTGGCATAGAGAAGAGTCTGAAATATACATGTGTGCCTATGATCTGTATGGTACATGTACAGCTGTACAGCTGTACATCTGCGTAGAGGTCCTATATTTAGGGTACTAATAGTCACGCACTTGTGTAGAATAGATGTGTGTAGCGTATAGGTGAGATATATGTAGGCTACATGTATAAGTCGATGAGAAGTAATGAACAAATAGCAGTCGGTGTGTAATTTCAAGATGTTCTTTACATACACACTATCATCAATAATACATGCTCATGTTTAGCTTACTTTCTCAGGAATCTCTTCCACACCTCTTTGCTAGCCTTAGTCCATACCCATGAGCTCATCAACACACCAGAACCAAAGTAGAGGAATATATTGAGGTAGACAGTAAACAAGCTGGGTCTGGCCTTCAGCTCACACTCGGTCTCATCTTTCTTTCTTATATCAAACTTCACACTGGCTTTACAGCTGAAACAAAACATAGGGAGTTATTTCCCCCAGACACACACCATGTCATACAACACGCTTTTATTTATTTTGCTGATCTCAATTCAATTGGATGTTTGAAATACTAAGAGTAGCATCTTCCTTATAGAATGACACCATTCATCGTAATAGTTAAATTATATTCAATACAAGTCAGATAGTTGAAAATAAACATACATTGTGTACTCTCTGAAGCTCTCCTTCCACAGACTGGCGTAACCAAAGTCATATATATGTAGAGCCAGTGTCAGTATAACAAGTACAAATGCCAAAATAGTGAATACACCTACAATGTACATGTAAGAAAAGAGTACAACATCAGCATTACTATGTAATAATGTGACCTTCTCAAACCTGAAAGAGAAGAAAAGATTAGAAAAGGCATGCACCAGAAATAAGGAGGGGACAACTACAAAATCCAAATATTTTCTAAACGGCAGCAGTAAACACCATGCATATCCATGTACATGTACAATGCACATGTACATGTTAAGTTAGTAAACATAATTATATAGACTTACCTAAACGAATTATAGTGGCTGTTAGCTTAGAAGTTGCTTTATTATTTCTAATATTATTACTGCCCTGTCTTATCTTGTAGAGTCGGACAACTCCTACGGGTTAGTCAAATATATTATATTAATAGTACAATAACAAATAATATACATGTACAGTGTATATGTAATGTATACTGTAAGTATAGAAAATATTCACCTGCAATAAAAGTTGCCAGAGGCAAAACAAAACTTTTCCTACATGATAGTAACAAAATCACAGCAGTAGCTTTAGCTATATGCGGTTCTTGCAGACTTAGACTACATACCTTGCAGAAGAAAGATGAGACCAATAACAAGAGCTAAAGTTATCGGCAGCAGCACCAGAAATCCACGAGCATATTTGTCTACATAGCCAACAAAACATATACCAGTGAGTGAGTCACCATCCACCTACAGTGTGTACATTGATTATATAATTATATGGTGGTAATGATATTAGTTATGAGAATAGAAATAGAACTCCATGTAGGAGAGGACAACTTCAAATGATTATGAAAAGCGTATGGTGACATGTATAACACATATGATGCCACAAAATAAATTAACCAATTGTTCCTCTGTCAAGTCTTATGGTATATATCTTATCTATAAAAATTAATCATTTGATTTATAACAACAGCTACAATATTATATGTATAACGACATTTACACTACACACACATTAAGTAAGAAGGCAAACGTACCTTTTGCAGTGACAAAGTAATTATCGCACAAATCAAAGGTAGAGTCCAGGATAGAATGTGAAAGTAAGCTATCTTCGGTTTCAGTTTATCTTCCATACTGCCAGTTTGGAGTTTCTTAAAGGAGATGTGCCAAGAGTAGGCTAGTACTACAAACCATGTGACCCCAGCCATCATGAAGTAGTAAATAATTATGAATACTATAGTACAAGATGCCGTTTCTCCTCCCTTTCTACAACATCGTATCAGTACAAATAATGTACCCTTAGCAGAACTAGCACAGTTGATCAGTATGCACATCTGCATACTACATGTACATGACTATAACCCTTCCAAGTATATAATATTATATGAAATGATAAAACAACAATACCAAGCAGGAAGGTAGACATAATTAAATACCTCCGAGATGCACACCGCACTTACCCAATCAGAGGCTCCGAGAGTCTCATAGTACCGTCACTTTTACACACAATATCCTCTCTAGCCTGGGGACCAGCAAACTGTGCCAACCAACCAATACTGCCCATGAAGTAGCAGATGTTAATATAAAAGATGATCACTGATGGATATTTACTTGCATTCTTCCAATCTATGATGAAGGTCAACTGAAAGACAGAATGCTATGTAAAAAGTCGGGTAGCCCAGTATACTAGACAGCTATGTCATTATCACTTGTTCACACAATTATCCATATTTTCTCTGATATGCTTTTTGAATTGTATATATGTAGATTTATAATAGTACTTATACATGTACCTACTAATATATACATACATGTACATGTACTATATTATAGATAAATGTCATGTCATGCATCTAAATAATTCAATTACTGTATCTCTGCTGTGTATAGTACATTGTTGTATATACCTATATTTCAGTCTGTACTCTATGAAGAAATAAACAACAGTATAATCTACTGTATCATGCAGTAAACACATATTACGGTGACATAGGATAGCCTAGGTATGTTAAAATCATCTATCATTGTGGTCCATGTCAATTGTAGCCAGCTGAATTGAAACTTGATCACAGAAGTGTTTCAGAAAAAACCTCAGCATGAAATTGTTTTCATTAATCTTTGTGATTTGAACAAAGAAGATTAATGGCCAATCACTAAACAAAATATAGTAGCACTTGTTCAAATGAGCCCAGTAGCTCCTCATAATACTGAACAAACAGTTGCAAAAAGAATTGACTGGAAATTATTTTAATTTCTTACAATACTCGATTCATCCAAGTAAATATCTAATGTGTGGCTAGCCGTAATATTTGACACCTATTTCTATAAGGTAGTACGGTGCAAAAACAATATTGTATAATATCATACAATTATTATGAGCAGATTTGCTTCAATCTTTGCACCTGCATCTATCAACTTCATAACTTTGGGTTCAATGAAACGGATAAAGTTACAAAAATAATGCTAAAAAGTCACCGTGCAATGATATATTCGGTCCTGAACCCACGGGATCAATATATAAACTTACCAGTGTTAATAGGCTTGATGTGATAGAGAATGAAGCAAGGACTGCTATAAATACATGCACAGAGTTGTGTTCACTTGTTGTAAAAGCTGGATTCTGACATGGCATTCCACAGCCTTCGATACCTTCATAAAAGTTGGCTTCATTATCCGTGTTTACCAGTGGTGATATACAAGGGTACTCATTGGAGTCCTGCATTGATGTGTATGTTGACGCCTGAACAATTCATCAAAATACACAATAATTATATATATACCTGTACCTGCAATACAACATAAAGACCATGTACATGCAGTGATGTGGGATGGGAGCACGCCTCATCATAGAAATATAACTATAAAACTTTGAGTTAAAAGTGTTTTTATGAATTGGGTTTTACATGCAAAAATTCTAATGCTGAGCTTCTTTACATACATGTAGAGATATACCATTTGTAACTAATTCATGATCTCATGCATACCCGCAAGAAATGTTATAACAAAGTGTGGTACCAACTTACTGTACATGAGTCATCTGATGTAAAGTACGGTTTATCACAGTCAAGAAATGATGGCCACTCTCCATTATTGGCCTCGGCAACTACCTTACAAGGTTCTCTGGTATTCAGACACAAGTCCCTGCGATACATCTCGATTTGTGAATCCGCGCATTTAGGCATATATATTGCACACAGTAAAGGTTGAATCACATCCCAGCATCTCGGAGCACCTTGCAAGCCTGACCAAGCTAACAAATGGTCTTGTATATCTTGCAGAGTATTAGAATCATTTGCAAGGTCAAATGAAGTATGAGTATACCGGACTTTCACCCCCAAGCACATGCTGTTACTGCCATTCAGAGCGACACATCTAGCTGCATAATGGCAAGGTAAACCGTCAAGTGTCCCATGAGAAACATGGACGAGAGAGAATATGCTCCATATCTGTACTATGATTTGAGTTGTAGGCCTGCTCATGGTCCTTTTATCTCCTATAATTACTTGGCCAAACTATATTGCGTTTGCAGTTTACATAATTATGTCACCAGCTACAAAAGCAACATAAAATGCATAACATATTTATTATTAACATAATATAGAATGGCATCTTCATCGTAATAAGTAAGTTTATTAAGTAACTTACTTACTATTTTTACAAAGCTTGGTCAAAGTACAACATTCAACCACAAGCTTTTAAAAACCCAACAATCTGTTATGATCTTTTTATTACTGCTACTTCAATCCTATAACTATTTTAGTATTAAGTATGTACATGTAGGTCAGTTTGAATTTGTTTGATGCGGTAACAAAAACCAAACAAAAGTAAAACAATGGAATTCTGAACATGGTTATCATTGATCAATCACTTACTAGTTTTTAAAACATAATATCAATAAAAAATTGATTAAATTTAAAATTACAATTCGATCAAATAAAATATAAAATAATATTCAATGACTAATTTGCTACTGTAGTTACCACACTCAAGTTAAAGACCTCACTCGAGCTAATCAAATCAATAGCCTTTGGTTCATTAAAAAGACACCTGACATATCTGCAGTACATATCAACTTCAACTTGATTTTTCAATAAAAGTAAAAATCAAAATTCTATACTTTACTTTACTATAACTATTCCATACGATACTTGCTGCTAGTTTTTATTTTACTATCAGTTGCCCTGTTGGTTAGAGTACTAGTAGTGAATAAAAACAATAGAAGGACAGCTAAAAACAAGAAAAATTGTTACTACATAGTACATACTCGCGAGCTTCCACTCTTCTGCTCTTACACTCATCACATGCCGTCTGGTCTGCTCAAATAGCTGCATTGGTCACAGTCATATAAACAGTACACATGCGGTTGTGAAATAACCAACAATCCTCTGCCCATAACTCGCTACAACTGCGCGTCTGGGTGCGAGCGAGTATCGTCAGTGCGGTACAAAACTAGGGAACCTGTGCTTGTATCCGGTTTTTTAAAACTTCGATAGCTGTTGTCACGCCAACGAGCAGACGAATTTACTGGGTGATGACGATCATCCAGTAAATTCACGATGCCAAATCGATAAAAACCACAAAGCAACACCAGGTAAGTTTATTACAACTCAATTTTCTGCTCATTGTATGTCTGAGCAAATAGTTTTTATTCTTTTTATTTTATATCCTCAGTAAAAATGTGTACTTTACTTTAGTACTTGGTATAACAAATCGAGTGTGGTGTCAGTGTCAGTGTGAGTCTGAGTGCAGTGTGTGTCGTTCCTATCCTTTTTAATTTTATTTTTTAACATTTCACTACAGTGTAGTTCTACATACTTAGTTATCATTATATTTATATTATAATTATTACTACATTTAATGTTATTATTTAATTAATTTGGTTTACAATTTGAATTTGCTTTAGTTTTAGTTAAAGTAGAATAGTCATTATAGTGATAAAACCGATTATATTATCCTAATAGCCAGTAAAATCAACTCGATGGGTACAAACAAGGTATCCACTCTACCCCTAAATGGCCAGCACAGGCTTCCTACTGGAACACAGTATTCCACCCTACTAACCACTATGCAACAATGAGGCACGCCCCCCCCCCCCTCTAGGCAGTCTAGCGCGTAGCAGGCATTGATGTAAGTTGATGTAAGTAAAAATATTAGTCAATGGGTAATGCTTGCTATTACTCACATTCAGCTTTTACATGTATTAAAAATTAGGAGAGCATTGTTATCAGCACAATAATTACTGAATTATCATTATCTTCATTCTAAATTTAATTAAAATTGTTTTAAATAATTTAGAATCAACATAATATTTTTAAAATATTCATGTTGAATATATTAACCGATATTGAATTGATATTGATTATTTTGCTTGTACCAATGCAGGCAGATGTGATAAGCAAGCAAAGAATGATATTAGACACAGTCCAATCTTTGATATATATTATATTTTTAAAATATAATATATATCAAAGATAGTCTTCTTCAGTAATTAATACATTCTCATGTCATAGTATTAAAAAACTATTGTGAATAGTTTTTCTTCCAACATTGGATTTTCATTCGGTTCATAGGTAAAATAGACAGCAATAAGTTCAGCACAATGTCTAAGTATATGGGTATCTGCATGTGTAAATATATGTATATCAGTCTCTATTGCCCCTTGGTCTGGGGAGAATGGGCTGTGGGACCATTGCAATACCCAGCACTTTCTCAGTTTCGGAGCGTTTAATGATAGACTTGACACATATACATGTAATTTATATACTAAATGCTTGGGGCGGTACTCAATGATAATATACAATACAGTTAGAATCTCAAAATTCATGCAGTCCCATTTCACCTGTCTGGTTTTCACCCTTCCTTGGTATATGTTTTATTTGGCTGTACAAAACTACATTATCATTCATTGCAATATTGTAATATGATATTATCCGAGCCATTTTTTGCTAATTGGAAATTTATTCTTACAGAGCATAAATACAGTTGCGGTATTGCCCACTAATCACAAAAATGAAAGTAACTTCTAAGCTTCTCGAATGTATACATCCTGATAAAACAACCTGCTTGTTATCTGGAAAGAATGTTAAAATAATTCTGGAGTTATTCAACTTGCTTGATATTCATGACCAAGGTGAATTAAATGGTAAGTTCTGTAAAGCGCAAACATTCTAATTTCTGATTGAATAATACACCAATGCATTATTCATTTTACATGTACATTTGTATGTTCAAACTTTGTTGGAATGATGGTGCAACTTCATCTCACTGAGAATTCTATGAATGTTTGAATTTATTTCTTTCGGGCCATTCCATGGGGACTGATCAAAATTGCATGCTGGCCCGACTCAGATTCTTTTGAAAATTTGCAGGTTGAAAGAGCACCCTTGAATTAGTGGGAAACCACCAACTTTTTTTCTAATTGACCCCTGTGGTTCCGGCAGCAGCTCGTTGAAAAGTGGGAAAATGTGGTGGGGACAACTCCAAATAGACTTTTTTGAAATTCCTGAACATTCAAATTATTACTGTGGCCACTGTATGATACTTAGAGCTGTAATTTTTGTTACATAGATACTTTCATATACGTGCTTCAGCTTCACTACTTATTCAAGCCTGTATGGGCAACATATTGAGGGTCAGAGGTCACTGAAAACACCTCTCGGAGCTAGTTTGACCCAAATTCACTAAAAATCGACCAAATAAACACTGCTGGATTTGATGAAAAGAAGGTTGATATAGAATAACTAAGGATTAAAGGTGCTCAACACATGGATAAATGAATTTTTGAGAACAAAAAAAACTCTCCAAAATGAACTGTATGGCGACAGCGGCTCAAATTCAACATGGCTGTCGTCCGAGTTGGCGTTTTGGGGCGTTATTCAAGGCTAAATCTACTAAACTTAGTAGTGAAAATTAATGGTGAAAATGTTGCTATATATACAATTCACACCTGTAGATTCCATTTCTGCAATAAAAATTTTGTCTTTTTGAGTCTAAAAGGCTGAATTCTCAGATTCAAATTTTACATACATTCGCTATAATATAGTGACTATATCGCCAATGCAGTTAATTGGCTATGGCCATAAAGGTCAGTCAAGACTTAATTTAAGGTGCAATTTGAGACTTGGCCTGGTTATGCAACTTATTTTGTGAAGAAAAATGAGTGAAATCCGTTTTACTAGCCTAAACATGCAGTTTTGTTAACTTTGCCATTACTCTTCCTTTCACACATTTGTTAAATGAGGCAGAATAGCTAAGCTAAGCAGTATTTCCAGGTCAGGCTTAACCAAGTATTGTTTAATGAAAAGGAAGGGGAAGAAGATGGAGCTCCATAGAACTAAGGCTTCTTTAATCAGTGAGTGAGGTGGTGTCTTAGCTCGGGATTTCTTTTTATGGTCACCATTAGTTATCAGATTCTAATCAAAAATATACATGCAAAATTATAGCCACAGCCCACAAACAATAGTTTTGACAAACTTACATAATTATATGCATGTAATTAGCTTACAATTAAACCAGTCTTTACAAATTAGCTTCAAAAATGTTTTTTGTTCATGATATGTGAATAGTTCCTTTTCGGTGTTGTACAGTATTTATTAGAAGAGATTGAATTTCAGCAGTCCATAGTATGACAATTATTATGGCCAGGTCAATATGGTTGTCTGCACTTAGAAAGGTGAGATCTGCTCTTCTTTTATTCACTGAGCATAATTTTTTTCAGATAAGTGGTTTTGTCTTTCGAAGGGTCAATACTATCTCGATTGGAAATCAAGTTGTCGGTATAAGGAACGGTAAATTTGGCGAGGTGATGCTAGCAAGTACATTAAACATTATTACCTTTGAAAACAAGAAAACACTTGTAATATAATTTCAACTTGCTAGGTACAACTAAACTTAGTCTCACAAAACCATATTCATATTTTTGATTACTCTGTTGATTAAAAGTTAATGCATGTCGCACCACTTACCTTAGTTGTGGTAATTTATATAGGACCAAAAAGATATTTTTGGAGCTACTTAGCAAACACCGGTTTAATTGTCAGCTACATGTAAATATATATAAAAATTGTTAAAAGTTATTGTTCGAGGGCTGTGGCGATAGTTATGCAAGTACATGTACATGTATATATTTGATTAGAATTTGATAACTAATGGTGACCCCAAAGTTTGTCTTGAGCTAGTTTAAATAACCTTTAACTCCTCGGCCTTACCCACTGATTAAAGATGCCTTAGTTCCATGGAGCATCACTTTCTTCGCCTTCTTTTTCACTAAACAATACTTGGTATAAGTCACACATTGAAATACTGCTTAGATTAGCTATCTTACCTCATTTAACAAACGTGTGAAAGGACGAGTCATGGTTAAGTTACCAAAACTGCATGTTTGCGCTATAAAAAAGGATTTCACCTATTTTTCTTCACCAATTGTACCTCAAATTAAGTCTTGACTGACTTCTATGGCCATAGCCAATTAACTGCATGGCCATGTAGTCACTATATTATAGCGAATATATGTAAAATTTAAATCTGAGAATTCAGCTTTTTAGATCCAAAAAGACAAAGTTTTTATTGCAGAAATGGAATCTACAGGTGTGAATTGTATATATAGCAACATTTTCACCATTAATTTTCACTACTAAGTTTAGTAGATTTAGCCTTGAATAACGCCCCAAAACGCCAACTCGGACGACGACCATGTTGAATTTGAGCCGCTGTCGCCATATGGTTTAGTCTGGAAAGTGTTTTTTATTCCCAAAAATTAATTTATCCCTGTATTGAGCATCTTCAATACTTAGTTATTGTATATCAACCTTTTTTTCATTAGATCCAGCAGTGTCTATTTGGTCGATTTTAAGTGAATTTGGGTCAAACTAGCTCCGAGAGGTGTTTTCGGTGACCTCTGACCCTCAATATGTTGACCATACAGGCTTGAATGAGTTATGAAACTGAAGCACATATATAAAAGTATCTATGCAACAAAAATTACAGCTCTAAGTATCATACAGTGGCCACAGTAATAATTTGAACGCTTAGGAATTTCAAAAAATTCAATTTGGAGTTGTCCCCACCACATTTTCTCACTTTTCAACGAGCTGCTGCCGGAACCACAGGGGTCAAATGATAACTTATGAGTGATTTGCAGCAAAACTCATATTTCGTTTCACTTTGCACTAAAATTCATGTAATAAGTGAGAGGAATGTCAGAAAAATCTCTTAATATATATGCTCATTTTAGATATATTGTTTTATCAATTTATGAAGCATGCCACAGATATGACACAGAGTATGATATATAAAATCTTTGACATGCTTGACTTTGATGGATCAGGGCAGATAGATTTCAATGAGTTCTACGTCATCATCTGTATACTCGTTGCTGTCAAGGTAAGAAAATATAAACATTATCTGTGTGTTCTAAAATTATTTTACTCATTAGTATCATAACTAGATTTAATTTGTTGAAAATTAACTTTCTATTGAAGCTTGTGTGTAGTATATTCATGTACATGATTGTACTTTGCATTGCTTTACATGACTGTGTAGTCTCCGGCTGCCTATGTATGATATCTTTACATAAAATTGTATTAGTTTATTATTATCTTGCATGCATGTGCAATGGATATGAATTATGTGAAGCATTTATTATCTTTCTGCATTCTATTCAGGATAATATAGAGAAACAGTTTATATACAGCCACTCCAGAACCGTATTTGATTTCCTCAATGAAGATGCTTCCAACGCCGTATCAGTTGATGAATTCGTGAATTTTGGGTTTCTGTTCAACTTCCGTGAGGATGCTATTAAAGATATATTCAAAGAGTTTGATCTTTCCGGTGATCAGGTACACTTTCCTTTACTAGCAAATCATCTATGTTTCATTATAAGTTTTAACAAACAATATATACATGTATACATGTGCAATGACATTGATATAGTTGCATTATATTTATATAGAGGTCGAAAATGACTGCTCTAAAAATTCTTTGGTTATATTTTTTCTGAATTAGATGTAGTACTTGTGTGATTCCTCTTATCTATTTTATCACTCTGGTAGTTCGGCACTTTCACAGTGAAGCATTTACAATCTTAATTTTCTACAAGAAAACTATGTTAAAAGTTGGGAAAACAGTCACACAATGCTATGAACTGTAAAATGGAAGTTGAGTTTCAAAAATGCACTAGAAAAACAACTTTCAATACATTTCTTGTAGGAATTGGATTACAAGGAATTTAGAATGTTTGCGATGGCATGCATTGACCGACAAAATGAAATCGATAGACAGAATAGGGAGAAAGCACTGGCATTAAGTAGACAACAGGCCATCAAGGAAAAGAAAAAGAAATTTAAAGCTATGCAGAAAGATGGAACTCTGGACACCATACTTGAATCAATTAGGAAAAAAGGTGAGGTAATGGGTTGTGGTGAGCAAACTGCATTTTCAATAGAGTTGATGTTGGGTTTGTTGAGTTGGTTATGAATAGTGTCTCTACTCTGCAACCCAGAAAAATACAAATTGTTATGCATGAAGCAATTTCCTGGTTATTCATTAGTTGAAGCACAAAACACAGAAATGAACAGTGATTTTACAAGATGAATAAACAAAATAACATGTTAGCACAGTTGAAAATTTATTTTTATAATCACTTACAGTTACGAACACACCATTTATATATCACTAATAGGTGCATGTATTGCATAATATATAATAATATATACAATGTATGTGTGTATGTTATGTTGATAAGAAATTTGTTATTGTATGTGATGATATGGGCACTCAAAAGCTAGTTGGAGTTATCCTTTCTCAGTTAGGAGGGGACAACTTCAATTCATAATCAATAAGGCTCACAAAAATGTCAAATGAAGTAATTTCTCTTGTCATACACATTTTGGTTATATGAATTGTTGGAGTTTTTTCAATCTGTTTACCATTTTCAAATTGTTGGTATCTGTGGAATAATACATTGTATATTGGGAGGCAATGCTCACAATTGAATACATCATTTTATAGGTCAAATAATTGAGGTTCCTGACTGCTTGGTTGAGAAGTCCTGGAACTGGAGGTTTGGGAGGAGGAAGGCTAATGGTAAGCCACACAGCAGCAACATTGTCATAAACGTCACCAGTGATGATCAGAATAATACAGCACAAGGCCAAAGTAGCGACCAACCCATCATTGCAAGTGGAAGGGCAGGAGCTAGTGATAGCTAACAAATTCCATAAAACATGTGATGTAAATGCTATAGCAGCATAAAATGCTTGCAATTTTGTTGATCTTGAAAGGGGATGGAAATAATTATCCAGTGGGAAAAGAGTGAAACACGGCCAATTTTTATAAGGATAGGTTAATATGTATTTATTTTTTCCTTGAGCACTATTGAACAATACTCAGAACATTGTAGTTTATTGCTGTTGCCATCTTGTTTTCCTCAGAAAAAATTGGAATAAATAATACTGTATTAAAAATAACAGAGGGTTGATTTCATTATTTTCCACCAAGCAAGCAGTACACCCCATACAGGCTCATCTGTGGATATAACTATATTGTACTGTCCTATACACCTTATGTGTATCGGACAGGCAACACCTAACCCCAAATGTAAATTGAGATGTTATTATTGCCTTCCACTTTTAGTATAAATTTGCAGCATAATATGATGTTTTGAGATGAGCATACCAGTAGTTGGATATGGTCATATCATGCGGCCATTCATAAGTTCAACATTATACATTTCAATTTGTATTCTAATTACACTGTGGTTGGGTTACAACAAAATAAACAATTTGGAAGTTGTTCGCTCCTTTTGTCCTATTTTACGTGTGCAAACAACTTCTAGAATAGAAACTTTCTCACAAGTCGGGCTCGGTTTCCATTGGGTATTGCTGAACTATACACTTTGGACACGTGACCGATTTGGCGGGTAATGAGCTAATAACGTGCACTTTCGGATTGTCTTATTGTATTGTTTACAATCAATCAGGACGTAGTCATCCCAACTTTCTTTTACTGTTTCAAGTTAACTTATATCAACTAGAAACTATGGACGTTACTGAAAATAATGCTACCACGGAGAAACAAAGGGATGCAATTGGCGAAAAAACCCAAAAGCTCTTTCAAGATTTTCTGGAGTTGTAAGTTTCAGTTTGGTTTCGTTAGTTAACTTTACTTCTACTTTTTCAATTCATTCAAGATGAGTTGTTTGATTTCGTTTTCAAAAAATTAATTTCTTCGTATTAAGCTTTCAGTTAATTGGTGCCACTCACTCACATTACTCTGATTCGCTCACTAGACAAGACTACTTTTACTCTGACTTACTTATACATTTGTTTTTTATAATTATTATAATTTAATTATAATTATAATAATTGTTTTACTATAGGTATAAGCTAGGCCCTAGTTAATGAACCCATTTCTATGAATACAGTTTGAATTTGGCTTGAGGGGTACGTGTAGTGCTAGTCAAGTCAGTGTTATTAGTTATAGATTATGATTAGCCATTAGCTTAGGTACTAGTTAGTAGTAGTGTGGTGAAGTGTGTTATACTCATAACTCATTTAACTGGCTTCGTTTCAGACATCACGTTAAATATTTTAGTTTTTTCTCTAATTTATCATTAGAATTAGGATATACCCTACTACGAGCTCTGTAGCTTACTCTTCCTATGCATTACTTTATCAAGGTTTAAGGCTGATGGTGGTGGAGTGCCAAAGTATAAGGATGATGCCAAGGAACTAATCAGACCTGAACGCAACACATTAGAGGTATGAAGCAGCTACGGAGGCTCATAGGCAATGTATGACCTACATGTGGCGTGGGCCTACTCTAATAACGTTAGGTGTCGCAACGAAACCCATTACTATTATTTTCCCAAAAAAAACAATCATCAAGTGTTTGAAGTCACGTATGAATTGTTTGTTCAAAGGTGAAGTGTTTTGTAGGTTAGTTTCAATGACGTGGAGACGTTTAACCAGAGGTTGGCTACAACCATCTTGGAGGAGTACTACAGGGTCTACCCATACATCTGTTCGGCACTCAAGATATACATACAGGACATTGGAGAAGATATCCCTATGAACAAAGATGTCTATGTTAGCTTTGTAGATGTAGCTGCCAGAGCGAAGTGTGTAGCTATACATATTATGTGAATTGTGTAATTAGGCTATGCGTAGTCCTATTTGAAAATTAGTGTCTGATTGATTTGGTGTATGACCATTCTGTGTGAGATTATCATTAGCATGATATAGTCTACAGAGTTACCCATTTGGGTGCAATAATATAGATCTTGATACCATAAGGTCTTTCATTCTACAATGTTTTGATTACAGAGTGAGAGAGCTGAAAGCTGTAAAGGTGGGCACACTGCTACGTATAACTGGTCAGGTGGTTAGGACCCACCCAGTGCACCCTGAGCTAGTCAAGGGTACCTTTGTCTGTCTCGACTGTCAAACTGTCGTCAAAGATGTGGAACAGCAATTCAAATACACACAGGTAATGCGTTCATTTCTTGATAATATTGTCTTTCCACCATATCTGTAACAAACAAATTTCCTAGCTATTTGTCTGGTGCAATCTTCCAGTGCTAGTGAAAATAAGCTGCTCGTCCAACTGTTTTATATAATATCCATCATGCATCTCAACAGCGGAAAAATAAGCAAATCTACAGATGGTTGTCCCGTTTGACTTTCTTACTCCAATGATTTTAGTTTAGTTCATCTGTTGAATGATGTTCCTGCACATGCATTATGCATACATTGTGTATTTCATTAACAGCCTTCTATCTGCCGGAACCCGACTTGCAATAACAGATCAAGGTTTATGTTGGATGTCAATAAGTCACACTTTGTTGACTTCCAGAAGGTGAGGATACAAGAAACACAAGCCGAACTGCCCCGGGGTAGCATTCCACGCTGGTAAGCCATACATGTGTAATCGTCGGTAGGAAGTAGAAAGTATGTTCACCTCATGGATGATAGTACTGTAAACAGTTACACTGTATTTTAGAATCATCTACTCATGTTTTCAATAATTGTTTAGTTACAGTATTGTATTGCACTATGTTTTAGTGTGGAAGTGATTCTAAGGGCTGAAGCTGTGGAAGTCGCTCAGGCAGGAGACAAGTGTGACTTCACAGGAACCCTAATAGTTGTACCAGATGTGCGACAGCTGAGTGTACCAGGTAAGGTACTTGGATTACTTGATAAATGTACAGGTATACATAGTAGAGATCATACTTGTTTGCTGTTAGTTGTGTGTGTGCATGTATGTTTATACTTGTGAATAGATAACTTGGTCCTCTGTGCTGTAGGTGCCAAGGCAGAGAGAGTACCACGTGGTAAGATGAATGAAGGCTATGAACAGGAAGGTATAGCCGGGTTAAAAGCTCTCGGAGTCAGAGAGTTAAACTACAGACTAGCCTTCCTCGCATGCTCCGTCAAGTCTTCTAATCCCAGGGTATGTGAGACATGTATAATAATCATAGGGTGTATGATATGTATACCAAGTTATAAGTGTAAATAGCCCTATACCTCGTTATAACTTCTATACTTCAACCATAATTTCTACTGCATACATGTATGTTATACAGTTTGGGGGTCGGTGTACTGGAGATGAGGAAATGACCGCAGAGAAGTACAAAAATGATATGGAAACAGGTGATTGGGAGAAAGTATTCGCAATGACACGGGATAAGAATCTCTATTCCAACTTGTGTGACAGCCTCTTCCCTACTATACATGGTTTGTATCGTATGTCTACTATACGTGGTTTGTATCGGATCTCTACTATGCATGGTTTGTATCGTATCTCTGCTGTACATGGTTTGTATCGTATGTCTACTATGCATGGTTTGTATCGGATGTCTACTAAACATGGTTTGTATCATATCTCTACTATACATGGTTTGTATCGTATCTCTACTATACACGGTTTGTATCGGATGTCTACTAGACATGATTTGTTTTGTGTTGCTGTAATAAACTCTGTAAGGAAGCAAATATGTGTGCTAAAGAGCCATATCGCTGTAATCTCGGTGGGTAACCATATTGTTGTGCTGTTGCTAGGTAACGAGGAGGTAAAGAGAGGGGTACTGCTCATGTTGTTTGGTGGAGTACCTAAAAAGACTGATGAAGGTACAAATCTCAGAGGTGACATCAACATCTGCGTAGTCGGAGATCCCAGCACTGCTAAGAGCCAGATACTCAAGTATGGCTAAAATACAGTAATATATTGTTCACTGTGACATTCTTCAGCGCCCAAGGCTCTGCTTTATATGTGTGACTAGTTGATATACTCTCGGATAAGAGATGCTATAACAGCAGATTGCATGTATATGTATACCTTACACATGTTAAACCCTTGTGATGTATCTAATAACTGTAGAATGGTAGAGGAGTTCAGTCCACGTGCCGTATATACTAGTGGTAAAGCATCCACCGCTGCTGGTCTCACTGCTGCCGTAGTTAAGGATGAGGAGTCACATGAGTTTGTTATTGAGGCTGGTGCTCTTATGCTTGCTGACAACGTGAGTCGTACATGTGTAATATACTGTGATGGTAGAGCTGCAGAGATGTGACAGCACAAAAATACTCTATGAATTCTCTACATAAGAAAAAGTATACATTTTGGTTACAGGGAGTCTGCTGTATTGATGAGTTCGATAAGATGGATCTAAAGGATCAGGTAGCTATCCATGAAGCTATGGAACAGCAAACTATCTCGATCACTAAGGCTGGGGTCAAGGTCAGTGTCACCGCTTACTTTGTACCATGTCATCACTCACAGTGTACCATGTCATCACTTAGTGTGTGCCATGTCAGCGCTCACTGTATACTATGTCACCACTCACTGTGTACATGTCATCACTTACTGTGTACCATTTCACCACTCACCACGGATTATGATATCACATTACAGGCCACTCTGAATGCCAGGACATCTATCCTAGCAGCTGCTAACCCTATAGGTGGCAGATATGACAGAAGTAAAGCTCTCAGACAAAACATTGCAATGTCAGCTCCTATCATGTCCAGATTTGATCTCTTCTTCATCCTAGTCGATGAGTGCAATGAGGTGGGTGAATTTCCACTATATGTGATTATAACTTCATGTCGAAGATATGGAAGATAGTTGTAAGGTCACTAAGGAGAAATGGGTCCTCAATCAATTTGAGAGAGGACAACTTTTTGTCTAGCATATCCATGTGCATGTATTTATAACTGTATATACATGTACATTACCAGCAATGTATAATGACCAATGGATTAGTTTGGAGTTGCTCCCTCGCTATAACTGCTTGCTCTCTATAGTGGTGGAGTTTGTCTTATCATACATACATACATACGTTATTCCTCAGGTGATAGACTATGCAATAGCCAGAAGGATTGTGGACCTACACAGTGGTAGTATGGAGGACATGGAGAGAATGTATACTACTGATCAAATACAGAATTATATCACATTCGCTAGACATTTCAAACCTCAGGTAAACAAATACCATCTCTCGTCTGTAAGGGGATATCATTGTACATCTAATGGAGGTGGTCCTCAAATATTAGCCATGTTCCAGCTGTAGGATAATGATATATGGTGGGAAGTCTAGTGTATATCAGTGAATGGAAGTTCACCTCTCTGTTGTAGCTAACTAAAGATGCACAGGAATACATAGTAGAGGAGTACAAACGTTTGAGACAGCGGGACGCCTCCGGTACGACCCGCTCTGCCTGGAGAATCACTGTAAGACAGTTGGAGAGTATGATCAGACTGTCCGAGGCCATGGCCAGGATGGCGTGTGTGGATGAGGTATGTTACTGTCCTGTACCCTTCAATGTTATCTGGAAATTTTTTTTAGTTCTCAACTCTATCAATTCCGTCAGCTGAGTTTGAAGGTTTTGTCACCTTGTAAAATGATACACAATAATATCAAACAACTCAAATGTGCATGGGTGGGTAACTCTTACTCTCCGAACACAAATGTACTTAGTGTACTCCGCAAGTGTTTGGTCATTTTATTGTCTGCTCTTGTTTTGAAGTACAGTTATGAAATCTTGGCACACCTGGGCATATAATAACATGCAGACAGTTTTGTTATGATTTATGAACAGGAAGTAGCCTCCTCTTGTTTGCTTGTCATTAAGAGCATGTTGCAATATTCTATTATTAGATTGTTCTGTATTTGCTGCCAGGAGTCCACTATATTACCTGCTAAGTATAGGCTGATCTTGACCAATGTCCACTAAGTCCAATCGGTTTAATTCAACATCAAATTTCAATTCTATTCTATTATAGTACAAATTAATCATTGTGCAATGTTGTGGATCGTTGTTGATATAATTTGGGAGTTGTGTTACCTTGTAGATACGTCCAGCTCATGTGAAAGAGGCCTGCAGGCTGCTTAATAAATCTATAATCAGAGTAGAACAGCCAGATATCCAACTAGAGCAAGATGAAGATGAGGAAGTGGCTATGGGTATGTTAACAGTCTAAGTTTGGTGTATTAGCACCGTGTTGTGTGGGTCTAATAGTCTGTGGTGGATATGTTTGCACTGCTGTGTGGATATGGTAGAACTGCGTTGTGAGTATGTTAGCATTTTGTAGTGAGTAGCCTATGGTCTCTGTTCATATAAACAGGTCAAGGATGCACTGTAGCCTTTGCATCTGTTAATTGATTAAACTGCTCTCCTAACCTGATCGTATTCTTACAGATGATGAGGCTCCTCCCTCACCAACACCCGACCCAACTCAGGCTAGCCAGGAGTCCAATGGCCCCTCAGTGCAGAAGAAACCGGTGACAATGAGTTATGAGGCTTATAAGCAGATCACAAACCTTATACTCTATCACATGAAGCAGCAAGAACAGATCAGTGAGCTAGGTATGTCGCTGGATTGACTACGTGTGGTTCTATTTCACATACAGCGTTTATATAATAATCTTGCTAGGTTTCAACTGAATGTTTATTTGTTTCAGCTGAGGAGGAAGACGAGGAGACTGGTGTGAGGCAGTCAGAGCTGGTTGACTGGTACCTCAAGGAGATGGAGCACGAGATTGAAAGTGAGGCTCAGATTTTTGAAAAGAAATATTTGGTAGAGAAAGTCATTCACAAGTTGATACATATGGTGAGTAGTCATACATATACAGTGTTAAAGCTCAACAACATTTGAGTAGGTGTCACCTTGTAAATGATAGATGTTTTTCAACACTGGACTTTGGACAGACTTATATTGTCCTGGTATAACGTTCATTATCTGCTACTCTATTACACAATGTATGGACACAATGCTGGTTGGTTATAAACAATAGCCTATCCAGACACTAAACAGGTTACAAAATATCCTATTTGTTATTGCTTATCTGCAATGTACATGTATATTATACTGAGTTATGCAGTGCTCTCTTGTTCTCGTTATCTAGGACCATGCACTGATACAGCTCACTCAGACTGGTATGAAATCGAGACAACAAGATGGTGGACCTACTATAGAAGAAGACCCCATCCTTGTGCTTCACCCAAACTATATCATAGCTGATCACTAACCCCTTAACACACCGTCTCTTTTTATACATCTATATTCCAACTATATACAGTGGTGTGCGAAATAAACTGGACCCCTTTCCTTATTGAATGCGTTTTATATGCTTTTTGTTTCTTACTAAATTCCCAGCATTCTATGTGAATAACTGGTACAATTTATATATCATTAGAATGGAAATCTTCTCAGGATTCTGAATCTGTCTTCAAATATTGCATTCACCTAACCCAAATTAAATTGCAATGCAATTACTCATCCAAACCCATGTCGGAAAATTGGCTGCAAAGTGTACTATTTTCGGCAGGGCTTATCTGGACAATAATTTGTGTTTGGACACATATTGCCTAGACGAAAATCACGATAACACTCCGTAGATGTTGTGTTTGATGTAGTGTGATACACAAAAGTTAACTTTTGGTATCCTAAAGTACCCAACTACTCAGTTCTCGGTAGTCTGTGTTAATCATGGCTCGACTCAGTTGACAGCAACAAAGTGTAATAGTACACCTGCACAACCAAGGAAAGTCTAACTCTGCAATAGCTAAAGAGGTTAAATGGTCGAGAATACTATTGCTACAACGTTGACCCGATATAAAGAGACAGAATGCTGCCTCCTGCCAATCATAAAGAGTTCCACTTCGGTAACGATTGGGGAATGCATATCCGCAAAAGTGTTGGACGCTTAACGGTGACCGATGACATGATTAACGGAGACAAATACATTAATGCGCTAGAAAATAAGCTACTGCCATGTGCCAGGGAACTCTAGATTTATGAATGGTTGATTCAGGATGACAATGTGCCTTGTCATCGTGCTACAAAGTCAGGAAATGCATCAATAACAGCAGTGCTAGAATGTTCGAGTGGCCGGCTCAAAGTCCTGATATGAATCCATTTGAAAATCTTTGGCACAGAGTTGGTGTGCAATTCAGCAGAGACAACACAACACCACTAGAAGGAATTATTTATGCCTGGCACTACATTATCATTCCAGAACCTGGTTACCGGTGTGCCCAGAAGAAGCCGAGCGGTTCCGAAGACCAAAGGCTGGCCAACTAAGTACTGGGTCTGCAATACCTTTCAAATAGCACCCAATGGCACCTTTCAGGACCACTCAATGATTTTTCTCAGAGTTGTTCTAACAAAACATGCCAACTCAGCAAAT
Source organism: Bugulina stolonifera (assembly GCA_935421135.1). NCBI lineage: Eukaryota > Metazoa > Bryozoa > Gymnolaemata > Cheilostomatida > Bugulidae > Bugulina > Bugulina stolonifera. The sequence goes on from OW285187.1 coordinate 33,466,751, forward strand.
TAAAGCACTCGTAATGCACTAATTCATTACAAAGAATATTTCGTCAATAAGTAAAATGGGAGGTAGTAAGGTTTAGAGCTAATAAAGTGTTAGTAAAACACTTTTTACAAACTCATACTTCACATATTTCAGTTCAAAAGCCTTTGGGGATTACAATGATATATAGTTTGTCTATATTTTATGCAAATGCATGACTCCAGAAGGCTTTAAGCAGCAAATATGCCATGCCAACATAGGGGTCCAGTTTATTTTGCACACCACTGTATATACATGTACATTTAGTTTATTCATGTTTGAATCTAAAATTTTATATGGCTATTTTATTATTTTTTTCAGCAGTTGTATATAAAAATTTAGCATGTAAATACATTTGTAATGTAACCTTCACTAATGCAATTATAGATCCTGATTAGTAATGTAAAGATATAAAAGAACTCTTGCAAATTGATCTAAAAGATTATAAACTAAATGCATCGCTTTGTATCAACCATAAAATGGATTGCTTAGCAAATTTACAAAATCCCTCTAACCTGAATTGTAGACTACAAAAACAAAACTAATCTCAAAATAGTTATTGAGCATAAAAATATAGTATATGATAAAATAACAGAAACTAATATTCATGTACATAGTAATTATTATATACATTATATCCAATGGTAACAAAATACAGCTGTAAACAGTTAAACAAAATGTGACCTACAATATTTTATATACCAATTTATAGTTGTAACATATTATATTATTCACCTTAGCATAATGATTCTGAAATGACTATCACAAGGGAAGGGGTAGTACTAGATAATTGGGGTGGGGGTTGTCTGATCATGGAGTTGGAATGATTCGTAGATAGCGTGCCATTGTTGCCAATAGACCAGTACCAAATTTGAACGGCCTTGATTCAATAATATGGATCAGAAAGAAATCAAGTTTGCACTTTGATAACGGAAGTGCTTGACAGTGTCATAACAAAAATAATTGTGCATATTTCATCATTGGTGCATTACTAATTGGCAAGGAATTGCGTGATGACAATTGAGTTAGCAGATGGATGAGTTGAATTCAGGCGCTAGCTCCACATCAGCTGAGCATGTAGAATTGTAATGAGAGATATAGCTACACTCATGGTAGGTGTTACAGTACCAGCAGAAGAGTCCACCCAAGGTTGCCAGGCATTTAAATCATTATTTGCAGGGTTACCACTCTCATCTGGTTCTACTGTAGATGTGTATTTGACTGTCATATTAAACTTACGAATATCATCCAGCATGTTATTTAGGTAGTGATCACTTCCAATAAAAGCTGCAATATTTCTCATTTCACACGGATCTCCCCTGATGTTAAATAGACATGGAGCTTCTGAAGGGACGCAACGTAAACCAGGATTTCCACAATTAATAGATGACTCCGATTGGCTGTACCATTCATTCATATCTCCCATGTGACCATCTGCATTAGTCTGTAAGTATAGTACCAAGTTACATCACTGAGAGAACGAACACATACACAAAGTACAATGTAACTACTCGTAGATAATATTATGTTGTACAATAAAATAATTTTATATGATAATTTGTAGCAATGACTGATGACTGGATTAATACAGGATACTGTAAGCAAAGCAAAATTTATTCATTTGTTGCAATAAACTATCAGAATGAAGAACTAAAGCTTCTAGTAATATTATATGGATTGGTTTGAATTGACAATACTGAGACTTAGTTCAATTGTCACTCACTTACCACAAGTTTATAGTCGAATTTGGTGTAGGAAGCACTATTGCCATATACAAAGTGCATTATAGTTTCTCTAGCTCTCCGCCCATCTCGAAATACACAATTGAACTGGTCAGTACCATATAGTTCCGACTTTAGTTTCAACGTGGTGGATGAACCTGTCAATTGAGTGAATTGAATTAAATTATACCCTTGCACATGTATAATATAGTTGTACATGTAGGTATATGCAAAAGGCTAAAAGAATTTTTGACTAGATATAGGTTTTCATATCATGTTTGTGTTTGACTGGTGGAAACAAACTCCAGTTTATAGTTTGACTGCCCCTCTTCATAAACTAGTGTAATTGGAGTCGTCTTATCCTGAATTTGGTGTGAGCATAGCCATTATGTATCTAATCTTGTGTAACTAACAGTAAATGGGAATGAAGGTTTGAGCATAAACAAAACACGGTGCCATGTAACAATATCAACAGCTTTGGTTGCTACCCTCATCAATCTGTCTAAACACAGGAGGTGACAACTCTACATTTTCAAACCATGAACTGCATGTGAAATTTTTTCTCTAGTCTGAACGCTATGACGCCCCTGGGACACAACTGATCGTTTCAATTCAAAATGTATTCACGTATGCATAATATATAATAGATTATATAAAAATGAAATAAATGCTATAGCGGGTACAACCTAATTCATAATAGTAATACAATATCACCAGGTCAAGAGAAAGGGAGGGGGATTAAGTACTTGGAATATTTGATTTATGATTAGAAGTACCCCAAGTAATAAATATTGAGTCATAAGTAGATATACAAATATATATTCAGAGAAACACAGAATAATAAGAGTCCACCGAACCTGAAACTGAAGGACAACAGTAACAAAAATAACTAACTATATCCATGATTATTTCACAAATAAGAAATTTAAATCTAAAGTATCTTAGTGGTGAAGTTGATTGCTAAGAGCTGCTATCTAGCTATTTCCCAATCATTCAACCATCCTACTCAATATTATTATATACAGGCAATGATAATATGGCTCAAAGCATTTAGTGTTGTCAACAACTTGCACCATAGTGAATAGCCTATGTTCAGCTCGCCTGTGGTGACCCACCCTAGTCCTACACGCAGCTCACCTGTTGTGGCCCGGTAGAGACTGGCCAGTGTGGGTATCCAGTCAGTTATATGAAATTTACAAGCAGAGCTCCGACCGGATCCTCCTGCCTGGTCTGTGAAGATGGTGGCCACACCCTTCACTCCTCCTTCCCAGCCTGTTAGTTTTGATCCTCTAAAATGTGTAAACAAAACTGCTAATAATAATAATAAACAACACTCTGGCCTGTTCAAAGTTTGGCAAGACAACAGATGTTAGAACCGACTTTTATAAACTTAGCAGACACAGCTGGTGGAATGATTGACAATTTGCGTCAACTAAAAAACTTCTGCTCTAATTGCTGTCATTGTTGAGAGCCGTTGTGGGCATAAAACTAATCATGGTATTTTAGTCCTAGATATTCAGTAACACATTTCACAGAATTAGATTAAAAGTCCGGGTATACTCAGATATTACAATTCAGAGTTAGAAATATTTGTAGGTTAATATTAGCAGCAATCAGTTGATATATAACTCCTTACATATATGCATATAACTTTCACCGTATAGATTAAATTTCAATAGTTATGTCACAGTTGTTTTAACTTTCAACAAATTTGACAGTTCTTTGAAAGGAAAGGTAATGTAATATCTCTGAAGGGCACTGAAATATCAGGTGTATATTAACCATGTGTATTCACCAACCTGAACGGAGAGTTGGAGGCAGCATTGAAATCATCTGCCCCTGCAGCGGGACCTCCACTGGTTGTAGTAAATATTACCACAGAGTTCAGGAGTAACAAGTTATCCTTCAGTGCCTTCATTATACGTCCGTATTGCTGGTCCACAGCCTTTAGTAAAGCTATAACAAATATGTTTATTATTTGCTAGCGCTGAGGGCAGAGTTAGTCCTATTTTTTCACTAAAGAAAGGGCCGTTTTAGCTACAGTGTCATTGCAAGGTTTATAAGAGTCCTATGCATGGAGTTGCTGTTTGATAATAGCCTGAGCTTCAAGCTCTGTAAAACAATGTTGAACCGCAGTTCTAAAGTAAATCAACAGCATGCCAAACCATTGCTTTTTTGTGTAGGGGCTGGAACCTAGGCTAGCCTGATGCAACACTTACATGTAGATGTATAATGTACCAAGTAACCACAATGACTATAAATACTGAACACATGTACATATCATTATATATTATTATCATAGAGATCACACCATTCTAACATTGCGAAATACGTGACATGAGAATACAAACAAGTCCCGTTGTAGGACAGCAATATAGTCTTGTTCCGCTGGTTTATAGATGATACTGACCCAAGTAACACTTCCTAGTTGGATCCTGCACATGGTCAAACTCTCTGTAATATTCTATAGGTATCTCCTTCCTCCTCTCGCTGTCCTTACACTGACCAAGGTCATCTATCTGGGCAGCTTGGAACGCTACGTATAGATGTAGTGGCTGTCAATACACAATAATTATGTTACAGTCACATACACAATAATATGAGCCACATGAGTTGGTGCATGCTGACCTGCTGACCTGCTGACCTGCTGACTAACAACACACGAGTATAATATTATACTACATGATTGTAATACTATACTAGAACAGAGTAACCTATATTTTATGTTCAGTTATATTACTATAGTTTGATTAGAAGGCCGATAAGACAGATTTACTGTCAATTATCACTGGCCTTCCAAAACAATAAAGACACTGATGCCAATGTTGTGAAATGTCAAAAGTACAAGTAGTGCTGACTCAGGCATTGTGTCTCAACTAGAGTAATAAACTATAAAACAGTAAAGGGGTAGGAGATGAATATCAGGGCTGCCTTCAGACTCACATCTTTATCATCATGATTGTTTATAATATCTACAGCCTTGCTGCCGTACAATTCTGTTTTGAATGTCTTCTCCCGAGACGTGTCTAGATCCATATTGTCATGGAGATCTAGACCTTCGTGGCCATTCTATAAAATATAGTATATTATAAGATATAGACTGTATAATATAATATTTGTTAGATATACAATGTATACTGTATACACATAGATCACATAGATTGGAGAATCCTGTTTTCTTAGTTTTAGACACTTCCTATCATGAAAATAGAGAAGTATGCAGGATAACAGTAGGTTACTAGACATGTGGTCAGCTTGGGCATGAGAAATAGCAAACAGTTGGGGGCTAGTCTAGTGGACACTGTCAGGTCAATGTCCTCAATGTTATTGACCTCAATTGATGTGGTTGATGGTTATGGCACTGGGTGTGGTGAGGAGTGGTGAGGACAGGCTAAAGCAGACATGTATAATGTAAATGGTAGGTGGTAGTAAGGATATACCTCTACTAGCATCTCGGTAACGTAGTATAATAATAGCTAGCTGTACCTGATCTTTTGCTCTATGTGTAACATAGTTGCCATAGGAAAGATAGGAGCCATAAAACGTATCATAGCCCCTGCTAGTTGGAAGTAAGTCTTTACTGTAAAACCCCAGATCCCACTGAAAGAGGTCATACAAACATGTCAGTATGAACAAATTGTGGCTTATACTCCAAGTTATTCATATATTATACAGAATAATGGTGACATCCTGTAAGAGAACGAATACTTTTATAACTTTGGCCAAAACTACCATGGTTACAATGCAAATGAGTTTCTCTTCCACTATTAGTCCAACTATTTAGTTTAGCTGAGAATTAAAAGGTACATAGTAGGCATTATGCATTGTATTTATTTATTCAGTATGCTGTGTTCAACTTGACCATATCCTAAATCAGGAAATGGAATCGCAGGCTTAGCTAAAACAAACTGGCTACTTGGCTTATTGATCACCAAACCTTCCAGCAGAAGTTTAATAAATCAATATGGCTGCATGGGGCTCGGGTGTTATACGTAGCGTAATGTACCAATGCACTAGGCAGTGTCTACCACTATACAACGGACTAAGTACACAGTCTGACTAACCTGGCCAACTGCATGAGATTTGTAGTTGAGATCTTTCAAGTATTGTGGAAGAATATTGTGCTCTGTACCCAATCCATACGGTACCGTAGCATCCTCCATCTCAAACTGGGTACCTAGTATGTGAACACAACCATAGATCAGTCAGCTGCACACACATGTATGATGCATAGACATAGTTACGGGCCTGCCACACTGGATAATACTCTGTGCGTTCAGTATCTAGAGTATGCTATATATTCTGTAACCCGATGGATGTCAAACTGCACATAGACAAACAGAGTAACGCCACAACTGCTCATACATACCAAGCTGTGCTGGATGTATACCGGTCAACAGAGCTGACCGACTACTGTGACCATTAGGCATAACGTAATAGTTGTCTAACTTCATGGAAACCTCAGCGTATTTATCTATATATGGGGTGCGAGCGTCTCCCTTCCCGGAGTGTATGAAACCAAAATCATTGTAGCCCTGAAAACGAGGTGTGATATAATACATCATACAAGTCGGCTAAATGACCTACATCCAACAAGGAACATAAAGATACCACCAGATGTGGGAGTTGACTAGTTGTATAAATTCACTGCAATTACTGAACTGGTATATAACTAGTTACTACTTCAAGTAACCTGTAAAAGCTGTAAACACTGCTTATCAACTAATTTATAGTTTGGTGTAATTATAACTATAATGTGTGGTAGCCTACATACATACACATACATAGTGGGGTAGAGATACTGTAGTAGCAGTAGAGTTATGTGATGAAATGATTGATTAGTGAGAAAAGAGAGGAACAAATTCAGCTGGTGAGAAAGTAAAATGTGTCACAGCCGAAGGGAATACATCACAATAATTCGCATACCACCATCCTTATAACAGTCTGTATATTATGCATTATGTATATCATATACTTATACATTAATCAACATTGATATTAGCTCTTACATAAACATGAATAGAATCATATAATGGACACTATTTTTATTTCCACATCACCAGTTTTTTAGTTAGTCAACTACAATACATGTATTAGCTTCAATTTGATGATCTTAAAATACCAGAGTTGAAACCTGACCCACTTGAATAGGAATGATAAGCTATGATTCAGGAATACATAAATTTATTATGCATCTTCCTAGTCTGGTCTGTAAAAATATCACTGGATTGTTGATGTATACATCTTATGTTATTCATGTAAAACCCAGTATATCTGTATATTATGTATAGCTGGAGGTTTATATGAACTTTATGGAAATGAAAGCAGATCAAAGATTATGTTTATATTCATATATCATTTAGATATAAACATAACATTAATAAACTCATGCAGTATCTTTGCTATTAGAAGTCGTAGTATCTTTGCTATTAGAAGTCACTCAATTGAAATGATTATTACCAAGAATAGAACAGTAGAAAGGAAAGGGAAAAGTACTGGCATACCTGCAAGTGGTGGGAAAATTGCAGAAAACACAATGAAATGTCTGATATGTTTGTGATGTAATATAATGATGAGAGAGTAGAAATAACAACCAGGGGTACAGTATGGTATATTATATTACACCAGTGCACAGGGTAGGAGCCCAGTACAAGGATCTATGTGCACATGGACATACATAGCAATAAACAGGTGTAGATGCTACTATGTAAAAGACAGTGACATATCTACATGCATATATTAGACCGTCCCAAGTATTCAATCAGTAATTTAAAATAGTATTTTATGAAAATGAGGCTCTCTGCCGGTACCAGTAAGATGCAGTAGCTTATAAGGCTATGCCAGCACATAAATGAAGATATTTATAAGACAGGCATGTTTATGAACTGTGATAGGCCTTCTTATAGCATGTCAGTGAATAAAACATACATACCACATCATCCACTGTAATTATAATAATATGTGGTGTGTAGGAAGAGGTGGAGACAAATCCAATAGCTATAATGAGAAGTTGAGCTAACACCATCTCTATGTCCTACAAATGAAATGTATATATACATGTACATAATGTGTACATGTGTGTGTACATGTGATCAGCACGTTAGTAGTATAGCAACAGAATAACATAATGTCTAGTGTCTATCTCACAAGGTACAAAATAAAAACACTGTAACAACTCACCATGGAGCCTACGAAATGAATTATACAGTCTATCAAAGGAGCAGTTGCTAAATGCTGACCCCCTAAACACTAGCAAATACTCCTAACCTATCCCCCTTGATTACTTACTGTTTGCTAAGTGCAGTGTTAAATACTAGAACTCTAGAACTAGATATTCAAATTATATAACTCCTCTAAGATATGATCAAGTTTCATAATCCCACACTGATGTCAGTGCAGTATATTAGGTGTCGTATGCAGCAGTGTAGATGTTCACCAAGATCCAGGTGTAGAAACAACTGAATGTTTGTACATGTACAATATTGTAGTAACTCTTGTTCTAGCCCAGGCTGCACACAGTGTAGTGACTCACTGGTGCCTTGTTATTCTAGTATAGAACTTCTATTCCTTGATAGTCATGGTAACCAATCACGCATATCCAACTAGTTGGGATACATACACAGCGATTACCCACAAACCACAATGTTTGATAATGGTTCTATGTAGTCTATAAAATAGTTTATAAATACTACTAATATATACCATGATAACTTGTGTCTACTGTTTACATGTATATAATAATATGCTTTAGTAGCATAAAAAATAAAACTGTCAACAAAAAGATTTGTTTAAAACCAAAGTATCACAACTCCTAATTTGTCATTCTATAATAGCATACATAAAGAGTATTGGTGTTGTTTGTACAGTTACCATGGTGAAAGGTAACTTGTGAATGAAGTGCAGCTGGAATAGAACACAGTAAGTGAGTTGTTATTTTAGAAATAGTACAAATAATTAGAATATAATTAATAATGTAGTAGTTAACCATCAAGTGGCCAACTATACCCTGGCATGCAGAAGTTGAAAATAATTCTCCTTATATATATTTTATATTTAGCTTAGTCTTTTATTACGATGGGAGAATATTTATTTTGCATTCAAAGGCAAATAGTAAGGGAAACTTTGACTTACATATGTTTATTATTTTGATTTTAAAGTAAATAGCTACCATGCTTGTGATAACAAAGTCTTTAGATGAGGTACTGCATAAAGTATTGTGAGAACATTTACTCATTGTTTATTTCAGAGATAGAGTTTGTCACAGTTTGGTATTTTATATGTGATACTGCAATATCAACGATTCAAATATAATCTGTAATAAATGGACACCTGTCTACCAGAGTATAAACCTATATATACATACAGAGCTGTTCTGTTTGCTTATCTACCAGTTTGTATATAGATACGAAAATGATATATATTACAATCATGTTGTATGCTTATATTATATAAAATATATGAGCAAGTCAAATAAATTCAGTCCATTAAAACATGTATTCACAGCATGTGTTTACTAGGTAATTCATGTGTCCTTCAGAGAAAAATACTAAAAAAATTAAACAATACCCAAAACTGACTAAACTAACCGGCCAGTCTGATTTGTTTTGACAGCTTGAGAGGAAATTAATTATATACATACCATAAACCCAGACATGACTATGTAGATGCTAGCTCAGGGCCCGGACAGCTTAGCAACTTCTAATCTAAAATGGTAAAATTAATATAAGTATTAAACACTGGAGCACTTACCTAGATTGATGTAACTAAATACTATGTTGGCAGCTTGTGTTAAACTATCCTAGGACTAAGCTGTGACGAGAGATGCACTGTGCCCTGCTATGTAATATATTTCCAATGACTAAGTGAGAGTTCAGACTAAACTGGTGAAGACCAGGTTCAAAACTGATGATTAGGGAAAAGCTATTGACTGCAATCTAACTCAGGAAGCAGATTCAGTAAGTAATCAAGCAGACTTTTATATCACAGGCTTATGTAAGCATATAATTAGTATAGATCTATTATACTACTCATTATTTACTCTTTGCAAATCTATACTCATAATATGGAGGTCAGCTATAATAGGATCATCATACTAAGCATTATTAGGTATAAAAAGCATGAGCGTATTATGCTAAAACCTTTGATTAGAACACGGAGATTTCTATGCACCTAATAAAATAAACATAATGAGCATTTGCATGTACAAATGTATAGGGAAAGTCAAGATGTAAAAATTAGCAAGGCATTTTCATATAGCATCCCCAGTAAGATTACAAATTACTCAGGTCATGGATACGATACATTTATAGAAGTTGTCTGCCCTTGCATGTCTATTTGTCAACTTGAGGGAACAATCAAATATTATGTTACACAGAAATTAAGCGATGAGAAGCCCCAGAGGTATGCATAGCTGGTGTAAATGCAGTGCACTGTACACACACTAGTATTATATTCAACTGCACTGGGCATCACAACAAATCACATCCTCTATGTCTTTTATTACACCAGTATGAAATAAACATTAGCAGCTAAAATTCCCAACACTACTAGGTAACTATGCCCATGAAGAAAGATATAGTACTTATACTGGTTTGAAGTGAGTGACCTTGCTTCTGGCTAAGTTTTTGAAGCCCTGCTAATTTAATTGAATATTGAGTTCATAAAAGCTCATAAGTTACACAGAGAAGTAGCTAGTCATTCTAGTTCTATCTTGGCTTGTTATTCAACAAGTACCTGCCAAAAGTGTTGACAAACTCTAAGCAGTGTTTAGGCTGGCTATTGCTACATACACTGTACACAGAGTGTGGGCACATCGCAATGAATACACTGTAGGTAACCGCCCATGTCCCAGTGTCACCAAGCAGTGTGTTATAACTATACAGTGCATACATGAGAGCTGCCGTTGTGCTGTATGCAAGGTTAGACTACCCTGGCTCTGTATATTTTGTATATTGTGAAAGTCTAGCTCATTAGTGACTTAGAAAATGACATTGTTATTTTATTTACACACATTTGCCTTATAACAATACACCTTTACAGGTAAATGTGGCTATGACCTGCTATAGTTGTGTTTATAAATCCTGGGAAACATTCTTTGACATTTTCTTGAATATCCATTTGAAGTTTTTGTAGCTCTCTGGTGTATTATATAATACAATCATATACATGTAGTGCAGGTGTTTGCAGGTGCCAGCACGCAGTAAGGACTCTGTATCATACATTTCATAATAATTCAGAATTATTTAACAGTTTCGGAATCTCTGTACATGGCTATATATAGCAGCAGATAATACCTAGTCTCCAAAGTTACAGAAATAGATACACCAGCCACTAAAACCTAATCATGTCAAACAGATACTAAGATAAAAGTTGCTAAATATCAACAAACCCCTGTCTGAACTGTCATCATTTCCTCTTAATTATCTGTAATTTGATGCTAATAGGAATATAATGGGCGGCTGACATTTCTTACTACAAACTATGATTACATAAAAACTTGATATTTATAAGAAGTATCTGTGTGAATTGACACTCCTCTTACTTGTCATCTACTGCATGGCCATGTAGGCATCTGCATGACATTGCCACACAAGTGATTGTAAAGTGTGTGGAATTTATTAGCAGTTTTTTCAACTTTTTGTCTTTTTTGTTTGGATTGATGGCAGATGTAGGCATGTGCTATGGGACCAAATTCTATATCAGGATATTAATGGAGGTGCCATAGATGGATGGCATATTGTTTGGATAACACAAAAAATGTAATTTACCAAGTCCCAGGCTGCATTGTTTAAAAGACTTGATGATAACCAAGTTTTTCACAATTTTGATTATTCCACTACACTTGAAATATAACACTACATACAGTGCATGTAGGCAAATATTGAAAAGAAATAGCTTGGTAAACAACACTGTATACACTACTGCTTAGGCCAAAAAGTGAATGTAGGCCTATTACTACAGGCACTGACTACAGCAGTACTGTATCTCTCAGCTTATTGTAACAGATCTCACTTTGATTTTCGTCTCTGATAATAGACTAGCATAATTCATACATGTGTACATGTGGTTTGTAATTCTACCCCTGATACATGGAGAGTTGATGTCAACAGAATAGAAGAAGTAGGTAAAGCTATTCTCATGATCAATACTAAGAGATAGGCAATGAACAGTTCACACCAAATCCGCACCCTGTACTTCCAAGTCGAATGGGCTTACATGTACTTTATAACATCAACAATCTGTGGACTTCACACTCCTTCTTTGTGTATGCAATCAGCTGCTTATCACTGCCAATATTTTCGGATATACTTTTTAGTTTCTCAAAATTTATTTGTGAAAGATTGCTTGGAAAATATACGTTTGAAAACTCAAACACAAAGTCAGTTGCTAATCATTTACACAGATTGTTATTTTACGAAACGTAACCTACATGTAAGTGAGTATAAGTTAAGTATCAAGCCAAAATTATTTGCATAAGAAAGTTTCTGTTCCTATATATTGTGGGCAGCTAGAGGCTATACCAGTTCACAGTTGAAACACAGCCAAAGTCTAATAGCAAGTATAATGCTCTATAATGTCTAAATACTATACAAGCCATAGTATCCATTTTAGTGACAGATGGATTTTGAAAAACGTAGATTGACAAGTGGCTAACAAGTATAATTAGCTTACTTAGCTACTAACCTATTCCTTTATATAGAGGATTGAATAGTCACTAATCACTAGAAAATTATAAGTTACGAAGGTTCAAACCAAGAATTGTATATGACAGAGTGTTTACCTTATCAGAAAAGGGAGCAGCTTTATGTACTAATTCCACTTCCTTATAACAATAACTGCTGTAGCTATGACCAAACCACTTCACTTCCAAGCTCTCTATTAAAAGTAAAGTCTATTCCAAGAGCAAGGTGAGATAGGCTGCTAAAAAGGTTGGAGGTCAAATGAGATGACACCCAGTTAGCAGCAGTAGCAGTACTTGGCCTATACACAAGCTCTAAATATACCTGATGTGATACGCTCTAAGGCTATAGGACAAAAATAACTCAGTTCAAATGGTATGAACTAGAGTTATGTTGAGAGAAAACAATACCTTATACAAGCAACACGATTACTTACATTTATAAACTATGCTATACACATAATATACTCGAAGAATTGTATAGCATAAATAATGTGTCCCCAGGCAGCAGATCCAAACAGATGTGGTGCACAGACAAATAAATCATTCACTTGGGAGAGATTCCAGTGCAACATTGATAAACCTGAACGTATAACTAAGCAAACAGCGTGTAGCCCACCTACATCTAACTACATACTTACCTTAACCAGGGCTACCAGCTAACGATTAATGATGTGCAGTCCAACACTTTACTCCACTAAAACACTGTACTACTACAACTGCTGACTCTGACAGCAATATCACTGAGTAGCTGCCTGAGAATAGGCAATAAATGATAGAGAGGTTATAAATTGTCTTTGTAGTTAATTAGGTTATGGGAGAGTAAATTAATACCAGTACACTCTCACCGCCTAATATGATTAGTTGTATAACTTAGCTGATTAGAGTAAGGGTGGCTAATGTAGACAGCCTGAATGCATCTTTAGAAATGAGGTAAAGATTTAGTCTAGGTAGAGATGTAATATGAGAGTAAAGATAATGGTGTTTACTAGAGAAAGGTTGTCCATTTAAAAGACAGTTTACAATACTAATAGAGCAAATACTCTACTAATAATCAATGCTTTTAAATCACCTCTGTTACATAACTTTATATCAGTAACAACTAGTGTTGACAACTTTACAACTGACAGCAGTGTTTGCTGTTTGCACTTTTAACAATAATTAAACACATTTAATTACATGTACAGTTAGAAATCAATGAGACTGTACAAGCTGTTGTGTATCGTTGTACGACAGCGGCACTATGTTTATTCTTTTCCTTACAGAAGATAATTTTACATGAGATCTCTAGAAAGTTCTTAGAAATACAACAGAATATTTTGCACATAGCTGACAGGCCATTACTCATTAGTTAACTTTTTAGATAAAGTTTGATGCTCCATGAACTATGGAGCTAAGAAATACTGACAAAAATAACTAGCACACAAATATAAATAAAAATATAAACATACATGTAGGCGTGTGCTGTATAACCTAATAATAGCATTTATTATGTAGTATGTAGCCAATACTTACACTGTATGTAGATCTATAAGGTTGGAGATGCTCTTCATATTTTCTATATCTATTCTATATTGTCATGACTAGCCATGTTTTGGTCTTCTTTATATAGCAATACCAGCAGCAGTGCCCCCAGCAGTTTCTCAACACACACACAGCTTACAATGTGCATGTATAATATATGAAACCTCTAAATTACCCAGCAAAGGCACACAGTAAATATGCACACATATGCATGTATACACGTATAATGTTGCAGTGTACAGAATTAATAGCTTCTGTGTGAGAAGCACTTGTATGTTATTATATGGCTAGCAGGCAGGCTAGGATATTGACTGGTCATCAATATGCTGCATACTGTATACACTGTATACTGTACAGCACAGCGTAACATGTACATGCACATGTATAGTATATTAGGTACCAAAGTAGATATACATATATACATGCATTACCAACAGTCTGTTATTATTAGGAAGTTAAGCATATGTATTAGCAAGCATGCAAATACAACCTATGGCAATATATATATATGCATGCAACATTAATAAGGAATCCCAAGTCAAGTTAGAAACATTTTCCTGCTAGCAAATAGCCTTACTAGATATATTACTATAATTTCAACTTCAATAATCATTATCTGCATGTACTTATATACATTGTATATAGACATGCATGTAGGCTTATGTATGTATGTAGCAGGCTATACCAATTATTTTTATAATACCACAAAGGCAATGTTTAATATGATGAGTTTTCATGGTAATATAACACAACGACATGACAACATTATTATAAAACTGAAATTCACAACAAATATTAGTTCCTGCACCTTGCACCATCACGTTCTCTATGGCCACTTCAAAATATCATAATTATATACAATACAAATCAGTTATTTACAGTCATATACCAAAACTATAATAATTACAGCCTATTTATACACTGTGCACTGAAAGAATGGAGAGCATAACTCCAAAATATAATATATTATTTGGGAAGTCCTAGTCCAAAACTATAGTTACTGTATTGGCAGCATACAAGGTAGCATACAATGTATTATGTGAAGCATTAGAATGATTATTCATTAACAGAGGCAGCAGCATTTTTGTGTGAACAAATCACAGATGAATTATGCGTACAATAATTGACACCTAACACTTTGCAAAATGTAATAACCTAGCAGCCTCAAACTCAATGTACATGTAATAAGAAATAATAATTTTTCATGCTATCTAACCATACATATAATTTTTATCTGTATAAAGTCTTAATTTCTCAGCAGATTTACTTATTGTAAAATTAATTAAAAAGTATTTATTGTTGTTATTAATAGATTGTTAGTGTGAATCCTGAGGCTACAAGAGTCCACCAATGTCAGTCCAAGTCGGCCATAATACAGCTCATAGAATATTTATCATACATGTGTATATTATAGAATATGGCATATTAGTGCAACAGGCGCTACACTACATCATTTGCAGTCAGAGGTACATGTACAGTGTATATTACCTGGTCCACTATCTTTGCCAGGTCGTTGGTCTGAAACATAGAGTTATCTTCCCCTTAGAGCAAGAACTTTGGGGGAAGATAACTCTACGGTTTCAAAGCCCTACAAAAACAGTGTTTGTACGGCTTTGGTTGGTCTGCATGCAACTTGACCTATATATAATAATTGCCTATGTTACAATCCAGGTTTATAAGTTGACGGTTGGCGAGAGGGTGTCTACGCACTTCAGTGTATTCAAAGAAATATGATATTGAGTCTATTTAAAAGCACAGTTGTAGTATTCATAGCAATAAATAAAAGTTGTTAGTGCAGAACTAGGTCATTGATTTGTATATCAAAGTAATAATGACCTAATAGTTGCTATTCGCTGAAGTGTAGATCAGCTGCTGCATTTGAACTCTGTGCTACATTTTCGTGTACATGATCTTGGACAGCTGAATAGGTGGGCTAGCAAACCGGCATTTGTTTTACTGCTAGTAATTCGGTTGAATAATCAATTGTCCGAGTTCCACAATCTATTTCTATTTTAGAACCATGGCATCGACACGAAAGTTTTTTGTTGGTGGAAACTGGAAAATGAATGGAAATAAAGAAAGTATTGATAAAATCATCACCACCCTCAACAAATCAGAAATTAATGCAAATACTGGTAGGTAAAATAGTGGGAGTTGAGAGTAAATCTTAGGCTTGGGCATGTTTTACTTCATTATATCTAAAAGTAACAGGGCAGTTGCTCTTTGATTATATAATAATAATGGCATCGACGCATCACTGACATAAGAGATGACTACATGTAGTGATTATCATTAGATTATTAATAATTATAATAATATATAATGAATTATTAAATTATTAATTATAATTATTCCAATTCATTCTCACTATTAATGTTATACCTTTGCATACCTTTGAAGAAATTATATACTCGTGAATTTTGATAAGGAGCGGAGCGCATCTTGGTGGTGCAGTGTGTTTAGACAGTGATTTAGATTTTACAGCGTACTGCAGTTTTTCAGGAGTATTATTGGTTTGAAATTTGAATACATAGACATTTTCATTATAGTATGTTAATAAGTTTTGTTTTTTGTGTACGTGTGTATCGCGTATAGTACGCAGCAGGAAGCAGTGGTGGTATAGGGCCTATGCGTGTCCAAGCAGCTATTAAGACAAGTTTACCCCTTGCAGCTGATTGAGTAACCTAGTCATGGTAGTATAAGCTCTGTTATTTATTATCTCATCATACTCAGTGGTCAGATCTTCATGCCTATCTTCATCCTTTAGTATTTGTCATCATAGCGTGTCTGTGGTTTATCCGTCTTTGGTTTGGGCTACACTCTCTTACTCTAAAGTTGCTAATGAAGTGGACAGCACTGTTCCGTACTTGTACTTGTTCCAGTTGCTCTATTTGTTTTTTTGTGCAGGGTCCCAGACATGGCTTATGTAGGCTAGGAGCTTGTTTTTATGTGAAGTGTCATGAAGTGTATATTTGATCATCCCAAGTACTTTACTGCCCTTGATGAACTTTTGTATTATACGTTTGCCAAACTCCAAATCTTTATGCATTGGGACTTTTAGGTCTTTGTTTCTCTGCTCTATCTGAGCTGTGTATCTCCCAATTTGTACAAAGGTTTGTGGGACTAGTTTCCAAAGGCAATGACGTGGCACTTTATGTGATTGAAGGGCATCCTCCAATCAGCTGACCATTTGTGTAGAGCATCATGTTTGTTTGGAACCGCTCTTTATTTGCAGCATTGTTCACTATTTGGTAGACCAAGGTGTCATCGTCGTAGAGGCGGTGAGACCCAATGGCTATCAGCCACACTGTCTATTTAATGGAGTTGGTTCTGTAGCCAGCAACACATTCAGTGTAACACACAGGGAGAGAGAGAGTAGTACTACCCTGGCTCAGATTGTCAAAACAATGTTGTCTCTGTGGTGGTAATAACAGGTTGGCGTTACAATGTTATTTAAGAACATACTAGGCACAAGCCACCAGCTACTGGCTTCGAACACTTATTAGTAAGCTAGTCTCTTTTCTTTGGATGTTTCTTGTAAAATAGATTACCTCAAAACGCTGATAGGCAGGTGGAGGTTTTCATGAATTTGTCATGGCTAGTCTTTGAAGTTTCGGTAGATGTTGTTTATCCACTGTTTTGTATTAGCCTGCATTGCATTATGTTGATCCTCACCATAAATTTACCAATTGTTGGGGGTAAATATAGCAGAGGCATATCCAAAGTGTAACATATGCGTCATTTTATTAGGGCTGTAATTGCCAACAGCTCACCCCTGCTGTGTAAATATTAGTTTGTTGGCTTTTGTTGTTGTCAAAGTGAAGGCAGTAAGAGGAATGTCCTTTTGGTTTTTCTCACATGTAAAATTTAAGTTCATGTGAATGAAAATCTATCATGCCTATCAGCAGTGTTCCCATATAGTTTTTGGAGTTGTCTTCACTATAATACATTAATCTAGGATTTATCTTCTCGGATAACTTGTAAACCCTTCATTGATGTTATCATATGTAGGCTATTCATGTTTGTACATATAGATGAGTATGGCATTGACACAGAATATCCTAATATTGAAATTCACTAGTGTAGAAAAGAAATAAGGATTCAAGCTGATAGCTCATGTGGTTTATGATTAGCTCACTATAGTCAGTCAGCTCTTGTGTACCTGCTCTAGAGGTTGGGGGGGGGGGGAGTCTTGCGTATCTGCTCTGGAGGTTGTCTCATTTTCCTGCACTGAAAATAGGGGGGGGGGGGGGGCATGAAATCTTCTATAAATTACCCCAAAATACGTACATGTATAATATGCTGCATATTCAATAGGATAGCCTATCATATTGTAAGATTAGTGTAGTTATTGCAGTTACCTTGGCCAATAGTCTGTATTTTGCAGCCTAACATTGGACATTATATTTATTCTTTCCCCCAATATGAACGTGTCATAGTTTTATATATTTTGCAATCCTTTACAGATGTTATAGTGGCTCCCCCATCTATTTATCTGGATCACACCAAGAAAACTATCCAGAGTAAAATCCAAGTTGCTGCTCAAAACTGTTACAAAGAAAGTAAAGGAGCATTCACAGGAGAAATCAGGTCAGTCTAACATAGGCTACATATTTTTTGGAGAAAGTTCATTGTGTCCTAAAATGATGCTATGGTGAACTTTAATTCACCCCCACTCCCTCTTACCTACAAACATAATATTTAGATGCATTGTTTTCTTTTTGAAGATAATTATGCTACGTATTGTTCATGTATAAGATGGCAGGTGATAATAGATATAGATATAGTTATGAGGTTACTAAGGGTCACCTAAACTTCAACTCTCTTGTGAGTTTGCAGTGAATTGTATATGTGGACCTATACACAGTATATGTTGCTATCATTGTATTGTTATACATGTAGTGTTGATGTCTGTTATTCTTGGTAGATGAATTACTAAGAAATGTATCGTTTGTAGTCCTGCAATGATTAAAGATGTTGGGCTGAATTGGGTAATTATTGGACACTCTGAAAGAAGACATGTTTTTGGGGAATCTAATGAGGTAGGATTGGTGTTGTAGGAGGCTATAGCTGCCAGTTTGTAGTTATATTGAAAGTTATAGTAACCAGTCTACGTTCCCAACACCTGTTATAGCTTGCTGTGTAGTAACTGTGTTTTGACTATATTTGAGGTAGTTGTCTACCTTTGATTATATTGTTATGTAATAGATAAGACAACTCCTCAGAGATATTCTGCTGTTATTTAGTATATTCATTACTATTGTGTTTTGAGGTTGGATGTTCTATAGGCTCAGAGGTTACTTACCAACAATTGTTTTCTGTTTGCTTCATCCTTTCTCCTACAAACCTACACACTATGCTTACAATTCTATATAACTGTTTCAGGTGTTTCTTTAGTACAACCCAAAGGCTTGAGTAGCACCCTCAGGGTGGGCATTAAAATTGGCCAAGAATTTCCATAGGGTCTATTTATGGCTAGCTTAACATATTCATCTAATTATTCTATTGGCGAATTCCATAGCCTCTCTTCAGGCTTACATGTAGGTAGATTGCTTGTAGATTAGGCTATACTTTTTTCTCAGCAACGGTTACCAATAGTGTACTAAGGCTATAATAGCTGTGCTACTATAGTTATTATGTATCCCTGTTTATTACCATGTAGTTGGTCGGAGAGAAAGTGGGCCATGCTCTGGCTGAAGGTCTCAGTGTCATCGCATGTGTGGGGGAACAACTCTCTGATAGAGAAGCTGGCAACACTAACCAAGTTGTGTTTGAGCAGACAAAGGCAATCTCAAGTAAGATCCCATCTACTGTATGATTAGTCATCTATGTGCTACAATTTCACTATATTATCTCATATTGACTATATGAGAAAAAACTTCAATCATAATGCTGAGTTGCTGACGTTCAAGAATTTCGCTGTATCGCTAAATAATCATAGAAAAATATAATAGCGGAGCTACTCTGTTATGTAAGAAACCAGTATGGAGGGAATTCCATACTATTAATTTGAGTACAAAGCTTACCTGTTCTAAAATATGCAAGTCAAACATTAGATTTAATCGAAACCTTCTTGCTTTAATTGGATATTCATTTATTAAATAAACGTGTTCTTAGATATGTAAATAAGTAATATGCTCCTCAGCGATTCACTGTTTTTGAGTGTGAGAAAGCAAACTGAATTCTTAGTAAGTTGGAATTGCCTATGGACATGCTGACTTATGATAACAATATTTGTATTTGTGTGCTTCAATGAATAATAATGATTGTAAGATCAAATTTAGCCGTATTACCAACTAGTAATGTAGTTTGTTTGCTCTTGAGTTCATTATTTATGAATGGAGCGCCTCGGGCCGTCCCCTGTGTCAAATTAATGTTTTAAGATTAAAGTAATTGGTCCATGACTTTTACTATTATATTACCCATGCATGTCTTACTCATGTAGATATAATGTAATAGACAAAGGCAAGCGTGTAACAATCTCATGGACTCAGCCACCTATACATCAACATACCTGATAGGTGTCAGCACACACCCCAACCTATTCCTTACCATGCCTATTAGGTGTCAGCACACACCCGAACCTATGCATTGCCACGCCTATTAGGTGTCAGCACACACCCCAACCTATGTATTACCATACCTGATAGGTGTCAGTATTCACCGTACTGACTGGTAGTCAATACCAAACCTACCACTATTCCAGTTCAAGTTTCATTCTCGACTAAATCATACATGTATATACTCTATATAATGATGATTGATCTATAGTCGTGATTCTAATGTTTATGGCAGAAGTAAGCTCTTGTATTCACCTTGCTCTGTATGTACTCACTCTGGCCCCAGTCAGTAATATAAACAAACTCAATAATTTTCAGAACATGTTAAAGACTGGACACAAGTTGTTATAGCCTATGAGCCTGTATGGGCTATAGGAACAGGCAAGGTAAGCATAAGAGTATACATGTACCACTGCACTCTGTAGCATATCCATATCACAAGATGGCTATAGGCACTTCCTTAGACGTAACAGTACATTATTAACTTTGTCATATGTTCATTCCTTGGTCTTGTATTATTTCTTTTGCTTAATACATTTGTATTCTTTTTTGCGCTCAAAAAAGCTGAAAATATGGAGTTTATGAAAGATGGATATAAACGTAACATAATATGATATAGGAATAGCATCCTTTTCACGTCTTTTATGTTGTGTTTTATTTTTACATTTATATTCCTTTACTGCGTCAGCTAATAATAACTTGCTTCATTTAATTTGTATTGTAGGTCGCTACCCCCGACCAGGCACAGGAAGTTCATTCTGATCTTCGTAATTGGCTGTCAGAAAATACTTCTGTAGATGTTGGACAAACTACCAGAATAATATATGGAGGTATGTGACATTGAATAATCACAGTATTTGGTAACCTATGTTCCTACTACTCCTACCCAACGCTGTAAACAGGTTCTATAGTTAATAATAACCATTCCAGTTGGTCTCTTTCCAGCGCAGTGCCAGAATAATAGTTAGTGTCTTCGCGATCTAAATTTCAGGCACAGTCAACTTGCGAAAATATTTTTCGTCCCACTTTCTTCACGCACCGGCCAAAAGCAAAATCCTCATTTTCGTGTGGAAAACCCAGCTGTGCCGATGAACTTAGTTTTTCTAGTCAAGCAAAATCCCAGGTCAATAGCCCTTTGGACCTAGGCCAGACAGCCATTTTTGGATTTTTATTTACAACCCAGGTAGGTCCAAGAGGTTACGAAGACACTAAGTGTTGATCTATACTATGACTACGTTGAATGATACAAACTGGATACGATCAGCACCATCCAAAGCATGTTACACAGAAACCTTGCTCTCGTGCTGGGAACATACGAGAGCATTGGGAGGGAATATTTTCTGCTCAGATTCCATTATTTATAATGATGGACAATATTGTTCTTTCGACCTTCTCTCTGATTATTGTGCACAAAAAGTTCCAATTAAAATTTTTTGGAGACTTTTTACGTAAATTGAAACAAGCTGGTTGTGCACTACTACTCCATAGTAAAACAAATATTTATACCTCTACATTTGGTGCTAATGTTGCTGGTTCAGTCAAACCTATTTTTGTCATAATCTAGATTGCAGAGTGCACAAAGAAGCAATGCACACCAGTTCACAAAAAAGGATGCGAAATCAACTTTTTGTGTGGTTAGCTAATAATAGACAATAATAATTTGTTTTATTTGTCATGAATAATCATTGCACAGATTTGCTGCAGGCGAAATATGTAAGGTAGTAGTTGGCGCCCAATTCCATTGATTATATACAAATGAAATAGTATGTATCAATAACATCGAAAACTTCAATTATGCAAGTATTATATCGAATCAGATTAGTTTAAATTTAATTATTTTTAAACAGAGGACTAGCTATTAAAAGTTTACTATAAATAAAAAGTATTAGGAGTGTTTGTTCATCAAGGAAAATACTGGGGTCTGCAGATGAAAGTATCTCTGTACATCTAAATATAATCTACATATACATGTATGAGACTAGAAACTAGTGTAAACATGGTGTGTGAGAGAAGTGATAACATTGGCCAAAGAAGAGGTTTGATTTGGTATAACATGTTATCAGGTTCCAAGGGTTTGTGCTGCAGGCCTGGAATCAGTATATAAATAATAACTTCTTTTACAATTACATTTATAAATTATTCACGACCATTGGCATGCGTTAGCAGATGAATGCAGAGCCATTTTCGGCATTGTGTAGTGATAAGTAAAGCATGAATACTGCTCAATAACTACCTATTTAACTAACATTTGGAAAATATTGTGCCCTCAGGTGATGACAGCACTCAGTGCCTGCTAAATATTAAGATTTGAAAGTAAGTGCTTATTTTCAGAGTCTATAAATTTGTTGAAAGCAGTAAGACAAAGCAGGCTCTTTTTAAACTAGTTTTTGAGAGTAGAAAGGCAGCCCAGATGTTTTAATTGTTAACACTGCAGTTAGCATAACACCCGGGGCTACAGCCCGTTCTTTAATAGCGCCCAGTGTACAGTTAACAAAAGATGGAGAATAATTAGAAACTGTTACCTAAAGGCTCTTCCTCTCCTATTATGATTATCAACTCACTCATCACTCCGTCAATATATCCATACAACAACCTCTCCACACGCACACATTGCAGTCCACCAGCCGATATTATTGTTCATTTTTGAAAAGCCAATGTGCTGGTGGCATCATTTATTCATTTAAAGTGAGTAAGTAGGCGCCAAAATCTGTTTTCGTACGAGATGCTGCCTCAGGTCTTGTACACCTTGTGATCCGTGTTTGTAACGCGACTACATCCTAGAATCCTAGAGCTAAAACTTTGTTCTTTTACAAATCTCTGATGGCTGCGGTGATAAAAGCATGTGTGTGAAATGAATTGTGTGGTGTTAATTGAAATACTACCTGCCTCTGGGCTTCACATTGAAGTAAGTGTGTGACCCGTATTATGTAGTTTGTAAAACCTATTTCTCCATTCTGCTCTCAATTTTCCTTGTGCTTTACCTGAAGAATAGTTACACTTAATTTTTGAATTTATTTTGTGGTGATATTAAATTTTTGACCAACATTGTTTTGATTCCAGTAATATCAGATAGAAGCAGCTACTTGTTTGGTGTATTAGATAATATAGGGCTATTATTAATATACATGTAGGTCTCCTACTACTGGTAAATGATTACATGACTGTACAGTACGCTCCCCATATCACTGTTTTACAGGTTCTGTAAATGCTGCCAACTGTAAAGAGCTTGCCAAGCAGCTTGATATTGATGGGTTCCTAGTAGGAGGTGCTTCCTTGAAACCTGAATTTGCAGATATAGTCAACGCAAGGCAGTGATGTCAGCATCAGCCATATTCACAAAACTCTTTAATTTACTTGATGTGTCTTTTTCAAAGATTGCTATAAAATCATTAATCGGGTTTTTCTGACATATTTGCTGTAATAGATAGGTCTTTGTGCACATGTTAGCTGCTTACCTGTTGTGTGTTTGGTGTGGTTTAAAAACCGGGTTATCAATAATCTTGATTCTAGAAACTGGTTAAATTTATATTTAAAAAAGTTTCTCGTGGCACAAAGCCAAATGAGTAAACTTGAGTTAACCTCTCAGGGCATACAAGCAACCTTGATTAAACAGCATAGCTTCTCCAGACAGAGTAGAATAGACTGAACTCGTTTACATGCATTGTTATTAGAAGATAACAATAGATGATGCTACAATCTCTGTAAGACGCACATTCTGAACTTTACCTGACCTTACTACAATTAATATAAATTTAATAATTCAATTAATCTTAATGTTTTTCATGGCTTATGTTTTTCTGGTCTAAATTTTAGCCTAAAAAGCATACTCTATATTATATGGTATCTATATTTTGTAACAATAGATTTAAAAGGCCTCTGGCTCATTTTCTTCATTTTTTGGTATTTTGTATAGTTTAATCTCAGACACACACTCAATAATACACAGTGTAGCTATACCAACCAACCACTTCCTCAGCCTCATAGCTAGGCAAACAGTATGTATACCATAATAGCCTCCAGCTACTGACTAGCAGCTGTGATGTTATAAGTTACTAATGTTATCATTGTTAGTTTCTTCTTGGTAGAGGTTTAGGAGTTGTAGGTATCAAGTTATATGTGCAGTTTTATGGCCAACTCAGATCAAAGAGAGTCCAATCATGTTTAACTTTTCACAGGCTTCAAATATGGGAGAATATTATCTTATATGTAGCCTCAGGCAATCCTTTATATAGCTTTAGACAAACAGACTCCACAATTTATCAGTTTCAACATAATACGCAAGATTTTATAATGGCCCAAGGCCTAATAATAGGTTTGATATTTTAGAGGACCAATTGAAGCTCCAATATATGAAAATATATTTTCCTTGGGCTGATATTCATTTTTTGTTTAATTTGTTCGCTGGACATTGGGTAGAGTTTCGGATATCAAAACCTTTGGGTGCGACATGACAAGTCACGGCTGAACAGAAAGCTTCGATTTTTTACAATAAAGTGTGTCATGTTTGACAGCATGTGTAATATTAGTCATGGTGCAATGTAGAGAGTTTACATGTAGCCTGTAGGTAAAGTATAATAATCCAGCAGGGCAGCACCTATCCGGGTCAAGCACACATAAAAAGCCACATGCTTGTCAATATTGCATACAATACAGAGTAGAAAAATAGTAAAATATTGAAATGATATGTAAAAGCAGGTTTGTACATATCACATTACCGCACTTGTAAGACGCCTCAGGTGTGACACCCTAAGCCTTGTTTTCTGTTACTAGTATTGTAAGACGAACCAATCACAACACGGCCTTCAAGCTGTTTTGCCTGAAGCGCCAGCCCACTACAATGGGTATATATAAGAGCGATGAAGAGGTATATGCACAATGTGAATGTATGCACTAGGCACACATTTTGTAGTAGGTTATATTGAAGTGGTTCCTGACTCCTATAGTCTGTATACAACATGAGCTATTGCTTCTACTGTTACAATCATTTGATTTAACAGTTTGGAAGTAAAGAGTAAGTGATTTGAGTATAGCAGGATCAATGGTTGATGCTGTGCTAAACACATTGTACTTGCAAAGACAACAAGTGATGAGAAACATGGATTTGTCCGAAAGGGAAATGCAACGTATGAGTAGCGGCTCACCAACTTCTTCTAAGCAAATTAAAAGGTATTTTCTCTACATAACGTGTGTATAATAATATAATTTTTTATAATATTCATGTATATCATGTACTTGTATTAATAATAGTCACATGAAATGGACATAGTTCTGTTTAGATTATTAATATAGTACGTTTAGTAATATGTACCATGACTTATGACTAAACTATGCTCTACTGTATCAACATCAATCAAATGTGTGTATGGTGAATCAAACCGAAATGTCACAATAATATTGCACAGAGTATGTAGTTGATATGCCATTCAAGTTATTTATAATTGTAGTAAGTTAATAATTTTATTATTACAAAAAAAAGTATAAGAAGTACAAATGAAAGGTGCAGACTGACTGAGCACTGGTATACATCTCAATAAACTTTATACAAAGTAAATATGGTTCCCATGTTATTCAAATAATTTGAATTTTATCACAATCTAGAGGTAGGTCTTCATATGTCCACACAGCAGCAGTGTACAAATATGAACATAGTGGTGAGGGTGGACAACAGAGACCTCCATAGCTTAGCTCCTCAATTTAACTCTTACAAGTAATTTCCCAGTGTGGGTGAATGTGAATGTCTTTCAAAATGTGTAGATCCAGAGTATGATAGCTACATGTACAGAGCAATGGTACATATACAGAATACAGTGTATGTTATACCTGTAGAACAGTAACATTGAGTATATTGATTTTTGGGAATTGATGTCTAGTGAGTATTACTGTAAACAGTTTTAGGGTCTTGATGGTGGTCTTGGAAATTTTAGCACCTAAGAAGCTGCAGACCACCAACTATTATTTCACTTATCATGATATACTGTATGTATGCATGACTGTAAATACTGTATAGTGTATGAGTATATTATACATGTACTATAATTTTAACTCAGTAAATAATTACACTTCTCATCCATAGTAATTATATTATTGTAGAGAAAATGGTTCAACAAGCAGTGCAGTTGCTCCATCAACCGCTACAAAAAGAGCTTACACTCCAGAGACTGTGCACTTTCCAATAATGACAGGTGTACCAAAACCAGCTGTACCTACCAAACTAACAGCTCCAGTTCACATTGATATTGGAGGCACTATCTATACTTCTTCTTTGGAAAATCTCACAAAGTAAGAACATAGACTACAACGTTTTTTAGATCATGACAACTTAACTTATTGAGTGTGCTAATTTAAATAAACAGACCCGCATTATAACTGTTGAAGCATACAAAACTTGGTCTCAAAATAACATTCAACCGTTTACCCCCAAGCAAACAGGCTGTTCCGATCAACCAGTTTTATAATCTATAGGGAGGAAATCTTAATTCATACTGAGTATGGCCCAGGGCTCATGAATATTGCTGACAAATGTGCTGTGAGAATTGCCTAGTGTGGCGTGTTAGGCTTTAGGGCTTAGTGCTGACTATTGAGGGTGAGGCAGCTTGTAAACGTCTGACACTCTAGGGGCTATCTCACAAATAATCAGTAACAGTAAATAGAGCTATCCAAGTGTTGGTAGATGATGCAGTCCAGAGGCAGATTTT
This sequence comes from Bugulina stolonifera, assembly GCA_935421135.1. NCBI lineage: Eukaryota > Metazoa > Bryozoa > Gymnolaemata > Cheilostomatida > Bugulidae > Bugulina > Bugulina stolonifera. Next base: position 33,493,944 of record OW285187.1, read on the forward strand.
CAATTGCTATTAAATTATTCACTTGTGCCTTCAAGGCCCAGCAATGCCTCCAGGGCAAACAACTTCCTTTCAATTCTTCATCAATTTTGGCAAGAACAGGACTTGAGGCTTAACCACAGGCAACTCATGTGTGTAGAATGTAGTACATGTTATTGATTCTAATATTTTAGGTATCCCCATTCAAGGTTAGCTAAACTGTTCTCAGGAGAGCTGCCTATTATACTTGACACAATGAAACAGCACTACTTCATTGACAGAGATGGACCGTCTTTTAGATACATTTTGCAGTTCCTTAGGTCAGGCAGATTAACTTTACCAAACATGTATAAAGAGACCGAAATATTGTTACAAGAAGCAAAATATTACGAACTGACAGCATTAGTAGAAGCGATTGAAGAACACAACTCTAAGCAGTCAAGCAGCAGCCCAAAAGAATGCCTGACCATTAGCATGTGTCCAGACCTTGGTGAGAGGATATGTTTAAGTGGTAGAAAAGCTACCATTGAAGCACTCTTTCCTGAGCTGACCACTGCAATTGGCGATGCAAGGAACTCAGGTTGGACATTAGATAGCGATCATGTTATTCGATTCCCTATCAATGGTTTCTGTAAATTAAATTCCATTCAAGTGTTGGAAAGAGTTATGAACAATAGATTTGAAGTAGTCACCAGCAATGGTGGTGGTGTGGAGGGACAGCAGTTCAGTGATTACCTTTTTACAAGGGACCTCTAGCAGACTCCATTTATTGAAACTGTACTGCACCAACCAAACATTGTTGAGATGATGTTGGAAATTAATTTTATTAGAGAAATACTTTTTGTATGAACATCAACTTCCTAAGTGTACATAGTGTTGCTCATAATTTAAAATTATGAATGATTATGTTTTATCATAATATTATTGTAAACATTCATTGCACATAAATTATTATAAAGTTTTTTAAAGCCATAAATCAAATTAAAGTTCAACAGACTTAAGTTACATCACTATGAATTGTTCTTAGTTGTTTGACCACAAATTGCAAAAACCAGTTATGGAATAGATCAGCAAGTGGTTTATGTTGAAAGAATACCCAAGACAAACATTAACATTATGTACACCTACCTATGTATATATATTAGAACTTTGATCCTACAAAACTATTGACCTGTTAAGGTTTTGAAGAAGAGGAACACTAATAAAAAGTAGAAGAGATTAATATAGTGTAGTCTTCCAACTTAAAGTTCCTGTCAAACAATATAAGTAAACAAATATCAGTGTCTTGATAGCCACTTGAGTCAACTGGGAGGGCAAGTGGAACTGTAGACACACTTACTCAGTCCTTGGGAGGTGTGGCTACTACTTGGCTATACATCTCATATACAATGTACACTGGCAATATTTGTACAGCTTGCACTACGAACGGGCAGAGACTGGCTACAAGATTCAGAAAAAACATCTTATAACTAAGCTACCCCAATGTACATGTACAGTAAATTAGGTCATACACATCATATATAGCAAACACCAAGCCAAACAAAACCATGACTGAAACAAAACCATGACAGAAGGTAGCATACCTTTTTATCAAGCCCAGCATCCTTGTAGTTATAGTCATAATTAACCCAAGACTGATTATTTCTTCTTTGGCCTGCCAACAAATGAGAAATGTAGTGTGCTTAAAAAGAGGCATTCCAGAGTAGTAAACGAATGAAAACAAGAGAGGCATTTGTAGCCTGCAGCACCCATATAAATCACTTGATGGATAAACCTTGTGTTGGCTGTCAGAACAATGGGCCTCCCCATACAGTTGTTGGTTGTTGCTATCAATTACTGCACTTGCCAACTATGATGATAGATAAACAGCAATTTGCATAAATTATCAGGATGTATTTGAAAAATAAACTAAAAATTTTTTCTAGCATACTCTTTCTAAGTGAACAGACCATAGAGTTAGTGCTGGACAAACAAACATTATTGTCCAGAAGAAACTGAAAACAAGTGGACAGTAGGTGCATTTATTATCTTTAGAAAGATAACAACCATAAGCTGTGCCAACTCACCTCTCCCCTGGTAATCCCCAGATCCACGACCTCTGTAGCCACCTCTTCCCCTGCTACCACCACTACTGTAATCTCTCCCGCCTTGACTGTTGTACTCTTGCTGCTGCTGCTGAGAATGGTTATAATTGTTGTAACCTCCCCGATTGTTGTATCCTCCTCTGTTATTGTAACCTCCTCTATAATATCCACCCCTGTTGTAGCCACCTCGCCCACCGCGATAATAACCACGGCGCACAGTTGGCTGACCAAATGTCTCTTTATTCACTTTGCGCTCCTCCCGCCAATTAGGGCGTATCGATTTGCTGAAAAAATCAATCCAAAAATTTGAAATAATACAATATTCACACTTTTTATATGAATCATACAAATAGTATTACAATCCCACATACATGTACTGATAGTTTATAGGATGTGGAAAATTCAGTAGTTCTCAACCTACGCTGACAATACTAAATGCAAAATGTTCACTCACCCATCAGCGCGGTCAGTAGCCTCACAGCTGATGTTATCAAAGAAAGACTTGCTTTTGTTATAATACTCTGTTTGGTCAGCCTCATCATCGGATTCACCTTCTTTTTCTTTTTCTCCATTTAGCTCTATGAGACATCAAATATATTATGAAAGCCAAGTTGACCAAGAAAAGACAACTCCAACATATGTTTTACAATGGAAAGACAATTCCAATTGGTGTAGCCTACACTAGTTATGCATATAACATGTTCACTTGTAAGTAAGTGGGACCAACCTGGAGAGGCAGAAATTGTAAGCTTCTCTTTTAATTCTTTCTCTATATCTTCTTTGTTAAACTGCTGGTTTGACGTCTCAAAGTCAAACTCTGAATCAAACTTCAACTGACCACCTCGTCCACCCCTACCTCGTCCTCGATTACCACCTAATTTAGGAAGACAAAGACTATGATCTGATAACTCCAACATATATTATGTACGGGGTGTCACCCAAGTTCAACACTTTAATGTAGGTAGACTACAATCATGCAGATAAGCAGATTTTTTAAATAGGCAGGTCTAATTCAAGATGAGTTCCAGCCTTCAACTAAGCTATATAGGAGTGGCCATCATTTCAGTTGGTTTTACTTACAATGTAGATAAATATGGAAATTACAAGTTACAACAACTAATATACATGTAATGCTTGAGACACATACCTCTAAAACCACCACCTCTGGCTGAACCACGTGACCTATCATATCCACCTCTGCCACGCCCCCTATGTTCACCACCACCTCCTCTACTACCACTAGATGTCTGCCTTTGTAGATGCTGTTCTGTCTCACTACTATCTGCAGCAGTTGGACTTTCACTAACAGGGGGTGCACTCGGTACAACTGGTGCTGTCTGAGCTACAAGCAACAATAATACCTTCAATTCATGTTACTAGAGAGTTGGGTGAACCAGTTCGAAAGAATACTGTGTTAGGTGTCACAAGAACTGCAGGATTATTACTATAGAAATGAAACTGTATGGTAGACAAACAGAGGAAGGTTATGTGAACCTGAGTTTTATACTTTTGAACAAAGACCACCAGCATCATTTGTCTTCCATTAATGATTTTCTTAGGAATGCTTCATCAATTTGGAGCTGGCTTGCCTTCCATTTGGACTAGACAAAATCCAGGGCCAAAAAATTGTTTGATTTTGTATTTAGGTAAAGGTAAGGTAGAGGTAACTTCAACTTGTTATCTGCAAATTTTCAACGGCTATTGAAATTGCTTAGTCCAAACTGAGCAAATCTACATACTCTTTGTGCTTTGAGTAACTACTTTTACAGTTTTAGAATATTTCATCCATAAATGGCAGTATAGAATACACATAACATTACTGTATGAGATGATTCGAAAAAGATTTCAAAACCAACAGGAGTATTTCCTGGAAAACCGCTACCACAGAATATAACTTTTAGAATCCTCCATAACATGGAGACCCTACATTTAATATGGAATGCTCAAGACCAGTTCAAACTGTCAGGAACCAAAAGTCCTGCAATATAGTGGATGTTAGCAGCCAAGGTATTAGAAATGACTAGAAATTTACATAGATGTGAATTGATTAGATTGGCCAAAATAAGTTTTTATTCAGGAGTGTTATATCAGTAACAACCTCTACAACCCCACACCAATGTAAGCATGCACTAGCAGTTTACCATTAACATTTTGCTGCGGTTGTGAAGGAATAGGTTTGGAACCAATTGGCTGTGGTGGGCCAATTGGCTGTGGCTGAACCTTAGATGAATCAACAGATGCTGAAATAAAAGCAGAAAAGATATTAAGTTAGGAACCAACTACATATGACAAAGTCATAACATTTTATGCAGTGCACTGTATTGTCACAGTCTAGTCTCGGAACAGGATCAGTATTACGCATAGGTACCTTGTGTGTTGACAGTGGGAACTTGACCATGAGCTGGATAAGATCCACTAAATGCTGCTCCAACAGCTTCTTGTTTTGGTGATTGGGGTTTAGCAGATGACTAAAATGGTCAATAAAAATGGATAGTCACGTGTTAGATGTTCTATTAAAGAGCTTACCATTGTCTCGATTTGAAAGTTTGAAGAGTTGAACATAATTTTAGAGAGGGAATTTCATACAAATTTATTCGTCCGCAAAGTAATACTCACTTCTACAATAGCTGGATCAGAAAACGCATCGGCTGTCTTTGGGGGCTCACACACTGTCAGGTCCTTAATGTCACTACCACGGAAGATTATGTACTCAAAGACTTCATCTCGAGGTGGAACAAACCTCTCTGTAGGACGGTCTTCGGTACCAAATGAGCGCACTGTAAGATAGTAAAGTTAGGAACATCGCCACAATTTCAAATACATAGTATGAACCCTAGCCCATAAAGGAAGAGGATAAGAAACAATAAACGGCAATTTTACATTTCAACTCAAGTGATTGTTAGGTTTTGTCATTTCAACTTATAGATCGAAAAGCTTCATTAAAGATTTACTGCATTAACCAGGCAGGAAACTTTTTCTATTAATAAAATAAAATGTGGTATTTATTATTTTAAAATTTTTTTCAAAAAAAAGCATTTTAAAAAAACCAATTAATTTTATCAGAGGGTAAAATCTTTGTTTACATTTTATATCGCAGTAGAAGCTCCGCCCAAAATCCTTGCGTAACTAGAAATCTTAATCCTAGGTATTTTAATCCCATTACTTCTTCTGGAGTGAATAGCTTGAGCTAGATCTGCTAGCTAGCTACCAGATGGAGATTAATAAAGTACTTTAGAGCAAGATATAATCAGATCAGCTTTATATTGCTCCTTAGACAAACGTAGATATCTTTTAGAATATCAAAATAAAATTCGACAGGTGCTCTCTGTACCTTTGTTACTTGCGGTGTTACTAGACTTGGGCTATTCATCAGCATCGCTTCCAAATCAACAAAGAAGGGTAACTTTAAAGCCTTAGATTTAGGAATTGTTCATAGACTTTGGAATAGAACTCTGTCAGTATACCAATAAGATATTAAAGAAAGCTCAGACAGATTCTTGGAGCAAAGTCTATGATGAAATCTGTGATCAAACCCCTTGAAAATCCTAGCAACTGCATGGTTGAATCAGTATTGTCACGTGATATATTATATTCAGTTACGTGGGTAAATTACTGAAACATGTGCTTTGTGTTTACACCAGCTTTTTCCATGTAAACAATGGAATTAGCCTCATAGACTGTCAAATTTGCATTTTATGTTTAGAATCAGTGCTTTTTTTCAATTTTTATTACAGAAATTAATGATTGGTTACAGCTTCTGGGATTTGATGCAAGCTACCTATTCACCACCGATCTTCTATCAGTATTAGGCTACTAGATCCTTGTGGGCTGCTGAGAGTTATAATACCCCTGCAGGTGTACTACAAATGTCAGTAATCTCAATCCAGTTTTTGACTCTGTCCCCACCAAACCACCCAAAGTTTGATTGGGATTATTCACTCGCATTCGGAATATTGCAGAATAACTCCAATCAGCTTAGGTATTCTGTCAGTGGAGCAGAGTGTCCACAATCGCAGTGCAACTATAGGCTACTAAAAAAACTTTACTGGATAACTTACAACTTTTTCCGGGTAAAGAAGACTGCAGCAGAACAAGTGGGTGACAAGAGAAGAGCAAGCAAATTAATTTGTCATTGTCGATTGTGATCATCATACGGCATATGCCATAGCATGTGGGTATTCATTGTGACATAAAAATGAACACCAAATTAATTGAAAATAAAATGAAAAATCTACTTGTTCATTTAGTTATTAAGTCTATATTAATAATATTAATCATAATACTACGATAACCAAGTGACAATCACATCAATCATATGGATATCATATATTTATCGTAGTTTGATCTTATTCAATTCACATTAGATATTCATATTGATATTGATTAACTAGATATGCTAAAGTAAAGAGGAAGAGATAAGAGGTAATCATCTCATGAGTGACCATATTCATATTGATATTGTCATACTTCGGACACAATTTCTGACTTTGATTGTAAGCTTGTTGCTAATTCGGATTAAGACAGAACTTGACTGAAAATACATGCATGTAAGGCTAACCGCCATAGAATAATGCATGGACTAGGGTGCATAGCAAGTCTGGAACTACTGGGAAAAATAATGGATCATCTCTTGTTTACCTTTTGCAAGGGCCACAGTTGATTCCTTAGTGTCTATGGTGTATAGTATCCCTTCATAGCGAATGCCTGCCTTGGAAATCAAACTGATCTTACTTCCAATATATGGGGTAGACATGTTGTCTCGTACGAATAAAGCAAATAAATTACTGATGAGATGTGACTGGATTAAAATTTCGCTAAAATTTTTCTCTACATTTATACATTTCAACCAAAATATAGATACCGCCAGAGGTCGTCAAAACAGGATATTGTTAGCCGGGTGGTTCCGTTCAAACTCACAGTTCTTACTAGTGATATTCGAAACCAGTTATGTTACTACTGAGTCAAATATGAACCCATATTGAATAATCACCAATCATTATCAGCACAATGCACAATGGATTATAAATTCTTGGTTTAACAGTATTGGGAGATGAAGGCTATTTCATTGCCAGCTCTGATGCTGAGGCGTTGGCTAGCACCAACGGACAAAACTAAATACGACTCAGTTCGAGTGGTGGAAATCGTCTTCCCAAATCGAATAAAAACTAAAAAAGGAAGACTTAGTTACTCGTTAGTACTTACTTTACTAAACTTCTATAGCTACCATATGTCTATTACTTGATCTGGTGTAATTAAATTACTAATTCTTATTCTGTTAGTGTTCGTGTTGCTCTACTAACCAAGTCATTCTTCCAAAGGTCGCACTCACGGCAATCAAGCAGCTCTCAGTATGCATTGTGGTGATTTCAAACAATTTAATAGTACATTATTTCATTTGTATAAGAAAAAATTAGTATTATAGTACTAGTAATAGTTGTATGGTTTATGTAATGTTGTATATAATAAATAATACACTTACGTGACCCGAGCAAAGGGGGCCCCTAGCAAAGGGGGCGTAACTATTAATGATAACTATATACATTGTACATGGTTACTGTGCCCACAGTTTGCTGAACAGACATAGTCCAGTTAACTGTGGGCACAATAGCGTAACAACGTATATATAGTTATCATTGGGGGTTACGCACCCTCTGCTTAAGATATGCCTATAAGTTTAATGTACCAACTTTGTAACCGGTTGTCCATAATAGTATTTTTATACATAGCCAAGGGGCGAGTTGTTGTGTATTTTTATAATTAGGCATTGTTAGAATATAATGCCTACGTCACAATCCTCCACCCGACCTATAGGGCCGACTTTTTTGTACTGACCCTTCGGGTGCCTCATATTATGCTCTGGTCGCCCCTCCTGATTTTATATCGGATCTTGAATATTTTTCTCAATTATTATTTTATGGGCAATTAATGTGGACCAATGGCCTGGAAGTATTTGAGTAAGATTTTTTGCATTGAGTCAGTCGTGCTTTGGAGGGGACTAAAGATGCATCCATTTATTTGCTAAAATTTATTAGTAGTGTTTCAGACCACTCTAGCCCAATTTCCTCCACAGAACTGACGCCAGAGCAACTACAGTAGTAGTCGCACCTACCTATGCACAATTAAATGACACTTAGCATGCTCAGACTTATTGGTAAAGAATGGCTACAAGTTGAAAAAGACAGTATTGCTAGATCGGCCCTGGGGCTCAAATCAGTGTATGTAAAGTGACGAAGATGATAGATACCCTCATACCTCACAAGCAAGAATCTTTACAGTATCATATTAGTAGCCTATACTTGGAATATCCAGCCAGATTAATATTTACTCATAGTTGGTAATAATACAAAAGCAAATTCTACATGACGTTATCCATTGTTATCTGTATCCATCTAGTTATAATGAAGGGGAAACAGGTTACTAGAATGCAAACAAAAGGAGATAATAATTATTATTATCTGTTAGCATTGCCTCTGCAGTAAATAAATTGTTACAAGTTACTGCTATTCTGCTAATTTTACAGGTTTATTTCTCTGGCATCCTCTCTAACTGCCAAAGCTCTACTAAATGCCTTTAGTGGTTGCACATGGTGCATGATAGGGGCCCTAAGGCTGTATATCATAGCTGGTATTATAGCTGGTATATAATCATATTTCCTTATTCTTATGTTATTATTATGCCTGGCATGTCCAGGTGTTAGAGAACAAAGCTAGATAGCTGCCACAGTTAAACAGCTTTGTTTACACCTACCTTTGGTTGGAAATGACAATGGAATTACTTGTCACTGTGTTGTTAGTTATTCCTGTCTAAATAGAGAGGGGTATTATCATTATAGGATATTTCTGTATCTGAGAACACTAATCCAAGGGTAATGCATTGAGGTATTGTGTTCTCTTATAGTCATGTCAAGGAAGCAGAAGCTGTTAACCATTGCACTAGATGTCCAGAGTAGATGATACAAGCTGGTTTATACGTAGGGGAAGCGCAGGTGGTAAATAAGGAAAGTTAGTCTGATAACTGTAAGGTAAGTAGCTGGATTTTGTTGCTCTAATAGTACTTCAGTGCGTAGTTGTCCTATCGTGTCTGGGTTCTCTGTAAATAGTGTAGCTCCTTAGGTATAGAGGGCAACGAACCTAGTTTAGGCGTTTAGTTGATAATGGAGCTTGCAAGTTACCATACGTGTTTCAGGATAGAGATTGGTTAGTCATTTAGTTGTGGGTCGTATGTTAGTTACTACCATTTAATAATAGCCTGTGATCACTATCCTTCTTTCCCATTCCTTTGGCATGTAGGAATCCAGGCCCTCTAGACCTACCAGGGATTACTAGTCCTAGCCTTAGTTCCAACAAGTGCACTATATTACAATAATTGTATACTGCATTAGTAAAGTATGTATTACAATGTATATAGCTGAGATAACCATGTTCATCTGCTACATTACCAGGTAGCTAGCTAGCTTTCTTGCACCTTAGCAAGCAGTCACTCAGCCATGTTCTATACTTCAAAGATTGCATGAGCATGTAAGTGCTTTGAATATTTTTAGAAAAAAATATGGCAGAGAATATGAACCTTTCTGTGCAATCTGAGCTACCTGTAGTTAGTCTGTCTCGGTCTGCGCCATCCACACAGTCTGTACCATCTACACAGTCTGCACCAGCCTCCAGTATGATCACAGTAGCCAGTGCACCTGCTAATGCAGCTGTTAATACTGTTTTACGCCAGAACAACAGTTCAAACCTTCATCTGACTGGTGTCATACAGAAACAAGCTGCACCCACTGCTGCAACCACATCTATAGGCATACAGGTAAATAAGGAGAGTCCAGAACCCTAATATGCTATATGAGTCTATGTCTAGGGTACACTGCTGTAATCCTGCATACCATTCTACAGTGCCAACCTAAAGACCCAGCAGGCTCCTGGCATTCATCTATTACTGCCTCATCATGAAGAGTGTTAATTTCTAATTTCTTTGTTAGTTTTAGTCTATTGTGCCAGGTGTTACCTCAATTAGTATGCCTACATGCTGAAAACTTTATTTGCCCTGTTCAGCTAGCAGTGTATTCATGTGGTCTCTTCTTTTCTCTAGATCCCTAGAGGCTTTGTTCTGCCTGCTGGTAGTGAATTTGTATGCGATACTAATGGTACAGTTTATGTGAGGACTGGAAACCAAGCTGTGTCTTCCCAACCAATGTCTCGTAACAGTATCGGATCGATGGTGCCCATTAAAACAATTGCACTTTCTTCTCGCTCGCTTGCTGGCACCAAGGTGTCAGCTCCAAATGGGCTGACTATACTCAATAAGGTTCCAACACCAACCCAGATGTCAGCATTGGCCCAGGTGTCAGGATCAAGCAAGGTGTCAGCTCCAGCCAAGGTGTTGTTACCAACTCAAGTGTCGGCTCCAGCTAAGGTGTCGGCATTGACTCAGGTGTCGGCTCCAGCCAAGGTGTCAGCATTGACTCAGGTGTCCACTTCTGCAAAGGTGTCAGCATTGACTCAGGTGTCCACTTCTGCAAAGGTGTCAGCATTGACTCAGGTGTCCACTTCTGCAAAGGTGTCAGCATTGACCCATGTACCTACTTCAAATGCAGCTTCCACGTCAGGATCATCATTGTCAACACACCTCCTGCAAGCTACAGCTTCTCAACCACATGGCTCATCGATTAACACTAACAATGATCCAGTAACAAGATCCCTGGCTGTCCAGACTGGCCATAAGCGTAAGTACATGTAATAGTCACTGATATGTCTGCTGTGCATGGTCTAATTGATATATATGCTCTATAATGCCTAAAACCCATGTTTTTGCATCTATAGCCAACATCATTGGTGCAGTAGCTACACTTAAATTGGTGATGGAGAACTTGTTGCAGAAAGCTAAAACATTACCAGTCCACTCGAAGGTGAAGGATGCTATTGAATACCTTTTGGTACGTACCGACCAGTAATTCTCGTAATATAATCTGTATAACTCTAGTCTTGTTTGTACATTTTACATGTAACTAGACAGCGTTGTGGTGCCTATATTCACATTCACATTTTAATCTTCTTACATGGTATGGTTGTCATATACATTGTGTAAAAATCAGTGTGCTTTCTAGCGTTTGGCGTGTCGAAATAGAAATTTGAATTTGTCTTACATAAATATTATCTTATCAGGTGGGAGCTTTAAACGCAGACGAATTCAATAATAAATTGAAGGAGTGCAATTTAAATTTGGATGCTCATGTGTGTCTTGCACTTCAGGTGAGTTGCGTATATACAATTCTTATTATGGGAAAGGTGTAGTGGTAGTATTGCATGTGCATGTACACAATGTAGTTGCAATCCTGACAAACATTCACGTCTTTTGTATGAAGTTGAGCTGCCTGATTGAATTCACTTGTACATGTTTATTTTTTACTGTTTTGTAGAATCATTTAGCGAACTTACGAATGGCCGTATCATCAAACAATTTCCAAATAAAAGGGTTACCTAGTGATTGGCTGACTAAAAGAAAGCGTATGGTCGGCCTACAAATGAACAACAAGCAGGTGGGTGTTGATGGCATCATTTCCTTTGTATAGCCTACATGTAGCTGATATAGCTTTTCAGTTTTGTAAGGAGATGAACGCAACTCTGATCTTTTTGGATAAGTCAATATGAACACAACAATAATCAGGGTGTATCTTACATGTAGATCTAACCTGTTCTCCATATCCTTCATTCATCTAATCTAATAGCCATTTGATCATCGTTATCAGGTTCGGCCTGTGGTCTTAGGTCAACAAATTCAAGGTCAACCTCGTACTGGTGTCCCTCTGCAACAACGCGCTCCTGTGCAGCTGCGTATTCCTTTGCAACTAATCTCCTCACAGCAAGGAGCGGTGCTACAGCAACGAGGCTCTCTACCACCCGATATTCATCTGCTACAACGGCAGCAACGCCCTATAGTGATTAGACTTCAGTCAAGGTGAGATGATAGTAAGATACTTCTGTGTACAGGTGATAGTGTGTGAATATAAAGTAATTATAATTACTTGATGGACAGTTTTTTCCCATTATTCATTTGTGATTTGCCTAAATAAGATGCAGTTTACTGATGGGCTTATGCTGTGGAGTAGAATAAATTTAGAACTGATTGGTAATTTACTATAAATTTTAGGTTATATTCTCAACAATTCCTCTTTTGTAGTATTTGTGAACATTGTCACAATAACAATAAAGTTTTTTCTAAGCAATTTCAAGGGTTTCTTTGCTAATAGGCTTGATTTTCCTAAACCAATAAAATGTGAACAGTTTGGCTAAAAAGAATTCCATTTTTAATCGTTTTAGTCACATTTGATTTAGTGATGGATGCTATATTCTAGGCAACTCTCTTCATTAAGCAATGGTGTACCGTGTACAGCAGCGTTGGCACCCAGGTCTCTCGCAACCACTCATATCCTATCAAATATGAGACAGCCTACACCACCTCCCTTGACCAGTAAGCCCACACCATCTTCGTCCAGTAGCTCGGCATCTCAGAAGCTGGCGCTGCCTTTGCTGACGTTTCCACATCTACATCAAATGCTTGTGGAGAAAGGTATTTGTCTGTGTAGTACATGTATATTAGCAGGTACTCTTATTGTTAACTTTTACGCGATTTGTGTTCTCATGTATTTTTGATCTGGGGAAATACTACAAATGGTGCTAGTGCTAAGTATCCCTAAATATTTTATCAGCTCGATGTAAAGGACTAAAGAAATATGAGAGCAGTGTTTTACAAAGATTGTCGGGCGCTTGTGAGGAGATGATGCATGCTTTTCTAGCCTCATGTATTTCTGCAGCTGAGCACAGGACCGATACATACAGCGTAAGCCCCACCTTTAACCTTCTCTGCTAATTCTCCTAGTTTGAATCATTATTGTGACTGATGAGTTGATATTTAATGAAAGCTAATGTAAATTGTAGGCCAACAAGATGTATGTTCCTGAGATGAATGTTAGAGCTAATATGAAATTTTTGGAGAGTTTGGACCAAGCTGAAAAGAAGAGGAAAGATGACAAAGAAAGAGCTGTGCTTAAGAAAGCCGCAAAAGATCGAAACAAAACTTGTGATCCTGTGAAAGAGCAATTGAAACAAAAGGGAAGAGCTGTAAGTTAGTGTTGTGTATTGTCTGAGATGGGAAGTAGCCTTCTGTGGAAATTGGAGATGCCTGTTTAAATATTCATCCAATTTTGTTTCGAAGTTTTAACTGCTAAATCTCTTTTTACCAGATGTGCTTAGCAGAGAGTGAAGCTCTAGACTTTGAAAGAACAAATTTGGCGGCTCTGAAAGCCATTGGATCGAGAAAACGGAAAATTGACCTATCAGCATCTCTTGACAAAACCGCTACAGACTCTTCTGTTGATATGACATTCCAGGTAGTTTATGACTTTCCAATTGCATTCTGATCACTGCTTAACTTAATTTCATGGTTTGGCTCAGTATGTGTTACTCTCTTGTGCTCAAGTACTTGTTTATGACAACACTGTAGATTCCACAGAGGGTACGCTTGAAAAGAATTACTCTAAGGGACGTACAATATGTCGCAGAGATGGATCAACATTTATCTCAGACACTTCCTCTCTTCAGATCATACATCGGATAGAAATTCTCACCTTGTACTAGCAGCATTCCATCTGCTCGTGAGGAACACTCCATTTCCTGTCCAATGTAGTATGTTATGTGCACGGTTTCTCTATTATAATACATCTATTTACGCTGAATCTCGGTTATTCTTTCAATCAATTCATGGGTTTGATATTATGATTTGTATTTGCAAGCATAGTCCTTGTTAGTCATTTACTCTGCTCTCAGGCAGTGCTTTATACCGGTGATGTAATAACCTATTGGTGATGTAATTTTATGTATTTTCTTACCATTTTTTGCATTTTTCTTAGTTGTGTGTACACTGGTTAATATGTCAATAGTATTGTATAAAATTATATAATATAGTACCCATGTGACAAGTACAGGTTATGTATGTAGTTTTGTTAGACTTATATCATGACAATCAATTGTTCGTGTTATTGGTGACTTCCTATAATATGATCTACTAGTTTTAGATGACCATTAATTATTTCAGTTTTGTAGTATTATTTGTATTTGAAATAATATCGAATTTTGAATAGAGTTAGAGCTTATTCATAAGAAATAAAACATTGTTCATACAAAAATACTTTTGTGGTTATTCAGTGCTCCTGTTCTAAACCTGAAATTCTTGCAAAATTTTCTACGGCACACTGCACACATTCAGATGTAAAATTATTAACAAAAACCAAGCCTATAAGAAATCCCCACTTAAGGTAAAGTAGTGCATCCGCTCATTTTTATTTTACATTCCTTGAATTTAATTTAATTTAGGCTTCACCATCTTTTTAGCAGCTTAGTGGAAAAACAGGAGTTGTCTGCTCAAATTTACAAATTATAAATCCCATTCGAAAACTGTTGTCAGCGAGAACGCGTTGCTATTGGTTGCGCGGCTCACAGGTTCATCATATTGGTTTCACTTTGGTGCAGGTGCTTGAACAAAACAAAGCAACTGGTCATTGTAAATTGTCCCTTTTAACGTTTAGTTTTTGGAGGATCCTTGATAAGTATACTACATAAATATGCCTGTACGGTTTAAGGTATGTATTCAAAGAGTCAGTAAATTTCACAGCTTACTATATGAATATTGATGTGCATAAATCCGGTAAGGATTAGCCACATATTTTTCAATTTTCTTTTGAGTTTTGTAATAAACTAATTAATGTAATTAAAATTAATTAATCGTGATTATTGATTAGTATAGTTAATTTAAATCTCACAACAAGTTTTTTATGAAATTGTATGCAATTAGGTTTTTGTACTTGATAAATGCAGGAACTAGGCTAGTCCCAATGAATGAGTGCTATTTGTGTGTAAGCCATTGTGTTAATGTTTTAGAAATGTCATTTTTCAAATGTCAAAGCTTGCAGCAGGGTGTTGTTTAGGTTGTCACCATAGAATTTTATGGATTTTATAGTATAGGCCTATGAATGGCTTCTCAGCAGACAACAAGAAATATATCTTAGCCCATTATACATGTATTTGTGTATTTCCTTTAAACTATGTACTATGCAGGGAGATTCGGAGTACCATGAGCGATTCAAATGGTTAGAGTCACCCAAAAGTGCCACGTTTTCTCCAACAAAGCAGCAGTCAGCGCCTACTGCTGGGTTAAGCTCTCCACAAGCTAGCCAAGTTCAAGGTGCGTGATGCAGTAATGTCATTTGTAGTCTGTAGTTAGAATTAAGTCAGCATCAAATATTGTAGGTAATTGGTAGTAAATAGATATAATATTCGAAATGCAACCCTGATAGTTAGGAATTCAATTTTCACTGGTATGGTTGTTATCACTACACCATTTCTAGCTATAGACGAATAATCCAAATTTTAGTCTGCTATAACGTACATGTACCTACACAAAACTGCTTCCACTATAATATCAAACTAGTCTTGACATCTTGAATATTAATGTAGCATAGGATAATACTGCACTGGTAAGTAAGCGAATCAATGAAACCTGTGTCATGTTCTTCAGAATGAAAAAGTTTCTGTAATGCATTATATTTCGATGCAGTATTAAGTCTTATCACTTTGACCTTTTGTCGTATCCTACTTTATCGTTCAACAAAGAATAACACATTCAAACCATTGGTTGTTAATGCTATGTTGAGTGTTGCTGTGTTAGAGAGTCACAACAGATATAAGCAGTTAGCATAATATGAAGTAAGGTAATGTTAGCCTACTCTCAATTCATGTAAACAATGCTCTGGAATGTAGATAGTAGATGTAACCCCTGTGGTGCTAGTGTCTACCTGTATATCCTAAGTCTGTGAATATTTTACAGTTGAAAAATCTGTTTTTTACATATTAATCATCTTGATGACTACTAATATTTTCGTTGTTCTATCCATAAATGGAATGTATGCATGTCATCATAGCAACATCTATTGTGCCTGCTCCTAGAGCTTGATTTCACTTCAACCTCGCCACAAGATACAATCTGTAACATCGACTGCTCCCTCGTTTCCAGGATTCATGGATGAGCCTGCCATTTTACGGAAGAAAAAGCCGATACCACTTGTTACGACGAGCACTACTAAGATGTTCGAGGATGATATTGTCGTACCTGATGATTTTATGCTGCTAGGGAGCCAGGAGAAGTTCACGACCAATGTACCATACAAAGACTATCTCACCAAGAACCGTACCAGGGTTTTAGGTACTACCTATGTGGTAAGTATTTGCTGTGGGTACACACGCACCCATGTCTATTTTATTCAATGTGTGGCTTGTTTATAGAAAAATATAGTTAGCCATGTCTGAATGAAGTGAATATTATGAAAGTTCAAAACTTCATACTCTTGAAATCTGGGAAATTTGTATCTTACAGGCACCAGCTAAACCTGTTGACTTTGAAGAACTTCAGTCATCTCCAGCTAAACCTCTTGCTAAAATCAGTTTTGATACCGGAGCACCAAAGAGAAAGGGTATGAGTATGCATGTTATTCCAATAATATAAAGTTAAAATATAGAATACCCTAATTCAGGAATTGTATTCTCTTTTTAATTGGGAGAACAACTCTCAAATTGTCACAAATTAACATTATAATCGACATTGTACGCATGTAATAGACACTGATAGTATACATATGTATTTCTAATGCAAATTTCCTTTTGACAACCATTTGATTTTGTAAAAGTAAATCGGGTATAAATTTGGATTGTTCGTGACTTAATATAAACTATTAGGCCTATTTGCAACTTGTAGAACAAGCAACTCTAACTGAGCAACCACCTGTGCGTATTGAAGGTAAAGCTAAAACTGTGAATCTCTCTAAAACCCGGATTATAGCGAAAGAACCTTCATCTCCTGTTGTATGTATTCCAGCATCATACTAGTTTAGTTTGTGTTATGTTATGTTGTCAAGCATGCTTTGTAACTTGTATTAATCTACTCATTATTTGCCATTACACTTTGGAATTGTCATCTTTCTGTAATATGGTGTTTTACAAACATTACTGCTTGAGAACATGTTATTATAACATCAATCAATACTTGACGCATGATATTATTTAGTATTTTGTATAGCCTTTGTACCTATCAGCAATTGACAATGTGATCTTTCTAGCATGATTGCTTGTCTATGTATTGCTTCTAGTGTATTGCATCAAGCTTGCTTCCCTTGTTGCAGTCACCACCACAATCCTCTACTAATAAACCAAACTCAGCTACTAAGGTAGAGAAGCCTGCTAAATCCCAGGTTATGGAACCTCCTAAGTCTCGTATGGAGCCACCCACCCCATCCCGTCCACCTGTAGAACTTCCAGCTGAAGTACAGGAACCAAAGCTAAAACACAAACAGGATCCAAATGTGGATGTAAGACAAATTATTTCAACACAGCAACCGAAAACCAAACCATTCTACCTGGACTTTGTTGCATTCTGAAGTGTTTCATTAGTCATTTTCTAGGATTCAATCACCATTTTACGCCAGGTACAGGTTGCTTACATGTAATATGTGGTTCAGTGATGGTTGAATGAGATCAGAGTACAGTGAGATGATGTTTATTATAGAACACATATGCAATGAAGTATAGAGCAGGCGTGGCTCCACATAGATCCAGTAATAAGAGGAGGTCTGAGTATGCATACAAGTTTGACTGGAAGAAACCAGTGGAGTCTACCCCACTATTAGCTGCTGAACAGGTAAGCGAATGGTTAGCGGTTACTTACCAATGTTTGTCTGGTTGTTTAGACTGTGTGCATCTCTTGCAGTGATATTTTCAATACTGTGGAATTATTTGTTCAAACTCATAGAAATATTTGTGGACAGTGTGAATTGGGCTACTGAAGTTGTTTACAATGCACCCTACACCCAATTATTTTATATGCCTAGGTTCATTCAAACCCTGTAATGAAGTTCTAGCTTGGATACCAGAGAAAAATTAGGATTTGTCCTCTCTTGGCACATCAGTTGGAATGCATTGTATAAGAATAGACTGTTATCTTAATTAGGTTGTGCACAACAACAACCCACAAGTTGGACCATACAAACTTGAGGTACCTAAGAAGAGTGAGTACAGAAAGGAGTTTAGACCCTGGAAGTACAAACCAGTAGTCAGTCAGGATGACTCTGCTGCTGCTTCTAGAAATCTCAAGAAAACTATAAAGGGGTCAAAGGTAAGTGCCCTCTACTATACACATATTACTACACCCATGTATACTAACTCTAAGGCTAGAAATTCGTCACCACTTACATTATTTCATACCCCAATATTCTTATACAATGTACTGAAGGGAAACAGAGTTATAATTTCTACCATATAATAGCTGTTGTTCTGATGCTCATTTATAATAAGACTTATTTTCCTTGTATCACAGTTGAGGAGGACCAGGAGTGATATGGATTTAACTCCAGACAGACGCCCAGCTGCAGGATCTCCTTCTAGAATCTATCATGATAATGCAAGACTAACACAGTCCTTGAACCCTCAGAAGCCCTTTTTTCCCCATCGCCGTACTGTGTAAGTATTATGGAAGAGTCGATAACTTTCAATGCTGTTTAATGGGAGTTGTCTTTTTCAACTCAAATAATTGGAAATTATTATTGTTTTACTTAATCAAGGGGCAGGAGATTCATCCCTACCTACAAGTATATTGATCTCAATATTACTATTAATTGTGAAGATAATGTTTCATTTTTTTAGTAATAATAATTTGAACTATTTCTCAGGAGTTGGGTGACCGAGTACAAGTCTAACTTCCAACCATTCAGCAGATTTAAGTATGACCAAGGAGCGTGGCAGGGTGCCGCCCCTCCTCACATTAAACAACAAATGGTAAGATTTGAAGCAAAGCCTTCCATATGTTACTCATTATTAGTTATGGGGGACATGGTACTATTGACCAATGTGTCTTGTATTCTATGTGTAATTGATATCCGTGTTTAGATGAGCCTACAAAATAAGCTTTTAATTATAACTAGAACTACGAATTAGATGGTCAAGTAAGCACAAGTAACTGGATGGGTGAAGTGAAGGAGTTGAGAGAGAAGGCTGAAGAGTACAGGTATGCTGCAAAGTATTACTAGTCTACGACATTATCTACATGTAATATGTGTGTTAGTGAATGTCAATATACCTGGTAGAGTGATTGCTTTCATTTTCATGTAGTGAATGTATAAGTGGACCATTTTGCAGGAAACGGTCTAACGGTACTCACTTCAGTCGAGTTCATGTGGCTCAACTGTTGTCTGACAACAGTAAACTTTGGGATGCTGTCAGCGTAAGCAGTGATCTTTCTGCATTAGACCTCGAGCAATCTCAAGTCTCCAACAGGTACATAACATGTAACTGTGCTATGATATTTATATGTTGTGAAATTTGAATTCGTGCAGTAGGCAAGCCAAAGGATTTTGTCTTTTTCATTCTACTTCAGTCTAATCTCTACAATGATAAGTAAAATGTTCTGTTGTGGTATTTAGTTCTCCTCCAGTAAAGAGATCTTCTAATAGTGGCTCTAGACAGAGAACACAAAGTGCCCAAGCTGCTTTCAGGTCTACTGGTAAAAAGAAGGTAAATGAGAGTGTACAGACTGGTGAAGTACCATGCACCGGGGCAAGGAAAAGGCTAGCATGGTCATCAGATGGAGGGCGGTCTACCAGTACATCTGACAGGTCGGTTTATTCATGGTTGTCTGCAGTTGTAAATTGAATTGTAAATTAACAGCTCTCTCATTTCACAGACAGTGTTTTAATCTTTCTTTCAGTGCCAGGAGTATTCGCTCTTCCAGTTCGCATACAGTAAGTCTGTCAGAAGACTCATTCAGGCCTCAAGAGAAGAAGCCTTCTGCAAGCAAAGATCAGCCCGCCCAACCCGTACTGGTTCAAGCCACTGAAAGGCTATCTGAAATATCTGATTCTACAGAAAATGGCCGAGCACAGACTCCCGAGTTGGCAGAAGCTCCAGTTGTTCATAGACACCATCTAGATATAACTACACCGAATCGGCATGGCATGATATTATCTAGTCCTCCACATGTATCTAACTCATATGGTCAGCAGAAAAGAGCATCCAATAGTAGTAACAACAGGAGCAGCACAGGTTTGTTAAACTATGTTATCATTTTACCTCTCTCATTTGCCTGTTGGAAACCAATACCAAGCTTGATTTTTGCTGCATGATGACAACATATCAGTTTCAAGTTTTATGTGTAGAAAAAGTTCGAGTTAAGCCAACTGCTACATACACAAATGAAGAGTATCAAGCAAAGAATAAGAAAACCCCAGACCTCCAGGTAAACATTCCCACTGACAGCGGAAAGAGCAAGCTCTTGATTTCTCCGACATATGGTAAACCGACCCCAGATACACACCCTCTGCTTAATGAGGAGGTTCCTGAACCCGTCGATATGATCTTAGAGACGCGTTATGTACAGAGTCCTCAACCTAAAGGTAAACAGAACTATAAGTTAAGGCAGGGAAGTATAAGAGGGACTGAAGAACTGGGAATACCTTTGTGACTTGCATTTAGTTATGAATAAATCTGCAATGCTTCGCAGAGGAAACATTACGTAAAGCATCTTTTGTTATAAATTTATTGTGTACTTTTTTTATTAGCCAAGAACATGCCATCTTTGGCAGAAGGCGCTGGTATGACGTATCAAATACCCCAAGCTAGACAAGACGACACTTGGAGACAAATGGGTGAGTTATTAACATTTGTATACAAATGATTAGAACAACTTAGGTGATCTCACAGTATCAATTCATGAGCAATGTCCATATGTGCAGCGAGTGTACTTGCATTATTTTAGTGAAAAGGAATCGGGAAGATGATGAGTGTAGTCAGCTATCGGAATCAATGATGTCTGTAATTAGCTCAACCTCTTCCTTAGCTAGCGAGGTGCTGGAGAGAGCAGCAAATCGACAGAAACACTTCTGGGGCCAGCATGCTAAGGGGTAATACCACTTAACATTCTCTCAGAAATGGGTAACACAAGTTGGATGCTTTGGGCTCATATTATGTAGATATGAAAGTTGCTTTGACCACTAGTAGGAACGCTCATGTACCTTGATTGAACTGCACATAACCATTTTAGTTATATGAATTAAAACTGTGGGGTTATTTTAATATTTATCTTACATTATACAATAATATATATCTTACCTAGTATTTAGAGAATGTAGCATGTAGATTCTTACTATTATTCCAATGATCCTATTTCCATTTTTAAGTTGAACTATTATCATTACACTCCTTATGTATTTACTATTAGCCTATTTATAGTTAGTCCTATATACTTTACATGTGTTTATATGTACAACTATCATTTTAATTTATTTATAAGAATTTTAGAGCTAGCAAAATAATATGAATCTATTACATTGCCCCATACACCATTCTGTAACATTTTTATAGCACAGGAACTATATTTGAATTATAAATAATTTATAATAAAACTTGAGAATTCTCATAATCATTTTGGCACATTTCTAGAAAAGAAAAGAAATTATAAAATTAACTTAACACGTTCCTTGAAAAAAAACAGGACTGTGATACATCTAAAACATTTGACATTCAAATAAATACACAACCATCAATAACATCAATGGCAACCAGAAATAGTATCTACTGTAGATGGTTAGTCATCTCTGCTATGGTGAACTGCATGACTTTTGTTTAAAACTTCCTTATTGTTGAAAACCTTTCTGAAAGTTGCTTCCATGAGTATATCCACTCCCTTATCAATAGGAGCAATAATGAGAGGTATGGCCGCCAATCCTATGGCTGTAGATATCCCCTTACTAGTCGTCAGCGGTATTCTGGTTGACAGTAGTTTTGTACTTACCCAACAGATTCTATTTATTGTCAGTCCTATGAATGAAACAAAACAAATCACTGAAAGTTGAATTTCATCCACAGATGATCCAACTTTATGTCTACTTGAACAATGAGAGAAG
Source organism: Bugulina stolonifera (assembly GCA_935421135.1). Lineage (NCBI taxonomy): Eukaryota > Metazoa > Bryozoa > Gymnolaemata > Cheilostomatida > Bugulidae > Bugulina > Bugulina stolonifera. The sequence goes on from OW285187.1 coordinate 33,515,997, forward strand.
GAACACATGACCATCTACATGTAGCTTGTAACAAAAAGAAGTCTAATGTCTACCTGGAATTGCAACAGACGCAAGCCCTTGCCATATTAATGTGTCAGCTATACTCTGTGTGACAAGTCGAGTTCGTGAAGGATGTGTGTTGAACTAAAGAAGAATAAAGCGAATGATGTGCATAAGCATTGCATTATGTAGACCTACAAGACTAGGTGTAATATATATGAAAATTTGGGTGTGCAGAACTTCTAATAAAGTCATAACTGGTCCATGTTGTGGTAAAATTTATGTTGGTGTATCCTTCAGTGGTATATGGATCTACTGATTACCTTCAAATGGGTCACCTGGCCTTTGTGAGCAGCATCTGCCATTACATAGCAACTGGATATACCATATGTTAGCCTCACCAGACCAATATGTACAAAAGACCGAAATGCTTCACCGACTTCATTCGCATAACCTGAATTGGGAAGAGCATGGAAAATGAAATGCAAATAGCTCATGATCCATGTATATAGGCCTACGTGTAGCAGAAAAAGACATTATAGTCTGTAGTTATGTAGAAATAAGTATTATAAGAAGACTGGTCAAAAGCCTTTGAATTGTTATAGCTCATATGAAGAACAATATTCATTACCTAAATATCTGACTGGGTAATCTCTAAAGATATCTCTCTCCATATACGGCTCATTGATTGAGTCATTGGTGGGAGTATTACCCAAGTTTCTCACGTTTGTATTGTCATCTGCCATCAACTTCCAGTCTTGAATATATATTAATACACATATTATTACATGTATATCTAAATATAGCCTACTAGCTATACCCGAATAGATATATTACATTATAAGATTATAGAGCAGAATCAATGATGTTACAGCAAAGGGCTGCAGAGGGCATAATTCCATATAAGTACAGTGCTACTCATTGTGGGGCAAAGGTCAAGTAGCCTAACTATTTGTAGTTATGCTCATAATACATAGGCTTACATGTAGACATAACACTCAACTTAACTCTATCTAGCCCTAGGCTCAGAAGGTCTAACTTAATTTACTAAATTAGGAGCTCCATCTTTATATATTAGCAAGTTTCACTTAGGATTTCAATGCATACACATACAGATCTATTACTCTACATCCAAACCTTCCGACACTAGTGTAAGATAGATTCCATCTTTCTCTAAAAGCTCCTGCACACTACTGACTAGTGCTAGTTACTTGCTTGTTCTAATTCTTCAAGGTTACTCAAGCTACCAAGTCAAACATAGTTATAATATAACTAAATTTAACATGATTATGAGTATTAGTAGGTCCTTAAAGACCCTAATGCGTCATGAATGATTCATCCAAATGTTATATTCGGTCATAAAAGCTGAATGTAACTGTATCTGCATCTAATATTCTATCATGACTGACATATGATTATTAATAGATCAGTTGAAATTTATTAGATTCAAATAGAAATTATAATAATAATTACACTATACTTACTATTAGGCCTACTCCTTGCTATAACTATAATCATTATAAATTAAATTAGAATTATGAATATTACTATGAATATAATAATCAATAAATATAATAATAGAATTTATATAAATTATAATAATAAATTCAAATTGCATTAACTGGTTATTTCTTTCTTTCTTTAGGATAGAGTTCCAAGACCTTTCAGTTGAAAGGAAAAAGGGAACCGTCAGTTCGCCATGAGATTGGATGTTAGTCTGCTACTGTGTCCCCCGTCCGAATTTCCCTCGAAGTCCTGAGCAGAAAGCTCTGTAGCTAGAACGAGTGGACACAGTGTGTGTTGAAATCATAAGAGTCGAGAGTAATAATCAGAGAGGGAAAAAGACTATCATTAGAAACAATAAAGTTAAACATAAAGAACCTATGGGATTGCCTTCTTTTAGCAAGCGTGGATAATCCAGCCTTTTCTCGTAACTTGGTTATTGAAATTCGTCTGCCTTTGGCATTAAAGATAAAGCGCAATGCTTCATTTTGTATCTGCTCTAACTGGTATTTAAGGTTTGCTTGGTAGGGATCCCATACCTCATCTGCATATTCCAGCAATAGCCTACATAAAGCTTTATACGCTACCAATTTACATATATATATATATATCATATAACAAAGAAAAAGATTACAAAAATAGCACTTTTAACATAAAATTGAAAAAAAAAAAAAAACAATCGAGTTCTCACGACTTTACGCACTTTTAAGTGCGGTCTCTGTGAGAAAATGCAAAAAAAAAAAAAAAAAAATTTAATTTTACTAGGGGCACTGTGCAAAGTGGATTTGAGTAAACCAAGAATTGTTTTACTCTTATTAGTAACATAACGAATATGGTCATTCCACCTCATGTCATCAGTAATACAGACACCTAGATACTTTACTTGGTTGGAATAGCTCAAAATTTCGTCACCCATCCTGAAAATATAATCGCTGCCCAAACCCGGGATGCTACCAAACTGCATGATATTGCTTTTTCTGGCATTAAATTTCATGCCATTTAGAGTACTCCAATGCATTAAGTTTTCCAAGTCCCGCTGCAGTTTTATCAGGTCCAGTGGGCTGTGTACAGGCACATATAGCAATGTATCGTCTGCAAACAATCTGATGTTACAATGCTTGACAGAATTTACAATATCATTTATGAATATTTATATCGAACAGCGTTATCATTATGATATAATCAGATATCAGTCAGTAAGCCAAGAGTTGTTGACACATATGACATAGCAATAGATTTCTGCTATAGTAGAGGTGGTCGAGGGTCACTGGGGGTTTATTAGTGTCCAAGTATATAAATGAGGTACTTCTAGGAATTCAACTTTTGCCAGAATACCTGCCGGAAACGCCTTGAAAACGCATTTATTTGGTTTGGACATGGACAATGCAACCAATGAGAACGCCTAATATAGCGGACAAATCCTTCCACTAGCTCTCACAACACTACCAGAGATATTACCGTAATAATCTACGGCTGTGGAGCATACTAATGAGCCAGCAAATACGTAATTGGCGCGTATTGGTCCACGTGGGTTATTTAGAACAAAATTAATAACAATAGTGCCATGGTTACAAACGTAGTAGCTGTATACTATGGTTACAACAACTGCATCCTACCAGTGTGATTGTTGATAAGAAACAAGACATTTATTGTACTTTCACTGAATTAATTTAGAAATCGAAATTCGCAAGATTTGTAATAATATGTGTTCTAGAGATTACGATGCTGGCCTTTGTCTTTTAGAACTATAATACTCATACTGATACTGCATAAGATTAGGATAATTACATGTTGTAATAATTATATTTATTACAACTCCCTGTATTTACGTAACATGAGTCATGACTTAATATTATTATTTACCTTAGGGGTAGATAATGGTAATCTTACTGCAGTTGAAAAATAGTTCCAGCAGTATAAATGGTGTCATGACCGTCTATGTAATTATAGTCAAATATATAAGCTCTGGTTGGTAGCAACTATCTTCATAATCAAACCTTATTTACCATTATAATATGCAGTCAGGTATTTTGTATGCGTGTAATCTAATAGATAGTCAGGTTGGCATCTCACTTATAATATGATCCCATCCTGTACCAATATATTTTAATACTAATAGCACAAGGTTGCTAGGTGGAATACTGCCAACAACTTCTTTCCCAAGATTGCATGCAGTAGATAAGAATTAAGACATCGCTGCTTGTTTAAATGAAGGAGTAAAAGGGTTTCAATTCAAGTGTAAGTAACAGTCTGCACAAGTTAATTGATGTGTATTATTGATATTGCAGTGGTGATTGAATGTAATCAAGGGCACACTGAGTAAACATAGGACCAGGTAATGTTAACAAATAGAGTATCAATATTCAAATATTGATCAAATAGGTTAATAGAATATGAGAAACAATGGTATAAAGGAGCTTGAATGGCAGCTACTCGATTCAGCCAATCAGAAAGAATGCTGTCAAATTATTGGTGCACTAGCGCAGTTACTTCGGATACACAAGTCTCATGCAGCCAAGTTTCTTCTACAAACTGCTGCTCCATTCACAGGCTATAAGATGGCTATGACTTTATTGCGGTAGAAAGCTGGCAACTTTTATAAACGTAGAGTAGTCCTAACCTAGCAGCAAGAGCAGAAGAGACAATGGCGACAGAAGTGGATACTAAAACTATTGCGGATAACGCTAATACTGAGAGCCCAGAAGATCTCGAAACTAAAGATTGTGATGCTTCAACTACCAGAACGGATGAAACTAAAGATTTATCCACCAAGCAATCAAGTCGAGGCAAAAATAAAAAGAAAAAATCAAAACAGAAGTCAGTTAGCCAACTTGTTCAGGGTGAAATAAACTCCTTGTTAAGAAACTATATTCATGAAGAGCGAGTTTTATTAGCTTATGACCCAGGATGCAAGAAGGCAGAGACCAGTTTGCAGGCCAAACTAGCTAAGCCACCAAAGATTTCCAGTGACGAAGCTCCACAAAAGGCTAAACCCTTTGTCCCAAGATCGGAACAGAGACGATTACACAAGTCAGCTGAAGAAACATTAAACCAACTGGATCTAGACCAGATTTGGTCATTTCATCGTTATAAGGTTGGGCTACAGCGACCTTTACCCAGGTCCTACTCTAATGGATTTGTCCAAAACTATTCAAGACATCTAGGAAACATACTAAAGGCTGTAGAATACAAGCAGACATACCATAGGATATCAACAAGACAATGCGAAGATTAGTACAATGTATGTGCTGCAAACCAAAAAGTGACAACTCTAATCCAATACTTGGATGGAACTTCATTACAATCGCATAGTTTTCTATAAACCCAATTGGCACATTTTTCGACAAGAGTGGGAATGGCTAATGCTCTACTATTTTTATAATGGCCTGGACTGGTTAATGTTTATTTGGGAGAAGGTCCACAAGGACAGATATCCTGACTCTTTTTTAACTAAGAATTTGGCAAGTATTATAGATAAGGCTGAATAGTTTAATTTAAGTTATATAATCAATTCAGTTAGTGTTTATAAAAACAGTTTGTATTTTATAATATATTGTAAAAGGCCATTGATACTGTCATCTAGGTACACAATAGCAATACATTTTGTATATGCATTATGAACATAAACAACGTTGTTTAAATAACTCAACTATTATGGTTAGGAATTGACAACAGTGCTAAACTCAGTATTTATATACCACCATCTAGTGATCAAGAGTAGTTACATGTATATGATCAGTTTAGTTAATGAACCAATAAAGTTTATTTTTACAACTGCAATCAAATACAATATTAACTAAGTGGAATTTGATTGCAATGGTATTGTGTATACTATGCTGCAGTTTCAATTCAGCACAATGGCAGACGCCGAGAGACACCTTGTTTAGGCAATTATTGTTCTAATTCAAGCAACCTTGTAGTGTTAAATAAATATGGTAGACACCATATCTTAGCTTGAAGATGGTGACTTTTGATCCAGTTAATAGTGAATGTAAGTGAATACACTGGTTGAGTAGAGGAGATAGGTCAGTGGGGTAACCTCTGCTCATCTAAACTGTATGGGACTGATCCTCAGGCCAATACAATCCTTATCAATCTCTGTAGTCTGAGTAACTCTACACACCTGACCTGCGTACTCTGGCAGGTAACATGCTCCAGATAGTGGACACTTGACTACCTTCAGTCCTCTACAACATATTAATAGGTTATGAGTAAAAGGTCTGCAAGGACTTGAATAAAAAATTGTTGGGGATTCGAAAGTTAGTATTTTGAAAGTTATGCATGAATTCGACCAATAGAGGGAGAATGTCCATGGAAGACAACTCCAGGTATTGCCTGGATACGTGCACATTTACCCAAACAATATGATAGGTATAACATTGTATGGTTGTAGGGGCACATATGAAGTGGTGTGACAACTCCCTATAATAGCAGGTACTACAGGACTGGTGTTAACAGTAAATGATTATAATCAAGTCAATTTCTATTATTAAGCAAGAGTGAAGGAATCCCAAGTCACTGAGATCGTTGGACTTACTAATAAGTCATTAACCTGCTACCAATTGATTGCCTTAGTTCAGAAAAACAGAATTAAATATAATTCAGTTCGATATTCTAAGAGTATAATTTGTAGTAGTTTTATATACACTGTACATGTAGGTCAATACAGCTGTCTATCAGTACGTGACTTAGCATACCTGTATATAGGGACATAGCTGGCAGCACAAATATCAAATGGATTATGTTCATCATATGTCAGTTGGTGAGCATCACTTGGATTCTTCTCACAGTGTTGTAGCAATGTTCTGGTCTGTAATACATAGTGCTAGAGTGTACAATGTGTACATGTAAAAGTACATTTGTATAGATGCAATACATCTGATGCAAGTATGCCCATGGGGATACACTTATTCACTGATTTACCCAATGCAATGTACATGTACAGGACCATTCTGCCTACAAGTATACAAGTAAACCCCTTGAGAAAATATTGAAAAATGAAACAAACCTGCTTGGCAATCTCTGGCTTGGGTCCGAGTTCCAAGAGTCTGCGGGCGAAGGAAGCAGCAGTTTTGAAGTTCTTGAGTTTGTAGAAGAGGGTCTGGGCTGTCTTAAGCGTGAGAATGAGATGCTGGGGCTGAAGACTGCAGTGAGTGAAGTATGCTGCCATCTCACACTGCCTCTTCTGGTCGGATAGTGTGGCCTTAGGCAGTTCCTTACGTGACATCTCCATGGATAGCCCAACTATATACTCTTTACATATTTCTATCAACTGTTGTGCCTACAATGTCACTATAACATGTAATTATACAAAGTAAATACACTGTAAATGAACGTTAACATTACCTCAATCAGACACCCACATCGGTCTTCTTGATTAATCATCTACATTATCTGCATATACAAACTGAACTATTATCCATTGCTAACTAGCATATATATAGTGTTGGCAGCACCGCTGCACTCACCTCTGTAATGTCTTGTCTACTCTCCACCACCAGAAGAGGTACACTCAATAAGATGGCTCTAAACTCCTCCACAGCATCGGCAAACTTTCCCATAGTGGTGAGCTGATAGGACTGCTGAAGACGAGTGGCCAGGTGACTGAGTTGTACTCCAATAGCTGGTAGTCCGTTCTTAGCACCGGCGTTCTGCCTGTAAATGGACAGAGTAGTATTAAACAGTGCTACATTAACATTATTCTACTCGAATGGGTTGGGATTTTAAATAACATTCATGTATTTTATACAATGGATTAGCAGACTAAGTGGATATCCATTGAGTGGTGGTACCTACCAGTTTCTAAGTGGATATCCGTTGAGTGGTGGTACCTACCAGTTTCTAAGTGGATATCCATTGAGTGGTGGTAGGGATGGCAGAGTTAAGAAAGAAGTTCTAGAGGCCTGAAGACTCTGCATAAATATTGGTTTATATGCAGCAAAGTCCACGACTCCGACTTGCTCATGTAGCAGCTGTAACACATAAACATACCATAAAACATTGACACAGGGCAGAGAGGAGAAGTCACTAAGAAATAAACATTGCATGCATCTAATAAACCCTGCTACACAGCAGAAAGTACATGAACTTACTCTCATAGCTGTCTCGAATGAGCCAGCTCTGATGTGATCAGCAGGGAGTTTGGAGTTGTTGCACCACAACTGTGTGGGATTGGTGCCCTTTACTGGTACGACAAAGAATCCATCACCAGCTACGTCATCACTTGTACCTCCAATGTCCTACAAGAAGCAGAATAACAGTGTCCAATATATCATCAAGTGCTACACTGTTACATGCAAATGATTAGTCAACTATAAACCAACACATTGGCTACACATTAATTCGTACCTCGAGGTCAAGGTCATCATCATCATCTCCCCAGCCGTCGCCTTCAGCATCAACAAACTCATCCTCGCCACCCTCCTTGGCTGCACCAAAATCATCTGTAAGACACATATGCATGTACATTATATTACCAGACGTGTATGTATACTCTGCATATATTGTGGTTATACCGAATACCACTTTACTACTGTATATCTTATTACATAATGAACCCAACCCACATAACATACTGTCACATCACTGCAGCCACTAACCCAGATCATCGTCGTCTCCCCAGCCATCTCCACCATCATCTAGGTCAATGTTAGCAGCAGCTGCTGCCAGACTGCTAGTAGCTCCACCTGCAGCCTGCTGTCTAGCCATCATGGCTCCCTCAAAGAATCCCTTGCTAGTGGTGAGTAGAGGCCAGTTACTCTCCTGCTGGCTCACAGGTATTGGTGGTAGCAGGAGCTCAGCTCCTGGATAGACGTCTGGTAGCTTCTCCCCTTCAGGGAATGACTCAGCTAATTCATCAGCCTCCTCCATACCGTGGGTAGCAGCAGTCAGGTATGCTAGCGACTCTGTAATGTACACCATCAACTCGTACACATTAACAGTGACATGTCAGCTAAATAGTTGAATAAAGTATGTACACTTCGCTATATAATATTTAGACATGCACAGTGAATATAAGTTACTGATCAAGGTGTTCGGTATAGAACGACATATACTTGCATGCAATTGACAAGATATAATATTATAGATGACGTACTTTGTCCACATGATTTGAGAATCTTCACCCTTTCTGATAAGTCTCCAAGATAGAGAGCATTCTGGTAGTGTCCACCGATATCCTTACGGATCTCAGCTAAAACATGCAACCATCTATACATGTACATGCTTGTATAAATCTACACCTATAGATATATATATATATATATTGTACATATATACATGTATCTACATTGAGTAGAAGTGTCTCTACATGCACATTATCAGTAGCACGCTGATGCATAAGATGCATCTAGTTATAATCACACACAGATTTAAAATGTACAACTTGTTCTAAGTTGACAACTTTTTATCTTAAAAGTTGTGTGCAAAGACGTAAAACGCAGACTTGTATAGCTTACCAATCTTCATCATCTTCTTCAGCTTCTCCAAGTTGCCAGTGATGAGGTAGAGGAAGGAGAGTTTATCAAAGTTCTTGGTTCTCTGGTAAGCCATCTCTACTATCTGGTGGTTACCCTGGAGGAGGGCAGCTTCACCGAGCTTCTCCCAGCAGTCCTTATCATCCAGAGCCCTGGCTGCTTCCAGAGCAATCTAAACATACAACAGGAGGTCAGCTATAATTAATTTTTCTTGAGCAGTAAACTATATGGAGTTGCCCTCTCCATCCATTTATAAAATCTATTTACTAAAAATAACAGACACCAAGTTCATGCAGAAAATTCTGCAGTTATTGAAACAATATTCAAAACAGTGAGAATAACACTTACATCAATGTTACCACATTCCAGAGTACAGTGAGTATAACACTTACATCAATGTTACCACATTCCAGGGCCAGACCAAACCTAGTCTTCTCATCCTTGACAAAGTGCAGAGCCACCTCTGGATAACCTTTCTTCTGAAGATAGGCTATGATAGACTGGCCGACTAGCTTAGCTGTCTTTACCATGTGCAGCACCTATACCAGTGGAGATAACACCATATTAGTATTCACACAGAGTATTGGTGTTATTCGCAATGAAACAACCAGGGCTCAGACATTCATGATGGAAACAGTAATCCATTAATAATAATCCTATTACAAATACAGTACACTCATGCACATGCCTTGTATATGTATATACATGTACATGTACTCATATTATGTGCATATACCTCATCATAGTGCCTGTTAACGAGAGCTAGTTTGAACTTGTACTCTGTAGCGTCAATGTTGAGTATCCTTGGCCTGCACTCTCTGTCCATACAGTACACCTGGCTACCCTTAACTCTAGTGATATAGATGGGCATGTCTAGAGTACGCACTATTCCAGAGTCACTACAATCATAAACATACGCATGTAAACATTTGGACTAATACAGTGTGCTATTGTTTAGTTACTGGTTGTATATAATACATACCCACTGGTGAGGGCATATTTAACATGGTTACTGGTTGTGTATAATATATACCCACTGGTGAGGGCATATTTAACATGGTTACTGGTTGTGTATAATATATACCCACTGGTGAGGGCATATTTAACATGGTTACTGGTTGTATATAATAAATACCCACTGGTGAGGGCATATTTAACACGGTTACTGGTTGTATATAATACATACCCACTGGTGAGGGCATATTTAACATGGTTACTGGTTGTATATAATACATACCCACTGGTGAGGGCATATTTAACATGGTTACTGGTTGTGTAGACAAACACGCCATTTTCATCCCAGGCACCACTCTTTATTCTAGTTGACTCCTGTATAGTGGCCAATACAGATAGTGACTTGGTACATATCGCCAGAGCTGTAATATAATCACATACAATTACATGTATTACCTTACTAAACACAAGCACATTATAACTGTGGGTGTTGAGAGAGAGAGAGAGCACAACTTTTCAGGACATATAGTTAAACATAACGCATAATACAGCTTACTGCAGACCACGGGATAATCAAATATACTGGTCAAATAGTTACCATGTTTGCTGAAAATGGCGACAAAGTTCATGTCAGCTGACCACACGGAAAACCTAGCCTTGGAGAGTTTGACATTTGCCAACTTCCTGTAAAACAGAACACAGACTACGTTTAGTCAAGTACTTAAATAATGCATGTGCCCATTGTTTACTCTTGTATATATGTAATACAGTACTGAATACACAATGCAACAATATTTCCTTACTTCTTCTGCTGCAAGTCAAACAGTGTGACCCCCTCAGCATCTCGGAGTAGGAGTTTTCCTGTGCCAGCATACATGATATCCTCTACGTTGTTAGCTTCTATTTTCTTATTCACTTCATTGTTGAGGTTCTTGACTATAATCTAAAGGATAGCATTTATAGCTTGCCTGTAGACATTACCTAAACATGTACTTGGATAATTGTGTATACACGGTTTACTGGATGATGTCAATGACCATCAATACAATAAGGAGCCATGTTTCAGATGACTAATTAAAGTAAAGTGCGTATTAGATTATAGCAACTTACGGTCTGTGTTCTGTCAAAAACAGCAAATCTATTCCGGGCCACCCAGACCGAGTTCAAACCAGAAGATCTTTTACCTTCTGAAGCATCGGGGTTTTGGGAGTCACTGTCTTTTGGTATTTTGTAGAGGTCATACATACTGTTGTCAACATTGCTAGCTTTCTATAAAGATACAACAACAGTATGTAGGCTATCTGTATACATGTGGATTAGTTATGGCTTGTGTCATAAGAAATCACACATGTACATTTTTCTCTAACTCATGATAGCTACACTGTACTTTGCTAGGAGACACAATAATACTTCTACAAAAATTGAAATGAAAATATTTAGACCAGTGATAAAATCCCACTTACAGTGTTGAGGAGAACTGAATTTTCTGTTGGATTGTAAGACATGCTGTAGACTGGTACACGGGAACTACAAATATAGCATTATACAATGTATGTACATGTATTGTACATATAGGTAATACTTGTTCGACAACTTAGCATTCATGATTCTATTCTACAGCACTATTCACTATTCTGCTATTGCTTCAATGTACACCACAAAAAAGTGGAGAAGTATATACCTCAGTATATACATGTACATGTATAATATACAGATAAGACAACTCCACACTACTACACTCATTAAATAGACCACAAGAATACTGTAACTACATACTTTCTCAGTTGCATAACAGCCACATCTTTTGAGGTTCTGAAGTCCAGTTTCCTGAGGTACTTCTCCTTACAATAGTAGAGAGTATTCTCATGGACAGCATAAGCTGGTCTTTCTCTCTCCAGCTTGAACACAATCATACCACTGTCGTGCCCTACAGAAAAACATCACATCTACTATAGCTGGTACACAAGTGTCACAGTTTACTTCATATTTTCAAAATATTATCTACTCAAAGTACGGACCACTAGTAAAACTCAAAGACCACTTCTCAGGAATAAAGCGGAAACCCTCTTACACATTATTATTACTATTATTGAGTTTATTGCTTATCAATAACAATAGATTATAGTAAAAGCGTACGCACCCACCACGCCCCCAGACACCCCACAGTGCTCACACCCCCAGAGACAACATGTATTACCGTAGCAAACAGTTATCAACAATGTATGCTCTACATACACACATACAGTATTATTGTAGACTCTACAGACCTGCGGCAAAGAGGTTGAGTGTGGGGTGAGCAGCCACCACCCAGAATCTGTCATGTTCCCTTCTGAATGTATGTAGACAGGTCCTCTTTGTAAGATCCCAGACCTTGATGCTCTTATCCTCACTGTTACTCATTATTATGTCCTGTCTGGGATGGAAAAGTACGCAGGAGATGTTATTGTAATGACCTCTGCATGTGTCCACTTCCCATGCCTTGGAGTCTACAAGTAAGAGTAGCATACAAGAGACCATCCAGAGGCTAAACCCTCAGCAATTCAAGATGAAATCCAACCGTATGGAGCTACGCTTACTCACCATTCATTCTCCAGAGCTTAACCTGTCGATCATCAGCTCCCGACACAATTAGAGGTAGGGTGGGGTGGAAAGACACCCAGTTTACACCTCGATCGTGCCCTTCTAGAACGTGTTTAACTATAGCATCAGGTGTACCAAACAGTTCTGTTTGCTGTAGCTGTGGCTGTCTTTCATTACCAGATCCTGGTGAAATATTCTTTCGTCTCACTCCTGGTATAGAATGAATAAAACACATCGGCTATAGACCCGAACCACATTCATCAGAAAATAATCAGAACATGTGAGACAGTATGTTCTATCTACAGATAGCAGGTAATAACTAGCAATAAGAGCGAAAGCATGATTTTGTGGTACAAGGTTCCCATGGCAACCTTCCTCTCTGATTGACTGTAAGAAGCACAATTTGTTAGAAGAGCGGACAGGTTCCACACCAAACCATGTACCCACATAAAAATACCAACCATCCGCATCTCGTAGGGCCAACACTACCAATAATCAAACCAAATGCTCCATCAACATCTCTCAATGTGTATATGCACATAGTAATGGTCATAGGACAACCTATGCATTTGGATACACTTTGGGTAAGAAATAATGTAGTTTGGTAATGATGTTCCGTCCAATTAATACATCATGTAGACTCTATAGGCTAAAGTTATATACATATATAAAGAACACACATAAAAACAGGAAATCTATTCACCTGAAATATCCCAAACTCTGATAGTTTGGTCAAGCGAAGCAGAGGCCACCAAGTCTTCCGTAGGATGGAAGGTGGCACACATGACATAGTGACTGTGACCGGCTAGAAGACTGACACATGTACGAGACTGCCAGTTCCACAGACGAATCGTCTGATCATCAGAGGCACTCAATATCCATGGATATGTCTATGGAATAAGTATGATGAAAAGGTTCAAATAGGAAGAAGTCAATAATACAATCAACAAGAAATATTTGAAAGCATCAAAGTGCTAAAACAGCATAACCTAACATGGCAAAAGGTAAAGATATAAATAAATAGAATGTCTAACTACTTACATGATGAAAAACTGTGGTACGGATGTAATCCAAATGGCCCAATAAGGTAAACAAGCAACGTCTCAACTTATAGTTCCACACCTACAACAAAATTTGTACAGATTATTATTTAATCGTAATACATCTGAGGCAGACATACCTCCATGTGAAATCACAGATAAGGTTGAAACAAATAACAATTGAAGAACGCTTAAACTCACCTTAATCTTGTAATCATCACCCCCAGACACAAATAGTGGCTGTTGTTTATGGAAATCAATACCTCTCACTGGACCATCATGCTCATCAAACTTTTCTAAGAGCGTGCACATCCGATAGTCCCATAGTTGAATCAGCCCATTGTGCAGACTGCATAAAACCCAAGGACGTGTAGGATGAAAGGTTAAACCTGCAAATACAGAAATTACATTGTTAACAAAGTTTAACGTACCATGCTATATTAATATTGCTTTTATCTCACCCCCAGTACTCAATTATTAGGTACAAATAGAAATTTAAACCAGTAAAATATTGCATGTTTAATTTTTTACATAATCGATAATTATAAATATAATATTACCATAATACATAATGATAATTATCTTATGTTAATTATACTTGCATACATACATGTATTATTCATGGAATAATATAACACAATATATGTTATTATCTTATGTATATTAATGCTAGCTAATATTTATATTTATTATCAGACATATATTGATATTCATCATACAATGTTAACCCGAGTTAGTTTTGGTAAACTGTCAGTCGAGTCTTGTCAGTGAATAATACAATTTATTTTAATCTTCTTATGCACTGAGAAATTTATCGCAGCATAGCTATTTGTATAAGAATAAGTTATCATATTATTAAATATTAATATAACAAATATAAATACTTTATTGCAATTGCTATAAAAATTAAAATTAAATAAAAATTGTATTTTTATTTTATTCAATTCTTTATTTTATTTTTTTCGTTTTACTATATAATTTCATAATATACCTTTAACGCGTGCCGATTTCGACTCAAACTTGGTCAACATCTTCAGGTATCCACGAAATACCACTCAAGTTCTCCACTGCTGCAAAAGACGATATTTTGTGGATTTCACTGTGAAGAATTTTCCAAAATTTGTGTTCCTTCTACTCAAAGCGTAATCGGAAATGAAACTTGTAGGTAGACACGTCGCCTACAAACAGTGTTTTCTATTGGTCAGAAAACGCTGTTGCATTTGTTACACTGTTCTTTATTGGGCAAATACTCTCGCGTGCGTGAGACACGATATTGTGAATAACCATCCTAGCCTGGGTTTAATGTACACCACTTGGAAAGCTATGGCGATGTTTTAGCAACATTCATATAGTCATCAAGGTAAGATTACAAGAGTACCCGTCATAATCAGCGATGTGTGGTAGGATATTACACTAGAATTAAATGACCGTAGAAACAAAATAAGCAAGTTCCACTGTATTTCACAATATTTTGTTTTGTATAATGTATTTTTAGCAAGGAATTTATCTTTGAGCAGTCAGAGACTTGTTTCAAATCTATGAAAATACCAGTCTCTGACTGGGGTTTGAACCCGGGGCCTCTACGGCACCTAATCGCCTAGCACAGTGGACAGAACATGCTCAAAGATAAATTCCTTGCTAAAAATACATTAGATTACTCAATAGAATATATAGAAAATGGCCAAACCCCCTAATATTTTGATTATAATTTTGTTATCACCTAGTCGACTGGATCCATGATTTTTGCTAAATAGATCTCAGACAATTGTTCTTGATGGATGCAAATCGAGCCCTCGACCTCTGGTGTGCCTCAAGGGTTGGAGCTGGGACCGGTCTTGTTTCTAGTCTACATTTAAATAAATGATAAACGGCCTGCCTGAGTATGTTAGCTGTTCAGTTGGAATCTTTGTCGATGACAGTCTGCTGTACCAAACAGTGTCAAACCAAGCTGATGAACAGAGGTTTAAAAATAATCTAAACTCACTGTACATATGGGCAAGGAGTAAGAAGAGAAGGAGGCTCGTCCACGAAAACCTGTATATATGTTACAATGGGCTTCCGGTGTTCGATGTGCGCCTCGGGTACTTGGTAAAGTCTGAAGAAAAGATGATGAATATTTTTAAAAAAGTAAAATTCACACATTAACTAAAATTAAAATATAATCAATGTCACTAATTGGTAATAGCCTGGTGAACACATTGACTATAAACACAATACTTATGTCACTGGGATACGAAAGATATAGCCGAGTAACATCGCCATATTTGAAGAAAATTGCGTATCTCGATATAAAATGACACTTTTTGCAAATACCAACATGATCAACAAAATAAGCAAAAATAACACTAATAGATTTAAGTTTGCTACAGTGAGTGAGCTTGAATTCCAAATTTAAACTTTGCTCCTTCATAATAAATAAAACGTACAAACACTTAAATCGCGGTTGAAATGAGTCAATTTGTGCAACACGTTTCTCGTACATCAGGACTCCATATACTTTGTTTGTTTTATGGCATATAGTTCAGATACCAGCTCAGTGCTTAGGCTAGTTTGTGGGCCCTACAAGATGCCCAAACTAAATGAAAATAGTGCTCAAACTATTGGCTATCTCGATGAACGATTATGTTTATCTCAGCAGAGAAATGATTTTCATTGGATGCTATAACTGTGACGTCATAAGCGCCAAAATGTGCACATGTACATTGCTGTTTAGCAATGAGGAATCGCATCACGATTCAACGGAGTTGTCTACTCGCTTAATGCCAGCGACTCATGTGATAATCTTTTTAAACCGAGGAGCACATCGAACACAAAATCCTCTTGGACGAGCCTCCTTCTCTTCTTACTCCTTGATATGGGCAACAGTGTCTGAAATGAGTTTCAACTTCAGAAAATGTAGAATAATTGCATTCAATTTCATGCTCTAAAAAGATGTACCAAAGTATACTTGATACTCTAAACAACACTATTCTGGAGTACACAGATCACAGTAAATACCTTTATGTATTGGGCCCCTGAGAATGCAAAGCTCACAGCTTACAAGTCACTCTGTCTACCTCATTTTGAGTATGCCTGTTGTGAATGGGATCCATCCTCGGCTAAAGAGATTGAAGCATTTGAACTTGTACAAAGCCAAAGTGCGTGTATGATAAGTGACATCAAAGGAAGAAGAGGTGTTTCTGAAGCCAAAGCTAAAGCTACAACCACTCCAAAAAAGGAGGAGAGTGTCTCATGTCAGATTACCATACAAGATCCTATCCAAAGCGAGGCTCACCCTGCCCTTTGTGAGTCATATGATGTGCTAATGAGTCAGCCAGCATAAACTGTCCGGACAAGCGCAGAATCAAAGGGAGTTCCACGATCTGTCCAAGCACGTATAAATTCTTCCCACATCAGCTT
Source organism: Bugulina stolonifera (assembly GCA_935421135.1). Taxonomy (NCBI): domain Eukaryota; kingdom Metazoa; phylum Bryozoa; class Gymnolaemata; order Cheilostomatida; family Bugulidae; genus Bugulina; species Bugulina stolonifera. The sequence goes on from OW285187.1 coordinate 33,532,948, forward strand.
CTTCCCCCTGTACTATACCGGATCTTAGGAATAGTGATCACACAAAACATTCAAACATTCAGGTGTCTACCTAATAAAACCCTCTGTATGGATGCAACCCAGGTGTCCACTCTGCTCCTAAATAGCCAGCACAAACTTCCTATTGGAAGATACATCCTACTCTGCTAACCACTGTCCAACAATGAGGCACGCTCCCCCTCCCCAGAGGCGGTTTAGTGTGTTGCAAATATTGATCTAATTTGATGTACTAATACTTGTTATATGTTCTTAGTCCAGTTCTCTTCTTCATTCTTTAAGGGCTACAGAAATGATAATGTTTTGTTTAGTATATCTAAACTTTAAGCCCTGAGGCTGCTATATTCACTTCATTAAAACTCTGAAAATAATTTGGGCTGGGATATACCAGCATATAAAATTATCATGAAAAGTGGGTTCTGGGAAAGGAAGTCCCAAGTTACAGGGGTGTTGTCCACATCCTGTATGACGTGTGAAGGCCCATAGCTTGGCTCTCTAATTATAGTCCTGTGTAGGGGAGTTACCAGGTGCCCCATACTTGCACTACAATCTCACAGCTATGAGCTTTCTGTAATTATTTGGCTTATGTAATTCTATGGTTTTCTCAATAATATGACCAGCCACCAAGTAATTCAGTGCAAGCAGGGCAAGCAAACGAAGCTATGAGTGAGGATATTGAGACAAAAAATCCTGTAGTTGCTGACCGAAGCTTGTTGAGGGCTATGGCTATGTTGTAGTAATATAATACTTCTGCAGATATTGTTAGTATAATACAAGTATACATGCAAAATAATTTTGATATTTAAATTGCAAGTGGCAATATAATATGCATGTAATAATTGTTATATAGACCTACATGTACACCCAGACCTGTTTGAGATTAAAAATATGTTCAACTACATGTATGTTACTTATTAATACAAATCGTGTACATGTAGGTACATATATACAGTAGTTCTTGCATGAAAATATAGAGTAGATACTATATAGTATATACATTTTGTAGTATATACTAGATAAACTATAATATGTTATATTACATTGAATTATAAACACAGTATATATATAGTATAACTACATGTATATAATAACATTATACTGCGTTATGTTCTAATACAGTATCAGTATGTACATGTATTACAAGGTGCATGCATTGTAGTACTGTATATTAAAATGTACTGCACTCTAATACAAATAAATATTTCATTGGAGGGATAGGAAGTAATGCAGCAGTTATTCAAGCCAATTGAGAGTGGTGTAAGTGTGGCATACATCATTCGGGGCCATATGCTGTAGTAAGCGAATGCACATAAAACAAGAAAACATGGCAGAACTGAGGTACTCTGTTGCAACAAGCAAAATTTTACCAAAGACACAGTGATTAACTAGATCTAAATTTCTATTTGAAGCCTAGACTTGGAATAGCAGATTAGATGAGGACATTGGGTACTGCTGGCATTAATTCCCACCCATTACCTATGCTGGAATTTCAGCTAAATTAACCACACTAATTTAATTGGCTAGGCTTTGTTATGTAACAACTTCCATTTTGTTTCCATAGTTACAGAGTAAACAAAGTTTACATCCTTTGTAACTCAAAATGGCTGAATGAGAGCTTGCAGTGTTTTCCATTTGCAGAAAACAGACAAACTGATTATGTTATATGAATTTTTGTTGCATATATTGAAAAATAATAACCTATATAACATAATTGCTACATGAAAAGGCATGATTTCAGTAGTACTTTAAACGACCTGCCTAATCATCATGAGCTGATCATGTAAAACTCAACAGCAACATAAGGCTATCTACATGTACAGACGATACCCTTATGCATACCCTTATGCATACCCTTATGCGTCAAGTCATGAATGACTGCAAGATAGAGCAGCTTTCCAAGCCAGCATTGATGTTCTTAAAAATTGGGCTAAAGTTTCTCACATTTTCATGTTGATGTTATTCAAGGTTAGCAAATGCTCTGTTTTAGTATTCCACCCCTGTATGTCTGCTTCCAGTGCTAATTATACTTTGACTAACACAATTTTTGAAGTTTTCGATTAGACTAAGTACTTAGGTATTGATCTACGATCAGACGTGAGATTTTCAAATCACATTAACAACAAAATAAGCAAGGCAAGAAAGACACCAGCTAGGTATGATGAAACGTGTGCCATACAATGAATGCGCCAGAGAGAGCAGAACTCATGGCCTATACTTCCCTCTGTTGACCCCATGTAGAATACAAAGCCGTAGTGCGATACCCTAGTCTGCAATACCTAATTCATAATATAGAAATGACCCAAAGTGACGCTGTAAGATTTATTTCACATCTCAAAGGAAGAGACAGTATCACAGCGACTTGCCAAAAGCTTAATCTGGAAATTCTTGCCTCAAGATGTTATAAACAAAGGCACAGTCTACTGTTACGTCATCTCTCGAAAGAGGAAATTCATGGTTCTCTAACTAGTGCTATGAATGTAAGATCAGATGAAATCCCATTCCCAACTACTAGGGTAACATCCAGCGATGATCCCCAACAATCTTTGCATAACCCACAGCCTATCATAACAGTTTTCTCCCAAAATCCGAAAATCTTAACAATAATATTGTACCATAAATGGGTTGCATATTAAGCTGCACAACTAAAGAAACTCTGCTGGCCTATAAATTGAACTGTTGAGGCGCACCCCTACCCCTTGCTATACCTAATGCGTAGTAACAAAGAGGAGGTAGGTCCTTGACTGCTCACAAAAAATATGTTGACTTGATTGCCATTGTGTTTGTGAGTAGCTAGGACTTGGTTGGCTTAATTACGACAACTGTAAAAATAGCTTATCACTGGTAGATGGGACCGGTGTAATTCATTGAATTATTAGTTCAGTGATCGTAATCTACAGTAATAGTAATTGCTTTACACTAGGACATGGCAGTCACAGGGGACAGACACATGATACTAAGTTAGTCACTGCACCAACTTGTGTTTGTCCACTGTGATAGAAAATTTGGTATTATTCTTACCAAAGTATAAGCATGAAATATACGTAATGAGGATATGTAAATTCCAAACTCGTCAACATCTTTCACCATTAGCCACCATATTGGTGTTCTTACTTTGGGGTTTGTGTTACACCTGCTACTCTAGTACTAGTGTCCTTATTTAATTACAGATGCATGCAGCGTTACTTTCTCTTCGACTCTTCAAGCGAAGTTGTCAAAGGTGTATGGTAGAGCAATTGCATCATGATTCATGGTTGTCAAACAGTGTTGCTTCATGCACTGCAAAGAGAATGTATAAGTGTAATGTGAAGACACAGGCAGCAAAACCCATGCTTCCAGCCTATGCAGACTCAAAATCGCCTCTCCTTGTTCAAAAAATGATGCAGGAGGATTTTATGTTAATAGAAGACTTTGTGTGTGAAGAGGAGGAGAGACAGTTGCTGAAAGAGATTGAGCCTTATATGGCCAGATTGAGATACGAATACTCGCACTGGGACGATGTGAGTTACAGATCATGTTCTTGGGATAGCATTGTATATTAAAAATTTTATATCTCTAAACAATCAATGAGTTTGTTTGTCTAACCAAAAGTGACGTCAAATCCCGGCAAGGCGTAAGATGGTGAGCGATGAATGGGATTAGTCTATACTCATCTATCTGCACTGTACATGTACTATGTTCCTCATAATATGGAAACCTCCTTGAATCTTTTTAGGCTATAAATGGCTATCGTGAAACTGAAAAGTCCAGCTGGAATCCAGCAAACACTCACATAATATGTAGACTAAAAGAGAAAGCATTTACCAGTGTTGGTAAACCCACAGACTTTGTGCATGTGCTGGACCTGGAAAAGGGTGGTGTAATAAAACCTCATAAAGACAGCATTCGAGTATGTAAGGTACCTGCTAACCCTAACAATGGGCGTAGAAAGGGTTAGCTTTCCTATTTATCTTCTTCTGAGTTGACAACTCATATGACCTACTAAATGTTTCTCCTTCCATAAGTTTTCTTAGTACAATGGGTATTCAGTAGAGAGAAGATAACTCTTGGCTAAAGTTTATTATTACAATAGCATACTTGATTTTATGCAAGGAATTTATCTTTTGAGCAGACAGAGACCAATTCCCGACGACCTATTGTATATTACTTTACCAACTGCATGTACGTGTACTTATATTGTCACTGTTATATTACATTGCAGTTTTAGTCTCATGTAATGTGATGTATGTGTTGTATTCTAGTTCTGTGGAGATACGATTGCAGGCATATCTCTCTTGTCTCCAAGTGTAATGAGATTAGTTGCTATGGATGACAAAGAGACCTCAGTAGACGTTCTCCTTAAACCAAGATCCTTATATATAATGAGGTGGGTACATTTCCATATATGGACTAGTAAGCTAACATTCATATGAGCTATGTGTGCATCCCTAGGGCTGGACATAGCTTTATGTATGAAGGTAAGCAAGGTTAGAAAGCATATTTTTCTGCTTAGATATTCGTTACAAAATAATGTTGTGTGGGATCAATCGTATTACTGTGCATACACTAGGTCAATCGTATTACGGTGCATACACTAGGTCAATCATATTATAGTGCATACACTAGGCCAAACGTATTACAGTGCATACACTAGGTCAATCGTATTACAGTGCATACACTAGGTCAATTGTATTACAGGTCAATCGTATTACAGTGCATACAATAGGTCAATCGTATTACAGTACATGCACTAGGTCAATCGTATTACAGTGCATACACTAGGTCAATCGTATTACTGTGCATACACTAGGTCAATCGTATTACAGTGCATGCAATAGGTTAATTATTCTACGGTGCATACACTAGGCCAAGTGTATTAAGGTACATACACTAGGTCAGTTATTTCACAGTACATGCAATAGGTCAATCGTATTACAGTGCATACACAAGGTCAATCATTTTGTATAATTCTACATTTCTCTCATGGAATTATGCCACTCTACTTGGTTAACAAATCATCTGCTTATGTAAGTATTGATTTATTATCAGAAATTCGGCAAGATATAACTACACACATGAAATTCTGCACAACGACCACTCATACTTCAAGGGGAACCACGTAGAAAAAGATCGAAGAATATCAGTTATATGTAGAAACAATCCAACTGATGACTGTAAGTCATGACTCCTATAATAACTTCCATAATAATGTATATATTCATAACAATATTGTTATTGTATATTAATTTAATGTTTAAAATTACTTGAGCAATGTGATCATTTTCATGTTGATTTAAAATTCTATAAATAAATATATATTATATAATATATAAAATCTATATACATGGAATCATTATTGTTTTATCGATATAGACTAATATTTTTAGAATTGAATTATATATATAATAATGAGATGGCAGTCTGTACAAACTATAACCTAACGTACTTGAGTATAACAATACAATTTATGAAATTATCACAGTTACATTGAACGCCTTCCTGGAGCAGCATTTGGTAAAATAGTTGTTACGCTGTGGCAGCTTCAAGTGTTTTAAGCACGTGTTTGGCTTCAGTAGCCAAGATACCTTCTCCTCGTTCACGTTCTTTCAACATGCGGATGATTTTCTTTTCTGTAACCTGCAGTGCCCCAAAGGCTCTGATAACCTCGCGCCTCACGTTGTCACTTGGGTCCAACTCCAACATCTCTGTGAGAACCCGCAGAACTTTGGTCTGTTTAATCCCCAATGTCCCCTGAAATATAACTAAACTATAGACTCTATGAACAAAAAGGCATTTAGTCACTTTGCAATTTATATCCTTTTGTCACATATCCAAACAAACAAACATACATAACTGTCAACTTACCAGTGAGGTCACAGCATGAGCTCTTATAGTAGGGTCCAGATCGGAAAGTCTTTTTATAACAGTCTCTGCTGCCCGGGAGTACATATCCAACACTCCAAGGGTGTGTGCCGCTTCCATCCTCACCATCTACAAAATAAATATTACAACACTCATTTATGAGGACATGAGACTGTTTGGCACAGTCATGTCATAACTACAATATTTGAAAATGATGTCATGCATTTACTGTTACTGAAATAGCAAAGTAGAAAAGTTAAAATAACTCTTGCAGTGGAAGCTAATTTATTCAGAATTCCTACCTCTACTGAGTCGTCCCAGAGACGTCTCTCTAGGATAGAGTAAACCAATTCCTCCCCTTCTACTGTGCTGCAAGCATTCTTCCTTCCAAGATGCTGTAGAAGCTGAGCAGCTTCTCTTCTGTATCCCCATACTGGAGATTTGGTGAATTGCTTCAGTACTACTTCCACCAGGTTCCAGCTTGATTCATTGAATTGTTTTATTAATATCCTCAACGCCTATAGATAAACACAAGCATTCCTCATTACCAGGTATATCCCCCTGTATTGTTGGTCAGAAACATCGTGTATTGTTGGTCAGAAACATCGCATGGGCTTTGTTCAAAGTAGGTAATCATCAAAATTTAATATTATTTATGTAAATAATACACACCTCTGCTTTTTTATGAGTGTCATCTCCATTGTTTAAATAGTGCAGCATCTTGTCAACTGCACTAGAATTTTTGACACATATTTTACCGAAAGCAATTGATGCTTCAAAGGACACTAAATCATTAACATCCCTGTTCTTGCAGAGATGAGCCAACACTTGCACTAGTTCGTCAAAGGAAGGTATTTGCTAAAGTACAGAAAGAGCGTAGTTTGTTCATTATTCAGCATTCACATAATATATATTAACAAAAATAAAAGTAATGGATACAACATATGGGATACAGAATTCATACTTGTATATCATCAAGTATCACAGGATAATTAACAAACTTCTAGTCTCGACCTATATGTTGTAGGATACTTACTTTGTTTATAAAAGAAATGTCCTTGGCCTGACATAAAGTTTTTAGCATGTCAAGCCTCACCTCCTTGTTACCAACGATTAAATAGTCAACTAGTATCTGTAACAGCTCATCTTCCAGGCACCCTATTGTAATTATACTAGTATCATTAGTATGTACATGGCTATGATGTGATTATGGCCATGGTAGAGTGGATGCTGTTGCTGCCTTTATACTCGTATAAATGAGTAAACACTGCTCTTGAGTAATAATAACTTGTCATCACAAACCAGTATTTCACACCAGACAAGGGGAGACTACTTACCAAGTTTAATTAAAGCCTTTGCTGCCTCATATTGCACCCTTTCATCAGTATCCTGTATTATAGCATTCTTTAAAGCTTTATATACCTCAGAATCTGAGCACTCTAACATTCCAAGTTGCTGTAAAATAGGGGAACAGTTGACATCACTGCAATCTAACTAGTAATAGTTCTTACAAAAAACGCTGACATTATCACCAAGAAGATGTATTTAGCCAACAGTTACTATAAAAGAAAACATTTGTTGCATAATGTGCAGCAAAAGGTCTGAAGTTCAGCTACAGTCATAGTTAGTCCCTAACCAAAGAAGCAAAACATTTACCTTGGCAGCATCTTGTCTTTCCTCTGCATATGGTGATTTCAGGCTAGTTTCATAAAGGTACTACAAGTAAAACATGCAAAATATGGATATAGCATAACTACATTATTTTGTAAACCAAGCATGTCAAATTTTTAACTTCTCTTCTTTTGACTCATAAAATTGTTCTAAAATTGACCAAACAGCAGGGTTGATGGCTATGTTACAATAACACTGTAAACCTACCTGAACACGGTCCCACTTTAGCCCAACATGTCTTAATTGACTTTTGTCTGATTTAGCTAAAATAATGCAATGAAACAAAATTTTAACCAAACATGGATGACAAGGCAATACGAGGTTTGTAGAAACAATTTTGTACAGTATTCCACAATCCATCCTCTTGATGAGTAGTCAACTTTTAATCATATAACAAACTACATTTGTACATATTCTGGCAACCTAATATTACTAGCATCTGGCAAACCTTGGTGCTAAACTATTAATCATAATTAGAAGTTATCCTCTCTCAATTTGTTTTCTTGAAGGAGAAATTGAGAGTGGATAACTTCTAATTATGATCAAGCCTAGCAAGCTGAAGGCTGGGCTATTACACAGATGATAATATTGTAATATTAATCCAGTGAAGTTAGAGTAAGGTCACATGACAGAAGAATAAGAATTTCAGTCTCATATGAAATGGTTGCAGAGGAAAGGGAAATGTTGGACTAGGTTAAGGCAGTGTTGGAAGGGAAGTATGTATAGCTGGTGCTAATCAAGCTAAGGTTAATACACTTACTACCTACACTCTGAATAATGTAGATATACTGCGACATCATAAACTTGTATAATATTATACAAAGGGACACAGGTACACAGAATAGACTGGGGCCAGGTGGACTAAACAGAAATCTTAATTTTGCTACATTATGCAAGTGCTGAAACATGTACAGTACATGTGTATATAATAGACAGAATGAGTACAGTCGAAGGAGATTGTGCAAATTACCATCTTCACAATCTAATAATTGTGCATCACCTTCCGGTGAAACAGCATGGCTGCTGCCATCATCTTCTATCTCATCTATACATTTCATAAACAACAGTGTAGTCACCATAATACTCTTTATATGCTGTCTGGTTATAAATTAATAAATAATATGCTTTAATTTTACCCTTTACGTACATTGTTGATTTTTATAACACATTTTGTATGATTGCAGTTTTATCATTGCACTCATATAGAGCTAGTAATCCCAGATAGATGTTCTGAATGAAGAACGGCTATTTCTTTATAATGTGAATATAATACAGTCATGTAGAATACTAGTAAGCTTAGCTTAGTCAACTCACCTGTCTTAATAGCACCTAACGCAAATGCCATTTTGCTGGCACCTCTTAGTGATAGACTGCTTGTTCTACAATACAGTTACAATAGAGCAGCCTGTTGCAGATACAGAAACAAAAGAGCACAACTCCTTACGGTTATGTTAACATAATGGATAGCATTATATAAAAATGTGATGCTGATACTGAATTTTGCATCACATGGGCCTACAAGCCAATCATCAGCAATGTTCAGTAGTATCATAGATGATGGTACAAGTTGCTTGAACAAAAGACTAAAAATATTCAACATAGAATTTGGTGGCTTTAGTGACAACTGACAACAAAGTGCTGATTTTCATCTTGTACTTGACATATAAGACCCCCTCCATTATCACCTTGGTTTTGTCTGATCCATTAGTTTTCGTTGGTTAACTACCATCATGCGGGAATACAGTTCATCTTCTTTGCATGCTTTACATTTGCCGTTCCCTTTGCAGTAATGCATGTTCAGTTGCAGGAGAGTTGCAAGGTGCCTATTACGTTCAATTCTCTTCTGCGTCGTATAAAGTTGTCGTACTCTCTCAGCTCCGAATAAGTATTCAAACGCCTTAACTCGGTGCATGAGACTGCTATTTGCAGAAGACTTTTGTTGTTTTGCTTTCCATGCAACATAGCCACAAACTTTTAACTTCAAACATGGTTTCGACCCACACGTTTCACAGAAACTGCTGTCATGTATAATGACCTGCTTACTATGTGGATCAGCAGAAACAGATGCTGCAGTGTTATAACTTACGACATTTCTACCAGTTACTTCGTTTACTTGAATTATAATTGGGGAAAACTTGGGTAAATTATTTTTCCGAGCTGCACTAGGAAGAGTTCGCTTAATGAATGAAACAGATCTCGGTCGCTCAAAGTAAGCACTATCAGCACTTGTTGCAACGGGCTTTAAGGGCGGTATTGGTGGTAATATCTGTTTCTTGGAAAATATAGGTAACTGGTGACTTTTGTTCGGGTTCTTACCAACTTTTTCCTCTTTTTCTTTATCCCCTTCCCAGCCAAGTGATATCTTGTTTTTGGTAGTGTCCGATTTAGCAGTTACATGCTTTAAAAATAAATTCATTCGTGTCACAGTTTTCAATTGATGTTGACAAGGTTTACGATCACTAAGTACATTGTACATTTTCTTAGTTATATGAAATTTATTACGAACAATTTTGCTTGCGACGCGTTCCAAACGCCGTTTTATTCGACTCCATTCTTCGACAGGAAGTAGATGGGGTGGAGTTCGCTTCACTTTACATCGCCTATTTAAGCATCTCTTTTGCACTGTTGTTAGAAGATTTTCTGTAATCCAAGGTAGTATATACCCTGCACCATATGTGATAGCCTTAAGTTTCAACATTTTAGCATTTGTCTTTTTGCTTTGATTCTCTACTGAAGGAACTGAAGTTAGAGTAGAACGCTCCAATTTCCACTGCTTAATGACTTTTACTCGGTAGTCATTCCGAATTTTAATCTTTTCCAAGCTGTCCGCATACGTAACCTCATTTCTATGAAACAGCTGTTGGAACTCAAACTCCAAAAGAGACCCAACTCTATCAGATGAAGATTGTGAATGCCAGCCAATTTCTGGCATATGTGTAGAATCAATACTATCGACTTTATCTTTGAATTGAATTGGGCAACCAATCTCGCATGGCTTGTTAGACGCCCCACATACTACACATTTATTCATCATCTTTGTTAGCTCCAAGTTTACCTCTTTTTGAGCTGCTCTTCTCTTTATGTTTTCTTTCATTATATCAAAATCTATTAATGGTGTTCTCTGAAATTTGAGCCTCTCCTTGAGTTCTTTCTTCTTCTGATTAGACAGTCCAGAGCGATTGAACAGTGCATCAGCCATTTTTCTATTATTTCTGTTGAGCGCTGACGTTTACGAAACCTCTCTCAATCTAGTGCTACAACTGTGTTGAGCAAGTTCTAGCAAACTATGCTTTTTTTATTAAAGTTATTTCAACAATAGCATATTTTGTAGAATCATGTACATTTATGAAATGTAACAATGAGTTGACCTAACAAAGTGCAGTGTTATGGTAAAAATCTCCTTCAACTTTTCATGGTAAGCTAAAAAAAAATTTGTCAAATAATGTAACAGTACCAATATGTGTTGCACTAAATGTCGTAATAGTGATGGGAATACTACTACATACGTGTTAGTTGGAGCTAATGCTGGAGTGGATTGACCGACTGGCATAGCCTTAGTCTCTTCCTTGTATTCCTGATGTTTCCTAGCAGGAGTTCTGTAGATTATTAGTTTGGTGTCATTATAGAGTCGACCTTGCTTAACCATCCTTTCTGGTGCTGGCCTGCCGTCAGGGTCAGGAAATACAAATGATGCAATGTTTTGTGGGTAACATTTGTCACGATTCTAAAAATGAAAAATTACAAAGTATTTTCAAATTGAAATATTTCACCTTTAGGATTACTAAATTATGCCGTGTCATGTTATATTCAGAGATTATTATAGGTGCTCACTACAACATGTTGATTGGTGTAGGGACAAAAGGTTGCATAAATAAGTATGTCCTATTAATATACAGTGTATACTTAACTTAGTGTTAATATGAACATTTAACTAAGAACAACAAGACTCTACATAACTGAAAATGGGACTATGATGTTTGAAGATAGTTATTAAAATGATACATAAAACTGTTTATCAGTAATATGTCGCCCACAAATACCTGGTGGTTCTGTAAAACAATTCATTTACATGATGTATAAATTCATCAACAAAGGATATAAAAATGCTTATGCTACGATACAGTGCAAAATAATTTTATATTATTTGAAAAGGAGGTGTATTCAATTAACTCGTGCCGTAAATCATAAATACAACCACAACATCTTAACCCATAGATTTCATAATAATAATTTATCACCTTTGCACACATTGTACATGTACAATGTAGAAACTGTAAAATATCATCATATTATAACAAAAGATAATTATTATAGAAATAGAAGATGTGATAATATACACATAATTAGGCAAAAGAGCTTTTTACTGATAGGCATCGAAAGTCTTCCTTGATACATGTAGTACATGTATAAGGCATGAGCTCTTGAATTATATGCAGTAGAGTTGTCTTACCACACGGCTAATGGGCAGTGTCTTAGCCTTAGGAATTTCCTTAGAATAGTACTTGAGGTGTACCACTGGAGTGTATCTGTTCTGTGAATCCTCAGTCTGTTCTGGAAGAGCTGGCAGACTTGCAGTGGTCTACACAAATAGATGGAATAGTACACTTGGTGTCCAGTATTCATTCAACAACACTTACACATCATAATATGTGTTCAAGAGTGAATGGCCTACCACTCTGCATGTGCAGTTATTTCTTTACCCATTATCTTATTCGATTGAATAATTGTATCACATATGTGATTTTCACAGGATGAGGTAGGTAGTGCCGGAATGTTGTACTACGGGAGTATAGGAATGATGTACATCAGCATTAGACTTACAGAAACAGGCTGTCTTGATGATAATGTAGATCTGCCTACAGTTTTTGTCATTGATGAAAAGTCACGTTTAGCTAAAAAGAAAATCAGCAGAATGAATAGCACGTATTGAGTAGCATGTAATGAATAGCATGTAATGAATAGCACGTAATGAACAGCACGTAATGAATAGAACGTAATGAATAGCATGTAATGAATAGCATGTAATGAATAGCATGTAATGAATAGCACGTAATGAATAGCACGTAATGAATAGAACGTAATGAATAGCATGTAATGAATAGCATGTAATGAATAGAACGTAATGAATAGCATGTAATGAATAGCACGTAATGAATAGCATGTAATGAATAGCATGTAATGAATTTATTATATACAAAAAGTATGCAAGCCATGTCTGTCTGACAAATCTTTATTTAGCTCAGTAGCAATCACAAAAACAGATTTGCTTTGACTGAAGTGTATATAACTTACAAGCTCTAGTGAGCATACGACTCCCCATACTCTCTACTGAGTTTATGGCAGCTTCATACACCTTGTCCTGTATCTGTACTAACTGCTTACTCAGCCTGTCCAGTGCTTCACGCTAAACAACAGAGAAAGTTTAGCATTAGTTTACCTGAGATAAGCATGTACTGTATTATGCTGTATAGACTAGCAGTAGTATAGTAGCAATGAAAAGCCGTACATACACTGTAGCATTGTTGTACAAGAATACATGGATTTATAGTATGGTTCACAAAATCATTAGCAGAGTCATTAGGGAGAAGAATTTGTAATTACTGAAAGTGCTGGAGAGAGAGCTAATCTGTTAGGACTACTTATATTGTGTAAACTGCAGATCATGGAAGTATGAAATCATATTATTTAGCCAGCTGCACTCAAATAGAGCAAACCAAGTCACTTGCAGAAACATGATCTCATATACTTGTAACATGTACACCGCTGTGATGCTCTGAGTATAAAATGTAATGTGGCATAGAGTCGTAAGGCATTAATCATAATAATGGAGTCATCTTGCTATGCTCTCTCCTGGCTTTGTAAGAAAAGAGAGGACAAATTCAAACTATAATCAATGATTGTTGTGAGATACATTTACATGTACAATTAGACTGTAGTTCTCATAGCATTGTACTGAGATCACATATTATCAGACATGGGCACTCGAGTCATTTTACTCGACTCAAGTTAACTCGAGCAACAGCTTTTCATTACTTTTAATTGACTTGTGCTTTTGTACTGTGTGAAAGCTGGGAATTGACTTTTACTTCTACTCTCCTACAAAGCATGATGCTTGACTCTTACTTTACTCTAATCTCTCAGCTATCAATGATAATTCTATTGGTTTAGGTGTAATTATGTAATAAGTCTTGTCCACCATAGAGAAGCTGAGAGGCTTATAGATAAACAGACCTACCATTACAATAAGTGCAAATTTGAAATAGCCTTTGTTCCTCAGAACTACTTTAACTGACAGAAAATTGGATCTAACACTAAGTATTACCTATTGTGTGTTGTCACACTTGTATACATCAGAAATTTGTGTTCTACAAAATTCCCATTGGTATTCTCTTTGACATACCGCTGTACTTTTGACTCTACTCTGACTCTAGCATTTTGGCACTAGTTGCTTGACTCTTACTTTACTTTTCAAAATGGCTGTTTATTTACTCTTACTCTACTTTTGACTTGCTTCATCCGATGAGTTTACTCTAAATTACTTTTTATCAATTGGGAATGTATACTCTTACTTGACTCTTGACTTGAGTATTTGTCTGCTTTGCACATGTCTGCATATTATACAAATTTAGTTGAAGATGTTTTTGTGGGTGAATAGTTTAACGATAAAAAGCAGTACTAGAAGCATTTTTATTTATCTTTTATTTTATATTTTGCTCTCCTAATTAATCTAGTACTGTTCTTTATCACAAATATAAGTTGTGTTCCATAGCAGGAGGAGTGCTTAAAGCTAGGGGGCAATATGCAGTAGAAGTCATCAGCATAAAACATATTATATTATACATGTGCATGCTACATCTAAATGGGAATGATGCAGCAGTGGTTTCTCCATCGTAACTGACTATAACCTTATTTGGAAAAATATACGCCATAGCACAGGCTTTATGGTGGGGGAAAGACTATCAGTGGTAGCGTTGCAGCCTTGGTCTATTACATAACCAAAGTGCATAAATAGCTCTGCCTAAACACACTTCTTTTTACTGAGTGATTTCTCTTATAATACAATATACATGAATAACACATGTACATGCATAATGCAAACTGAAATGAAAGGATGGAACCAAGGCTTCTTCAACTGATATAAAATAACTTTGGTGTGAAAGGTTTAGCTAACGCTGTTACTTACAAACTTTCGCTTCTCTTGAATGTTTATTGGATTCTTTACAAGCATAATACGATATAATGATATCAGACGATATAATATGTTAACACAGAAGATGTGTGGCTATAATATCCAATTGTATATAACCATAGGGTATATCAATGTACACGACAGAGTCGGGCATGTACATGTATAATATTATACCTCTATATAAGAGTTATATATACTCTATTATACAATATATTATAATAAAGTATAATTATTGCACAAGAATAATATAATGTACAGTGTAGGTAAGTACTGTATATTATTTTTAAAAGTTGTAGCAGCAATCATAAAAGTAGTCCTGGAAATGTTAGCAAAATCTACTAGTAAGTACTGTAGATAAGTTAATATTCTCATTATGATCTTCACCCTCAATACAATTGGGTAGACTTTATAGGAGCGAAGTAAGAGTAGAGGATTAGACTAGGATCTAACTAGCTACATGTATAATTCTGTCTCAATGCTACGCTACACAGTAAACATACATTGTAGCAGAACATGCATAAGATATAGCACATTGCTCAGTATTGCTGTAACCCAGAATATGCAGTCATACCAATGCTAGTCCCTGCAGTTAAGAGAAATATGAATTAAATATTATACAGTAATATTGTATTCACCTTACGATTAAACTACACTCTATTGAAATAATGATTAATAAGGTTGACAGTGTTGGTACCCATATTGTTATAGAAATCTATAAGCGGGAATTCACACATTGTACCACCAATCAGAGAGAGATAATCCTGAAAGCAGCATGAGATAGTTGTAAATATATATATTTTTATACATCATGGAAACCATAGCAACCAGATAAGACACAAGTCGTGATAGTAAGGCGTGACTTACATTGATATCCATGTTATCTTCTTCCTCTCTCCACGGTAGTCGGTCATTTCTGTCAGCTGGTCCTGTAAGACAAATAAAGATGACATCAGGCACAACATAGTATATGTGAAATTTAAAGTTAATTTGTGAACACTAAAATATTGAAACAAGAGAATGGTCGTAACTCTCCAGGCATTTTACATGGACAACATACCTCTTTCTCAAAAACAGGAATTAACTTATGAATGAATCATGATATTAGTTATAAAATTTACTCGAAAAGTTTTGTTAATTGATAATTTACAGTAGTGTGTGGCAAGGGTTTCTGTTGATGCACTTTAACAGCAGGGAGGGCAGTTAGTACACTGACGTATTCACTTACGCCTGTCAACGTAGTTCCCAGGTATAGCGATGGCCACTTGGTGTAGAGAGTTAGGGTCCAGTTCACTGAGGTACGGTCTGAGTGCACTAAACTCTACACGGTGGTGCTCAGACTCCCAGTATTCCTCAGCCGGTGCATCATAAGCTTCTAGAATATTACAGGTTCCAGAATGTTGAAGAAATTTTACATTTTACGTCAACAATAATACACACATCTGCACATTATAAAGACGGTTAAATGTAAGACTATATATATGTACATGTACAGTATATGTACATGTACTGCACATGTACTGTACATGTACATGTATTTGTACAGTACATGTAAAGTATATGTACATGTAGATTATACTATAAAATGAAAGAAGTACCACTCAAACCACAAAGGATATCAAATACTACAAAGCAGGTAGTCTTGGCAGTATCTTGGATGTCCTGCACAGATGACAGATGTACTGTACTTTGACATGAGAATTTGCTATTCATGAAAATTACTATGTTGTCATATTAAATTGACTATTGAGACTATGATTTCGATTTTGAAGTTTTCCTCTCTTCTTTCAACTGGAAATATTATCAACAAAGAGAGGACAACTTGAAAATTAAAATACTAAGTCATGGACTAATTGTTGATAGAAAAGGAAAACTCAAATACAAACAAAACGAGCAACCTAAGCTAGACAGAGATCCACAGTTTATTGTCTAAAGAGAACAGGTCAGAGATTCACATGATGACACTAAGATGAGACAAGGTAGAGAGCATATAATAGCCTATGAGTTCCTGTGTAGTGAATTTGCATAAATTTTACACACATAAAACAGATTGGAAGTTTAAACCTTGTCTCAGCTTAGTAAATCACCATTATGCTCAAAGCAAGAGATGGGTGTGTTTTCTGTGCTGGGAGAGTATTATCCTTCATAGACATAGAAAGAGGTAGTATGGGTTGCACCACTGCTATACTATTACCAGGTGAGTGCATCGAGATGTCTATGCTCATGCTACTCAGACTACACCTGTCTGAGTAGTCAGCTGATACCAAGCCTACACCTTCTGTAGAGCAGGTAGAATCATTTACAACGTATATCAGTAAACCTTACAATGTATATCAGTAAACCTTACAATGTATATCAGTAAACCTTACAATGTATATCAGTAAACCTTACAATGTGTATCAGTAAACCTGACAACTTAAAAATATTTTTCATACAGTATATTTTACATTTTATCTAGAAATCATATAATTATATGGAATTATTATCTAATTCAAATATTCATAGAAATTTTGAGCTTGTCATTTTAACACACACATAACAAGTTCTTTACCTGATTATGAGAATAGTGTTAATTCCTATAACAACATGAGAAATGTTTGCACATAACTACGTAACTGCATGTACCTTTAGAAGTGGGAGGTGGTCTGTCCTCTGGGCTTTTCACAATGACTCTGCTGACCTCCCTTGAAGGTTGCAGATCTTCGGAATGTTTAGACTTAGGCCCACTCTTGGTCCTGTGGGACCGCCTCGTCCTTCTTGTTCCTTCATCCGTGACGTCGGTGAACAAACTGCTAACAGCTGAGACCTGGCTAATTGACTTGGCATCAATGTGAGATCCGTAGTCATGGCTAGAAGTTCCATCTTCATCAGAACCACCCTGGGTATACCAATATCACAAACTAACATGCATATAAATAAATACGTTCACTGTAATATACTAATAAAACATGAATATTGTATGCATAGGTTAACTGGATCCACACAAAATTACACATTACACATTTAGTCTTTGGGAGTTATTATGTTATTATTTACAATGTATTATAGTAAAACTATAATACCTTTAATATAATGAACTGCTTAGCACTGTGGACATGCCCATATGTGTAAATGTACATGTGTATAGCATAATAATAACACATGGTGTATAATTACACAGTTTTCCCAACATGAAAATAAGTCCAAAATGAAGGATTGTCTTTCCTTACTTTAGGTCCTCTTTAAGCTGGCCAGACCCTGGAATGAACCACCAAATGGGACATAGAGGAAAATCTGGGGGGTGGAAAAATTAAACGGCGGGCATATTTGAAAACGGGATAAAAAATAACTCCTAGGAGAAATATTTCTGCACATTTTTGTCCCATAGAATGCATTTTATAGCAGCATTTGTCCAGAAGGTACCGCTGGGTACCCTGTAATTGCTTTTTAATTGACCATGAATGTGTTCACTATATCACATAACTCACTTCACCAGATTGTCACACTTCAAGTTGGCAGCATTTTCATGATTATACATCAGTAGATACTGCTACTATGATTGGATAAACAACATTTTGCTTAGTTCAACCAACCAATGGAATGCAGCTACTAGGGTGTTGGAATATGGTGTTAATTCAAAGTTCTATTATTGCACAACTGTTTGTCTCTGTGCTTTTATGGCTTTGTGTCATAGCCATTCACATAGCATGATGTACTTGTAGTTTAGTTCATCCAGTGTTATTGGTATGTGTTAGTCAACAATAAATTCAGTTAGCTCTTGAACATCAAAACAACATAGGGTAGTACTGTACATGTAGGTTGAATTTTAATCAAATTGGTGGTAGTGGTACAGACTTGGATACTCATTACTAACCTAGCAAACCTCATATACAAAATACAGTGTTCGTATTTTTGCGCTACATTATTTTTGCCAAAATATACTAATTACCACTAGCCATCCATTATTTTCACAACAGTGCTCCATATAGTAACCATGCCTAAATTTGCTTGTTTAGTATTTGGATGCATGAATAATGACCAAAGATTGGGAAAGATAAAAAATGCTAAGTGCACTATCCAGAAAATTACTAATATAAAGTCTTTAAATGTTTTACATGTAGATATTTATCGAAAACTATTCCCATTTATTCAGTAGGCCATCTTGATTCTCTTTTTTCTTGATTCTCTTGTGGCGCCATTAATAATTTGCAAGGCCCATCAGTAAGCTCGTGGCGTAAGACAACCTATTAACAGGAATTTGCAACTGTTCAAGACAGGGCGTTTCGAAACCGGACAGTTCAACACTGGAAAGTTCGAAACCCCCTAATCTAAACACTCTGCCTTTATCAGCTAAACTAGTTTTCTAGTTTTGGCACTAGGTTGTGACAGCAAATATGGTGCTATGAATCGAGTATAAAGTTATGAAGGTTTGACCTCAATGACTTGGTAAACAGTTTGATTAGGATAACATCGAGATGCTCTCATCAGTCCTATAGACATAGAAGTAGGTTACTGAGACACCTGTGACCATCATTTGACCCTGTGTTTGACCAAAATAACTGTTTCTACTTTTGAGTTTACCATGGCTATCTAAATAATTGAGGTCAGCAATTGACTTGCTAGGACATTTGATTTCTACCAGTGCCCTTTCCCATGACAGCTGCACTCAATGATACCATCAGGTGATGTACCTAGATATGACATTTCCTCATCAATAAATAGGCCACAATCAGTAAAAACAACACCATTATACTTTTGCCAAAATTGTGCAACAAAATGCTCAGATGCCTCTTTCTCCAAATTTCTTCCCCTGATAATTTGAGGGAGATGACTTAAATTTGGGGCTTTAAAATTGATTGGGCAATATTAGCCATATCTGTATGTGGGTCAGTTTTCAATTTACACTGACCTCTGTATCATAAATGTAGTACATTACTCACATCATACAGTGCACTGCCTTCACCATTGACTCCTTCATATGGTGAGACATCAAGCAGTTGGTCAGAAGATTCTCTTCCATCACTTTCAAGAGGTTCTCTGAAACTAAGCTTGGATAGATTGGTCCGTTGGGGTTGATCGACCTGAAGCTGCTAATAAAACATTCTACTATTAGTTGGAATAATGAAAGATTTAACAGCTCAATAGAAAAATATAATTTCAGGAGAGAGAAGACAACTTTAGGTGACTCACTAAAGTAGTAGAAGGTTGATGCCCAGGTGCAGCAACATCCGAAAGAACTAGGCGATTCCCTGATTGGTTAGCACCAATAATTTTCTCTTCTGGCAGCGCCCCGTTCATACTAAGATGACTCAGACTAACAGCAGTTCCAGCTACAAAAGCCAATTAGCATGCTGATAGTGTTATACATGTATCAACCATGTCTAGTGAAAACCGGTGACAAAACCATTATCACATATGCATGATCTCCCATGTACTCAGCAATGATTTTATGAAAAAAAATACGAACATGGCCAGCATGGGTAAGAGCTACATTTCGTCCTACTGCATATACTGTCTGGTATGACTAGAATGGTCTACTTATCCACCTGTATTCAATCTGCCATTTGATTCGCCGGTCTGCAGCCGGCTAATGTCAGCTGGAAAGCTACTCATCACAGATTTGTTGTTAGCAGAGTTGTTTCTCATGTCTGAATATCTGTTACCAAAGCCAATTTCTGAACCAACACCATTTTCAGTGTCTTCCTGCAAAAGCATGAATATAAGTAGTAAAAGCCAAATTGATTTCCAAATTTTACATTCACAATTTACTTTATCTATCCTTCTAAAGATATGATGGGTAAACCGTTATATACAATACTTACTTTTCTAGCAGGAGAATGCTGGATAATAATTTCTTCCAATTTATTTTCTAGCCATTGAACCCGTTTCCTCCGCTTGTTTATTAGTTGACTCTCTGCACCATTTTCTACAGATTTGAGCAAATCCTTACGAGCGTAAGTTAACTCCTTGTTTATTTTGCCACAAATCTAAAATAAATTTGGTAAACTTTTGATTGGCTAAAATATCTTGCAGCATATTGTGGTGAAACAGCCTCCGTGGTAATGGCACCTAGGCCAGCCACACTGACAATATCATTAGCTGACAATTAACCCTATTAATATACTGTTATTCACATATCCATGCATTGTCTGTCTATTATTATCTATGCATTCAATACCCTATTATCCACTGGTGTCTTATATACATGTCTGTATTAGCAATCAAGTCTTGGAATTACTCTCTATTGCAACTTGGTTTTTCCCACATTTATACTTATTTAGTAATTGCCTATCCTTACTTGATTGCATATTGTTAGAGTCTTTTTGCCACTTTATACTGTAACTACATGGCCGACCTTATGGATTTAGCTCATATTTACACACGACATGTTTTTACCTATTGTAAGCACTTTTTGTGCCATGGCCGACCTTTTCATATGGTCAGGTCGGGCGGAACCAGACATATTGTTGCGTAAGTTCCGGAGCCAACCCCCTGTCGGCCGCCCGATACCATGTCGTACCATTTTTACCGGAAGTTTGTTATGTATATAAGGCAGAGCATTTTCTATTGTGAATCAGTTGTTGATTGCGCTTGAATAAAGCAACATCTCCTAACTCAACCTACAGAGGCTTACTCTTTAGGCGGGTAACTCCACCTGAGAATCCTTTGGATTCAGTACGGCTCGAGTTCACCTCATCCTAGGCTAAGCATATCTCTATCCACCCCTTAGGCTTAGGCCGATCCCGGGTTCTAAATGAACCTAGCGTCGGACTTAGGTTCTCAAGGTTAGCTCTTCTTCACTACACTCCCTTGGAGTATAAACTCTACTAGACCTACGTCGGTCCTGAGCTCCAATGAGTCTTGGCATCGGCCTACATCTAAGATAATCTACAATCTACACTAATAAGAGCACCTATAACTGTTCACTCTTTTATGTAATGAGCAGAAGGTACACTTGGTCGGCCTCTACCACCTTCCAAGCCCTTCACATACGTGTAGCCCTCGGCTCTCGTATGATCTAGCACTCAAAAACATTACAATATGCCATGTACAGATCCGTATATTCATTTCTTCTATTATCTACATTGTACAAATATAGATTTTTACCTGTAATATGATAATCATTTCATCTGCTTTGACCTTGAGATCCTCTACCCGTGTAGTATGAAACTGTAAGGAGTCTGGTTTGGCAGATTTAAGGTCAGTCAGAGCTGAACGAAGCTGCTCTTGAAATAATACTACATTCTTTCTCTGTTCTGCCATGTACAGATCTGAGCGGTAGCATATTTTCACTCTTTCCTTTAGAGATTTTCCACTACTAATAGGAGCAGGTTTCTCAGTGAGTCCTTCAATATTTGGCAGTTTATTATATTTTTTGACCTTCATTTTATATGGTAAACAAGCTGCCTTGTGCCAAACTCCTCCTCAAGGCATGTCTCCTACAATAACGAATTAGTCTTTATTCACAACTGTGGCCAGTCCTGCATGTATTTTCAACCTTATGTTAAGAAATAAAGTGAGTCAGCTTCATCCCAAGACAGCCTAAAACCGGAATACCTCTTCAGATTCACTTCACATAACGTTCCCGGCAAATTCGTCCATAAGATACCGGCTGACATTACAAATATGAAAGTTGAAAGCAACACTCTACTGTAATCAACTAGCTAACTACAATTAGCAATTGCTTCTGACCTCCGTTCTGATAAATGCAACAAAAGCTTTTTTGTAAACAGGATAAGACTATAAAAAAAAGTTCTAGCAAGAATCATATATTAATATAAGTTTTATATTTACAATAGGAGAGCATAACACTATGGACTATCCACTGTTTCTATGGTAATATAATCCTACGGATACTTCAAGCAATCCCCAAATGACAGGTGGCACTAACCTGTACAGATCAACTTTTAATAATTCCTAAACTAATACATGAAATACTGTCCCAACTTATGTTGTCCACTGTCCCATATGAGGCACGCCCCTTCCATCCCCTAGATGGTCTAGCGTGACAACGAACTCCATGTAAGTCCATGTAAGTCCATATAAGTCCATGTAAGTCCATATAAGTCCATGTAAGGCAATTTTAATACTTATATTAATATATATTAAGACTTACAATTATCATTATAAAATAGTAATTACAATATTAATAATGAATAAATATTGAATTATTGATTGATATACAATATGAATATATAAAATAATTATAGATTTATAGCGTAACTAACTAGTACCACGGAATATGAATTGAATTGTGGATATAAGTACTTTCTTTCTTTTTTACTCCTAGACACTGTGATGATACACAAACTAAATAAAATCGTGTTTTTATGACAGGTGGGTGGAAGTCGAAGTTGGTTTCCCCATAGAGTTGACAATCATTGCTATGAGCAGAGCCGTTTATTGGGAATAAATAATGGCTCTGGCAATGGGTTCCCCACAGAAGTATATTTCAGTACAGTGAAGGTTTCATATATCTGCAGGACCCTGAAACCTGATCCTGGTCCTAGGCCTGGTAGGTGCGACTGATCGAACCAGCGTGACGTATATCCTATTTAAAAGGCTAAAGTGCATTTTTCCTATTCGAAGATAATAATATTATTATTATTATTATTCGAATACTACACGTGTAAAAGCAACACATGATAATATTATTATACTTGTATTTCAACTCACATAATTATTCAAATGTAGGATGGGGTACTATTACCTTACTATATTTTTGCGGTGCAAGTTTATGTACTAATACTATGCAGTGTTATCAACATGTATTATTATAAAACAGCATTAGATTGGCGTTTGTGCATTAGACACTCACCAAAGCAGTGGAATAGCAGGAAGTGTATTTTTTTATTCTGAATAGTAGTCTACAGCAATTCACTTTTAGGTTGCACCCTCCAGTGTTATCACTTTATTATTATCCAACCTGCACTGACCGTTACCAGTCACAGTACATTGTGATTATTATTCAGTAATAAGAACAAAATAGTGGATGATGTAAAACAATTTATTAAAACCTGCTATTCATGTTAACAACAAATTCTGAACATCAAATCATCAGATTGCAAAACAGTGTAATCATTTATATCAGGTAATAATTATAGCTTTGACCTACACTAAAACAGGAAAATATAACGACTGATAAACTTCTTGGTAAAATACAAAATATCAAAAACAGTCTTGTAATTTCATCGAGGTCACAAATCCAAAAAGATTCTTCAGTTTTATTGCTCTTGAACCATAAAAAACAATTCAAATGGGTACATGAAAACTGTAAATTTATTGAATTGAAGAATAAAATAAAATATATAGCTTGAATGTCACTCTTCCTTAAAGGAAGGTACGCCAATTATAAAGTATGAATACATCAACAAGCGTACCTTATGTTCATAAATGATAACAAATGCAGAACATCTATACAACTTAGAAAGTATTGTGAAAAAAATCTAGAAGTTAATTTAGCAGGTCAAAATTTTAGAGAGCAATTGTTGCACTATGTTAGTAAACACTCATCAGCTGTTCAAAGAAAATGCCTCAATCTGAGACCTTAGAGCAAATATAATGTTGTCCAAAAAGTTTCGACCCAGGGTCATGTTGTATTGAATTACATTTGCTACTCCATTCACTCAAATGTACTATGTACTCGTATGTTTAGACTCACAGCCTTTGAAAAAGAAGTTACACTACTTCGTAGACACTGAGATAGAAGATAGTCGCTTCTTTACTGCTTTCTGCTTTTTCTCATCTACAAAATATTTGAATGTATTGTACATGTACATACATGTAACACTGTGAATGTGGTAGTGAAAAGCACTATATGCAAGCTCATTGTAGTCAGCAGTTACATGTAATTTATTTCCACTCATTTACTGTATATCATAGTCACGGTATAGAAATAATATCTTGCAGGTAATTTTTGACATTGAATATCT
Organism: Bugulina stolonifera; assembly: GCA_935421135.1. Classification (NCBI taxonomy): domain Eukaryota; kingdom Metazoa; phylum Bryozoa; class Gymnolaemata; order Cheilostomatida; family Bugulidae; genus Bugulina; species Bugulina stolonifera. The sequence goes on from OW285187.1 coordinate 33,557,569, forward strand.
CGGGTACTGGCAGGTTCAGAGGTCATTGGTTTAAATGAAGCAAGTGAACTGATTAGCGTCCTAATATTTACATGTGCAAGGAATATTGAATTGCAAAGAAAGCCATTACCAACCCATATGCTAAAATTCCTCATACGTTCAACTCCCTGAAATACCACAGATGATTGAAGGGAGGTGGTGAGGTAATCAGGTCGAGGTTTTCTACATAATTTAAAAGGAAGTACATTTATATTTCTACACTCACCTTATTGACCACCAGATCATTCTGCCGCACAAAGTTCCTTCATACCTATTGATGATTTGCACAATGTCATCATTGAGAGATGACAAGGTCTGGTTGAGAGGTATTAATTGAGATACACTGCTTGTGATCTTCTGGTTCTGCTGAACATATGATAGCAAGCTTGGTGTAACCTTTCTGTGAGACAGATCCTTGGTAATACATGTATCTTTATATAGTAAAACATGATTGTCCGTGGACTTTGAGACATCCATATCGATAGTATCTTCAGGTAGTGGTACAGGAAGTCCAGAGTTATTTTGTTCCACTGTGAGTCTAAATATGCATTGAGAACCTCAGAATTACAAAGATGCATCACTGAAAACATATGCTATGAAAAACAAGGGCAATAGAGAACATGCATATCTAGAGTCACTGCATTCTGACCTGATATTCTTATTTTAAACTCACTAGCCGAATCTTCAGTTATACTCAATGTTATCTAAGCACCTCTTCATCAACGCTGGTAGTCGGTCTTGGAGGAACTTGGGAATCTTGGGATCATAAGATCGAGAAAGTGTAGATATTGTGATGTTCAGCTGTGCATATCTGTAAGATTAATCATGGTTGATTTGATTTTAGAATGATGAAAATCTAATGCAAGAAACGAGTGCAGCGTACATATCTGTTTTTGGAGGCATTTAGAAAAAAAGCATACAGAACATAAACGCTACCCACCATCCAAGAAAACATCGAGCAAATGAGAACATATTATATTATGCATTTTATAATATATTAATATTGTGAAAATTGAGCAAAGAGGTTCAACCTGATATCATAAAACATAAAATGAAATCCACAAGAACATTTTGCAAATATCTTTGTTTGTGTGCTAGACAGTGTATCCAGTAACAAAATATACAGTGCAAGTACAGGCAATCTACAGATGTAGCACTTACCTTCTGTATAAGAATGGACAGTTTGTTCGTCGTTCTGTCACCCAAGAAGTTTTTCACTCCATTCATCCACTCAATGCCATTGTTGATATTTATCTTCAAGAGATGACAAGGATGGTAAAAGTTTGCTCATTTCCAACAACATCACATTGGTAAAAAAAGAGTTGAATGCTGTTCCTTATATACACACCATTGTAGACACAAAACTCACGTTCACAAAACTCACCTCCTACACAGCCATGCAACTAGTGCCTCTAACATTACCAAACTTGCAGTTTAATTCTATATACCTTAAAATCTGTAAATCGAAGTAGTTTGGTTCTCACTGGGCACCCGGCTTTGATTGATGGTTGTAGAAGCTGCCTCTGCCTGACTACTGCGTGATTATCCTTCTGCAACTCCTGCATTTGCAGAGTAAATAAAAGGAAGTCAATTTTAAACACATCAACACAATATTATAACAAAGTTATATGAACCGAGTGACTAAAATTCTGTTTCGCACTTTTACCTTATGGAAATCTGGGTATTAGAATTCTAATATTTATAGCTTTTTTGCAGCTACGTTCAAATTACAAGTTAGTAACAATATAAATCTACCAACATAAAGGAGTTGAGGCTAAAAATAAAATGATACATTGACGACTAACTCAGTTTTAAAATTTGAAAAAAATTAAAAAAAATATGCAACATACATACTTTCTTCTTTTGGTAGGTAGCCTTAGATCTTAAATGGTGACCTTGTCCATGTCGATAGTCTAAAAACTTTAAACCATGAGCCATGCAAAAGTAGTTCTCCTTCTCAATCTTCACTCTCTTACCGTCCCACATATTGCATCCTGTAAATGAGTATAAAGTGAATAAAGACATGTACTTGTACAATTCTATATTACATGTAATTTAATTGTTTTAAATACATGTAGGCCTACATGGACTTATATAAAATACTATAAAGACATTAGTGTAGTGACTAAATAATTGTTATAGTGTGGTACGGACTTGCATATTATGTAGACCTACATGTACATCATACAGTATAATAATACACAAATATAATACATGAAAATAATGTTTCCTAAATGAAACCTAGAGGAAACAGAGCAAATCTCTTATAGTAATAACGCTGATCACTGAGAAATAAACTACTAAAGTGTAGCGTTATTCACATATAAGGAGCACAATTTCTTGCTTCAGTTGTCTGTAGGCTGCTGTTCAATAAAGTAATCTTACTGTACTAAATGATACAGTCTCTAACTGTTAACTGCAAACAGCAAAGTATCAGGCAATTTCCTGTGGCATTGGGTCTTCCCAGGTACAGTCACACTACTGCTACCAAGACACAGCAGTCCAACCATTCCCCACAGCTTTGCAGAGACCACTTCGGCTAGCCCAGCCTAGCTATAGAGGTAGCACCCACACCACAGAGTCTTGCCAAACTCAGACTTCAACGGTTACTACGGGGATGGGGGTTGTTGTCACACTTTTCTCCCTGTGTTCAATTGGACTTTCCCCTTGATGTTAGGCGCCTTAGTTACCCAGTTGGACACAACTTTATTATCCCAATATAAGTCAACGTGAATATTGAATTTTATTACTTGTTACAACGAAGTTATTAGAAAGCAAGTAAAGTGTATATACATTCTACATAATTTATATACAATGTATGTAGACTACACCTTGCTTGCTTTCTAATAACCTTGTTTTAACAATCAAATGAAGTTTTGTTACATTTTTCCTGATCAACTCCACTTTGTAGTCACTTACACTTATATGTAGGCCTATAAATAATAATTTATACAATAATTAGAATATCAATAATAAACAATATAAAACAATAAAATATAAATATAAAAATATAATAATAATAAATTTATGATAATAATAATTATTATCATAAATTTAAAATTATATTTAGGCCTATTTCTATCAATTATTTTATAATTAGGCCTATGGCCTAGATACAAAATAGTATAAATAATAATCATAATCATAATGATGATGGTTTTTTAATCCAAAGGTCAGGTGCTTAAGACTGGAATTATATTAATATAATATATATAATTACTATTATCTATGCTGAACTGAATTCACAATCAGCCTTGAGCTGTGGATTGAATCTAAGATCAAAATATAATTCCAGTCTTAAGCAGGTTTTAGATTAGGAAAATCAAAATAAAAGTTATTTTATTAAAGAAAAGTATTAGCATTAATATTAAGTAGTATAAGTATTAGGACATTATGATTATTAGTAGTATAGAATAGTATTTACTAAATATAACTATTAGGCTACTAAATAATTTAGTAGCCTAATAGTTATAGTATAGAAATATTTTAATTAGTTAGTATTGGTACATGTATAACTGTGCTTGCCTAAAATCTTTATGATTATGGTTAGCTTTTCCAGTCATCCTTGAGTGATGTAAAATATTAGAGTTATAATACATTGTCATGTTACACATATTTTTACATTAACAGTATTTTACATGACTATCCTTGTACTTGGCACGTGAGCATGGCAAACTACGGATTCAGGAAACTAGTCCTGGACTTTATGGGTCGCACTCACTAGATCCAGGACCAGGTTTCAGGGTCCTGCAGATATATGAAACCTACAGTGAAAGATAATCTTTGGTTTCCTCGGTGATTAGTTAGCGATCCAAACTGTTATTTATATATTGAACTATTTTAATTACTTAAAGATAGTAAATAACGCAAAGCGGTAAAGTGTATCTCGAACGCTAAGGCTTATTACAAATACCTCTACCTTCTTTATTGGCAAACAAGTATAATAGTTGGTTTTTAACAAACAAATGGTCAACGCTGCTTTCATTCCCAGAATACCATTGATATCCGTCCTTTTCAACGTTAGCCTAGGTGGGTAACTATCGCAAATTTTACGCTCTTGCGTTAATCTTTGAACATCTTTCCCAAGAATGGTGAATGGTTCAATATCTTAACCTTGTTAAAGACTGTGTGAACTCTCTTGACAGCTGCAGTACCTAAATCGATTGAATAGATTTGTAATTTTTTAATACAAGTATCAAGTAACAAAATTAAAAAAGAGCTTCCTTCTGTTTCTCCAGACAGACGTTGCCGTGGAAAGCATACAATAAATTGAAACGAAACAATGTCGCATCTAATTCTGAACCCTTTTAAGTTGCATTTGAATGTTGCTCTATGTAGTATGTGTGGTTTCTGAGCAACTTTGTACCCACCTTGTACTCAGAAGTGTGCCGAGGCGCACGCTCTGCTAAAGTTTTATATTTAGCATATTAAAATAAAAACTATATCAGTATATGAATGTTCTTGCTTTTAGACACTGACGAAGCCATCAAAATGGTGCGCATGAACGTTCTTGCCGATGCACTCAAAAGCATTTCCAATGCTGAAAAGAGAGGGAAGCGCCAAGTACTACTTCGACCCTGCTCCAAAGTTATTGTCAGATTCTTGAAGGTTATGATGAAGCATGGTAAGGGCACTTTGTCAGGGTTGGCAAATTTAAAGCCAGCAAATATCGGTAGCACTTGAAGCAACCGTCCTGGCAAAAACCCATCATCACTAGAAGCAAGTAAATAATACTTATAAATAAATGATGCATTTAATATTTATAATGGCATGAACAGTTTCATCTGGTCTCCTTGGTCTTCCAACAAATTGCACCATTCGTTCAGGACTTCCTTCAAAAGCAACTGCTACATAATAATCAATGTAGTGGTCCGTCAAAAAGGGATAGATAAAATAAGCTCGGAAAGTGTGTTCAAGACTTGTAGTTAATCTTGGGCTCAATCCACCAAGCCACATTAAATCCATCATTGACAGACGTGCTATAGTTTTTGTACTTTCAATTCTTCATATTGCAATTTTAACGGTCATAGTATATTGGGGATTCTTTGCAATAGATTCATTGGGTCTACTACTTTTCAATTGTTTGGATTCAGTATGTTTACCTATGTTGATGTTGTCTTTTAGGTTACATTGGTGAATTTGAGATTGTTGATGATCATAGATCAGGAAAGATAGTAGTCAATTTAACTGGAAGGTTGAACAAGGTGAGTTCAGAGAGTCATGTGAGTGCAGAACCTTCCAATAATTTCCTTCAAAAGCAACTGCTACATAACCCTAGTGTATCGGTCCGTCAAAAAAGGATAGATCAAATGAGCTCGGAAAGTGTGTTTGGGATGTATATTTGGTCCCCAGCTCAATCCACCAAGCCATATTAAACAGTTATACTTAAGCAGGTGTTTTTTTAGCTCATTCTTAGGAGCATTCATTATTTTGTCTTGTTTGTTTTAGTGTGGAGTCATTAGCCCAAGATATGATGTTGGCATCAGTGATATCGAGACTTGGACCAACAACCTCCTACCATCTCGTCAGTTCGGGTGTGTACTTTTATTTTGCACCACTATTTTGTTATTTGATAGGTTAATGGTTTTATAAGTTTCTTCCATAAACTTTTTGGTCAGTTGTAAGGTGTACAAACTTTGTGTTTAAACCCATATGGCATTTGAAAATAACTAATTGTACCCTTGTCCAATTGGTATGGTTGTCTTCTGGTTGTTGTAGATATGTTGTGATGACCACATCCCAAGGAATTATGGACCATGAAGAAGCTAAGAGGAAACATCTTGGTGGAAAAATTCTTGGATTTTTCTTTTAAAAGAATAAATCATTGACTACACAATGTTTCACATCCACTGTTTATTGTTTTATTTAACTATTAAGGTTTGACAAGCAAGAAATTGATTGCATCGTGATGCAATGGCAATATAAAAAAGATTAGCAGCTTGTGGCAACATTGTGTAAAATAAAAAATAAGCAAATTAGTATTTGTGTACAAAATGATAGATATAATTTAGGATTTATTGATTCTATCTTTGCTGTACCTGTACAGTCCAAATGCAATGCCTAGAGCCAGAGAAAGGGCAGCTGCTACCTTTAGCCACCCCATAGTGCTGTCTGACTTGATTAGGGATGTGTGCCTGTAACAAGAAAAAATAATCTTGGCGTGTGGTGCTATGGGGTCTGCCTGCTGGCAGGAAACATTGTTCTTGGCTAGAGGGTTGGGAGCCAGGAGCAGACAATTGCAGTGTCCCACAACACCAAGTAGCAGTGCAGTTATGCTGGGACACTGGTTTGCAGAAAGAAATACAAAAACAGAATACATGTATATCTATGGACCATTCCTTGCAACATCAATTAAATTAGTTCAGTCTACTCTACATGACAACACCACCATCACATGGTGCACAGCACTCATAATATTGACCTGCCGAGTTGAGCTTGTAGCCATCGAATTCCCCATTCTCGAGTAAGCAAATAATTTACTTCCCTGTAACACAATACATGTCAGCTGTACGCAATCACAGATTGACGCATATTTGTGAAGGGTGTGCATATGTTACTATGTTAGGTGTAGCCTACTTACGCTGTTAGGTGCAGTAGTGGAGAAATTTGGATAACCTTAGTTCCTTGTTTGGGGTTTGGGGTAAGGGCGGTCAACCAGCAAAATATAGAGAAGACAACTTCTCTTGCTTCATTTTTGGTGAAGAACAAAGGCTATCTCAAATTTCTCCACTTCTGCACCTAACTCTACTTACGGGTGAGCTGCCATTGTAGCGAGTGTTGTGTAGAGTTGGGATGGTGTAGTATCCATTGCACTGTAGAATTGTGGTGGGGCTAAGTTGTTCACTTTACAGAACTCTTCTGGGCTAACTTCACAGTTCTGCTGCACATGTGTTTGCTCAGCCTTACAAGCAATCATTAGTAGAGGAATGTCACTTCCTTTGAAATGTTTCTAAAAAGTAAATTATCACACATACATGCACAAGTAAGATGGAATGCAGATAGCTGTATGTACAATGACAATACGAAGCATATTATTATACTTACCGCGTATGTAGTAGCGCAGAACCTAAACGACTCTGGGTTGGAGGCATCGTACACTAAACATGCTACATCACATTCCAAGTCTCCGGGATTAAGCAATTCGGTTATTTCGGCATCAATTTCTCTCATCTGTGAAAACAATAAAATGCACATCACCATAATAATTTAAGACACTGGGTACAGTACGTTTGTTTGTTTGTTCAATGTGCACAACATAAATTGCAGCACAATACATCGCAATTCTGTATAGCATTATTCCATACAAAACGCAGTGCCCCCAATTTTACCATAGGATATCCTTTCTGATAATAAGAGGTGTGTATTTCAACTATGATATACCATGAGCACTCAAAATTACTGCGAACAACAAGAAGTTGTCCTCTCCCATTTTGATCAACTGGGAGTGGACAACTCCTGATTTTTATCAGCAGCATATGAGCATTATTATAGTAGAGTGCAGCTCCATTGTCTGTTCCAAAAACAGACCTCAGATCAGAAACATATTTGTTTGGGCATCTTATAAGCAAGTTCTCATCTCCCAAGGAGCATTCGCTTACCAGGAGATATTTTTCAGTGGCATACACTTTAACAGGGTTGACAGTATAGGCACTTGTCGGCCGAGTGTTATTTGACTCCAAAGATTTCATGCTCCTTCCTAGTAGACCTTGTAAGAAATGTGTCTGTAAAACAACATAGAGACTAACTAGTACTACAGCAATGGTTCTATTTACCAATATTGGAATCAATGGAAAAGATCCAATGAATATTAACCAAAAACCTCACTCACCTTGCCTACTCCTTTGGGTCCAATAACATGACATAGGAAGACATTTCTATTTGTTTGTTTCTTTGCTCTGTCCACACTTTTATTCCTTGTGACAGAAATAGCTGTTCGCTGTGTGTCATGTTCAAACAGGTACCCTAGATATGCCAAGTACTCCAGAGCTCTTTCTTTATCCAGATATGCTGTCAGCCTACGAGGTATCAGCATTCACATTAACTGGTGGTAGTAGATGAAGCTATTTAATCCATTGAAAACTACAGCTATGAAACTCAACGTAAGCTCAGTACCAACATCACACTGCGACTGTAGTGAGAGAAATTTAGTACATTTACAAGAACAAACTGTACCAATTAATCACTACTTGGGTTATAAGAACTACAATATCATTTAGTAGAACAAAGACAGTACAACTCGGTATTGTGGAGATAAAAGCCCTGACAACACTGCTAATATAAAGTACACAAGGCAACACTCACGTCCACTGAGCCAAGTAACCAGTGTTGGTAATCCAGTTATTCTTGTTGGTCTGTACAGTACTGAGTACATCGTCTCCCCACGGCAAGAAAGGGCAGGTGGAGAAAAGTTGCTGCAGCTCTGTGGGTGACAAACAGCCATCTCTGTCCTTCAAAGCATGTACACACATACACATATTACATCAGGGTACACACATACAGCACATGTATTACATCAGGATACACACATACAGCACACGTATTACATCAGGGTACACACATACAGCACATGTACTACATCAGGATACACACATACAGCACATGTATTACATCAGGGTACACACATACAGGTATTACATCAGGGTAAACAGGAGCGGGCTAATGGCATATCAAGTGAATAGGAACTAACAATTATTTGACTTTACCTTGTCATATTTTTCAAACAAAGTCTGTAAGAACTGGTATCCGAGGTGGGTTAGCTCAGTGGTACATCCAGGCTCAACATGTAACCTGAATTAGTATAATGGCAATAAATAAGTATATACACTACATGTACATGAAAGTAGTCACACCATTAGATTAAACTCAAGTTATCAATCCTGAATTTGACTGTGATAACAGTCACCAAAACAATACATTGTTGGTACATTGCTAGTCGTCGTCTAAAAAGCAGAATTGGAAGCCTACTCAGCTACAAGTCCACGCCTGGAATATAAATAGTCTTTGGTGAACTACAAATCTATACCTGGGATATAAATAGTCTTTGGTGAGTTGTAAAGAGTCATCGTAGCCAAACTTGCGGAGTACTGTCCAGGTGGTCTCGTGTCTACCTCGCTGGATGAAGAGTAGATGTAAAGTGAGGAAGCCCTCAAGAGATAGTCCATTATTGACGACTCCATTAGCACAGTACTTCCTCACGATCCCCTTCACATCTTGCAGTGACTCGGCCACTAGTGGAGCATTGAAGCACTTTTTCTAATATAAAGATAATATCAAGCATGTAGTCCATATTTATTACCAGCTGATGGGATGTTATATAACACTAATGTACAAAAGTTTAAACCAAGTATACACTTACCTGGAAGTTGTTTAGTTCATAGTCATTCAGAATGCCATCATTATCAGCATCACATATCTAAAACAGGGTAACAACCTTATTATACCATAGGCATGCAGTTATAACCGTTTAATGGCTGGCAAATACCTGGAATTATTGCCTGAAATCAGTAACGTCTGCTGATCTCACCGATGAAAAGCTGCACACAATGTAAGTTTGTCAACTATTCCTCACCAATAACACATTAGTTTAAGACAAAAACAAATAGACCACATTATGTTGCGAGTCAAATAACAAATAATTTAGTTGGATGGACATGTTTAGAACCCATCTTGTAGTTCACATCACAATACTACTACTACTGCTGCTACTACTACTAACGCACTAAATAGACTAGATACCCATATAAAGAAATACAGATAACATGGTGTGACTTACAGTAAATATTCTCTCAATGGCTGCTTTACACACTGACTGAAGCTCTTTAGTGTCTGCATCAAACAGGGGTGCTGTTGGATGAAGTACTGCCTTCTGGGCATAGTAAAACATCTCACTGATATTCTTCATGGTCCTCGCTGAACACTATAAATTCAATCATTCATCAGACAGCATATACTATGATATCCACTATCATGGCAGCTGTACAAGCTTTCAAATGAGTATAATATACTTGTACACTATATTTATTAGGAATTATAAAATAATATTAAAATGTAAATACACAAACCACATAATAAAGGCGCATGCACTTATTTACCACTAGCACTCACCTCTACACAAGTTTCTACTTCTATGTATTTATTCATAGCATCAACAGCAGTCTACAAGTGTACACAAAGTATTAGTAGCATACAAAAACACTAGACAAGTATCAAATACTAGAAATTTTGTACTTGTCCTTTGCATCACTGTTGTAATGTGCCATCTCCTCCTTACGCTGAATATATTGATCTATTGAACGGCTAATTCTAACATCAACATTCATCATGTCAATACCATTACTATAGAAATTTGCTATAGAAATAAAATACTCTTGCATTTTTCATAAATAGTTTTCTTACTAAACATTATATCAGAGCATGACATAACTTTGGAGTTGTTTTCTCACTGTGAATAAAATTCTATAAATTTGCTGAGATGACAACTCCAAATAATTTCTGTTTTTCAACTACATGTAGTTTAAACAGGGTAACCGAATAAATACCTCTAAAGTACTTTCATCCGTCGTATCTGTTTTACTTCCAACCATTATTACTGGCCGTCTGTGCTGCTCCCCAAGTATTTGTCGGATATATGGAAGCCATTTGACAGTCGCCTAAAATGTTGCCCAACACAGCAAGTAGTGATATACATGTAGTAATAATATTGTGAAATCAAGAGTGAGTAGTCACAGCAAAGTAACAGATAGGCTATCTAACCAAGAAGTTTGTTGACCTGTACACAGCTGAACAAGTCATTCAAATAGAAAATGAGGTTTTCCAAATATGGGCCAACTTTTCCACCTTACAAATGTCCTAATGAGGGAATAGCATGATGAACACAAACGAACAAAAATCTCACACAAATGCCAAATTAAATTATAAATTAATCTAGAGCAGGGTGACTGGATACTAATGCTAAATACTTTTAGTCCCCATTGTTTCAGGTGAAAATTAAAGTCAAACTATTGCCTCTAATCTAGAAGTAACCTGTGTTAGAGTGCTTGGGTCGTCTACAGCATATACTATACATATAACATCAGCTCTATGAATCTCTTCTATTAGCTCCTGTTCACTTTGTTCCCTGGAACATTATACAGTATATGATGTAACAGAAACAATAGAATTAACTAATGTCAAATAGTTCAGAGGTGCAGAATCTCTGTCAGGCTGACTATCATGTTAGTACAAACACACGATTATAAGCCTTTATCCTGCAGCCAATTATTCATTTTTATAGACTAAGGAATTTGCCAACATCACAGACCTCTGTGAATAGTCCACTATGTTTGTGGGAACCTTCTCAGGAGTGACATCTGCTGGGATAGTAATCTCTTCAGCTCTAGCAGGTACATGTTCTGGAAACTCCTCACTGACCAATGATAGTACCAGAGAGGTTTTACCAACACCAGCTACAAACAGTAACACATTTCTAAAAGGTAGAAACATGTAAATACGCAAGATAAAGACAAGTCTACCCATGGAAGCTAATGTATACAATATACTTTCCATTGATAAGTGGGCGGAGCTCACACGCATATGAGAAGTGATATTAAATTGATGTACACTTACGTTCTCCGACCAGGAGTATTCGCACAGCTTTTTTCATCGTATTCTTTTGTAAACCGTCTGCAAGAGGGAAATGAATGGATATGCAAGAGAGATTTATTTATCCGGTAAAAACAACTTTATACATTACAGTTTGGTGCCTCTTTTCTCACAAATGGCCCAATGAAATGGGAAAGATTATACGCATTCTTTGAAAATCACTAATGGTTACTTAACTTCACATTAGTCAGAGTCTATAGAGAAACATTCACCATTAAGATGTATGACGAATACACAATGTAATTAATATAACTATAAGTCACAAGAAAATAAGGTAAATTCAAAGTCTGTATTCTGCACATTCTAGTCTTATCTAGATATATATTGCATCGGCCTACTGAAGATCAGATTTACTCGTTCATTTGCAGATGTGAGATGAAGACGCATTGTAACATTTGTTATTTAAATATTATATATCGATAGTTATTGATTATCATAATTTCTTCTCACGAAGACCACACTTGAGTGTGTAAGGTCATGAGAACTCGCTTATTCTTTTATATGTTAATTATGTTATATGTGATATGGCTAAACATGGCGAGTGACAAATCCAGAGGGTAGCTCTCCCAGTGCTCTTGGTCAAAAAGAGAATGCAAAAATATTAGATTTAATATGGGGTGTATAAGTATTGGGAGGGATGGGCTGTCAAGTATTATGTACTAGCTCTAAATCATAGTGGTAGTTAAATGCTAGCTCAAAACATTCAGTCTCAGCCAGGAACCTGGAAAGTGCAAATCTAATCTGGCTACGGCCCATTATTATATAACTATAATCATTATTATTAAATATTAATAAGTTTATATTATTTTATTTCACAATTAATTAACTAGAATATTAATATTACTAGCATACTCTACAAACGATGAAAATTACTAATTGAAGAAAGAAAAGGCTTCAAAAACATTTGGAGCAATCAAGCACATCCTGTATGAAGACCCTGAAGGTCGATTACTGGCCTACACTAGCCTGTGTCGCCCAATACTGGAGGACACCGATATTGTGCGAGACCCAACGCTAACAAGGGATATTGACTCTCTTGAGATGATACAACACCATGTGGTCAGGTTCTTTGGTAGACTGAGAGGACAGGAAAGTGTCACAGAGGCATGTTCCAAATTTGGTCTCCAACCACTCAAGCAGCGACGCAGTAATCACAGAATAGCTCTGCTGATGAAAATATTACAGAAAGAAGAGCAGCACTCAAAACCTGCAACGGCTTTCGATGAAATCTCCAAAGACCGCCAAAATATGACAATGACCAATAGATCCGCTGACCATGGTAAGCTGACGTCTGTTTACGCAGCCTCACAAGTATATCATGGTTGTTTCCTACCAAGAACTATCAGAGACACCGGAGGAAACACAGTCTAATAAACAGAACATGACGTAAAGCTGTAAACAAAAATTTGTAGTTCAACTCCCTGTAAAGGAGGACTACCACACTACCAAAAACTGAAAAAGTAGGCCTACCAACAAACAGCAGATTCAGATTGTTGTAACCCCTGTAGTCAAACAAATTGCACACTGTTAGCCAAATGAGGCACTCCTTTATACATTTAGTGTTCTAGAGTGCACGATGGTTTCAAATGTATTCAAAGGTACTCTTCTCCAACTCTACCTTTACTCAGTTATTCTACTGGATACCTAACCATACTTGATACTGAATTACTCTACTGATACTGTACTCTTACGATCCTGACGACTTTCATTATGGCCTGATATATGTTTAAAGTGATCAAAATAAGAACGATGGCTAATAGCAATAAGCATTATTATTAAGAAACAAGGCACTATTTTAGCAAAATGGGAGTCAATGAATAAAATCTATCAATATAAGTATGATTAAATTAAAATTCAAACGGAAAAATTATTTTGCCTTCCCCGGCACCGGAAGTCCTCATTGATAGCTTGTTTAAAATAAACAATGAATAGGACGTCAATTGGGTATTTTTTTATTGCGCATGCTCTTGTGACCTAGATACCTGTAAACAACAAAAAGTGGTTTCGGTTTCAGTTTGAATCTCATTTATAGCAGCAGGTCACTTTGAGTACAGGTAGAACCTCGATATTTTTATTATTTCTATATATTAGCCATACAATTATACTGATAAATAGTTCAACATTGGTTTTAGATTTGGTCTTTTTCCACTCCAGGGATCTTAGAGAGAGGGAGCATCACCAAACTGAACTGAAACTTTCTTCAGATAAGCTTTTTATTTTTCAGCCTAAAGTCCAAATTGGACGTTTGAGTTAAAGTTCAATCCAATGACTATGACATTGGTTATGCTATTTTAATATGTAAATTTTGAAAGATATGACCGCAACCATTTAAAGCCAAAATGTTGAAAATTATTTTCATCTATCCAGCAGACAAGCTTATATTATATTTACACATTTGGCATTATTACATACCTGTCAAGAGTCTCGAGGTCTTACAGAGAGACTCCCAATTCCTGAAGGTTCCCTTAATTTTTAAGGGCACCTTCAGGAACTTTTGCTATTTTGAAAGTTTCTCACCTAAAAAATTCCCGAAAAAGTGTGCAAATCTAAGCCTCCAAGTTTTCATTTATGCTTACTTGACAGGTATGCATTGTTAAAGTTGCATTAGTATTCCTTTTTTAAACACAATTTCCACATTAAAGATGCATTGTTGTTTTTGTAAAGTTTTCTGTTCTCATCTAAAATATACAGACTTGTTTGTGACATTCACATCTGTATGTGTATTAAACAATTATCAAAACAGTATACAGTTGCAACAGTGGCAATAGTGCAGAATGAAACAAGTTTCAGAGCTCAGAAACAAGTTTAAACAACTATCATGATATATACATTTGTTAGCCTCTTCCACAACATAAATTTTATTTTTCAAATCTTTCTTCTTTTACAGTTTATTACAATGGCAAGGAGGAACATTGAAGCAGCTATTCAGGCGAGCCAGGAACTTGAGCTAGAAGGTGAGCTACCATCATTAGTTATAGCCCCTTGTATGAGGGCAAATTATCAATGTTTGGAATGTCTAATTCTGTTTCTCATAGTTGTACAGTAGTTCCTTGCTCTTAAAACCACCAGTGTTGTTTTTACAGGAAAGTTACTACCATGTAAAATCCCCAGCTCTTACAGCAAACTAGAGCCTTATAAAGTCATAAACAGTCCAGAAGAAATAGATGGAGTGTACAGTCTTCAATATTCCCCGGATGGCTCTATATTAGCCGTTGGGACTGGTAATGAAGCTATGAGAGTGAGTGCATTTGATAGTTCACTAGTCTATAATGTCTGTGTATGTCATAATATGCACTAATAGGGCTTGTTAGCTGTATTGAAATAGAGCAGAACAAAATAATCTAATACATTATCATACTACCTTCCCAATTTATTCAATGATAGTGTATTTACTCAGTACACTTTCATATATAACATGATATACATGTACATAAATATGTATATCACAGTACGAACAATGGGCTACTGGTGTGGATTGATTAGAATAATAATAACATGAGCTGGCATTATACTAATGCCTTATTTAACACATACATGTAGAAGTAAACAAAATAGGTTTTACAAACATATTATTACTTGTACCTACTCTTTTCTAGCTCTCCTTAGTGATTTATTTATATGCTCAAAGCTGAGTCTATGCTGTACACCTTTGAAAAAAATAATGCTTGTTATAATTATTCAACTTGACTACCTGCAACTGAATGATATTAAAAATCATTCGATGAAGTGAAACAATATTGTCAATATTCATGGCTTACCTCTAGGTAAACATTTCTGTTATGAAAACCTGGCACAATATGAGCTTGTTATTGTAAACAACTGCATGCATGACATTGTGGTAAATATAGCGAGATATTTCCTTGCGCATGTGTAGCCTACCTTCATGTGTTTTTATAGCTATATGACACAGCCTCTGGTAAGCACATAGAAGACCTCCGTAAACCACGATATGGAGGATTTCCTGTTACTAGCATGCAGTGGCATCCCTACGAACAACATATTCTGTATGCAGCCACATGTGAAGGAAATGTGTATGCCTTAAACACTCAGTCTAAATCCTGCACTACTGTGGTGAAAGGTATGCAAGTATGCTGACATTTGCCTGGGTTTGTATATGTTGATGATTGACCAATAGAAGGGGAGTTCCGCACTTTGTCAACAATAATATATCTATCTATATTCTTGTGGTACCCAGGCTAGTTGATTGACAATGCTCATTGAAGTTGATAAGATGGCCATAACCAATACAGGTATCACAGTCTACATTTTTGTAGATATACATGTACATGCTTATTGTAAATTAATAATTATGCAGAAATGAAGAACGAAATAAATTGCCTGGACTTCAGTGAAGATGGAGCAACATTTGCTACTGCCGGTAAAGACTTAACTCTCAGACTTTATGATACCAAAACATGCAAGGTACACACTTTATACTTACACATGCATGCAAGGTACACACTTTATACTTATACATACATGCAAGGTACACACTTTATACTCATATACAATCATAAACAATGTATGTTATGCTGATGCTGTATGTGTATGTGCTGAATGCATAACATTCACTTGCATTGGAGTGCTAGGAAAATGCAAGCAATACTTAGATTTGCCTACCTATAACCTACGCAGGATCTACTCCTTGGGCTAGGATTTAAACCCTTTGTCTATCCAGCAGGTTACGTTTATAAACAGTGAATCAAGTAATGCTATTAGTATCACTCACTATGCAGTTTCTGACAGCATAAAATTATATAATACCACTCCATGCCTTAATTCCACTACATAACAGTAGTGTAAATTGATATAAAAGAGGGATTTGACTTAGCGTGGCATTTAAAACTATCAGGCTTGCTTATTATATTGATCAATGCTGCCATCTTAGGATCATATGCATCATGGAAACTCATTATTTCTAGTGGGTTTCAGATAATTGTATTCTTCTTATACATAGTGTCAGTTTAAGCTGCTCATTATATTATAGTCTGTGCTTTATCTTATAGTCTGTGCGTTTCACTCTGCAAACCATTTATAGTCCTCAACTGGCTTGTAGGAAATAAAGTCATATGAAGGCTACAGGTATGACCAGCCACAAGGTGAAACTGAAGTTCAAGGTCATGGTATGAGAGTATTCGCCTTAAAGTATTCTCCAGATAACAGTCATATACTGCTTACTGGGGGCTGGGACAACCACATCAAGGTATGTATATCCTCTAAAAGCCATCAATTCCATGCAACAATAGGTTGTACACAAATACATTCAGATAACATTTTGGTTTCCACCCTCCACCTCTGCCCATTTGTACTCCTCTACAGTTAATTGGCATGGCAAACCCTGTTGAATGTTATGAGAGTAACCTGACAAATAATGTGGTATAACCTGTAATATAGTATTATGATGATACCAGCATATTGATTAAAAGAGAGGATAACTCTTAAAGTACTGCTGAAATCATGCCTTTTCATGTAGCAATTATGTTATATAGGTTATTATTTTGCAATATATGCAACAAAAATTCATATAACATAATCAGTTTGTCTGTTTTCTGCTAATGGAAAACACTGTAATCTCTCATTCTGCCATATTGAATTACAAAGGATGTAAACCTTGTTTACTCTGTTACTGTGGAAACAAAATGGAAGTTGTTACATAACAAAGCCTAGCCAATTAAATTAGTGTGGTTAATTTAGCTGAAATTCCAGCATAGGTAATGGGTGGAGTTAATGCCAGCAGTACCCAATATCCTCATCTAATCTGCTATTCCAAGTCTAGGCTTCAAATGGAAACTTGGATCTAGTTAATCACTGTGTTTTTGGTAAAATTTTGCTTGTTACAACAGAATACCTTAGTTGTGCCATGTTTTCTTGTTTTATGTGCATTTGCTTACTACAGCATGTGGCCCCAAATGATGTATGCCACACTTACACCACTTTCAATTGGCTTGAATAACTGTTGCATTACTTCCTATCTCTCCAATGAAATATTTATTTGTATTAGAGTGCAGTACATTTGATGTACACCTTATCATTAACAATAAGAATGATAAGGTGTACACCTTATCATTCTTATTGCTAAGAGTTATCCTCTCTTTTAATCAATATGCTGGTATCATCATAATACTATATTACAGGTTATACCATATTTGTATAATGTACTACATTATACAATTATACAGTCATATGGTTATAATAATTAATAAAGTAACACATATTATGATGATATGACATCTCTATACAGGATTATTATCCTGTGTCAAGTCTTAGCTCTAGTTCTACATGATAAAACTAATCACTTCCACAATATCAATGGTCCAGCTGAGATTATCATCCTTGACTTATATTAGTTATATGAATTATACTTACTTATATACCTATCCATAAGCATTACTTGTCTCCTCTAATCACATCATGTATGTGTGTGTCTCTCTCAGGTTTGGGATACAAGAAGCAGTGATGGAGTGAAGAGAACAATCGGTGGACCACATATCTGTGGCAACTCTTTAGACCTCAAAGTAAGAAATGCACACTGTGAACTTTTAAACTATGTTCTTCACAAACTTAGTAGGTTGTCCTCCCTTCATAATTGTTATGACTAGTTGTAGCAACATACAGCATGTGTCACGTGCAATGATAGCCCTGGTGAATGTATACAAACCTGCCATACTATTACAAATAAAATTGCTGCTAAGCAACATATCCAACGATTAGTACTAAACTGTGAAATATTATTTTGTTTTCAGGCGGTAACATTACATACATGATCAAGTAACAAATATTATTTATTTAGGAGTAGGCATATTTCTCAAGTGTTATGTTTTTATACGCATATGCATGCACCTGCAAAGACTAATTTTATTTAGCCATGTATATGCCACTGTGTTGCTAATTACACGCACTGGTATAGCATTACTCTCAGAAATGTGTGACATCCTATTATTTATACACGCATAATTGTTGAGTAGAGCATTGAGCAAGTATACTTGGGCCTTAGTTTTATCAGGGTGCTACTTCCTGTTCTAATGCACATGCAGCACAATTTCTTTGGCAAACACCTATCAAATCAATAGGTCTATATCCACACACATTATTATTATGACATACTTACAAAGTTACAATTATTTTGACCTTGAACTTTGCAAATATATTTCAACAGTTGCAGGGATAAATACGTTACCATGACAGTTACAGTTTTGAGTAACAATCAGTACTGTGGATATGTATATTTACCTCACATTTAAATTCTATACATTTCTTTTTCAGGGCTTTCAGATCCTAACTGGCTCATGGGTTTCCCAAAATGCACTACAGTTATGGGACTATTCCTCTGGCAAACTTATTAAGAACATTCCCTTTCCAGATGATGGCAATGGTGAATATCTGTACGTTGCTCAGTTCTGTGAAAATGACACTGTCATTGCAGGTGGTAGTGGTACTAACAGCGTCAAAGCTATCAATACAAATACTGGACAGGTAAGTAAATGCGTGGTGCATAAGATATAATGGTAGTAATGTGTTGCTCTTTTTCTGGCCCCAGTCTTTATATTGGTAAACATACTGTAGCTAAGCATTTACCACAAACAAAGTGCAATGTACAGTAGAATAGAGGTCAGTAAATAGCCTACATGTTCTGTATGTGGCACTTGGAAATTCATTACAAATCACCATTATTCTAGAAGTAACATGTAGAATACTTGATTCTTCAGGTTCTAGGAGAAATTGGACTGGACGGTAAATGTGTTCAGGCTGTAGATAACACGAGGGGTGGTCAATTGGTAGCAGCGGGCGGTCAGTTACAAGCAGTCAAGACTGGTGTTATAAGCTAAACTGACCTGATTGAGGGTATTCAGAGAGAAATTTGTGGAGATATTGCCAGCCAGAGTAACAATAACACATTATACAATGTATTTACGTATGTTTATGTAAATGGCAAAGTTGCTGTCGCCTGAATGTTGTTCTTATAATATCGTGAGAAATACTTAGCGATAGTGCTCAATGATAAATTCTAAGATTCCTTGCATAAACAAATAAATACGTGTAAGAGGTTTTGTTGACTTATAAAATTTGTGTAGGTCCCAGCTCAGCAAACATCTTAAGGACTAGTCATCCAGCAATGAAATTAGTGAGAAATCAAAATAAAACACACAATGTATTACTCATTTGTGTATTTAATATTCCAATGGTAGATATGCAAGTAAAACTTAAAAGTATTATATTTCCTAAATGTTAGCTTATGCTAAGGAAGGCAAACGTATAAAATGGCATTTCATCACATATTATGTTCACTGGTATAATTATACTTATACATTAGAATGAAATAAAAAAGACGGCACCAAAAAATATACAGAAATATCAAATAGCTATGAGATGAAATGCTATTTATAACGTAACGTTGTTAAGAGAAATTATGATTGCCACTAGAATGTTAATATATACATGTACATTTGTTAAAAATTGAAAAGGTAACATCATGCAAAAATTCAATATGGTATATACAAATACATTGTATAAGCTAAGATTTTGGTTCTCATTATTTTATAGAAAGAGATTTTTTGGCAATAGGAATGCTACCATAGAACAATTGGCTATGACATTTGAGGTTCCCAATTGACAACAACCTTGCCATCGAGTTTCAACTTTAAACGCTTTACACTTTGATGAGAAGAGGTTACAGTGCAACAGTCTACATTATCGTTTGCTAAGTCATCTATGGATGATTGACTACAATTTTCATCATGAGAGAAGACAGTGCTTTGACTATTATCATCGTCAGATAATAGGCTATCTTCCATTAACACATTGCTTTCTGTATGAACATCATGAGTCAATATTTCGTATAGCGGCTGGGGAGTATCGCCACCAGCAACCGATGAGTCAGTTTCTGTGTCGCTTGGCCTAGATATCCGTAGCTTAAGTTTCGGTACTTTCTGACTACACTGATGAGAATGTGTAACACACGAATCTGTAGAAGAGTTAGAATGAGTTTGTGGTGTGAGATCTGGGGAAATAGTACTGGTGGCGGTATGAGAACCTGAACTACTCTGAGAGTTTGCTGAGCTCCTTGTGTTTGGTGGGCTCACCTCAGCATGTCTATTTAACGTACGCCGTGACTTTACTTCAGGAAGTGAATATCCCTGAGATAATAACAGTTCAGCATCGTACCTAGTTATGCCTCGAGCTCTGAGTTCTGACTTAGTTAGCAGATGTGCTCTTTTATGCAGGTTTTGAGATCTTTTGTTCCAAGAGTCTAAAATGTTGAAATGCTTATTAGAAAACCTGCTGATAAATTTTACAATGACATAAATATTAGCAACTGGTGAAGTTTACTGCAGTTTTCTAAGATGATAAAATGCACTGCATGTCAACTTGTTCAAGTTCATAGCCTGGCAGCCAAGGCTACACCAAAACCTCAAGTGAACCAACCTGAACGACTAGGAGAGTCGATCAAATTGTTCCTTCCTGATGTTTTTAGCCTGCTAGATGTTTTAATTGGATGGACAGCCTCTACAGGCGGTAGTATTATAGGCTCCACCTTCTCACTGACCACAGGCTTGGGGTTCTCTGGGACAGAAGGTTCAGACATCTTAGTCTGCACCTTTTCTACCAAAGATTTGTCAGGTTCAGTGACATCAGATGTACTGCTCACATGTTTTGATCGAGTCTCTGTGTGACGTAAACTGTATCCATTTCTTGTTTTATATTTGACAGGAGATGCTGGTTTAAATTTCCCCGTTAACCTCCTGCAAAAGTAATAGTGCATAGTACAAAGCGTTTCACATGTCTGCTGTTACTAGGCAATGCTAATAATATTTAGGTGAAAGCATGAGATTATTTGGTAAAGTAGTGATAGTGTGCTTACTTTTCACAAGTGACGCACTCACAGAGAGAGTTTCCATCACCAAAGAAGTCATCCCCGTAGTAGCAGGTGATCTCGTCACCAATGTCAATGTCACGGAGCACCATCACACAGGCTGTGTCTCTACCGGTGGGTACAAACTATAATAATACATTGTACAACATTATTACATTACAGCTGAGAACTATTGATGAAATACAAGCTGTCGGTGGTTCAATAACACAGTTATGCCGGACATAAAATCTTTAAACCGTTGCATATTACAATGCAAATTTAGCTTAATGATACAAACACAAGTACAATGCACCATCCTGATGTCAGAAAAGTGATAATTCAATTACCTTGCAGTTGGGTTTACAATCGTGATTTATATAGGAAGCAGGTCCCAGCCAAAGTTGAGCACAGTTCTTTCGACAGGAATACATGACACTAAAATCATTTTTTCCTGTTCTCAAAATCTGTGCCTCCTCCTCTTTGGTAAGTTCCGCTATACATCCAACAAGAAGGGGAATCTTCTCATCTCTCACCCTGCAAGCACCATAGTAGTAATGTTACAAAATGCATGAATTCATCAGACAAACACAGTAGGCCTAAATATTGCTGCAAATTGTATATTATTATGTTATTTTGACATAAAAACACCAACCAGTCCTGAGTAGCACAAATGCGTCCGCCAACATTCCCTTCCATGGAGTAGCGATGACATGAAGTAATTTCATAACCAGCTTCATTCGAGAATGTTTTCAGATACCGGAAAGCCTACAGATGAAAGCATTGTCACTAAGCAGATTGCATTTAGACAGAAAATTACAGATAGAGAAACTAGCAATCAGTAAAGTAAAATGCACAAATTGTATAAAATTAGGCGACTTACATGTTCTTTAAATAACTGTATTTGACGAGAATTTTTCTTTTGAAATTGAGCTTTGACCCATTCATTAGAGAGAAACTCATTGATTGCCATTTCAATATCTTGATTTATTCGATATTTTTCTACTATTGCCTTCCATTCTTCTTGCTTTCCTTTCACCGGCCGAAATCTAAAAGTCAACCAGGTGGTAATTGATTGGCTGTCTAAATTATGTCCTGGTAACCAAGAATAAGCGATAAAACATCAGTAGAAACTGGGAACAAACCTAGTATTCATCTTATGAGTGGTGAAGCTGAGAAATGGGTCGATAATGAGACTTGTACACAGATCATCGAAGTCACACAACTCCCGTGCAGTCATTCCTATTGAGGGCATCAGTCGTCCCTCAACCACCATCATGCCACTATGTGTTCACTATAAGCGGATGATGTAAAAAATTGAAACACTATTCAGAGAGAATGAGCGTGTCGCATGTACAGTGACAGGAAGAACTAAATTCTCGCATGAATAAAATAACATATATATACTTTTTAGTCAAAATAATAAATGACACAAAGTAGTTGATGTGTTGTCATTATACTCCAGTGGCCCAAGTTGTTAATCTGTATTTATATAGAGAGATTATCAATAGGCCTACTATAATACATTGTATATAATATTGTCGTATTTTATGTAGTGGAAGATCATTTCAATTTTTGCAAAGTTCACTGTTGTATTTTTTGTCGATTATCGTTCTTGGTGAACTTGGGAGCTTCAGCAGATGATGCCTTACTTTTGTCAGTTATATATCAGTTATATATATCCATAAAACACCAACACAAATAATCCATTCTACATATATTTCCGTTCGAGAGCCCCCCTCACCATTGCACAACAGCAACATCACTGTGGTGACAATGGCTGAATGTTAAACTGAGACAGCAGCAATCAGGTGGCATGCAATTATATGTTTTGGGCTTCTCAATTAGATAAAACTATATGTTAGACTCCTGCTATAATATGCTCCCATTTGGAAAGGTTGAGTTTCAGCTGAGACACTTCATGTAGTGGGTAAATTTGTCGTGCGTTCTTTACGTCAACAATTTGTACAAAAAAGTTTAAATGTTTGTTTTTAAGCCTAGTGGCAGCCAAAATAAACCAATGTTAATGTTGACTATTTTGACTATTGTTCCGAGCTTTTACAATTGATGTCATCTATGCTTGGTCATATGGCCGGTGCCTGAATAGTATTTGTTCAGTTGTGCTATGTATGGCAATAAAATAACAAAGTAAACTGCTCTTGGCAACTGTGTCCAGTCAGCCTCTAGTCGTCCTAGATTTTGAGTCACATCACCTCAGCACTCGGATGCTGAGAGGCGCATGACATAATCCAGGGGTGCTCAAAACTACAGTCCCCAGACTACATGTTATCCGTTGCCTATTTTTCAGTGAATTGTATATTTTTATTTGTAAAAAAAGGAAAGTGTGTGATGTAATGTTCTGCAAAAGGCAAGAGCAGTCAGCTGTTTGTTGGTGAAGTGTGTGCGACTTTTTATGACTACATGTTTCCTAGGAGTATTCAGTACTTGTTTTGTAGGGGGCTCCCGGTAGCCTGTTGAAAAATGTATTGCTTTTCATAATTTTCAGTTTCAACAAAAATTTGCAAAACACCCTTGCACTGTTGTAGGCTTAATGGACTTAGCCTACATGTATTACCAACTCCTGGTACATAACTGCCTTAAATAAATGCAAAGTACATGTATATAAAATGTGTTTTAATTCTTCTACATCATTCGTCAAGTAGATAATTTTTTTTGCATTTTCTCACACGGACCGCACTTAGTGCGTAAAGTCATGAGAACTCAGTTGTTTTTATATACTAAAAATAATATAACAACATAATTATTTACAGAGTTGGGTCCAAGTCGACTTGCAAGTCAACAAGTCAAGTCATTTCTAAAATTTTGGAGGCAAGTCAAGTCCAAGTCAAGTCAGTGCTGCCTCAAGTCAAGTCAAGTCAAGTAATTTCTAAAATTTTGAAGACAAGTCAAGTCGAAGTCAAGTCAGTGCTGCCTCAAGTCAAGTCAAGTCAAGTCAGCTGTCATGCAAGTCACAAGTCAAGTCAAGTCAAAGTCAAGTCAAGTCGAAATGCAAGTCAAGTGGAAGACAACTTCAAAAAATTGTACATTTTTCAAAACATCAGTTTTTTCTTTTAGTAGGCATTCCAATCCATGAAAAACCTATGCCAAGGTGTAGCAGGGCATGGACATGTATGTGATGCAATCATGGTAAAGAACTAGTCTATATAAGTAGTATTATTGGCACTACGGTCGAGACTGGTCATATAGTATTACATACTGTATATTGTAATGGTGATGCAGTGTTACATAGCATATAAACAGCACATGGTACAGCAAGGAGTGTCCACTGGCCAGTCCTGCAATTTGACTCTAGTAATTATTGCACTGTACATTGTATTCACTACTTACACCACACCTACATTGTATGCTACACTTACACTACTTGCACTGTGTGTACTTGTGACTATGCATTGTCGTTGTGTAGTCTCACGTACACACAGCTTAGATAGTGCCTGAATTGTGTATCCTCATAGCTAACCTTGATATACTCTGAGTGCTGCTAGTAGCACTGATCTAGTAAAAATGATAATTAGGTAGGCAATTGAGACCTTTTTTCCATGTTGGCTAAACACTGTACAAAATTTTTATTTGCCAGATTGACTTGGCAAAAGTCAAGTCAAAATCACAAGTCATTCCTGTGTCCAAGTCAAGTCAAGTCAAGTCACATTGATGTGCAAGTCAAAGTCAAGTCAAAATCACAAGTCATTCATGTGTCCAAGTCAAGTCAAGTCAAGTCACATTGATGTGCAAGTCAAAGTCAAGTCAAGTCGGAAAGTCCAAGTCAAGTCGACTTGTGACTTGACTTGGCAAGTCAAGTCAAATCTATGACTTGATTATTATTAGTCCTTCCTTTATAATATTATTATAATAGTATAGATATAATAATAATATAATAATACAATTACATGACTGATATGTAATTGTATGTATATCAATATTTTATTATTAGAACAATTTTAAAATTTAAACTATTTATTTTACAAAATGATAAATTTCAAGTTAAAGTTACAAGTAAAAGAACTTTTAATATTTTAATAAGTAAGTAAGGATTAAATTTTATCTTATTTTTATTTTAATTGTTATGTAAAAGTCGTTTAAAATGCGTGTCTGGGCCACGAATATGCAAATTTAGATTCTATACTATTTTATTTTCGTGTTCTAAAAGTATCTTCGTGCATAATTAAACTGCTATATTCGTACTATTTAATTAAAGATTGTTTTTGAAACGAAATTGAGTGCCATTATCAATAAATATGAGGTTTTCTATTGTCAGAATGGGAATTTTGCCTGCTCAATTCACATTAATGAGCGGACATACTGCCGCCAAGCTAAAGGAAAACTGAAATATGTATTCCACAGTTAAAAACACATTCTGTCTCACTTTAATAGTTCAGTAAGCTTACAAAATTTTAGCACGTATGATTTACACTTCTCTGCACTAAATTCCTCAATAATCAACATCAAGCTTTAGTGTCATCTTGCTGTGGAGTACAAACTTTCTCAGATTTCCCAGATTTGTGTACTTTTGAAGCAGAATGCGCAATAATATTTTCAGCTTACCTTGTTCGAAAGCCAACTTCTGTAGCCACTGAAACTTTTAAATTAAATTAATAATACAAAATGCATTTTGAAATCAAATTTTTTAAGAGACTATTGTTTTAAATCCAAAACTTATTTAATTTAAAATTAGCGTAGATAGTATAAATACTTTTGCTCAAATCCCATATCTCTTGTATTGCTACTCAGAATAAGGTAAACCAACCCAATTCTCGACACACGTGAGGAAGCAAGAAATAAGGAAAACAAAGACTGAGTTGCCTGTTGAAAAGATGCCTTCCCTTGCTGCAAAATCTGAAGCTGTGGTGGCGGTAGATCCAGCAGAAATGTCCAAAGCTATAGTGGTTATGATGGAGAAGAAGATCAGAAACTTGGAAAAGCGAAAGGTGTTGTTACTAATCCAAATAACCTATACAATTACAATACTGTGTACATTAATATACAAATACAAGCTGACCACTTGGTCTTGGTCAGATGTGTGGTAAATTCATTTCATACAAAAAAGTGCTCTGTTACTTCGGTTGGTAAAACCAACACACAGCCTGTCTATTTTTTGAACTATACCAAAATAGAGAATGTGTTATCTCACTCGACTCTTACCTTGGCATCGAGCTGAGTCACGGTTTAAAACGGGATGAGTCCAGCGACATAGTGATAGTTGTGTCTAATGCCACAGGGTTGTTGGGAATGCTAGGAAGGGTCTTAAGGTTTGCAGACACCAAGACCAGACAAGTTGCATTGAACATGCTGGTCAGAGTATGGATGCCAGGTTTGGGACCCCCATATACTAAAAAATATCCGAAAATTAAAGGACTGAGGTTTTTATTGAACCTGTTATTGAATGTTATTTAAAAAAAATTTACATGCATGTACACACTTACATATTTAAAAAAATGAAAGAAAAAGAGGATTGAATTATTGTTATAAAAATATAAAAGAAAAAAGTATATATGTATATATTTCTAACCAAAGAGTTCCCACGCTTTTGCCTTTTCCAGGGGTCTCAGTGGGAAAATTCAATTAAAAAGTTTCATTTTTGTATATCATTACTACCATAACCAGTCTAGGGCTAAAATTAAATCAACACTCCACTGAGACTTTAGTGGAAGTAGTTAAATAGGCCTACAGTAAATTAGACTAATGACCAAAGTTGTTTTCAACTAGACCTTATCTAACTAAACAGCTATGTCTAATTCAAATTAAAATGAGTCATTGACAATAAATAAACACATACGATAATTTAAAAATGATGTTTAATTTATATTCGTATTGTTATGTTAATATCAATATGAATATGTATAGTACAAACACATGAGATTATGCCAACTTGGCATATATGTGAATATGCTGCAAAACTGAAATTCACCATTTTCAAGTACTTAATGTATGTATCGTGCAGGCAAGCATTAGGCTATTGTGACACAATACAATGTATCAGTTGGCATTGTCTACAAGTTCTGCCCTACCAAAGCGAGGTAACTTATTAGTTTTGAAGTCGAACTCAATGTTAAATTGTTCGGTCTTGTTAATTCAGACCCCAAAAAACAAAACTTTATTGGTTGTTCGCCGGTAATTGGTCGGCTGCCCTTTTGTTTCTTTCTAACTTTTACATGCACGACTGATTGGGAAATATTTCTGAAAAACTTCCACTATGACACCACAGTAAATAAATTGAAACATGCTACTAAATTACAATTCTTCACACTTTTTGACGATTTCATCAGCAAATGGGTGATTAAATGCAATATTAATGATTATTATTTGGTGCTTGAAATATTAAATCTGTATTCTTGGTCGACTTGATTGTAATTTTAAACTTGACTTAGTTGAATTAAATTAATAAATGTCTAGTAAATAGGCTATGATCAAAAATTAAAATTTGTTCATAAATTTCAATTATTAGGGCCAAGATAACGTAACTGATAGCCAACTCGATATTGACAATCTGTTAGTATGTCTTCTGTGTGTGGATAAACTATTGAGCGATCGCTACCACTTGCATGTATTTGAATCGCTAATAGGCGAACCACTTAGCTAGTATGAAAGCTATTGCCTATGAGTGTCATTAACTCAGCGGTACATTGTTGTGATATAGGGCCTATGTGATCATAATGATTATCAATTCGAATATTTCTAGTTGCTCGATATCATAAACTTCAGTGAAGTGATCCAAGTTTTGTACTTGAGGCATTCATTTAGAGTCGAAACTCAAAACATTGTATGTACAAATGTATTTGCGATTATATCACATGACTGAATTACATTTCTATCTACTCCAGGTTAAACTCGAAGACTATCGTTCAAAGCAATCAAGTGGACTCACACTGAACAACGAGCAGTTGCAAGCTGTGGCCAAATTGGATGACGTTTTGTCGCAAATTGAACTGCTACAAGAACTTACGAAGCAGTTCAATGCTTATGCTGCTGATGTAAGTATACATTAGTCAATTGTATATTGATCTATTTGTTGATCAGTTCATACTTTTAGCAAGATTGGCTTACACATTAGTATTGCTGCAGTAAATTATGTGTGTTACTGTACAGCATTCTTTGTGCGGCTATGCTACAGGTGGTTAAGCAGCAGAAGAAGCAACAAAAGCGGGAGCGGTTTGAACAAAGTGAAAATGAACGGAAAAGATTTCTGAACGTACTGCATCTTCAGAGTGTACTGAATGCACTTGGTGTCGAGGAAACTAGGGCTGCTTTTGCTGAAGGTTCTGCTGGTGCTGTAAAGTTGGAAGAAAAAGAGCTGAATCACCTTGATGAGCTTTACAAAATCATCAACCCTGAGCGTGGTGCAGAGGAAAGGTAAGGTAATAGTTGTAAAAAAACAGGTTTACTGCTCAAACGTGTATGCAACTGTTGTTTCATAAATGTTAATATTCTATTTCTGTAACTTCAAACATATGTTTTTCAGCCTGGTCGACCCTTTGAAAGCTGCTTCTGAGCATTTGCAATCTCTTCTGGATGCTAAGGATAGGGCTGTCAATGGAACTACTTATCGAGAATTGCATGATTTGATCACAAAGATTCAGAACTGTCCATATTTCACGGAAAAGCCGAAATCTCCAGAGACTCCGGAAGTGGCAGGTATGTTCTCCTGTTTGCTTTATATGCATCTACTTCCCGAAATTGGAGATTCCTCTATAATGTGTATATAGGCGCCCCTTTAATAAAAAACATTTTGATAAATATTTTTTTTAATATAAGGCTTGGTGGCACAGTTGCCTATTCCAATTACAGATATATTTCACATCAGCGTCATGTTGTAGTTGTATAATAATCAAATTATGAGCTTTGTGATTATTCAGAACTTCATTTGTGTCATAGATAACACTGATGCAACTACAGAAGACGGTTATGTCCATATCAATGCCGACGAAGTCCCATGTGCTGACTCAGCCGAGGTTCAATCTTCACTACCCCCTGAGGTTCTCCCAGAGCAGGCAGATGTAAAGTCAAGCCCAGAGCAAACTTATGAACAGTCAACCATGCCCCACCAGCCTGTTGCCAACCAGCCAAAATCCATAGAAAAGATTGTTGAAACTGTACAAGGACAGTTCAATTTTCTCCAAGAGTCTGTTTTAGAAATGGATGGTAAGCTTTATATAGAATAGATTTTGCTATTTTCATATTGCGTGTTGTTCATAGCAACTCTAATAATATGTATTTGCTAAGGCCGTGACAATTGTGACTCGAAGAAAATATCTGTTTTAGCTGCTCATGCCGACCCAGCTGTTGTTGCAGTGCACTCGATGCCCTCTCAGCCCTATCCTCAACAACCAATGATCAACCATAGCCAGCACCAACCAGGTGAGTTTGTGCTGTATAATAATTCCTTCTCTGTCACTGGCAATAGCACTATCTTCCTATATATAACAAAGCTGTGAATGAGTGTGGGATGTTAATTATTTCACTATTCAGAATCCACTCTCTACCTACACACAATTCAATAATCATGTCTCAGGATATCAGTTTTGGCTATTTAATGTAAATATGCTATCAATAGATATCTTTAGTAGTTTTACATGTAATCTTGTACATGTTTTCCAAGAGGCAATTGTTGTGGTGCATTGCAGGATTTGGAGAGAGTAATTTTATACCTGGGATGGTTATAGGTCAGTTAAATTACTGTTTTTGTTGTGTCGTGTGGTTTGTGTTAATCTGAAAATAGGCTAACCACTCTAGAGCAGTCATTGGCTTACTTAGATTTGGGGTTTGTATTAAGGATTTCAAATGCCCTAGAATGAAACAGATTTTATTATTAAACACAGATCTCAAGCTTTCTCTTTACCAGAGGATGTGTTCTGCTCCCACAATTTCATTTCAAGAGGTTGACTCAAACTGTGATGCCGACTTGTTTTTATCGCTGGGTCCATTGCCCGAATTAAGTTTGTGCACCCTCAATGTCCTTGTGTATGGCCACTAATAACAGATACTTTCTGCTGCCTGCCAAATTGTGTATGCCACCAGGCTCTTCTCACTCGTACTATCTAACCTGGTCTGCATTTCCTTACATTTGACTGCACAGTAAGCATGCATTACACATCTCATTTGTTTGTGTCTTTAGCTTATAACATGATGCCCCACTCAATTGCGTGTTTTGTCATAAGGTGGTAGTTGTTGAACTTCATGGGAGTAGAAGATCACTAGTTATAGTATGATCCTATCTTTGGACGAAACAGGTTATAATCAGTCAACTTCTAGCAGTTTCCATGATCAACTTGCCAAGAATGAGGTTTGAACCTTGAACATAGAGTAAAACCAGACATGGTGAAACTACATACATGTTGTGCCTGCAGACATGTGGTTGGTGAATGTAGACACAATTATGTAGTCCATGATGCAGTCTTGCAGGTAGAAATGAGCTTAAGATTATGACTTTGTGTTACAGAAAATTCTTCTTACTTGACAATGGCTCAAGGTGGGGAGGACTTACCCCCAACCCAACACAACCCTCACTCCGCTAATGTCAATCCATCCCACATAAAAAATTTGCCGACTGAAGCTCCCACGCAACCTTCTACCCAGTCCGTCTTCTCGTCCCAACCTGAGCACAACTTTGATACTGGAATGACATTTGAATCGTCTACATTCAAACAACATGATAAACCAGCTTCGTCCAATGCTGGTGAGTAATCTCTCTCTTGATCATGTGATCTGAGGCATGTGGGCTGTGCAATAGTTGGTCCATTTGCTAATAAACAGTACACATGTGGGCTACATATTTCTTATGAACAGTCCTTGTTCGTTTTGTTGCACACCATTTTCTCTCAACTTTCAGACTACCAACAACGAAGCCAAGGACAGATGCGAAGGGGTGGAGGAGGGTACCGTGGAGGCCGTGGGAATCATAGTAATGGATTTGGTGGTCGTGGTGGTGGCTACAGGGGTCCATCTGACAGGTCTGGTGGTGGGTATCGAGGGGATAAGCCAGCAGGAGACCGAGGGAGGCAGCACTCACCTTCTAACAATGGCTTCCACTCAGATCAGAGGAGGGGAGGTAGAGGTGCTCCTCGCGGTGGAAGTGGTGGTGAGTACACATTGCTCACAACATGTACATTCATTTCTCTGACAAATGGTATTGCTGTTTATCTACTGATGTTACTGAACTTGTCCATGTATAATATGTACTGACATGTTACCACATATACCTTGTGTTTGTAGGATACAGAGGAGGCTCTGGTCGTGGTAATCGGGGAGGCAGCAGAGGTGGATTCCGTGGAGGCCACCAACAACAACAGCAACAACAGCAGCAATAGTGATATCTCAGTCATGAATGTTAGTGACATTCCTTCTTTTTCATCCAATCAACTTCTTCCTTCAGTAATACGGGCTGTATTTCTGTTATGAACTATTATAGTCATAAACCTGTACATCCAACTCCGGAAGGTTCTTTTCAGCAAGCAACAAAGTCTTTGTGCACTAGGTCGCTCATTAAGTCATGTACGTGTATATAATGAAAGGCTGGTGTAACGACCTGGTCCCACTCACTGTACATTAAATCTTGTTATCATTACATGAATGTCTATGTAAAAGTGTACTTTGTAAAATACTGGTGATTCTACTATACGTGTTAAATTGATCTATGTATGAGTATTCAATCACAATAAATAGAAAAAAATATGATAGGATAAGTGGTTATTTATTATCCTGTAAAAACAATTCGCCTCAACAATGACAGTTACATGTATGTGCAGAACACAGAAATCCGAGAACCTGATCAGAGGTCACCTACACATCTTAGTTTTTGCTGAGTATTCATTGTCCAGAAGGTCTTGACTGTATTACCTTCGAGGTCTATGGGGGAGTATCTTCAACTGGATAGGTCTGGGGAGTGGAGTACCTTGAGTTTGGTCCTATCCTCTTGTAAACGTTGGGATTGTCTGCACAATATTGTAATACCGCATTTGGTCAAAACAAAACCTCTGGAGAATTATAGGCAAACCCTGGTCTGTGTACTACTCTGAAACTTGTAGGGTCAGTGTTCCAGCGTGCTGTCTCATTTGTGACCAGTACTACAGTGAAGTACCATACTATGAAAACTAGTGGTAGGGTGATGGCTTTCTATCATATTGCTACTAGTTGGTATTTTGCCTGGAATGACTCTTGCTAGCACTTCAACAATAATAATAATGTTGTAGGCACTGGTAAAGTTGCTTTGCTGTAATTAACCAAAAGGTAATTAATAAGTATGCATGTATTTGTTGATGTCCTGAGGAAACCACCTCATAATAATACTTTTATGCATCATATTGCAAGGTGAATTAACTTTACCTGAGTCACAAAGTTGGTTAGAGGTTATTGTGACTGCTGGGATTTGTAAAGTTGTTTTCTCTGTTCCAGACTTCGTCGACAATGCTAAATGATATTATATCTAATTTATGGGAGCGGGCACATCTAAAATGGTATACACTGTATGTACAAGTATAATATTCTTAGCCTTTTGTGCATAAAGCAGCTACATTGTGATGAAGGATGCATACAGTACTAATTTGCTTGGCCTATTACGATAAGGGGTAGAGAACAGTCTCGTACAGCAAAGCCTGTCATTTTCATATTCCTTGTATTCAAAAAGCTGTTGTAGTCTGTGTACTAGAGTAAGGTAAAAGCAAGTAGCATATTTTCACATCAATTATTATGTCTTTCCTTCAAAAAATGTTACGTTGCAACTGTATATCCAACATTTCTATAAGCTTGCTTAGTGAATATAATAATCTTACTGTTACTACAGGTGCTTTTGTATTAATGTTTACACAGTGTGATATTAGAATGCTTGTATAGTACTACACTATTACCTTATACATCTAAGAAAATGATAGCGTAGCGTGGTTTGTATAAACATGTTGCTATCACAACGTTGGGTAGCCTATCACAACTATAATCGCAGCCTATTTCAATAACCCATTTCAACATTTTAATAAGCCTTTGTCAATTGTTATTTTGTTTATGTTGTATCACCTAATATAATTATATACAACATTAACAATACACCTGAGCGTTAGTTTTTTTCTGTAGCCAGGCATATTCCATTACCTTTTGTAACATTGCTTGCATAAGGGTACATAGAGTTCAATGTAATAATAAGGGGCCAGATTTATACTGCTATTGTGAAATTGTTTTCAATAAATAATGAGAAGTTATCAATTTAGTGTTGGTGGCTGCTATAGCTCTTTGAGCAGAGCTGACTCAAGTCTGTAAGGAATACGTTGACAAGGTAAGAGCTGCTAACAGACTTGTATTTACTGGTCTATAATAATTTTTCATCTCATGACACTGCATATATTGTATATCCTCTTTACAAATCATCTTTAGAATTTTGCTGCTGTAGCTGAATTATACAGTAAGTCATATACACTGTATGTACATGTATATTTATGACACCATAATATACAATATTATACATATTACATGCATCAATTATTAAACAATTATACATGTCAAACATTACAACTCCTCGATTTACATTTTACACATATTTTATGCGGTTGTGGTAAAACAATATTTGCATGTACGGTGTGTGTTATAGTCATGGATACATCTACACTGACCGACAGCTCCTGCACAAGTATGGCAGAAAGTGGGGTTAATCTGATTTCACCGTCCATTAACGAAGATGAGCTGATGACGGCTCTAGATGCCCTTGAAGGTCACGCTGATGACACGATTCAGGCTTCTAGAAACACGGAGCTGCACTGGATACAAACACTGAATGAGCGAGATGAACTCATTCTGGAGAACAGGAGGACCATCAGTGACCTGCAGCAGCTC
This sequence comes from Bugulina stolonifera, assembly GCA_935421135.1. Lineage (NCBI taxonomy): Eukaryota > Metazoa > Bryozoa > Gymnolaemata > Cheilostomatida > Bugulidae > Bugulina > Bugulina stolonifera. The sequence continues at coordinate 33,591,902 of OW285187.1, forward strand.
AACCATCGACTCAATGAGGAGAACAAACTGCTGAGACAACAACTACTGCAAGAGGGTCACACATATATCCTGAATGCCTTGCAAGATGATGCTGGTGAAAGCAGAAAACTCTCCCTTCAGGTATTTTAATTATCCTATACTGATGATCAGATGATACATGTACGTAAATAGTATGTAAATAGTATGTGGCATGGCAGTACTATGTATGACTTTGTAATAATACTTAATCTATTACGGATTATCATGTGGCTTCTATATAATAAACATAATATATTATTGATCGTGATGACTGCGAAAATGTAAAATAGCAAACTGCACCCCAACACCAAATACAGTGTTTGTTTCATAATGCTGCATACATGGTGCTAAATCACTCCAGTGTGTTTAGTGATAACTAAATTGATCTCAACTATGCATCAGTATCTCTCAACCTGGATTGTCTAGAGTCAAGTCACCAGCCACTGTCGCATCTATTGAAATATTGCTGCTGTAGGCCTATATAATTCATATCTGGTTATCTGATACATTTTGTTTGAAATCACAGGAAATATTCTTTCACTCTTGCAGGAAAACATGTGTTTGCTACCCCATTGACTCAGTGGTGTAGCCGACGCATAATATTTTGCCCACAATAGTGAATACTCAGTGGCACAAAGTATTACAAATGATATTTATCTCCTATAGTTGTTGGAGACAGCTGCTAGAAATGGTTATCTGGTAGCACTATATACATTCAATATAAAAGTAATAAAATATTGTAACTATAATATAAATGCATGTTTTACATGCAGGCTACGTAACATTATGCACAATGTAATTTATGCAACATGACTACACTATGACTAAACTATGGCAGTCAAATCTGTATACCATAAAGATAAGTATGTTGTAAATTTTCAATTCTATGATTTTAGCTGCAAGGTGAGTTAGAAGAGCTGCAAATGGACGTGGTAACTAGATTAAAGGATCAAAATGTTGCTCTACAGGAACGACTAATCAAGTGTGGTCAAAGTTACACGGATGTATTCAACAGACTTCGCCAAGAACGAATGAGAATAAATCCCGAAATAATTAATATTTGTGAGGACTTGATCAATTCCAAGAGACACGCTAGAAACAAGGAAGAACAGTCCAAGTACAAACAGCAGGTAGAGGAGCTATGTGAACTCTACGACACGGTAATCAAAGGGGCGTGTGAGGAATGCGAAGAATATCTGCTCAGTATTGAACGACTTGAGAAGGATAATGGACAGATTTCTGTTAGCCAGGACTCTGTCTCACCAAGGAAGAGCCGACCTGGTAGTAGTATGGCAACTGATCAATACTACATGGAGCTTCTGTTTTCCTCTGAGCAAGCGAACCGAAAGCTGAGAGAGCAAGTAGAAGCACTAGAAAAGGAAATGAACTCTAGGGAACAAAAGTCATTCAATGAAACCATGGCAAGAATTGAAAGTACCAATCGCGAGCAAATGGAGAAAATGAAAGGTCAGATTTCTGAGCTGTCGAAAGAATTGTCACTTCTGAATGTGGACAATCGGGCTCTAAGGGAGAAGATTCTACGAACTGAGAATGATAATGAAGGTTTAGAAAAGCAGGTGAAGAACTCTGCTGCAGTGGGTGAAGAGCTTCACGCACTTCAATCAAATTTAGACAGTCAACTTTCTCTCAATCACTCACTAGAGCTGAAAGTGCGGGATCTTGAGCTAATCCGTATGGAACACACGACATTGTGTGAAAATATTAAGCGTGATTATATTGAAGCCAGTGACAAACTATTAACTTATGAACAGGAAATAAAGGATCTTCAGCGAAAACTTGAAAACTCACGAGACTTACAAGTAAAGTTTGACCAAATGAACTCCCATTTGAATGATTCAATGCTTCGTATTCAAACAGAAAACAGTCATCTTCTAGAAGAAGTTTCTATTGCCAAAAGGGAAGTGGGCGTGGCACATATGATTGGTGTACAGGAAGCTGAAAGGCAAACAGAGCAGAATGAGGCTATTATGCGAATGAAAGAGATTGAAGCTGCACATGTCCATGAAATGAATGAGCTGGCTACAAAACTTGAAAACACAGAGAAGCAGCGTCAAAATGCTAATGCTAAGGTCAAGGCTCTACGAGAGCGACTGAAGACGATGCAAGAATCGTGGCAAAAGATATCAACTGACACAGAATCCTCTTTCACAGCTCTCAGAGATCAATATCAGCAGCAGATTAAAGAATATAAATCAATTATTGACTCTCTTAAATCCCAGAATTCCTCCCTAGGATCTAGAATTGAGTCTATGAAAAAGGTTTCTGCTCAAAACGACAGCAGTCAAGTCAGCAATTTGGAGCAGCAGGTAGGCTATGGGCTGTTACTATGTGCATTACATGTACATGTACATGTGCATAACACTTTTGATTTCTATTAGCCAGATTCTACAATTTAAACAATACTGCTGACAACAATACTGCTTCTCCAGAGCATAATTTAATATATTGTTAGTAGTAGAACTCATTGGCTAGCCATGACCCATTCACGCACGCATCTCGGTGCCCCACCAAGATCTCGAAATCCAGTTTATGAGTTAGCTGTTTTCGGTCAAATCTGATCTCTGTAGGCCAATTGCTGTATGTGACAAATTGCGCATGCACCAATACCAGGGGCGGATATAGGAAATCTTTCAACACCAGCCTATTTTCAAAAAGTCATGAATTTCACGCGTTTGAGGGAGTTAATACAAGATAAGTGTGGAACATGAACATGCATGGGTACAGTCTACACATATAACATGACTATTACAGCACTAGAAAATGACTGTACTGCCTGAGCTAGTAAATAGGAAATGAATTGAAGCCTAGATATGCATAGTATTGATAGTTTACAGAGCGCAGCTAGTATTGCATGCTTGATTGAACACACGCCTAGGATGGTGGCGTGGGTGCCTAAGCTGCCCCTGACCAATATCCACCAAAGAAGTAGCTTGGAAGATACTTATTCAGCATCCATCAGCCAATAAGATTGTATGTTTAAGGTTTCAAGTTTTATTTTTGTTGCAAATTGCCGTAAACATAATGTATTATTATTTTAATGTTCTAGATTTCAGAGTATAAGGGCATTATGGAAGGTTACAGGGAAGAGAATATTCTACTTCGGAAAGAGCTAAGTCTTGTAATTGCTAGCCTCCAGGTAATGTTTACAATTAGTCGTGTTTGTAGCATGCAATACAGTGTTGGGTATTATATAATTATGTCAGCCTCAGCAGTCAATATACATGTATATATAATTATAATATTGTTGGGAAACTTGGTTGAAGCGTTCATCTGGGTAGGGGTGATATTTTATTTTAGTAAAATAAGTCAAGCACATCACATGAACAGTGGGCTATATTTAGTAGCATGAATTTCGCTGTATTGTTTATTGCTCATCATGACTACTGTTTGGTTACATGCTACATGTAAGATATTCATTGATTGTGCAATGCATTGTTGTATATATTATTGTTATGCTATGAACTACGGATTATTATAGATATGTTTATGTTTATCATGTAGCGTGGTGAAAGTGATACCACAGATGTGCAGGAGAATAAGTCAAAGGCTAAGGCAGACGAGTTTGCAAAACTACGAGATATCTTAAACACGGCTAAATCTGAATGTGAGAATCTTCAACTACACAAGGCTCCACCACGAAGTCGAACTAGTACAGTTGAGAGAGACAGTAGCTATTCTGAACAAATAAATTTGAGCAAATATAGTGCTACCATACAGGAGTCTACAGAAAATTTAGGTAGCTCCATCAATGCATCCAGTAGGGTGGGTAAAGGAGCGGATGTGATAGAAAAACCTTGGCGTAAATATAGAGCAGCACAGATGAACAATGTGAAACGACTGGAACCACTAGCTGTTAGCACACCACGCACCACCAAATATGATATGTCTAGCTTATATCAACCACCAGTGCTAGACACCAGACCGCTAGAACCTCAGATATCTCAGCATAATGAACCTGGTGAATGGCGGAAACCAGTAGCACCAAAGTGTGATTATACTGCAAGCAGCTCCACTGACCAGCAGCGCACCCGTTCAAATTACGACACTCCGGGTAACTTGAGATACGAGACCACAGCAGCCATTAAATCATCAAATATAGAGAAACCTTCCGCATTGCAGCATAATTCATATTTGCTAACCAGCTCACAGCATAGCAAATCTACATCAAAGTACAGTGCACCCACACTATCAAAAACCAAAGAAGTGGTTGAAATAAAACAGCGAAATTCGGTGGAGTTAGATCCCAGCAAGGCATTTAAACCAATAAACCCTGACAATGGTAAACCTGTGGCAGACAAGAGCACCGATCTCACCAAATATTCAACAAGCTCTTCATACAAACCTTCCACGTATACCGCAGTAAATTCCAAGACCAGCCAACTGATCTCTACCAGTAAACCCTCATATACATCACATAGTAGCTCATATTATAGTAGGCCATACAAGTCCTCCTACGAGCCTCTAAGCTACAGACCAAAACATTATAGTCAAGGTGAATCCAAGTTGGCTGATGATTACAAAAATCTGTCGGCTGATAGCGCTTATGGTTCACCATCTCGTTCATTCTCTAAGCCACCATCGACCTCAAGCTACACTAGTGCCTATCACAGAGACTACAGCATACCCTCATTAACATCTCATTCTAGGTATTCATCCGCCGCTAGAAATGAGTCAAAGCATGGTGATTCCATCTCCAAGGTACCACCACTTTATATAAACCGCCATCTAATAACAGCTTGAGTGTGAGTGAGAGTATTGGGTACATGCGTGCAGTGATAACTGTGCTAATCAGCTAAGGATGGGTTGCTATAACACACTGACTGCTGTGTTGGAGTAAGCTCGGTCACATGACCCGTCACATGACAGGTTATCTTCTTTTCTTTCAGCAATTGGAATATGAAAAAAAGCAAAACAAATTGTTGAATCAAACTCTAGATGATCTAGAAGTTTCAATGGATAGTTATTCTTCTACCACACAAGCAGACAAACACATGCTGGAGAGAATGAGGGAGAGATCTACTGGCTCTCGATACGCACCACTAGCCTCAGCTAATTATGCAACAGTGCCATTTTCAACTCGTCTTATTCCGTCGACCAATGTCAGCAGCAGCAACCAATGTAACATTGTGTCTAGTGTGAACTCCCACATTGGAATTACAACCCCGCGTGCTTTCACATTTCATGGCAGCGTAGTGTACGACTCTATATATTAACACGCAATGTATTTTATCTGTCAGCAGTGTTAGTGCAACTTTTCCATGACATAATTGTGTTTTATAAAAATAATGTTGTATTCGCAGTGAGTTTTCAACAAATATTTTTGACGTTTTTGTGTACAATTTATTATTACAGTAATACTGACATTGACATAATTAATACCACAATAATTCACAACTAAAAATTATTCGAACTTATTGATAAAGTGCACATTTACATGAAGCATCTATGATAATTGTTTTAGTATGATTTTTGTCCCAATGTCCATGTTTGGAATAACCCAGTGTACTGTATATCTAAGATAGTAACAAGGTTCTGTAGTGTAGAGTATGATATACTATATAGATATTTTTATGATTTACCCAAAACTTACAGAAAATGAATGACTAGACTGCTTGTGGGATACTATTATACACATGTACTTACTCCAACATGTCACTGTATAACACTAAAATAATGACATAATAAGGAAAACAGAACACAGATATTTACATAGATTTGACAAATCTTTGTTGGCACTATGAAGGGTTTTGTAAGCTGGTTACGGTTTTACAATACCATAATATAGCATAATATTAAATTACAATACCATAATATAGCATATATTAAATTACAATACCATAATACAGTGTATAGCATATTACATCATATTGCAATACCATAATAGCATACATGTATTATAATGCAATACCTACATCTTACATATATATATTATTTGTAATTAATTAATTATAATATTATGTTATATGGGTGGTGTAATAATTCTACATATATACAAGTAGAATACCTTGTACCATGTATGTAGCATATAGGTTAGGATGAGTGAAATATTTGGATACTTGAATAAAATATTCACAACAGCTGTAATAGTAGTAAAAACAGTTTTGTTATAAATTAATAATTGCTCATTGTACATGTACGATATAGGACACACTATTCATGTACACGTAGGCTACTTGTATTGTAACTGCACAGGCCAACTTTTAATATATGGAGCATGCTATATATTGCTAACAACTTATTGCAAAGAAATGTACAAGCAAATCCACCTTAGCACCACCTTGTCCATCTAGCTGCTGTGTTAGATATCTAGCCACATAGCTGCCTGGTATTTGTTAACATTGGCCCACTCACAGGCTATCATGTGGTGCTGCTTGTTCACAATAAACAGAGTTCCTCTTGCAGGTATCATTATATCCTCTCCAAACGACCCACTACTAGCTACCAACCTTGGAACAGACTCCTTAGGTAAATTGTGAGACATGTCTCCTTTCCCAGATAGCATGCCTATAATAAAGCACTACAGGTTATATATCTGCATATGATATCACTGATGATATAGTTATCATATAATAGTTCATCCGCTCTATCTGGGCCAATGTAAGTCATGTAAGCTATACATGTACATTTATGTGTATTTATATTTTTAGTTTAGCAATGTAAGTGTAAATAATATTGCTAGTATGCATTTAGTAACTGCTACTCTTCGACAGTAGCTTTTAACATTGAATAATGGAATAGCTACCTTTGATAACATCAGTTTTCTTTGTTTTCATATCGAAGAAGAGGAGGGAATCTCCATCAGGGGAGGTAATTGCTAGATCGTACCCAGCAGAGTGCTCTGATTCCATGAACCTCACTTGATTAACAGGTATGTGTACCATATGGGTGTACATCTGACTTATGGTAGCTGTAACATTACAAGTGCGCACATTATGCATGCACTTACTGTGGTATTATTAATATACATAAGAATTCTGTTATATTATTACAAACTGGAGCAGATCTAGTAAAGAAAAATGATGTAAATACTAGACAGCCTTAAGTTAGCAGATACAATGTCTATATGTCGGTCTATGTTATACACTGTACATTAGATGAATACATACATGTATATTGTGACTGAAGCTAAATATGCATCATACACAAAATAATTTATTAAGATCCATCCTCATTTTGAAGTTGTCTGCTCTCCTATTTTCTCTCCATTAACTTGTTATATTTGGTATTAATTTAATTCCTCAAAACAGTGTTGCTTGGAAAGACGTGTACACCACTCACCATTATCATTAAGGTAATTGAGAGATATCTTGTTTGGCTTTTGTACCACCACGATATATCTGGTATTGGGTGAGACGTGTAGTTCCCCACCCTCAAACTCACTTAACATCTTATTTGTAACTGTATCTATAAGTAGGTTTGTTCCTGAACTTTCCTCATCACATTCAACTAGTGCCAGACCTCCTGTAATACTTATTAGTTTTAATATTTCATAGAAGGTAGTTGGTTGTTAATTAGTCTATTGCATGCTGACAAATAAAAAGCAGACTAAACCATACATAATATAACGCTGGAGTAACAGACCAAACCATATATGATGTGATGCTGAAGTAACAGAGAATGTATTGACTTGAAACATACCAATAGCTAAGTAATTTAGAGCTGTAGGTTTGCAGTTCCACTCTGAGAGGTCGAGTAGCCCATTATACATGAGTGTAGCGGTGTCGAGTCTGCTCAAACCATGCTGGTCGTAGTGTGAGGAGAAGGCATACCGGGACGTGGTATTGAATTCAGTTAGATGTGGGATGAATAGCTGATCCACCTACCAATTACACAGGTTATACAAGTAATACTGCTATGCCTCATGCATGGACAAACTGCTGGTCTTAAGCTTATAGCCTCTATATCATAATTATATACGTGTACAATGTACATGAAGATAAATTATGCTAATACACCTACATTTATATGTCCACTGCTACACACTATTGGAACAGCAATAGTTGTAGAGCAACGCAATAGATATATAACTATATTATTCATATGCATCTCATCTAGTAGCAGTGCATTGTGCACATGTATGGTAATAGACATCCTGAGACATGTGCATCACCCTGAGAAAAAGGCCTGGGCCCTGAGAAAGGCACACATGGACACTTACAGAGTCAAACACTGAATGATGGGGTAGAAGAGGTACAAGCTGCATATATGGACCCTCACTAGCATCATTGAGTATCATGACAGTTTGAAACTGGTACTGGTTGCCGACCAGTATCCACAGCTCATCTGTCTTAGACACGTAGTGCAGAGATGAAACCTTATACTTGAACAGGATCACCTGTATAAAAACACAATATCTTTACATGTACTATATATATACATGTTTGATATGGAGGCCTACATACATGTACATGCATGCGGATAATGGGCCCATATGAGCGTGTTGACATATATACAGCAATTGCCCACTCTATTGAGGAGGCCGTAGTATAAACTTGTACTATTATTATGAAATGGAGACGGAGTAATAAAAAAACTTGCTTGTGTGGGTAACAGTACAAGTGCGACACTACAAACTAGCTTTCAGAATAACTGCATTCTTGAACTGATCCATATTGGACCATTGCGGGTGAAATATCTATGAAACCAAAAACTCACATATTTTGGTCGGAAATTGTCCAAAATATCAATAACAACGATTCTATGAAGGTCGGGTTGTGAAACATAGATGTATTTATTCTCCACATTTACAGCTACTCCCCACTCACAGTCCTCTTCGTAGGAGCACAGTCTTTCCAGTGTACTGTCAGACTCTAAAATATTACAACAGACGTCACACAGTTTATATCACATAAAATGGAAGATGGTGGACCCAAACCATGGGCACTCATAAGCTATTGATTATAGAAATTGTACATTTACCTATAAAAGAGGACAATTCCTGATTCTGATATATAGCTATCGATGCGTATGTCCCAATCCTCAGCAAAACATAGTGGAACACGCCAAAATGCAATCTTGTTTTCATGTCTTGTATGTATTATAACTAAAGGCTAATACACTGTGCATACCCTACAAAATGTAAACATGTTTTTTATGAAACTGACTACAAACAGACCTTTTAGATTAGCCTTGAAGTCGGAAGCATATTTGTTTATGGAATGACTTGTATAGCAATGCTCTGCCTCGTATGTTGTATAGCCTGAGTCATGGAATACGAGATACAGTCCTTTGCTTGGCAGATCAGCATCTACAGTAGAATATATGCATGTATGTTAGTCATTAGCAATACAAGATACATGTACATGTATCCATGGAACATACATGTGTACATGTACATACATGTACATACATGTACATGGAACGTGGTACATGGTACGTGGTACGTGGTACGTGGTACGTGGTACGACGTGGTACCTGGTACGTGGTACGTGGTATGTGGTACGTGGTACGTGGTACATGTATTATGAAATCATGTCTATTTAATGTATTAACCATAGCCTAATCACCGTGCCCTACAGCTGCTCTTGAGTGTGGTTCTCATAGCTATAGGACATAACATTACATAACAGAACATACTACATTACATACGGTACATCTATTTTTAGGACTTTACTGGTAGTTGGTTCTCCAAGAAAATATGCAGAGTGTTTTCTTGCCGATTCTCTGCAAACATTCACATGGAGTATCTTATTATATTATTCAAAAATGCTGGAGTAATCAATTGTGTTTTCTAATTGCGATGTAGGCCTACATGTAAATACCTTGTAGATACAAGTCCTTAGGGAGTACACCGACATTAGTAGTTGATCTCATCCACCCTGCAGCTGATTTGCCTACACAGACGTAGTCTGCCGAATCAAGGTCACTCTGAGGTGACAATATAGTCAGTGTTGTGTTCTCATCTGTTATCAAACATAAAAAACGCTAAAGTAATATCAGAAAATCTTGAACTAAGAGGTTGCCCACATGTCCTGGAATTATTATGATTTAATACACAAGAATCTATCTTATACCATTCACTTGAGGGTATATTATCATAAATATGTACATGTACATGTATAATCATATAGTGTGTTATCTAGTTGTATTTGCTCCTATATGCAGCAGTGAGTTCATATAAATTTAGAATGACTCTTCCAAAGCCAAATATCATTAATTGCTCTAATATCAATGCTGATACACAAGTAATATTCTATTACTATATATAGTGCTGGACGACTGATGATATGATACCCATAGTGGTAATGAGATTGCCGTACTTACTATCCCATTGATATCTATGCATCTCTTGAGGGACCTCATACTGCCCAACCTGCCACTCAGCTGTAGGCTGTGGTACTCCATCTAAGTGACACCTAAGGCTAACACTAGTGCCCTCTAGTACATGGCCGACCTTGTTACTCCTGACCACAGGCTTCACTGTAACAGACAGATGATAGTACATGTACAGCATATGCGTATACATACATGTTACAGCTACATGTGACGTTACTTAGATTAAAGTGAGAATTAGCTTACAGAGAACAACTAGATAACAACTATGTATTAAAACAAAATATATACAATATTGTTCAGACCTACTGACCTAAGACGACAAGGATCTGTGTCATGAAGACGTGCTGGTTGCTGGCATCATAACACGTGTAGTTACCGGTATGGTCTAGATTAACCGCTGAGATAAACAGATCCCTATTTGACAGAATCTGTAAAAATTGACAACAAAGTTTACAACAGCAATCGCATTCAATACATCAAAATTTTAATTAAGATAAAACACAACATGTGTAATAAAACATATTATTTAGGACCATAGGGTGTATAGATATAGTCAAGTAAAGCTATGGAACTTGCAATATTTAGTAATGTCAATGTCGAACACATTTGATGCAAAGGATCTTACACTAAAACTATTTGTGTTTTGAAATTCGATGTCGAAGCCATTTCTCATCCACACAATATCAGAGACATGTGTCAGTTCACAGGCTATTTCTACTCCCGTATAACCATCAGCTGTAGCATATATCAGCTTTGTCTCCCCACTGTGCAGTATCAATTTCTCTCCAACATCATCCCTGTCTACTTCTGTAAAAAAATAGATTATAAAGTTCTAAACATTTTTAATGTTGTCATATGAAAATGTATTAGCATTATGATCCCAGGGTATTCTCTGTGCGTTTCATGACTTCATAAATCATATGTGGACCACGGTGCATTCTCAAACAGAAATTGAACTCCCATGCCATTATTCACAACTAAAGAAGCCAGCCCACAATCTCTACGAATTCATTCCTTCCTAACTCTCTTTACATCAAGTTATCGAATATAATATAATTGTCAATATTTTCATTATAAACATCAACTCCCATCTGAAATGAGCACAAATAAAATTTGCTAATATAATCCAAACCTTAATAAATATTATAGTATTTCATTGATCAGTAGGAGCATGTGAAGCAGCAGCATTCTAAACATGGAAGCGAGGGAAGGTCATTATAAGAATTAGAGAAGAATGGAGAATTCTTTCTATTATACTTTGCTATTCTTACCAAACTCATTATAGAATGTTAATAAATCAATGAAATCCGTTCCTTCTGCATGAGGGCTGTACACAATCAGGTCCCTGAGGCTACATATATGAGCCAATTTCTCAAGATGGTCAGCACTCTGTGTATACATTAACTCATCTAATGTTACTAAACCATTACCATCTCTATCGTAATAGTCAAACACTTTAGATACCAACGACTTCTTCTTGGAATTATCTAGAAAACATATTGCTATAATGAATGCGCATTGGGGAATTGTTAATATGCTTTTCTGCATTTGGATTCACCAGCATCCCATTCACAGTTAGTGCACTCTCTTAGCAGCTTGATACATATCTGCATAAAAGGCTGTTTGATACAAAATCAATAAAGTGGAGCTTAAACAAAGTACAGCGCACTAAGCAGTACAGAGTGTTTAATAAAACAACACTAAAATGTTGAAAATCTTTCAGTTTGCTTGTATTCTGTTACAAGTATTTTATAACTTGAGTAACAAGATCTTTTTCAAATATAGACTCTTATAAATTATTGAGTTGTGTATTCTAAGAGAATGAATTGCTGTTAATCTGTATGTTATTGTATACAGTATACACTACAGTATACAATAACATGATGTATTTAACCTACCTAGGTTATCACATTTAGCAATGCCAAGTCTGTTACAGTGATATATCTTAAGCAGGTGCTTGAATTCTCCATATTGAACGTAGGAACAACTTTCATCATACTTTTCCTGTACCACATCTACAGCCGTTGTCGCGTGTGTTGTAGTCACCCGAGCTGAAATAGAAACTGGATACGATGTACATACAATGTACATGTACATGTATATACAGTGCACAGTGGATATGAATATACATGTAATTATTGAGCCAGCTATAAGCTATAACCCATGCTATCTATCCGCTGTACTAAAATTTTGTTAAATATCATAAATTAGTGAATTGTGGTCTTTGAACGACCTCTACCCTATTCCTACTGCAATGGAGATCTATAATGTACTGATATGTTAAATACCTTTAGTTTTAAAGGTTGAAGCAGCCAATGACAGATCTTTCTTCTTAGACATGCTCGTCTTGGTCAACAAATCTGAATAACATGAATATGGTGATCAAGGGAAGACAATAACGTGAAACGCTATAGCTTGATATGGATTAAAGTGCTGTGAACGACCAAGATAATGTAGTAATATGTTTGGTACTTCTAGCTGCTTGGAAGCCAACTACTACCCACCCAGGAATGCGATAGAGATGGGTGAAAATCTCAATTTTATATGATACATGTACATGTACTTTATTTGATAAATCCTATTCTATTGTTCTACTTAACTGGCTTGTCTACTAATGGCCGGTGCTACCCATTAGTCATATATTAGGAATGGTAATCAAGTTGTGATGCCGCAACAGGAAACACATAATAGACTTGGAAAATTTACAAGAAAAGTTCACCTTTCTGGAAGCAGGCAGAACCCCCTCTGTCAACATATATTTTCTGTTGGTTCTCACAGGATCTCCTGTGAAGCTCGCAGTGGCTGTCATATAAGTTACCATCTGAACCACACACGAGCCTATTTCCTGGTGCGCAAGAGCCTGGTTTAGCACAAACACACATTTCCTGCCCTTCCTGAGAGACTATGCACATTCGTCCAGCTCCACAGTACTTTGTAACACTACATTCTTGTGCAACTGCAATAAACCAACACTATTTACAGAATTTTTCAAATATTCCGTCTAGTTTTACAGTGTGGTATATTGTGCGCTTTTTATCATAGGAGAAATTTGATGAAAAAATAAATCTTGAGAGCCTTTGAAAAAACCAGGCTGTAGCAGACAACTGTGGTATCACTTGGCTTTTTTAACAACACGCAAGGACACTGAATTCAAGTGAAAATTGAAATTGTCCCCCACTAGTTTATAGGCCTTCATTTATACTACTTTATTTATTCTACTGTAGTCACAACATACATGTACATTGTACTCGTATATATATGTGGTAGTAATAACCAGAGGCAGAAAATGATAACAAAATAGATGGAAAGCAGTTAATTGAGTCTACATGAAACTAAACAAGATTCCGTACATATATACAAGCAAAATGGTGAGTGTAACTATATCTACATGTACATTCTGATTAAACAGATTAAGGTGTTATCTGCTTGACCTAGTTGGATAAAGTTGACTATGAAATTGGTCACTGACAAACATGAGAGGAATAGAAATCAATACTTGTCATAGGAAGCTATGATTAACTGTAGCACTAATTTAGTACACCCAATACTTGTGTCCAGCAAACAAGGGAAGATGACATGCACTTCATTAGTCTTCCCCATCGATTTTCAATATAAGCAGTAAAAAGTAAAGCAGTATTTTTCATATGTTCACTACTTAAAACAAATAATTAGACAGATAAGTCAGCAAATAAAACCAAAGGTAGGCCTACATATAAAAGTGTTTGACATCTGTTAATTTTCCATTACACCCATCTCACCATTACTATATGCACTAATCAGCTGTCAGTCAGTATTTCTTACAACATTAAAATAATATAAATATTATGCTTCAATGTACATGTATTTATTATAAAGTGTGTAATTATTTTGTCACATATATAATATATAGATTAAATGTGCAGTGCACATGCAGGTCTTTCTATAATTATAATAATTATTTGTCCAAAGTATTGACTGACAGTTCTTAGGCTTGATTAAGCTGAAGTTCTAGATGCTGTCATTAGAGACAGTCATATAGTTAATTAAGTAGCTGAATATGAAGCACATTGTAGATGCAGTATGCAAGCAAGTTATAAACTACTGTCAATTTTTTTATAATGATCAGCTGTTATGGGTAGGCTTATTATACATTTATGTCACATTGAGACTAGATAGACACCTGACCTTGGGCACACCTGACCCTAGATACATCTGATCATGGACCAAGCCTAATGCCTGACAGAAACTCGGGCAGCCAAATATGTAGACCGAAAGACAGTGATTCAGCTTAAATAGAGTGCAAATGCACTCATTATATTTCTACCATGTGTAACATGGATGATCGTGATACTTAAAAACCGTTATTTGTACTTTTGAGATTTTGGGGGACCGTCCTCAAGTTGGCCCCCGCTGGCTGCGACTGGAAGTTGCTTTACTATAACAGCTCAGCAAGTTGTCATGTCTAGTCAGTTGCTGCTGAGGACTCAATAAAGACAGGTCATCTCTTTACTTTACTTGTATTCTAGTCTACACTAGGGATCTCCTAGCCTAAGGTAATCTCAAGTCAGCACACTCGGACCTATTGGTCATTATAATCACAAATGTACATAGGCAGCATTGTTAGTCACTCACACCTCTCACTCAGTGTATGCAAAGCAAGGGGGACGATATACCACTCTCGTACCTCCATTGTCGTAATAACAGCACAGGTAATCTTTGCAGCATAATAACATACCATAGATTATGACTACAGGATTACATGTATATAGAGTTCGCTTGTTAATTAAAATGTAAGAGTGAGATATAGTTAACGTTTCAATGCCTCCCACAGATAGATAGACTAATACAGGGCGCTAATACAGTGTGATTGGAAGATGCCATTATTTTACTTTTTTTCTTTTACATACAGTACACATTATTTGTTTCTTCCTACTCGTCATGTTTCTACTGCTGAAATTTTATGAACCTGGGTTTATTTTCAGCGTGTCAAATTCCATTATCCAGACATAATGCATTATATTATATAGGGTACCTGCTAGCTCATTGTAGCCTCCATGTTCTAAAACTCTGTACTCGGCGTTTCCACCAGTTTGAACAGGAAGAAGTGGCTTCAGTCCATCTAAGACTCCTTTCACGATCTCTGAAGGCATCTGGTTCTAGTTGGAAAGTATATAAAATGTGTGAGGCCATGAGTTTTAATTGAGGTTAAAGTGGGCAATATCCCAGTTTGACATACTGAGCCAGTGATTAAGCTGCTTTTTAAGTGGACAATCTTTTTGCATACCATGAGATTCAATGCTTTGCCAGCTGGCTAGACATTTGGTCTAGTGATAGTAAGGCACAAGACTATATCAAATACAGTCTACTTCTTGCACTTTGTATTACATAATAATTTCTACGACGACTTTTGATCATGCTTTGAAAAGTTTGTACTATTTACTAATATTGCCTACATGTACAGGTATAGAGACACTGTCTACATCATACATCAATATTGTTGCTCACCTTTGAGTAGCCACCATGCCCATGCCTATGTAGATTGTTCCCATTACATTTATGAACCAGCAAGAGTATAAACAATGATAGCTGTCGCATCATGCTGCTTATATATCACCAACTTCACTCGTATCTACTGTTTGTCGTATTCACTGTTGGTCGTATTCACTGCTGGCCGTACACTGAACTAGTGAATGCTGATCTATATTCCATGCCAGTACAAATGTTATTAACTGCTCATTCCCATATGCTCTCCTATTTTAGAGAACAAACTTAATTATTAGAGTTGATTTGCGACTCAAAATCAATAGGCAAAATAGTATATAAGAGCAGTATTCTATTTATTATTCTACTCCATAGGGACATACCATCATCTATTTTACAACGGCATTAAGCATCGGTAGTTCTGTTCACGAAAGTAAGATTCCAGTATAATGACATAATTATATGTACAAGTGTATGTACCATGTGATGTGTATAATAAATGTGTATTGTGGCAGGCAGTGGACGCGTAGGGAATGTATTCAGGTAGATCGTACTTGCATTACACTAACAACATAATTAAATAGAGTACTATGTTGTTTGTTTCTCGTTGATACATGACATATAATCAGGCTTGCCAAGTTCGACTGATGCAAATCAGGGAGATTTAGCATTTGGGCGGGGGAGTGTCAATTTTGGGTGGGGTACCAGAATTTGAGTTGAAAATCAGGGAGCCTCCTGCGGAATCAGGGAGACTTGGTAAGCCTGCATATAATAATATGTGATTATGCTGCTAGCATCATTTTGGAAACACCTACCCTACTACTTTAATTAGCTCGGAGTTGTGTGCACGTTAAAGTAAGGTAGAAATTTTCATCGGATACTAACGGTATTTTTTGGCCAATAACGAAGCAAGCATAAAACACGTGATTCCAATTGCGGTTTCCGTTTCTGAAGTGAAACTAATTTCAAATTGTAAAGACCATTAGCAAAGTTCCTACATATTCTATAAACTTTGCCAATAGAGTAACTCTGCAGATAACAAACTGAACTTCTTTGCGGCACAGATTTCTATCTTCATAGTTTATTATTACCATTTACAGTCCTTCTAATATTTTTAACTTTAACGATTTAGTTACAGAAGAAGCATGAATGACGAACAATTGTTTTCAGCTAAGTGCTCTTTGCATGGTAAATAAAAATTGATACTTACTTACTTACTATAATAGTTTACTATAACTATAACTACTATACTAATACCTATAAATTACTTGCCTTGTATTGTATTTACTATTACTATGCAATACTTTGAGTTTATTAGACTTTCCTTATGCCATCATAATAATCGAACTATAGGATACATGCTTACACTTATCAATTATTATAGTTGTAGTATAATTAGGCCTATGAAAGAATTATGGTTTATTATTAGGTTAAGTAGGTTTGTTTAAATAGTTTTAAGTTTAACTGGGTAGATTGATTGTAGCTATAGCATAGGTGCTGTATAGATAGCCATACACTTAGTTACAGGTATCAGTCAGATAGCTATCCTAACTAGTAAGATTATCATGACCATAATCATCGTGATGCTGAATGTTACTAACCTATTCCCTATCTAACTCTGACTATCTAACTTTATCTGAATTTGAATAATGTTTCATTTTAATTGACTGCTGGCATAGTAATAGTTTGCTTTTTTACGGCTAACTTTACAGTGGGACACTTTTACTTGCAGTATTTGGATTCAATTTGGAATTAAGGTTCATTGAACCACTACTGTCTCACCATTCAATATTTGCAAGGAATATTGTTCATCTTGTTTCATGAAGATTGATGTGTTGTTTGTCTTTGCAAACCTAGTGGCAGTCAAGATAAAGTCATTTGAATATTGGCTATTATGACCTCCAGTTACCTATGGCTATGCCTGTCCTAAGTCTATACTTGTAACTTATGTACATAGGTAAGCTACTAGCATCAAATAGCCCAGTAATCTGATCGAGCCAACACTAACTGTCATTCTATAAATAACTTTTGAGCACAGCAATGAACAAGTAAGTTAGAGTCATGCCCGCAATAACAATGCAATGGAGTTGCAGGCCCTATGGCTATCTCTGTAGCACAGTTTTGTATTGACTGCTTGAGTGCTTCCAAAATTCCCAACATAGGCTGATTGAAGGTGAAATCAGCCAATATTAAAATGGGGTTTTCTTGGCAGCTGCTAGGTTACCAAACACAAACAATACATCAATCTTACTAAAAAAGGATGAACAAGATTATTTGCAAATATTGAATGGTGCGACAGTAGTGGTTTAAGATTGAAATTATCTAAGATGCTCATCAATAAACTAATTACCGTTATGACTGCATGTCTTCAAAATAATATGAATGTTTTAATATTATTTTTAAATATTAATATAGTGTATTTTTAATTTTAGGCAAGCCATGTATGATAAAGACAGGTGTAAAAGATGGGCCAAATAAGGGAAAGAGTTATTTGATTTGCTCAAATTCATCTTCTCCATGTGATTACCGTGCTGCATTCATGTAAGGCAATATAACACATGGATATTAACCATTTTAAAAGGGTAACCTAAGAGTTGCAACTATTTATTTGGAGTAAGTAGATTTTAATGTGGAAGTAGAGAAGTGCTCTCATATGGATCCAAGTTTATGTTTCTACTATAACTAGTTTGTATTTCATGGAATAGGCAGCCACCACAAACCTGCTCCAAGCATCAGCAAACCATAGAACTCAGGTGTCCTGCAGTTAAAGAGGGTGAACAGAGGTAATTTACTTCTTTTGATGCATTTGAAGTTAATTCACCTGAAATTACTGAATACTGATTATAGACTACTGCTTAACATGTTCTTTTACTCCTCATTTATTGTACATCAGGATCTACGTTAGATGTGTTGAGGGGAAGCAGCTAAGCAAATGGTGCTACTACACTCGACCCAAGTCTGTTGAATCTTCAGCAAAGAGTGGGGTAACCAACCTAACTGTATAGTATAAATTATATATATATATTTACCTATCTATATTTTCCGTGATTGACATACACCAGTATTACATGTAGTTGGCTGTTTGCCGTTTTCTCTTTGGATACAAAGTTAAAGAATCGTTTTAGCTGCAACAGAGTTTTAAAAGTTTCCTTTTACATAATAAATTACATTTCTTTATTTCAAGAGTACAATAATGTTATTCATTAATATTCATGCTGAAAATTGGGTTCACTTGATGTATTAAAACTAATGACTTTCACTGCCTAACTGTTGACATTTGTACAACTTATTGTTATATATATTGGAAGTTTTAATAAGGCAATAAATTATTTAGGATAGGAGAGCCTTGAAGGATTCAAACTCGCAGGAGAAAAAAGTTATGGTGGTTGGGAAGTCTGACAAAAAACATCAGGCTAGTCCCAGCAAAACAGGTCCTGATAAACCTCTCATCGGCGACAGCGGTAATTGTTTAGAAAAGTGTTGTATTACTTAGTTTATTATTCTGGCGAATGAGTAAATGATTCAACCGTGCTATCTATTGCTTCATTTGTTATAGCTACTGAACGTTTTGAACAGCCTGACAGAAAAAACAGTGGTTCATCTTCTGCTGCGGCTATTCCGCAGTCTCTAGTGGACTCAGCCAAGGACCCTACCGCTGCGAGACAATATATTATGAGTGAGATTGAGAAAAAGCAGGTATGGGTCGCTATTGTACATAAAGCGGCTACACTACAGTTGGATGAAGTAGGCTGACTACGATCACAATGGTTTTATTCTGAATGTCTTTTGTATATCTTCACACAGTAGGTGGTCGGTGGTTCCCGTGTTCTACACTATTATATTTTACAGAGTTTGCTGAGAATGGCTGGAAGACTTCCAGATGGTGGCCAGAAAATAAGAATTCAATTAAAGCATTTACAGGAAGCCCTTGAAAGAACAACATCACTGACGTCTATTACGCAGACGAAGGAAGGCAATGATAATAAGCAGGAGCCCAAACCATCACTGACAGTGCAACCCGGGAGCAAAGTGTTACCAACAGATAATCAAAGGTTGCCTCCACATGTGATTAGAGAGATGTATGCCAGCAGTGCACCGACCGAGAGGTTGTATGGAGGTCGGATGACAGAGCAAAGATTACAGGCTGTGACATCAATTACTAGTGAAGCTCTGGAAACATTGCACAAGTTAGTTTACAGTACCTGATGATGATCATCTGGACAAGTGCATTAGCCATTCTTGTCTCTTTATCGCAGCTTGTAAGGTATGTTAGCATACTTTTGTTGAATATATTCCACAGGCAATTAGAGAGTTGTCCCCCTTCTGAGAAGGAAACTGATGATCCTAAGCACTTGTTGGTGCCTTTGATGAAACATCAGCGGCAAGCCTTGACCTGGCTACTTTGGAGAGAACAGCAGAAACCTGCTGGTGGAGTCTTGGGTTGGTAAAATTTTTTTCACGACATTTACCAATTTTAGTTTATGAAAGTTGCTATATTTATTGTAGATGAACTAACGTAATAGATATATAAAAGATGTATTCTTTTTTGAAGCCGATGACATGGGGCTAGGTAAAACACTGACGATGATATCTCTTGTGATGAAAGACAAGCAGAGTAGAGATAGATCAAGTGACGATTCTGAAACTCAGTGGCTTAATAAAGGTACATGTATATAATGTTCTCACTGTGTGGTTGAGGAGGAAAGACTGCACCCCGTTAACCAGAATTTTTTTTTGGATCCACAATCTAAACAATTTATTCTACTTGTTTATATTAAAATCTCTTAACCATACATCACAGTTATTTGCATAATGCTTTGAAAGTTTTGCTGCCTGTGTTAATTGTAGCTGAGAGCGTACTACTGTCTCAAGGGACTCTGATTGTATGCCCCGCAAGCCTTGTGCACCAGTGGGCTAAGGAAGTGGAGGCTAGGACGAAAAAGTCAAGTCTAAATTATATACTCTATCATGGGGCTGATCGGGAGAGGAGCGTTACTAAGTATGCATTCCTGCTGCTACACTATCATGTTTTCCGTTGTGTTCTAATACCATCAACCTGCAACATGAAATGTATTGTAACAGCATTGTTGGTTCATATGGTACTAGTAGATCAGATTTCCATCCTATGGGGATGATTTTATGCTGTTGCTATTAAAGTGCCATTATGTTATTCTAGACTCTCTAAAGCGGATATTGTAATTACTACTTACAATCTCGTACAAAGAGAAGTTCGTCTTCCAGCATCACTTAAAGATGACAAATCAGAGCAAGGCAAACCCGCCACAGACGATCAGGTCAGATGTTATGGTAACAGCTTCCTATATAGCGTGCTGTGTGTCACTCGAACGGTACTGTAGTTTGTTATGGTTGCTCTTGTTTGAAAGGTTTTTCTTTGTTCATATGATATCTGAACCTACATTATTTGTTTGTTTGTTTGTTTTAGCAGGTGGTTGAAGGTGATGGTTCTCTTGCAAGGATAGCCTGGAAACGAGTAATATTAGACGAGGCGCATGGCATAAAAAACTACAGGAGTACAACAGCTTTAAGTGTATGCCGTCTTAGAGCCAATCACAGGTGGCCTTTCTTGACTTTCCAAATGTGTTATCATACACGTATTAAAGAGTTGGGAAGCTTGGTTTTAGTGAAATATTTTGCATCTTCGGTTCTTCATGAAAGTTGTTTTTAGACACTACAAATGTAAAAAGTCTTATCATAACATATGGTGTGTCATATAATTTTGTAGTCCCTTGCTTACTCTTTTTTATGTATCCATTGTAAGCATTGCTTGTAGGTGGGCGCTAACAGGAACTCCTATACAGAATGATTTATCAGACTTCTACTCCTTGCTGCGATTCCTGCGATGTTCTCCGTTTGACGAGTTGAAGGTCTGGAAGAAATGGGTCGACAACAAGCAAGGTAGTTGTTATTTCTATTCTAGCATGCGTAATGAAATACTTGTATACATGTATGTTCCATTTTTTTCTACTTCTAAAGCGCATGCAAAGACAGCTTTGCACACACATGCATATTATATTAAATATAAAAATAATAATTACACAGTTTCTGGTGATAAACGACTGTCTATTCTCATCAAGAGTTTGCTTCTACGAAGAACTAAAGATCAGAAGCTGTCTAATGGTGAAGCATTGGTGAGTCGAATTGTTTACTGTCTTGCTATTCAATCTGTGTAACAATAGCAGTCAACTGATTAATGTTATAGCCGCCATATACAGGTAAGGTCATAAAGGCTATTTCTACCAGAATCATAAATTATAAATTGCTCAAATTTTCCAGTAAACTTTACAGCCAGTTGAAAATTGCTGAATGAGTAGAGCCTTCACGATGTGTCTTTTATTTCATTCAAAGTCACATTTTCACATCCTACTCTTTTGGAGTCTTATGAAATGTCACATGCTTGCTTGTCCATTGTGATGAATCATATCAATATATTATTAGGTTCCATTGCCGGAAAAGAACATGATCACTCATCAAATTGATTTGGGAGATTATGAAAGAAAACTATATGAGCAGCTGTACGGGAAATGCAAGTAAGACTAATATATTCCAATAACTGTGCAACAGCATGAAAAACATGCAAAAGTTTTCAATATGTAAAACAAAAACATGATGCTGATATTTATTACATGTACACTATGTTATATTGCACATTAAATAAAGTTATATATATATACCATGGCTGTTCTTGATATAACATTTATGTTTAGTTTTCTTCATTATGGTGTTTGTTATATTTCTTCAGTACGTTTTGTTTTGCAACTAGATGCTTGATCAGAACCAACTTAGTTTGCGAATACATTGTCTCTAATAATTGGCTTTTAGGTCTGTCATGGTGAAGTATTTGTCTAACAAGTCTAATGATAGCCTTAGCTCCTCACAAGCTGCAGCTAAGGGAGAGAAGATCAGCGGTGATGCAATACTACTCATGCTGCTAAGACTAAGGCAATGCTGCAGTCACCCCCTTCTTACTAAAGAGGTAAAAGACCTATTCAAGTCTGTATATTCTGTGCGCCTCATCTTCATGACTCTGAAATAGTATACTTTATGAAGTCATGTACTTTATACATTTACATTTTGTGTATCTATATACAGCCAAAACATTAATCTACCATGTGTCTGCAGGACCTAGTTGAGGAAGAATTAATGGGTGAGGGGGTTGAGCTTGACCTGGTATCTGCAATGAAAGAACTTGGCATCCAGGACAAGGCAACAACACTACCACCTGTATCTCCAGAGGTTGATAAGTCCAAGGAGCTGAATGAAAGTGCCAAGGTGAGTGGGAGCTCATCAGGTCTGTAACTTGTATACACAGTATTGTCAATGAGCTCTAGTTAGAAGGAGAAGGTTCAAGAGGTACCCAATGTTTGCTAAATGGTTAGAAAATGGGCTGAATCCATGTTGTCTCCGCTAAAAAATCTATGAATGGCAGCTAGTTTTTATTTAATTCAGTAATGTAATAATTATCACTACCAGGCTTTATGATTTTTATATATGAACCAATGACCCTGGAATTATCTGAATAAAATATATATTTGTAGAACAAATGTTTACACTAATGCTTCTATGTAACTAGAAGTTTGAAAATAGAAAAGCAAGTCACAGTTTTCTTCACTGTCTGCCAGAAACAAAGGTTTACATTATAAAATAAAGAAAAATCCTTGGAGCGTCAGGATAGATTTATATTGCATGGCTAACCTTAAAAATGGAAGGAATTAATGAAACCAAGCATGAGAACTGTTAAATTGGTGCCAGATCCCCCATTCTTGGTTTAAGATTTGCACATACTTGAATAACTCATTCAAATGATTGAATATTTCTTTATGAGGATGAGGGTGCCAATGGAGGCCAAGCCCTATTGTGAGCTTTAAATATTGAAATATTCGAGTAATTGCTCTGTTTTTACTGATCTACATTGTATTTTGCAACTCACTTGTATTGTTAAAAATACAATAGTGTAGTTGTCAGCTCATTCATAGTTTGTGCCAATAGAGGACAACTTCAACTTGATATATAAAAATGGTGGTGATCTCAGAGTTGAAGCTATAATATCCAAGGTTGTTGGATTTGACTTTTATATTCTCTATGACCTGCTCATCTATTCTTCATTATTTAGATTGCTGCCCTGATAACCAGTGTAAAGGAGAAGACCTCATCGGCAAGTCGATCAATGAAGTTGTAAGTAGCTGGCCAACATTTTAATATCTCATTCAGATGAGAATCATTAGATGTTCTAATGGTTCATTTGCAAGATTTGAAATCATCAATGCATTTGTTTCAAGCCAGTGCACTATTTCATTGACAAGTAACTATGTATTGCATACAAGATAAGTGGTGTACTACGTACACAAAATGTACATTTGTGTCTGTTGTAGTGTGGTGGTGTCACAGTGGACCTCCATGTTGCAACTAGTGGCAGAGGCATTGGCAGTAGAAGGTTTCTCTCACTATACTATACAAGGTAATGTACCCCCAAAGAAGCGCTCAGAAATGGTACATGATTTCAACACAAACCCTTCTAGTCCTCCTGTGATGTTGGTCTCTCTCAGAGCAGGTGGAGTTGGTCTCAATCTTACTGGAGCCAGTAACCTCTTTATTATGGATCTACATTGGTTAGTATTTCAGTTTATTAGTGATCCGTTCTGATGATTTCTGCACTCCTGCTCATGTAAACTTAGAGTTATGTATCCCTGTCATGAGGTTTGATGTTCAAGAGTGCGCAACTTATTCTTTTTATTACCATCTCAATTAGTAGCCACAAAAGAATGTAATAAATAATACAATTTATTATAACTGAAATATGTGTTGCAGTTCAATCAATAAATATCATTCAGTTCTAGACTTTCCAACTACATGTAAAACTAATTCAAACAGTACTGTCAACTATTGATCCAACTGTTGGTTTACCAACCTCAATTTGCATAGACTGTAATGGAAGTATGTGATTTATAATCTTAGCATACACAATATTATTATATTGAGAATTACTCTATATGCTATCAATCTTCTTGTCTATAAAAATAATACTACCTACCAAGGTACAATATTTATAAAAGTGTTGTCAAATAGCTGTATAAATTTGTGGTCCATATTACAAGGTATTCAGGTATTAACTCTTCCTGTTACAGGAATCCAGCACTAGAACAACAGGCCTGTGATAGAATATACAGAGTCGGTCAGAAGCATGATGTAATTATACACAAGTTTGTGTGCAAAGATACCATCGAAGAACAGATTTTAATTCTGCAAAAGAAGAAAACAGATCTAGCATCAAACGCTCTCACTGGGTAAGTACATCTACCCTATACCTACAGACACTTTATACATAATATATACACTGCATTCTTCCAGTTGGTGACTTATGTTTCATAGTTCTAACATTCAGTTTGCCGGAGAATTGGTTTGAATGCATTAAATATTATGCTTGTAGTTCAAAAATGTCTCGCAGCAAGTTAACACTGGATGATTTGAAAACTCTGTTCTCCCTACCAAACCCATCTTCATTCCAGAGATTTGGAGGTCAGGGGTTCATATGATTAGAGTCACCTTTGTAATACAATATTGAGTAATAGCTGTAACATTTAAGAGGAAACATTATTGTGTACAGACTCATGCATATTATTAGTTTAAAGCACAAAATCTAATGATAATTTTGTGTAATTGGGAAGTAGGAGGGTTAGTTAGGGATGTTTTGTTACAATGGCCCATGTCAATACGTTTTGTACAATATTTCTAAACTTTGTAGTGTAAACATATGTAATCCACACCAGAACGATATAATAATAACAATAATAACAATATAATAATAAAATTTATTAGACCAATTTTTATTTTGTACATGAGACATTTTTCCTTTCCTGTGTAATTTATTGTTGTGTAAAGAACACAATAGTAGATTAGGTAATTACCATCACAGTATAATTTGTAGTCTCAATATTACTAGTAGCAAAGTAAAGCAAGTATAACATATGTACAGATATAAAGTAATTCCATATATACAGTGAGAAAAAACAATGTTAATCATACTTTCATTTTATCATCTGTACCTGAACATGAAAGTGCTATAGTGACATGTATTATCAACATTGGTGGGGAGTAATGTACATCGTGTTTACCTTGTATCATAGTAAGCCAGGCTATATAATATATAAATTCAGTGGACATATCCAAAAATGGGATAGGTTAGCATAGATAAATATTAGGAGATGCATGTGAATAATAAAACTTAACACTGACCAAATATTTAAGACTTTACTATGGTACATAATAAGATCATTCAAAACAACAGATACAGTTAGGCAGTAGTAATAGCTGACAGAGTCGTGGTGGATGGTAGGTTTACTGTATTACGACAGACTGTTTTCTCACCATACCTACAAAATAGAAAGTCATCCTATATCAACCAATGCATAACAACGTCAGCTAAACTATACATACACTCATGCATGAGTATTTATAATGGGAACCTACCTGGTCTGATGTTATCTCGAGCTTTCTGTAGCTCCTTATGTGCACTTTCATCTACCAGTCTACTCAGCTCTCCTGCAGAGTACCCCAGCAACTGCTTCAAGTCGCACACAAACTTATACACAAACCGCTTACCATGTACCTGAAACATGCATCTCATTACTGAATGTCTTAGATGGCAGGTTGAAGCACAGAACCTACTACCAACTGACCAAGTAACATACTCATAGTTATCAAGTTGTTAAACTGGAACCATATACCTGCAGGACAATGTGTAAATATAGTATACCTTTGAGATCATATCTCCATCGTAGTAGTACCGGAGAGCTCGACTCAGCTTCTCATAGTTCATAGTAGGTTTATGTTTGCGTTCACCCCATAGGTGAGCCACACCTTCTGGGTTAACTAGTTTAAATTCACCTTCATCACCTAGCCATGTAATCACCTCCTTCGCTTGTCGGTCTGTCAACAACTCTAATAGGAACTGCCACAGCTGTATCTGGCCATTGTTACCTGTAACCAACAGCCACAGGTTGTATGACCCTCCTTCAACACACTCACTACAGTAGGCTATGCAACATCATAGTTTAACATTATCAGCTTATCACTATGAAGAGACTTACCAGTCCTAACTCCACACGCAATACCATCTCCAATAATACGCGAGGCCCGAACTTTGCCCATCTTGGACTGATTTCTACCAAAATCACCGGTGGATACTGTGACTGTGTGTACTGCCATCGGTGCTGGTTGTTGTACCACAGCTAAATATAACAAAATACATTATTAGTTACGGCAGTGTCTACACAGAAGAAAAACTTAGACTATACAATCGCTATTTGTAATTTGATGTTACAAACAAAGAGTACCACTCACCTACAAATTTACATTTACGGAGAAGTTCCAAATGAGTCCAGAATACATCACCCTTATCATGTGGTACTTTTTGCACAAAATCTGGATGTGGTAGTTCACACAGTTCCTTGCCGGTCAAGTGGAATGAATTTTCATCCACTCCTGTTAACTGAAATTCGGCAATAGCCCAGTTGATCCAATGCTTCACATGTATTTCTGTCCATTCCATTGGGTCTGAAGTTAAAGGAAAGGCACATGGTAATCATAACAGGTAAACATTTTATAGCTCATTATGGACCAAGGCAAAATAGAGTAATTACGAGATCACATTGCTGCCTGTACAGATAACAAAGTGAATCAAGTTAAATCTTACCATAAGGTATTTTTAATCTGTCTTGCTCTTTTCGGTAATTCTGGTCAACAATCCATCTAGTAACGTGATCTTGTGCTAAAATATAATTACCAGAAATTACATGGACACAGGACAATGCAATGAAAAAAGTGTAATTGCATTTATAGAAAAAATGAAACGGCAATGATATATAAAATAAGGTGGTCTGTGATTGGCTAGGGCTATACTTACTTTGTGGAGGGGGTTGTGGTACTGGCTGTGGTTCAACTTCAATTTCATCAGCCGGTTTCAATATATCCACAATGTTAATCTTGGAGTTCTCTCCTAATGTCGGAACAAAACAAAGTCATGTAAATTTTTATGCAAATTCAGCAAGATCAGAACTTACAGCAAATAACACCATAATATGCAGATAACTTACCAGGTTGTGACTTCACCTCAACATTAATCTGAACCATGCCTTCACCCTGTACACACTGCTCCACCAGGTTCTTGGTAGGGTCTAGTGGCAAACTATCTTGTAAGTAAAACTCGTGTTCTGATAGGTTACAACTGAGTCTTGCCTCTAAAAGTTCTCTTAGTGTAGTTAGAGGCTCTGTTATCTCCATATGCTGCACTACTATGTTCTGGAACACTGGAGGCTCTTGTAACTCCACTGGCTCCTCACCTGGTCTGAAATAATAGCCCAACATACAGTAAGCATCACACACTAAAAAAGAATCTAGAATCACATGATGGAAATTGCTGCTAGTACCTGAGCACACCTGAAAGTGTACTTACAGTTCGGATGATATAAGCTGTTCTTCAGAGAGATCTACATGCTCAGTTGCTATATCTGTGCTTGTCTGCTGGTCATCACCCTCTACAATCTCAAATTGTTGTTGCTCTTCATTTCCAACTTCATTTTCACTTTGATGTTGCTTAACGACAGCATCAATCTCATCAGCGCTGACCACCTTTTGCGTTAACTCCCCCGTGGTAGGATCTTGTGTAAGGATAACAACGTTGCCTGAATCACCACTATAAGAGACGATAATTATACCAACTGAAAACAGAATTCACAACCTTACACGGCATGCAGACAGATAGAACTGCTTATGTAGGCCTATGTGAGATATCACTATACATCTGAATTCTTCCAGTATACTTACGAGATTTCTTCTGGTTGTTCCTCTTGGTTAATCACTGCTTCGTCTAACTTGACATTTTTTGCATTAGGCTGTTTGGTAGGAGATCCATCATCTGCTGAAGATTCGCTCTGCCGTTTTGAGCGTCTCAACATATCTAAAATTAGATATCAATATGAATATAATAGTCATATACCTATGGCATTTGGATGCATAAAAATTCATGCACATCGAATACGATCAGTTGCGTAGATGAATTTGAATAATTGACCAGCTGCCAACATAAATTCAAATTGTTGAGCCATAACATAATCTAAACGCATGTTTATTATTATAAACGATCAACATCTTCAATACAATATTCTATAATCTATTGAATATGATTTTGATAATGATATCCGAAATTATTTCATAAATAATGAATAGAAGGCTAAATAGAAAGCTAAATCAAATATAAATAATTAAAATTTCAGGCATTCAACTTGCACAATATGTGACAATAGAATTTTCTATCAACAACGAGTGAGTAATAATTGAATATAAAATAATTTAATATCAATTTCAATTTGAATTTAAATTCTACAGGTCTGAAGGCCGATTTAATTTTAGAAAGATAAAGTTAACATACAGGAATATACAGCAAACTTATTTCACTCACATGAGTACAAGACGCCACTTCAAGTTGTAATTGCAGCTTTAATTGCTACATAACTATAACAAGAAACTGTTGAGACTTGGAAAAATATAAACGGAACTGGAAGCAATGGAGACTAGGATTGAATTTGCGCGAGAAACTTCCGGAATTGTATCCGGTTGACAGCAAAAAAGTGATTTAAACATAAATAAATGGTTTAATAAGATATGCATATACCGTCAACGCGCCTCACCTGTTAGTTGAGTTTATTTATAATGGCCTAATGAGCAAATAAGCGACCAACAACTTGTGAACAGCTTGAAAATTCCAAAGTAAAGGCAAAATATATTTGAGCGAAATCTTGTCACGTGACCGAGCCCAATCTCGCATTTTTGCCTAGATTCCGAGATAAACACCGGTATATTGTAAAATCCAGCATATCGACTTCTGCAGATGTCCTAACTAGCTCCTAACGTGCACAAAGAAAAGTAAATACTTTTATTACTCTGCCGGCTAGTGTGATGTGGTTAGGATGGAAAAATTATTGTTGTACTGCTAGCATAATAGTTCAATTTTATGCTCGCAAGTCTACAACTATGGGATTTTCGATTTCTATGTATTTTAATTTTATTTTTTAATTTTTGACTTCACTTTTAATTATACAATTACAATCACAATAAACAATACAATTGCTTATCTATCTTAGCTTATTTATTTCATTAAAAAATGATACTTATGCTGAGACACTACTGATTAACTAAGCTAATAGTTATTGGAATTATAATACAATTACATGTATTTAATGTTTATTATCTTTAGAAATATTATTTTATTTAAATATTCATTTAATATAAGTATTTTTATTTATCTTAAATTATTATATTAATTATTATGTTATTATTATTATTATGAATTATATTCATATTGATATTGCTATATTTATATTAATATTTATACATTACATTTAAATATTATATTAGTATTTAGTAGTAAGTATAATTAATAATAATATAATTTGATATAAAATAAATAGTATAATTTATAATAATAATTATGTTTTATAATAATAATATTTGTTTATTACTATTTTTATATTTATTCACTTGACTTTGACTTCAAGAAGTTTAAGATTGATTAGATAGGGTATTTTTATTAATTGAAATAGGAATAATAATATAATTAATAATAATTTAATATGATAATCATATTTTTATTTAATTGTATTATCATTATGTTTTATTTTATAATAATATTTTTTTAATAACATATTTGAATATAGAAACATTTTATAACATGAAACTAATAGTAATAAAAGACATAACATACTAAGATTTTATCAAGCATTATTTAAATATTATATTAGGCCCTAATATACACATAGGATAGCCTAGTAAACAATTATTATATATATATATATTATATAGATGATTTTAGGCCTAATAATTGTCATCTTTATTATTCTTTGAACTGTATTATAATATATATAATTTTATTATGTCCAAAGTTCATATTTTCGTATAATAGATGTGGTTTAATATAGTACTAATACTATTTAGTATATATTTCTATTAATACTATTTGTAACAATCAATAAAAATATAATAAAACTACCATTAAACTAATGGTTCATTGATATAATCGTGAGGATTATTATTTGTGATCACTATCAATTTTTTAATTATTTAGAAAAAGTATAAGTGGGCTACAGGCCAGAAAATATAAATTGAGATATACATGTATATACATGTAGATAGCATTGGGAATTATATGATAGGCATATTCGGATATTGCACGTGCAAGTTTTATAAATAGCAATCTGCAGCAATAACAATTTATTTTATTCAATAATAATTTTATTCTATAACGCTAGGTTAGGTGTGCCTGGTAATAATATTTATTGTAGACATGGGGAGTTCCCTTCAGATCAAGCATTAGTCACGCCTGAACGCTTAAGCTGTGTTCGGATATTCAAAGCATTCTCATTTGAACCAGTTCAGTTTCCGAATATGCCTATTAGTTACATAATAACACTTTAAAACAAAATTAAAAAATTCCTTCTGCTTCGCCAATATAAATTGTAGTTCTTACATGCATCAGATCAATAAAGTGTTCCTTGCATGAATCCCCCTGTTCTAGCATTCACTTCACCATTTTGTGTTTTCCAACTGTTGAGCATGAAGAGACTTTTTATGGGCTCCTACAGAGAACGCCCTAGCCATAAAATTAAACTTGAGCTAGACTGACCTATCAATTTTTCCAAGAATGTCAAAATCATGCCATAGCCGTTACCGGCAGAAGAGAAATACTTTAAAATGTGCCTCATCTGATATTTGTTGCAACAGGTTTCGTTTCAAAACTGGTAAAGATCTGAGAGAACGGTCTGCCAATGATAACCCTAGCTACAACTGTTTGTCTTAATTTCAATATTAATTAGATCTCTTCTTTGACCTCAAGTTCTAGAATAGTACAGTGAATAGTTGATGTGTTCTGTATGGCCAGTAAATTTCATATTGCATTTACAATAGTGTACTAACTCTCTTATCTGTGCGAATTGTAGGTCATGTTGGGCAGAAGCGCTTTGCTGGCATGTCGTCATGCTATTGGTGGCGGTGCTCGACAGCTGTCAGTGACACCAGTTACTTATAAAGCTGCAACTGCAACGGACCCTATTCAGCAATTATTCATAGACAAAGTTCGACTTTATGATCAGAAAAGCAAGTGAGTAGTACTATGGAGTGTGCTTCACTAATATTTTTTTGCTTGGATGCTAAGTGATCCTAGTTTGTTCATTTTAGTAAAACTTCATAGACTAGATCATACATGTATATATAAATATAAGGTCAGTTTGAATTATTTTTATCTTTTCTAGTTTCCCGCAGAATTTCACTTTATCCTTTTGAATTACCTGTCCATCCTACATTATGCCGCACAATCCCATATATTGTATAGTTCATGTTTGGTTATCTTTTGCAGGGCTGGTGGTGGTAAACTTGTGGATGCAACTCCTGAGGTGGAAGCTAAATATCAGGCTGAAATAGAACGTGTTCAAAAGACATTCGGTGCTGTATCTGGCGAAGACTTTACTAAATTCCCCACTTTTAACTTTCAAGGTGGGTTACATGGTGTTTTTTGTAGTCCTTGTGGTTATTATAAAGAGTTATACATGTCGTTTTAAAATTAATGGAAAGGTTGTGTATGGTCCACATAGTTAATGTACAATATAGGGCGCACCCACCAAGGCCCCATCCCTTCCCTAGATAGTAGTATATTGCATATTTTGCCAGGAAGTTGGAAAATGTTTTTGATTATCATTCTAACAGAAATAATTCTCAAAATATGGGATGTGAAATTCACATAAAAAGTTCTAATTCAACAAGCATGTTGAATATCAACTTCTAGGTG
This sequence comes from Bugulina stolonifera, assembly GCA_935421135.1. Classification (NCBI taxonomy): domain Eukaryota; kingdom Metazoa; phylum Bryozoa; class Gymnolaemata; order Cheilostomatida; family Bugulidae; genus Bugulina; species Bugulina stolonifera. The sequence goes on from OW285187.1 coordinate 33,624,528, forward strand.
ACTGCTCAAACGGGCAGTAATCATAGTTTGAACAAATTTCTAAAAATGTGTGGAGTTTGAGTGTTCATACGTTGTATGTTGAACAAGGATTCCTATTGTAGACACAGAGCTGGAACCAGTGGGTGTATCAGTTGAAACTAAAGCAGAACATGCAACTGAGGGTGCGGTAGAAGAGGTAGAGGAAGAAACTAGAGCATTCTTTGAAGTTTGACATTAGTTCTTTTAGGGGAAGAGAGTAAAGATTTGTATTATTTATGAAGATTTCTACCAATTACTGTATTATGAAAGGCAGAAATAACTGTTTGTTTGTGTCGTTGTGAATATATTGAGGTGTTATACATACTAACAGCTAAAATAAGCACCACAGTGTACAAAATACATAATTGAAAAAGATATAAGGTAATATAATATATTATTTTGCTAGAGAGGTGAGAAAATTGGCTACATCATATTCAGTGTCATATTCAGACTCATCCCACAAATCAGTCAGACTCTGTAACATAGTCTTTAAACCCTTAGATGGAGCTGTACCAGATGTTGATGCATCTTTCCCTCTTTTGTCATCCACACTGAATAGATCCAAGAGCTGGTCTGTGCCCATTGTAGCTAAACCACTATTTTCTTCATTAACAACTGTGTTGGCAATATTCAACTTAAATTTCTGCAGTCTAAAATAAACAATGGCATATTCAGCTATCTGTGTATAGAACTTAGCATATTATGTTAGAGTAGAGCGAGGCAGTGGTTACTGGTTGGAGTGATAGTGCTTACCCCATTATCTTTTCCTCGAGAGTGTTCCTAGCTATCAATCTGTACACATTCACTACTTTAGTCTGACCAATCCTATGAGCTCTGTCCATAGCCTGTAGTTAGAAAAAGTATGTCATGTGAAGCTCTTCAAATGTTCACATTGTAAATGTATCCTTGGATTAATTCTCTTCAAATTGCATGCAGCCTAAGTATTGCTTTGTATTTTATGTGTGTAGTTATGTAGTATGTCGTACATACTTGAAATACACGTTTTATCACCAAGTTGTATAATTTACCTGAAGATCCTTCATTGGATTCCAGTCATGCTCCACAAATATAACAGTATCAGCACCAGTCAAGTTCAGCCCTAGTCCACCAACAGTAGTTGTAAGTAGTAGTAAGTCTATGGTTGGATCATCATTAAATCTGCAGACCGAAAAAAAACATTTTGTCAGCAAACCATAGGTAGACAGTGAAATAGCAACATAATGCCATTGTATTACATGAGGTGAATATGGTTAAATAGATACCTGTGCACTATATCCTGTCTGCCGCTAGCAGGAGATGAGCCATCGAGTCGTAGGTAGGTCACAGATGGTAAGCATTTTCTAAAAATAGTTGAAATAATAAACAGTGTTAGAATAAGAATCATACTTGGCCCTTGAACGCTAGAAGTTTGTATGGGAATCTCGACATATCCACAATATAGGATATCATATACAATATGTAGTACATATATCAACAATAATACTATTAGGTGAAGCAGTGGATCATGTGATTGGGGTAGTTTAAGTTGGGAGAAGAAATACGGAGAAGGTAAACGCGCCACTCCAATCCTTATATCATGCATGTACATGTACTCCGTGTATGGTATATTGTACACACTTGAGTAATTCCTGCTCTATGATATCAATCATCATCTTTAGCTGACAGAATACTAGAGCTCTGTGCTGATTCACCACGACGTTGGTATCTGTTGAGTTAGTGGCAACACCAATGCCACAATCCAATAACAATTGCCTAACAAATAGAAGAATGAAGGTAAAACAAGCATTCTAATATTATTACTAGGTCATGGCATGATAACATCGGGTATGGAACATGTACGTACAACATTATATGCAGTGGTCAAGGTTGGGGGACGCCATCCCTCCACCATAAATTTCAGGGGGTCTCTCAGACTGATAGGCCCGCTACAGATTACTATTATAATGAATCAAATGCGGCGCCATTTATTTTCCTTGTTTCATAGCAAAGGAGTTTTCTCTTAAAATCTTGGACCATATTTTAATCTGAAATTCTTGGATTTTGCATCATTACGATGTCTAAATGTGATAAAGTTTCCAATTTCCGGGAGGGTGCTCAGGCGCTTGCCTTTCGGGCACTTCGCGTCCTCAAGTGATTATGTCTGCTACCCTAAAGACCCCCCACCTCTTTTCTTAGACTTTTGACCACTGATTATAATATGTACATACATAACAAATACTTTATGCACCTGAATAGATAGGGTCAGTAGGACAATATGTACAGTACATACACCAATATATTATTATACTATAGTAGCATTAATATGTATGTATGTATGTATGTATGGTTATTAGGTAGTGTGCTACATACTTGAGAGCCAATAACTTTGCTGAGTATTCTATATCTGTAACAGATTTCCCTCTGGCTTTACACTCCATTATCATCTTCTCATGGTGTGGGTGCTTGCTATTCTGAATTACTAAAGCAGGGTGATTGCATACCTTCTTCAAGTATTGTAGCGCCTGGAATTTGTAAAAAAGCAACCCAAAATGCATTGTGTAAACAGAACAAGTCACAATATATTAGCACAGTCATGGCAACAATGTTGTGCCTGTAATAGATGTCCAATAACTCACCTGGAAAATGTGACCTTTGAACCCGACTTGCTCATGGGAATCATCTTTCATAGAGGTGAGGGATTGCTGTACCACATGACCGGCAGATGATTGCCCAAACTCTCTGTACAGTTGTACCTGAATGTATTATAGAAGCTATCAATATAATGTACATGTACGATATAGTGCAACTTTAAATGGACAACATTGCATTCATATTGATTATACAATACTGCACTAAGTTATGAATGCACATGTATATTTCTGTTTTCCCAGACCTGCCCCAATTAATCTTATAAGCAATTTATATTACAGAACATAATAGTATACCAATTGCACACATGTAAACACAAGACACAGTTGCACAGACTATGAGCGCTATGTACGAGTATATGATATTATAATACATGTACACATATAATATACCGATGTATTACACACATTGTAGATGATAATACTACGATGTACATTGGTAATAGTACTGGTCACTGCACTCTATCTATACCTGGAGTGGGCTCAGTTCACAGTAATAGTCTTGTATGATCTTGGGAGGCAAGTCCTGAAGTACATCTGTTTTCAATCGTCTAAGTAGAAATGGTAGAACTTGTTTGTGAAGAGACTCAACAGCCAATGCACCTGCGAAAGCATCACATAAATGTAATCACTTTGCAGCCTAAGGTCATATTACTCAGATATGACGTGAATGGTAGACTATGTTTAAATATTATATTCTCTATATTAGATCATGTGGTATGTTTGGTTTCAACATAAGAATGGCACCTGCTTCCTGTTCCTTAGAGGAGCTGCGAGCATCTCTGCTCTGTAGTATGGGTCGACTGTATTTGGTTGAGAAAAGCCTCTCACTCCCCAAGTAGCCAGGCATGAGAAAGTCAAAAAGAGACCATAACTCCAACACGTTATTCTGTACAGGTGTTCCAGTGAGTATTAGCCTGTGGTTACAGTTCAGTTTCTTCACTGCTTGAGTTGTCTGCAATCGCACAGATTAATAAGTACATAACAAAAACTAGGAGGTACAGGTACAAAATATACACGGGTAGTATTTCCTGAAGGTAGAAAGTATACAGTGCAATCATACTGGAGTTGACAGGTTTTCATCTTAGTTGAAAGCAATGTTAGGCATTAAAACGGTACCTTAGATTTGGCATTCTTTATTATATGCCCTTCATCGAGCACGCAGTAGTTCCAAGCAACGGTTCGAAGGAAGTCAATATCATTCCTGACAATCTCATAGGACGCAATTACTAAACTGTGGTTGTGTATTTCTTCCCTCAATCTAATTGGACAGAACAAAAGAGGTCATAATACAGGTTCATTACAACACACACATGTATGTACTTAGGATAAACATGTACATCATGTGCAACACCTGTATAAATGTAATATAATAAGTTAGATAACAACATATCATAGCCCCACATATGAGACTGTCATTGTAGATGAATGCAGAAATGTGAATGTGAGTATTTACCTCACGCGTTCCCCAGGTAATACTGAGTAGTTTAAAGTGTTGAGGTAAGTTTTGTCTACAAACTTTTCTACTTCATACACCCAGTGTCCACAGAGAGTAGATGGGCAGACCACCAGAGAAGGTAGAGGAACACTGTCTACATCCTCCGACTTCTACACACACATGTAGATATATACATGTAAGAGCAGAAATAAAATCTATGAGTAAGCACAGCACAAATATAGTTACCGGCAGGGATATACAAAAAACAATAATCTATATACATGTACATAACCTGTTAGTATATAATGGTGATGACATACTTGATATTTCTCTTGTCTCATGTAATGGTCCCCTGCTAGAATACATATAGTCTGTAAGGTCTTGCCAAGACCCATGTCATCACACAATATACCATGCAACTTATACTTGTTAAGAAAGGCTAACCAATTCACTCCATCCTGCAAACGATAGAAAGAAACATAGCGGTGAGTTAACATCAACAATTACAGCATAGCAAAATGTTCTCTTGTAACATTGCTCTAAGTAAACTCCGTCGAAACATTTTATTACAATACTAAGGCAGATAAATAATGCAGGAACAGAATAAACATTGTGAAATTGTTGTAATGTGATATTATGAACAACTGACCTGTTGATACTTCCTAAGGTCACACTTGATTGGAATAGGGATACCATAGTTCTGTAGCACTTTACCATTTAAGAGCTGTTCAAGAAACTGCCTCTCTACCCTCTTCTTCTCCACTAGATGTTCCTTCATGTTAGGGGGGTCAGCAATGCCAGCCTTAAAAGAATAATAGTGAGTCAGGGGTAATTGCTATTAATATTATTACTGTTGCTATGTCACCACCACCACCACTGCCGCCTCCGCCACCACTACATTGTACTACCCCTGTACTACATGTACTATCATGAGTACTACCAAACTACCACCACACCAACTAGACTGCAACAGTTCAATAACTCACTTCAAGAGGCATGAGTTTAATTAGTGAGCCAAAGCACTGGCTGGCCATCATTTGTACCGAAAGGTCCTGGTCTGTCATTCTACCGAGCACAGGTACCACCAGGAGGACGAGGTATGGTAGGCAGTGAGTAGACAGAAGCTCAACTATATCTATATATAGTGTGTCAAGAAGAGTAACTTGCATTCTCAGACATTTGAACCACAGTATGATTAGAAATAGGACAGGCATAAAACACATAGATTGCTGGGCGAGCCCCATATGCCAAAGTCACAAAGATGAATACAATAAAAAGGAGAATGGAAGGATACGGTAGATAGTCTCAATGGCGCCTTGTCTCCAGTTTGTCTGCTGAGTAGCTCCAAGTAAGGGAAGAATGTCGTCCAGCACAAGGTTCATGAACTCAGGGGTCAGTGATAAAGCACATGAAGCCACTGAGCGCGCTGCCATATGTCTTATAGCTGTTTTCTCCGACTTTACACAGTCCAAGAGAGAGTTAAAGCTGTTTAGTACCTCGAGCTTTAGCTCACTTGGTAATACATCATATATCACCTGCAGCACCTGCCATAATATACGTACGTGTCATATATCAGCTGCAGTACCTGCCATAATATACGCGTCATATGTCATCTGCTGCTGTAACAGACTGGGAACTCATAAACTGGGCATGAATTGTATCATAAACAGGTATTACAGTGGAAAAGTAACTACAGTATATACAGTGTACATCGTTTACATAATTACCTGCAAAGAGTTGACTAGAATTTGAGGGGTTGTTTGGTCTGCAGGTTGTTGCAGAGGTTTGAGAAAGTGTTCGGTGCAAGTAGGTATGACACTGAGCAGTTGTTTAGAGAGGGTGGACACTATGTACCATAGGGCACTTCTAGCACCTTCGTACTGTATGCTCTCCATGCATTGGGTATTAGAAGCAGCCTGAAAATACAGTAGAACATGTATTTAGACTATATACATATTATGTAGATGTATATACATATGCTGTACATATATGCACGTACGCAAACATACTCAGCTTTAGATACATTGCTAGAAATGTGGTTTAGGTCATCAAGATACTGCCATGAATTACTCACTGTTGGTTCAGCAACTGGAGATACGGATTCTATCGCAGACGATTTCTTTGGTTTAGGACCCCGTTTGGCACCAGATTTGCCCTCAGACATCTAACAAGATAATACACATTGCACAAACCACATCTGATAGACATAAACATCTAATGTGTAAACTCATATCATATGCAAGTACACCTCACATTATATGATGAGTATTTTCATTGTAACATACTTGTGGCAGTAAGTACAAAGTATATGAACTTGTTATAAACATACAGATGTAGATGTACACACAAAGTTTTCTGTTTGACTACACTATTCTGAAGTACTAATGGAACTAAGAGAACAATCACCTTCTGCTCTCCGAAGAGGGTCAGGATCCCATCCAGTACATCACAAGTTAAATTGGAAGAGTCTTCAGCTACAACAGGGCAAGGTACAGTACAGTATACAGTACAGTATACAGTACAGTGTACAGTACAGTGTATATACATTATTGTTGTATCGATAAATCACTAACAATGACAATTTGTTAAATATGAGCTGGATGGTGTAGCACTTAATCATGTATTGTGTAGTATAATTATGTAACTGTATAGTAATGCGTGTAGGTGACATACGGTATATATAAGATACATGCAATAGACACATACTTGCTAGATCGATGCCGTCTACCAGTGGAGTCTGTTTACTGTAGGAACACAGGGCAGTGCAGAGATTCTTGAACACCTTGCCATTAGGACAGGGCTCTCTATTGATACACATGGTTAATACTGAGCATAGCTTATTACTTGCCATATTCTACAGACAGATGAACGTAGGAGTTGAATAGTACACACAGGTGCTCGCTTGCCAAACTACATGTAATACAGACAGGTGGTACAATATTACTATAATAAACTCACTTGAAGAAAACCGTAGACTTCCTTCCTTATGGTTTCCATAAGTGGACGGATGAGTGGGTTGAGTTTAGGAGGGAGACATTTGAGAGAGGCTAGTGCACAGGCTAAACTTAGTTGTACCCTAGAATAGAACGTTGGAATGGCAGCCTGTCAGTAACGGTGGCTACTAACAGATATACATGTAATACCATTTCTATTTCTAAAGACAATCTAATCTAGAATAACTGTGGTATTGGCTAGGTATCGTCCATTCAACAGAGTCAACGTCACCACCTGGAGGGGATGTCACCACCTGGAGGGGATGTCACCACCTGGAGGAGGATGTCACCACCTGGAGGAGGATATCATAGAATAGTAACGAACCTCATGTTGAGAGATGAGTAGTCTTCCTTCAGCTGTCTAACTGTGAGCATTAAACTACTCGCGTGTTCACTGAACTTTGTGTGTAAGTTTTTTTTTAGTATAGCTTTAGAATTTTCAAATTCCACTGTTGCCAGATGTTCAGCTAGCTCTATGGTAAACACACACCTGGCAAATATACACGTATATCAATCAGTTATTGGTCTCTGAAGGAGTTGATGGAATAATTCATAGTGAAGCATGAGATGTATCCTGCCAGACAGAACGTGTCGCATAGACATCTGGTGAAGTTATTATACTAGAGACTATGCTTCCAATGTGTGGCTTACGTTGGAGGAAATAGATGCTCTAGAGAGACGTTCTGCTGCTTCAAACAGGCCAGGAAGTTCTTGCACTCCGTCTGCAGACGAGTGAAGAGCGAGGCCACTTCATCAAAGTACAGTGTCTCCTCAGCTGACCGTAATACCACATTCTGAAGGTTCTCCAACACTAGAGTATGTGAGCTCTCCTGTATAGATGACAGTAGTCAACTTCAAAACATAATTTCGATTTGACATTGTAATAAGAATTGTCATAAGATTTAACATAGAATTGTACAATCTAGTCACTAGTTCTGCAATACAAAGTGGCAGGTGATTCTCACATATGCAATCTGTATCCAGTGTGAGACAACTAGAGCAGCTCCCAGTCTCTGTGTGCCACACTTTGCAACTATATGGAACTCCAGTAATCTACTGATATCTGTTAGTACTGTACTGTAGGCAGGCTGATGCAATGGTAGGCAAGCTAGCAGTCGACCTAGACATCTGAATAACAAAATATGTAGACAGAGAGTGTGAATTCTCATCTACAAATTTCCCTGAGGCTAACCATGATTCAAATGAGGTGACACCAAATATTATAACATGTAGATGCAGTAGCGGGAGTTCTTACATTGTTAAGAGGAGTATGTTATAAATGGGAATTACAGATCGGGTACAGAGTTTAACAAGTACAGAATTAAAAACAAAAGTAGTCGGCAGGTGTTCAGTAATAGCAACCACTCCCCACTACTGTCCACAGGTTCAGTGAGCTTATACATCAACAGTGATATTTACAATTTTGAAAGCGGTTTGCAATACCTAAACACACATTTATCGACAAGTTACTTATTAGCAGTGGATTACCTAGAACACACTAGCCTAGTGTACATGACCTTCTCACTCCGAACTTCAGGCTTGTCTTGGATTGGTCCAGAGATATGAAGTAGGACTCCCCCTGTTGAGTTCTCAGTTTTACCATCAGTCTATGAGATCACAACAATAAACGATTGCTATGTTGACCACAAACCCTTATGTTGAATGTAGAGTTATATATCAAATGATGACAAAGTTCACAACCCCATGATTGTAATGGAGTAATATATTATAGGTATCCAACATAGCAATTGTACAATACATACATATACATGTATATCACACTACTAGTATTATATATGCCGAGTTTAGATAAGTGCATTACTGTATGAATTGTACATGTATTATGTATAAAGCTATTTAGTAGTTGTCTACCTGGTGCTTGTGGTGAGTAGCTCTTAGTATATAGTTAGCATCTATTGGCACATGACTTGGCTGCATCAATAAACATAGCCACATATTGAGCCATGGAGCAGCCACCTGATTGAGTCTGTCTCCAGAGGTATGACTAACCAATGAGCACCACACCTTCAATGAATAATAACACAGACATGCTTCGTGAAAATATATATTATATACCAATGTATTTGTGTAATTACAGTATTTTATATAACATGAAAAACCCTATTGCTAAGAAAGTGGAGGAACACTTACTGACTCTGCTAGGTCAGCAATGCTGCTGACGTTCTCTATTAGACAGCGTTGGTAGATATGACGTAGACATGGCACTAGTATAGGAGTGAGCCAGCTCAAGTCCACACACTAAAGTATAAATGGACTGCCATATAACATGAGGGTGTTATTGTGGTGCAACCCTAGGATGTACGTGTAAATACTCGATTCCAGTGTGAATGTGAATTACATGTATACGACAATGAATACATGTTAGTACTGTACTGGTACAGTACCTCTGTAAACACTGTGCTGAGCATGTTGAGGGAGGCCTTCCTGACACTACTGATGTTATGATAGAGGAATGGCCATACCCTTGGTATAAGCTGCACTAAGACATCACCTCTACAATGAATGCAATACAAGTTAGTGATAATATTATTAGTTACACAAGAAAGCCTAGAATTGTAACTAGCAATGATAAGAACAAGATAATCTAAGTTTTCAACATAGTGGAATAAGTTCATAAAAAGGCCAACAGAACATGTAATATTACATCTAGCAGCATTTGACACCCTCTGCAAGAAATGCAAGTAACCAATTACTTAATGGGGAGAGAAGGTGGGATGATGACTTACTTGAGGTCATAGAGCCTATCAACAGTGAGCAGAGCAGACAGAAATGACATGATGCTGTGGGTGGATGAGGTAAGGTCATCAAGATCTAGCAGAGCATCCCACAGATTCTGTACCAGTCTATCAATCTAAGTACAGCATGTAGAGGTATGTAACACGATATTTTATTGCTATATAATATTATATAATAAGAGTATGTGATACGAGGAGTTGTCTGTTCTTACTACTTTAACAAGACGAGCTACCCTATTTATTAGAGACTACACAAGTAAAAACTTTTTTAGGACGGTTCATTTAATAGGACCAACGTATAACGGCTGTAAACTTGCAATAAGCGATAGTGAACATTCAATAACACTTGTATGAATATTGCTACAAGGTAAAACACCAACAAGAGAATTTAACTGAGCACAAAATATAACATACATGTGTAAATACATTTGGATTTATACAATTGTGATGCAGTTATATGTACATGTTGCATGCAACAAAATATCAAAAATTACATTGATATCATATAATTTCTAGTGAGTGTAGAAATATGCACCTGATGAGGGATGATCTGAGGTAGTTTATCAACAACAGATAAGAGACAAGTAGCTGTTACAGATCGTACATCATCAACACTATCGTTTATAGATTGCAGCAGAGAGTCCCATATGCTACCAAACTGTGTAACCAAATCCTAAATCAAAACATGTTAGTTCATTAGTTCTTGGATGACATAAAGGTATGAGCTAATTGAAAGATCTACAACAAGTTTTACAGACAGCACATATGTTATCTTGTAATAATAATACTAATATTATGATATTACTGAGCAATGACATAAGTATGTACCAATTAAACTGGAAGACTGATTGGGGAATAAAGAGCATACCTGTTTAACCGCAATGACGTATTTTAGCCCGAGTATAGTTCCATATCTGACCTCCCAGGTTGGGTGGGTAATAACTTCCCCCAACTTTCTCACCGCAGTCAGGACACAGGAATCATGCAGGTATGTACAAAGTATACCCAGTACTTGCGCACACGTTTCCCGCACAGGGGCTACAACCTGTGTATAGTAACAGTAATTGTTAACAAGACACTAAAGATTAAAATAATATTAGTATTAATTAATAATATAATATCATACGTATATTATTGTCTTATGTATACTTACTTCATCAGAAACGTAGTCACCAAATCTATCTAGCACAAGTACACACATCAGTCTGACGGCTAGATTCTCCAGCCATCTGTGGTTTACTTCGTTCGTCTTTGAGATATATAGAAACAACAGTGTTAGCTCAACCGACATTATAGTAGTATTTGATAAAATGTCAGTAGAAATAGGAAAACAGAAATGCCAAAATATCATCATTATAAAAACCATAAAACCTTGGGGTTTGATGGTTATGCACTATATTGCTCTCAATAAAACGCTACTTACAGCATGGTCAATTGAAACGCCAGCCAAGTGTCCAGAGTGTTTAATGATCTCCCGGAGGAGAGTGGCAGCACCATGCCGGGTCTCCCAGCTGCTGCTGAACAAATCATTACTCAGTATCTCACAGAACTCCAGAAATGGCCAATGATCCCCTTCTTCTTCCTAAGAAACAACGGCAGACGTGGAGTATAGCTCAACAACTGTTACACCACAAGCCACAGAAGTACATGTATAGCCATGTCGTGGTGATATGTACACACAAAGCGCATGCACACACAGATGTAGGCCTACATATGGCGTATACAGACATACCAATACATTTTCTTCCACCGTATCAAGTAGGAGCCTGTCTGGTTTACCAGGCTGAGCCACTGCCACGTTCTTTGTTTTTAGTTTCTTCTCACAAGGAGTCACTACTCCAGAGCTAAATAAAAAAGGTCAACTGCAAGTAACAAACAACCACTATACCCACTATCCTGGATACATGCACAAACAATTGCACTATGACTACATGAATCTGCAAGAGTCGACATGTTATCAATAGCATCGCTCACCAATGAGTATGGTAGCATGATTACCTTTATCTATCTCGAACAGTGAAGTATCGATATACATTCGATGTCCCTCCATCATAAATTTTTAATATCTTTGCCACAATTTTATACCAGCAAGCAGAGCCGTTGATTGGGAGAGTTAAACCACTGGAAGTAAACAAGAGGCCATATTGGGCCCAGTAACAAAGGACTACACTGATAAAATCTTTCTATCGCAAATTTTGATTGGTTCTAAGGGCCCAACATGCATCCATAATGTTCCCACAGTGATGCAACTCTCACAATAAACGGCTCTGCCAGCAAGTTGTTACAGACAAAATGCAAGTTGTTAACTAGCCGTTACAGCTGTACAAACCACACGAACCTATTGGAGGTCTGTCTTTTCAAGTCAAGCCTAGCCTTCCTTTTGGCCACACTAATCTCCCTAACACTCATACGTTCTGTATGCAACTGTTTCTCCAGAACATAGTTTACTGGCATAGACTACAACAATATTGCAAAGTTACTGTAAAGCAGTGTATTACACATTGTTACTAATTAGAGGGTATAGACACATTCATATAGATTACGGAACGTGGAAGGCTAATAATATTATATTATTTCTATGGGTACATCATGCTACTAATCAATAGAACATAGTAACCCATCTAATAACTACTACAAACTAGTTAGGCATTAGCTAGAAGATCAGTACTTCAATAGAATGTAGTAGAGAGACTCCTAGTAGAAGTGATATTACTATAATTAACATATTATTAACATATTATCTGACACATTATGCCTCCATGGCCAATTTTGTTAGAGTTGTCTGCCTTTTTTCTTGTGGGAGAAGATAACCCCCACCATGCTTAAACAGGACAGATAACATCAACCAATAAAATGATAGATATTACAATCAGACATACAGAAGTGGAAGCAGCTGGAGTTGTCATCACTTGAGATGGTTGCAGGTCACTTTCGTCAAATAATTCCATGCCTTCCGGAGCAACCGGGCCTTCTAGACCTAACTTCCGGTTTAACAGACTTTTCTGCTTCAATATCTGTTCTTTGTCATTAAGATCTGTATTCATATACGTAGCATAGCAGGAATCAAGTCATGCGTTGATGAAACATAGGTGAGCCTTTCAAGTACATTGTATTTTCTGATACACATGCAAATAAGACATGCCACATCTAACTCTTGGGTACGTTGCAAAATCTGGTCAATACATAATTATGTATAAGATTTCAGAGTAAATTATCAATAGTTCACTTACTCACACAGCTGGCATCAAACTCTTCTTCATCAGTGCTGAGCAAGGAAGCACATTCTTTCAGCACAACACTGATATTGAACTGCGCAATTGGACTGCTGTTTGGATCATAATCAAGCTCACCGTTGCTGCTGGAATTATCTCCCAGTGCAACATACTTTTCCTCTGTATAAAACAAAATAAACTATTTATAAATGTACTCCATTACATTATGCCCACCGCACCATACAGTAGTGCACACTTACAAAGTGATGATACACATAAGACGGCACATAAGTAATATATCCTTACAACTACTCCTTACTATTATCACCTACTAGCAAAATTCTTGGCAATAGCTTCCACAGCATTTCCAGCAGCAATCCTAGTATCCCAATTTTTGCTCCGAGTCAAATTCAAGATCTACAACCAACGATTATGCTGCATGTAAAGCATAGTAAATCGACAGTCTAGTTTTAGTGAAGTAAATAAGTAAACGTTGCAAGATCAGCACACCAGAATTGTCAGAAAAACTATTACAGAAAACACACTTGGACACAATATTAATGTTCAGAACAATTTTTGTAACCACTACTAGAAATTTTACTACTGGGGGAAATACAGAAAATGCTTAATTCAGTGGATAGCAACTAACATGCTTTGGTTAGCCTTCCTTCGGACATCTTTGATCCTATGGGAATTGACAGCTTGCAAAAATATTTCAAAGTTAGGAAACCCCAACATAGGATCTCGAGCTAGTGTTTGTTATAACAGTAATGGATTTTAATTCAATCTATAGGCCAACAGATGTTGCAACTAATTTGTCAGCTTTACCACACTTATAATTTAGATCAAACAGGCCAGGAAATATCTTAGGTATCAGTAGCCTACTAGTACACTGGTGATTAGCCTCTATCGTAGAGCAAACAAACCTTATTCAATAAGTATTGCAGCTTCTGAGGATGCAACCTATGGATCTCACCAAGTTGAACAGCTGCAGATTTTCGAATGACAGCTGTTGACCCAGTGTCCAGCAAAGTAAACAGCCGGTCTAGTCTACAACGCATTTGTGTCACATGTCATGTTATACATATTATTATCATTATAACTATTATAGCATACGTAAGCTCACATATGTGCATCTAAGAATGGCAATAACAGTCTATGAAAACATTCACTCAATAAAACAAAGAGTACAATGATGTCTACATTACCTGGTTTCCATTGATTCGTCCTACTGTTCAGAGATATATATCATTTGCAATGCAACTTCACCCATTGAATGCTATCTGAAAAGACAAATAAAAAGAAATTACACCTATAGGTAAACGTAAAATAATATACACCCAGACATAAAACAATCTTAAATATTTGAGTTCAACTAACAATAATAAAAAGTATCAAGAAGGTCGAGGGTAATAATTATAAAATATTCTATTGAATTCTGTATTGAGCTATGACTTGGTCAACTATTACTACGACCGATAATGATCACCATATCCTATCCGATCCTCGAGAATACCACTTTGTACTATAACGATTCTACAGCAAAGCATAACTATTTATTTGGTCCATAGCATGATAGATACAGATAGAAATGTAAATGTAAAAATGTAAAAATGAGATTACCAACTTACTACTCCTCTCCTGTTGCGGGTACAAAACAATTACAATACAATAGAATACAAAACAAATATCAGCATTATATAGCATATAATCATTACCTCCAATTGTGGTGCATCAATCAAAGCGTTAGTGGTGCAGCTGTAAGAACAGCATGAAAACATCTCTGCAAACAAGACTAGCCATCTAATTTTAGTGAAAGAGATGTGCATGGGAGGACAACACATTTTATACTGCGAGCCATTTCACCAAACACCCTTACAAAAGTTGAGGGTCACTCCTGATTGGTTAATCACATTAGTTGAATATTTAGGTTGCAGGATATTGCCCAATAAAAAGGCAGAATGAACGCTAGTCTTGACATAGTTTGAAAGTATACAACCAAATATGGCGAACATGAGAGGTATAAGCAAAGCCCCGTTAGATAAGAAATAATCTGTTATGGAACACATCCTAAAACTGTCAGCTTCCGTCCAAGTGGCACAGAAAAGGATCCAGTTACATTGTGATGCCGACTTAACTGGTATTTTCGGGAGCGCTCGGCTCATTCTGCCCTTTCGATGTTGTCCTTTGGTAAGTGAATTGGATCGTTGTACCAAGCTTGCACTTAAAAATGGACGCATGCATATGAATATAAGTCACACGAACAGGTATAGGCACTTGGCAAGGCGGCCAACAAAACATTACAGTTCAGTAGCAGTGACAGTACAGTCACAGTGAGGGTGACTGTGAGTTATTATTTATCACATGCATTTTCATACTCATACTGATGCTCTAAGTGAAATGAAGTTTCACCAAGAAATAAAAACCATCACTGGCTTCAGTTCATGGCACTGTGATATTCAGAATATAAATGACCAACCCAGTCCGCTATCAGATCAAGTCAAGTGATCTTAGTAGAAACTATTGTGGTGGATTTTAGAAGTGTTGATATATTTTTGCAAGCTGGTGTCAAAAGCTAGGCTAGGGAAGCTGTTGCTTCTTTTACATATATTATATGAGTTAGCTACATGTAGCTCTAGCTGCACATAGCTGTTTTAGATAGATATATAAGGGATTTCTATATACAGTGAGTTAGTAGAAGTTGAAATGAGGTAGAGTAAGAGAAGAGTAAGTAGAAGTAGAAGAGAAGTTGGAGTTGAAGTTGTCATGAAGTGTTAATAAAGTTAGATCTACAAGTATTTAGACGAACCTGAAAAGGTTTATGGAGTGTGTGAAAAGAAATCCATAACAATTATGTGAGCAATTTCAATTTATGGAGAAGTTTTAATTGTTACCCCACTGCCCAACTCATTTTTTTAAGAGAAACTGGTCGCATAATTTCTGCATGTTAATACAATGTATGTGGCGAAGATAGTGGAAGGAAAAATGTGTCCCTCAATTATGATAAATAATATTAAGTCCCTCAACCACGGCCAGTTAAAGAGTCCCAATGTTGTGTTATGAGGTTGAACAACGAACTGTGGATAAACTCTAAATCAGCAATTGCAGGAAGTGAATATTGATATTATTAAAGAAAGTATAATCGGCACTTGATCGATGATGCGACTATTGATTGCCAAGTTCCTAACCAATGACTACACGTTTATGGAAAAACTCTTACTTGGTTGACGACTTCTTTTGGAGGTTGTGCAGAGATGCTTCTGAGACAGAGTCATGTGGCTTTCCTTCCGCTATCTTTGTAGCGCGCATGTTGAGCATGATAAGATAACTGATAACTGACTGAAGAAGGTTGCGGTATGGAAATTCTAATCAGTTAGAGTATTGCTCACCTCTTTTAGGATAGAGCACTCTCAATCACCTTACCTCACATAAGATAAACTGCAAATGTTCCATCTCATGGGCCTTTAACTTTGAAGTCTATAGCTTATAGGTGTCCAACATTTTTCTGTTTGTCATGAAGTTTTGTGACCCTAAACTCATATTTCCCACACTGACATGAGAAAATATGAGTATGAGTAATTAGTACTTATGGCTACAAGCCAATGAGATATATTGATGTTCTATTGGGTAGCTACAGCCATAAATCATAGTCCTTAATTTAGGGTTGTGTTTATGTATGGTTCTCCTGCGAAAGCTGCTTCAGCTGTTATGGTGGCATGTCACCTCTTCAATATAATCTCTTCATAGACTTTGGTTACAATTCCTGTTGTGAATAATCTTGTTGAGCAGATGAATACAATGACTCTTTTTCCCTTCTGCAGTATGGTGATTGATCAGTCCTAACTTACAATGTATCATAATAAATATGTGCAAATAGTCAAAATGGGTCGCCACGCTGCCATACTATGTGCGTAATATTCCAATCATTCAGGTGTGATTAGTTGTATAATTACTTACATATATGAAAATGGGTGTGTCTAAAATAGTAAAATGATGGCTTTACTAGATTGGTAAGAGTCTACTAGCTCCTATATACTCACCTGCATACATCACACTTGAATAGGCTATTATTAGCTTCATAATTTTCAATTGTTGAGAATATAAATTGCGTATCGATCATGTCATTATTACACTGAAAGATGCACCAAGTTAGGGTATTACCTATTACATGAATGTCTTATATATGCTGTATGTGCAGCAGTAATTTGTCCAAGCGTTATATTATATATACATTGTAGTTGTACTAGCATGTTACTGTGCACATTCCTGTTTTCAATGTCTGCCTCCATTGCCATCGAGGACTTACAGCTCGCAGTTCGCATGTAGGACATGAACTACATGCATGTATTGTATTGCTAGTTTATATGGAATTAGATTCCAATATTACAAACTAAGGTTGCCGTGTTATTCCACCTACATTGAAAGGCCCCATCCTATAGCCTATAACAAACTACTGTTCTGTTAATGTCAATTTCTCTGGGAAATTAGTTCTTCAGAAACATTTTAAATTTGTATCTATAAAGTCATGTCATAGCAAGGTGCAATGTACATGTAGGTGGAATTAATGTTGCACGATGGAAAAAACTATAAAAAAATAGAGCGAACAACTCCGAAATATAATTATTGCTTATGATTGTGGTATTCTGTAGTCTACAGTATAGTTTCTGTGTCATTGTCAAAGGGATAATTATATTTTATTTATAATACCATGCTGCTGTGTTCAGTAAGTCTGCATGTTATATTATGTATGCAATGGCTGAGCACTTATCACAGATTTAAAGGTGTTTCTAAACGGTTTATTCAATAGTTCAATGGGTGCTTTACATCTAGTAGGTGCGCCAAGTGGTAGTCAAGGCATAATTATCAATAGGCTAAGGAAATGATCTGCATAATTCAATATTATTGAATGAAATAATTCGTTCAAGTTTAAAACATTTGCACAGTATTATGAACTGCAGTCATTTCTGCCTTACTTGGCAAGCTAGTAGAAGGCTGGGATGTAACGTACCGTCTAATGACGCAATGCACCTCTATTATTGCATTGTTAAACAAACCCAGTGATTTTGATTGTTGATGTCTTTCGATTTCGGCAGTTTCAGCTTTCATCTCTTTCTTGTAATTGGTAAGTTATACTGTGTCTGACTCTGCAGCCAGCATTTTAATTGTTAACCGTAAATATTATAATATTTAGGCTATATTATGCACTCGACGAGGTGCATCACCCACGTTATGACAGTAAAAGTTTTACTATTATGAGCAAACTACAAGTTATAGTTACAAGAGTCTCAGTCTTTTTAGTTATTTCCTGTATGGTGTATGGATACTGTAGATAGTAATTATTATTAGTAGGCACTGTAAGCTATACAGCTCCTGCCATACCTTTCATAATCTACCATCTCCAAGCTTGTTTACGGTATTAATTATTACATTGTTCATCATTTTCTTTTTGTTGTTCAGATGTCAAAAGGATATAGACTTTTGGAGCTGGTCGGTAGATTTAGAACGGGCAAGACAACTGACGAGATCTCAGCTCACTCATTTCATCTGTGTTTAACAACAATCTAGACCACGATGGCCGATGAAGCTGGGCAGAAAGCAATGCTTTACTTTATAGAGGTGCTAATGAACAGCAGTGTACCTCTCTCAATCAGTCAAGTAGCTGGCCGTTTCGGAAGTAAGAGTTTCACACCAGAGATGAGATCTGCCGCAGGAAGTAATGAGGATGGTCTCAAAGCTTTCTTGGCCAAATATCCATCTCTCTTCCATATTGAAGGTAGGCGATAGCTTAGGCCTACTAGTTTATTCTACCAACTCTCCATCTGGTTTAATGCTATTAGGCCCTACTAGCTACCCAGTTAATGTCTCCGTGTTTTTGCTATAATTGTATGTGGGTCTACATGTGTATTATATATGTATAATATATATGGAGATCTGGAGCTTTTGCAGGGTAAACAACTCCAAAGAGCCGCATTTAAACTTTTCAACAATATTGCCTTATATTCTGTTGCTCAAACAATTCTATAATGCATTTGCATGGTTACTGATCTACTATGAACGACTGTTTCACTTTCACTTGACTGTGAAAATATTTTCTTCAAATTGACCTAAATAGGACTACCATCTCATTACTTGTACAATAACGTAATGCTTGTTTATGTCAACTCAAAATTGTATTATATTAGGTACCTGACTATAAATTAATATCTCTGATCCCTCAGGTAATATGGTATCTGTGAACACACATGGTGCACCTCTACACGAAACTACTGATGATACGGAATCTGATTTGAGTAAACCAGTCATGTCCGCTGTTGAGTTAGAGCTCAAAGCAGTCAACTATTTCCAAGAGAAGTTGCTGAGAAAAGGGCCATACATGCCAGTAAAAAGTCTTGCTGGACACCTCTCTCAAGCTCCATCGGACATGAGAAATATAGTTGGCCCACAAACAGAGTTCAGAAGCTTCCTCGCCAAGCACAAAGACATATTTGTCATCACAGAAGATGAAATGGTTACTCTCACTGAAGATATTCTAAATAAGCCCAAATCCCAGGCCATGCTCAATCGAAGTGAAAGTGATAGCAGCCTGGATTCGACAGCTGCCTCCAAGTCCATAAGCAAGGACAGCAAGAGTAAGCCCTCACCAATTACAATGACAGCCAGTGAATACAAAACCATGAAATTTCTGAAGGAGCTGATTGAAGCTAGTGAGGGTAGAGTATCTCTTACATATGTACTTAACCAAATACCGGAGGCAGCTGACTCTATCAAGAACATAATCAACGACAGTGCACCCAAGCTAACCAACTTTGTCCAAAAGTTTCCTAACATTTTTGTCCTCGTCGATGAGATGATCACTCTGAAGAAGACGAAGTTGAATGTTATAATGGCAGGAAGTCGACCATCAGCTAGTCCTAACAATAGTGCTACAGACTGCTCCATATCTCCACCATCTAAAACTGATCCTCACTCTGAAAGTTCCACTGCATCATACATGACCGACTCTTTAGACAGGCCTTTAACATCTTCCAATTCGAGCAACTACGCTGGCTCACACTCTACATATCGCACGCTAAACAACCACAAGGGTCCAGTATATCATCTAGCTAAACTTTGGGGCATCATCGACCTAGGGCGCCATGAACATGTGTTTTTCGATAGATCAATTCTTCCTGACGGTTATGATGATCTGGTAAAGCATTTCAAGATAGGTCAAATCTTACGCTTCAATGCTGTACGAGCTGCACGTGGTAGTCGGGCTCGATGGAGAGCTACCCATATCTGGAGAGATGGAGAGGACATCCGTAGTATGTATGGCATGAACTCTACATTCTCTCTCTCAGGATTCAACACCTCCAGTGTGGATGACGAAGTTAAGAAGTTGTTACCCCATGCTAACGCCAATTCAAATACCAACTCTAATGTTACTCATGATAGCTATGCCTACGTAGATGCCAGCCAAAGTAACACTGGCTGTATCCCAGTGTGGACCGTTAACCCTAGGCTAGATACAGACGACTCTGATCACCAAAGGGGCGTCCCTTCCTTAGCAATGGTGCCTGAGGCTAAATACTTGCAGAGGTCTGTAAGTAGTGACAACAAAAAACTAATCCCTGGTTATATGCTTGTACCAACTGCAGGTGATACAAGGTTTGTAAAACCCTACACTAATGGAACCACTTCGAACCAGGCTACTAGAGAGATCGGATGTCAAACAATCTCTACTGGAGATATCATGGCCACTCAGTTGTACCAGGAGGAAGACTAAGTTATTGTGCTAGTCTCTATTCATGTGGTGCCCTGGATTTATGGATATTTATATTTAACTTATTATCAGAAAGTACAACTTTTATTTTAGTAACCACCTATACCAGTATGGTTGTGGCGATACCATTGTTCTTAGTCATACCCATAATATAACACTAAATCACCTACAGTGCTTTAATTATAAGATTTAACATTGCCTTCAACTTCTTTTGGTTTTGGTGGATTTTTTCAGTTGTACTAATATTAATTTTATATCTGCTTAGATTTGAAATATTTTGTGATGATATTGGTGCTGACCCCCCATAGTTATGTTTCTACATTATATCTCCCATAATTATCGTCAATGTAAAACCAGATCTGAAAATTTTCAGTTTAATGTTCTGTTAAGTTCTCCGTGATTGCAGTTTTTCTTTTGCAATTTTTATTTATACTAGTTTCATGTTGAATGGTGTTCTGTTTACCTTACTACATTGTTGCCATATCAAGAATTATTTTTCAAGTCACATGCCGATTATGGTAATTATACATTATGCTGTGGGGCTAATATTCTCATTATGGTATTGTCGAACAAACTTGTTAATGCAATTATTTAATGCTCACAAAACACAAACTGTTAACATCATATTTTAACTTATCTAATAAATTATTGGTTTCCTGAACAAAAATCACTGATAGTTCAATTTTTATAATTTGCCTGCCTTTACCTGAAATTCTAGGAACATATTAAAATACTATGTTTTTAATAATCATGCTGGTCATTCTTAACCATCATAATAATATTAGTGTCATTTGTCATCGACTTTGCAAATTGCATGTTATTGACATCATGCTTCCATGTACAGTAGTTTGTAGCAGTCTTAGGAGTGGTAAATAAGAGTTGTCTGCTCACAGTCAGTAAGAAGCAAAATATTGTCCTCCTGTAGAATCCCGCGGCGAATGCGGAACGAGTGAAGAACGCACTGTGTACAAAGATAGTGGAAGGGAAGATCAGACACTCAGGCCAAAAACTGTCCGTCCCCCGCCTCCAAACGCGGTCCGAACAAAGCAAAGAGTTGTGCTACCTTGTACACAAATCCGCTCTTGCTATTGGTGTTCCGCCGGCCAATTAGATAATATTGCTAGCAGCGTCATTGAATAGACAGTCTACTTACACAAACGATATATTATTAGAAGGAGCGCAACAGTTAACCCGTTGCTTCGCGAAACTAGTCTAGCAGCCAACTAAAAGTTCAACACATTTAAGGCGGGAAGTAGGTCGCGGAACGTCGGGACCGCCAAATTGGGCGTATTTGGTGGGACAGGGTTTTATCACTGAGTGTCCGATCTTCCCTTCCACTATCTTTGCTGTGTATACAAGGAACTGAAAGGGCCCTCGTCGCTGATTGTGATAATTTTATCACATCGCGCTGGTCGACAAATTACGCCAGACTTCAGTTTCAAGATGGCGGCCCCTCGTACAGAACAAGGTAAAGTTGAGTGCAGAGAAAATATACAATAAATAACATTAAATTTTTACAAATACAATCCACGAAACATTTGGCTTGTTACACTTAAACTGTTAGTCCACGCCACTGTACTAACACTTTAGCTAGCTGTGGTAATGGCTGGTTGTTGCACTGAGACTTCCCTGCGGTGGATGGGACTGCACTGTTGCTGTACACAGCACTATTACTATAACTATTAGTTAGGTATTAGGCTAAGGCTACTGTAATCTAAAATCTCATCTACTGCGTATTAGTTTTCATTATTAATGTTGTTCTAGTATGTAAAAAGACATGTTTCTAAGACGAAATGAAACAATTAAAGTTTAAATCAATTTCTAGCTAAGAACACAACTGAACATAATCAATAATGATATGATGTAATGATAGGATTAAATAATTAAATGACGGAACATACATTCACATAGTCGGAATAATGATAGTCATAGGTATGATAGTATAGTGATAGTTCCTAAATATAGTCTCGTCTGTCTAGTGAAACTGAGGTAAATGTAAGTGAGATGCCTTCCCTAATTTTATTTTTAAGATAATTATTATATTATATTATTCATTATTAGTTTATAAAATAACAACAAAAACCATAAAATAATGAGATTAGTCAATGACAATTTAAATTTTAATGTGAACTGTTCTATACAATACTCTTAATTATTCAATTATTATCTATAAGAATTGTTATCATAATGATAATCATTAGCCCTATATCATATATTTCTTTTCATCTGGATTTGTATAGGATAACATAATCATGAGAACACAGGGCCTATGGTCACCGAATTGTGTCTTCATAATAATAATTTGTTTAGATTGGTATTACTACTGTTGATTCTCTCTTTTAGAGTTCGCTGCTGCAATAAAAGAATTGCAAGATGGACGAAATCAACAGACTGAAACTGATGAAAATAAAGCTAATAGAATTGGTTTGGGTGCTGAAGGCCACTTTGATACTGACATATATTCTGAGAAGTTTAGTGGCTTCAGTGGGCAATATGTGGATTCGATTGCTCCAAATGACGAACAGGATGTAAGTGTTGTCTATGGCAAAATGCGTTCTATTATTCAACAGTTGAAAGTTTATTTGATTCTCTGAAGATATTTTCCTAAAAAACTTACAATTTTGTAGGATGATGATGATATGGGACAAATGCTTGGTAAAAAACCCTCATCATACACAGCTCCCTTGAACGTGTTAAACGATCTGGCACAGGATAAAGTAAGTCGTTTTTAATACATCTAACATTAGCGCGAGTCAGTCTACAAATGCAGATGTAAGTACGGTTGTTTTGCTGATTGGGTGTGAATATCAAAATAACTATAACACGTAATGCCTTTCATCTTTGACTATGTATTAACTATGTATATTGTGTTCTTAGGACTATGACCCTTTTGCTGAGCATAAGCCCAAAAAAGTACGCGATAGAGACAATGACTATAAAGTACAAAAGAGGCCCGTTATGATGATATCACCTGCGAGACACGACCCTTTTGCTGATGGTATGTATTAGTGGTGCACACTTTACTACTTGATTTTGTGCCAGGGACTGCAGCTTTAGTTGTACCAAATTGAATGTCTTCCAAGGCTTTATTTTCAAAATTTTTTTCAAGTCACCGTTCTTCGAGATGCACTAGGCTATATGGCTCATAGGGATTTGCTGACGACCAGAATAATTAGCAAGGTATCTCAGCATTGCATTATAGAACTGTGGTGCTCTCCCTCTCTCTTCCTACGATGTAATACCTCAAGTTGCACTACCTGGGCTCTAGGTGAAATAAATTGTGTGTTGTTTTTCAACTTCTGTGGGTATGCAGTTTGTTTGGTAAGCTATACTTAGGCAGGTTACCCTGGCACATTGTATTGCTATAATATTAAATTAATTGTGTTATTTGAGTAATACTAATCTCCAACTATGTTCTCTCATTCCATCTCAGGTGTGAACAGCAGCAGCTAATCTGCTGAAATCATGTGCATTGTGGTTACGAGTTAGAACCCTGGAGCTGGACTGCACGCCATTACTCTCAATGTCATCAATCTGAGCAACTTAATATACAGATTATTTACAATATCTACGTGTATATGTATATAAATACACTGTATAGGCCTACTACATATTGCTATGCCGCCATTGGGTCAAGTTTGGTGTATATTATATTATGATGCCAGTGCAAATTCAATACTCAAGCTTTAGTGGACTATAAATTAACATCTCCAACTTTGTGAACCTAGAAGAATCTAGTGAACCTAAGCAGTAGCAACAAACATCTAAACTCCAGTCTAAAATTAAACACTAACCTAGCTGCATATTCTTTAATTGTTGGGTGGGGAGGGGAAAAAGTGATATTATAGTATTTATGGAATATTTTCAGGTAATCAGTGATGATGAGCTTGAGTTAGTCACCGCCATGGCCTCTGGTGACTAACACCTTACAGTGGAGTATGGTTAGTAGTCAGAATACCAGCAGCAGTCAGCCATTTCTCTCTCTAACTTACTTTTCTGACTGTGTGCTGGTATTCAGTGAAAGACGTGCAGCATGATACATCAAATACCAGTCTTGACTATTGTGCATGTCGGTCTCCTACCCAAAATACCACACCTCTCCGATGAGACCGCGGTTTGCCTCACAGTAAATTAGCTGTTTCCACTCTGGAGTTGGAAGAGACATGCAGAGTAGTCATTGCTCAACATGCTGAGTTTTTCCTTGTCAGGGCTGGGGTTGATCTGCGTCCACCTGAATCATTACCATGATGAATGATTCTAAAGTAGCGTGATCCCCTTGTCTCACTGGCTATTTTACCTACCATAAAGTTGATGAGTTTATATTTGTATAATAACCGGGATTGTTATGTGTATTTCATAGGAGGGAAAACACCCGATGTGTCAGCAAAGGCCAGAACTTACACTGCTATTATGCAGGAGCAGGAGCTTCGCCGAGATCAGGTAATTGTTTATTGATCTGTTGCCACCTATGTGCATATTATATATTCGTATGCTACTGCTATGTAAGGGCTGTGCTACTAGAGTACACCACGTCAATTCTGTGATATTTTATATCTCTGTGTTATAGAAAGGAGTTGAAGAGCGGATGAGGGAAAAGGCTAAGGCCGGTGAACTGAAATCAAATGGTTCAGAGGTCACAGTTCAACAGAAGAAAAAAAGGAGGTGGGACCAGGCTGTTGAAGCAGATGCTAACAACCAGCCCACCCCCAAGAGACGAATAGATGCTCCAACCACTCCTTCACATACTAGTTGGGCGGAGACTCCGGGTCGTGTAGCTGCTGACGCCACTCCGGGGTCAGCACAGACTCCAGGCACTGTGCGACACTGGGCTGAAACCCCTGTTCATGTATCAGCTGGCAGCATGACTCCAGGGCGAGAACCAACGACTCCTGGGCACAGTGGGGCAACTCCCAGTGGTAGGCGTAACAGGTGGGACGAGACTCCAAGAGGCACTGGCGGTAAGTCAATAAATTTCAAATGCAACTTTTCCTCAAGTAGATTGTGTCTGTGTATACTACCTGTATATTATATGTGTACATACATGTATATACGGTGATGTTTTGTACCTTTGTAGAAACGCCGGCACATTCTGGATGGGCTGAGACTCCCAAAGCCAACCGTGGAGGGGAAGATAAGATTGAGGATACGCCATCGGCGTCCGTATCTAAGAGAAGGTCAAGGTGGGATGAGACTCCAATGACTGCAGGAGCCATGACCCCGTCTATGACTCCTGGGGCTCACACGCCTGGTGCAGGGACTCCTGGTGGCTTTACTCCAGGAGGCGCTACCCCTAGTGGCGGTTTCACACCAGGTGGTATAACTCCCAGTGGTGTGACACCAATAGGAAACAAGGCTATGCAGATGGCCACCCCGACTCCAGGTTTGTACAGTCTCTGACACACATTCACAATTATTTCTATGCCTATTGAAATAGATTTGGTGTCGTATGCAACTTGATAGATTGGCTGTACATGACTATAACATATACATGCATAATATTATATATACAATGTACTTGCAACTATAACACTATCTCTACATTTAGGTCAGCTCATGGCCATGACACCAGAACAAATGCAGGCCTTCAACTGGCAGAAAGAAATAGATAACAGGAATCGTCCGCTAACGGACGACGAGTTGGACGCCATGTTTCCAGAAGGGTATAAAGTACTACAGCCTCCTGCAGGTTACGTGCCAATTCGTACTCCGGCACGTAAACTCATTGCCACGCCTACACCGATGATGGGCGGAACTCCCGGCTTTAAGATGCAAGGCACGCCTGACCACCAGGCTAACAAGGAGATGATTGTGGATATGCAACCCAAGGGAAACCTGCCTACCCTGAAACCAGATGATATGCAGTACTTTGATAAGCTACTCGTAAGTTGCTCCAGTGCATGCAGTGCAGTGTTTTCAGTATTCAAGCTATTTGCTGGAATTCAGTGATGGTCTTTTTGTTGTTGTCACTGCTTTCACTAGTCCAGATTGTGTACAATATGTTACATTCTACTCTTTAGGTTGATGTGGATGAAGAATCATTGAGTCCGGAGGAACAGAAAGACAGAAAGATCATGAAGTTCCTTCTGAAGATAAAGAATGGGACTCCACCAATGAGGAAAGCAGCACTGAGGCAGATCACAGATAAGGCTAGAGAACTGGGTGCTGGTCCTCTCTTCAACCAGATTCTGCCTCTACTCATGTCACCCACTCTTGAGGACCAGGAGAGACATCTGCTGGTCAAGGTACGTGTGCTTACTGCTCAGAGTGAAGATGACTGCTCCTATGCACTGTGTATTCTACATCTCCTCAAGTGTTGTATTCATACTTGTCAATGTCATGTAGTAATTACTGTGGTTCAAGTATCCATCTTACTACCTATTCCATTACTTGTATGTGAAGTGTTGCATTGTGTTGTTACTTTATATTTTTAGGTTATAGATAGAATACTGTACAAGTTGGATGATCTGGTTAGACCCTATGTCCATAAGATACTGGTGGTGATCGAACCTTTACTCATTGATGAGGATTACTACGCTAGGGTCGAGGGCCGTGAGATCATCTCTAACCTCGCTAAGGTCAGTCTGATGATATAACATGTAGAATAATATTATACCAAGACCTTAGTTAACATCCAGTTCTCTCTTGTAAGATGCTTGTTAATATGATATGAAACATTTTATATACAGCTATACACACATTCATTTATATTTCAGGCTGCTGGCTTGGCTACTATGATATCAACAATGAGGCCCGACATAGACAACATGGATGAGTATGTACGTAACACAACTGCTAGAGCATTTGCTGTAGTAGCCTCGGCTCTTGGGATTCCTTCCCTCCTGCCCTTCCTTAAGGCTGTCTGTAGAAGTAAGAAATCGTGGCAGGCTAGACATACAGGCATCAAGATTGTCCAACAGATCAGTATATTAATGGGCTGCGCAGTCCTGCCTCACCTCAAGAGTCTGGTCGAGATTATCCGTCAGGGTAAGTTACTAGTTTACATCTAGTTCTAGCATTGATGTATGAACTAAGTATTATAGACCTGTGCATGTATTCTTTGAACACTGCACCCATCATCAGCAGTGCATAACGTGACTTCATTATGACTCCATTTGACTCAATTCTAGTAACTATTTACTGTTATAGATGTGCCATGAACTAATGCGTCATTCTTGTAATAGGGCCATTCCATGGGGACTGATCAAATTTGCGTGCTGGCCCGACTCAGATTCTTTTGAAAATTTGCAGGTTGATAGAGCACCCTTGAATTAGTGGGAAACCACCAATTTTTTTTCTATTTGAGCCCTGTGGTTTCGGCAGCAGCTCGTTGAAAAGTGGGAAAATGTGGTAGGGACAACTCCAGATTGAATTTTTTGAAATTCCTAAACATTCAAATTATTACTGTGGCCACAGTATGATACTTAGAGCTGTAATCTTTGTTACATAGATACTTTCACATATGTGCTTCAGCTTCATTACTCATTCAAGCCTGTATGGTCAACATATTGAGGGTCAGAGGTCACTAAAAACACCTCTCGGAGCTAGTTTGACCCAAATTCACTGAAAATCGACCAAATAAACACTGCTGGATTTGATGAAAAGAAGGTTGATATAGAATAACTAAGGATTAGAAGTGCTCAACACAAGGATAAATGAATTTTTAAGAACAAAAAAATCTCTCCAAAATGAACTGTATGGCGACAGGGGCTCAAATTCAACATGGCCGTCGCCCGAGTTGGCGTTTTGGGGTGTTATTCAAGGCTAAATCTACTAAACTTAGTAGTGAAAATTATTGGTGAAAATGTTGCTATATACACAATTCACACCCATAGATTCCATTTCTGCAATAAAAACTTTGTCTTTTTGGGTCTAAAAGGCTGAATTCTCAGATTAAAATTTTACATACATTTGCTATAATATAGTGACTATATCGCCAATGCAGTTAATTGGCTATGGCCATAAAGGTCAGTCAAGACTTAATTTAAGGTGCAATTTGAGACTTGGCCTGGTTATGCAACCTACTTTGTGAAGAAAAATGGGTGAAATCCGTTTTACTAGCCTAAACATGCAGTTTTGTTAACTTTGCCATTACTCTTCCCTTCACACGTTTGTTAAATGAGGCAGAATAGCTAAGCTAAGCAGTATTTCCAGGTCAGACTTAACCAAGTAATGTTTAATGAAAAGGAAGGGGGAGAAGATGGAGCTCCATAGAACTAAGGCTTTTTCAATCAGTG
Organism: Bugulina stolonifera; assembly: GCA_935421135.1. Classification (NCBI taxonomy): domain Eukaryota; kingdom Metazoa; phylum Bryozoa; class Gymnolaemata; order Cheilostomatida; family Bugulidae; genus Bugulina; species Bugulina stolonifera. The sequence continues at coordinate 33,653,568 of OW285187.1, forward strand.
GGTGAGGTGGTTTTAGCTCGGGATTTTTTTTATGGTCACCATTAGTTATCAGATTCTAATCAAAAATATACATGCAAAATTATAACCACAGCCCACAAACAATAGTTTTGACAAACTTACATATGTACATGTATTTAGCTTACAATTAAACCAGTCCTTACTAATTAGCTTCAAAAATATTTTTTGTTCATGATATGTGAATAGTTCCTTTTCTGGTGTATAAGTGCTGTACAGTATTTATTAGAAGAGATTGAATTTCAGCAGTCCATAGTATAACAATTATTCTGGCCAGGTCAATATGGTTGTCTACACTTAGAAAGGTGAGATCTGCTCTTCTTTTATTTACTGAGCGCAATCTTTCTCCGATAAGTGGTTTTGTCTTTTGAAGGGTCAAAACTATCTCGATTGAAAATCAAGTTGTCGGTATAGGGAACGGTAAACTTGGCGAGGTGATGCTAGCAAGTACATTAAACATTATTACCTTTGGAAACAAGCGAACACTTGTAATATATAATTTCAACTTGCTAGGTACAACTAAAACTAAGTCTCACAAAACCATATTCATATTTTTGATTACTCTGTTGATTAAAAGTTAATGCATGTCGCACCACTTACCTTAGTTGTGGTCATTTATATAGGACCAAAAAGATATTTTTGGAGCTAATTAGCAAACACCGGTTAAATTGTCAGCTACATGTAAATATATATAAAAATTGTTAAAAGTTATTGTTTGAGGGCTGTAGCTATAGTTATGCATGTACATATATTTGAGTAGAATTTGATAACTAATGGTGACCCCAAAATTTGTCTTGAACTAGTTTAAACAACCTTTAACTCCTCAGCCTCACCCACTGATTAAAGATGCCTTAGTTCCACGGAGCATCACTTTCTTCACCTTCTTTTTCATTAAACAATACTTGGTATAAGTCACACCTTGAAATACTGCTTAGATTAGCTATCTTACCTCATTTAACAAACGTGTGAAGGGTGAGTCATGGTAAAGTTACCAAAACTGCATGTTTGCGCTATTAAAAAGGATTTCATCCATTTTTCTTCACAAATATGGTTGTATAACCAGGCCAAGTTGCAAATTGTACCTCAAATTAAGTCTTGACTGACTTCTATGGCCATAGCCAATTAACTGCATGGCCATGTAGTCACTATATTATAGCGAATATATGTAAAATTTGAATCTGAGAATTCAGCCTTTTAGACCCAAAAAGACAAAGTTTTTATTGCAGAAATGGAATCTACAGGTGTGAATTGTATATATAGCAACATTTTCACCATTAATTTTCACTACTAAGTTTAGTAGATTTAGCCTTGAATAATGCCCCAAAACACCAACTCGGACGACAGCCATGTTGAATTTGAGCCGCTGTCGCCATATAGTTTATTCTGGAAAGTATTTTTTATTCTCAAAAATTCATTTATCCTTGTATTGAGCATCTTCAATACTTAGTTATTGTATATCAATCTTTTTTTCATCAGATCCAGCAGTGTCTATTTGGTCGATTTTAGGTGAATTTGGGTTAAACTAGCTCCGAGAGGTGTTTTCGGTGACCTCTGACCCTCAATATGTTGACCATACAGGCTTGAATGAGTAATGAAGCTAAAGCACATATATGAAAGTATCTATGTAACAAAAATTACAGCTCTAAGTATCATACAGTGGCCACAGTAATAATTTGAATGTTTAGAAATTTCAAAAAATTCAATTTGGAGTTGTCCCCACCACATTTTCCCACTTTTCAACGAGCTGCTGCCAGAACCACAGGGGTCAAATAGAAAAAAAATTGGTGGTTTCCCACTAATTCAAGGGTGCTCTTTCAACCTGCAAATTTTCAAAAGAATCTGAGTCGGGCCAGCACGCAAATTTGATCAGTCCCCATGGAACAGCCCAATAGTGGAATATAGGTGATTATGAACTTTCTCTTCATTTCTCAGGACTTCAAGATGAACAGCAGAAAGTACGTACAATCACAGCTCTCTCACTGGCAGCCTTAGCTGAAGCAGCAACTCCATATGGTATTGAATCCTTCGATACAGTTCTCAAGCCCCTGTGGAAAGGTATTAGACAGTTCAGAGGTAAAGGATTGGCAGCTTTCCTCAAAGCCATTGGTTATCTCATTCCATTGATGGATGCCGAGTATGCCAACTACTACACAAGAGAAGTCATGTTGATATTGATTCGAGAATTCCAGTCGCCTGATGAAGAAATGAAGAAGATTGTGTTGAAGGTAGTTAAACAGTGCTGTGCTACAGATGGTGTGGAGCCACAATATATCAAAGATGAAATCCTGCCACCTTTCTTTAAACACTTTTGGAATCAGAGAATGGCTCTAGACAGACGCAACTACAGACAGGTTGGTACATCCTACTTTCTGAGATCATGGGTTATGAAGTGTTTTATATACTGCTGTGCAGTCAGCGAATAGTATGCACATATTTTATTGACATGGAAACCATACATGTAATTGATTGAACATGTACTTGTAGCTAGTGGATACAACAGTAGAGATAGCCAACAAGGTGGGAGCTGCTGAGATAATCAACAGGGTGGTAGATGATCTCAAGGATGAAAGTGAACAGTACAGGAAGATGGTTATGGAGACCATAGAGAAAGTGATGGCTAATCTCGGAGCTGCGGATATTGATTCGAGACTTGAGGAGCAACTTATTGACGGCATACTCTATGCTTTCCAGGAGCAGACAACTGAGGTACGCATTTTCTTGGCTGTTCACCAAGTCTAAATGATATAATCTGAGGGATTGGTTTGCTTTTATTAATTCTCTAATCCATATGAATTTAGGAGTTAGTCACTCATTTGCTCACATTTTACTTGTGTATTATGTGTTTGCAGGATGTGGTCATGTTGAATGGGTTTGGTGTTGTGGTTAACTCTCTGGCCAAGAGGTGTAAGCCTTACCTCCCACAGATATGTGGTACTATCCTGTGGCGTCTCAATAACAAGTCTGCCAAAGTACGCCAACAAGCAGCTGATCTCATCTCACGAATTGCTGTCGTCATGAAGACATGCCAGGAGGTCAGTATAATCTATGCGCTAATAGTGTATTTCCAGGTGGGAGTTATATTTTCTATTGTACAGTTACGATTTTATCATTCCTATAATGTCGAGCATTATATACATGAGTGTAATGTTACAGGAGAAGCTGATGGGACATTTGGGTGTGGTGCTGTACGAGTACCTTGGAGAGGAATACCCAGAAGTACTCGGTAGTATTCTCGGAGCCCTTAAAGGAATCGTCAATGTTATTGGAATGACTAAGATGACTCCTCCTATCAAAGATCTCCTGCCAAGATTGACCCCAATTCTTAAGAACAGGTAAGTATCATCGTTGTTCATCCACTTCATTATCCACATGAATGTTTATGGTATAGAAGAGGACATGTCTGAAAGACTTATATTGATCAGGTAAACTATATGCTGCATTTGATTCCTTCTAACTAGTGTAGAATATTGGTTGCAGACATGAAAAGGTACAAGAGAATTGCATAGATCTGGTGGGTAGAATAGCAGACAGAGGATCCGAGTTTGTTCCTGCCAGGGAATGGATGAGAATATGCTTTGAACTGCTCGAACTTCTTAAAGCTCACAAGAAGGCTATCCGAAGAGCCACCGTCAATACATTTGGTTATATTGCCAAAGCTATTGGGTATGTAATCGACTCCCATGTTCATCTGCTGATATGTGAATGTTTGAATTTACAATTTTATGTTTTGACTTCATTAATTTCTTTGCCTTGAATGTGCCATAGACAAACTGTTTTTATTCATATGGTGTTAACATGGAGATATTGATTATAACTTTGTTGTTTTAGCCCACATGATGTATTAGCCACATTGCTCAACAACCTGAAGGTACAGGAGAGGCAGAACAGGGTTTGTACGACAGTGGCTATTGCTATCGTAGCAGAGACCTGCTCCCCTTTTACAGTCTTACCTGGTCTGATGAATGAGTACAGGGTACCAGAGCTCAATGTACAGAATGGTGTTCTCAAGTCCATGAGTTTCATGTTTGAGTACATTGGTGAGATGGGAAAGGACTACATATACGCTGTAACTGGACTGCTGGAGGATGCTCTCATGGACAGGTAAGGAATAGACCCATTTCCATGTTATAAATTACTGATGTGTTCAATTTCAACAAGCATTCTACAATTCACATGGAGTTGTACGTACATGTATAGTTAGTTTGGTTTTTCTTTGCAGAGATCTGGTTCACAGGCAAACAGCAATGTATACGATACAGCACTTATCACTTGGAGTCTATGGATTCGGTTGTGAGGATGCATTGAACCACCTGCTCAACTATGTATGGCCGAACGTATTTGAAACTTCGCCCCACGTAGTACAGGCATTTATGGGGGCAATTGAAGGAATGCGACTGGGCCTTGGTCCCACAAGAGTCTTACAATATGCCTTGCAGGTATGCAAATTGTTTTGACATCCATTTCATGTACAGTATATGCATAATTATTGTACTGAACGTACACATGTTGTATACTATGATATGCATGTCCATTACTTCTGATGAAGTGTTTACTTGCATATAGCATTAGTTCGAGACATGGTTCATTGCGTGTAACGCCACTAATCTGTACATGCTTTTACTTGTAGGGAATATTCCATGCAGCTCGGAAAGTCAGGGATGTTTACTGGAAAGTTTATAACACCATATACATTGGAGCTGAACATGCAATGGTACCAGCCTATCCTCGAATGGAGAATGATGAACGCAATACCTACATGAGATATGAACTTGACTATGTGTTGTAACATAGTACTTGCATTCACCTTACTATTATACATTATTGTACACAGTGCTCTGTTTCATTTCATATATTATTATAGTAACATGTAGGCTAAAATTTGAAACATTTTTATCACAAAATCAATTAATATAAAATGTTACCATATTGTGTTATTGTCAGTCTGTGAAAACTATATACACATGTACATAACTTCTATGATATAATAATACCATAAAAATGGGCCCTAACTGTAAGAGTTGGCTTTATGTTTGGGTATAAAGAAAAATCCATCAGGGACAGGTCCAAGCAACATCTCACTACAAACAAACAGTTCATTATGTTGATATTTCATAGACTGTCCTATTTTATGTCCTACAGACAACCATATATAACAAATAAATATTTTACTACACAAAATTGCTAGTCCAGTTTCCACAAATTTTTATAGTAATGGCATGTTACATGCACATGACAAAATGTAGCGTTGACTAACGGGATTTCATAGATTTATTTTGCAAAAGAGATAGTTATGATTTACACCTACCTTATTTTTACCCAATCAGCTGAGTTGGGACTAGCCATCAGCGTTTCCAAGTCGTCTCTTCCAACATAGGGAGATGGTCTTTCATTAATTTTCTGTGGTACCCTTTCCAGCAAACCAATTGGAATGTATCTGCAATGTATTCATAGCAATTATGATACAGAGTGAAGTCTTGGTTCTTGAAGCTGCTTATACATACTGTATTTGTACAAAAAAACTGAGCATACCTGTGCAGAAAGGAAAGCCATTCCAGCATAAATCTTCTAGTTGTCTCCACTCCCTGGGTATCTGAGCCCCAATGTTCCAATCCATAGTTGCTGAAGTTGCGGAGTATGTCTAATCGATCAGATGAGGATATATCCCAGTGCCGCTGCTCCTTTATCTCTGTGAACAGCCAAGGTTTAATCAGTGCTCCCCTGTAACAGCCAACAGTACAATCATGTACATGCAGCTCATTACACCCGTCCATATCTTGTGATACGAAGAATTATACAAGGATATACATGTGATATGTAGACTACGTGTTCTATCATACTTTGTAAAGATAATAATCAGGATGTCTGCATGAGGTTTACGTAACGTGTAGACTCAGCCAGGAGGGTTCCATTCTATCTTACCTTGCAAGCATTGTCCCAGACACACTAGTTTTCATAGCTGCGTTATAGTCTTCAAATGACAGGATGTCCCCACCACCATATAGTGGCATTGGCGCAGCCAGTTGAGCACATTCATCAATGTATGGCCAGTCAGCCACCTTGGTATACCGCTGCTCCCTTGATCTACCATGCAGCTATATACAATCCAGAGAAAGACATGCACATGAATAACTAAACAGTGGTACGCAAGCCATAATATAAACAACAATAACTTATAGAAATATTCCGAGAGTCTATTCCCAAGTATTATTATGAGCAGCATATTCATCAGTGCCAACTAAGATTCCCCATTAGTAACATCTTAACACACTATGTATAACACAACATACTACATGAAGACACAAAGTCTTGTTTCCTTTAGTGGTATATTTACTCACAGTAGTAAGAGCTATGTCCCAAGTCTTCAGTTTAGGAATGAGTGTGTGAGCTGTACTCTTAATCTCCGATATACCAGTCCTAATCTTCACAGTGATGGGTACAGTAGACACATGGACCATTGAGCGAACTATCTCATGGAATCTGTTAACCCTTCTCATAAGAGCCGAACCAGCTCCCTGAAGCAGAAGTATAGCTTATGTACATACTCAATCTGCACACAGTGTGCTGTTTCGGTGTTTGACACCTCATCAGTGCAGCTCAGAGATATGCCTAGGAGCACACCTTAGCAATACTGTAAATTTACAGCAAAGCGTATGTACATACATATTACTAAGTGATAAAAAGTAATGAGAAAAATTAAAACTAAACACAATAATAAACTATTGTAAAAATATTACTCACCTGATCAAATATCAGATCAATGGGACAACCAACATTAACATCAATGAAATCGAGTTCACATGTTTCCGTAAGAAGTTGAGTGCACCTCGACATGGAATTGGCAAAGGCTCCACACAGTTGAACACCGAATACATCCTCAGAGGAGTGGCGCTTTACAAGTGCCCATTCGGATGCGACACCTTGCAACAACTTCGTAGCTACAGCCATTTCACCGCATGTTATATCGGCTCCAAATGTTTTACAAATGCGACGGAAAGGCAAGTTCCCCACCTATGAAATTAGGTTGACAAATAACATGATATCAGACAGTCTGCAACATAGAATATGAATACAATATATTGCGTTACAACAACTAATTGAAGAGAGAAACATCTAAAACTCACTGTAGTCAATGGAGCAAGGTAAAGCTTGTTGTTGAAATCAATAGTTTTCTTTTCACCCGGCTTGATAACAAACTCGTCTTCATTAGTGAGAGGACCAACAGGCTTCCCAATAGAACTCCCATCACCCAGAGTCTCTGCCAAACCAACCTCTGTTTCATCTGCAGGAAGCACATCGGTAGATGCAGACTGCACGTTTCCATCCCCAGCACTTCCAATCAATGTTGCATCCGATGTTGCATTTGGCAACTCCGATTTTTTAGTCGAATTTATTTCCACATTTCGCTTCACTATCTGATCGACAAATTTCTGTGCTTCTTTCGTTGCAATCTCCGATTTTGAAAAGTCATACTTGCGCTTCCTGAGGAGAGTAAGATTTTCTTTACTGAGAGAGTTTATAATTTTACTAGTGGAGACAACTCCATCCACAACCTTATTAACATGTTTATCATTACTAATTTCTACATGAGAGTTGGCATATCTACAAGCGAATCCATATGGACAGTGTCCGTGTTCTTTGTAATTGTAGCACTCTTCCGACAGGTCAGCTGGTTTCTTAGACATGAAATCTGCAACATCATGGGAGAACTTGCATGCATCACCATAAGAGCATTCTGTTCCACATAGGATCGCTTTACACAGTCTTTCAGATGGTGCAGCTCGTTGATTACTAAATTTTTCACGTTGCTTATTTTGTCCCTTCCGCCTGCGCTTCTTTACATTCACATTCCCATCTCCATCCTCAGCTGGGGCTGCCTCCTCATGACTACGCTTTTCAACCTTGGATCCTGACACTTGCTCCTGTGGTACTTGATGATCTGATGGCATAACATTCTCAACTTTATTCTCAGAGATTTCTGATGAGTCTTTTGTGATAGAAGCCACTAAATATCTTCAAATGAAGAACACAACAACACCTGATAGCAGATATATGATAAATATATATTATAATATAAATGACTCCACTGCAGTCAAACGAAATAGATGGATTATATTGGAATTGATATAAATACTAAAAAGATCAACATTGATTTAAATGAAATGTGTGAATGTACCAGCTTCAAGTACTCAAATATACAGAATTATATAGAAACCTGAACCATGCTTACTGAGCCTTGATAGGAGCAACACCCTTCATCATGTGTTTGTATGGATCCTTTTCCCTATTTCTTATGATGACTATGAATAGTGCAAATATGAGCTACAATAACAATAGTGTATTGATGATAACTGCACAACTTGTTTGGTAGTTTTCACTGGGAATGCTACTATCTGCGTATTGATGTATATATGTAGGCCCTATAAACACACTAAAATTTTCATTACGATTCTAATAGAAATTACCTCTGTATTGTATAACTCAACTGCGCTAATGCTGAGTGGTTTACTGGTTTGACACATAAGGCAATCTTTAAACCTTTAAGCTATCATTCAGTGTTAACTATTCAGCATTTGATCATTTGTAGGCCAATATGAGCTATTTGGTCTCATACATAAACCATTAGACTAGTCATGCACAACGCATGGACATGATTATAACATATAACAACAATAACTATTACATTTGCTATACATTAGATTGTGATTATATAATGAATAGTAATTATAATATAAATAATATAAAACATTTAATATTAAACATAATTTATTATATTATAATTATATTTAATAAATAAATATAAATAAATACATAACAACATTTACATTGTTATTGTAATTGTTATCGTTATTGTAAGTATTCCCAGCGTATGCCATGAAAATATCGATATTAACATTAATAAAGAGGTACATATTATATACATGTATATGCGAATTTTAAACTAGTTTAAATGTTATTAACTTATTTATTATTTGCCGTTGTAACAATGGTTAACAGATGTGATTGTATTGTACTTGACCACACCATACCTGCTTACATCTCACAGAAAATGCTTTTTCTTTGCTTTGGGTGCTGTGCGATTATAAAGGTAGGCTTGTTGCGTTTTTTGGCCGTGTTCCGTGAGCGGGCCGTCCGTGAGATTGTGTCCCGGAAGTTTCGAATTCTGTATCAGACCTGTATCAATCCACTTCTTAGCCCCCCCCCCCTAATAATAGGTATCAGCGAACCCACTACGTTATGTTTTCGTTTCTGTGGGAATGAGTAAACAAACTCCGGTATAGGCATAGAGTTTGGTTTTCCCACCTCTATGTGTGTAGGTAACGCGGCACACAACTAGCATTTTACTTTTTGCAGATAGTGTAAAATGGAATAATATATTTATTTAAAATTAGAATTTTTTATTTATTATTGTGTTAATGTAAGCAAGTAATGAACATGTTCAACAATCTTTTAGCATTGAAATCGTTGTTATTTTTCTTTTTACTTCCTACTGTTATGCTATTATACTGTAATTATATGTTTTATTCTAATGCATCTAATGTAATTAAAGTATTTTCACCTTGATTAATTTTTCCTACACCCAACTCACATGCAAATGTACAACTAATTAGTAGAATTTATATGCTAATTACTTTCTGTTTAAATAAAAGAAAAAGCTTTGATTTAAACTTGTGTCTATTAAATGTATATTTAAAATATATTATAGTACAGTAGTTTTTTATTCAAATCAGAGGGGTACATGTATATATTTATATACCCCTTTGAGTCAAATCGCGCTGAGTTTTGGGAATTTCCACTACAAATCACACAGGTTGGATCGCTGTTTTCGTCTAAAGTTGAAAACTTAGGCCAATGTCAGACTTGGTTGGTGCGAATAAGTTAATCGGTCACTGTAGCTCAAAATATAGAGCAGACAACTTCATACTACCTTAAGTATTTTTCGGCGGCTCCCAGCAGTTCATCGGAGAAATATTATAATATCCGACGGAAAAGAATTCTTCTATTGAAACGCCGGCCGTTTCACGCGGACGGCCAAAAAACGCAACAGCCGTCCGCGTGAAACGGCCGGCGGTTCAATAGAAGAATTCTTTTCCGTCGGATATTATAATATATTTCCGGTGAACTGCTGGGAGCCGCCGAAAAATACTTTAAGTAGTATGAAGTTGTCTGCTCTATATTGTGAGCTACAGTGACCGATTAACTCATTCGCACCAACCAAGTCTGACATTGGCCTAAGTTTTCAACTTTAGACGAAAACAGCGATCCAACCTGTGTGATTTGTAGTGGAAATTCCCAAAACTCAGCGTGATTTGACTCAAAGGGGTATATAAAAATATACATGTACCCCTCTGATTTGAATAAAAAACTACTGTACTATAATATATTTTAAATATACATTTAATAGACACAAATTTAAATCAAAGCTTTTTCCTTTATTTGAACAGAAAATAATTAGCATATAAATTCTACTAGTTAGTTGTACATTGATTTGCATGTGAGTTGGGTGTAGCAAAAATTAATCAAGGTGAAAATACTTTAATTGTGCACATTAGATGTATTAGAATAAAACATATAATTACAGTATAATAGCATAACAGTAGGGAGTGAAAAGAAAAATAACAACAATTTCAATGCTAAAAGATTGTTGAACATGTTCATTACTTGCTTACATTAATAAAATAATAAATAAAAAATTCTGATTTTAAATAAATATATTTCATTTTACATTACCTGCAAAAAGTAAAATGCTAGTTGTGTGCCGCGTTACCTACACACATAGAGGTGGGAAAACCAAACTCTATGCCTATACATTTTATTCCGGAGTTTGTTTACTCATTCCCACAGAAACGAAAACATTATGTAGTGGGTTCGCTGATACCTATTATTGGGGGGGGGGGCTAAGAAGTGGATTGATACAGGTCTGATACAAAATTCGAAACTTCCGGGACAAAATCTCATGGACGGCCCGCTCATGGAACAGGCTTATTAAATTAGGAGATCATAGACTAGGTTTCGAAAGAGATAACGCTACGGCACAATCTAATGAGCATCCTTCTAGATAGCGAAGAAACCTTCGCTGTTATCAGGTTAATATACAAATAAGATTGCCTATGAACACAACTATGTTTCCACGCCCACCAAGTGGAGCTTTTTGACCAGGCTTTGCCCTTTGCCTTTGAACAATTGATAGAAATTGTGGAATAGAAATGGAGTCTGGTTTCCATTCTCTGGAAAACTTTTAATCAGCAGCTTGTGTTTACTCCAGACATTTTCAATTTTGTGCCCACTTTTAGTATTTTCTTTGCATTTTCTCACACAGACCACACTTATGTGTGTAAAGTCGTGAGAACTCAATGTTTTTTTATATTTTATTTTATTTTATTTTTGTATTTTTTTGTGTTATGTGTTATTTATATATTTTTTATGTTTTGTGAAATAAGTGCTACTATTAGTCTAAGTCATTTGCACGTAGTTCTCAATTCATCGGCCGTTTAAATTATTTATTATATTATATTTATTGTTTGTATCACTAGTATATGTCAGACTCGGTGCTCATAAGTCATAAATAATCTAGTGGTGGAATAATCATAAATAAGTAATAATTCATAATCTTTTTATTTATGACCATAAGTCATTCATACTGTGGTTCTGAAGTAAAGTTCACAGCTGACAGAGATTAGGAAGAGACAATACTCTAAGAAAATGTAGAAAGTGTCTAAACTGTAAAGGGTGTTTCGACATAGAGATTCTGAATATTGTCTTACTTAACCTAAAACATATAAACTCGGCGATGTTTATTCGCATAAATATACCATGTAGACAATAGACATGTGAGTCGAGGTTCAACATGACTTAACATAATGAGTATGGGCATGCATTGCCTTCATCGGAGTAGTAATAATCTTCATTCGTATCCTACGATGTTTCTGTTACAGAAAGTTATTCCGTGGACCATACAATAATTGTAAATGAATGAAAATGAGAGGTTCTGAAGTTGATATACCATTTCTTGTCAGACTTCAGCGATTGTTTTACCTCATTCCACCAAATGAGTCTATGTTTGAGACTCTAGAGGAAGTTCCCAATTATGTTGACGGCGTAAGTTGTTTATCTACTTGTTCAAACTGAAGACTTGCATGTTACATATGTTTAGTTCTCATTTATTTTTGTATAAGCGGGGGAATCTCTTTGAACTATTCTGATCACAATTGTTTGTGACAGTAAAAAGAAATTTTCTCTAGTTTAGTTTGCAATGACCTGAGAAATAATCCCTGAGATCTGTTCCTATTACCGAAAATCAGGATTAAACAATGTAATTTTAGAACCAGAATAAATAGCCTATTACTAGGTACATTGTGCCACGCACCCTTTAACATAAAAATATGATTTTATATGTCACTGAATTGTTCACATATACTTGTAGTCTATGTCAGCTTTCCAGCTATTACTATTTCTCGAGCTAATTATACTCTGGATCCAATGCAAGCCCTTGCCTCGAGTAAGTGATTTCGTTACCTCAGTAGGAGCTGGAATGGCTTCAAGGTTAACTGGGTATGTAGCATGTTACCTACTTGACTTCTGTCTCAAATGGGTCACTATTTAGAGGTTGCCTTGTTTTTACTAGGTATCACCATCCCACCCTATCAACTGCATCTTTAGTGTGAAGCCGTCATTGCTTCTGGAATTAGCTTACAGTACGTTGCAGATACATACGTATAAAATTATGGTGTGTCAAATTTTACACTAGTTTGCAACACTTTCGTTCCAAGATTGTTGTAATAAACTCCTCTCTGTAACAGTGATATTGAGCATTTGGTATTGCACTTGCTTACAGATTGGTGGTGAAACGTGTCATAGACATTGCTGCATACATCTATGTCTGGGACAACTACAGGATTATTGAACTACCGTGGAATTCTGTTTGGACATGGGTCTTCGCTTTATTAGCTGTGGACTTTGGTTACTACTGGCTACACCGATGTGCCCATGGTATTTCACTTTACATTGAATTATCTTAGTCAATATATAATATCTTTTTCAATGATCTTATGTAGTTTTATTGGGTGTTCTACTGTCAATGTGCATCTTGATATGTACAGCTATACCACATGTGGTTAATTCCATAACTTCTCTGGGTTCAACCATCTAAAATTACTTTTACTTGATTTTTGTGTGACTAGTCTTTGTAAGGCGTATTGTTAGTAGGCAATTTCATGCTCTAAGTTCAAAATTATATTATTGCTGTTACACTATGGTGGAATTATAATTTATTGGATACATGACTGAGGTAAGACACTAGAATTAGTAAGTTGTTATCAGCACTTGATATGATAAATCAACACAATACTCTGCCTGCAGAGATAAACTTCATGTGGGCAGCTCATCAAACACATCACAGCTCTGAGGACTATAACCTTTCAACAGCTCTCAGACAGTCCATCCTACAGTCATACAGTTCATGGGTATGTTGTGCTGTTGATAACATCTTTTTATGTCATAAACATTGTATTAATATTATACAGAGGTTAAATAACACTGGGGTAATATAAAATTGTAGTAAAGGGAAGACTGTAGCACTGTTCCAGGATCACCCTTTGCTAACCTTGAAATATAATACTGTCATAACTGCAATGTTATTCCATTTATTGTTTACAATATCAATAGTGGTACTACACCGTAGTCATAAACTGGACTATTATATATCATCTTCTGTGCAATGTAGTAAATTATACATGTAGAGAAACCACTTCATTTGAGATCATTTCATACCATTCATGCTTGTTTGTTTCATATTTTCAAGACGAGGCTGTAACATATATATTTGGAAAAGAAAATTTCATTACAGCAAATTTGTATCTTAATTTTTGGTAAATAATTAAATGATATTTGATGACAGGTTATGTAGTGTATAGCATGCAGTACATAAGTAACTGATAGTCTTCCAACTAACTATTTCCTCATATTCCAATGTTTGTTTTAGATTTTCTACATGCCGCTAGCATTGTGTGTTCCCCCGTCAGTGTATCATGTACACCAGCAGTTCAATCTACTTTACCAGTTCTGGATACACACAGAGGTAAGACACTACTATCATATAGAATTAGCCCAGGTTCATATACTATAGATAGTATATACATGTACAATGCACATGTGGTCAATGCAATGCAAAATATTCAGTGTCTCAGAGTTGTCTTTCCCAGAATGAAATATCAAGGAAAAATAACACTTAGACTGTGTTACTCGCTGCTGCAAATTAGGATTACCAATGTCCACACATGCACACTGTAATACACATAATGTAAAATTTTGTATTATTCTTTTCATAAGTGCATGGTAGAGAAGTGTGTAGAGAACACAACTTCCTATTTGTAAAAATATGTAAATTTCCCCTTTTATTGGAAGGTTATTGGATGGCTAGGACCTTTGGAATATATCATCAACACTCCTAGTGCCCATAGAGTTCACCATGGCAGGAATAGATACTGTATTGACAAAAATTATGGCGGAACTTTCATTTTCTTTGACATCATATTCGGTAAGTGTGAAAGTCAAGACATATAGAAAACGTACCTGGGTTGTTATTTTACAGTATATGCAGCAGCTTATGTAGCTCTCTGATATATATTCAGGTACATATGAACCTGAGAAGAGAGAGAGACTGAAAGACAAAGTTGTGTATGGGTTGGTACATCCTCTGGAGTCCCGGAATCCATTTTATGTACAGGTATGCACTACTCCTCAATGCATGATAGTAATGACACGCAGGTGTGGTTAGAGTTGTATGGTAGAGTTGTATGGTAGAGTTGCTCTCTCACTCTCTGCCTTAATATTGTATCAATCTGTGTGGCTATGCTGTAGATTGGTGATAGCAGTGACACAAACCATTTCTATTTCAGTTTTGTCACTGGCAGTACATTTTAAGCACAGCGTGGAACAGAGAAGGTGTGGTGAACAAAGTGAAGACCCTAGTCTATGGTCCTGGATGGGAGCCAGGTCTACCGAGATTGGGAAATATTACAGATATACCAGATGTAAGTTCTCTATCTCCATTTATATTTTTATGATGTTCAATGTACGTGTACACTGGTGTAATGCATCTATTGACCTTGTGAATATCATATTTTTATTATAGGGTAATCAGATTCTACCTGGTTACTCTTCTGCTATCAGCTATGGTCTATAGCAAACGATTTACACAAATGTTTATATCTGGCTGCTATGTAAATCAGACCCGTAGTCTCATCCTATTTTATGAACAAAATCATTAAAGTCATAAAAATTCTGCATCAGCACTCTCATCATGTAAATATTGGACATGCCTCATCTGGGAGATTTCATCTCAATCAAATTGAAAAAATAAATATCTAAAGTCATTCCTCTCTCCTTAAATCATTTTTTGAAATACCTGACACCGATTCAAAGTATACATTTCATGGTCTAACCAAGTGGTAGACCATAGATGTGTCATCAGATTGGAGTTGTTACCTCCTTCATTAAAGTATGCTATGTCATTCTATCATCAAGCATTCTATCATCAGCATGTATATTTTCAACTCTGATACAGATTCCGAAGTTTATGTAAAAATCAGTGAATGTGACTTCAATTTTGCTGAGCTGGTGACACATTTCATGTACTATCATGTGACACATTACTGTCATGTGACACATTACTACCGTGTGACACATTACTGTCATGTGACACATTACTACCGTGTGACACATTACTGTCATGTGACACATTACTATCATGTGACACATTACTATCATGTGACACATTACTATCATGTGACTGGTATAATCTTGATTCCCCTAGCTCTCCCTGTTGAGGGATGAGCAGCTCTCAATCTACTGTAAGCTCATATATCTCTGTTACAGATTCAGTATCCTCAGGATAAATATGAAACCCAAGTTCCTATGTGGTACAATGTGTATGCCATTGTGCACTTCCTCGGACTGTCCGTTGTTAATCAGATAACACATGAAAATCGAGCTGTAAGTAGTATAGTACTGTAAATTGTTTAAACTATTACAAGTCATGTTCCTGTATTAAAGTACTAACCTGTAATGAAGCTTGGCCATACTCCAAAATTGTAAGGAGGAGAGTGAATGTGTCTGCACTGGTAACAAAAGTGTGGAAGCTTATTATGCTGATCGTAACCAATTTCCTCCTCTAGCCCTATCGTCTGCTAAACTTGCGACCATGTGGCTCAGCTATGATTGTAATTTTTGAAAGTGTGCAGAATTATTTGTCTATGTATTTGGTTTTCTGCATACACTTTTTTATACCATGTTTCATTGCTATGTGTTTCTGCATTGTATATGAATTAAAATGGTACAAGTTGGTCATGCAAATGTAGATAGTGTATAACACAAATTATATCAATATTATACTTACATCACACTATATACTGATATGCATTTATAACAGATTGTTAGTACCTCATCTTTAGTGTATTGTGTCGTGACCATCTTTTTCTACACAATAGTCGTGTTGCTGTCTTGTAGAGTCTGAGCCAGTTCTACGTTCTGATATCGATCGCTTTCATACTGTTGACTTTAACTTGCCTTGGTTCACTATTTGACAAAAGGTATGGTATGTTTGTCTAGGTGTGCATGGTGTCAGATGTACTATCACTATTAGAAATGGAGAATACAACTCCAAGTTGTCTATTTATTTGTACATGTAATGTACATGTTGTTATGTATTGTAATACGCATAGTACATATCCATTAGTGCCATTATATACATGTACATACAAATGTATGTAGCTTATTAGTAAATATCTGCAATGTGCTTATGGAACTTCCTGAAATATCTGTGAGACTTTAGGAGGTGAAGTTGTTATTGACCGTCCCATCTTCCCAAATGTGGTTCACTTAGAAAATATTGTATATACATGTATATTGTCAGGTTTTCGAATAAGTACTCATACTCAGTGGTTGCTGTATATACATGTAGGTACAAGTGTGTATTATGGTAAGTGATATGTGTATCTGCCCTATCTTACAGGTGGTATGCCCCCTACATGGAGTTCACTAGGTGTATGTTAGTCTCACTTTTCTTATGGAAGGAGTTGCAACTGTTTTCTGGGTTCACACTCCCAACGCTGCTGGTGTTTATTGCTTCCACCATGATATTTGGTACCATAATTGTGAGACATAACAGGTATGTGGCTAAGAAAGTAGACTAAGGATGATACCTCAACTGTTTCTATGGTATATAATTTTACCTATTTTTATACCCTTTTTATACAATGCACAATGCAATCTGGCATGCCAAAAGTTGACAGTGACCTAAGTGATTCTGTTATAGTATATTTTACAAACTCTCTTCCAATAATTTATTTACACACATTACATTGTTGCTGCTGGACATTTATATCTCTGATATTTTATTTTTACAATGGCTGCTATGTTATGTTAACTACTTTTATGTAATATAAATGTTATATTATTGTATAATAACAGTGTCATATTATTGTACATGTATTATAGATGGTATTATTACATTGTGTAAAAGTTGATGAGATGATCACAACAGAATGAGCTCAGTCATAAGAATAATAAAAATATAGAAGTGAATATTAATAATACAAATATATAATTATCTTACATAATATAGTGTGTTGATTGTAAAAACCTATCACATAAGCAACATTATGTATGAAAGAATGAGCAAAAAGAGAATATAAATGGACGTTTACTAGGAATATTCATCTGTAAAACTGAATATAAAACAAGAGTAGTTAAGAAATAAGATAAGGTATGCTATAGAATATAGTCAAAAATAAAGGGCAAAATGTACCAACAGGTGGTTTGTAAGCTTTGGCCATGGGATTGTTGTAGACTATAGAAGTGACAGGCACAGGCCAACTTGGTTAAAAAGTGTGCTGAAAACAGCTCAGTTCAAACCGAAAATCCTGTTTTCAGGGAATGTGGAGTGTGCCAATGAGCTAGCGAGGGCTTTCTCCGACCAAGCAAAATTCAAGGCCACTTTTTGGTCTAGGCTGAGCATCTGGAAATTGACCTAGCCCAGTCCATGTAGCGTGTTAACAGTTAGTCACACTAATCAGCCAGTCCATGGGTTCTACTATATCCCTATATATCATTTGAGCTGAGCATTCCGACACCTGAAATGTATAAGACATCGTACATTGTACCAATGCTAGACTTGTCGGCCTCATTTCTATCACTCAGCTACCACTTGAATATAATTGGGGAAATTCTATTAAAGTAGTAACTTCTCCATTTAACTCTACTTCTATGAGGATTACATATACAAACATAAATAATATA
This sequence comes from Bugulina stolonifera, assembly GCA_935421135.1. Lineage (NCBI taxonomy): Eukaryota > Metazoa > Bryozoa > Gymnolaemata > Cheilostomatida > Bugulidae > Bugulina > Bugulina stolonifera. Next base: position 33,671,877 of record OW285187.1, read on the forward strand.
AGTGACTGCGATACCAGTTTTCAAGGGTTTATTTAGATCGAGGGAAAGATGACAGTTAGCACCAAAATTATACATTTTATTAGACCACCTAAACATTATCCGTAGAGTATAACTCATGAATAGTATTATCTGATTTGAATTAACATACCATCCAGGGCCGTGAGAGGGAGTTCAACTTAAGACACTGGCATACTTGATAAGAGGAGATAAATGGATCCGACTCAACTTTGTGTGAAGAAAGAATTAGGAGAGGAGTGTTTGGTTTGAGATGTTTGTCGAGTAGTTCCACTTCCTTTGATTGCTTCTCCAAGTTCTCCATTGTCTGCTGCTCTGTAGGCACACATACAACAGTCATGTGAATAGTCGATGAGAAAATGCATTTGTTGTTCATAGCATTACAGATGCCGGTGATAGCTGGTATTCTGCAACCAACAATCTCCCAAAACTAATTATTACACTACATACAAGCACTCATGAGAATATTTGGGGAAACCAGTTTTAACTTGGTTGTTGTAGTGTACATACCTGAACTGCCTTCTTGTATCCTAGTGTCTACACTGTGTATGTATCCATGCAGAGAACTGAGTAGCTGCAAATATGCATCATCAGTCATTTTAGATTCCAACATCTCAAGCTGCTGTTCTACTGTCATGGCATCTCTCAATGTTTTAGGAGCAACATACATGAGACATAACTCCAGCATGTGCCTCTTGTATTTAAACTGAAAACCTCCACCAAACCCTATAATTATTATAATGTAAATAATTATAATTAAATACATTGTAATTAATTTGAGTTATAACTTCCTATTAAAGTTAGTAAATCAAAATGGTTTAGCATGATATCACCATGTACCAAAGCACCTCTGAATTTTCCAGGGAACTGTCCACAATGTTGAAAGACGTTTCCTGCATCGAATGATAGAAGCTTGCTGAAAAATGACTGCCCTTTGCCATATGAGTCCATTGCAGATGCACCAACTCCGAACGTGTATCGTTTGGCAGGCAGAAAGCTGCGTAGTATATCTGTAAGCTGGTGAATAGTAGTTTGCTGATAAACGGTCCTTTTCCACCTTTGTATATCAGGTGCACTTCTCATATATCTGAATTCATACCAAGATACACAGGTTTACATGTATAGCTGAGAAGCAAGAAAACAATGATATCCCATCATGGCAATAAACCGACAATATCCGTCTCTCTGAAAACATCAATAGTATGAGAAACTTGCAATCAAATCTCATTGTTACAACATTTTGTGTATATTAACATTTTCTAATCCTAATGAGGAAAGTACTCATTTTAACGATTACAACTTATGACGATTAGTGATATTTGAGTCTGATTATTAAAAGAAAGAACTCCACATACACATCAAATTTAGAGACATCAGTATCTTTAATAAACTTATCCGGCAGACTGGAGCTAGATATGTGTTTCCAGCTTCTGACGTCTGCAAGAAGCTTATGTTTCCATAGGATATCGTCAGTGGAAAGACGATTCCAAGCATGGCAAACTCGTCTCACTTTACACAAACTCATTGCATCCAAGTAAGAAAATATCTCTAGCACAATGTCCTCCTAATAAACAACAATTAAATCATAAGTAATGTGTATGAAATGATAATGCCACAATACCGAATATCTATACATAATATATTATTCCCATCAATGCAGGCCATAATGTAATTCACACATGTATCGGCCTACAGACCGTTAGCTGTTATTATTACTAACCGGTAATTGCTCTATAGTAACTTCCATGTTGATTTCAAGGTATCAATCTGATAGTCCTAGAAGTTGGTGTTTTACCTGTAAATCATAAATCAGAATAGTCGATACGAAACATACCCACCACCCTGCTACACTTGATGTCTAATAGCCGAACAATTTGGTCATTTCAGTTTCACAAAATGTTTCAATGTGTGTGCCTACAGTTGAGTTGAGTCTTCACAACATATCCTATAGGCCTATTAGGGCTATTAAGAGCACAATTATAATAAAATGATACTACAATATATAATAATTTTAGTTATCATATCAACATGCCGATACAATACTTATTTGTTGGAATTCAAAATTCCATCAAATTCATCCAAATTTAATTAGATTAAGACTAGAGGTTTATTTGCCTCCGCATTTGTATTTTTAAAGTCTATAGATTTTTCACAGAGAAACAATAATCAATGTAAACATAAAATTAAGAATGGAACAGAATTGAATCTAAGTTTGTTTAGATACGTTAACATTTGCTGAAATTATAGCATAAAGTTGACATTGACAAGTTCCAAGAGTCAATGTGGCCTACTCGACTGTCCACTGTGCTATGTCTAATTCAGATGAGTTGTGGAATCTATTCACCTCCAAGTTGAGAGAAGTGTGCTCCTGTCTCACTTTTTTAAAAAAAATGGCTGAGAAGCCTTTCACTAAACACAGAAAAACCTAGTTCCTACAATAAGTGTAAATGCTTAAATGACCCATTTTCACTGTACAAGTAAAACCGAAGGAAGCAATAGTACAATATCTAATTATGTGCTACTAAACAAGAATTACTTTATATTTATATTACCGAATTATTTTATAATTAATTATTGAAATAAATTCAATATGAACATAAATAATAATAATTTATTACCTGTCGAATTACCTGTCGATGCTATCATCACACTGGACCACCCTAGAGGGTGGAAGGGGTGTGCCGCATATGGTTCACGGGTTAATCAGTCATATTCAAGATTAACGTACATAAGATGATAATTAATCAAATATGGATCATATTTAGGGTGATATTAATTTAAATATTATCCATATTCATATTTAATATAAATATTGATATTAATTATTAATTTAATATAATAATAATAACAAAATATTATTAATTATTATAATTAATATAATTATTATATTTATATTACAAAGATTAAATAAAAATAATTAATTTTTTATTATAATAATTTATTATAGTTGTAAAGTAGTTACAGTTCTTATTGAATACAATTATAAGGCTATCATAATAATCTCAATAGTTTGAAATTGTCTCTGCAGATGAAATATACACCCTGTTTCAATGTTGTGGTGAATAGGAATGATATTATGTGGATTACCAAACGTGGAGCTTGCTAAAGGTTTTCCTCAATATTTCCGGAACTGCTTAGTTACAGTGCCTACAAAAGCTAAGCAGATCACATCTCGTGGGGTGCGGACACATACCCGCGCTGTATCTAAAGCCCAAGTCTAATGTCAGGGATATCCTGATCGACGGCCTCTTTTTGATCAACCTTGGCTTCAATATGGTTAGTAATGGTTATAGTTGTCTAATTTTCTAAAATTTCATCGGTTGTAATCTAGATCAAACGTTGTACTCGACATGCAATTCAAAGTCTAATAAATTGTGATATTACTTTTGCGTCAGGTTTTTTATCATTTGTGAATGTACCACTAAACAAAATATTGGTTTCGATGTCTTGTCATTTCATCTCTGTTAATCATATATTTTTCTAATTCATAAGTTACTGGAAGCTGCTGTGCATTCTCATGCCCATTCATCATTGCTTATAATTTGGGCCCATAATCTCTCGGCGCATGGCAATAGTTGTGTCGTGGTTTTGATTGATTATCGTTATTCTATTAATTATTATTTGTAGACCAAAGGTACTACCAGCTTTGGTAAGCGAAAGAACAAGACCCATACCCTCTGTCGAAGGTGTGGGCGAAGTTCATTTCACATCCAGAAGAGTCTGTGTGCACAATGTGGATATCCCTATGCTAAGACTAGACACTGTATGTAACTATCAGTAATTTTATTTTTAGTTTTATTGGTGATTATTGAAATTGATCATTGTGGGTGTAATGTGACCTGTGTACTATGGTTAGTATATTATTGCAAACATTTGAAGCTGCAATAGCTTTCGACCATCAAGTTTTCTAATGTTTTGTGGTGCTATTTGAATTTTAGATAACTGGTCCGAGAAGGGTAGGCGTAGGAAAGCAACAGGCACTGGCCGTATGAAGCATCTCAGAAATGTACAGAGAAGATTCAAGTGAGTCGTTTCTATATGTATATAATTGGTGTTGATTTTACACTTGCAGCTTGTATGCTGTCCTATGACACCTTTGTGTTATTACAAAGAAATCCTAGATAGTGTTGCCAAGATACTATATTTTTGCTAATGATAATTTTTGTCATTTTAGGAATGGATTCCGTGAAGGCACTACTCCAAAACCCAGAAAGGTTGCAGCCAAGTAGATACATTTGATTTTGCCATGTTAGAAACTGTATTTTGACACCCAATACAACATTGTGCAACATCAACCAATTTTTGAATTAATATTTTAATGAGCAATAAATAATAGGCAGGGGGCATGATAAATAGTATAGACTATAAGGATATGGTTATGTTGTTATGCATCACATTTAGGACTCTTTCGTCCAGGCTCTATTAGTAATTAGCAGTATCTGAAGGTTTTGTATATCTGTTCCCGTTAACCCAGTTGTTACATGATATGTACCACCTTCGAGCTTGCTATAAAATGTATAGGAGTCATTATCATTGAGATATTCCTCAGCACACTTTCCATCAACAATCTGATCAGCTTGTTTGAAGTTGGCAATAGCACCAGCAGCACTTGTACCGCCATCCATACCGTCAGAGTCTATACTTAGTAGCTGTACATCACAAGCCTGGTGAATATTAAATAAATAGTTTTTGTTCAGTGTTAGGCAGTGGTGATATTACAAAAATATATTGGAGCTGTAGTGTAAATTCATGGCGTAATGTGATTGTTCTCAGCCATAACAAACTTTCTGTCCAGTTGTGGATATTTACCTGTAAACACTCGTGTTGGTCGCATCTACGCTTTAACTCGATAGCTGTTGCTAGCGCCGTCTCCTGACAAGGTCCACCAATGCCAGTTCCTTGAATGTTCGTAATTGTTTCAGAATTGAACACTATACACACCGGTTTCTTCATACTCTTTGCATCTTCAACTATCTTTGCTATCTCTTTGAGTTCACCTTTTGTCAAACCCACTGCAAGTGATGGCATACAATGTGCATATTTAACCATCTTCCTTATTATATACTGGTGACCAAAATCAAGGAAAATAGATTGTGCAAGAGAGTACAACTCCCAATAAAGAATAGCATTGTGATGGGAGATCTTGCCCCCATATGACATTTATGAGTTATGACATGTATGAGGAATGAAAAACTAGAGCATAAATATTCGGAGTTGCCTTACTTCTAATGCACTCAATCTCCACATCAACCAGATCCTTCTCCGTGCCCCTTCTGTTTGGCTGGGTGAGAATAGACGCTATGTATTGTGACACACAGGCAAACAATATCCCATTTGCTTTTGTGCTGGGATCGGATGAACTCTTTACCATAATCTTTGCAGGTATTGCTAAATAAATACATAATTACGAATGCACAGTATTTACAAATGATTTCCCAATTTTGGGTAGGTATTTAAAACAACAAGACCTCTGATCAGGATGAAACAAGTCATACCTAGTTGAGCACATTGACTTAATATTCCTCTAACAGCTATTTCATCGGAACCAGCAAGGATGTTAATAGTGTTGGATGTGTCACGCCTTCGTTTTGGTTCACTTGAAATGTTCTTAACACTAAGACTATCAGCGTACCACTTTCGAGATTTTGCTTCTTCGGCATCTCGCTCTAACAGATCAATAACTGTCTTGGGTGTCTGTAAAGAGAATCAATATTACATACATATGACAGCAGTGCACATGTCTAAGCAGCAGTAGCGCAGTGTTTTGACACAACTAGAGCCACAGCCACTAGTAAAATTCCATTTGTATTGAATTACCTTGTCAACCAGGTGATACTTTCTCAGAATTTCTAATGCTTGTTGTGGAGTAGAGCTGTCTGGATAAGTTAAACCGCCTGATACTTCGCCAGAAAGACTGTGAGGCAAATCACTCAAAGTAAGAGAAATAACCTGAAAGGTAAAATTTTGAAGCAGTACAGTTAACTTGACCAGAGAGGGGAGCAATTGGAAGCATGCAGGGCGCCATATTGGACCTGTAGCAAGGAATCACATTAATCAAAAGATTCTTTCAACTGTTTCGATTTATCGCTAGATGCCCAAATGATGCTCCGTGTTCCTGAAGTCAAGCGTCTCACACATTCAATGACTACACTTTACATTCCACATGTTAGTGCATCTGACAATCACAAAACGAGTTGCTAGTAAATGTAGTATAATGTGATGTAATTGCAGACAAGTTACCGTAGCAGGAGAGGCCATTTCCGACAGTCCACCTCCCTTTATGAGACTGAGATTCTTTCTAACGAGATTTTCCTCCAGCTTGCCAACACCTTCTGCTTTCATAAGCTGTACAACACTCATTTTATCCTCGAGTGTTAATGGAGGCTTGGGGAGAGCTAGAAGAGCAGAACCCCCACCTGGAGCACACAACAGCATTCATCATAAGCTATAGCAGCAATAAAACCAAATACTTACAACTGTGTACTGTTTCCAGATATTTCTATCTACTATTAATCTAGAAAGGCCATAACCATACTCTAATCTTACCAGATATCAGAGTAATAAGTATATCATTAGCTTTCAGATTCCTTGCCATGTCGGATACATACTCTGCTGACTTTAGAGATTCTTCATTAGCAGTCCTTCCATCTCCTCCTGTTAGTATCTCAAACTTACACTTAGGAACCATGTGTCTGGAATATCAAGAGATAGCAGAGTAAACACCCTCTACTATGTGTTAGAGATATAAGCTACTATGACGTGTTAGAGATATATGCTACTATGTGTTAGAGATATATGCTACTATGACTGTGTTAGAGATATATGCTACTATGACTGTGTTAGAGATATATGCTACTATGACTGTGTTAGAGATATATGCTACTATGTGCTAGAGATATGTGCTACTATGTGTTAGAGATATATGCTACTATGTGCTAGAGATATATGCTACTATGTGTTAGAGATATATGCTACTATGTGCTAGAGATATATGCTACTATGTGTTAGAGATATATGCTACTATGACTGTGTTAGAGATATATGCTACTATGTGCTAGAGATATGTGCTACTATGTGCTAGAGATATGTGCTACTATGTGTTAGAGATGTTTGGTACTGTACACAGATGATGTTGTAAAATGGGGTATTTGCAAAATGTGCTTTGAGCCCACAACTATCACAGAATAAAACTGTGCTTCTCTAAATGTTTATTACACCACGCCATGCATAAATAACATTTTTTCACTTACTCTTTGCCGGAATCTAAAATAAACTGCATCGACCGATGAGGTACTACAGCAACACCTTGAACCAGATGTTCTCCCAACAACTCCTGCACTCGGCAACACATTCCTGTCACAGCTTTGCCCACAGCTAACACGTGTACATTACGGTCTATATGGTACTCTGAGAGCTTTGTCTAAAGTATAGCAATAACTGATAGTGACATGGCAGCACACTGTAGGTCAGTGGTCAGTATATGTAGTAGACTAAAACAACACCGCTTTTTGGAAGTTGATTTAATCTACCACTTTGAATCATGCTGTTCTATGACAGAGCTGATGCTGTTGTTCATACCATAATAAGGTTTGTATCAGAACCCAGAAGTAAGACAGAATAGGAAACAGGGTAATAAATAGGATCAAGAGGCCCATGACAGAAGAGCAGATTTCACACATACAGCACATAGCTACATATCGTAGCATCCATATCAAACCCTTTGATTATCCGGCATATACAAATTAGACTGGGTTTTATGTACCTCACCGAATTGGCAAAACACTGAACTTCTAAACTATTTTTATCAGAAGAACTTAGCAAAAATAATGGGCACTGGTTTTGTTTTCCATTCCTAGTGATATTTATAACTACTACCAGAAATGGGAACAAACAGTTTTATTGTTTATAACTAGGGGCTTTAGTGAGTGTTACACGTGACATAAAACCCTAGAGTACAATATCGGCAACAAAGAAAGTCAAGCAGATGGATGCAAATTTAGAAAGAGTAAAAATACCACTAAGAAATATAATTATTTAGGGAAGGCCATTATTTCTTCAGCCACGGTCATTTAAATTACAATTAGAGAGTCGGCCTGTATTAGCACAACTGTATACACATGTAATAGTGGAGATGTTTGTGAAATAATGTAAGTATGTCCAAGCAGTGGCAAAGATTTAAAGTTAAAGCTCATGCAATGCTGTGCAACAGACTGTGTAGGAAGGTTTCTTATCAGAGAAATGAAAAACAATGGCATACTTTACCTTTAATACGTCAGTATTGTTGTGGGGTTGAAACTGTCAAAATTTGAATTACAGTTAGCTATTGCAAGTACCTAACAGCCAATATTAGCGTGAAAAGAGAGCCAAAATTAGAGCTCACAGAAATAGAAGTGCATGCAGTTAGTCTAAAAAAAAGAGTAAAAAATGCTCAGTGTTTCACAAACTAACAATGAAAAATCAAATGAATTCTATAATTGTATAACATACACATGTAGATATTTAAGTAGCAGTGTATATACATGCACATGTATGTAATACAGTATTGGTAAATTTTCACTATTTGAACTGGAAAGGAGCTCACACTCCATAAGCTACTGATTACAATGTGAAGTTGTCTATCCCAGAGCAGCACGAAATAAAGAGAGGACAACTTCATATTACGATCGATAGTCAATGGTCAGTTTATCTGTTCTCCAACCAGTTGTGCTTTACAAAGCTTCATGTGAATGGTATCAAAGTACCAACCACAGAAACTCGCTGTATAAAATCCCTACCACCAGTAATTAGAGCATATTATATTACTTACCATTTTTAAAGTTAAATCGCTGATGTACAGCTACAAACCACAACAACCATTCAATTTAAACATACAAAATATACATATAGATAGTCAAGAGCACACACACACACAGACACAGTATTTTGCTGGTTAGAATGTGTTGTTAAGACAATTATACAGAAAGTGCAAAAGGAAACAATAGTTTACACTATCTCTTACTTTGAGTATTCTTTGATCTCGATTAAATGAAAGTGTTTTGTCAATCATTGTTTCAGAGCTGACTTGATCAATACCAGCAGAGTATAGCTTCATCGCAATGGCTGGCAAGTCCTTGTAATCTACTACAACAATATTTTATTTTACCATGATATTCTACTAGTTTATGCACCCTTCGTTCAACAACAACAATCAGTAACCAGGTAAGGTATTGGTATAGCATGCATAAGGGATTCATTCACTAGCCATTTTTAGAATTTGTATAATTAAATATGTCTATGACTATACAGAAGTTTTATTATGGCTGTACAACATAATGAACCTTCGCCAACAAGACCAGGATAACTTACTGCTATGTCTCAACATGCTCCATAACTCTTTTGGAAAAAAATAAATAGAACAACAATAATATATTTTGAACTTACTTTGAGGCCTTGGTGTGGGATGAAGCGGATTTGGAAGATTTGAGAGTCTGCATACTGCACTATTGAATATTACATTTCCTTTTCGAAAAAACATTTGTGAGCGTGTGGCTATAAATCCTTTCATGATTCCCATACTTAGGCCATTGGCCTAGTAGTTCATTCCATCTAAAAGTAGAGCAATGTAAACATTAGTGAGCCTTCATATTTCCATTATATACATGTAATTTAATATTTTCATAATTTCTAGGATACAGTCAAAAACCCAGTTTCTAGGAATCTCAATGAAAACAAATAATAATGATTATCTGAAACGATAATCTATTTGCATGCAGCTGTGCTAACTAATAACTACCTTCTAACCATAGAATAATAATGATAATGATTTGCTCACCCAGTATACTCTGAAGGAGGAACATAATTAATGCTTTTCTATATTTAATATCAATATATACATGTATATATATATTGCTGCAATTTATATCCTATTCTACATATATTTACTTTTAACAACATAGTAAATTCGCATTAACATGTAGGCCAACATTTTCTTCCATGATTCACTGACTTACAAACTCCCCTTCTAAGCAAATATAAGGAATGATGAAATTAAGTATGTTGGTATTTGGCCGAATAGGCCTACATGAAAGACATCAAAGCTAGCACCGTTTGGTTTTTGCTTGATGACAGTAAAATTTTCTGTCCAAGCTGTACAGCACTGATAGATAATCATATCACGTACTAAAATACAGAAACATAAAAACTCTCCTCTAAATTTGAGTTGTTACATGCATCTCAAACCAATGTGTTGTATATGTCACTAGGGCTACCATTATAGCATAGCAACAAAAAATCATTACATGTACATAACTAACAATTATAATAAATCTATAATAATGGATGACAATCATTGTATTTATTTATGGCGAAAATTCAACTAGCAATACCAGCTCCTCCATTAGCATTAGATGCAAATACATTTATTTTTATGTAAAATTTGAAATAGCTCTCTGTCACCTGTGACTAAAATAAAAAAATTTTGTTTTTTCGAGTTAGTTCATAATGATTATGATAATCATAATGATAATAATAATTGATAATCTTAATCTAATGATAACTATTCATTCTCACATGTGTGATGTGACCCAAGTCAATCACAAGACATTATTTGCAATAACAATGTTGCATGTGCCAACAATCATTTTTACAAATATTACTAAGATTTATATCATCAAAGTTCTTAAATTTCAAAAACTTTGATATTTCATTAGTGTAATTATATTGCATTATCAAAGTTTTTAGAAAACTATCAACACTGTAATATTTGTGTTTACAATTTCTGTGACCTTGACTTTAGCTGGCTTCGTCATTAACCAGCCTTGGGTCCCAAAGCGAAACCAAAGATCCTCTACATAGAGTTATCTCCCCGTTCATTCCGTCGTTCTCACAGAGAAGACAACTCCATCATGGTATTTCTATTGCGTGAAAAGCGCATTTGATTGTTACATTGGTGATTATTGACTAATTTCCCATATGGAAGTAACTCTGTCTCTATTATGGAGTCTCCAGTTTCATTCTGCTTTCAGTGAGGCTTTCGCTCTGGTATAATTACTGACATTCCATAGCATGTAACCAGACAAACAAGTAGCTATGATATGGACAATACTTGGCTATATGCAATGCAAAGCATTTTCATTTGTTATTTCCTACATGACTAACATGAGTGCATGTGAAGAGAGATAATATGTAAACTTGTACATGGTTGTACAACCTGTGTTAGTACTTGTATGCATTATATTTGCAAATACACTGTAGGTGGCTTTTGTGGAACAGGAATAAGATTTTCGAAGAAACCAGTATACCAAGTCTTTTTTCAAAAACAAATAGTATATTTGGTTAGACTTTAGCACATAAATAACATCATATATATCTACATACTATGCACTGTGGAAATGCAGTACATGATTACATATTATGTACATGTATATTATAACAATTATGTTCGATTACACTATAAATATAATATAATATACATGTACTGACAAATACACATAACCATTGGATGAAAATTATCCAGTTGTATCAAAATTGATGGAAAAAGGTAACAGGTTGAGCTTTGGCTCTCCTTGCCAGAATAAAGTATCAACTTCAACTCTCAAAAGAATTACCAGTAATATGACAAACACTAAGCAGGCACTTATTAAATAAAATATGTATATTATGTGACTGTCATAGGAAAATATCATTAGCCATGGGATAATCTGAACACATAAATTGAAATAAAACATCACTAAATATCACACGTTTGCAGTGACTGTCAGTCATGTTGCTGCGGAGCAGATTTTTCATCAGCTAGACGGGCATCGAACTGCTTTTGATACCTTGCGAATGATTCAGCTACCATTAAGGGAAAGGCTAAGCTTGCATCAGCATACAGCTACAAAACATATTTCACATACGATACTACAGAGTATAAACAAACACATTTCAATACTGCATGTACTACTATAATACATGGACAACTGTTGCAACAGGATTATCTATCTATCTAAACACTAAACTTAACAATACATTACAAGAGATATTAAAAGCAGATCACCGTCTCTATACATGGACACTAGATAGATACCTTGACTGGTGTTGCATCCATCTTGATCTTCCCCCAAGAAACAGCCTCATCTGGCCTGGCACCAGAATCACTGCCATCAAACTCTTGTCCAGTGTTCACATTTACAGAGAAATCTGCTCCATTTCTCTAAACATAAAAAGACAGCGATATATTTGTGTAATATTGGCAGTAAACTTCATAAATGCATGTAAAATACTATTGTATATATCTAGCTATAAATGTGGAGCTAAGACTCTTACCATGAGGTTAGCATTAGATACATGATGCTTGACTAGACCACCTCCCAGGATAATCATACCACTATGCAGAGCAGTCACAGCTTGGTTGTTAATCTTCCTTATATCTACAACATCAACATACATGTATATACTTAGAGAGTGAAGTTGTGTGTTACAGTTAGTGTGACAATTACGTTGTATACTAAGTGTACCCACCTTCTACAATATCAACAATGAGACCAGGATTTTTATAGGAGTGAAAGTATAGCATGTCCCCCAGAGATCCGTCAGTTAGAGCAGGGCTAAACACCGGAATATTGTTCTAGAAATATTAAATTATAATTTTATTCAGTGAAGACAAGCGATGGCAAGTGAAGACAACTACTGTCAATGTATTCCTAGCATTCTAGGCATGCATGTGGAGAGGATGGACTATGAACGCCTGCCTCGACAACTCCTCTACTCTCAGCTAAAGGGAAGGTCCAGGCTGAGATTCAAAGATACCATCAAGAGGAATATGAAGAAGTTGGATGTCGACAGCAGTAGTTGGCAAAGGAAGGCGAGAAGTAGAGACGGTTAGAGGCGTTTGATCAGACCAAAGTGCAGACAGTCATTGTCGAACCGACAGACTACTATGATGATGATGATTATTACATTGAATGTATCTGTATACATTGTGGTGCACTGAGGGCTGAGGCCTAGTATAATAAAAAACTTCATTATATTTTTCCTTGTGTCTGTATGATTTAGCCATGTTTATCTGCATATTCTTGATTATGCATATTTTTGCATAGAACCGAACCTAGGTTGGCCCTCGTATCCAGAACTAGCCAGAAGTGCTTTTTGTCTAAAAGCTTAAATTATTCTGTAGCCTCCAGTCTCAGTTAATCCTGAGCAGTAAATGAAGACACTTCTCTTATACTTATATAATTGTGTGTTGTGGATTCTAACTAGTAGCTTCTCAGCTCAAGTTCCCATGGGAACTACAGTCAGAGCAGCTAGGGTAGCATTGTACACATGAGCACATAAGTAGCAAGGAACGCTTGGATCTATGGGCCTCATAAAAACACGCGTAGCAACCCAGGCTAGTCAACAATACCATTCACGCTACACATGTAATAACAGATAGGGTCGATAGACCACTCTTGGCCTACCAACACACCCCTTAGTGTACTCGGATCATTTTATCATACATTATATGCATGCTCGCCACTCACCTTGTAACACCAATAATATATACTCTTCTCATCATTTATTTCTTTTCCTAGTCTGTGAATAACTTTAGAAGGCGTCCAATTTATACCCTGCAAGAACGTTAAGCACCAATAAAATGGAATTTGGAGAACGAGAAATAAATTTGAATATAAATAAAAATAATGATACGTTGAAGCTTGACTGATCTAGTAGAATTGATCGAAGACTAAGGACCAGTCTGACATTGTTGACAACTCTTGGGCCATTCCATGGGGACTGATCAAATTTGCGTGCTGGCCCGACTCAGATTCTTTTGGAAATTTGCAGGTAGAAAGAGCACCCTTGAATTAGTGGGAAACCACCAATTTTTTTCTATTTGACCCCTGTGGTCTCGGCAGCAGCTCGTTGAAAAGTGGGAAAATGTGGTGGAGACAACTCCAAATTGAATTTTTTGAAATTCCTAAACATTCAAATCATTACTGTGGCCACTGTATGATACTTAGAGCTGTAATTTTTGTTGCATAGATACTTTTATATATGTGCTTCAGTTTCATTACTCATTCAAGCCTGTATGGTCAACATATTGAGGGTCAGAGGTCACCGAAAACATCTCTCGGAGCTAGTTTGACCCAAATTCACTTAAAATCGACCAAATAGACACTGCTGGATCTGATGAAAAAAGGTTGCTATACAATAACTAAGTATTGAAGATGCCCAATACAAGGATAAGTGAATTTTTGAGAATAAAAAACACTTTCCAGAATAAACCATATGGTGACAGCAGCTCAAATTCAACATGGCCGTCGTCCGAGTTGGCGTTTTGGGGCGTTATTCAAGGCTAAATCTACTAAACTTAGTAGTGAAAATCAATGGTGAAAATGTTGCTATATATACAAGTCCCACCTGTAGATTCCATTTCTGCAATAAAAACTTTGTCTTTTTGGGTCTAAAAGGCTGAATTCTCAGATTCAGATTTTGCATACATTCGCTATAATATAGTGACTACATGGCCATGCAGTTAATTGGCTATGGCCATAGAAATCAGTCAAGACTTAATTTGAGGTACAATTTGCGACTTGACCTGGTTATACAACCTTATTGGTGAAGAAAAATGGGTGAAATCCTTTTTAATAGCGCAAGCATGCAGTTTTGGTAACTTTACCATGACTCGTCCTTTCACACGTTTATTAAATGAGGTAAGATAGCTAATCTAAGCAGTATTTCAAGGTGTGACTTATACCAAGTATAGTTTAGTGAAAAAGAAGGTGAAGAAAGTGATGCTCCATGAAACTAAGGCATCTTTAATCAGTGGGTGAGGCTGAGGAGTTAAAGGTTATTTAAACTAGCTCAAGACAAATTTTGGGGTCACCATTAGTTATCAAATTCTAATCAAATATATACATGTACATGTACATGCATAACTATAGCCACAGCCCTCGAACAATAACTTTTAACATTTTTTATTCATATTTACATGTAGCTGACAATTGAACCAGTGTTTGCTAATTAGCTCCAAAAATATCTTTTTGGTCCTATATAAATGACCACAACTAAGGTAAGTGGTGCGACATGCATTAACTTTTAATCAACAGAGTAGCCTAATCAAAAATATGAATATTGTTTTGTGAGACTTAGTTTTAGTTGTACCTAGCAAGTTGAAATTATATTACAAGTGTTCGCTTGTTTCCAAAGGTAATAATGTCAATGTACTTGCTAGCATCACCTCGCCAAATTTACCGTTCCTTATACCAACAACGTGATTTTCAATCGAGATAGTTTTGACCCTTCGAAAGACAAAACCACTTATCTGAAAAAAATTACGCTCAGTGAATATAAGAAGAGCAGATCTCACCTTTCTAAGTGCAGACAACTATATTGACCTGGCTATAATAATTGTTATACTATGGACTGCTGAAATCCAATCTCTTCTAATAAACACTGTACAACACTTATACACCAGAAAAGGAACTATTCACATATCATGAACAATATTTTTGAAGCTAATTAGTAAAGACTGGTTTAATTGTAAGCTAAATACATGTATATAATGTAAGTTTGTCAAAACTATTGTTTGTGGGCTGTGGCTATAATTTTGCATGTATATTTTTGATTAGAATCTGATGACTAATGGTGACCATAAAAAAATCCCGAGCTAAAACACCACCTCACCCACTGATTAAAGAAGCCTTAGTTCTATGGAGCTCCATCTTCTTCCCCTTCCTTTTCATTAAACAATACTTGGTTAAGTCTGACCTGTAAATACTGCTTAGCTTAGCTATTCTGCCTCATTTAACAAACGTGTGAAAGGAAGAGTAATGGCAAAGTTAACAAAACTGCATGTTTAGGCTAGTAAAACGGATTTCACCCATTTTTCTTCACAAAGTAGGTTGCATAACCAGGCCAAGTCTCAAATTGCACCTTAAATTAAGTTTTGGCTGACCTTTATGGCCATAGCCAATTAACTGCATTGGCGATATAGTCACTATATTATAGCGAATGTATGTAAAATTTGAATCTGAGAATTCAGCCTTTTAGACCCAAAAAGACAAAGTTTTTATTGCAGAAATGGAATCTACAGGTGTGAATGGCATATATAGCAACATTTTCACCATTAATTTTCACTACTAAGTTTAGTAGATTTAGTCTTGAATAACACCCCAAAACGCCAACTCGGGCGACGGCCATGTTGAATTTGAGCCCCTGTCGCCATACAGGTAATTTTGGAGAGTTTTTTTTGTTCTCAAAAATTCATTTATCCTTGTGTTGAGCACCTCTAATCCTTAGTTATTCTATATCAGCCTTCTTTTCATCAAATCCGGCAGTGTTTATTTGGTCGATTTTCAGTGAATTTGGGTCAAACTAGCTCCGAGAGGTGTTTTCAGTGACCTCTGACCCTCAATATGTTGACCATACAGGCTTGAATGAGTAATGAAACTGAAGCACGTATATGAAAGTATCTATGTAACAAGAATTACAGCTCTAAGTATCATACAGTGGCCACAGTAATAATTTGAATGTTCAGGAATTTCAAAAAAGTCCATTTGGAGTTGTCCCCACCACATTTTCCCACTTTTCAACGAGCTGCTGCCGGAACCACAGGGGTCAAATAAAAAAAAGATTGGTGGTTTCCCACTAATTCAAGGGTGCTCTTTCAACCTGCAAATTTTCAAAAGAATCTGAGTCGGGCCAGCACGCAAATTTGATCAGTCCCCATGGAATGGCCCTCTTCTCTTTGTTTCAAATTTATGTATAAAACTAACATTTAGTAACAGTTACTCCACTATAATGAATATGTGTATAAACATTAAACGCATACAAAAAGTGTACTTGGTAAACTAACAAACCTGTGTTTTCTGTTCCTCTAGCATCTGGTCAAGTATTGGCATGACCCAATCTTCAAATTTACAGTAGTTATCATTTGGAACCAGCATATTTCCTGTAAATCAAACATGTGACAAACACCTCAATCAGCAGCTAGTCACAGATAGGGATGATAGAGTACTATGTTAAAATAGATGAACTGTATGACAACTCCAAAGGGTCAGCACTATAGTCTAGAGAACAGCAGATGATTATACGAGAGTCAACCAACCAACCAACCAATGGTCAAGTCTATCCAATAACACATTAAAATGAAGAAGAAAAGTCGCATAACACCAACTTATCAGGTGAATATGCGATTTCCAGTTGCTTTAGTTGAAATGTGTGGAAAACAAATCTAGTTTGCTAACTCACCTATACGGTTGATTCCCTTCAGCCTAAGATCCTTGCCCCTCAGGTCAAATGCACCCATGTAGGTATTACCAAGGCATTTGATAAAATCTTCTTCTACCCCACCAGCTGTTACAACCATACAGTCTACCTAGAAGACAAAACTGTAAATGTGACCATTGTTAAAACTGTACAAGCAGAGAGAAATATACATGTTTGTCTATGTGATTTGTTCTGAACACTATACAACCACCAAACCCAAGTACATTCCTATCACACATCACATTTACCATGTTGTGTTCAGCCAGATATCTGATTGTCTCCCTAACACCACAGGAAACCAGATTGCTGGTCAACCCTAAGAATATTGTACAATTAGACAGCCTTCGATTTGTATGGCTATTGAAATCCGCAATGGCCTCCACTGGCTTTTCCAACTTCTTTTCAATCTAAAAAATTAACAAGCAGCCATATTTAGCCACAATAATATTATCAAAAATAGACTTTGTTATCTCAAATGTTATGTACATTCCATATAATATAGATTACCATTTTCTTGATTTCTTCTACTGCTAGACCAAAGTTGGTAGCTGAGAATCCACTTGTGGTGTAGCTAGACAGCAAAGCATGGTAATCAACTCCCTTGTTGAAGTCATAACCCTCTACTATCTATAAACGCACAAGTAATACAGCATTCCAATTACATAAGGTGTGCGCTGACACAAGGTTTATGCCTTGATTTGAGCAGTTTACAATTTTATATGGGCATTTTATTCATAGTAGGCTTAGCATACTAATAAGTGCACAATTCTGCATATTTTATGCAACCAGCAATTATGCTTAATTGAGTGTTGTACAAAAAGTGTGGCAAATACCAATCATTAACAGCTAGTGGACGATAAATATGAAAACTAAAGGCAAAATCACCTGAGCTTTGTTAGTATCAAAATCACTTTTGCCAAGCACAGCCTCCACAGCCATGGAAGGAATTTCCAAATCTGTGGTAGAAGTTCCCATAGCCATCTCTTCTCAAGACTGATTTCCCTTCAACACTCTATGAAGGATAGAAATCAAGGAAAGAACCAAAATCTTTACTGCTATACTGAACAATACATCATAAATAATCATTGTAGGCCTACAATCAATTATACAATAATAATTATAAATATAAAAATTCTAGTCTTAGTCTTGTCTAGTTGAAAAACTCATGGAAATAAAAATGTCATATTTTAAGGCCACATGACATTTCCTATGCAAATTCTTCCATAGTCTGATGACCTGTTCTGCCTTACGTGGACACACGTGGATATTATTGTCATACTTACTTAGCATACTTAAAGTAGTCATCACGTTAGACCACTAGGGTGAGTTGAAGGGTCGTGCCTCATTTGAGGAAACTGTAGTATTAAAATTTGTGTTAGCTTTTGCTAAATATGATTAAATGTCAATTTTTATGCTGTAGTGACCTCAGCACAGGTCTTGTGACAGCCCTGTTTTCATGTATTGGCATTGTTGGCAGTGTATGTTGCAGAATTATTTTTCTCCCTTAAGATCTCGAATGGTTCGCGGCAGAAAGCTATTGTGGAATAACGAACCGTTTGCGCGGAATGTGGCAGGGAGTCCACGAGTCTGGGATCTGGTGGCCATTGTGGTGAGTGGCTTGTTGATGATGTTATCATAGGAGGCTGACAGAGAAGGGTGGTGCTCTTCCTTCGCGAGGATGCGCATCAGAAGATTCACTCTTTGGTCTTTTCTTCTCTTAAGCAGTGGGACCAGACCAAGTTTGGTTTTCGCTTCTTCTATACCAAACCTCCCCTTGATATTTACAATAAATCTCACAGCTGGGGGAGGGGGCAGAAGAGGTACGCCTCATATTGGGTAGGAGTGGTGCATGGTTTGGTCAGTGTAGTGTTCAATGGGTATCCAGTAGGGCCTTGCGTTGTTTGAAGTGCCTGAATTATTATTATTAATTATAATTATTATAATTATTAACTATTACTATTAACTATAACATAATTTAATTTAAGGCCTACATAATTTATATTTATCATAATCATAATTATTATTATTAGTAAAAATTATATAGTAATAGTTATTGCTAATTTATTTATTAAATTCAAATTGAAATAGAATAATAAAGAAATAAAAATAAAATTAAAAAAAGATAAAATCAAAAATGGATTACGATTACTATAGAATAGAGGAACAGTGGCTATTCATTATCTAACTGCTAGCTCAGCTGCAGCTTACTAAAAATTATTAGGCCTTTAAAAATAATGGTCAAACTAAAAAACAACCAGTTCGCCAAAATTTATATCTCTATGCACACAGGCGTACTCTATACAACTGTAACCATAACCACTGCTAAAATTTTATTCACCCACGTGCTAACTTCATTGTTTGTTATCATATTGACAGCCTAGGTTGGAGTTGCCTCCACAAATCGCACAATAGGGAGGTTTTCTACCGTGGAATTTTTAAATTAGCGATGCATCATTTTATCACCTATTTTCAATTTCCTACTACGATTTTAGTTATTCCTTTGGTTATAAGTGTTTGAAAATGTCGCTGTGTGCATGTATATTATAGCTGTTATTTTATCAAACACAAAGTTTTTCGAGGTCTTCTCTACAAAGTCGGAACTAATTATATAATTTTTTATTAAATTATTTTATAGATTCCCATTCAAAAATGCTGGAAACCATTATGATTTATGATATCAAATCATTATGATTATTTTTCTTATGGATTATTTATCATTAATTACCATTATTATGGTCACAGGATTTTTTTTCTATTTAGGCTTATGGTTTATCTCACACATGCTAGGCTCTCTATATTTATACCTAATGGTGATTTAAGAGTGTTCTAAATTTCTTGGTGTAGGAATTTGGGAAAGAATAGTGTAGCTTAATTGTTTTTTTAACATTTTATTTTGACTAGGCCTAAGTGTTTTATTTTAAATTTTGTAATTGCTCAATTATTGTTTTATTATTGTTATTAGTTCAAATTACGTATTGTAGACCTATTTATGATGATGTTAAATATAGTAATTATAATACTCTAACTTTCACTTTTGGAATAAATCATAGATGATAATAACAAAAATAAATCCCAGATTATCATAATCTTAATCTAATGGCAATTATTATTTATTAAGGTTTGACTATTTACTGGGTACGAGTCTGAGTGGCTTGGTTGTGTTGACTGTGTTGTTTAGTCTACTCTCCAGGTTGTTATACAGTAATTACAATACGCACAGTATTTTCGTACATCAGTCATGTGGAGTGTTGTGTAGGCATAGAGATCAGATTCCAAACCAAGAAAAAAGCTACTCCTTATTGCTTGGCTGCCAGAGACATCAACTACTGCGAGGCAAGACAGCTCTAGCTATGGTCAAATGCACCTTCAAATTTTGTCCTGTAGTAGTAGATGACTCGTGCAGCAGTTTTACCTGGCTGAAGTACTTAATTACATGTATAGTCTCTGTGCAAGTTGGTCCGCATCACTCAGTGTAGACACCATTTAGTTATTCTGCCAGACCATAAACGGGGCATGCAGGTAGGTATCTGGTTCAACCATCCATTAGGTATCATATTGTCACAGGAAGCTTATTGTCTTCCAAATATATGTGCGTTGTGGTGGGATGCTGTTCATCGGTTTACAATATACAAAGACTGTTATGTCAGGTTCATCATTACCCATGTAGGATTCAAACAAACATTAAAGTTTGTTTCTGCCTGTCTTCAATAAGGATTCTATTGAATGTTTTATGCCTAAGTCATCCCCAGATATTTGGTGTGTTGTACTGTTGGGTGTTGCCTAACTGTATGCCTATAGGCCTACAGTGATACCTTCACTATACCAGAAGCACCATCTACACATTTCTTTAGTACTTGGTAGTTGTGCAAGTTTGTTTATTTTACACTAATGACCATAGTGGGCCTATTCACTGCAGAGGTGAAGATAAGATGACAACAAACACACCAACAGCTTTTCCTGAATTACTTCCGAATCAACTTCACCAAGCATGGTTTCCAGAAAGATATCAGTTGGCGGATGAAGCTGCGATAAGCAAAGCTGAGGAAGCTTACGAAACTTGGAGATATGCGTTGCGTAAACAAGGCGATCACATCATTGCATATGGTAGGGTTTTGAATTACAACTTTAAACTGGTAGATCTTTATCAATGGATGAATGGTAAATATTAGTAAATACACAAACTGTGCAAAGTCAGTTCCCTTGTTTGCAATAGTCCTTGCAATATGAATTGTGACTGCCTGCATTCAAATTGAAAAATCGAGAAAGTTAATATATTTCTACTTGCCACTGTTACATGTATATAGTATATCAATCAATTGATGTGATTGCAGGTAAAGTGAGTGAGGAACATTTAGTAGAACACAGAGAGGAAACAAGTGGGACAGATAACTCCTCAGAAGATGACTTAGATACCGATGTATTAGACGACCAAGACTCTTTACATGATACTGACATTGATATGACAGCAGCCATTAATAATACTTCTCCTATACTGTAAAACAGTTCTTGTCCATCCTTTTCTTGTGAAAGCTCGGTACTCTTAGAGTAGGCTCTTTAATATTGTGTATACTAGTAGTAGATGTAGTACTAATGCACATACATTACATCTCCTTTCGGTGTTTACCTTTGTGTATTTATGTATTAGAAAACTGATACTTTATCTGTATGAATAATGGTGTTTCTTGTATATTTTCAAATCATTTTGTTATAGTAATTTAATTTGATCTCAGTGTACAATGTAGGTTGTATTATATACAGATATGGAATGAATTGTATACATGTAGATGGATGCAGAAAATACCAATACAATGACATTTCAATGATATTTTAATTCACTATTTTTGAAATTTATACAAATTAATACAGCGTTCAAAGATTGCACCCTTCCAGTTACAGCAAAACAGTCATACAAATTTGTTATTGATAAAAGGAAGCTAGCAGATTGATTGTTCCAAACTTGGCACATTGCTGTTTCAGTTGCATTCTTTCAAAAGGATACTTGCTGTACAGCCTTTGTTTTCTCACAATGTTGTCCGCTTTAAATGCATTGTTTATCTTTACTGGGCTTAATTAAATGTATTATGATGTGAGGGTAAGCGGTGGTACACATTACTGACATTAGTACTTGGAAGCTATGTAATAAAGACCATGATAGAAGTTGTCGTCTCCCAAGAGGTTTTCCTCTGTTGGGAGAGGACAACTTTATATAATAATCATCAACAATATAATTACGTGTACGAGTTGGCTTCTCTTGATTAGCTTCGACACTGTTTTATGCGCATGTGCTACATATTTGTTGTGTATGGAGATCCTGTTCGCTCCAACTCCTAGGAAATATTTTTCTTTTTATTATATTAATGAATTATTGACTGATATTGCATAAACAGTTTTTAAGAATACTCATAGTATATTAAACTGTATATCTTTGTTGTTCTAAATTTGAAAGTCAGTTATATCAAGGAGTAAGAGTACTCCTTGGTCATAATATTTATATAATTATATTGAATATATATTTATTAAACATTTATTTATTTCACTATTTGTTTTATTATAATTATTTATCATTTATTTACTAGAGACTAGATATATATTATTATAATAATTACAGATATTCAAATGTAAAACAATACTCATAACTAATAATTATTATTAATTATAGAATAGTATTATTATAATTATAATTAATAATTATTATTATTTTACATCATTTTACAAACATAACATAACATAGCAGTTATATTTTATTATTATAATTATCATAAATAATTATTATATAAAAAATATAGCAGACAGTTACTAGTTAATTAGGCTTGTATGCCTACTAAATATTATTGTTATTTAAACTCATTCACCAGGCTTATACTCCTCGGCGTGACCAGCCCCTTGCAGCTTGCACTGCCAGGTGCCAGCGCTGCCCAACTCCATGTGAGAAAAGGGCCAGATAACATGGCTTTTTCGGCAGGGGTAGAGGAGTTGCTTTGAAGCCATGCTTCGCATGACCCCAAGGACTTTTGAGGCACAGGAGCAATTGTGGCTGGATGCTCTTCCTAACACCACCGTGACTGGGATTCGAACCTGCGATCTTCAGCATGAAGGTTCAGCATTCTAACCACTAAGCCACGGCTGCTCCCTATTATTGCTATTAGTTGCAATACAAATATAAATTCAAGAGCTGCAGCCCGTGGTGAACCCACATCTATCTCAACAAATTCCAGATGTTACCATCAAAGCTTCTTACCAAGGACTATACGCGAGATGAGAGGTATCATGGCTGATGACCAAAAAAATAAAAATAAAAAATAAAAATAATATCTAGCAGCGGTAATGCTGAGACACCTGGCCAAAACCAAATGCACACTGTTACATTAATGAGGCACTCTACTTACGCCGCCGGTGGTCAAGAGTGTCCTACCTCATCAGAGGTAAATCAGAGGTAAATACGTGCAATAATAGTAATATATAAATATTATGATAATTTGTGATAATATTACATTTGTTTTGTTATTCTTCCTTACCTCATGATCGAGTTAGCATCATAATCTATTTCTTTTAGTAACATACATGTAGGTAAATTTTCAGCAAACACATATAACACTGTCAGGTTCCATTGCATTAATATAGTGTGTTATTTACCAAATCCTCTGGATAGTTTTCATTGAGCTACAATATAGGCATACAACATAAATATGGAGAGACAAAGACACTCAAACTTTCCTACTGTTAGTTTCTTGTCTCATGTTGATGATCCCATTCTTCTTATCTTCTCTTACTTTAGTCAAGATTCTGGATGCCATTACTAGACTTTCAACTCGATATTGCTTGACCTAAAGTTGATTTTCTTTCAAAATGGTGAGTTATTTAGTATTGTCAGCTATTGTCACCTTTCACCTCTAAGGGTTCCTGTTTGCTATGGCAAATTATGTTTTCTTGTTTAACAGCAGTTTAAATATATAAACACAGTGCATTTTACATAAATTTGTTAAAATTTCTTAGCACATCATCTAGTCATACATGGATCTTCAGCACAATTGGTGTAAATCTTAAATTTCAGTCTAAAAAGAGCAGCAAAAGTGCGGAATGTGTTAGAGTTATTATACGTTGTCGACCAATGAGCGAAAAAGAAACGAAGGATGGACATGAAAGGTGAGTTTTGTTTTTGAATGAATTTTCACAATTCAGTCGAGATTTATATTAGAATTGTTATAAACCTACAGTCAATGGATTTTGATGACATTCTGGTTAGTTTCAGCAGACGACCAACTGCTGTATATTCCATTTAAAACGTTTGGAATTATTCTCAACATAAAAATCATGCATACATTTGTACTTTTTATTATTGCAATTTCAGAGTGGTTGATATGGATACAAAGCGAGGAATGGTTGCTGTGAAAAATCCAAAGGAACCTAACGCTACCCCCAAAGAGTTCACATTTGATGCTGTCTATGACTGGAAGTGAGCTTGATGAATTAGAATGTGTTTCCAGCTAAAATCAGCATGTCTTTGTACTTTCCAATCTGCTTTGCTGATATATTTCACACCTTTTAAAATTTATATTCGAAGCTAAGGCTATAATTTGACTTTTACTAATAGAATGTTATTTTCAGTTCAAAACAGCTAGATTTGTATGAGGAGACATTCAGAGGCCTTGTGGAGTCGGTACTGGATGGATTCAATGGTACAGTGTTTGCATATGGCCAAACTGGTACAGGGAAAACATTTACCATGCAAGGTAAGAATCTATTCATCAACTATCCACACATTATATCTTATTATCATTCTTCAGCTGCTACATGTGCTAGTCATTTGCTATTACAATATTTGCACAACACTACCAACTGCTATATCCAAATCTGACCCTGTTGTGTTTGTAGGTGTGAAAAGTGACCCAGATTTGCGAGGAATGATTCCAAACTCTTTTGAACACATCTTCCAACATATAAGTCGCTCAGAAAACCAACAGTATTTAGTCCGGGCATCATATCTTGAAATATATCAGGTATGATTTGCTAGAATAAAGTGAGCATGATTCTTCATATTATGCTAAATGAACTCCTTGTGTTTCAACTACGCAGGCATGTTGTAATTTATCAACCTTCCTCGTTCACAGGAGGAAATTAGGGATTTGCTATCAAAAGATCAATCAAAGCATTTGGAGCTGAAAGAAAGACCTGATACTGGTGTCTATGTTAAAGATCTTTCATCATTTGTCACTAAAAGTGTGAAAGAAATAGAGCATGTAATGAACGTGGGAGACAAAAACAGATCTGTAGGGTATGACAGCATCAGTGTTATATAATATCATAATAGAATTATATCACAACATCAACTCCTATGCATTATTGATAACTCTCATGTGCTTTATATGTTATATGTTTCATAAACTGACTGTATCACTTTCAGTCCAAAGTTATAATATCTGTTTAGCTCTCAACCAACCTACTATTTGGAATGTCTTTCGACTCCAGTCTCTCCAACTGATTCTTTGATTTCAATTTTGTGATACCATTTTAGTAATCCTCTTACTCCCATCTAAACTTGATGTTGAGCTTTGTTCATGTTCTTCTATTACAGGGCAACCAATATGAATCTACACAGCTCTAGATCTCATGCCATATTTATTATCACAGTGGAATGTAGCCAGGTAGGTGAATACTACATAGTAATACACTGCAGTGCTATAATCTGTAGGTGAATACTACATAGTAATACACTGCAGTGCTATGATCTGTAGGTGAATACTACATAGTAATACACTACAGTGCTATGATCTGTAGGTGAATACTACATAGTAATACACTACAGTGCTATAATCTGTAGGTGAATACTACATAGTAATACACTACAGTGCTATAATCTGTAGGTGAATACTACATAGTAATACACTACAGTACTATGATCTGTAGGTGAATACTACATAGTAATACACTACAGTGCTATGATCTGTAGGTGAATACATCATAGTAATACACTACAGTGCTATAATCTGTAGGTGAATACTACATAGTAATACACTGCAGTGCTATGATCTGTAGGTGAATACTACATAGTAATACACTACAGTGCTATAATCTGTAGGTGAATACTACATAGTAATACACTACAGTGCTATAATCTGTAGGTGAATACATCATAGTAATACACTACAGTGCTATAATCTGTAGGTGAATACTACATAGTAATACACTGCAGTGCTATGATCTGTAGGTGAATACTACATAGTAATACACTACAGTGCTATAATCTGTAGGTGAATACTACATAGTAATACACTACAGTGCTATAATCTGTAGGTGAATACTACATAGTAATACACTACAGTGCTATAATCTGTAGGTGAATACATCATAATATTCTTTCAGACTGGTGCTGATAACGAGAACCACATTAGAGTTGGCAAACTGAACCTTGTTGACTTGGCTGGTAGTGAAAGGCAGACCAAGACTGGAGCAGAGGTACACAATCATGTTTATTCAATCTCGACTGCAAGCAAATGTAGAAATAAATTGCAGATGTTAGTAGGTAGTAGTTGGTATTTGGTGAGCACATAGCCCAATTATCCACACTTGTCATGTGTGTGCAGGGTCAAAGGTTGAAGGAAGCTACGAAGATCAACCTTTCACTGTCAGCCTTGGGTAATGTGATATCTGCCCTGGTGGATGGTAAGAGCTCTCATATACCATACAGAGACTCCAAACTAACCAGACTTCTGCAAGACTCACTCGGTGGTAATGCTAAGACGGTGATGGTGGCAAATGTTGGTCCAGCTAGCTATAACTTTGATGAGACCGTAACAACACTAAGGCACGTTTCTCTGCTTTTTAAAATTAGTAGCTTGTGGTTATGGTCTTTCTACTCTATACAAAATGTCACGGTGCTCTTTATGTGGCTAGCCAATAACCAATAATCCTTGCAATAGTAGCAATACAATACCTTTTTCAGAAATTTGGAGTTTTCTCTACTATAATGTGAAACCTTATTTGTTCATAGTACATTTTATAGTTGTTGTTGCTGCCAACAAGTGCACTGTAGTGATGTAAGATACAACATGTGATGTACTATGTCCATACCATATCTATGGTCATTAGCAAAATTGTACAATTTGAATGAAAGGGATGACAACTCCAAATTGATGAAATAATTTGTCTGGATTTTAGATTCCGGAAAGAGTTGTCTGCTAGTAATTGAGTATAATAGTTTGTAGTACACATTAATTACATGCTACTTGATTAACATAGGGGTTATGGGTGTATACTAATTAATTTTGGGCATACTGTGGTATCTGGTTATAATCGATGACATCATATTCAAATAACTTTCTTCACTCAGTTGAATTCTGGGAGACAGATTGCTTTAGCATCAAATAAACCTCTTGGAACAAAGGTTGAAGTGTGATTTGATATAAAATGGCCAGTTGAATGTAACTTCAGGTGGGCAAACAGAGCAAAGAGTATAAAGAATAAACCAAAGATCAATGAGGATCCCAAAGACGCTCTACTCCGTGAGTTCCAGGAGGAGATTGCTAGACTCAAGGCTCACTTGGAGAACAAAGGACCTGGGGCTAAGAAGAAAAAGAAAAGAAAAACCAAGCGAGGTCCAGACGGTAAGATATGGTTGGCCGCCTAAATATACATTTAAAATTTTCATTAGTAAGTAGTATAAAAGTAAAATTTATGTTGTAACGTTATTTCTTTTTCGGATATTCACACGTGTTTAGCTAACATATTCAGTTGAACTAATATGTATTGTGGACGATGGGCTCACCCTCTATGACCACAGTGAGGACTCTATCTGGGACCTCAGGGCTACAGATTAAAGGGTTAACTACTACACCATCCTGCTATTGGATTTAGCAGTAACCAATAGAACCAGCAGCTGTTTGTGTCAAAATAACTATATGTACAACAAAGAGTCGGTGCAATAGTATAGCTATGACTAGCATTGTCATATAATGAACTTGTGTAAAAGGACACCATTATACAACTAGGCCGATGCCTTCTTTTATGTGGACTAAGCTATTTTGTGTGCATCAAGTTTGAGAATTGCCTTATATTTAGGTAAAAGATATGATGAGAATGGTAAGCAGTAGGAACGGAGTGAATATATTGTTGTATTTATGTTTCCATTGTACTTTGTGCGCTTCTTATACCACATGCTTCAGCATTCAGTTTCCTTGGTTGGTGTACATTTAGGAGTTGTAGGTTAGCATTGGATCTGACTTATCTCTTTATTCAAGGTATTGTATTCCCTTTCTTACCAGTCCATTCTGTAAGGCTCCTACTCTATATAACATTATGCTTTCTCATTGTATCTTGGATACGGCGTTTCTCTACCTGTACAATATTAGTAGTTCTACAATGTCTCAGGAAGAATATTGTCTATTCTAGTATACACGTGTATCATGGATACACGTGTATACTGTGTTGTAAATCAATGTTGCACTGTGATGTGTTTTGTCTAATGCTATTCTGAAATATACTTTTTGTAATATCCATATTATATAGGCCTGTAGCTTCATGGCAATCTAGGTCACTGTACTTTATATAGTTTCAAGGTAATCTAGGTCAATATATTATATTAACATGTACTTAGTCCAATGGTAATCTCGGTCAATGATACTCTAGGTCAATGGTAATCTAGGTCAATGTATTGTCTTATAGTCTATAATGATAATGTAGGTGAGATTGTGGAAGTCTCTGATGATGAAGAGAATGATGATGAATCTGCAGAAGACTTTGAGAAGCAACAATGGGCTAAACTGGAAGAGGAAAAGGACACAATTATGTCTAACAAGAATATGTTAGCAGAGGTACCTAGTATTACTACGCATAAAGTAATATACTACTCGTTACATTGTCACCACCGGAAAACCTATGTCGTATGTTTAACATTAATCCTGTAGGAAAAGCAGAAATTTCTGCAAGAACTGAAGGAAAGAGAAGAGAGGTTGACTAAGGAAAGGGAGGCAAAGGAAGCCTTGACCTCAAAGATAAAAGCTATGGAGGGTAAACTTCTGTCTGGTGGTAATATCATTGATCACACTAATGAACAGGAAAGGGCACTGCAGCAGAGACGCCACGAGATTGCCGAACAGAAGGTAAATAATATATCTATAACAAGTTCAGTTGGACATCCTATTTTATAGTATAAATGTAAGTGATCATATGATCCTCTATGTGCACTGAGCATACTGAGCGTGCCCATCTACATCTATCTATTGACGTAAACAATTAAATTAAAAGTTTACTGCTTGCTAAAATATTCACTCCAGAACTTCGTATGTTTCAGAGAAAAGAACGGGAGATGTTACAATCGTTGGAAAAACAAGAGGAAACAGCTGTGGAGATCAAGGAAACGTACAACTCTTTACAGCAAGAGGTCGATGTCAAAACTAAAAAACTTAAAAAAGTGAGTCATGATGAATATGGGAATAACGATTGACAATGTTTGAGAAGTATGTTTAATCTTCTCCTTCAAGCATCTCTCACTCCGTGTGGAGTAACTACTGACATAACCAATGTCCTTCACTTCTCTCTTTCCTGAGTGTCAGTGCTGTTCTCTCCCACTGTCAACAAATTGGTCTTCTCTTTGGCCTTTCTCTTACGCTTTCCTGTATATTCATATCCATTCTTCTTTTCATACATGCTAGTCTCCCTTCTTTCCATAAGGCCAAACCACTTCAGTCATGGCTGCCTACACCTTTCTTCCATGCTCCTAATACCCTACCGTTTCCTGATATCATTATTACTGTTCTCATCCATCCAACTGTTACCACATGACCACCTGTCAATTTTCATTGCTGTGATTTCAAGTATCGGTTCTTGTTTTGCTACAGGTGGAACCATTCCTAGTGCTGATTGTACCACTGTACTGATGATTTTTCCTTTTACTCTCTTGCTGATTTCACAGTCAAAACCACCATTAGACGAGAATGTGCTGTGTAAATACTTGAATCCTTTCACTTGCTGTATAAATTCAAACTCGACCTTTATACTGTCTAGTTCTTCATTAAAACACATAATATTCTATTTCAATCTTTGAGATTCTTATACCTCTCTTCTCGAAAGCTGCCCGTCGCATTTCTATATTTTTTTTCTACTTAGTTATTATAAGCATTACCAATGGTTATCTTATACTCCTGAGTGATTACTCACCCTGTTTTATATTTATACTGAATGTCTATGAGTACTTAGTAGAACTAATACTCATCACTCTAAACGGAAGTAAAGAGTTATTCTGTGAAGGAGTATTTCAAGGTTATTGGAGGTCATGTAATGGAAATATCATATAACTTACCTAAAATCCATTCTCTGAGACAGTTATACTAGACTTCATGAATGCTTTCCAATTACATGCATCACCCTGGAACCTCATTTCCTAAGAGGTTGAAGTAACCACAGCACACTGTATAACTACAGAGTCTATATAGTATATACAATGTACATGTGCTTCTGGTGCTTGTAGCTCTTCAGCAGAGTACAACAGGCTAAACAGGAAATGCAGGAGTTGCAGGAGGAACACATTAGGGACAGACAGGAACTGGAGCAAACTCAGGAAGAACTTACCAGAGAACTCAAGCTAAAGTTTGTATTCCTCAACCTGAATAGTTTGTTAATTCCATAGGAACCCAACAACAACAATGATGTTATTATATTGTGGGTGTGGTTAGCTGGGCCTACTATCTGAATTATCATTGGACATCATTTCTTAGCCTCAATTCCATTGGCCGTCTTGCAAATGAGACTGTAAAAGGATGCTGACTCCAAGATGACGGTGCATTGATATCACTCTCTTGAAAGAGTGTATCAATGTACATGTTATAGTAATAGCAATATTATTAATGGTATAGTGGTAGTAGCAGCAGCAGCAGCAGCAGTAATAGTAGTGGTAGTAGTAGTAGTTAGTAGCAGTAGTAGTAGCAGCAGCAGCAGTAGTGGTAGTAATGGTAGCGGTGGTAGGGGTAGTAGTGGTCATTTATCACTGTTATGGGTCTATTCTAATCTTGGAAGTGTGTGACACATGTACTTGTATGTTACAGAATGCTCATCATAGACAACTTTATTCCACCTGAAGATAAACAGAAAGTGCAATCTAGAGCAGTCTATGATGAAGATGAGGACACATGGAAGTTGTCTCCCTTTACCAAAGCTAAGTAAGTTCCTAATTGAGGAATGCCATTAGGTTATGTAAGAATGTGGCAGACTACTAATTAACCTACAGTGTTAACAATGGTAACATGCCATTGTCTGTCTATTCGGTAGTCTGTTTTACACTGCATGATTGCAGCTATTTTACTTTATTTGTCTGTCTGTTTTTATAGCCCCGGCCAGATGATGAAACGGCCCATATCAGCCTTAAACAACAGACGACCAGTTACACAGTATGCCAAAATGGCCTCCGCAATGGGTGGAAATCCACGATATAAGGTCAGTTTTTATAATTCAAATGTGAAGTTTTCTCAACATGTACACTGCAGCAGTTCGATCTACTTGATCTCTCTTTGAATTGCACGACTATTCCTATAAAGAAGTTGGTTGCACATATTATACACATGCAAACCATGTACATGGGCTTATCAATCATATAAGAAAATTATGTAAACGAGTAGAATATAAACAGTGTAATAATGAGAGATTTATCTTATATAAATAAAAAATATGGATAAAGTGTGAGTAATATACTTTCTAACTCGATGTCTAAACACAGATTTTATGACTAACTGATAAACTAATTGTGTGGATATCAGGTTTGTATCACTCTGTTAACTGGCTTGAAGTCACACTGTATTTATGAAACAATACTACTCATAGGTGATCTCTTTCAATATCTACATGTTATCAAAGTGTTTCCATTAGGAATTGGCTATTTTAGGCGTATTCACGTTTTCAACCAAACTACGTACGCTATCAACGGAATTTCCAAGATGTAGTTATTTAATTGTTTTAAATGGCTTGTAGTTTTATCCAATGTATACCCTTCCTAAACCCAAACAGCTGCAGCATGCATTATTACACATTCCATTGTCCTGAATGGATGGAGTTGGACGGAAACTCCATATAATTTTCACACAACTCCTTGTAGTTGTATTGTGAGGATAACTGTTTGATAGCAGGCATATGTGGTTTCTCATTGGCTATTCGACATAATTCACAAGCCGGGAGTCCATGGACATATTTAACAGTACTCAGCCACCAGGTCTCTCGCCATTGATGATAAGCATTGTATTCATCCGGGTGATTCATTAAATACTTGAGATATCTTCCCAACTCTTCAACACTACTGAAGTTAAGAGCATGAATAAAAGAGTTGGACGGAGCCAGATCTGTATATTCCTGTACCACAAGACCGCCCATTGCTACTGGAACCATGTTAGCTCGATCTGCTAAGTTCTTCCAGAATTTTTCAGTTATGTAATCCCGGCACAATGAATTCTCAAAACTTAAATAAAAGTAGTATTTCTTATGCTCTGTATATTCACATTCTGTCGGATTCTCGGAGTTAGTGCAGATGTTTGGTTTGCCACATCTACCGTAGAGCTCCACATCAATATATTTAGAAAGTGCTTTTATCATATTCAGACGACTGTAATTGGTTGAGTCGCAATGGTTAATGTAAACTAAAGCCCCTTTAGATTTACCATCTGCATAATTGATGGGATCCAATGGGACTGCACGTCTATACTGGCACCCTTTGTACATGTGCCAACTAGGAATAGTTGAGAGATCACTGTATGTAGTACTGAAGTTCATCCAACTATCTAACAAACTGGGCATTATGTTAAATTTGAATGAAGGGGACTCAATCGAAGAGATTCCAAAGTACTGATCAAGACGTCTGGGTATACTGTTCAGAGTTTTACCACCGTTCATCCACGCTAAGTTGAAAAGAATTATATGAGCAGCTCTGGTGAGACTATATGGAGGCTTAGGCTGTACGAAGCCTGGTTTTTCCGTCCTATGAGGGTTAACTCCCACACAGTTGCTGTACTCACACTCTGTGAAATTCAAACTGTTTTGCAGAGGGTAAATGTATCCATGATAGCCTAGAATAATCTTTATATTGTTCGCATCGCTTCTGTTTATGCTAATCATGTTCGACTCAAATGCACTGTATATGTCTCGAGATGTAACTTTCGAGTCGCCAAGTTTATCGGAGACGATCTTTATTACTTCTTTAGCCGATAGCGGATGAGTGGCCTGTTTAGTGTCTATGTTACTGTGGCAGTGATTATCATATGGATCTGGTGGTGGTGCTAATATCTCGATAGTTGTAGTGTGAGTTGAAAGGTTGACTCCATTCCTGTCCGTCTTCTCTGGATTAATGACGACCAACTCCTCGGGGTTTATTATTATAATATATGCAATCATAGAGAGAGTTATTAACCCCATAAATATCTTCATCAGAGATCGATTCTCCATGTCGTTGTTGTGTTCACTCCCTACTACTCCCTAGTATGATATGGGTCTTCACACACCAGTACCAATAACACATGGGACTAATGGTCATTAATACATGCGTAAAAGTACATGATGTACTGCTATACATCATATAATATGTACTTGTATTAGCTGTTACTGTAAGGCGATATCTATTACTATGTCATTTAGGACATAGGTCACAGCTGTGTAAAAATAAAGTAGTCTATAGTGTGTATCATTAATTCCTGTGATGTACTAATCAGTCATAACATGAGTGCTAATAGTTACATGTTCATCATTACATAATTTTATATAACAATATAAGTGACTACACTTGGTTATTGCATAGTTATATAAATATGCATCATAATGTTCAGTAGACTATGTTAGGGATGCAACAGTCTACTGTGTAACAAATCTCTCCTATATACTCAAGAGAAGATAACTTCCAATTGTCATCCTTGTAATATAATCCTACTCACCCTGATGTTTGGTGTTATACAGGGAGAGAATATACTATCCCTGGAGCTGGATATGCCTAACAGGACCACCAGAGACTACGAGGGCCCTTCGGTAGCCCCAAGAGTTCAAGCCGCCATAGACGCTGCCCTGCAGGTAATGGTTGAATACAAATCTCTCTTATTTTTAAACAATTTTAAAATTCAAAGTCCAGTTTTTGATTGAAGAATGGTGTATTTGTCAGAGTAGTATTCGTATAACTAAGAATATGGTACAACTACAGTAGTACTACTACTACACATGTATATACTGTTTTTTCTCCAGTGTTTATAATACATGTTTACAATATCATTTATAATCATACACTCTTGTAGGACGAAGAGGATATTGACATCGATGGCACCCCATCAGTTCTTACGGGTAAAAAGAAGTCAACTGCCTCAAAGAAGAAGTCTGCTAAAAGTGGTAGTGTAAGATCCTCTAAGACCACAAACAGTGCAGCAATGTTTCCATCAGCACGAGGTCTGGTAGGAAAGTGAGACACATTCCTTATCACAGTAGATGAGGAGACGTGTTTCTATAAGTTCATGGCAATCGTATAGTAGGCTTATCACAATATAATAGCTCCTATTTCCTCATACACATTATTACATGGGAGCTTATGCACGTACACGTACAATGTATGTTCATATCCTACTGCTTATTGGGTAAACAACCTTGACATGACCACATGCTCAGAGCTACACCCCACTATGTGTGCTTATGGCTACTTTTCACTGAAACACACATATTGCCTGTCGTACAGATTACACATCATGACATATATTACATAATAATATAATAAACGCCTTATTTATTTATTTTTTGTTCTGTATGTTGCTGTTAGATGCCAAAACTTATATCTATTGTCATCATTATCTTACTTAAATGCAATTGTTAATTTTCAATATTATTGATGTCATGACATTAATTAATTAGTTAATTAATGTTAGTAACTTTTGTAATGGACAAATCAGTTTATCCAAATTTTATTTATATTTACATTTATCTATTGTAATATCGCTAAAATTTATTGTTTTACGATAGAAATATTTATTCACTGACAGTGTTAGACTACATAGTAAATATATACGGCATATTTACTTAAAATTTACTGATGGTTAAACTGCTAGAATAAAACATGGAAGTGGAGTTGCTTCCCTCTGTTGTGGTGGAATGCAGTGTATACATAGCACTGAGTTACTGTACCCTTGCACATGGTCAGAATTTGGATATCAACAAAATAATAAGCGTATGACTGTGATAGTAAGTATATGCATTACACCAGTGTAGCCTCCAGTAACACAATCAAAGGTGACATGGTGGCATAACCTAAGCCATAGTCATTATTCTCATGCAATTATAATTTGAAACATTTCAAAGTGGTGGGCGGCATTACCTCTTCCAGACAGTTTTATTGGACGCTTTTCTGAAAAAGTTTGTGGGTTAATCAGACTGTGTTAGTGTAAAGGGGATATCCTGTGATGAGCAAACAATTTTAGCAAAGATCTGTTTTACTTAGATAACTATACATTGTGTTTGTTTAAATGAGTCTGATGAAATGTTTCTATTAGCTAAAAGGGAAACATTACTTAATAAGGTGGTTCATTATTGACTTGTAGGTGTACATTTTACTTGATGACAACATTCTGGCAAATGATGAAGGCTTTCACTAGCAATCAGTGCATATACATGTAGTAGAGAGAATTACTTGAGTGTGCCACTCTCATAGGAACACAGCATATTTATCACTAATAGGATATTATGATAGCGTGTGAAATATTAAAACTTTGAATACAATTTACATGTAGACTAGA
The DNA here is from genome assembly GCA_935421135.1 of Bugulina stolonifera. Classification (NCBI taxonomy): domain Eukaryota; kingdom Metazoa; phylum Bryozoa; class Gymnolaemata; order Cheilostomatida; family Bugulidae; genus Bugulina; species Bugulina stolonifera. The sequence goes on from OW285187.1 coordinate 33,707,834, forward strand.
AATACACCTGTACAAGTCATGTAAGATGTAGATTTTTGTGTGCATAGTGCATAGAATTATGAACAGAGTCTAATCTCACAGTAGCTCACAGTAGACTCCTTGTTATAATCATACAGCATGTTCCTACATGTGTGTATGTTGAACTGTACCAACCTGTAGGAGGAAACTATATGTAGTTCAGCCTAATTTTATCAACAAATAGATGGAGTTGAAGATAACTTGGCATATATTTTATTTATTGAAGTTGTGTAACTTGGTGAACAAATTATTTCCGTGTTGGTTGTCAGCTGAATGGTCTGTTTAACTGTTTAGACAGCTTATCCTCTTGTTCCAAATCTAAAATATATCAAGTTTGTGTTCAAGTATAGCAGATGAATTGGTCAAGTTAAATTTAATCTCAGTTAAGTCCATCACATAAACCACATATACAAACAACCATATCTGTCAAGTCTACAACACAACCACTTACCGGGATTTATGTCAAATTTACAATCTTAGTTTATTTATAGCAAGTTCATGTGGTCTGTTGAGAATTGTGATGGCTACATAATGTATTCTCAGTGCTCACCAAAAGCCATGAATTATACATAATTATTTCAGTTGCTTTGCCACTCAATGCATATGAGAGTTGCTGTACAGCAAGTGAATACTGCCTAAGCATATCCTGAGTATTTATTAGCAAGCTGTCTGTGATCAAAACTTATTCATAAATTTTAGGTTCTATCATTTTTCAAGTACTTGAATATTTTATAAAATACGAATGTGACTATGAAGGTAATTTTAGCTCGAATGAGCTACATTGCATGAGAAGTGTATCTGAGATGCAATGCAGCTGGCAGAATATTTTCAGACACATAATTTTAGTTTATAATGCGAGTATCAACAGGGTACACTAGTGATACTTGGCTCTCATACTTACGGTTGAGCCTGGGTGCAGTAACGGCCACCTGTTAGCTGTGAACAACACAACTCATTGTTATACACATCACAATCCTCATTTCTAGCACATTGCCTTGAAGTGTCGTCAACCTCAAAAATGTGGGGACAGAATTTCTCTGTAAAATTGTAAGAGACATACAATGCATGTGAATTCGCTGTGCAATTACTTCAATCATTGGTACAATTACAAACAAGGTAAAATGTATAATTATTATCATATGTGACATCAGCTGAGGATCATTCAGTTTCAGTCCTCTCTCTAGTTGTTCACTTGTAATGGTCTGTTATTATTAGTAGACTTTCTACTTTTGATTATTGTATTATAAAAATATAATTGAATTATAATAGTTTTTGTAAATATCTTAACAGTTATGACAATTCTCTTCTAAAACAAATTCATCATTTACACAAGCAGACATATCTTTAGGATAAAAATTTGTATTTTACTAATCTCTTAATCACTCTTTGTAGAAAGTAGAAGTTTTCAAACATTATAAGAAAATTTACTAAATCACTCAATCACAAAGCGGCTTTCTTTGCCATTGGAACAAGGACATCATATATTATGTAAGTAGCAAATTTTAGAGAGGTTATATGTGCTACTGCTCAGATTTTTTAAGCATTGTACATGTAGGTTACAGATACATGTAAATTAGGGACAAAATTTTCTATATTTTTTAACAGTTGCTGAAACAATGGATAGAGTGTGTTACATATTAGTACGTGGTGCTTACTTACGTTGTGCTGTTACCAGATGTGCAGCAGCAACCAAACCCAATACCAAAATACACAATACCTTCATGATGGTTAGTATGTGTTGTAAGTGTGCTGTAGTTATAGAAGCTCTTGAACTAACTGGTGATGTGGTGCTGTGATAAGCTCTTTATATCCTACAACCTTCATCCAGGTATTTAGTAACATAAGCCAATATATCCTTCTTCGTTTCCTCCTTTCTGTGTGACTCATATTTGTGCTGCACCTGGGAGTCAACCCCTCCCCACCATTAGATTATACAATCATGTACATGTATATATTATGTAATATGTATGTAATGTGTACCATATTAGCATTATCAATGTCAGTGTTTTGAAGATAATGACTGTATAAATAGGAAAATTCAGACTTGTACATCTGACATATTTTTTATTCTGTACAATGTGCAATGATCTTGTAGTATCAAGAATGTATAGCATGTACAAATCCGTGAAATAACCAGCAATATATTAGCTTTCGAAATAAAATGATGCATCCTGAGCATGCACATGTATTCTATGACTGTATACATGTATATCTTCACTTGGGTATAAACAACAAGCCAACCATGATAGGTATTTCACAACCTATTGTAATAGAGTGAACCAATATCATAATTGTAGTGGTTTCTTCACAACAGTAATTGAAGTGTTACCATATGGACATGCATTAAATAACAACCACTACTAAGTACCAGCTACAAGTATATGCATGTGGCAAAAGGAAATGCTTCCTTCTAGCATAATACTAAAACTACACGTACATGTATATATGGCAGTAGGACCAACATTCAAACATGCTAGCTTTATGCACTGTTACACACCTGCAATAAGGGACATTGTTTAAACGGTAAAGGAACATTTCGAACATGCACTAGAACGAGACTCTAAAGGTCGAGAAAGAACAATCAGCCTCTCATAGAGCCGAGCCTTGAGTGTTTACATCGATAGATTCATGTAATGGAGTATGTTTTAGTATTTTACATTATTTACATGTCACTAGTACAACATGGTTCAACATATTGTAATGGTTTCTGTGATTTGGTGCGGTCGTCCTTGGACGACTACATACCCAGAATTGAAGTGCCTATGAGTGGTGCTAGGACTTCGCATTACATGAAAGATCGAGCGGTCTCAGTAGCCCAATAACTACCAGAGACGACCCATCTGGTCCCAAGTCTGACCTTCAGACTATACTTTGAAAGAGAGTGATCCGACCTAGTAGGCGGTTCGCTAAGCGAATGACCTGACAAAAGGAAGTGAAAGTCTCTGTATCAAGTATAGATGTGTCTTTATTGAAAGCCAAGTGAAGACTGAGACCACGAACAGTGAAACAATGCCCTTTATATAGTATAAGGACTTCCGCCCGACGTAGTGTCGGGAAAAGACGATGTAAGGTCGTCCGGAAGTTGCGCAACAACATGGCCGCCGGAAGCCCGACGGCCGACCCAAAATAGGTCGGGTTCTACAAAAGTTGCTTATAATGGTCCAATTCATGTACAAAATGAATATCAATAGATTCTGAGAGGTCGGGCCTCTGTACATGGGTATAAAAGACTTAGTAATTATTACTAAGTCTTAGCTCGTATACGCACATTCAATTGTATTGCATGTTAAACCATTTAATTACTGTCCATATTATACGTGTATCCATGTGTTTATACCCATTACATACTGATGTGCATTCATGTATGATTATTATAATCATACATGAATGCACATCAGTATGTAATGGGTATAAACACATGGATACACGTATAATATGGACAGTAATTAAATGGTTTAACATGCAATACAATTGAATGTGCGTATACGAGCAGCTAGTTATGAGAGTTTGAGTGTCAGCTGAGTAGCGCTGTGACAACTAATAGGCACTTAGGGTGCTGTAGGGCTTTGTCCGGTAGCTGGAGTCGTATACAAATGTCCTGTACCATTACAATATTTCATTTAAATTAATATGGGATACTACCCATGGGCACTAATAAGCTATTGATCGTAATTAGAAGTTGTCCTCTCCCAATTTAGAAGAAGATAAATTGGGAGAGGACAACTTCTAATTACGATCAATAGCTTATTAGTGCCCATGATACTACCACCTACTGTCTCACCATCTCCATCTCACCATTTCATAACCTATCTCCTGCAAACTCCCAAACTCCTGCAAGCCCTCCTGGTTTGGGATTTTAGTCAATAATAACTTTTATTTGCTATTTTTGTGACTATTATGGACATATAAGCTGACTACCAAGCTAGCAGCTCATACATTTAATGTTTATATGATATAATTTGCTTTGGAGCTATTTTGTTTACTAATGCTATGCAATGAAGAACTTTTGTTTGTTTTACAATGGATAGTAGCTAGATAGAAGATAGTATCTCATGGTCATACACAGTATTGGTATAGATAGTAATTGATGTTCCTTCATGGTCTTTAATATACCACCTCAATACACAACAGTAGCCAGATTGGTTATAAACAGTCTGGAAATGCAATCTAACAGCCTCTAAACTAATTGTAACAATTTAAATTAATATTATTTTATCATATATTATCATTTTCACACTTATATGAGACATCATGGTTGGCTTAGTCTGAGACCTAGCCTGTATTCACTAGTTTTATGCTGGCAAACAACTGAGAGCTGTGCCCGCAGCAGACAGCCCATAAAGTGTAGTGCCCATTGTTAAAGAACATTTTAGGTATTTTGGCAGTCAAAAAGTCGGTGAGGGTTGTCTCACCGTGTAAAAAATCTCCCTCTTCAATGTTAGCCCAACTTGTCATGTATACCACCTACCAAATAGCAAATACTAATAAAAATAGGCCATTACATGTACATGTACTTTGTTCATTACAAGTACCAAGATAAGATAACTTCGCAAACAGATTTTGGAACGGTGTTGTCTTTTCTTGACTAAAGATACTTTTCCCGCTGGCTGTATTGTAATGGTTTCTGTGATTTGGTGCGGTCGTCCTTGGACGACTATCGACCCAGAAATGAAGTGCCTATGAGTGGTAATAGGACTTCGCATTACACGAAAGATCGAGCGGTCTCAGTAGCCCAAATACTACCAAAGACGACCCATCTGATCTCAAGTCCGACCTTCAGACTATACAATGAAAGAGAGTAGTTCGACCTAGTAGGCGGTTCGCTAAGCGAATGACCTAGTAGAAGGAAGAGAAAGTCTCTGTATCAAGTATAGATGTGTCTTTATTGAAAGCCAAGTGTAGACTGAGACAATGAACAGTAAAACAGTGCCCTTTATATAGTATAAGGACTTCCGGCCGACGTGACGTCGGGAAAAGACGACGTGTGGTCGTCCGGAAGTTGCGCAACAAGATGGCCGCCGGAAGCCCGACGGCCGACCCAAAATAGGTCGGGTTCTACAAAAGTTGCTTATAATGGTCCAATTCATGTACAAAATAAATATCAATGGATTCTGAGAGGTCGGGCCTCTGTACATGGGTATAAAAGGCATTAAAAAGACTTAGTAACATTCATGCAGTTATATACAGTTATATAGTGGAACAATACATGAATAAGTAGTGAGTGTGAACACATGGAGACACGTATATAGACAGTAATTAATGGTTTGGACATGCAATACAGCTAAAGGTAAGTATACGAACACTAATTATGAGAATGTGAGTGTCAGATGAGTAGCGCTATAACAACTACTGAGCACTTAAGATGCGATGGAGCTTCGTCCGGGAGTTGGAGTCGTATACAAATGTCCTGTACCATCACAGTATTTCCGTTGTGTATTACTGGAAATAGGTAATAAATTAGTAGTTACCAAGACAAACCATTTGCCTATAGATAATGCTTGTTGGCAGTTTTGGGAAGCGGAAAAGAAAAAACAAAATTATGATATTATCTGAAAAGCGTAATCACAATAAAGGTGCAAACTGACGGGAGCGTTTTGGGGCGAGCGTTTTCTGAGCAAGCGTCAACCGCTACGCCCTTGATAAACACATGGGGCGAACGAAGAGTGTGGGTTGCCAAGCTTCACTGGTATCACAGCACTAATCATTATCTTTTGACATACAGTAATCAGTAATACATGTAAATTAGCTACCATGCTTGTACTTTTAGCAACGACTAAATAAGCTAAATCACAAAAACAGCTGAAAAAGAGACTGGTGGTGAAAACAATTTTAAAAAATATATTAGACTTCTGTATACATGCACAATATGTAAGCTATGTAGTACCTGATAACTCCAAAGCTGTATCAAAAAACACCAGATAGAGTAAAATGATAATGAACAAGGGTATTAATTTGATGCTATTTATTGGATAATCTTGGATATTGGGTAATACAAAAATTAAAAATACCTATCTGATGCCCTGAAATTGGGAGTATATAGGAATATAGGGAGCTGGGGTGGAAGTGAGGGTTTGAAATAGGGAGGGTCCCACTCAAATTGGGATAGTTGACCAACCAGGATGCATAATGAGCCCACAGACGCATTTTAGAGAAACAATTACAAATACATGTACTAGTTGGATGGACGCATGCCACATATGGACTTATTCTGTGGAAGCTGGACGCATTTATTTGGTACAGTGAGCTGTGCTTTTAGTCCCAAACTTTTTAGTAAACTTCACTCATTATATATTATGTGAGCTTCATTCATTATATGTAAATTTTATTCATTATATGTAAATTTTATTCATTATATCTAAACTTCATTCATTATATGTAGACTTCATTCATATTATTTTGAAAGTTGATCTCCCAATATAATGTACTAGATTACAAGAATATGTATGTAGATAGAAAGTCAAGGTCCAAATTCATCAATCTAATCAAGTTAGACCTGGAAATACGGCTAAAGCTAAATGATAAAAACATAATAATACAGCCTAATATTTACAACATCTATGCAGTTTGGTACAAAAGTTTAGAAAATATCTTGCTATTCCATTTGTACAGTCATTATTCAGCAACTATCCTGAAAAATTTTCCTTAAACATGTCCAACTGATTTCTATATTTTTTCGACTCATTTTTACAAACTTTGGTTGGTTACCGAATGTAGTGTGGTGTAGCATTGTGTAGCGTACTACAATGTAGCGTACCACAATGTAGCGTACTACAATGTAGCGTACTACAATGTAGCGTACTACAATGTAGCGTACTACAATGTAGCGTACGGTGTAGCGTACGGTGTAGCGTACGGTGTAGCGTTCGGTGTAGCGTTCGGTGTAGCGTACGGTGTAGGGTACGGTGTAGGGTACGGTGTAGGGTACGGTGTAGGGTACAGTGTAGGGTACAGTGCAGTGTAGTATTGTAGTAACCAAAGCAAGTCGCAGTCACAGAGTAGCATATTGTCTTTGAAATTGAATTGAACAAGTCGATCCAAATTTGCGAATGAACAATTTTTTAGGGTAACGAGAGCATTTTTAGAGAGGCTCAATTTCTTCAGCATTTCTAGTCCGCTAAATGCACCATCACCTATGTTTGTTAACAAGTTGTATTCCAAAGACAAATTATCCAGAACTGACATGCTGGTAAATGCAGCAGACTCAATGCTGAGGAGAAGATTGCCGTCCAGCGAGAGTTTGGTCAACCTCCGTGGATAGCAACCACATGCAGAAACTGAGAATAGAGTTGTAATAAATTCACAAAAAATAGATAATTTTTTGTATTATTGTATCAATAATATTTGTGGGCTTTTATTTAGTACAGGTTTGTTCTCTGCAACCACATGACACAATACTGAGGCCACGTAGCACACATGACTGAGGCCACCACGTAGCACACATGACTGAGGCCACCACGTAGCACACATGACTGAGGCCGCCACGTAGCACACAACACTGAGGCCAGTGGTTATTTGCAATAGTCAAAGTTGGGGGGAGGACACCATAAATTTCAGAGGCTCTGACAGATTGATAAATTACTTGGCTAGTGGACCTTAACCAGTCGGCCAAACAACTAGCCATCTATCACTCAGGAATATGACATAACAACAATCTTTGTGGTTTAGAACTTGATGAACTAAGCCACAATGTGACTGTGCGGCATGCAGTGTATCAAAATAGTGGTTGACCTTATTTCGTAGCTAATATAAACACAAAGTGTAATTTTGTAAGCAAGCTAGTACTGGTGGCTCAGTGTAAATATACACTGTAGCAGATGCTGTCTGGAGATTTTGTAGCTTGACCACAAAATTACAGAGATTAAATGTCAAAATAGAGAGAAGACAACTTCTCCTGCTTCAGTTTTGGCTAAGAACAAAGCCTATCTCAAATTTCTCCACTTACTGCACCTAACTCAAAATGACACATGTAGTGTAATGTGGTGTAGTGTAATGCAGTGCAGTGTAGTAGGTGTGATGGTGCAGTTTGGTGTAGTGTACAGCGCGGTGTAGTGTAGTAGGTGCGGTGTGGCACAGTGTGTTGCAGTGTGGTGCAGTTCGGTGCAGTGCACAGTGTGGTGGAAAGTGTAGTGAAAGATGCCGATGAGTTTTGAATGTATATACCCTAAAAGCAGAATTTGATAGTGACAGAAATTATTATTTGTCACATTCGCCTTTAGTTAAAACTCTAGTTAAAACAGTAGTATCTGCTTTTAGAGTATTTCGCCATCAAACTATTGCTAACTATATAATGTCATGTTCAAGTACACTGTGTATGTACATGGACATGTATATAAATGTACTATAATATTATAATACTTTGCTCACACCTGTAGTTTGCCAGGGGACCAAGAGTGGTCTATCAGTCCTCCAATTACATGCACGAAATTAAAATTCAAGACTAGCACTGTTGCACTTGTAATTATTACGCTGACTCGTATACACTAATCTTATTAGTACAGCCCTAAGCTGGCTGCTCTGGCTATCAGTTCCTGTAGGGACTTTGGCTAAATGATTCCTACTTAGAAGGTACCATGTAGATTGATATATTAAGTATTTAGAAGTGCATTTATTGAGCTTTCAGGAACAATTGATTTACAAGGCAAAACATTCCAGCTTTTACATAAACCTTGCTTCTAGGATAAATCAAAGATGCCCTTTGTGTAAAAAATGTTGGCATGTAGTGAGTGGTCAGCGATGTTGGTCAACCGAGCATATGTGGGGCTTTGTTTGAACTTATGACCACCGAAGCAACCCACATTAAGCAACCCACATCAAATTCCTAACAAGCCAAAATGAAATTGCAAAAAGACAGGACAAAACCTCATCAATCAATAACTACATGTACTGTCATAAAGGCAAGACACTGGTAAATAACTAGAGTTAGGAGTTCAGCATTAGAAATACAGTATATCATTATATGAGTTGAATGGATAGCACATCAGTGATGTCATCACAACATTAATAATATACAAAGTTTACTAACTCGTCTCTTGGCCTAGCACTATAATTCACATGCAAGTTATGCACAAGGATTATCTATATACTTACTATTACTAATAGAATATACATGTATAGGCAATGTCATGAAATACATGACTAAAACAAGTTACTAAAATAGGGTAAATTACTGTAACCTCACAACTGCCCAGCCGGCTGACCACTGCTAAAGTTTACACAGGAGGTAATAAGAACACCAAAGAAGCTCTACTGTATGTTACCATCAAACTATTTCTACATGTAGCTATAGATTATCGTGTTATGTATACAGTCTATACACTGTGTTTATAACTAAACTACAAAATATCACTGCAGCGGTGCCAGAAAAACACCGAACAGCGGAATAAAAGTTACCAAGCAGCGGATGAATCTCACAGAATAGAATTTTTTGTATATCTTACTTATAGCATGATATTCTGCATTATACATACATGTATGTATAACCTTTATTTTACTGGTATCAACTCATAAGATCTCTTCAGTTGGATCTCTTTATTTATGATTGCGACTGTAATTTTATGCTTATAATTACATTACAAGTTGAATTGCTAGACTGCTTGATTCTCTGTGTGTAAATATATGAGAAAATATATACATGTACTACATGTATATATAAATGTGTGTGTGTATTGTAGTATCACTGCTCATGCAATTGATATACTTATATTAACTTGTTTGCTATCCCGTACCCACTTGGCTGTGTTCTAGTGTCTAGCCAAAATGTACCAACTACCTTCATTGTTGAACTGGCTGAAGTGTACTGAAATGGAGCTGCAAGTTTCTGGTGCAATGTGCAATTTTATAATTCCCTCCCAAGATTTTGTCAGCCACCATACTTGGCCATATGCTAATTCTAATTCTCTTATTAGAGTTATGTCTAATATTGTACAATTCAATTCTTGGTTTCCATCATGTGACACAGGTACTTATTTGGTGATGTCAAATAAAAACTGTATATAATGTGACTGTCATAGGAAAATATTAATTACAAAATTTAACACATGCAATCCATCAGCAACCATGAGGTAATATGAACCATAAATTGGAATAAAGCATCATCACAAAATGTAACACATTTGCAGGAATAGTCAGTCATTTTACTGTGAAGCAGATTTTTCATCAGCAAGACGGGCATCAAACTGCTTTTGATACCTAGCAAATGATTCAGCCACTATCAAGGGAAAGGCCAAGCTTGCATCAGCATACAGCTACAAAACATATTTCACATATGATACTACAGAGTATAAACAAACACATTTCAATACTGCATGTACTACTGTAATACATGGACAACTGTTGCAACAGGGTCATTTATTTATCTGTCGCTAAACTGTATGAATATTACAAGTGGGATCTTCAAATACAAAAGCAGATCACTGTCTTTATACATGTACACTAAATAGATACCTTGACTGGTGTTGCATCCATCTTAATCTTCCCCCAAGAAACAGCCTCATCTGGCCTGGCACCAGCATCACTGCCATCAAACTCTTGTCCAGTGTTCACATTCACAGAGAAATCTGCTCCATTTCTCTAAACATAAAAAGACTGGGTTATATTTGTGCAGTAGCAGCAGTAAACTATATAAATGCATGTGGAATAATATTGTATATCTAGCTATGAATGTGGAGCTAAGGCTATTACCATGAGGTTAGCGTTAGATATATGATGCTTGACTAGACCACCTCCAAGGATAATCATACCACTATTCAGGGAAGTCACGGCTTGGTTGTTCATCCTTCTTATGTCTACAACACCAACATACATGGCTTGTATATACTTAGAGAGTGAAGTTTAGTATTACAATTGCTACTGCTATTACATTGTAGACTAGGTGTACCCACCCTCTACAATATCAACAATGAGACCAGGATTCCTATAGGAGTGAAGGTATAGCATGTCCCCAATAGATCCGTCCGTTAGAGCAGGGCTAAACACCGGAATATTGTTCTAGAAGTATAAAATTAAAACATTAAAAGAATATTTAGTTGAATTCATTATTCTACTATTGACCATCTCTTGTGTAGCTGAGCCTTTGCAATCATGTAAATTTAATTCTATCACATTTCTGTTTAATGTTATTTTGTTTCTCAGTTCTTCAGCACTCTAACCATGCACTACATTGTATGTACATATTAGTACCTGTACATCTAGAGTTTATACTGTTTATACTGTATATGCACATTATATGCATGCTCTCCACTCACCTTGTAACACCAATAATATATACTCTTCTCGTCATTTATTTCTTTTCCTAGTCTGTGAATAACTTTAGAAGGCGTCCAATTTATACCCTGCAAGAACGTTAAACACCAATAATATGAAATTTGGAGAACGAGAAAGAAATTTGAATATAAATAAAAATAATGATACATTGAAGCTTGATTGATCTAGTAGAATTGATCTAAGAGTAAGGACCAGTCTGACATTGCTGACAACTCTTCTCACTCTATTTCAAACGCATGTAGAAAACTAACATTTACTAACAGTTATTTTACTATAATGAATATGCGTGTAAATTGTAAACACCTGCACAAAGTGAAATTGGTAAACTAACAAACCTGTGTTTTCTGTTCCTCTAGCATCTGGTCAAGTATTGGCATGATCCAGTCTTCAAACTTACAGTAGTTATCATTTGGAACCAGCATATTTCCTGTAAATCAGACATGTGACAAACACCTCAATCAGCAGCTAGTCACAGATAGGGATGATAGAGTACTATATTAAAATAGATGAACTGTATGACAACTCCTAGTGGTCAGCTGAAGTCTGATTTTCTGTTGCTTTGGTTGAGATTTGTACAAAATAGTTTGCTAACTCACCTATACGGTTGACTCTCTTCAGCCAAAGATCCTTGCCCCTCAGGTCAAATGCACCCATGTAGGTATTACCAAGGCATTTGATAAAATCTTCTTCTACCCCACCAGCTGTTACAACCATACAGTCTATCTAGAAGACAAGACTGTAAATGTGACCATTGTTAAAACTGTACAAGCAGAGAGAAATATACATCTTTGTCTTTACGATTTGTTCTGAGCGCTATGCCATATACACTCTTATCACACATCACACTTACCATGTTGTGCTCAGCCAGATATCTGATTGTCTCCCTAACACCACAAGAAACCAGATTGCTGGTCAATCCTAAGAATATTGTACAATTAGACAGCCTTCGATTTGTATGACTATTGAAATCCGTAATGGCCTCCACTGGTTTTTCCAACTTCTTTTCAATCTACAAAATGAACAAGCAGCAATATTTAGCCACTATACTATTAAATAGATTTTGTTGCCCCAAATGTTATGTACATTCTATATAATATAATATAGATTACCATTTTCTTGATTTCTTCAACTGCTAGACCAAAGTTGGTAGCTGAGAATCCACTTGTGGTGTAGCTAGACAGCAAAGCATGGTAATCAATTCCCTTGTTGAAGTCATAACCCTCTACTATCTATAAACGCACAAGTAATACAACATTCCAATTACATAAGGTGTGCGCTGACATAAGGCATTGTATAGTAGGCTCAACATAGTAATAACAGTGTACAATTCTGCAACTTTGATGCAACAAACTATGCTTTCGATTCTTGTACAAAAGTTTGACAAACATATTAATTCGATTAGGCGCAATATTGCACAATTTGATATAGCCTTAGATCTTTGTTTGTGTCTTCTCCATTATGAGTTTCACTAAGGAACCCTGGCTATGGCCAAAAAACACAAAGTTGCGCCTGCCTCACTAATTGTCAACAGCTAATGAACTATAAATTTGAACACTAAATGTAAAATGACCTGAGCCTTGTCGGTGTCAAAATCACTTTTCCCAAGGACGACATCTACAGCCATGGAAGGAATTTCCAAATCTGCAGTAGAAGTTTTCATAGCCATCTCTTCTCAAAAATGACTTTCCTAAAACACACTTATTTTGTATCCGGTCTAGGACGAGCAAGACCTTAGGTTGGTTATATATAATTATAAAAGTTGGCTTGGTAGCAAAATAATGTAAACAATGAGTACATGTAAACTATTTTCATCTATCTGTTTCATGTGAGCAAGTGATAAGTAAGAGGTCTAGGTAACATAACTCTATGTACATGTAATAACAGTACTCACCGTAATAATATTAGAGAAGATATGGGGATGTTTCACTTTGCCTCCAGTACTTATATAGCTAGCTGGCTCTATGGATTGGTCAATCCCTAATCACTTTGAGGGTCAAGTGCCTGGGCACTAATGGTGCACATGGTTATTAATGCTACTATGTTGTAGATATAATTTATACAGTAGTTATTAACCCTGTAATAGTAGTACTAATTTTAATTACCTTTATTGTTGGCTCTGTTGTAGACCTCTAGACACGTCTGCCTTCGGTGATAGCTTGCATAAGAATGCCTTCTACTTCTGAAAGCCCAAAGGTTGCCAACTCAGCAGTGGGAGGGGTCTATTGTACCAGCATATACTTCTGGCCAAACAGCATCTAAGAATATAATGCTACACCATATAAGGAGCATGTAACTACCTTATAACCAATAGTGAGTTAGAGTCTCATTCTCTGTCATATCTATAATATGCCAACTGGCTATCCGTATAAGGGAAATGAGGTCAACAGTTACTGTACCATGTACCATGCACCATGTACCATGCACCATGTACTATGTACTATGTACCATGTACCGTGCACCGTGTACCGTGCACCGTGCACCGTGCACCGTGCACCGTGCACCATGCACCGTGCACCATGCACCAGGCCTATAATTTTATAATCCTATCTCTCACAAATGAGAATAAATAATTGTGGTGAGTTGAACATCAATATATATGTATGTTACTGCATGTACTGGTAGCAAGATAAGTTACTAGTTAATTACATGCTAGTATGCTAACATGGACAATACAATAACCATTATAATACATGATTAGGATACTCTACTCTTGTTGGATTAAAAGTAGGTCACCTATGCTGTGGCGATATAACAATATGTGTCAATATAATATATAACATGGTCAAGTGTTTCCAATACCTTGTGCTCTTAAATTCTTACGATACTCATTATGCGTTAATACAACATGCCCTCCTTCTTGAAAGTTGCGCTCTAGATTATGTACAAGCAAGGAGTAGATACAAGCAAATCCTATAACAAGTGATTCAATATTTATCACCTACTGTACAGTCCTACAGTGTATAATTAGTATCAGTGCCACAATGACATGAATGTGGCACTGAATGAATGGCTCTTGGTCAGTGGCGAATCCAGGAATGGAGTAAGGGTGGTGCAAAATAGATAGCTGGGGCTTTTCTTAAGGTAAAACTTCAATTTTCATGTGTGGCATGCTTCGTGCCCAGTCATGCTGCATCGCAGCGTCCCTTCCAGCTGGAGGTTTGGGGGCACTGTAAGCCCCCCAAAGTGGCCCGGGGCAGCACCCTAGCAGCTAAGAAAAATCCTGGTACCTGTGGGTCCAGGAGGGCCTAAGAGCCAGTTCAGTTCATTCAGTTAAATGAGTTTGTGGCAAGTTGAGTTAGCTTGAATAGTTGTAACTAGCCTATAATTGTTGTTTTGGTTTAAAGCAAAACATAAATGATAATAAATAATATATTTATTCAATGAATAATATAATTACATAAGCAAAATGAATAAAAATATTTATCTTTTTATCTGTTTTATGGGCCGGCCTAGAAATAAATAAAATTGATAAAAGTTTTTTGTATGATTAAGATGTGACAAGTCAATGCAACTCATTAAACTCCGACCTATAAATGGCAAAAATGGTTGGAATATTTACATGAATCAAGAAAGATGATAACATATCACATGTTTTTGAACTCCCTATACATTATAAAAAAGATATTTTTGTGCTAGGTTGACACACACATTCGAATAATTAGCAAAAATAGTCAACCAAAAACAAATCAATAAAAAAAGTTTTTTTTACTGAAATTTCCAGTAGTGTACATGTAAATGCACCACTTGCACCACCCCTGGATCCGCCCCTGTTGGTGCTGGACTGGATAGATTCTTGAAATAGAATATTTTTTACATATTTACATGACATGTTTCTACTCTTTAATACAACATGATTCAACACATTCAGCCCATAGAATTATCTAACTCTATTGCTCAGCCTACCATGCATTTTTTCCATGTGCCAAGATAAGATAACTTCGCAAACGTATATTGGTACGGTGTTGTCTTTTCTTGACTAAGAAAGTTTTCCCACTGGTTATATTTTCGTTGAGAATTACTGGTAACAGGTAATAAATTACCGAGATAAATATTTTACCTATAAATAATGTTTGTTGACAGTTTTGAGAAGCGGGAAAAACAAAATTTTAACCTCTGGAAAGCATAATCAAAGCAAAGTTCCTACACACAATGATAATATACATATATGTATATTATCATTACATATAATATGTATATTGTCATTGCTACACATACATGTATATAAACTTTAGTCAAAGAGGGTAAAAGTTTTACTCTCTTTGGCATAATCGCAGTAATAATTACAATCGGTAATGCTAATGCTAATGAAATCGACCATCAAAACTGTCCTGTTTTGGATCTGCATACTAGAACCTACACTATTTGCCATTGTAGCACCTAAAAATGACTATAGATCAGAAAACAAACTAGAAATAAAAGTAAAAGTAAACTGGTATAGTGCGATAATTATTATTACATATTATCAATTTTAATTTTTAATTGTATAATTATCAGAGTTGGGTCCAAGTCATAGATTTGACTTGACTTGCCAAGTCAAGTCACAAGTCGACTTGACTTGGACTTGCCAACCTGCTGACTTGACTTGACTTTGACTTGCGCATCAATGTGACTTGACTTGATTTGACTTGGACACATGAATGACTTGTGATTTCGACTTGACTTTGACTTGCACATCAATGTGACTTGACTTGACTTGACTTGGACACATGAATGACTTGTGATTTTGACTTGGGTTCTGCCAAGTCAATCTGGCAAATAAAAATTTTGTACAGTGTTTAGCCAACATGGAAAAAAGGTCTCAATTGTCTACCTATTTATCATTTGTACTAGGTCAGTGCTACTAGCAGCACTCAGAGTATATCAAGGTTAGCTATGAGGATACACAATTCAGGCAATATCTAGGCTGTGTGTACGTGAGACTACACAACGACAATGCATAGTCACAAGTACACACAGTGCAAGTAGTGTAAGTGTAGCCTAGGTGTGGTGTCAGTAGTGAATACAATGCACAGTGCAATAATTACTGGAGTTAAATTGCAGGACTGGCCAGTGGACACTCTGTGCTGTACCATGTGCTGTTTACATTCTATGTAACACTGCATCACCATTACAATATACAGTATACAATACTATATGACCAGTCTCAACCGTAGTGCCAATAATACTACTTATATAGACTAGTTTTTTACCATGATTGCATAACATACATGTACATGCCCTGCTACACCTTGGCATAGGTTTTTCATGGATTGGAATGCCTACTAAACGTAAAATATGATGTTTTGGAAAATGTAAAATTTTTTGAAGTTGTCTTCCACTTGACTTGCATTTCGACTTGACTTGACTTTGACTTGACTTGACTTGTAACTTGCATGACAGCTGACTTGACTTGACTTGACTTGAGGCATCACTGACTTGACTTCGACTTGACTTGCCTTCAAAATTTTCGAAGTTACTTGACTTGACTTGACTTGAGGCAGCACTGACTTGACTTCGACTTGACTTGCCTCCAAAATTTTAGAAATGACTTGACTTGTTGACTTGCAAGTCGACTTGGACCCAACTCTGATAATTATTATTGAAAACTAAAATAGTATAGATTTACCATTTTTACTCGGAGCTTTGTATTAATCAGTCAGTCTATTAATTATCATTATGGTCATATAGTCATAGTGATATACCATATAATGATATAGGGGCCTATTATATTTCACAATGACATGGAGTCTTTGCCGTGTTTGTGGTCGAGTCTATTGGCTGTAGAGCGCAACAATAATGATGATATGATAATGATGAATATTGATCACTGGACTGGATTGGATGGAGACCAGTCTACTTAGTCTTATGCATTGATGGGTTCATGAAATGGAATATATTTTACATTGTTTCATAATCTTGGGAACCAGCACCATGAACAGCTATTCTTCCAAGTTTGACTCTCTATTAGCTAAACTTAAAATCTCCGAAGATGTTAAGCCTGATGGACAAACAGATAAGGGATGGATGTGGAAAGATCCAGATTGTGCCATTCTTTTAGATTATCTGATAGAGAATATATCAGAGAGCAATGTAATTAATCCAGCAGAACGTTTACAGTAAGTATGCTAATAAAGAAGCTACTAACATAGACATGCTTCAACTTTCACTACTAGATTAAATATATATTAGTAGGTATTGATCGAGCACACAGTAAGCAGTATTACCATAAACTTTGACTGCATATTAAGCCTTACAATAAACAGTATTTCCAAAAGTTTATTGTTATACTTCCTACTGTAGATATGAACAGCTCTCTCAGCAAGGCCATGTGGTGTCTGGTAGAAATCTGACTGATGCACTGCAAGCTGCTTCTGGCTTAGAGAGTCTGAGTAAAGATTCACTAGAGGCCAAGATTAGTTCACTTTCTAAACTTTCAGATTCTCTGAATGTAAAGAAGGCACGTTTAAAACAGATGTCCTCAGATCTGAAGTAAGTTGTGAGTCCATATTATTATCAATATGTTGCATGTATAGGCTACTTGTACTGCACCATGCAATATAACACACAATGCGGGTATAACCTTAAGCATATTCGTGAAATGTATATGGCCATGTGTTTTATATGTTGGTGTTAATAAGTGTTAGTTCTTTGACATGTAGCATACTGTTTCATTTATTTGGCCTATAACTGTGATGGCCTATTGTGTCATACATTTGGCCTACAACTGTGATTGCCTACTTGTTCATTCATTAGGCCTACAACTGTGATTACCTACTACATTTTAGATATTAGGCCACAAATATGATGATCTACTGTTTTATTCATTCATAACAACTGTAATCAGATTTGTATCTATTTTATGCTTAAACTATATTGTAGGCGAAAAACCTACAATTCGGAGATTCAAATAGATAAAATGAAGCAGTTAAGTTCTTCGGCCCATCAAGAGTTGAGAGAACAACTGCTTAATTGTGAAAATGAGCACCTTAAGGTACCTGTTAATGTCACATCACGTGTCATCTTATGTCGTATCTACACCGTAAGTTGTGACAGGTTGCCTGCAGATCTAGAGTTTAGCTATATATTATGGGGACGTTGATTTCAGAGCAGAAGTTTGTATCTCGAGCATTACGTATATGTAGGTATGGCATAATGCTATTGGTGCACAGCCACTATACTCTAATTCTTATTCTTGAATTATCTCCCTTGTACAGTTTCAGCAACTACTGAAAGAATTAAGAGAAGTCATTCACAGACTGCATTTCATGTATACTGGCTCTGATATGACCTTCTCTAAACTACTGTGTCAGACTGACCTAGATAATGTACATGAGGGTGAACAGTCGTACACAGCTGCCCTTGCAGAGTTTACCGACAAACGATTCTTTGAGGTGAAAATACATTTTATGTTAGCTACGTTTTGTTTCAATTTATTGCGTTTTTTAGATAATCGTGATGTAGTGATGCTAGAAGTAGCAAAATTCATTCCCAATTATAGCCTTGTGGAAAGACATTTATATTTTCGATCTTAACTGAGTGATTCAGTAGTAATATTAGTCTAAGTTTAAAAGATAGCTAGTTGGAATGAAACAGTGATGGTGGTTTGATTGTTACATGGTGCTTCAGATGATTCCGCTTGCCCCAAATTTATTTCTTCTCTCGCCCCAACCCTACCAGATCCCAAATATATCAACTTACATGTATGTGGTGGACCTATGAATATATTACATAAATATGTAGCTGTTGTTCAGAGTAGCTTTCTGCTTGTATTGCATCAGATGAAGATAATGTGATAAATTACTCGTATATGCAGGGAGTATCTGATATGGCTGGTGATCATGATGAGTCGTACTATAGATTGGTTGATATCTCAGATCCACAGCTGTTGTCTCTCCACCAGGACTGCGATGAGCATCTGTTAGAAAGCTGCGAGGAGATGAAGAGATTGCAGCAAATGTTAGTATATATGCATGTGCGTGCGTGCGTGCGTGCGTACAGTGCAAATTTATAAGTCACGTACGTTGTAAAAATGCAGATATAAATGTGCAAATCCACAATCAGTCATACAATGTATAATCGTGCTTTCTGTACATTTATCTTATACAGAGTGTCGATAGTGGCATTGGTATAGTTGAACGAGTATTCTTTCGAACAAAAATGGTAATAGAATAGAAGCTTGAGGCTGTACTTATAATACATGCTATAACTATGATGCACCTTCACTCGCATCAACAATTTCACTGCCATTATCTCTGTTTCACTGTTTCCACACATATTTAGTTATTACAACATGGTGGATATGACTGTGCGTGTGAATTCATCTGTCTGGGTGTAATGTAGGCATTCGATGAGCCTACGACAGAACGTAGACGCTCGTGTTAACCACGCCAAATGTGAAGCTGCCTGCCAGGTTCTGGAAGATTCCAGTAAAGAAATGGAGCAGTTATGTAGACTCAGCACTGAACAACTCAAGTATGTGTGTGTTAACGTTCTATTACCAGTGTATATAACTATGGGATAGGATTAGCCTGGTGTGTGGGTGATTCTCCTGCATTTATTTGGAGGAACAAGTATACTGTGTTATGAAGCACAGAGAACTGCATTATATTGATTTAGTAAGTGTGAACACATTTGCACACATGGTATGTGATTATCTACTCTCCTTATATTTATCTGTACAATGTTGGTGTGCTGTATATACATTTAAATGTATTTTTATTCTGAGATTAGCTACAAGTTACAGTGAAGTATGTGAAAATATCTCATTGTTTATGTTGTCTTGTCTGATGGCTGGCCACTGGACTACTCTTCATGTCTCTGCTTATCCTCTTCCCCCTTCTCTATAACATATCATTATTGAATTTATAATACTATGGGTTAAAGGTAAAGCTTATGTATAATACACACTAAAGGATCACTTTCAACTTGGCCCCTTCCTGGATCGACTCCCTTCTGAAAGATGAATCTTTTTAGATACTAAACAATAAGAATGTAGTCACTTACTTAACTCCCTTTACACAGTATCTTCCATTGGTTCTCAAATGTACACAACACAGCAATCCTTCCTCACAGTCCAGGCTAGAGATGCACCTCTCTGTGTTAATAGCGAAGATGTGTGGACAGACTTCTCCTGTAATATACAGAAATACTACACTTGCTATATAATGTACACATTGTCCATGGAAACTACTCCTGCAGCTATAATCTGTTTGGAGGCTACAAGTGGAATACAATTACATTTTATACATACATGTATGTATCTACCTGTGTTTTTATACCTAGTAGCCCTGCTGGCATATGTTTATGTGCTTGTGATATATTAGATATATCATCTTTGAAATAGTTAAATATTTCATTGTAATTAATTGAACACAAGTGGAATAAAATGACATGTGCGAAAAGAAGTGTCTTCTTACCTTGTGCTGTAACCAGATGTGCGACGGCTACCAAACCCAATACTATAATACACAATACCTTCATGATGGTTAGTATGTGTTGTGAGTGTGCTGTAGTTAGAGAACTGACTGGTGAAGTAGTGCTCTGTGGTAGGCTCTTTATATACACTTAGCAGGGTTACTCTTTATATACACTTAGCAGGGTTACTCTTGCAATATGCACCAATGCAGCTCTTTTTGTTTCCTTTTTAGTTCCTCCACAACCTGCTTCTGTGCCATTACTGTGATTCATGGAGTACTTCCCTCACCTCATCCTTATCATTATCTAGTGTACATCACCAAGTCACTAAATACATTGTCCAGTGCCATAGTACATACAATATTAATGTAATGGTTTCATTTCCATGCCATGGATCCCATATTTATGTGCACAGGAGCACTCTACCTTTACCTAATAGAAAATCTGTAATAGTTGTTCTGTTTCCAAGTTGAGAAAAATTTTAGCTAAACGGTTTTTGCTTTGTCCATTTTATAAATTGTAAGGAGTTACATGTATGTTATTGCTACAGAAATCACTTAGAAAGAGTGAAAGGCAAGCTGGCGATCTACAGCAGAGAGTTGAGTTCAGTGGAGGACATTGACTTGAAAGCAGCAATAGAACAGACTAACCTTCTAAAGGAGACATATATCCTTTCCGGAGACTATAATCTCAAGCTAGCGCGGCAGCAGTACTTCCTCGACTGCCAGCAGCAGGTTTGTTCCTCTGTACACTGTATAGACCAACCTGTGTATATTTCCAGTAGACATGTATTTATATTGATTCATCCAGGATGGTTCTAAGTGGAGCAATTCACAATTATTTAACATGTGTAACAATGCAAATGTTTTGTAATAATTACAAAGGGAACAGTGCAGGGGCACTTTGCTCTGAGTTACCTGACTACTGCACCAGCAGGAAGTGTTTCCTTGTGTTCATCATATTGTCACTGCAGTAAGCACAAACTGAACTTGCTATTGCAGACTATACTGCTTTAGAAACAGTGAATATACATATCCTACATACATGTATGTGCCATGATTGTGTTGTGTATCTGAACCCATATTTGGTCAAGTTTACTAACCATTTATATATGTGGTGCCATTAGGCTGCTTTCATTGGAGATGCGTGATTAGTCTTGGTGAATTTTTGTCTAACTCAGATCACTAGGTTTATGTAGGTATACTTGTGCATTGTTCAGCTTACTCTTGTAGCTGTGGAATCTTCAAGGTATAACTTCTTCATGTCTGTATATTCACTGTTGAGTGTAGATATTGTATTGATAGATTCCATTATTCCAATATTAGGAATTGTCTCCTCTTTCCACAGGTCATTTCTAAACTGGTGGACCAGAGAGCTAGAAATGAGATTTTAACTTTAATGTTGGAGATAGAAATGGAAGAGGTGCAGAACGTTCGACACATTCTAGCTTCTATAGCTGCTTATCTGCAGCAATTGGTGTCTTCTGGCAAGCATAGGCTGGTAAGTGTTACTATCTGGTACATGAGCCATCTACTTGAATTTATAATACATGTAGTTTACTAAAAATGTTTTATTTCTTTGTCCCCATGTTCAGATGCACAATATGGTCGCCTCTAGACAATAGGAATACATGAATTGGCAATGTTCCAATGTACATGTACCTCTTCACAATCATGTTATTTCTGCATCTCTGTTGATTATAGTAAGAAGTTGTCCTCTCCCAATTGGAACCACTTGAGAGAAGACAACTTGTTATTATGATCCACATTTAATGCTCAGGAATTGTACTCTAGATTGAGATACTCAAATTGATTATTTTCGCTCTCAGGCATTTTTATGAGTTTTTTTAGTGATAAGTAATCTCTTCATATACATATTATACATACATTATATAAATCTAAACCCGTGGGTTGGGAAAGCAATAGCTATATATTTATTGTTATTGCATACATTTATATTCACATTCTAGGCCATGAACATTATCTCAAACTACATGGTTGTAGGCTTACAGCATTATTATTGCAGACGTATTCTGTTATATATACCATGTTATAAGTATATAATATGCTGGTGACAGCCTGTATAGCTGCTATATACTCACCTAGTTCTGGAACTCAGGCTAATCCAGTATATGGCTGTGTCTATTCTCCCAGGCTACGCTGGAGGATGCCGAGATAATGAGCTCTAAGTACAGTAGGACTAACATAGACTCAAAGGATGTTCTACTCAATACAGTGGATAAGTTAACAGGTACACAGTTGACCTACATGTGTATATGTATGCTCCATCAATAAGCACATACATGTATTTATAAGTTATGATTTATCAGATTGGGGTCACAGTTGGTGCCAAGACTTCATTCAAGTTCCCCTCCCCAATCTACATGCTGTACGAGAGTCCCTTTCACTTGAATTGTGAATAACTACGATATATTCAATATAAAAAAGTGTGTGTATATATTATTTACATGAATACTGACTGCACATGTGCATATATATGGTTGTTATGTACATATTATTACATAATACATTTGAATTGTATAATGTGTTCTTTTTCCTTAGTAATATAGCATTAGTATAAATAGTATTCACTGCTCTTCACCAAATTCAATTCGAGCATGTGTGAACCAAGCTAAGAAACAATATAAAAATATGCAGATTTGGGGCTGATATTTCCTGTCATGTGTTCTATCTAGCTCTAGCATGTTACATGTAACACATGCATGCACTATTAGATCATCCATCATCCTGCCAGCTAGTCTGCTGGTATACCACCGCTTTAACACATACTGTATGAACACAAAGTGTTACTGAATGCATCACTGCCCTTATTAATAGATTGAATGTCTTACAACAACACCCTGTTTTTCCTTGAGCTGAAACTTGTGCTGAGCTGTGAGGAGAAGGGCTCAGCTTCTAGTGGCAGTAAACTATATGTAGGTGCCCCATCATCCTACTACTGTTCTCCACCATCCATTCAGTAGAATTACAGATATACTATGTTATACAGAGGTTGATCTGAGTTGGGTTCTTTCTAAATTCCCAGTCACTTTTTCATGTGTCTATACTACATGTATGTCATGTCTGAACCTACTGCTGTAGATGAGAAAGGAGACAGAGAGAGAGTTGGTAAAGTGTTCACAACATTCAAGGAGGTCGTAGAGAATGCTAGTAAACTAATCAGTCTTCATCAGGAGAGGACAACTACCGATACGCTAGTAGAACATCAAATTACTCACATGTATGTAGAGATATGTGTATTTACTTGCTGTATTACACTGACCATAGCTATAGGCACTGGTAAGCTATTGGTTATAATGTGAAGTTATCCTCTCTTCTTCATATTATAGCTGATGAGTCTCCATACTGTATGCAATGTGCTGTGAATAAGCAAGGAGAACATGTGATGACTGTATAACCTGATGCATTCATATTTCAAACATTCTATCGACTGTACATGTGTATGTTTATTGGTGTATTTCATAGGAAGAAAGTTAGTGAAGACTGTCTTGCAGAGCTCATGCTGACAGCTGATGATAATAACTCTCTGCTCCCTGTAGAGGTCAATAGAAAAACGAGTGAACTGACGGTACAACTGAAACTGATGGAATCGAACATAAGGGCCGTCATGTCCATCATTAGTCAGAAGAAGAAGGTGTGTATGTAGCTGTTATATTCACTGTGGTGTGGTATGGTGTAGTGTAGTGTGGTGTAGTGTAGTGTATAATAGTGTAGTATAGTGTAGCGTGGTGTGGTGTAGTGTAGTGTAGTGTAGTGTATAATAGTGTAGTATAGTGTAGTATGGTGTGGTGTGGTGTGGTGTAGTGTAGTGTATAATAGTGTAGTATAGTGTGGTGTGGTGTGGTATGGTGTGGTGTGGTATGGTGTGGTGTGGTATGGTGTGGTGTGGTATGGTGTGGTGTGGTGTAGTGTATAATAGTGTAGTATAGTGTAGCGTGGTGTGGTGTAGTGTAGTGTATAATAGTGTAGTATAGTGTAGTGTGGTGTGGTATGGTGTAGTGTAGTGTATAATAGTGTAGTATAGTGTGGTGTGGCATGGTGTAGTATAGTGTATAATAGTGTAGTACAGTGTAGCGTGGTGTGGTTAGCATTGGTAATACAAGACGTATGTTACATGTATATGTGATATAACGTAATAATCTAAGGTAAGGTACTGCAGATGAAACCTGGTAGTGCAGTGGAATGAAAAGTTTTTGCAGTCACAAAATACAATACAAAGTTCAACTACATTATGCAAATAGCATGTAACATCCTGCAGCATAGCTCAGCCATATACATACCTTGAAACCATGGTTACAATGCAATAACATTTGATGTAATGGTGAGGATAACTCTTAGACGCTGCGTAAAATATTGTATGAGGTTTCTACAGAAGGTAATTAATTTAATAATTATAACACCTAAGAAGTTATATATCATCATCAAACTATTTCTAGTTATAGATTAATTATCATGTCATGTATCCAGTCTATTAACTAACAAGGTAGTGTGGTCACACTGTTATACAGAGCGTTTCTCTGGGTTACTGTCTAGTTGATTGTCTGGAGAGTTCCAGAGTCTGGTAACTCCTCCACAGGTTGAGTGGAATATTTTATGTGTCTGTCAATTATCTTGCCCTCCCCTCCTCCCCCCCCCCCCCCACATAATCAATGAACTTCTCCCTTTGTATTTAGATGTAGATTCTAGTATATAATGTGACCTGTACCCCAACCTCTAGCTCTTACTAATACTGTGATTTTATCACAAAGCAATGCAAAAATAAAAACAACTGAAAATTCTTCAGATATGAAAATGACTACATGACACAGTCATTATTGTGACATATTGTTTTGGCGAAGCTAGTGATTTTCTGCGAATCTAAAATAACATTACAGTGCAAACCAGTCCCTTACTTACACACCAGAATATCTGCTATGCACATGTTCCATGATGTCATCACTCAGTCCATTATAGTAAACAAACTGATTGGAATAGTGGGTCCTGTTTATTGTACAAGATATTCTAAGACAGGAAAACAGCATGTATTTAGTTTGTGACTGACCCTGGTCTGTTTCAACCTAAATAAGCAACAATAATGACTCCTTGAGAAAACATGTACCATGTAGTTGTATGGAATAATACCAGCCCAGGGTGGCTTATTTATAGTTGAATATCCATATTTTTGTTTAGACAGTCACCAAATAAATACATTTGTATTATGTTATGTGGTACGTAGAAAATAGTAAACTGATTTTATAATGGCACACCATGGTGAGAGTACACAACTTCTAAAGGAATATCATTTGACATAAAGTGTAATATCCAGTGATCTTGTGATACAATGTAGATTGTTATAGTGTATACAAATTGTAAATAGATGATCATAAAGTGACTCCATGCTTATTTTACATGTTGTAATTTATCCAATACAATTATATGTTAAATGGCTGGGGGGGGACTTCAAATAGATTTGATGAATGCTTCTTATCCAATGAGTACAAAAGGCACTTTTTGTTATCTAAGTTTTATCTATTAGATGTATTACATTCACCTAGTAGGGTTTGGCTATGGTCTACTAACTTTCTATGATCCAGACTTGTACAAATTATTCATAGAATTGTAACTAATAAATCTTGTAGCTAGAGCAAGGTTGACAGGTATCCATTATGTACATATTATCAGCTTAGTGGCATTGATGGGATGCCAAAGGGCCTAGTCACCTTGGTGTTCGCACAGAACTACATTATAGTATGCATATTTTAGACTAGAGAATATATACATGTACATACTGTTCATGTATATGTACAGTAGCAGTAGACAATGTCCCATGATACAAGTGTCTCACTGCTCCATCAAGATTGCAATACCGTAATGCAGTTTCATCGCCCACAGTATGGCAGTTCTATTATAATATAGGCCTACTAATAAGTAACTGTTTCAGTAGTAGTTGAAATTCTCCATCCAGCCTGTTTATAAACAATTAAATGTATAATTATCATTGGTTTATATGCACTGTCAACCACAGAACCTCTACACTCTATACACCTACTAATGTGTTTGATGCTGTAGCTATAGCTAATGTTTTATCTAAACTAGTCAAGTTGTCAGGACGTGACCTTTCTCATGATTGTCCCTTTATCACCAGCTCCGTTTTAGTGGTACAGTTATCTCTGTGTTAGCGGATAGAGTAAACAGTGAGCTAGTTGTTTGCTAATATACTGTCTAATAATATAGTATACTTGTACTAATACTTGTACATGTATGTTTTAGCTGTTGGCTGGGAGGTAACTGATATGTGGTATCACTTGGTGAGGTAGAAGATAGTGCCAGTCCTGCAGGAAAGTAGCATGGCTTAGGGATTGGTAGTAACATTTTACTAGTTCTTTCTAGATAATATAAATAGGTACATGTGCAGTATATTATGCTAACTAATAGTATAGAATGCTGTAATACTGGGTTTGTTAATTTTTTATAATATATTTTCCTGTACATTGTAATAAAATTGGAATAACTCTAGGTAATATAGCCTATATGTGATAATATATCAGATAAAACTAAAAGCAATATTAGTACAATAATTATCTGTACAAGATTGTAGCAAGAGAAGAAATTAGCAGGTAAATATTCCATAATAGTAACAATAATAATTCTTTTATAGTTACTGAAATGTACAAAATTGTATAATTATAGTCCCAGCATAAATAATGTCTAACAGTAATGGTGAGTGACAGTAGAATATAGTTTGGCTGGCATGGCATCAAATTAAAGCTCTGCCTCAACTCCTATTGGTCCTGCCTTTGGTATACAGATTGGAAGACAGTAAAGTTGGTAAATTTCTGTGGCGCAAGTTAAAAGTGTAGTAAGGTGATTAGACATTGAATGTCAGTTCAACAAATAATATTAGGCAGTCAACTAACTAACTAAATATAATTTATAATAGTTCTATTACAGGTAGATTGTACATTGACTGTGTACTAGGCCCTAGCATCCCCTCCTAGCACATTCCTCTCCTTGGCTCTATGCACCATCAAACTCTACATTTGTTTAAAGGATTCAAGTTTTACCCACTACAGATAAGAGCCAGGTGGTTGGTGATGGCTCAGGTATGTTCCACTTAGAATGACCATCTATAGTTCCTATCCAACCACCTGTAGTTCTTATCGTATCATAAATCATGTTCCTCGTAAGTCCTGGGTCTATGCAGCATTGGATCATCTTCACTTGCAGCTCTGAAGTCTAAGGGATCGGACTTTCCATTGCTGCTGGGTGATCGGCCACCAGAGCTGGTGTCATGGTCACTGCCTACTGGTGAAGCAGCTGGAGAATACCTTCTGGGCATGATGTGTCTGCAATTCAAACCAACCATGTATATTAGATTACAAATGATGTATCAAGTATAGTAATTATATTATAGCAAGTTAAATTCCAAGTGATTGCTCCATTCAGGTCAAATCACTTGAAACATTCAATTACATGTACGTATCTTGTATCTATTTGAAGTTAAATGGTAGTTTTATGAATATTTGAGACCTCATATTGATAATTCAACCAGCTGTATAAATGGGAGGATTTGTCAAATTGTATAAATATAATACTATTATGTTATATTACATTACAGAGGAATCTACTGTAGTTTGGGCTCAAAACCATGGTAAAAAATAATTTAATTATCATTAATTTGGTTGAAATGCTGTCCATTTGAGAGTGAGTATGTTACACAGGAATGCAAAGGTCAAACTGGCATAGCAGTATTTATAATCAATAAGGTGACAGCTGCATGATTACGATTACATGGCTGCTGTTTACTACCCAGGGTTCAGTTTGGAGACTCGTGATCGTTGAAGTTCAGCAGTAAATAATGCCATTTTACTGAATACATGGCAATTTCAAATGAAAAATAATACTGGTAGGAATTAATTTGAAAAAAATTGACAATACTAGCTACTAATTAAAAGTAAGGGCTGATGATAGAACAAGACATGATGTAGCGCATATCATTATATACCCTCTAATCACATATTCATCTGATGTCCACATATCTGATGCTGGTGAATTACTAATCAATCTTTGGTGCCAATGAAAGTCCTTTAAATAACCATTTGCCACCAGTGAATATTACCATATAACATGTCTGCTTCCAGATTTGCTGTATTTCCATGGTAACAGCTCTAGTCACCGCTTCCCGTACTTAACATTAACTGAATCATTTCTCATCACTACCCTACGACTAGGTACTTTTAGTTCACATGTACATCTACTAGGATTACCTGTATTTCTTCGTTTTCCATAGATAGACAGCGAACACGATTATCAAGACAATTAGGATGATAAGAAACACGGCAAGAACTATGGCTGCTACATCTCCTGAAGCTAGGCCATTCTGGGTTGTTATGCCCTCAGTTGTGGGAGCCATGGTGGTTGTTGGCTTCTTTATCATTTGAGGGTAGACAGTACAGTCAGTTTCATGCATCTCATTTTCCATCTCCATACTAACACAGATCTGAAAGTATGCAGTACATAAACATTTAATCTGTGCGATTATTTCTATTGGGTTTTATCCAAAATTTTTGATCTCTGCCATAATAGAATGTTTACACTACATGCCTGTGTATATGTTATACTCCACTTCATTACTCGTTGAAAGTAACTTTTCCTGAAAATGTACTAATGAGACATGGCACACTGGTGGCAAAGTCGGGTGGATAGCGATTTAACATTTTTAGTTTCCTATGACTTGTGACCAACCCACCTTATACAGCTGATCATCTAGCACTTTAGGGAGGGCTACTGGTTTTCTCCTGCTGATGACACTCTCATTGAACACTACAGCATTTGTAGCAATTTCCGTCTGACTCAGATACACCGATTTGATTGGTTTATTATTGGTGGTCTGTACGTTCCACGACCAGGTTACATTCATTTCACCCTCGGCTGGCTCGGCAAATTCAACATTTAAGCCAAAGCAATTGTTGGTAACTAATTTAGGGCAGTTGAGTGATACTACATTAACCATGTAGCTACCTCTTTGGGATGTAGGGAAATGGCAGTAATCTTCCAGAACTGGAGCAGCAACATTGGAATCTCTCACACCTCTGCCATTAATAGCTGCAGTGAATTCCAGTAACCAAAGCAAATCGCAGTCACAGAGCAACATGTTGTCTTCGAAATGAAATTGAACAAGTCGATCCAAGTTTGCGAATGAACAATTTTTTAGGGTAACGAGAGCATTTCCAGAGAGGCTCAATTTCTTCAGCATTTCTAGTCCGCTGAATGCCCCATCACCTATGTTTGTTAACAAATTGTATTCCAAAGACAAATCATCCAGAACTGACATGCCGGTGAATGCAGCAGACTCAATGTTGAGGAGAAGATTGCCATCCAGCGAGAGTTTGGTCAACCTCATCATCTTCTGGAAAACACCAGGAGAGAGAGTACGAATTAAGTTGTTGGCAATGCTAAGTTCTTGTAATGCATTCTCCTCCCAGTTTCTCAGAAACTCTAAACTTGATATGTCATTGTTATTCAAGTTTAGCAGTATCAGTTTCCCTAAATCTTTGAAAGTGTTCACATTAACATCGGCTATCCTGTTGTGATTGAGCAGAAGATGTGTTAGCTTGTCATTTAAACCAGCAAACGCTGCGCCAGCGAGAGCTGTTATTCTGTTATGTGCAAAGTTTAGTGTGAGAGTTGGAGAACTTTGAGAATTTGCTGCGTATGCTGTGAAACAATATTTTTGTATGTCTATGAGCTCATTATGCGACACATCAATGTTTGAAATACTCCGTAGAACGACTTTGCACAATGAACCAAGATATTGAAGCTTGTTTCCTCGGAGTGACAAAGTTTGGAAAGAAGGAAGTTCGATTAGTGAATCCAGGCCTTTTCCCAGATCGGTTAGCTTGTTGTTGGCCAGGTTGAGGGATTTGAGTGCTCGCATACCTTTGAACGCTTCCGAACCGATGGTAATGATCTTGTTGTTGGATACGTCGAGTGTCTCGACTCTAGTTGAATCAACAAAACATTCATCCTTTAGGTTACTGATGCCATTTGAAGCCAAAGAGAAGGTAATAACATCAGCAGTGTGAATGAAACAGGGAGAGGAAATCTTGTTACCACTAAGGTTGAGGTTGTTCAATCTAATGTAATCCTTTAATGCCATTAGAGGTATGGAACTGATTCTATTTCTACTCAGATCTAAGTGTGTGAGTCTAGTTTCGAGTCCAGCTAACGAATCTTTATTAAAACTTGATATCCTGTTGAAAGAGAAATCTAGAACATCGAAATGCTTCATAAACAAAAAGTAGTAATTGGGGATTGATTTAATTGTGTTGTGGGAGAAGTTTCCTGATGCATCGCCTTCTTGGAGGGTGTAGTTTTTCTTGCTAGGTAACGAACTGAGACCGGAGTACTGACAGTCTATCTCGTAGCGCTTTGCTTGAGGATAGTTACACTCGCACTTGGGTAAGGATATGAGGTCACAGCTGGGACGTACATATCCAATAGCAGTCAATACCAGAGTTGCCACCAATACTCTACACTGCCACATCTTTCTTAGTCGATCTTTTTGCAGTTCCTCTATGTCTTAGTTACCTAAAATATGAAGTAATAATGAGATACAGTGTAGCTCTATCATAATATCAAGTAGACCTAACGGTGTACTATCTCTCTATCTAAAAAGCAAAATCCTATGACTAATTTTGGGAAGAATATTTAAATTCTGTTTGATTGACTTAACTGGGTCAACGGATCAGGGCATACTCGATGATTTAATCAGGTAACCAGTTTAAAAACTCAGCCTGGACCCCAGGCTTACAAGTTAGATTTACAATCATGATACTATACATAAACAAACTAACGCTATACTGCTAGCCATATGACTGACTATGTATTATACTGGCTTCTATATTGTAGAACATTATACCAAGTCAGTCTGAAAGTTATCTGACTAAAATATCACAAATGTGGTCATTTGTTTTCCTCTAATCTTGCTGAAGGATTTCTAACATAGTCTAACAATTGACACTTGTGATCCATTTGAAGAGGGTCTTTTGTTCCACAGGAAAAAGTAAATGTTTGTGTTCTATTGAGAATCAGTTACAAAATAGCAAGCTTACAACCATGAAACAGTCTGATGATGATGAATGTGCATTTACTCATAGGCCTACCTGGTAATCTTCCTAATGGAATATGTATTTCATTTGTGTTAAATGTGAACATTAAAGTTAATGTTACTTTTTTATATTTTGTGATAATTATTATACACATTACATGATAGTAAGTGTGAGTACAGATGTACAAACTGAATTGACAATAAAGATGTAACACTTCAAGCATTCACCAAAATAGATAAATATTTGTATTTGTATAAATAATATTTGTGATTTAATCCAAATTTTAGTCTACAATCACGTAGCACATGACTGACATAGTGCGCTTTTGGCTCATGGACCTTCACCAGTCTACCAAATAACTAGCTATCTATCAGGATTGTCTGAGTTAATAGACTAACAATGATCTGTGTGGTTTAGAAATTAATGAAATAAGCCACAATGTGACTCCATGGCATGCAGCGCATTGAATGGTTGACCTTATTGCATAGTTGTAGACACTCAGCCTATTGTAGGCTAATACTTGGGGACTTAGTAGCTAGTAGTTTGGAGAATATGTAGTAGTATATTAGTGAATTAGTCTACGCTTTACACTAACAACTCAGTATTTGCAAGGAGTTGATCATTCCTACAACAAGCAGCATTCATGATATTTACAAGTCTCGTGTCCTTTGCAGTATTGTCACCCTGCATTCTTAGCACCAACAATAGATAATGTAGAGATAATAATAATCTCTAGAAAGAAACGTTCTGCTAATTCACATGAAATTATAGAATTACAGCGTGTTGAGTGAATGTTTAAATCAATAATTACATAATTGTATCTCTCAGAAACTCAACTACAATGTATATTATGCCAATTTCAGAGTTGTCTGCTCTGCACCATCACAAACCGCCATAACTGTAACTCACATGAAAGTAATGCTTACAGAATGAGATGAAATAATAATCAACCTAATATCAGCCTCAGTGACAAGCATAAACCGAGGTTTCAACACTAAAATTAGCCTATAGTAGGCCTACACTGTTTATACATGTAAGTGCAATTATTGATACATTTCTTTTTAGCTTGCAATGTGCACAATATATACATGTATATTATATTAGCTGTTTTAGCTGTTTGGGACTCTCATGTCTGCAAAGCTATACTGACACATACCATGGTGTCTAAACAAGTACCTGTTGTCAGATAACAAGTAAACTGTATTCACTTATAGCAGACTCAAAGAGATTATGGCAAGGGCTTGTTTGCACAATCTCTTCATAATGGTCTAACTTTACCAATAATATAACTATGAAGATAACTACAGCTAGTATGAGGTGTATGGCTGACTTTCATTACATACTCCAACAACTTGCAAGTTGTTATATGAATAAAATGTAAATAGTTAATTCTGTTCAGATGCCCATCAATACATGTACATATGTATATTAGTGACAGACAGAGAATCAGCAAACAGACAATAAGGTCTTGTATATGATACTTCAAATATCTCCTATAATAGTAAGTGCCATGCTTGCATCATCAGAACTATATTAATATTTAGTTACGGTTTTAATACCATAAACTGATCCAGTAAGGTAAGGTCTAACACCTACCATAAGTATATTATATTATAAGGTCTACTTTATGATATAATAATAATTACAATGTTTTCATGTCATAATGTTGAACTTAAAAGACACTGAAAGTTCTCACATAACTAATGTAGCTTTTGATCAATTTATTAACATTTATCAATTATAAAAGCCAGACCAATATTTGTGTTGCCTATACATTTTATAACATGGATACAATATAATTATTATGGAGACGTTTTATAATTTATAGCATAGATAGATTAGAGTCAATATTGAAAACTTTACAGACAGTTTAGTGTCATGTTTCACAGTCTAAAAAAGTAATCAATTTTTTGCTGCAACACCAACTAGGTTTGCTTCGTGCAGGTCTTACATGCAATCACTAGTTATAATATAAAACAAATATTAGACATACATTTATAATTATAGATAGGTCCTACGGTGCATAATAATTTTTCCTATCTTACCTCTGCTAGGTTTTCCAGCAGGTGATTCAAATTTGAAGATCTCCTCACTCAGCAATCATCGAGTCCAACTACTGCAAAAGTTATCATGCATAAAAGCTGCTTCTACCATTCCTTTCTACCTGCTCATATGTGGAATCCAATGAAAGAAATATGAATCATTTGAATACAACAGGTGCCCGTTTGACCCCGCCTCTTGCCACATATAAGCCCGCCCACCATCTAAAAGACGTTACAATTGCCCACGATCCTTATCCAAAACCCCAACGGGCCCAATGTAGTACTCTCCTAAAATGTATTTATATCTTCAGTTCCAGTTAAACCGGATGCAGTAAGCGAAAAGTCAAAACAAGGAGCAGCATGAAAATACTCAGCTTTCGACAACAAAATCTCGCAGCTGTTTAATAATTTTATTAATATAATATATATATTTATCGATTACTTATTAGTTTTATTCTGCTGAAACTAACGTTGAATGATTAAAGATAAATATCATTTTGGAAATTATACTGGTTTATAATGAGAGAATCGGATGATTCTTCGGAAATTGAGCCTCTAGTCCCAGGAGAACATGTCAGAGGAACCAACAACGCCTCAAATGCAATACAGCTTGAGCCCCAGCATTTTTTCAGGGACCTGAAAGGAATGGAAATTGTGGCTATCTTTGTGGTGGCTTTCGACACCAAACATGGTTTGCTTATTACATTTGCTTACTCTTAACAAGCAAAATAAAGTAAAAAATTCTAATAATTTAAATAGTGCTTAGCAATGATAAATAATAATGATAATGAAGTTTTTAAATCTTTTCTTGAGTCCTATACTAATCAATCCGTATGTAACATATTAACACGTTCAAATTCTTTGAGTCTTCCCACATCATTAGTAACTAACTAATACTAATATTTTCTATCGTAGCTTTATTTCTAAAACCATCACAGACCTCAGAGGTCTGGATGGGAAGAACGAATAGTAGTACGCAGATTAACAGAGGTCTGCATCTTGACTCCACCAGGAGGTTTTGCAGGACAATACAGATATATAATATATACAATATTATGACACTTGAGATGATAGGACTATTAAGTATTATGATTATGAATAGCCTATGATGTTGTAATTATGAATTAAGTGTAAGATTATAGGGTGATAATAACATACAACAATACTATAACCTCGTTCCACATGATGATTTAGGCCTATACTAGCTATTTTTATTTGTTTCCAGGAAATGTTGTTGAATGGGCAAAACCAGAGTTTATGAAGGATCAACTTAAAGGACTTGAATTTAAAGCCATGCCTAGTGGAGCTCACAATCTTGATAATGATACAGTGTATGTAAAGCATATTTGTTATATAATAGACTATTAATAGTAATAAATAGGGGTCTTCTTATAATGATGAGCCACTGCTGTTCAAGATTTGGTTAGTATGCAAAGCAAACCTGTCTCAGTGTTACCATGGTGCTAGTCAGTCTTTATTGCGCTATTCAATGTAATGTACTGAAGAAGACGTGTTTGTATATTACATGATATGCCCTTCGTAGTTACCTGTACGATGCCAACCTATATGGTGTATCCTGCTACTCTAAGATGTCTGTCCAGAACACAGAAGAACGAGGTGTGAGGATGAGGTCTGTTGGTGTGCTCACACATTCCTACCACTTGCTGCACGTGCACAAAAAGGAACTGGCTAAACTAGTCCGGTAACGTCACCTTACGATATAGTTAGGTTGCTATTTACATTAAACTGTCATGTCTATATATCGTCCCTCGTGCATTCTTTGTTCATTAGTAATCAAGAACAACTACATAATTTACTTCTATTATTATTTAGGCTAATGTACTGCACTTTACTGGTATATTCTTATGGCTTACTCAAGTCATGTTCTCTATGGTTTTTGTTCAATTAGTAAATATTTTGTTGTTTTCTCATATACAATAGGTATACCCTGGATCACCCTGGTGACTACTCACAACTAGAGGAATATTATCGTACCTGGACTGGTGACTTTCTAGTAACCAAGGCTACCTTTCTCTCCTCTCTCATAGTTAGTGTTGCTATACTGTTATATATATTCTAAAGCTTTGGTGGTGTTAGTGTATAGCCGCTGCTACATGAGAACCCTTGAGCCTTTGCAGACAGACCAGTTTTGTTGTCCGTTGGCCTGGGGTTAGGCATAGTGCCAACCCAGTAGTCACCCCAATAAATATCCAGCCAATAACTACAGTTTCTTTTTAGTAAACTCTATAAGTGGAGTCGTTATATCTGATATTAACCAATTACAACGGAGCTTCCAACACCGGGGACTGAAAAGACCAACATTTTGGTCTTTGCCTGTTCAACTATGTAACTGATATACGTGTGTTTAGCATGTGTGAGGATCGGTGTAATACCGCCTGAGGGCCAGTGTTTGAAGTGTATCTAATATGTTCAGTTTAGTCATAGTCTACCCATACGCCATCCTCTCTTGAGGTATATATTATAGGCTGGATCACCAATAGATACTACATGTGAGTACAATGCCTATCTCTCTACTGATAGTGGCATTGTACTGTGGGAGTATAGGTCTATTAGGAGTATATCTTAGTTGGGTTCGTGATCATAGTACTTTATTATCTTTCAAGCACATAAGCCTTAGTGAGCAAAGTCTATCATGTACTACTAACAGGTGTGTTGTATCAAGTGTGTAACAGTCTTAGATTTTAAAGATTGGGAAGCCGATTTTTTACTTCTTTATCTTCAACAGAATCTGTTGAATTTGGAAGTGGAGACGTTAGGGATAGTACTTACATGTAGTTTCAATGTTACATGTATTTATTCATGGCATCCTTTGTTCCATCCACTTTGTATTACAGTTGAGCTATCCTGGGCAGCACTTTGAGCGGCTGCTGTCTGTACTTGGAGCATCAGTATTCACAGTATGGAAGGCCATGTTATTACGCAAGAGAGTAATGTTCTACTCCCCACCTGCTGCAGCAGATCTCTGCCATCTTGGTTAGTTTGTAGCATTCTTTCCTTGCGCATCATCCATCTGTATAACTTGCATAACTGTGTGTAACTTGCAAAGTAGAAAAATATACTAAAACTCCACTAATGTATTTCCTTTCTATATATTTGCTGTCTTCCATGATGTAATTATAGTATCGTTCTAGAATGCTTTTGTATAGGTTTACTCTATGAACATGATACATCTTGATTTCAGTTCAGTCTTTATTATAGTTATTATGTACTAAATGGTGTGTTCACATATATATCTAAGCTGTACCATGTAATATAATCACAGTGCAGTGCAGTACAGTGTGCATGCAATCAAAGACTGAAGCTATTACTTGAAGTATCTACTGGGAGAGCTGCACGATTATTTAGTGAATATAATTAGAAATGTGCTGGTTGTTTGTGGCTATTATGATATCATGGGACAGGAGCACCAGTGAAGAGACTAACTATCAGTGGGAAAATTTAACCAATTATATTTGCCCACTGATAGTTAATTTCTTCACTGGTGCTCCTGTCCCATGATGCAACAGAGCACAGGAAGTGAGTTCGCTCGGTCACTTAGTATTTATTTACCCCTAATTTATATGGAAATGCATATAATGATGTAGGTTGATGCATGCGTGTTTCATCACATGACATGACGTGTGTATAATACTTTGTGAAATACAATTGACTGTACATTTATAGTATATTGTGTTAATTTTGTGATGAGCCACTCTGAGAAGCTTAGAGGGAACGTATGCTGCCCTTACTACTTTGTGAATATTGCTGACACTGATGCTTTGTCCAAGGAGTTATCCTACATTGCATGTGAGTAGCCTCAATTCCTAGTCAGGTTCTAACTATCTTCATTAATTTATGCATATGCACTCACATGTACACTCTGTATTGGATAATACTTTACTCCTACACCATATTAGAAATGTCCTACCAGAGTAGAGGACAGAACTCCAATCAGTGTGGTATAAACCATCTGTATTTATTTATTACATAGTCTAACCTTTGACCAAATTGAATCAGTGATGCATACTTTATCTATTAGCACTTTTGGCTGAATCTAAATTGTTTGTGAATTGGTTTTCTCAGGTTGAATGTTTCAAATTTCAGACATTGAAGTGATTTTCAAGTTTGTTGCATTATATAATATGGTGCTTTGAAGGTACAACTGAGAAGGTAATGGAGACCAAGGCTAGCATATATGATGTATATATTGATGGCAGCACAGTTACGATTACCTCACAGCAGCTGAAACCCTGTCTAAGAGTTACTAAAGGGGATAAAATTCGACTCAATCATTTATACTCCACTATCAGGTAACAAAACAGTTGTGCAAGGCTAACAGCTAACGGTACATGTACATATATTAAGCATACATGAACTTTATTTTACGTACATGTTCATATTTGTGTAGTGTATGCCTTGTAACAAGAAACTTACAATATTAACCTGGTGAACAACTTATTAGATTAGAGCCCAGCATATGCATATACGTCAACAGTAAGTAGTGTTGTAGTCAATGTAAGAGAATGCTTTATTTTTAGACAGCCTGTATCATGTGACGATATACCAGTTACAGTAGAGGACAACTTCTATACTTTCTTCAGTCAGCTGAATAGAGACCTTGCTGCTAGGATAAATAGACTGAGTACCTCTGATGAGTCTAGACTTAGTTCCCAGGATATAGATGCCATGGGATTACATTCAAGTGATTCTTTGTTCATCAATAGTTTGCTTGAAAGTTTGAATCTAGAAATGACTGTAGGCTGTGTCTGCTGCCCTTGTTTATAGCATTAGTTGGGGTGTGACAACTCCACTATCGAGTGTGGAAGCATCATTTGGAACGAATCTGGTTCAGTGTAGGAAAGGCTTAGTTAGATTAGACCTTATTGACAAGTATAAACGTTGAGCTATGCTCACAAAATCTATTTATATTTTGGAATTTAACTATTATATTTCTACAAACCATAATCATTTACTAGAACTTGGCAGCAGGATTTTAATGATCAGGACATCAATACTGTAGCTAACTAGATTGTTTACATAAATATTAAGTGATGTAATACAATAAATAGGCAAAGTTCAAATATAATATAAACAAAGCACCAGTTTTTATAATAAAAGTATACCAGCTAGTGATAGATCGAAACCAGGGATATTTAAATGGTTATCTAGCTATGCTAGAGATTTCAAAAGTTAGGTAAATGTTTACAAATATAATAGGAACAATGTGGTGAGAGCAATTCCAAGTGTACAGAGAGTTCCTTCCCTTACTGAATACTAGTAACATATCTACTAGGAATAGACTATGAGGTGTAACCTCTGCTTGCTTACATTAGACAGCAGTCATCACTAGATGTATCTGTATTTAGCTTGCTGTCTAACAGTTGTGAACAGACTGCTTTAGCTATAAAACTGTAGGTACCATTGGCTCCTGCAGTAGGGGAGCTGTAGAAGGACTCCCATAATTTATCCTCTGAATCTGTAGAATTCTTGTGACTTCTAAACAATGACAGAGCCTGAGACAATATAGTCCTTATATTGATAGTCTTCTCAAAGTTGACTTCTTTGTTTCTCGCCAGTATTACAGCTACTACAGTCAACACCTACATGCACATGTTACAGCTACTACAGTCAATACCTACATACATGTACATGTCCATCTACATTGTACATGTATAAATATAACACCTCATCTACTGCACAAACTAAAGCCAGCAGTGAAAGTAATGCCATATGCACAGTGCAAGTATGTTTGGAGATATTCTGCAGATTCATATGTATCTATATGAATGGAAGAACAAGAGCCAATCTTTGATGGTATTTATTCAACAAAATGTGCTACGTGTTACATTACCTCTACAACCACATGCCGGTGTACAGGGTCTCTGATAACGCACAGCATTTCTTCAACCAGTACTGTAAAGTTCATCTCCTCTACCGTCAAACTGGACAAGGTAGGTTGTTGAGGTAGGTGGTAGTCAAACAACTGTATACCCCCACTGGATCTCTCCAGTATATACCAGATCTTTTCATAGAAGTTTTTAGGAACATAACCTAGAGATCCAAGCAGTCTTCTTCTCCATACAACTGACCTATAAAAGGCAAACCTACATTCAGTAATTGATGATTGCTTTCCTCCTCAAACTTTGCATTACTATACAAACATTACAAGATGTCAGTGAGAGATGAGTAAGTGACTGACCTATCTGCTGTAGAGGTCTTGGTGTATTGGAGTAGCTGTTGAAGAAGACTATCTACTCCACTGGGAGACAGAGAGAACACAGATATGCTTGGAGAGTCGCATGTCAGAGTAAACTGCATGGCATTAATGATCCACCTATACAGTGAATACACAATCATCTGGTCAAAACATTTGATTGTTCAAGTACACCATCTATACAAGTAACCCACAAATTTATTACATGTATCCGTAAGCATCAACTTACCCTAGCCTAAGTTTAAGAATGCCATCAAATAGTTCAGGTCGGGCACTGTGTAGCTGACCCAATAATAATATAAGTTCTTGTTGTAAGACAGTCTCTCTTGGCTCTACATGCTGACACAATCTGTACAACATATCACCGATAGCCACTGGGTTCACAGGTTCACTGATAACTTCCTCCTTGCCTCCAAACACTCCTAGAGCTACTAGCCTACCGTTCACAAGCATAGTAGTGATAGAGGGTGCCAAGCTGTCTGTCACCTTCAGTGTCAGCGCAGAACACAGTCTAACAACTGACCTATTAACAACAGTGGTGAAGGTAATAGCAATCATGAGGGACAGCATATAATACATGATATACTTTTCAATGTATTTTTACACACATAAACTCAAGCCAATGGTCGGTCACCTACAGTACATGTATCACAATTACTACTTAGACATGGTGCAAACCCCTCCTCTTATAACTTCCAAGTATGAAATAATACCTACATCTAACACATGGTCGGTTTTGAATGACAGTCTTGCAATTATGGTTCATATGAAGTATAGAATTCACAATATTTAGCAGTACAATATCTCATGTACCCATTTTAATCAGAAAAAAACCAGGAGACATTGGGACCAGCTATTTCATCAAAACACATACTACAATTCTAACACTACCAGCAGTGAACTAACCAATCAGGAGCAGAGCTGTGACTAGCCATCATTCTGATCTTTTCTAATATGCTGGTAATAGTGGCTCCATCTACAACATGCTCCACACCATGTCTGCTTGCTAGTATCCTCAGTGACTGACTTTGAACATTGAGGTCTTCTGTTGATCTATAGATGTCAAGCAGCTTCCAGTCTTGATATCCACTCATTTCCTGCCAACCATCAATAATAATACTATCACTATACTTTGTAAGCTTGGCCACAAACTGTCCTGATATTATAACTATCAACAAATTGAAAAAATTCACCTACTACTTACCTTAGTAGACGTTTCCAAGTGAATAAATTAATCAACTTAGAAAGGTGAAACAACAAATGATTAACATCTTAGAGCTGCATGTATGAGCTGAATGTCTGTTGTGTATCTTTTAGTACCAATCCACACTAGTCAGTATCAAGTACGCCTTTACAACATACCTCCATAGGCTCCGCCTTTCTACAGATCCCCTCAGGAGATAAGTTCACCTTCAGCTCGCACATAGAACTTTCCTCCGTCTCTGTGACCCGGTCAAAGGTGAAACCACCGTGACCTGATTTATCCTCATTGATGTGTGTCAGAAAGTCTAGGTGTTCTTTAGTACCAGACGAGACCATGCTCTACATGTATGTAAAATGTATAACAATGTGTGTGTACAAGTATTGAAAAATTCTGTAGTCTGTACAAGTAAATACTAACTAGTGCTGTCAGATGATGGATGTTGGCAGCTTAGGTGATGTAGTGAGGTAGTTGTGCCTTGAGCCTTGTTTCATGCTATGAATGGGGCTGAAAAATTCAGCCGCAAGTTTAAGGCGGTAATATTAAAAAGAAATAGATAGAAAGATAGATAAATGGGTAGGTGGGCGGAAGGATAGGAGGATAGACATACACAATATAAACAAAGGACACATGCATGTACATGTAGTTACAGCTGCTCCTTCCATACCTGTAGTCTGTCCAGTTTCACCCTCACACCAGTATCAGTTCTACCAGACTTGAGGGACGACAGGAGATCTATTAGACACCTAGCATTAGCTGACTGTACCATAGCCTCAGTTACCATTATCAAGTAGGTAGGACGTCCCAGTAGTTTCCATGTACATGATAGCGTCTCAATATCTGACTGCAACATATTGATGTATTGGATGATTGGTGTATACAATACTATATATGATATGGCATTATACTCTCTACAATATACATGTACATATAATATGGTGTGATATACTGTATACAATACTATACATGTAATATGGTACTACATGTATATTGTATACCTTGTTTTCAATCCAGTATTAACATGCAGTCCGCTACAGCTACTTAATAACACTACTCAGTGGTTAACAAAAATAAATTTCTAATCAAAGTGAGCATAGTGAATGATATGTACATGTAATCTGAAGTTATCATCTCTCAATTAGAGGGGACAACTTCTCATTAGGACCTCTAGATGAATGTATTGATTTCGTATTAGTCAATAGTATATTATTAGTATTATATTCAAGTAAGACCGGCACTAACCTGAACATGATTGATAACGCTATTGAGGTCTTGCGAAATATAGAAATCATTGACTTCAAAGAGCAAAGGATAACATATGACAGTCTTACCACATACTCTGTAGAACTACAAAGAAACAGGCAATACTATTCTATTGGTAGTCCAGTGCACACATGTCATATCACTATAAATGTATAATTACATACATGTAATGTATAGGAGCAGTCCGGTAAAGACTACAACCATATTTGGAGCAGTGGAACACAGCTCTCTATCCTGTGAGAGAAAGTGTTGCGAAAATCCTTCAGAGAAATCATGATAAAAATACATGTTGAATTCTTGACTCAGTTAAAAAGATTTATAGCAGTGAGCAACCAACTTACAATAGATGTGCCAAACAGACCAACGGGACGTTCAGGTCGCCCACTGAGGTCAAGGCCATAATTGACACCCATATACTTGAGAGCTCTCTTTAACTGGTTGGGTGACCAGATCTGAATGGGTTCAACTTGAGTGGGTGTTTGTGAAGGAACACCATGAGTAGCAAGCACCTGCTGTAGTCTGACACTCTCTGCTATGACTGCTACCTGTATCAGCCTGTCTTTAGACGATGCCTTAGGAAAGGGAATATACGATTTCTATTACCACGAGAATAGATTGAAAATTTATAATCAACGCAACAGAACATAGGAGCCATGAGAATTACAGAAACAGGTAATAGCCTGCAATGAGTGTTAACTTTACCTCAAAGTTTATATAACGGTGACTGAGTCGAGGTCTCTCAGAAGCTGACAAGTGCCTCTTGATTGGATCC
Organism: Bugulina stolonifera; assembly: GCA_935421135.1. Taxonomy (NCBI): domain Eukaryota; kingdom Metazoa; phylum Bryozoa; class Gymnolaemata; order Cheilostomatida; family Bugulidae; genus Bugulina; species Bugulina stolonifera. Next base: position 33,751,109 of record OW285187.1, read on the forward strand.
AGTTCATTCACAGGTATCAGATTGTCCACTGCAATTTATAGCATATAAACAATGAGTGTAAGAGTGGTAAATGTATCATACAGTAAATAGTCATACCTAGGGTAGCAATGGTATACATGAAACATACATACATCTAACATTCCACATTGTTGTTGCTATGCTACATGTAAATTAATAGTACATACACAATAACTTTGTGATTATATAAAGAGATTGACCCCACAGGAAGTACTTGTTGTCTTTCCCTTCATTAGTAGCTATCCGAGGGCCGCCAACCTGTGCTCTCTCCGTGTGTATATAGTCTCCTGGTACATAGTAATACTCTGGTACAACTACACCTGCAGGTACAAGGTCTGTTTATAGACAGTCTCTAGTCACACAATACCGTATGACTAACATAATTTACACACATGTCTGTATTCAGTGTGTTGTATCGTGAAATAACGCTAATACAAGATACTATAAATAGAACTGATCATAATGCAGAACAGAATAAAGAAATTGTTTGCCCATCTAAATAATAATTATAATAAAATCAATGATAGTTATAGATAAGCATGAGGTTATACAAACCTTGAGGAGTTTTGAGTAAGTGCGGTTCTACTTCCTGCCAACATTCCTTAGCTCTACCATGTTCCCCATTAAATATTACTGCAATAACGCAGGAAATAAATTAAAACTTGCAAATACCATGTAAATTATTAGAGATTCAGTACTGCAACATAATATCTAAGTGCAACGTTGTAATCTCGCACATTGCTGAAAGTCATATTACTAAACAACATGCAGCTATAAATCTTATGAAACATAAGATGTAATGAGAATCTACAGTGTACTTACAATCAATTATGAAGAAGAAAGTAAGGAATGGCCACTCACATTCCAACTTTTCAAACCTCTACAACAACATTATTAGTTATTACTCACTCAAAAAGAGAGTTTACTGACTTTAGTAGAAACAGTCTAGAACAATTATACTGTATAATAGTTTAATACACCCCATTACATGTGCAATGTATATTCATGTGGTAAAATATACTTCTGCTAACTTTTAATTAGTGCCATAAATTTGCAAGAATTCTCAATTTGACTAATCTAACCAGCTAAAAACTCGCAAAAAATACACAGAAAAGATAACTCGAAACCTGTCGAGATTTATGTGCCACCTAATACCTGTATATCAGCAGACTGGTGATAGTACTGCACATTCCTGTCTTCTAAAACAGTGCCATATCCATCTCTAAGGTATCGCTTGAACCCGTACTTGCCCTTTAAGGTGGTCGTCAGAGTGTTTAAGGTGACCTCTTTAAGCTTAGAGTCATGGACAGCGAAGAAAGGCCATGATATTACAGGCAGCAAAGCAGCATCAGTTGTCTAAATATAGACATGGTACAATCAAATAAAATAAGTCCATCTACGATAACTAATTGTGTGAATATGTGCACTCTATAGGCAGTAACATAAGTGATGTCATATGGCATGCAGCAGGTAATTAAACAAATATGTTATATTTAAAGGGTAAAAAGGGTAATACATCTAATAGTAGACTTACCTTAGAACTGGATTCTCTAGGTAGGAGCTGCTCAAATACCGTTTTGTTCCTCATGTGGGCATCTATATCAATGTATACCACAGTCCAGGAGGCTCCATGCTCTCCAAACAAATTGAAACCATTCACAGCTTCCAAAGCGGCTTTGGCCATGCCAACATTACTGTAACGATTGGGTACAAAAACAGAGTAAAGTACCACATGTTTACAATATTAGTAAAATATTTTATGAATATTCAAATATACATTGTAGTTACCTAGCATGTAGTTCAGGAGTACCATTGTTATATTTACTTCCGCGTTGCCATGTTCCAAAATCAGCAATTCTGTACGCTCGTTCTATACAATAGATGAGATTCTGTATGAAGTCCACTTCGTCACTCGTATATATTATCTACAGGTAATGGCATAGAGTAGAAATAATTGTCAGTGCCAATACACAAATCAGACGGAAAGCAGTTGAGGAGCAAATTATTATAGATACAAACACAACTGCACCTGTGTGTGAATTACTATTGTATATACATGTAGGCCTACATGTATGTTACACAAACAATTACCAGTATAATGTAACAAACCTGGAGGCCAGAGGCTATCATCTGCACAAGCGAGAGGAGAAAGAGACTTATACAATCAAGCTGTAGATGAGGATAATTAGCATTATCCGGTAAAACCTGCCCAGTCACAATGTCAAATCTAACATGCAGCGAATTCTCCAAGATTTGCTCTGTTAGAAATTTCTTCATCTAAAATTTAATAATGAAGCATGGTTACAAATGTCATAACCAAAGTTCGAACTCAATAGCTGGAAAAACGAAACATAAAGCCAGATACCTGCCATCTTGCATAATGTTGCATTTCTGATGTTCACTCAACAGCAAGACCTACCTGAGGGATCTGGTACATCCAACAGCTGAGGACCCCTCTCATAGTCTTGACAGCGGTCTGGCCGAGTAAGTGAGTACGGCCATTGTCAGCACAGTGCAGTCTCTTATAGGCTAAGTGCAAGGACCAAGTACTCAGTGCACAATATATGGAGATTCTAACATCACCCACCCCACAACTATTGTCAGTGTAGACTGGGAAGAGCCCTGTGGTTGGACTTTGGAATTTCAGAATAGTGTTTGTTACTAAAAATGTAGCATAATATGCTATTAGAATGTAGCCCGTATACAATGTATTTTTACATACATATACTTCTGATGCATGGAAAATCTACACCAAGCTTCATATCATCACACAGATGGGAAACTGTATTCATGCATAAAGACTATAGGGTTTACTTTAATCCAACAATAGAGTAATCAGTGAATCAATATCAGCTCATGAAGTAAACCCTGGAGTCTTTACATTGCAAAGCAAGACATGGCAAGCTTTTCTAGTTTACCCTCAAATATTTATTTGCAAAATAATAGCTACAAATGACATACGAAATAGTTTTCTGAGTTACACACGGAATAGAATAAGCTACAAGCATTTTGAGACAATGAACCGCACATGAGCCCTTACTGAGGTCATAATATGATTGCAACTTCTCCTTTTTCTCTTCAGAGTCAGAAATAAAATCCTGTGACCTGTTAGCCATATTGTTGATAGCCGATTGTTATCATTCACACCATCAAGCTTGAACTATCCACCATCATCCACAAAACCGGATACACATTTGGTCTGCAAATAAGGATTCTAATTATACCAGGTTCATCATATAGGCCTACATGTACAAGCCTATGTATTATTTTGTGTAACAATATCCGTCCGATTATATGCATATTCAGATGAATTTGTATTATTATTTATTAATCTTGCTGCCCATACGAGGCAAAAAGTAAGGTCAAGACCTGTCATGAACCTTATTGATTCTGAAATACTAAAATTAAAAATATTATTCATAATTATAATGATTTAATATCATAGATAATAATGATGATAATATAATTAACAATACAATTAATCACACAAACAATTAATTAACAAATCAATCATAATCTTAATGACATGATATTAAAATATAAACATAGGATAATAAATTATTTAATAGATAATTTTACCCCTTTCAGTCTATAGTTACTAGTCTTAGTCTTATTTATTTTCTCTACCATCAACTGTTAGAAAAGAATAAATCAACCTTTACTTCTCGGCGATTGAAGAACATGCTTTGTGCTCTTTAGAACTTGGGGGAATAGTTACTAGCTAGAACTAATACTAAATACCGATACATGTAGTCGTAGATTGTAGAATGTTGAACAACTTGTACAACTGGTTTTTCCAAGTAAACGTATTTTTCTGTTTGCAAACAAGGATAGTCACAGTAGAAGTCCTACTATCCTTGTTGCAAACAAGGATACTACTCCTACTATCCGTCTATCCTTGTTGCAAACTGCAAACCGGAAAGTTTTATTGAGTGGAATCTACCATAAATAATTTTGGACATACGGTTGCAATATCTTGAAACATTTTAGTTCATTTTCAAATAAAATAATGAAAAGAAATTAATCGATAAAAATAACTGCAAAATTTTTATCCTATTTGCTTAAAATTAAGAAAATCAATAAACATGCAGTAGCTAATTCTCGTAATAGTACCCTGCGGAAAGATAAGCGTTTGTAGCAGAATGCCACTCGAGGTCGAATTTCAGCAGACGAGGTTAAAGAATAGGATTAGTCAGGTAGTGGACGGGTCTGGGCAAGGAATAGTGTGGCTGTGGCTCCCTCTTGATAATTCAGTTGAGGTAGGAGTTAATAGCGGCAACACATTGGTACCGTATCCTAAATACTGTGATATGACGAGCATGATCAGTGGAATTAATGTCCTACATTGTTTTATAGATATACTTATAGTCACAGTTGACAGTCACAGTCCAGTGATTACATTTGATTTAGATTTACATTGATTAACATTATTTTATAATTTAATAATTATAATAGAATAGTTTATATCTTTATAATTTATTAAATTTAATAAAAATATATTATAATTTAATGTAAATCATTAAGTATTAATATAAAATAAATATTGATATTCAATTCAATTCATGACATATGACAGATATTCATATATCATATGATATATATTATTATTATAATAATGTATAGTTATGATATTTGTAATTGTTGTAACTATACTTATACTATAACTATCTATAACCATACTTACTATCACTATGCTTAGTCTTGTGATGATCTGAATCTTATCTAATATAATGACTACACGGATTCACTTATATCATTTACAATTGTCTCAGTGTATCAGAGGCGAGAGATCAGTTAGAGATCCGGACCCTGGAAAGTAGAAAAAAAACCACCGGGTATGTCTACTGACCAGGATTCTTCAAAATGAAGAACAGCATTCCACTCTATCCAGAGCATATGATGATATTGTGGGTGACAGAGAGATGGTAACAATGACCACTAGAGCAGCTGCCAGAGGAGAGCCAACCTCAATATCAGCCAAAAGATGTATTTACCACTCTAGTTTCCTGCCACGAACAATTCGTGAGATGAGATGAGAAACCGACCTCCAATCCTAAACAGTGATATACTGTAAAAATTGCAGACCCCTAGTCCAAAAATAGTTAAAACTAGATTTAAATGAAATTGCTGGCGGAGTACTACCTCATCTGAGGTCAATTCTGAGGTAAATCAGTATGGGTATGAATGTAGGCACGACTAATACTTGCTCTGAATGGAAACCCCCTTGTTTACAATAATTAAACAAATATTATTACCAGGCACGCATAGCTGAGCGTGGTAGGCCGTGTGTATTATTGAATAAAATATATTGTTATTGCTGCATATTGCTATTTATCTAGCTTGCACGTGCAATATCCAAGTATGCCTATTGTGTCTTTGCGACCTAAATTTCAGGCACAGGCCAACTTGTTAAAGTATTTCCCGATCCACCTCTGTTACGGAGTCACGAACACACTGGCCTGGGCCACAAGAAAAATCCTATTTTGCGTGCAAGAGACCTACATGTAGGTGTGCCGATGAACTAGGGATGGTTTTCTCTGACCAAGCAAAATCCTAGGTCGAGAGCCCTTTGGGCCTAGGCTGGGCGGCCATCTTTGGATTTTCATTTGTGACCCAGGTTGGTTGATCCGGGAGGTCGCGAATGCACTGTCTCGAGATTATAAGCCGTACCTTTGCCTAATGCATTGCTGTTAGACCACCTATATGTTGACTCTTCTAAAAAGCTACGAGGCTATCAATACAATCATGTAGCTATGATACCTTGTCGTTATGCTTGTATAAATATTAATAGTGCAGTTGGATATGGATACATCATTCCGAGTCTGCAGAAAATGAGCGTTTAATTAGAAGTCAACTAAATTGAAACTGGTATTCTCTTCACGCGATTGTGTGCAATTATTGTAAATTTGTATAATACAGTCATTCAACGAACAGCTTGATTGCTAATCATCAGTGTATAGTTCTAGCTAAAACATTTTATATGAGGCTACAATGATCAATCAATGCAGATGTTTTGTCTATTTGCGTATATTTCTGAACTAGTTCTTAGGTTTGTCCAACACGAGAATAAGTGTATGTTATAAACTCTGAATTTAGAATAACCCTAATTATCAAAGAAGGTAAAGTTGACAGGTGGTGAAGGTGTACCAGCTTGTTATACCTTGTATTGGATATGGATATTCTGCTGAAAGTAAACATTAGAAAAAGACGTTCACAAAGATTGAACCATAAATGTCCAATATCACCTAAAAAAGAATGTTTACAGCCACCCTCGCTATCGCCACTTGGAGACTTCACTAAACTCCCTGTAGAACTCACTCATACAATTTATAATTCCATAAGTGGTAAGCAACTCGTTAATAAGGTTGGTGTTCAGTTGACTTGTATAATTGTTTAAGTTAATCGATATACACGTGTTTGTCTTTGCATCGCTTCATCTAACTTGGAGAGCAACTTAGAATATGCCACGCTATTAAACTTTATCCTTCTTTTCTTTTAGTGGTCGACCTCAGTAATCTGGCTCTGGCATCTAAACAAATATGTGCTTCCATCGAAGCATACAGGTACACCAAACAAGGCCAAAGGAAGTTTCTGTTAGATTTTGATGTTCATTCTGTAGAACGTGCAGAGAACTGGCCCACTGATACTATACATTCATTCTACAGATTAGGTAGCATTATATTCTGCTTACAGTTAGTCATATTTTATGCATGTTGTGCTGTTGTAACAATATAAAACTGGTTACCATGTTGTGTATATAAAAATTTATACTTTGACAAAATAAAGGGAGCAAAATAGTCCAACTTGACTAAATAACACGAAAATAAGTATTATGAAGTTCACTATTGGGCATACCAACAAACTGCATCACATTGCTTGTCATATTCATTATGTTTGTACCATTATGGCATTATATTGCAGGGATTTATATGAAAAGGACATCGTTTTTGAAATCTACCTCGAAAAGGTTGAAACATGTAGCCCAATACCTGCATGAGGTATGCTAAACTGCTTTAAATAAATAATTTTTTTGTTCTGATCTTATGTATCATCAGCTATTTCAATATTATTTTAGTTATACATTTGTTTTATTTGTCATTGCAGTGTCGATGGTGTGTGCTATGTATATATCCCTATAATGTTTTAGAACCTAATTTGCAAAGAACTGTGCGGAGATGGCAGAAAATGTATTAGTTTTTATTGCTTTGGTACATTCCTACACACATTAATAGCTGGATGGGATGATTTAGAGTGTCTCAGGGTTCTAGATTATATACACCAAAGCAATCCAGTCAACAAATATGTCGCAAAGATTCTCTCCACACATTCTGGTTAGCATTTTTATCCTCTATGATGTAGGTTTATGGTTCAACTATTACTTGTTCAAGTCAGTTCAGTTGTTGCCCTTGTACTTATTTGATGGATGTGTACATTGTCTATGTCGGTTTTTCTCAAATTTTTAGGTGTGTTCCCTCACCTGGAGGTCTATGTCAGATGTTTCTATAGAAGGGCTTTTGTGGATGTATTACGTAAGAAGGAGGATAAGGCCTTCTGGCTAAGTACTATACTAAACCCCTTTCCTATGATACATCAGGCTAGACTACTACAAATACTCTTCTTGCCCAAAACTTCCAGTGAGTTACCTAGACCCTTTGCTCACTTTTTGCATGTAGTTACATTTTGTACAAATTAAAGATGCAGACCACTTGCTTTTACTTCGTTACCAGAAACAATACTCCAAATTTGTGACACATTTTAGTGTACAGCCTTGGGGAAAGTCGTTGTTTAGGGGCTATCATCAGCAGGGTTGGGGACCACATGATGACCTGCCACTATCTAGGAAACGCAATGAACTCAGTGCATACTCTCCGTGCTACAACCAAGTCATGGGATGGGTTGGGTACTATGCTCAAACAGGGTTGAGGCCTAATACCTGCGCTTGTTCTTCTGACTGAATTTGGATAAATAGACAAAATGGATTAGGTCACATGTTGTTATTACCAGTACCCATTGCTCTACATTGCATGTTATTTTGCTCTTATTGTTTTGTCAGTTGGAGTGAACTTCAATGCAGCTGTATATGAGAGATTCACCGTAGCTGCTTTGGCAGATTTGGGCAATGCGCTGTGTCTTCTCACAGAGCAATGTGTATGGAGTGACGATAACACCATTAGTGTCATTGATGAAGTTGTAGGTAGGTGATGTCTCAGAAAAAGTATGTATAACAATGATTGATGGCATACACTAGTCTAGGCTACATGTACTGCAACTGCTGTAACGCACCTGTATATATGCAAATATAGGAGTCATTAGGAACATGTCTTATCAGGCACGGTTTATAATCAATATTATTTTGTGCTTTGGTTTTTGTGGTTCAACAGGTTGTCCAGCTTTATGGCACCCTCAGAATATTTCTACTCTACTGCTGAGCTGTGGAGAGAATATCACTGAAAAAGTACTCATTAGTAAGGCCATCAACAACAGATTCTCAGAGATTGTTTGCATTGCCCACCATCTGCTAGTGGTGAGGATCATCTGATATAAGCATTAAATATATCTTGCTCTGATCACACAAACCAATAATGATGTATTGCTAACAAACCAGTTTGCAAACTTCCAAGAGCAGACAACTCTATATTTTATAGACATTCCCCAAGTTTATGATTATATTATATAAGGTAAAAGATATACATTACTTTTGTTGTGAATGTGATATACATGTACAACATGTAGATGCATACCATTTCATCATAGGCCAGTGTTCGTGCTACCCGCTCAATAAAGAAGGCATCTGACTGCATCTGGTCATTCTTAGGCAAGCTGAATGTACCTGACAGAGTTTATGTTGCCAAACAGCTTGTGGCTAGCTTTAAGAATGCAGTCTTTGACATGGTTGATATGGGTAAGATATATATTTTAAAGAAATACAAGTTAGCATATAATTTTAAAATGAACTGATTCGAATACATTCTGTACCAATTTTGTTAGAGGAATATAGTGAAGCACCCCTGTGACAACTGATAAAATTACATTGTATTTATTTATTGTCATTATGATTATAAATACATTTATATCAAGCAGTTGCATTTGACTGTGTTTGACAATTCTAAGCACCCATAGCATAATGTTGTTTCTTGTAAGCACCACTAGCCAGGTAGACTCTCACCTCACAAATTGCTAAAAAATTCCTCCAGCAAGATTTGCACTATTAGGACACTAATTCTATGCACTGACCACTTTTCCTGCCCAACACCAAGCACATGGGAGGGCAACTTCTTTTGCAAGACCACATGAATAAACTGTGTGTTGAAGGTGGAGAGCCCATTACAGAACTGGAAGCAGTTCTAGAGGCGACTGCACAGTTCACAGAAGATATCGTTGACTTGGCAGTGACCTCACTAAAGGAGAATAAGTTGCCTACTAGCAGTCCATTCACCAAAGTCAACAAGCAGGAAGATGCTGATGAACATGTAAATGTACCAACAATTGAAGAATGAGGATAGGTTTGTAATAAACTTGACCCGTTATGTAAATTGTATCCACCATAAAATTATGACAACTTGATATTGATACAATTGGTATTACATGTGGCAGTAGGTGCAGTAATTTTACATTGTAGATAGTTTGTTTATATTTAGCACATCATGGGATGGTTAATCAACACTCAATAATGGTTTTAATTTAATATTTTGTTGTTGATTTTAGCTAATTTAATACATTATTACTAAATTGTTGTTGTTGATTTTTTATGAAGGAGTAATAGAATATTGTTCACTTTCTATGGTTACAAAGGAGTGTGGTACTGACATTGACTGAAATGTATAGATTTTCTATCAAATGATATATTTCACCAAAAATAAATATTAAACTGTTCCTACTAAAATTATACATTTTTCAGGATATGCACATATTATACCAATAGCTCAGAACTTTCAATTCTGAATTTTCTATCAAGAGGAAGATAAAAATAATACGAGTTTCAACCCATCTAGCAATAATAATATACTACGGAGAGGCTAATCTATTTTATAATTATAATGAAGATGGGGCTGATGGTGAGATTCCTCTAAATTAGTACAGCTGCTCAGTTTGTGTGCCTCACTTAACTCTATGAACAAAGTGAAGTAATCTTTGTAATGCTCTCAAGTTAATTAATATAATAAGATAGGTAAATAGGGTCATTGATGGTTGATGTGGGTGTAAAAATGGAAAATGTCAAGAAAGTTTTACCTAATAAGTTTCAAACAAGGTTGCTTGCTAGTGACACATTAAGAACTGCGTAGTAGTCGGCAAGTAATGTTTTTGTGCGGCCTGTGCTTCCCACAAACCTCTTGCTGACTTCTGCTGCTGTACTATGAAGAGGCACCAGTCATCTTCAGCATTCCTCGCTGTGTTAAACCTTCAAATCTTTTGAATGTGTAGTTAATGAACACTAAATCTTTGTTTTTATGTTCTATTTCTGTATTCCGACCTAAAATCAAATCAACACTCTTGAACATTCCATTTCGTACACTTCAAGTTGTGCAGAACTCCCAAACTAAAAGCCCATGAGATTGAGTGCAAGCATTCGCATTGGCAGTTTCCAATTCTACATCTACGTACAATGTACATGTAGATGAATGGCACCTTTCGGCTAGTGATTAGTATAGTATAGATTGGAGACATTACCAAAATGTTACCACTTGAATAATACATACCAATATTTAGGTCAACATCAGGAAATTCATCAAAATTGGAGGTGTCAGTTATACTTTTAACATCTGGTGTATATGCAGCAGGACGGTCTCTGAAAAGATTATTTCGTTGTATATTATTACAATGCCATGAGCTGCTACATGTACATGTAAGTATGAAAGAGGAGGCAACTCTGTTTGTAACTCAAAATATTAGCACTGCCATTGATGAAAATGAATCAAATGTGTAGATATCATAATCTCTGAAAATTAGTGCATACTACATGTATATGTACAATGTTAATCCCCAATATTGGAATTCAAGCCAAATTTACATAAAATCATGAAGCAAACCTGATATGGTCCCAGTCCACTCCTTTCAAGAAAGGGTGTGATTTTATGTCATCAATACTGTTAGCACCAATCCTGTTGTCAGCATTGCAGCAAAACCTATTCAACAAAACCATGTAGTGTAAATGCGCTGAAAATCAAATCAAATCCAAGAATCGGGTCAAACAAGTATCTTCCCCAAGTCATGACTCAATTTGGGATACCAATAATAATTGTATCTGTGGGGCAATAAATATTTTGATAACAGTTACTACAACAGAGCTATGATATTTGGATTTCCTAAAGGTCAGCATATATATTATATGAAGTCATCAATCAGTTTTATTACTAGAAAAGCAATACACATGATAGTAGTAAACATTGACATCAATAACTTATAATACCATGACTATTTACACTGCATAGTATGTACGTTGGTACTAAGAGATAAGAAGTTTCTAAGGCCTCATCAGCGGGTCAAAACCACAGGACTCCACGGTTGAATCATAATTGTAACACCATTACATGACTGAATGAATCAGTATACCAAAGGACCAAAATATTCTAACAAGGCAACCAAGAACTAATGTGATAATCATAGTGCACTGAGCTTATTGTGAGAATGCCAATACTATACATCTTCCTCATACGGGCAAGGAAGCTTTACAAGGTGCCAAAGGTTTTGTCATACTACTACTTCTGTACAGACCTTTCTATGAGATCTCTTGAAGAGTTGGATATGGGGTTCTCAGGAGGAAATATAAGTGTCTCTCTCCAGTTCATTATCTTTCTGTACGTTTCCTGAGGGTTTTCTGAGCAAAATGGAGGGTAACCTACAAGATTAAGGTGCCGTGTTTGTAATCTCACTATTATAAATACAAGTACAGTAGTTTACACAATCAATGATACCCATGGCTTGAGATAGACTATACATGACACTGACTTTAGTACTTGATATAAATCTAACTAGTAACTACACTCTGATCAATGTACAACATGTGGACAGCAATCATCAAGAAGATATTTAATAGAATAACATACCTATTAGCATTTCAAACATAATAACACCCAATGACCACCAATCACAGGCATGTGAATAGCCTGTCTGTAGAAACACCTCTGGGGCTATGTAGTCTGGGGTACCAACTGTCGAGTATGCCTACAATGATAAGGGGCAGATAACTACAACACTCAGCAAACTAATATAACTACAACACTCGCAGAGTTACATGTATATTTTATAATCAGAGTCACTGTATGCTGAAATATTCCACCTTTGTAGTTGTGGCACAACTCGTAGCCCATTATAAATCACTTCCCAAACACCAGAATAATTGTCTATGCTCTTCACACTTGTCAGCTTGTGACAGGGAGAGCGTGGTAGACACGATGGTTAGGTGCCGCTCACTTGCATGCTGTAAGAGGGGTGGGGAACCAATCACTACCCTCAAAGGGAGGTACTGCATATAAATAAGCAGAAGATCAAATGGCCAGCACTCGCTATCACAAGGAATATGATAATGTAGCAAGGGGACCAATCCTATTGTAATTTCATTTGGAAACGCCTTGGAACTTTTGTTTTTTGTATCAAGATAATGGATGCTGAAAAGTCTATGAACTACATGTAATAAGACACTAGGATGTAGTTTGTGTAGGAAAGTAAAAAAAACCATATCAAAGATTGAACAAATTACACGACAACATTTCTATGAAATAGAATATTGATGACATGGAAATGACCACCTACTAAAAGGATAATGAGTAAGGGTGAGCATTAGAGGCATGTATTCATCCATTAGTAGGCATGTAATGTATTCAAATGATGACTTATCTCTGTGACTATCAGAGACATAACTCTACATGTGGAAATAAGCATACTGATAGTATCCTCCTGTCTATATCTCCTCCACTACATACATGTATGCTACATGAAGGGAAAGCGACAGTATAAAATATACGTATAGCCTACATGTATATCCAGGTGTTAAATGAATTCTTAACAAATTCCCGTGAAAATACTAGGCCAAGGGAGGTTTTACAATTTCAGACATCGGAAGGCATAATAGTGAATAATGCATTACTATCTATCATCCTTACCAGTGCTCTTCTGTTCTTCTTCCACGTCTCTAGTCTTCGTTTGGAGTCGTAAGGTGAATGTGCTGTAAAATGAGATAAAATAGTACAACAGTATCAACAGTAGCTTGTACATAAATACAATGGACAGAATGAGGGAAGGTAGAACCGGATTTGTGACCTATCGAAATTTTCATTTAGGAAACAACTGCTTTGAAACTTCAAATGCTAAATATTGTGAAACATCGAGGTGAAAAACAAAATTTACAAAAAGTCGCCTTCAAATAATGCTTAACAGGTTAATCTATGGGGGGCATAGTGCCAACTAGAAAACTTGCAGTTTATGAGCCAAAAACAACAAACAAAAACAAACATTAACGATGGCTTTGGTTGTGAGCTGTATGTGAAATACTAAAGTGAACCCAGGTAACAAACCAGTGAACACCCGACAGACAATGCAATGCAGCATTTGTTACATTGCAAAATACACCTATCCATAATCTAAAAATATCCCTTCCAATAAAATAGACGTAATTCCAGGTATTAGTGTGACACGTTCTGTAAAATAAGTCTTGTGTTACATTCCTTAAAGGTAGGACTACTGAATGATCACTGAATATTATGAACAATAATATATACATAAGCACGAGTGGATCATCCACAAGCCAATCAAATTAGCATATATACATGCGTACATACATACATACATGTACCTACAGGGTCAGACTACATAGGGCCAAACCCATCCTTATTCAACAACCTCTCATGAGTCAGTTACTGTATCACAGGCCTAAGTATTGCCCACAGTAGAATCGATGTTGCAAAACTATCGGTAACCAATGCTTGTCATAGTCAATATAAGATTAATAAAGCGTATAGAGATGTCATAACCTGATCAGGTGTGGCCACTAATACAGCGTGTAAATAACAGGACTAGTCTAGGCTGCTATCAACCGTGATAAGGGATGGGTTATGGTAGTTATGCCTTCACTCTCTAATCTAACAATGGCACACCATTAGGGTGGACATACAGCAGTGTTATACTTACTGAAATCACTAGGCTTTGCTTGAGACAAATCTTTGTAAAAATCTGTACGATGCGACTTCTTGAGGCCTGTACACAACCCAAAGTCTGACAGCTTGACATGGCCCTGCAAATATTCACATGTATGACAATATGAGTCAATCGGTGGATCTACACTTTATGGTAATATGGTTACATCACATCCACTCCTCTATGCAATCTAGATATAGTCTACATTTATAACTCAATATTTCACTAACATCATTCTAAATGCTACATTTAATTAACTAAGGCTAAAGAATAATTTATGATGTTACACAGGAGAAATGAGAAGCTGTAAGCGCACACGATATAACAGGATTAGTGGTAATACATGTCTATGTGATGCATACATGGTGCCAGAGACTGACTGTACCTTAGAGTCTAGGAGAAGGTTGTCTGGTTTGATGTCCCTGTGTATGAATCCCAGTCTATGTATATAGTCTATGGCACATATAGACTCGGCAATGTAGAACTGTGTAACATCCTCAGACAGTGTGTCTTTCTTTATTAGTAAAGTCATCATATCACCTGTGGTATACACAGTTAACTACATGTAACTACAGTCAACACCAGTAAACACTAACTAGTGATACACAATAACTACATGTAACTACAGTCAACACCAGTAAACACTAACAGTTAGTGTTTACTAGTGTTGACTGATAGTTACATGTAGTTACTAGTGGTATACACAGTAACTACATGTAACTACAACAGTCAACACATTGTGGAGTTATCTTCTCCATGTAGGCAATGCAGCGAAAAAACAAAGAATATTGTGATGTTCCAATTTTGAAGCTGATAAAGTAAACATATTTTTCCCATGTGAATGGCACTCCTGTGTAGGAATTAATAATTAATGAATGAATAATAGTATTTGAGGTCTTAATTATGTTAATATAGACAGAAAGGTGCATTAATCATGCCAAAATATCATCATCCTCTAGACACATTGTACTGGTAGGCAATATGATGTATATGATAACAATAAAGGAACATGACATTGTATATAGAGTAGTCTCCATTTAAAATGTATAGACTGTAGAGTGTGGAATCTGCAAATTTAAATACAAATATGATTTAAATGAAAATACATACCCTATAATATAATATTATAATTAAATTATGACCTTACACCCACAGCTGGCCAACATATCTCCCAGCTGTGGTTAAAGAAAAGAGGAATTCTACATAAAATTATTATGAATAACTAGAAAATAATTACAAAACTTAATTTAAATAAGCTACCTTTTAATCTAGTTTGTAGCTATTGTTACAATAGTTTATGTGCTATAATAATATATACATTACATATACTTGTACATGTACATTGTAGCAGTAGAACTATAATTGTAATAATAGGTTTGGTGAATGCAATACTTGAGACTATGTATGGACAGATAATATGTGTAACCACTGACAGGACAAGCACCTGGTGTCCCAGTCAAATCTATAGATTACATATTAGTTAGCCTGAGGTCATCTTCTGGTTTAATATTTACACTAGTCTAGTTAGTGGACAACCCAGCTCTTTGTGGTAGTAAAGTCTAACCATGAATAACAACCACCAATTATGGTTCTGATGGATAATTTCATTACTATAGTACAGATAGGACAAGAGGATACCACAATATTGTGTGCTACCAGTATTGTGTGCACATCATCTGTATAGTGTATTAGTAACAGCTGGATTACCCCTTGAGAAACTCCAGCACAAGAGGGATAATCCACACATCCATTGTATCATATCCACATATCCTTATTACCAATATATTACATAAGGATGAACAAATCCATCCTCAACTACCATTTCCTAAGGATAGGTCTATAACAACAAGTATTGAGTGTTTGCCAACTAAATGGCACTCCAAGCAGTAGAAATAAGGCATGTTATGCAACCACAGACTAGTAGAAGCAGTCAAGTTAAGATTAGAATATGGAGATATGACACTTGCCACCCATCAGCTTCCATCTTGCTAACTACTTCACTTTAATTTATCTCTAGGTGGACTGGTTGACAGGTGGGATAGTTTAGTCCTCATAAATAATCTAGCTAGATAACCATATGACATAATATATAATATATACACTATACAAGAACATTTCAAACTTCTACTGACTATAAAATTAACTATTAGGTCTGAAATGGAACACTGCTACTGACTAATAGCATGAGTAACTGAACACTCCATCACCTCAGGAACTCTAGACTCGAGGTCTAGAGTAACTACCAACTATCAGCTAGTATAAGTAATGATAAGCACTCACCTCCTGAGAGGTACTCCATTATGAGGTAGAGATTTGTTGTATCTTGGAAGGAATAGTACATCTTTACAACCCATTGGTGATCAGCTTCCACCAATATGTCCCTCTCTGCCCGCACATGTCCTAGCTGTAAGCATACAGTAGTTAGGTTACCACCTCAGTGCCTTCTAACATGACATTTCCGTGGAATTCCTCACATACCATATTACATAACGATATATTGCTTCTGATTTAAAAATAAGTACACTACCAATCTAAACTGAGCCAAAGGTATCAGAAGCATCTTATACATACGAAAATAAATAAAATATTTGTAATAGAGACTACTAGATTCCTATCAACATTATAATAATTTAATACAAAGAAACTAAAATAGCATTTGGAGATGGCTAGTCAGAGCAAAAACAGGGAGGTATGCTGTAGAGGTGCAATTTTGGCATAGCCAGGGTTCTTCAGTAGAAGTCTAAAAGAAAAGATGTCTTCCCCTTACAATAATACATGACATCCCCCCTACCCAATTGCCCCAGCCAAAAATATTAAGGCTACATGAGATTATGTAACGTTGAACCTAACCAAAAAATTGAGGAGTTCAGTATTACTGAGTGAGAGTATGATCAGCCCCCACCCACTCAGTATGTTGACTCTACAGTATCATCACTGGGACATAGAAATATGCAACAGTCTAATAATCTTCCCTTATATATTATGTAAGAGTTGAAAATAGAACCAAATTAGTGAACTTTTCAAAGCAATAAACTAGCTATTGGATATGTGGGTTGCGTATTGTATTGCATATTGAAATATTTAGGGAGTTTTGCATACAATAATACAATTGTGGGAAAGAAATGCAAATCCTTGCAGTCAATATCATGTAACTAGAAAAATTCTGCTTGGCATCACACACATTGATTGAACAAACACCTGTAAATCATAAGTGTTGAGGTTGTTGTACTACTCCACCCAGTAATAAAGGAGTATAAAACTGCCAGATAGAAGTGCCTGAGGCTATCACTACATTGGAAACGTCAGAAAATAATTAGCTGATGTGAAGAAAAGAAAAGGTTATTTAAAAATCGGTTAGGAGAGTAAATTGGCAGCAAGCATTTGCACCCTTGATGTTGGAATGTAGGCTTACATAACCCAGGTCAGCGCTGCCTCTTTACAGCACAGTACACTGGATACTTCATGCTGATGAGGTGCCTCATCACAGCATAGTACACTGGATACTTCATGCTGATGAGGTGTTGATTTTTACCAAAAACAAAACAGTTGATACTAAATCAATTGATTGAATATTTTAAATTCTGCTGACTTGCCTCAATGTGATTCACATTGAGGCAAGTCAGCAATAAACTTTTGTGTATTACAGCATGGTGTTGAATGACGGTATCAATCATGAGTGCAGGGCATCGTTGTTTATAAATCGAACAGGTCAACAGTTTTGTTTATAAATATCCCAATATACATTATCATGGTGGAGCCATTCTCTGAAGTAGGCTTATTTATAGATAGCAAGACTGATAGTCACCGTAGTGACTCTCACTGAGCTGATCATCTGATTATCACCATCATATTCAGTATGATCACTGTGATTACCACTATCAGTGTAATCATGTAATCATCATGAATTTCCACTAAATATACCAACAGTAAGAACTAGCAGAAATTTACCTGATCTTTTTCCAACATGTCCATTTTGTGAAGTATTTTCATTGCATAGATGTGTCCGGTGTCTTTTTTCTGCACTAATCTCACCTACAACAAGATCCAATTAAGAGTAATGACTAATGAACAGATCTAGTAATAGCCTACTATAACCACTGGGCAGAATAGCAGGGACAGTGTGAACACATTCAGCATACCTCTCCAAATGCACCCCTTCCTATCACTTTCAATGGGTCAAAATCATCAACACCCAGACGAGTTCTTTTAAGTCTGAGGAATTCAGATTCTTTGGCTGCGTGCTGTTGACGTCTTTCCATCTTCTACAAGTAACAACAACAACATGGAACTGCTAGCATGACTGTGCACCTCTATATGTATGCCAGGGTGAAGGCTATTATACCAACTACATGCAGTGGATATTCTATAAATGTCTACTTATTGCCACATGAATAAATTGAGAGAAATGATAGCAAATGGTTAATAAACAAGTCATAGGACTTGAAATGGCACTTGTGTCCATATGTGGCTAGGTTATAGTAGGTCAAAAGCATTTACATGGCTGTGTTCTGTAGGCATGATGGCTGTATTGTAGGGTCTATGTGGGGGTATGCCACATAATTGATAGGGACCCATTACATGGTATATAAATTAGAGTACTACACTGTGCACATTTACATGTGTACAATAGCATAAAGACATGCACTATTTCCACACACTCATGGCAAACCTCACAGATGTCATAGCAGGCAGGGATTGAGGATAGCGTAGCTTAGCCTACCACTACCTGTTTATTAGAATATGATACAACCAAATTTCAGGCTTGTATACAGGTAGTTAGTAGAGAGGCAGTATGTGTGCATGAATCCATTCTACATGTACAGTGTGTATATCTACCAGTTATCTGTAAAGTATTGAATTATTGATAATATATATCATTATTGAGAAAATGCCAGCTGCAGTAGGGTAACACACACACTTCACACATAGGCTAATATGTTAGTTTGTAGACCTGGTGTTCAAGTATATAATATTATTGAAGTTGTATAACCCTGCAATAATTACCCTTGTAAGTGCATTATCTAATAATAAAGTTTGCTCGTGGGAAACACCTTTTTTTCAGTTATTATAATATTATGTTGGCAGCACAGTGTATTGGAGTGTGTAGCCTACATATGCAATCCATTAGAATTATTAGTGTATAACATCTGTACTAAGCAGTACACTTGCATTACTAGATTCAAATACTAGTGATAGCTTCACCTCTATGCTTGAACAGGAACATTAATTTCTACTTTAGACAACACCCTGTGATGAGCTCAAATTTCAATTACTTCTTTTTCTCAAACACTAAGGGAAGTGATTTCTCCTACAGTCTGTATTGTATTGAACAAGTACTATTATATATTATATAATACAATGCAAACAATGTATATTGAACAAGTATTATGTTTGCTAAGAGATTAAATTTACTTTGAAGTTATATAATTACAAACTCCAATCAAGGAAAAGCTCATACTTTATTATATTATGTAGGCAGAATGCAAACTTTGCAAGTAGTCATATTACAGCTGCCTACTGCTTACAATCAATAGTATAAGACTTGGGTATGGGAATGACCATAGCTTATAGGGCTAATAAGCTACTGCAGGTACATATGCTGTAATGTACCTACTAGCTCATCTACACAGACTAGCTAAGGTTTCAATACTGTCCACCCTGGGTCATGTTTTAGTTGTATCTCATGGCTGTGCAGAACTTCTGAGCAGAACTTTTGTGCAGAACTTTTGAATAGTGCACAGTTAAACCTACTGTAGATTACTACTGTGTATATAATAGCATAATGGACTGGTCATACATACATGCTCAGATTGGTAAGGGATATGCAGGAGGAAGAAAGTGAGAAGATAAAGTTGGAGAGTTTAAATAGAAAGTGGAAAACCAGGTGTCTGACTCTATCCAACTGTTTCAGATACTAGATAGGATATACATGTATATGTTAGTCTATCTCACTGCACATCTCTAACAGATCAGTGGGCAGTAGGTTATCTATAATATATAGACCTAATAGGTCTAGATGGAACCATGACAAGCAAGGCAGGTTAGACAAGATATTTTGCAAAATCTCTGGATTGACATAAATTAGAATGCAAGCAGGTACAAGGCACAGCACCACCATGGTACCATGGTAACCTAGCCCTCCACTTACTTGGTCTTCTGTTAGCCCTTCATGTTCCATAGACTGTTCTAATATTTTATACCTGTAACAAGGAAGGTGGACTGTAAGCTAACTGACATGTTATGACAGGGTATGATATGGTATGAGGGTCTATATGACAGCACTATATATTGTATGCTATTCATTTCCATCATAATCCCCACATCCTAAATAAGATATCACACTTATAACAATAGAACAGTGGAACTAAATTGATGACAGTTCAACAACTTGTAGTTACTGTACTGTATGTGTAGTGTATATTAATAGCATACAATATAGTAAGTAGTATAATAAATACTGTAATGTACAAATGTATACCACCAACTCTGCTGATGCTAAACCTGAAACTATAACCATGGTGGTAGTGGCGGCTATTATATCAAATATAAGCCAGCAGATATGAATGAAATGCTAAACAGGACAGGTCTAATAATAAGAATGCAGTATATACAGCATCAATGGCAGGCCTAAACAAAAAGTGAAAAAATGTTATGATGGTGATATGGTAGTCAGGCCATCTCCAGAAGCCATAAAGATAAGGGGGAGTGTAGAGAGTATAAATAGGTAGTTAATGTATTCCCCCTCTGATTATCAGATCAAGGCCACCAATATAAGATAAGAACTGACGACATTCCTGTCACATGTTCTTATAATAGCATATGCATACTATTACATGATATTTATATGTAGGCCCATATTGTACATACTTCAGTGTAGTAGACTAAAATAATTGTATATACATGTGGTATATCTGTATGGCCATTATAATATATAGGCCTGCAGTATACATTGTACATACCTGTATGTGACTGTATATATATCATGATTATAATAGTCTACTATACAGTATGTACATGTATATGAGTATAATAGACAAGTACAAGCACAACATATCAATACTCAAGTACTACACTATTGTATATAACGTACCCCATACCTACAATGTACTATGTACTACAACAACTAGCTAAACTACATGTACATGTAATAACTAATAATACAATACGTTCATCGCCCTTACAGGAATATCCAATCAACTTCATCATTAACACCTATTGTTCAGGATTTTGTTTCCAACTTCCACAGAAAACTGCTGATCATAATTCACAAGAATCCAATATAATATTATATTTAGGAGTGTATATAATAGCGTGTACATTATACATATACAATATACGAGTACAATGTACGTCACGTTTACTCATTCTGGGAAAACTCCAGTACATTTCCATTACACAATGTTATAAATGTATGCAAGTGGTAGCAGCTATTACACTGGAAACAATTTACAATATAATTATTGTAGGTACACATAGTAACACCAGTATACATAGTAACACTGGTACACATTACTTGGGTCATATGAAACTTGTGTTGATGAGATAACAGGTGCACCATTTACCTATTCTGTCTGTCTGAATGTTGCGCTAAGAGATTTGTGTAAAAATTCTCCAGAGCCACCTTGGTTTTCACCACCTTCTCATTGGTGTCTGGACTCATAATGATATCTGTACTAGCTGTAGGAGCAGGTTCAAGTGCTGCCATAACTATGACCTTGGACGATGACTTCTATAAATATCATATTATCATCATTATTGATTTCAACAAAATATCAAACATTTATTCAGCATAAATGCCAATTTTTGCAGCAATCGGGAGGATGTTAGCATTTGTTTAGTTGAAAGGGTCGTGGTACCTTATACAGTATCCTGTCATTGTATCCTGTATTGACTAACTGAATGGAAAATACATGGCATAATGAATAGACATGTGCATTAAATTTATTAGTTCAATAACAATGATTAGTCCCAATGACTACAGCATAAGTAATTAGTAAGTGGAGTAATTATCCTGTTACATAATGATTACTAATGTTGTGGAGTTGCTAAACAAATAGCTGTTGTTGGGGTTCATTGAAAGCAAAATATATCATAAAAGGATTATGTTTATGTTGATTGTGGTTTCCCTGAGGGAAAAACATTTTATCTCAGTTTGTAAGAGAATTAAAAAATCTTGAGTAACAAAGGTTGAGGATGGGTTCAAGTGGTTGATTTAGTGGTTATTGGTAGCATGATGAGTGTCTTTGTGAGAAAGAGGGATAAAGACCCCTTAACCACTTGAACATGCATTGTGTGTATGTAACTTCTATTCTACTGGACACTGGTTTATGAGAATAGCAAGATAATAAATTTGAGAAATGGATGGAACAAAAACTGCTAGTTAAGTAAATCAAGCTTATTCCAACACCTTCAGATTATTATATTATATTATAATGGTTTATATTATTGTATTACATTTTAAACCGGTGGATTCAATAGCTCTCATCTGTATCATAGAGTGTCGTATACACACTAAAGATTCTCATCTGTATCAAAAAGTGTCGTATACACACCACATATAATTAATTTCAATACAAAATTTGAATACAGAATAAATTGCTTACAAAAAGTGATAGCAGCCAATGTGTACATCTAGCTAAATATATTTTACTAAAGGAAATCTGTCTTAATATTTATATTTCTACTAAGAGTTCTAAACTTACGTGTCTGTGAAATGGAGATCTGATAGTTTTATGCATGATTGTTGATTTATATTATTAATACTAGTTCATAAAATCTCCCTCAGTATAACCAACACCAACAGTTGAATACTCTATTCTAGGCACTTGATTATTACTTCATGTGTATAGATGGTTCAGCAAGTGTAGACTGTTCAAGTGTTACTAAACTAGTGGCAGCTAGTCTATTATCTGCACTCACTATATTATCCCTACTAACAGCTGATCTGCTAAACAACAATAAAACTACGGAGTGGCATGATCAGCGTTTGCCTGCTTGAGAGCATGGCATGACGTAAGCCTTATTAATCACATCAATGCTCGATTGCCTGTGTAGTCACAAAACCAAAACACATGTCCATTAACTTATTAGATGCATGGCTAGCCAATAATAACATGGTTACTATAGAAACCGAATAATCAAAACATCTTGGCGCTTACCAAAGTACTAATATACCTTGTGTCTGTGGCAAAGCGAGTATGTGAATGTAACAACTCCAAAAATGTTGATTACTAACATTAATTTGGTAGCAAAAGTCCCCAATACTTGCATTATTATATCAATTTAGTAACAACATATATTTATTGCAGATTTTATAGTATTTGTACTTCTTTGAAGTTCAAATTAACATAAAGAACGGGGGAATTAAAGTCAGCTAATGTAGAAGGTCATAATTTTTGGTACACTTTACTTCCAGTCTAAACAAAAGTTACTAATAAAACTCAAATGTGTTAGAAAGATGTAGCTCGTGTACATTGCCAAGAGAGGACAATCTCTACAGTTGAAAACAATTGACACAAGAACAGATAACTCCAAAAAGAAAATATGCCCATAATGAAAGGTGTTTTTGT
Source organism: Bugulina stolonifera (assembly GCA_935421135.1). Classification (NCBI taxonomy): domain Eukaryota; kingdom Metazoa; phylum Bryozoa; class Gymnolaemata; order Cheilostomatida; family Bugulidae; genus Bugulina; species Bugulina stolonifera. The sequence goes on from OW285187.1 coordinate 33,774,826, forward strand.
GAACAAGACAATCTGCTCAGTATCAAGCATACATTACAGTGTGTGTACCAACCAATAGGGCACAATTAGACCTTGAAAAGTAGACCAGTTTACCAGAGCATGTTCATGGGTCGCTGAGCCTGGCTGACAAATCCTCAGCAGACTGATTTCTATGCATTACACCAATATGAGGGACCAATGATCAGGGAGCTGCCTCAGCAAAGACCCGACACCAACGGTATTTCCAACACTGATCACTATCGCTAAAATCACCAATTTGGAGTTAACCCGCCTTCAATTCGGAATAAACATGCAAACATACAAAAAATTTTCGGGTGCTATATTACAAGATTTCTCTAGATTTAAGACAATTTCGTTGATAAATACCCAATTACTATATTGTATACATAAAATGTTTGTTACATTGGAGGCAATAATGCTCCGAATTGTAAAAATGGGTGACGGATAGTCATCATTAACTGGACAGAAGCCTTGTAGGTAGTTATTTGATTAATGCTAGTATCATATTTTGATTATTGCCATTATCTTAGAACTACTTATAATAACAACAATAAAATAATAACAGTCACAATATTATTGAATCAAGCTAAATTAAATCATTTAATAATCAAATAATAATGATTAACAATCATAATGATAGTCATTGAACTAATAATCATCCCGATTAGATTATACAAATGTAGCTATCCCTATTATTATTATTCAGTATTCACTTTATTTTTTGCTTTGTATTTAATCAAAAATGTATAGGCTACATCACACATGAACTGAACTTTGCTTAGAATACATGTAGTAATACCGGTGAAAAACCAAAACTAACTCAAACCAATGTCATTCGCTTAATACTGATTAGCACATGGAGTAGCTCAGACTAAGACTTGAGATTAATCTGATTAATGATTGGGATTTCTAGCTAAGGCACAGGTACTGGAACTAGAGGCCAAACAGTGTAGTGCAGCAACATTATTGTCTGCATTCTATGACCCACTGACCGAAGCACCAGTGCATCAAGGTTAATCTCATTGGTGAACTGGGAACTACTAATTGACTATAGAAAGCACAGAAGATCAGTGTTCAATAACCATCACTATAACTCCAATACCATAAAGGAATACCTCAGCCAGCACTCTCCTTACATTTCTCTGCCAGACATCATCATTAGTCAGAAATGCCACACTTGAGTCGAAAACTCTCAATCAACCTAATTCAAGCTTATTAAAATAACAGTGACTCTCAACTTGAATACATACATTACATGTAGCTATCAAAAGCTTGTAACTTGCATTGTGATTTAAGTATGGCTATGTCCAAAGACCCACAACTGACACATTTAATTAATTATTGAGTTGAAATATTCAATAACTCGGATTTTTATTGAAAAGCTGTAAATTATGATGGAATTGGGATAGAAATATATAACCATAACCAAAATCGAAAGAAATTATAGCATATTTTACACTAAAACAGTGAGCTTCTGATTTGAAGTTCGAATTTCTGGCACCATTTCACCAAAACTCAATAATAACCCAATAACTCCCTTAAAAACTTGAGCTAAACAAGTAAAAAATTGAATTGTAACTTGACTTGCAGTTGATTTAGACAACTTGATAAAAACTTGAGTTCCTGGGGACATGTGAAGATTCAACTGGTAACTTGAAAGCTTTCATTGTCTCTAAAAAGAATTGACTCGCAGGTTGAAGAGTTGCAACTAAGAGTTGGCCATAGCAATTTGAGTTTCTAAAAGAAAACTCGCAGACATATCTACCATCAGTACCTCTTACAGTACCAAAGGCCCCAGAGGTCTCACTCCATCAAGACGGCTAGAGAATGGAACAGCCCATACCTAGTAGATAGACTGATCAGTCAGGGTTGGGGCAAGCACGATATAATAATAATAATAATAATATCCGTGGTGCCAAATAATTCTTTAGCGTGGCTGTCCAATAGGAGAGGTACTCGAGGGGCCAACACGGCTCCTAGAGCTGGATATTAATATTGTCTGATTATGGCATGGAGGGAAAATCTTCTTTGCGATGAAAACCTCCAGGTTGTTGGTGGGACTGGAACCCACGTCCTTGCAGATAACTTGCTGCAAGACCAGAGCAACTAGCGCTAGACCACCCGGCCACCAAAAATTGTTAATCATTTGTTTTGGGCCATCAAAAAGTGTTGGTATTTTTTATGTGATTGTAGTGATGTCCTGCATTTTTCTGTTCAAACATGCATTTTTTTGTTTAATACTATTTTGAAATAACATTTACCTAAGCTCTCTAAATGGCCATAAATTTTTTAATTTATAAAGTGATATCATAAATTATGACAGTGGTGGCCCAAATCCCCTCTCCCCGCCGGGCCACATTAACAAACTAAATTAATAAACCAAATTTTACTTTTAATCTTCATTGATCTGGTTATTTGTATTGTATCTCACTATGGCTATCACTTTTAACTATTAACCTTTTATCTCATATATTATGATGTTCCTTATGCAAGGTATTTGTCTACTGAGCAGTTAGAGACTTGCTTCACATCCATGAAAATACCAGTCGCCGACTGGGGTTTGAATCCAGGGCCTCTACGGTGCCCTATCGCCTAGTACAATGGGCTGAACATTTTACCACTACAGCAGCTGAGCAGTCTTGAAAAGAAAGTTTCGCCGGCGAGCAGTAGATGTACACTGAACCAACTGCACACAAGGCTACTTTGCCATATATGACTGCTCTATAGACAAATTTCATGAATAATTAACATATATATATATGAGATAGAATGGCCAAATGCCCTAACACCCCATATATATAGCAAGGTGGCCATAATGCAAAATATGCCTTATGTGCAGTTGGCTCGTGTACATCTGCTGCTTACTGGAAAAGCTTCTTTTTTTAAGGTTGCCTAGCTGGTGTAATGGCAATGTGTTCTGTCCGCTGTGCTAGGCAATTAGGTGTTTTATAGGCCCCGGGATTCAAATCCCAGTCAGGGACTGGTATTTTCATGGATGTGAAACAAGTCTTTAACTGCTCAATAGACCAATTCCCTGCATAAGATAAACAACATGGATGAACATCAAATAATTGCAATTTTATGTATTCACAATCACTAGACTACTAACTTAAAACTATACTATGCTATCGATTATGATTATCATTGCGACTATCGCTTGTTAGTTTTTAATCTTATTCATTTCATACTGAGCCTGATAGGTATTAATAGTGGTACTTCACTAGATAGATCTAATTCTAGACTTATTGAATTTATAGCAAGGCAGAGTTTCTTTTCTGTGAGTTCAGTTTTACAGGTGAGTTGTTCGTTGTTATTGCTCTACACAAAAGCACGGAGTAGTAGGATATAGTTAGTCACACACAAAAATCATCAAATTCAATATGAATATCAATATGAATATTGTATAATGTTAATGTATTTTTAGCAAGGAATTTATCTTTGAGCAGTCAGAGACTTGTTTCAAATCCATGAAAATACCAGTCCCTGACTGGGGTTTGAACCCGGGGCCTCTACGGCACCTAATCGCCTAGCACAGTGAATAGAACATGCTACCACTACACCAGCTAATATGATTCAATATCAATATGAATATGATAATGATTCAATATCAATATGAATATGAATTTCAAGGTTACAATCTTATTCAATTCTTTAGGCTTTTTATAAATAAATAACAGAAGCATATGAAAATACTAATATCTAGTTGTTATAATTATTGTATTAAATACATTAATTATAATTATAATAACTAATTTTTCTTAAATTTTCTGACCTAATCTTAATCTAAGTTAGTATGTTTGGCCGAATCGGTTCACTCAGCAGTTATAATATCAGAAAACGGATTAAACTAATATTGGCCAACAAGGATATAACCCGATATAGAAGTTCGTGGAAAATTTTCGACAAGAATTTCTGTGACTCTCTTTATTGGGGTGATAACTCAATAGTTTATAATAAGCCTTATTTGTGACTAGAATGTAAAGCTTCAAAATTGATATAAAGAGTTGTCTGAACATGCATATAATTTTGCCCATATTTTGAACGATGACTGGTCAAAGAGCTTTTACTCTCTTTGGACTGGTTGTACCACCGTTTAGGAGTCGGTCTTACAGTAGATGGTAATGGCCAAATGGAACGATTGTGGCCCAGTAAAATGAGTGCGGCGCTATTGCTGTCAATGGCGAAAGAAAAGTTTCAACCAATCAAAAGTAAGGATCTGTACACAATCTTATGGCATGGCTGCGAGCATGTGTAAAAACCCAAGTCGAATGAGCTTCAGCTTGAACAAGTTTGATTAATGCAATATCTTCCACTATGCTATCACAGATATAGTATATATTGAATAGAGTAAGTCCTGTATAGGTTAGTAAAACTCTTTATGGTAAATTGTTGCTGTATGTGTATGTAATTTATCAGAAAAAACAGTGTTTCGGCTGTTTGTTGTTAGTCGAGGAGAGATCAACTCTCAGTCGCTGAATGAGTGCAACTCTGAGTGACAGTCCAGAGAGTGAGTTGGGTGAAGTTCAGTAAGACTTTCATCTGTTTAGGACTTTCTACGCTACAAAAATTATACACTAATACTAATAGTAAGGCAGCATCCCTTCTAATGATATCAACGATGCGATTGGCACTGGGAAAAAGTTTCTCTAAGACTCGAAACTAGGTAAAAAAATTCATCAAGACCATACATGCGTGCTTTGATACGTGGGAGCGAAGACTAGTTAAGAATAAATTAATATTTTATATATTAAGTTTTTGTTATTTATTTATTAGCCTATAATAATAATTAGTATGCTGTGAAATCTTAATCTAAATCACTGTCTACAATTCTTCAGTTTAAAACAAGAGTATCACTTTTTAGTTCAGATTATTGTTTGTGTTTAGTGTATTAATGTTGATAATAAGGAAATATTACTGATTCAAGGTAATAGTTTTTTACTAGATACTGGCTCGCAGTTGCAGGTCCCGTAATGTTCTAGGTCAAAGCACATTAGTTTGTAGTAGCCCTATCAGACGTATGTAGTGTTTTCTCCTTTGCCTGGTGTTCAGCCTATGCTTATTATCCGAGTCTCATTGGAAAGCTGACTCATTGCCTTCATTCAGGCATTCCTAAGAAAGGCCGATTCTCCCCTCTTCTCTGGGTTCCCTTAGAGACTGAAAATTTGTGTCTTTTCTCAATTTTGATAATAAGATTTAAAGTTTAATTGAGGAAAGTTCAAGTTGGTGAGTAAAGGGAGTTTGGTTCAAAATGTCACGATTGATGCTAATAGCAATAATAATAAAATACACCAAAGTGAATAAAATGTGATCACAAACTCCTAGGTATACATATATAAGTTTACAACAATAGCTGCCTATACTCAATCTGTAGAATTAGTATTCATATTTATTGATTGGTTTTTCAGGATAATATTGCTTCAACCTCGTCGTTTTCTTCAAGCCTTCGCTGTAGTAATCCTCAGGCGCTAGAAGTGGGCTAGAACAGATATAATGGAGGAAGATTCTTTGGCTACTGACCTGGCTAATTACTCCAAGGTAAGTAGTAGGCCTAGTAGCTCTATTCTATTGATGTACATGTGCAAGTACTTCTTCCATCATTTGTAACTGTGATCAAGTGCTATTTGAATGCATGCTTCCTCATCTGTATATAATGTTTTAATTGTACTGTGATTAGTTTTGGAGCTTGGGTGGTATTCATTTCTTGTCCAATTGGTAAATTTAATAGGTGTGATTGGTTTAATAAGTATATTAGTCTGTTAATCAGCCTGTTTGGTAAAAATACTACTGGTAAATGTCATGAGGTACTACTACTTGATCACACTTGTCGTACATGTCTTGTTTGCGGGATTTTTTAGGGTGTTCAGAGAGATGTGGACTTGCTAATACGTCAACTACAATTACCTAGTTGCAAGGTGGGCAAGATTTTGTTTGTTATACTGATACTAGAATAAATTATCACATGTATGCACTGAGTGCAGTGACTGGAGGTTGGTCCTTCTGGGCTCCATTTGCTGTTTTAATGTACTTGTTGGCTCGATAACAAAATGTCAAAACAGCTAATTTTGGTGGAACTAGTACAAATACATTCACTGATTTCTATGTTTAGGACAAGTTTATGGTGGATAAATTCATGAGAATAAAGAATTGTATCTTAGTGTTGGAGCATGACAAGTATGGTGCTGTAGTCATGGAATTATTGGTAGGTACAGATTCCATTCTTGCTCTGCAGTGGTGAAATAGACAACATTATAGTAATTATTACACTAGTTTTATTATTATACTGTAATTATATATATTCATGTAGGACACAGGTCAATAGTAGCAGCTGACATGCTGAGACACTTTGTTTTCACAAAGAGTTGCTTTATGTTATTGTACATCATGTATAACTACAAGAAATCGCAATACAATCATAGCAAGCTCACCAATGTGATATATTTGAAGTATACTTTATAGATTTCCTCCTAAGGAGGTACTTTAGGTCTAATCATAGTATTAGCTACTCAACTACATGTATATGTTACACAGAAGGTGCATTGGTCTAACAGATCAGCTGAGGTTGTGAGGTCATACCACATGTTCATAGTAAATCTAGTCTCCGCCCATCCCACTTACACTCCGGCTGTTCTCTCAGCCCTCGTCTCTCTCTTCATGCCCAGTAAGTACAATGCCATATACTACATACAGTGCACGGTTTATATTACAACATGGTAACAGTGTTATGTATAGATGCAACAGTGGCTTAGTAATTGCATATACATACATGTATATGTGTATGAATATAGGAAGGAATGAGAGTGGTGCAAACCTCGGGGCTTTGCTGGGTGAGACAGAGATAGAGCTAAGAAAAAAATATGAAGAGGAGATGAGACATGTACACACCACTCTCGCTTCAGTCATCAAATCTGTCCCCACGTAAGTCATCCATCTGTATCTGTCACCACGTAAGTCATCCATCTGTATCGGTCCCCACGTAAGTCATCCATCTGTATCTGCCTCATGCTAATATATATGTGGATATATACATTGGAGTGCTAACTAATTAATCACATTAGGTTTCCATTACAGCACAAAGTCCAGAATGTCATCTGTTATTAGGATGTAATTTTCTCCTCTTACTAACATACTGTGAGATCAGAAATCTTTTCACCTTTACAGATCTGTACAAACACTCTCTAAAATTATACAAGAGAGGTTTCCTTACATCCTACACAAAGACGGCACTATTCTAGAGATGTATGTACAGAATATTCTGCATGTAACCATATACTGTCCAACTATTCGACCCTCTGTCCTCTATCTGGTGGTGGAAAAGATGATTAACCTGGATGTAAGTAAACTCACCACTATAATCACAGCCCTTGTGTACAAACCTCGACTAACTACTATAATCATAGCCTTTGTGTACAAACCATGAGAGAGAAAGAGTATTACTGTTTTGTCATTTTGCTCTAATATGTTTCTATACAAATAATGTGTATGGTACAGGTGAGGGCTAGTAGAGAGCTCATTGAGGAAGCTGATGAGACGGACAGTGAAGATGATGAGATGTTTGACATGGTAAGACAACTCTTACATTTACTTTAATAATGAACATGATTGTGCTCTATAGCATTAATGATTGAGTTATAATATAAAACTAATCTCAATATCAATACTCAAATGTTTACTCTCTGCTCTCATCTTTTGTATAGGAAGAGGAAGCAACTTCAAGGGAAATGAAAAATGCACAGAATAAACTAACTGAAGCTGACAGACTGGACACTATAATGTGTATAGTTTTCAACTATATAGACAAGACTTGTCGCAATGCAGGTGAGTTATCTCACACTATACATATACATCATATAGTAATACGGGTGAGTTATCTCTCATTATACATACACATGTATAGCATATTATAATAATACAGGTGAGTTATCTCCCCTTATGCATTTAGTATTTCAAGTGAGTTGCCCCCTCTTTATACACACATGAACATTTTTACTGACATGTATAATGCTGTTAGTAACATGACCTACATGTAGACATACACGGTAATATACGCTAATAAATGTTACCATGATTGAGGTATAATATTATTCTTTTGAACTTGTCCACTTTAGATTCCAGTCTAAACTGGGAAGCCACCAAAAAGTTGTACTTGGAATTACTAACATTATTTGAGAAGATAATCCTACCAACTCATGAGTGCTGTCACACACAGTATTTACTATTCTACATCTGCTCTCTCAAACAGGTGTGTGTATACTTACACTGTATGTACTTACATTGTACGTGTGTACTTGCACCAATATATTTACATTGTGCGTACATACATGTACTTACACTGTGCATTGCACTTGTGTACTTACACTGCGTGTGTATTGACGTACACTGTATGTGTATGTACTTACACTATGTAAGATTATATTATATCGACTTATATTGGGAATATGTTATGTGTGTGAATGATTTCATATCCCATAGCATGGTTTTCTATATGACCATCCTCATCTCTTTGTCAACAAATAGGTTACTGGCTGTGTAGTCTCTCCAGTTGTTACCTTTAATTTACATTTAGAATTTAGCAGACGGATTTATGGACTATCTATGGAAGAAGGTGAAGAACCCAAATGAGCATCAAATATACAGGAAGTCAGCCATTTGTTACTTGGCCAGTTTTATTGTACGCGCAAGTTACATATCCATCAGGTAGCTAGTTACACATGTTATATTATAGAAGTGTAGTTCTGTGGTTATTTAACTGTGTTTGACTAACCCCTGTTCTAACCCTGAGTTGAACCACTATATATAATTAGTGAGTATATTAACTTTATATTCATAGCTGGAGCTTTGCAATCAAATTGTATGGGATAGCTGCCAAAACTACACGTATCATGCATGTATTACACAATATGAGCATGATAATTATATATGTATGTAAATATTAGGTCTGCTGCTGATGCTATAGCATTGCTGTGTGAATGGATACACAAGTATGTAGGGGCAGCACATCACAACTCTATGCAGTGTGACATTGCACATCACGGAACCTTCTACACTGTAGTACAGGCTGTATTCTATATCCTGGCATTCAGACAGAAAGAATTCCTAGACATGGACAAAGGTAGCTCCTCTACTTGTTGTGCAATGTGATATTATACTTTATTTACTGCATACAGTGGCACCTTTAACACGTGTACCTATATGTACATGTATTATAGTCAGTTGTTGTATATTTAGTGTTTGATTTTGTATGCTATTGTACTGCCATCCTAATCAATACTGATCAATTGTCTTACTTCTTCAAGTTGTTTAGCCAACGTTTTCTAAATTCTTTAGCGGATAATTTCTTCATGGGACTGAGTCTACAGACGATTGTGACTTGCAAGCTCAACCCTCTTAAAGTATGTCAGCCAGTCATCACCAGGACCTTTGCCTCTTTTGTCAGGTAGGTGTGACTCATCATATCTGTAGATGTGATTCGTCATATCTGTAGGTGTGACTCATCATACCTGTAGGTGTGACTCATCATACCTATAGGTGTGATTCGTCATATTTGTAGGTACAACTTGCCCTATCTGTAGGTATGGCTTAGTTATTATAAGTGCTAATGAAAGGATATGACGTGTACATGATAAGTAAGTGTGCACACTCCGTCATTGTCAGCAGTCATTACTGTTGTGTATGCTGTGGTGTTGTAGGAAGCATCAGTTGGCATTCTGTGATGCTATCATAGAGAGAAACAGCAGGTTGATGGTGCCAACCACAGACATAACTGGCAACTCTAGCACACTCAATCAACACCTGGAGAGTTACTTCCCCTTTGATCCCTATTTACTTATCAGGTTAGACTATAGCATTGTACCATTGTTTGTTGCCATTATTTGTTGTTGGTAGGAATTTGCCACCCAATTTTCTAATTTGGAGTTGTCATAACCATTGTTCAGTATACAAAGACCATACCATGCTTGGCCTTTTTTTCACAATTCACACAAAGGAGATGACAACTCCAAACTGGTGCTACATTTTAAATCAGTAAACCATACCCATGGGTAATTCTATGACCATAGCCATACAACATTGATACGACCGTTGAGGCAACAGTGGGCATATCTTGTGCCCTGCCTACTTGATTCAAGTAACAGTACAAATGTCTATGATTGGCTGTTATACATGTAGATCTTCTGGAAGGATAGTTGATATGTATAGAACATTTGATGGTACTGCAATAATAGACATGACACCTTCTAAAGATAATGTGAGTATACCAGTATGACAATATAGTAATATACATAAATAATGTACTTGAGTACTACTTGTATCTCTAAGGTTGTACTTATCTACCCATGGCTTCCTGTTTCTCCTAAGTGTTAATTAAACAGATAACTGTAAAATTGATAACTGCTCTCTTTGTTGGCAGATATTATTCTATCTAGTCTGAATAACTGTTGGTAAGGCAGCGCCTACATTATAATTATGTACATATGTACCAGTGCATATACATCAAGCATCTGCCATAGTGTTGAAATGATAAGATCTTTCATATACTACAATGATGAATAAGTTAGCTGTAAAGGTGTTACCTTTACAGGATGATGGAGAGGATGAGTTTGTAGAGGAAAGTAAAGGTATGAGTGTAGATACTTACTATGGTAAATCACCTGTTGATGTTGCCTTCTTGGGCTCCATATCACCTGGCTTTAACGCACCTGTACACTCTCTTAGATAAAACATAGGCAATAGGAGTGAGTTGTAGTGTGTATTCATTAATCTATCTGGTACCAGATGCAATCCTATGACTTAGCTGATGATAGTATACTATATGAATGTATAGTTATTATTGTTTTTTTATAATTAGCGGCATGGTAATTACTATGAGCTTGGTGAGAAATACATATTTTACATACATCTAATTCTTTTAAATGGTAATCATATATTTAATCTTGCATAGTCTCTGATATCTGCAATACTTTATGAAAACTAGCTATCTGTACATGCAGTGTTAGTTTGTATTTTTGTACCATTGTAAATAAGTTATACAATAATTATTTATGCCATATATATGTGTGATTTCTTTTTATACAATAAAATAATGTGAACTACAGCACCAAGTATTACTTTGAATTTTTTTATGTACAATTTGTTTACCATCAGGAAATAAAAGGGGTCTCTGGGTAGTCATAAAGAGCAAGTTCATACCTGTACAGGAACCTAATCTTCTCCACCATCTCAGGTGGAACTTGTCTCCAGTATTCCACATAAGAGATGTGTTTATTCTTTACTTCTATTGTTCTAATTGTCCTTGACCTTACAGTCTGCATCACTCTCGTAGGATCTAACAGCCCTGCCTCTTTAAATATATACTCTATTTCTTTTCCAAAATTCTCCATAAGAACTGAAATAGAGCATACAGTAGAATCTCAACTATGCTTATATCGTGCTCTGTTCTGTGTGGTATAAGGATATAAGCCTGAGCTCCATGCCTCTCAGAAGGATGACTGATTGAGACTGCGGGAGTTAAAATATGGTCAACTACCTATACATAATAATTATAATCTCTCCTTTTCTTTAGCTCTTGGAATTAAAACCTGGCTTAGTGATTTCTAGCAAGTAGACTGGTACCAATTAAATTATGTATTATCTCATTTTTCTGAAAACAGTGTTTTGGTGTGTGACAATAGTAATGCTGCTGCCAGTGCTGTTATAAGGAGTTTGTGTAAAAAAAGTTATGTTGTTCAACAGTTTCCAGGTGAGTAACACATAACTCATGACTCACCAACATATTGGTAAGGGAAGTTGCAAACTCCACACCGACTATAACTGGTCTCCAAGTGACCATACACTTCTGTCTTCTCCACGGCCAACATATCAATAACACACTGAATAAATTTAACAAATGTAACCTTCACACCTATCCTTGGGTAGCAATTCTTTCCAAAGTCCAGTTTACAGAGATCTAGGAAATACATGTCATACGATACAGTCATGTACATTAATTATACATGTATAGCCTATTATATGCATCAAGATACCTAAACTTATTTTTGATAGACAGTAATTGTCATAAAAATTATATGCGACTTGTACGTTCTTACAACAGGCTTACCAAGTCTTCTTAATTTTACAGAGGAGTCACTGAGGTTCAACTCAAATTTTGGTATTCCCCAAACTGAACACCCTTCACCCAATTGCTGAATTCCCCCAATTGTCACCAATAAAACTTGACAAGCCTGTCTTACAAATATATGCAAGCATGCTAATTAATAATATGTGGATTAGAAGTTTATTATTATAAAAAAAGAACAATAAAAAGTGCATATTTGAGATGTCATGTTCCTTATATCTTGACAACAATGCTGTTGTCATCAGATCATGGAATTATAATGTAGCAATGGTTGAAGAGAACTTACAGGATTTATCCTCTCTCTCACACTTCTCTCTATATACACTAACAAGACGTCTCCATGGACTTCTAGCTATGGTGAAGGAAGTGAACCTATTCTCTTTTCTCTGCTTCATCTACAAGTTATTATACAGTGTACATACACTTATCTCCCCATACAGTGTACATACATTATAGAAAGTATACACAATGTACATGTTACACTTGTATTAGGCTATACATATTATATTCAGGGATTGTGTCGAGTGTTGACTGTACCACTGTAGTCAGTAAGTGTAGAGGGTTGACTGTACCATACCTCTTGATTCCAGAACTGATTGAGCGTGTAATGTGATAGACCAACATAAGATTTATCAGCGTTATGCACTGCTTCAGAATGCATGACAGCACGATTAAGAGGAGCCCAGGCATACTGCATGAACGTTGAGGCCATTTTTGGCATCCAACAGTAGGCCAAGTTTAACCTTGTGCTAACCAATACTCTCTGCGACAAATATATAATAATTCACAATTGAAACCAGAAATTTATTCATATATGATAATATAGTGTATATGCAAGTTGCTACGTAAATTCTATAACTTTGAAAATTACTGACATGTATGTTGTGTGGTGTATGGTGATACAACCCTTGGTAAAGACAAAACTATAAAGCCTGTAGGCCTACCTATTATTATTATATACATATTCTTACCTTTCGCTCAGATTCCAGCCTTTGATTCTCTGTAGAGCCATGTTTGGACAGTGAAGCATTAAACATGTAGGGAAGATATTTGATGCACTTGGACCTAGAATAAACGACAGTAACCATTAGTTTTTCTGCAACACCAACCAGTCTCTTTTTATTTCAATTTGAGTCAAAAAGGATATAATAATATAGTACTATGTAATTACTGCCACTGGTACAGATAGAATATGGTGTCAGAGTCTTGGAACCAAATACAGCATACGCCTGTTGTAGATAGACCTTACCTGAGACTAGTCATTCGATCCTCCAATAACTGTTTAATTGATTTGCTGGTAAAGTTGACTGTATAGTTCTGGCAGGGATATTCATGGCCCATATCACCAGAGCATCTGTACACCTCACTACTCGCTATACCTCTCCTCAACCTCTCAAATTCTGTCATGTTTACCGGGTTCTCTCCTACTATTACAGTTATACACAACGTACTATCTCACAGCAAACCAATAGGTTTAAAACAAAAATTATAGTCTCACACATTCAGCAATTACGTATCGATTGTCTTGCCCATTTTTTCAAATTCAGAATGAACATACCATGTATTTTACTTGCATGGAATACTACATGGAATACTACATGGAATACTACACGTTTATCATATTTTCTAACCAGTTGAGCTTTGAAACTTTATAGATCAGTGTTCTAGCAATAGTTCTAGCAACTAGTTTAGTCACCAAATAAATGTAACGCATACTGACTAAAATACAGCTCAATATAAATAAAAATCTATTTTGTTGTTCCTTGGGGTATAACCATGGGCAATTCTAAGCTATTAATCATAATTAGAAGTTGTCCTCTCTCAGTCTGTTTTCTTCTACTTTTACTTCTATTAAAGGTGGACTGTACTGAAATTTTGAGGTTATAAACTGAATGCACCATTAGAAAGCCTAGTAGCAGCTGAACCAGTTAGCACAATACCAGCTGGGCTCTATGATGTCATCATGGTACCCAGCTCTGCTAAAACTAGTGAAATACATCATTGCAGGGAGTGAATGCCAGACCAGGCATTGTGTTATTATAAACAGAAAATTTTAATTGAGATTTTATCCTTGTTGCACTAGGCATATCACAAAACGAAAAAATGGGTATGTAGAACAAATGCTAGTTAATATTCCTAGACAATCAAAAGTACAATTTGTTGCAAAAAATTATCAAATGACTTTTGAGTTTGCAATTTGATTGGTCAATAGGCTACTTGTTTATCTCATGGATAACATGCCTACTTATTAGACTGGTGTGTTGAACATGTAGAACGTAGTACTAATAATTGCTAGCATCTGTTTTATTGAAAGAACACTGTATTTCTTATAAAACCGGTGTGAGAACGCAATATTGCTTCTATATAGTGTGTCAGAGTTGAGATAATCAAAGAAGAAGTTTTGAGAATTGACATAACACTAGGTGGAGATAACTCTTAATGCTGACATCACTATGGTTATTTTAGAAATTTTGGGGTTACTTTTTTGCAGTTTAGCATCTATTAACTACTACTAAAACAGTTTAGATATGTTTGTATAGGCATCAAGTAATACTAACATAGTTAATTCGGTGACAAACATTCTGATATTTTCAGTACAGTCCACCTTTAAAGAAAACGAGTTTAAAGAGGAAACTTCTGATTGGGTATAGTTACACTACAATAATCACAGGTGAGGATGCACAGTATGTATTATAAGTATATACCATTTAACTATACTTACATTCCATAACCCTTTCAATTATGAATGGGCTGTTTAAGAGCTGACTCCCAACATAGCCTAGCAAATACATCAGAAGGTACATAATTATCATACACAGCTGATCAATAATCAGCACATATTATTAATATTGTAGTGCATAATAATTTTATTGCAGCCATTACCATTGTATGTATATCTAATGCATTCTTAATTTTTAACAGATGGAAGTTGCTATACTACTACAATCTCTATGCAAGTAGCTGTATCAGTCTGGTAAAAGAATGTTCTAAATATACAGGGAGGGAGGTTTACTAACAACTGCAAGTTTTGGAGAGACTCATAAACCAAGACAGCATTGCAATAATCTCACAGTATACAACTTAGCTTAGTTGGTTACCTGTATTTTGCTGACTGACTACGAATGTATAATTTCCAATGATGAACACAGCAGCAACTATGATCCAGATAACATCTTTCTTATTACAGTTATGAAGCTGCTCCTATAGTAAAGCATGTACATTATACATGTAATTCGGAAATGTGTCTTGTATTCAAACATGTAGCTGTACATGTAGGGTATACCTTATATTGTGCAAAAGTTCAGCTGTTAGCTGCCACACAAACCTCTCACACCATACAGCTTAATATCACTGCCATGTTGTACAATACTAAGACCCATTCAATCTTGAGATTGATACTGTAACAAGATCCCGGTGAAACATAATAATTTAAGATGGCAAGGAAGATAAATCCATTATTAGTGATTTGTAATTAATAACAGTTTAGAGTTTAGACCTTTACAGTGATTGAAATTGTACTAATATTAGTGCACTCAAACCTTAGGCCTACAATATATTATACTAGTCAAGTAATATTGATCTAGGACTACTAATAGGTGCTGCTGATGGAATTACATGTATACTGAAATATGAAAGTAAAATAATATGCCTCCACTCTTTTCATTCCACATACAAACAAATCCAGCAATCGAACAGCCTTATTTTGTTCAGAGGGGGCTGTGAAGATAATGAAAAATGGTCATGTGTAGACTTTTTGTACACATTATACTGTAAATACAGCTAGGTAGGTATGTAGGCACAAATTGCACAAGATAGTTAGTATAGATTATTGTTATCTAAACATAAATAATTACATGTAACATTTCAAATCAGATTTCATCCTACAAGAACTTGTACATTTACTACTGTGGGAGTTGAACCAGCAAGACAGCGGAGTCAATTCTCCCACCTCAGGTTTGGAAACATTGGTAGCTATAACAAGTTAATAACTGACTCTACGGTGCATTGCATAGAGATGTAGTAATTTATTTCACTTACCTCCAATACTTACTACCAGTACGATTAAAACCACAAGTTGACCTACATCAAGTAAAGGAGTAAGAGTTTTGAAGCTGCGATATACTTACCATGGGATGCCAAATGCTAGCTGAACCACAGTATATACCTTCAGATAGCATATATCTTACATAATAAGTATTACTAAATACATCAAAATATATCACACTTAGCCTAGCCTCAAGGTATACCACGCAGGTGAGTACTAGATCAGTTAGTAAAGTGTTTCATGCTGCCAATGGGTATAATGTATTCATGATTTGTACAATACATATGCACTGTATGCTAATAGTAAATGATGCTAACAATTCATTATAATAACTGTAATCAATACAAAGGGTAGTGGACCTATATAATTATATTACATTGTGCCTACCTGTTTGTACAACTCAAGAAGGCTGGTGATTGGCCAGTTCTACAATACTATAATAGGTCCTACATACATGCAACTATGCAAATATTGGTAAAATAATACTGTGGGTCTACAACTGGACCAGACACCTCATACTACATTATGTATAGAGCATAAACAAATCTAGCCGATTCCACCAAGCTGATTTCAAAAATAGATGACCAGGTAAGTTATGTTATAGGTCCTATAATCTCCCAGCACTCTACTGAATGGTAAGTTTTGAATAAACTTATTTTCATTTGTATCAATTCAATTATAAAAGCTTCAGCCTGCACAAAGTTGTTTCTTTGGGAGAATTTTAGCTTTTTAGTGGTGCAAAGATTATTGCCACAGGCGTCTTTGAATTTTTCACAAAATTCTGGAGTGCTCAGTTTTAAATAGACATACCCATATGTCAGCGTATATAGTACAATGTAATGTGGTATGAGTGTTATTCATTCATTTCTAAGCTCCCATATGTATTTGTGATCTATTACACATACATTTACAAGTGCAGATGACTTCTGAGAGAATAAACAAAATCAGTATTGAAAACAAGTAGTTTCAAATAAAGTATACATCACAGGACAGAAATAAAATGTGAAGAAGAGTGAAATGGTATATAGTATAACTCAGCAAGTATAAGAGAATAGACTGGTGAGGACACCAGCTTACACATGCCAAGAAAGAACCATAGCATATACAAAATACAGATGAATGTAAAATATCTGTTAGTATTATATTATATATTGTAACTATAAATATTTGTTGAGATTAGTGTTCACCTATTCGAAAGAGATGCAAGAGAAATAATTTAAATAATCAATAAGATAAAAGCTCATAAATAAAATGAAGAAAAATATTTCCCTAAAATTTTTCACACACTATTTGAGAGATTTACTAAAATTGGACAGAACTTACTGAGAGCGGGCAGAACTTACTGAGAGTGGACATTGTTCCAAAACCCTGAAATCAGTGTAAACCTGAGAGTATCACCTTTATTAAAGACTGTGAGCATAGGTTGAGGGTTATCAGCTATAAACTTGAGGGATTGTCTTGTATTGGCCACAAAGTCAGCAGGTTCTTGTTCTGGACTAGTTGACAGGTGCTAAAATATTTTACACATTTAACAGCTAGTGTGTGACAGGTGTTTTAAGGTTGTACAAACATGTATGCAACAGTCAGTGCGTGACAGGTGCTTTAAGGTTGTACAAACATGTATGCAACAGTTAGTGTGCGACAGATGTTTTAAGGTTGAACGTAATATGTAGCAGTACATAACATACATGTAATGTTACAAATGAAAAGTGATACAAGATTATATATAAGTACACCACATGTATCATAGGTGTATGACAGAGCTGTAGGAACACAAACCGGCTAATATTTAAAATAAAATAAATTGAAAGAAAATAATGTAAATGATATTGATAAGTAAGTTTTCTAAAAAATGTTATGAATGGGTGAAAATAGAAGACTTACTTTCAATAAGAATTGATCGGTCTGCCTCAACCACAGCTCCACCTGGTGGAACAGTTGAGTGTAACTAAATGGTTCAATTACCATCTCTAATCTTGCGTTATCATAAGTGTTAACCATCTACAATATACAAAAATTATAAAAGAGAGATTTTACACGGCACCCTAGACAACATGTAACAAGTACATATATGTACTTTGTGTTGATTAAAGTACATTTACACACTTAGGAATTATATATTATATAGCATCTAACTACATGTATATTGTATAATGTTACACTCCATTGTTTGTTCAATACAAATACATTAATAATAAATATTATGTTGTACTGTATGTATAATATACAATTGAACATGTATGTACAGACATGCATATGTATGTACACACACATGTACCAATGATTTTCTTTGAAACATCTTGTAACTAAAGTTTTAGTAACAAGAAAACAAAGCATAACAAGATACCTGATTTGGACCAATGAAGTTCCTGCTTCCTTTTAGCTCTTTCATTGGCCCTTTATCAGTACACTGCACTCTATGGATCTCCAGACTGTGACAATCCACTCCTTATTAAATAGAAATTATTGCATCACAGATGTCTAGTCCCAAGAGAGGACAACTATGTAAACATCTTTGTAAAATTAATTAATAGGAATGCTATACCATATCCCTCTCCCCTTTGTAAACTAGTCCCGCTCATGGAGTGGATTACTTGTCCTTGTAAAAACTAGCCCAGCCCATGAATTGGATAACTTGCTCTTGTAAAAACTAAATCTTGAATTACCCTTTAGTACAGTTGTACCAATTACAATGTATATTGTGTAACATAATATCTTACCTGCTCCATAATATATTGGGTAACAAGTGCCATCTTCATACTTGCTGTTCAGATTGCATACACATAACACCTTGATGTGTATAGTGTTAAGACAGCTGTGCAATGCACCTAAAGTATGCATTATACTCTATTACTAGTCTGTTAGACAGGCGTGTATATAGTCACACTGACATTTCATATATATATGCATAAACCTTATGTAACAATACATTCATATTCCAATATCATTCATAAAGTGTGATGAAATATTGATGAATAGAACATGTACTAAATGGATGTCTATACATTCATGCACAGCTGATGTTTTAATATTACTGTAACACCTATAACGTGATATCATAAAATACTCTTGTTATACATACAGTGTAGAATGCAATTTAATACTAGACATTATAATAGATAAGGGGAAGCAGAAAATTTCTCAGCTAGGAGTTGTTGGATGAGAAAACTGTCATCTTTAGCAACACAAGCAGGAACCAACACACACCGTAGGACCTACACACCATAGTACTTACACACCATAGTACCTACACACCACAGCACCTACACACTATAGTACCTACACACCACAGTACCTACACACTATAGTACCTACACACCACAGTACCTACACACCACAGTACCTACACACTATAGTACCTACACACCACAGTACCTACACACTATAGTACCTACACACCACAGTACCTACACACCACAGTACCTACACACCACAGTACCTACACACCATAGTACCTACACTTATATAAAGTTAAATGGCTCTTACTTAAAAGCTCTTTAGATAGTTTCGCAGAGGTCCCCTGGTCATCATTGAATCCTCCAAAAATATAGACATCATAACTACAAAGAAAGACCCAAATGACAACCCATAGACATGTACATATATTTTGTGTAGTATCTGTTGCTTTACCTACAACACTAATCAGTAATTACTACCTTTCTCAGATTGCCGACTTTGGAGTTATCCCCTCCCATGTTTGCCCTGCACAATACCAATGACCACACGAGAATGGAGTATAGCCTTGAAGGCTCCACCCATTTCATGGGTAATGTTGGGATGTGCAGTTTGTTTGGTTTCTCCATGGAGAACTGCAACTTCTTTGGAATTTTCAACTATGTGATAGCGTTGCTTCCTCATCATGACTTCAGTGAATAACATTCATATTAATTACTGTAACAAGAGTCAGGCCTCTTTTTGAGACTTAAAGCTATAATAATCCAGCGTAATTTAATTTGCATAGAGTCTACTTGTACCCAAATTAATCCTTCACAAAAATTGACTATTTTTATAAGTTTAATATGCCAACTATTAGCCACCCTAAGCGTGTGGAGATATGCCAATCAATAGCAGTTAATCATTCGACTGACTATCAACTGAAGAGAAGTTAATGATGAAATATCCTGGTACTCTGAAAGAAAGTTGAGTGGCTGTCCTGGAAGAGTGTAAGTTAATATCAGGTAAAATGACAATTATGTACCTGCGGTGGGGAGCTCCAGGGCTACATTGATTACATCTATAGTCTAAGTGCTTTACAAGGTCGTGAACCCCCTTCTCTGTTTTACAGCCATCAAAGTGTCCCAAACCAATCACCTTTGTCTCTGCAGTGTACAACAATGTGTAGCAAAGTATATAACAGTGTAGGCCTATGCAACAATGTATAATAATGCACAATGGTGTATAACAATCAGTATACAGAAAAGGATATTAAACTAAGAGCCTACCTGGCTGTATTAGGACCACTATATGACACGTGGTTGCACTATCTGTGGCAATGTACTGTATGTCACCTGTAATAAACAAGATAAGGTAACTAGTGTACTACATTACATGGCCGTAACTATCTAGGCGGCTCAGGCGGCCCTAGCCGCCTGAACTTTTTGCTAAAAGAAGAAAAAATTAAGCTAATATCGGAAGGCATAGTTACCATGCCCCACATGATATAAACATACTCTAATGAAAATGATGCTACTGTGTGTATCATTACATTAAAGGATCCCTGTCACTAATTACCTTGCTCAGCAAATGTAGATTTGTGTTAAAATGAAGGCAGCAGGAAAGTTACAAGTTGCAGAGTTGTGCTCTCAACATATTTCTGCTTCCCATGATGCATCGCGCGATGCGCTATATGCTGCCCTAGGACGATTTTTTTAATGAAGACACCCTAAACGGCAAATTTTTTATATAAGTTGTATAGAGAGAGGTTTGGTTTTTTGAGAATATTTTCAAAAGTAGCCTGAAAAATGCAAAAATAATCCATGAGCATATACTACTTGCAACCATACACCCTTCAATTTATATTACACTCTCGAAAAAAGTTTTATTTTTATAGCTGCCATTGTTTATCCGAAACTATGGATTATCATACTAGCATCAAATTTTATAAACAAAACAAAGTCACATGACCATGCTAGCAGTCTGCACGTGGTATTTTGTTTACAATACAATTGATCACAGAGTTATTGCAAGTACCAAGGTACTATACTATCTATCTTCGTCTATGTCTATGAATTGAGTTGAGAATTCATAGTGCACAGAAATGCTAAGAATGGCGTTCAAAATTTGGATTTTCATTTCATAAATTTCATTTTCTAAAGAATATGAGCTTAGTTTATGGCCAGATTGTCAGCTACCACAATACTCAGCATAGTAAGCATTTAATATATGTACTCTTTTTTCTATTTATTTCGTTTAAAAAACAAATGATTAGGTTTGAAATTAAATATTATTATAATATAAATATTTATATTAATTTTTTAAATGATAAAAAGAGTTGGATAACTTACAATACAAAAAAAGGAAGTCATGTGATTATGATATTTCATATTATTATAATGTTAATTAGGTTATATTATGATATAATTTAATATAATAATCTAAATGATTATCATATCATTATGATTTTAACATATATTTATATTAATATTTATATTACAATACTGGTGAAACTAAATTTCAGTTAGTATTAAATTTAGTTTTGACAATCGGTCACAATGAACTTTGTAAAAATGTGAAGTTATTGTATTGTTGTATTAAATCATCTACAATATACATATTCAAATATAATTTTATTTTGAATTTACAATATACATATCCTGCGAAAATGCAAACAATAATTCCATCATAAAGTTTATTTCTAAAATAATCCATTGACTGATCTGGTCTATCCAAGATATTTGAATTACTGTATTTAGTTTATTCACTCTTTCAATCCCCCCCCCCTTTTCCCAGGCTAAATCTAAAAGATTGGTGGGACTGATACTAACTTCATTAGACACAAACTCACCCCCATCTAATGCAGCTGAGCTAACCTGGTGTACTTTTATGTATGTTTGCATGGTCAAAGTTTCTTTTCGTTTAAAACAGCCAAGTTTTATTTCTAAAGCATTTTATGTTTTTATCGTATTTGTATCTTATGATGTACTCACTGTGTTGATTACAGGCTAGTTCCAATACTGTCAGCAAGTAACTTTCCTGACATTGATAAAGACATAGTTGAACTCGACTGTTTGTTGGAAAGAAGGAATGATCTGGTGAGCAGGGTAAAGACACACACTCACCTTTGATGAAGAATATGTAAATCGAATGCCAACCTCAATTTCTACATCCAGTTCTTTCTACTGGTAGGTGTTTATAATTTATTATGTAGCGACAAGGCTTGTTACAAGGTAGCATTAAAACCGTCTTCTTGAATTTAACTTATGTACAAACTTATAAACTCATTGAGGTAAATTTCATCAGTTTATTCTTGCAAAATGTGAAACACACATGCTTTAGCTAATAAAACTGACAACCCATGTGATTTAGGTTTTCATTCCGAAAGTCTTCCTTCTGTGCCATATCGAACTATAATAATATTCAGCTCTAGGAGCCGTGGAGACCCATTCGACTAGCTCTGCTATCGGGCAGCCACATTAAAGAATTGTGTTTGGCGCCATGAATATTATATTATTATCATTACTATTTAGCACAGTGAGATTCCAAAGCTGTATGAATGAACGGGAACAAAGCTAGACCAATTCCATGCGACCAGACACTGGTGTGGAAATTCAAATTCATCTATTCTCCAGCTTGCACCATATCATCTTTATCTCCAATGTTGGAAAAAGCATAGGTAAGTGTTGTAGCAGTAATATGTTATGTACATTAACTTGATTATCAGTACTAGTACTTCAGCATCATCTATTCAACAGGGTGGGAAATTCTGCTGTGAGAGTTGAACCCAACCAAAACTACATTGCCACTAACTATTGATGTGTTCTATTCGAGGGTCACAACCACTTTTCTTGATAAAATGCTCTACAAATTTGAATTGCAGATAGTACATTTTGGATTGCAAAAGAAGCGTTCCAAATGTACAGTTCACCCGTACTCCAAGAGGTTTCTTCAAAAAGTAACTCTATAAAAGGTGAAGCGTTATAGTGCTTCAGCATTC
Source organism: Bugulina stolonifera (assembly GCA_935421135.1). Taxonomy (NCBI): domain Eukaryota; kingdom Metazoa; phylum Bryozoa; class Gymnolaemata; order Cheilostomatida; family Bugulidae; genus Bugulina; species Bugulina stolonifera. The sequence continues at coordinate 33,798,133 of OW285187.1, forward strand.
AAGCTGAGTGATTACGGTTGAAAACAAACTTCTGCTGGCATGCTACATGGACTGTGTATCTCATTATGATTTCTGTTCATGTTCAATACTTTACACATGTATTTTACTCTGGATTCGGCTGTTTTCATCGTTGTATTTTGTTATAAACAGATATCGTAAATAAACAATAAATGTTTTAAGATATTGAAGTTGAATAGTCATTTGATGTCCTCATATTAATAACTAAGAATGACGGTTACATTTTCAGAAAGTACGACAAATCAAATAATAGCCAGAATCATTTCAAACATTTTTGCTTAAATGTATATGAATCATAGTTGGGCGGATCTATACTTGTGCACGTGATTCCATGGCTATTGGTTTTAGTCTCCAGCACTTTGCCAAAAGTATACTAGTAGGCCTAAATTAATCTTGCAATCACAGCTCGGTGTCATAAAACAGAGAGGGCAATAAAATTTGTCTAGAGACTGTATTAATAAATAATCAGTAAATTGATGTTCATAACTACAGCACTTACATGTCTTTGCAAATGAAAAATTGCAGTTTCATCTAGTAAAATAAATCCTCCCTAAAGCCTAAGATAAGAAAAATAGCACAAAATAAATGTAAATGTAAAATATATTAGTCTATAAAGTATAAATTTTGAGCTGCATGTATTTTCCGTTTACTATGGCTGCAAACACAAAAAACATGAGTAATCTTGGAATTCAAAATAATGACATCTTGGAACAAAACTAAATCCACTCGGCTAATTGCAAATAACTATGAGTGCATAATATTAGTTCTTGTTAACATTAAAGCTTGTGGATTACGGTGACTTGAAACGGGGCAGTAATAATCGACTTAGTAAATGGAAAAGATCACTAATGTAACTGCACAATATAGAAAAAATTCAAAATGGAATTGGCCATCACAGGCATCAAATACAACATGCACTGTACTCATTGAAATTCTATTTACTGAAAGATCATACATGAAATATCAGGCCAACTACAACTAATACATATAAAAATAAAAAAAATTCCAATTGTGGCAGAATATTAATATTTGAAGGTACCGGTCAATACTTTACAAACCATACGATTGATTTGGCTGCTCGAATTGTTGGTAAGTACTTCAGTTCAAGCATGTTGCTTGATAGATGTTTCTATTCTACAACATTATGTGAACATGTTATCATACCATTGGATCACTTAAAAGTACATTAACATCAACAGATGGTACCTAAAATCAGACCACACTAAGCAACTGAATATAACTGCTAGGTACAATGTAATAGATTGAAAATGATGAATACAAATCAAATCGATACCAATTTTGCTAGGCTACATTCCAAAAACCACAGTACAGAAAAGTAATATGTACATGCAGCAGTGTTTACAGCGAAAGTTTTGCTGTAGGCCTAATGATGCGTCAACACTTCACATTTTTTGATTAGACAGAACCTTGAAAGTTGATGATGCACTTACCTTATGTATACCTATGTACAACAAGTCAACTCAGTGTCCAAGGTACAATACTCGTCACTCAAGTACGACTTTAAGAGGTTGCCATTGATGGGACTTGACATTCCTGGGTCATAGTCTTGACAAACTGCTAAAAAGAAGCATTCATTACACACATTTTAGTCATCATAGTATTATTATTACAACAGAGAAAGCAAATGAGTTGACTATAGTGTCATCAAAAGTTTATTTTACTTACGGCTGCAATCAAAGGATACAATTATTTTGAAATTCAATAAATTAAGTTTTTGATTAGGTGCTGTATATAGGCCTACATATATGTAGATAGCAACAATCATAGTTAATCAAGTTAATATTATAATCCCAATATTTTATTTTGCATTTTATCCATTTTAGTAGAGTTTAAAATAGTAAAGTAGGCTACATTCATAATAATTAGCCATAAGTAACTAGTATGTTATTTTAACAAATTACTTATGTACCAATGTGAACAAAAAGTAAATAACAATAATTATCATTGCTATATCCACATGTATAAATAACTTTTTTTAATATCAACTACACTGGCATAGTACATTCACATTGACATTAAGAATTAAATTAAAATCAAAATTAATTTACTTTCATTGATTTGATATGATAATCAAATGATTGCAATTTTTGCTGTGCTTGCCATATACCTTGTATCATATCATCTCTTGATAGCATTTTCATCTTGCAACAATAATTTCATTTTGGCAAAAGCAAAATATTATATTTTATTCTAATTCTGTCCACAGCCAACTGATTCCCATCGATCACCCAATGGGTTTTCCCACACGTGTACATGCGCATTCGATTTAGTTAGCCAATTATAATAAAGTTCAAGTAACCAATCATGACGCTCGCTCTAGCGAGCACATGGGTGTCTCAAAATGTAAACAAAAACGGTGACACTGATCCTTTAATGGCTAATTTTTGCGTGAAGCCACTGCTGATTTGATAGCGTAATTGGTAGAGTGCTAGGTCTTCATGCATAGAGACACGAGTTCGAATCCCACTGAGGGACAATTTTTTTCATTTTAGTAATTCACTCAATTTGTTAGCTATACAATGACAATACTAATCTCATCTGTAAGATAGGATCACTGCATGTGTAATTCTGTATTCAACAATAGGAAATGCCCTAAGATTGCATGCACAGTGTGCCTACCCACCTCATTTGTTCCACTTCTAACACTGTTCTTCAGGGTTTGGGAACCCTAGAATACCACTCTCCATCTCTATCCATCAACTAAATTTGCACTATTTCCCGTCTTATTAATGTGTGTACATTTTTAGGCCTAAGTCATGTAATGATGTAAAGGACTACAATGGTACGTCATGGCCAAGCCAAACAGAGAAGCACTATTTTGCAGTATACTAATTTGAAGTTTACTATTTGCAGATTACTATGCAACATTTTGTACTTTTGTACCATCACGCATAGCTCAAATATGCATCAAAATGGCTGTTTTTGTGTGAATTTTCAAAAATTTTCTTGTGGGAGGTGCCCCACCCTCCTTCCCCCATCCCGCACACACCCTCCCCACACCGCTACTGTTAGCTAGTCCAATTTTGGCCGCCTTAACTTTTTCAAGAAAGTTACCCCCCTGCATTACACCGACTACCAATAGAAAACAGGATGTAACAGGTATCAACACACTTGCATAATATGTGAATAGGGTTCCACCTTTTGAATGGGGATCAATGACTCCATACTCTCTTTGAGCTATGTATAGAACATTCTCTCCCAATATCTTTTCTGGCTTTGAAACCCAACCATCAGCTAAATCCTGCAAAATCACTTGTCGATATATTATTATCAAACTATGTCAATGAATGATTACACACCATAAATAACATGAGCAATGTTGATCACTCAAACTTTCAATATTATAATGAAGGAAACACCAAATATCACACACAGCATGAACTCACTAATCATTACCGCAAATCAGACTATGGGTATTCAGTAGCACATATTTCACTAGGTCCAAGGACCAACAGTAGAATAGTGTTGGCAAGCAAGTACCAAGCACTTTCGAAATGTACTTGTAGCCTGTGTTAATACTCTGCTGGAGTACAATCAATAGTTCTGTTATACTTATACCATAGAATATAATATAAATAATTTTAATACTATTTTTCCTCTAATGATGGTGATTGGATAAGCATCGAAATATTAGGATTTAAATCAAAACTGTTAGAATGGGTCCTGCTATGTTATTTGCCATGAAATTACTAACTCACACCAACACATTTCATTACGATTATACGACAACACAACACATTTTATCTCCATGTAGATCACGAGAAGTAGGCTTACCTTAAACCTTTGGGATAGGCGAGTATTTTCAGTTAAAATAGTTTCTTCTTCACACACTGATTGTTCAAGTATCTTGCTATCCAGAAAAAGAGGCATAGTTCAACTCATGAGCTTAATAATTTCATTAGTAACCGTCAAGTACGCACGTGTATAAATATATAAATAACCAAAGCAATAATAATATTATTTGTCATTGACCAAAGCACTGAGATTGCAAAGTGAAACTGGTCTCTCAGCTAAAACTTGCAGGCTATATTAAAATTATCCACAGCGGGTTCACAAAGAATGGTTCTACCTGTATTCTACTATGATTGCGCTATAGTGTTTTAATGGTTTCGAATTATCACAATAAACTGAAAGACATGATAACTCCTAATACCTACTTTACGCAAATCAGCTCAGAGGCTGAGAGATTAAATAACATGGCATATCCAATACTAGATTAATACAAATACAGCTACAAAATTTGACTGATGATCTACTACCAAACCATCAGCTAAAAGTTTGATAATGATAAGACCAACTTACTAAACTATAAAGTTCTTTTAGCTACATATTTACATATCTACATATTTGTTTCATGTGAGCCGTGTAATTTGTAGCACATGTAATATAGACTACACCAGATGATGATAGATCCACAATAATAATGGGTACTTAGGATATTATGATCAAATTGAAATAAAATAATGTTACTGTGATAAATAAACAGTACTATTGGAAGGAATTTGTTTGCTTTGTAGGCTTACCAGTTACCACTCTTTAGCTTACTATTGAACAAGATTAGATATACAGATGTTCACAGATAAATAATTATTGTAACATTGCTTACCAAAGTCACTGCTTATAGATCATGCATGTAATACAACATAACACAACATTGTTATATTATTATAGTAATTATATAATATACATGTACATGTATATGCAAATACTACAATATATGCCACAATTAGTGTTTTCGTACAAATTTCATCCATGTATCAGATAATGATATGACAAGCTTATCCTGAAATCCTTTGTGTCATACCACGATATTATATATATATATTATAAAATATTTGATAAACCATGAGATGCTAATAGGAACAACATAATCAAATAATACCCATATGCTGAGAAAAGAGTATAATGATATGAATACCAGTAAACATATAAATATACTGTACATAAAGGGTAATATCTATACACACAATTCACATGCCAAGTAAACCCACAAATCTGACTACATGATTGTAGTCTAATACAAAAATATAAGTTCAGGAGATTTTTAAAAGTGTAGGCAATGCTAGATAATAATATATGAGAATACAGTTATAGGTACACCACATGGCTGGCTCTTGGCACTTGATGATAAATAATGTCATTCTAATACGGATTGGTGGATATAGAGCAGAAGGTTATATAAGTATTAGTAAGTAGTCGCTTATTCATATTAACATTCAAACTCTTCAAAGAATCCAGAAGATTCCATGTCAGCAGTTTCCGATTCATCATCTAAATAATTAGAAGTGTCCGGGCAAGGCAAACCAAACCTGTTTATTGGTGGACACTTTGTCACTTCATAGTCTATACCTGTTGGTAAACGCAAAAGTTATGTAATATGTAAATGAATTATAAAGTGAGAAACAAATAATATAGCATAAGTTCTGCACCACAATAAAACTAACCATACTAAAACTCAAAATGCTACTAGTACTTACCTGTTTCTAATCCCAAGCAAACATTGGCAATGTTACCATGAATACTCAGTCGTGTAACTTACCGTTGCAAGGGCTGCCTCCACTCTCTGGGACAGGGCAGGCACAATCACGTATTCTCATCTTAAACCTTCCGGTGTTTGACGGGAGGCATTCTGTATAGTTTGCCCACTCACACCACCCACCATCCACTATTGAAAGTTATACCATAAAATTCTTGTTATTTATAATACATGTATATTATTATATACTGTAGGAACAAATGTTAAAATAGGAGTTGTCATCTCTTTGCTGGTGAAAGAGCAAGAGCTGACAACTCAAAGCATTGCATCAATATTCTGCATAATACTCATTATTCAACATCTTCTCATACAGGGTAGCATGGTCAGCACAGATGTTCACATAAGGTTTGATTATATTGCAGAGGAACTTTCGTCTGGACTAAATTTCTGCAGTTTTTGTTACAAGTACTGACCAGCATAAGAACAAATTATAACAATGTTAGTACAATTGCAACTAAGCTGTAATATCTCACCTGGACAATGGTCATTGTTCACACAATCTTGACTCTGTGTGCTATTGCCCTCACACTGCTTCCCATTGAACCTAGGCTGAGGGTTTTTGCATGTTCGTTTACGGGTGGTATACCCGCTCTCCCCTGTACATGGTGCAGCAAGACATGCTGCCCATGGCTGCCATTCAGTCCAACTGCCATCAACTACATGAAATAGTAATTGAAAATTTTCAAAAAGCAACATCACTACACTACAAATATTATATAAATATACCTATTCTTATCCTAGTTAATGCAGAGTTATCCCCTCTTTTAGTTGTACCTTCCTCAAAAAGTATTCATGTGAAGTAGATTATGTTAAAATCAATCAACATATACCCATGCTGCCAACAGGCTATCAGTTAATATAATAGTATTACCAGCTAACTACATGTAAATACAGTTACAGAGCTATTATTAGTAATATTAACTGTTTCATCATCATGTTGTTGTCAGCCTCTGATACTGATATAAAAATTTGGAGCTCACGAAACTGCTCCAGATGAAATATATTTTCATTTACCACATTCTACAGCTTGGCATATCAATGAACGCAGTATAATGTACATTGTGTTATATAAAGTGTGTGCGCGTGTCTAATGCATAATCAGCGGATTTTGTAACACCGTACTGTGTATATGTGTTATTAGTTCAGTCAATTTATCTTGAAACGAAAAAATTTAATCTAGATGGTTAATGATTATCATGTTGGTGTCATCACTAGAATTAGGAGCTGACAACTCCACATTGTAGTAAGTGTCAGTGAACGTGGGTTATATCTGGTTAGATGAAGTTGCTACAGTTTCAAGGCAGAGTAATCTCTCTTCCCTTCTACCTGTATGCCCACTGTTGGCTGTTCTCTCTCATAAACATAGATACACCTACATTTATAATCTGAGTATACATACAATACATGGAATCTTTCTTGATATACATGTAAGTATATACAGTGCACATCGTTTAACTCACCAGGACATGGTGTAGAATGATAACACAACTTCTCATCAGTTCTATTTCCTACACAGTCAGCTCCACCATACTGGCGTCTTGGAGCCACACACTTCCGGATTCTCTCTCTCACTCCTCTGCCACATGAGACTGTACAAGAACTCCATTCGTACCACAGCGACCACCCACCGTCAACTACATATATATACATGACGTATAATACAGTCTATTTAGTGTGCAATCCTAATTACTTACTTTTACAATGAGGATCCAAGAGGCGGCACTAGATGGAATCCTCACACTGTGATGTTTTAGAAAATATTGAAACTAGGAGAATAATTTATTAATCCAGGCTACGGGTAGCTATTCTAAAAACTATACTTGGACAAGGGTTGCTGTGACGACAGCTTTTCTCCACTGTATTGTTTCCAGAACAATCTGCTCCTCCGTGTGCAGGTGAAGGGTTATCACACTCTCTCATTTTATTCTTGACTCCATTACCACATGAGCCTGAGCAAGAGCTCCATTCATACCATTCAGACCAGCCGCCATCAACTAAAAGTACAGAATAAAAGTATATTTTATAATACTCATCATGGTGATAAAACGGAGAAATGAGAGCAAAACTTGTCCCTACACGTAATAGTAAAATAAATGTTTGTGCATACAATTGCATGTACATAATGTGAAGTGTATATCCATGATAATGTACATTGTATATACACGTGTATGCAACATATACATGTGCATTGTACAGTATAATCAGCACTAATAGGAGTCGTCTTCTTATTTTAAGAAAGGACAACTCCAAAGCTTTTAGGTGAGTAGGCGTTGTCTTAGCCACTGCTCTCTGCAGATACAAGGATGAAGGATCATAACTATTGTTACAGCAGTTCATTGTTTACTAATTCAGCTCACAGGTTAAATAACGTTCTGTGGAAATTAATACATCGGTAATGCACTATATACATGTACATGTACTGTACATGTACATATTAGACTATAACAATGGCCTCAATTCCTTAGCGTTTAGACTATGGTTATATAATAAGGTGGGTAGAGTTTGGCATTGTGCCACACATGCTGTACCTGCACATGCACCTGCATGGTTGTATTGTTCAGCGCTACATACATGTATAACATTGTACATGTCAGTGTATATACTTGACAACTTACCAGAGCAAAGTTCTGTGTTGCATTCTATGGTATCAGTTGAGTTTCCTGGACAATCGAGTCCATTGTCCTGGGGAGTGGGATTGTTACACCTCCTAGTTCTAGTCTTAGTTCCACCACCACAAGTTACGGGGCATTCAGACCAAGGACCCCATGGGCCCCATCCTCCATGAACTAAAATAAATTATTAAGCATGGCACGTTAGTTTTTATGTGTAATAAAAAGGCGAGATATTTCATCATCACTACTAACACTAAATAAACCGGATGAGGTCACTAAGTGGGGGAGGGGGGTGCATTAGGCCTACATAGGCAGAGTGTCAGGTGAGTGGAATAATTCTAACCCTGGAAGTCATAACAATCAGTAATAGGTGAATAATTATACTAGATCACCAATGAATATTGAGCAAAGAAACTAGGAAGCTATTCAACACGTGTTTTGGAGTTGTCTTTTCTCTCCCTTTCTACATTATTATAAAATGTTGTACTGTACCATAAATGAGTACATGCTAATGACACAGATCTTCAAATTTAATTGGTTTCTAGTCATCAGATATTGTATACTATAACTGAGCACTTGTGTATGTTTGGAAAATGGAACTCATTATTTTTATGAAACAAGAAGAAACTGGGAAGAGAGGCCAGAGCTTCAAAACATCCTAAAATATGTACTAATATAATGTTTGTGGTGTGGAGTCAAAATTCAATACAGTTCAGGCTGTGTATCGCAGTCTTGTGAACATCAGTTATATTATAATAGAAACACTATCATGATATGGACATGCATGATGTCATATTGGCATTGTATAGCATCCAGCAGAGGGTTTGCCTTCATCACCAGAAGTGGTGGGTGATGATCCATAACTCGATTATTATTGCTCAACTACCTTAGCACGGCGCCAGCAACATCAGCACACCCTCTGATGAAATTTACCAGTTTGAAGTAACATTGAAGGCACTTGGGCTATAAAATATGCTAGCACAGGCACTAACTCCCGTAACCATGGTAACTGCATAATTATAGCCCTTCCTTTCCTTAATAATTATTCAGGGCGGATCCAATAACTTTTAACATTCTAATATAACAAAGTAGGATAGAGGCATCTGACAGGTGCCTGCATACAGAGAGCATATATCACACAGGATTAGATTGGTAGTAGATACTGCAGCTGTGATAGAACTCCTAGAGTCTATATCTCAGTAAGGTAGGTCTCTATCTTATCTAGCCATGCAGTAATGGGTGGAATTGATTTAAAGTACATTGATAGTACATATTATATTCTGTGGACTACATGTAAGATTATGCATCGGTGTTAGGTAGTGTGGGTCGATATTATGATATATGTAGGGACAATAAGCGAGGACAACACACCAGATATAGTACTCTGGGATGTGTTTGTTTAGGGTAGTTTCGACCATAATAGTTGAAATTATCATTTAGATATATACTCGTACATGTGATATGGTAAGAAGGGTAGAGTAGGGTATGGGTTTTATGCACATATAATTAATACAAGTAAGTATATTCCTACATCCCGTTCATACAACCTATGTTCTACATGTACTATAATAGTACTACTATTTATGTTCATTTAGTAATATATTGATGGAGCCTCTTTACGACTTAAAAAGTCTATTACATGTACAAAAGCAGTTGATGAGGTATCTTAGCCATACTTTTTTATTTTAATCAGTGACTATCAAGATGAAGCTCTTTAACAAATGGTAAGTGAAATAAGGCCTAGAATGAGGGAGTGATTTTTCCTGATTAAAATAAAACAAATCTAGTTACATGTAGATATCTCACTAACTGCTTTTGTAATAGACTTTTTAACTTATAATCAGACACCCTGCATATTAGCACCATCTCCAGTTCCAATTTTATGGATATCACTCATACCTTGTATGTATAAACAACTAATTATGGAGTAAATAATGAATATGCACGTACATGGAAACTATGCTAATAATGAGACCCAAAAAGCAAATGCTAGAAACATAGACATGTATAATATAAATGTCTATGCATAGAAACAATAACCTCCTTCCTCTTGTCACGCGTATCAGGGATGACACATTCTAACTTCTAAGTATATATAGAAAATGTGGAAGTGACAGTGTTTAAGATATACGGATAGATCACCACTTAGATAGGAATGATTTAGCAGTTTCCAGTTATAAATATGATGATTAAAACACTTCAAACCTCTACCTGTCTATCTATTCTATCACATGTGATTTAAAAATATTTTTTGAGTCTCGTATTTCTATTTTAGAAAATTAAACAAACTGGTGCCTCCAAATGAGCTGCGAATTGTGTAGAAGGTAGTTTTTCACTTAAAAACAAAAAACTTGTTTGGCAATTCCTATTACATCTATTATACCAGTGGTATTCAGCGTGATGAAACTATAAGAGACTCGAAGAGAGACATGCCTATTATATGCCAGATGTACATCACTCACAAACATCTGTAGCTTGCACTCAATGGATGGTGGAACTAGTTTGTTTTTTATGTGATGCATTATTTGTTGTTTCCTATGGTGTTCTTTACTTGTGGATACATGCATATGATAGCACATGCATTATAATAACAGTATAGCAATATTTCAGTGTAATTACCTGTATACTAGCATTTTTAATTTTGTAGAAAAGATGCGTCGGTTGAATAAAACAGTGTATGCCAAGCGACAGACGAACTTGTCATGGGCGATCTGCTCTACATTGATGTGTATCTGCTTTCCTATTGGGTTAGTAGCCATATTTGTGGCCCTTAAGTCGAAGAGAGCATGGAGAGATGACAGGCCTGAGACGGCAGGAGATATGGGTGACATGGCTAAGACCCTCTCTCTCATTGCTATACTCTTCAGTATTGTCGTAATATGCATATTCGTTGCTTTGGTTGTGTCTGGGTATTTCTATCGGTTCCTCCACCACTTCGGTCTCATGAACGAGAAGACGATGAAGAAGCTGGCAGTGTCACAAGGTGAGATGCCTGCCACTGCCACCACCACTGCAGATGAATTTTACTACTACTACGACAATATTCCAGTAACATCTGGGCCTTCTAAAGTAGAGGGCCAGTAACGTCAGGGCCACACAAACGAAAGGGCTAGTAACACCGGAGCCATATAAACTAAAGGACCAGTAGCATCAGTGTCCTTTATAGAAGAGGACAAAATAAAATCATTTAAAGTAAAGGACCAATAAGATCATCCAAGACGTGGGAATATCACATATTTATATGTTCAAGCGACCTTGCACAGTACTGTACATGGTGCTTGAATATACTATATAGATGCTAGCAATCACTATTTTTATTGAACCTTATCGACCATCAAAAGACTACATGAGATTTAGATCTAATTTATGGTCTGTGATTCCATGAAATCTGTGGGGAGAATTTCCAGTTTACCTGCAGCTGTTGTGGAACATCACAGATCAGACAATAGTATCCCAAACCAGTATATACTTATATTGATAACCATTTTTTATTTTTGAAAATAATTATAGTTAGTAATTAATCAAAATTGTCCCATTTCCTTTGTGTCTTCCATATTCATCTACTTTGGCATCCATAAAACAAGGTGTTGAGGAGACAAGCTGTTCATACACAGCCTTCTAGAGTAGAGCTATGCTATATGTGAATCTGGTTAACTTGTAGACTGAGCTCTTTCACATGCTATTGAGCCTCATGGTAAATGTTAGAAAACACTGCTAGAAATAAATACAAGTTTGACACTAGAACTAAAGTGTTCTAAACAGATTGTCTACTAACAACTGCTAGCTCTGTTTATACCAAGTAGTATTCTATGGCCTGTACATGGGTAGTAAGTGGACTATGCTATGCCTAATGTTCTGACATCAGCAGGATTAAGATGGATTAGCACTTAGATGCTCTCTCTATCAGTTAATCTGCATGGATGAACTAAGGGAAGACACTTATCTCTCGGCCATTACTTAGCCATTACATGTAGTATAGACTATAGGAATATATGCTATAGAGTAAAATAATGGTATACCATGTAAATACATGTAGTTATAGATGATAGAGTATTATAGATGATAGAGTGTAGATGATAGAGTGTAGATGATAGAGTATAGAGCATAGAGTATAGAGCATAGAGTATAGAGCATAGAGTATAGATCATAGAGTATAAAGCATAGAGTATAGATCACACTGTGAGTTGGAGTCTAGCAAATAATAAGAACAACATAGACAGAGGTGCATATATACTATATGAGTGTTAGCTCTCCAAATTCAGGCTAACCTGATGTGCCATCAGTATAATTATATACTTGTATATTATTATAGAGAACTGCTCTATCTTCTCTGTATGTTATAGTGCGAAGATATGGCTGGTATATAAAGTGCAATGTAGTAGATATCTACCACAAATTTCTAAACAGCGAATAGTGGGACTTCATCTCAAATGCAGATGTTCCTGCTCAAGCAAATCTACAGAGCATGTATGAACTCCTTATTCAGAGAAACCTGAGGTGGGCTGGTCAAACACAGTATTCCCAACTGAGTGAAGGTGTGGGGGCAGACCAAAATTGAGATTCAATGACACGGTGAAGAGAAACCTCAAGGATAAAGGGGCTTCCATTGAAACATGGCAATCCCTCACCACCAACATGAACAAATGGAGAACGATGGTTTACCAAGGTCATCTTCGGAAATAAAGGACTGCTATTACAAAGGACTATAACATTATAGCCATTTGTATATATGTACATGTACATACACGTGTGACTATACTGAATATCTAAGTTTTAAAGGGGAAGTGATGGGGAGCAATATGCTGAATCACTATTCCAATGCTTACTAATAACTATTCACTACTTGCTACATACGTGTATGGAGGAAGAGAGTACGATAATACATAACATACATGTACATGTGTATTATAACAACAGTATGTAGTAATTGGTACTAGTAGTTGTACCCAAACATGGACAGCTGGGAGTTATCCACTCCTACAGGTATTATTACTAATGCCAGTGGTTGGTCACAACCAAAAACCAAAGCATAATATTATAACATCTGAAATTTGGTTTGCAAGAGTAGATAACTCCCAGCTGCCCATGTACTGAAAGCCTCTTACATGTATGAATAGTGGTACATAGAGTATATAATCTATACGGTATCTAGTGACTCTCTGTGAGTTTATCCATAGTATACATGTGTATATCTATGGGAGTCGTGTATACTTGATGCGCAGACATATGACTGTCATTAGATGTAAGTAAATATGACTGACGTTTGAAAGATCTAAGATGCTTCTACTTCTTACAAATGGCTAAAGGAGCAGTTAGTAAGTATGCATATTATTTAGTAATTAGTTCAAAGTTTGGGGCTAATGACAATTTTTAGCACACATTGATAGTGGTAGGTTGTGAAGGAGCTGGTTAGTTGATAATAATAACGACTGGCTGATACGTACCTGGACATACTAGAGTTGGAAAACACACGTTTGTCTCTGTCTCCTCAGCACCTGAACCTCCACAGCTACCATCACCACATATTCTTCTCCTCATCATTGCACCGTATCCACATGTTACGGAGCATTGGGTCCATGGCCCCCACTTAGACCAGCCTGTCCTGTTAGGATTCCCTTCAAACAGGTCTACAGTGGTAGGAGGATTAGTTGTTGGGGGTGCAAGGGTGGTTGAATCCGTTGGACCCAAGGCAGTCTTTAAAGATTCACATGAATTGCAGGCGTACTTTGATCTCTTCCTTCCCTTTGCTACCTGTAGGATAATAATTATCTCATTTGGAGAAATTCATCATGTTCTCATCGATCAACTTCCTATGTACTGACCACAGACCTTTATGGCTGGTACAGTCAGTAGTGTTTACTCACCAAACAGAACACAATGCATGGGATGGGGATGAGCCATTGCTGATGTTTTTATAATAATAGCATTATCATACATTAGAATGTAGTAGTTATGTAGTTATATATAGTATTGTCACAGAATGTAGTCATCTACTAGTTGTACAATCATGTACAAGTAGCCTGGTTATGACCCCAGATCCAGATGAACATAGTTACATGAATCATAACATTGTCTGCAGGCTGACTATTTGTAAAATAAAAAAAATATATTTTACATACTGTGATACATCAGTGAGCATATACGTGTACATCTATTGACTTGTACTGTGCTATGCTCATACAGCTAATATCTAGCAGAGGAGTAAAGTGATAGCAGGTGCTACACCAACCACTCCTACACAGCATAGCGCTGTATACAGAAATGTCTAACAGTAGCAGAGTGACAGATTAGATGTCACATGTCAAATAATAATGAATAAATTGTAGAGAATAAATAGCAGTCAATATAAAAAATGATTTACCAGACAATCCAAACTTTACAAGTAAAAATAGCTCAAAATAATACTGTTATAACTCAGCAATTGGAAACCAGAATCATAGAATTAATTCTATGACCCTGAAAATTTAGGAATAAATATGGATGTCAATTAGGTTATGAGGTACATGTACTTGTGTAGGTGTGGGTCTTTGGACATGTACAATGTACATGACAGTAGTGTGGTGTGCAGCCCTGAAGGCCTACGATATTAGCCTACTCTGTGTTTTATGTATATATAAAAAGCTGATATAATACAATAAATGTTACATCTGTGATGCACTATTTGCAAGTGACAACTTGCAAACTAGAAAGTAGAATTGAACTGGGTAATGTGTTTCCTTATGATTAATAATGTACCTACATGTACATGACTACATGTACACGACTACAATTCTATGCTATTGTAGTAATATCGTTAGTTTTTCTAGTGCTTGCTTCTCCTCACTCTTCATGTATGTAATTACTTTGGTATGAAATATTTCTGTATATTGCTTGCAGCCCAGAGTGTAGCTAATGAGTCAGCAGAGAATAATATAATAACTAGTAGTACATTGTAGATAATCAACTGGAGATGGATGAGTGAGGGTAGACAACACCCTCCCTTTATTCTCAGGCTATTAGCAAATTGAGAATTAGAATTCACGGTGGCATACATAATTATAATGTAAATGTACTGTAGGCCTAATAATATACATGTAAATGATATAAATTTAGAAATTAGAATGACCACGGTGTGGATAGTACATTTCATATTCTACATACTCTATAATGTAACGGTCACAATTACATTTTATTACCTACATGTACATGTACTGGTGTATGTGTGCTCTGTTTACATAACATGTGACCCAAGGGAAGGTGTGAGCTGTCTGTTACTTAGTTTATAATAATGCTACAATATAATTCACAAGCAAATAACTGGTCCTAGCTTTATGCAGATACAATTTACATGCTTTACATAAAAGTACACTGACTGCAACAATGTGGTATACTGTAGTAAATTAAGGTGTATCTATACTGAGCAATAACTAGCACCTATGAATATAGTAAAGACTTTCAACCCAAACTCCAAACCCGACACCGGACGGGGGTAGACCGGCCCGCAATGTAACAGAACTGGACCACTTCTGTGTTTTAGAAGAGAGAGTCTACTATGTGGGAAGAGGAATCACTTACCAACCTTCCTCTAACAAAACCAACTCCACCATTCTTACAGCAACCTCTTGGACTCCTAAACTCTTTCCGTTCTCCAGACGCAGTCTCTTTATAGAGGAGTTCTCTACAAGTATCTGGTCTATTCCCTTCTCCTTTCTGTAACTTCTTAAAGCAGTGTACATCACCATCTACAATATTATTCCGTTTATTATCCCGTCAAAACATCCCGTTTTGACTTTTACATTTCCTGTATTCATCAGACTGATGAAATATTTACATCTACATGTACTTGTAGGTGACTGTATATCTATAGTCAAGAGAGGTAACACCAGTGTATGTCACAGAATCATTTACAATCATGTGTGAAACTTCCGCCCCCCCCCCCCACCCCCGTACACCTTTTGTGTATGTTGGTCTATAGGCCGTACTTTACTAGTAATAAAGGGAGAGAAATGATAACGTTAGAACACATTGATTTACATGTATTTGAAGATGTTGATGTGGATGAAGAGTCTAACGATGTAAAATAGTACTAGGTGTATTTTGATTTTGTTTCTTATATTATCAGAGTAAGTTAAATTTATTTTCTTCTGATCAAAATGTAAGGAAAGAAATGAAAATGCGTCTACTACTACTTTACATCACATTATTAATTATATATTATAACAATTCCAAGTGCATATACATATAACTAATTAATAGCACAGCAAAAAATATCAGATAGAACTTAAATACCTGTGAAGTGACACATGAAGATAAGTGACAATAAAAGTACGATCCATCTGTGTAGAAACATCTTGTTATACATGAACTGTACTTCCTATAGTCAGACAGGCAGACAGCACTAGGTTGTTATACAGTAACACTTCTCCTAGTTATTAGCACAGCACAGGCTAGTTATTGTGTAATGAGCTGCCAAGTATAAACAACTGATACTTTATAATAACATGCATCCTTCCCATCCCATCCTATCCTATCCTATATATATATAATATACTAGAGTATTGTGCCCAGTAGCAGCAGCACCTTGTTAATATATATTTACAGAGTGCCAAGCATGGAGCTGTTCTTCCTTCAGGGTATCAGTGCTGACTAACAAACTTACAATAACAATATTCAATGCTAGTAGTAATGTACGTGGACATAGATATTAGTCCTAAGAGAGTAGTAAGTAAGCCCATGTACATGTATAAAGATAAAAATAGTCTCTCGATATTAATCATTGGGCAATAATGCTGCCAGAGCAACCACTAACGACTTGATCTAATTATAATTGTTTTATGATTATTTTATGGATCCTGAAACCAATTTTAGCAGCGGAAGTGTGTGTGCTGGTCTGCTGGACACACATCATCTACACTGCCTATAATGTTGTGGCAAACCTCAAACAAACTGTATACCTAGAAACTATAATAATACTGTATGTTACTTATAATAGGAAACAAAGCATTTTATATTTTCTTGCTTCACTTGCCTCCCTGTAGTGTAGTGTAGACCTACATGTATATAGATTTTAAAACCAGTATTGAATGAAAATATGAAAACATTGCCAATATATTATATATTATAAGAAATGTGTTTTCTTGTCTTGTATTTTATTTATTATTATCTTTACAAAACACTAGGTGAATAGATCATAATATCAACAGGCATTGGCCAATAGTAATACAATACATGGATTAGAAAATCATAAGACAAGTGTAAGAAGATGGGAGTTGCTTCCCCAATGTTATAGAATTATTGACGGCAATACAAAGGTGGTAGTGTTTACAAGAGTATTGAAAGCACCTGAGGCTTGAGTATCTAGAAATATTAGTGACAACTACACTGTTTTCATATAAAAGACCAGTCTACCTGCAGCTTTAATAATACATTTAGTCACTGCTTGCATATAATCAGGGAGGTCCATTCCACCTTTCCCGGTGTAATAATACTCATAACTCGTGTTATTAAAGAGGTATGGAATACATGGGAGTATCTATACATGATTATATAATATGCTTGTAAAGGGTTATCTACTCCTGTACAACTGAATTGAGTATGTCTACTGCATATACATATACATGTACTTCTCTACTCTACTACTACCACTAACTAGTCACATACATGTACAGTATCAGTAGTGAGAATGCAGGGCACTGTCAGGGCTTACTACCGATTCAATCTCCCTCCTTTTTGCCATTAAACCCTGTAATATATACAAACTTGTACAGATTACGCTACATTGTTGTTAGTAATCATGCTACTCTTGTACTACACGGATATAATTACTTACATGTACATCTACATCTAAACCTACAATCTACATGTATATCATTCGGCACTGATATAACATTCTACTGTTACTAGCAGACAAGCACCTACATACATGTCATATGTATTTCCAGTGTTCAAAGTGGAATAAATGAGGTGGGTACATGGTGCATGCAATCTTACAGATTAGTATTGTACAGCTATCCACCTAATCTTATAGTAGGTAAGAAATTAGTGAATTACCACTCAAAAAAATGCTTTGGCGAGATTTGAACCTACAATGTACATGAATATCCCTATGAATGAGTGTCAAGCACTCTACCACTACACTATCAGGTCCACAGTGACCATATGGGAAAAACTAGCTATTAAAACGAGGGTGCATGCCTGCTGGCTGTATAACCACTAAAATCAAGGTGGGTACACACAGTATACTTCCGTATACCCACACTTTGAACACTGTGCATTTCTGGTATTATTGGTGATGGAGACCCAATAATTGTTTATAGTGTAAGCATAAACATGTAGCTAGTAGGAGATCAAAGGTGTAGAATTCTACGGTCAGCGATAATGGTTCTTAGCCTACGGTTCAGAGCCCTCTGCTAACTTTTCACCAATAACATTCAATGATAGAAATACATCATCAGAATGGCATCTGCCCTTGGAGTTGCCCCATCTATGTCGTGGATATCAGCAGAGTGCACTGCACAAGGAAATGAAACAAGTCTACAGCAATTCAATTGGTATACCACTGAGCATCGATACACTCTGCATGTATGTATATAACATTAACGTTATATCTAACAACAACAAGTACTATATCTCACCTGTCTCATCTGTCGGAGGGATTCAAGCACTTGCTGCTGCCTGTCAGTTGGATGCTTAGTGATTACGGACGGATTATATAATGGATCCTACAATAATACAGACACATCAAACTTAAACATGTCCCTAACAATGAGTCGCCTCACCTCACATATACAAAACTTGATTATAATACAGATACAAGTACAGAGTCGATGAAATGCATTGATTAATATTAGAGAGTTTTTTGCTCGATGTACTGATATACACACCTTGCTGTGCGATGTCACAGGTTGGGTGCTGATTGGTTGAGAAGGTTGATGATTATCCTTGATGTTATGCATATGTACACCGTATTGCGCTGGCTTCATGCTCTTATAGTAGGCCTCCCTAGCCATGGCCACCTGGGTGTGTTCTCTAGACATGGGGGACGGCTCTTGTGCATTCGATGGGCTGAGAACAGCGTCGGATCGGCGGAATGGAACGTACTCGTCATCTGGAGAGATTGATAGGATGTTGGCTATAGACGGTTCATAACCTGTAAAAACAAGTATCTTATATTATTACATATACATGTAATACACAATGACACAACAAAGCATCAAGTAATTATACATGTGACGTCACAATAGTAGAGTTTAAAACCAAGGTCAAGAGCAGGTCAGCAGTAAATTCTTTTCTCAAATATAACCATTCATTTAATTAGGAATTATGGTACCTGTTGCCATAGCCTTAGTTTTCAAAGTATCGCTATTTTTCCTGTCTCCCGATGATACTGCCTTACTATTGGTGGGTTTCACTGCATTAGGATTATGTGTTCTTTCAGAGTTCAGGTGTTCACTATACAAGACAGTAGCAGATAACTCTTATAGGTAGAATATTCAGTACACAGTAAGTCAAAATCTTACAAAATTGTATAAAATATGTTGATTACGAGTATTTAAAATAAGAACTTATAGTTAATAATTAAACAAATTTTTTGTGAGACTCTAAATATTTTTGATGAACATCATTGTAGAGTGCTAATGAATGTGCCACCTTATAATACTGCAACAGGAGAACAATAACTAGTATATTACTGTAAACATGTACTCATGTATTACCTGGGTTTCCTCTGCTTGCTATGTTGCTCTAGAGGAGGGGGTGAGTTAGACAGCCTGTGTCTGGGAGATAAGTAGCTATTCACAGTCTCCCTGTCTCTGTTTGTCATCTCCACACTAGACCTTGTACTCTTCCCATCTGGTATATGCTTACTGTTAGCCTCAACCTACAGACATATCGACAATATACATTGTTGTACTAAAGTTTTTTGGTTTTTGGATTTGCCCTCTCCCAATGTGGGAGAAGACAACTTCGAGTATCTTATGAGCGCTACACATTCATGCTATATGCATGTACATGTGTAGAATGCTTGTACTTACTATAATAACCATAGCAACCTGTGCATTAAATTTAGTTTACTGAATACAGCATAGGAAGATTGGTGCTAAAATAATATATAAATTATGAGATGTCTGATCAAGATTATATAGTCGTGTATAACAGAAGAGTGACACTATGCAAGCTGTAGGTGGACTCGTACACTGTAGCTGTACTTGTAGTACTGTGAATGTGCTGGCAAACCATACTAAGAAGTTATAATATATAGGAAATGACCTCACCATTTTACTGAGACTTCCCTTAACGAAGGTCTTCTATAAGAACACACTTGCACTTTGAATTATGGGTATATCAAATATTATGAGAGCAATGACTAGGTGTGCATATAAAGGGAGACAACCCCAGCAGCACTGTATAAATGTATAAGGTAGAAGTAGTGTATCCGAATACATTCATACGCCAACTTAATCAGGTCAGCTGCCCTTACCTGACGTAAGAGCTGGTCTTTCCTAGCCTGAGTCCTTACAATCTTTTGTTCTTGTTTCTCCTCAAAGTGTGGGTCACGTTTAGACTGTGCCGTAAACTTTTTACCACCTTGGTTCTTCCAGCCCCAAGGCTTTGGCTCTTGAGGTTCTTTGGTTTTACGCGTCTTTGGGCCACTTATGACTCTAACATGCTTCTTATTGCTCCCATTCACATTAGTCTACAGAAGCAACAAAGCAAATACAGATACAATAATATAGACAGGAGGGTCAAACTTACATAACACACTTCTGCACACACACACACACACACACACACAAGTACATGCATTACACAGTTATATACATG
Source organism: Bugulina stolonifera (assembly GCA_935421135.1). Classification (NCBI taxonomy): domain Eukaryota; kingdom Metazoa; phylum Bryozoa; class Gymnolaemata; order Cheilostomatida; family Bugulidae; genus Bugulina; species Bugulina stolonifera. The sequence continues at coordinate 33,819,121 of OW285187.1, forward strand.
TACATGTACAGTGTACATACATTATAAATTTTTTACAACATATAATTATACATATACATGTACATGTACATGCACTTGTACACCTATACATGTACATGTACATGTACATGCACTTGTACACCTATACATGTACATGTACTTGTACACATACACATACACATACACATATACATACACATACATATACATACACACATGTAGTTTATACTCAGCTAATAATATAATTGTACATAGCACATAATATACTGTTAGGAGTTTATATAACAAAACACACATGATGAGCATACATTGTTAGCCTGTGGTTTCGCTTTTTGCTGTCTTGTCGACTTCTGTGTTGGAGGAGGGGTGTCTGTTTGCACCCCAAACTCCTTCATTGGTGAGTGGTTTTCTTTCTGAGTACCCTGCCACTTGTGTGGAGTGATAACTCTGTTGGATATGTATCCACCAGCATTGCTTCGAGCTACAATTAACAAGCGTGTGCTGATAGCCCTACAGTATTACTAGTTAGTATAAACACATATAAGCATACATTGTGTTACATATTACAATACTATTTCATGTTGCTACACAGAACTCGAGGCTAACTTAATTTTGCCATATATAACACATTGTGTAGAATTCAAAAGCAGTGTTGAGTCAACTAAAATTTTAATGATCAGGATTACTAATATTACTTCACAGAACATAGGGTGGGTACTAGAGTTGCAATATTACCAGTGCGGGACGTATTATCCCCCTGCCTAGTAGCTGGTCCACGAGGAGACAGATCTAAGCCAGGTACTGAGGTAGGCTCCACTGTTTGCTGATTGTGTGACTGTGAGTTGAAAGCTCTAGGAGAAAGAATATCCTTAGACTGAGAGTCTGTATCCTTTCTAGGGGTGAGAATCTCTGATATGATTGGCCCAACCCGCGGGCTAAATTTCTCTAAAATATACATACGGATGGTGATAGGAGGTGAACACAACTATGTGTAACATTACAACAATACCGTCATTCACTCATAGACTGTGAGTAATATAAACCTCCTACCTTCATATGCTGCCTTTAGATGAGTGATGTCATGGCCGGCAGCCTGTAATTTTTCTAGTCTTTTCTTTGCTTTTAGAATCTCTGCTTCTTGTGCGGCTCTCTTGATGCTATTAGCTAACTGATCGTCAAGGTTTAGGTCTTTAGCCTGAGTATTGACAGAACAACAAGTTCAGTCACCAAGATATATGATATTGATTAGAATAGCGACTAGTTAATCACCAACAGATTTAAAGGACTTAGAACACAGGCTAGGCGGTAGATCATAATATGTGCCGTACTTCCCTTTAACTATCACCATAAACAATATCAAAGAAGCTTGAAATGATAGATTTTGCTGTTTATACAGAAGCAATTATTTTGATGTAATGTATATGTCCAGCACTATGTATCAACCATATAAAGCATATCATCACATTGTGTTTGCAGGATCTAAACTTATATTTAGCATAATAATCACCACAATAATATGTAATACGTGTAAGCAGAGCAACTTACGTATACCTTAGGTTCCTCCTGTAGATAGTAATGATACAAAAGTTGGTTTATTTTAATACTTTCACCCAAATAATATTTATGTAAATAATTAGATTTGCTGACTCGGTTATTTTATACGATTATACCAACAGAGGGAGACAACTCACTCTCTTTATCTTCTTCATATGACGAGTATGCTCCGACTCCTGTTGCTGACTACTCCGCTCAGCTCGGAATTTTGCCTCCTCCTCCGCCTCCTCTTTCAACTTCCTCAGACGTTCCTCCTGTTTCAGTCTCTGTTTCTCTTCAACTTGCTGCCGGATCTCTTCCTGTAATATTTGTGCCATCCATCGATAATAAACACAAAGCACCAATTATAATGACTAAATGATATTCATGATATAAATGTATTCATGTGACAGTACCAGTAGTACTGATAGACTATGTGTCGGTACTACAATACTGATAGACTATGCGAAAGTACCACAGTACTAATAGACTATGTGACAGTACCATAGTACTGATAGACTATGTGACAGTACCATAGTACTGATAGACTATGTGACAGTACCACAGTACTGATAGACTATGTGACAGTACCATAGTACTGATAGACTATGTGACAGTACTACAATACTGATAGACTATGTGACAGTACCACAGTACTAGCAGACTATGTGACAGTACCATAGTACTGATAGACTATGTGACAGTACTACAATACTGATAGACTATGTGACAGTACCACAGTACTAATAGACTATGTGACAGTACCATAGTACTGATAGACTATGTGACAGTACTGATAGACTATGTGACAGTACCATAGTACTGATAGACTATGTGACAGTACTGATAGACTATGTGACAGTACTACAGTACTGATAGACTATGTGACAGTACTGATAGACTATGTGACAGTACTACAGTACTGATAGACTATGTGACAGTACTGATAGACTATGTGACAGTACTGATAGACTATGTGACAGTACTACAGTACTGATAACTATGTCACTAACCTGATATCGTAGTTCTTTCCGCCTCAACTCCTCTCTTTCCTTTATAGTTGCAGGATCAAGGTTGACCAGCTGACCCCTTATGTGATTTCTATAACATAACAATCATATATGTGTAACATGTACATGTACATTTGTGTAGGTGTGTGTATAATATATACACGTACATCTATAAATAGTTACATAACATGCCAATTGTATGTCTAAGTAGATGTAGATTATCTGAACGAAAACAAGAGGTTTTTTAAGAATAACAATGTATTCATATATTATGCATTTGCTATTTTCATCACCCGCAATATATTGCCAATATCACAAATTATATGGTACACTAACCCACCTACTTACTTACTAGTAGCACAAACTAACCTATCACACGGAATAGAACCGTATCTTGCTCTACATATTATCCTATACTATTACCTTGAGAGTAAAATAGTAGCATTGCCTTATGGCCAGTCTGGTAACAAATACAATCACTATCAATAATATCGAGTAAGAACTCCTTGCAATGCATAACATCATATAGATGTTAGAACATACTTTTGTACAATTTGTTCACAAATATAACAACATTAATAGCATAGAATGTATGGACACTGGAGTATGGACGCTGTATGCATGATAGCATGCATAGATAAATCATAAATAATACTAATAATTTAATAAAATGTACACATAAGAACATTCCTAATCTAATTGTAGAATAGTTATTATTATGATAAGTAGAAATATAACTTACAAAACATAAGTACTGTAACCAGACATAATATAATCCGAGCAAAGACTGCATGAAATAAATTCCACTCAGTTATGACTGGCAGTACATATTTATAATGGTGCTGATATTCAAATGATATCAACAAACAGTAGCCAATAGCAACGGATCATAAAGTCTGGCCCAACGTCTTATCTCAACATAAATAATATAATATCATTTAAATGATTGATTTCTAAGTAGAGTATTCATACAGAAGTGAAAACATTATTATAACTTGGCTATAATTATAAGTTAAGTTCTAACTGTGTACAGATTATTGTTATTCTAATCACAGTAGCTCTCTTTAGACCATTTCAAGTATTGTAAGAGCTACTCACTACCTTATAATCAGTGCAATCATATTATAGTACATCGTATATCATACTGTATCACCCTTTCTATACTGCATAGGACTAGACGTACATCGTATATCATACTGTATCACCCTTTCTATACTGCATAGGACTAGACGTACATCGTATATCATACTGTATCACCCTTTCTATACTGCATAGGACTAGACTACTACTTTATAATAAATACTGTTGACCAGTGGGATGGTGCAAGTAAGGATATAAGAAGCCTAGTTAAAAACAACATGAAATGTGGATTGTTTCTAAAGATGCAATCTGCATCATACTTTGAGAATTACATCCAACGAAGGAGTTGTAACTAATAACACATAAACATAAACACCAAAAGTCACACGAATACAATCTGCCTGCTTAGAATTTTTATATCAAACCTATATTTTTCTCACATTTTTCTCACTCAAACCCATATATTTTTATCTCACTCAATTCCCATTAACTGATGTATCCTATGGATATATACATACCGGGCAGTGGTTGTCTCCTCCGTATTTGCATCAACGGTATTGAGATTTAGCCCTGGCACACTGTCGGGCTGCTCTGTGGAAGGGATGGCAGCACGAGTCTCTGATTGGTTCGTCTCTTGTTGCTGCGCCTGATGTTCTTCCACTGATTTTCTCAGCATATGCTTCTAAAGAAATAATTTACATGTATATGTACTGTGAATCTAGCTGTTGGTCACTGACATAGTATAATTATTGCTAAAACATCCAGGCGTGTATATAAGTCAATACACGTGAGTTCAATTCTCGGCAACGTCCGATAATTTATCATGAAACATACATGCTGACGTTCAGTATGTGCTTAATAGAATATGAAACATAAGAATACGCACTCGCTATAATAAGTTGATTGATTCACAGAAGGGTAGTTAGTAGCTTACCTGTCTGGAGTGATAGCTGGTGAGTACTGTACCAGAGTCTGATCTGATAGGGGCACCTGCTCCAGGCTTACCAAATGGATTGTATTCCTGCTCAGCCAATGCTACCAATTACACATGATGCATAAACATGGCGAAACACCAAAGAACAACATTCCTAATTTTAAAACTACATATAATTACTATTACAATACATAGGAATAGAAAGTTAGAAATGGTACCGTTTGGAAAATGCTTGTATTATTCTTCTTCTCTGCAAATCCATCTTAGAGCAATATAATACAATAATTGAAATTCCAACAATAGATTACTACATCAATAGCAGCTTAATGTAATACATCGCTTACCTTTTTCTTGAGCCCATCTCATCTTAAGAAGCTGTGCCTTAGAGAGAACTTCTGGCGTTGTTTGGGAGGTCGGTGCTTTTAAAATATCTCGTGGAGGGTTTTCGACACCAAGTAGACTAGTTGGAACACCATTAATTGGCTCCTGAAATGGGCCTCTCAGCTGATTCTGTGCAATAACAATAAACCATTAGTAATATTATAGTCATATTACAGCAGAAGTTGTCTACTCATTTTGGGGGAAGCAATAGGTGTTATCTATTCTCTGGAATAATTGGAGTTATCTGCTCAGTAAACAGCTTTGGCACTCCTATTGCTACAAAGACTAACAAATAATGTTATCTCAATAAATTAGCAATTTATATATTATTATGTAATTGGTAGGATGTGACAGTTCAATATGTTAGTAGTTAAATACATGTGTACTACTTAGATTAGCTTCAAACAAAACCAGGTAAAAGGATGCAACAAAAATTTTACTAGAAACTAGTAATTAGTAACCCACTGACACTCACTGCATTGGGTTGACTAGGTTTGTATTTCTTAGCAGTCAGACTATTAGCTGACATATCCTCACTGGGCTGACTAGATTTCTCATATCTACTTCCTTTCTGTTCAGATAGCTGTTGCTTGATTTGTTCCTCACTGGTTAACAACTGTTTCCTGTTTGCCACAGGGCCTACATTGTTTAAGTCTTTTGTAGGAGGAGCTTTAGGACCCACCCCTACACCTGGTCGACCCCAAGGATTATACTCCTCAGGTGCATCAGCTGAAATATTATATATAATTACCGTGATACTATTTATAACAAGTGATTACTAGCAGCATTTTCATTAATATGATGCAAAACTCAATATTGGTGCTGATACACAAATAAGAATTTAATTTCATACCTCTTTCTTTGTTCCACTGCAAGCGTTTTTGTTCAGCTTTAGTCAATATTGGAGGTACTGTGGTAGTTGTAGACGGTTTCTGAGATTTAATTTGGTCTGCCTTAGATGTTGAGGCATTAGACGTTAGGTCGCCTAACCCAGGCACAAAATCTGGCTCTACAAATACAACAGCTTCTCGCAACTGCTCCCTTGTTTTTGGTTCAGCTAAAGTGTCGGTTTTCTTAGTGTTTGCCTTGTTCTCTTCAACAGATTTTTCAGTTTGAGTGGTTTTTCGAGCAGACAATCCCACACCCAACCTTTGAGCTCTTTCTTCATTCTCTTTCTTAAGTTTTTCAATTGCAGCATTCTCTAACTCCCACTGAAGTCGCTTCCTTTCACCTATAGTCATGTGAGCTCGAGGTATCAACAACTGTTTTTGTCGCGGAGATAGTTCCACTGGTCCAGACTGTTCTTGTGGAGGGAATTGTTTATCCTGTACAATCTCACTAGTCGTGGTCGTAGGAATAGCAGCAGAAGAGTTATTTTCAGGTTTCTCGTCTTCAACTACTACTACTTTTGCAGCACGACGTACAAACACAGGTTCCTCCTTATCAGAGAGATCATTAGCTATTTTCACCTGTTTCTTAGCCTTAGTAACAGATTTGGCTTTCTTTTGAGAGCGAGAGGGGTTATCAGTAGCGTCTCCACTCAAATTGAAGTTCATTATAACTTGCTTAGATGGTCTGAAATATTAATTGTTCAAGTCATCATAGAACAAAATACATATGAATGTGAAGTTTTTTAAATTTCAGTGACTGAAATTAACAATGGACTGTAATATTAGTCATCATCATTAGTTCAGTGCATTAAGTTCTGGTCTAAAAATATTGATTAATTTTCAAAGGGCAGGTCAAGGCAATCTCCTTTGACTCACTTTTTCTTGTGGCTTTCTCTTCTATCTGTTGAAATATTATCGACAGAATTTGCAATCGCATCTGATGTTCCATTGCTTGTTTTAACCTTTTTGGATAAGTTCAGCACACTCTCGAGTTGTTGAGTAGTCGACGTTACTGATTGGCCGCTCTCCCTGCTCACAGGAAGGCTGCTGTCTGTCCTATCTAATGTTAGTTTCAGGTGGTCTTTATCTTCTGTATGGATAAACATATTCAACATAAAACCATATCACACAGTCTATAGAAATGCTTCATGTATTAATACACAACATGCGCTTTCATAATCAAAATATAATTTTAGTTCTTACCAACGTCAAGTTGCACATCATTAGATTTTCCTTGAACTTTGGATAATGTTTGAAGAATAGTGGACAACTGATCCTGAGTCAATGTAACATAATTTGTTTGAGAACCAGACTTTCCATCCTTGAGTATTTCATTGGAAGTGGATTTATTATTTTTGAGTATCCCAGTAGTTGATTGTTTACTGCAACTGGATTTTATATCTTGTTCACGCTGCCTTCTTTCAGCAAGCATTTTGTTAGCTCTAAGCTTAGCCTCACGTTCTGCTTCTTGAAACAGCCTCTCCTCTTCTGCCTGTCTTAATTTATCTCTTAAAGGTATCTTGTTAGTCCTATTTTTATAGTTGAATTTCTTTTTATTCTCCTGCTTTGACACTGCGATAAAAGGAGATGAATTAGATTTAATATAGCTTACCCAAATGTTACAATAAACAAAACATTAAGAAACATATCTGCACATTTACATTTAGTAAATAAATATTAAATAAAGTAGCTTACCTCTTTGCCAAGGTGGACCATTTTTACCATATGATGCCATTGGATATTCAGAAGCTGTTGCCCTAGAAAATTGTACAATAGTCATAGATTAGACAGAAGCACACTGCGCTATATTAATATACATATATTAGTTACAGTGTAGTTGTCAGTAAAAAAGACGCAGAATTAAATATTATTAATTTTATTTTAAATTTTCATTCTAATGCAAATAGAAACCTATAGAGACTTCTAATATAGACCTATTAATATCTATATAGTAATTTTCCTCCAAGTCAATGCAAAGTAATATGAAATTGCTACTAATTGATACTGTACTATTATATGCATGCAATGATTGAATGAATAAAATTCAATCATGTCTAGTAAAATCAAAATGTATATTATGCTGTATTCATATTGTTCCTCATCATGACCAACAGATCAAATTAGGTTAAGTTGTTCAAATGCTTTGAAACTATCACAACAACAATAGGAAAGAATCATTATTTATGATAATTACATGTATCATTAGATTAAGATTATAAAATTAAAATAAATAAAATTATAATGGCTGCGACAAATTTTGGCTTATCACCAAATTCAAGACACGAGCAACACATTAAAACCCACCCAGAGCTCATATTGAGCTACCAAAGCCGAAACTTTGAGAAATGCAAATCCTTTGGCAGACGATGAGATGAAGATAGTCAATTCTTGTTTTTACAATCACAGTGTAACTCAAACTTCACACTTAGGCGCCATGCTTGTAATGTCACCATAGTGACAAGCTGCATCCGGAATGCTCGCTTGTTGAAAAGACAACTTCCAGTCATATTATTTAAAAGAATTACTATTATTAAGATACTACTTGGGATCATTGTTTGTTTTAGATACATTATATACAGCTGTATAAATTTACTGTAAAGAATAAGTCAAGGAATCAAGGTTTTTTATTCATGTTTGTAACGAAAATAACAATTGATGTTGCATAACGCCAATTTTAGCGAGTCGCATCGTTTCCTGTTTCACTACTTGCATTCCACAACAAAAATGACCCATGGCTGATTCGGAGAGCGACCAAGGAGCAGAAATCCACCAAAACCAGCCTTTTGACGAATCTCTTGAAGTTCCAGATTCAGAGGAAGTTGCAAGTGTATACACTCCTAGTCCAAGAGTGCCATTACCAGGCCAGAGAGGTAGAAGTAGGGGAGATACCCCACCCGATTCCAGAATGTCTGACAACTATGAAGATGACATCATGACCAGTGGTCCCCAGGCCCCTGATGGTAGGCTTACAGTTTTGTTAGATTTAATTCATAGGTACCATCGTACTAATCCTACAACATAGTTATAAAAAGGCTGTTATTATTTGAATATATAGTTGATTCTTTGAATGTTACACCAGTCTGTGATTTCTGATTAGGTGGCGGCGGCGGTGATATGCTGAAACAAAGCCATGCGCCTCCTGCTGGAGGTGCTGCCCGTCCTGGACAGCAATTTGATGAAGATGATGAAGACGATGAGGAAGAGGACTCTGAAGAATCTGAAGATGATGATGATGACAACGATGAACCAATAGAAGGTAACTATTCAATACTTCACAATGTCCTGTCTCACAACGCTTAGAAACCAGCTTTGTTGCAGCTTGGGGGTTTTTATAAACACAAAATGCACACTATTTATCATCAAGCTGTAAAATTGATATTTCTGCTGATAAAAAGTTGAGATTGTGAATGTAGACCTAAATAGTTGGTAAATTATTGAGAAGTATTAAACCATATCCAAATGAAATGCAATATTTTTCGCTATGCAGCCCACTATGTATTAATTGTTTAATGAAAGAATGATAAAGGGAGTGACTCCTCTATGTGAACGAAATCAGAAACTGTAGTGATATAACATGGAAAGACTAGAATCAGTACATGCTATGTACTTGCTAGTAGGGACCAATCAGAGAAAACACGCAACGGTGTTTATACATTGATAAATGTTGCCAAAGGTATCCAATACGAGGCCTAGATTGCTCTTAATGTTGCATTATTTCAGGAGCATATGATCCCTCGGAGTATGAGCATCTCTCTGTACAACCAGATATTAAAGAGCTGTTTCAGTATATCACGAGATACACCCCTCAATCAATAGAACTAGATCACAAAATGAAACCCTTCATTCCGGATTACATACCAGCAGTTGGAGATATCGATGCTTTTATCAAGGTTAGCCGACCAGATGGAAAGCCTGAACAGCTAGGTCTGTACGTTTTGGATGAGCCATGTGCAAAGCAAGCAGACCCTACGGTGTTAGATCTTCAGTTGAGGGCCATCTCAAAACAGACTAGTCACAAAGCCATGGTGGTAAGGAGTCTGGAAAATGCTGAGAAAAACCCCAAAGCAGTTGAGAACTGGATTTCAAATATCAGTGAGCTGCATCGTTCTAAGCCACCACCAACTGTTCATTATCAGAAGAATATGCCTGATATTGACACACTTATGCAAGAGTGGCCGCCTTCATTTGAGGAGCTTCTCAAGGAAGTTGGGTTACCATCGGCTGAGCTTGACTGTGACTTGTCACAGTATGTGGATATTATTTGTGCTTTGTTAGACATTCCAGTTCACAAGAGTAGAGTTCAGTCCTTACATGTACTTTTTACTCTCTTTTCAGAGTTTAAAAATTCGCAGCATTTTAAATCTTTAGCTGATGATAATCAATTGGACAATCGTTTAAAACAGGCCGATGGTGGAGAAAGCGATGCTCTTGTGCTGTAGCTAACAATGAACGGCAACAAACTCTATCATATAGTGATATTGTATCATTTTAAATCAATTACATGTATTTTGAAGAATAATACTGTGTAGTCTATCAAAAATTAACTATTTATTATAGAAATTTCAATAAAATATATTATCATTTCCAGAAATAATGTTGGTGTCTTGTTACTATTTATACAAACTTGACCAGAAATGTTTACACTCCGCTCTTCATTAAACCCATGGTGTATTCTTCACCATAGGGGTTGGGTGTGCAAGATTTACTCACACAGAACGAAGAAAGACTGACTGTGAGTGTTTGTTGGTCAGAGTATCACATTCGGTCAAGTCACTGCAGCTAGTTGGAGTGAATAGCTTCTCTAAACACAAGCAAAAACAAAACTGTTTGAATCACAATATACATTGTACAAGTAGCTATTGTTCATAATGCAAAGTTTTAATGGATAGGAAAAGAGAGAAGATAACTTTCAATTATAATAGATAGCCAATGGCTTGCTTAGCCTTTTTACTATAATTATTATTTACTAAATTATACTTTATATTTATACTCATATCAGTGTAGCCACCATATATAATATAATAGTGTAGCTGTAGTAAAACAAAAATGCTGTTGAACTGATCTGATTGATACTCTATAAGTCTATAATATACAGTATACACCGCTCTGTAAACATGACTGTATAGTGCAACAGCATACATGTAGCATAGTAGTGTCATAACAATGATATTACGTAATGAGCATAATAAGGTTTATTACTCTGTTTACATGTTATATAACTGCATAGCAACAACTGATTACAACTTCACTTGATAATCACATGTAAGGACTATTCAGTTTGCAAAAGTTGTTGCAGTTACAACAAGAGCATATTTGTGTTGCACTACAATTGGTGAATGTTTGCTCAAATTTGTGTCGACTCCTTAGTGTGATACACAGAGTTATCTTCTCTATGGATTCATACAGCTAATGGTGAAATCTGGAGCCTGCAACAAACGTGAAGGTAAGTCATACACATATATACGATAACCTAGTCACTAGCTGTGCCCTACTAGTATATAGAGACAGTTAACAGTATCCATATTGAAAACAGAGCGTACAATGACCTACATGTACAATCAGTAAAAATTAGATTAATATTTCACTTACAATGTAAGTACCAAATACCAACACTATAAGCAGAATCAAGATGGATGGATCAAGTAGGTGCAGTAGTGGAGAAATTTAGATAGCCTTAGCTCCTTGTTTGTGGTTGTGGTTTGGGGTAAGGGCGGTCAACCAGCAAAATATAGAGAAGACAACTTCTCCTGCTACAGTTTTGGTGAAGAACAAAGGTTATCTCAAATTTCTCCACTTCTGCACCTAACTGGGATGGATGGAGTTGTAGACCTTGGTGTAAGCCACAACAGAAGGTCAAGTAGAGTTGACAGGAACCCCAGGGTAGTTAATGGAGGGGAGAGGTGTTGTGTGGTGAAATTTAGCCAGGAGTATTGGCCAATCAGAGTTGTATGCACAAATACATACAGATTCATTGAGAGGAAGCAACTGACTTATGGTCATTGTGTACATGAATAGATTTATCATAAAAGAGCGGGCATGCTGAATGAAAATACAATGCCCAGCAAAATAATGCACATTGTAAGCCTATACTGTTAATTGTATATGACTTGTATACTGTTTGCATTGGTTGCAAGACACATACATGTACTAGTAGTTAGTTCTGGTTACGTTAGGCAGCCCTGTAGTAGATAGTTCTCCATGGGCTACACTGACTTGTCTTCAATAATATATCGATCCGGCTCTGTCTCTACTGCTTAGTGGTCACTGCTGCACTAGCTTGAGTGCCTGAAGAGAAACAGCTAAGCATCATGTAAACATTGCACTGATTGGTTTTCTTGCTGCTAGATGTGTAAAGCATAGAAGCACAAATTGTAAAGATGAAGAGTCATATACTTGACATGAAACTTTTAGTTTTTATGTCAGCGTTTTACCATGAGAGTCCTAAATCAAGCATATATTGATGATAGTGTTCTGTAGCCCATATCTTGTATTCACCAAGAGAAATGTTTAAACCACTACTGTCGCACCATTCAATATTTTAAAATAATCTTGTTCATCCTTTTTCAGTAAGATTGATGTGTTGTTTGTCTTTGGTAACCTAACAGCTGCCAAGAAAACCCTATTTCAATATTGGCTGATTTCACCTTCATACAGCCTATGCTGGGAATTTTGGAAGCTCTCAAGCAGTTAATATAAAACTGTGCTACAGAGATAGCCATAGGACTTGCAATGCATTGCATTGTTTTTTGTGGGCATGACCCTAACTTACTTATTCATCACTGTGCACAAGAGTTATTTATAGAATGACAGTTAGTGTTGGCTCAATAAGATTACTGGGCTATTTGATGTTAGTAGCTTACCTATGTACATAAGTTACAAGTATAGACTTAGAACAGGCATAGCCATAGGAACTTAACAGGTCTCAATGCTGAATGGAGGTCATAATAGCCAATATTCAAATGAGTTTATCTTGGCTGCCACTAGGTTTACAAAGACAAACAGCACATCAATCTTCATGAAATAAGATGACCAGTATTCTTTGCAAATATTGAATGGTGAGACAGTAGTGGTTTAAGTAATACTTATATTACTAATAAGCAAGTTGTATAATAAAAATATGTGCAAATACATTTTATCTTGGATCTTATCTCATCACTTTCCATGAAAAGTGTGAAATATAATTATATAATAGACCTCATTGAGAGAGTAGGCTATATTGTTATAGTTTCACAACGATCACCTGGAAGCCTCAGTTTTCCACTGAGATCTCATGGCCCCCAACGGCCTCCCTACTAGTACTAGGTATTTACCCTCAAGAGTCTAATAGTACTCTACAACTGCCACTATTCACGCATAGGCACTAACAACAAAACAACAGATAACACAGAATGTGTTGTAGGCTACTCACACAAATCAGCAGCCAGAGTGTACTGCACAGTTCACAGGATGTACAAGATACAGTAAAAACAAAAGTCAGCACTGAAATAGATTCTATTTAATATGAATAGTATTGTAATGTTTTCAGTGTAGGTTTACATGCGGGTGCCGAGGCACGAGCATGGGAAGGGCTTGGAAGTTGGTAGAGGACGACCAAGTGACCTTCCACACACTACATAAAAGAGTGAACAGTTTTTAGGTGCTCTTGTTATTGTGTATCTGACGTAGGCCGATGCCAAGACTCATTGAAGAGCTCAAGACCGACGTAGGTCTTGTAGACTTTATACTCCAGAGGAGAGCAATGAAAGATCTGGTATTCCAGGATCTTAAGCCCGACGCTAGATTCATATAGAATCCGGGATCGACCTAAGTCGTAGAAGTGGTGTAGAGATATGCTTAAACGAGGATGGGGATGAACTCGAGCCGTATGGATCTATGGATCCGCCGGTGGAGTTACCCGCCTACAATAGTAGGCCTCTATAGGTTTGAGTTAGGAGATGTTGCTTTATTAGAGCGCAATCGACAACTGATTTCGTATAGAAAATGTGCTACCTTATATACTAAATCTACTTCCGGCAAAAAGAGGCCGATAAGGTATCGGGTCCGGAACTGATGCAACAACATGGATGGTTCCGCCTGACGTCGGCCACATAAATGGGTCGGCCTTGGCACAAAAGGTGCTTACAATAGTCCGAAATGGAAAGTATATAAGTATGAGCCTATTCCAAGATATCGGCCTTAAAAAGTACATGGTGAAAGACTCTGTTTAATACAATCAGACAAAAGAAGATAATTGCTAACAATATGTGGGAAAAACCAAGTTGTAATTCCAATAGTCTGATTGGTGGATAACAATGATAGAGCACACGATAGTAGTTGATTATATATATAGTATAGCATGCATGTATAATAATTGTATAAGGTAAGACAATCATGCATGAATGGATAATATGGATAAGTATGTGTATGCATAATCATGTAAGTAATATTGTAATGGTACGCCAAATTGTATCTTACATCTGACACTTATTCTTGTGTGCACATAATTGTATATATCTGCTTGTACTTTACTCCTATATTATTGTATATAGCTACATGATTATATCTAAGTCTTTTAATGCCTTTTATACCCATGTACAGAGGCCCGACCTCTCAGAATCCATTGATATTCATTTTGTACATGAATTGGACCATTATAAGCAACTTTTGTAGAACTCGACCTATTTTGGGTCGGCCGTCGGGCTTCCGGCGGCCATCTTGTTGCGCAACTTCCGGACGACCACACGTCGTCTTTTCCCGACACTACGTCGGCCGGAAGTCCTTATACTATATAAAGGGCATTGTTTTACTGTTCATTGTCTCAGTCTTCACTTGGCTTTCAATAAAGGCACATCTATACTTGATACAGAGACTTTCACTTCCTTTTGTCAGGTCATTCGCTTAGCGAACTGCCTACTAGGTCGGATCACTCTCTTTCATAGTATAGTCTGAAGGTCAGACTTGGGACCAGATGGGTCGTCTCTGGTAGTTATTGGGCTACTGAGACCGCTCGATCTTTCATGTAATGCGAAGTCCTATTACCACTCATAGGCACTTCATTTCTGGGTCGATAGTCGTCCAAGGACGACCGCACCAAATCACAGAAACCATTACAATATCAATGTACATAAAGCGTAAGAACTTAGTCTATGTCCAGGCAGGCTGTTTCACCACAGTATTCTAGGTAACTGAGCCAATAATGTTTTGAGTGTATAATTAACAGTAGTTGATTAAATCGCAGTGAGGGCCAATAGGATTGTTGACAACATAGTCACACAAAGAACAACAAGTTCCGGAAGTGATTGTAAGGGTCCTCCATCGGTGACTATAATATAAGAATGGTATCAAAAACTGGTATTACCAGCTGGTAAAGTTATTATTATGTAAAATACAGATATATATCAGTACACTGGCTCCTACTACATGTAAGTGCCAGTTTGTTACAAAAACCTACATGTACAATGTATATTATATTATAGGAATCTACTACAATTATAAGTAGTATAGTCAGTGCACTTCTAGACAGACACGCACTCATTGACCCCTGTTTTCAACCAATCACAAGCCGGTATTTCCGATTTCAACCAATCACAGAAGAGCACAAAAATTTTGCACACGACCTTGCCAAGGTCACCCCAAAATCCCCCCTTCTGATTGGTCGAAAAAACATTTGCACACTTGACCCCAAACCCGGCCACGACCCCTTCCCTCCCTCCTTCCCACCCTCCTCCCCTCCCCCTCCCCCACCTCCCACTCCTCCCCGCCACCGCCCTCGTCCCGTCCGCACCACCGCCGCCGTCGCCACCGCCGCCGCCACCACCACCGCCACCACCACCGCCCTCACCACCGCTGCCGCCACCGCCGCCACCGCCACCACCGCCACCACCACCACCGCCGCCACCACCACCACCACCACCACCACCGCCACCACCACCACCACCACCGCCGCCATCACCGTCATCACCGCCACCCCTCCTCCACCGCCGCCCACCCTCCCCCCGCAACCCCCACTCACCCGAACGACCGATCGTTTGAGGCGGTCAAGTCGCGTCCGCCCACGTTGCGTGCGGCGCCGACCGTACACGTGGAGGCGACGCCAGTGCCCCGTATCCACCGGGCCAAGCGACTAGGCCGCGGCCCGCCGCTTCCCCTGCGCCCCCCACTCGAAAAGCTTGTGATCTAAACGAGCGAATTCGGCTGCACTTCGCCTATAGCTCTCATCAGCGATAAGAAGAAGTACTACGGAAGGCTTGGTTTATGATGTGCATTGCAACATTAATAAAGAAACATGTAAAGACTGGGCTACAAATATACTGATGGAGTGAAAACCTCCACCTATATAGTAGAGCTTAGTAGGAGGGGTCTGACTAATTCCCCACCCATTATAGTACAACCCGATGTTGCCCCGATGTGTCCCGATGTGCCCCGATGTTGCCCCGATGTGTCCCGATGTTGCCCCGA
Organism: Bugulina stolonifera; assembly: GCA_935421135.1. NCBI lineage: Eukaryota > Metazoa > Bryozoa > Gymnolaemata > Cheilostomatida > Bugulidae > Bugulina > Bugulina stolonifera. The sequence continues at coordinate 33,835,365 of OW285187.1, forward strand.
TGTGCCTCGATGTTGCCCCGATGTTGCCCCGATGTGCCCCGATGTGTCCCGATGTTGCCCCGATGTGCCCCGATGTTGCCCCGATGTGCCCCGATGTGCCCCGATGTTGCCCCGATGTGCCCCGATGTTGCCCCGATGTGTCCCGATGTTGCCCCGATGTGTCCCGATGTTGCCCCGATGTGCCCCGATGTTGCCCCAATGTGCCCCGATGTTGCCCCGATGTGCCCCGATGTTGCCCCGATGTGTCCCGATGTTGCCCCGATGTGTCTCGATGTTGCCCCGATGTGTCCCGATGTTGCCCCGATGTTGCCCCGATGTGCCCCGATGTTGCCCCGATGTGTCCCGATGTTGCCCCGATGTGTCCCGATGTTGCCCCGATGTGTCCCGATGTTGCCCCGATGTGTCCCGATGTTGCCCCGATGTGTCCCGATGTTGCCCCGATGTCAATCCAAAGCATACAAAGGGGTCTTTTCTTATTGGATGATATATTAGAAAGTTTAGTATATAAGGAAGGTTTCTACAGTAGTAGAGCAGCTTGAGTTGGATGAGTATTATTCCAAGATAGAAAAGATGCAGCTTTCTTCAGTAGTATTGTTTTATTACGAAGATAAATAGAGAAAAAATAAAAGAATCAAGAATCAAGCAGAAATCTAAAAAGCAAAGAAAAAAAAAAGAATGCAGGTAAGATAAAAACTATTGGTCTCTTTTTTTAGTTATAGTAGTATAAAAACGAATTATAAGTAAGGTGAAGTATTTCTCTCTAGTCAAAGTGAAAAGGTGAAAAAAGCATAATATTGTTTACATGCGTTGTGAGTGGGAAAGTATTATTTCTTTTATTATAGTATAAACGTTGTAATAGAGCTCTTATAGAATGATCTCGAACTCCTCCTTCTACTCTGCTTAGCCGTGTAATTATTCCCTCCATACTCCACACTCGAGCTCGAAGGGGACAGAACAAGATGCAGTAGTCTCCACACACGTTAGTACTCTCTTTTTGTAGACACTCTCCATTCCATACTATTGGTATTCCCCATTGTTGTAACATCTTACCCACATCAGGATAAATAGAAGGGGGGAGTCCATAGGAGTCAAAATACTCTATTTCTTTTCCATTCGAAAAAACAGAGATCCAATGCTCGCCACTTTTCTCACTTGCTTGAGTGTTGAAAACAAAAGATCCAGATGGAGAGAAGGAGTCTAAGAAGTGATCCCTTGGCATAACCCCTCTAAAGGAGGTTGATGAGGGTTTATCATCAGATAGAATATTCGAGATTGAGAATGTATCCATTCTTTTTACATCATCCCGGCTACCATAGATACTTCGTGATTTGCATTCAAGTAGATAATGTCATCTTTTTCTTCGTATACAAACAGTCCAAGTGTATTTTGAGTTTGATTAGCAAATGCTAGATTAATAGATAGACTCCCATTTGATAACAAGTGAAAGTTGTCATCACACAAATCTCCTGAAATGTCAAAGGCGTAGAGAGCAGCGCAGGACTTGTATTTGCTAGGGGAGATCTCATTCCCTGTGTCAGCATCGGATGTATTTGTGACAGTGAACAAATTCATGAATTCACGAGCAAACTTTCCACTTGCAAAGTTTGGTTCATATCTTCGGGTCACTGGTGTTCCATCAATTAGTAGTTCTAATGAACTTAGGTTGTTATGTCCGAATTTGAAGGGATTTTGCTTATACGTTCCACTCTTAGCAGTATGGTTGACTAGTCCGACAAAGACTCTGTTTGGCTTCTGTCCCGCTTGATCAAAGTTTACTCTCACTGACTGGTGTCCAGCAGGGATGACATGGAAATGAGTTTTTATTCGGTCAATTGGTAGTTTTATAGACTCTTGTTGCACAACCCAAACATCCATTTGTGCTTTTTGTAATGCTGGATTGGCTTGTACACGTCGAATCCACAATTCTGTCTTAGTTATAGAAATCTTCGCCCCTCCTGCAGGATTGTCTGTCTCTGCTAAGAGGGCCATTTGTGGAATAGCACGTTGTAGAGTAAGGCGAGAGCGAACTCCTGGTGGAATAAGTCTTCCTTGAGAAAACATACTCAACCTAGGTCTCCCATAGAAACTCATCTCTTTACTTGTGGCTATAAGTTTCTTTCTTTTTTCAATCACTTCGGGAGGAATACCATCATAGTCTTCTCCAGTTCCTTCATCCTCCATCCACCCACTCCCAACTTTCATATATGTGCTCTTAGCATCTTTACCATAGTTTAAGAGATTCTCGACATAAGCTCTATGTCCATAGTTTGGTTCATACTCAACATCTTGCCCAGCCAGTTGAACAGTGGCAGAAGAAAAGAGACTGTGCATAAAATTGTCTCCTGGAACAACCTTTAGTTCTTCTTCCGCAGCTAGTACGCTTCCATCAGCCTTGCTCACCTTTACTGTGGTGTGTAAGTAAGACCTTGATAGATCTGTGTAGAGTTCGTCTGCGGGTGGGATGTTAAATTCAATAGTACCATCAGGGGAGTCCGTAACAGGAGCCAAAGGTACCCACTCACCTCTGAGCACGCTAGTATGAGTTGGCGGAGTGGCAAATAAGTCAAAACTGGAGTCAACCGTGTCTGGAGAGTCTTCAGAAACCTTGGAGAGAGAGAGATGGCTCGATGTGTGACGGACATGTTCGATAGTGTGAGAGTTTTTCCATCTAGTACTTGCTCCTACAAACGTTTGTCTAAGAGTGGGGAGTGGTGAGTATAGATGTGGATTATATATTTATCTTTCATTTAGTCAAAAACTGTTTTTCTTCCTTTACGTTTCTTCTTTGTAGACTTTTGACTAACTCGTGCACGTTTGGCGGGTGGTTCACGTAGTTCGTCTTCTACATCACCTAGAAGATCCCCACCAGCTTCACGAAAACGTTTTGCTGCAGAAGATTTGAAGTTTTCTCCCTTGATTACATCTCCCAGAACCGAAGCTCCAGTAGTCAATAGCTTTTTCCCAATAGTTTTGGCACCATTCTTTAGCATGGGAAGGACCCCTCAGGCCAGTCCAGAAAAGAGTGAGCCGATCCCATTACCCGTCATAATAGGTTTTCCCCTGTACACACTCATTCCCTCTCCCACCTGGTTTGCATAATAGTCTTCATACATCTCACCTGACTCATCAGGAAAATATGGAACTATGCGAGGGACCATGTTATTTCTCTGTCTGTACTATTTCTCTCCACGCGGTCTGAAACGAACCGTCAGCACAACCTTTCCACTGCGAAATGAGACCCTTTCTCCGTCATCACGTCTTATATCTACCTCGATGAGGTCTGTGCTTGTATTAGACACTGGAGAGTATTGAACATTCGAAAACTCAAAGAAAACGGTGCTATTTCTTTCACTCTCTGTTATAGGAACTGTGCGAAGTAGGGGGACTAGACTATCTCCAACATGTCTTGGTGAGACTACGGAGGAGTAGACATAGAAGGATGTAAAACCAGCATTGATGTCTGGAGGGTTTTGACTCCTGTTGATTTCCGCAGCATATTCTACATCAGGCTTGAATCCCAACACCCACGCAACATCACGTGACATCATGACAGAGTGTTCCTGTTCTCTCAACATGAGGAAAGTTTCATTCCGTAGACTATCATAGTAAAAGCTCACTACTTTTTCTAAGTCGTAGTTTATTAGTATTCTATTGATCTCACTCAAAAGTTCACCCATGGAAGCATACCTTCCACTCCTGATTTCACATTTTCGTTCGACTCCATCTTTTGTATTCGTAACCACTACATAGCCATCTTCTACATTTCTCCAGGATGCGGGGTACTGAATGTCAAGTAACCCAACCTCCCACTGAGATGAGTGAAGCTTCAATGTCTTGGCTAGCTTCGTAATGAAGTGAGCATTGGTGTTTGTGTCACTCCCACCGATGCGGACATTTGAGGTAAGTGTGACATTGAAGGCCATCTTTGAGAGTGAGCAAAACTGAACTTACATATTGAATTTATACTACCTTTGATTTTACACAAACTGACTAGAATCTATCCAACTATTAAATGAAGAGGGATAACCACTCCATTTCACGAAACTCTCTTCTTTTCCTCTCCTCCGCTTACGTATTACTTTCTCAACTCTAAAGATTTCAGGTAGGTTAACATGTTGCAATTCTTGTGCATAGAATGTTCCATCTACTCCTTCTTTGTTTAGGTCTTCCAGTGTATAGACAGGGGGTGAGGTATGTGCCTTGACTGCTTTTATGGTGAATATCTCGGTTGACCAGTTTGGTGTGAACCCTCGCTCAAAGCTACTACGGGCCATCGAAATCCGAACATGATCACCTGGTGAATATTTTACTCTTGTTTTCTTTAACCATCGTTTAGGTGAGAACTCATTTAACCGAACCCAAACTTCTTCTTGATTATCGTAATCAACCTCAATAGGTTTCATTCCAATTGACCTATTAAAACTGTTGTTATATCCTTGGACTAGGTCTTCTACATCTTCTAAGTAGCGTCCATCTCCTCTATAAGTGAGTAGACGATGAATTTTCCCTCTCAATGTTCTATTAAAGCGTTCAACAAGAGCAGCCTTGATGATCTCATTCTCAGAGGTGAAATGGCTAACTCCATACTTCTTTAGCACTTCGCTCACCCTTCTGTTTAGGAACTCCTTACCTTTATCAGTTTGTATTTGTCTAAAGCTTTCATTTTCGAATAGAGAGATGAGTGCATTGGACACTTCCAGACCAGACTTGGAATGAAGAGGAAAGACCCATGCTTTCCGTGAGAAGGCATCTATGCAGGTGAGCAAAAATGTTACTCCATCATTTGAGTCCTTGTGCGCACGCACATCCACGAGATCTGCCTGGAGTTGTTCACCAATCCCACTCACAAACGTTTTTCTCCTTGTAAACTTCATTCTAATCGGGCGATGAAGAGTGTATGCGTCTTGACTTCTCAACCACTTCTCAACATCATTCTCATTAATACCAGGAGGAGAAGCTAAAACTAACTTTCTCTTTCCTCCAAAAGATGGTGGTTGAGGAGGGGAGAAGTAAATATCGCGTAGACCTTCATCTATATCATCCATCTTTCTTTTTTACTATCGCTTGCAAGAGGGGTTTTAGGAAGCTTTCGCCTAGACCTAGTTTTGATAGGACTTCTATTATCACCCTTCCTACTCCAACGTGCGCCAGCTTCTGACTTCTCTGGTTTTGTTTCTCTCCTATATGGGTATGGTAGTGGTGACCTTGAGCCACTTCGCCTCTTTTCATCATCTCTTTTTTTCTCTCGCCCTCGCTCTTGTGCTTCTTCTTCTCTTTGTCTCCATGTATGCATTTCATTAAACTTAGTGTTAATTCCCTCTAATGTATTATACAACTCCTGCTGGGGATGGCGTGATCTCTCCAGCTCTTTTAGGAACTTATTCATTCTATGAGTATGTTGCTCTAGCTGAGAGTAGATGTCTGTATTAGGGTTTTTGAGGTTAGATATTACATCTTTTCTGCTTTTTTCTGCCAGGAGTAGATCCCCATTTGTAGAGAGTGAGGGTAGATGCTCTCCTTCTTTTTTGTTGTTTCTACTATTCATTGATTCATATGTATGTTTATCCATAAGAAGATACTTTTTAGAAAACTTGAGACTCATTTCACCTTTGTCCACCACCTAATCCACCAAGCACACCTCCGAGTAAACTTGCCAATGGCTTCAAAAGAAGACCTAAAAATCCACCACGTTGTAGGATTAACTTTTTCTGCCTCACACTAGTACGAGAGTTGGTGAGATCCTCAATGGCCCTTCTATGTCAGCGTAGAGAGTTCAACTGAGCGGTAGTCAGATGAACATTACCTAATAATACATTTCTAGCACACTCAACAAGAGCGAGTATAAGGTCTTTGTTAGCCTCAGCAATGGTTGAATCTCTGATGGTTGCAGATGCTTTTGTCAGTGCATATATACTCAAGGCATTTCTCCTCAACCTTGGAGAATACTTGGGCGAAATAATGTATCTCATGCTTGATGATGGATGTGCTCTCTCCGAGTCCAAGACAGTTTATGGAGAGAGTAGAGATGTGAATGCTACTTATATTCCAGGGTATTCGGGATATATACAGTCATGGGAGAGTGCTCAGAAGCAAAATTACCGATCAGTCTAGCCCACTCCGGGGTTTCCTGGCGAAGATTCAAGAATAGAAAAGAGTGTGGCTTACGTGTAGCATCACTAAAAGCTTCTTGAACAGCTCTTGTACTCTGAGGAAAAGCCTGCTTTGCAAGATTGGTAACAGACATTCCGTCTCTGGGGTTCTTGAACAAGAAAAAGTACTGCGAGTTTATTGACACTGTTCTATTATCTTTCGGGAAAAGGTTCTGTAGTAAGAAAAAGACGCTTATGTTTAGGTGGTGACTGAACTTTGTAAAGATTGCATTAGTAGTCTCTTTCCCCCCGACTTCACCCATCAAGTCATCAATGATGAGCCAGCGATTTTTCCCATCACGCTCTATATCCATCTCTACATCAATGAGTCCTGAATGAAACCTTACTTTATCTTTGTAATCCTCAAAGCGGCGTTGCCAAACTCCATAGCAGTAAATGATTTCAACAGGAGTGGGTGAAGCAATTTCATCAACTCTCTTAATAAGACTAAATAGTAGTTCCGTATTTCCACTCCCTGTTGGACCACAGACTAGAGCTGTGAAGGGACTCTGCAAGCGAAGATCGATTTCTTGGTGTGGACGCATGCTGATCCAGTTGAGTAGCTAATAGAGTTGTGTTTGTTTTTAAAAAGTGTCCTTGCTTAAGTACTCCTTTGTCTTTGCCATTGGGTGGTTCCCTATCACTTAGATATGTGTAAACTGATGGGGATAAAGATGAGCAAGAAAGTATAAATAGTATTATGATTATGTAGAATGTGAACTTCTTTCTTTTGTTGCTTCTCTCTCCTATTTGCTCCCTTCCCTCTTCAGCAGAGATAGCTACTACTTCATCTAAGAGACCATCAGCCACATCTTCATAATTCTCATTTCTACATACTACCTCTTGCTTTGACATCTTGCCCTTGTTTGAGAGAACAATTGGAATCTATACACTTTTATTCATCATTACTTTCTCCTGTTGGAACCCACTGTGGCAGTTTAGTATCTTCCCCTTCTGCTTTTGCATCATCATCATCTAGTTTGTTAGCCAGGTGGGGAATTATGTGATCAATAATTGATACACTATCCATTTTTTCTTCTTCTTTTTGCAAACGCTCGATTTCCATCATTAACCTCTCTTTTTCCATTCTTTCCTCTGTTAACTTTTTTTCTAAGAAGGCAATGCGATTTGTTCTTCTCTCTTTTCTTGCATCAATTCTCTGTTGCATCTCTAGTGCTTCTTTCCACCCCAGTGCTCCTGCCAATTCCACTTTCTTTAGTGCCAATTCTTGTTCTATCTTTCTAATCTCTTGTTCCCTTTTGTCACACATTTCAACCTCTTCTTTAGTTTCTACATGAGTTTGCTCTTCTATCATAATCTGGTTATTCTCTCCTGTAGAAGTCTCTCTCACTTCCACCCTAGCTTCTCCTGGTGAAGGGCTTCTTATCTCCTCTAACCCGTTTTTGGATGAATCTAGTTCTCCAATGTCACACATTTCAGCCTCTTCTATCATAACCTGGTTAGTCTCTCCTGTAGAAGTCTCTCTCACCTCTAATCTAGCATCTCCTGGTGAAGGGCTTCTTATCACCTCTAACCCATTTTTGGATGGATCTAGTTCTCCAAACAATCGCCCTGCATATAGCGTATTACCTCTACTAAGAATTAAACCAGGGATGCTTTCTTCATTGTAACTCCTCTTCGCTCGCGATTTCTCCTTCCCATCCTCAAAGCGACATCTTCTTGCCCCATCCTTTAATATGTTCAATACTCTATGATAGAGTTCATTCTTTGAGCCTTCTCCACCAGGTTCATTATCCAGATATAGTAAGAAGTGAGTGTTAAAAGTGGCCTTCGCTCCCACACCAGTTTCATCCCAGTTTCTATCTTCAATAATCTTCTCAACCTCCACTCTACACCAGGTTGACAACTCCGCATTCCTAAGAAGGAGTAAGGGAGAAGAAACGGATGCGTTTTTTGTTTCTACCATAGATGAAAATCTTGACCTAGCTCCTGTTAAGTCTTCATAACAAAGTGCCATTTTCCTCAACTTTTCCTCTCCTATCTTAAAAGGGATATTCATAGAGAGTGAAAGTGTTCTAAAATAGATGGCAAGCTCTACCACTAAGGAATTATGAGCAAGTCTGTCAACCCAATACCACATCCATGGACTATTCGTTTCTTCGATATTACTTTTGATCATATAATCCCATACAGACTTCGGGAGGACTTCCTTTAAAAGTACATATCTCCCCGCCGCTCCTTTGGTGAGAAAAGACATGTTTGCTATGCTCTGTGTACATAAGGTAAAAAAATTAGGAATTATCTCCACAACGTAAATTCTTCCAGTTTTTTGGCTGTTGTGATGCCAGTTTTGATGATGCCATCTCCTTAAACTTATTTTTAGCATCCCATACTTTGTCTGCACCTATTTTAATCCCTTTATTCCAGTTTCATTCGCTGAAAAAAAATTGGCGTCAAAAAACAACTTGCCACGGTTCGCTCAGGCTACTGTATGAAAGTTATTGTTTCGAAATTTTAACCCAACGTTTCTCTTCTTCTTGTTTTGCTGTCCCTAACTGTGCAAGTTTGAATTCCCATTTTTGACAATTTTTTGCGTAAATATTTTCTGCTTTTTGCAATCGTCTGGCGGTCAAGTGAATTGTCTAACAACACTAAAAACTATATGATGAAATAGAGGGGATTTCTTTCTGTATATAACATTAATATCATATTTTTTAACCCTATATCGTTCTCAGAATTGGCTATCAAACATCACAAAAATTTCTTGCTTGGATGAACCCCACAGGCGTTTTTACATACCTGGCTACGGCACTAGCTCTATAATAATAATAATAACATAACGTACTGCACACAGCTGCTAGTACCTATAGCCAGCTGTAATACTACACGCTTCAGTGATCTGCCAGTAGTATCCACTAGTACCATTATCTTTGATACAAGCCAGAGCCATTGAGATGGCTCTGATACAAGCATACGCTACCAGCTCACATGGCAAACACCCATCATTTCCCAATAAATAAAACTGCATTTCTCAACTCTCTATGTTGCTGGATTACCATAGGTCACAGACCTGAAGATAGAGTTTTCAATCTACTACAAGGCATTCATATGCATAGGAATTAGAGAGTTAGGTGCAGAAGTGGAGAAATTTGAGATAGCCTTTGTTCTTCACCAAAACTGAAGCAGGAGAAGTTGTCTTCTCTATATTTTGCTGGTTGACCGCCCTTACCCCAAACCCCAACCACAAACAAGGAACTAAGACTATCTAAATTTCTCCACTACTGCACCTAATTGTGTCTGTGGGAGGAGTGAAGCTGACATAAAAATGAAAGCAATGTAGAACAGTTATTACATCTCATTTGCTTCCTCCTGAAGGTCGAATCAACCAACATGTAATATGCAATAATATTATCTGTATGTGCTACATTATGTTATGATTGTAGCATCCAGCCTACCATATGCATATACAGTACAGTGTGGTTTATTAGTCATTTATCTGCTGTACATTTCAGTACAATTACATATATAATATATAGGTTTGCACAGTGCCAGCCAACACTAGCTGAGAGCTGTGAAGGTACATGACTGTTATTCCCTAGCCTAAGGTAAACACAAACAAGGAACCAATGCTATCCAAAATTCTCCTCTAAACTGTGCCTACCGGGATCTACAGTTGTGGCAGGGGGTAACTTTCCTGAAAAAGTTGAGGCGGCCAAAATTGGACTGGCTAACAGTAGCGGTGTGGGGAGGGTGTGTGCGGGATGGGGGCAGAAGGAGGGTAGGGCACTTCCTACAAGAAAGTTATTTTAAAATTCACACAAAAGCAGCCATCTTGATGCATATTTGATGTATATTTGAGCTATACATGGTGGTACAAAAGTACAAAATGTTGCATAGTAATCTGCAAATAGTAAACTTCAAATTAGTATACAGGCAGAATATAGTGCTTCTCTGTTTGGCTTGGCCATGACGTACCATTGTGATCCTTTACATCATTACATGACTTAGGCCTAAAAATGTGCACACATTATTAAGAGGAGAAATAGTGCAAATTTAGTTGATGGATAGAGATGGAGGGTGGTATTCTAGGGTTCGAAGTGGAACAAATGAGGTGGGTGGGCACACTGCGCAAGCAATCTTAGGGCATTTCCTATTGTTGAATATAGAACTACACATTACACACACAGTGATCCTATCTTACAGATGAGATTAGTATTGTCATTGTATAGCTAACAAATTGAGTGAATTACTAAAATGAAAAAATTGGCCCTCAGTGGGATTCGAACTCGTGTCCCCATGTATGAAGACCAAGCACTCTACTAATTACGCTATCAAATCAGCAGTGACTTCACGCAAAAATTAGCCATCAATGTAATGATACATATAGTAGCATCATTTTCATTAGAGCATGTTCATATCGTGTGGGACACGGTAACTATGTCTTCCGATATTAGCTTAATTTTTTCTTCTTTTAACAAAAAGTTCAGGCGGCTAGGGCCGCCTAGATAGTTACGGCCATGTGTAGTACACAAGCTAGGTGTGAAAGGTCACTGAAAATATGCATATTTTGTGGCCTTCCTCTGGAACAATAATTACAATATGATTGACTGCCTACACTACACTGGGGACTGTGTAGAGCAATTATGGATTGAATGACCTGTTATTATACAGTAGTTGCAATGTACAATAACATTTACATGCCTGATGTCCAGTAATAAGCCTATGTACTGAGTGGCTACTATTTACAGTGTGAATGTTCAGCTACCAACTGCATAGTACATACGATACTGCTACCAAGACCCATGTTGAAGCTACTGTGTTACTCAGAGATCACTCTCATAATAAAGCCAAGCTTTTTGACCTGGCTGTTGGTAGAAAAACCTAGGAGGTTGATTTTACTAATTAAAAAGTGCTTCATCCATTGAAAAAATAAATATTATCAGGTCAAACTAAAATTGCAACACCACTTCTACTACTACTACTACTACTAGTTTAAAGGCAACACACCCATATTAAAACTCTATCAAGTAATACCATGTCCAAAACAACAGAGCTCTAATACCAGGGTCTATACAGTTTTTTAGGTTGAATTAAAGTTTTCTTACTTAAAACTACCAAGCTTGAAAAATGCGGTGCAGTAAGCCTGCATGTAGGCACATTAGTTGCTCCTTAATCCTCAGTGTATTTTGGCCTCAACAGGGTTATAAAACGTAGTGTGATGGTACATGTAGTTGTGTAGTTTGCAGTTTGGTGGTAAAAAACAAAAATTGGGTCAAAAGTTGATCTCTGCTGCTAACTCTGCTATTATTTTGTTCTTGTTACCACAAAGAGATAAGATGTAAAACCTGCCAAGCTGCCCAAAGTCCCTTTGTACAGTACATGTGCATGTATGTGCTGCTATTTTGCACTTGACTAGACCTAGCTAGCATGGTTATAAAAAGTGAATGCATGAATACCAATGATTCTCACAATTTATGAATCTGATTACCATTGCATACATGTATGAGTAGCAGGGAGTAGACACACAGTAAAGTCTTATGGGCCATACAATAATTGTACACTATTAATAATATTATAATACTTGGCTGTGATTCAGACCACTGAAAATGCATAATGGTTGTGTTGTTTGTCATATTCCCTACCAGATTACCAAGTAATTCAAGTAATAATAGCTGCAGTGGTCACCTTGAATACATGTATGTTTGTCCTAGTGCACATACATCACAATGGTGTTCCTATAGCTGCAGTAGTACTATATAATAGATGCACACTGTATAACTACATTTGCCCCAGAGCAAGCTGCTGGCGTAGGTCCAAGTATCTATTCATTAGTAGTGATTAGTGGTGTAGCTATCGCATGCCCCCCTGGTGAAAATGTTGAGAGGGAACAACTCCGCAAAATTATTTTGTCAATTTACCTTATCTACAGGGAGTGACTAAGTCTTCTTTGTATTAATACTATCATCAGTCAAACTTATCTTTTATAGTCCCACCCCAGTGGAACTCGGAATGGGCGGCGGGCCGCGGCCTAGTCGCTTGGCCCGGTGGATACGGGGCACTGGCGTCGCCTCCACGTGTACGGTCGGCGCCGCACGCAACGTGGGCGGACGCGGCTTGACCGCCTCAAACGATCGGTCGTTCGGGTGAGTGGGGGTTGCGGGGGGGAGGGTGGGCGGCGGTGGAGGAGGGGTGGCGGTGATGACGGTGATGGCGGCGGTGGTGGTGGTGGCGGTGGTGGTGGTGGCGGCGGTGGTGGCGGTGGTGGCGGTGGCGGTGGCGGCGGCGGTGGTGAGGGCGGTGGTGGCGGCGGCGGTGGCGGTGGCGGCCGCGGCGGCGGTGGCGACGGCGGCGGTGGTGCGGACGGGACGAGGGCGGTGGCGGGGAGGAGGGAGGAGTGGGAGGTGGGGGAGGGGGAGGGAAGGAGGGTGGGAAGGAGGGAGGGAAGGGGTCGTGGCCGGGTTTGGGGTCAAGTGTGCAAATGTTTTTTCGACCAATCAGAAGGGGGGATTTTGGGGTGACCTTGGCAAGGTCGTGTGCAAAATTTTTGTGCTCTTCTGTGATTGGTTGAAATCGGAAATACCGGCTTGTGATTGGTTGAAAACAGGGGTCAATGAGTGCGTGTCTGTCTAGAAGTGCACTGACTATACTACTATTATATGTACGTATATTAACGCCAGTATCTTGTGGAAACACGTTGCATTGCATAGTTGATACAATTCATGTAGATCATCTCGGCTGGATTGACTGAAAACAGAGATTTGGGCACTACTAACATCACATCCCAAAAGCTAAATGGATACAGAAACATCCAAGAAAAAAGCCGAAGATACTGAAAAGTTGGTTAAAACCAGTAGTCCAGTCTCCACAGACTCAACCATAGATGATGAACAAACAACCACCCATAGAAATTGTGTGCAAATAACTAAAGAATCTAGTGATCCAGGTGAGATAACATACAGTGTAGATGCATTGAAATTGAAAGAAGTATAAACACCTAGAACCTATTTTAGTTTTACTTAAATTAAATGGTGCAAGTACTTGTTCCAACATGTTTATAACCAAAGTGGATTCATCATTTTCATCAGATACTGTGACTAGATAACATAGGAGTCATATTCTATAATATAACACTAAGGTAACAGCGGTGGCCTAGTGGTAAGGGCTCTAGACTTCCATGTGGAGTCCCAGGTTCAATTCCTATAAGGGTCATTGGCGGTGTAAGGAAGGGCATCCAGCCTAATAATGCTCCCATGCTACATCATGGTAAAGTGCCTTCTCCACCTCAAATACTGTAAGTAAGGTCCTACAATATAACACTGATCCAGTGTTATATACATTATTATCATCTAGATTCTTGCAGACCTTGAATCATACACATGGACACATACCAGCCGAGTCACCAATGGCGCCTCCTATTGAGCTACACTTTAGTTGGTTAGTTAGTGGTAGACTAACTTTCTCATGCTTCCAGAACTTAAAAGAAACCCCAAACCACTCCATGGTCCATCTGGTTTTCACACTGAAGCTGTGGGGCAACGTTTATTACAATAAAATAGTAGCAGTTGGCTATACTTGATACTTTAGAATCAGATGGTAGCGGAATGCCAAAACAGGATCATGCACCTGCTGTTCAAGATACTGTCTGTCCAGAACAGAAAGTCGATCAAGAAAGTGTGGAGGAGGAAGAGGTGGAGGACGAAGAGGAGGTGGAAAAGGAAAAATCTGAAGATGAAAGCGACATAAATGATGAAAAAATAGAAGGTAGCTATTTCTACATATACATGTATATGTACATCAGAACAGCACCATTTTAGCATTATATAAATAATATCTCTTGAACAAAGGAAAGCTCTATTTCTATTTTATGTTATTGTAGGAGACTATGAATGTTCAAAATATATGGACCTTCCCGTAGAGCCAGATTATAGCAACTTTGTGAAATGTTGCTAGGGGTTAGTTACTAGATGCAGGAGTTCCGGTGAAGAAATCTAACTGATGATATGAGTAAATGTATTATTTATTCCCATATACACCGTGAAGTCTACAAGTTACAAAAATTATTAAAGCATTGTATCAAAACATTTAATTACACACAATCATGTATACACTGTACATACACTGTTATTAGCAAAACAATATTCAATTATACACTAGTATTATAATATTAGAAACTCATTTAATTAAATTCAAAAACTGACCTTTTGTCTCCGTTATTTCCTGCTTCTATAATGTACTGCTATGGTTTGGAGAAAAACCTCCTCTACTGGTATGAGTTAGTCCACTATTAGGATTCGGAATATAACCTCCTTTATACTGTTACGTTACATGTAGTTTATAATATTGTTACTGATAAATAGTGTTTGGAGTATAACCTCCTCTACTGGTTGACAATGACTAACTGAACAGGTTGAACAGCAATTCCCTTCCTTTCAGGCCCACTACCAACAAAAACACCCATAATTGGCTAGAAGTCTGCAACACACAGTACACCCAGGCCACAATAGGAAGGCAGCCCACCAGTCACCCCAGTGCATTCAGATTTTGTAATAATATATGCAAGGGTGAGTCTGTGATGTCATGGTCAGTAAGTTCTAATCACAGACCACAGAGGAAATACATTAACATGATATTTTCTTTACACAGATATTAAGGAACTGTTTCAGTACATTACTAGATACACACCACAGTCAATAGAACTAACTCATACACTGAAACCCTTCATTCTGGAGTATATACCAGCAGTGAAAAATCCTGACGCTTTTATTAAAGTTAGTCGGCCAGATGGCAAGACTGAACAACTGGGCTTGTATGTTTTGGATGAGCCACGTGGTTTAATTCCAAGCCAGTTGCCAGAGGTGACCCAACAGCGACCTTCAGACAATTCTTTTGAAGCTCCAAATTCTCAAAAGATAACAAGCATGTACGCTCCTTATCCACGAGTCAAGTTGTCAGGTGAGAACAGTAGAAGTATGGAACATAATTGACTTTTTAAACAAGTCACAGAAAAACCAGATCTCATAGTTCTGCTCTAGCTGTGGCAGGTAATGGGGGTTAGCCAAGAGACTATGCCTACCACATAGTCCATCTCATTCACAATAAGGTAAGGGATAAAATATTGGCAATACATCTGAAATATTATATTAACTATTTACTGCTATTGGTTTGACACCTTAGGGTTGACTGGTGGTGACATGCCAAAACAAGACCAAACATCTGCTGCTCAAAAAATTGCCTGTCCAGGACAGCAAGTTGATCAAGACAGCGTGGAGGAGGAAGAGGAGTCAGAAGAATTTGAAGATGAAAAAATAGGAGGTAGCTTTCTATATGTATCCATATATATGGACATCACAACAGTAACATTTTAGTAATATAATGTACATGTAAATATCCTCTAGAACAAGGGAAACTTCTATTTTATGTTGTTGTAGGAGCCTACGACTGTTCAAAATATATGAACCTTCCCGTAGAGCCAGATATGAAAGAACTATTTCAGTTCATTACTAGATACACATCACAGTCAATAGAACTAACTCATACACTGAAACCCTTCATTCTGGATTATATACCAGCAGTGAAAAATCCTGACGCTTTTATTAAAGTTAGTCGGCCAGATGGCAAGACTGAACAACTGGGCTTGTATGCTTTGGATGAGCCATGTGGTTTAATCCCAAATGTCAAGAGACTGCAAAGTGCTGAGAACCAGGTATTGTGAACAGTGAGACTGCGTCTTGACATAAGTACACATTAATGATTAGAAGTATACTAAGTGTTTATTATACATATAATTTATATATTATATCAATAAAATCTGCTGGTTTAAAAATAATATTGTCGTCAATATGAAATATGACTAGAAAAGTTAACACTATTCAGTTATTCAACACGCCATGGTGTAGTCTTCCTCATCATCAGTGGTTTCTTCAAGGATAGGGAAAGCTGCGAGGTCAAATGGAACCTCGATGTAGTTATGTGCTGGTCGGGGTGTGTGAAGACTGACTGTGTCACAGCAGCTAGGACTATGGTAGGTGTCTAAATATGATCTCTCAATTGAACAGTGTGGAGAAGAGTCGCTGCATTCACTGAAAGTACCAGATGATATAGATGTTTTAAGCTTGGTATAGTAGGAGGTGGGTCCTTTCACTAGGTAACATAGTGTATTCTGTTATGTGGAGATGATGAGTAAGCTAAAGTGTATAATCTAGGCTACTTACATAGCATAGTTGGGAGACAGTGCGATGCAATATGGATTGCATTCTATTTCAGTAAATATGGGTAACTGGTGATCATGGGCATCATATTCTACCAGGTCACCAATCAAGGCAGACGGGTCGGAGTGAACAGCCTCCCCTAAAAGACATAAGTATTCTAGACTTGAACCATGGGTTACTATAATATGACGCTAGTTACTGTAAAGAAGAAAAGGTAAAGTCAAGAGTTGGTGGCTTGAAAACCAAATGAGTTATTACAATAATCATAGTTACTCATAATTACTTACCAAGTGGGTTAAACTTATCGAGGCTATATGTATTTTCATTTCCCCCTCCCAGAGTTAGACGATGTTTGTGTTTAGAGTTAGCAGGGCAACGGTTTTCTTTACTGGTTCTGCTCGATCTATTATCAAATTCAGTTAAAGTTTACATAAACATGCACCTAGCAAAACAGGAAATACAGATAAAACAGGTTACGAGGTAACTAACACCCATTTCACACATTAGATGGGAGTCTTATTAAACATGAGAACATAATTGCAGTAAGAACTTGAGCTACATATTTCTTACCTTGAGATGCTAGGCGATGATGTGGTTCTGATACAATACACATATGGAATAGGCTTACTAGTGCCCACAACACGACAGGGAGATGCTGTATTAGTCGTAACTACACTTGTTGAAACTGTTGGCATGGTTACCGAACTGTGTGTAGTCATTGGTCTCAGAGATAATTCTAGAATGTGCGGTTCTATTTCAGTTGTTACAGGTTTTCTCCCACAATCTCTCACTTGACTTTTAGCAGAAAGAGAAGATTCCTGACAGTCTTTGACCTGAACCGCTGGAGTAGGCGAGGCTAAAGAAAATATCAAATGAGCACAGTTTAAAATAGACACTGGAGACAAGAAAACTGCCAGTGCAAATCATGTACACACAATATGAGTCACATAAACAAGTTGAAGTTGCAGTCTTAAGTTCAAGAAATGAGTGCGATAATTTTAAGGAAGCAAATGGCTTACTTGATGGTTTACGGATGGAGACAGATGGAGGACGGCCTTTATTACTATATGTAGTAGAAGTGGAGCCTTTAGCATTATCGTTAGGCAGATTTGTTGCCTCCCCTGTCACTGTCTGGGTTGTCAGGGTGTACTGAACAGGTGTGCATTGTTTAACATGGGCTGTAATGATGGTACATAAATGGTGAACTAGACATTCGATACAACATGTTTGCATCTACTATCAGATAAATTTTGAATTTATGGTCTGCTAGCACAAGGGGAAAATCAAGAATTGTCTTCTCACAAATTTATCACCATGTATACGAGATCAAACTGGAATTTGGCAGTTTCATTTTCTGGTACAGAAAATTAACAGTGTACATTTTTAAACAATAATAACTTTATAAATATTTTCCTATCATATCTTCACCCTAGTGAGTGCTCTAATATTGGAAAAATGAAGTAAGCGAAAAACTCCAGCTTCCAGAATATACGAGTTTACCTAGTTGCCTATGTTCATGTTTATAGACTCAGTGTCATGCATGGGTATAACGTCCAAAACAACAATGCTGTAATAAGTGCAACATGATCACTAGGATAGCCTACAAAAGTAGAACTACACTTTAGATATTACAGTAAATAGGTTACAAGTATAATTACCGATATCATGTGATGGAGACTGGTCGGTGCTCACTCTGACAGCAAAAGATGAATTAGCTGAACTTGAGGGAGAACTGCTCGTATTAGCTATTAAACTAACATTGGTGGTACTGATGGAAGTCTGTGAACCTGAAGTATTGCTTGCAGTTGTTGCTGCAAACCCAAACCTTGTCCACAATGATATGTCAGCAAACGGTTCAGCTCTACGCTTTTTGGATGGTTGGGGGCGGTAAACCCAGCCTAACAGATGCACACAAAAGGTATAGTACAGAGCCGTTTATTGGGAGAGTAGCGTCACCGGGGAAACATTATGTGCCATGTTGGGTCCGTTAGAACCATTCAAAATGACCAAAAGAAAAGCTTGACCAATGCAATCATTTTTTACTGGGCCCAACATGGCCTCTTGTTTACTTTCAGCGACATAACTCTCTCAATAAACGGCTCTGGTATAGTGTGCACAAAGATAGGCTAAATCACTATGAATAAGTCTACACCTATCTGCTTACATTATGATAAAGAGTGATAGTGAAATGATTTGCTGATGTACCTCATCCTACAAACTTTATAAACTCAACATCAGTTGTTGTGTTGTACAAGACATGCATGTAGCACAACCAGTGAATAGTACATGTACAATGTATATCCTAGAGAATAATTTATAATGTAACATTATTGTCTCAACTAACCTGGATTATCTAATTTATGTTTCGTCTTGATTCTCTCTGCCTCCTCGTAGAATGGCTTCTTCTCCTCATTGGTTAACTCGTTCCATACCTGTCCAAGCCTAACACTAATCTCTGCATTGTTAGCATTCGGTAGCTGAGTGGCAAGCTTTGGTCTATATTCCCGAGCCCAAACCATAAACGCGTTCATAGGACGTTTCACATTTCCACTGCGATTAACGCTCCGTGCTCCAGGAGTGCGATAAGGTAGACTGGTACCTACAGCAGGCATACAGTCGGTTGGTAAAGTTTCATAAGTAGGCAGTAGTAAACTTGAGTCATTTTATCATTTTTTCAAATAAATAACAAGCTATGTCATGAGGAGCAATATAACATGTTTTATTATAACATTATCTAAAAAAAATAAAACTTGCAGTGGTACCAACAATCAGCACGGAAGGATATTGAGTTACGTGTGACACTATAAAACTCTTGTCAATGTGATTTGCCACTAATTTATATTTTTCTGTACATGTACCATGTACATGCACCATCAGCAGTTTTCTGGGACTTACCAGGTAAAACATTTATGGATTGCGGACTGGTGCACGTAGATGTAGTTCTGGTTATATTATCAGCTGTAGACAAGAGATAGTTGTGATTGGTTAGTGAGGACGCGAAGGAAGCTGAGAATAAGCCCAGAGATGACCGAGTGCTGTCTGACAAGGAGGCAAGTGATGAGGAGGGTCTCGCGCCAATTGATGTACTATAGCCAGTACGAGCTGCTAGTGTCAATGGACGACTTGAAAATATATCACTAGGAAATCTCCGATCAGGCTTGTGGCTAGTGTAATGTAGAGATGGATCAATGATTGTTGAAGGCTTCTCTCTGAGGAAGTCGGCCAACTGATTACAACTTGCATGGCTACCATTTTGTTCTGAGTTAATAAGTTCGGGTAATGAGTCTAGAGAATCACTTTCACCGTGTGAGCCACTTGTAATGGTGTCCAGTGGTTCACCACATGTTATGATGTCCAGTGGTTCACCACTGGCGATTAATGCAGAGACTGGTAAACCTGTGGATCATATAGAGACGAGACTTCTTGATTACTTTATCAACTAGACATCAAATATTTGGGTAAACATTGAATACATACTGCTGATGGTAAAAAGAACTAAGTATTTTTATTCATTTCCAAAAGATCATTTTTACCACCATTATCAACTCACTATCAGCCGACACAAGGTAAATAGAATGGGACATAAGAAACAAGAAATATTAGTATTTATACCTGGAGTATTTATATCCTGAAAATACTCATCAGAATAATCTTCCATAACAAGTGAGTTCATAAAATACACACTTTACCCCAATATCACGCTATTGGAGGAGTGGTATGGCCCAGAAACTAATAGCAACACTAAGAAATGTATGGTATTCATTCCTTCTCAAATACCTCTGATGACTTTTAGGAATTATCGTTGATCATTGTACAACGTGCCAACAAACAAAAGATGCAACATTGAAATAATAACATAATATAACACCAGAAAAGTCAATGGAATAATATTATGTTTCCCTGTTTAGGTATTCAGTTGTTCAATGTATCTAGAAGTGAATGCTGCAACTGTCGGGAGAAATTTCTACTGACATGTATTGATAACCCTATCCACATGTAATGCTGACTGAGATAAAATAATGTTATACACTATAATACAATGCACTCTTAGAGTAGACAGCATTACAACTTTATAATAATCATAATATGTTCATAAAGCAAAGATGGAAGAAAAGGGAGGGTAATCAAGATGAGGCATTGATATGGCCTTGGTAATGTTGGCAAGTATTTCAAGCTGAACAAAGACCTCTTTCCTGCCACCACACAGTAGCTATCATACAATGTAAGATGAATAGACAGTGATATTATGTGATAAAGTACATGCTATAGTCTATAAATAGTCTAGTCTATATTATAGACTCTATAACTATTATAATACTGACTTACCAATGTTTCCTAATATGCCACTGCTCTGTCCTTTCAGTACCGATCATTTTGGCATGGACCAACACCAATTCAAACTAAAAACATAAATGCAACAGTATTATCACTGGAGCATTATCACTGCACACCATAATATTGTAAGGAGTTAAAGAACGTTTTTGACACATTACAAGTAGCCTCTTGTTCAATACATCATTTGAAACTGGCAGGTTTTACCCAGACAGGTTAAAGCAACATTCTCCAAAATATTGGTGAGCCACATGAATAATGTGATGTAATGTATATTAATTATCAAATTTCTGTTCATACAAGTTGATAAAAATACAATAAAGAAAAACAAACTACAGTCAACGATTTTATGACACTATCATAACTATGGCTCTCATGGTTTTCGGTTCGATTTCAAATGACGTAATTTAACCAATTTACATACATGTAGATTCTTTCTCACCCTCTAGCAACCTTTCAGGCCAGGTACTTCCTTTAGCATCCAGCACCAGAGTCTACTAAATCATTCAAACTCAAACAGACAATGTCTGTCTATCGGCCTACCTAGTGCCTACAGGCAGCGGACATGTAATACTGGTGTGTCCAGCTGGGTAGCTGAGACTCAGCCGTACAGCACACAAGGCAGAGTACAGGAGTCAGAACTGGCTGACCAAGCAAGGGGGCTAGAGAAAGAGAGGGGGTAGATCCAACCCGGCAGGACCATAAGCACACAACGAGGTAGTGGGCTGACGAAGAAAGAGTCCCAGGGGACCGAAGGACTGATGCAAAATATAAACAGTGCAGACAGCATACTCAAACCTATGAGTCATCACATGTAGAACAAGTTTACTTGCTAGTTATACTCAGCACTCGCACCTTCTACTCAGTACATGTATCAACAGGGTTGATAGACCACTCTCGACCCTACTGTTCAACTAAGCTAGCCAGGCAGGGAAGACATTACATCATTTACCCTTTACAAGTAATAATATCATTATAACCAATTATTGGTTAGTACAGTACACAGCTGGTACATTTACACAGGATAGTACTACTAGTAAGGCGAAAACATTACAATCATACAAGCGGGGTTGAATTTGTCATTTCTGTAAATCAGAGAATAGGGACTGTAATTGCTGGTAATTTTGAATTCATTTTTCTAGCACTTGAATTACCCAAGTAATTTTACTGTGAAGCCTTGGAAGTAGCTACACGACTGTATATTGAACAATCCTACCTAAAGCACAACAACTAAAACTTGCACTTCATTGTTCTAGAGTTCATATCGCATTAGTAAATATTTCCTACAATGCTGCTATGACTGGCAGGAGCAGATAACAACTCGTGACTACATGATTTGTATGCGATTACTTGCATTTATGCCGATGCATGCTGTTGCTATTGCCCAGAATAATTGTTTGTACCTAAGGCTAAAAAATCACTCCAGAGTGTGTAGGCTTGAAAAAGTGTATTCAGTAGAAGATGTGTAGAGTCCAGAGTGCAATGTAAAACTGAATTGCTTTCTCTTTTATATGTTGTTCAGGTTTGACAAGACTTCCTTTTCTCCCTATAAACACACTAGCTAGCAGAAAGCACATAAAGGTAAAATTTTATTAAAATATAGACAGTATATAATAATTATGTGAATAAGAATAGCAATATATCATAATATTTATCAGAATAAAACCAAAGTGTTCAAAACCATTTCATTACTAATTAGTTTCGTGTTAAAAACACTTATCAGATAAATAATGGTTTAGAGTGGTCGAAATGGTTTTGAACACTTTGGTTTTATTCTGATATTTTAGCTCTGAACTGTTTTATCAAGCACTTTTGCCATTGTTGCAATTTTATTTCATACTACAGTGGAACTTGCTAAATTCAAACTCCAAGGGACCACCATAATTGGTTTGAATTAGGCCGAGTTCGAATTATGTGATCCCTTTATTTTATATAATGACATGCATCACAAGTACAGTTTTATTCTGATATTTTAGCTCTGAACTGTTTTATCAAGCACTTTTGCCATTGTTGCAATTTTATTTCATATTACAGTGGAACTTGTTTAATTCAAACTCCAAGGGACCACCATAATTGGTTTGAATTAGGCCGAGTTCGAATTATGTGATCCCTTTATTTTATATAATGACATGCATCACAAGTACAGTATAAAAATGCATTTAGCTAAGGAACAGTAAAGTAATTAGTGGGTTTTTCCAGCTTAGTTTGAGCAGAAACATATTGCAGTTAACTACTAATAACTACTAGCAAAGATTATTAGGTGACTAATGGTGGCTGTGCTAGTATTATCATTGATTATAGTGTGAGCCTAAGCCGAATGAAGTTTGAATTACAGATACTAAGTTTGAATCATTTGAAGCCATTTATATACTGCTCAGCAGGGATCAAGGCTAACAGTTTGAACTAATCAAGTTTCTGATTTATCCAACGTTGAATTAAGCAAGTTCTACTGTATTATAATATATTCAGATAGATAACATAATTATACACAATCTAACTTTGTACTATAAGAACGTTATTACAGTCACTCAGTGTTTACAACATGTACAATATGGAGTCTAATGAATACTTTGGTTACTCATGTGGATTATTAGAAAACAAATTTGTGAATACTTGATAGTCACACCATGCACAATTGTATGGCTTCTACCCATTGTGCTTTCTCATGCGGTTTGATAGATGGCTATTTTGGTAACATTCATAGTCACACAGCGTACACTTGTATGGTTTCTCCCCAGTGTGGGTTCTCATGTGCACAGATAGAGCACCACTGAGTGAACATCGATGGCCACACAATGTACACTTGTATGGTTTCTCCCCAGTGTGGGTTCTCATGTGCCCAGATAGATGGCTACTTTGTGAACAATGATAGTCACACAACGTACACTTGTATGGTTTCTCCCCAGTATGTGTTCTCATGTGGCTAGATAGAGCACCACTGTGTGAAGACTGATAGTCACACAGTGTACACTTGTATGGTTTCTCACCAGTGTGTGTTCTCTTGTGCTTTGATAGAGCACCACTGCGTGAAGACCGATAGTCACACAGCGTACACTTGTATGGTTTCTCCCCAGTGTGTGTTTTCATGTGAGTTGATAGACGACTGCTTCGTGAACACCCATAGTCACACAGCGTACACTTGTGTGGTTTCTCCCCAGTGTGTGTGCTCATGTGAACAGATAGAGCCCCACTGTATGAACACCGATAGTCACACAACGTACACTTGTATGGTTTCTCCCCAGTGTGTGCTCTCATGTGGGCAGATAGATGACCACTGTGTGAACACCGATAGTCACACAGCGTACACTTGTATGGTTTCTCCCCAGTGTGTGTTCTTATGTGACCTGATAGACTACCACTGTGTGAACACTGATAGTCACACAGCGTACACTTGTATGGTTTCTCCCCAGTGTGTGTTCTCATATGGTTTGAAAGAACATTACTGTACGAACACCGGTAGTCACACAGCGTACACTTGTATGGTTTCTCCCCAGTGTGTGTTCTCATGTGAGTTGATAGATGACTACTTCGTGAACACCGATAGTCACACAGCGTACACTTGTGTGGTTTCTCCCCAGTGTGTGTTCGCATGTGGACATATAGAACATATTTCCGTGAACATCGATAGTCGCACAGAGTACACTTGAAGGGTTTGCGTTTCCCTGTTATAAAAATAAAAAATGCTACAAATTAGCCCGTTAAAGAAATCTACCACTAAAGCAGCTATTGTAAAGGTAAACACTATGCTAGGTTAAACTGGACATAAATGTAATTGCTTTCTCTCTTACTACTACAGGTTACACATAAACATCAGATATTGATATGCGGATATAGTGACAGACTCAGAGAGTATTACTTCTTGTTAGAAGTTAGATTATTATGATACCCATACATGTAGATTTATACCTTCTTCTTGACACAAGTCTGGTAACAAATTCGTCAAACTTATTCATATAATTACTATTTACTTCTCTTGTACTATAACTATTATACAGAATACGGCTACTTTGGATTGTTTCTGATTAGTATAATATACTATATACTTACGGTAAAGGGACAGTTCGAAACAAGACATTTTACAACGGGACAGTTCAAAACAGGACAGTTCGAAACTGTGTAGATTACATTTAGAAGAACACAACTCACAAATAATTAACTTTAATTAACTAAATAAAAAAATACCAAAAATAAAAATTAGTGGAAATCTGGTGCTTGGAGTTAGGCGTTTCGCGCTGTCCGGTGTTGAACTGTCTACTTTCGAAATGTCCTGTTTCGAACTGTCTTTTTCGAACAGTCGCATATTCGTAGAATACATTATGAGCAGCCATTACAGTCTATTTAATTGATACAATAAATATGTTTAGCGCATCTGCTAGGGAAGACAACTCTATATACAGCCTTATTATACCCTAAAAGCAGAAATATTTTGCTAATCCTGGAGCAATTTGCGATAGAAATATTTAGCGAGTTCGGCTTATCGGCTTATCGCGAAATTTGCTCAAGTCCCAAAATTGATGTTTAAGCATATTCCAGCATTAAAACCAAGCTTAGCTAAGCTCTATGTTTACTCAGATTTAAACCCCACTTACATACAGTGCAAAACTACAACTGACTCCTATATAGTGCAGCAAGCCTACCTGTGAGGTAAAGTAATTACTATAACTTGTTAAAAAATCCCCTGATTAAGCTCCTACTCTAGGCTACTTACCATTACCAATTATGTTATAGCAAATACTTGCTGCTTTGTGAAATATTCAACTATGTATCATATAGCTATATAGCTGCATGTATGGTCTGTTTAAGCCAGAAATTATTTAAATCAGTTTGAAAGCAGATATTAATAGCGATGGAAATTATTTGCCTCGCGAAGCAAAATGTATCTGCTTTTAGGGTATGCATGCACAGCTGTTCATTTGCTGCTACAACCAATTGTAGCAAGTAGAAGAAACTCTATTACCTGTTGTCTTTCTTACATCATCACACCTGACTAGTTCCAGTCTCAATTCCATATCTGAAATATACAATAGTATACCATTGAGCAGTGGGCCCAATTGTTTTTGTTAGAGGGCCAAACAGGAGACTGGACCCAAAGCTTGGGGCCAGGTATTAGTACAAAAGTATACATACCGTGGAACTTGCTTAATTCAAACTCCAATGGACCATCATAATTGGTATGAATTAGGCCGAGTTTGAATTATGTGATCCCTTTATTTTATATAAGTACTTGGATGCCTACTTGACAAATATTAATATGTAAATAATATAAAATAATGTAGTAGCACATGGCTATGCATGTATGCATTAATTTCATTTTCTTCCACTGTCAATATAATTGAAGAAAGACAAGTGTCAACATAACAGCTTCCTATTTAATAGAACTTCATGTATTGTTCAGTAGGCCTACACCAGGGGTTCCCAATCTTTTTCACTCTATTCCCCTTTTGCGTTGAATCAGAGTATTAAATTCCCCCCACCACATTTGAATATTATCCAAGACCAAAAGACAATGGTAAAAGGGTTACTTTCAGACTTTATTGTAGAATGTAGATAAAATATTATGCAAAATATAATGAAATAATATTGGGCATGACATGTCTACAGTACGATATTATACTTAATGCGATCTCTGCTGTTGCTCGTTTTGACAAAGCTCTTCAATGCGAGGCGTAGTTTGGGATAGAGCACAATGTAAATCCTCTTCCACCTGCAGCCGGTTACGTTCTTTAGATTTGATGCCAAGTAAAATTGAAAAAGTCGATTCACAAAGATATGTAGTTGCGAATGGTAGAATATTTCAGAGGGCAATCTTTGCGATTCTTGGGTAACTAATTATCATTGTTGGCCAAAACTCGGTAAATGTCATTGTTCCAAATGAGAGTTTTGCAGCCGAGTCAAATTTAAGCCCAAGGAACTCGTTCTGGCATTCATCTGGTAATTTTAATACAGATAGCTATCATACTGATACTGACCTGCTTGAAGTGAAATGTGTCAATTCTGCTGCCACACTGTTGAGTAGCTTGATTACTTGTGTAAAGGTGCAAACACACGGTAGCGTTTTGGGGCAAGCGTCAAACGCTATGCCCTTGATAAACACACAGGGCGAACGAAGAGCGCGGCGATTTAACCATTAGCCAATGACATATCGGTATATATTCACTCCGCGATGATCCACGTGTTTATGCTTACCAACTCTGTTTAGCAGCCAATCAGCTTCGAGCGGATCGTCTCAACACTTCGGCTGGCTCAGCTCGAGCGTTTTGAGAGCGTTGGCACTCTGGCGATTCG
This sequence comes from Bugulina stolonifera, assembly GCA_935421135.1. NCBI lineage: Eukaryota > Metazoa > Bryozoa > Gymnolaemata > Cheilostomatida > Bugulidae > Bugulina > Bugulina stolonifera. The sequence goes on from OW285187.1 coordinate 33,862,300, forward strand.
GGAGCGTCAAATTCGCCCCAAAACGCTCCGTGTGTTTGGACCATGAGTCACCAGCTGTTAAATAGCTAATACCATTTTACAGTATTAACTGCCAGCCAATAACAACGCAGCATTATAGGACTCAGCTGTGGAAAATACACAGAGTATGAAAATTCCCCCCTGTGCATCCAAAATTCCCCCTGGGGGAACCCCTGGCCTACACTTAAAACTGCAACACTGCAGATGGGCAACAAGTTATGCATCACATGTACAGGACTAGAGTATTATAATGTAATAACAGCATTAGGAGACCGTTACTGTTTGCTATCTTGCTTTCAACTGAATTATAACAGAGTTCCAGGTAAAATGATGACTCATAATGGTTCATTCACATTGCCGTTTATACTAACTACTAGCGGCGAGCGGCCAACGCTAACCACGACTATATTATATAGTGACATGCTCCAGTGAGCGGTAGGGGTCAATGAGTTGAACAAGCTGAACTTTAAACCCCGCCGCTAACTAACACGTGCCAGCTATAGTATAGTAATAGCTAACCACAATGTGGTTAGCGTTGGCCGGTTGCCACTAGTAGTTGGTATAAACGGCAGTGTGAATGTTACATAACACAGCTGTAAGTGATCTATTTTTCAGCAATTTTTAGGAATTTTATTTTTTGAGCAGCCAGAGACTTGTTTCAAACCCATGAAAACACCAGTTTGAATGTGACTGGGGTTTGAACCTGGGGCCTCTACGGCACCTAATTGCCTAGCATAGTGAACAGAACATGCTACCACTACACCAGCTCAGCAACCTTAAAAAAAGGAAGCTTCATCAGTGAGCAGTAGACATGCTCTGGGCGAACTGCACATGAGGCACCCCTCTTAGTATGGCCACCTTGTATGTAATAGGATGTTAGGGAGTTCCTTGCTAAAAATAAATCATTATATAAAAAAAGTGGCCAAAACCCCTAACATCCTATAAAGCGCGTGGTGGCCATACTAAAAGCGACGCTTCGTCCTCTGCAATAAAGTATTGGCACACCAAGGACATAATTATATACCCTCGGCCAAACAAACTTATGGGAATCTGTATGAAATTTTCCATCTTTATACAACAAGTGGAGGGCCTGCAGAGGTCAAGCAGAAACATTACAGTATTTTGCTTTGGATATCTACAAGAATATCTATGTGTCTTATTATATACATGCAATAAGACAAAGAGACTTACTTTGAGCAGAGGCCATTGTCATATCTCTTCTGTCATCCATTATGTTATCATTATTCATTGGTTCCAGCTTGATCTCTACATCTGTGAAAATAATGTCAAATTAGTTAATACCAAAGGTAGACCATTTCTATTATTTTTAATATAGGCTACAAAGAGCGTAAAAGGAAAGAGGGATCACTCAATGATAATACCCTGTCCCACCAAATACGCCTAATTTGGCGGTCCCGACGTTCCGTTATTCACTTACCCGCCATCTGCTTACTGGTAATTTGGACAGCTGTTCGACTTAAACGCGCAACTTAACGATTGTCATATTTACGATTCTGTATTTATATCTCATAAACATAAATAAATGGTTTATAAGACACCGTTGTAAATAAGCGCTTCTTATTGGTCTGCGGAACGCCAATAGCCATAGTGGATTTGTACACAAGGTGGCACAACTCCTTACCTAATCCGGACCGCGTTTGGAGGGGGGACAGACAGTTTTTGGCCGGAGTGATCCCTCTTTCCTTTTACTCTCTTTGTAGGCTATATACAGAGGAACTTGAATAACTCGGCCCCGCATAACTCAAATATTTGGATAACCCAGCCTCCCCCATAAGATCCCTGCCTGGGCAATGATAATTGGCTTTAGATAACTCGGATTTTACTGCTCTTAGTGTCTTTGCGACCTAAATTTCAGGCACATGCCAATTGGCTAAAATATTTTCCGTCACACATCCGCCACAGAGTCGTGAACAGACCGGCCTGGGCCAAAAAGCCAAATCCTCATTGTCCAGCAAAAACCTAGGTGTGCCGATGAGCTAGGGATAGTTTTGCCCGGCCAAGCAAAATCCCAGGTCAATAGCGCTTTTGGCCTCGGCCGAACGTACCCGAAGTACCCCTTAGCAGTCATTTAGCAAACAACGTACCCCTTTGTAGCGAACAACGTACCCCTTTGTAAAACTGTGTTTAATCAAGAATGTCTTTGATATAATTCAATTAATATTACATGTGTGCATTATCTAAATGTGTCATCTAAACAAGTAAATAAATTATTTAATGATAAATATGTAATGTAGCTTTCATCAATTGTAGCGTTTTATGGCTTTCATACTGGTTTAGCCCAACTTCATTTGCATCAGCAAGCCATTTGATGTTCAGTCCGTTAATAAATAATGATAATTCATAATTTATAAGGTGTCTTCGCGACCTCTTGGACAGACCCGGGTCGCAAATAAAATTTACAAGATGGCCGTCCGACCAAGGCCAGAAGGACTATTGGCCTAGGATTTTGCTTGGCCGGACGAAACCATCCCTAGCTCATCGGCACACCTGATTTCTTCGCGCGGAAATGAGGATTTTGCTTTTGGCCCAGGCCGGTGTGTTTGCGACCCTGTGACGGATGTGTGCCGGAAAATATTTTTGTAAATCGGCCTGGGTCTGAAGTTCAGGTCGCGAAGACACCTATAGTCTGTAACTGAAAATTACTGTCAAAAAGGTATTAAGTTGATAACTTGTTTTGCACCCCCTAGATTTCTGAAATGTACCCCTAGGGGTACATGTACCCCAGGTTGGGAATCCCTGCTTTAGACAATGGATAAATAGATAAGGGCAACCATTGTTTATCTTTCTTAGAGATTCATAATCAATCTCAAGTTAATTAGTAGGGCGATTTAAGAAGGAAATTGTTCAAAATTCAATGTCACAATGACTGAGTACTGAACTTACAGCCTCGATCTTTCTGCTCCGAAAGACATGAACTAAGTGTTTATCTTAATAGTAAACATGAATACATCTACAGTTTCAAACTATCTTTGTTCAAAGTCTTGTCACGGTTTCTTCGTTGTCAACTCCGTAACAACTAAATGGTATTAATAGAGCATTTAAAGCCAATCTCAGTTAACTTTTCTAGTTACATCGGTTTATTGTTTTCGCCTGCACAAAATTATCAAAGAAATTTTCAGCTGTCAGCTGTGGTCTTCTGATAATTCAACAGTAAGTGAATGCGCATTTTTAATTGTCAACTCAGTAACAATATTTTGCCAAAAATATAAATTTTGCACAACTTTGATTTTTATCTAAGCTCTTTCTTAACAGAGGGCTGACATCATGGTAACTTTGTTTTCTTTTCACGTACAGTTAAAATGAACCAAATTGGTGTATAGTCATTGTTTGTCCACTTTGTTACATGTTCATTCCGTAACATAGCTTCAAATGGTTTTGCTTAATTTACTAGTTTCTAGGTAGGTAGCGAATATAATTTGTTTTTTCTAGGGTTGCCACACATACAAGCTTGCAACATGCACAGCAAAATCATCAATTTTTTTAAAGATTAGTGTGTAAACTGTAAAAAATAACATATTATGTTACGGAGTTGACATTCTGTGTTACAGAGTGGACATTTTGTCTATTGTTTATATATAATGTCAACTCTGTAACAGTAATTAGTGAAGTAACTAATAATAATTAAGCTCTGCTGTTGCTTTCTTGGTGTTGCAGACCTCATGTTCTCCACGTGTGCCAATTTTTAACAAAATCAGAGAACAAAAATTAAATCGGATTTTGAAACCCAATTTAACATATAATTTGAGAATCCCTCATTTTCTGTTGCCCTGGTCAGCTCACTTTACCGATACTGGCCCAACCACTGAATAACTAATCTCAACCAACACAGATTTTGTGAGCAGTTTGGAGGTAAAGTATCAAAAGCTTGGTATAATAGAAAAAATAAATAAATTGAACTATATTTAAAAGACATTATTTTAGAATTCTGGAGAGTCTAACCTCCATTTTTGTGGGTTTTCCATTACACTGAACACAGTCAAATATTTGAGTAGATTTGTAGCGCATCTATAACAACACCAATGTAGTACTCCACAGCAACCTCTTTACAGTTACTACTGATACTAATACAATATTATAATTAGGCACCTACCTGTTGGTAGCTCCATATCACTAGATTGAAACAGCTCAAGCTTTACTTTCTTGTCTGTAACAGAGATTAGATAGTGTATAGACCATATTACACAACACACAGAAATATAAGCAGATAGAGCGCGATAACTATACATTACACAGATAAATACAACAATATAGGGTACACAATAAAACAAAACTACCTGGTATATAGACAGATGTCAGTATGGTACAGAACACTACTTAGAGCAATAGTACATGCACCTGTAAGTATTTCGTGTTTCAATAAAAAGTGGCATTATGAAGCTGTAGTACAAGTTACATGCAACTTGAGTTTTCCACAGAAGTTGTCTTATCTCTGTCTCTAGGTCTAGATAATGCGGATAGATAACTCTTAAAAGCCATTTGCTATCAAATGTACTGCACTTGCAAATTAATCAGAATTATTATTGTATGACTAAACAGAAATAGGTCTACTTGACAATAGTTCAGAATGAGATCTATACAACTAGTTGGCATTTTATTAGATTTGATTAGAAAAGTTAGAAAGTAAACGGATACTTCCTGAGCTTCACAAAATGAACCGATATCTATTCATTTCACGTTGATTAAGCAGGAGGTTACGAGAGTGGTCTATCGCCCCTCCTTCTTTACATACACTAAGTGAGGTGTAGGTCTGACTAGCAGTATTATGTGTGTACTTGTGATTATAACGACCAACAGGTCCAAGTTGTTTTCTATGCTTGTAACTTCATAGGTAAGACCCTACCCTAGTTGCTCTGGCCTTTGATTCCACGAGGAACTTAGGCTAAGAGATTGCTAGACTAGTGAGCACCACAAAGTTTATAAAGCATGGAGAAGTGACTTTACTAGAGTCCAAGCACCAAGCGACTAACATAGCAAAAGGTTCACTTTTATACAAAATCAACTTCTGGTTATATCAGGTGAGGGCTGGTGGGTGGTTGGTCTACACCAGGGATGCCCAAATGTGTCCCTTTGCATGGATTTCGGTGTCCCTTCATCACTTCTCAAATTTTACATACAAAAATGGTCTTTTGTGGCTTAGCAATGAAAGCAATTGCACTGCCCAAGTTACACTCAAAAATACATCACAATGTTAAAAATCACCACATTCGAAAATCCAAAAATATCTATAGCTGAAACAGAAGTAGATTTCTGTCAACGATTCAAAACCTACAACAAATTGATAGCCTGATTGACCTAATCACAGTGCCAAGAGCTGAAAACAGAGTAAAATGGAAAGAGAAGCTACCCCAACTTATCTAAAATTGCTGTCAAACTGATGACACTCTTTGGTAGCACATTTTTGTGTGAGAGTTTGTTCAGCCACCTGAACTATATCAAAAGTAAAAATCAGACAAGACTGACTGATAAACATACCCGGCAGGTACTCAAAGAGACATAGACTTGGAGAATGATCCAAGAGAAAGGACAATTCCATATCACCCACTAATATTGTATTCACAAGTGTATCATGTAGCATGCATTGAATATTCATTACATTTTAATTTAATTTGATTAAGGCCTAATCTGACTAGTGAATATTTTCGCCGCGTTCCACCACATTTTGCCATTTTTCCGCTGAGCAACACATAATTAGCGATTTTTCCTCCATGAACCCAATTTCTAACCTGAGCATGTGTGCCAAGGCTGGCAATTATTTTTATGTACATGTATGTCTCCTACATGCACATCACATAACAGCGACTCAATTTGGAATTTTTGTTTACAGATGAAAACGCAGAATGGAGCCAGTAAAAATTTTGCTGGCCAATTAGAAGTCAGTGTTATCGAGACCTAGTCCTAAAATATTAAACATGCTTGATATTTAGCGAACAGGGCATTTGGCGCTCAATTTTGTGACGCCCTGTCACTCCACCATCATTTCGCAGCTAATAACGGCACAGAATCTGTTAGTCTGTTTCTACCTTTATTCTGTTTTGGTGTACTTCAAAAGTAGATGACTATTGCTGTTATACTTTGGTTAAAACAAAGTCAATGAATCTGCGTGTTATAACTATAAAATAATTCATTTTGTATCATAATAAAATTGACCATTTAATATTCGCAATAAATGCAGCAGCAAAAAATAGGCGTCCCTCGCTCTGATGTGCTTTTAGAAGTTGTCCCTTTCCACCAAAAAGTTTGGGCATCCCTGGTCTACACAGTAGGCCTAATTATTTGTTACACTATTCATGTACATGTACGTTAAAAAGATGGATAGACTCACCTTGTGTTAAGGTAGTTCCAATATCTGAGATACCACTAGCATCAATAGAACCACCTTCAACGTCATCTGGTTCTATCTTAATATCCATAATATCTATACAACAATAAACTGGTATATAGATATTTCCTATTATAGGATTGCTTGTAGCCTAGGCCTACATGAGACTTAAAGTATATAGATAAATGCATGTAATGTTTCAGTATTTTCCATGTAGGCCTAACAGTCTAATGGGTTAGCTGACAGATATCGAATCCAGCTGAAGGGTTCAACTAGTTATTCAAAAGCAGACATGGATTTAATCTGTAGTTTATCAACTGGACAGACTGGCAGATAGCATGCACCCACAATTCCACAAGTACATTATGATTATCTGTTTACCTATAGACAGTGGTATGGATACACTAATCATTATGTCATTATTTACTTTTGTTTTGTACCAAATGACTAGAAAGTAGAAACCAAGCATTTACATGTAGGCCTACATGGTGAATTACTATAGACATAGACATTAATTGTGCATTGTAATGTATGATCAAAAGACATCAATGTAAGGATGAAGATATCCATCCTTGACCACTTGCACCTCATTTTAAACCTCAAAATATGCTTTACGCAATTTTACGGATGTGAAATCGAGTTCCCGGCTGATTAATAGAGAAATTGAAAAATCCTTGCACTAAAGTATCAGAGTTGGCTCCAAGTCGACTTGCAAGTCAACAAGTCAAGCTGTTTCTAAAATTTTGGAGGCAAGTCAAGTCCAAGTCAAGTCAGTGCTGCCTCAAGTCAAGTCAACTGTTATGCAAGTCACAAGTCAAGTCGAATTGTCTATTTGCAAGTCAAAATGCAAGTCAAGTGGGAGACAACTTCAAAAATTCTACATATTCCAAAACATCATTCATTTCTTTTAGTAGATATTCCAATGCATGAAAAACCATGTCAAGGTGTAGCTTGGCATGTATGTTGTTATACAATCATGGCAACTAGCCTATATGTGTAGTAATATTGGCACTATGGTTGAGACTGTACAAAATTTTTATGCTCCATATTGACTTGGCAGAAACCAAGTCAAAGTCACAAGCCATTCATGTGTCCAAGTCAAGTCACATTGATGTGCAAGTCAAGTTAACATGTTGGCAAGTCCAAGTCAAGTCGACTTGTGACTTGACAAGTCAAATCAAATCTATGACTTGGACCCAGCTTTGTAAAGTATTATTTTCAGCTGCGAGCGCAGTAACACAGTTTTCTTACTAATTGATTAAAACGCAAACCTCTTCCATCATACCCATCAAATAATAATAAATAATAATCTGGAGGCTTGATTGGAACAATTTTTGAAAGATTCTTCAGGTGAAAACTCATCGGATTATACTCCTCGGCGTGACCAGCCCTTTGCAGCTTGCACTGCCAGTGCTGGCCAACTCCCTGTGAGAAAGGCCCAGATGACATGGGTAGGCAAGGGTAGAGAAGTTGCCTTGAAGCCATGCTGGCTTGCATGACCCCAAGGACTTTTATATGAGGCACAGGAGCAATTGTGGCTGGATGCTCTTCCTAGCACCACCGTGACTGAAATTCGAACCTGGAACCTGCAGCATGAAAGCTCAGCATTCTAACCCCTAAGCCATGGCTGCTCCCTAAAGATTCTTCAGGTGAAGATGGCTAAATAATACGAGTTTACCAGCTTCTCGTTCGACATTCTGCAAAAAAATTTTTCGGTAAAGAATAAGTAATTTTTCACACATGATTCAACTTCAATTGCACTTAAATTTAGCCATATTGAGATTGTCTCGATATCAAACATCAAAGTTTCATTAACTGGAGATGATATATATTTATTTACTAAATTACTTCTCCATTTTTCATTCAAAAATTCTTTTTCTATGTGGACATGGACTTACGTGGATATTGTTGTCATACTAGACCGCCTAGAGGAGCAGAAGAGGTATGCCTCATATGGGACAGGAGTGGTGCATGGTTTGGGGCATAGATATAATATAAAGACCAGATAGGGCACCCTGTGTTAACGCTCCAATGCCCAAATGTCTTATTTAATTGTTGGGAAAACCAACAGCGTAACATGATCTCTCCATGGAGTTGCAGGCATTCAAGGATGGCTCACACTATATATTAATAATGGAATACTGCAGCCTAAACTAGCTCCACTTTGGTTTAAATCAAACACTGCTGCCATAATATTGGCGTCCTGGCAAATTAATGTCTACGTAGCACATTACCACATGGAGGCCTATCAGTTGGTACTAAACACCACCTATTTACACTGTCTAAAAGTGCTAAAATTTGCTAATGTAATGTAATTTTTAGTACCAGCTGATAGGCCTTCATGCAGTAATGTGCTATGTAGTCATCAATTTGCCCGGATACCAATATTATGGCAGCAGTGTTTGAGTTAAACCAAAGTAGAGCTAGCTTAGGCTGCAGTATTCCTTTATAATATATAGAATAGTGCGAGCCATCATTGAATGCCTACAACTCCATGGTGAGATGACGTTACGTTGTTGATTTTCCCAGCAATTAAATGACGTTTGGGTATTGGAGCGTTAACACAGGGTGCCCTATCTAGCATTTATATTATATCTATGGTTTGAGGCTTGGGCAGTGTTCGATGGGTATGGACCAGGGGACCATTTGATTTGATGAAATTTGAGATAGCTTCTGTTCTTCGCCGAAACTGAAGCAGGAGAAGTTGTTTTCTCTATATTTTGCTGGTTGACCACCCTTACCCCGAACCCCAACTGCAAACAAGGAACGAAGGCTATCTAAATTTCTCCACTACTGCACCTAATTGGGATTGATGAGTTGATGAGTTGGAGTTATTTTATGTGTTGTTAAAAAGTTTCTCCACTACTGCACCTAATTGGGATTGATGAGTTGATGAGTTGGAGTTATTTTATGTGTTGTTAAAAAGTTTGTATGTTATTTTGTAAAAACTGTAAGAATCTCATCTGTGAGGCAAAAATAATCGTTAAGACTTAGAATGTCTCTGTGAAACCTGGAGACTTGACAGGTATACCAACCACTAAGCTGAAAGGTTTTACTTGCAAACCAGCTGAATTTAATATTTTAGAAAGCTTTATAAAGTATTATTTTCAGCTGGTTTGCAAGCAAAGCCTATCAGCTTAGTGGTTGGTATACTTGTCAAGTCTCCAGATTTCACAGAGACATTCTAAGTGTTGAAGAGTACGTTTTTACCTCCCAGATGAGATACTTCCAATTTTTACAAGATGACATGATAACTTTTTAACAACACATAGAACTCAATAGAAAAATCATTTTTTGAATGAAAAATGCAGTAGCAAATATATAATATATCATCTGCAATTATGAACTTCGAAGTTAGATATCGAAAAAATCTTAATGTAGCAAAATTTAAGTCGAATTAAAGTTGAAATCATGTGTGGAAAATTATTTATTCTCTACCGCAATTTTTTTGCGGAATTTCGCGACGAAAAGCTGGTACGTTGGTAAACTCATATTTAGCCATTTTCACCTGAAAAATCTTCCAATAATTGTTCTAATCAAGCCTCCAGGTTTTTATTTATAATTTTATTGATGGGTATGATCGGAGGGGGTTTACGTTTTGATCAATTAGTGATAAACGGTGTTACTGCAAAACCAGCTGAAAATAATACTTTATAAAGCTCCCCATGGGGAGCTTTAAAATATTAAATTCAGCTGGTTTGCAAGTTAACAGGTAAATCAAAGTTTATAGAATTAATAAGTTGTTCCACAGCTTTATGCACCAATAGGATCGCGCGAAATCTGACCTAATAAGCGGTCTCGTTCAAAGTAGTTGAGTGGCAACGAAAAATTACCGATGAAACAATGGGGTCTTCTCAAGATTGGAGAAAAAATCAGACATGGGCACTCGAGTCATTTTACTCGACTCAAGTTAACTCGAGCAACAGCTTTTCATTACTTTTAATTGACTTGTGCTTTTGTACTGTGTGAAAGCTGGGAATTGACTTTTACTTCTACTCTCCTACAAAGCATGATGCTTGACTCTTACTTTACTCTAATCTCTCAGCTATCAAAGATAATTCTATTGGTTTGGTGTAATTATGTAATAAGTCTTGTCCACCATAGAGAAGCTGAGAGGCTTATAGATAAACAGACCTACCATTACAATAAGTGCAAATTTGAAATAGCCTTTGTTCCTCAGAACTACTTTAACTGACAGAAAATTGGATCTAACACCAAGTATTATCTATTGTGTGTTGTCACACTTGTATACATCAGAAATTTGTGTTCTACAAAATTCCCATTGGTATTCTCTTTGACATACCGCTGTACTTTTGACTCTACTCTGACTCTAGCATTTTGGCACTAGTTGCTTGACTCTTACTTTACTTTTCAAAATGGCTGTTTATTTACTCTTGCTCTACTTTTGACTTGCTTCATCCGATGAGTTTACTCTAAATTACTTTTTATCAATTGGGAATGTATACTCTTACTTGACTCTTGACTTGAGTATTTGTCTGCTTTGCACATGTCTGGAAAAAATTGCCCTGAGATTGGCTAAAAGTATCTGTAATGCTAGCCCATTATTTTCAGAATACATGATGTTTATACCGATAGCATCAATAAAAGATGCAAGCATTTAGAAGAGCATAAATATAGTAAAAAGGCCCAAAAAGTTCGAGCCATCCTACTGATCACATCTCATGTCTCATGTAGACCAAAGATGGTAAAAATACGCTCTTTGCGCAGACTGTCAACTACTATTGCCGACCTATATTTCTATAACCTAAGCGTTTGACCACAGGCTGGGCGCTCGTTAAAGAAGAACGGTTTGCCCATTTTGGCGAGAGAACTACGGCAAATATATAGAAACTTTGGGTAAATAATAAAAATTATTGGAACCAGCGGGGCCAAGACAGGAAGCGATATTTAGGCCGTGATATGATCGGAAACCTACATGTCGGCAAACAGAAGTATATCCGGCAAAGATAGTGTAAAAATATATCAACTATCATTAATATAATATTTGTATCGGATGCAGTTTCAGAATACAGTGTACAAGTAAAAATGATAATAATAACACCAACAGTAACCTAGTCGTACTGCTTCTGGTGCACACTGCACAGCACATACATTTCTTTTGCTACAAATCCCTCGACACTCAAATTCTACAGGAATGATGGGGATTTCTAGTAGTAGCGAAAGTGAAGAAGAAGATGTGGACTCATACAGCTCATGGGGTTCTACTTATACTGCAAGCTCTAGCAGCGATGGTTCCGATAAATCTGACTCTGTTAGTAAAGTAATCAATCAATCAATCAATCATATACTTAGTGATGTTTAAAATATTAGACATTCACCAAAAGTAGAATAAGCCATACTATAGCTGCTGACTGGTAGGGCTACTTTAGATTAATGCATTCTCTGACACCATAACCTTAGTTATTGAAGCCCCTATGCTAACAACTGATTGCTGTTTACATTGTACTGTTTCATATACATTGTAAATAGGGCCAAATATGACATTTGTGAATTTTCGTTCTGTTTCCCAGGGCGAGGCCTCGAAAGGAACTTTGGAAGCTACTGCAAGTAGAGGAGCGGAAGGTAGATTATTCATATTATGTGTAACTCATGAACAACTTGTCAACTGTTTAAGTCATATCGCATCAAAATTCCTAATGTGTAATGCATTCTGAACCTTGAAATTTTTCTTTTTACCCAATTACAATTTTGCTTATACGCAACACTTTATCGTTTTTATCTCAAGCACTAGTATCATTTTTATGCAACAAATCTCTCCATCATCCACCAATACTTTAACACTCTGGCAATTTGTTATTCATCTGTCAATTACTCTTTGCATTAGCTAAGGTCAAACTTGATACAGTCACTGATTTGAGAGTCCTGTTCAACGACACCCTACTCAAGAACCTTGCCTCCGTTAGTACCAAGTAAGTGTATTACTTACAGCTACTCGTAGCTTCCTTATTTGGCTATGTACACATTACCATCAGTCAAAATTTTTAAAGAAAAGAAAACTGTATCCAATTTGAGTCATGAGAGGTTTTTATGAGTTGGTCTATGAACGATATGTCACAGGAGTGCACTTTGAGTGAGTCAAAGTGATATCTTACTGTCTAACACATCTACCTGCACATATAAATTGTTTATTTTAGAGATGACGTCAATGCAAACGTACTTTCTCATCATAGATCATTGCTGTTATCTTGGCTTACCGAGTTGACTCGACCTTCGTCAGAGGTGTGTAAATTACTGTTGGATAATACTATAGACCCATATTATCGGTTATCATCTGTATGACTAATGATTGTGCTATGAATGAATATTGGTACCTGTAATAGAATAATCATCTCTACCCCACCATACTGGATATTGTATGAGTACGAGACTACGAGTGCATGCCATATTCTACTATTTCTAGAGCACTTTGTCACAGGAAACATTCTGTGATTACCTCACTGGTAGAGGAGTTAGCAGAGAAGAGGCACTAGAGGTATTTAGCAGGTAAACTCCACCGTTTCTTTGTTCGTAACAAACATTCTGTGTTGTAATGTCTTCAAATAAATAGGTGGGCAAATTTTCACAGTTATATCTGACTACTGTTCAAGAGTAAAAACTGTTTTGGCTAAAGAAACTAAGACTTGTTGCGATGCATGACATAGATGTAGACATTTTTTGCTGAAACGCATAGTTTTGTGTTGTGCATGTAGCTACTCAGTGCTCCTACTCTCCTGTAGGTTCGACACAGAAGGCACCGGGAGGGCTGACTCTGAGGTTGTAATTGATGGCATAACTAAACCATATGAAGAGACAGAGAATGGAGAGTTAGCCTACCGTACCAGAGTGCTTCAAGGGTGCCCTTCGTTACCAGGTAAGGGCCCGCTACTATCAATACATACCGTATTCTCAAGCTAAGCGCTGTGCGTAAAGGTTTTACAGCATTCTCGATTGTGTATGGTGGAAGTTGATGTTGGAAAAATGTATGTAATGGATATGTCTGCGTGTAAGTATGATAGCTGTAGTCGAGTACCTTGATTGATTTTTATTTGGTTTTTAGGTTTTGTTGATGTGTTCTCAAAGACCGACACCAGCTCCAAACATGCTACAAAACTGCTAAATGTAAGTTGGCTATAATATAATCAGTAAATATGAGGTTAATGATCTTGGTTACTGTTGGTGGAATAGTTGGTGTACATCTTACAATCATTATTTGTAGTTCTTACTGAGAAACAGAGCACCTGCCACGACCTTCAATCTACCTCTGCTCTCTGGACTTGAAGACACAGTAGAACTGAGATGTAAGATTGCAAACAAGATTCTCACTCGCATGCAGAAAGGTAAACATTGTAACCATTAGTTACCTGTAAGTACAGCACATATTGGCATATTATAGTACACATTATTATGCTCCTTTATCCTTGTGAACATTTGCCTGTATAGCTCTTAACTGCAGACTATGTTCTGTCATTCTGTGTATCCATGTGTACTATGTAGGTCTTTCTGCCATTGAGTTACTATTATATAAATGCTACTTATCTGCTGTAGAGTTGAAAGAGGGAGAGGAGAGTAAGTTACTATGTGTAGATAGCACATGTGATGTCAAGGCCACGGGTAAACCATACACTTCCATAGAAGTTTCTAGTAACAGTTCAGATGTCTACAAGCTGACTGATGGTAACTCCTCCACTAGCTGGCAGTCAGATGGAGCCGCCAGATCTCACTGGATAAGGTACTACTTACAGTTCTTTATGGCAGCTATCTAGTGGTGGTTGCCAGCTAAGTACATGTAGAATGTATTCTGAACTGACGTTTCTCACTTAGACCATAGTTGTGATTTTGAACAAATTTGAAACATGAAAGTATCGATAGCAGATTTTATGAAACATTATAATAGATGTAAAGCATGAGTGTGTTTATAGGGGTACCCTATGCATCAGTAAAGGCTTTTATAAAGCTTCTGTTATGTTAACTGCTGGTTGACTAGTACTAAATTATTACTACCACCTGATCTGATTCGATTAGTACTTAAGTTAAACTAATATACTTAAAACATCTCATCTTCTAATGGACTTGTGGATGGCTGGGGCAGTGGAACTCATGTGATATATGGCTGGGGCAGTGGAACTCATGTGATATATGGCTGGGGCAGTGGAACTCATGTGATATATGGCTGGGGCAGTGGAACTCATGTGATATATGGCTGGGGCAGTGGAACTCATGTGATATATGGCTGGGGCAGTGGAACTCATGTGATATATGGCTGGGGCAGTGGAACCCATGTGATAGATGGCTGGGGCAGTGGAACCCATGTGATATATGGCTGGGGCAGTGGAACTCATGTGATATATGGCTGGGGCAGTGGAACCCATGTGATATATGGCTATAAATGCATCTCCGCTGCTGTTTGCACTAGAATATTCCACGCTTGTTAGTACTATAGTGAACTATGTTAAATAAGGGTGTAGCTAGTAGTACTGTATGTATGTGTATGTGTAAACACAGCAATAAGGAAGTTGACTGGCTTAGCATGAGTAGAATACAGCTTTCTTATCTCTTCAACCACAATCTAAACTCTCTTGAGGTTTAAAACGCTACCATAATGACAGGCATGCAGTAAGTAGACGATAGACGTAGTATTTGATAATGTGATGCAATTATCTACTGGTAGGAAAGGTGAGTGAATTAGGTCAAACAGAGATTCTTAATCACACCTTGAACTATACATTGAGCAGGCTGAACATGAAAAAGAATGTAATCATCAAGCAACTATTTGTATACGTGGCGTCACAAGACCAAAGCTATATGCCACAAGAACTGGTTGTCTCCGTGGGCAAGAAAAACAAGATGAAAGACATAAAAGACATCAGAGTTCCCTCTACCACTAATGGTGCTGTGCTGTTGGTGGAGAATCTGAAGGTTTACTACCCAGGTATGTGTGCTGTTTAGGCTCTACTAAACATTCGGTGCTGCCGGGCACCTGTTACATATCTGTCATTTAGACATTGTAATACTGATGCTGTATTATGTGGGTTGTAGCTGTGCAGATCAATGTGAGGCGTTGTCATGGTGACGGGTGTGACTGCAGAATCCGTCTCATCAAGGTATCAGGAATCAGGTCAGTAGGAGCTTGTGTCATACTGCTATTGTAAGTTACTACTGTCTGGGTAGGAACAGTGTTTGCACCTGTAGTCTGATATGGAGACATTAGTAACATGTGTATTTGTAGAGTGATGAAAGAGTCAGAGATGAGTGTGAAGGATGCAAGTATGAGGTGGTTCCTTAAGCTCACTACCTCCACAGTGCTCAGTGGGATCCAATCATCTGATGCCTACAAACAGCTCATCATTGACTACACCAAGTAAGAGCTCAACACACTCTGTATTCACCTTCTTAACTGTGCATGTTGGAACATTGGTGGAAACAGAACACGTACTCCGTAATAAGGCTAGTGGGTTCTGTTCAGAATCAAAGTCATGGCGGTTAGGTGATGTATCTATATATTTATACAGGGAGACATTTACCCATATCAAGCCGATGGCGTTGTGTAAAGGGAGCCCTGAGAGACCCAAGTTCTTCAGTGACCCAATACTAGCCGAGATACACACCTTCCTGGAGACACTTACCAGGTAAGTTCACCTTCACAACTGTTGTATGTTCATGTAGGTATATATGTAGATGTGTGTCTCGGTTAGATTTTATGTATTTATATCTATCACTACATGAATGTTATACGAATGTACAATATGCAATGTTTAACAATTATTTATTGTACATCGATTGTAAAATGCAGTGACTTTAATTCGACATGGATTAGTTGTGCATTGTATAGTACGCGTGTATACATGTTGTTGTGTGTTACCTGTATACATTGATATACTATGACTACAGTAATGGAGAGTCCGACCCATCAGATGAACTGCTACTGTGCAGACTTATGTATGCTCTAGCGGTGTGTGACCTCTCCTCCATCATATCTGTGCTCTCTCGTCTTCTTGGTGAGTCACTATACATTTCCAGTCTATATTGGTCTTCTTTAACTACCAAACCTATGTACAGTGTGCAACTATGTAGAGGTGTAAATCTTAGTGGTTGTTAACCTGTGTTGCATCTGTTGTCAACCTGTGTTACATCTGTTGTTAACCTGTGTTACATCTGTTGCAGATGATACGGAGAGATTTGTAGATCCACAACATCTGCTTAGCTCTATGCAGTCTGTTAAGGCTCGGTTCTGGGCCAGAGGAGGTTAGTAGCGTATTATATGTATATTGGGTAATGTATTTTTAGCAAGGAATTTATCTTTGAGCAGTCAGAGACTTGTTTCAAATCCATGAAAATACCAGTCCCTGACTGGGGTTTGAACCCAGGGCCTCTATATTGGGTAGTATACGCTAATTTGTTGACCAATTGGGGCTTGATTTACAACTAGAAGTGGAATCAGATTCACCACTTTGTATTCCATGATTCTGGATGGCTCTATATTATTATATCTTCCATGCTTTGTGTATTTATTACTGTATGTGTATATTTAAGTGTGTATTTTCCGTGCGGCATTTCAGGTAAGCTACTTCCTGTTACATTTGTTGATTGTGACGGGGGAGAGAAGCAGACAGGAAGTAGAGACTGTATGCACCCCAAAGAGTTAATCACTTATGACTCAAACAACTTTACCGAGGATGGTAAGCATTCAGTGTGCGCTATGTATCAGAGACATGTAGCTGTGTAAACCTAGTTTTACAGTTTCATTTCTCATCACTATACGTTTGTTCATATAAAGTTAATTGTTGTACCACGTTGTTCTACACAGCTATCTTTCACTATTACTCCGTATAGGGTGATACTGTTATGTTATGTGTTACAGCATACATATCGAAGAAAGGCAAGACTAAGTTTACTATGATACTGGAGGCTACAGAGAGTGTACAGGTAACACGTATCACTGTACGACCAGCTAAAGGTGGTAAAGGTGTCAAGTGTGGTCTAGTATTCCTTCTACCACTCTCAGAAGTTATCTCTAAGAAAAGGTTGACCCCTATTTCCTATAAATATACTCACAGTGTTCCGTTTTATTACATAAAATATATTAGAATATATATAAAATGTATTATAATATAAAATATAGTATTAATTAAAATAATATCTAATTATATAAAATATGTTATAACATCAAATGTATTTTTATATAAAATATGTTTTATGTCTATCTGATAATATTGGCTCCTTGCAATGCTCGTCTCTGTAACATATTTTAAGAATATAACAGCTACACTAGCATTAATTACATGTATTTAATGTGATGGGTCAAAATCTATTCTTGGACTTATTAGTGTGCTTTTTTTCTCGGGGACGCATTACACTGGAAGGATTTAGGTAATTCTATAGATATATTGGCAGGAATGGTGAAGACAAAGACAGCTGTAGTTTAGTGAAAAGCAAGACATCTCTGAGTGTAGAAGATCAGAAAGCTCTTTACAAACGACTAGAAAAGTACGATGATTGGACTAAGGCTGACTTTGACTCCTTCAAGAAGGGAGATAACTCTAGCTCAGCAAAAGCCGATGGTGTCATCAGCTACTTCTCTGTACCAGAGGACCCAAATGATTGGTATGTAGTTAGTCCACTTCACCTCCATCTGATGGCGCTAGTTTACTGTTCCCAGTAACATGACAGATTCACAAATGATTTCTGTTGCCAATGATTTCCATGTAAAACTGGCAAAAAATTTCAGCTTTCAGGATATGTTGAAAAACTGTTGTCATGGTGAGGGTATTTGGAGTATGAGCGTTCTACATGTATGGTGTAACTTGGTGTATACTGCTGTGTTTTCTTTTTATATAGAATTCTTGTTAAACCTTTTCCCGGAAGGGTGATGTTGACAGGTGGAGGCGATTCCTCATTGATCTGTAGTCATAGTAGAGATTGTGATGTGTACCTGTTTCAGGGATGAGCTGGAGATGAACATAGACGAGAGAGTTAGAGGTCAAGTTATAGTGCTGAAGTTTCTCAGACCCAAGTCAGACTTATCTGACAGGATAGGAGTGATAGGTGTGAATCTGTTTGGGTACACCAGGACCTCTGACTACTTCCTCGATGTAAGGCTCCCGTACTATTTATATTGAGCTTTCTGATTTGGGAACTTGTTCCAAGATTACTATATTATGCTCTGTGCAAACTGATTTACTGCTCTACTTGAATTACATTCATCCAAGACAATATTAAATTACTTGCTAATAAACTACATGTATGACTATTCACTACATATCCATACATCTTAGTGCTATAAACTAACACCATTGTATCTTATGTTTGCAGGTCGATGGGGTAACAGAGAGTGGTCCGCTCAAAGCAATAGATCTCTGTAATACAGTCCTTTCATTTATGGTGGTTATAATCAAATCTTTGGTAAGACAGCATTACAATCCTCCTATCTATCTATTACTACAACAGTGTATACACCACTGAGCCTCCACATAACACTTACATTATGGAATTATGTTTTACACCATCATGGCATCTGTGTACACTATCATGTCATCTGTGCTATCACGTCATCTATGTATGCTATCACGTCATCTGTGTACGCTATCATGTCATATGTGTACGCTATCATGTCATCTGTGTATGCTATCACGTCATCTGTGTACGCTATCATGTCATATGTGTACGCTATCATGTCATCTGTGTACGCTATCATGTCATCTGTGTACGCTATCATGTCATCTGTGTACGCTATCACGTCATCTGTGTACGCTATCATGTCATATGTGTACGCTATCATGTCATCTGTGTACACTATCACGTCATCTGTGTACGCTATCACGTCATCTGTGTACGCTATCACGTCATCTGTGTACGCTATCATGTCATCTGTGTACACTATCATGTCATCTGTGTACGCTATCACGTCATCTGTGTACATTATCCATACTGGGACATGTATGATTACAGGAAAACAAACAGTCATTGGACGTTAAACTTCCATTCCTCGACTTCTCTAGGCTAAACGTATCTCTTATCACTGAGTTATTCCATAAAGTGAAAGCGTAAGTACATGATGTACGTTTATTGTATATGTACATTAAATGCATGTCTGTATGTATTAGAATGAGCAGATAGACATATGCAGTACATGAGTACTGAGTTGTACATAAATGCATATTATATGAGTGAATACCATTTTAGACAACAATGAAAGTCTAACTTTGTACAATGATTGGTGACATGTTTGTCACATGTCATTTTATGTTCACATTTCGACGACTATTTATCTCATAGTTCAGTCCTACATGTATGTAATCTCTTTTCTGCATTGGAGATCAGTATCTTACCCACAATAATAGTTCATTAGCTTGATGGATTTTCTTGTTTAGCCTCGGAGACACATCTCTAATAAGGAAAGTGTTGCGGCTGTGTCACTGTGTGTTCCTCAACTGGGCCCCTGGTAAGGATGATAAAGGAGGTAATAAACTGTTTGAGACCTTCAGTTCTGTCATTGACTCCCCTGGAGACCTCGATCCCACAGTGCTCAATATAGCCAGGAACGTCATAGTCGATGGTATGTTGGTTAATATTGTTACACTATAGTAGATGGCACGTCTGGTGAAAGTTATGTTGTAGTAGATGGCAGGTCTCATTATAACTTTAGCTATAATTGTGTGTATGGCAAGGGTTTGAATGGGACCAATTGCGAATTTAATGTTTTTTGATTTGTGGTGGAACCCTTTACCATTCTGTTATATCATATTATAGGTGCCAAGGCTTTCTTCCCCAATGATGAAATGAGGAAGGATCAGTTGCTAAGATTGCTGAAAGACATCAACGTATGTTTATATTGAGTGATTTCCATTGGTATAAAGGTTGTTTAGTGAGTTTAAAATGTTTTAGGATCTCTTGCTATGATGTTTAAACTATACTATGCCTTATGTGCATATGGTGTGTTACAGAGAGCCAATGAGCTTCCCAGTACTGGTCTCGTCTTTGAATCTCTCTGTCAGTTCTTCAGTGATGTGGAACCATCTGCACTGCTCAACTTGCCTTTACCCAGTCAATGCATCAAATCTGCTGACACTTTGCAGGTAATGCCAATATTTGTATTTCTGACTCCGTGCAGTCGGTGTCATTATCTTTATTACTGACCTCGTCGCTGTAGTATTTGTGTGTATTGTAGCGAATTACTATACTTGTATTCCAAGGAAATAAACGAGAGCTGTTTTGAGATAATGGACACCCTTATATACGTCACTCTACACAAGGCTCTCACCTCCAGCAATAAATCCAGTCATTCCAGCAAGAGTCTGGGTTCTCTCTCTACTCTGTCTTCCGGTGTAGACCACTCAGTCCTCGTCAAACTGCTCTCCTGTCTGCAGACTGGATTCCTTGTCTGGATAGACTCTATGATTAGTTCAGGCAATAAGGAACTGACTGGCAAGTCTGAGCACCTCTTACTCTCATGTAAGTGTATGGTGTCTCTCACATTTGCTATTCTGCGCGATGACCTCATATCCTGTGTATGGCCTTTTATTGTTTGAAGTTTAGAGCTCTGCCAGGATTAATCATGTCTGCTGCCATCAACCCTAGACAACACAGCACTCCTTATATGCCATGTATGTATGATGCTGTAGATGTGAAGATGGAAGTCACTCATTGTCTAACGTTCTTGGAGACTTTCCTAGAGCTTTCAGACTCTCAGCTGACCTCCATATTTAACTCACAGGAGGACTTTGTCTTCTCCATCCTCCAACAGATGGTATGCCTATACTATAGCTACATTAACTACATGTACACATACACATATATAATAGATACTTTTACGAGTGGTCAGTAGTGGTCACTACTCGGTTCACTCTTGCAGGTTGTGTACCTGACTGGTCACTGTAAGAACTCTACATCGGCTGAACACAACATGGACATTATGAGAACACTTTCCCCCTTCATAGAGAGGATGAAGCTACTCCGTACCAGACTACCCAATCACTTCCCTTCCGTGAGTTACCTTGTCATTTCCTTTCCGTGAGTTATCCAATCATTTCCCTTTCGTGAGTTACCCAATTATATCTCTTTCTAATGTTCTCCAATCATTCTCTAAGTTACTCAGTCTTCTTTGAACTGACCTACTTGCATGTACTTGGATATGGTAGATTGAAAGTGAAGTTTGGTCTAAAGTCAATACAGACATAGAAGTATTAAACACTTGGACAGAGGAATCGCCACATAACTACCACAACAATCAGAATATCACCAAGATGTTCACATGCAGTGGTGCTAAGTACTTCATCGTGGAGTTTGATCCTCGCTGCCACACGGAGAGGAAGTACGACTACCTGGAGTTCTCCAACTGCACTGGTACGACCCATAAGTACGACCAGAAGGTCGGCACTGATTCGTGGCCACTCAAGCTGGAGATTAAAGGAAGTAAACTTCAGTTTGTCTTCCACTCAGACCAGAGTAACAATGAGTGGGGATACAAGTTCACAGTAAGTTATGGCGAATCGTTACTCTTGACGTTTGACTATTGGAAAGTTGATTCGTCTTATTACTATGTTATATCGGTAATCTACCCCTCAATATACATGTTTGCTCTAGCATTGTTTTTAGTCATACTATTCTATCAACTCAGTGTCCTTATGGATGAATCAACAACCAATGCATATGTACTGTGATGTAGGAACTATCGTTGACAATCTACTATTTAGAGTCAAACTACTTCTGCTATGTTGTGAAGGTGTATCACACTCTTCACCCATGATTGGTCCGTTGCTATTTCCTACTCCAACCCTTGTTTATCTATTAGATCACTGCTAAGGGGATTCCACAGATCAGTATCAACACTCTGTTTGACTTTCACCTGTCCTTGGCCTTGCTGGTTGGAGGCGTGTGTGGACAGACACTAGCCGTACCTGCGAGTGTGGAGAAGTCTCCTCCCTCAAAGGATGCAGAAGCTGACAATGAGGCTCTAATGCTGAAGAGTAATCTGTGGAAGACTTTATTCAGAGCTGGTTACCAGCCAACGGATCGACTGGAGAGGTCCCTGTCAGGCAAATATGTAAATAAAGAGATCAAATATGTACTGTAGTAAGGTCCACTCTGAGCTGCAGTTTAAATACCATCATATTCCCTATGGTTGCTATGGTTACTGTAGTGTTTGTACTGTACATGTAGATGCACGGTTGTTATGATGAGGTGAAGGGGTACCTGCTGGAGTTGCTCAATGACTATACAGTGGAACCGTACTGTTCCCTCCTCTCTCAGTACGTATTACCAGTTACTATATATCCACGTATATTTTACTGATTGGTAATAAACATGTACATGTTGTAATGTACCTTACCAATACAATCATACCTACCTGTATATTTCCATGATAGGTATTTACTAATGTATTTATCCTATGTATATGAGTTCACTTCGCTTGTACAAAGTAGGTTTAGGGTTTCTTGCATGCGGCCATGTTATGGGTACCTGTGATTATAACATTATAGTACATTATAACATTGCACTCTCTGTGATTGAATATTGTATGAACTGTAGCCTGCAGTCTAGATGCAAGCACTATCAGAAGTTGGGTATTAAAGAGATCACGTCTGCTGTCCTGCATACATTTGCTGCCTTTGTATACCACACTAACGACATCTGTGAGAGTCTTGGAGATTACAGTAAGTCTTGAGTTTCCCACCATCACTGAGAATATTTCATTATTATCTAGTGGCTTATACTATGCGTCATTAACACCAGAGATTAGCTGCAGTATTTCTGTCATGATGATCGGATTCCGGAGAGGAAGTCTATTCATGCATACGCTAGAGTTTGAGGATTTAACCTTGACCTGCAAAAACATAATTATCTACCAATTTTTGTTTACAGTAAACAGTGGACAGACAGAGAACCTGATTGAGGGTGTGTATCAAGCTTACAACCTCGCTGAGCATTTAAGGCTTCCACTGGTGAGTGCTTGTTACAGTATTTAGTGCATTTATCCTACCCATTGGTTAGATTTTGTAGTTTTATATGATTTACCATACCCATGCTTATATGTCTATATATGGATCGTTTGCAGATATCCTTGAGACAGAAGGTGATGGAGAAAGGAGAACCCGGTGACTTTACACTAGGTAAGTCTGTCACTACTTGTGTTATTATGGAGTACAACCTCCCTAGTACTGATGTACATACAACATGTTTACCTTGACCTTAGATAATTCTCTAAGTGAAGTTCCTGTCTATCAATCAACTGTGTTAGGGTAGTAGAAGTTTACAGTGTATATATTTATATTTTAGCACAAGAAATGATAGACAAAGCAAACCTTCTGCTCAAATTTGCCGCATTGGCAAAAGCTCCTTCTTACAACAAATCAGCCAAAACTCAAAAGCCTCGTAAATCTTCAGCAAGAAAACTGGGAAATCATGACCTTCTGAAGCGGGTGAGTGGTTATCTAATAGATATGTTGTGTGGTTAGCAGTCATCTATCAATCAACTTTTTCACTTAACTCGTCACTATACGTTGACAAACGATCAACAGATACTCAAGAATAACTAGTCTCATGATGGAATCACAAGCCCAATTACAGAGGTTTTAGGGAACATTCATGTACATCATTAATGCTATCACCTAATATTCCAAACATGCTCCCTCACTATGTGATGATGCTGATGTATGCTGACATGTTGAATTTGCTACAGTTGGAAGGTAACATACCAGAGAAGTATGGCCAGTTCTACTTGGTGCTGGAGTTCATAGTGGAACCAAGCTGGAACTGTCAGATGGTAGAGAAGACAGTTCAACAGAGAGTGAAGAAATCCAAATCTCTCTGTGCCACTTATAAGTTTATTTGTGATTACCTGAGATCTTCCTCTGGCACCAGTATTGTGCAGGTAATATATAATATTGTAATGTTTTAGTGTTTATTTACATGCGGGTGCCGAGGGCACGAGCATGGGAAGGGCTTGGAAGTCGGTAGAGGACGACCAAGTGATCTTCCACACATTACATACGAGAGTGAACAGTTATTAGGTGCTCTTGTTATTATATATCTGGACATAGGCCGATGCTGAGACTCATTAAAGAGTCCAGGGTTGACGTAGGTCTGTAGACTTTATACTCCAGAGGAGTGTAGTGAAAGATCTGATATTCTAGGAATATAAGCCCGACGCTAGATTCATATAGAATCCGAGATCAACCTAAGCCGTAGAAGTGGTGTAGAGATATGCTTAAACGAGGATGGGGATGAACTCGAGCCGTATGGATCTATGGATCCGCCGGTGGAGTTACCCGCCTACAAGAGTAAGCCTCTAGGTTTGAGTTAGGAGATGTTGCTTTATTAGAGCGCAATCAACAATTGATTTCATACAGAAAATGTGCTACCTTATATACTAAATATACTTCCAGTAAAAAGAGGCCGATAAGGTATCGGCCGGCCGAAAAGGTATCGGCCGGCCGAAAAGGTATCGGCCGGCCGAAAAGGTATCGGCCGGCCGAAAAGGTATCGGCCGGCCGAAAAGGTATCGGCCGGCCGGAAAGGTATCGGGTCCGGAACTGATGCAACAACATGGATGGTTCCGCCCGACGTCGGCCACAAAAAGGGCCGGCCTTGGCACAAAAGGTGCTTACAATGGTCCGAAATGGAAAGTATATAAATATGAGCCTATTCCAAGATATCGGCCTTAGAAAGTATATGGTAAAATACTCAGTTTAGTACAATCAGATAAGAGAAGATAATTGCTTATAATATGTGGGAAAAACCGAGTGTAATTGCAATAATCTGATTGGTGGATAACAATAATAGAGCACACGATAGGTAGTTGATTATAATAGAGTATAAGTATGCATGTATAATAATTGTACAAGGTAAGACAATAATGCATGAATGGATAATATGGATAAGTGTCAATACATGTATGTATATGAATAATCATGTAAACAATGTCAATACATATAAGGACAAGAACACAGTCTATGTCTAGGCAGGCTGTTTCACCACAATATACAGGTAGTAATATATAATATGCAGTTAGTAATATATAATATACAGTTAGTAATATATAATATACAGTTAGTAATATATAATATACAGTTAGTAATATATAATATACAGTTAGTAATATATCATATACAGTTAGTAATATATACATGTACATGTAATATGCAGTTAGTAATATGTAATATTCAGTTAGTAATATGTAATATTCAGTTAGTAATATGTAATATACAGTAATATATTATAGGGTGATTCTCATTTTAGATAGACAATGTGTTATTCCTCAAAGCTGTTCTCAGCTCACAGAAGCACTTCCCCTTGCACTATGTCGATGCTGTCGATGGCTGTGGCTTGGAGCAGGAATCAAAGCTCAGGGCACAGTTTTATGGTCTCATCAAACTCCTAGTCAACGCCGTTTCTTCCTTCCCAGAAAATGCAGAGAACAAGTGAGTTAACAATCGCTTGTCTTACTATGCTGTTATTATGTTACTATGTTCACGGCTTGCAGCTGTGGCGTTGTTATAGATTACCATACAATATACTACAATAGCATATGTTACGGTGCTATTACATTATGTCTATGTGTACCTTCAGGAACCACAGCAGTGCCTGCTCAATCATACACGCCTGTCTGCTGCACCTCTTGGACGTTGACTGGAGAGAGAATGACTTTGTGTTTCTCAGAGAGATTAACTTGCCTCAAGTATTCTTTGCCGCTGCTAAGAGTACGTATTCTATAATATATCCACATTTTCTCATTATTCACAGTAGATATACATTTACATCAGCTTCATATATACACCAGTATACATGTCTGTGCATGTATTCTGTAGACAATGTGGCGGTGAGGGAAAGGGAGGAGCACCCCACAGATGATCAGGAGGAGATGACTACGTATGACAGAGACAAGCAGTATTTCTCAGAGTGTCAGGAGTCGTTCACTAAGTGGCTGACTGCAGGATCCTCTACACGTAACGGACAGGTGTGTTTATACTACATGTACTGAGTACTACTCTACCCATAATGGACAGGTGTGTTTATACTACATGTACATGTAGGGCCTCCTCTAATCACACGCTGCCTGTTGTCAATAACATGCGGTATCTACCATTTGGCATATACCCATTATGTATTACACCTGTTACATTACACGTACATTACATATACGTTCCACTATAGGTTACATGTTATATAACTTATATATGTTATCGCAGAAAATTGTTAATGTTGTACTGTTTGATTAACTTGTAACGACTGATCTATGGTACTCGTCGTAACAGGATGTGCAGATGTTTATAGCCAGACACTGTGATCTGCTAGATGTAGAGATATTCTGTGATGGCTGTACGCAGACAATGCCTGGTAAACGCTACAGGTGTCTCCAGTGTACCGACATGGATCTCTGTGTCACCTGCTTCTCTGGAGGGGTCAATCTGGAGGGTGAACATAAGGATGACCACATGTTTGTCCACTTCATGTGAGTTACTGGTCAGCTTAACTGACAACGACAGGGAATATCACTAACAGTTTGAGTTGATTAGAATGCTGGTATTATTTTGTGAATACTTTTGCTTAAAATAAAGCTATTACATGCTAGATTATGTCAGTCACTATCCATTCTTCATAAAATCTTTATTATCGTTTTCCATGTAAGCTTTACATACATGTAGTCATATACTGCGGGTTTCCTTTTCTACATATAGGTGTAGCTGCAGGCCATATTGACATTACTTTACACTAAGTGGAAATGCATTAATAGTTCATATTCCCTTTATCTGTCCTACAGGTACAAGTGTGATGTGTGTCAGGCGTTCATTAGTGGGGAAAGAGTTCACTGTAAGCAGTGCGATGACTTTGACCTCTGTTACGGCTGCTACAAGAATAACAAGACTCAGGCGGGGCACGACTCCACCCATGAAGTCATTAGATATCCTCAGATTAGATGTTAGTATTGATCTCAACATAAATAACATACAGTACTAGCTAATATGTCTGTGATTCTGTGCATGTATCAAATGTTTAGCAGTTTTGGGTTTACAAGTGACTTTTTCAGGCTGCTGTGTGTAGTATAGAAGGCACCGGAATAGCCTAGAGTTATCTTCTCACGTATAATTGAACTGACTATAGAGCACACTATTATTATTATATGCATGCAATGTTTACAGTAAAGTCTGCTAGTAACTCCAATCACATGTCCAGCTACATCCATCAGCACTCCTGGCTGCAGTTCAGTCAGCTGACACTGGCTATGGCTGCCGCTGTGTTTGAGAGTTGTGATATACGGAGTATGGGTAACCCCGGGGAGGAGTACACACAGACAGCCACACATCTCCTCTCTCAGTGTCTCTCTCTCATCACCAGCTGCCTCCAGAAAGCTACTCTCAGCAGCAAATGTAAGCAGTTTCTGTTTTAGTTTCAAGCGTCTTTGATACTTGGCAACGATATGGGCCAAGTGGTGATATCGGTCATGTTGTGATATGGGTCATGTGGTGATATGGGTCATGCTGTGATATTGGTCATGCTGTGATATGGGTCATGCTGTGATATGGGTCATGTTGTGATATGGGTCATGCTGTGATATGGGTCATGTTGGGATATGGGTCATGTTGTGATATGGGTCATGTTGTGATATGGGTCATGTTCTGCCTGCTCCCAATTTCTTTTACCGTGACTTTACTACCCTGGAAAGTGCTATATTTTTCTGCTATTGTACTACCACAGTTGTCTTTATTTATATTTTTGTGTTCAGCCAATCTGGCAGTAGACTACAAGGAAGAGGTCTTTGTACAGAACTCGCAGGAGAGGATTATGGGATTGCTAGGTTCAATCATCTCACTGGAGGAGCAGCACGAGGCAGACCTAAACACAGTTCTAACTACTACAGACTTCCTACGCTTTATCTTCCACATTGGCAGGTAATGCCAGCATACTGTAGTTTGTATCTTACTTATGGTCTTATCAGCTGATACCAAATACTCCGATCGTTTTGGGTAAAGCATGGTGGTAGAATGCAGATGGTTGTCAACACATGTTTCATAACTACAGTGTGCTAATGAGTGAGTTTGATACTTCATCCTAAACTGTACTGCACCCTCTGTACTACTGTTAGTTATACTAAACTGTACTGCATGCTCTGTACTACTGTAGTTATAATAGACTGCATACTATATTGTAGTCATGATACATTAATGTTTTAGTGGGCATGGAGGCTATGGCCAGCACAGTGCAGTACAGCACTTAGCCTTGGGACTGCTCACTCAACTTATGCAGAAATCATCCATCTCTACAAGGGTAAGCGTTCGGGAATATACATATATGTATGAGGGATGATAGTACTATTGATCTCTTCGGCTGTTACATGGTGGTTTCAAGTCAACCACTACATGTATTACATTGTCACATACGTGTAAATCATTGTATTTTCAGTCTTTGGAAAGGTGTTTTTATCAGATTGTATTTCTGCTCACCTTTATTACCCATGATGATGCTCTTGTTGCTAGGAGACGGATGAGGCTGTGCTGATGACACAGAAGAGGTCATTGGATGAGTTGGAGAATGAGGAGAGTGGACTGGCTACTATAGAGTTCATTGCACAAGCAGCATCCAGCTGCTTGGAGAAGTAAGTCTCTATTCCTACGTATACACATACATGTATCTCCCATCTGTTGGCTACGTACACACATACATGTATCTCCTATCTATTGGCTACATACACACATAGATGGATCTCCTATCTGCTGGCTACGTACACACATATATGTATCTCCTATCTACTGGCTACGTACATGCATACATGTATCTTTGTTTTTGTACAGACAGCAAGGCGTGGACTGGTCATGCTCCCTCATCAGACTCCTACAGCAGCTGCTACACACTCCTCACTGGTCACATGTGATGAAACACTACCTAATAGATACCACCACTCAGCTGGCCCAGGTAAACCATACACTACCCTGTGGAGCAATATCATAAGGTGGTTACTTGTATCATAAGGTGGTTACTTGTATCATAAGGTGGTTACTAGTCTCATAGGGTGTTTATTGGTATCATAAGGTGGTTACTGGTATCATAAGGTGGTTACTGGTATCATAAGGTGGTTACTGGTATCATAAGGTGGTTACTAGTCTGATAAGGTGGTTACTAGTCTCCTGTACACCATTGCTTACATGTTTGTTTATCTGCTCACTGGAGATTCATATCTGGTATGATGTATTACCTAGTATACTGTTTGGACTACTGAGGCAGTGTTGTAGTATAGTATGATTGTTAATGATACATGTGCATGCATATTACATGTAGCCGGTTGTCCAATTACACTGTGTTACTCTTATAGACTATGTCTTTGGATCTGGTGCTCTGCCTCTTCATCGTTAGTGGATTTCCTCAGGTATGTTTAGCCTGGGTTCTTACAATTGTCTAGCCCTCTCTACAAACGTGTTTACTGGTTTTGTTTAGGAAACGACTACATTGAGTCTTAGTTGTTACTGCTACCACTACGAAATGTATATTGTTACTATAAGGTATGTCATCACATTACTATTCAGTGCATATTACAAAGTCTAGTGACTGCAGGTAAAATCTTCTGTGACTGCAGGTAAAATCTCCCGGTGTCAATGTCAAGTATCTAGACGTAAGTCAGGAGTATAAGAGAGCCGTTATCATCAAGAACTTCCCAGATAAGATGCAGTCTATGGTCATTGATACAGTAAGCAGGAAAAGAAGAATGGTGAGTAAATACCTGTGCATATATGAGGCAATACATGCACAATGGCCGTGTGTTCACATTGCCAGTTCTAGTAAACCAGTCAGGAAGTAGGGTTTAGTTCAACAGAGATAACTTTACACAGGACAAGCTAGTTGATTAGGTCATCCAGTCTTATCAGGCATACACTGACCCAAACCCCACTTACTGATTGGTTTAGACTAGTAGGCCTGATGGCCAAATTAATGCAACTAATACTCTATTACCACATGTATGTATAGCACATGCCTGTAGTTGGCACCGATTACTCTATAAACTTGACATGCACTGTATATTCTGCTCTCTTGGTAGGAGATAACTTCTACTAAGCCCTGTCACTGGTTGGTGGTTATATTGTACTACTGTCATGTGATGTAGGTAAAAGATCAAGCTATAGAGCATTGCGCCTCCACCTTACAGCTACATGATGAAAGTATTATCACCCTCATTACCAATATTATCATTGATAACTCTGCTAAACTGATGAAAGGTAAGTTTTTATTTATCATACAACTTTTTTCAGTACTGTTATTCACTGTGTGAGTTGTCTGCTCTATATGTACAGTACGTAGAATGCAAGAGTTATCTCCTTCATGTATACAGTGCGTATAATGTAAGAGTTATCTCCTCCATGTATACAGTGTGTACATTGTGAGAGTTATCCCCTCCACGGATATAGTGTGTATATTGTGAGAGTTATCCCCTCAACGTATACAGTGTGTATATTGTGAGAGTTATCCCCTCCACGTATAATGGCATAATCGCATACATGTACATTGCTTCAGGTACACTGTTAGACATGGAAACTCACTGGATACTCTCTCTGTGTCTAAAGGCTTTTGACCAGCTCGTCTCAACACAAGTTCCGTATGAGAACCTGGATGTTATCCGAAGCCTTGTTAACCTGGCAGGCATGGGAACGAGACTGAGCAAGTTATGGCTAGTGACAGATTTAGAGGTTGGTGCATGCCGCAAATGGTGGAATGTTGCTTACATACTACTAGTGACTTGTGGGTTGATTGATCCACTACTCAATCTTTCTCTGGAGCATAAATAATATAATAGCTATACATACATACATGTACATGTACAGGTACAGGCTTACTTTTCTACTATTTGCAGATTTTATCACTGATGCTGTACATAAAGCTAGGTAATAACCCCAGTGCTGCCGGAGGTGCTACTGCTGTTGGTGCTGCCAGCAGTTCAGAGAACACGACTCCCACAAAGTCTCCCAAACCAGCAGCTGCTGCCGCTGAGAGTGAGGGAGATGATGTGGACCCCTTCCCTGACATGGATGTTGATTCAAAGAAGCATTTCAAGGTCTGTCTAAGTGTAGTATATGTATACACACGTATTTTTAGTGCATAGCCTGGGCTCCAAACCCTTCAGCACTATCGGATGAGTATGCCAAACGTACCATTCTTCATGATTTGGAGTTTAGGCTACAAACTCCAAACAATCAGTTGGTGCATGCTGTATACCTACATGTATATAATGTATTTACAAAGTACATGTACAGTAAGTATATTACTTGTAGGTTCTGTTGGAGATGTTAAATGTTCCAGTGAGTCAGCTAAGGCAGGTTTATAAGGACCATAGGGACAGCCCATCCTCACTCTTACAGGCTCTGCATACACTGTGAGTGGCTAACATACACATGTATACCTGTACATTACATACATGTATAATGTACAGGCATATACATAATGTACATATACATTGTAATGTACAGGTACATGTATATACACTATGTATTTTATTAAAGTTCTACACATGCCTTAATTGCACAGAGTGAAATATGTACATGTCTAAATAGTTATATAATTTGTTTTACAATAATGTAACATGTTTATGGTTTCACTCTGTAGGTTTCTGGAAGACAGCCCAGACAGACCCAGACATGCAAGCAAGTAAGTTATAACACGTCTGAGTCGACTAATAATCTACTCGTCACTTCTTGGACATGTCGGTACTCGCCCGTTGAGGGACAAGGCTACTGGTCAATTCATATTGCATAATGTACAGTATGCATAATATGCAGTATACAATCATGTACATTGTATATACATTGTATATACATGCAAGTGTTGAGGACCTCAATCTTATGCTACATGTTTTATAGAACAAAATCTTTGGCTGGTGACAAACCTGGAGTAGCGGAACGAATGATAGACTTTGGAATTCTACCAACTGCTAGTGAAAGCAGCATTGAACTTGAGAGGTAAGGCTTACTTACAGTGTACACCTCATGTTTGTAACTAAATTTTATGTCATCTATTCCATTATTTCATCGTTAGCTTGGTTTAATAGAAACTCATTTTAATTTGAATAAATTCCGTTTGTCACATAATAAGATAAAGTTATATTAATTCTACGTACAATATATGTAAGGAAATAAATGTATTTGTTAGTACAGCATGATATAAAATGTATTGTTATAAATTTGGTAGTATAGCATGGTATAATATACATGTACATGTATATTATACCATGCTATACTAGCAAATACATAGTAATATGCATATATGTATACAAATGCATAGCAATATGCATATATTGATATTATACCATGCTATACTAGCAAATATATAGCAATATACATGTATATTGCTATGTATTTGGTAGTATGGAGACTCTGGAAGCAGTAGAGGAGGAGAAAGTGGAGAAGAATAGCAAGAAGAATATTCCTGCAGCAACGTCTGCATCTGCTGCTGATGAGAAGAAGGAATCGAGTGCGAGACTGCTCAAGTCTGAGCTAAGTAACATGCTGCAGAAGACACCTTCACACATGCAGCTCAACAAGGTCAGTATATAGAAGTAGCATCTGATCAAAGGATATGTATTGTTGTATGCACAGTAAATACATGGGCTGACATGTCCAATATACATTGCATCAGCTGCTACAGTCTTTGTGTATATTTAACAGGAAGGCCGTTATCAATTCTGCTTCAGTTTTTTCTTGTTTTTATAGTATATGAATCATACTTTCATTATGGTTATCTGTTCTACATTACCACCTCTACTTGTTCTACGTAACTGCATCAACACTTCTACATGTTTGTTTAGGTGAATCTGGGCCTGTCCATCCTCTATGCAAGACAAGCCTTAGGTACTATCTTGGCTAATTGGTCGATTAAGGGCCCCAGAATTACTGCCCAACTGCTCAACTGTGAGGAACACAATCTAGCCCTTGTCCTTGATGTCCTGAATCGTGATAGCTGTACTCTCAAGTTGTTTGAAAAAGTAAACTTCTGTACCTACAACTACTGTACTCTACATATTACTTGGTACAGCTGTCATTGGTATCATGCATATACATGTATGTACTGTGTCTTTGTTACTAGAAGAATGTAGAGAGAAGTATTCAGCTATTTCCATAAATGCAAGTTGTGACTCTCTCTAGTCCAGGGTATATTCCGTAGGTTGTATCAAAAGTGATGAGCTGCTGCAGTGAAGACTACCTGCAGTCTGTAGCTGATGCAGCTTCTTATTTCATGGAGGAAAGGAAGTCTAAGACGGTGGTGAGAGAGTCTCCTCACCATAAGCACAAGAAGGTGAAGGGGGAGGTGACTATTCCAGGAGCAACTGTAATACTTGTCACCTTTGATAAATGGTGAGAGAGTAATAATGGGTCGTAATAGTTATATACCACCCGGCACCCACCATAGCTAACTAGTATGTTTTTCTGACTACTTATATCTTTGTCAGTAATGTGTGTTTGTACACAGTACTAGATCACTGTAACAGCAGCGAGCAAGTATTGGCAAGTAGCTGTTAGTGGTTCTAGTTAATTCACACCATAATCGATCATTATTTAGGGTTCATGCCGCCCCCCCCCCCCCCCCCCACACACACACACACATTAAACTGTACTATACAGTATTATACTATATATACTAATTCAACTGTATATAATGATGTTCCAGCTGTAACACAAGCTTGGAGAGCAGTTTAGAAATTGCAACCTCTGCTGATATGAAGAAGAACTACCATCAGCTGTGTGGTCCCAATGACAGGTGGAGAGATATTGAGTTGCCTGGCAACAGACTATATTTCAGCTATCAACCTGCAGGTAAAGATTTATTGGCGTATATATGGCCCACTTACTTGTTGATAAGTTTGTCTATTGCAGTCTCAATGTAGCCTGAACACATGATATACTGTATATTTTATTCATTGCCTGGACTAGATGCATCGTCAACTTTTATCCCTAAAAAGGGAGATTTTACAATGAGAATATATTATCTTGTCGTTTTATTTGGTCATTTTTAAAATTATTCGAGGTATAGGCCTATGTCTGAGGTACATTAAAATATTATTGGGTAATAGATTTGATTTTACCTGTATATTGAAAAGTATTTTTTGACTAATAACTAATTGGTGACTAATATATTTTAGCCCTACAGAGGGGTGCCGTGTTTCAACTGCTGTTTTTGATACTCATATGAGTTGTATCCTCTCGTTAGGTTCTGGCACAAACAAGTGGAAGTTCACGGTGAATTCTGCTGCCAGCAGCTCACACGGTAGTTTCTTTACTGGTTTTGTCATTCTTGACCACATCCTCTCAACCCCTTCCTACTGCAGGTGAGTTTCCCATAGGGAAGCGTACTCATTGTTATGTATTGGGTCTGGGTTGTGTAGCCTTAGTTCCTTCAAGTACTGTTGTATGTATAGAAGTGGGCTCATCCATATTTTCTAGAATCATTGACTCGGCCACCTTGTGGAAGAGGCTAATTGTGGTCGCATGTAAACAGAAAGGAGCACAGAGGCTGAAGGCTATACAGCTTCTGCTCTACCTGCTGGAGTCCCACACTAAGAAGTAAGCTCCTATCTCTTACATTGTAGCTACTATACACATACATGTGGATGGTTATTCATATACGTATTTTCTATATTGCGTTATTAAACTGTAGTAGCAAAGTGCTAATAATGGTTACCTGTAATAATACAACTTCAGAGAATTGTTTCATTCTATTGTATCATTTAGTGGAGAGAATTGTGATGGTCCCACAGAGCTGAAGATGGACCTGTGCTACCTGGCCCCCTTGTGGAGACTCTACACCAGTCAGAGTGAGAGTCACGGACCAGAGCAAGCATCAGCGCTGCTCCGAGCTCTTACTGAGCTCTTTGTCGTAGCAGAGTCTGTTGCATTAGTAAGTAAAACTAGTTATTCAGTTATCAAAATGCATTGTATGTACTGTCACTCGCTAAGCCTATCACGGAAAGTAACCTCTACAGGGTTACTGAAAATATGGCAGTTTTTGGAAATGGTACTCACGTGTTTAATTACAACAATTAAGGCATACATTCTACTCATTGAGAATTGTTGAATGAATGGAGGACAATATCAAGAGAGTCAAGTAGCAGAAAAAGACATAATGCACAGTGTAAGGGGTTTAGCTCAGCACACATCTACTGCTCATCGGCGAAGTTTTCCTTTTCAGGTTGCTGAGCTGGTATAGTGGTAATGCGTTCTGTTCACTGTACTAGGTGATTTGGTGCCGTAGAGGCCCTGGGTTTAACCTCTGGTCAGGGAGGGGTATTTTTGTGGATGTAAAATCAAGTTTCTGACTATTCAAAGGGCAAATTAAAAGATTCTTGCATAAACTAGCATCACAATACACAGTGTCAGATATTAGAGTCCCTCGTGTATTTAGTTGGCATGTGTTTAGTCTATGTAGCAATACCATAATACATACGCAATGCAATATATCAAATTCTTATTGTTAACATTTCTGTAGGAATGGGATGTTGGTGCGGAATTCATGTCAAGTATGGTCAACCCTAAAGTCTTTATGGCGCCATTTCTTTTGGGACTAAAGAATGTATTGGCCATATCGTCTGCTATAGGCTATGATACAGGTTTCACAACAGATGCACGAAGCATGTAATCATTAGACAACAAAAGCATTCTAAATGTTTAGTTTTCTTATTACAATCATGATCAAGGAAGGACCCATTGCCAACAGCATATATGTTAGACTGTCAGTTACATGTATAAGTTATAATTTTAAATTATTACATTCATATCTAGATTACTATTATACCATGTATAGAATATTATATTCATCTAAATTTGTTGTATTCTATCGTTGTATGTATTAAACATGCTGTTGCTGTCTCATGTTTGCCCGGCAAAATCTAATTTAACAATGTGCCAGCTCAATATTTGCAAATTAGTATAATTTGTCATTAGCACTGTGTTCGTGTTGTTCCATTGGATTTTAGAAAAAAAGTTTCCACAAAGAGTATTGATTCATGTGTTGTGAATTTTTTTGAAGCGTTTCTTTTTTAATTATTTTCATAAAAATTTGCTACCTAATATTTTTTCTAGCACATTTTAGTATTATTCTAATAAAGGATGCAGCAGCAAGATGTTGAAGATTCAGATTTAGACTTTACTGCATTTTCGTACTAAAAGTACCTTTAACAATGAGCTATATACATGCGTTCATATAGTCATGGGCACTAAATAGTATACAATGTACTGTATGTGTATGGGCACTAAATTATCAGTATCAGGTAACAGCTCGCTTGATTGAACAGTAGAATGTTGCTATTCTGTTCTGAACCAGTTGTAAAAAATGGACAGTTAATTCTGAGAAAGTAATGAAATGTGATTTGAGTATAAAGAGTTTTATTTCAGTAAGAGATTGTCTTCTCGTTCCGGTATTTTTTAAAAGGGGATAACTCTCTACACTAGTGTGCACCGATGTTTCGCAGTGCCGCGCCTTGGGTCTTCAACTATAAAATATCTGTGATGTGTGAAGTATATATTTAGTGTGATTCAGCTGAACCGCACGCTATTGTCCGTTCCAATATGGAAGCACACAAAATTTTGTCGATAAAAATCTATACAATCTATAAACCTCTAGTTTGCGTATTTGCGCAAGGAAGTTAGTTCACATGTCTTTTCTAGTTTCTTGGCTAAAATATTGTTGTAATTATTGTAAACAGTGATTAGGTTATTAATTATTATAATTATAATTGTGTTCAATAGATATACATGATCTAGCTGCTTCTATAGGCGCTAACACATTAAATTAGCAAACTCAAAATGGTCAAGTCTAGAAAGATGAAAGGCAAAGGGGAGCTATCTGACACAATAAGGAATAGAAAAACAAATAAAAAGACTGGGCCAGCTCAAACTGTTCGAACCAACCCCTTCGAAGTCAAAATCAATAAGCAAAAGCACAAAATAATTGGCAAGAATTTGACAAAGTTTGATAAAGGGCTCCCTGGTGTGTCTAGATCGAAAGCTTTTAAAAAGGTAATTATTTCACCCGAAAAAATTATAGGCCTAGTATTATGTTGTAACTTATTGTATTAACTAGATTAAGTTTAGATTTAGATATCATATTGTATGTTCTATATCAATATTTAATATTAAATATCGTAGAATAAGAATGTTAGGCCTTTATTATGTTAAGTTAGTTTTAGTAGATAAGTAGTTTAATTTAAATTAACTCTCCGACTCATTGTAATTTTTATTAATTTTTCATAAGCAATAGTTATTAAAAATTATGTACTTAGATTTGTTGTAGTTTTGTTTATTTATTGTACCATTGTTGAAAAGCATAATATATGTTATATATGGCGTCTATTATTATATATATATAATATATTCATTATTCACTATCAAATGAGGTACAATATTCAAACACAACTTAGGTTCAGATTAGCAAACATGTTTTATTAAACAGCTTGACATGTTATTGGTTACAGAGACAAAACACTCTGCTGTTGGAGTACAAGAATAAAAGGAAAACAAATCGTTTAATTGATCATAGGATTGGAGAGAATCAAGCAGCTGCCAGCTATGAAGACAAAATGTTTGAGCGTTTTGCTACAGAAAATAAGGTAAGGTGCTATGTCTCTTGTGTCTAGTACGGCTATTTAGTGCAAGTTTATTTTAACTTGACAATTCTTCAAAGTTCTGCTTCAAAAAATGGATGTTTTGTGAAAATAGACGTACATTTGGAAAAGTTCGGACTGCGCTAACTTCCCCACAAACACAAGCGTGAACCCATTTTTCAGCTGAAACCGAAAAAGTATTCTTCACCATTCAACAGTCAACGGCAGTTAACCATTAGTAATTCTAATATTTTTCTTAGTATAAGAATACCAATATGCGTAGAATGTTAGTCTAAAGCCCATTCACACTGTGTGCTGATGGTCACTGTTCTCACATACAAAATATACTGTTAAGTTTGTTTGGAGTGGGGCCAAATATATTTCTTCTTATTTATAGGCTGTCATGTTTTACTTACTAGCATGCTTGAAAATGCCTTCATGTATTCAGGTAAAACAAATTGGATTGTTCGCAAATATTTGCCATGGGAGCTTGGTCAATAAATGGTAACAAGATGGTGTATAAGCACATACTATATGATGCTGACCCTTGGATGAGTTTCGGTAGTTTAAATAGTCCATGTACTCGGAATTTGTTAAAACTACTTTATAGCGGCACTACCAGAAAGTTGGCATGTTTAATATTGACGATGATGATGAGGATAGTGAGTTTGAGTTAACACACAAAGGAGAGTCTCTTCGTCAAATTGAAAAGTTTGAAAAGCCTCTTGATAGTAGCGAGGACGAGGGTGATGAGGGTAATATAAAAGGTAAGATAACAGGCTAAGTGTATCTGTTGACATTTTCTGATTTAATGATTGTATGTTATTGGCTAACATTATCGACTGATTAGTATTAGAGACCGTTCAGCTTTTCAATATGGTGTCTATGAAATAGTATTTGTCCCGGGGTTTTGTTTAGTCTTTAAAAACTGTTTTACGGGCAGACCAACCCTATGTGAAGATAAACATCTAGTCAGTCTTCTATAAGTGACAGTTTATTTCATTTCGTCAATTCCAGTCACATCAAGCTCTCTGCTAGCTGTGTAATTGTGAAGAAAAAATTCATAAGGACAAACCGCATAGCAAGCACATATACATACATGTACATGATTTACATATACAACTACAGGGCAGCAGGTAACGGAAGGCCACTTTGGAGGAGGAATTCTCCAGAAGAAGTCTGGAGAGGAACAGGATAAAAGTTGGAAGGACAGGATGGAGGAAATTATTGCCAAGTCTAAGTTGGCCAAGGTGTGTACAAGTAGTGCTTTAGGTGTTTAGTGTATATACTCTCAATATGTCCTGTAGTGTGTATGTATACACCGTTCATATATACTCTCAATGTGTACTGTAGTGTGTAACTATGTATACACTGTTCATATACTGTTATGTGTGTGCATACACTTTTTGTATGTAGTGTTCTGTATACATATATTATTATATTGTTGATATACCAAATCTTGCAGCAAGAGAGGCAATCTGAGAGGGATGAGGTAACACGGATGACATCTATGCTAGATGATCAGTGGAGAGAACTTCACAATGTAGCTGTTACTATGAGACGAAAGGTGGGCAGGCCTACAATTAGTATTATACTAGCAGTACAATGGTCCGCTGACTGGTACATGCCACTTGTAATATATCACATGTCACAGGTTACATGTCACATGTATTATGTTGTTCACTGGACACTATACAATGTATTTTACTTTCAGGAGGGTGATGATGAGGAGGGGGACAGTGAGGCACCGAGGAAGATAGATGGATTTGATATGATGGTTAATTCACTCAAGTATGAATCTAGAGGTACTCCGTCTGAGAGACTCAAAACTGAGAGTGAGCTTGCCGAGATTGAGAAGAAAAAACTTGATAAACTGGAGGTATGTGTATTCGTATGTATGCAAGTGTATGTGTATATATACATATATTTATGTAAGTGTGTATACAAGGTGTATGTATGTATACATGTGTCTATGTACGTACTGTGTACATAGGTATGCATGTATGCGCATGCATGCAATGAGAAGAGAGCAGCTTTCAACCCACCCCAATTGACTTTCAGTACAAAATTTAGTGTAACTATATTATGAATGTATTGCTTAGTGCATGATTCGTCTCCCCTTTTGTCTCTCCGTAGGCAGAACGACTGAGTCGAATGAGAGATCAGCAGGCCAAGTCTAGATCGCATCAATCAGCTGACGACTTGGATGATGGGTAAGTAGTTCATTTCCTGGTTGCTTGTCAGTCTTTACCTGCAGTGTGTTGTACTGTATGATTCTTTACCTGCAGTGTGTTGTACTGTATGGTTCTATACCTGCAGTGTGTTGTACTGTATGATTCTTTACCTGCAGTGTGTTGTACTGTATGATTCTTTACCTGCAGTGTGTTATACTGTACGATTCTTTACCTGCAGTTTGTTATACTGTATGATTCTATAAAATAATGTCATGTACCTGTAGAATGGACTATGGTATGGATGAGGAAGAGTTTGAGGTCAAGTATAAGAATGGCCAACTGGTGTCCAAACTTGACTTATCTGACACTAGTGAAGCTGAAGGTTAGTTAGTGATGTACATGTATATTATGTAGATACTGTCTCCTGGTAGCAACGTACATGTATATTATGTACATTATTGTGATCTCATAGTAACGTACATGTATATTATGTACATACTGTGACCTAGTAGTAACGTACATGTATATTATGTACATACTGTGTCCTGGTAGTGGCGTACATGTATATTATGTACATACTGTCTCCTGGTAGTAACCTACATGCATATCTGTGTTACATGGTAGAGTCTGATGGTAATGATGATGATAAAAGTTCAGTGGAAGTTGGTTCAGAAGGGGAATCCAGTGAAGAAGAAGAAGAATCCAGTGAGGAGGAGGAAGGAGATGATCAATACAGGTACTATTGT
Organism: Bugulina stolonifera; assembly: GCA_935421135.1. NCBI lineage: Eukaryota > Metazoa > Bryozoa > Gymnolaemata > Cheilostomatida > Bugulidae > Bugulina > Bugulina stolonifera. Next base: position 33,903,145 of record OW285187.1, read on the forward strand.
GTACTATATACTACCCTTAGTCATATATTGTGTACTATATACTACCCTTAGTCATATACTGTGTACTATATACTACCCTTAGTCATATACTGTGTACTATATACTACCCTTAGTCATATATTGTGTACTATATACTACCCTTAGTCATATACTGTGTACTATATACTACCCTTAGTCAATTATAATGTGTACTATATACTACCCTTAGTCATATACTGTGTACTATATACTACCCTTAGTCATATATTGTGTACTATATACTACCCTTAGTCATATACTGTGTACTATATACTACCCTTAGTCATATATTGTGTACTATATACTACCCTTAGTCATATAATGTGTACTATATACTACCCTTAGTCATATACTGTGTACTATATACTACCCTTAGTCATATACTGTGTACTATATACTACCCTTAGTCATATAATGTGTACTATATACTACCCTTAGTCATATACTGTGTACTATACTACTATACATGCAGTGATCTGGAATCTGGTGGTGAGGAGGATGAGAATGACTCTGAAGTAGAGATCAATGCTCCCCCGGTTAAGAAGCATAAAGTATCAGAGAAGAGATCAGTTAGTGAATCAGATGCTGATGGACATATACCGTACACTTTCACAGGTACTACATGATTCCTCATCTTCCCATGTCTATTGTACATTGTGGGGATGTCCCATGTCTATTGTACATTGTGGGGATGTCCCATGTCTATTGTACATTGTGGGGATGTCCCATGTCTATTGTACATTGTGGGGATGTCCCATGTCTATTGTACATTGTGGGGATGTCCCATGTCTATTGTACATTGTGGGGATGTCCCATGTCTATTGTACATTGTGGGGATGTCCCATGTCTATTGTACATTGTGGGGATGTCCCATGTCTAATGTACATTGTGGGGATGTCCCATGTCTATTGTACATTGTGGGGATGTCCCATGTCTATTGTACATTGTGGGGATGTCCCATGTCTATTGTACATTGTGGGGATGTCCCATGTCTATTGTACATTGTGGAGATGTCCCATGTCTATTGTACATTGTGGAGATGTCCCATTATTCGAGTCGCCCTCGTCTATTGTAGTGACCATAGAACTTTATATGAAAATCGATTAATTTATATTAAACCTGCTGAAGTAAGATGGTAAGCTGTGTGTGTGAACTCAGACTAATACATTGGAGTTGCGACCACTATATTCTCTGTATATGATTACAGTACCTGGGAGTTACACAGACCTCATAGACCTACTAGATAAGTATACCCTGTCTGACCAGCACATAGTCATAGAGAGAATGAGAAAGTGTACACATGCCAGTCTAGCTGCTGAGAATAAAGACCACCTGGTGGTACGTACGTATACACTAGTATGTCATACTTACACGTGAATACATATGCACTAGTATGTCATACTTACACTGTACACGTGAGTACATATGCACTAGTATGTCATACTTACACTGTACACGTGAGTACATATGCACTAGTATGTCATACTTACACGTGAGTACATATACACTAGTATGTCATACTTACGCGTGGGTTTTGTGTTTACCATCTCACTAAGCACACGTTTGCAACTTGCAGTTGATCCTGTTATTACTTCATACTTACTACTCTATGTACTTCACTGCAGAGGTTGTATGGATTCCTACTGGAGTACTTTGGAGACATTAGTTTGAGGGTGCCCCTACCCCTGCCCCTACTGGATCAGCTGACAGTGCACCTGTATGAGCTGGCTAAACAGTTCCCAGTGAAGACAGGAGAGCAGAGTAAACACATCATACTAGAGAGACAGAGACTCTTCACTCTTTACTGTGAGAGTAAGAATGGCAGAGGGGTGTGGCCTTTCTTAGACCTGGTGAGCTGCTACCTCTGCTACTCTAACCGAAATAGTCAGAGTTGATTACTGCTCTATCAGTGTAGACTCTTTACATACTAGAGCTGGTGTATCGTAGAATCCTAAACACTTGTAGAATCATATTGCTAGTGTATAGTGTTAGAACAGCCATATGCCGTGCCGTGCTTGCTGTTTATGGCCAGTGGATTTTTCACAAACACAATAGGTTTTGGGCTTGGACGAAGACCCAGTTTTAGTTTTATCCCCTCCATTTCAGTGGGTACATGCAAGTAATTCTGAAATTCACTGGTATAATAGGCAGTCAATCTAATTAATGTTTATCTTATCCTCTCTGTTCAATATGTTGTAACTATGATAGTTATATACACACTGTACATCAATTCAGTACACCTGTTTGCTACAATGTACATGTATATTATATTATTATGTATGTATGTATCTACATTGTATTTGTAATATTGCTATAATGAGTTCACAGTACTTGGGAGAGTTATCCCCTCTCTGTGTGTGAGAAGAGACAACTCCTATACTAAACCTCTTGTGGCGTATATCTCATGTGATTATCACCATTTATTATCATGTTTTATTGATTTTCCTTTCAGCATGTTATATATTATTGTATAGTATCTTTGTTCTATCTTCAGCTGATGTATTTCAAGCTAATAGCAAGTATATATTCAACATCAGATTTCCGACATCAAGTTGTCACACCCGCCATGATATTTGCCTCACAGATATACACTAGCTGTCCTGTAGCCAATCACAGAGATGTAGCTGTAGGGCTCATGCTTACCACTATAATGGCTGAGGTAGCTACTCCATTTCTTATGTTATTGTGTATATTTGTATACCCTGCATGACTGTGTACCCTGGGACTGTGGGTGCACATGCACCCACTTGTTATGCAAATATTATTCAGCTGTTGATATGGCGAGATGTAGAGATGTAGTTGCGTCATACTGTTATGCAAAAGTTCCTGGGTGATGTTTTTTATGTACTTTTATCAGTCCTTATACAAACACATGCCAATAATATCATGCCATAGTATAATAATATTGTATGCGTTACTCAAGTGTACTAGTAGAGTATAGTGTAAAAGTCCCATGTATACAGCCTACTATGTCAGCCCTCTCTCTCTCCCCTGGCTAGTGTTTGTATACAGTCACCAATTCCTAATAGGAGTATAGACACTGTATATGCTTTTAGTATGTGTCATTCTCCAAGTCACTTATACCTGAGTGTATCAACTTTCTCTCAGCCCTACTGTACAGCGCCTCTCCTACAAACACATCTACTAATAAAGGTAGGTTGAGAACCACACCCTACATTATGTGTAGATAATCTATCGACATTGCAAATATCAGTAACATATTCAGTAACATGCTTAATATACATCCATCATTCACTCAATAGGGAGCCTATTATATACATATCATGTACATTGTAGTTGTACCGTACCTTTGTAGTGATACCATACAATACGGCCCTAGTAGTGATACCATACAATACGACCCTAGTAGTGATACCAAACAATATGACCCTAGTAGTGATACCATACAATACGCCCTAGTAGTGATACCATACAATATGGCCCTAGTAGTGATACCATACAATATGGCCCTAGTAGTGATACCATACAATATGGCCCTAGTAGTAATAACACACAATATGACTCTAGTAGTGATACCATACAATACGCCCTAGTTGTGATACCATACAATATGGCCCTAGTAGTGATACCATACAATACGACCCTAGTAGTGATACCATACAATATGGCCCTAGTAGTGATACCATACAATATGGCCCTAGTAGTGATACCATACAATACGGCCCTAGTAGTGATACCATACAATACGACCCTAGTAGTGATACCATACAATATGACCCTAGTAGTGATACCATACAATACGCCCTAGTAGTGATACCACACAATATGGCCCTAGTAGTACTAACACACAATATGACCCTAGTAGTGATACCATACAATACGCCCTAGTAGTGATACCATACAATATGGCCCTAGTAGTGATACCATACAATACGCCCTAGTAGTGATACCATACAATATGGCCCTAGTAGAGATAACACATAATATGGCCCTAGTAGTGATACCATACAATACGCCCTAGTAGTGATACCATACAATACGCCCTAGTAGTGATACCATACAACATGGCCCTAGTAGTGATAACACATAATATGGCCCTAGTAGTGATACCATACAATATGGCCCTAGTAGTGATACCATACAATATGACCCTAGTAGTAATACCATACAATATGGCCCTAGTAGTAATAACACACAATATGACCCTAGTAGTGATACCACATGATATGGCCCTAGTAGTGATACCATACAATATGACCCTAGTAGTGATACCATACAATATGACCCTAGTAGTGATAACATACAATATGACCCTAGTAGTGATACCACACAATACGCCCTAGTAGTGATACCATACAACATGGCCCTAGTAGTGATAACACATAATATGGCCCTAGTAGTGATACCATACAATATGGCCCTAGTAGTGATAACACATAATAATATGGCCCTAGTAGTGATACCATACAATATGGCCCTAGAATGGCTCTACTACTAACAGTATTGTACATACAAGTAGGTACATAATCACTGTATCACCTCTACAACTAATTACATGTATTTATTAGAGTTATTTATATTTTAGTGAGTGCTGGCACAGCTGTTTGCAGATCCAACCTACTGAGATGTAAAGCTTGTCGATCAAAACTAAGGTAACCAGGTCTAAATAATCCTCACATAGCCAGAGTTTATATTGTACTATAATTACGTTGTTGGTCAAATATGAATATTATCCTTTACACTGTTATACAACTGTACAATGTTATCTTGTACATTAATTTAATATATGCTTTGTACACACTGTTGTATATTATTATTCTATTGGTTGCTGCATAAATTACATAATGTACATGTACATGTCCATACACATTTTACACAGTGTGACTTTGTACCACAGTTCACTCTCTAGAAAGCACATGTGCATGTTTATCCAACTAACCCTCCTTGTATCAAATTGAAAGCAAGCTAGGTCTTCAATTACAGTCTATTTACACAAAAAAAGCGTATGTGTGTGTATCCTTGTAATGTAACCATGGTAGGGAACCTGATATTTTAGTCTTACTTTTGTTTATTTAATACTAGTTATTACAGACAAAAGAACATTTTAATAGTATGCTATTACTGGCCAGCAGTTACGTCTAATCAAACCGATATAATAATGTTAAAACTCTCATCCAAATCTTCTATGCTTCCATATATTTGTATTCCATATTGTGTAATGACAATCGTTTTTCTCAGATCCAGGGCTGGGTAACCCCTTCATCTCTGTCATCGTTTAACTCAGTGTTGCCTCCTCCGTGAACTATCACCACTTCATTGGTGATCATATTTATCAGATCCAGGGCTGGGTAACCCCTTCATCTCTGTCATCGTTTAACTCAGTGCTGCCTCCTCCGTGAACTATCACCACTTCATTGGTGATCGCATTTATTAGATCCAGGGCTGGGTAACCCCTTCATCTCTGTCATTGTTTAACTCAGTGCTGCCTCCTCCGTGAACTATCACCACTCCATTGGTGATCATATTTGTCAGATCCAGGGCTGGGTAACCCCTTCATCTCTGTCATTGTTTAACTCAGTGCTGCCTCCTCCGTGAACTATCACCACTCCATTGGTGATCATATTTATCAGATCCAGGGCTGGGTAACCCCTTCATCTCTGTCATTGTTTAACTCAGTGCTGCCTCCTCCGTGAACTATCACCACTCCATTGGTGATCATATTTATCAGATCCAGGGCTGGGTAACCCCTTCATCTCTGTCATTGTTTAACTCAGTGCTGCTTCCTCCGTGAACTATCACCACTCCATTGGTGATCATATTTATCAGATCCAGGGCTGGGTAACCCCTTCATCTCTGTCATTGTTTAACTCAGTGCTGCCTCCTCCGTGAACTATCACCACTTCATTGGTGATCGCATTTATCAGATCCAGGGCTGGGTAGCCCCTTCATCTCTGTCATCGTTTAACTCAGTGCTGCATCCTCCGTGAACTATCACCACTTCATTGGTGATCATATTTATCAGATCCAGGGCTGGGTAACCCCTTCATCTCTGTCATTGTTTAACTCAGTGCTGCATCCTCCGTGAACTATCACCACTTCATTGGTGATTATATTTATCAGATCCAGGGCTGGGTAACCCCTTCATCTCTGTCATCGTTTAACTCAGTGCTGCCTCCTCCGTGAACTATCACCACTTCATTGGTGATCGCATTTATTAGATCCAGGGCTGGGTAGCCCCTTCATCTCTGTCATTGTTTAACTCAGTGCTGCATCCTCTGTGAACTATCACCGCTTCATTGGTGATCATATTTATCAGATCCAGGGCTGGGTAACCCCTTCATCTCTGTCATCGTTTAACTCAGTGCTGCCTCCTCCGTGAACTATCACCACTTCATTGGTGATCGCATTTATTAGATCCAGGGCTGGGTAGCCCCTTCATCTCTGTCATCGTTTAACTCAGTGCTGCCTCCTCCGTGAATATCACCACTTCATTGGTGATCATATTTATCAGATCCAGGGCTGGGTAGCCCCTTCATCTCTGTCATCGTTTAACTCAGTGCTGCCTCCTCCGTGAACTATCACCACTTCATTGGTGATCGTATCTATCAGATCCAGGGCTGGGTAGCCCCTTCATCTCTGTCATCGTTGAACTCAGTGCTGCCTTCTCCGTGAACTATCACCACTTCATTGGTGATCATATTTATCAGATCCAGGGCTGGGTAACCCCTTCATCTCTGTCATTGTTTAACTCAGTGCTGCCTCCTCCGTGAACTATCACCACTTCATTGGTGATCGCATTTATTAGATCCAGGGCTGGGTAACCCCTTCATCTCTGTCATTGTTTAACTCAGTGCTGCCTCCTCCGTGAAGTATCACCACTCCATTGGTGATCATATTTATCAGATCCAGGGCTGGGTAACCCCTTCATCTCTGTCATTGTTTAACTCAGTGCTGCCTCCTCCGTGAACTATCACCACTCCATTGGTGATCATATTTATCAGATCCAGGGCTGGGTAACCCCTTCATCTCTGTCATTGTTTAACTCAGTGCTGCTTCCTCCGTGAATTATCACCACTCCATTGGTGATCATATTTATCAGATCCAGGGCTGGTTAACCCCTTCATCTCTGTCATTGTTTAACTCAGTGCTGCCTCCTCCATGAACTATCACCACTTCATTGGTGATCGCATTTATCAGATCCAGGGCTGGGTAACCCCTTCATCTCTGTCATCGTTTAACTCAGTGCTGCATCCTCCGTGAGCTATCACCACTTCATTGGTGATCATATTTATCAGATCCAGGGCTGGGTAACCCCTTCATCTCTGTCATTGTTTAACTCAGTGCTGCATCCTCCGTGAACTATCACCACTTCATTGGTGATCATATTTATCAGATTCAGGGCTGGGTAACCCCTTCATCTCTGTCATCGTTTAACTCAGTGCTGCCTCCTCCGTGAACTATCACCACTTCATTGGTGATCGCATTTATTAGATCCAGGGCTGGGTAGCCCCTTCATCTCTGTCATTGTTTAACTCAGTGCTGCATCCTCCGTGAACTATCACCGCTTCATTGGTGATCATATTTATCAGATCCAGGGCTGGGTAACCCCTTCATCTCTGTCATCGTTTAACTCAGTGCTGCCTCCTCCGTGAACTATCACCACTTCATTGGTGATCGCATTTATTAGATCCAGGGCTGGGTAGCCCCTTCATCTCTGTCATCGTTTAACTCAGTGCTGCCTCCTCCGTGAATATCACCACTTCATTGGTGATCATATTTATCAGATCCAGGGCTGGGTAGCCCCTTCATCTCTGTCATCGTTTAACTCAGTGCTGCCTCCTCCGTGAACTATCACCACTTCATTGGTGATCGTATCTATCAGATCCAGGGCTGGGTAGCCCCTTCATCTCTGTCATCGTCGAACTCAGTGCTGCCTCCTCCGTGAACTATCACCACTTCATTGGTGATCATATTTATCAGATCCAGGGCTGGGTAACCCCTTCATCTCTGTCATTGTTCAACTCAGTGCTGCCTCCTCCGTGAACTATCACCACTTCATTGGTGATCATATTTATCAGATCCAGGGCTGGGTAACCCCTTCATCTCTGTCATCGTTTAACTCAGTGCTGCCTCCTCCGTGAACTATCACCACTTCATTGGTGATCGTATTTATCAGATCCAGGGCTGGGTAACCCCTTCATCTCTGTCATCGTTTAACTCAGTGCTGCCTCCTCCGGGAACTGTCACCACTTCATTGGTGATCATATTTATCAGATCCAGGGCTGGGTAGCCCCTTCATCTCTGTCATCGTTTAACTCAGTGCTGCCTCCTCCGTGAACTGTCACCGTTTCATCAGTAATCATGTTTCTCAGATCCAGGATAGCCCTTCCATCTGGTATGTTGTCCGTGAACCTCATCTCCATCCTCACTCATCGTTTGAGGCTACTGCAAAAAGAAGGTTGTTAGATTAATTATGCTACCTCAAATAATGTAGACAAAGTTTGTCGCAAATATCAACCAACTTTACTTAAAATGGTGTTATTCACAAGTTGTACCACTAGCCATGAGATATAATTTAAATCTAGTAATGATGTTCACCTTGTTAGCGATTACCCTCCACTGCTCCATGAGTATACGAAAAACTTTTCGTCTCACCAAATGCAATCAAACATCCGGAATGAATCTTGCAGTCCAATCAGAGACAATCGTGATTGTTCTCTAATCCATGTGTACACTTTTCATTGGCTGATAGCGACTAGGTAAAATTACCTTTCAACTTCATGCATACCAAAATATTCATGGCTTCATTTTTAAAATATTTAAAGCAAGTCAGCTGAAAGTACTACCACACGTCGTGAATGTACAATGTATTTTAGTAGAATTATTTGAACGCAGTACAATAAACAATCATCTCTGATTGTGTGATCACAAGTCTGTCCATATTAATTTTATAAAAATAGTGTTGCTAGTCAAAATTTTGTTGTTCGTTCACCATGATATTTGTATAAGCATGCTTTTTCCTAAATGAAATTTGTTGACGAACTGATAATGAATATTAAGAAGCAGTCTTAATGAAGACTGCTTCGACCAGAAAAATACAATTTGTAGCACTAATAAAATTCCTTCTAAATTACTTTGCTTTTGTACTGGATAGTATTATGTTATATTTTTAATTTGATTCAAACAGAAACATGCGAGCCATTTGGAGTAAGTTGGAGTAAGAGTAAGACACATCCAGTGTAAACAGGCCTTTACTTGTGTTCAGGCCTTTACCTGTGTTCACTGCTCTCAGTCATACCTTTGGTGTTCGAACATCTCCAAAGTGATCGGTGTTTAGCAGCTAAAGTTGCCCTTTCTCCGAATGACATGTACATTGTATCTGTTTGACCTGATGGTACTATCTTTTTAACTGGATGGTATTGTGTTTATAGCTGCCAAGAGATAGTCCCATTTAACCTCAGCCAGGTTATAGTAAGAGGAGTGGGTGACTCTATATACAACACTGACCAGTTTGTACTGGCAGCGCTCCACACCACCACAGTTCTACTCAATCAGTTCCTCAGTCTATACCAAGATCAGCCATCTGCACCGGCTCTCTTCTCTCATGCCAGGTCAGCACTGACCAACATGGATACAGACAGCTACCCTCCCTCTCTACAGGTAAGCTATCATCTCTCTCATCCTACTCTGTTCTAAGTTGCATCATATACGTTGTTATTCAGTTGGTAGAATCTCAACAGTGTGGTTTTCATCATCTATACCATTTATACCTTGTTTAGCAGACTAGTTGGCATGTCTGAGCGCGAGGGCTGTTGTTAGTAGCCTACATCTGTGACATGGTCACTACAAATGCAATTTGTTGCTCCACCGTTTCATTATGCCTTCTTCCTCAGGCACAGTTTGCTAAAATACGTGAAGAATTGTCTTCTCTTGGACCTAAGAAATTGGAATATGTTTGCCGAGAGAGAAAGAAACCAAAAGTCCTTCGTCTCTATGAACCAACTATTGAAGAAAAGTAAGATTTTAGTATTACATGAAATACATTACTGTACTATTGCAGTGGTATAATTATGATTGTAGTGTTGTATATAGTTACAGTATATTATTGTTGTATGTGGTACATGTGGCATCTTCGGTAGGCCTAAATGTATTAATGTTATACATACATGTAGTATGTGCTGTGTGTAATAGACGAAGTATTATAAGTAGCAAGCAGGGTATTGTAATATTATTACTGTAGCTTTGAGCTTGGTAAGAAGAAGGTAACAGACAAGGTCCTTGCTGAGAAGCAGAAGTTGAAGCATCAGTACAAGAAGGAGCTGAAGGCCACCATCAGGGAAGTGAGGAAGGACAGAGCTTTCATTGCTGAGCAGACTATTAAAGATCGTATTAAGAGGTACGTTATGCTTTATTATATAATATACATGTACATGTGTACACTTCACTAGCTGCTGTAGTATAATACTTGTATATTATACAGTATGTACTACACAGTATGTAATACACAGTATGTACTACACAGTATGCACTACACAGTATGTACTACACAGTATGTACTACACAGTATGTAATACACAGTATGTACTACACAGTATGTACTACACGGTATGCACTACACAGTATGCACTACACAGTATGCACTACACAGTATGCACTACACAGCATGTACTACACAGTATGTACTACACAGTATGCACTACACAGTATGCACTACACAGCATGTACTACACAGTATGTACTACACAGTATGCACTACACAGTATGCACTACACAGTATGCACTACACAGCATGTACTACACAGTATGTACTACACAGTATGCACTACACAGTATGTACTACACAGTATGTACTACACAGTATGTACTACACAGTATGTACTACACAGTATGTACTACACAGTATGTACTACACAGTATGTACTACACAGTATGTACTACACAGTATGTACTACACAGTATGTACTACACAGTATGTACTACACAGTATGTACTACACAGTATGTACTACACAGTATGTACTACACAGTATGTACTACACAGTATGTACTACACAGTATGCACTACACAGTATGCACTACACAGTATGTACTACACAGTATGCACTACACAGTATGTACTACACAGTATGTACTACACAGTATGTACTACACAGTATGCACTACACAGTATGCACTACACAGTATGCACTACACAGTATGTACTACACAGTATGCACTACACAGTATGTACTACACAGTATGTACTACACAGTATGTACTACACAGTATGCACTACACAGTATGCACTACACAGTATGCACTACACAGTATGCACTACACAGTATGCACTACACAGTATGCACTACACAGTATGCACTACACAGTATGCACTACACAGTATGCACTACACAGTATGCGCTACACAGTATGCGCTACACAGTATGCGCTACACAGTATGCGCTACACAGTATGCGCTACACAGTATGCGCTACACAGTATGTACTACACAGTATGTGCTACACAGTATGTGCTACACAGTATGTACTACACAGTATGTACTACACAGTATGTACTACACAGTATGTACTACACAGTATGCACTACACAGTATGCACTACACAGTATGCACTACACAGTATGTACTACACAGTATGTACTACACAGTATGTACTACACAGTATGCACTACACAGTATGTACTACACAGTATGCACTACACAGTATGTACTACACAGTATGCACTACACAGTATGCACTACACAGTATGCACTACACAGTATGCACTACACAGTATGTACTACACAGTATGTACTACACAGTATGTACTACACAGTATGTACTATACAGTATGTACTACACAGTATGTACTACACAGTATGTACTACACAGTATGTACTACACAGTATGTACTACACAGTATGTATTACACAGTATGTACTACACAGTATGTACTACACAGTATGTACTATACAGTATGTACTACACAGTATTTATATAATATATTTGTACATCTTCTTGTATAATACATAATACTCACCTCTGTTACACAGCTGTAGGAGACTACACTATAATCAGCCTTACTTACAAACTCACTGCACTTGGTGGTAATTAGAGATTTACCAGACATACACATTGTTATTTGTGTATGTAAGCTGACTTAATAACATACTAAGTTGTACCGGTAATGTTATGGCAAAATATGGAAAGTTATAACATAAATGTAGTAATTATAATCCACATAGTAGGATATAGAAATCCGCTACACTCTGCCCTAGTAAGTTGTACAGCAAATATTGCTCTAGCCATACATGAAAATAATGACACAAATGAACTAATGACATGTTACACATGTTTTAGGGATGCTGAGAGACAAGCAAAGACTAACAAAATCTTAGCTGATTTACAAGGCCAACAATATGAAGAGAACATGTACAAGAAGATGAACAGAAAAGTCAAGAGAAAGTAGATTTTAATTCAGAGGAAGCTGGGTTCATATGCTCAGATGTACAACATGTCATCTGGTTTCAGCTGATATATTTATTGGTCTGTTGAATATCATTAGCTTATTAAATACATCTATTTAGAATGACATACATGGACTGGTTCTGTATGGAAACTGCTACAGGGTAGAGTTAGAGTTACCTTCTCTTGTTCTAACAGTTCATTTCCAACTGAACTGGAATACATAGCCTACTGAGTCCAGTGTCTGATTAGAGTAGGAGTTGTAAGATTCACTGGGGGAACACTTTGGTCATGTTAGGCTATTAAAATTGGGCTTGACCAATGTAATCCTTTCTTGTGGGTCCAATAAATGGCCTTTTGGTGCTACTCTCACAATCAATAGCTCTGCGTCTGATTATGCCTATATATATATTTTATTGTACATGCTACCAGCTGACCACCCGTGATTTTGGTCTATCATTTAATGTAGCTTAGGTGTACATATACTATACTGTATAATATTAGAAAGTAAAAATTCAGCAGACCAAGTGAAATTAATTGGTTAGATATCACATCTGCTACATACAAGTCCACAAGTATAGGTAGAATTCTACTATTATTATAATTATAACCTAAGTATTGTAAGTATTGTACTGTACGTTGTAGTATTTAGGATTTTAGGCTAAGCAGTGGTTTTATGAACAGTTCAATGTACACCATGATGTCCTTAGTAAAACGAGGTAACTCTATATATATACAATTATACAGTTATAATTATAATTACTAGTTGACAGCAATGACCTGGGAAGAGCAGTACACAGTACCACTGCTTCCAGGTCATTGCACAATGTAGCACATGGGTTATTGACACGCAACTTATCAGGTCCCTGCAATTGGGTCATTGAAAACACACCCATAAGAATTTCAACCAATGATGTGCAAGCTGAGTAACCACACCTCTACTGACATAATCTTACTATTCTTAGTAATAGCAATGATAATATATATTATCATTGGTAATAATAGCATCTGGGGGTGTGTGAACTTACTCTAAGGTGATTGGTTGTTAGCAGTCTACAGCATTGTCAACTTGAAACCATTGTCAGAGCTAAGAGTAAAGCGTGGTTATTAGTTGCAACAAGTATTTCAACCAAACTACTTCGTTGTTCAAAATGTCTTCACTTCTGAGAAGAGGTGCTATTAATATTCATAGGAAACTGTATAATGGCAACCTCTGTAAATTCAATACAAATATTTGTGCGCAAAGAACTGTTTCCTCTACAAAGTTATCAAGACAAATTGCCAAAGCCAGAAAGGAGGATGACAAGAGACAGGAGTCAGGAGAGAGACTAACAGTGGACGGCCTACTCAAGCCTTCCAGTTCATTTCTCAACAGACACATTGGTCCAAGCTATGTTGATCAAATAGCAATGTTGAGGGAGATTGAGGCTTTGGTAAGTTCACACCTAAAAATAATTACTTTTTTGCAGTTAGTCTCTGCAAAACATTTTCACTTTTTCTATAATAAATTGTTTTTTGTATAAATAACACTAATACTTGGGCCTAATACAGGAAGTTGATTTTATGGACTGGTCTAGCTGTTTCTATGTTGTCTAACTTACTAGATCCCAGTAGAGTAGATGACTACAGGAGAAATAATATTATTGTAACAAGGCAGAGCATAGCATACCAAACTTGTGAAATGGTATATATTGTAGCTGTTGTTTCTACTGTATATGCACTTCATGCAGCCAATAAACGATGTCCACACATTATTTGGTTTACGATATTTTTATTGTCTACAACTTTAGGATATGGATCATCTCATATCTTCAACTGTTCCTGAAGATATCAGAATGACAACTAAGACAGCGCTTGGATCTGGAATGGGTAAATCAATAATATTCAATAATTTTGAGAATTGGGGTTGTTTATTCATTTGAATGAATCATAGCTTGTTTTCAAGTAACATTTCATAAATCTCTTTCAAAATATAAACACAACATGTTGAAATACTTAAGTCACGTCACCTACATTATCTTGGCTGGCACCACACTGTTTGTACATGTATATATAGTAGCCTATGCGCCAACAACCGTTGGCCCACTGAACGTGGCACAGTTGGCCATAGCTGATATTGCCTACAAGATGTTATATTAATAGTCCTCAAGTTATAAGCAACATTTTCAACTTCCTAATATGGAATCTCCTAATATGGGACATAAGAGGATATAAATTAACAGTTTAACGTGGTATAGTAGTAACCTTTGTTTGTGGCGTGATCAAGCATACCAGTGGTGTATCCAGACTATCCTAGGTTGTCCCATTGGTATGGCATACCATCATATTATGTCAGTACATTTATTATTACCCTCTTCAGACGAGTCACAGATTTATGCTCACATGAAGGAACTAGCCTCTCAGAACCAAGTATGGAGATCGTACATTGGTATGGGTTACCACAACTGTCATGTTCCTCCAGTAATACAGAGAAATGTGTTGGAGAATCCAGGCTGGTACGCTTCTATCTCTTTCTCTCTAACCATATATTGTAGAGTGTTGAACATAGATATAATATAGTACATATTGTACATACATATTGCATAAGATAAAAGCATCATAATAATCAATATCAATATTAGTTTTTGTAATGTTGTATTATTTCACTACTTTGATTGGGGACATTGGTATTATCCACCTGGACATTAGTGTTTTATTTGCACTACCATTTAGCATTATGGGATGAAATGTCAACTTTTCTCTGTTTTATTCTGCTGCTAGTCTAATAGTTAACATACCCCCATATTATCATCTTAGATGCTGTGAAATTCTTGAATACTTAGGTAGAACTTTCCACTGCGTAGCAATAACACTCCTGAATTAATTTTAAGTTGTACTACTTACACTCCTTGACATTTAATGATAAATGGAGAAACTGCGGTTAAAATTCTTGGCAACAGTTCACAGTTGCGCCTTATTTGGGGGAATACCATCTGAAGATTGACCTATATATCAGGGTATTATATATTCATATACTGACCTAGATAAACAGTGATCCAGGCTACTGTCATTACTAGACAAAATATTGCCTGCCCAGCGAGAGGCTAAGAAGCAAAACTATCCTAAAGCATCCCTCGTATTTTACTGCACTCAAGTGTTGTATCATTTATTAGTGGAAAAAATCAACACCACAATTTTTATGAAGCAGTATGCTGGTTACTTGTTATTAAATTGTTGTTGGATTAATTTTAATCCTTCAGGTCAGGAATTGTGGAGCTTTTCAATGCCAAAACTGACAAGTATAGCACATCACACACCACATGTCATACATGTACATGCGGATTAATTAATGGCTCTTGCTGTATTATAATGATAACATTATATTCACAGCTCTATATAATAACCCAATTCCAGCATGACCACTGTTGTCTACTGCCACCCTGCATTTGATTTCCATCATGTAGCTATTGCATGATGGGCCACTGGGTTTCCAAATAAGGGGACCACCAACAGGATATCATGCGGCAAACGTGTGCCTTGAGATGAAGTAATAATTATTTCTAGGATACGAGGTGTTATCTGACACTTGCATGGGGTGACTATTTCATTCAAAATGCTAGGTTGTGCAATGACTGCAATATTGGTGAATCTTGTTTAAAAAATGCCAGGCGGAGGAAATTATTTTGGTTGATAAATTAATAGAAGTCCATTGCAGACTCTATAATTTTATCATGTGCTTAGCAGCAGCAATATGGTCACATGGCCTTATTTATCCAATGCTGATGATGTAAGAGTAAAGTACTGTTCAGTTCTGATGCCTGAGGTAGAAGGGAATAAAGTTTCTTCAATGAAAATGTAGTTATTTCCTGAGCATTGCTACTTTTACTAAGCTGTGTTACTTTGTTTTGGTTCTAAAATTGTTCTATTCTATTGACTATATTTACTATTGACAGGATTACTCAGTACACTCCATACCAAGCAGAGATAGCCCAAGGTAGACTCTTTTCTCTTATGGTGTTCCAGACTTTGGTATCTGACCTCACTGGTCTTGAACTGGCTAACGCCTCTCTCTTGGATGAGGGTACAGCTGGTGCTGAGGCTATGGGGATGTGCTACAGGTATACAATAGGTACAATAATGGATGCACTGCACAGCTAAATATTATGTTAATAAAGGCTATATAATCATAACTACATGTACTTTCAACTCCTTCACCCCAAATAAATATATATAATATGTTACTCTGAGATGTATCATCAATTGTTCAGGTTGAATAAAAGAAAGAAGTTCCTGATAGACTCCAAATGTCACCCCCAGACCATCAGTGTGGTGGCAACGAGGGCACGGGGACTTGGTATAGAGGCTGAGGTGGTGGATAGAGATCAAGTAGACTTTAGTCATGGGGATATCAGTGGCATCCTCATTCAGTACCCCGATACAAACGGCACTGTTTACGACATGCAGGGCATTGTGGATGAGGCACATCAGAATAAGGTATAACCTGAGTAACTTAGCTTAGTAGTGGTGGTAGGTTGCCACCCTCGTTTGGCACTCTAAACTACAGCTAAGTTGAAGTTCAAAAATTAACATAATTTATATCCGCCAAATAGCAATGTACATGTAATCAAGTTGGGCAACGTGACGATGGGCCTACACTCACACCTCTATTGAGTGCTAATATTTCACCTACAGGAATTGGTTTAGAATAATCAATCACAATGATCACATTAGTTGGTCTGGCACTTGTCCGCCAGCTATTCTGTCAACAACACGTGGTATATTATTGCCTGATGGTTGTTTTGTTACTCAAATTTCTAAGTAAAATTTTGCAATGAATAGATAGATCAGCACAGTCATGAAATAATGCATGTGTAGAGTACGCAGGCCTATGTGCCAATATTGTGTCATGTATATGTGATTTATATATATTCTGTATTTACAGACACTGGTAGCCTGTGCTACAGATCTCCTATCTCTCACCATGTTAACCCCTCCAGGGGAATATGGATGTGACATAGTAGTTGGATGTGCTCAAAGGCTAGGCATACCGCTGGGCTATGGTGGACCTCACGCTGGTTTCTTTTCTACTCACAAGAAGTACGCCAGATCTATGCCTGGCCGTGTGGTCGGTCTAACCAAGTGAGTTATGTACATTTGTGCTTCTATGTATGTATATGCAGACATGACCCTATAATATAATGTACCAGTATGTATATGCATATATAACCCTGTAATATATATTGTATGTATATGCATGTATGTATACCACGCTGTAACATATGTTGTATGTATATGCATATGATCTTGTAATGTATGATTACCATTATATTACATGTATGTTTCCACATGTATGCTTGTGCCTGGACTTGTAGGAATGCACATGTAATGTATTCCAAAAGACTTTTATAAAATTGTATATTATTTAGAGCATGTTCTAATTTGGGAGTAGTTGAATGTGACAAATATATAATTCCCTAACCTTGTGTTGTACAGAGATGCACAAGGCAACACAGCCTACAGACTCGCCTTACAGACCAGGGAGCAGCATATACGCAAGGAAAAGGCTACCAGTAACATATGCACAGCACAGGCCCTTTTAGCCAACATGTCTGCCCTGTACAGCGTGTGGCATGGACCTGAGGGACTCAAAAACATAGCCAGTATAGCTCACAATGCAGCCCTTATTCTTGCACGTGGTAAGCATGATTCTGTATAATGTATATCCATAATACTATATTATCATATATCTAGTGAGTTGGCATGTTATAATGATTATTAGAAGGGTGTAGGAAACACTGATAACTTACATGTTTCCAAGCAAGTCAGAATATAATATTATTCTGATGTTATCCAAAGTGTTGAGGGCTGAAGCTGGTTTGTACAAATATCTAATATAATTGATTGACTGGGTGCATGTATTAATTACCTGTTCAGTTATCACTGTTATTCAGCTCCAACTATGTATTTATGGAGCACAGTATATCACACTGACTGACTGGGTGTGAATGAATAGAAATCAATGAATTGCTTATTGTATTAGGTCATTGCCGACCGATATAATATGATATTTATACCTGCTGCTGCTGTTAACAAATAACAAACCTAGCCACCTTAATCCAGTTTGGCAGAACTCCAACATATATAACCTACATCTTGTTGTTCTACAGGGGCAGAAAGCAGTGGCTGTAAACAGCACAATGAATACTTTTTTGACACACTGTTGATAACACCTTCTTCGATGGCGGAGGTCAAAGCAAGGTCAGCTGAGAAAGAGATCAACCTGCGATATCTTTCCAATAACAAGGTATCAGTTGCATACAGATAGTCACCATGCTTGGCGTTCTTATACATTATTATATGGGGCCTACAGTGTTACTCTATGTTACCTGCCATTGTCTACATGCAAGATGCATGTGCTATGGTTTATTAAACAGCGGAACTGTTTGCAAGATTGGAAAGTTTCATAAATTTGTTGTCATAACTTTTGTAATAAAAATTGCTTCCTGCATGGAAAATGTTGCACCATCTTGAGTCTGCAAAATAAATAATTATATTTATAATAAAAGTGCCACACAATCAAGTCATGTACATCTGCTGTTGACATTGTGTATAATTTTATAGCAGGTTGTCGTATCGCTCGATGAAACAGTGACAGAGGAGGACCTCAATGATCTCTTGTATGTGTTCGGATGTGAGAGATCAGTGGTAGGATATAGTAATAATATATCTATACACATATGGTATAGGTGATACTCATCCATTGAATGGAACAGCTTATGTGATAACAGTATCTAATACACATGCACTTTCAGACTTGATTAATTTATTACAGCAGTGTGCTTTTAATAACCATTGTTTGTGCTCGCGCATTTACTACTCTACATGGCGGGTTGCTTTTACAGGCTGAGATTATAGAGGAAGAAGGCCATAACATTTCGGAGAACAGCTTTATGAACACCAGGCTACAAAGACCTACGAAATTTCTTCAGCATTCTGTGTTCAACAGGTAAATAGTGAATTATGCAATAATAAACAATACGCATTATGTGCTCAGTGCAATAATCTTTGGGTATTCTGCATTCTGATTGGCTGAGTTTATTGGGGTGTGTTAGCATTCTGCCAGTAGAACCCTTAAAAAACAACTATTGCTCATTTTGTCTGATGTAATGCCATACTAGTAAAATTTGAACAATTATTTACTGCCCACTTAACAATAGTTCTTGTGAATAGTGCTAATTGGCATGCCCGTGTGACTAGTCTCTAGTCAATGGTCAATAAGTGGGTTACAATAAAACCGGCTCAAACTGGTTATTAACCGTTTGCATAATGACTGCTTTACTTCAGGGAGACAACTTCAATACCAGTGATTGGAAGCCACACATTTGTGTACTATAATTTACTGTACATATGTAATACGCTATTACATTGAACACTGTAACATTGCATGATTTAGTTACCATTCTGAGACTGACATGGTGAGGTTTATGAAACAGCTGGAAAACAAGGACTTGTCTCTGGTACACTCTATGATTCCTCTCGGCTCCTGCACCATGAAGTTAAATGGAACTTCTACATTGCTGGTAGGCAATATATTTGAATATTGTAGCTTGTTGGAGTATATTATGAGCTATATCCTTTATACATTGCATATATATATGTTGCTAGACAGAGTCACGTCTTGTTGTTACGAAGTGCTACAGCACAACCCATTAGGTTGTGTAGTTAGTAGATTGACATGTGTAATATTATAACGCCATACATGTACATGTATAATAATATCTTATAGCATACACTGTATAATTTGAAGTTGTCCACTTTCTTTATTTATCCAATAGAAAGAGAAGGCAACTTCAAAATGATTCCCGCTCAATTTTTAATAGTCTTGTGATGTCTACTATTTTAGCCTGTAACATTCCCTGAGTTCAATGCTATCCATCCATTTGCACCCAAGACTCAAGTCCAAGGCTACATGCAGATGTTTGCTGAGTTAGAGAGACAGCTGTGTGATGTCACAGGATATGACAGTATCTCTCTTCAACCAAACAGGTACTTTTATTACCGCTTTGCCTCAAATATTATGTTCCTGGCATTTCACGATCAAATATCGTTTCATAGGCATGTTTATTGTATTGTTGTATACCATTTTGTAGTGGAGCTCAAGGAGAGTATGCTGGTCTACTATGTATCATGTCATATTTGAAGTCTATAGGCCAAGGCCATCGTAATGTAAGTTTGCAGCATGACACTAGGCTTATAATTACAAGGACTACATGACCTTTGTATGTTATGTTTGGAGTTGTTACCCCTTGTGTTCTCAGTATTTCATAACAGTATAACTACATGGTATAATATGTGTGTGGGTTGATCTACATGTAGCTTCTTACTTCTGTGGCAGACAACAGTTTTATTGGACACACATGCTTTTTGCTCAGTCACACCTCTCTCCTCACTGTGCCAAAAACAATGTACATGTATTTTTTAAATTAATATGTAGTATTTAATTTACAACAAAAAATTACAGTAGTAATGGCTTCGATTACAATATGGGTATAGACAGGGAAGAATATATGTTAAAGTTTCTACCAAAGGTATTGTGTCTGTGAGGCACACATGAGCATTATTATAGTTGTTTTATTCATACAGGTATGCTTGATACCGGAATCAGCTCATGGCACCAACTTTGCCAGTGCACAAATGGCTAACATGAAGATATGTCCTGTGAAGATCGATAAGCAAGGTCGAATAGATATGGAGAGTCTAGAAGCTTCTGTGGACAAACACCGGGATCAGCTGGCAGCCATTATGGTTACTTATCCTTCAACCAATGGCATGTTTGACAAGGAAATCAGGTAGTTTAAACCTACGGGTGCACATTGATGCTCCTCATCTTTCAGTTATTTATCAATATTAGGTCTGCAACTAGATGGATGTGTTGACTTTTTGGTATGTTGGAAGATCAAGGCCTCTATCCCAAGCATTCAACTCATGTGCAACATGCCTGCCATTGGTATGCTGTAGGAAAGTGTGTGATATGATACACGAGGCTGGTGGCCAGGTCTACCTTGATGGAGCTAACATGAACGCTCAGGTAGGAATATGCAGACCAGGGGATTATGGATCTGATGTCTCCCACCTTAATCTACACAAGACCTTCTGTATACCCCATGGAGGTGGGGGCCCGGGTATGGGCCCCATTGGAGTGTGAGTTTCTATGTAAACATATGCTTGCTTTATAAAAGTAGTCTGCCGGTAGAACAGGTCCAGTCGTTAATTATCATGGAAAAATTAGTCTATGACCTCTGCATAGGAACATTGAAATGTTCAATTACATTGACATTGTATAACAAGTTCATTTCACTTGGTATGACGTTTGTAGGAAGTCACATCTGGCACCTTTTCTTCCAAACCATCCAGTCGTGGACATCGAAGGAGCAACACAAAGTTTTGGCACCATTAGTGCTGCCCCCTATGGATCAAGTAGCATCCTGCCTATCTCCTACACATACATTAAGATGGCGGGAGATGATATCAGAAAGTGCAGTGAGGTAGCCATATTGAATGCTAACTACATGGCCAAGAGAATGCAGCCATACTACAAGGTTCTCTTCACTAATGAGAATGGTTAGTTGATGTTTGAATATTTCTAGCAATTCGGTGTGTGTTGGTTGATGGTACTTGCTAGTATATAATACATATGGATCCCACATTCCCTATATAATGTATATTTTGGGTATAATCTATTGACTGAATAAAATCACCACAGAACAAATATATGTAAGTATTATATACATGTGTAACATCTGTAAATTGGTTAGTTCATTCTAAAAGTGACTGTGGGACTGTTAGTTATGATTCTTATACCGTAATAATATAGCCTGTGGTATTTCCTTTTAGGGTACAATGCTCATGAGTTTATCATTGACTTTGCCGAGTTCAAGGCCAAATGCGGAATTGATGCAATAGATGCTGCTAAAAGGCTCCAGGACTTTGGTAAGTAACACAAGTTCTTTTGCCAATAAACTGGTTGGCAAGGATAACAAGCTGACAAATGGCCGATGTGTGAATGCAGGATGGTCGTGGTTAGCTCACTGATATACAATGTATATATTGTGTAATATACATAACTTGATTTCTGCAGGGTTTCATGCACCAACTGTCTCCTGGCCTGTCAGCAACACACTTATGATTGAACCAACTGAGTCTGAAAGTCTCTCAGAGCTGGACAGGTTTTGTGAAGCCCTTATAAGTGAGTTTGACTTACTATTTGCCGTTTCATAATGCTATAGCATACTATATGGGAGATTACATATTCTCAACACATGGGTACTCGTAAGCTGTTTATCATAGCTAGAAGTTGTCTTCCCTCAATCTGTCTAAATTGAGAGCGTATGACTTCTAATTGTGATTAGTAGCTTACCAGCGCTGGGATTTGCTTGATCAAAGGAAATTATCCCTAGCTCATCGGCACACTCAGGTTTCTAGCACGGAAACAAGGATTTTGCTTTTGGTCCAGGCCAGTTTGTCCGCAATCCCATGATGGAAGTGCGCCGGAAAATTATCGACCAAGTTGGCATGTGCCTGAAATTTTGGCAGTGAAGACACTGATAATTTGCAAAGAGTTCTGCATCACTCTCCCTGGAATGTTAGTTTCGTTGCGTACTCCACAATTCCACTAGTCAACCACGGTTTGTAATTATACAAAGTCTATTTTGTTATAGAAATAAGGCAGGAAATACAAGACGTCATTGATGGCAAGCTGCCAAAAGACAATAATACATTGAAGAATGCTCCCCATACACAAGCAGTGGTGACGAGCTCTGATTGGAACTATCCATATACTAGGGAACAGGCAGCTTTCCCTGCCGTAAGTACCTCTACCAACTTCTGTGAGCTTTTGTATTTGGGTGCTCATGCACATTAAACAATAACAATATCATACGCATGTAATTGTGTTGCCTAGAACATGCAAGCATAGTCAAAAATACTTGTCTTGATGTGATGACATTTTGGTTTACAGACATTTGTACGACCAGAATCAAAGTTTTGGCCAGCAGTTGGCAGGATTAATGATGTGTTTGGTGACCAGCATCTCGTGTGCAGACTAACTGAGTAGGCTATTCGCAGACTGAGATAGTACAGCATGCCCTATTGGTTAAACTATTATAAACTGTCTACTGTGTAGACACAAGTATCATGAATTGTCTTTCCTTGTATCTAAAAGTTATTGGTGGGATAACTCCTAAAGTATACATTGTATTTATATTATAATAATATGTTGCTTGTGATTGTAACCAAGTTCACATAGATCATTATTTTTTTACTCTTCCTAAGGCAGCTAGACTGTATGCAGTCTTTGTACAGGATTTTGTATTATTTTTATACCTTTTCTACTAGTTAAATGTATGTACACATGTACATGTGCACTCATAGTATCATTGTTTGTGCATTGGTAAGGTCTACAATTAATTGTTAGCTTGTAGGTAACCAGTATTTTTATGAAGCATTTTATATTATTATTGCTGTATAAATAGGTGTTCTGATGTTACACAACACCATTCCAAATTCATGTATATGAATTACATGTACACTGTATATCTCTTATTTAGTATTTCATAATACATTGTACATGTATTGTCATTTTGTGTTTCAACAGCATAGGCTGCTATTCCTGTATGTTGTGAGCCATCTATTTGTAATAACTAAAGTGCATTCTACTACTATAAGTAGATGTATCTACATGTACATGTATTTCATATATTATGTATTATTCCAGATACAGCCCATTCAACATTTACAATGATATCCTTATAGTTGTAAAAAACTCTTGTTGTATAATAAATCCAATATGCAAGCTTTTAATAGACATGGCTAGCTAGCTTCAATTGGCTTTATGTAAATACTCCAGTTCTCTCTTACAGTACTTTGTCATGCTAATTACAAGTACATGTATGTGATCAGTGGTGCTCAGATTTCCAAGCAGCAAGTCAAACCCTCAGGGTGAGTGATCTCTTTATCCACCGGTTAGCATCTGCAGGATTTTGTGTTATATTCGTTTCCAGGCTGAGTGCAACTAATTGGCTGTGAATTTAGCCAGTTACCAATTTGTTTGAAGGGTTTAAGACCCAGACTAAATATTATGATGCAAGTGGAACAAGTCTCTGACTACTCAAAGAGATAAATTTCTTGCCTTAAAAAACATTAAATATTATGACTATTAAAAACAATCTTGAAGTTCAATGTAAAGTGGAAGGTAATAGACATGTAATTTATTTGATCTGTACACCAGGTGTATTATAATTATATATGCAGTGATATTATAATATTTTATAATTATTATAATCAATAGTGAGCAATAAAAAACATCTGTTTTTAGATTGTGTATTAAATGATCTTTAGATTACAGTTATTAAAAAATAGTTACTTTAAAAACTGTGTGGTTATCATTATGTACAGCTGAGCTCTTCATAAAATAATGTGTAATATAGGCAGCTGTCATCAAACATATATATACATATGTGTAATATAGATAACTGGCATCATATATATAAATTTATATATAAATTTGATTCAGCTACAAAATAATTCACACATGGTGTGATGAATAGCAGTTATGTACTGAACAGTAATATACTGTAGGTTGAATACTTGCACTATATATTATTATAAACATATATAATAATACATTATTATAGTCACATATCATTCAGAGAGAAGTGTCAGCATCATCACTGTCCTTGACATAGCTATCAGAATGTTTATTGGTACGTAGTCTCTTCCTTTCTTCACAAACGACTCTCTGACCACATTTTAGTCCGCGTTTGCGCATCTTGCCAATAGTATCGTTAATAGCCTTAGGGGAGTAGGGTCTCGTCAGCCAGTCCAGGTTATTGGCTAAGAAGAGTTTCAAACCTGGTGCCATGAATATAGCTTCACTAACATCCTTATCAGCTGGAAGAGAGTTTCTTAGCACCTGGCAGCACATAAACTGTAGTGACGTGGGAAATGAACAGGAACGCACAATTTTCATTCCAGTACGAGCTGCAGTGGAGCAAGCCATAGGAAAGATCTCTTTACCTCTGATGTTGTTGGAAAATCCAACACCTACAAACAGAGTTCCAAGAATGTAGCAATAACCATTCAAATGGTGGTAGCGAAAGGGCCAACTAGAGTCCAGGCCTGGCCAAACTGTGGCCCACTTGCTAATTTTTGGTGGCCCACTTGAGTTTTGTGTAAAAGTTGGAATTTTTGGTATTTTTATTTGATGCAGCAAACAGATGAGTTCATACATCAGAAACCCGATAATATTGTCTCGAGCATCCTAGAACTCTGCACCATGCAACATAAATACAAATTCAAAACGAGAAATTAGAGCTTGAACCGCGGTTTGGCCCGTTCAGAAATTTACATAAGCTAATTTAGCTGATTAATAGTGTCCAATGCAAGCCGAACCACTTGGGGAGTAGAATGGCTACATTGAAACTGTTTACAAAGAATTTTCAGTGTCTGCAACGCAAGTGAAATTGTGTAATCTCAATCAGCAGAATTTGAAATGGTCAACATCGAAGACGTTTGGCAAAGGCCACTACTGCGGAAGAGTACCCCAGTTGACAAGTGTGGAAAGATCTACTCACGGTGTTTGCAGTAACCTACCATTGAAAATCTGCTTTCTCAAACCAAAAATTCATAAACAGTAAATTCAGATCAAGTCTTAATCCACAGCCCTTACATGAACTACTAAGGGTATCATAATACACACTTAGAGCCTAACTATGAGGCCATAATAACTAGTAAATCAGAATTTCTCATCCGTCACATACACCTACAGCTACACATACTTGTACACCTACAGCTGCCTGCACATCTATAACAGCTATATGCACACTTACAGCTAAACTTACAGCTACACATAGGCCTACACCTACTGTTACACGTACACCTACTGCTACATGTACACCTACACCTACATGTACTTACACGTACAGCTACACATACACTTACAATAGTATACCTACACGTACAGCTACACGTACAACTTACCTACAGCTACATGGACAACTCACCTACAGCAACACCTACAGCTACACATACAACTATACGAATACCTACAGCTACATGTACACCTACTAACAGCTGCACGTACACCTACCATTGCACATACACCTGCACCTACAGCTACATGCTTAGCTACACGTATAACTAAACTGACAGCTACATGTACACCTACAGCTACACGTATACCTACAGCTACACGTATACCTACAGCTACACGTACACCTACAGCTACACGTACACCTACATGTACACGTACACCTACAGCTATACCCGAACTCTCGACTGTACGACTGTTTCAAAACCGGACAGTTCAAAACTCCTAACCCCAACCTCCAGATTTCAACTAATTTTTATTTCCAAATTAAATTAATTAAAATTAATTGTCTGTGGGTTTTGTTCTTCTAAATGAAATCTGCATAGCTTTGAACTGTCCGGTAGTGAAACGTCTTGTTTTGAACTGTCTTTTTCAAAATGTCTCTTTACCACCATCTCTACACCTACAGCTGCACGCACACCTACACCTACAGCTACATACGGATCTACAGCTACACCTACAGCTACACTGCATTACTCCTCCAGCTACAGCTACACCCGCAGCTACACGTACACCTACACATACACCACACTTTCACATATACCTACAGCTACATGTACACTGTGTACGTAAACTTACAGCAACATGCGCACCTACAGCTACATGTACACCCACAGCTACACATATACCCACAGTTACACCTACACCCACAGCTCAACCTGCACCTATACACACGCATAGGTGCACATACACATCCGCTTCTCAGAGCATTCATATTATGTGTACTTAAACTACTTTTAAGCTGCATCTGCTTAAAACATCCAGCTGTGTAATAAGATAGAGATTTTTCTGTCACTATTTGTAAATACTAACAGGTCAAATTAATGGTGACTTATTTGCTCTTTCGTTTGTCCTCTGTTGAATGAACATGCAAATATCAACAATGTCCACCACTTGATTTTATGTTCACCTATATTTAATTGAAACAAGAACAAAGTGGCCCACCTCGGGTATGAAAATTTCATATGCAGCCCACTTCAAAATAACTTTAGCCAGCCCTGAACTAGGCTATCAGCGCTCATTATCTTACAATCATTAAACACAAAGTCGAAGGTCAACCATATTATACATATTTACCTATAATAGACACTGAAACAACACAAGTGTGACTATCATGGTACTGCATATAAGTTGGAGCAGTATTTGATGTACTCACCAACAAATTTACCATTTCTGAAGACAGACATCTTCCCAAGCCACATATCTAAATGGATACCAATAGTCACACCACGACCGAAACTTTTACAGATTTTTCTTTTGACACCATTATGGATCAAATTGCCAGTATAAGAGAGTCCCCAACTTTCACTGTCGGAGCCAAGTAAGCTTGTGAACTTGTTAGCTGCACCATCAAGGTTAACTGCCTCTGTTCCGAAACCAACCATCTACAACATGAAGTATGTGTACATGAAGTTTACAGAATCATAGTATAGCTCACCTTTTATTGGACACATTTATAGCAACTAATTATTTAAAACTAGCAAGATGTTCACATTCCCCAAAATTACAATCTGAATTCCTGCCACAAACATAATCAAGTATGTATATGAACATCTGTTCCATACACACTAGTGGACATAACCCTCACCATATCTGTTCCATACACACTAGTAGACATAACCCTCACCATATCTGTTCCATACACACTAGTAGACATAATCCTCACCATATCTGTTCCATACACACTAGTAGACATAATCCTCACCATATCTGTTCCATACACACTAGTAGTCATTTTAATCTCCCAGTAGTGCTGGTCCTCCTTTAAACCTGTTGAACCTCTAATAGCTGCTGTTCCATTACTAAAATGCCTGTGAAATGTGACTTCCAGATCTGATTTGGAAAGCTCTGTATTCTCACAGTTTAATGATCGATCCCATGTCCATTCCTTCTCTATAAAGCAAAGAATAGATAAATCAAGCAATTAATTTATGCTCTATAATTATTAGAATATTATACTACATACTATGCAAGATTTAAGAACCAGGATAGTGTATCTTTACCATCGCTCAAAACAAAACTTTTATCCATTTATTGCATATGTTCATCATTATATTCCATTAGATGGTTTCATACATATATAATCTAGTGCAAGTGAACATTATTATATTTTGTAGCTTTAATGCACTTACCGTAATCATTATCGTCTTGATTATTTGACAATTCAACCTCATGATTGCATACTCGGTGACAACGACATCTACATTCACATTGTGAGTAGTAATCATCTGGAACATATTGTACT
Source organism: Bugulina stolonifera (assembly GCA_935421135.1). NCBI lineage: Eukaryota > Metazoa > Bryozoa > Gymnolaemata > Cheilostomatida > Bugulidae > Bugulina > Bugulina stolonifera. The sequence continues at coordinate 33,931,933 of OW285187.1, forward strand.
GGTAACCTGTCAAGCACTGTCACACGAGAGCTGGATGCAGGTTCTACAAGGGGCAACGGCTCTTCCCTTTCTCCGCTCATTTAGTAACCTACATGTAATCCGTCATATAGAATCAAATATTTAGCTCATACTTTCATCCACAAATAGGCAGACGTTTAAGGGAGTAGCTCGGGATGTGCCGTGAAATTCTTTTTAATTATTGGGCAGCTCATAGCTGGGGCTATATTATGTAATGGGGCGGATTAATAGAAATGAGCATAATCTCACAATGATTAATACATTTAAACTTAATCAAATAAAGGTTAGATAGGAATAAAATCAAAGTGTAAAGTTGGCGCAGTTGGTAGAGCGCGCAGTTGGTAGAGCATGCAGTTGGTAGAGCGCGCAGTTGGTAGAGCGCGCAGTTGGTAGAGCATGCAGTTGGTAGAGCACGCAGTTGGTAGAGCACGCAGTTGGTAGAGTACGCAGTTGGTAGATAGCGCAGCACTCATTTGAGAGAGCCCAAGTTTGGTTCCAGAGCCTAGCATTTTTAACACATAGACTTCAGCAGATTTTCACCCTATACATGTATTTGTGAATCTGTTCAGCTCAAAACTTACAATACTGAAAGTATAGTGTACACTAGCATTAAGAGATCAACCTGTCTCTTTAGCAATAGTGACCAATTACTATGGTGGGGGATGCATAATGCAATAGTTTAATGCAAGTACAACAGCTGGAGGACTACCATAAGTCTCTATCTAAAATTATGATAACAATTGCATGCCTACCTGTAGGTTCATTAAAACTATACAAAATAGAAATATTTGTACGCAGGGATACGAAATCAAAATCAATTGATATGCAATTATTGGGTCAGCATTACAAATTTGCTTGGAGTCAAAATAGAGCCAGAGTTGAAAATTATTTATTTGCATAAAGAAGGAATGTCCGTAGCGTGGAGAGGAACATCCAAAATACTAGATGCTACATTATATGCCCCTTGCATCATGCCTGAAAAACTGCACAGTTCTTTTGCTCGCTTCCACCAGTTTTCGTCATCCCATCTTTGAGTATACAGATACTGTTTAGAATCCCTCATTCAATAAAGATATTGGCTCTAGAAACGGTAAAGAACCGGGCAGTAAGATCCATCAACTATCAGTGGTGCCACAGCATCAGTGAGGGCATGACTTGATTAGGTCTTCAACCTCTTGAAAATCGATACAGAAATTTATACGCGTTAAATTTCCCGGATTCCATAGAAAGAAAGCTCCTAATTTTCAATCTAGATACTTGTAACCCACTTTGCTCCACCCCACTCAAAGGGCACTCCACTCCTCCACCCAAATGCCGAATTTCCCAGATTTTTACATGAGATGAGGAACTTAATAACTTCTAACGAAAATATTTCAAAATGAAAATCGAAAATGAGCATCACCACATTGACATTGACATTACCAACTACCATGCAAGATTCAATAAGAATAATGGAGCATTACTAAGAATACTAGAGCTGCTGGCTGCTGCCAGAAGAGAACTTACATATGTAAATCAATAAATACACTACTAAGTTTTGCACATCCACAATCCTATACAATCTATTTAGTTTGTTTCATGGAGTTATCTCATAGATAGAGATACCTCTATGGTTTGTTTTGTTTACTAAGTCAGAAGTTAACTCTCGGAAGTACCCAAGATCAATTCATGTGAAGTTGGAATATTAGGGTGGTGAAGTGCCGACTCGTAAGGCCCAAACCTAGAACACAAGCAGCAGGCATTGGTACCAAAGTGGTACCACTATGATCGATACAAAACAGCATATTACCAGAGCCATTGGCCAATGGCTCTGCATGTTATAATACGTTGGATTTGTTCGAGCCGTAATAGCGCGGCAGCGCCTCGCAATACTGGGCTCAAAGCTCGATCTTGCACACCGAGACAATGAATGTTGTCGAGACCATAGAGATAACTCTATGGTCGAGACCAGAGAGTTACCTCTATGCTCGAGACCTCGACCCAGACCTACATGTATAAGTTCGCGACCCCGTGAAAGCAAATGGCCGGGAGATTTTTGAGCAAGTTGGTCTGTGTCGCGAAGACACTTATTGCAGTAGAGTTATCCATAGAGGGAGTTATCTTATTTATATCAAAGATCTTTGTTTATATTATTACTTCATTAAAAAACGACCCTAAAATGAATGGCTTCGCTGTTCTTAGCTTATAAATCAAAACAATCCAATAATTTCTTAGCTGGGGGTTATTAAAGTCTTTTGTAAAATCTGCATATGCTATTTCTAGAATTACGATTTCCGGCTTATGGATTTTAAAGCAGATACTTGGCAAAAATTTCCTAGCATATTGGTATTTTTCAGCCCAGTGAGTACCCATATGTTTTAGCTAACTTGCCAGAACGATGGGAAATGCAGATTCTAAGCTAAATTTTAGGAAAGCTGTAATTGAACTTACTTCAAAGACGCAGGTATGAACAAATTCATCAAATATACCTATTGATTCGTCTTGACTTTGTACGACAAACAGTCCGAGTCTTAGCAGTCAGTCGAGTCGATCAAAGTTGCGAATCAACGGCAGCTGTAAATCAAATTCAGTCTTTATTGAGCATCGGCTCCGGTTTATTAGTGCTTGCCCAACTAACTTTTTGAACATGTAACTTTGACCTAGAGCCAGTAGGATATGCACCATAAACTTCTGATGTAAAAAAATTGTTTCGGTGTAATATAATATTATAACTATCTTATATAAATATTATATTAAATTATAATATATTAGCCTAATACTATTAGGTCTATATATATAGGCTATAATATAAAGCTGATACAAACTATGACATCATATGTATAAATGTGATATTATTTGGCGAAGTTAATTGTGTTATAACTAAAATTGGGGGTTTTGGTATTGTCAGTTATAACATTTAATTGGAGCCAAAGTACTTAGGACTCACCAGCTGCACGTAGTATGTAGTGGTAGTACGCTGTCTGTAGGTCCTTTTGTCAGCACCTTGATCTCCAATGTAGTAAGCTGTGTGGTGTAGGTTCTGGTTCTGTGGTCTAGGATGTGGCGGTGTCGACTCTACTCCAAGGTCTACAACGAGATAGTTGTTCCGCATATATCCTTACTCCTTAGTACGCATTGCTATGAGTTACTGGGTAGCATACGATCCACCTACACTCCACACGCTCCACACTGTTGTAGTTTAGTTTAGTTTTTAGTGTTTTTGTTTTAGTGTTTTATTGGTTTTTATTTGGTGTTCTATTTTGTAGTTTTTCTTTCATTTTCGTGTTTTCTACTAGCTGATACATTTGTATAATATGTATGTGTGACATCTATGTAGTCGTCCACTCTTATCACTGTGTGACTTATCTACAGGTATGTCGACAGTCTATACTGCTGTCTCTCCATGCCTCATTTTCACAGTCTACTCTTAGGTATCTGTCTATCTATCTTTCTACTGAGACTACTCTACAGTGTAGGTACTCCTCTCCTATATATACCTGTCCTATCTACAGTCAGCCAATCAATTTTAGTGAGGAGTTATATTCTCTCAAGTGCGCAAGAGTGGACAACTCTTAAATATACTAATTGTCACTATTTGCATGCAACAATTGTTTAAATTTCAGCCTGTTGAGGTTAACAATGAGACGTTTTGGAGCCAATTCTGGTCAGAAAGTTTAACCAGCGTTCAAGATGTTTTTGCACTTATCCCTGCTGCAGAGGTGAGGTTCATACTCTCAAACTGGTCACATTGCTTTGCTGTTTCTAAAATTAGTGATGTAAAACGGTGGAATTGGTAAATGTTTATTGCAAACACGTTCTATGCTGCTGTAGGTGCGGGCCTTACGTGAGGAAATGCCTTCTAATATGGCCACTCTTTGCTATAAAGCAGTTGAAAGAATAGTATCTGCAGCTCAGAATATGTGTAATTCTCCCCACGAGCAACAGACTGGTAAATACTATTGATTTTAGAAAGTTTTTAAGGTCACCCGAGTTAATGTGAATGATCTGATAAAAATATATGCTTACTTGCCATTACTATTTTCAAGATAATTTTTATGTTCTAACTTGTATTTAATTTCTATTTGTAGTTTTGAATTGTATCCGGTTGCTGACGAGGCTAATTCCCTATATATTTGAGGATGTTGATTGGAGTGGTTTCTTCTGGTCCCCTATACCTAGTCAGTCAGAATCTGTCAGTTGTGAAGCTGGAGCACCTTTAGCTCATGCGCTAATAGATGCCCTCTGTGTTAGTATTACCACCTCAATGGCCAGCACTATGCACTCAACATACTTTGTATCTCAAAATAAGCTAATATATGCTTCCTATAATTTGTGGTACATACAGGTGCACTGCACTTTTAATACAGTATTAGAGTTTGAGGTGGTGCACGACTTTGTACAGATTATGCTTTTTATTGAATTATGCTTGTAAATTTTGCTGCTGGTATCTTTACACAGCTATATACTATGTATATACAGGTATTTATGTTTTCCAGGATCTGCTCTTCTGTCCGGACTTCACTGTGCAATATATTCGAAAAGAGGGACCAGTAAGTACTTTTTATATTTCTTATTATACTTAATTATTTGTAATGAGTGAGCAGCCCCTGAGGCATTACATTGTTACAATGTTGTTCTATTTAATGCGTACATGTTGCTAGGATACAGCAGAAGATCTGCAGTCTATAGATAGCTGTGAGTATATATGGGCTGCAGGTGTTGGGTTTGCCAATTCACCCCCAACCAATGCTACTCATGACAGTAACAAGACAGAAATACTCAAGCTAATACTGACATGTCTATCTTATACAGTATATCAGGTGAACACGGGTGAGTTCAAATATTAATATACCGTCGGGTTTCGGATTCATTATAATAAAAAATGTAAACAGATTGTTCTGAGGTTTGAGTAATAATATACTAATATTATACAAATACACAATGTGTATTTGTATAATATTAGTATATTATTACTCAAACCTCACTAGTGAACACACATGTATGTCATACATGTGTGTTCACTAGTTATATCTCACATGGAAAACTCTGTGTACTATGTTTATGTACATTGTACATGTAGCTACGTCATGTATAAAGAGTTGATGTGCTGTGAAATGTTTTGTTTGTGACGTCATGATTGTGTGATTGTAGAGCACCAACTGCTGCCGAACCCTTGGGTGGAATATCTCACGTCATCAGATAACAGGTGTGCTACGGGTATCCCTCTTCATTGTCACAGCTATTGCATTATTTTGATGGATGTTATTACATGCAGTACTTGGAGCTATCAGAGTAATATAATGGAATGTATACTAGCATAATAGACACTTCTATCAGCTGTCACAGTCTGTGTATATAACATTGTAGACACGCTCTGCCCCTCTTCACATCTCTAATCAATGTCATTTGTTCATATGATCCTATTGGCTTCGGGGTACCTTACAACCACCTGATGATGACTGACACTAGGGAGCCACTGGTAGAGGTGGCTCTGCAGGTTATGTGTGTCTGTCTAGAGAATGACACAGATGTCCTCTCTGAGGAGGATTCAGAACAGGTGGTGAGTTTAATACTTGTGCGTCTTTGTATCGCCTTTGGTCCGGATTTATTTGTGTTATATTCTCTGAAGCATTTTTCAAAATTATTTTTTCTCGCTGAGATTATTAGATTGCCTCAACTATTGTATCCAACATCTCAGTATATTGTATGATATCAAGCTGTTGAGCTTGTTGTATAAATGTTGTGATATACCACCATGTGCGATGCATGCTGTACATGCTTAGATGCACCCATACATGTGGGTGTAAATTATACGCTTACATAAGTGTTTACAAATAAATGAATATACAGTGTTGTATGTTTTAGGAAACTGGATTCAGGAATCTGTTTGTAAACTATCTGTCTAGAATACACAGAGAAGAGGTAATGCTTGTGCATTGGCTGTTTATATCATGTACTACACCCTCTGCCACCTACACCCTCTGCCACCTACACCCTCTGCCACCTACGCCCTCTGCCACTTACGCCCTCTGCCACCTACGCCCTCTGCCACCTACGCCCTCTGCCACCTACACCCTCTGCCACCTACACCCTCTGCCACCTACACCCTCTGCCACCTACACCCTCTGCCACCTACACCCTCTGCCACCTACACCCTCTGCCACCTACACCCTCTGCCACTTACACCCTCTGCCACCTACACCCTCTGCCACCTACACCCTCTGCCACCTACACCCTCTGCCGCCTACGCCCTCTGCTCCCTACGCCCTCTGCTCCCTACACCCTCTGCTACCTACGCCCTCTGCTC